>CAWUFW010001091.1:467500-3179433 GCA_963921515.1 Calotriton arnoldi | reverse complement strand
GGTCGATTCCGATTCGGGCCGGAAAAAGCACCGACCGACTCGGATCCGGAAAAAATACCGACCGACACGTACCAGTGGCGCCCGACACGCCAAGTACGATGCAAGCCGCGATAAATCCGACCGACACGTCAGGAAACCAAGCCGACCGACCGAGCCGCTCGGAAAATAGCAATCCGGCCGGAAAAACACGCGAATCCAACCGACCGACACGCACCCGGAACAAATCCGACCGAATCGTACCCGCCAACTCCAACCTGCAAAGTACGATGCAAGGCGCGAAAAACACGACCGAGTCGGACGGAGGACAAGCCGTACGACCGACACGCATACAAAACCGAGCCGAAGCAACACAATACACCGCGACCGACGCGTACGCAGCATACAAAACTGCACAAACACAGCGTGAACGAAACGGAAAACACCGTACGAGACCAATGCAGGGTCCGACTCGGTCACAAGAACGTTTCCAACATACACAAACAGCACAAAGGAAAAATCAACCAAAAAAAGGCCAAACAAGCAATTACCAAGCCAATAAATACTGGGGGGTGGGGACAGAGAACAAAGACACACCAACAACTCCACCTATATAAAGGACACAAATCACTACCATGAGCCTTTGCAAATGCCATTCCACTGCCAGCACCCAAGAGAAAGCAACCACACACCCACAGCTCATCCCTCACACAAGCCACACACCAGCAGCACACCAACAAATACCTACCTCACATACACCCAGCACAACACACACCCACACACCCTCACCTGCACACCAACACACACATCACCCACTATCACCACCCATCACCATGCCCCCCAAGAAGAATCCCAAGTTCCTAGATAGTGAATTGGAAGTCATGGTAGACGAGATCCTCAGGGTGGAGCCACAGCTGTTTGGCACTCTGGTCCAACAGACCCCCATGTCGCAGAAAACCAAGATGTGGGAGAGGATCATCAACAGGGTGAACGCCCAATCACCATGTCGGCGCACAAAGACCGACATCCAGAACAGGTGGTATGACGTGCGCAGGAGGGTCCGGGAGCTGCTCAAGAAAGACTACCACCTGAGCCAATACACCGGCAGTGGCCCTCCTGCCAAGCCAGTATACCTCAGGCCCTGGGAGGAGAAGGTGCGGGCCATCCTTCCGCCAGTGAGCGTATATGGACTAGAGGACATCCCAGAGCCTGGTGAGTACACAACAAATGTACACAATAAACTGCCACAAAACACACACATCACTGTCAAGGGAGAGTCAAACCATGCACTCATAGCAATTACACAGCAACTAGAACAGAATCATCCCAAAATGTGTATGTCAGTCAGATAAACACAACACATGCCATCAAAAAAGTCACATCCAACTGTGCCAACACATGTACAAACACAACCACAACTACAGCTAGGCAGTGGCACAAATAGAACTAACACACACATCCACACATGTAGCCACCACAACAACACCAACACACAGTGAAGACCACTCAAAGGAAGGAATTCTGTGTATGCTGGCCAAGTCAGTGTAGCCAATAGCATCATGGGAGTCGCAGTCACACATATTGCCCCCCCACAACTGTCCCATCAACACCACCCTGAACCATGCTCACATCACAGGGAGTGGAGAAGGACTCACAAGATGGCTGACACTGGCTACTGCTGTGGGGAGCACAAGGCCCTGCTGCCAACTGTGCACCAACAAACAGCAGGACACCACTGACTGACATCCTGAGAGACAACTTACACTCCCTGCAATGCAAGCACGTTCCATGGTGGGATATCTGGCTGGCTGGCTGGGTGGGAAGGGGGACTTGCAGCACTGACCATAGTCACCAGCACCTCCCCTCACACCCCCCCCAACACAAACTCCACAGTACCCACCTGGTAGAATGCAATGCCCTCCATCCTAACACAAGATCCCACAAAGCACCACCACCCTGGGTTATGTTGTGTGAAGCACAGGGACACTCTTGGGACTCTTAGCCAAACAACTGCCAGGACAACACTCCCAGCCATCCTGTCAGCACAGCCAGCCCACCCCACAGGGAAGCAGAGTCAAAAGGAAGGAAGCATGGGCATGCTGGGAAGGGGGTGGAGGCAATAGCATGATGGGAGTCGTAGTCACAGACATTGCTCAGCCTCACAACTGGCCCATCAACACCACCCTGAACCATGCTCACATCACAGGGAGTGGAGAAGGACTCACAAGATGGCTGACACTGGCTACTGCTGTGGGGAGCACAAGGCCCTGCTGCCAACTGTGCACCAACAAACAGCAGGACACCACTGACTGACATCCTGAGAGACAACTTACACTCCCTGCAATGCAAGCACGTTCCATGGTGGGATATCCGGCTGGCTGGGTGGGAAGGGGGACTTGCAGCACTGACCATAGTCACCAGCACCTCCCCTCACACCCCCCCAACACAAACTCCACAGTACCCACCTGGTAGAATGCAATGCCCTCCATCCTAACACAAGATCCCACAAAGCACCACCACCCTGGGTTATGTTGTGTGAAGCACAGGGACACTCTTGGGACTCTTAGCCAAACAACTGCCAGGACAACACTCCCAGCCATCCTGTCAGCACAGCCAGCCCACCCCACAGGGAAGCAGAGTCAAAAGGAAGGAAGCATGGGCATGCTGGGAAGGGGGTGGAGGCAATAGCATGATGGGAGTGGTAGTCACAGACATTGCTCAGCCTCACAACTGGCCCATCAACACCACCCTGAACCATGCTCACATCACAGGGAGTGGAGAAGGACTCACAAGATGGCTGACACTGGCTACTGCTGCGGGAGCACAAGGCCCTGCTGGGAACTGTGCACCAACAAACAGCAGGACACCACTGACTGACATCCTGAGAGACAACTTACACTCCCTGCAATGCAAGCACGTTCCATGGTGGGATATCCGGCTGGCTGGGTGGGAAGGGGGACTTGCAGCACTGACCATAGTCACCAGCACCTCCCCTCACACCCCCCCCAACACAAACTCCACAGTACCCACCTGGTAGAATGCAATGCCCTCCATCCTAACACAAGATCCCACAAAGCACCACCACCCTGGGTTATGTTGTGTGAAGCACAGGGACACTCTTGGGACTCTTAGCCAAACAACTGCCAGGACAACACTCCCAGCCATCCTGTCAGCACAGCCAGCCCACCCCACAGGGAAGCAGAGTCAAAAGGAAGGAAGCATGGGCATGCTGGGAAGGGGGTGGAGGCAATAGCATGATGGGAGTGGTAGTCACAGACATTGCTCAGCCTCACAACTGTCCCATCAACACCACCCTGAACCATGCTCACATCACAGGGAGTGGAGAAGGACTCACAAGATGGCTGACACTGGCTACTGCTGTGGGGAGCACAAGGCCCTGCTGCCAACTGTGCACCAACAAACAGCAGGACACCTCTGACTGACATCCTGAGAGACAACTTACACTCCCTGCAATGCAAGCACGTTCCATGGTGGGATAACTGACTGGGTGGGTGGGTGGGTGGGAAGGAGGTCTGGCTGTCAACCAAACACAATCAATGCAGACCATGTTCACACCCCAGAGAATACATAGAAATGCCCAAATAATGCAGGACAATGTGCCACACCAATATCAACCCCTGACTGTGACGACTTAGGACAATACAATGTACAGGCCCGCACCCCGAGGCACAGTCACAACTGTCAGGTGTGTCAACCACTGATGCCTGCAGAAACATGACATACATTGTTTGTGTCTCCCAAAAACAGGTGATGATAGGGACACAGCAGCAGACGCTGAGGAGTCCCAGTCCCAGGCTCAAGAGGATGCCGAGCTCACTGGCGTCGTACAGCCTCTGTCCTCCTCGGACGATGAAGAACAACCTGGCACATCCGGTGCAAGTCAACATGCTGCACCAGCAGGACCACCAGCTGCAGCACCAGCAGGTCCACCAGCTGCACCCCTGCACCCACCCCTCCAACGACTGTCACCACGAATACCATCCCTGCCGACATGGACAGAATAAGGAACAACACCAGCGCAGTGACCCTGGACCAACCTGGGGCCATGGACACCACCACCACCACCAACCCCCAAGGTGGACCAGGGTTATCTGTGCGTGCAACTGCACACACTGCACATGTCAGCAGGGGTGGTGGGAGGGGTGGGAGACAGAGGTCGCTGCTTGCAGACGTTGCTGGTGTGCATGAAGACCCACAACTGGTACGCATAGCTGATGCGTACCAGTCCAGCACCGGAGAGCTCAGCCAGGTAGTGGGGCTCCTCAGAGACATCAAACAGCAGCAGGCTGCCCATCATGCCCGCTTGGACTCCCACATGTCCCATGTGGAGTCACACATGTCACGTGTGGACTCCCACATGTCACGTGTGGACTCCCACATGACCCGCGTGGAGTCCAAGTGGGATGTACTACATGAGATGACGGCGGTGCACAGGGACATTTTACAATGCCTCCGCCAGATGAACAGCAACCAGTCCACACCTCCCTGTGTGCCAACAACATCTGGTACCGAACAAACTGCAACTGCCACAGGGAGGGAGGAGGACTCTGGCGGAGAGTCCCCTGCACCGCAGCAGCCTGCACTTGAGGGCCCCCCCCAAGAAGAGGGGTCGTCCGAGGAGGGGAAAGTGAGAGGCTGATGGCCAAGCGCAACTCCCAGGAAGCCTGAACCTGTTCTGGATTTTCGCCTTTGTGCACAGACTGTTCACCCTGTTGATGGCAACACTACTCCCACACATTGCATGGGGAGTACAAGTTGGAACAATGTGTCAGACAACTGTGGCCCCGATACTGGGGATCCTGTCTACCTGGACTTTCTATTCATCTAGGAACTTGGGATTGCAAGATTCATGTACAGCACAATCCATCCTATGCACTATTATCACAGATGTATCACAATAAACACAATAATACACCATACTTGCCTCTGTCGTGATTCCAACGTGGGTGCTGTTATGGGGATGATGAACAACAAAATTACACTGTGTATGCGAACTGCAACAGCAAGGACAACACAGGCATGTGAGTACAGGCAACGTGACACATATGAGGGAGACACACCACCAGGGCTACACAACACATACACACCTAGGCCATCTGACTCATTGCCTACACTGATGTTGCCAGGGAAGACGGTGCAATGCACAGACACCACACCCATTCCCAGTTGTAGTCAAGTAGCCCACAGGTGCAGTAAGCAAATGGCAGTCAAATGTGTGACCACAGACAACGCACATCACTAAGTGAAGCACAGGTTTATTACACAGTAGCAACATGCCGTAACCACTACAGATGCAAGGTAACCCCACCTGGTAGCGGGCACACAGTCAACAACTGTAGACAGAAGGAAGTCCATGGGTGTGGCGCACATCACCTGTAGGGACACAACAGCTACCAGCCTGGATGTGCAATCACGTTGTCGGTGGACACAGTTGACCAAACGAATCTGAAAGTACCCTGTGAAGGACAGAAATGACACACAGTCAAAAGCAATGGAGTACAGGACAGAACAGCAAAACTCATGCACAATACATGTTACAAGATACCCACCCAGAACCAAGTTAGCATGTGAACACTGTTGGGGAGTACAGCCCACCTGTAAGCACACATCGCAACACACATCCAGTCAAGTAGCCCATGGACACACTCCAACAGCACCAGAGCACCACCCACACATCATGCCAACTCACATCATTGACATGACACCTCAGGATACTCACATTCAGCTAAAGAAGTTGGTGATGAGCTGTGTGCGGACATCACCATCACCATCATCATCATCATCGTCACTGGCATCGTGTTCCAGGCCAGGATCCTCCACAGGTGGCGGATGTTGGTCATCGTCATCCTGGATGAGAGGCAACTCCTTCCGCACTGCCAGGTTGTGGAGCATGCAGCAGACGATGATAATCTTGCACACTTTCGCAGGGGCATATGGGAGGGACCCTCCGGTCTTGTCCAGGCAGCGGAAGCGGCTCTTCAGGAGACCAAAGGTCCGCTCAATCACTCTCCTGGTCCGACCATGTGCCTCATTGTAGCGCATCTGGGCAGGTGTCACAGGGTTCCTGAGGGGTGTCAGCAACCACGGCATGTTGGGGTATCCCGAGTCACCTACGGACAGACAAGTGCACATCAGCTGACTTGGAAAAGTGGGCGGAATACTACAGATCAGATCACACACAATGGCACAAAGTCAGTACACACCGACAAGCCAGGCACGCTGGTTCTGCATCTGTGCCATCAACCTGGGGATGCGACTACTCCTCATCACAAAGGCATCGTGTGCTGAACCAGGGAAACGGGCACACACGTGTGTGATGGTCATGTCTGCAAGACACACCACCAGTGCATTGACCGAGTGGTAGTGCTTGCGGTTCCTGTAGGCCTGCTCCTGGGCCTGTGGTGGTACCAAAGCCACATGTGTCCCATCAATGGAGCCAATGACATGCGGCATCCTCCCCAGGGCATAAAAGTCACTCTTCACGTCAGTGAGTCGTCGCAGTCTAGGGAAATAGATGTACCGGTTCAGGAAGAGCAACATTGCCGCCAAGAAATCGCGGAGCACACGGCTGAACATGGTCTGTGACATCCCACCAGCAGACGCCACAGTATGTTGGAAGGTACCGGTGGCAAAGAAGTGTAGGGCTGCCATCACCTTCACCTTGGGGGTCAGCGCTGTAGGATACGGCCGGCCAGGCTGCAAATGTGGGGACAACTGCACTGCCAAATCCTCAATCAGCTGCCTGGTGAAGCGGTACCGTCGGATGCTGTCCCGTTCCACCATCGTTGCCAGGTCTGGGAATGGCCGATGGACAGCAGGAGCCCTGCAGTGCAGAGGAGAAGTAAGCAAGATCGTCAGTCACCCCACATATGCGGCATTGAACACACTCAAGATCCCAACATACATCATCATGAGGCACAACTACATGAAGTGTGCAGTACCGGAACGACATGTATGGTACATACATGGCCAACATCTGTCAACACGGTCCTACAGGTGGCATCAATTTGTCCCAGGTTGGCCCATTGGATATCATGATGCTGTGTCACAGTCACCCCCCAGTGACATGTGAGGACAGATGTGCCCCAGGCACCACAGCTCAACGACAGGCACATTCCCAGGGACCCTGTAATGCCACATGGACACTGGCATCACCTGGAGTATCATGTGTACACCACAACAAAACAAACATGACCCCCACAGGTAGTGGCCACACTTGCCATGGCAGGAGAGCCATGGACGTCTGTGACACACACGCACAACATCAGAGTCCATGCACACACAACGTGGATGTGGAGACTGTCTCCCATTGTGCACATGAAATCAGAGACATTGTAAACACTACATGCACAAAGACTGTGGAGGGCCATCACTATTGTGCCACTGGGACACCCTGGCTCAAACATACCGTCCCACATGGGACTCACGGGGTATGTGACATGACATACACAAACACCACTGTGAAATGTGACCATGGCACATGCACAGATATGAACAGTTGCACATCACAGTGGTCACGTACACGTAACACCCAGGATCCTGTCCCCATTAACACGTGCACAGCCTGGGGGTGGCTGCCCACAGGTGACACCCACAGGACAAAATGTACACCAACATACACACAATAGGAAATGCAGCCTTACATGCCTTATGATAAGGTTTGGACAGGCTGTCGTGATGTAGGTGTGCCCCTCACTCCCTGGGAGCTATCTGTGGCTGGCATATGTCCATCTGAGACAGGCATGCTGACATATGCCAGTCACATGTACAGTGATGCGTTGAACAGCAATGGACCGATCGGTGCCTCCGGCCGGCCCATTGCTTTCAATGTGTGCGGGTACGCGTTGTACCCCTGTGCGCGTTGTACTGCAATGGACCGATCGGTGCCTCCGGCCGGCCCATTGCATTCAATGTGTGCGGGTACGCGTTGTACCCCTGTGCGCGTTGTACTGCAATGGACCGATCGGTGCCTCCGGCCGGCCCATTGCATTCAATGTGTGCGGGTACGCGTTGTACCCCTGTGCGCGTTGTACTGCAATGGACCGATCGGTGCCTCCGGCCGGCCCATTGCATTCAATGTGTGCGGGTACGCGTTGTACCCCTGTGCGCGTTGTACTGCAATGGACCGATCGGTGCCTCCGGCCGGCCCATTGCTTTCAATGTGTGCGGGTACGCGTTGTACCCTGTGCGCGTTGTACTGCAATGGACCGATCGGTGCCTCCGGCCGGCCCATTGCTTTCAATGTGTGCGGGTACGCGTTGTACCCCTGTGCGCGTTGTACCTCAATGGACCGATCGGTGCGCACCCATTGACAATGGGCTTGCCTGGCAACGGACGCGTTTTCGAATATTCGAACGAGTCGGTTGCTGGAAAATCAGTTGGTCACCCACAACAATGTTGCAAAATCATGTATGTCATGAAGTTGAAAGTTTGAAGGATGCTGTGGGCGTGTTTTGGTGCTGCTATTCCATGGATTGGCCAGATTCAGAAGATGCAAACGACTTGGACCTATCACTTTGGACACAAGGGACAGTATCTGCCTCTCCAGCACATATATATTGCTGCATGTTCCCCTGAGAGCCCACTTGCCTGCACTACATGCTCCAGGACGACATCTGCCACTGCACTGCTGCTGTCTCTGCCCCTCTGGACCCTGCAATGGCACGTACTGTGGAGAGAGCCCCAGCCTTCAGCCTTGAAGAGAACCAGGCCCTGCTGGACAGCCTACTTCCACAGTACAGCAAGCTGTATGGGACACCAGGGGAGCAGGTGAGTGTTCTGTGCACTGCCTTTCTGAATGTGCATTTTGTCTGACTAGCAAGGCTGAGAGTCAGCACACCACTGGCTAGCAGGCTCACTGAGTAGTTGTCACCCCCCATAGTGTGTAGTGACTTGCACTGGACAGGTATGGTGCAGTGACAGTGCTTCTGAACAGGGTTTTACTCCCCATGCTATGATACCATGTAGTGACTTCTGGAAAACTGTCCATGGGCAGCCGTGCACTGCCTGGGTACACCATGTGCCCCTGTGATTGCGACATGTATATGCAACTGTGTCATGCACGGATATGTTGCATGTGTAGTAATGGCCTTATCACTTTGTCATCCTGACAGGCTTCTGCCCATCGGAAGCATGAGATCTGGAAGGACATCGTCCGGGCTGTCCGGTCCGTGGGGGTCTACAAGCGCCGGATCCGCAACTGCCAAAAGAGGTGGCAGGACCTTCGGGGCTGGACCCGGAGGATTGCACGGGTCCAGCTGAAGCTGTCGCCTCCTCGCAGGAGGGGCGGAACACGGACCCTGACCCCCCACATGCTCAGGATCCTGGCGGTGGTCTTTCCAGACCTGGATGGGCAGCTGAAGGCCAGAGAGCAGCAAGGAGGGGGTGAGTCAAAGACTGCACTGTGTACTCTGTCTAACATGTTATGTGCCCTCCTCGGGCCAGGTTGAACTGCCACAGTACAGCAGTCATGTTGTCCAGGAGCCATGTCCCTCTATTGTGCACTGCCCACTCCTCATCTGATACCCAGGTGTGGCCCTTACATGCAGGGAATTCTGTCACTTAGGACTGTGTCCTTGCAGTTTGCTTGACTCAAGGTGGGAGACAGCATCTGTTTCCCTGACTCTGTGGTGGGCATCATGGGTGGGTCCATTGCTTACACAATGCCTGTATTCTGACATGTATTCAGCGTGTTACTTTGATCTGTGGTCCAATTGCTGAGCTGATCCACCACATGTGGCTGGGGTACCTGGCACACACCCATGCTGCGGGTGGGAACAATGTTTGGGCCCCAGGAGTATGTATATGACGTGTGTCACACATACTTAGCCAGCTGCCTACAGTCCAGGGCTCATCCCTCATTCATGTGGGGCTGGACAGTCATGCCTACTCCAGGCCATACAATACACTCTGTACTCCCACTCCCGTGTATCAGAGGACACATTGTGCACAGTGATTTGACCCCTCAGGTGTCTGCCTCTGTGTCAGTGTGCTGTGGATTAGTCGCCAGGACTGCTGTGGAGTTTCTTGGTAGGGGCTCAGCATGCCACTGGAGATGTGACCATAGGAGACGATACTTGTGTGACACATAGGTGTCTGATCAGCTGCCCATGCAGACTGGGGCATGTAAATGTGAAGTTCAGGCAGCTGTTCCCCATGCACAGCAGAGTGTGAGGGGCTCAGGTTCAGAGGGTAGTGTCACAGGTCTCCCATATGTCCAATAGGTATGACCTGGACAGATGAGGGTTAAGAGGATGTGTTGTGGGGGGATGTACATGTGCACTTGTGCAGCTCCAGGACTTGCATTCCCCATGACCTACTATTGTGACACAGTGCAGAGTGTTGTTGTCTGGCTGCAAAGTCATACATCACTGAGACAGTGATGTATGACTTTGCAGTCATGCCTCCGCCATGGCATGTGTCTACTGATTGGTGATCCTGCAGGGGAGTGACATGTGCTACATGCACACCATAGTGGCGCTGGCTATCAGGACATGGGTGCATCATGGTGTCTGTCGCTGGTATGCATCACATGCATTTCCTATTTGACTCTGGGCATCCCTTACATCCGTAAACCTGTACTGACTCAGTGGCAAGAGCTGTGATGTGTCCACACCGTGTCCTCTGCACTGTCCAACTACTGTGTACTTGGTGCATGTGTCAACACTGGGGTGTTGCAATCCAACAGACACCAGACAGATGGGTGCAAGGCCATGTGGGATGTGAGTGCCATGCTTGGCATCAGACTGACAATTGACTTCTCCTGTTCAATTAGGGCACTTTTAGCAATGTACAACTAATGATGCCAGGGCTTGCTCTGTAATGTGCTGTGCTCACAGTGGTGTGTGCGTTTGGTGCAGGTGACTGATGTCTGTCTGTTTCCCCATTGTTTGCAGATACATCCACGGCCACGGAAGGGGACAGCTCCACGGACCAGGAGGAGCCGGAGAGCCAGACTGGGTCAGCAGCCGAGGAGTGGTCGGAGGGACCCAGTGGCACGGAGGGCGAGGGGAGCCACACCGAGGAGTCCTCAGCAGCATCCACCTCAGCTGAGGACCAGAGCAACTCGGAGGATGACTCCCTTGTGGAGGCGGGTGTCAGCAGCCACCACACCCCAGCTAGTGTTGCTGTCCCCGCCACCACCAGCACCACCACCGCCCTCCCATCGGCTCCCATTCCCCAGGTCCGTGGAGGCTCCCATGTCCGGGAGCGTGTCTCCTTTGGGCCAGGCACCGCACCCCCTGCCCCTGTGTCCCCTGCTGCCCTGAGTGAGGAGTCTGTGTACCTCCTTCGCCAGCTCCATGTAGGGCAGACAGCCATGCTGAGTGTCCTCCATGCGCACACCGCGCTGTTGACTCAGCTGGTGTCGTTCATGGAGGGCATCTCATCGGGCATGTCTGACCTACAGAGGGGCAATAGGTCCATGGACTCCTCCCTGACGGCAGCAGTGTCCCTCCTCAAACGGTCCCTCACCCCTCCTGCCTCTGCTCCATCCACACTCCCCAGCACCTTACCCATCCCAGGCACACACACACTGGCACAGGCACACACCAGCACACACACATCCAGCACACTGACACACACGCCAATGACAAAACGCACACGCACGCACATTCAGGGGACTGAAGCCAGACTCACAGGGGATGGGGCCCTGGAACACACACACGCATCCACATGCACTGCGCAGTCCTCAGTTCCCTCTCCCTCCAAAGCACCCTCCCTTGCCTCACCTGCAACCCCAAAGTCACAGCAGCTCTTCCTCTGTGACCTCGGCCTCTTCCCCACCGATGAAGCTGCTCCAGCATCCCGGGGGAAGAGGAAGCCCACCCACACGGAGCAGAGTGCCCCTCGCCCCCGGACACCCTCCCCCAGGCGCAGACGGACTGAGGCCCCCACCCGCAAGTCCCCCGGAGTGCTAAGAGCAAGACCCCGCCACCACCCTGCAGCTCAGGCACAAGGTCTCCGTCCTCCATCCCTCAGGCCCCCACTGCACAGGTGCCCCCACCACACCCTGCCCCAGGTTCCCCCACCCACAGATATACCATCCCCAAGATGCTCCGGCCTTCTCCCCTGCCACTTGCTCTCCCAGCACCACACCCCCCGCTGCGCTTGTCTGTGCCACTGATGTGGTGAGGGTGTCCCCCCTCTGTCCAACCCACCTTGCCTGTTCCCCATTCTCCTCCCCTGGAGGTAGGCACTGCAGTGGAGTCCACTACCGCCCTGTCTGACTTGGGCACTGCAGTGGCGGACCTGTCCACCCCATCTGCAGGGTCCACTGCAGTTGTGCCGGCACCCACGACATCTGTGTCATGCCCCCCAGTTGTGCCGGCACACACCATGTCAGACACCTCCACTGCAGTTGTCAGTGGCTCTCCTGCACCCACCACCCCTTCCCTGACTCCCCTGGTGAGCCCTGATCCTGTCCCTGCGGTGCCTGGCCTGCCCCCCGGTTGCCCCTCCTAGTGGATTGTCCCTGGTATTGTGCAGGCATGCGTAGGGTGACATCTGCCAGTGTCACCCTGTTTGAACTTTGACAATGGACTGGCCATTGGCCTTTGCTCTTTTTCAGGACTTCGTTTGGCCTCAACACATATGCTGAATAAAGCAACTTTCTTTTCTCTAGTGCTCATGCTTCAGATGTACATGTTGTTGGTGCAGCTAACCATGCCCTTGCTGCAGTGATGGTGATATCTGGTCTCATGATTATGAAGTGTTACTGTGCAGGAACCCATGTGGTCCAGGGGGAATGTGTCCTATCATGTGGTGTATCCATGTCATCAATAGCAGCATCTGAGGGTGTCATGTGTTCAGTATTTGGCAATGGGTTTCCTACTTACATTGGCAATTTCATATCTGTGGCTTCCACCCCTGCACATCTGTTGTGCCTGCCATCGTTGCATTTGTCTACTTCCCTGACCGTGTTGCCATCTCCAGTGGACATGCAGGTTTGGGCATCAATGGGGAGGGACTCATCCGTGTAGTCAGTGCAACATTGCTATACAAGTGTGTTGGATCTGTGCTGATGATTCCGTTGGCACATCCATGACCAGGCTGATGTGATGGGAGCCCTCATTTGGTGCTAATTGTTGATTGTGTGACCAAGTGCTCAGCTGACATGATGGGGCCCTACTGAGGCAACATATGGCACAGCTTTCCTCACACAGGAGTGGAGTCCCCTCATGGCAGTGTGTACACGTGTGACATTGCCTGCGCCCAAGGTGTGTGTTGTATGTGCATGTCTGTGTGTTCACTTCCATTCATCTGCGCATGCTGTGATCCCTAGTGTTGTACCTGTTTGTGATGCTTGCTGACTTGAGCTATGTTCCCCCAAAGTCTTCTCCCTGTGTTCTCTGTGATGTGGGTGCATGGCACATTACTGGTCATCAGGGTGTCACCCATAGGTGTGTTTGCTGTCAGGGCAGAGTTTGTGTGCTGACGCAGATGGGTCACAGTCAGGTTTCCCTTTGGCACTTGTTGTTTGCCCCTGTCATGTGATTTCCAGTTTGTGTTATCTTTCAGTGATTGTGACACGTTGTGTGTGTGACTGCTGGCACTCCTTAGGGTCCGGGCTGCAATGTTGGTTGTTGTCTATGTGTGTTCTTTGTGGGTGACCTTGGCTTCTTCATTGGTGTGTGACTGTGGCTGGGATCCCATTGGTCGGTGTGGTATTGCCGTCATGTCCATGTACAGAGTAGTGTGCAGTGTGTCAGACATTCAGGAGTCTTGTTGAGTGTCCATGTGTGATGTGTTTCTACACCTTGGTTCCCACCCACCACCCTGGAATAGTCATGGGTGCATGTGCAATGTCACCAGTGCATGTGTACTTCACTGCTGCACATTGTTGGAGGTCGAGGGGTGTGGTCTTGAGTGTGTGCAGATGAGAGTTGTTGCCCGGCTAGTCCCCTGCCTCCATGTTGGCCTTGGCTTACTGGCCATGCTGATTGATTTGTGCTTGTGTAGGTGTGATGGTAGTTAGTTGCTCAGGACACCTGACTGTGGTTCACAGTGTGAACGACATTTAGCTTTGTCATCACAGTGGTATTTTTCTTCAGCCCAGGGTCACCACATTGTGGGGGCCCTGGGGGTGGTGCTGTAGTGTGTCTGTGTCTTGGTGTGTCAGTTGCTGTCCCTACGTGCCTGTGTGACATGTGTGATTTGTGCTCCCTCTCATCTGACAATGCCTGCTTGCCCACATAGGGGATTTGGATCCATGAGTTACCTTTGTGTGGCACTGTATGCACATCTGTATGATTGGTATTCAGGTCTCCTCATGTGTTGTGTGGTTGCCTGGGGACACTGGCACCCCCCCTCACCTGTTGTGTATGATGTGCAGTGTGGGTCTGCCTGTTTGTGTTTGTGCATCTGCACCACTGCATTGGCATATCTTGGGTGTGCCATTGGCTGTATGTAGTTTGGTGGGTTTCCCCTGCTGTCCCTGGGACTCCTAGGTCATCGGTCAGCACAATGATCATGGTTTGTGTGTCCCATTGCTGCCATGGTATGGTATCTGTTCACCTCACATCTGCTGTCTCCACAGGGTATCTGCATTTGTGTGCCCATTGGTGCAAATATGTGGTTCTGCATTCTGATGGTCACTTCTGTCATTGTGTCATTGATGACTGTTGACGGTCTCAGCCCCCATGGGTGTTGTTTGTCTGCACATGGCCAAAGGAATGTTTCATTTGCACTGCAGTATTTGGCTCCCCCAATTTATGTTGCAATGGGACACATACACTACTTTGCCACAGATGAGTTTTTGGTTCTGTGACCAGGAATGATCCATGCAGTTTGGCAGTTGCAGCTCTTTCTTTGTTAACAATTACCTTTTGGTCACTGTGATGATGAGGGTGTAGACCCCATTGCCACAATGGTCAAAATGTGCTTCAGCTATGGACCCCACACTTACCTTTTGGTCACTGTGATGATGGGGGTTTAGACCCCATTGCCACAATGGTCAAAATGTGCTTCAGCTATGGACCCCACACTTGCCTTTTGGTCACTGTGATGATGGGGGTTTAGACCCCATTGCCACAATGGTCAAAATGTGCTTCAGCTATGGACCCCACACTTGCCTTTTGGTCACTGTGATGATGGGGGTTTAGGCCCCATTGCCACAATGGTCATGGGCTGCTTGCATTGTGGGTGCCACACACATATATGTGTGGCACATGTGCTAGGGGGTCACATTGTATGTTCAATGTCATGTTCGGTGTTGTAGGCATTTGACACAGCCTGCTCACACGCTTGTCATGGTGGTGGGGGATGTCTTAATCTTGCATTCCCTAGGTTGTGGTGTGCTTGTTGTGTCATGCATTGTCCATCCTATGAGTGGGGGTGGTAGTAGTGGTAGGCATCCAGCCCCCCTGGCTAAGGGTGGTAGTAGTGGTAGGCTTCCTGCCCCCTGGCTAAGGGTGGTAGTAGTGGTGGGCATCCTGCCCCCCTGGGTGAGGGTGGTAGTAGTGGTAGGCATCCTGCCCCCTGGCTAAGGGTGGTAGTAGTGGTAGGCATCCAGCCCCCTGGCTAAGGGTGGTAGTAGTGGTGGGCATCCTGCCCCCTGGCTAAGGGTGGTAGTAGTGGTGGGCATCCTGCCCCCCTGGGTGAGGGTGGTAGTAGTGGTGGGCATCCTGCCCCCTGGCTAAGGGTGGTAGTAGTGGTAGGCATCCAGCCCCCTGGCTAAGGGTGGTAGTAGTGGTGGGCATCCTGCCCCCCTGGGTGAGGGTGGTAGTAGTGGTGGGCATCCTGCCCCCTGGCTAAGGGTGGTAGTAGTGGTGGGCATCCTGCCCCCCTGGGTGAGGGTGGTAGTAGTGGTGGGCATCCTGCCCCCCTGGGTGAGGGTGGTAGTAGTGGTGGGCATCCTGCCCCCTGGCTAAGGGTGGTAGTAGTGGTGGGCATCCTGCCCCCTGGGTGAGGGTGGTAGTAGTGGTGGGCATCCTGCCCCCCTGGGTGAGGGTGGTAGTAGTGGTGGGCATCCTGCCCCCTGGCTAAGGGTGGTAGTAGTGGTAGGCATCCTGCCCCCTGGCTAAGGGTGGTAGTAGTGGTAGGCATCCTGCCCCCTGGCTAAGGGTGGTAGTAGTGGTAGGCATCCTGCCCCCTGGCTAAGGGTGGTAGTAGTGGTAGGCATCCAGCCCCCTGGCTAAGGGTGGTAGTAGTGGTGGGCATCCTGCCCCCTGGGTGAGGGTGGTAGTAGTGGTAGGCATCCTGCCCCCTGGCTAAGGGTGGTAGTGGTGGTGGGCATTTGGCACCCCCTGGCTAAGGGTGGTTGTGGTGGTTGGCATCCTGCCCCCTGGGTGAGGGTGGTAGTAGTGGTGGGCATCCTGCCCCCTGGCTAAGGGTGGTAGTAGTGGTGGGCATCCTGCCCCCCTGGGTGAGGGTGGTAGTAGTGGTGGGCATCCTGCCCCCTGGGTGAGGGTGGTAGTAGTGGTGGGCATCCAGCCCCCCTGGGTTGGGGTGGTGGCGCGCATTCAGGCCCCTGTGTGCATATGTGGCATTGGTGATGGGCATCCCGCCCCTATGGTGCTGCTGTTGCTGGTGTAAGTATATTCAGATTCCCAGTGTATGTGTGTGATGTGTCGTGTACGTGTTGTATGTGTTTTGTGGTTGGTGTCTGACTTACCTTCTGCGCCGTACGCGTCCGTGCCTGTTCCGGTAGTAGATGTAGAATATTGGTATGATCGGGACGAAGGGATTCATGGTTGGTTCGTGTCGTTCGTCCTTCTCGTTGCTTCGCGTCGTCCTCGTCGCTTGGCTTCGTCCTCGTCGCTTCGCTTCGTCCTCGTCGCTTCGCGTCGTCCTCGTCTGTGCTGTGTTCGCCTCGTAGCCGTGGATCGTGTTGTGGCGCGATTCGGAGCTTATGTGCGCCTCTCCCGGATGCTTTGACGTGCCGTGCGTAGCGACGGGTTCGGCGCGTACGGAAAGCGCATCGTACTTGTCCGGCCGGACGGGGCTGCATTTTCCCTTCCGTGCGACTCGATTCGGCGTTTCCGGATTCGCCTCGGTCGGAGAACAGGACCTGGTTTGGGTGAGTACGGCTCGGCCGGAATTTTTGCTGTTGTGCGCATCGTACTTGCTCGTTCGGTGTGCTGTACGGATCGGTCGGGAAACTGGCTTTCGCATGGCTTTTTTCCCGACCGAATAGTATTGGGTGCGCCTCCGACCGAGATCGGAATCGGCCCCTCTGTGTAGGGTTTTCTGCGCAGGGCTAAGCATGTTTGCAGTAGGTACTTTCCTAGCCATGAATGGTTCATTGCCCATGAGAGGTTGGCTATCCATGAAGGGTTCTGTACAAGGCAGAGGCTGTGTGTAATATGGGCTTGGCCACGTAATGGGGTTTGAGGTTCTGGAGGGAGTGGGTTCTCAAAGAAGAGTTGTTCATAGGGTGCAGTCCATGTGCAGCAGGGGCTTGGCTGTCCGTGTCTGGTTGATTGCCCACATGAGGTCAGCAATCCCCAAAGTGTTCGGTACAGGGTGAAGGTTGTACGTAGAAGGAGCTTGGGTCACCTAAGGGGCTTGTGTGTCTGAAGGGTAATTTATGCTTGACATGATTCTGTGCAATTTAGTACTTTCTTTCATATCTGAAATGCTGTAATGATTTATAGGGCAATTTGAACAGCAGTGTGCTGGATGATGTCATCAGTGATGTCATCAATGATTTCATTGAACATGGCACATGTGATGTCATAAGCAGTGCGTGGCAGGGTGCAAGTTGTAGGTAGATCAGCAAATTATAATTGGTGAATTTCAAATTTTTTTAAACAATAGTTTCTAGATTATTACAAGGCACTTTAACCTTTTGTTGTTTTAATGAATTTCTAGATTTTTTTACTGTAAAGTTAGACATTTTTACCATACCTAACTATACCGTCACTTTAACCGTTGTTTTTTTTTTTTTTTTTTTAAATGAATTTCTGGTTTTTTTTATTTACAAAAGGTAAGATCTTATTACCATACCTGACAATAATTTTTCTTTAAACTTTGCTTTTTTCAGTAAATTTCTAAGGTTTTTTTAATATAAAGTAAGATTTTATTGCCATACCTAACTATAATGTCACTTTAACCTTTATTTTTTCCATGAATTTCTATGGTTCTTTGATCATATTCACCCAATACCCTCATTGATAATACCTTTTGACTGTTCATGGTGTGGGGTTTACCATAGGGCCTGGTTTGTGGCCAGGTCCATGGTTCAGACCACACGGGTTGTCAAACTCCCCCACTGTGCTCTGCCTGAATGTCCGAGAGCAGCATGGAAGTCGCTGCACGGCTTGGCCTGTGTCCAGGCCCCCACATCCAACCCCCCACGTGCAGCCAAACCCCTTGCCGTGCAGGCCTTCAGCACCATGGGACCAGTCCAGTCTTGTGGTACTGAATAGGTTGATAGCATAGGAAAAAAGCCCTCTTGGCTGATCAGATCACTCCATTTTTTAATTCATGGTACTGCGGGAGTCCCGCGGCACTCCTGCGGATCCAACTGTCGTATATATCACTAACTTTTGAATGTTAATTTCTCCAAAACACTGAATGGATTCACACCAAATCACAAAAGACACGCTTTCTGAATAAAGATCTAGCCTTCTGCTAAATTTGTTGTAATTCTGTTCAGTCTTTTTTTCTAAAACGCTGTCTAAAATCCGTACGGGCAATTGCATGGGGAAAGCACGTTTTGGTATCCCTCATTTTCTCTGCCCCCCATTGATGGATCACCCCAAAAAGTTACAGAAGGGAGATGAGGTGGATTAACTTTTCTTTCAAAAATGTTAACTAGTCAAACGGTGCCAAAGTTATTAGCGAAACAAAAATGCTCATCTTATGCAAAGTCTGACCTAACTATAACCACACAGTGTGTTATATAGGAATTTTCTATATGGAAAAGGTATTTTTAACTGTCATGAGTCACTGCAGTGCATTTACACTGCAGCTGAGCCAGAGCATGATTGTGCTTCTGGCAGGCATATGTTTTTGTCATGTATGTGGATGGTGTATATAGAAACTGCAGTCCATCTATGATATTTAGCTTTTGATGCTACAATTTTGGCACCAATTATAGTGGACTTATAGGTAAGTTAAATACGCTCAATACTCGAGAACCCAGGGCTCTGTCAATAGACTGCCAGCTTCCCCCAGGCCTAAACAGCTGATCTTTAATTCTGAATACCAATCAAGGGTGGCCCATGATATTCTAAACAGGGGCAATATCATTCTTCTGCTACAATCGATCCCTGACTTGCAGTATATAAGATCAGCCGACATCCTGGCTATTGAATTTTTAGAGCCAAGAAGAAAGCACGAATCAGAATCTACCCAGGTTTAATTTCTCTCTTCCAGATGGGTGGAAACGATCTTGGCCAACTCTACAGTCCTTGAAAGTTGGGGCATAACAATCGATCGAATAAGGGCCAAATGATATCCAACAGTGCTTCTACCCCAACACAACTCCCCGATCCAATCTATATTAAAATGCGCACATGGTCCCCAAGGCTCAAAAACATCTGCCATGTTCACCCGTTTGATCTCTCAGAGGAAATGCCCAGCTGGAAATGAAAAACAACAAGGGAGACATGACTCTAGAAAGACTGAGGGGCCGATTCCGATTCGGGCCGGAAATCTCTCCGACCGAGCCGGACCCGGAGAGAATTCCGACCGAATCGGACCCTAGCAGTCCGACCGAACGAGTACGATGCGCACGCATGCTATCGGACTAGAGTCGGTCGGACTCCCATTGAAGTCAATGGGAGCCTGTCGTACAACGCGTACGCGGGCTCCCATTGACTCAATGGGTGCGAGGCGAACAAGGGCGCCCCCTACAGCGGGTACGCGTCCAAGTGCATCGCGGCGTACATGCACAGGTAGGGGGACCCATGGGTCCCCCTGTGTGCGACTCGCGCGCCTACGCGTACAGGGGGTCCGACGCGGACCTCCAAAGTCCGGCTCCGACAGCTTTTTCGAGCTGGACGGCGCGAGTCGGTCGGACTGCTCGCGGCGCGCATCGTACTTACCCGGCCGGGAAACGTCTCCATAGCGCGGTGCGAGTCGTGTCCATGCGAGTCGGTCGGAGCGTGTTGAAGCCGCGTTCGAGTCGGTCGGCGATTTCGCGGGTGCTTGCATCGTACTCGCTCGGCCGGACCCGCGTACGATTCGGTCGGGAAACAGGGCTCCGAATCGGATCCGGTGAATCCGAATCCGATTCGGAGCACTACCGGCCGAGATCGGAATCGGCCCCTTAGTCTGGTTACCCCAACTGGGGCTGGCTGCCATCGGCTCTTCAAGCAAGAAGCCCCCCATGACAAAGCAATCCAAGTCAGGAAGGACGGCCCTGAGCAGGGACAACTTCAGCTTATGCTCCTGGTATATACACGGGCTTTTACAAAAGCTTGAAACTGACTGCTTTGGATGGAATTCGACTTCCCTTTAACAGGCTACGTCGAGTTCCAGAAACCAGCTATAAAAGCTAACAAGCACAGTCGACCAATGAGCGGCCTCTCCATCTACGTTTCAACATCACAGCACCATACAGCAGTAGAGATTGCACTGAAAGCACCTTGGGCCCAAACAATTCATCTCAACATCTCTCAACACAGCAAAGTCCACTCATTTCCGATCATTAATATTTACACTAATCCATTTAAACCAAGGAAGAAGGAGACACTGAAAAACCTGGTGTCAATACTAACTGTCCTCAAACTAAAATATTCTTCTGGAAACATTCTACTATCTGGCGACTTTAACAACAATCTTTTTGGGGGAACAATTGGCCCCAAGGTCAAAAGCCTGGACCTTGAGTACGACCTTCCAGCGCAAAACCATCCTCCAGCTATTCACAGGAACACTTTAGCAGAATTCTTTCTGAATGAGTGCGACTCATTAGGCCTCAGGCTCGTTAATGGTTGCTACAGTGGTGACACACCACCTGGCTAAACTAGAACTGCGGGCAAGTCCATCTCCTACATAGATTACACCCTTGGTACGGAGGGACTCTTCAAATATATCGGAGACTTCTCCTTAGGTGCACGCCATGACAGTGACCATAGGCCACAATATATCAACTTCACCATCAGCCATCTAAAAATGAAGGCAGCACCAGTCACCAGTTTCGGCGTACGACAGAAAACCTAAAAAGGCTGAAATGGGACAATAGAATCAACCAGGGATCCATGTCAAGGATAAAAATTAAACTCAATAAAGTTACAGCCCAATGCCACTCCCCCATCAGACAATGGACCTGCTTTGTCAAACAAATCCTGCAGGAATTTCAAACTAAACCAGCATCATGTGTCAAGTCTCGCGACCTGCCTCCTACGAAACTCAAAATGACAGAAGATCTAAAATTGCTGAAACGAGATGTCAATCTCAAACTGCGAGCTCTCATCAAGCAACCCTCCTCAATAGCTGAAAGACACAGTCTGAGTACATCAAGATCCCAATTTTGGAGAGCAATCTGGGGTGCCAAAAGAGAATAAAACAAGGACTTCTGGCTCCAGCTGCTAGTCGCAAGCAAGGAAAAGAACACAAAACAATTCTGGTCACTGATCAACCAAGCTACAGTAGGCACCAGGAGAGGTACCAAGGCAAACATCTCCGAACAAGCGTGGGTCTAATTTTTGACGGCCCATTTATCATCGCAACTCGAATGCTTCACCATCTTCAGTACCTTGCCGAGCGAACCGCTTCCACTCCAGAAGGCGGTGACACACCAGGTGTCTCAAATCCTCCCTACGTATGCAGCCAAACTAAGGAACTTTGCGCGCAGAAACTGACAAGGCTGCGAAAAGACAAAGCCCAAGGCCCCAACGGGCTACCCACTGCTTTCTTTGCTTCAGACCCTGCTTTCTGGTTTAAGGTCCTAACACCATTGTTTATACATTGTCTAGCTGCCAATTCCATCCCTGATTCTTGGAGAGGATCCATGATACAACTAATCTTCAGAGGTGGCTCAAAATCTGACCCACACCACTATTGGCTCATTGCCTTAATTGACAACGACGCCAACATTTACGCCAGCCTTATACTTGACCTCAGAGCTTGGGCGGAAGACCAAAAGATTGTACCAAAGAACCAATGCGGCTTGAAAGACAAATGCAGCACTTCCTCTAACCTCTTGGGTCTGGCCCTTATGTGCGACAAAGCAATCAGAGGCAAAAGGGCACTTTAATCTTGCTTTGTGGACTTTAAAGCCGCATTCGACAGCATACAGAGAGGGTCTCTCTGGTGTAAATTGCGGTACTGGGGCCAGCCAGACGCCCTGCTGAGAGCAATAGTGCAGCTGCACACAAACACCTGGGTGCAGATCAAACTAGGAGAAGGCCACTGCATCTCAAGGTGGATCCCCACCAACTCCGGGGTGAAGCAAGGCTGTGTGCTTGCCCCACTGCTTTTTAATCTATACATAGCCGACATGTCAACATTTTTAGACGATGCAAACTGCCATCCACCGAAATTAGGAGGCCAAAGAATGACACATCTACTTTACGCAGGCGACCTGGTACTCCTCAGTCAAACAAAGATTGGCCTCCAACGGTTAATGAACACTCTTCATGATTATACAGTTGAAAATATGCTAGAGATCAATCTAGCAAAAACCAAGACGGTCTCACTTAGTTTAAAACCAAACATGGTCAACAGGTGGCATCTCAAAGACACCAGGCTACATCATAGCAAGGACTATAAATACCTGGGAATCCTTCTGGATGGCAAATGGTAATTTACCCCTCATGTACGTTCCGTAGTCAACAAGGGCACCAGCCTAATTTTCGCTCTCATATCCATCGCCTGGAAGCTACAAGGAACCAGCCTCAATCCGCTCCTCCAGATGATGGAAGCAAAAATCAGTCCAACATTAACATACGGGAGCGAAATCACCCTAGGAAGGGAAGTCGGGTCAGTGGACAAACTGGTCACCAGAATTTACACATCCACCTTGTGCCTTCCAAAGAGAGCGTCACTGGCACAAGTGAGACTCGAGTATAACATCACTAAACAGTACTGGGCCAGAGGCAGCCACTTGCTGAATTTCTGTCATAGGCTCAGACTGTCACCTCTCGATTCCATGCCCGGCCTAATCTGGTGCGAACTTGAGCGATCCGACCAGAGATCATCATATCGACAAACATCTTGAGGATAAACTAAGGGAGTTTTCATTGTCCGAAGCCTGGAGCAAACACATCTCCCAATAGGCCTTCCAGAAATTAACACCTCTCACGGCCAAAACAAAGTCAAAACTGGAAGACCAGACAGCCTTATGCAAGCGCTCGCACGCGTGGTCAGTCATAAATTCATACTCCACAATCAAGCAGCAGAGCTACATCACCTGCACTTACCCTATATAAATTAAAGCCCAGCTTGTGGCTCTAAGACTGGGCAAGTGGAATTTTGGTGCTGACCTTCCGTCCTGGCGCCGTCCAGCCATTTATGACTTCAGCTGCCGCCTATGCGGACAAGGAAAAGAAACCCTATTCACATCTTATGTCTCTGCCCCCAACTACTACACAACAAAGGAGAATCCTTCTTCGTGTCGACTTCATTCGGCTAGGAGTGCGTAGCTACCAACAGACAGTAATCGCCATGGTACATCCACTAAATTCAATACTAAACATTAAAACTGTCAAATTCCTCCGGATGGCAGCGATTAAATTGACTCAGCCAACGACTCAAGTCCAGCGGCAACACACCATTAAATACTGTACCCGGTACCTCCGGCACACTCTATTTTCAACTGCACACAAGGGATTGGCAGAACCGCAACAACAGCAACACGTTTAGCTGGCCACCGTTCATCGATCTCGATTTCAGAATATTTATTTCCACTTCCTGCACTGATACGTTCCACAGTGCACTGTCCGGACTACACCAGGACACTTTCGAATAAGAGTTCTTCCACTCTCTACCTCAGACGTTGGGTTTCACCCTGGCCTGCGCTCTGTAAAATTTTGCACATCGCTAGTAAGACCTCCACTAAAAACTGGCTTGCTTTTTATCTACTGTCTGCTAACTCTCTTTGCACTGATCCGCACGAAAGTATTTTGATATGGACTGTATCAGGCCAAGTCCTTGAGCAAGAGATCTCTTGTCACCTGTTCTTGTTTAGCTGACTGGCTCACACCTAGGCCTTTATTTTGCGAAGTTTGCACATTCTTTAAAAAACTTTCGGTAAAGCTGGTCTCATTTTATGCATCGCTTGCTGGTTTTAATATCTGTACCTCTCCTTAAAGATCTACCTTATTATGTGCGCTCTGTGTTTTTCCCCACTAGAGAAGCAAAACTGATTCGCATCTCCGCCCTGGGTATCCAGCATGTTTTATTACACAGTTTTTTTATCCACACGCTCGTGCTTTTAAACTGTTTGTGAAGGTTTTTATTAACCATACAATAAAATGGACTTGACTAAGTTAACTAGGCTCAACAGGGAGTTCCAATGTACAGCACATGTTTTGTAGGGGAAGCACAGCCACTTTTCTACTAGTTAGTAGTGGCAGAGTGCATGTAGTCCTTAAACAGCAAAAATAGGGTCAAATAAATGCGAAAACTCTGGGGTGGCTATACACAACAGGGATACACAACAGGCCTGTAATGCTGTATGAACACAATTGGGTCAGGAAATTAGGCTTTGATTTCGATCAATAATGTAGCCCACTGCCAATGAGTATACCTGTTATTAAGTACATACCTGAGCCACAGGTAAGGGCCTATTACAGGATTGAGGTAATTCAACAAGCAATATAGCCAGAAGAAGAAGGACTATTTCATTCCATTCTCATTTCATTATATTCAGAATTTAATGTTCATAATTAAACAGGGAGAAAAAGAAGACAAGCATTTGCATTTTGAAGGTGGCAGGCTATATAAGTCATTATTTACCCACTGCTGTTCACTGTCTCTAGTGAATTTATCAGTATTCCACTGTTCTCAATTATGGTAATAACAATATCTAAATGCATTAACATCACTGAAATTGTTTCAAGACATTGATGCACAGGTCAATTTATTTGGAAGAGGGAGGTAGATTTTTGTTTCTGATGAACACAAAGGAAGGGAATTCTACGCTGCTTGAAGAGACGAGCAGCATTGGCCCCGGCACCTGCAGCATACAGAGATCTCACCGGAGAGATGTGAATTTGATCAAGAGATTATATCAGTATTCTGGCAGCTGCATCTCGAAGAGAATAAAGTATCTCACTACGTAGTCCTACATACCCAAGTAGCTAACATGGGCAGAATTAATCTTTAGTGACTCTAGGAATATTGTAGTCTGGCCTCTGCAAATAGACTGCGTTCGTAAAAAAGCTGTTTGTGTGGTGGGTCACCTCCAATGTCTACCTAGATATCACGATTCATGACCACTAAGTCTGCTAGCCATAACAGCAATGTTTACGCGAAATAAGTTGTAATCAGATCACTGTTGAATTAAACGTCAATAGGTTGTGATCCATTCAGTGCATCAAGGCCAAAAAGTTGTCTGGAAATGGGATTGCGTGCAGGGAAGTTTGCTGAGGCCAAAGTTCTAAGATTGTTTGGACAGAGTTAGCACAGTTCAAAGTGCATTCTCAAAACAGAAGAACAAGATTCCTTGAGCAAGGAGGCAGACATAAATAAGTAGGGACAAGGCAGAACTCGGTGCAACTGCACAATAAGACATGTGAGACTCTGACTGCAAGATACAAAGGGAGCCCATTTAGGCATGACTAGTCAAAAGAAAGAAAACCAATTCAGGGCCAGACATCTGACTCTGATACTTCAAAGTCTTGACATAAGGATGTTCTGATTTAATTCCTGACACTGATACTTCAAAGCCTTGGTAGACGTATGCTGTAATTGGCACTGTAGAATACTTCTGACAGTTCCAAAAGAACAAAAATACTTACACTTTGTATCACCATCTGGGCTAGAATCCTACTTAAAATGGGTTCAGGATATCATGAGCAAAAACAAAAGCCTGCAATTGCTAAACCCCTACATATTCCAACACTTTATATGGATAAGGTAAGTTGGAGATAGGGAGGTAGTGACACAGGGAAGTTGGCTTCTTCAGCCGGCTTTAATTTCTTGTAGAACTAGACCCTGGGATAAGAAGCCAGTAAGGATCTTTCTCATTTGAAATGCCGGACTGGAAAAGGAAAGTAAGGTCTTCTCTTCTTCCAATGAAAGGAGATCTTTGGTGATCCCAATCATTTCCTCTTACTTGAAAAGGTTGTTGGCTTAATATACCATTAGTCGTTGGAAATGGTCAAGAGCAATCCATGGCACAGTGTTTATTTTAATACAAGATTTACATGGTGAAATCATTGGTTTTCTCAGCCACGGGTAACAGTTTCTTCTAGATGTATTGGAGGATAGCTTCTCTGAACAATTATGTTGCATTTTAATGGCTATTAGCCCACTTTGACTGGCAGCCATTAGTTTGGTTAACTCCTCCTAGGCAAAAGGTGGTGTCCCACTGGGTCCACAAAGGGGATTCAAATGAAGGAGCTGGACAGAGAGATACTGAATGTTGACAACGAGACTAACTACATTTTGATATCTACCCTCTCGTTTAAGAGAACAGTTTAGAAAAAGCTTACCATTTAACTTGCATCATGCCTACAGTGAATCAGCTTCTTCCATGTGTACATGTAACATACTTCGAACTGAGAGCAGACTTACCTGCATAGCGGACCATGTTTTTCTAGCCAGAGTGACAGGGCGCTATTTCTAATGATGGAATTATCTGCTGCTTCCTGTAAGAACAATCATGGGGCTGGTGGAGGGAAGGTGGAATGGTGGAGCTGCCACAACGAGTTTATATACTTTTTTATTCGTTTTATTAGAAAATGTAAATACAGTCAAACAAATAATGTGTCTCCACATTAAGATAACAATGGCGGGCATCTTTCAATCTCAGCTAGATCTTAGCTAGGTGTCTCACCCACGAGATACATATCAATAGTCCCCTGCTGGTAATCAGGGCCCCAGTATCAATCCACAGAGCGTGGTACAGACAGCTTATGCAGAAGGCCACTTAGTCTAAGGGCATCCACCATTATAAAGCTGTCGGGACAATAAGTCCTCAGCAGTTACCCTCAGAGTTAGAAAAGAGGAAGGTGGCAGGGGAAAAGGGGATGGTGGGATACGAGGAATGCAACAGAGAACAGGATGTGATAAGCTGTGCCAGCCATGCGGTGTGCATGACAGGCAGTTAACTGAGTTTGTCACTTGCTGTGGGGACTGCTCATTCCCCTCCTGCCTGCCGCCTGCCACCTGCCGGGTCGTTGGGCCAAATAGGTTTCAGAGGGAGCCCAGATATTCTTCGGTATACTCTGGGCAGACCAGAGACCAGTACTCCTTCAACTGTTACTGGCAATATGCAATGTCTTTGATCCAGCAGTCAAATCGGGGGGATGATGACTCTTCCCCAATGCATCGACACTCGCCTCTTTGCCAGCAGTAGTAGTATAGAAGTGAGCTTGGGCACTACAGGGCGAGTCTCCTTCATATAGCCTATCAAGGCCACCACCGGGAGTCTGGGCAGCTTGGCCGAGGTAACCTCCTCAATACAGTCAAATACATTGGTCCAGTAATCAGCCACTCCCGGGCACCACAAAGCCAAATGCAGAAAATCTGCTCTACTCTCATCACACCTCTGACAGCATGCCTCACTCACCAAGCCCATTTTATTTAGCTGGAGGAGTGTGCAGTAAAGGCTATGCAGAAATGTAAAATGTATGAGGCGCAGCCTGTAATTGGGGTGCAATATCGCCATTGCTGGTCAGAAATGTCTACGTCAAGCTCCTTCGACCAATCAGAACGCGCTCTGGGTTCGACAATGGAGACTCTGTCTTTCATAGATGCATATCGTCATGTAATCAGCCCTCTAGGGGAAGTCGAAGCTAGAATGCAGTCCACTGCCGGGAGGCTTATAGGTTCCCGAGGGAATGTAGCATGTATCTGCCTACAGGTGGCCTGTATGCGGTAAAAAAGGAACACATTAAGAGGGGTGCAAGCAGCACTGGAGTGCAGATCTTGTAGCACAAGTTAATTGCCATCAGGGCACAGGTCACCCATCACCTCTAGCTTCATATTCTTTAACTGGAAGCACACCCAGGTGTCTGGAGACGCAACCCCCTGGAATATGACAGGCAGTCGGACCCTCTGGTGGAGTCAGTCTCATGCCAACACCGTGCATCCCACTGTGTCAGTTTCACCATAGGGGCAGAGTAGAGCCATACACACCACCAAATCCAGTGGGCATGGGGCCACATTGTTAGTCTCAACCTCAGCATGTGGTAAGAAGGGCAGAGTTTACATACTTTGGGGCCGATTCCGATCTCGGTCGGAAGCTCTCCGAACGGGATTTGGCCGGAAAAAGTACGAGCCGTACGTGTTTTTTCCGACCGACTCGTACAGCTGTCCGACCGAGCGAGTACGATGCGAATGTACGCGTGTGTTCCGACCGAACGGTTTTCGGATCCGAACCGCTCCGACCGACTCGTACGGAAACGAATCGCACCACGCAATGGAGACGTTATCCGACCGAGCGAGTACGATGTACGCGTCGGACAGCCGGATCGAGTCGGAGCGTCCGGCTCGAAAAGCTCCCGGAGCCGGACTTGGGGGTCCGTGCCGGACCCCCTTCACCCGTAGCCTTACGAAGTCGAACACAGGGGGACCCAAGGGTCCCCCTAAACATGCATATTCGGTGCGGGTTGCACCGACGCGTACACACTGTAGGGGGCGCACTTGTTCGCGACGTACCCATTCAGTCAATGGTAGCCCATGTACGCGTCGTACAACCGGCTCCCATTGACTTCAATGGGAGTCTGACCGAATCGAGTCCGGCAGCATGCGGCCGCATCGTACTCGCTCGGTCGGACTGCAGGAGTCCGGCTCGGTCGGAATTCTCTCCGGATCCGGCTCGGTCGGAGAGTTTCCCGACCCAGATCGGAATCAGCCCCTTTGTCTATAAATTAGCAAAATATTGGTTCAAAAATATCATGGAACAGAATATCATTAAAAAAGAAAAGTATCTCAAAATATTTATATACATATTTATCATTGGATGTAATTTATTTAAAATATTAAAATACAGAATAATAGTATTATAAAACATAAATGCTTTTAATTAGTATAAATTAAAAATGTATAAATATCTCAAAAAAATATAAACACAACAATTAAGCAATTAAAACAAATATTACATCAAAAACAATAACTTAAAAGTAAAAAATAACATATATAATAAAAATATATAAAAGTTAATTTAAAAAAATAGAAGTAATAGGAAAATAGTTGTAATTACTAATATGAACTAAGACTGAATATATAAATATAAATATGCGTCTAACAAATTGCCTCTCTGCTCCTGTGTCCCTGTTTCTTTTGCTTGGCGTTCGTCATGAGGCAGAGCGGCTTTAATGAATATACAGGAATGCAGCTTGGTAATAGTCACAAAAAAATGCCCACACTCAGAGACTTGAAAACAATCCAATAGTTCATTGCATTGTGTCAATAGACCACATTGCAGCACCCATATACAAGTAACACGTTTTAGCCTAGCACAGACCTTTCTCAAATAAAAATCCTATGTTTCTAAACATAGAAACAGTGAAAACATGTTCATGATTGTGTAACAACTGACTAATATACATAGATGATTCATTTCAGTTAACCCAAAGTCAAATACAAATAGAAAAAAATACTCCACTGTGTGTTTTTGTATCAGATTTTTTTACTCATGATTGTTAACAGAATTCATTGCTTATACTTAAACTAGATTCCAAATAGAAGTACATTTTTAATACATTGTTATATCTCATTAAATAAAGAGCTTATGTTTGCAAGTCTAATAATGGCACATCCATAGGTTTTTAATGAGACTCTGTTATCCCAATCCGGTATAGATATTGTATGAAATTTTATATCCCGTCTTTGACTTTGGTATTGGTTCAAAGACTTGGATCAAAAGATCTTCTCTGGACTGGAGGCAGCGGAAAAGGGAGGTGGTGGAATTGCCAAAGACCCAGAATCAGAAATATGTTTCATTCAAACCACATTAGGACTGGAGCCATACTTGGATTTTGTGACTAGCCCACAAGACCCTCCTAACTAGATTGGGGATGGGTTGTAATAGATGGTATCTTTGTTTCTCAAGGGGCAGTACGATAATTTTTCCATACTTGTTTGCCCATGTGATAAAAGAGCCCCTCAGAGCCTCCTTTATTTTACATTTTGTTTGTACGTTTTACAATTGTTTTACCATGATTTTCCTAATTCTCATCCTGAGGCGCTCAGGTCTGTGCAAGTGCAGACCAGGGTTATTTTATTTGCAATTGTTTTAAAGTTGTATCTTTTATTGAGTTGTTTTTAAACTATCATGATGAACTGCTTTTGTCTTTTAATGATGACATGGTTGGATGTTTATTTATTACACTGAAGCATGAATCGTACTTGCTTTATGAACATAATTCAAAACTCAAATAAATCTATTTGATTTGATTCAATGAAGTTTCTCATGAATTTCTCAAACTCAAATTCAGGCAAGGATAGACATAATGTAACCGTCATATCTGATCTAAGGGAGACGTATATTTGTTATAGTTAATCGTTTCTTATTTATAAGTGCTTTATCATCAACCTCATATTAGACAGTGTGATGGTTTTATATTTTGTAATCCCATCTATATAATGTCCAAACATATTTAGTCCAAGTGGACGTTTTGCTGATTTCAGATAGTAGACTTGATTAATTGTAACATCACATTTAATTTGTCCAAGTATTCAAATCATATCATTTTGTTATGCTATCCTTAAAGTCAAACATCTCCCCTAATTTGATATATTTGTATGAGTTTCTCATTTGTTTTGCTTACCCCATGATCAAAACTTTAAACAAGGCCGTATATCATAATATTATAAAACAAAATAAATAGTGCAGACAAAGAACAAAAAGAAAGAAAATACATTTCACATTGTTATAAAAATGTTTCATATTCAATTCCGGATAACTCTTAGGGGCACATTACGATACCCGGCGTAAAAAAATCCGCCAGACATGGAAGCGGCAAAAATCCGCCCGCACACACCGCCTGAACACCGACCACGCCATTATGAGTACACAAACTGAAAACCGCCATCGGCGGAAAAATCATACAAAATACCGCCCGCCATCGTCCGAGTCGGAGTCAAACCGCCCGCCACGGACGGAAACACGCACGACAACACAAAACCGCCCGCCCACACGGCCGACACACCGCACGTGAAATTACGATCGCACCGCCATGAGCGCGGAAAACAACAAAAATACCGCCCGCCAGCGCAAACAACGCCGATGAGAATCGACACGGCAGAAGCCATGGCGCCCACGTACCTGCACAGAAACCATCCGCACACAAAACCAATAGCACACAACATGGCCAGCAAGTCCACACAGCAAGGCACGCACAAATACACAAGCACAGTACACATCCCGAAAACACCCCCCCGGACAAACAAAAAATACAAAGGCCAGAACCCCAGACACAACACACCTGAAAACAGCAGACCATGAGGACACACCCACATAGGTGAGTACAAAAGCAGCACTCCCACAGTCCACAACCCCTTGCTACATTGCAAACCAGAGAGGAGAGGAGAGGACACAGTGACACAGCAAGGACAGCAGCACACCACAGAAACGCACACATCACAACCACCACCACCACCACCACCAAACACCGGCACCACAAACCCCTGCACATTACACAACACACACCGCACCAGCACCACAAACACCATGGCACCACAAAGGATGCCCAAGTTCACGCCCATGGAGCTGACGGTCATGGTCGACGAGATCATCAAGGTGTACCCACAAATCTATGGGAACATGGTCCAGCACACACCACTAGCCACCAGAAACAGAATGTGGACCCGGATCGTAGACCAGGTCAATGCAGTCGGGACCCTGCCCAGGAACAGAACCGAGATAAACAAACGTTGGAATGACGTAAAGAGCCTGGTCAAGAAGAAGGAGGGCAAAAACAGAGAGCTGGCTGCCGTCACTGGCGGAGGGAATCCCGCGCTCTTTAAGACCTTCAAAGCGTGGGAGGAGAAGGTGCGAGTCGTAATCCATCCGGAGATCCTCGCCGGATTAGCAGGGGAGTGGAGGCTGGTAAGTACAAACTAATGTATACCAGCACACCGCTATGTACACACATGCGCAACCACCATGCCACAGCTCCCAGGGACAAACACCCCCATGTCCAGCACACAATACACAACACATCACACGCACATGCAACAGACACTACCACACACAGGCCAAACCGAACAACTGTAAGATGCGTGGGGACATGTGTACACTAAGCCAGCCACGTAACCACCAACAGGTCCCCAAATATGCCAGAAGCGCCACAACGAGCACCCACCACACCCATGTGTCCGCCACAGCTGCACCAACCGACAAGTAACAGGTAAGTGGCAGGAACACAAAGTGCAGTGGGTCGGAGGGGGACAGCCCAAGTACAACACACACCAGGCCCCAGTCCCACAGCACAGCAAGGAGGAGCATCCCCCACACCCCACAGCCACGTGTCAGCCACCGCAGTGCACAACGACAGCCGAAAGGCAGACATCACGGTCCACAGCAATCGGTGTCAGTGGGTGTACAGCCACCCCCACGACCCACTACACCCCCCACCCCCACAGACCTGCAACATGGAGCACCCCCGCTTAGAGCCATGTGGCATCCAGTACAGTGCACGCACGAACAACTTGCAGGTGGGAAACTGGACAGGGCTGGATTACTGGAGGCATGAGGACCATAACACCACCAACACATGGGACATGTCACGTAGCACACGGACACGCAGCACCGCCCACCGTCACGAACAAGTGAACAATGTGCACACGGACATGAACAGCAGACTCACACCCCACATGACCCATCACAGACATAGCAACACCCAAGGAGCCACGTCTGCATGCACAAGCCACACTGAATATAGTCCCACACGGCAGCCACTGTGCAACTCATCACACACAACCGAAACACCATTGAAGTCCTGTCCATGTAGCCCCCACTGCCTGTCAACCCCACACCCCACAACTACGCCTATGTAAGACAAACAACACTAGACGCAACAGAGCGGAACAACAGAAATGCACACGAACACCACTGAACCCATCAAACTCACAGACACACCATGCACATACAACATACCATCCATCCCATCCGTCAGCCCCAGTCACATGAAAGGCATGTCATCCGCACAGCTGCCACACATACAGCAGTCACGCTAAGACACATGCCCATGACCAACCATGTGCCAGAAGTCAATTAAGCGCACGACACACTGTGAGCAACAACACACAACATGGGCCACACCCCCCGAGCACTGCAGTGATGCACATGGCACAGGGCAGCACGCACACCAAGGAGATGGGACAACTGCAATACGTTGGCTGGCACACAACTATCACTCACTCATAACGATGCGTCCAATGCCATGTCCAGTAACCACAACAGACAGCAAATATGCAGGGCATGTCAGGCATGCACACACCTCAGACCATGCACTGTCATGCTGCCACAACACATGTCACGTTCGGCACCCATGGCTCACAGCATGTACCCCAAAAGCATATCCCCTCCCAAATGCGAATCTGGGGCATGGCCCCCATGTTGCCATATGCGTTCCTAAGCGTTCCATTTGAACCCCAAAAGCATATTCCATCCCAAATGCGAATCTGGGGCATGGCCCCCATGTTGCCATATGCGTTCCTAAGCGTTCCATTTGAACCCCAAAAGCATATTCCATCCCAAATGCGAATCTGGGGCATGGCCCCCATGTTGCCATATGCGTTCCTAAGCGTTCCATTGGAACTCCAAAAGCAAAGTACAAACCAGACCCAGGATGGGCCAGGAGCCCACATACACCAGAGTCACAATGAGTAGGGGCAAAGCAACACACCCATCGGCATGGCCAATCCGTCCCATGCCACATGTGCACAGCACACAGTCCCATTGCCTAGCACACACACCTACAGATGCCACAGCCACACACTCGCCTCCGGGAAACCCATGTACGAGATTGCACGAACTGCCAATGTCAGACGACTAATACATACTTCGCCAGGTGCAACACAATAACAAATTTCATTCTCTCCACAGGTGACGAACTGCTGGACGCTGGGGATGGAGACAGCAGCCAGCACAGCCAGCCTACAAGCCCCCAACGAGGACACACGGATCTGGAGGATCTGTCCACCTCTTCGGACACGGACCACCAAGCTGGCCCATCTGGCGTGGCAGGGCCCAGCCGCTCCCCAGGACCCCTCCTACCCACCAACCCATCATCCAGGGATGCTGAACAGTCCCAGTCCCCTGCTGCCACTGTCGTTGCGGCCACACCCACGGTCATTGCGGCCACTACCACTGCCGCAACCGCCACCATCGCCGCACCGACCACCACCGCCTCCACCACCACCACGTCTTCGCTGGCACCAGCCCCAGCGCAGGTGGTGGCCCGGCCGACTGGATCCACCCTGGGAGCCACAGCGAGGACCGTGGTGAGCAATGTGGCTAGTGGGCAGGCCGGTGGCAGCAGGACTGGTAGGAGGAGCAGGGTCAGGGAAACGCCAGCCTCCCCTGGGAGCCATGCCCTGCCTCAAATGGCCAGAGTCCTTGGGGCCTATGAAGAGGCCCAAGGACAATGGGCCAGGTCTGCTACTGACACGCGGGAGGTGCTGGGGGTGCTGAGGTCCATGGACGCCCATATGGGCCAATTCGTGTCCCGTATGGACCAACTCGTGGACCTCATGGGCCAGCTGGTGGTGGCGGTGGGGTCACAGGCAAGGCCAGCAACACCACCTCCGCCACCACCTGCTAGGGCGCAGGCTCGGGCAGCAGTGTCCACTTCCCCTGCGTCCACAGCCAGTGAGCACACCTCACCCACCACCAGCAGGTCGCCACCACACACCCCCTCCCAAACGTGGAAGGGGCCGTCCGAAGAGGAAACAGATCTCCCGGGAGGACTTCGCACGCTCCAGTCGCAAGTGAGACAGCCAGCCAGCCTTCCGCCAGCCTTCCTTGACCAGCCACTGCATTGACTTGCTCTACGATCCCACTCCACACAGCCATCTGGATGGCATGTGTGTGTTGGACTATGGACATAGAACCAGTGGGTACACCCTGATCATCACGCAGCCATGACCGACAGCTCATTGTCACTGCACGCACCACTTTTGTCATCACCTTACACACAATCACATGTCACAGTTTGTAATAAATGCACCTTTTTCACTAACTGCTGTTTGTGCCCTGTGTCTTTATTGTACGGAATACTACGGCCACCTTGGGCGGAAAGGCACCTGATGCGTGGCATGGCAATGGAATCCGGAGGGCCTGTAGGGACCTAGGGGTGGGAGACAGAACAGGAGCACATTCAATGAGTGTGTCACACACCCATCACACAGTACATGTCAACAACTACAAGCAATGTACACACATCGCACAGAGCAATAGGGCACAATGCCACAGTCACCAACAGTGGCATACTACCCTGGCCATGGAGCGTTGACACACTGCACGCAGTGAACATACGGCCACCCTGACACAGCACACACACACCTGCATAGATACAGACACATCATCCGTCGTACATGGACACTCACCGTCAAGTGAAGTAGCGGGCGATGAGCTGCTGGCGCACATTCCCAGCTTCCTCCTCTCCGCTGTCCACCTCACTCGAGCTGTCCTGGTCTGCGGGCTGGGGCCCTGGTTGATCTCCGTCATCCACAATGAGGGGGATCTGCTTCCGAATGGCCAGATTGTGCAGCATGCAGCACGCCACCACTATCTGGCACACCTTCTGTGGGGAGTACGCCAGTGCACCCCGGTGCGGTCCAGGCACCTGAACCTGGACTTGAGGAGGCCAAAGGTACGCTCGACCACACGTCTGGTCCTCCCATGTGCCTCATTGTATCGATCGTCTGCTGGGGTGCGAGGATTCCTCAATGGACTGAGCAGCCATGCCCCATTCGGATACGCAGAGTCACCTGGGTGTGAGGGACACAGAGAACCATTGCTATTCCAACTGGACAGGGGACAGCATCGCACAACCAGCACGCTACACCACTCCACATACTCACCGACAATACAGCCACGATCCTGTTGCAGATTGGCCATCAGTCGTGGCAAGATGCTGTTGCGCATTATGTGTGCGTCATGGGCCGAGCCTGGAAACTTTGCACACACGTGGGTGATCACCATGTCCGCAAGGCACACCACTTGCACATTCAGGGAGTGCGTGTGCTTCCTGTTGCGGTACAGGTGCTCAGTGGCCTGTGGTGGAACAAGGCCAACATGAGTGCAGTCAATGGCTCCCACGACGTGTGGGATTCTGCCAAGGGCATAGAATGCACCCTTCACTGCCGCCAATTCACGAGCCCTGGGGAAGCGGATGTACCTGTTCCGGTACAGCATCATGGCTGCCAGTACATCCCTCAGCACCTTGCTGAACATGGGCTGGGACATCCCTCCTCCACTGCCCACTGTGTGCTGGAATGACCCAGTGGCGAAGAAATGCATGGCGGCCATCACCTTAGCCGTGGGGGTGACAGCAGTCGGATACACCCTGCGGGGACGGAGATGGGGCTCTAACATGGCACACAGTCGATGCAGAGTTGGCCTGTCCAGCCGAAACTTCCTGATTACCTCTGTATCGTCCATGTCCGCCAGCAATTGGTATGGGCGGTCAATGTTCGGTCTCCGCCTGGGTTAAATGGCAGAGGACACATGTCAAAGCAACACGGCACATAGCAATTTCGCATACACATCACTGACATGACTGAGCAAGCACATGAGCCACAGCCCAGCTGTCAAGCTGGGACGGCACGGCCACAATACACTTACACAGGTCTCCCAACAATGGCAATGGCAAGTGAGACATACCACTGCCATGTGCATGCACATGGGGATCTAGGCCCCAATGACTTGCGGGGCGTGCTGATGGGGACTGACTGCATATTCGTCAAGCGGCAACGCCACGGCAACATGAGTGTCTGCTGAGCATGGTACTGCTTCCGAGGCTGGATGAGTATGGCACACGACGACGACGATGTGGGCACGGGCTGAGCGGCCAATACAAGTGGGACCTGTGGCACGAGGGGATATGAGACAGTAGTAGGTGTCAGCACTGCACCCTATGTACAGCACTGTACGGATCACAGCTCCCGAAACATTGACTGGTGTCCACATTGACAGCCCCATGCCAAGACGGCTGTGTGCTTGCAGTCACACGTCACAGGTGAGAGGTTACATTGCACGTGCCAGGTGGCAGTCGTACATAGTGGGAGCTGGCATGTGTGTGCATGTGTCTCCTGTTCAGGATCCACCAGATGGGCGCTGACTCTGTACTGACCATTGGACACAGCATGTTCCGTGGAAGGCTTGTGTGTGTGGGATGGTGGCACTGGTTGTGCCTCCGTTGGGTGGGGGGCCATGCACAGGGCGGGTACGTCGATGATTGCGCATTGTTGGTCACGGTGGGTGCACCAGCTAAGATGTGTTGCCCTGTGTTCAATTCCTATGTCCGCATGATGATGGACTGTGGATGTGGGCAGACTACACATTGGTCGATGTGCTGTCTATATGCATGTGCCTTCACACCAGGCACAGCTGCCCCTGCACATGTGACCCCTGCTGGACTCGCTGCTGGGTCTGTGGAGCTGATGCACCTTCTGCGCGTGGGGCGGACAGCTCTCCTCACTTCCCTCATTGCGCATGTCATGTCTTTGCCGCAGGTGACATGGATCATGGAGGGCCCACATGTACGCGTGGGTAGGCTACACATGATTGTTCACTGGTCGCCACCCCCAGTCAGTGTTTCGAATGGGAAGGTTGTCGTGCTGGTGGTATGTTCGATGTGGCGGATGGGCGGGCCTAGGTGCGGGCTCACATTCCGGACATGGGGGTAGTTGGATTGGCGACTAGTTGCAGTACACACGGGACACGTCTCTTCCTTTCCACATCTGGGTCATCCCTTGTACTAACTGACAGTGATACAGTCATCTTCGCCCCAGCCCTCATGTCCTCCCCTCGCCCCCCAATATGCATGCTCACCTGCGAGGCTAGCGCTTGCACAGGCAGCCCCAAGCTCGCACCAGAGAGGGCAAGGAGTGTATGTGTGGGTCCAGTTGCACGAGTGGGCTGTCTCAGGGTATGATGTGTGGCGGGACGCCGTCCACCTGCGTGGTGCCCCAAATGGAGACCCGGCCTGCATGGACTATGCATCACAGTCTTCGCCTTCCGGATCCGCCACCTGCGACACCCAGTGGCTGTGGCTGCCCTTGCGGCCAGGCCGCGTCCGTCTGTGGCTGATGGCCCACACATTCACTCTTTGGCCTCTCTGGGGAGGGCTCAGGGGTGGTGGCGCACGCGCTTGCACTTAGTCGCAATGGCATGTGGCGTGGTTGGTATGATGGGCAATGGATGGGATGGTGCGAGCCACCTCCCGTGACGTCAGTGCTGCTCGTGCTGTGGTGCGTCCCCCTACACTTCCATTTGACTTTTTGCCATGCTGGACGTTGAGGTTCTATTGCCTGCGTGATATGACCAGGAGGAGCGCGAGGAGACCTCTCACACACCATGCTCCACTGCCATCCCGTGCCCTGTATCGCCTGTGCGGATTGACTATGTTGGGGTTACACCTGGTCGACTGGGGCTGCGTGTGCCTTGTCAAGGGGCATGGCGGGCGCACAACAGGATCCAGCTTGTCCACAGAGGGTGGGCTGAGGTGCGCCTGGTACCGCTTTGTACGTGTGCCCGGCTGCTGTGCACACACGTGTTCACTCCCCCGACAGGTGTCCTCTCACAATGCCCAGGGAAGCGGTGGTGTACTGTTCATGACCCCTCCCAACACGGCGTGCTCCAACTTGGCATGTGCGCATCTACCCGTCGCACCCACCCACCTGAGCACTGCGTCCATACGACTTCACACGACACATGTGTGTCTTCCACAGTAGTGCTACTCATTTGCGTTGACATCCAATACCAGTGGACTACATGGTCATGTCACGACTGCCGTGTACTTCACATACTCTCATCCTCTCTCATTCGTACTTGTGAAATGAGTCAGCGGAGACAGTTCTGGTTTCAAACATTATATTGAGTCTTCTGTCCTCTGTGATGCAGTATAGTGGACACTACTGGCAGCGGAATACATGTTGAGGATATACTGAGCATGATTACAAATGGGATAGGGTGTGGGGTTACATCTGCTTGGCCTAGGCTGTGCTAATGTACATTTACGTATAGCTGCGGAGCTGCGGACTTTGACACAGACGGTATACATGTAGCCTACCAGACCGCTCGGCATCATGGGCACAGTCCATCTCAGTTCCATGTGACAGGTTTGCTGCGGTTGTTCCTCGTGCACGCGTGCATGTGAGATGACATCAGGGCATGTGCTTGCGTGCATGCAGCGGCGTGCCACTTGTTGTTGCACTGTGGTGGTTACTGGACATGTCACAGTCACTGGGGTCGTGTTGTTGTTGTATGCACTTGTCGTCCATGCAAAGGTCCTGGTATGGGATTCCCGGGGCGGGGGTGGGAGGGGTGCAGCACCCACAGACTCCAGGCGACCTATTCATGTCCACTGAGCGGTGTGTGTGTCCATGTGCGCTGGATCCATGTCGTGTCCTGGTTGTTCGTGCAGTTCCGTCCATGTGGGTGCGATGCACAGAGCCCATGCCACTGCCTCCCACGATGCATGCGGTGTTCCTGGATGTGATGGGGAACAGTGTGCATGTCCCGGTCATATCCGATGTCATGGCGATGTCGTTGATGGTGTGGTTACAGTTGCCGGTCGTTTGGTATGGCTGTTGTGGTGGTGACTGGCCAGTCCGTGCGGAAGCTGAGCATGGGTGCGGGGTTGGACTTCATAGGTCACTCGGGAACCTGCGTTGTGGTCCGACGTATTTACAGGTTGACAGGTATGCGATGCCGTCCAGCAGGGCTTCCATGTCATTGGTGGTGTACATGTTTGCCAGCCAATGAAGCGGATGGTGGCTGTCAAGGTGTTGTTCGTAGGTTGTCCCTTGGAGGACCATGATGGGGCATGCTGGGTGACATTCGATGTAGCTGTTCTCGATGATCCGTCGTGTGGAGGCACAGTGGTTCCATTTCAGTGCGCGTGCGATGTTGGCCACATACGCCATGCCCCCATAGGCAGAGCAGGCCCTGTCGTGTGCGTCCAGAGGGAGGAGTAGTGGTAGCAGGTCCGCCTTCAGACATGCCGGGTTGGAGAGGCATATCTCGACGGGATGCTGGTAGGGACACCTCCGACAGTAGAAGACGGGCATGACGCAGCTGAACAATGTGATGCGGTAAGTCAGTCGGTAACTTACGTTCAGCAGGGACAGGAGATCGCATCCCAATGTATGTATCGTGCTGGTTTGGTACAGCTTGAGCTCTTCGGCGTAGTTGGGTAGGTGTGTTGCGGTTGCCATTTCGCAGCGGTTCGTAGAGGTGGCGTGCTCCGGCTGTGTGTGCAGTCTGCAATGTGCACGCTCCGGGGTTGCTGTGAGCTCTGTGTAGTCGTGGGGAGACAGGACTTGTGTTCTGTTGGCTTGTTTGGAGGACACGGGCCCTCTTCCCACATGCTTCTCAGACAGTTCAAGGTCGGTGCTGTGTGACTCCTTCCAATTAACTTGCATGTGGCCGACATGGGGGAGTGTTTTCTTCTTTCCTCCCCGTCCGTTGTGTGCTTCTGTGATATGCGCTATCTGCCGTGTGGTCGGTCTCCTCGGCATGCCTGTGTTGGTCTATTCTTGGACAATGGCTGTATTCACCGGCTTCTGTCGTAGGGCTGTGGTTTCGGTGTTGGAATGGAAGGTCATTCAGTGCTGTCTGCTCTCCCTTGTGTGGGCGGCAGGCTGCCTTTCCGCTCTGCGTTGGGCCTTGTGTGTGGATGTAATTCTTGGGCCACCTGTTGTCGGTCACCGGGCTCTTTGGTGTTCCGTTTCATGTGTCTTGTTCATATGTGCAGGGTGGTATGGGTTTTTCAGTGTGGTACTGGCGTTCCTCTTCCCGAAGGGGCCCTGCTTCTCCTAGTTGGTGTTGCCGCCGCTGTGTGCTACGCCATGTTTGTTACACTGGGGTGTGTCCTGCTGTTGCGTGTCTTCACTGACATGTGTGCGTCGGTTGTGTGGCGTTGGGTGTTGTCCGTGAATTGGGCGTTGGGGACATGTCTGTGGCCGGCCTGTCACGTGTCATGTGCGTTCGGGGTGGGGCTGATGTGTGTGCTGCTTGGTTGTGTCCCTGTGTCTGTGTGCGAAGCATGCATGGCGCTGCGGTTGGCCTCTGCGTTGTGCGCATGTGTGGCGGCGTCATCGGCGCTTTGTGGCCGTGACGGGGTGGTTGGTTCCTAGTCCCAGGTGGTGTGTACACATGTGTTCTGCGATGTTACGATTTGGCCTGTGTGTCATATGTAGATGCGATGGTGGATGTGTAGTGTACACGCGCTGGTGGGGGTTGTCCGCTTTTTCCGCCCTTGCACTGTGTGCGCTGTTTGCGTGCACTTGTTGTGTGTGTGCCTACCTGCGTCTCCGCGGTACGTTGCGTCCTTGGTGGTGCATCAGCAGAAGCATGGGAAGGGCCTGCAGTGCTGGATTCATGCCCGGGTGCCGCTTCTTCGTTGTCCGTGCTCTGCATCCGTGTTACCGCTTCGGTTTGTCGTACGGTATCTCTTGGCCGTGGGAGCCGTTTGTTTGCGGCATCGTAATTTATGCGCCGGGCGGGACGTGTTTCGCCGGACGGTGTGTGTCAGTTGTGCTGCGCCGCTACGTGTGCGGGCGCACTTTGATGGCGGACGGTGTTGCTGGCTTGCCGGCGGTGTTTGGCCTGCTTTTCGCATCGTAATTGGGCGGGCGTGTGGACTGCTGCGTGCCGGCGGTAACTGGTGGTTTTTGCATCCGCCAGCACGGCGGTAGTGCTTCCGCCCGCCATCGTAATGGGCCCCTAGTTATTTAGTTTTGCAGATATCACATTATGTATTATTGTAACAGTTTATGTTCTCAGTCTGTATTTTGTCCAAATGAACGCTGACTTTGTCTCCCAGATTTAAACATCCGGGGAACTTTGTTTCCAAAGCAATTATATATTCAGATTCTAATTGCCAGAGTTTTTTGGTCTATTGCCCCATCTTGGATCCTTTTTAATGTGGTCAATGTCATAGTATATAAGCAGTTCCGCCACAGGGTACAAAAACCCTTATTATATATTCCTCTTGTGTTGTAGAATCCTTTTTGACTGTTGGTGTTGTGCTGCCGATCTACCTTTTTCTACACCAGCATGCTAGTCAATCAAATTTACAACAAAGCCTGTTTTGCAGTTGCTAGATGTGTAGATTTTCAATTTTTCCTTTTGGTAGGGGACAGAATATTCCTTACAACATTTAGGCGCTGCACCGCCAAAGTTATAATCAGGCACTTACTGTCATTGCAAGTCTTACGTTTCATAAAAGGAAAGTAACCATTGTTTCTTTTTTCCACTTTATTTTCTGTTTGCAAGTATTCTTCATGTAGCTGTGTAATAATTCATCCTTCAGTGATTGTGATTTCCTACATGTAATGTCAGTTTTTTCCCCTATCAGATTGTGGATAAAGTTGTCTGGGAAAAAAACAACCTAATGTTTTTGAATAATTTTATTAATATGTTTTATGTCTAAATTGTACTCAATTATTAATATGATAGGGACCAAGTTCTGGTTATCTTTTTCCTTTTTGGAATGAGCAGTTGATTTCTTTCCACCACATTTGCAGTTTCCTCTGCATTTTTCAACACTAATAGCGCTGGCAAGTCTACAAATGTGTATAGTATAGCATAGTATATAGTATAGTATAGTATAGTATAGTATACTATAGTACATAATTATGTCCTCTTTGAAACAAGTATACCATAGTTTTTTTGTCTTTTGAAGTTGGGTATTTCCTTGGGACTGTTACCAAATTGAAATCCAGTATATTCATTAAAGTCATTCAGGGGCAGAGAGGCAATTTGTTGGACAAATATTTATATATATTTAGTTCACTTTTAAACAATTATACCATAGTTTTTTTCTCTGTAGTTAAACATCTCCCCTAATTTGATTTATATGTGGGAGTTTCTCATTTGTTCTGCTCACCCTATGATTAATACTTTAAACTAGGCCGTATAGCATAATATTAGTAAAGCGAAAGAAACAGTGAAGACAAAGAACAAAAGAATATTTCGCACTGTTAAAAAATGTCTTTCATATTCACATTCTCTATATTGTTCCAACATACATGCAGTGTCTTCAGATGACCATCACTAACAAGCATGATTTGCAGTGTGACCAGCGTGTGGACAACATGGCAGTCTACGGCCACACATTTTAAATTACAGAGGTGCAGACTGTGACCTGTCTGTGGATGAAACAAACCTCTGTAAGGCTCGATAAAGACATGATGGTGGTTGGATTAAATCACGTGCTGAAATTTGGACAAAAACTGGCCAAATACCATTTACATATTTATGTATGTCTAACTTGGCATTAATTTACTCAAAATAGCCTTCAGCTCTTAAGATGGTGAATGTTTTAAGGGAAATAATCGAAGATCTACTGCTAGGTGAGGTTGGTTGACAAGCTCCATCTGAACTTTGTTTAAGAACAACATAGCAGAAGCCATATATTGTAGGTAGATCAAGTCTCAAGAACGTTAAGTCCAGGCGGGAAATCAAACTGGATTGCTTACTGGCCAAAACCCTTTTTTAATATGTACATTATTTAAGCCAGTGACAAACTGAAGAAGGCCACAACGGATGCCACATTTATGGCTGGACAATGTACCCTAGCATTAACTGTTGCAGAAGACACAGTATTGACAGAGATCGCTTTTTCTAAATTATCAAAAGCTTTGCAGGTTTCTGCAAAGAGAAACTTAATCATTAACACTGCTGTCTGTGTTAATATTTCATTTTATTTTCTTTAAAGTGCATGTTGAAATCTTTTAAAGATTCTGCTTGTAAAAGTAGAAAACATCTACGTTCACATTTACTCACAGAGGATGCAGAGGCACACATGCAGGCAGTTCAGGATCATAGCCAACAGCTCTTTGCATTAGGGAAACATGGGCTAATGTGGGCTAACATGCACTTATGAGAGGCAGTTCTTTTCAACTGGAAATTGCTATTGCTTGTAAATTGGGAACTTATGCTGCCAAGGGGTGTGTGTTTTCTTTCAAATAACAGGAATCGAGCACCCCGTATGTTGAAAGAAGTTGTGCTTTAATGAAACTTGCATCACATTTTTGGTCAACGTTCATTGAATTTGGGTGACGTGCATCGCACTGTTAACAAACGAAACACTTGCTTGCTAGTTCTCCAAGATTTGACAGCCTTCGATTGAGTTGATCATAGACGTTTACTTCAATATTGGAACATCTCAGGGTAATTCATTCATTCATTCATTCATTCATTCATTGTGGTAGAGACTTGAGTTGGCCTGACTTCTTCCTCACTAACAGACATTAGTCGAGAAGATTGGAAACTAGTTCTAAGACAGTTACAAATCCATGTGGGGTCCCACAAGGTTCGATTATGACATGTGCCCTGTTCAATCTGTGTACAGAGCAGTGGATTTTGAACCTGGACACAATTCAGATCTCTCAGTACACCTCTGCACAGATGATACCTCCATTTTACTTTAAAAAAATCAACAGATGGCATCATCATTTTTCCTATCTGCTGCCAGGAATCATACGGTGCACTGATAGATGTGCAAGCACAATGCTAACAGGAGTTGGAGATTTTGGAGAATGAACAATAGAAGCTGAAGAGATTGGAAACACCAGATCACTAAATGACTGACATACTATTACACTCACTTCCTGGTTAAAGGTATACTTGCATTGGATAATGGAAATAGCTACTGTTTAAAGTAATTTAGGACAAGGAGCTTTGGCCTGCCATCATCTCTTGAGTTGTGATTCTTCACTTTCTACCAGTTTGCACCCTTTATTTGTCACTCATGTTTGTTGTTTTCTCCCCCTCGGTTCTCTCGCATTAGGTTCCCCTCAAATCCTCCTTTCCCTATTTGAGCTTTTTCATGCTTGAGGTTGTGGTAACATGTGTGTGGGTGACAGCAGTGGAAGAACCTTTAGTGTCACTGCTGATGTGTGAGTGGAATACAGGACTTGTGGATTTTGTGCGGTTGGTGGTGGCTGTCAGAGGTACTCCATACTTTTTGCAGAATAAAGCTGTCTTCTTTAACCTGTGTCACACCTTTTCTTCACCGATACCTACAGATATCTATCTCTTGCTTACCTCTTTGATTCCTGACAAGGTCTGATTCTTTTTTATGTGGTCAATGCATAGTATGCAAGCAATTCGCCCCCGGCTTTTGTGTTCCTGAAAAAGTGTCTTGCCGCTGGGTACAAAAATCCCTTATTATTTGTTCCTCTTGTGTTGTAGAATCCATTCTTTGACTGCTTTCACTGTGCTGCTGATATACCTTTTCTACACCGGCATACCAGTCAATCAAATATACAACAAAGGGCCTGATTCCGATGCGGTTAGGAAGGCCTCCTAAAGGCATTTGCTCTGTCCAAATCGGATTGGGACCGTGTCTTTCCAACAGACTCGGAAAGGTTTCAGACCAACCGAGTACGATGCGAGTTAGGTGTTAGGAATATCCCAATCCGAACCCGACGGCATTTGGAATGACCGAGCCGTACGGAGCAGAATCGTATGTCTCTACAGGCCGCGTTTCCGAATGACTGAGTACGATGCTGGATTTGGACAGCCTTTCCGAATTGTGCCGTCCGACTCGAATCGGCAGTCGGAATAAGACTTTGGGAGCCCATAGTGGGCCCCCCTGCACCCAGAGCCTTCTCAATTGGGCCCTTTGGGGTACCCATGGCTCCCCCCTTACCAGCCATGCACAGTGTGGCAGGCACCAGGGGGTGTCCGCCACAGGGTGCCCGATTTTCCCCACCACCCCTTTCTTCAATGGGAGCCTTTGCATTCGGTCGGAACAAAGGCTCCCATTGAAGTCAATGGGAGTCCAACCAAATCGTATCTGGAAGCATCCGGATGCATCGTACTTGGTCGTTAGACTCTCCCGATCCGATTCGGTCGGAAACCATTCCCAAACCCATTCGGTCGGGAAGCTTTCCAAACCGCATCAGAATTGGGCCCAAAGTCTGTTTTCCAGGTGCTGGATGTATAGATTTTCAATTTTTTCTTTTGGTAGGGGACAGAATATTCCTTACACCATTTACTGTTACTGCAAGTCTTGCATTTCATACAAGGAAAGAAACCATTGTTGCTTTATTCCACTCTATGTCCTGTGCGCAATTATTCTTCATTTAGCTGTGTAATAATTCATCGTTTCAGTGATTGCGATTTTCTACATGTAATGTCAGTTTTGTCCCTAACAGATTGTGAATAATGTTGTCTGTTAATAAAATGTACCAGTGTTTTTGAATCATTGTTTTAATATTTTTATATCTAAATTGCACTCAATTATTAATATGATAGGTTCCCAGTTCTGGTTATCTTTTTCCTTTTTTTGGGAATGAGCAGTTGATTTCTTTCCACCCCATTTACCGTTTCCTCTGCACTTATCAACACTACTTCTTTATATCCTCTTTAAAACAATTCGTTCTGGGGGTCGTCAGTTGTTCGCCTGGTCTGTTCTAGGACTCAACATACCAACACCCGCTGCTGAAACCAGTAACCTTGCATTTCTTCTATGTCTGGTAAGTTCACTCTGGATTGGACCTGCATACTCAGCTGTGGTCCTCTGTTTCCCTTAGAGCTGATTCACTGATCTTCCATTCTCCAAACACCAAGGTTTTTGTGTGCCATCCATTTGCTGTGATGAAAATAATCAGAGAGTGAGATCTAGTCCGATGTTTCTCTCTCACTCCCTTTTACCTGTTTTCCCCAATTCCTATCACATGTATGTAAACGATCTTTAACTTTCTCGTAGGCACTCAGGGACGGCAGAGGCTTTTAGGAGGTCTGCTCACCATTACCTTGACATCTGCTTTAAATGACTGCAGAAATTAATGTTAGAAAATATTCTTATGCCAAAACCCTAGAAGGAGGTTTTACATAAGAACTCTTTTCTCTCTCCATTGGGCACTCCACAACACTCTCAATCACAATAAAAAATTGAGGTGTCACTAGATGCAGCCGACGCTCTCCTGCAGCACACCAACACGGTGGCTAGTTAGTAAAATACTATCCTCTACTCCCTAAAAAAAAATCTGTCACTTTCTGGCGTCTGACCAATTAAAAACAGCTGTTCAGGACCTTGTTATTTCTAGATCACTGACATAAGATGCATACAATATCGAAATGCAAAAATATCGGAAATTAAATATATACTTCCTATAAATAACTAGTATATGAAGAACACAAATATTGATTTTTACCTATATTGAAAACAAAAATATGAGAAACAAAAATATTGTTACCTTTAAATAAACATATAATATGTCAAAAATATCGATTCACACAATATCGACTACAATATTATCGCCAAAATAATTCAATAATTATGAATAAATATTTTTTAAAACTTCAAATAATCCCAAAACATTTCATACACATATTTAAATTAAATAAAAACATGTTACATAAACACAATATTTACCATACACCTCAATAAATTATATAATTAAAATATTAACATTACAACACAAAAGAATTGCATTTACTACAAACATTTAAACCCCAAACTAAATATTGAGCAATACATAAATATATATATATATATATATATATATATATATATATATATATATATATATATATAAATATTCAAAACTATCAAACTATATATCATACATCAATAATAAATCCTTAATTAGTGTTTACCATAGAAAGACTCAACTGATAAGAAAATTCTAACTAAAACTAAACCAACCAATATAATAAAACTATAAAAAATCAAATCGACAATAATAAAGGCACACTAATTTAAACAACACAACAACAAAATACTTCAAAAATGACAAACGGTGCAAGACGAGGAAACTCTGCTGGATTCTCTCACCTGACCATTATAGAAGATATATATATATATATATATATATATATATATATATATATATATATATATATATATATACACACAACTACTGAACCAATAGCCAAGTAAGTAAAACTTATAATCTAAAATGTAAATGTTATTAAACTTAAAAATGTAAAATAACAAATAAATATTAAAACACTCTCCAACTTCTATCTCTTTACATAGAATTTCTAAAAGAAAAAACTACAACATGAAAAACCGATAAACTGCCAGAAAATAACTATCACAAACCAGCAAAATTATATAGGAAAGTAAGTATACATAAATTAATAAAAAAACTATAAACTCACCCAAATAGCAAGCAAAAATAAACCTAACAACCTCAAACTCTAGAAACTACCAGCAAATTAACATTTAAAATGAAACGTACATGTTTTTTTTCAACCAACAGAAAAGAAAGAACCTGTTCCACATTAGAATACCCCCAAATGAAAAGCTGCAAACCTGTGTGAAATATCTAAACAGAACATACATGCAAGAATAAAAAATTGAAGCAGTTGAATAATTTTACATGTAAATAGCAAACGTAAAAACTTAAATTTATGATATACATTTATACTATTACACTACTTTCAGATATAATGACAGAAGCTGCAAAATATATAATTTCATAGAAAGGAAAGCAGTTACTAAACCACATAGGCTACACCTGCAGTCAAGAAAGTGCATCATCAGAAAATATAAACTGGAAATGTACTAAATATTATTCTAATGCATGCTATTGGAGGGCAAATACAAAAGATGATATAATTCATGTAAGAGAGCACAACCAGCCCCAAATGTGACAGAAATAGAAGTAAGGGAGATGTTGCAGGATATAAGAGAGGCAAGCACTAGCTTCCAGGAACCCACAACCAGAATCCTTAAAAATATACTACCTAAAGTCCCCAAACACATATGCCCCGATTACGAGTCTGGCGGACTCGTGGGGACATGGCGGTGGTGGTCTCCCGATCGCCCTATTACGATATGGGTGGTGGGAGCGCCACAGCCCTGCTGCAGCCCTGCCGTAGCCGCCAGGGAACCGCCATACCCTGGCAGTGTTGCTGCGGTCTGGAGGCAGTAATATGCTTGGTGGGACCACCGCGGTCCCTCCAAGCATATTACAAGTTTCCTCTCTGCCACGTATTACATGGCAGTTCCACCACCATGAAAACTGTGGTGGAGAGGAAACAAAGGGGGCCCTACAGGATCCCCTGGTGCCTCATGCTGTGTGGATGGACACGGGGGGCACAACATGTGCTTCCCTGTGTGCATGCACACCAGTTCCTGCATGGCATGGACTTTTCAGGCAATGCCGTGCAGGAACTGTTTTTGGCATTCCCTTTGTGGTGCCCATTTTCAGAACAACCCCAGGAGAACGTAAAAAAAAAAGCCTGCCAGACAGGAGGAAACTCCTAATCTGGCGGGCGTTTTGACTACTGCTTTGGTGGTACGGCGGCGGAGGGGACCTGGCGCCGCACATCCAAAGTTGTAATCGGGCCCCTAACAGGGCATTTACCACCTATCTCCCCTTTAAAAAGTTTAATTGCACAAACTAAGCACACCACCAGCGATACCCCATCTGCCCCTAAAAGATACAAAGATATACACATATCTGAACATTTAACAATTGCTCATAATGAGGAACCTTTCCTTTCACATAATAAGCTAAATAATCAAAATTAATCCTAATATTTTCTACAGCTGATAACTTAGTAATACTTAGCCAATGTCAAACATGGATGATGGATGGTACCTTCAAAATGTGTCCCAAACCATTCACTCAGATATACACCATACACGGTGTATATCAAAACACAAATATCCCTTTTATATATGCCCTACCACCAAGTAAACAAAGCATCACTTACTACGACCTCTTAAACCATATAAAACATAAAACAAATAACTACTACCCCCAAAAGGTAATCATAGACTTTAAGCAAGTCATGATTTAAACCATTCTAAAAATTCACCCCCACACAGCCTTACAAGGCTGTCACTTTCATTTCAATCAAAGTATATAGAGACACCCCCAAAACTCTGCAAACCTCTGCACATAGGGGCCGATTACGATGTCGTGCTGAATCTTTCCGCCCGACTCCTTCTTGGAATCGGTTCCGACCGACTTGCGATCGGCGGTTCCGCACGATCGATTATGATGTTTCTGAACACCGTTCGGTCGGACTCCCATTGACTTCTATGGGAGCCTGTGTTCCGGCCGACAACACTGGCTCCTATGGGGAAAAAGGGTGTTTGCCCAAAACCTTGCACCCTCGCAGGCTCCCCATGGTGCCTGCCACACAGTGCATGGTTTTACAGTGGGGTCCCTTGGCTACCCCCACGGCCCCAAACCGGAGGCCTGAGGATGAAGGGAGGCCTGCTAGGGGCCTCCAAAGTCAGTTTCTGACAGCCTTTCCGTGTTGGACCGTCCAACTCGGAAAAGCTGTTGGAATCCGACATCGTGATCGCATGGTCGGAAACGCTGTCCATGGAGCTGTACGATTCGGCTCCGACCGACACGGATTCTCCAAGAGCCGGTCGGAAGCAATTCGGAATGACCGAACGGTTCCCCTTCCGACCGTAAACATCGTAATCGGTCTGGCGGAATTGAATCCGACCGAGTCGGGCGGATGGGTTCCCAGACGGTCTAGGGGAATCTGACTGTCTGTCGGAGGCTTTCCGCACGACATCGTAATCGGCCCCTAAATGTTGAAATAAAATAAATGATAGCACTAGCCTATGGTCCCTGTCACAAAGGTAGCCAACCACTACAATTTACAAATAAAAAGCCCTTCCTACCAACAAAATGAAGACAAACGTAGGGCCTGATTACGAGTTTGGCGGTGTAGAGGCGGTCCGCCTAAAGTGGTCCGCCATGCCAGGGTCGCACTCCCACACTGCAAAACTCGACCGCCACCTGCCCGCCAGATTACAAGTTTCCTTGTGGTCTGGCGGGCGGTCCTACAGCGGTGCCTATTAGAAGGGCACCGCAGTGGGAGTGCCAGACCCTGTTCCTGCAAGGAATTGACTGTACAGTGGAGGAAAGTGGGGGCATGCACACAGGGAGGTACACCATGTGCCCCCCTGCATGCATCCCCAGGCCCAGAGGCTTGGTTTCCTCACTGCCCGCATTTTCATGGCATGAGTACCGCCATGAGACCCCTGGTGGTGAGGAAACTCGTAATATGCTTGGCTGTGCCGCAGCGGCACCGCCACCATATTGCGGCGTCAGACCGCAGCGCCACCACCAGGGATCACGGATCCCTGGCGGTTGCGGTGGTCATTTGGCGGTCCAACTGCCGTAGTCGTTATACGGCCCGACCGATCACTGCACCTCCACTGCTGGTTTGGCGGTCCCATGGATTGCCAAACCTGTAATTCGGCCCTTAGTCCCCGAATGCACTAATTTGAAGACCCTTGGGTTGGCAGACTGCATCGCTGTGGACAGATGCCAACCCAAATTCCAAATACCATGGTGGAATGTCTATGACAGCGCTTTGGCACAAAAAGCCAAAACAAACAACAATGTGGAAGGATGGCACAACTCCTTCAAGTCCACACTAGGAAGAACCCAACCTACAGTCTGCAAATTTATAGAAGCATTACAAAAAGAGCAAAGCTACCAAGAACTATGAATAGAACAATAGTGTGTACGAGATGTCACAATCTGAATTCAAACTCTTCATAATAACAAAGGAGTAGATTACTTAGAAATAAAGACCAAAAGCATATTATGAAGTATAAATATATTATTTTATTACATCAGTCAAAGAATTTATTTAAATTACAAAGTTAAAATATATGAATTTTTTTTTTTTAAATGTAACCGTCACCAACCAAGAAAGTTGAAAACAAACTCAATCTATCACACAAAATAATTACAACACATAAACCAAACAATTCCACATTACAATCACATATCTACACAAACAATATAATATCACATCTCCCACCCAAAATATTAAAAAATAAATACAATTTACTGTTTTGTAGCTGCAAATCTTTCTCTGTACCCATATTTAAAAATAGAAGGTCCCTAAAAATAGGAATAATATTGTCCAAAAAGCCCCCCAAAAATTAAAAAATAACATGAATCCAATAGAAATCACTCGAAGTAATAGAAAGTATCTAGGAACCATAAAAAACCGAAAGAAAAAGCGTTTGAAAAAAGAAACTCTCCAGGAAACCCCCAAAAATTAAATCAAAGTAAAAAGCATTGGTTTATTAAGAAACCGAAAATGATTTTTAAAAAAAAAGGTAAACTCCCAATGCTTATAGGACAAGCCTGTAGAAAAAAACCTTTGAAGTTAATGAAAAAACTCACTTGTAAAATATTACATTTTCAGAAATACATATACATAACAGTTAATCATCAAAACATAACTAACAACACAAGTTAACATATCTTAGCAATAGATTAATAAAATAGCATGCAAAAATCCAAAATGACAAACTAGTTGAAAACAGGAACACTAATCCATCTAAATATACAAAAACCCCACAAATAACACTATAACTAACTTGTGGACCTCCCCCCTAAGCCCTCATTACTCTCAAATCCCTTAAAAAAAATCCTGATGAAAAGCAGCACCTTACAACAACCTGGTTCTGGGAAAATAGATGAAAAATAACACAAATAGGTTACAAAATAGAAGGTATCGGTAAAAAATGGCTGCTAAATGAAAGAAAAAAATATCTCCCCACAGAAGTGAATGGGAAATATTGCAAAAATGTTGAATAAATGTATAAATGCTTAAAAAATTATTAAACATGGAAAACATGTTACAAATTTTTGTTATAAAATATAAATAATTGTAAAGTATAAATTAAATAATAGTATAAAATATATACAATTATTTAATATATACTCAAGAATTGTATATTAAAATAAAGTTAAAAAATATATATAAAAAAGTTAAATGTTAAAAATGTGTTAAACAATGGAAAATAAAAGTTAAAAATATGCAACGTACAATGGTATTGAAACACAAATTACATTTTTTATTACTAAAAAATAAGAGAAAAATGTTGTATATACTGAATTTTATATAAATGTTTATTTTTAACTAAAATTATATATGATTAAAAAAATTTAAATATACAATAAATAAACTTTGGAAACATAATTAAATTACAAAAATGTGTGAAAAATGTGTCACATGCCTTCATTATACCACAATTATTGGTTACAAACATACAACAAACTATTATTTTTATTATATGTCCAATCACCATCAATACTGCTAAAATACCACAAACTATTTCTACTACATACAAGTAAAATAAAATAGTTCAGAAAAAAAACTAAACTTAAATTATAACACTCCAACATAAATCATTTACAAATTTGTTAGACACTAAAGGGTTGACATTTACTATTCCCACTCCAATCTAAACCAATTTGGGGAACGTATTTTACACAAAAGGGTTAACATTTACTAATCCCATTCCAATCAAAACCAAGTTGAGGAAGGGGTTGGACACTAAAGAGGTGACATTTACTATTCCCACTCCAATCTAAACCAATTTGGGAGAAGTGTTGGACTCTGAAGGCGTGACATTTAGTTTTCCCACTCCAATCTAAAAAAAACACTTTAAAATATTTGTACAATTTAAAAAAGTGTGTTGCAAAATATTTAACATTTAAACATTTTACATAAAATATTTCTAAATATTCAACTTTAGTCAAAGTTTTGTTATATATTTTGAAATTTTATACTATTTTTTTTTTATTATTTATTTAATACCATTATTATGTATTGTCATTAAAATTAAAATGTATTAAAGATATTAAATTAACCTAATACATTTAAAACATTTACATTTTCAATTACCGTACCTTTAAAATTATTTTTTTAATTGTCTTTATCATAATTTTACATGAAAAGACCAAAGAATTATAGTGCTACAACAATTAAAACATTGCAGCATGATTACCAATACAGATGTGCGAAATACAGCCCTCGAAGTGTCCAGACCAGTGGAGGCACTCAGGGTGCGATGTTCAACAGAGTATTTTCCTTCCAAATCCCACCAACAATGACTCAGTCTGCTTATACTACCAGGCAATACTTGCTTTCCACCATACCCAGAGGGAACTCCCTGGAACTGGGGGCCCATTATATCCCCTACTGCCAGGCCCCCACCCAGTGTTCCCAACCTCTCAGGGGGACTCCACCTCAGTCGCGGGGCTCCCCCATATGGTTCCCAGGCTCCTCCAAGTGTTCCACCATGTCTCCTCATGTCTCCAGGTCGAGTTCTGCATTTTCGTCAGTCCGCACTCTTTTCAATCTGCATTCCTCCGCCACACTCCATTCCTGTCCGACAGCCATTTCCGCAGTTTGGTCCGTTCTGGGCAAACCAAGTGGATTGCGTGTTGCCCCCTAGCTAACAACAGCCCCAATAACTCAAATCTACACATCATTTTCGTTCACACTTTGGGGACCGGTAAAAGACTGAGGAGGCATAGTGTAGCTGACAGCTCTACTCTACTACCTGTGATCCTCCGGAGCCGGCGCACCACCCCAGCACAGTAGGCCAAAGTTGGGGACATCCCCATACCATATGTAAAAAATCAGCAGGGGCTGATCTATATCTGGCGCACCTGTCTGTACGGTCAGGGAATATTCTGTGCAGCCACCGCGGCATGAGATAAGCCCGGTGCAGATAATAGAACTGTGTGAGCTTAAACCACGCATTACTAGTGGTGTCCCTCACTTGGGCACAAGCGCACTTCCATTCGCAATCGGCGAGTAGATCGTCCAAATCTGCGGCCCATCCATTACGAACCGCCTCCATGTCTATGTGTCTGTCCTCCTTCAGGGCTACATATAGTCAGGAAATGAGGCCCCTGCTTGACCCTGGCTCCACTATAATCCTAAGAGTACGGATTCCTTCGGTTCCTCTGGGAACGTCGTCCAGACTTCCAAGGCTGTTCAAGAAGACTTGGCGTATTGTAAGAATTGCCCCAGTCTCACTTGGAACAACTTTTCTACTGTTCCACGGGTCACAAAGGTGCAGTTCAGGTATAAATCCTCAGCATTCCGACAGCCGCCCGCCGTCCACTGGGACATATCCATCACCAAATTTATTTGCATAAAGGGCTGCAACCACCCCAACAGGAGCAGCTTAGCATAAGAAGATCTTCCCCACATCATGGGTGTCAAACACCTTTTCAATATCCAGTGCTACGAGTGCCAGACCCATGTCTGTCCCCTGTATGGTGTGCATCACATTTCAGAGGAGTCGGAGATTCATGTGGGTCCCCGCCCCGGCATAAACCCACACTGGACGTCATTTACCAAGCTCGGCACAATGCACCGCAGCCTAGTTGCCAATACCGTTGAGAGTATATTTGTGTCCACGTTCAGCATGGACAGAGGCCGATAAGATCTCTGTCCCTTAGGTCCTTGCCAGGCGTAGTGAACATCATAAGGAGGAGCTCTCGCATTGGCAGCAGTAGAGAGGAGCAGTGTCTGGCCTCCAAGAGCATCTCCAGGAGCTTGGGTATCAGTAGGGCAAAGTAAGCCTGGTAATACTCCACTGCGAGCCCTTCAGGTCCCGGTCAGTTCCCAGCGGCTATGTCACGAAAGGCTAATTGGATATCCTCCTCTAGTTCCTCCCTTTGGGTCTCCATAAGGCGGGGTATCACAACCTTCTCTAAGAAGGGCCACACCTCATGCACTGTGTCCCAGTCTGGGGCCTTGTACACCCCTGCCAGGTGATCTCGCAGCATCACATTTATCGCAAGCTGTCCCGTTACATTGGCCCCGTCCCCTCAAACCAGTGGCAGAATCACCAGGGGGGGATCTCTCTAATTTTAACAGCCATGCCAGCAGCCTCCTCGACTTGTCTCCCTTTCTGTGAAGCTTCCGTCTATAGTCTCATGTAGCAGTCTAGTCTGTTCCAGAGCACTGCCACTCGGGTATCAGTTCCCAGTCTGTTGGTCCGTCACCTGATGCTGAAGTCTCGTCAGTGTCTCCTCCCCTTCCACCCTTCCACCAGGCCTTTTCCAGTTGCCATCTGGTGCCATAAATCCTGAAGAGACTCTTCCCTCTCACTGCCATCTTCAGGGCCACCCATTCTGTTCTCTGCAGCGAGGTCGATTGCCAGTTGGACTCAAAATAACCCTGCAGGACCAACCTGATTTCTGCCTTATAAAGGGGGTCCCTTAGACGCCACAAAGGTATCCTAGGGCACTGTCCTCCCAACCCACACTCGAACAGTAAGGGCACATGGTCCGATAGAATGCGAACCAAGTACCGCATCCCCAGCTCTTGTAGCGCCCCATCATCTGACACTAGAAACCTGTCCAATTTCCTGCATGCCCTTTGTGTGGGGGTAACATAGGAGAATTCTCCGACATCTGGGTGGAGTTCCCTCCAAATATCTGTGCAATTCAGTCTATTCATTGTCTTGCACAGACTAGCTGTCATGTTGAGCCTAGTCCCAAGCCTGGGGGGGTGCCTATCCAGGAGGCCGTCCAACATGCAGTTGAAGTCCCCAGCCCAAATAATGGGCATCCCCACTTATGGAATCAGTTCCTCCTCCAGTGTACCAAAGAAGTCACCATAGTCTACATTAAGGGCATATACATTAAGTAAGCACATTTGTATTCCGTCTAACACACCATACGCCAACACATATCTGCCTTTGATGGCAGCCTTAAAACTATGCATTTGGAACGGGACATGGGAAGCCATCTATAGCGAGAAGCCCCTGGCATAACTGGAGTAGGTAGAAGAGTACAGCTGTCCCCGCCACTTCTTTTGCAGTTTCTGTGTCTCCCTCTCAGTCAGATGTGTCTCCTGGAGCATTGCTATGTGGAAAGCCTTTCATCTCAAGTATGTATTAACTCTGTATCTCTTCACAAAGGCATTCAGGACCCTCACATTCCAAGTGACCATACGTGTCTGTTGTAGCATTGCAATAGTTGAGTCCCCCAAATCCTGCCAACCCTATCCAGCCCCAAGCCCCCCCTGCTCCGGCACCCACAACCCTTCTTCGCCTTTACATGCCACTGTGAGGGTGTGGTACATCATTATGCTTCATAAACCAAACAATATCAAACAACCCCTGCCCGCCCCCCTCCCCAGGTAAACACTCACTAACCAAATTTGCCTCCCCCACCCACACCAGTCTCCCTCCCTCTCCCCAAAATATCAAAACGAAATGTGCGTTACTCCCAAGTGTTTGGCAATTCCCCGGCCCTACACCCACTAAAACCTATGTAATATTGTGGGGGTGAGCTAAACTTAGGTCCGACCCACAAGTGAGTGGCCCAAGAGACGCTCTGACCCCGGACTGCCCTCTACGATCCCCGCCTCACACTCTTCCAGCAGGAAGTCGTCTCAAACTACACAGAACAAACCCCTCTTACACACCGTCCATCCCACACCTCTCACTTAGCCCCACCGGCAAATATGTGAACTATAGAATCGAGGTGAGAAGAAGATGCGAGAAAGAAAGGGGTGAACAAAGGAGGGAAAAAAAGAGAAGAAACAAAAGTGGAGAGTGACTCAGGGAAACATTCCCCCTCCCTGCTACTTATTGCTGCTCCAGGCCCAGCACCTCATGTCCAAAACAACTGTATAAATCCAATGAGGTATTACATGTATGTCTTAGCAGGAGTCTCCACAGCCATTCTAGGGCTCAGGCGCCCATCTTGACCAACGCCATCACTGCCGACCAGGCCGTTCTGGTCCCACCGTAGCTCCCCATGCTAAAGTGAATCTACAGTCTCACAGAGCCAGCAGCAGCCTTTTCTCCAATCCAGTGTTTGTGGGGCTGCGAGTTCCGACGTTTCCTTCACCATGTCCGACCCGCTGTCAGATGAAGTTGCGGGTTTGAGTGTCTCGACCAATTCTCTGGCTTCCTCCCTTTCCAGCCACTGTCTCTCCACATCAGTGTGCCATCTTGCCGCACCACCACCCAGGTTTGCAAACCCGACCCCCTTTGGCAGCGACCACGGTGTTTCCCCACTGGTCAGGTCCGTCGTGCATTTAGGGGACCATCTCGGGCCTCCCCCTAGGTTGGGCATAGGGAGGCAGCCATCCCCCACACCTTCAGTCAGTCCCACACCTCTTCAGGTTTAATGAAAAAGTGTGAGCGCCCTCCATGGATCAACTTCCGTTTCGCAGGAAATAGCAGCAAATTTTTGAGCCCCATGGCCTTCAACTTCTGTTTCACTGAGTGTAATCCGGGATGATCCGAATGACTTGGTATTCATAGGTTGGATCCCCCAGACACTTGACTGCATGAAGGACAGCATCTCTATCGCTACAGTTAAGGATCTTTGCAGTGAGCATCCATGGGGGCCCCCGGGAGCTCACTCTACCACAAACACTGATGACACCTCAGCCTCTGGCAACGTTGCCCTAATCCAGCGTCCAGGAAAAGTTCCGGAGCAGTTCCCACCACTCCTTCGGGAAACCCACAAAGCACAGAATACATCTGCGTGAGTGCCCTTTCGCACCCTCAGCACGCATTTCCAGTTTCTGTGTGTGTGACGTGAGGCTGACGACCATTTTCGCAAGTGCAGTCAGTTCCTATTGCATCCTATTAACCTGCTGTTCTGTGGCATAGGTCCACTCGCAATAAGTTCACATCTGTGGAGACTGAGTTGATTTTCGCCTGCATGTTTGTACTAGAGGCCTCGATTGCTGCCAGTATCTGTGCCTCAGTGGAGCCCTGTGGGTCTTGCAACCCTCTTCTGCTGTCTGCCGGCGGGGCCCCACCCGCAGCCGTGTACTGATCTATTGTTTTCTGTTGGGCGCCCGAGGCACTCTGTCTTTGCCCATGTTCTGGATCCCAGTGGGGGGGGACCACCAGTACCAGTCACTTTTATGGAGGCAGCATTAGGGTCACTCAGCTGTTCTGGACCACAACCTCGCCTCCCCCTCCGCCCCACAGTCATCAGGCAGATTGTGGAGATGTTGCAATAGGGTCTGTCTCACCCCACTCACACCAGCACCGTCCCCTAGGGGTGCCGCATTCAGGGTGCTCTTCCAGGCCCACTCTCCAGAAGTCTCAGTGTCCACTCAGGCAGGGGGAAGGGTGGCTCGGACACTGACTTTCTACCCACCACTCTCCCACCACCATTCTGTGATGTTACGCCCTCTGGAGGGAGGGCTGTTTCCTCACCCAGCCCCCCGGTAGCAACTGTGCAATTTTTCTGACTGCCTTGAGCCCATACTGGGCTTCACAGGACCCTTGGCTTCCCCATCTTTGTGCCGGCCCCAGGTATCTTTTCCGGAGCCTCACACGTGCTCTGCAGACCCTATGTATCCTGAAGGTGTCAATCAAGCATTCAAGATGAAGAGAGAGAGGGGAGGGAGGCTGCGATGTCACCAGGGGCTGCGGCTCCCCTGACTCACTCCAACACCGGCACCCTGGGCTCGCGCCTGCTGGCTGCAAGGAAGGGGTCAGGCCTCCCCCGACTCTGCTCCTCCACACTGCTGTGGGGTCCAGAGTCTCTGTCAGTAAGGCCTCGGGTCAGGCCCTCTGCTTGCCGCCATTTTGGGCCACCCAGACTACTCGGAGCTCGCCCGGGATGCCTCCCTCGTCTGGGTCTCCTGGTAAGTGTGGTGGTCCTAAAGTGGATTCACCCATGCCTCTCCGACATCCACCGGCTGCGGTGCACTGCACCGGGCCTGTCACTCGTGGGCCACTGCACTGCCTGGCCCCTCACCTCAGCTCACCTCACCTCACCTTATTGCAGTTGCATGTCAGGGCCTCAGTGCCAGCTCCCAAGCCCACGACTCGGGGGCCTTCTGCCACGCGTCAACCCCTTCCCTGCTGTGGGCACTGGGATGGGGGGCATGCCACCTCCGGCTGTGCTCTCTCTGCACGGCACATAGGCCCTGCCACCTCCGTCGCTGAGTTCTTGCTCGGGTCCACCTCGTGCTGCCATTTTCGGCCTACCAGCCAACGCGAAACTCACCCGAAGGTGCATCACTCTTCTGGGCTCCCCGGCAGGGCTGGCGGCCTCAGAAAGGGCTTCACTTATGCCCCAGTGTCATCTGAGGGCTGTTGTGTACTCCACTGGGCTGACACAACCTCAGTGCGGCAGAATGCTGCAGGATTCATCCCTCAGGCCGGGAGCTCCCCTCTAAAGCTCCCGGTCAGCTATCTTTCCGGCCACGCACCCATATTTAAAATTATTAACTTAAAATTTGTTTAAAAATATATATATTTTTTTAAATCTCCCCAACCTCATCACCTAAAAACCCAATATCCGCTACAAAAAAATATTAAACAACTATTTATATACATTAATACAACTAAAAATACAAATTTCAACAATTACATAATTAAAATATTATGGGGCCCATTACGATGGCGGGCGGAAGCACAACCGCCGTGCTGGCGGATGCAAAAACCACCAGTTACCGCCGGCACGCAGCAGTCCACACGCCCGCCCAATTACGATGCGAAAAGCAGGCCAAACACCGCCGGCAAGCCAGCAACACCGTCCGCCATCAAAGTGCGCCCGCACACGTAGCGGCGCAGCACAACTGACACACACCGTCCGACGAAACACGTCCCGCCCGGCGCATAAATTACGATGACGCAAACAAACGGCTCCCACGGCAAAGAGACACTGCACGTGAAAGAGAGGCGGAAACACGGACGCAGAGCACGGACAACGAAGAAGCGGCACCCCGGGCATGAATCCAGCACTGCAGGCCCTTCCCATGCTTCTGCTGATGCACCACCAAGGACGCAACGTACCGCTGAGACGCAGGTAGGCACACACACAACAAGTGCACGCAAACAGCGCACACAGTGCAAGGGCGGAAAAAGCGGACAACCCCCCACCAGCGCGTGTACACTACACATCCACCATCGTATCCACATATGACACACAGGCCAAATCGTAACATCGCAGAACACATGTGTACACACCACCTGGGACTAGGAACCAACCACCCCGTCACGGCCCCAAAGCGCCGATGACGCCGCCACACATGCGCACAACGCAGAGGCCAACCGCAGCGCCATGCATGCGTCGCACACAGACACAGGGACACAACCAAGCAGCACACACACCAGCCCCACCCCGAATGCACATGACACGTGACAGGCCTGCCACAGACATGTCCCCAACGCCCAATTCACGGACAACACCCAACGCCACACAAACGACGCACACATGTCAGTGAAGACACGCAACTGCAGGACACACCCCAGTGTAACAAACATGGCGTAGCACACAGCGGCGGCAACACCAACTAGGAGAAGAAGGGCCCCTTCGGGAAGAGGAACGCCAGTACCACACTGAAAAACCCATACCACCCTGCACATATGAACAAGACACATGAAACGGAACACCAAAGAGCCCGGGGACCGACAACAGGTGGCCCAAGAATTACATCCACACACAAGGCCCAACGCAGAGCGGAAAGGCAGCCTGCCGCCCACACAAGGGAGAGCAGACAGCACTGAATGACCTTCCATTCCAACACCGAAACCACAGCCCTACGACAGAAGCCGGTGAATACAGCCATTGTCCAAGAATAGACCAACACAGGCATGCCGAGGAGACCGACCACAGGGCAGATAGCGCATATCACAGAAGCACACAACGGACGGGGAAGAAAGAAGAAAACACTCCCCCATGTCGGCCACATGCAAGTTAATTGGAAGGAGTCACACAGCACTGACCTTGAACTGTCTGAGAAGCATGTGGGAAGAGGGCCCGTGTCCTCCAAACAAGCCAACAGAACACAAGTCCTGTCTCCCCACGACTACACAGAGCTCACAGCAACCCCGGAGCGTGCACATTGCAGACTGCACACACAGCCGGAGCACGCCACCTCTACGAACCGCTGCGAAATGGCAACCGCAACACACCTACCCAACTACGCCGAACAGCTCAAGCTGTACCAAACCAACACGATACATACATTGGGATGCGATCTCCTGTCCCTGCTGAACGTAAGTTACCGACTGACTTACCGCATCACATTGTTCAGCTGCGTCATGCCCGTCTTCTACTGTCGGAGGTGTCCCTACCAGCATCCCGTCGAGATATGCCTCTCCAACCCGGCATGTCTGAAGGCGGACCTGCTACCACTACTCCTCCCTCTGGACGCACACGACAGGGCCTGCTCTGCCTATGGGGGCATGGCGTATGTGGCCAACATCGCACGCGCACTGAAATGGAACCACTGTGCCTCCACACGACGGATCATCGAGAACAGCTACATCGAATGTCACCCAGCATGCCCCATCATGGTCCTCCAAGGGACAACCTACGAACAACACCTTGACAGCCACCATCCGCTTCATTGGCTGGCAAACATGTACACCACCAATGACATGGAAGCCCTGCTGGACGGCATCGCATACCTGACAACCTGTAAATACGTCGGACCACAACGCAGGTTCCCCGAGTGACCTATGAAGTCCAACCCCGCACCCATGCTCAGCTTCCGCACGGACTGGCCAGTCACCACCACAACAGCCATACCAAACGACCGGCAACTGTGACCACACCATCAACGACATCGCCATGACATCGGATATGACCGGGACATGCACACTGTTCCCCATCACATCCAGGAACACCGCATGCATCGTGGGAGGCAGTGGCATGGGCTCTGTGCATCGCACCCACATGGACGGAACTGCACGAACAACCAGGACACGACATGGATCCAGCGCACATGGACACACACACCGCTCAGTGGACATGAATAGGTCGCCTGGAGTCTGTGGGTGCTGCACCCCTCCCACCCCTGCCCCGGGAATCCCATACCAGGACCTTTGCATGGACGACAAGTGCATACAACAACAACACGACCCCAGTGACTGTGACATGTCCAGTAACCACCACAGTGCAACAACAAGTGGCACGCCGCTGCATGCACGCAAGCACATGCCCTGATGTCATCTCACATGCACGCGTGCATGAGGAACAACCGCAGCAAACCTGTCACATGGAACTGAGATGGACTGTGCCCATGATGCCGAGCGGTCTGGTAGGCTACATGTATACCGTCTGTGTCAAAGTCCGCAGCTCCGCAGCTATGCGTAAATGTACATTAGCACAGCCTTGGCCAAGCAGATGTAACCCCACACCCTATCCCATTTGTAATCATGCTCAGTATATCCTCAACATGTATTCCGCTGCCAGTAGTGTCCACTATACTGCATCACAGAGGACAGAAGACTCAATATAATGTTTGAAACCAAAACTGTCTCCGCTGACTCATTTCACAAGTACGAATGAGAGAGGATGAGAGTATGTGAAGTACACGGCAGTCGTGACATGACCATGTAGTCCACTGGTATTGGATGTCAACGCAAATGAGTAGCACTACTGTGGAAGACACACATGTGTCGTGTGAAGTCGTATGGACGCAGTGCCCAGGTGGGTGGGTGCGACGGGTAGATGCGCACATGCCAAGTTGGAGCACGCCGTGTTGGGAGGGGTCATGAACAGTACACCACCGCTTCCCTGGGCATTGTGAGAGGACACCTGTCGGGGGGAGTGAACACGTGTGTGCACAGCAGCCGGGCACACGTACAAAGCGGTACCAGGCGCACCTCAGCCCACCCTCTGTGGACAAGCTGGATCCTGTTGTGCGCCCGCCATGCCCCTTGACAAGGCACACACAGCCCCAGTCGACCAGGTGTAACCCCAACATAGTCAATCCGCACAGGCGACACAGGGCACGGGATGGCAGTGGAGCATGGTGTGTGAGAGGTCTCCTCGCGCTCCTCCTGGTCATATCACGCAGGCAATAGAACCTCAACGTCTAGCATGGCACAAGTCAAATGGAAGTGTAGGGGGACGCACCACAGCACGAGCAGCACTGACGTCACGGGAGGTGGCTCGCACCATCCCATCCATTGCCCATTATACCAACCACGCCACATGCCATTGCGACTAAGTGCAAGCGCGTGCGCCACCACCCCCGAGCCCTCCCCAGAGAGGCCAAAGAGTGAATGTGTGGGCCATCAGTCACAGACGGACGCGGCATGGCCGCAAGGGCAGCCACAGCCACTGGGTGTCGCAGGTGGCGGATCCGGAAGGCGAAGACTGTGATGCATAGTCCATGCAGGCCGGGTCTCCATTTGGGGCACCACGCAGGTGGACGGCGTCCCGCCACACATCATACCCTGGACCCACACATACACTCCTTGCCCTCTCTGGTGCGAGCTTGGGGCTGCCTGTGCAAGCGCTAGCCTCGCAGGTGAGCATGCATATTGGGGGGTGAGGGGAGGACATGAGGGCTGGGGCGAAGATGACTGTATCACTGTCAGTTAGTACAAGGGATGACCCAGATGTGGAAAGGATGAGACGTGTCCCGTGTGTACTGCAACTAGTCGCCAATCCAACTACCCCCATGTCCGGAATGTAAGCCCGCACCTAGGCCCGCCCATCCGCCACATCGAACATACCACCAGCACGACAACCTTCCCATTCGAAACACTGACTGGGGGTGGCGACCAGTGAACAATCATGTGTAGCCTACCCACGCGTACATGTGGGCCCTCCATGATCCATGTCACCTGCGGCAAAGACATGACATGCGCAATGAGGGAAGTGAGGAGAGCTGTCCGCCCCACGCGCAGAAGGTGCATCAGCTCCACAGACCCAGCAGCGAGTCCAGCAGGGGTCACATGTGCAGGGGCAGCTGTGCCTGGTGTGAAGGCACATGCATATAGACAGCACATCGACCAATGTGTAGTCTGCCCACATCCACAGTCCATCATCATGCGGACATAGGAATTGAACACAGGGCAACACATCTTAGTTGGTGCACCCACCGTGACCAACAATGCGCAATCATCGACGTACCCGCCCTGTGCATGGCCCCCCACCCAACGGAGGCACATCCAGTGCCACCATCCCACACACACAAGCCTTCCACGGAACATGCTGTGTCCAATGGTCAGTACAGAGTCAGCGCCCATCTGGTGGATCCTGAACAGGAGACACATGCACACACATGCCAGCTCCCACTATGTACGTCTGCCACCTGGCACGTGCAATGTAACCTCTCACCTGTGACGTGTGACTGCAAGCACACAGCCGTCTTGGCATGGGGCTGTCAATGTGGACACCAGTCAATGTTTCGGGAGCTGTGATCCGTACAGTGCTGTACATAGGGTGCAGTGCTGACACCTACTACTGTCTCATATCCCCTCGTGCCACAGGTCCCACTTGTATTGGCTGCTCAGCCCGTGCCCACATCGTCGTCGTCGTGTGCCATACTCATCCAGCCTCGGAAGCAGTTCCATGCTCAGCAGACACTCATGTTGCCGTGGCGTTGCCGCTTGACGAATATGCAGTCAGTCCCCATCAGCACGCCCCGCAAGTCATTGGGGCCTAGATCCCCATGTGCATGCACATGGCAGTGGTATGTCTCACTTGCCATTGCCATTGTTGGGAGACCTGTGTAAGTGTATTGTGGCCGTGCCGTCCCAGCTTGACAGCTGGGCTGTGGCTCATGTGCTTGCTCAGTCATGTCAGTGATGTGTATGCGAAATTGCTATGTGCCGTGTTGCTTTGACATGTGTCCTCTGCCATTTAACCCAGGCGGAGACCGAACATTGACCGCCCATACCAATTGCTGGCGGACATGGACGATACAGAGGTAATCAGGAAGTTTCGGCTGGACAGGCCAACTCTGCATCGACTGTGTGCCATGTTAGAGCCCCATCTCCGTCCCCGCAGGGTGTATCCGACTGCTGTCACCCCCACGGCTAAGGTGATGGCCGCCATGCATTTCTTCGCCACTGGGTCATTCCAGCACACAGTGGGCAGTGGAGGAGGGATGTCCCAGCCCATGTTCAGCAAGGTGCTGAGGGATGTACTGGCAGCCATGATGCTGTACCGGAACAGGTACATCAGATTCCCCAGGGCTCGTGAATTGGCGGCAGTGAAGGGTGCATTCTATGCCCTTGGCAGAATCCCACACGTCGTGGGAGCCATTGACTGCACTCATGTTGGCCTTGTTCCACCACAGGCCACTGAGCACCTGTACCGCAACAGGAAGCACACGCACTCCCTGAATGTGCAAGTGGTGTGCCTTGCGGACATGGTGATCACCCACGTGTGTGCCAAGTTTCCAGGCTCGGCCCATGACGCACACATAATGCGCAACAGCATCTTGCCACGACTGATGGCCAATCTGCAACAGGATCGTGCCTGTATTGTCGGTGAGTATGTGGAGTGGTGTAGCGTGCTGGTTGTGCGATGCTGTCCCCTGTCCAGTTGGAATTGCAACGGTTCTCTGTGTCCCTCACACCCAGGTGACTCTGCGTATCCGAATGGGGCATGGCTGCTCAGTCCATTGAGGAATCCTCGCACCCCAGCAGACGATCGATACAATGAGGCACATGGGAGGACCAGACGTGTGGTCGAGCGTACCTTTGGCCTCCTCAAGTCCAGGTTCAGGTGCCTGGACCGCACCGGGGTGCACTGGCGTACTCCCCACAGAAGGTGTGCCAGATAGTGGTGGCGTGCTGCATGCTGCACAATCTGGCCATTCGGAAGCAGATCCCCCTCATTGTGGATGACGGAGATCAACCAGGGCCCCAGCCCGCAGACCAGGACAGCTCGAGTGAGGTGGACAGCGGAGAGGAGGAAGCTGGGAATGTGCGCCTGCAGCTCATCGCCCGCTACTTCACTTGACGGTGAGTGTCCATGTACGACGGATGATGTGTCTGTATCTGTGCAGGTGTGTGTGTGCTGTGTCAGGGTGGCCGTATGTTCACTGCGTGCAGTGTGTCAACGCTCCATGGCCAGGGTAGTATGCCACTGTTGGTGACTGTGGCATTGTGCCCTATTGCTCTGTGCGATGTGTGTACATTGCTTGTAGTTGTTGACATGTACTGTGTGATGGGTGTGTGACACACTCATTGAATGTGCTCCTGTTCTGTCTCCCACCCCTAGGTCCCTACAGGCCCTCCGGATTCCATTGCCATGCCACGCATCAGGTGCCTTTCCGCCCAAGGTGGCCGTTGTATTCCGTACAAATAAAACACAGGGCACAAACAGCAGTTAGTGAAAAAGGTGCATTTATTACAAACTGTGACATGTGATTGTGTGTAAGGTGATGACAAAAGTGGTGCGTGCAGTGACAATGAGCTGTCGGTCATGGCTGCGTGATGATCAGGGTGTACCCACTGGTTCTATGTCCATAGTCCAACACACACATGCCATCCAGCTGGCTGTGTGGAGTGGGATCGTAGAGCAAGTCAATGCAGTGGCTGGTCAAGGAAGGCTGGCGGAAGGCTGGCTGGCTGCCTCACTTGCGACTGGAGCGTGCGAAGTCCTCCCGGGAGATCTGTTTCCTCTTCGGACGGCCCCTTCCACGTTTGGGAGGGGGTGTGTGGTGGCGACCTGCTGGTGGTGGGTGAGGTGTGCTCACTGGCTGTGGATGCAGGGGAAGTGGACACTGCTGCCCGACCCTGCGCCCTAGCAGGTGGTGGCGGAGGTGGTGTTGCTGGCCTTGCCTGTGACCCCACCGCCACCACCAGCTGGCCCATGAGGTCCACGAGTTGGTCCATACGGGACACGAATTGGCCCATATGGGCGTCCATGGACCTCAGCACCCCCAGCACCTCCCGCGTGTCAGTAGCAGACCTGGCCCATTGTCCTTGGGCCTCTTCATAGGCCCCAAGGACTCTGGCCATTTGAGGCAGGGCATGGCTCCCAGGGGAGGCTGGCGTTTCCCTGACCCTGCTCCTCCTACCAGTCCTGCTGCCACCGGCCTGCCCACTAGCCACATTGCACACCACGGTCCTCGCTGTGGCTCCCAGGGTGGATCCAGTCGGCCGGGCCACCACCTGCGCTGGGGCTGGTGCCAGCGAAGACGTGGTGGTGGTGGAGGCGGTGGTGGTCGGTGCGGCGATGGTGGCGGTTGCGGCAGTGGTAGTGGCCGCAATGACCGTGGGTGTGGCCGCAACGACAGTGGCAGCAGGGGACTGGGACTGTTCAGCATCCCTGGATGATGGGTTGGTGGGTAGGAGGGGTCCTGGGGAGCGGCTGGGCCCTGCCACGCCAGATGGGCCAGCTTGGTGGTCCGTGTCCGAAGAGGAGGACAGATCCTCCAGATCCGTGTGTCCTCGTTGGGGGCTTGTAGGCTGGCTGTGCTGGCTGCTGTCTCCATCCCCAGCATCCAGCAGTTCGTCACCTGTGGAGAGAATGAGATTTGTTATTGTGTTGCACCTGGCGAAGTATGTATTAGTCGTCTGACATTGGCAGTTCGTGCAATCTCGTACATGGGTTTCCCGGAGGCGAGTGTGTGGCTGTGGCATCTGTAGTTGTGTGTGCTAGGCAATGGGACTGTGTGCTGTGCACATGTGGCATGGGACGGATTGGCCATGCCGATGGGTGTGTTGCTGTGCCCCTACTCATTGTGACTCTGGTGTATGCGGGCTCCTGGCCCATCCTGGGTCTGGTTTGTACTTTGCTTTTGGAGTTCATATGGAACGCTTAGGAACGCATATGGCAACATGGGGGCCATGCCCCAGATTCGCATTTGGGAGGGGATATGCTTTTGGGGTTCAAATGGAACGCTTAGGAACGCATATGGCAACATGGGGGCCATGCCCCAGATTCGCATTTGGGAGGGGAAATGCTTTTGGGGTACATGCTGTGAGCCATGGGTGCCGAACGTGACATGTGTTGTGGCAGCATGACAGTGCATGGTCTGAGGTGTGTGCATGCCTGACATGCCCTGCATATTTGCTGTCTGTTGTGGTTACTGGACATGGCATTGGACGCATCGTTATGAGTGAGTGATAGTTGTGTGCCAGCCAACGTATTGCAGTTGTCCCATCTCCTTGGTGTGCGTGCTGCCCTGTGCCATGTGCATCACTGCAGTGCTCGGGGGTGTGGCCCATGTTGTGTGTTGTTGCTCACAGTGTGTCGTGCGCTTAATTGACTTCTGGCACATGGTTGGTCATGGGCATGTTTCTTAGCGTGACTGCTGTATGTGTGGCAGCTGTGCGGATGACATGCCTTTCATGAGACTGGGGCTGACGGATGGGATGGATGGTATGTTGTATGTGCATGGTGTGTCTGTGTGTTTGATGGGTTCAGTGGTGTTCGTGTGCATTTATGTTGTTCCGCTCTGTTGCGTCTAGTGTTGTTTGTCTTACATAGGCGTAGTTGTGGGGTGTGGGGTTGACAGGCAGTGGGGGCTACATGGACAGGACTTCAATGGTGTTTCGGTTGTGTGTGATGAGTTGCACAGTGGCTGCCGTGTGGGACTATATTCAGTGTGGCTTGTGCATGCAGACGTGGCTCCTTGGGTGTTGCTATGTCTGTGATGGGTCATGTGGGGTGTGAGTCTGTTGTTCATGTCCGTGTGCACATTGTTCACTTGTTCGTGACGGTGGGCGGTGCTGCGTGTTCGTCTGCTACGTGACATGTCCCATGTGTTGGTGGTGTTATGGTCCTCATACCTCCAGTAATCCGGCCCTGTCCAGTTTCCCACCTGCAAGTTGTTCGTGCGTGCACTGTACTGGATGCCACATGGCTCTAAGCGGGGGTGCTCCATGTTGCAGGTCTGTGGGGGTGGGGGGGTGTAGTGGGTCGTGGGGGTGGCTGTACACCCACTGACACCGATTGCTGTGGACCGTGATGTCTGCCTTTCGGCTGTCGTTGTGCACTGCGGTGGCTGACACGTGGCTGTGGGGTGTGGGGGATGCTCCTCCTTGCTGTGCTGTGGGACTGGGGCCTGGTGTGTGTTGTACTTGGGCTGTCCACCGTCCCACCCACTGCACTTTGTGTTCCTGCCACTTACCTGTTACTTGTCGGTTAGTGCAGCTGTGGCGGACACATGGGTGTGGTGGGTGCTCGTTGTGGCGCTTCTGGCATATTTGGGGACCTGTTGGTGGTTACGTGGCTGGCTTAGTGTACACATGTCCCCACGCATCTTACAGTTGTTCGGTTTGGGCTGTGTGTGGTAGTGTCTGTTGCATGTGCGTGTGATGTGTTGTGTATTGTGTGCTGGACATGGGGGTGTTTGTCCCTGGGAGCTGTGGCATGGTAGTTGCGCATGTGAGTACATAGCGGTGTGCTAGTATACATTAGTTTGTACTTACCAGCCTCCACTCCCCCTGCTAATCCGGCGAGGATCTCCGGATGGATTACGACTCGCACCTTCTCCTCCCACGCTTTGAAGGTCTTAAAGAGCGCGGGATTCCCTCCGCCTGTGACGGCAGCCAGCTCTCTGTTTTTGCCCTCCTTCTTCTTGACCAGGCTCTTTACGTCATTCCAACGTTTGTTTATCTCGACTCTGTTCCTGGGCAGGGTCCCGACTGCATTGACCTGGTCTACGATCCGGTTCCACATTCTGTTTCTGGTGGCTAGTGGTGTGTGCTGGACCATGTTCCCATAGATTTGTGGGTACACCTTGATGATCTCGTCGACCATGACCGTCAGCTCCATGGGCGTGAACTTGGGCATCCTTTGTGGTGCCATGGTGTTTGTGGTGCTGGTGCGGTGTGTGTTGTGTAATGTGCAGGGGGTTTGTGGTGCCGGGGTGTGGTGGTGGTGGTGGTGGTGGTGGTGGTGGTGTTTGGTGGTGGTGGTGGTGGTGGTGGTGGTAGTGATGTGTGCGTTTCTGTGGTGTGCTGCTGTCCTTGCTGTGTCACTGTGTCCTCTCCTCTCCTCTCTGGTTTGCAATGTAGCAAGGGGTTGTGGTCTGTGGGAGTGCTGCTTTTGTACTCACCTATGTGGGTGTGTCCTCATGGTCTGTTGTTTTCAGGTGTGTTGTGTCTGGGGTTCTGGCCTTTGTATTTTTTGTTTGTCCGGGGGTGTTTTCGGGATGTGTACTGTGCTTGTGTATTTGTGTGTGCCTTGCTGTGTGGACTTATTGGCCATGTTGTGTGCTATTGGTTTTGTGTGCGGATGGTTTCTGTGCAGGTACGTTGGCGCCATGGCTTCTGCCGTGTCGATTCTCATCGGCGTTGTTTGCGCTGGCGGGCGGTATATTTGTTGTTTTTCCGCGCTCATGGCGGTGCGATCGTAATTTCACATGCGGTGTGTCGGCCGTGTGGGCGGGCGGTTTTGTGTTGTCGTGCGTGTTTCCGTCCGTGGCGGGCGGTTTGACTCCGACTCGGACGATGGCGGGCGGTATTTTGTGTGATTTTTCCGCCGATGGCGGTTTTCGGTTTGTGTACTCATAATGGCGTGGTCGGTGTTCAGGCGGTGTGTGCGGGCGGATTTTTGCCGCTTCCATGCCTGGCGGATTTATTTACGCCGGGTATCGTAATGGGCCCCTATATTCCTAAAAACACAAATAAATAAAAATAATAAACATATAAATCAAACACACCTCAATGAAATATATACTAATTATGATTTACAAATATTACAATACTTTCTACATCGATATTTATTACAATATTTAAAACAACACTAACATGATATTTTTACCTTCGATATTTCTGTTGACAATATTTTTGATATCCTGATATTCTTTAAAAAAAAAATATATATATTTTATTGATTTTTCATCTTTAACAACAACAGTTGGCACATTGGTTTGCGGCAGCATCATTTTAGTTATGTCACATATGTTTTAGAGATTACAGTGTCACAGTTGCTCGTACAGCAGGTGCTTCCGAGTGGTAACACTCAGGGACTTCACATTATGTGGCTCACCTTGTCTGTTTGAGCGTGTGTGAGGAACCACTGGACTACTTTGTGCTGTTATTGCATGGTGAGTAACATGTAGCATCTAGCAGCGCTTGAGCGACAATGACTGAGTAGTACAGCTGACAACTTGGAAACAAGAACGTAAAACTATAAGTTAAGTTGGAAAATCCCATCCACCTCCCTATGCGGGTTTCGCCTACTCTGCCCACGCCTGCTGCCCTCTCGTGTAGCCCTTTGCGGAATCGTATGTTTGAGTGTGTTTGTGTGTCACAGGACCTCTGGCGGATTGTCACAGGTTGGACTGAGATTACGACTCATGCACGCGGTATCATTCTACCGAATTGGTCGCTTGCGAGGTCAGATCTGTTACGCCTACACCTTACTGCAGCACCGCCAGCAACGCGTCCCAGTTCGCGCCGGATTGCTATGCTTTGGCCCATGCAAGCGCGGAGTGTCGCCACGCCTGTATACGTGGGGGGCCGGGCGCCTTCCATCTCTTGGTAATTAATCTCTTGGCTGCCACAATGCCTAGGAATCTGGAGGTTACCTTGGTGTTTTGGGTTCTGTGGAATTTGTGTAACAGGTATGTCGGCCAGTCAAAGGGTATGTCGCGCTCAGTGCAAGTGTGGAGTGTATCCGCCCCTTCCCTCCAGTATGCGCTGAGGCTGGTGCAGCTCCAGAGCATGTGTATGAGATCAGCATCAAGGGTGGCGCACCTGGGGCAGGCAGAGTCGGCGCGGTTGAAATATCTGTTGATTTTGGCAGGTGTGAAATACGCTCTCTGAGTGATATAGTATTGTATTTGCCTAAATCTCATGTTTCTGGGAATGTTCACTGGACTGGCCAGCACCTGCGTCCATTCTGCGTCCGAGAGTGGACGGCCTAGATCGTGTTCCCATTTGTGCCGGAGGGGGTCCAGGCTGATTGTTGCATGTTGCCTAAGTGAGGCCGCAAACTACCGCGTGAGGTGTCTGCCCTGTCCCATGACATGTACATATTGCATGGTGAGGTGTGTTTGTGGCTCTGTTGTGAGATCGCCCCATTTCGCCGTAAGTGTGGTCACTAGCGAGGGGTGTAGGAGGAATTGGCCTGGGGGAAGCCCCCTGTCTTCTACCATTGCCGCTTAGGGAATGAGTGTCCCATCGCTGTATAGGTCTCCAAGGGATTGTATGCCTGCCTCGTGCCAGTCCTGTAACTCGGCAGCTGTAAGTGCTGACTGACCTCTAGAGGGTTCCTTCTAAAGGGAGGGCGGGGGCATAGGGTGTTATGTGCCGGGTTATGTGGAGGCTCCTACGGTAGCATCTGTATGCCACGTTGAGCATCAGGGGTTCTGGGGGTCTTGTTTTTGCGCCAGGGTGGAAGAGCCTGAGCAGCTGGGGTAATGTGCGTGGCGGGTGTGCGGTTGCTATGTCTTCTCATTGTCGGTCTGCCATCCATCTGGCTATCCACTGTAGTTGGGCTGCCAGGTAATAGTGTTCAAAGCACGGGCCGCTAGGCCTCCTGGTCCGAGGGCAAATATAGTTTCTTCATTGCCCCACTATGCCGGCCGGAACCCCATATAAAATCTCTAGCCATCTTCTCCATAGTGGCAAAGAAGGGGGGGGCACGTATGTGGGCAGGTTTGCAAAGTAGTAGAGGAATTTCGGTAAGGCCACCATTTTCACAAGTGCTACTCTGCCTGTCACGGCAAGCCGGAGTGTGCTCCAAAATTGCATCTGGGATCTGGTGGTTGTTAGCGCCCTGCCTAGGTTACCGTCGAATAGCTCCGACGGCTGACAATATATTCTTATGCCCAGGTATCGGAATGTGTCTGCGCACCACTGCACCCTTCCCCGTTAAGCACTAGGCCCGGATCACGGTTCCCCTCTCCGAAGGCATATATGTTAGACTTGCCAACGTTTACCTTCAGCTCTGATATGGCCGCGAAGTCTCGTAGGATCTGGGCCAGCTGTCTAGGCACGTCGCTGATGTCCCTCAGGTAGACTAGGAGGTCATCCGCATACAGTGACACCTTGTGCGTGACATCACCTAGAGGGATGCCATCGTTTAATTGCGTCCTTATCGTCTCTGTGAGAGGCTCCATTGCCAGCGCAAAGAGGAGGGGGGACAGCGGGCAGCCCTGCCGCGTCCCTCTCCACACAGGGACTGTATCCGATATATACGGACCCATTTTAACTCTTACGACCGGTTCTGTGTAGAGGAGACGGGTCAGCTTTAGGAAAGTGGGGCCTAATTTATATTTCTCGAGTGTCACGAACATATAGTCCCATTCCAGGGAGTCAAAGGCCTTCTCGAGATCGAGTATGAGACAGCCTGCCCTTGGCCAGGCGCATGTGGAATCAGTTGCGACCCGAAAGAAGCGGCGCAGGTTGAGTGAAGTGCCGCGGGATGGTACAAAGCCATTTTGGTCTGCGTGGACCAGGGTAGGGACCACCTGTGCGAGTCTGTCTGCCAGAACTTTTGCTAATATCTTATAGTCGGTGTTGAGCAAGGCGAGGGGTCTATAGGAGCCCATGTCCGCGGGCTCCCTATCGGGCTTAAGTAAGGACACCAGGTGTGCCTCGTGCAGGGAAGGAGGGAGGTGCCTCACCTCAACTGCGGCTTCATAGAGGGCGTGTAATAGTTGCGCTAGTGACACCTGGTATGCCTTGTAGTACTCCGCCGGGAGCCCATCAGGCCCTGGGGTCTTTCCCTTGGCCAAGGACGATATTGCCTCCGTGATCTACTCTAGTGAGATCGGTTCGTTCAGTATCTCGCTGTGTGCCGGCGTTGCCTCAGGTAGCCGTATGCGGTCTAGAAATGTTGTGAGGCATTGTACATCACAGTGTCCCTGGGATTGATACAGCCGAGTGTAATGTTGCGTCATGGTTGCGTGGATGTCGCGTTGTGTATATATTAAGAGAACCGGGTCTGTGCGCGGTGCGCCTATCGGGTTGCGGGCGTGCTCCTGTCGAATTAGCCAGGCCAGCATCCGACCTGCTTGATCAACGGTGGCATGTGTACGGTCCGTGTGTGCGGTGTAGTTGTGACAGCGGAGGCGCTCTATCAGCTCAGCGTGTTTTGCGCGCAGTGTCTCTAGACGACGCACACCCCTGCCCTCGCCCTCCCAGTCTGTTTTGTGTCGTAGGAGTTGCATTTATATTTTGCTAAGGGAGTCGGGCAGTTGCCTGCATATGTTCCAGGTGGCTCCCAAGCAGTGTCCCCTCATTGCTACCTTAAATGCTTCCCATTCCACTAATGTTTCTCCTACTGTGCCTTCATTAATCTTGAAATATTCAAGGATCGCCGTTCCGAGGGTTGAGCGGAACGCTGGGTCCTCCAGTGCTACGGTTTGGAGTCGCCATGTGGGGACCTGGGGTCCCTCAGCCTCCCAAGCGAGTTTTAGCAGTTGGGGGTTATGATCGGAGTGTGTCCGGCCGAGGTACTCTGTCTGCCAAACTAGGGGGAGTAGAGCAGGAGAACCCACTATGCGGTCCAAGCGCACATGGAGTCCATGAAACGCAGAGTAGTATGAGTAGACCCGTGTGTTGGGATTGAGGGTGCGCCATATGTCTAGTAGTGCCCAGTGAGAGAGCCATTCTGCGAGGGCCTGTGCATTAGATGCTACCGTGGTTTTAGTCAGGGGTGGGAATGACCTGTCTAGGTCTACGCTGAGCACTGAATTGAAGTCTCCCCCAAGGAGCCATGGAGTTCCATTCCATTTAGCGAGTACTCCAGTTAGGTTATCTAAAAAGGAGGATTGGTTTACGTTTGGGGCATAAATGGAGCCAACCATCATCATTTGGCCACTGAGTCTCCCTCTCACCAAAGCGTATCTGCCTTCAGGATCTATCAGCACCTCTTCGCTTATGAAAGGGATACCAGCTCTTACCCAGATAAGGACACCTCGTGCGTGGGCTGAGTAGGTCGTGCCATAGACTTGGCCTCTCCATCTCCTGCGCAAGCACTTTAGCGCTGCTGGGGCATGTGTGTTTCTTGGAGTAGCGCGATGCCAGTGGATCTGCGCTGCAAGTAAGCGTATATTGAGTATCTGCATGCTGGCGCGTGCATACCGTGCACGTTCCATGTAACTAAGTTAACTTGCGCCATGTCCGGTCATTGTGTTGGTCAGGGCGATTTAGGGCGAGTAAGGCGTGGTAGCCCATGATGTACGTGGGTGTGCTCCAAAATAGTAACGTTAAGAACAAGGCACGAATGTGAACAAAACCATGCCTAACTGTCAAGGGCGAGTTCCAAAAGGATGCTCGTCCAAACTGGAATATCCAACTACAGCAACAACTGTGTCAGTGTGACGTTTAGTATGGGTATGTATGGCGTGTGGCTAGGTGGGGTTGTTTGGTCCCTCCGTGTTGTGACCCATCTGTATGCCTTCCCAGCCAATCCATTATTTATGGAGTATGTGCGTGTTGCGTGCGCCGATCGCGGCACCATGCAAGTGCCACTCGTGACGGTGTGTGAGGTGTGGTTGCTTTATAATAGGCATGCAAACAATAGATCAGCCATGGTAAGACAGTTTGCCAGGTTGACAGTTACTTGTTCACAGAGAGTCATATGATGCCATCCGCCGTGTGACATCTGGTAGCTGATAATCTTCGGGGTCGTCAAGCCTGGAGGCTGTGGAGTCGTTAGTAGCCGAGGATATAGCAGGGCTCAAGTTCCGGTCAGGGTATTGCGTTGCAGATCCTATTGTTGCGGCTACTTGTATTGCCTCCTGCCTCTCCATTCTTCTCTGCTCAGGGTCGGGAGCCGTGGAAGTTGCGGCCGTGTCTGCATGGAACCTTCGGCGCCCACCGCGTTGGCGTCTTCTTCTGCCAGGTTTCCTTGGAGTGTCTTCTTGTGTGCGTGGTCTGGGCCCTGTCCATAGCCCCAATTCCTCCAGCCAGTCCCAGACTTTAGGGGGTGAGTCGAAGAGGCGCATCACACCTTTTGCGACCACTCGTAGCCTGGTGGGGAATAACAGGGAGTAACTAAGGTCGAGGTTGGGAAGGTGACGTTTCACTGTGGTGTATGCGCTTCTGCGCCGTTGCACTTGCGCTGTATAGGCAGGGAATATCACGATCTGGTTACCGCATATTTTGATGTCAGCCAGCTTGCGGGTTTCATGCAGGATCACATCCCTGTCCCTGTAGTTGAGTACTTTGAATAGGAATGGGCGCGGGAGGGCACCCGGAGGGGGTTTCTGTGCTGGCACACGGTGCGCCCTCTCGACCACAAATTGGCATGACAGCACGCCAGTAGGCAGCAGTTCTCTGAGCCAACGCTCGGTATTCTCCTCCGGGTTGCATCCTTCTTCCCCCTCCGGAAGGCCCACCACATGGACATTGTTGTGGCGTGAGCGTCCTTCTGCATCCTCCACTTTGTCCTCCAGCGCATGCATGCAGTCTATGAGGTCCGGTGTGGCTTTGTGCGATGGGGTTCAGCTCCGCGAGTGATTGCTCTTCCAGACGTACTTTTTCCCCCAGTTTATGATGATCAGCACGCAGTAGGGTGAAATCGGAGGTGACTTTATCAATCTTGGACTCCAGTGAGGAGCGAGTTTGGTCCAGGGCCGATCCGATCTTCTCCACCGCTGCCAGCACCGAGTCCAGCTTGGCAGCGAGTGCCTCTGCTGCATTTCCACCCTCCGCGGGTGCCAGCTCTGAGTTACCAGTGCGTGCATTGAGCTGCTGCGTGTTTGTACGAAGGCGGCCCATTACTAGCTGTTGTGCTGTCGGCATTCAATGGAGAAACGTGGTAGCCGTGTGGGCCACGTGGGGCGTTATGTCTCAGTTTTAGCCGCACCGACCCGCAGGGTTGGGTCACGCCGGTGGCGGTAGACACTGGGCAGCGTGGACAGGCGTGAGCGCCTTGTGCTTATCCCGCCCTGTTAACTCCTTGCCGCAGGGTGTACAGTTCCAGCGAGGTTTGTGGTGATACCTCGCTTGTTGCCTTCTCGCCGCGCTTACCCATAGGTTTACAGTCACTATCGGCCCTCACTCTATGGTTGTGGTGTAGATATGTCCATCCCGGGACCGGCCCTTGCTGTGGCTGGGCTGTGTGCGCTTCCCCACTGGCACTCTGAACTCCCTGCTGGGGCGACTCCTGAACCGTGTGCAGCTCAGGAGCCTCGGGCTGATCAGCTGAACGCCGGGGTGGGCCGCTCAGCCGGAGTACTTTTCCTGGTCTGTACTCCTTCTCTTTCTGAATGCCCCCTTTTGCCCCACTGAAGATTGCCTCCAAATAAAGCGTTGTCACGAGAGGAGGGGAGCCCATGCCACCACCAGGGGCCTAGTGATCTGGGCTATTAAGTCGGGCATAAGATGCCTGGAGTCCAGTCGGGTATCCCTTTTCATTGCCTCACCGCAGTCTGGGTGTTGCGGATTTTCTGTGCTACCTGTCCATTTCGCACTAATCAGCATGGGTAAATCGGATGGCAGACAAGCCAATCTCTCCTTTGATAGCACTAAAAAAGGCCTGCGCTTGCAGAAGAGACACCATGTGCCATAGGGCACTCCTGACTCTCCCCAAAATTCTGTGATAGGACACGCTGATGGGGCCTCAGATGTTTGCATATTACTCCATGAAAGGAAAGGTTGTCTGACCATCATTACCACTAAAATTGATTTACTCTCCCAGTGACTGGATGACATGAAGGAGAGGCTGGACTGCCAAACTACACACATAGATCATGCTGAGAGGTACGTTTCTGAAGTGGAAGACGAGGCAGTGCAGGCAGCTAAGATCCCTAGGGACCTACAACAGGAACTCGGAAAACTTAAAGCTAAAACAGAAGATCTGGAAAATCATTCACGATGCTCTAATATTCGCATCATAGTTCCTGAATCCATGAATATGCAAAGAGTGGAAACCTCTATTGAAACGCTGCTCTCCATGATGTTCGCCTGGTGAAACCTTTCCCAGATGTTTGTTGTTGAAAGGGCTCATCGCTTATTGAGGCCTTGACCAGCACCTGGCGCACCTCCATGTCCAGTTATTGCCAAACTGCTGAGCTACAGAGATAGAGACATAATATTGCAGCTGGCTTGACAACAATGCAACATATGAAATGAAGGTGTGGAGGTCTCCTGCCCTGATTTTACTCAGGCAGTCCAATAAGCCGGTATGAAATTTCTTCCGGTGAAAAAGAGACTAAGGGAGATGAAGATACCATATGCTATGTTGTACCTTGCTAGGCTGTGCGTCTCAGTTAATGGGAAAAATCATATTGTGGACACACCAGACAAAGCTAATAAACTTGCCAAACTGTTATCCAGGCAACTCAGGGAACACCGAACACAAAATACCGACTCCTCAACAGATATGGTTCAATCAATCAATCAGTAGATTTGTAGAGCGCTTCTTGTCACCCGTGAGGGCATCCAGGCGCTGGAATGCTGATGTGGAATGAACTATACTTTCCACTTACACAATAGATATTACAGGGGATCAGTCTTACTCTTCCTCTCCAAGAGACTGGATATTTATTGTGGACTTTCAGGGAGGTTTTTGCCACTCAGAAGTATGGGGGAATCGAATCCGCAACTCCGTGGACAGCGAGAACGGATGTGACAACGCTGGGCAGATGAGGGGCCATGGGCCTCATTGGGGGCACCAAGGTCTCCAACCAGGGAGGAGGCTGATAATATCATTCTTCAGCAGCTCAATGACACTTTTTCACCAGTGCTACCTCTGGCCGACCTCAGAAACTTGAGTGTTGATTATTGTTATAGTGAGTTGTTATTGAAGGGAGGGATTTCTAAGTCAAAAAGTTCCGGATCAACATAGCAGTTCGTGCTGGTGAAGGTCCAGCCTGACCACAGTAGCCTTATTTACGTAATCGAGAATGAACTGTGTGTAACTGGCAGATTGTAATGTATAGATCTCAGAGTAGTGGCGAGCAAATAAGTAAGGGATATGTGGTGTAGTGAATTGCAGTGTGCCATGAGGGGAGTCCACCCTAATAGTTCCCAGGTCTATTGCCCTCCCCATACCGGCGAGCTGCAGTGTATTTATTGAGGAATTTCACCTCTTGCTCAGCTTCTTCACAAAATTACACATGCTTTAAGTTAAGCTCGGCTAGCTTGGGGGAAGTGAGCTTACCATCATCAGTTTGAGTAGTAAGTCGGTCTCTAGAGTGTTATGGGATATACGTGTAGATTTCAGTATGCCGTGCGCATTCGAGATGCACGGTCCACGGATCACTGCTTCAAATGCCTCCCACAGGGAAGCTAACATTGTGAACGAGTTTTTGTTGAGCTTGAAGTATATAAGTATGGCAGTTAAAATTTCTGAGACAAACACCGATTCGAGAAGTTCTGTTGGTTGCAATCTCCACATCTCACAGCTGCAAGAGTGAAGAGTGACTATCAATAATAATAAGGTCGGGGAATGGTCAGAATCTCCTGGCAAGTAGGAGACTGAGTCAAGGCAGCCCACCACGTCCCTGGAGCCCAGCCATAATCTAGTCAGGAGTGGGAGCTGTGCACTGCAGAACAGAAGGAGTAGTCGTAGCAGTCGGATTATGGATACAGTTTAAGTCTAGGATCTGTAATTGAGAGGACATTCACTAATCTTTTGCGTTGGGGCTTCTGCCTATCTGGTGCTTCTCCCTTATAGTCTAGGTTGGTTTGCAAATTTATATTAAGATCTCCCCCGAGAGTATTGTGTAGGGTGCGATCGTAGTGAGGTCACGGGCAATAGAAGGGAATAACTCAGGATCATCTATGTTCGGCCCATATGTGTTCATTAGCATGACGTGTAGGCCGTTCAGCAAGCCCTGTGCTCGAATCTATTTACTTTGGTCATCTGTTGTGTGATTTAGTGTTTTAAAGTGTTTACCTCTTTTGACCAGAATAGCTACTCTTCTGGAGGTCATCAGATGCCACCGCCTTCCTCCAGGTGACCCATACTTCCTCTCCCAGCACCCCACTACTTTGAGCCTAGTGGTACAGACTTCAGCCAGCAAGGTTAATCCAAATGTGTTCCCGTCTACTGTCCCGACAGGGAATCAAAGCGGACACAGACATTTGGAAAAAGGGTTTTCTCGTCCACAAGTTTGGCCCTCCAGTCTATGAATGCCAGCTGCCTCCTTGGCTGCTACACTCATACTTTATGGGCTTCATGATTTAAGTGGCCCAGATCTCACCTATTGTTTCTGAGGAAGCTTATGCTATCCTCTCTCAGGCTATACAGAATGGTCGAGATGTGGCCAAATTTACCATCTGCTGTGAGCTTGACAACATGGACTCTCTTGGTAGAGCAATGCACCACTGTAGCCCTTCGCAGGAATGCCAGGATACGGTCCACTGCATTTTTAGGCAATGTCCCGGCTAGCCCCACAGACATGCCATTCGATGGATTGCATTTTTTCGGGGATAAGGCAGATTTGGTCCTGGAGCGCTTTAAAGATAGCAGTGCCACAGTGCACTCTGTGGGCCAATCTGGTCCTTCCAACGAGCTGCATCAGTAGCTTTACCCCCTCCATGGCTATATTAGGGGCTTTCAGTACATATAAAGATGCAGCCAGTATAGAAATCCCACTTGTCCTTTTGTGGCCGTGGCACAAACAGACACATGAGCAATAGGAGCAGCAGGCAACCCAGTCTTCACCCCTCCAGCTGCCACAGCCTCTTTACCGTGGCCTCCTCAGTACACAGCCACCCTCTCAGAGGCAGGATCCAACACTTTCTGCTAGGGTGAAATATAACTTCAACAAGTGGGTCCTGCAAATTGTCTAGCGGGGTTACTCCTTACCGTTCCTCGAAACCCTGCCACAACTTCCACCATCTTCAGAATGGCTGACAGCGGACCATCTGTCCCTATTGCAACACGAAGTGCAAGCTCTTTTGGCCAAAAGAACCAAAGAGAGGGTGCCAACACTTCCTAGTGCCGAAAAAGGATGGAGGCCTCCATCCCATTTTAGATCTCTGCCCTCTCAATGCCTTTTTGCGGCAGGGAAAATTCAAGATGCTCAGCCTGGCCCAAATCTTGTCTGCCATGGAGACTGAATGGTACAGTTGGACTTGCAGTACACTTATTTCCACATCCCCATCCTGCCGGCCCCAGGCGTTATCTGTGGTTCATGTTGGGCCAGGAGCATTTTCAGTTAGCGTGCTTACCCTTTGGCCTCACCAACACACCTCGGCGTTCATAAAAGTGATGACGGTGGCTGCAGCACAACTTCAGGGATCCCAGTCTTTACTATCTTGACAACTGGCTGTTAAAGGCAGGCTTGCCCCGGGCAGTCGTCATCCACCTCCAAACTACAGCAAGCCTCTTAACATCATTTGGGTTCACTAGTAACGTGCCGAAGTCATATCTGACTCCTTTGCAGATGCACCCTTTTATCAGAACTGTTCTGGATGTGGTGCAGTTTAGCATCTACCCTCCAGGAATGGAGAGTCCAGGACATTCAGGCTATGATCCCGATGTTTCAGCTTCTTTCCTAGATTACAGTGAGGATGACTGAGGTTGCTGGGACAGGTGGCCTCCTCCACTCCTGCATCCATCTTGTCTAGCACTCCAGATGGCATATTTGGGCTCTACAGTGGGATCTGAAGTTGCATTGGGCACAGCGCCAACAGGAGCTTTCCTATCTGGCTTCAAATCAACCTTCTTGAGCTATGAGCATCCGCTTACTGTTAAAAGCCTTGCTGCCATCCATCAAAGGGAGGCTGGTGCAGGTGCTCACAACAACACTACTGCCATGTGGTACTGCAACAAGCAGGGCAAGGACCCTGTGCCAAGAGCTTTGCGTCTCTAGATGTGGCTAGACCACCAGGGAATTTTTCTAGTGACACACTACCTGGCTAGATCATGAATGGAAGTTAATCGGAGGTGGCGCAGGGTCTCTTCCGTGAATGGGGATAAGCATGCCTCGATCTTTTTGCCAACGCCGACAACACATAATTTCAGCACTTTTTCATGTTGAGTTCTCATAGCATCTCTTGCTAGGTGATGCACTCCGCCTCGCGTGGACTTCGAGATTCCTGTATATCTCTCCGCCGATAACCCTCCTGCCTGAGTTCTGAAGAACATCAGGACCAACCAGGCCCGAGTCAATCTATTGGCCTCGGATTGGGCACAGAGAATATGGTATTGTGAGCTCCTGGGCTTGAGGATTTGTCCTCCAATCAGGCTGTACCTTAGGGAGGATCTCTTGTCACAGCAGCAAGGCAGGGTTCTGCACCCAGGCCTGCGCAACCTCCACCTCTAGCTTGGAGATTGAGTGGTGACAGTTGACTCCCAAGGTTGTTGATGTGATTCTGGCAGCCCGGCATTCGGAATGTTTGTGGGTTAACTCCACCAGATCTAAAGCTGATACCGCTGCATTGCCATTTGGGCTGCCTGTTCTGGACATTTGCCAGAAGGCTGTGTGGGCGTCACAACAAACATTTAGTAGCCATTACTATCTGGACAGCCAGGTCTGTTGAGAGCGGTATTTTGCACAGACCCACCTCCCGGGGATTACTGCTCTGGTATCTGTTCAGAAGGTGAGGAATCTGCAATTAGAAGTTTCTATCAGCAAAACAAGTTACACACCTTTGGTAACACTCTTTTAGGTTGGGACTCTCTCTAACCACAGATTGTCCCCATTATGTGAACTGGAATCCTTGCCATTAAAAAGGTCCCAAATTAAAGATCTGTACACTGGCCACTACCGATTTGATGACTGGGCTCAACGCCTGGGGGCACACACAACTCAGAGAGCAACTAACATCAGTGCACATGAGTGGCATCGAAATGCGGCCCGCACATCACTTCCAGAGCAGAACGACATTGCTGCAACTGCACAACACTTCCTACCGACGCTCAGGGGTACTGCTCAAGATTTTCTGGATCCAGAAAGAGAATTACCAAAGGTAACTGTAACATGTACATAACCAATGGGAACATGAACAATATTTATGAAAGATGTTGGAGACTTTGGTTAGAAGAGTGTTGATTATCCTGACAAATAAGTCAGTTGAAAGTGTGTCAGATTGCTTATTTGGGACATAAACTGTTGTCTGAAGGGATTGGTTGTTAAATGAGTTTAGTGGAGGCGATAGTAAATGCAGTGTCCCATCAAGTAAGGATGGACCAAGGTAATTTCATGGTCTAGTTGAAGATTCTGCTGTTCCACATTTTACTGAAATGGCCAGTGCTTCCGGCGGATTGCTAAAAAACAGTTATGCTTTTGGTCTGAGACTTTGAAGAGTTGAAAACTTGGTCTTTGAAACACTGTCACGTGGCCTTTTTAATGTTAGGGCTAAGGCAAACTTGAAGGTTGATGAAGAAGGCTTGGTCACCACTGCATATGTTGCGTTTGCTTTGTGCAACGCTAGGTAAAAATCTTTGGTCATATAAAAGGAGGCCATGACTTTATAGTGGTTACAAAAGGTCAGGGAGGTCCTTTAGGAAATGGTTCATGTTATTATGTCATAAAGCACCTTCCCGTGTCTTGTGTTGTTAGCCTCTTGTAGTTTTGTTAGGGTACAATGTGACTGTTTTTTATGTATGAGGTAATAAATATATGGTTGCAGAGTATTTGTTTTGACTGCCAGCAGTATAGGACGCAGCAAAAATGTTTGCTGATGGTGAAGAGCAGGTAATTTCAAGGAATACTGTTTCCCAATGCTGCTGTCATTGTCACGGATAAGATTAAAGAGGAATACAGAGATGGGCTCAGAGGTTGTAATAAAAGGAAATGGAATCTTACTGCAAAATTCCTTAACACACAAATTGCAGGAATTTGTTTTGAGTGATACCTCATTTAAAATAGCCGTTGCTGTGGATAAGGATGCCACAAAGTGAACTAAACCTAAATCTCCAAGTGCTTAGAAATGTAATCTCTCGTGATTTCATGGTAGCGGCCATTTTGAATCCTCAGTTTAAAAGGAGAAAGCAAAGTGAATCAAATTGCTTTCCAAACTTGCCATTGAAGTCTTGGAAACCCTGGACGTTTTTGAGCCACCCTTTGCTCTTAATGTTGCCTTGGATTTCTGCTTCTTATGTCACTTTTTCTGGTCTTGAGAGTCTGGTGGGAGGGTGCCCTTTCACCCATAATTGTTTTGTTCTGAACTTTAATAATCTCATGCAAGGATTCACCTTATGGAATGAACATTGATGAACTGGAAATCATTTTATAAGAAGCCAAATATTGAACTTTCTGCATATTTTGTAAACTTTACTGGGTTATGAGTCCTCACCTCCTATGATACTGTGACATTTCATTTTCTTTTTCTAGAGAATGTTAGAAGTAGAGTGAGTTCTTTAATACACATTTTTATTATTCTTTCTATAGAGGTTGTCAAAATAAACAGTAATCGATGTGATATTTTTTTGTTTGTAGATACATGTACATATTATAAGCAATTTGAGTAGATGAGAAAGAGGTGTTTGTAAACCAGGTATTAGTTTGCTTTAAAACAAAGTGATATTAGAATCTAATTTCTGATAGTAGTCAAAAGAAAACTGATAAATTACATTTTTTGTTGTAGACCAGAATACGGAGTTGCACTTATTAAAATCTGACTGAAGAATACTTTGCACCAGCTATTTTTTCTCTCTCATCTTATGCCCCTTTTTCTTGCTATGAGTTGTTCAATTAAATTGTTTCTTTGCAATTAAATTAATAACCAGCTTCTTATTCATGTCCTATCATGCTTGGATCAATATTCTTCAATGTGAGGAATATAGCATTAATTGAGGAAATGGAGTAGGTTTTATAAAACTGGGCTTTTTTAATTTTAATTGGCCTAAGAATATCTTTGATATTATTATCTTAGTATCATATTCATTATTTCATTATCACACTTAACATGTGCAAAGTGCACTGAATCTAATAAGTATAGTGCAAAATGTCTATGGTAGTAAGTTTTTATGTTAGGAAGCGCTTACCTTCTTGTGATAGTCAGTCGATATAAAATATATACTGATAATTTAGGGTTAGAGTCCTGCCATAAAAAGTATAATCATGGATTCTATTTTTTGATTTTTAATGTTTAATATAATACACAAGGTGCAGATGAAAAATAAAGCAAGAAATGCCATTTTGAATTACTACTCCACCTACAAGAGTAAGAGGCAGAGGTTTCTAATTTAATACTAAGGCTTTCACTTGTATTAGAAGAGGTGCGTGATGCAGATCATATAGATCCTCAATATTATCTGAGAGCTTAACCCCCAGATAACATTTTTACTGACATGAAAACACCTTTGTAACTCAGGGAATATATTTTCTGGGGGGCAGTTACACAAAATAATTTTAATCTTATATTAGATAACATTAGAAGCTAAAATTTGAAAAAGAGAAACATTTCGAAAACTCTCTAATGTATTCCCAATTCTGGGTTCAAAAATAACATATTGTCTGCTTAAAGTTTAATCCTAGCCATTTGTAATAGTGGTGGCTGAATTATATTATCATTTTGAATAGCTATTGCTAACAGCTCTAGAAACAAATAGCAAATAAAACTGGGGAGAGATGGCAACCCTGCCTAGTGCCACGTTGAACTTTAAAAGTACCTGTATTAGATGAATTTAAAATGAGTCTAGCCTCAGGTCCTTTATACAAATTTTGTCTGACTCCCATAACCAGGGAGGAAAATCAAAAACTTTTCTAAAATAGAAAAAAAGAGTCTCCCAGGTCAAGAAGCCAAAAGCCTTCTTTGCAAAGAGTAAAAATAACATAGACGAGATTTGTTTTATGGGAAAAATATCAAGAGCCTCAAATAAGTAATTTGTATTAGTAAATAATTGAAGAATGGAAAGAAATCAATTTTTAACTTGATGGTTTAATTTATGTGCTACCTTGTTAAAGCTATTTGCTAATAATTTTATGAAGATTTTATTATCAGAGTACAGAAGAGAAATTGAGTGATATTAATTTGGATCCCCTGGGTTTTTAACTAACTAACCACAGTCCCTGTATTAAAAGAAGGGGGCACTGCACCTCCAGCCAAAATAAGATTTGCGAGTCTTTAAAAATGTCTATTCACCACATCGAAGTGTTGTAAGGGTCATGTATGGTGAAGGGTTCTGATATAAAAAAAAGAAAAGCCATATTTCTGTGTGAATCCTGGAATACAAAGCTGTGCAAGAAGCTTATTTAATTTATCTCGATCAACTATCTGAGATCGATTATAAAAAAATCTAATTAATTTGGTCTTAGGTGGTGCAACAAGCACCACATTTCGGACATCTTGAAGTTCTGCTAATGATTTTGGATATTTTTCAAGAATCTGCCAGGCTATAAATCTACTGCATAATCACGCTCTTCATATATTTTCAGAAAATATGTGGAGTTGTTTAAATAGCTCTCATATAATTATGCTTGTGTAAAGCAGATTTTGCAGTTTCTAGTGCACTTTTATGTTCCTTCGTATTACATGACAGAAATTTTAAGTAAACACTTTTGACTATGCTTCCAACTCAAGCTTTTCAGCTTACTCTTAATCCTTTGTGCTCTGGCAGATGTCCCACCCTTAGCACCCGCATGCAATCCAAAAACCACCAGCACCTTGACTTGGTGCCAATCTCCGGTATTTCTACTGATCATTACCCCACCTTCCATTCCCTGAAACACCAACATTACAGTTTAATAACTCCACTGACCTAGAATCACGCTCCAGTGACTATCATTGACTTAAATCAAAATCAGAATTATTCAGTGCATTTCAAAAACATGTAGACATTTTTATCATTGGTGAACGTCTAATTCTGCCCCTTAAATAACACTTTCAGTCCAGACAATTGACTTGTACAGGCCTCGGCTCCTACTGCTTTAAACTGCGGCATCATAGTCTTAAACTATTTTCGGCAACAAGCCATTTCTATAGTCCTATCAAAAAAACACAAAATGAAAATTCATTTTGGGCAAAAAACATTTTTTTTGATAGTATGAGTAAGGATGAGCTCTTTAACTCTGTTATACTAAAAGAGAAAAAAAAGTAGTTCTGGGATATTTAGCATGAGCGGAGGACTGCAAAGAAACCCTATGAGCTCAGATTATAGTTAGATCTTGTGAACAGGTTCGGGAGAACGTGTCATTATTAATGCTTCAACAAAAGATATGGTGCCAACATTGTCCTCCTTATTCTCTAGGACCCCTGTGATTTTCAAGTTAGAGAATCTAGGAATGATTTTCCACCTGTACTTGCTTATAAAGAAGCAGTGTTAACTCCTTCTCAAATTGGACAGTTAGCTCAGAAGTTGTGTGCAGCCTGTCCTCATGGTCTGAGGCGCATGGCTCCATGTCTTCCATTTTAGCAAGCAATTGGGCCATTTGTCCATCTATTTTGTCTAAACGTCCCTTGACCTCTTCTGCTATCTCCATCTGATAGTCTTATATTGATTTATTCTGATGGCTACATCTACCTGCAAATTTCTCACCTTTTGAATATCCCGATGCACCAATTTGGACCGTAAAATTTTCATGCCGTTAGAGACGCCGGCTTGAAGACGGCTCTGCACGTGGCCCTGTGTGACGTCACTGGAGCCATAAAGCACCCCTTCAGTGTAATGATATTAGTTCTCATTTTCCTGCGCCTTCTATGCAACACAGAGCTCTTCAGTTCTCCTCAGGAAATCTGTCAATTTTTCAACGTTTTCTTTTAAATACAGATTTTTGGTGCAGTTTTCTCGAACCATGTCACCACTGAGGAAGTCAGGATTAGCCATGTCAAGATTGTGAGGATCAAATGTCCATCACTGACCCTCACGAAATTTGTCTTTGGTGCCTCGGATCAGACCATGACATCGACGCCTGTAAGGACGGCAAACAAATTAAACCAAATGTCTTAAAAAAGTAGAAGCCTAAATATTCATGACTAGAGAATGCATGGCTAGAGCACAGGATGAAAAAGAGGTCAACGAAAATCCAGTTAAAGCTCTAACTCACCATCACCTCATTCTCCCAGATATTTGAAGAAAAATCATAAGAAGAAGCGGTGCCATGAATCCCGCCATAGATCGTCCAAAGACAAGTCTGCACTGTCAGTGATCGCCCCACCACTCTCTGATGTAGATCAATAAGAGGTCACGCAGCTGCTTCCAATGACTCCACCTAGACCGGTGCCAATGGCTTTGGTGCTGGCAATGACCAGAACGGATCAGCTAAATCTTGTGGGGTAGTTTCCTCGACCCCCAGGAAGATACCGTGTACCCTACTTTTCCAACTCTGGGTACAGATCCGAGCAGATTTCTTAATGCTATGTTTTCCATCTTCAACAGCGCCATGATGCCATCTGGTGCACCTTCGAGCCCCATGGGTCCGACGGCCCACTGATTGGGAGGTGTACTTGTGGCATGCCACAAGCACCCTTCTTGTCCTTTATTCCACTGCCTCAGTATCCCTGGCCAACTCCAGGTCTGGCACCCACATCTGTGATGCCACAAACGAAGGCAACTCATCGGTTCTTCCTTCGTCATCGGAGGGAAACTCTTCACCCGCTCCACATCCACAAAAGCCAGTCCTGCAGCTGACAGCATCAATGCCACTGGCACCGCACCCTTCTCCACAGACACTGCTGTTGACACAACTGGCGACTTTACTAACCATAGAGCCTCCTCAAGGTGTATTACTGCTTCAACCATTTCGAACAGAAGCGCAAAGGCTTTTGGAGGAGGAACGTTTCCTCTTTGGATATGATGTTTCTCAGGAAGATGTAGGTGAAGACGATAACCAGTTATCTGTTGACATGGACTTTGAAGGTTTAAAGGAAGCGAGCGGTCTGGACACATCCCCAGAGTGGGAACTCTTGTCTCCAACAGGTGTGTCACCTCTAGAAGTAACATCTTATCATTCGATGGTACGAAAAGTCGCCAAGATGTTAGACTTGCCTCTACCAACCACAGAATTGAAGTCAAATATATTAACACACTCAGCATCACATGCCTTGGGACCTTTGCTGCCCTTTAAATAGGTTTTGACTTAATCCAACCTAGCAATATAGGACAAACCTACCACTGCTACGACTTTCTTCAGATCAATAGCAAGATGCTGCAAACTAGCTCCCGGAGACCCAGTCTTCCTATCGTCACATCTGTCTCCAGAAAATTTGGTAGTACAAGTCTATTGCTCTCTCCTATTCCATCTGCTCTCTCTGGCAAAGAATACAAGAAAATGGGACAATCTGCCAAAAAGATCTTCTCATCAGATAGTACGGCACTTATATCTTTGAATGTGACTTGCCTCCTAGGCAGATATATTCATGCGAATGTATGACGACACAACGCATGCATTCACATCGCATGCCATTAGATCGCGGTTTTTACAACGCAAGTCGTTACAACGACTTGCGTTGGAGGGCGCTGGACTTAGGAGTAGTTTAATTTACTATTCCAACTCCAGCCTACGTACAGTAGGGAAGGTGTTGGATAGTAAATTAAACTATTCCTTGTCCTATAGCGCCCTCCAGCGCAAGTCGTTGTAACGACTTTCGTTGTAAAAACCGCGATCTAATGGCATGCGATGTAATGCATGCGTTGTAAAGGTTGTTTCCCATTCATGCATTACTAGACTCAGCACAAAATATCATATCTAAACTCTCGACAGAGGACCAAACTAATTTCTTCATACTAATTAATGATGGTCAAGTGGCGGCTAGACATGTCATACAATCAGGGCTTGACACTGCTAACTCAGTCGCATGAGCTATGGGCACATCAATATCAGTCTGCCGTCATGCCTGGCTGAGAAAGACAGGTTTTTCACAGGATGTGCACATTACTCTTATGGAATTACCCAACTGTTTTGAGCAAAAGCATATTCTGTTTTAGAACAATTTAAAGAGAGTAGAGTCACAGCAAAAACATCTGGCGTTCAATCAAAGATCAAAGACCACAGACAATTTAAAAGATTTTGAGGCTCATTTCGAAGGCATCAACAATATTTGACGCAACGATAACCACAACAAACATTAAATCCCCTTTTTCTTTTTTACAAACGTTACAGAGGATGTACTAGAGAAAAACTGCTTGCTCCTTCTTCCTCCCCCTCTTCCTATTCCTTAACAAATACAAGAAAGCAGCCTTAGTTTATCCTTCTTGAACCCCACTCTACCAGTTAGAGGAAGGATATCTCAATTTCCACATCGATGGAGGTGCATAACATCGGATCTCTGGGTATTACAAATTGTCGAAAAGGGGTATACCCTACCCTTCTGCCAGTTTCCCCTGTCTTTCCCCCCCATCACACCCACTGTCTCAGGAACATCTGGGCATAGTGGAATTTGTTCTAGAGCAGAACGGGGTCAGGGATGCTACTCACGATATTTCCTGATTCCCAAAAAGGACGGCTGTTTGCATCTGATCACATACCTCAGGATTCTGAACTGGTTCCTCAAGCAGAAAAAGTTCAAAATGCTGTCCCTAGCTCAGGTTCTTCTAGAGCTAGAAGCGGAACACTGGATGGTGTCTATTGACTTATAGGATGCCTACTTCCATATGTCAATCTTGCAATCACACAGGTTGCATCTTCGCTTCACAGTGGGATTCTAACATATAGTTTGCCGTCCTTCTATTTGGCCTGACTTCCGCCCCTCAAGTCTTCACGAAGGTGATGGTGGTGGTAGCGGCACATCTCAGAAGATCGGGAATCAGGCTATTCCCTTTTGAGGACGATTGGCTCATCAAGGCCAGTTCCCCAGTAATAGTAGTTCACTTTTTTTTTGTTGCAGATTTATATAGCGCGAACTCGACCCAAGGGTATTGGATCGCTTTACATGAGCACCAGTTACGTTACACAAGGACACATTCATTTTTTTTGGTAAGCATGGAGAGATTAAGTGATTTGCCCAGAATCACAGGATGTGGAGTCGACCCCGAGGCTCGAACCTTGGTTTCCCAGCTCCAAAGTCGGCAGTCTAGCCGTGAGACCACATCCTCTCCCCAACTTTCAAGTAACAACCCAGTTGTTGTTGGACCTGGGCTTTTAAAACAGCAAACCCAAATCTCACCTGGTGCCCTCTCAGTGCATCATGTTCATAAGGGCAATACTGGACACCACATCGTACTGAGCCTTCCCTCCTCCTCAGAGGGTTTAAGGCTATGATTCCGATGTTTCAGCTGGAGTGGCCATTCCAGTTCTGAAGATCAAACGTCTTCTCGGTCTGCTAGCCTTTTGCATTCTGTAGTCACCCACGCTTTCTGGCATATGAGAGCCCTCCAGTGGTGCCTCCTAAGGCAATGGTTCCAATCTTCAAGCATCCATTAAGCGCTCCAGGGGCACTGCAGCAGATTTACAGTGGTGGATGGAAAACAGCAACCTTTTTCAAGAAAAGCCATTTCAACCTTTTCCACCGGTGGCAACAGTGATTACGTATGCTTCCACTTTCGGTTTGGGAACTTATCTGGAGGAACTTGAGATCAGAGGCCTTCGGTCTCCAGAAGAACTGATTTTACACATCAGTCTGTTGGAACTGGGGGCAATCTGTCTGGCTCTCAAGGCTTTTCTCCCTACACTTCGCAGTCAGTCAGTCCAGGTCTTGATGGACAACACGCCAGCGATGTGGTACACAAAGAAAAGGAAGTGAGGTTGTCTCTTCTCTGCAGAGGCGCTCTACACGTCTGGTCCTGGGCTCAGGACCACCAGATTTGGGTAGTAGCAAATCATCTAGCCAAGTACTCAATGTACATGCGGACAGGTCTCAGTCAGCATCATCTAGTCGATCATGAGCGCTATCTCCATCCGGAAGTGTTACTAAGTATCTTCCATCTATGGGGGATTCCTCAGCTAGATCTCTTTGCCACTTGGGAGAACGCACTCAGCCCAACATTCTGCACCGTCCAGTATCCAATGCAGGAAACATTGGGGGACGAGTTTAAATTGAGTTGGAGCTCTAAGCTTCTTTACGCGTTTCCTCCCATACACTTGATTCTGCGGGTGCTGAGGAAGATTCGCCTCCACCGGGCCCATGTAATCTTGAATGCACCAACCACAAAGGGTGTGAGCACCGGCAACAAAGGGTGTGGTATGCAGACCTCGTTCAACTCTCCCTGTGCCCTCCATTCCATCTCCCTGACAGACCTCCTGTCACAGTCACCTTGGCAGGTTCTACAACCCAACCTCCAGAGTCTGCATGTACATGCATGGAGATTGAATGGGATAACATGAGTTCCTTTACTCTTAATTCTGAAGTGGTGGATGTTATTTTATGTTCCAGAAAACACTCCACCAAATCCATGTATGCTAACAGATGGACTACGTTTGTCAAATGGAGTGAGGATATTTCTTTAGATCCTCTTAACACTCATCTATCTGATATTCTTTGTTTTACTCTTTCATTAGCCTGACAGGGCTGTACAGTTGCTACAGTTAAAAGTTATTTGTCAGCCCTTTCGGTATTTATTTATTTGCCCTATAAACCATCCCTGTTCACATCTCCTATTGTTCTGGGATTCATTAAAGGACTTACAAACAAATTCCCTCCCACAACTTTTATTATGCCTCAGTGGGATCTTAACTTACCATTTGAACCCCTTCACAGCTGCCTTTTATGGCTACTCACTTTCAAGACAATTTTCTTAGTGGAAATCACCTCGGTCAGAAAAGTTAGTGATCTCCAAGCCTTAAGTGTAAAACCTTTATTCACCTACTTTTTCCCTGACAAGTAGGTGTGGAGAAACAGGGCTGCTTTTCTACCTAAAGTGGTTACTCCATTCCACTTAGGTCAATCTATCACTATGTCCACGTTTTAACCTCCTCCACACCCACCTAAAGAGCAGTGGAGGCCAGTGGCGAATGAAACTGGTGGGGCGACTGACAGGAACTGATAAAAAAAAGCAGCAGTGCCCTTAGACTCAACGCCAAAGCTCTCAATCGTGGTCCATTTTAAACCGTGTTGATAACAGGCCACGACTGAGATCTCTGGAGTCGAGGCTGAATGCACTGCGAGTTTCTTACAGTCCCAGTCAGTGAGTTAAATGAACTTAAAGAAATAAAATAAAAGATTAACTTACCTACTGCCTCGTGTTCGTTGCTCCTCTTCTTCCTCTCAGCAGTCGGTGGCTCAAGCACAGGCTCCCGGAGGCTCATTCAACTCCCCTCTACCAATCCTGGCACTTCTCTCACGCTGCTCCGGCAGCATGAGAGAAACACCAGGATTGGCTAGAGCGTGCTTGTTCGACACTCCTTCAAGCACGGGGGGCCTGTGCTTGCTCTCCACCTAGTTGTCTAAGACAGCTCAGGTTGGAGTGTTTAAAATGCGAATGTCAGGCTGGCCATCTCAAGACAGTAGGCCAAAGTGACATGCACATTTTAAACTGAAGTGCCCACTGTTCATCCCTGCTGCTGGCCCTGCCCTCAGACTCAGCTGCTGCCAGCATGAAAAATAAAATGGTAATAAATGTGTTTTATTACCATTTAATTTTTCATGTTTCCTGCACTGACAGCGGAGGGGGGGGGGACACTCCTCGGCCCTCATGGAGGCACCGCCTCTGCTAAAGAGGAAGAAAGACATATTCCTCTTGACCACTAGAGAGCAGTAAACTTCTGCGTGGATAGAACTCAAGAATTCAGGCTGGACGATCATCTCTTCATTGGATACGTTGGAAAAATTAAAAGCAAGGCAATGCACAAGCAAACTATCTCCAGGTGGATTATTCTTTGCATTAAGATCTGCTATGCTATGGCCCACAACAAGCCTCCAGAAGGTATTTGTGTACATTCTGCTAGAGCAAAGTCATCCACCTCCGCTCTTGCAAGAGGTGTACCGGTAACTGATGTCTGTAAAGCAACAAGCTGGTCTTCCTTTCAGAATTAAGCAAAACATTATAGCCTGGATTCCAAAGTGAGGAGGGATGGACTCTTTGCGCTTTCTGCTTTACATGATTTTTTCATATAGATAGACATGCACCCACCGCCGGGTGTGGGATTGCTTGGGCAGTCTATTCAAAAGGTAAGGAATCTGCAGGTAGATGTAGCCATCAGAATAACAAGTTACTTACCTTCAGTAACACTTCGTCTGGTGGATACAGTATCTACCTGCAGATTCCTCACGGATACTCCCTCCTCATTGTCTGAAAAATATCAATATAATCTTGTTCATCTACTCTTCTCTTCAAATATATATATATTGAGTACAAAGAAAATTGCACCTACACTTTTGATATTAGTCTCATCTGTTTGCCTCGAAGGCATGCTTAAAAAAGGGGATGGAAACTGACGTCATTACGCCGAAAGAGGCATTCGTTGGCTCCAGTGAAGGAACTCGGGACCATGTACGAAGCTGTTAACAAGCCGGCGTGGGAGAGCTATTGAAAAGTTTCCGGTTCAAGCTGGTGCATGGGAATATTCAAAAGGTGAGGAATCTGTAGGTAGATACTGTATCCACTGGAAAAAAGCTTTACCGAAGGTAAATAACTTGTTCATCTCACCCAAAAATCTCTTTTAACAAAAGAGAAAAGTGCTTCAAAGATTATGGATTAGTGTCCATACCCTTAACTGATGAATCAATGTTACCTGAGGGAGTATGGAGTATGTAAATTGCGGACCCTGTTCCTCTTCAGTATCTTCACGCTATTGTATTAACATTTCCAGGTCGACAAGTTTAGGGACTGAAATTACTACAGAAAGTTCAACAGTCAACTCTTTATTATCATTGACAATTTTTGCAGCTGCCTTATGAGTTTGGAATAGGGAAAAAACATCTGTTGAAGGCTGTTGGGCCTGTCATCCTTAGGGTAGTCTTTCCCCAGACTTTTTGCCTCCACATTTTGCTGATTCTTTTTGTTGGTCTTAGGACTCTGAGCACTTTACCGACTGCTAACCAGTGGTAAAGTGCATGTGCTTCTCCCCTACACACGATGACATTGGTGTATATCTGGTTGGCATAGTTGATGTGCAGGTAAATCCCTTGTAAAGTGGTATACCATATACCCAAGACCTATACTTCAAATGCTACTAGTGGGCCTGCAGCACTAATTGTGCTACCCACATAAGTAACCTTTCAAACCTGTCCAGGCTTCCAAACCTGTCTCAGCTGTGCAGTTTACTGCCACTTTGACTTGGCATTTAAAACTACTTGCCAAACCTCAAACTCCCCTTTTATTACATACAAGTCACCCCTAAGGTAGGACCTAAGTAACCAGATGGGTAGGGTGCCATGTAAGACATGGTAGGTTATGTGCCTTTATGTTTTACATGTCCTGGTAGTGACAAACAGCCTATTTAATTTTTCTCTACTGTGAGGCCTACTCCTCTAATAGGCTAGCATTGGAAATTCCTTAATACACTTTTCAGCTGTAATTCGTGATCAGAGAGGAGTAGCTTTTTCATGTTTCATATATTTGGACTAGTAATAATAAATTATCCTTACTGGTGAAGTTGGATTTAACATTACTGTTTTAGAAATGCCACTTTTAGAAAGTGGAGATTTCTCTGCACTAACTACTCTGTGTGCCTGACAGCCTATTTTCAATACACGTCTGGGGTGGGTGACAGCTACACTTTGTGCATTTCATCTAACAGCCACAACACAGGAAGGATAGGTGTGTCTGAGTACCCATCTACATACATCTGCATTCTGATGGCCTTGCCTGGGCAGAGTGGAAGGGAATGGCTAACACTTCACTTCAATAGGCTGTGTCCTGTCCCCACACAAAGGATTTATTACTCCCCACAGATAGCCTGGCAAACATGACTGGGTTGAAAGGGATATTTGTGCACTCCAGAGAGCTGCTTTGAAGTCACCCCCCCACATCAAAGGCACTTTTGGGTATAGTACTGGGTCTCTGGCCCCCTAAATTCAGACACTTCTGGATCTTGAATTAAACCTCTGTCAGAAGGACTGCTGTGCTTCTTAAAGGACTCATCTTTGGACTGCAGACTTGGAAGGCCTACTTCCCTCTTGTGGTGCTCTGCTGCCTGCTGCTCTTTGACTCTGCTGAAGGAGAGCTGGACTGTGTCTTCCCTCCAAGTGATCTCCAAAGGCTTGTTGGATTGCCTCCTGTTTCTTGAGACTCAGGGATAGTAAAGTCTCTACCCCTGCTCCTGTGCCTGGCTCACTGGAAGTGGCCCAGTTACTTGCAACAAGGATTTTGGCGCATCTCCGGTCAGTGTGTAACAGAACCTGCGCATTGACCCAGTTGCGGGAGTAAAATCTGTGCATTGCATCGGAACCAGCACTTTGCCACCAGAGATCGACGCATCGGATAGCGTATCACTGCAGCTTGGTGAGATCGACGCATCCCCTAAACTGCGTGGCAGAATCCGACGCATTCCTCGATGCCTCTTGACTCCGGCACCCATCTTCGGAACTGACGCATTGCCTTCACGCATCTCGTTGCTTGTGACCAGGAAAGGTACTTTATTCATTGGGGCCTACATGGGTCCTGCAGCTAGCCTGCACTTCTACGAGGTCGGCCTGAACTTTGACTTTGCCCCGGTCCAGCTTGACCTAAAGTAACCTTTTAGAGCTACTTGCTTCTAAGCGCTTTACTGCATTTATTACTTTACAATTCAATATCTCAACTTCAATGCATTGGATTTTTGTTGTTTGGGTCTTGTTTTGTTCAGAATATAATAATCCGTTTTTCTAAATCTGTGTGAAGTCTTTTTGTGGTGTATTCATTGCGTTACTGTGTGTGTGTGTTGCACAAATACTTTACACATTGCCTTTTTAGATAAGCCTGACTACTCTTTGCCAAGCTACCAGAGGGCGAGTGTTGGACCTGGCTGTTTTTGCAGGGCTATCCCCAAATTTTTTGCCTTCCTCCGCCTATTTTTCTGACCTTCTTTTTTATTAGTTTTAGGACTCTGGGCACTTAACCACCTCTAATCAGTGCTGAAGTGCATGCGCTCTCTCCTCTAAACAAGGTATGATTGGTTTACACCTGTTTGGCATATTTAGTTTACTTGTAAGTCCCTTGTAAAGTGGTATATCATATACCCAGGGCCTGTAAATTCAATGCTTTTAGTGGGTCTGCATCACTGCTTGTGCCACCCACAGACGTAGCCTTTTAAACCTGTCTCAGGCTTGCCACTGCAGGGCCCGCATGCGCTGTTTACTGCCACTTTGCCTTGGCATTTAAAACCCCTTGCTAAGCCTTAAACTCCCCTTTTACCATACATAGGTCACCCCTAAGATAGGCCCTAGGTAGCCCTATGGGCAGGGTGCTGTGTAAGTAAAAGGTAGGACATGTACCATTATGTGTGGCATGTCCCAGTAGTGACAAACAGCCTATTTTGTTTCTCACTGCTCTGAAGCCTACTCCTCTCATAGGCTAGCATTGATAATTAACTTGTACGTTTTTAAGTTGTAATTCCTGATCTAAAAGGAGTGGCGTTGCCATGTTTGGTATATTTAGAATAGTGGTGATAAATCCTGCTTACTGGTGTGGCTGGATTTTACATTACTATTTTAGAAATCCACTTTTAGAAAGTGGGCATTTCTCTGTGCTTATGACTCTTTGTGCTTTTCAGCCTGACTCTAATACATGTTTAGGCCTGGGTGACAGCTACAATTGGGGCATACTTTCCAGACAGCTGCAACACAGGAGGGGGTGGGTGTGACAGGGGTTCCATCTGCATTTATCTGCATACTAATGGTTTTCCAGGGCTGGGAGAGGGAGAGGTCGTTCACACTTTACATTTGTATAGGTTGTGTCCTGCCCTCACACAAAGGGGTGATTTACCCCCTACTGATGTCTGGAGCCAGGGCTGGGTTGAAAGGGATTGTTGTCCACTTCTAAGGGTTCCTTTGAAGTCACCCCTTCATCAAAGACAATTTTGAGTATAAGTACAGGGGCTCTGACCCCATGTTTTTAGACAATGCATAGACTTGTAAGCAGATACTGATGGCTCTATAAACTGCACATTGCCAGAGAACTGCTGTGCTGCCAGGAAGAATCGCCACATGGACTACCTGCATTGTTGTGCTGGGCTGCTGGAGGGACTGCCACTCTGCAATCTGCCTTATGTACTGGCCTGCTGCCTGCCCACCTCTTTTGTGCCCCAGTGCTCTCCAAGGGGTTGCTGGCTTGCCCCTTTATACCCGAGGTCTCAGGGACATAAAAGACCTCTCCAAACCAAGATCTGCATTTCAGGAATTGCATCACGGCCAGATTGGCGTGGGTTCAACACACTGTGAATTCTCCTTCAAAAGGCTTTGTGGTTTTACTATTGAAATGTGAAGGCTGTTCTGCGTTCTGTGCCTCTTTGTTATAAGCGCTCTGAGGACTCGCGCTCCAGCTTCCAAACAACCCTGTGAGGCCTGATTCTGTCTTTGGGTTTTAGAGCGTTTGCTGAGCCTATTCTCCAGACTGCAAACACTGGTATGGTGCCCCAATCTGGCCCCTTTGTCGTCCAGGCAACTGAGACGCGCTTGGCGCGTCTTACCACGGAGCAAGATGGGCCAAAAGACGGCATGACACAACCCCAGCGCTCCGCTCTGACCGAGGACAGAGCATTGTGGTGAGCAAGCAGCTCTTCATGCTGCATTAGAGAAGGGCTGGTGGGTGTTTTTAGGGACTGGCATGTCCGTTCCCGGAGTTGTGCTGTCCCAGAAGTGCGTATGGACCTGGTGAGCTGCTTGTGATGAGGATGGGTTGCCTGGCAGCCGAACGGCATCCGCGCTGCCCCCAGAGACACTCCTAGAGCTGGTTGAAAACGTGGGCCCGCTTCCATGGCCTGCCGATGCTGAAGAGGGACGAGGGGCGGGTTTAGCCCCCCTGTGTTCTGCCAGGTACAGCTACGCGCACTAACGGGCAGTTGGGTGAGCTGGTGGTTAGGTCTCCCCGCTGAAACTGGCAGTGTGCGTGTCCCCTGTTGGGACGCACTTTGGGGGCATAATTTCTCTCTGCTACCATTATGGTGGAAGCCTCGACGGATTCCCCGGTTTGGCCTGACTTGCCACATCTCAACGACTAGGCACGCAGGTGCTCCTGCGGCCTAGCCTGGATTATAAATATTCTTGTTTATTGATGAGGCTCCCAAATCTACCATAATACTGCTGGTAGGAGCGCAGAGGCTCTGGGCCCTATGTTTTGTGGTTACATGTGGATTTCATGTGGTTGTCTCTAAACAAGACTGCATTGCCTGCAAATTATTTATGGTTTTAGGGTGATATATGGTGATTTATGTGTTTTGCCTCTAACTTAACTGCTGCATTTCATGCACTGATGTTATAATGTGAATCGTTTTAATTCTTGCATTGTCAGGATAACAAGTTCTATCTCAGGATTGGCATAATATGCACAGTATTCATGATCCATGTCAATATGGTCTTGTGTTATGTATAATATTCCATATATATTTTTATATAATCCTGTGTGGAGACTCTTTTGTGGTACGTTCACTGTGTTCCTTTGTGAGTGTGTTGCACAAACGCTTTACACACTGCCTCTGATGAAAAGCCTGACGGCTCTGCGCCAAGCTACCAAGGTTGAGCACAGGTTATCTTTGGTGTGTAACTTACTTGCCGTGTCTAGAGCTGTGGGTTCTGCCTGGCTTAGGTGCAATGCCCTAGCTAACCAGAAACCCCATTTCTAACAGTGAGCACAGCTTATCTTTTAGTGCGTACTTTGCATACTCTGATGAGATTGGTGGTTCCTCCCTGGCCTGGGTGCATACCTCAGCCAACCAGGAATCCAATTTCTAACAAAGGTCTACTTGGAACTGCAGCTAAGTCAGATGTTACTGTTTCCGACTGAACCAGGGAGGCACTTTCTGCAGCAATTATCTCTGGAGAAATTAAATCACTCAGAGGGGATCTAGAGGAGTTTTAAACTGCTGTCATAGTATTCCGAGGCCCACATGCCCTACTGGCTACCCAGGTTACAGCAGGAACATCCTTTTGAGTGTTTGAATTATTCTCCTGTGACATATTTTGGTTCAAAGGGAAGGGAGACACAGCTGGAATCTACCCCTTCCAGCTGGAGCAGGGGAGTAAAAGATGTGCCTGCTGACAAACAATTGCCCTTATCTTGTAAGCCCTGATGTTTGGTTTCTGTTAATTGTCTGACAGACTTGGAGGACATTATTGGAAGTTGAGCCTCCTCCATGTGAACCACATGAAATCAGTGCTTTTATGCGAGTGACTGTATAAACACTTATGAACTATTTTAGCACTCCTTTTTGTAAATAAGGCTCACAAAGGTGAGCAGGGTGGGCTTGTCAAGAATTACTCCAGCAGCCCTCCAACGTAACCCCTCAGAGCCTACCTGCAGAGGAAAACGAAAAATAAAATGATAATAAAACAGTTTTAATATCATTTTATTTTTCTTCACAGCGGGTGCCGAGACTTGGGAGTAGGGCCATCATGATGAGAGCAGCAGGGACTAACGTAATATCTCTGGCACGTTAATCCATGGGGGGGGGGGAAGGGGAAGGGTCTGGTGCTGGCCTGGTTGTTTCAACCCAAGAATCACAAATTACACTTTATTTAATATAAGTTTGACACTTGGCTTTTATCCTGGAAATGCACTTAAAACATCCCTCAATTGTCAAATGTATTGTAGTGGCACTAGCTTGTCCCACATACATGCTGAATGTTTAAATGCTTATCAGTGTCATTTACCACTAATGTCAATACTCATTTCTCTGTTTTTCATTTAAACTCATAAGCGTATGTAATATATTACACAAAATGGCAATAAAGAGATTTTAAAAAAGAAATGAGAGCAGCAGGGAGGAGGAGGCGGAGGAGTGGTGGACACTGCTGTCAGTGCGCATGTCGGTTTGGCTGGCCGTCTTAGGACGACCAAACCGACATGCGCACTGACATCTTTCCAACCCGGCTGCATTGCTGGGTGGAGAACAACAGCAGGCACAGGCTTCCAGCCCCTGATGGAGCACAAAACCAGCCCGCTTCGTCCAATCCCGACGCTGCTCTCATGGGTATTACCTCCATGAGAGCAGCGTCTGGATTAGCTGTAGGGGAGCCTCAGCCTGTGACCAGAGGAGCAGAAAAGCGGCAGGCAAGTTTTTTTTTTGTTTGATTTGTTACTGGCCCCCCTCCCCGCGCTGCCTCACCACTTTTCTTCGACACCAGCCACTACCGCTCAGAGCCACTTAGCACTGCTCCCAAATAAAAATATTCACAATAGTCTGCCTAAGAAGACATTGAAGAGCAGCCAGTGGAAATCTGGTTGGGCAAAACACAAAAATTATTTGCCCTAATTGCAGAGTAGTGAAATCAGCAATCTGCAACGCGGATGCTTCAACCTGTACCAGGACCACGAACGCCATACCCAACCATGAGCCATCGCATATCAGCTAATAGTAAACCGTGGGTGCCAGAAATACCACGGCACTGCCAACACTGCCCTGTACTGTACTATACTGTAATTGTATTTATATAGCGCATACTACCCCTGACGAGGTTTTGAAGCACTTTCCGGTGAGTAGCACACTACTCCGGAACCCAAAAAGGATTACTGGTGGATTAGTATAGTGAAATTTGAGCTAATGTGAGTGGTGGACATGGAAGTCTGTTAGTTGGATTGAAAAGGAAAATGGGGAGATAAAAGAGGGAAATGTCTAGAAAGTGTTTATTGGGAGATCATAGTTTTAAGATGAGGTTTGAGATGAGTATAAGGAGAGATGGAGGAGGGAAGAATCTCTAGAAATGGATTAGAGATATAGTAGTAAAATGAGTTTTGGGATGAGTCAAAGGAGGGATAGGTAATGGAAGAATTTAGATGGGTTGTTTGGGAGATCATAGTATTAAAATGAAGTTTGGGTGATCCAAGGCGGGATAGAGGAGGGAAGAGTCTAGAAAGGGTTATTTTGGAGATCATAGTAGTAGAATGAGGTTTGGGATTAGTCAGAGAGTGGAGGTAGAGGATATATTGAGAGAGGCAGAGGGTGAAATATACACAGGACCACTGGAATTATGCAATTATGCAATTCTGCTGCCGTGGTCGTTTTAATAGAGTATGCACAATGGCAATATTCTGGATTATGATGATGTCAGAGAGAGAGCTAGCCACATACACAATGGATGCGATCAGTTTGAAAAAATATTTATGCAATAAGTAAGTAAAGTCAACAATACAAAAATAATCATATTTATACATTAGTGAATTGTGTCCCAGTGAAAACAGTAGGAACCTAAGCTAATAGTGACATATTTGGTGACATATATACAAGGTTTCCTTTCAAAACATTTAAGCGACCAAGAAATATATTCAATTAAACAGCACTCTATATAATAAAAGGTGCTGAATGATGGTTCGCTATTTGTAAACAGTCGACGGCGTTTCGACCCTATGTATAATGTAGGGTCTCTTCGGGACCTAGGAATGAGGGACACCTGAAAGTTATCTGACTTTGCCTAATGTGAGGAACAGTGTCACCGTGAGTAAAGTGTAGAAAAGAACTCACAGGGAACCCAGCCGGGTGCCCATATGAGGGTAGTAATAGGCAAACAGAAGGAATAATACGTCCGGGAACACCTCAGCAATGTTCCAGGTGCTGGAATTTCAGGACTGGTGAGCGCCAGTTGGGTATGTCTGAGCGCTGTGGACAAGGAGCAGGACCGGGCACTGCAACTGTGCGTGGCTACGCGGGCAAAAGCTCCGTTTCACCGTTTTAGATAGAAAACTATCATGTGATAATCAGGATCTAGATAGAACTTCAATAAAGATGCGCCAGCATAAAGATGCGCCAGCGCATCTTTATTGAAGTTCTATCCAGATATCGCTGCCCTCATCCTCGATCATGATCCGGATATCTTAATGCTGACCAAAACCCGGCTAAATGAGTCCTCTGCGCCTATCCTTGACCTACTAGTCCCTCCTAGTTATGACATTATTAGGTTAGACAGATCTAGTGGGCAAGGGGGAGGTATCGCCTGCATATACCGTAACAATCTTGTAGTCAAACAACTTCCTTCCGCTGCTCTCCCATCATGTGAACAACTATGCATTGAGGTTGCTTGTAACAACAGGCAAGTCTGCAAATTCCACCTGCTCTACCATCCCCCACGAGACAACCTTTCCTTCATCGAACAGATTATGGAAATTATCTTTAACTAACACAGATCATCACGGTACCCAGATCTTCCTTGGAGATTTTAACCTCCACTGGAATGACATGAATGACCCTTCAGTAAATAACCTCAAAACGTTCCTTATGGACTTCATTCTAACCCAAATATGTGATAGCCCTATGCACGTCAAGGGAGCAACCTTAGATCTAATCATTGGTAAACCAAACTCCATGCAACTTGATACTATCATCCCTTGCGACTGGACAGACTACCACTGCAGCACCTTATTTATCATAGAATCTGTAAGTACTAATAAAATGCAACCAAAAAACCCCCAAACATTGGAAAAGAAAACTGCGAAAGATTAACCTGGATGATCTGACAACCCGCAGTAATAACATTTTACCCCCCCCAAGGATATGTCCAATGCCCAAGACCTCACTGAACACTACAACTGATCCATGACAAGCATTCTAGACACAATCACTCCATTACAGTTTAAAAGAATACCTTCCCAAGCCGCCAAACCCTGGTACAAAGGTAGTCTAACAGCTGAAAGAAGAAACCTGAGACAAGCAGAAAGATTGAGCTGATCAAGGGACGGCGAGGATCTCCACAAACATCTGAGATCATTAAGGAACATCTATACCAATTGCATAAGAATCTTTAAAGTGAATTATTTCATAAACCAACTTGAGCAAGCTAACAATCGACCAAATTGTTAAGCGTCAATCAATTAGCAAACTCAATCTCTCCCCGTTAGGACAATGTCCACTACTGAACTGCGAATATTTTTCCACTTTCTTCATTGAAAAGACAACAAACATGGAATATGATCTGCGGACTGCAATAGAGCTACTGCCGATCGTACCACCTATCAGCCCCCACCCTCCCCAGTCTTTGGCGTCTTTGCTCGCGCCAGTTCATACCCCTAAGAACAATGCCTCCTGGAGCTTATTCGAAATCTTGGATGACAACACTATTCTAAAAACTCTCACAGCATGTAGACCATCCAACCACTTCAGTGACCCTTTGCCACCGAATTTCTTCAATGAGATTAAACTATCCTTACTCCCACTATGGGCCAAGATAGTCAATGCCTCACTGCTCCAAGGCTCCATCCCAGGCTGTCTTAAGGCTGGACAGGTTACCCCTATTCTTAAAAAACCTACGGCAGACCACACTGACCAACACAACTTCCAGCCAATCTCCAACATTCCAACCCTGGCAAAGCTCATAGAGAAATGTGTCCATGTTCAGCTATGTAACCACATACAACAATTTCAACAACTTGACCAATTTCAATCTGGCTTTCGTCATGGTCACACAATTCGCTCTTACCCACATTTTGGACGATGCGCACAAAATACTGAATCAGAACGATTCCTGCCTTCTTACCCTCCTTGAACTATCGTCAGCTTTTGATACAGTTAAACATGACTGCTTACTCGAGCTACTGGAACACAGGATGGGGCTCTCAGGGCCCATCCTAAACTGTATTGCATCTTTTCTCCACAATAGAACTCAAAGATTCAAGGTTAATTAGTCCCTATCTAATCCCTCCTCAGTTAATCTAGGGGTTCCACAAGGGTCTGCACTCTCACCAACCCTCTTCAACTTGTTCATGGAGCCTTTAACTGAAATGTTGAAAAAATCCAATATCCATTATCACATGTATGCCGATGACATCCAGCTGTACCTGAAAGTCTCCTCCCCTGAGGACATCAGGTCCCTCAACACCACTGTACTGAAAGCCCCAAACTGGCGGATTCTAAATCATCTTAAATTAAATGCTCTGAAAACGGAATTCATTTTAATCGCCCCACCTAAACAGTCACCTGTTGTCAGAGAATGGATGAATCACCTAACAGCTCTTAACTGCATACCACACATCATTGACTCCACGAGCTCACTGGGCACAATGCTAGACAAGAGCCTGAACATGCAGAAGCACATTACTGCTCTCACCAAGGGAGCGAACTTCCCAATGACCATCCTAACGAAAATAAAACCTTTTCTCCCCCACCAATGACTTCAAATCCGCGGTGCAATCTCTGATTATTTTCAAGTTGGACTATGAACGCGCAACACTCTGCAGCCTTCCTAGATCTAAGATGGCTCCACTAAGGGCATCTCTCAACTCTGCTGCTAGACTCATCACTGGCTCAAAAAGATACCACTATATCACGCCGGAGCTGAAATCCCTAAACCGGCCCCCATATGAAGCAAGGATACAACTAAAAATTGCTTGCATGACCCATAAAGCCTTACATTTCAACACCCCGCTATACCTCCCACAAAAACTTTTGCGATCTGGTGGTTCCAGATCCTCCAGAAGTGCCAACACCCTGCTGCTGAACCCGCAGAAATTCCATAAAAACTAAACTTACGATCGAGCTTTCTCGCGTATCGCCCCCGAGAATTTGGAACTCACTGCCCCCTGAAATCAGGATGAACCCCTCGATGATACCTTTCAAAAAGGAAGTTAAAGCGCTATTGATGAACAAATTCCTTCCCTAGAACCCCCTCGCCCGACAAGCACTCAAAGACTCGTCTGCCTCTCCCTTGTTTATTACCGGACTTTTTATGATTGTGTTTTGATTTGGGTTTTCAGAGAATAAACTCTTTATGCACTTTTTCGTACGTATTTTGTTATTAGATCCCCTAGCTTCCGCCTCTGAGACATTTGTAATCTGCCTCACTTATTCTTGATACTCTATTCTCCAGACCTTCTCCGACACATGTTCCTCACCCTTAGTACATGCTTCAACTGTTTATGTTTATGGTTATGTCTTGTTATGCGGCCTAAAGTTTTTCTCCCCCTGTACTTTGGATCACCCTGTTGTCTGATCTATATGCCTCCTCTCTATTGCTCAATTGTAAAGCGCTCCGATACCCTCATGGGTCTTATTCATGCTTTATAAAACGTTACAAAAAAAATAAGGTAGAAAGATTTACCATGCTGAAAAACTTGAATGGATGTGTTACTTCTCACACGTTATAAACCCCTCCTGTAGGCACAGAGTGCCTAACGGATACTCTAATGTTAAAACTACCCGCTTATGAGAATTTACTTTTATATATTAAACTATATCTGAGATTTAATTAGATCTCACTGACCGAGTCTTAACAGTGGATAAATCTAACCTCATGAAAAAACACAAAAAAACATACACACACAGTTGGTTTCATCGGAAAAAAAATACACCCTTTACGAACCCTAGGTGGAAAAATTAATGCATCCTTACTACTTCAGTTTAATTTAATTAGAATCAGTGACTCCCAAGCGCACATGATCGCTTGAGCCTCAACAAGTCCTACAGCTACAAACTATCAAATCAAATGTGTCAGTTTGGTATGGAGCAATCGGGCTTGAGGAAAAAAGTCATGCCTAGGGCATAAGAGCTCTGTGAAGATCCAAGGGAAATAAGTACTTCTGCTTTACAGTTTTGGAAGGACTATTAAGCCATTTCTAAACAATATGAAATCCATCATTTGAGAGAACGCATACAAAAGGAGAAAGCACAAGACTGTTTCAATGTATCAAGAAGTGGGAATCCAAAAAAATCATGCTAATTTCATAATGAATGATGCTCCTTGAGATCACAAAGAACTTGATGCTACGTTGAAGGAAGAAATAAAAATAAGGCTTTCCACTAATATTTTAAAAAAACACAATTCCCCAAATACTGAAACACTGGTTGCTACATGCTTTACAACTCTACAATAGCATTACCACCTTAAGTGTTTTCCTACCCCTTTCTTATTGCCTCCACTCCGCAGGATCTCAAGGGCTGAAACCAAGTAGAAGGTCGCTGGCAGGCCAATCGTTCCCAAGACGGCGCACCCTCCACACGGAGCCGCTGACATTAGACTACACATGCGAAGAAGGAAAGTGGGCCAGCAGTAGGAACCGGAAGACAGAGGATGCGCAAGGCCGGTGGAGCTGTGTCCTCTATTCCACAGTCAGCTAGCACGTGGTTTGAGACATAGTATAACACCATTCACCAGACAGCTTGTTTGACATGTTAAAGAGTTTATTTGTTCAAATATGCGCTAGCTAGGGGTCCTTGGAGTGGGGAAGAGATTGGTTCTTCTAAGTTGTGCATGCCAGAAAATTGTTGTATTGGTACTTGTAGAATGTTTAGGGATATGTGCAAAGTCAATTCAGGGACGATTTCTAAACTGGGTTTGGTGTTCAGGCATGGATGTTGAGGTTAAGCAGGCTGTAAGAGATTGTCATGGTATGAACTAAGTGACAAGAGTCAATGGACATGGGTGTGATGAAGGTATTGAAGATTACGTGTCTGCATTAAAAAATATTGGCGCTCACTTGTAAGTTTGCTAATGGGAACTGCATCTTCAATAGTGAAGGGCCACACACGAGCAAATTTGGATGAGTTCTTGTACCACCTTCAAGTTTGGAAGATTTTTTTACAATGCAAAGTATCCTTTTTATTATTCTTCTATATAGACATTTATTATTCATTAAGTATGCATTCTGTATAGTTGTATGGTATGTTATCTCCCAATGTTTTAGATAGTTTTGTTTATATTATAATGTCATAAGGGGAAGATGTTGTGTAATACTTACCTGGAGTTGGTCTTGCACTCTGTATTCTGTTTTCCAGTTGTATATTCCTTTGTGTTTTATTTGAAATTAATGTCAGTTGTGGTGAAGCTGCTTGGCATCAGGGCTGAAAATAAACTTACTTACAGCTTACTCCTGTGGCATCCGTCTTTACAAGTTTGTCATTAACTTGACGAAAAGATCTCAAGTTCAACTGGGTGTTTAAAAGTATGACGATACAAGATACCATAGTGCCCAGTAGAGAACAGATATGAAGCTCTTTGTTGCTGTTGGATATGCTGACCTCTGAAGAGTCTGACACTTTACTTTCACCAAAGGGAACACTTTCTCCATTAGGGTGCCTAGAATCATTTCTAGACAACGGAGAGCCTGGGCCAGTGCCAGAGATGTCTTGGGTGAATGAATAGAAGCCCCAGGCTTTGCATAAGAGAGATTGTCTTCTGGAGCCTAAAGCATTTTTTGCAAGTAGAAGCATCAGCTGTCCAAACTTGAGTAACTGAATATTCTTTTCGATTTGGGATTTGCCATCATTACCATTATGCATTTGGAAAACGTTTGTGAAGCTGGATTTTGCAAAGATGAGAGAACTTTGTACTGGGAATGGTCTTTTCCTACAGTTTTTCTATTTCTATTCAGAATGTGAAAGCGTATATCCTCTTGGTTGTTGGCAGCCATCTAATCCCATTGACATAATTTGGAATAAATCTAGTGAAGGGCTAGAATTCTGAACTCCTCATGTTTAATACATTTGTTTGCTGTTTATACGTCAAGGATTGCACATAGCTGCTGCTCTGGACCTTTCTTTCATACAATAAGAAAATATTGGGAGTCCCTCCCCCTTTGCCTTTTTATCAGGATGGAAATGATCCCACCACTGGTTCTGTAGTAGGATGCGGATACTTACTGGCTTAAAATCTACCTTTATGGAGATTAATGTTTTGGGGATCAACTTGAAACTCAATGACTATCCATTTTGCACAATATTCAGCTCTCATCTAGGTTTTGTTATTCTGTGCCACTTTGAGACTTTATTAGACATGCTTACCGATACCAGAGTGTCTCACAGAGAAGGGAGAATGGGAAAGTTTTTGCTTTCCTGCTTCTATGGAAAATTGCTGCCACCTCTCTAAGCCCTTATTGTCTTTGCTGTCCTAAAGGCGTCTTTTGTTGTGGCTGGTGCCACTGAGGAAGTAGAACACTGCTGGTTCGAACTCCATTGGCAAGGATTTGCAATAGTGCCAGTAAGACTCCTTTTTTCATTTTAGGCCCACTGCTTTTAGCATTTCCTCTTTGCCTTCGTAGAAACAAGCAGCTATGAATGTGATTGCTGCATAGGTGACGTGCCAGAGAAGGCTAGACTGATAACCTTCATTTTGGTATATAGTTTAAAAGCTGTAAGAGGGGGCCAGCAGTCTCTTCTTAAAGAAAGGCCATGGCAATATCCATGCACCAGAAGGTCAGAGAAGTCGGATTCTGTGCTTACGACCTGGCATGAGACAAGGAGTACTTCATTCAGTACTTCCTTAAAACCTTGTGGCTTGTCCCTTAAAAAGAAATCCCTCTAAAATGTTTTGTAGCAGCCAAATAGAGCCTTAGAAATTGTGGCAGAGGGGTCACACAACATACAACCCACGGAGTCCAGTTTCTTGCTGTACTTGTCCAGAGGTGTACATGTTAATGGGTCACAATAAATGCACTTCGATCAGCCACGCAGATTCAGTCTGGCTGCAGACCTGCCCCTCAGGGACATGGGGACTTATTCTTCTGGCTTCTATTTCTTCATTAGATGAGGCAATGCAGCCCTGGTAGATGATCATTTGAGAACAATCTCCATTGAGAGCTCACTGTGATCTGGAGCCAAAGGCAATAGTGAAAAGGTTTCGAAGATTTAATGGATATTTTATGTTTTACGGTACCACCTGCCATGACATTGTGAAACGTGTTAATAGCATCCACTTGTAATACTCTAGAGGAAGGTGTTGTCGTAGTAGTACGCATTTTCCACAGTGACATGATGTGTTCCTGTCTGACAGGATACTATGAGCCAGCATATTCTCTTTGGGAAGAGTAGCGCTCTCCTTGGTGGCCAGTCGCATAAAGGACTGCTCTACCTTTGCATTCTCCTAGCCATATCACCGACTTGGGCTTCTCTAGAGTTGCCTCACTTCGAGTTGGAGATTTCCGTGGAAGCAGCTCACCTAACGGTACATCATTGGGAGGCGAAGATGGACTATTTGGTGAGGGAGATAAGAAAAAGCTGGACAGGTGATGACGGAAGTTTTCTTACATATAGAGTAGTTATTCTAATAATCCTACTTTGGTGCAGAACGGAACTGCCTTTATGTTTGTGGTTTTTTCAAATGACTACACTTTGAAGATGGTCACGAAATCAAAGCAGTTCTCAACACCATCTCAACAGTAAGCATGTCACGGGTGGACCACTTCCCAAAATAGAGCCTCTGTTACTTAGAATGATTAAAATCATTATAATTGGTTGTGGCATTTTTTTGGTTCTGCGCATGTGCTAAATGTGCGAGGTGGAGGCCAGAGTTGCTGATGATGGAAGTTTCAGATTGCTGTGACTTCACATTGGAAGTCTTCTGGAGTTTTCGTGACTATTGTCGACCGATTCCCTCTTTGGTGCTTGAAGGTTCTCTCTGACATATTTTGATTAAAAAAATACACTTACACTGTAGGTGAGTTTACAAGACGGAGAACACAATGAGCTTGGAGATCATTTTGTGTTTGTGTCCTCAAACAGGAGGGGCCCTTCACAAATAATTAAAGAATACCTGAAACTAAGTGCTTGAAGAAGAAAAATAGAGTTTCTCCAATCTGGGAATGCTGCACAAGTATTCTTCCACTGAGAGAGGTTGATTGAAACCACAATAAATGTTATCTGGTTGAAATTTCCTTTCAGGAAACCACGGGAGCCGGAACAAAGAACTGAAGTAACTGCCAGTGCAAGGAATGGTGAAGAAGCTGGCTCTTAACAGGGCAGTGTCACAGTTCAGCTTAAAGAAGCTGCTGTCAATCTACATTCACCTGCCTCATTTTCTTTCCTTTTTTCGCGTACAAAAATGGTTCATGAATGGGGTATCAGTCACTTTTACCACAGTTGCCTTTTTTTATTGTACCTGTAGTACTTTTACATGAACAAACAAATTACACTGTAGTAAAATAGCTTCATTATAGCGAATTGTTTTATTCCCGGATAGGCAGGACTTTCTAGTGTCGGACTATTGAACGCAAAAACAAAGGTAATGCAAACAAGGGGATCATTCACCAACACAATTTTTGTAACTATTATTTTTTTGACAATGATTTTTTTTTACCACTGAATTAAACAATCTGATAGAGACTTCTAGCTGCAGATTCCTCACTTTAGAATGTTCCCCAGGTGTCAGACTGAATCTGTAAACTTTCGAGCAGTACCCCTGCACGCCTCTAGGTGCATCCTTCGGCTACGTGTTGGCCGTGCCAGAAGTGACGTGTGCGGTGCTTATATAGGTGCCACCCCAGCGCACTGACGTCAGTTCTTTTCTTTCCATATGAGTCAGCGCAGATCTGTAAAAGCTACCCCAACCACTTTTTGCTGAGTTTTTTCGATATTTTGTCGTAGCAATTTTGAGAATTCTTTCCCCTGGTATGTTAGGGATGTCCCCAAAGAAACCAATGGGTTTTAAAACCTGTGATGCCTGTCACTGGCAGATGACTGTGACAGACCCACACTTGGTTTGTTTGTGGTGCTTGGAGCAGGACCACGACTCCAAAACGGGCAAGTACTACTGTGCCATGAATCCAAAGGTGCTGAGGGAATGTTCCTTGAAGCTCCTTTCCGCCCGATGACCCTGTGACACTCATGATCCTGGTCGAGCAGAAGGTCCTGGAACCATTCACGGAGCAGCTCACGATGATAGTCTTCACAGTCAAAATCGTCAGGTAAGTCTCACAAGCGCAAGAAGCCGAAACGCTCTTTGACTTCTCCACGTTTTCGACTTCTCCACACCGGTTCAAGTCACTGAGCTCGGTGCGGGAACAACAACATTGTTCGAGGTCACGCTCCTGTGTGGAGCCTGTAGCCTTGGTCTACTCCACACCTTCCAGAGTTTCCTAGGGCCACCCCCACCCAGTTTAAGGAGTTATATGTGGCCATGCACCTCATATTCGGGCGATCCGACTCCTCCGGAGCACTTTTGGGCCCCGTGGATTCGTGGGCAGGGACCCCATGCCTTGGTCTACTGTGCCTACCAGAGTTTCAAGGAGCCACCCCACCTAACTCAAGAAGTTTTGGAAGGCCATGCACCTTATATTTGGGCTGCCTGACCCCTCTGGAGATCCTTCAGGCCTCGTGGGTTCAGGGGGGACCACTACTTCATTCCCACCAGCAAGAGGTCTTGACAGAGGTGCTTCAGCCGGGAGTTACCTCATCCAAAATTCTCCTCCCATCTAATGAAGCCCGTACAGTCATCCTGCTTGGGGCCTGGTCCAAGCCCTGCACAGGTGCTCCTGTGCACAGGACAATTGCCCGTCGCCATTGCCCCACTCCAGGGAACCCCAATTTCCTCACCCAGCACCCCACCCTGGAGATCTTGGTGGTCCAAGCCTCCACCTCCAGGATCAACCCCAAAGCATTCTGTACAACTCCACCAGACAGTAATCCAAAAGGCTTGGTACCTTTGGCAAGAACACAAGAGGATGTGCTCTTCAGGCAGCCTAGCACTGTGGCTGGTGAACACCATGTGCCTTTTGTGCTGATACACACTCACTGTGTAGGTCTAGGTTGCGCAAGTGCTGCCTATGGTCTCGGATGAGGTCCGAGCCATGCTCACCCTCAGTCATATCAGACAGGCGAGATACAGCAAAGTTCATCATCAGATGTGGACTGGACACGACTGACTCATTGGGCAGAGTGACTGGTCCTTCGACACCATGCCTGGTTGAGAACCACTGGCTTTTCAGGGGATACCTAATTTTCCCTTATAGACATGCCCTTTGATGGCTCTCGCCTTTTTGGTGAAATGGCAGACTCAGTACTGGAGTGCTTTAAAGACAGCAGAGCTACAACCAGGTCTTTGGGACTCTCAATGGCCCCCTGCCAACCCCAACCTGCCTTTTGCCCCTTCTGTGGCTATGGGAGAACCTACCAACCACGTCCTTTCCCGCCCAGTAACCAAAGCCAACAGGCTTCCCACCTTTTTGTGGCCATGGATAAGGTTCCCAGAAGCCACTTGGGCACCAGCCAGAGGTTCGGTCAGCCCACCCCCCCTCCAGCAGCCAAAGCCTCAAAACCCCATTTGCTTGCTCTTATACCAATACGGGCACCCTGTGGGGGGGCAGGATCCGCCATCACCTGCCCCACTGGCAGTTCATAGCATCAGACAAGTGGGTTCTACAAATTGTCCAGAAGGGCTACTCCATCCCCTTTCTGGAAAACCCCCCCCCACGCATTCCACCCACTTACGACCAGCTGACGGAGGACCATCTATCCTTGCTTCATCAGCAAGTGTCGGCTCTTTTTGCCAAAGGAGCCATTTAGAGAGTGCCTTCAACAGAAGTATGTCGTGGTTGCTATTCCCACTACTTTCTGGTGCCCAAAAAAAGACGGAGGCCTACGCCCTATTCTAGACCTGTGCCTTCTCAACACCTTACTGAAGAAGAAAAAAATCAGAATGCTCACATTAGCTCAGGTCCTGTCCGCCCTGGAGACTGGATGATGGCATTGGACTTGCAGGACGCCTGTTTCCACATCCATGTCTTGCCTGCCCACAAACATTACCTGCGGTTCATGGTGGGCCACGAGCAGTTGCAGTTCGCTGTGCTTCCATTTGGCCTTCCCAGCATCCCTCAGGTGTTCACCAAGGTGATGACGGTGGTTGCAGCACATCTGCAACTTTTGAAGTCAGGTTCTCCCCCAGGCAACCATCTCCCACCTCCAAACTACGGCGGACCTCCTGCTTTTGTTGGGGTTCACTATCAATGTGCCAAAGTCACACCTGACTCCCTCTCAGAAGCTCCCTTTCATCTAGGCTATTTTGGACGCAGTACAGTTTAAGGCCTATCCTCCCAAGTGGCGAGTCCAGGATAATCAGGCTATGATTCAGATATTTCAGTCTCTAGTGTTGCATGCCTATTGGCATACGGGGGCTCTGCAGTGGGACCTGAAGTGCCAGTGGGAACAGTATCGGGGAAATCACTCCGACCTGGTTCTGATCTCAGAAAGAACTACATAAGACCTGCAGTAGTGGCTCATGAACCATGTTTAGGTCAGCAGCAGACCTCCCGCCCCCTTCTCAACTGGAGCTGACTGTATTGACAGATGTGTCCCTCCTGGGATGGGGCGGCCATCTGGGAGAGGTGAAAATCAGAAGACTCTATTCTTCAGCAGAGTCTGGGCTCCACATCAAGCTGTTGGAGCTGCAGGTGATCCGATTGGCATTGAAAGTCTTTCTTTCTTCGGTGGGGGGGGGAAGGCTGGTGCAGGTGTTCATGGGCAACACCATCGCCATGTGGTACTGCAACAAATAGGGGGGGGGGCGGTCATGAACCCTTTGTCAAGAGGCCCAGCATCTCTGGACAGGGCTGTAACGTCAAGCATTTCCCTGGTGGTTCAACACCTGGTGGGTTCTCTGACCACCAGGGCGGAGGAACTCATCCATCGATGTCTAGAGGATCACAAATGGCGTCTCTATCCAGAGGTGGTGCAAGGTCTCTTTCAAAAGTGGGACGAGCTTTGTTTAGATCTGTTAGACACCGCTGAGAACGTGCAATGTCAGCAGTTCTGTGTACTAGAGTTTCCAAGGAGGCTCTTGCTCAGAGATGCTTTTAGTCTCGAGTGGAGCTCTGACCTCCTGTACACTCACCTTTCCACCAATCCCACTCCTGCCCAGAGTTCTCAAGACGATCAGGAACGTCTGGGCCCAAGTCATTCTTGTGGCTTCCGATTGGGCACAGAGAGTCCGGAATCCTGAACTTCTGAGCATGAGCATCGGTCCTCCGATCAGGCTGCCACTTCCGGAGGATCTTCTGTCACAGCAACAGGACAGGGTACTGCACCCGAACCTGTGCACGCTTCAACTTCATTCTTGGAGATTGAGTGGTGACAGTTGACAGCCTTTGACCTGCCACCCCAAGTCTGATGTTATTCTGGTAGCCAGGCATCCCTCCACCAAGATGGTATATGCCTGCCTTTGTGACAAGTTTGTGGCATGGTGGATATCCTAGGTTATTGACTGTCTTTCTGCACCTGTATCCAAAGGTCTACTGTTTGTTCTTTATCTGGCTGACCGGTTGGGAGTAGGTTCCTCAAACGTCTTCAGCATGTTTCCCCCCAGGACATTCATCATGCTACAATGGGATCTTAACCTGGTCCTGAATTTTCTTATGTGCGCCCATTTTGAGCTGCTACACAACTGCCCACTTTCTTTGCTTACCATCAAGATAGCTTTTCTAGTGGCCATAATAACAGCCAGGAGGGTCATCGAACTGCAGGCACTGTCTGTGCACCCTCCTTATACATCATTTTACCCAGACAAGCTGGTTCTTAGAACTCATGCCTCTTACCTTCCGAAGGCTGTGACACCTTTTCAAGTAGGCTAAAACATTACCTACGTTTGTATTCAAATTACCAACGGATAACCAGTGCTCTATGATAAAATATATAACCCCACTATCATAAACATGTTGAAAATTGATTGTGCAACATAATGGGTTGTTAAAATCTTTATAACAGAAGTAAACTTTCTATTTCACGTGCATTCCTCTCCTTAATTACCAATTCGTTTCGTTCTTTTTCCTCCTTCTGTATTCTAAAGTAATAGCTTATAACAAACAGTATAAGCACCAGTTGGCTATGTAATGAATGTTTAATTCAGGGGGAAAAAAGTTATTGTAAAAATAAAAAAATAAAAAAAAAGAATCAATAATAAAAATGTGCGTTTGTTGAAAGATCCCCTTGTTTGTGTTACCTTTGTTGTTGTTGTTTACTCAGACCCAAGCTCTCAAGGGGTTGTTGGGTTGCCCTTATCTTTTTACCTGACTATTGAACACGTCCTCACTAAGGAAAATGTGGAATTAGTGCATTTAGAGATGGTAGGATGAGATTAGTTTGAATCATGCAAGTATTGTGTTCCATTTGTGTTTAGTGCTCTCGAATAGAGACATATATGTATGGCCTCTGATGATGTTTTTGTAGCGAAACAGTGTGGTGTTGGTATGTGGTGTGTTCATTTATACCAACTGTATTGTATACAGAGGCAAACATTAATTGTTTTCCTTTCTGTTTTCTATTTGCCCTACAGGTCAGGAGGCATTATGGCTGGCTTCAGTGCGACACCGTTGCCATTTGTAAGGCCCTTGGCACTGTGTTGGTTGCACAAGAGCATGGTGCTGATGGGTCTGTTAGACTCTGTTGTACTGGTGGTGTTGGCTGTTTAGACTAGGTACATATGCATATATGATTATATGCATATTTGAGTAGCCAGTTGCTCAAAACCGGCATTACATTGTATTAAAGTAATATGTAGATGCTCGATCATTCTCATGTTTTGAGCTGTTCGAGGTGTGTTCAAGGTTTAGGTGATATTGATTGTAGTTAGGGAAAACAAAGAGTGACATATTGGCATCTCTAGGGGCTTTGGCACAGTTTTGGATGCACGAGAACGTATTGTTGGTGCATCTAATGTCACCTGCATTGCAAGTGTTTGGCCTTGAAATCTTTGTTGGCTTGCAGGACTCAAGTGTGCCTATTGTTACATTACATACATCTCAAGAGGTAGTGTAGATGGAAATGCATTCCGGCTGCATTTTGGTGCTACTCTTTCAACAATTTGCCATCTACTTGTCGTACTGTACTGATAGTTGAATGAACATGTGGTAATGGTGCATCAACGGGCCTCTGTTGTGCTTGCTGGGTGCAATGTAGAGAAATAATGACTGTGGCATATATCTTAGTTTTCTGTAGGTGGTTTGTCATACGTAGAACTAAATGAATAGCGCCTGCTAGCTCGCTATAGATGAGTATGATGTACAGAGATCAAAGACAGCTACTAAGAGTAACAGGTGTGTATAACTATTGCCCTATGTATATTAGCCCTTGGCACAGTGTTGGATGGATGAGCTTGTTGGTGTGCCTGGTTTCTACCAGGGGGTGGCACAGGGTGTTGGAAATCACAAGACCTACTGTGACGAGCAAAGGCGTAGTAAGTGGACATGGTAAGTAAGAAAGACATGGCGGTTGAGCCATTTGGCAGACAATATCTATTTCTTTATGCGGAGTGTAAGCAGCAAAGTACAAAGGCAGTTACACAACGTTCTGGTTATGGCTGTGATGGTTATTGCTGGTGGAGAGCAGCTGGTCATCTTACGCATGAACTCTGGTGCTGTGTTGGATGCATGAGACTATTGTGATGGTGTATCTAGTGCTTGAATTGTAATATTGGTGTTGTAGAGAAACACATCATCGATTGCAATGCTCGTGGCATAGTGTGAATTGAATGAGTGCCATGAATGTGTGCCTGATGTGGTTTGATTGTATCGAATGTATGTTCACATGTTCGGTCAGTGAATTCCAGTGGGCTAGAAGGGTGACGTAAGCCAGTTGCATAGAAGTCTACTTCAAAGCATTAAACTCAATACATTAATAAATTACTGCAGGCACGTAACATATGCAGCTACCTTATCTGTGACACTGTACAGTTAGTGCACAAGCAGATTTCATTAAACATATCTTGGGGTGTGGGTGTGAGCAGCACGAATCATGCAGAGATAATGAATGTGAACTGCTGAGTAACATTTACAGCTGGACAATAGGCTTTTGATACCGTGGTGGATGCAAAGGAGGCGAGGCTGCGTGCAGTTGGGTTAACCCAGTTTAGTTGATGTATGGGCAGTTTCTTCAGCGTGCATATTTGGGCAGTTTCTGTGTCTTCTGGTACTTTGCAACATGTCCTTGGGCATGGCATAGCTCTTCAGGTGTGGGAAAGGGAGGAGGCTAAAGAGTCCGATGGAGGCAATACAGGGAGGATTGCTGGGGCAGCGACAAACTAAGTGAGCCAGTGGAATGAAAGAAGGAAAGATAGCAGAGGGGCTTACATGGGAGTGAAGTGAGCAGAAAAAGAATGAAGGGGTTCAGCATGGATGTAGATATAGGATGGGCGGTAAAAATGGAGGGAGAGTTTAGGTATGTGTGATTGGGACAAGTGGGTTGGAGACGAAGGCTGTGGTGCGTCGGTGGGAGACAGTAGAGTAGAAGGTAATATAGTATGGCAGACGAGGAGAGAGATGGGCGGGAGAAGGATTAGTGCATAGTTTGAGGGATAGGGTACGTATGACATGCAAAGAAATGGCATGGAGCTGGCATGTTAGGGCAGAGAACAAGGGTTTCCTTAACATGTGCTTGTAGGTGCAAGGGAGTCCATATGTCTCCTGACAGTTGGTCGCTAGTCATGGCTGTGCCAACCATGATGCATGAGCTTCTTCCGTAGATAAACTGCCATAGAACTGCAATGGGCTTTTGAACCCATGTATGCACTCTAGGGGCGTTATGGTATTATATAATGGGATCCACATTACTCAAGCATTCACACTGGCAAAAAGCCCCTTCCGAGACACACTATATGCTCACTATTCGAGTAGGTGATGTACATTCATCTTGCCCCTCACAAGAGCCCTTAGGAGGTCAGTGTCACAAAGAACAGTTGGGAACTCTTCTAAGGAATTGCGCTCCCCGTTAAAGATGCAGTCACACATTGCTCCCCCATGCCAGGCAGACCCATTGACCCCATCATATAATATAGTGGAGTGGCCCTGCATAGACCCTTGTCAGTGTGGACGGGTGCATGCTATATCTATGCAGAGACATCCAGCAGTGTCGCCTAAGAGTCTTTCACTGCACCCACCCTCCCAGAGAACTCCAGGTTCCTCAAGAGAGCCAGGGCCACCTACACAGACACATATAGCAATGGTTCCCCCAAACTCAGTTTCTCTGCTTTGCACTCTCCAGCACGTGCCACAGATACAGCTTTCCTTCTGAAAAATGAGTGCAGACCCCCAGTGTGCACAGAGCACATACAATGCGGATGCGCAGTTTTGCATCTTTCTATTAACTGAGCCCCAGGTTTCAAGGTTTATTGTCAGTTTTCTGCTCCTAGGTGCAATGGGTATGCCACAGGCATGAGCAAGTCCACCGAAAGAGTTCAGGAAAGGTTAGGAATTCTCAACATTCTCTTACAACGGAGTGAAAATGGTTTAGTAAGGATTTGCCTACACTATCAGTCACCAGGTTCTGTGGCAAGAGATGGTGCATAGGTAGGCTCTTTACCCTACCTGAAGTACCTTTATTATTCTCTGCAAGCCACTGAAAGTCATTACATGGCTCAGGAAAGCCGTGCCACCGTACCCAGCTCGATTTTTCTACCTGTGGTTGGGTGTAGCAGAATTGTAGTTCAGGTGTGTAGGTATTTGTATCCACATTCCTTGTGTTGAGGGACTTACTGACCCTCGAAATATAAAATCCACCAATTCTCCCATAATCGGAGTCATTCGTTTCTCCAGGTATGTGTGGTATGTAATGCTTTGCGTACCTTATTAAGAGAGTGGAAGGAACCTGCGGGGTGAATGGTGCCCACAGCGAACAATCAATGCTGACATACACAAGATGGTGGTTTCCTGTAGGCTGTCCAGGCACACTGTGGACATGATGACTTTCACGTCATTTTGTCCCCAGCTTCCCTGGCTCAAAATCATAAGGGGGTGGAGGGCACATCTTCCAGACTGAAAAAACAGCTTTCCTCCACAGTTGCAAAGACTCACACGTCCTGCTTTCCTGTGGTGTGTTAGCCAAGCAGAACTTGGCTGAGAACGTGTGGAGACAATCCACAATCAGCTTGAGAAGGTGGAACCTACTCTGGCTCTGCAAGCTATCCCAGCGATCCCATTAAAAGGATTAAGAAGCTTGGGAAAGATGCTCCCTCCTGATTGGAGTACTGTGTGGATTTTGAAAAAAGCTTGTTGGCTCTGGCTTATCACAAGCAGCCATGAAGTAGATTAAAAATTGCCCCAAAAGCTAGGAATTTATAATTTGCTTGGACCTCGAAGAAATCTATGCTCACTAAGGAGGTTTGCCAGGTACAGAGCAGTCCTTGCAGCAGCTTCTCCGTCCAGATTGGGACCAGACCTAGATTCTGGCAGAGGTACAGCTACTACACCCTGACTTGAAAAGAGAACCAGCAGGAATGCAGGGAGAAGAGCTCAAATGTAACTGAATCATGTATGGATTACGCCTGAGGAAGAACTGCAAAGAAGCCACAATGACCTTGTGTCTCCCAACTAACCAGAATCGCTGTGAAGCAATGAGGAGGATCTAGAAGTCGAGACAAGAAGATATACATTCCAGCACTGCGAGTGTGGTTAGTGTGCACAGTCGCCAACATGCCCTATACACCAGGAACAGCTGTATCTGCCCATACCCAGCTCCAAAGGTACGCAAAGTAGTTTCCATTTCAGTCCAGGTTTTGGAAGTGTTCTATGGGCTGCAGCTAGTCGTCCGGATTTTGGGACCGTTTGAACACTCTTCCTTACAGCTACTGTTACAGAATTATGCACATTTAAAGTCATGCTACTTACTGACCCTAAGTTAGGTCTGGGACTGGGCATGCCTGGAGCACCCGTGAGTGCCCCACAGCCAAAAGGCATCTCTGCAAACCAAAATTTGTGGCCCGAACATCCAGTTCCAAGATTCATGCACCTGAAGTTCAGAACCCTAGGGGAGACTTTGCAGTGGAAGTCATAAAATAAAGAGCGCATACTACACCCTTGCAAAAAAATCTGAACCAGTTGTGTTTCTAACTGGTCCTCCTTTCCAGTGACTGTCCAGTGTTCCGGAACCTCTGGCTGTCAAAGTCCTGGCATTACCTTTATTTGGACACCAAGACTCCTTGTGAACTTAACTTTGGCGCCCTGAATTATTTTGGGACTTGGGTTAATGGATGTTGAGTCTTTTGAATTTATCGACAGATGAGCTTTTTCCCAAATGCACTCAAAAGATCACTTACCTGCTGGCCGGCCGCCGTCTCTCCTCCGTCCTCTGCTTCTGTGTGAACCGGAAGCATACAGGCTCCTAGACTCCCCTAAGCCAATCACGCCGCGGCTGTCACCATGACAGCAGCGTCATGATTGGTCTGAGCGCCGTTGTTTGGCGCTCAGGCATGGACTGGGAGGCTGTGCATGTTCTCTACCCAGGCTGTGCATTACAGCCCAGTGGAGAACATGCTAAGTGCGCATGACTGTTTTGCCAGCCCAAGACGGCAGGCCAAACCGTCACGTGCACTTAGAAAGTGCCCCAACCACTTCTCTCCCTGCTCTGTGAGCCGCCCCCCCGAACTGCTTCAGCACGGAAAAATAAAATGATACTAACAGCATGTTATTATCATTTTATTTTTCCTTTTTTTGCAGTGCTGAAAACCAGTGGGGCGATGCTCCTTTGCCTCAGCGGAGAAGATGCCGAGGTCAGTAATTGGGGCCCAAGGATACCAGTATGCTGGCAGCCCCTCTGCTTGTCCTCTAAAAACCAGTGTCTAGTGATACGTTGTAGGTCCCGTCCAAAGTTCTGGACATGCCTCCTAAGCGTTCCTCTGTAAGTTATCCCTAGGTTCTCTATGGTTCTAATAGCTCTGTTCAACACTCTTTGTCACGTTGCAGTTGCTTGGTAATTTGCAGCCGGACTCATCTTTTCTACTTGTGAACTACATCTTCACACTTCCTCTGTTGCCCCTCTACTTATGCCCACCATGTCTTTGCCACCACCTCCTCCACGGTCTCCCTTTATCCTTTCCCAACATCCCTGGGCTGTTGCTCTTATGTCCTTCTACCCCATCCATTCCACAGTTCTTGGATGCCCTTATGTTGTGCCATGCTCACCTTCTCTACCACCACTCCACGGCTTCATCCTTTACCTCCACCACCACCACCTCATCTTCTGCCTCATCAACCTCCACCACCTCCATACCTGGTAGCTTTCATCCTCTGCTACCGTCATCATTTAACACCCCAATTGCCACTGCAACCCATTTATCCAATGCCATCCCGCCATAGTGAGGAAAACTTCACCTTCCACCCCTTACCCTTTGTATCATGAAGGCCAGATGAGGTGGAAAATACTGCAATGAACAGGGACTGGTTCACAATTACATGGCCACTGAGTTGGACATCACAAATACATACAAAGACTGGACGACTTTTTTTTTAATATATAAGGATTATATACAACTAATACTGGCTGTTAATAGGCAGCAGTGCATTAAGATGGACATTAAATAGCGGAAGAACCACCCTAGTCAAGCGTTATCTTTGCTGTATTAAGAGCTATGTCCATCTCAGATATATATGGAATGATGCAAGTTTCCCCTGTCCTCTCAGTCGTGCCAATACAGGAGAATTGGGATGGCTTCAGGACAGCGTATCAGTGAATGGAGTGGCTACCCCATGCCATCTGCTCTTGCAAATATAGTTGTAGCTTCATAGGAGCTTTCTCTGTTCCACAAAAGTCTGGTTTACTCTCACTGATCTCCAGAATGCAAGGTCAGAGTCTACAAGTTTGTGTGCACCACACGATTTGCCACAGTTATGACATTGTGACAGGCAAAGGGCTTTCCTATCACTGCCACAGCCAAAGCCACAGCCGACCACCAGCTCTTTGTATGAAGATCACTGCCTCCACGCCAGCTTGCTGTCCCCAGCTTCCACAATCCATGGCCAATCAACTCACAGAGGATGGCTGGATTAGAAGAAATCTCCCTAGAATGACATGAAGTGAACTGCAACCGGCTACAACTAAATTTGGTAATATAAGAGTTCAGAGGCACAGAATGAGAAGCAATGGGTGCACTACCCTAGGCCCGCAGAGAAGACATTTGAGAGCAAGAGCTGGTTGGAGAGCGCAGACAGTCTGTATTTCTAGCGTTCTAGGGATCCATAAACTGGTTTTCACACCCAAGTGCTATATAGTTACCTATAAGTCTCTGCCGAAAAAAGTGAGTAGGTTATCAAGTTTGTGCACAGGGAGGCAACGCTAACCCATCTAGCTTTAAATGTTTCATCTACTGTCTGCTTTGCACAACCCGAAAGACTCCTGAACCCAAACCATATTATTGCATAAAGAGCCATCAGCTACACTTGAATGTCACTGACCACAAAGAGCTATCAGCTACACCGGAACTACACAGCACAAAATGCAGTCACCCACACTCGAGGTCTATCATACACGAAGAGAAGTCAGTGACAACTAAACCCTATGATGCCCACATAAACATCAAGTACAGCCCAAATCCATCCATGGACAGGGTAGACAGCTACACGTAAACACTGTTGGCAATGCACAAAGAGCATTAAACCACATTCAAATCCCACGGACCACAAACAGCAGTTAGTTGCGTCCGCAGCCTGTCAGTGCACAAAGGGCTCTCTGCTAGGCTAGACATTAAAAGCCATTAGATAAACTCAAACATCCATCTGACGCTGGCAACTCTCTTTGACTACTCCCAAACTCTATTTTCGCACAGTGCAAACAGCCATCAAATCCATCCAAACTTTACTGGTCACAAGCACCGTAGCTACAACTAAACCAGATTATAGAGACCACGAACAGCAGTCAGCACCCAAGCAATCATCATTCACTACACCCAAACTCCAGCAAAGAGATGGGGCTGTAAGTTTCAATCAAACACTGGACAAAAAAACTTGACAGTTGCATCCAAGCATCAAAACACACAAAGGACCATAGGCCCGACTTCAACTCAAACCCATTCAGCTACACACATACAGAGCTGTGGACTACACCCAATCCCCACTGGACATAATCAATAATTATTAATATACCAACTCTATCAGTGCAAAAATGCTGGGAAAACCGACCCAGACCTACCCAGGTACAGATCATGGTGAGGGTAACCCATGCACACTTTATGTTAGCCACCAATGTGACATGGAGCAATGTAAGTCCATAAAACAAGACAGCTTGCATGCACCGCGTCACGGCCATGCTGCCCTATAAAACCCTGTAGGAACTATTTCTATTGTAAATGGCACTTGGACCTCTGTGTCAGTAGAGAAGATGAAGAGCTGTGGCAGGTATATTCCTGACCTATCATTTTATAGATTTAAATAAGTGTTTTTAGTGAGTGGAGACTACACGAAGTACAATATGGTGTATAAATCTTCAGCAAGGACTCGATATTATCATGTGCGCTCAGAGCAGGACTCGCATACTTGAACTTTTAAGAGTGGTATGTGAACCTGCGTTACAGACTGCAGTGTCTGAGCTGTGGGAGTTGGGCATCCGTCTGTATCTGGGATGTCCAATATAAGTCGAGGTGGGCATGATCCATGCCAGATTTTCAGCATATCCACATAAAATAAGTTTGCCTATAATTAATTTAAATAGAACCCATTTACATAGTCCGTGGCTATACTGAAAATCAGGCATGTATCCCCTTCCTACACCTTTATTGGGCATAGCTGGTCTATAGTGAACCCTTCTTACACCTTTATTGGGCATAGCCGGTCTATAATGAACCCTTCTTACACCTTTATTGGGCATAGCTGGTCTATAGTGAAGAGTCCAAAATTTAAGCTATGGGAGTTGTGCATAGTCCTGAAAAGAGGATTCCAGGCTGTGGGAGTGGTTTAGGGGTGTGGCAAGAGGCCCAATACTTCAGCTGTGGGACTAGTGCACTGGCTGCGTAAGTGGTCACACACTTGAGCAATAAGGGAAGAGTTTGTTGTACTAAAACATCTCCCATGTTGCATCTCCACAGTGGTCTAAGCAAGAAGGCGAACAATTCCATTATCAGAGCCCAGGAGAAGAAGACGCTTGGTAGGAAGCACGGAAAGGGTGGTTAGCGTCCCCCGGAAGTTCTCCGAGCTGAGCTTGGTGGTACTGGTGGGCAACACTGAGGGACTGAGCAGGGAGTAAATGCCAAGCTTGTTGGCCACTGTGCCAGTGACAATCTCGCTGCCATACAGGTCGAAAGCGTGGATGGGGTCCGAGGCGCACTTATAGAGATGCAACGGCTTTGGTTTCTGCTCCGGGTCCTTCCAGACAGTCAACGAGTGATCGGTAGAGGAACTAACCAGGATGTTCCCGTCAGCAGCCTAGAGAACAGAGACAAGAATGAAGAATGGGCAAATGGTTTAGTTGGGTGTTACCAGGGTTCACACACAAAAGGTCATGACCCGATTCTGGGTTGCGGCAAAAACCAAAACGGTGGTTTCACCCAGATACCACCTGGATCCAAGTAGTGCGTTGTATGATTGGTTTTATGCTCTTCCGAATATAGATTTCAGGGGTAGTAGTGTCCCCAATTTTAGTTTACTGCGTCATATATACTGTGAAAATAAGGACTCATCTTTGGCATTCTTTTTCTTTTATTTGAAGTCGTGTATAGTAAAAGAAAGACAGCCGACACGTGTTTCGCCCGAAGGCCAACAAGCCAGGGCTTTCTCAAGGCAGGAAATTCTTATGCAGTTGATGTGGACTATCAAAGGAAGGTACACGATAGAAAGCGTCAGTCGCTCGGTCCAGTTGCGGTCATAATGCTTCAGCATTTACTATACACGACTTCAAATATAATCATACAACGCACTATAAGAATGAAGAATGGTCAAGACCTGCATCTACTATTCACACACCACAATATCATGTTTAAGAAAGCAATGGCATGCAGGCCAGGGTGAGGGGCGACTGTTGTGTATTAATGAAAGTAAAGTCCTGTGGTCGGAGTGTTTCATCGCACCATCCTCTGCATGGCCTTCTGAATGCGCAGGAGCAGTAGGCTCCCCAGAAGCTACCATCCTCTTACAAGGTTCCTTGTAAAAGCTTCTCCTGGTATAAGAAGGTAGTGCCAAGGCTAGGTGATACTGACCACAATATCCATGCAGTTTTATCTACGCCACTTTCCACATGGGGTGACATTGAGGCAGGATGTGATCAGGGACGCAGGTCAGGCAAACGTCAGGCGCGTGACGGCAATACATCACGCACGTCGTGAGCACGCATACTTCCCAGCAACACACGCCATTTCCCAATATGAAATTCGTCTCTAGCAAGCAGCAGCAGCAGCCCCGAGGCCGACAAGGTCAGCACCTCCCCTGGTAAACAGACCCACGGGGGATAAACTTTGTTTAACCTCTTCTGTGTCAAGGAGAGCGAAGCTGTGGCAGCGGAGGCCGGGGGTAAATATGGACAACGGTTACTCATTATACCTATGAACGGCAGATTTTTGACAGGACTGTTTGATCACTGCCCACACACGGGCCGGGTCCGAAAGGAAGGAGCAGGGAAGGGGACACAGCGAGGATGGATCAGGGGAGGGGGAGGGGGGGCAGTTGGAAGCAAGGGGCCACAAAGCAGGCTGGAACGCACAGGAGTGGCTGCCGGGTGTACAGTGGTAAAGGAGCACGGGGGCGCCAAGAAGCAAGGCGCACAGGGGACTGGCAGTACCGGGACAGTGATACATTGAGGAGAGATAGTAAGGGTAAAGTACGGGCAGCACAGGCACGCCATCACACTGGGATTCGTAGTACAGGCAGCAGCGGGGGCTGACTGGGGAAAGAGGGCACAGGAAGCAGGTAGAGTGAGCAGGACGTCCCAGAGAGCAGGTTCACAGAGGGCAAGTCATTGGGCAGAGGAAGACGAACCACAGGAGGAGGGGGGGGGGCACGGGAGCACTGGTAGAGGGGTAGGGAGAACAGGGGGTAAAGGAAATGAACAGTAGAGGCAGAGGTACATAGGTGCAGTCATTGGTACAGTGGGAGTGGCGGCACAGTGGTATTAGGAGCAAAGCTAGCAAGGTGTGGGGGCGGGGGGAGGCACTGAGGAGGCAGTGGTATTGGGGAGAAGTCCCACGGGCATGGGGACCGTTCGAGAGGGAACCTGTAGTTCTGGGGTGCAGTCATCGGACTCCAGCCTCATTGTGTAGGTGGATGTGAATTACCGACGTCACATTGCAAGGAGTTACATACCCACTACACAATGCTGGCTGCAGACTCCCACTCCACAGTGTCAGCTTCTATTCTATTGGTTTCATTTATTATACTTCAATCCCATGATTTCCGCCATCAGGCCTTTGCTCCACAGGAGTGTCAGGCACCAAGACCATAGTGCTAGCCAACATCCACCAATAGTGTGTTTTGTTTTGCATTGGGCCTCCACTCCACATGGCTAGCCTTCGACCTTGCACTCCAACGCGCAGTAGTCATGCTAATACATCGAAATACCAGCGTCTAGTCTCACAGTGTCCATTGGGCTTTCATACCACAGAGCCAGAAGCCATATAACCACAAAAGGATGTCAGCCACCCAGTTCCATCGCACCTTGTTAGCCATCAGCTCTCACTTCACAGAGGCAGATTTCAGGCTCACACCTTACTGTGCCAGCTGTAAGACACTCCTCAAATGGTCCGACTGCAAGATTTACACCAGTTTCATTCCATACCGTGCCTGCAGTAGCCAGACTCACACCCCCAGGTCAGGCTCTCAATCCAGTTATAGGTGTTAGTAGTCATGGTCCACCCCACACTGAAATAAGCCAACGCCCCACGACCCCAGAGTTCTGCCAGGCTTTCGTCCCACACTGCTGTCAACAGTCTGGCTTTAGCAATCAAACTCCCGCCCCATGGCGCCATCAGGCTCCCACCGCACAGTGCCAGCTCTCAGAATCCAGCCTTACAGCATCATCAACAGTCAGAGTAGCATGGCGGAGGCAGCAATCGGGCTCCCATGTCAGGGTGAGGTCAGCAGTAAGGGCTCTCTACTTCCACCCAAGATTCTATCGCCATTATACTAGTTCTCAGTGCTGTCAGCAGGTAGACAAGCTACGAGGTGCTGTGAGCTACCAGACCAGCTCCTACGTGATGTCAGCTGTCAGACGAGTGCCTAGGTGCTGTCACCAGCCAGAGCGGCTCATGGGTGCTGTCAGCCATACAGGTCTAGTGCCACTCTCAAGTGCACGTCATGAGCAGGCTTGTGGTTGGCTCTGGTGTGGGTGTACCACCTCAGATCTCACCTTCATCTGCAGTATGTCGCCTTCGTGAGCTGGCCACCCCCGCAAGATCAGGCCTGTCCGGACATCCAGAATCACAATGAAGCCAGAGGAGTATCCAGCCACCATGCTGCGCCCATTGGGGCTCACCGCCAGGTACCGGATGAGGCCAGCACTGGGATTACTGGCCAGCTTGAACTCATGCTGCAAGAAAAGAGGGAAATGTGCGGATTAAAAGAGGAACCACACGCCACTTCAAACAGAAGATCTTCAAGGCAGAAGATATCAGTCACAAGAACAATCAGGCGCTATCTCTTGGCCATAGCCCCTCCAATAATGACCCTCACTTTCACGAACCTCCAATATCCATTACTAACTCTAGCTCCGACATGTTCTCTACCCTAGTGACCAAAAGTGGCAGTCACTGCTTCCAGCACCCATAACCATCACTACTCACAGACCCCATCCCCGAGTTTTTCAACTACCAAGCTTGGTAACTGCATACCACACGGCATACTGGTTCACACCAGACCAACACATACAGTATTTATTGGGTGCTGAAATAGAAGATAGATTGTGTTTTTGGATATTGATATTCGAGACAACTGGATATTGAACAACCGTCTATCAGCACATCCACAAGAATTGAAGATTATTACTCTGGTTAAGTAACAGTTTGCTCCTATCACAATTCAGAATTAAAGTCATGTCTTTCTTCGTGATTTCTTCTTTTTTTGCCACTTCTGTTAGTATTTATTTTATATCAATAGAGTTCACCAGACATACCTCTTCAGTAGTGGTGATGCCATCCATAACCTCTAAAAATGTGTTCACTACAACATATATTGTGCCAAACCTATAAATAAAATACTATGATAGATTCATCTAGCACTGGCACCATTCGTGAATACCAAAAGACAGAGTGTCTTTTGTTCGTTGACAGGAATAATTGAAGGGTAAGATCTGCTGTATTATTCAAAGTTTTGATTAGAATATAATATTTTATCGTGAGGGACTATTAAAAATGCATGATCCCAGCAGGGTGACATTGTCTTATGGTATTCACGTATAGTGCTGGTGCTAGTTGATTCTATCATAGTTAAATATATATTGTGGTGTACACACATTACATTTTTTAGGGTTACAGATGACATCACTATCACGGATATGGCTGGTGAACACTATTAATCATGTCACGGGGATCTGATGTCGAGTAGATATTTATGGAGGTTTTCTGTTACTTCTAGCCATGAAGAAGTTAGATGGAAATAATTTTCTGGAACAAAACACGTGTTGGCAAGAAGTGTTTTAATGTTTGTGTGGACTTTAGGATATGGAATATAGACTAAATGAAGAAGGAAAAACAATATGGAGAAAGTCATTGTGACTATTTCATTTTTGAACAGTGATGGGAACGATTGGTGAGCCTGTTAAAGTGTTGAAGATCAAGGGAAATGCTGTGCTGGTGATGGAGGGCATTGGTGGAATCTTGAAGGAATTGTTAAAGTGAGGCCGTGTCCAGACGGTGTGGGGGTGATGAATAGTCCTGGTGTGAGGGATGAGTCTTTGGGGTCTCCTCAACATGGTGGTCCGAGGAGAAGTTCCAGAGTCCGTGTCACTGCTAGTAGTTTTTGCACAGTGTTCTTTTTTTTTTTTTAAACTTGTTTTTATTGCAATTTTCCAAAGAAGAACAGAAGCCATAATGCGCACAATGCAGAGTATGTTGACACAATATTGACATGCAGAAAAGCATGACGAATGACAATGATACATATGGCATCGAGAATAAGAAGAAAAGAGAAAAAGAAAACAAAAAACATCACAGTGCAGGTACATACAATAGTGAATCTTAATGAATCAGTTCAACACAACTGGCTAGTTGTCACAGCAATTATTTTACCAATGGGAGACACATCAGTCAGTGAGTTCAGGGTGGAGCAGCAGGTAGGAGCGTAGTGGTTGCCAAATATTTTTGGGTCGGGAGGTGGTAGGTAGTAAGGACGCATAGATATCGCTAGTGGTGTCACAATGTTATGTTATATACATTTATATCGCGCACAGCTACTCAAGAGTGTCCCGGCGCGGAACTAAAAAAAAAAAACAGTGAGGAGCTGAAAGCAACTGCAAATTTAGGTGAACAGCAAAGTTTTTAATTGTTTCCTAAACAGTCTGGGGTCTTGAGTGTTCCGCAACTCGAATGGAAGGGAATTCCACGCCACTGCCACCCTGAAAGACAGGGAGCTGCCTCCCACTCTTGCAAGACGAAAGCGGGGGATCGCTGCCAGACAGATGTCTTCGTGGAGCATAGAAACTAAAACGGTTCCTAAGATAGAGCGGGCCAGATCCATGGAGGGCTGCATGGGCCAAAGTAAGGGCTTTGAATTTGACTCGTTGAGCCACGGGAAGCCAATGCAGATCAAGCAAGTGTTGTTTTACACTAGATTTGCCAGGGATGCCAAGCATAGGTCTGGCTGCCGCATTTTGTATAACTTGGAGTCTCTTCAGCTGGTATCCTGGCAGGCCGATGTACAGTGCGTTGGCATAATCAAGGCGAGTAAGAATCAATGCACGGATGACAATCTCCTTGGCTGCCCTGGGTAACAAAGGCAGGAACTTTCTAAGAGATTTCAATGTGCCATAGCACTGACCTGCTAATTTCTTTATTTGCGTGGAGAACCCGAGATTCTCATTGAACCAGATCCCCAAGTTCTTGACTGCCGTAGAGCTGGGTAGAGGGTAGTCTGTCGGCCAAAGAGCCTCCCTGAACTGCGGAGGAAAAGATCCATATAGAAGAACCTCCGACTTATCCTCGTTGCACTTAAGCTGAGCCGATGCCAACCATTTAAAGACTGCAGTGAGACAGTTTTTAGCCTGGACTGGGGATGTATCTGTATCCCTCCAGGTAAAGAGGAGCTGGGTGTCATCCGCATAGGCAATGATCTTTGCTCCCAGCTCTTCCGCAAGATAAATCAAGGGGGTGACATATAAATTAAAAAGAAGAGGGCTCAAAGTAGAGCCCTGCAGCACTCTAGTAGTCACCTTTTGAGGGGCCGAGGAGAACGGAGGTAGCCATACTTGCTGTGATCTATCTTCTAAAAATGACTTAAGCCATTGCCAGACCCGGGACACCAATATTTGAGAGACGGGCTAATAGCGGAGAGTGTGGCACCGTATCGAAGGCGGCAGAGAGGTCTAATAAAATCAGAGCCGCTCTGCCACCAGCATCTAAGCACTCTCTAATAGCTTCTGAAATTTCCACAAGCGCCGTCTCTGTGCTATATGTAGCTCTGAATCCAGATGGAGTTGTATATCAATGGGGTAACCCGCAAGACCACTGGACTCGGGTAAAGGGCAGTACATAAAGAGAGCGTCACAGTGGAAATGAGTCTAACAACATAAATATAAGCATTAATCATATATAACTAAATGAAAATCATACACCATATTAGAATAAGGCCAAGAATGGCTATAAATTTTATTCTATCAGGTCTAGGAACAAATCCAAAAGGTAAAACACAATCTGTAGAACAGTATCAATAACAATATCAATCGAACAATTGAAAAGGTGTATTGGCAAGGGATAATAGTGCGTGAGGGGTTAGTGAAAGTGAACATAGGGGAAAGGCAGTGAGCATATATACATCTAAGCTAAGGATTAGCTAAGGATTAGCTGTCAGAACTGCTCAGCAACCGGCAGCCTCAGGTTACTCAACAACCAAGGCATCCCCATTTTTGGAACAATCGTCCACCCCTGAGCCCTTGCGGCCCTGTGACGCTCATCGTCAGCTCGAAGCTCTCTTGCTGTACATTTGGTGCATTTTCCCTTTTCTACCCAGTCCTGATGAAGACCCCACCCTCAAGGCATCAACTTATCTGTATTTTATAGGGGTCGAAACGTTGACTTTTTTTGTTCTTATCAAACATGGATGACAGAGATTAGATATATGGTGATGGTGAGGTGCAGCGGCCAGGGCAGCTGACTTCGGAGCACAGGGTTCACGGTTCGATCCCCGGCTCCGGCGGCAGCTCAGCTCAGCACCATGTGACTCTGGGCAATAGCTCACTTAATTTCCACTACGGCCCCCAGCGCCTTGAGACCCGTAAGGGTGAGTAGCTGTGCTATATAAAAACGGACTTGCATATATATATCTGCATTCTCCTCTGTGTGTGTTATGATTTATCATTTACATGGATGCCAGTCGTCTGGCCGGATAGGTTTCAAACTGTGCTTTTTGATGTATATATGCTCACTACCTTTCCCCCATGTTCACTTTCACTAACCCCTCACGCACTATTATCCCTTGCCAATGCACCTTTTCTATTGTTCGATTGATATTGTTATTGATACTGTTCTACAGATTGTGTTTTACCTTTTGGATTTGTTCCTAGACCTGATAGAATAAAATTTATAGCCATTCTTGGCCTTATTCTAATGTGGTGTATGATTTTCGTTTAGTTATATATGATTAATGCTTATATTTATGTTGTTAGACTCATTTCCACTGTGACGCTCTCTTTATGTACTGAATCCAGATTGGGCTGGATGGAGAAAGCCAGATGTTTCGACAAAATTGGCGAGCTGTTTGAAAACCGCTTTCTCGCACACTTTGGCCACCGCCGGAAGAAGGGAGATAGGACGGAAGCTAGCAGGAGTGGAAGGATCCAGAGATGGCTTTTTAAGTAAAGGAAGAAGTTTGGCCTGCTTCCACTCTCGTGGAACAGTGGCGGTCTGGAGGGACATGTTAATAAGGGTGTTAACCTTCAAATTTACCACCTCTGCAACAGCGGCTAGCAACCGAGCCAAACAAGGATCGGCCGGGGAGCCCGATTTCAATGATTTGAGGATAGTCAATGTATCTTGAGGCACGACAAAAGAAAATTCGGTCAAAGAAGGAGATGAACTGAAAACCAATGAGCTGGATCCGGAGATATTCAGGAGGGATGGCCTTGCCTGACCTGGAGTAACAGACCTGAAGTTGGCCTTTATCGCCTGAATCTTCTCAAAGAAACTCAAAAGTTTCTCACACCAAGTGTCCGAAGTTGGAAGGGTGATATGCTCTGCGCAAGGGGCCACAAAGCTCTGTACAATTGAGAAAATTTCTTTAGCATTGTTTCTGGACCGGGATATGCGCTCCGCGTAATAACGGCTATTAGCCGAACTTAATGGAGGCGTAGTATGCTTTCTGAGCCTTCCTTAGTGCTATTTTGGCAAGAGGGCAATAAGCCAATCTCCAACATCTTTCCAATTTTTTACAATGCTGTTTTTCCTCTTTGAGCTCGCTTGAAAACCAAGGATTAGACGGGGAGAGTCTTACTCGCTTATTAGAGGAAGGCGGGGATAAATGTTCCACCGCCTGAGAGATCCAACTAGTGAAGCTCTCCAGGGCTCCGCCCAAATCAGTAGATAAGGAAGGGCGAGAATCTATCAAAGCTGAGCTCATGGTCGAGGGATCTATTCTATGAGAAGGTCTACCTTGGCCATGCCTGCTTGGCGGGTGGGGCGTCTGAATATTCCATGAAAATTGGATTAAAAATGATCCGACCAAGTTACTTGGAGAGGCTCTTTAACACATAAGGGGAAATTAGAGCAAACCAGGTCTAAGATGTGCCCTCCACAGTGCGAGGGGGAGCTAGTCCATTGGTTGAGCTGGGCGAGGGTCAGTGAGTCACCGAGCTCCCTAGTATCACTTGGCTCTACACAGTCCCAGTGGATATTGAAGTCCCCAAGGAGTAGAAAATTGGAAAATCGTAGAGCCCGGGGAACAATAACCTAATCCAGGGCTTTCAAAAAAGCTCCCGGGGGGCCTATAGACCAAAGTTCCGCCCAGCGTAAAATGAGGCGAGATAATGATAGAAAAGTCAAGTGCCTCCCCGTCCCCATTTCTGGAGGTCTCACCGCGGAGGAAGGTCCACACGTCCTTAAACACTACCGCTATGCCTCCTCCTCTTCCCGATTTCCGATCTGCCCTTGAGATTTTAAACCCCCTTGGAATAGACAATTCAATGGCAGGGTTGGAAAACTCATTGAGCCACGTCTCCGTTATAAATAGTAAATCAAGGTGCTCATCCGAGAGAAGATCAAAAATATCCTGGGCATGTTTGACTAACGAGCGAGCATTAATCAATGCAGCCTGAATGCGGTGTCCCCTAGTGGTGCTCAATGGTCGAGGGACAGATGGTGCAGAACCCGCCCCTATAGAACCTAGGCTAAAATTGCAGTGCTCACAAATCGTGTTAAGATTGTCTACAACTTCCCACGAACTGACACACTTACCACATTGACGGCGGAGCGTTAACAGCTCAGCGCGACTATAAGATAAGCAGGGGCCAGGTAAATCCATCTTTAAATGGGCAAAATGGCTGGCGCTGGCCGCTTCCGCGACGCGGACGGGCGAAGACGGGCTTGCCTTAGGCGCGCCTTTGGCGCGTCCGCGCAGCGCGCATATTTGTCTGCAATCCCCAGGAACAACTAGAGCGCACCCTGCCTAAAATGGCGGCCTCTGTTGTCTACCCCGGGATCCCCTGGACGAGCAGCGAGGGACCAACCAACTCCTCTAAAGTGGCAAGTGCAGCAGTGCAGATTCCGATTCAATCACATACAAATTCCGATTTTAAACACACGCTGTTAAAATGTCTAATTCAGGTTTTAAACACACGCTATTAAAATGTCAAATTCAGGTTTTTAAACACACGAGATTAAAATGTCTTAAAACAGAAACAACTAAAATTTGGAGTGCAGCTCAGCACGGTGTAATCACTCCTAATACATCAAGTCTTTCAACCAGGCTTTCACCATTGGCGGTGCAACTCCGCCCCAATGCAAGGAGACCTGTCTATTGGCCAACAATAGCGCAATTGCAGTAAAGCGTCTGATCCCAACACGCAGAGGGAGAACATACCCCAGCAGTGCCAGGAGCGGCGAGGGCGTGAGTTCGGCCTCGACCATTAGTTCTAAATGTTCAAAAAACGCTTCTCAGAAAGTCAGGACGGCAGGGCAATTCCATGCTAAATGAATAAAATCAGCGTGCTCCATCGCACACCTCTGGTAAATATCTGGCTTAGTGCGATCCATCTTTGCAAGCAGCACAGGGGTGACATTATCTCTATGTAAAAGCTTGTGCTTGTAATTATTGGATACATAACGAGTCTGCTCACAGCAATAGGTCCACACCTTGTCTCTCAAAGAGTGTGCCAGGTCCCCCTCCCAGGCCGCCCGCCCACCGCCGGTCGGAGTGTCTGCGCAAGATGATACAGTCTAGAAACTAGATGTGTACTGTCGGGTGATGTAATTATTGTTGTGAGGGGTGGAAACTCAGGGGGTTCCGTCATCAGGGGGCGCAGTGCCGCGACCAGCGAGGTCCGTGTTCTGTGCACCAGGAAGCGGTCTAATGTGGACATATCACAGTCCTCTGCCAGCTCTGTTACTGAGCGCATTTGTCTTTAAACATGTCACCTACCGTTTGGAGCCGACAACGAGCGCCCGCGCGCGCTGTGTTAAGGCCTCAGTGGTGGGAGACAGCCACGGGTTATCTAGAAGTGGAAGGTGCGGCGAATACAAATACTCAGACCTTAAATATTTGCAAAGACGCCCCCAAGCCCAGCTTGTGGTTTGCAACGTATGAATCTCAGCTGGAGTCCTAGTGAGCCCAAGCGGGAGAATAGTGAAAAGAGGATAAGGACGGGCTTGAGTGTATTCAGGTTTTAGAAACCGCAATCGTGCATCTGGGTGATACCAAAAATAGGCATAATGTGTCTGTGCCACTAAATAATATAAATAAAAGTCAGGAACTCCGAACCCACCTCGCGCAAAAGGCTGAATGCCACCCCCCCCGCCCAAACTAGCCGCGTCAGCATGCCCCGGAGGGTATTAAAAAAGGTTACCGTAAGCGGTATTGGAATGTTCAAGAACAAATACAAACAAGCATTGGCATAGCCAATAGGTCTCGCCTTTGGGACCTTATAAGTGTTTAGCCATGCAACAATTGTGCTGCATAACTGACACCTGGTTAAACACATATACGGTCCCAAAGGCGAGACCTATTAGCCAATAGGTCTCGCCTTTGGGGCCTTATAAGTGTTTAGGCAGAGCTATTGGTTTTTCCAATGTTTTTAAGAGCATTGTGGCTGCTGTGCAGCATGTTGAAAAGTTATAATAAAGACATAAGCATTTTTGTTACTTTATATATAACTAAGACGACATTATGTACAACTGAATGACCCAATTAAAAAAAGAATAAACATAAGAAAAGTCTTGTCGTTTATTTTGTCGTTGCAATGTTGGCAACTTCTTCCTGCCTATTCTAATGTTGAGGTGGTGCTTAGTGATGCTGAGGTGGTGCTGTGGTGGTGCTGAGTGATGCTGTGGTGATGCTGAGAGATGCTGTGGTGGTGCTGTGGTGGTGCTGAGTGGTGCTGTGGTGGTGCTGTGATGCTGTGGTGCTGAGTGATGCTGTGGTGGTGCTGAGTGATGCTGTGGTGGTGCTGAGTGATGCTGTGGTGGTGCTGAGTGATGCTGTGGTGGTGCTTAGTGATGCTGTTGTGGTACTTAGTGATGCTGTGGTGGTACTTAGTGATGCTGTGGTGGTACTTAGTGATGCTGTGGTGGTACTTAGTGATGCTGTGGTGGTGCTGAGTGATGCTGTGGTTGTGCTGTGGTTGTGCTGTGGTTGTGCTGTGGTGGTGCTGTGGTGGTGCTGTGGTGGTGCTGAGTGGTGCTGTGGTGGTGCTGAGTGGTGCTGTGGTGGTGCTGAGTGGTGCTGTGGTGGTGCTGAGTGGTGCTGTGGTGGTGCTGAGTGATGCTGTGGTGATGCTGAGTGATGCTGTGGTGGTGCTGAGTGGTGCTGTGGTGGTGCTTAGTGATGCTGTGGTGGTACTTAGTGATGCTGTGGTGGTACTTAGTGATGCTGTGGTCGTGCAGAGTGATGCTGTGGTGGTGCAGAGTGATGCTGTGGTAGTGCAGAGTGATGCTGTGGTGGTGCAGAGTGATGCTGTGGTGGTGCAGAGTGATGCTGTGGTGGTGCAGAGTGATGCTGTGGTGGTGCAGAGTGATGCTGAGGTGGTGCTGAGGTGGTGCTGAGTGATGCTGTAATGATGCTGAGTGATGGTGCTGAGTGGTGCTGTGGTGGTGCAGAGTGGTGCTGTGGTGGTGCAGAGTGATGCTGTTGTGGTGCAGAGTGATGCTGTGGTGGTGCAGAGTGATGCTGTGGTGGTGCAGAGTGATGCTGTGGTGGTGCAGAGTGATGCTGTGGTGGTGCAGAGTGATGCTGTGGTGGTGCAGAGTGATGCTGTGGTGGTGCAGAGTGATGCTGTGGTGGTGCAGAGTGATGCTGTGGTGGTGCAGAGTGATGCTGTGGTGGTGCAGAGTGATGCTGTGGTGCTGCTGAGTGGTGTTGTGGTGGTGCTTAGTGATGCTGTGGTGGTGCCGAGTGATGCTGTGTTGGTGCCGAGTGATGCTGTGCTGGCTCTGATTGATGCTGTGGTTGCGCTGAGTGATGCTGTGGTGTTGCCGAGTGAGAGATAGAGTGAAGATATAATGCCCAATTAGAGAGGGTGGTGAGAGAGAAAGAGAGAGAAAGGGTGTACATAGAATAAAGAGTGGAGCGGGATAGAGAGAGAGAAAGAAGGGGAGAGAGAGTGAATGAAGGAGTTTGAAAGAGAAACAGATAAAGGGGTGAGAGAGAATGAAAGGCTAAAAAAGATAGAGAGGGGAGAGTTAATTAAGTAGAGAGAGAATTAGAGAGGGGAGAGAGAGAGAAGGAGAGAGACAATAAGAGTGGGGGTGTGGAGTTTAAATAGAGTGAAGAAGTGACGCGGAAAAAGTAACCTTAAATATAGCTTTGCGCGAATAAATATATTAAAAAAAACAGTGAGAGACAAAAATACTGGTAATTAGGCTGTGACTCCCAATATAAAACAAATAGCGATATAAGGTGAAATCAACCCACCGAAGCAATATTTCTAACTAGACAAAAAAAAGCTTGCATTCCAATGCTAATCGCTGTTGTTTTTCATGTGACTGTAGTCCAGGGCCCTCAGTTGGTAATGTGAGCTGCTGCTGCGATTGAAACATCAGAGTCCAGAGAGTTAATGAGCCATGACGAGGAAATGAGGCAGAGATAGGAAACAACAGATGGCAGCTGCGCGTGCACGCCATCGTGAACTCAAGCTGGTCGCCAGCCGAAAGCCAGTGTTTGCACTTCCAAAACCCGCTTACTAAAACTCTCGGCCAGACCAGCGCAAGCGCTGGTGCAGGCCGAGACCTAAAAAAAAAATCATTTAATTATCGTCGGTGATTTGTAGCTGGTGAAGTGTATTGCTGTTGCGCCGGTAACACTAGACAAAAATTAGAATTCTGTAAATGCGGTATCGGAGGACAATGTTCCTTAAAAAATGTAAGTGACATTTGGTTCAACAGTGACAACATTAAAGAGCCGGTACGCACTGTAACTTAATTAAACACTGTTATATGGCGAACGCGTATTATAGTGCAATTACATCCCGGAACTAGAATATCACAACAAATATTCGGAGAAGTCCGTAGCTGGACACTTAAATACATAAAATTTGTAGAAGCATATAAGTATGTTAAGGTGCAGTAAGACGTTCTTTTAAAAAGTAACAGAAATATTAAAAGAAATGTTTTATAGTAGGTGAAGCACAAACTGTGTGTAATAGTGCGCTTACAGCCTGAGGCGTGTTCAAATTTACCACAATTAGGCTGTGCGCCGAGTGGGAGAAGAGGAGCTGTGGGAGGGAGAAGGGGGCGCGAGGAAACGGAGTAGCAGCAGGCAGCGGAAGTCGAACGAGGAGAGAAAATGTGCAAATATAAAGTAATTAAAACAAGAGAACTACCGGTGGCTACATGTCTATATCCTCCTGTCAAGAGGCCGCACTGGTGAGCAGCACCTCTGCCAAAGCTGAAGTATTAAAACCTGGGAATAACAAGAAGCGCGAGCAACAAGCATTGGCCGCGCCGCCGTGAAATTGACACGGCAGCGCGGCCGTGAAAGTAATCGCGGGTTTTGTAAGTGCAAACAGTGGCTTTTGCTGGCGACCAGCTTGCGTTCACGCGAGCGTCCAGATGGCGAGGGAAGCCATATGGCGCCTGATCGCGCGTGCACGCTCGCGTGAACGCAGGCTAGTCCGCAGCAAAAGCCACTGTTTGCACTTCCAAAACCCGCTTACTAAAAGTCTCGCCAGGGCAGCGCATGCGCGCTGGCTCAGGCGAGACCTAAAAACAGGGCAAGACCACCAACTTAATGATCGCAATCTGGCCAGCCATAGACAATGGAAGTGCTATCCAGCGATCTATCTGTCCCGCAAGGCGGTCTACGGACGGGCCGTAATTGAGACGGATGACCTCCGAATTAGTGCGGTGCAAAACCTCACCAAGATATCTGAAGGGGTCGTCACACCAGCGCAGGGGGAAGTCCAATGCGAAGGGGAGGGTGGCATCTGCTAAAGGAAAAACTTCAGACTTGGTCCAGTTAATGACTAGTCCAGAAAACACACCAAAGCGAACCACCTCACGTATGATCGGGGAGAGATTTGTGGCAGGCTCCCGAACGAATAGGAGGATATCGGCCACATATAAAGAAGCCAATAGGGGGCCCCGGTGGAACCCAATCCCTCGCTGGAGGTGACGCTCCTGGAGATGTCGCATCAGCGGGTCCATTGCTATGTTGAACAGTAGGGGCGAGAGTGGGCATCCCTGCCTCGTGCCGCGTGATCGCGAGAATTTGTCCGATAGCCGCCCATTAACTCCGAGCTGTGCGACAGGGTTAGTGTATAATAAACGGACTAAGGAGCGGAAATTCTGTGGGAAACCAAGCTTAGTGAGTGCTGCCTGGAGGAATTCCCACTCCAAGGAGTCAAACGTTTTTTCAGCGTCAAGCAGTATAGCAGCAGCGGGAAGAGCGGGATTTATCTGATTGATAACAGCGAATAGCGTGCGTGAGTGAGTGAGTTTACCGAAGTTGAGCGGCCCGGAACAAAGCCCGACTGAAGGGGAGAGATTATCTGGCCTATTATAAGTGATATTCGCGTTGCGAGGATCTTTGCCAATATTTTGCAATCTTGATTTAGTAGAGATAGAGGCCTATAGGAGGCACACCTATCGGGCGGCTTGCCCGGTTTGAGAAGTAGTGTTACAATTGCCTCTCGCATGGTATGAGGTAGTTCGCCCGACTCCAGCGCCTCTGCATAGACCTCCAAAAGGTGTGGGACAAATAGTGTCTTATAAGATTTATAGAACATGCCAGTAAGGCCGTCCGTGCCGGGGGCACGGGAGCCATCCAGCCCGTCAATGGCCTCCACGATTTCATCCGTGCCAATAGGCGAAGCCAAAAAGTGTTGTTGGCCCTTTTCAAGCCACACCATCGCTATCTCGTTTAAATAATCGAAGAGGGCTGTGCCGGTCGGCGGGGAGCATGTGGTATACAGTCGAGTGTAGTAGGACAGGAAGGTAGAGAGAATATCAGCGTCACGCGTGACACAGGCATCATCCGCGATCTGTAGTTGAGCAATGTATGTGGTGTGCTGTCGAAGAGGGGGGAGCAGGCGGGCTAGAGTGCGCCCGGTCTCTCCCCTTCCCCATACACTCGAGCGCGTGCATATTTCCCCAAATATGCGGTCTCGTGTAATGCAAGATCCTGGAAATCACCCAAGAGCCTCTCATGCTGATGCTGTGGAGGGAAGGGGGGGTCGCGCCAGCCAGCGTCTGGGCATCCAGATCCCGCAGCGCCCGCTCAGTAGCGTCGAGGTCCCGGCGAATTGTGTGTAAAACTCCAGCCTGTTTAGCTATGCAAACGCTCCTGATGTAGACTTTGAAGGCCTCCCATAGGGTGGCGTAGCCTGGTACAGAGCCCATGTTAGTATGGAAATATTCTACATTCGCATCCTGCACTTCGCTCTTAAAAACGGTGTCCAATAAAGCATCAGTTGCGAAGCGCCAAGCTCTAAAGGGACGCGCAATTGTGGGCAAAGTCACTGATAGCAGTACTGGCGAATGATCCGACAGGGTTCGAGGCAAGTGATCCGCCTCCTGCGACGTGATCAAGAGGTCTGGGGTTGTGTACCATCTATCTATACGGGACCAGGTGCCATGCGGTGCAGAATAAAACGAGAATCCCTTGTCTACAGGATGCAAATGTCGCCATGCATCAGCCAGTAAGTGTGTATGTAGAAAAGCCTCAAGTTCCGCCGTAGAGTACGGTTTTGTAATGTGGCCTGTACCCGTAGTGTCAACGCTTGCCTGCAGCGTGAGGTTGAAATCCCCCCCCAAATATGATAGTCGATCGGGATTGTAGAAATATGTGTGGAGATAGTAGAAAAGAAGCCACGGGCTTCTACATTGGGGGCATAAACATTAATGAGAAGTATTCGTTTTTTGTGCCCAAATTTCCGGCTATTAACAAATATCGTCCCCCAGGATCCACAATTACCACGTTGGTCGCAAAAGGGAGCGCTTTGTGAATCAGAACACAAACTCCGCGGGAGTAGGTGCTATAACTAGCAAATCTGTTGTTACCCTAGGTGGCGGCAAACCGGTTGTCCGAGTTCGGGGCATAATGGGTCTCTTGCAGCAAAGCAATGTGTATTTTGTGTCTTGCCAAATAGGCCAATACCGGTCGTACCTTGCGGGGGTTCGACAGACCCCTCACATTCCATGTTATGCATTTAAGCTCCAATCCCTCCACCCTCCGTCCAGCGCCCCTCACAGTAAATATAACAGTATGTGGACTGACGCGTCACTGCAGTTAAATCTTAACAGCTCGCCAGTGAAGGTAATAGTGACCTGCAACATACAAACAAATTTAAACTCACACAACCTGAGATCCCACCACCCCCTCCCACATCGGATAACCACCCAATCTGGATCCGGTGAATCCCAACGCATCCCTAAAATAAAAAAGAGAAAATTACAAGGAATAGGAGATCTCCTGGGGGGGAGGGGCAGCAACGCCCCGAGCGGGCCACTTAACATGATAACTATGGTTCGGAAATTTGCATGTAACTGCGTTCATAGGGGACTAGAGTAGTAGCTACATCAACCATAGGAAAGAGAAAGAGGTTTCTTGCCGCTTCGTCCTTGAAATGTTAGTGAATCTGTGCCAAGTAAGTCCACCACATGCGCCCAAGATGCTTCCTTCCGACAATCAGACAATTGTGAGCAACCAAGGATCATTTCCCAGGGGAAGGGCCTTTACTCGATTTAAGGCGTTTCCAAAAGTCGGCCGTGTCTGCAGGGGTATCAAAAATGGAGGTTTTGCCATCAATCTGAATGCGAAGGTGTGCCAGGTATAACATTGCGTAGCGAATGTTTGCACTTCTCAGGGTTCGCTTGTTATCTTGGAACTTGCGCCTGGCTTCCTGCACTACTGGTGTAAAGTCCGGGTAAATGGACAACGACATTCCCTGAAACTGCAGGTCTCGCACCTCTCTGGCTCTGCGCAGGGCGGCGTCACGGTCCTGATAATTGAGCAATTGCACTATGGTGAGGCGTGGGGGAGTTCCGGGGGCCGATCTAGGGGCCAGAGTTCTGTGTGCCCATTCCACTGCAAATGTGGCGGAGAAACAGTCTCTGCCAAATAGCTCAGTCAGCAAGCGCTCGACATATGCCTCCATGGGGCCTGTGTTGGTTGTCTCAGCTAATCCGGCTAACCGGAGATTATTGCTGCGCGATCTTGCCTCCAAATCTTCTGCCTTCGCCGCCGTTGTTTTAAGGAGGCGCTCTGTGCGATCAAGGCGCTTGGCAATTGCTGTTTGTGCATCTTCAACATCTGAATTACGCCTTTCTGCAGTGTCGATGCGGGCCTCGTGTTGCTCCACTCGGCCATGTATGGTGTCGATACGTGCGCCCAGGGCATCAAAGTGCGCATCAATGGCCTTGAATCCTGCTCGCAGCTCCGCCATTATGGCAGCAGTGCCCTCCAATGCAGGTTGTTCAGGGTCTGGAGGTTCGACGCGATCCGGCGGTTCTTCTCGTGCGGCGTCGTCTCCACACTCCCGTCTGGGGGTCTTAGCGGTCTCAAAAGAGAGTTGCCGCTGCCTAGGGTCTCCACGACCCATAATAAGTGGGTAGACGCCCAAGCGTGTATGAGACAATGAGTGAAAAGCACCCCTGTTTTAGCGAGGGGCTGAAGCGCCACTGCCTAACCAGTATAAGGCCTATGAGGGGGCACCAGAAATATCGGGCCCTCTGCGATGCGGCCACGTCCCGAATGGGCCAGTCAGGCTGCTCATGCTTAAGTTAGACCGACAGGGCCTCACCCTCACATCATGCATGGGCAGGGAAAGTAGAATAATCAGAGCCAGCGGAGGCACAACCCAGGGCGACATTCTCTGCCGCTCGCTGCCGGTGCCAATTGCCTATGTCTGCCATCGGGGTGGCCCCCCGCTAGTCCGAGCGCTTGCGGTGCACCGGCGTCGACTTTGCGCGCGTCCAGGCGGTGTGATGTGTTCTAATCATTGAGGGGGTACAAAGCAGCCAGCGCCACTCACCACCACCTCCGGGGTCAGGCTCTACAGGATGCCGCCGCCCTCTCCAGCCTGTCTCCCTAGGCCTCCAAGCCCCGGCCTCGAGTTTGCCAGCAGCCGCACTCCGCAGCGGTGGCCCCGCCCTCGACCCCTGTCAACGCGGGGCCTCCGAGGACTGCATCAGGCCGCCGCCGTGGCAACGTCGTGTTTGGGGGTCGGGGGCATATTCTCCGGTTCCATTCCACTCCGTCCCTGCCGCAGGGTTTGAGGTGGCCATGGCAGCACGCAGGAGCCCAGATCCCTTCGGTAGGACGCCGCAAGGCAGTTAATTCATTGCGGCCGCTCGGTAGCTTCTCAATCAAGCCACCATCTTGGTGCTTGGTTAGGCCACGCCCCCTGCACATAGTGTTCTTATGTGTATTTTTTTTTTATTGCGTTGTTCTGGGGAAGAAGGGAGCATATGTGGTATCGACAGCTTGTTGGTTGTTTATCCTGCATATGATGTAGGTGGATTCTTTATATAGAACTTTTTGTATCTAGCGATGTGGAATGTTTAGTTTTCAATAGTGCTGCGGTTGAAGAGGCATTGATGTAGAAGCAGTGCTGCTGTTTCTGAACCGAGTAGCCATGAACAAATAAACTACAAGAAGCTACTTACTGCCTCTGCATAGTTACTACACTGCCACTTAAGAGTAAAAACTTTGAATACCTGTGGGAGTGATGCTAGACTATATGGCACATCCTCAGAGCTGTCAACCTTTCAAAGACCTTTATAACTCCAGCCACCTGCAACCTTTGTGCCTTCACCCTTTGAACGACAATCACTTCCTCCTGTCCCGCCCACCCCAAAACAATGATCCCTGCCTTTAGTTCCCACGTGATGGTCAGTGCCTCCAGCTCCGCCCAGCACCCTTGCATGGCCTTTGTAGTCTCCCGTGCCTCGTGTTCTCAGAGCATGCAGCTTCCAATTAACCGGACTATCTCCTGCTCCCCCACAATAATTTTAAACATTGCATGAACCTCAGTGCCTCCAGCCCCGCCTGTCCCCAGGCTTACATCCCACCAAATGACCCTCGGTGCTTCCTGCCCTAATGACCAAACCTGCATCGGGTTCTAGAGTAAGTAAGTGCTTCCAACACCTCTTTCCACCAAAATGACCATTACTCACACCAACCACTATGACACTCACTGGCACTTGGTCCCCAGGCATTCCCCTCAGGCTCTGTTTTTAACCCCCTCAAAATGACAGTCAATGAATGCAATATATTCTCTTCCTCCTCACAATGGCCCTCACAGCCTACAGGCCCCATAATTCTAACTCCCGCCAGTCCCTATACACTCTGGTGCCTCGAGCCAATAATGATCCTTTCCCCTGGCATTCAAAATGAGTCACTGCGTCCAAGTTCCCAAATGTCTCCTGCTCACCACACCCCCTTCGAAGATCATATCTCCAGTTTTTATTTTAGGCCCCTCTCTTCTTCCCTTACCATTACCTTCCTACACCCCTTCATTGCCCCCAATTTCGGTCCATGATCCTACAGACTTGTGTAACCATTGCTCTTCGCAGCCCCTTGTCTCTCTCACATTTTCAAGTCCCTTAGAGAGTTGGGCTTTCAGGCTCCTACAGATTGTTTCTCCCCACAATGCACACACAACTTGTGGTGGCCTTAAACCACCCAGAAAATTCATCTTCCAGTCTAGGCCCCTGTCTGGAGAAGGTAGCCAAATGGATGGAGCTCTCCTGCCTGAAGTTAAACTGAGATAAGACGGAGCTTATGCTCCTAGGCAACTCTCCAATTTTCAATCTGGGGTTACTATGGCCAAATTGTCTTGTCCCTGTTCCAGCACCAAAGAACCAGATCAAAAGTCTGGGCATGTGGCTGGATCGCTCCCTGACTTTTGACTATCAAGCGGCAAAACTTTCGTCCACATGCTATGGCATTTTGAGGATGCTTCGAAAAATCCTTCCTCTTCTCCCATTTCTTGCTAGAAGGATAATGGTCCAAGCTTTGATTCTTTCACGCCTCGACTACGGGAATGCGCTCTACCTGGGAGCCCCCCAAGCCACCACCTCTAAACTACAGGTCATCCATAATTGTGCAGTTCGCCTACTTCTCAAGATCCCTTATTGGCAATCTGTCAAGCCTGCACTGAAGACTCTTCATTGGCTGTCTATACTGGAGAGAATTAAATTTAAGGCTCTTTGTATCACCCACAAGTCCTTCTGGGGGAAAGGACCGATGATTAATCAATTTATTGCTACCCCTTACTGCCCTAACAGAAGCCTCCGTTCGGCTAACCTCTCGCTCACCGTAGTTCCAAAAATAAAGAGAGCAAGAAGCGGCGGCCGTTCCTTTTCCTATAACGCTGCTAAGCTCTGGAACGCCCTTCCTCTCCACATACGCCGGGAGTCCAATCATTTGCCTTTCCGGAAACTTCTTAAAACTTGGCTTTTCCAAGTCCCTGCTTAACAAGCTGTCTCCTTTGTCCGCTGCCGCAGATAGCGCTGGGATGCCTCAGGGTAGCTACGCGCTTTATAAATGCATTTTCATTTCATTTCAATGCACCCTTACGTCCTCTTACAGACCTCTAATCTACAATGGTCCTTTCTGTGGACCCCAATGCATGCCAAACAGTGAAGGCCTGCAGGTCCACACACCTACACTCCCCCAATGTACTAATTACTTTTGACTACCCCTTCTCACCCAGATCATGTACCCTCAGCCCCTTTCTCTTTCATGCAACTGTCAATGCCCCTATAGATAAGCCTCCACCCCTACAGTTCGTGAATGTGCTGTTCACTTGGCCTTTCTTCGCCAATCCATGCCCAATCACTTCACTTTTGGCCTTCTTTACCTGTACACATCTCCACCCACTGGCCCTTCTTACCCTGCCCATACCACAGAGCTTATTATATCTTCCATTGTACAGTCTTTGGAATCCCCTCTTGATGCCTCCCAGATTCTGTGTCACTACCTTGTCTATATTTACATTACCATTTTCACATGTAATAATGAATTATCTTAACCCAAACTCATACCCCCCCAACATCCATACCATCTGTCCCTAGTTGTTAAGTGACAGTTTACCTTCTGACCACGTAAATGTTGAGAACTTAAGAGCAGGTGGTAAAGTAAATGTGACTATGTAAAGGTATGAAGATGTAATTGTAATAATGTAAAGTGGGCAGCATCTCCAAGAATCTTGAGCCCCTCAGACCATGTAATACTACGCCCACTATCTCCTCCCCTGGCAGATCCGAATTTTCATTCTGACTGGTGTTTCATTTAGCACGTCATACCTTTTCCAATGGCTGTAGAAGCCTTGCATAGCTTACTGCAGCGTTCATCTTCTGGGGCACTGGACACAAAGCTTTTTCATGGAGTAGTGAGTGGGCACAGAACAGTCGTACTGTTATTTACCACTGGTGTCCCAGGGCCATCAATTTCATTGTATTGTAATTGTATTGTAATTGCATTCATATAGCGCTTACTACCCCTGACGAGCATCGAAGCGCGTTGTCGGCGAGTAGCACGCTACTCCGGAACTCAAAAAGGATTAGTGGTGAATTAGTATAGTGAAAAATGAACTGAATTTGACCGGTGGATATATTAGTCTGTTATTTGGATTGAGAAGGATAGTGGAGGGATAGAAGAGGAAAAGGTTTGCATTTATATAGCGCTTGCTACCCCTGATGAGCTGTTGAAGCGCTTTTCGGTGAGTAGCACGCTATCCGGAACCAGAAAAGGATTAGTGGTGAATTAGTCTAGGGAAATATGAAATTAATTAGAGTGGTGGACATGTTAGTCTGTTATTTGGATTGAGAAGGATACTGGAGGGATGGAAGAGGGAAGGGTTTGCATTTATATAGCGCTTGCTCCCCCGATGAGGTTTTGTAGCACGTTTCGTTGAGTAGCAGGCTTCTCTGGAACCCAAAAACGATTAGTGGTGAATTAGTGTAGGGAAGTATTAAATTAATTTGATTTGAGCGGTGGAAATGTTAGTCTGTTTTGTGGATTGTAAAAGGAATAGTGGAGGGATAGAAGAAGGAAGGGTCTAGAAAGGTTTTTTTTTTAGTTCATAGCAGTAGGAGGGGGTTTGGGATGAGTAAAGGGGAGGTGGAGGGGAAAAGTCAGAGGGAAGGGTTTAGAAAGGCTTGTTTGGGAGATCTGAATAGTAAAAGAGGTACGAGATGATGCAAAGAGGGGTAGAGGAGGGACGAGTCTAGAAGAACAAGTACTTACCTTTGGTAATGATGTATCTGTAAGAGTCATATATTAGTCCTTACCTTAGAATTACCCCCAGACGTCAGACTGGATCTGGAGAAATGTTTTCTTAGTAGTACCCCTGCACGTCAGTAGGTGGCGTCGGTCGACTCCGCGTCTGTCGTCGGCAGTGTGGTCGCCCGGGATGACGTCGCGGTGTCTACTTAGACGCCGCCCCTGCGCGCTGACGTCAGTTCTGACACGACTTTCCATGCCAGAAGCGCACAGCCATGCAAGACACTGACCACTGGTGCACAAAACTAGAGCCCTGCAAGGGAGTCTCTATCCCTAGAAATCAGTTCGCAGAACGGGGAGGATGGGTGGGGCGGTAAGGAATCTATAACTAATATAGATCTCTTACAGATACATTGTTACCGAAGGGAAGAAAGAGTCTATTAGTTATAGATTCCTTACCTTAGAAAAGATACCCCAGCAATACCAACCCCGGAGGTGGGTCTACATACTAAGTTCACACCAGGAAGTCCTGGAGAACAGAACGGCCAAAAAAGCAGTCTCTCCGGGCTTGGCTGTCCAGGCAGTAATGCCTTGTAAACGTGTGCAAGGATGCCCACATGGCTGCCTGGCAGAGGTCAAGTAAGGGAACTCCACGTACCAAGGCAGTAGTGGCTGCCGTCGCTCTGGTAGAGTGGGCACGCAGTCCTGCCAGAGGTTCCTTTTTAGCCAAAGAATAGCAGATCTTAATGCATAGGACACCCCATCAAGAGATGGTACGTTTGTGCACTGCCCGACCTTTCTTGGCGCCCACATAACCTACGAAGAGTTGATCGTCCACCCGGAAGTCTTTAGTGCGGTCAAGGTAGAAGGACAGCACACGTTTTGGGTCCAGACGGTGGAGTCTCTCCTCGGGTGCGGAGGCGGGAAGAAGGTGGGCAATGTGATGGTCTGACCTATGTGGAAAGAGGTAACCACTTTGGGCAGAATAGAGGACCTAGTACGGAGGACTACTATGTCCGGATGAACAGCAAGAAAGAGAGGTTTGAAAGATCAGGCCTGAAGCTCACTCACCCTGAGAGCAGAGGTGATGGCAAGCAAGAAAGCAGTCTTCAAAGTAAGGAGACGAAGAGGACAATTATGTAGTGGCTCAAAGGGAGCACACATAAGATAAGTGAGGACAAGATTCAAGTCCCACTGGGGCATTACGAAAGGAGAAGGAGGAAAGAGATGAGTAATGCCCTTCAGAAATCTGTTAACAATAGGGGACTTGAAAAGAGAGGGCTGATCAGGAAGGCGAAGAAAGGCCGAAATGGCCGGTAGATAGCCCTTAAGGATGCCCAGAGCAGAGCCCTGCTGGGCCAAAGTAAGAATGAAGAGGAGAACCTCTGAAAGAGGGGCAGAGAGGGGATCCATAGCCTTTGCTGTGCACCATGCCACAAATTTGTTCCATCTACCGGCGTATACCGTTTTAGTGGAGGGACGCCTGGCTGCCAAGATGACATTACAGACTTCGGGAGGAAGGTCGAAAGCTGCCAACTGGCGCCGCTCAATCTCCACGCAAGGAGGTGGAGGCTGGACAGGTTCGGGTGGAGGACAGTCCCCTGCTGCTGCGACAGAAGATCCTCCCGAAGAGGCAGTCCGATCGGAGGATCGATGGCCATGCTCAAGAACTCGGGGTACCAGACTCTTCGTGCCCAGTCCGGAGCCACAAGAATTACTTGGGCCCGGTCGCGCTTGATCTTCTTCAGCACTCTGGGTAGAAGTGGTACAGGCGGAAAGGCGTACAGGAGGCCGCAATTCCACTCGCGACGAAAGGCGTCGCCGAGCGAGTGCCGCCTTGGAAACTCCAATGCGCAGGACTGCTGACATTGCGTGTTCTCTTCGGTGGCGAATAGATCTAACCAAGGCTCTCGTCACTGCTGAAAGAGACCTTGTACCACCTCTGAGTGAAGACGCCATTCGTGATCTATCATGCACCGGTGGCTGAGTTCGTCCGCCCTGGCATTCAGGGAACCTGCCAGGTGTTGAACCTCCAGAGATATGCCCTGATGTTCCAGCCATGTCCAAAGGCGAAGAGCCTCTTGACATAGGGTCCACGACCCCACCCTGCCCTGTTTGTTGCAGTACCACATGGCGGTGGTGTTGTCCGTGAACACCTGCACTACTCTTCCTTTGACAGAAGGAAGGAAGGCCTAAAGTGCAAGACGAATCACCCAGAGCTCCAGAAGGTTGATGTGGAGCCCGGACTCCCCCGGAGACCAGAGGCCTCTGATATCCGCCTCTCCCATGTGGCCGCCCCATCCCAGGAGTGACGCGTCTGTCACTGCTGTGAACTCTGGTTGGGGAAGGGAGAGGGATCTGCCGTTGACCCAATTCTGGTTCATGAGCCACCACTGCAACTGACTTGCAGTCCCCTCCGAGATCTGGACGACACAGGAAAGATTCCCCTGATGCTGCGCCCACTGGAACTTTAGGTCCCACTGCAGAGCCCACATATGCCATATGGCATGATCCACCAGCAGGATGCAGGAGGCCATGAGGCCCAGCAGCCTCACGGTCATTCTCACCGAAATCCGGGATAGAGGCTGAAACATCGGTATCATAGCCCGAATATCCCGGACTTGCTGCTCGGGAGGATAGACCCGAAACTGCGCTGTGTCCAGAACTGCTCCGATAAAAAGGAGCTTCTGAGAGAGCGAATCAGTTTCGACTTCGGCAATTTGACTGTGAACCCCATCGAATGCAGGAGGTCCGCCGTAGTCTGGAGGTGGGAGACGACAGCCTGGGGCGAACTCGCCTTTAACAGCCAGTCGTCAAGATAGGGGAAGACTGGAACCCCTGATCTGCGCAGATGAGCTGCGACCACCGCCATCCCTTTCGTGAACACCCGAGGGGCGCTGGTAAGGCCAAAGGGGAGCACGGTTAACTGAAAATGCTCGTGGCCTACCGTGAACCATAGGTAACGCCGGTGGGCAGGCAAGACGGGGATGTGAAAATAGGCGTCCTGCAAGCCCAACGCTACCATCCAGTCTCCAGGGTCGAGGGCAGACCAGACTTGAGCCATGGTTAACATCTTGAACTTCTCCTTCCGGAGGAAGCGGTTGACGTCCCTGAAGTCTAAGATAGGATGCAGGCCTTTGTCCTTCTTGGGTACCAGGAAGTAGTGGGAATAGCAACCACGACCTACTGACTGTCTGACTGACTGATGCATTTATAAAGCGCTCGATTGCCGAGGCGTCTTGGCGCTGAGGACAGTTCATACTAACCCAAAGACCTCCTAATTAAGAGCATTGGGAAACAACCAGGTCTTTATCTGTTTCCTGAAGATAGTCCTGTTAGATTGCAGTCTCAGCTGAGAGGGGAGAGAATTCCACAATTTAGCAGCTTGATGTGAAAAACTCTTCCCACCCCATCTGGCCTTTTTTATTCTGGGACCAGAACCAATCCTGTATTGGCAGACCTCAGACTACGCAGAGGCTGGTACCAAGAAAATAGCCTTTGAATGTCTATGGCACCGCCACCGTAGAGCGATTTGAATTTTGCTCTTTCTGGGATGGTAAGCCAATGAAGCTGTCTGATATAGAAGACGTGGGGTAATGTTTGGGGAGTGCGAGCAGCACTCGGGCAGCCGCATTCTGCAGTGCTTGTAGTTTAGCAGTTTGGCCTTTGTCTATACCTAAGTATAGCGCATTCCCATAATCGATTCTGGAGAGTACAAGGGCTCCTATTACCGTTTTCCTTAAAGTGAATGAGATGAACGGCAACATTTTGCGCAGAATTTTCAAAGTGAAAAAGCAGGTGGAGGTTACTTGATTGTCTTGCTTCCCCAGCTTTAATTCACTATCGAACATGAAGCCTAAATTCTTAACCTTGGTCACCGGAACTGGACAGCTCCCAGCCTCCGCAGGTCACCATAGTTGATTCCAAACTGAGGGGCCCTTCCCAAACTCAATGACCTCGGTCTTTTCAGTATTGAGTTTGAGGAAGTTTGTGCTCATCCAGGCCATAACTTCATTAAGACAGTTACGGAACCGGGTCTCTGTGATGTCCACCCTCTGTGAGACCGGGACCACAATCTGGGTGTCGTCCGCATACGAGACCAGATTAAAACCGTGCTGTTTAATTAATCTGGCCAGAGGGGTAACATACATGTTGAATAGCGTTGGCGACAGAGCTGACCCCTGTTGGACTCCACACGGGAGGCACAGGTTTGCAGACTTAAGACCCTCCCAGTGGATCATTTGTTCCCTGGATGCCAGGAAGGAAGAAAGGAGGGCTAGAGCCGTCCCTCTAATGCCTACTGCCTTCAGCCGCTGCACCAGCACCGCATGGTTAACGGTGTCAAATGCTGCTGATAGGTTAAGTAGGATGAGGACGGCTCTGCCCCCTTCATCCACCAGTTTGCGTATTTCTTCCGTCGCCATTATCAAGGCGCATTCAGTGGAATGTCTTGACCTGAAGCCATGTTGTGTGGAATCAAGGATTAGATTACCATCCAAATAGTTCATGAGTTCTAGATTAATTGCTTTTTCCATAATTTTAGCTGGTAATGGCAAACATGATATCGGGCGGTAATTTTTAGTCTCAGTGGGATCCAGTCTGGCTTTCTTGATAATCGGCCTAATGCAAGCCTTTTTCCATAGCTGAGGAAAAACACCAGAGCTAATTACCCTGTTTAGAATAGGGGTAAATTGTACACTGACTTGCTCAGATACCAAGTGCAATATTGATGGGGGACAGGGATCCAGAGGCGAGCCTGATTTTGTCAATAATAGTAAATCATTGACTTTCTCTGCCGCTAAAACGGAGAACTCTGACATACTACTCTGAGAGGGGTTGTCCGCCAAGGGATCTGCATTATTATCTACTGTCGGTGGAACTGATTTCTGCAGTTCGTCGTATACTGCCTTTACTTTATTTTGGAAGAAGGTGGCAATTTTATCCACGAAATTTTGGTCCGGTTTAAAGAGGCTGTCCTGCGGACGTTTGGATAGGGCTGTGACTGTTTTAAAGAGCTCCTTCGAGGAGTTTTTGGCTTCGTAGATTTTGGTTGTAAAGTAGGTCGCTTTTGCCCGTTTTATGGCTTCCTTATATTCTTCCAGGGCCAGAATATAGCCCTTTTTATGTTTTTCACTGTAGTCCATCCTCCAAAGCCGCTCAAGACGCCTACATTTAGCCTTTATGGCTCTAAGCTCCGCCCCATACCAAGATGCTGACACTCGGTACCTTTTGGGCTGCTTGATTATTTCAGGAGCAAGCTGGTCTATTGAAGACCTGATCCAGTCATCAAAGTTATTTGCTGCATCGTCAGAGTCAAGCATAGTGTTAGGGGGATTATCAGCCAAAGTGGCTGCCAATTGGTTTTTCTGAATGTCTTTCCATCGGCGAAATCTGAGAAAAGGTGGTCTGTTCCTCTGCTCTCTGCTAGTTCTAGGGCTAGCAATGTTAAAAAGTATTGCATAGTGATCTGACCAAGGTAAGGGGATTACACTTGTCAGATCTATCTCCTGATTGTTCGTAAATACACCATCCAAGGTGTGACCAGCTAAGTGTGTGGGCCCCAAAACTATCTGCTTCATCCCGTACCCTGCGAGATTATCCACCACCGTGGCTGTTTCTGTATCATTGTTTGCTTCTAGATGGAAATTAAAGTCCCCTAAGATTGTAAACGTTGGGGTATCAAGGCATGACTCGAGAAAGGTCTAAAGAGCATGGCTGAAAGGGGGTCGCGCCCCCGGGGGTCTATAAATAAGGAGCCCCGGCAGGAGCAAGGCGTTATTCCTTTTGATGCTGAAGGTCATAGCCTCCGCTTCCAGTGCTGTCACCAGCCCCGTCCTTACTGTAAACTGGGACCTATATATTATAGCAATCCCCCCCCTTTGTTCCCTACTCTGTCAGCGCAGGTTACCCGATAGCCATCAGGTAAGGCGACGTTCCAGTCGGGTTCAGAGGCAGTGTTTGCCCAAGTTTCTGTTAAAAAGACCAGGTCAGGTTTTAGAACTTGTATCAAGCCTTCTAGTTCTGGCACAGGGACACGTTCGATAGCTCCCTTGGCCAAGAGAGCCGCAACTTCCTGGCGGAGAAGGGCCAAATGATCCTCCGAAATACGATGGAATGTTGGTGGCATGGAGGGAGGAGTAGTCTCGAAGGGGAGAGAGTAGCCCCTTTGGACTATCTGCGAAACCCACCTGTCCGATGTGATGTTGTGTCAGTGGGGGAGGTGATGGCGGATCCTGCCGCCCACTGGCAACTGGTGGCCCTGAAAGGTCAGACTAGGAAGGTTTGGAGGCTGCTGCAGGGGGGGCATTGGTGGACGGGCCTGCCCGCTGGCCCCCAAACCCACGACGCTCGGTCCCACGTCCCTGGCCACGCTGAGGCTGGGTAGCTTGCGCGGCCCTATGGCTCTGGGTGGAACGTGGTGGGGCACCCCTTCCTTAGCCACGAAAGGGGAGAAAGGCAGACTGCATGGGGCGAGAAGTTGAGGCCCAAGGACCTGGCTGTAGCCCTAGAGTCCTTGAAACGCTCGAGCGCGTTGTCCGCCTTGTAACCAAATAGGCAACGGCCATCAAAGGGCATGTCCAAAAGGATATATTGGACATCCTCAGAGAAGCCAGACGTTCTCAGCCAGGCGTATTGCCTCAAGGCTACCGACGTGGAAACCGTTCTACCCAGCTAGTCGGCGGCACCCAGCCGACACCGTATAGAACTTTTCTGCGTCTCGACCCTCAGCTACTGCGCAGGTGAGCACGGCCAGGGCCTCCTCCGGGCACTGTGGCAGCACTTGCGCAACCATATCCCACGTGTGTGTGTGTGCAACGGCCCAAGAGACATGCATGTTCACCACCCGCAGTCCTAAGCTGGCGGAAGAAAACATCTTCCCAAGATGGTCCAGCGTTTTGGATTCCCTATCTGGGGGAGATATAGGGAATGCGCCTTTTGAGGATGAGGCTTGGACCACCAAGCTCTCAGGGGTAGGGTGTTGGGAGAGGAAAAGTGGGTCGCCCGGGGCCAGGCGGTGGCGTCAGGCAATCATCCTGTCCACAGGGGCCCCTGTGCTGTGCTTGGACTAAGTGCCCAGAAGGATGTCAGTGAGGGCCTCATTAAAAGGCAGCAGGGGATCCGAAGATGCTGCTGCTGGCTGAAGCACCTCAGTCAGGAGGTTAGTCCTGACAGCCACCGTAGGAAGCTCAAGGCACAAGACCTCAGCCGCCCTACGCAACACCACAGCGTAGGAAGCTCCCTCCTCCATAGCCACGGTAGGGGGAGAAAGCATGCCAAGGTCTGGAGAGGTGTCCAAACCACTGGCATCACCCAACTCCTCTCTCCAGTCCGGTTCTGCAAGCTGGTCTGCAAGAGGGTGAATAGACCCCTGCCAGTCCTCCTCATCCTCCTCTGACTGCCACTCAGGGCGGTAGGGAATGCCAGGGATGAACAGTGAGACAAAAGTACCCTCCGGTGCCGGTACTGACGTCGGTCCGGCGCCGTGTCCACATAGAGGGTGAGGCTGGGGTCGACGCCGGTTGGGGGCACAACCGGCAACGGGGGCATCATCTCTGTAATCGGCGCCGGGGAAGGTACCGTGCGGTCGACCGGCACCGATCCGGATCCAGGCCTGGATCCTTGAGGACCCTGTGGCCCCGGGGCGGGAGCCGCCGGCATCAAAGGCCCAGGGCCCCCAGCCGAATCCATGGGGCCCGAAGGTGCTGTGCATCGCTTCGTAAAATTGACGAAGCTGGGCAGGGGACGCTCCGGGAAAGGGAGGGAAGCGCGGAGCCGTCCCAGCGGGCTCCGAGGACGAAGCCGGAGAGCGGCGACGCTCTGGGTCCCGTGTCGCTTCGGGCGACGGACGGGGAGAAGGTGAAGAGCGACTATGCTTCTTCGCCTTCTTCTTGTGCTTCGACTTACCGGAGAGGAGCGAAGACTTCGAGAACGAGTGGCGATGGCTCCGCGACAGGTCCCGCGACCTTCCCCTCGACCGGGACCTCGAGCGGCGCGGAGCAGACTGCCGGGCCTCCTAAAGCTTTCGGGACCGCTCCCGCAAAGACTTTGGGTTCGGGGCCCGGCAGTCGGAGCACGATTTCGGGTCGTGGTGGCGCTCCAGGCACCAAAGACACACGAGGTGCGGATCGGTGACCGACATCAACTTGTGACAGGAGTCACAAGGCCTGAAACCGGGCGTAAGACTCAAAAGACGTCGAAAAAAAGTCGAAAAAAGGTTAGTCAAAAAGCGACTAAAGGGCAAGCTCTCTCCGGATCTGCGCTGGCTGGCGCAGAAAAAGAAAGAACTGACGTCAGTGCGCGGGGGCGGCGTCTAAGTAGACACCGCAACGTCATCCCGGCGACGATGGACGCGGAGTCGACCGACGTCACCTACCGACGCGCAGGGGTACTGCTAAGAAAAAATTTCTTCGGATCCAGTCTGACGCCTGGGGGTAATTCTGAGGTAAGGAATCCATAACTAATAGTCTCTTTCAGATAGGGCTATTTTGGGGATCATAGTAGCGGTATGGGGTTTGGGATGAATGAGAGAGTTGAGGTAGAGGACATATTGAGAGAGGTGTAGGGTGAGAAATAGGGTAGTGCATTGGAGAGAGTAGTGGAATGAGGTTTGAGATGAGTCAGTGGAGGTAGAAGATATATTGCAAGAGATATAGGGTGAGTTATAGGGTAGTGCATTGGATATGCTGAATTAGAAGCAAAGTAATAAATATAAAGATACATAACTACATGGAAGGTATATATGCATAAGGAAGGTAATATATGTAGATTAAAGTTGCATTTATTAATAATAATAATAATAATAATAATAATGATTTGCCTCCCTGCTTGTAAGGAGGTGGATCCATGCCACACAGATGCACTGTGAATTGTTTCAAGCCTACTGCTAATAAGAAAAATATGACATTTGGAAAGAGTTTTATAACTTAAAAAAAAGAAAATGGAAGGGCATACTCATTTCAAAGTACACACATGCCTTATATGGGATACAAATATTTTCAACCCTTCCAGATATTAAATCAAAGCCATCTCATCTGTGACCGAAAATAAGTAACAAAAAAATCTGTTTATTTTTTTACCACCTTTTCTCTTCATGTTTATCGCTCAGTTTAAAACACAAAAGGAATTGCTAAAAAATTAGCAAATTCTTCAAGAAAAAGGAAATTCCAACTAGCACACACAATGCTTTGTTTATTGAACACCAGAACGCAGTTAGTTGGAAAGGCCATAAAGCGTTTCCAAATTTATAAATTTTAGGTAAAAAGCAAAGCACATTATTAGGTGCCTGCAGCACAATGAACCACTCACTCCCTTCTAAGTATTTATTATATATTTTTTTTCATAACTGGTTTCTCCCTTCTTCGGTGTACTAGTTAAGAAAATACTAGTATGTAACTAGTTAATCTTTAACAATGTATGCCGATGTCAGACTAAACATGACTACGGATTACTCCCCCCCACCCCCCCATTATTCTTTATAGAGCTTTTGGGGTGAGGGGAAGGGGTGTAAAAATAATTTACAATAGCTGTCTTTGTTTTATGCGGGAACCATTCCTCCTACTGCACTCAGCAGGCAACCAAAATGTTATGTGGCGTGGAAGGGTGGCGAGAGGAAGGAGTCTTAATGTGATTGAACTCCGGCCAGGCACAAATAGCATGACTAGAAGAATAGAATTCCTGTCTTGCCCTTGGTAACCTGGCCCAAGTAGCAAGGCGCCCTCGGATATAGTAGTGCATGTTGCACGTTTACATCAGCTGATCAAACTACCACACAGGTAACATATAAACGAACTGAAAGGTTTTAAGAAAAATAGTTAAAAGATTTTTTTTTAACATTCCATGGGATAACTCAGTGGTAAACAGGTCGAAAATTCTAAAAGTCACTAGAGAATTAATCTGCTCCAAAAGTAATCAAGTCACTATTGTTATAAGTTCAAATTAAGTTAGTAGATCAGACATGTAGAAGTGGTGCTGAATCCCAGAGGGCTGTTTTGAACAAACGTGTGCTGCGAGTCAAACCAGACAGTGTTTTTGGTTGAGGTACTAGTCAAAAGTAGATGCATGCGGCTCAATGCAGGTACAACAATCATGGCACAAATCGTTGGCCAACTTGATGCAAAATGTCTTGGTTATAGGAAGGAGTAAGATGTGCACACCCCCAATACAGGCTGTAGATCTTTCAGGTCTACATCTTCTGAGCCAAGTGCTCTAGCCTTACTGAGAAGCAGAGCCCACTAGTCTCGCGAGAAGGGATCCAAATGTCCCTCGCAGTTGGAAGGTATTCCATTTTCCAATAAAAGGCATAATTGTGCCTTGCTAACGCCTATGGGTACGACGGTCTCATTCATAGAAATGTAAGGGTAGCATTTTTGGGCAATAAACACAAAGTGAGGGAGAAGAACATAGTGCTTCTGCTCACTTCCTTACTCAAGACTCCTCTCAACATTACTGCCACATCGTGCTCCATCTTGTGGCTTTGCTTCTATATGTGCTGTGCAGTGGGCGCAGACTGAGTCTAAATGGAAACTTCATATCTAATACTGAGATCTCTCTGATAAACTACAGTTTTCAGGTCAGTGCCTATCTTGCAAGTCTGGCTTCCTATCTTGTACAGTTCTCCATGGGAACGCTATAGTCTTAGAACATTCTTTCCCAAAGGACCATCTTGTTCCTGTCTGGTCTGTTGTCCCGGGCCATCTCCTCCAGTCCCAAAACACCTTATGAACCTCTCAGCTTCTTAGTTATATCTTCCTAGACTCATCATACCCATCTAGAAAGGAGCCCCGTTGCCCTTTCTTTCCTCTTAACACTTCTCTATCTGCTCCCATCAGCTCAGTCCATCGTAGGTCAAGCTGCTATTATACATTTTTTTTAAAATAAGGTACAGACCCCAAATAAAAGGATATAGCTCAAATCATCACAGTACTTAAAAATGTTTGATAGTACTGAGCTGACACATTGTCTATATAATTTACAACTATGCTAATGAAATACAAATTGATGAGCATACAACTCAGGAGTATGGTATTGCACACCCTGGGTCGGGAAGTCAAAAAGGTCACCTGCTAAGAGTAAGGCAGTGAACAGTAGGTGTGGCGAGAAGGCACCTGCCTGGGGAATAAAAGGCAACATTGTAGTTGGGCGGCAGAGATGCTAGTCTGTCCTTACTATGGCACATGACCTGCGGCACATTAATAATCGTGACAGTAAGGTAAGATAAATTCCACTAGAGGTGACCGAGTAAGGCGTCCCTACCTGAAGCCCTGGCTTTCTGTAGTCTATAAAACGAATGACCGAGTCTGTTCCTGCCACGGCCATGCTACAGTGCGGAGGTGGCATGGTAGCCACAGCTGTGATTGGGTGACGACTGTCCACTGCTTCATCTGTGCGCAGAGTTTTACCTTTCAGAAAGAAAAGAGAAAACCAAGTTACACAGCGCTGACGACAGGCGACGTGATAGAGGGTGAAAAGGAAACCTGGTGGGAGTGACCATGGTGGGCTAGTAAATCGCATAGACAGAAGTTACCAGTGCCTAGCATGGGACAGTGAAGAAAGAGGAAACTTGATTAGGATCAATGACCACAAGAAGGGGATGCATCAGTGAAGCCAAAGAAAGGGAGAGGGCTGACAGGGATGTGGAATTCCTATAGCCCAACGCCCAGGACATATTGTTTGGGGTCAAGTTTTCATGTGTATTTTGTCCTTGGGACAAGTACGCCAAACCCCCCTGCAGCACAAACCCTTTGGCTGCCAGTTTGCAGTACCACAGAGGTAATATTTTTGCCCATATGTTAATGCTGTTCAAACTTGTATTTTTTTTTAACTTGTCTTTATTGATAACATTGCACAGGAATCACATTGCATATCCATCATATACATATTGCAGTTTGTCGTTGACAGACCATTATGAATAAAATATTGCTTGCAGATACATTATTCTGTCTGCGTGGCACATTCTCAAACTTGTATTTATGGTTCATTAATTGAAAGTCTGTATTATTAGGGTGAGCGCTCCAAGTAAATGTAAGCTCCAACTGCACTACTGACAGTGGTTCCAGTATAAAAATGTGTACACACGTTTTTAAAGTTTAGCAATATGAGGCTATGTATAATGCTGCCAGAATGCTCTCTGATTGATGCAAATATTTGCAGAAGCTTAAAAGCAAGATTGAGGATTCTTTGCTTTAAAAATAAAAAAATTCATAAAAAAATGAATGCAGGAAAACATTTTTTTTGCTAAACTACTGTAGAATTTCAGGTACCATTTCTTTGAAGCATCATTTAGTAAAATGTGTTGAAACATGCTAGTATTTCCAAAAATATTCATAATGGAAAGTCAGTGTAACCAGCTTGAACAAGATTATGGGCAACTAAAATAAACAAGCATTGGCAAAGCCAGTAGGTCTGAAATTGGTGGTCAGCTTTTTAGTTTTGGCAATTTACGACTTGTTTTGTCATTGTTTTTGTAAAACCTTATTGGTGTGGGAGCTGCCGGGCCCTCACCATTATAACAAACATTGGCAAAAGCAAAAATAGTTTTTGGGTCTCAAAAAGCACACTGCCACAGTAGTTACTGGCACTGAACAAAACTACTTTGTGTGCAGATATGCTCCTTGTGAAAGAGCAGAATGCTGTCACTCACAGCGAAGCCAGCCAATACAGAGAGAGAGACAGAATTTTAATAAACACAAAAGGTCACGGTGAACGCCAGAACAAATTAGGGGCCCAATTATTAAAGAAAGTCTAAAAAGTGCACCTATGGTATATGTCCTTGCATTAAGTGCAGCTACACAGCTTTCGTGAATTCCCAAGAATTTACAGAAGTAGGACAAGAAGTAGTACTCCTAGAAAATATTTGTGAACTGCATTTTAGCATGAGCAAATATGCATGTGTAGATTTGCTCATGCGAAAATATGAGTGTTTGCAAGTTCACTTTCCCTCCAACCACTTTTTTCCGCAACTCTGGAAGAAGGTTTACGTCTGCCATTGTCAGGAGTAAATTTCCAACATTTCTCAGTATGGGAAAAGATTAGAGGAGAGTTGTTGAATGCCCTTAAAACACGCAAGTTAGTAGGTTTGCACAGACTCAAAAGGGCATTCTAACCCTGAAACTATTGCTTACCACTACCTTCAGCCCAGAATGTAGATCTGCGGAAACGTGCCAACATAAGGGGATTGCAAGTATTCAAACACTCCTATGGTATGAGCCCTGGCATAATCAGAGAGGCAATATCAGCGCTCTTATATAATGAGATTGCTGCCATAATTTGTCGCTGCACTACATGGCACCAAAGGGGCAAGTGGATTTTGTTACAGGACAAGTAGATTTATGAAGCAACCTGCCCCATGGACAAGTAGATATTTTATTGAATTCCACACCCCTGGGATGACCAGAGAACGAGGTCACCAACAGGGTTCAAGTCAATGAAGAGAAAAGCTGAGGCCCATAAACCAATACTGAGAGGGCATGGACAGGGCGTGGGGTCAGTGAAGAGGAAGGCCATGTGGGAGAGTTAGAGGTCACTGATTGGTTGTGGAACGGTGCAGAAGGATGGGGGGTATGACAGGCCAATGAAGTGGCATCCAGTGTAGAAGTGTAGTAAAGAAGGTGGAAGCGCTCATCACGGTCAGCGATTGGCAGGGTCAACGGTCACAGAGGGGGTAAGGGATAGCAAGGAAGATAGCGAGATTTACACTGAAAGAAATGGGAAGGAGTAAAAATAATGCATGAATCAAGAAGGCTCACATATGTCCACTAGATGGTGGCACAATTCAACTTTTCACACCAAAGTCTGCAATGGAAATAACATTGATAGTGCCTATGGAAATTAGCCATTGGAGGTTATTTAAAAAAAAAAAATTCTATTTAGTTCTTTACTGATGAGCTTTGTAAAGCGCTTTTTGGCACTTTCAATAAATTGTTTATGGTAGCTTTGGGTAGAAAGACCTCTCCCTCCTAAGGTCCTAGACGGATCCAATATACAGTTTTGTGCTTCCCCAGAACCACTGAGTATTTAAATGCGATTCAGTGCACTGTGCCTCTGTCAAGTATTTTGTGAAAAGAATAATCATAATTGTGTGGATTCTTCCTACTCGCCACTCCTCCCTAGGTTTGCACACCAAATATATCACCTTTCTTTTCCACACAGTTTTCATCTTTTGCATTGGGCTGAAGTCCTTCGCCCCTACAGGACACATGGCCCCAGGAGTGCAAGATCCCATCTCCCTCATCTCTTTCTGTGCAAATTCCTTTTAATGATCAGACATGAACATGCGTTCCCTCTCTTACCTGTCACTTGGTCCCAGGTGTGCACCACTCCATCGCAGCTAACCACCTGCTGAACGGCTTCCAGCTGCCCCACGAAGAAGACGGACTTCTTGTGCTCGGCGTAGGTGAGCCGCGGCTCCATCTCACTTGTGCCGTCTCCATAGTTGTACAGGGGCCAAAGACGGACAGTCCTGTCCTTGCTGCCACTCAGGAAGAAGTCTTCCCCGCCCAGAGGAGCCACACACTTGATGGCCCCGGAGTGGCCCAGGAAGCTCTGTAACTTGATCTGGTGGAAGCAGAAGTGGGACTCTTGCTGGCTGACCCCAATCTCGTACTGCCAGTACGCCAGCCAGTTGCCACACAGCATGTGCGCCCCGCGGGGAAGGTCCTGCTTCAGGGTGTTCTCATCACTTGCAGAGAAATGGGGGCTAAAGTCATCCGCTTCAGCCCGGCGAGTCTTGGTACCCGGAGGCGGCACATCCTTGGGTACCTGGATCCTGTTGCCCACGAGGACACTGCCGAATGTGCCCGACTGCCTCTCGTCTTCAAGGCCCAGTCTAGTGATATTACTTTTCACCTCTTGGTCCAGCACACCAGACTGCAGCATCTGATCTTGTTTAATCGTGTCCCTGCTCTGTGGACAAACAGTGCCCTCATACATGTCAGACAAACGCTTCACCAGTTCATGGTTTGGAACAATTCGCCTGATGCCCAACTCGCCTGTAAAGTGATAAAACATAGAAAACAATTAATATTATTTTTAACTTTGGTTTTGTAACTATTAGCCTGTATATATTACATTATTTGCGTATTCCTGCCACTTGGTGGCTGAATCCAGAACGCATTTTGAAACTTAACCTGTGGACTACAACAGAGGAAATGTGTAATCAGAAGAGCATCACGTTGACAGGAACCACACACGCGTAAAGCCACCCTTGAGTTATTTTGTAGAGCAGTCACATTGCATACCAATTTAATCCGAGTGCCATCTGTTGTTTGAGGAAAGGCTCGATGGGACACTAATTAAGGCCTACCAGATACAAAGCTGCAAAAGAAGTATTACAGATAAGTAAACTCCATGCAGCATAACATTCCCACGGCTTGCATTTATAACAAGCATTTGCAATGCACTAGGTCTCACATTGACCCGATTTTGAGCTATTGGTATTGTAAATGGCAATGCATTTTATTTACGTGTTGGTTTTTAAAACATAAAAGGCAGTCATTTACAATGCCAATAGGTTAAACTGTTGCAAATGCGAGACCTAATGCATTGTAAAATTCAGAAGAAATTAAATGTGAATACGTTAGAAACAAGAAAGACTATCTGTCCATCGATCTGCATCTAGTCTGGAAGTGCAGGTAACTAACACCCACTTAATCCTTTCAAGAATGCAGCTAAAGTTTGCTCCAAAAACATAGCGGAGTTAAATGTTGACCGCAAATATTAACACTGACTCGTTTTGGCGTCATATTTACCCAACTGTAAGTGTTGTGCTTTACAACTGTGCTTTGTTTTAACAGGTCGTTTAATCCGTTATTGTATTAAAGTATTGTTTCCAAGGAAAGAACTCTACAGAGTGCTAACTTTGTGTTATATTGTATCTAAATCCCCCCAACTCCTCTGCGTCTTTACTGCAGACCACAGCTACCACAGGAGTGCCAATGAAACTCATGCAGGCTTGGCTGACATTTGCAAGTTACAGCACTGCATGCCCATGGGGCAGCCCAGCCCGCACACTGACCATCCAGGCCTGGAGAAAGGCCTGGCAGAGCCGCCCGGGGCAGGAAGGCACCGGATCTGCCCCTGTGGACTGCACTGCTGCTGCAGGCAGAACTCTATCCGTAACTCCTAGCTTCAGGCGCACACGGGACGAATAAATCATGCGTAATAATGGTTGGTGCTGCGCCAGCAGGCTGGCTCCGCTGGACGCACGCACCGCTCGGGAAGTCTGTTTACGCCGCCAGAAGGAAATTTACAGCATGTCATGGGGCACCCAGATTTTATTTATTTTATGCGTTTTTATATAGCGCAAACTTTACCCGAAGGTGTCAGAGTGCTTCACAATAGGAACAGTAACGTTACATGAGGAGAAAATTACAAGTGGGCATGTTACAAAAGCAAACGTTACGTTACATGAGGAAAAAGTGACAATTGTGCATATGATGCTCGACTGCCCCGTCCCCTGGCCGCTGCTAAACTGCCTCGGACCACAGAGGCCCCATCCATCCCTCACCGGTATGTCGAGGTATTTTTTGAGGGAAGAGCCTGGTTGAGGATGGATTACGGGGCAATGGTTTTTGGTGGAAACATTCTGAAAATGCCATCGATGAAGTCCAAGATTTTTTTTGTTAGGACGGAGTCTTCCAGGAGGAGGAGCGATGAAGGGTAGGCTTTGGCTGGAAACTGCCTGCAGAAGGTGGAGATGGAAGAAATGATTTTCTGTGGTAAAATGTACACCACAATGAAACAAGCTTCGACTTTTTAGAGCCAAAAAACGCAATGAAGCTGTCATTGTGCGCCTCTCGGTTGATATTCCGTTACTGAGGGAATATTTCCGATTCTCGGAGTCGTGAGCGACGGGCTGGTCCTTGCTCAGCGCCTGGCAGCTTTCTGCTGATCTGGAGGAGTGAGTGTTCCCATGTCTCCTGAGAAACGTAGGGAAACAGAAGACGCGCGTAGCGTCTGTTTCTCCTGAGGGGCGGGGGGAAGGGAGCCGCGAGACCTAAAAGGAATAGGCGCCGTTGCTGCCCTTGGGACAGCTAGTCTACAGCGTGTCTTGCTCACGCTGCTTGCACGCGCCAGTACGCTCTGTGATTGGTTGACAAGGTCCACCAATCACACTGCTTATTTGCAAGTTGCCAACCAATCACAGAGCGTACTGGCGCGTGCAGGCAGCGTGAGCAAGACACGCCGTAGACTCACTGTCCCATGGGCGTGTCAAAAAAAATATAGGGCGGTAACAAAAACCCGCTGAACACCAATCACAAACAAAAGTTTAACATAAATATCAACATTGCCCAATTGAAAGCATGGGCGGTAACAGAAGTCCCTCTACAGAAAATACCTTTACCCCAATAAATCTCGCTACGCGAGCAGCGCATGCTGCGCTGCATGCTAGGCGAGACCTAAAAAGTAGTACCATACTTAAGGCAGATTATAGGTAAGGGTGCCCACGGGAAAAGCTATATGAAACACACTTCGCCATTTTGGCATCCATTACTTTTCAAGCCATAGCATTCTGCAAAGGTGCTCGTAGAAATCAATGGTGTAGCTCTAGTTTTTGACTCAATTAATATTGCCAAAGTGTGAAGCATTCACTGCCTTTCCATATATGGAAAATGTGCTAGTGTACACAGTAGGCATTTTGGCTAAGAAGTAGAAGTACCAGAAGCATTCCACAATCCCACATGCTGGAATGATTTCAATTCACCCTGTCCATATTCAGCTGGTCTACAAGCTAAAAGCAAGTGGTTGTATTGATGCAAGACCTAGTCTAATAAAAAGTGTACCCAAGTAACCTTCTGCTGATAACTGTGGGTGAGGAAAGAACATCATCAGAACAATGAACGTAGTAGGAAAACCGGAAATAACGTTAGGCAGAAAAGATGGCTGAGGTATTGCGAGTGGTTCATACACATATACTTGGAAATAACGTACTCTGAGAGTCACGCCAGCTGCAATCTAGGAGTCTGAACAAGCATGTAAATAAGCATCCATGTAATCCTAATGAATAACAATATTTGCAGCAGCTTCTTGGATGAGCGCAATAACGCTTGCATCAGGTCGAGAATCAGTACTGACAGGCTGGTATGTGAGCAATGAAGTCCCTGCAAGTACATTCTTCCTCAGTTCCCCAAACCCATGTCCTCCAGTGGCCATCCACTCTCCCACCCTTCTGAAACGTGCTGCCCTCCTACCCCCGCTGCACTGTAGAGCCATCCCTTGTACAGCGCTCCACTTCTAAGTAGCTAGGTTGGAGCTGTAGACTTCAAATACATGCCAGATGCAAATATCCCTTATCAATCAATGAAAGGACTTGCCCTAGAGGGTCCTTGTATGGAAGACTGGATATGAAGAGTCTACATGTCATATAGGAAATCTTCCTTTTCTGCGTGGTCACTCTGGATTTTTTGTCCTTTGCTGGCCACTAGATTTGAACTGGCTGTAGATTTTTGTGTACTTTACCTCTGCTAACCAGTGATACAGTGCTTGTGCTCCTCTTAAATGGCATATTTAACTTACCTATGAAGGTCCCTAGTACATTGTGCAAAGTGTACTCATGTCATTAGCAGACTGCAGCACCAATTGTACCATCCACTAACTACAGTGACAGTGCTAATTAGGACTGCAGACCTACCATTTGTAGCCCGACTGTTGCACTTTTAACCTGCAAATTTAACCTGTCAAAATCACCCATTTTAACTTTAGTTTAAATATTTATGTCACACCTAAGTAGGCCTTATTGCCCATAGGGCAAGGTGCATGTTATTTAAGTAGGACATGAAAAAGTTTAATGTTACACATGTCCTTACAGTAAAAAGGTCCCAAAAGCTATTTTCACTTGAGCAAGGATGTCTATTCCATAGGAAAACATTGGGATGAAATATTAAATACTAATACTGTATCTCGGGAATGGGACCAGATAGAAAAATAATAAAACAGCCATTTTTAATAGTTATTAAAAATCCAATTCAATGGTGAAGTTGAATTTTAACTAAATATCAAGGAAACATAGCTTTTAGAAAGTTACCTTTTCTCTGCCTGAAGTTTGTGGAGACTAATCTGCATTTTGCTCTTCCATTTCTGCCAGCTAGTAATTAGCATTTGAATAGGTGTAAATGGGTATAAAATGCCTCCAAGGAGCAAATAGGCTGACCTTAATGTGCAGAAATGACCCCTCTGAACCCGAGAGAATATGCTGGGTGGGGCTGGGAGCATCCTTTTTGATATTAAAGTGTCAAAGCCTGCTTGAATGTGAAATTCTGCTTGACAGGTATGCTGGGGTATTCATATAACACTTGGGGCACACTTCAAAGAAGCCTCCCCTGTCACAGGCAAACATTCGCTGACACTTGGGCAGGTCCCTTCTTTTGTCCCCCTAACCAGGCAGACCCCAATCAGTAGGCCTCTTGTAGACATTAGTGTCAAAGCCTGCTTGGCAGGTCTGCTGGCTTTGCATATAACCTTTTGGGCACAGTTCAAAGGAGAGAAAGAGAATGGCAAAACAATACTTGCTGAAAACCCTACTTTTTCTTCTTTTAGACTTTTGTCTCAGTTTATTGGGAGTAACGTAGCTGCTTCAAACTGGATTTTTACGATGCATGTGGGAGGATATCAGGATTACCACAGTACATTTCCTGCACACACCTACAGCCTTCAGAGACCAAGTTTAGTGTGGCAGAAGACTTTTGTCATCTTGAAAATGCCCAAAAGTGGGTAGGGTTAGCCCCGGGAACCTTTACCTCATTGGTTATGGCATCTCAAGGGGTAATTCCCGCCCACTAACCCATGCCAGGCCTACATGTGGCATATCTAGTCACCCACTTCAGAGCATTGCTTGACCTGTGGAAGATCAGAAGAGGACTGAACCTGTTGTCCTAGACCTGAGGAGAGCCTAGAGGACTGAACCTGCTCTCCCTCTTGTACTCGGGACAGAGAAGTGAACTCCAAGGGTCCTAAGGCTGACCGCCTCTTAAAGCTACAGGGACACAACAAGCTACAAGAGTCCTTTTCCTTCAACTGCTCAGCTGACCAGCATGGGTCCTGCTGTTTGACCTCTGCCTGATATCCTGTATGTCTCTAAGTGCCTCCACTAAGGTTCTGTGGGGGCGGGGTTTAGAATTGTACTTCTGTATTGGATAGGGCTTTAAAGGACTAAGTCAGAAGGCAAAATCTTTTGCCCTGGACGAACCTGGTTAGTGCATCCGATTCGTGCTCCACTGCATTCAGTATCAAATTGTGCCTTGGTCCTGACCTACCGTGACCTGTGACTATCATTGGGACTTTGTGCTTCTTGGCACTATTTTTACTTAAAACTTTAAACATTCATAGCTCCGGTTCTCCATATTGGACTTTTGTCATTTTATTTATTAATTTTTACTCTATTTTTCTATAATTCATTTTTGGATTTTTATTGTTTTGCATTTTAACTTCATTACTGTTTTAGTACTGCATAAATACTTTACACATTGTCTCGAAGTTAAGCCTGTCTGCTGTGTGGCATAGCTACCAGGGAGTTGAGCTCAGGTTTATGCGCTCTCTTTAGTGGTTCACCCTTTCAAGGACTGTGATTATTACTTGAGGTGGGTACTTACCCCCTTCAACTAATAACACAATTTCTTAAACCATGGTTTCTGGTTCTTTCTGTGGTGGAGTACCACATCATCTAAGAGTATTGTTCAACAAATGGTTGTTTAGTTCCCAATCAGGCATCCTTCTAAAATTGCAACTTCAATTGTCTGCAGTTTGTCTTCTCCTGAAGTAGCCTGCCTTCAAAACTGTACAACTACAATAGGCCCAGTTAAAAACCTCTGACTTTCATCCAAGTTGTGATGAAAGCGAGCCCTGACCTGTATGATTATTTACTACATAGTCATAGTGCTGTCCATTTGAACCAATGCAGCTTTGCTTTTCACGTATGGTCTGAAGGAGCAAAGAAGTAGAGGCACTTCTCAGAGTTCTAACTGATTTATGTTGAGACTTCTTTCTCAATTTTTGCTTATGCTGCATTTCAAAGGCCTGCATGTGAAACCATCGGGTATGAAGTGTCCGTTACTTTTGTTCTACCTGATCCATGGTTTGTGAAAGGGTTATATTTGGCCAAGGTACATGAATGTCGCCAGTGAAGTGATTTTGGCACTTAAAACCTCATCCTCCCAGTAAACCAGAGCCTGTGTTTCCTAGCCATAAAGGTGATCCTGCAAAGGTCTCATGACCTCCTCCGGAAAACGGTCCTTCCTAACTTCTTCTTAACAACTGGTTGAAAATTGTCTCTCTCTAAAAAGAATGAGTGTCACTTTATATTTTGTTTACTTTAGGAGCTTCCCAAATGAGTCTCTGTGCCCTAAGCCTTGCTAACATTGTCATCATCAAGTCCTCCCAGTTCCTACTTTTTTTTCTAAACTGCAAGGGAGGAACACGGTGCATGCTCTACAGGAATGGCTCAGAAGGAGAAGTACAATGACGGTATCTCCGAGCTTATTCAGCCAACCTGCTCTTCCTACTTTCCAAATAGTATGCAAGGCATTTTTATATCCCACAAATGCTGGTAGGCGGGAACAGCATATGACAGAGCAGGTCACATTCTAATAGCACACATCTTCCATGCTGATAGCTGTATCTTTCTTAGAACAATAATACGCGCAGTGGCCTGAATTGCAATGATGTCACTGGAATGCTACCAATAAGGTCTTAACTCTAGTAGAATGAAAATGAAATCCCAGACGAACCTTCACTCCAAATTTAAAAAATGCTAAACAAATTATAAGCTGTAATGTTTTGCTTTTTCACTGTACTTTTTGGCGTATTTGAGACAATTAGATTGTTAGGGTTTGTTCAGCTGAGAAGGCAACGTGTTTAGGGTGAAAACCAGGAAGAATTATTTCCTAACTTAAACAAACGTTTGTTGGGTCTTCTGACATAAAAAGAGAAACAGTCCACAGGACAATATTTTTCTTACGAAGATAAAATTATTATCTTTGGATTGAAGGCCCTGAATTTTACCTCTAACAAACATGATAGTTACCAAAGCTATGTTTTCCAAGTTAACAAATAGATGTCACAAGAAGCCATAGGCTCAAACAGTTTCTGCATGAGAGAGGCCAGGATACAATTCAGTGCCCACAAAAGAGCCAGATCTCTTGTCTTGTGGGAGGATAAAGATGAAATTGTCCAAGAAAATTATGCCTCGGTCTCACTAACCAGATAAAATGTGCCATTCAGGTAATTCAAGTAAGCTGCATTCGCTGAATAATCTGAATTGCAGAAGCCTGTCACGATGTGTGTTAATAAAAGGTAGCATTCATAGCAATTTTGTGAAGGTTCAAGACAGTGCTGCTCTTCTGCAAGAAAAGAAATGGTGCAAAACCAAAGTCCAAGCTAACCTCCCGGGCCTTAAGCGCTCCATGCCACACAAGCGAGCAGCACAGCCAGAGCCACCCATTGTAACTCCTCCACAAAGGAAGCAAATGTAGCTTCAAATTCATCCAAAATTCAGACAACCTTATCCAGGGAACTCAAAACTTCCTTCCCTGGACATGTACGACACCATGAATCTCTTCTGGATCACGAAATAGACACGATCTTAATATTGAAATGGACCTCCTTCAAAATGCTGCCACATTCCTCCCTCAAAGCTAACAGATTTCACGAGGACCGCCTCTCATTCAGTATCATGAGCAGCACGTATCACTGCTCAGAGTAACTAATACCTCCCTTACAGAAGGCATCATATGTAAAGCACTAAAAACTGGACAAATCCTTCTGCTATTGAAAAGGAAACCATCTTGATTCCAGTGACCTAATAAACTATCGACCTATCATATCTTCCAGAGAAGATTATCTTGCACACTGCCATCCAAAATATCACAGACTGCCACCAGAAGCCAACATCATCTCCAAAACATGCTGTAACTCACAGAAGGCAGTAAAACACAACACAACCATAAAACTCACCACCTTAGCGCATCAACAAAACATACAAACCTATTACATCGCCAGACTGGAATTAAGAAGTGGGAAAAAAAGAAAAAACAAAAACAAGCCTTTACATATTATACACAGATTTTAAAACAGAGGTATCTCGTCCCTCAACTTCTTTATGTACACAAGGAGCTGAAAACTCACCTTTTCAAGATGTGCGTCATTCAACATTGAACAAGAATCCCAATGGCACATTAGCCTAACTGCAAGAGAAATCACTTCCGAGAGCATATGATCCTGATCCTAATGTTTTCCTTTGTCTGCACAAAACACAGGGCCCAATTGCTTTCTAGATATGCGTGCACTTGCTTTCATATTGCCTCCTAGTGGATTATTTCCTAGAAGTGCAAAATGCACATAGGTTTGTATTTTCTGCAACCAAGATTTCAATCTCAGCAAAGAGAGGTAAGAGTGAATAATCACCTCTTCCCTTGCTGGACTAGTCATGAGGCAAATTTCAGGCAAGAGAATGGCTCTGTGGAAAAACAATCTATTTGTCGAAAAACTAAGTTCTTGAGAACTGCCACAAGCACATCAGCACTACAAGACTGAACTCATACTAGTGTGGAGCACCAGAGTCTATTTAGAGTGTCTGCTTTCATATTAGTCTTCCCCTATAAAGGGAACACAACTAGAATAAAAATAGTCTTGAGTGACCAGTCCCAGATTTATATTGGTAGGTTTGTGTGACCTACTTCCACACTGGAAGCATGATTTGAGGCCTAAGAATTTGCAGGTCAAGGGCTGTTCGAACAGTTGTGGGTCAGATGCTTGATAATGCACTCCACAGCGGAACTGACACGGATTCATAGTCGTGATTTCAGGGACCTCCAGAGGGCAATGGCAAGACACAAGTTTACATTGATCACTTGGGTACAGAAGGTTCCCAGAGCAAATTAGAGACTATCTTGCATGTCAACTTTGACTGGGAAATCAACGATGTAATAAAAAGGTGAGGATCTCCTCTACAAACGTTTTGGAACCTTTCTGAAAAGTCTTGGAAAGTTCTACTTGATGGAATGAACTACAGCTCCAACAGTGCACTTGGTTGTGATTCTTAAAAGATGGAATGGTGAATATATAATATTCTGAAAACAACAATGCCAAGAAGCCCTGAGGGTCTGCTTGCCTTGCAGTTTTCAAGACTCGAAGGGCAGGAGAAATATTATTTTCACCTGTGCAGTACAGCTCCTACACCTCCTTTTTCCTTGTGGTTTTGAAGCAGTGCCCTACTCCTGTGCTCCTTCAGAATCTCCTTTCCTCCTGAGCTCCTATTGCAAATCCTTGCTACAGACGCCTTTTCTCTATCTTCTTGCCTCCGGTGCTTGTGTTCCCTGCCATCAGGCTTCTTGCTGCCTATTCCTGGGCTCAGACTGCTTCTCCATGCCTGCTATGATCCAACTAATGCCAGCTTCCATTCTGGAAACTGCTCAGCCAAAGCGTATTGTTGTATTTTGTGCCAACACCAAGATTAGTCAATCTCCAAGTTCACTAGTTTCAGCCCCAGTGGATTAACCCCACAGGGAACCTTTTCAGGGACGGAATTCAGATTTGGTGTTGATAGGTTAATAATATTGTCGACTTGGAGTGAGAGGAGGCAGAAGGTCAACTATTCGAACAATGGATCAACAACCGCAATCCTCATTTGAACTGTTTGGCTACCTTGAACCGACACACCACCTACCCAGCGGATAGACATAGGTGTTCCATAAACATACAGATTCAAATTCATTACTATAACATCCCAAAGAACAAAGAGACAATCTACCCTTCGGTGAGTATTTGAGCAAGAGAACAAACTACTCCATGCTGAACAATATACAATGATCAGGCAGAAGCACTGACCAAAAATGCTAAACAAGATTTTATAGCATGCCAGGAAATGCGTTAAAATTGGTAAAATAGATGCCATTTTGGAATTACATGCTAAGCTAGAGATTAACTGAATTACTTATGTGAGCACCATCTCCCCAGTTTGAAATCATCTGGAATACACTGTGCATAAACATTAGAAAATCCTGAACATATGCATCAAAAGCCTCTTGAGGCTCCGTGTTTGCTTTCAAGCGAGAAGTGTAACGGACGTGCTGGAGAAAACCAGACCCATAGCAGTCTGGTCCATAAAACAAGGAAGACTGAGATCCATCCGGAATAACAAGACACTGTCTATGCGGTATCTGCAGCAGTTGTGGACTCACCAAAAGCACCAAAGAACTAGATTTGGGATTGGGAATTAGTCACACACAAACTGCAACAGTGAGCATGCCATTTACTTAAATCAATGCCCTTGCAACTGAAACCTTATATGGGTGACAAAAAAAGTCAAAATATGGATTTTAGCACACTGAAGCAATAGCCAAGGCAAACGTAGCACTAGAAAGATGGTAACACACAGCATTTGACAAGGTCACTACGAAAACGAAATACATGGACTATAACAGAAAAGATCCACCCAACCCCAAAGCCCCAGTATAAGCAAAGGTTTTGTTTCAGAAGAAACAGCAATCGATTTAGAAATTACATACGATCATCACAGTCTGAACGACGAGAACTCTTCGCAACAAGTCTGAAGCGGAGAAACCATAAGCCTTAAGTTCTAGAACGACCACCCTCTCAAATATATATATATATATATATGCAAAGAACTCCGTCCAACAGCATCCAGATTGTCAGGAAAGACTAACACGGACCCAAAATAGCTTCGTGCAAAAAAGGTTATTTATTCTATTCCATATCGGCATCACGCACCGCCATGACGCGTTTCGACCCAAGAAGGGCCTTGATCACATGACGCTGTCAGGGAAAGCCACCAAATTTAAAGTGCAAAACATGAGCATCACGTGACCATAGGGCCAATAGACATAGAAAACATATATTGACACAGCATTGCATGTACATATTACAGATCCAATTAATCTTGTATTTGGTGGCTTGGGATTGACATACAGTTTAAATAGACGTGCAAAACCTGCAATAGTGCATAAGAACTCATGTGCAAAGTACGCAACATTTCACAGTACCTCCCCCTAGTGGGGCAAAAGGCACGAATGGATCGGATTACCTGTATAAAGTGCAAAGTGCATATATAAAAAAATATAATCCTAAAATCCAGACAGCAAAGGCCTATGCCCAGCATATTACCTCTGAAGCAATGTGCAAAATACAAGCAATAGTGCAAAATGATGCGGCTTAATGCAGATGTGCATAAATCATATCGCAATACACACATACATATGGTCTGATTTGGGGGTTAACATGCACCTTGCTGGATATTTGCTTGAAAATTATAGAAGCATTTTTGAAGCCTAATAAATCGCTTCTATAAGGATTCCTGTGTGCCATCCTTCTGTGCGTCCTGGTAACAGAGCTGTGAAAGAACAAAAAACAGGGCTGGTCTCGGAGTTTTCTCTAATATATATATATATATATATATATATATATATATATATATATATATATATATATATATATATATATATATATATATATTCACTGAAAAAACCATAGGTTTCAGGGACGTTATAGTTAGTTGGACATTTCTCTTGTACAAAACCATAGAAATTCCCCCATTATAGTTAGTTCAGCTAACTATAACTCGCGCACCCGCAATGCACTGCTGATGACGTCACATATTACATCATTCATGACATGGTCAGTGACATCACTGATGACATCTCAAATGACATCACTGATGACATCACTGATGACATCATCCACGTGAAAATCTGATGCACCTCCTCACACTCTAATATAACCTTTGATACACCCACTGTAAAATACAGACTACCATTTTCGAAACCATCGACACACCAATACCAGTTACTACATACGCACTCACTGATTCCTAGGTCTACACACACACATCCACTCATTCACCCATACAATCACTCATACATGCAGTCACTCATCAATACAACATTATCATAAGCACTCATACACCTATACAGACACTCACACACCACCACTCATCCAGAGTTTCTCACACACCTAGTCAGTCATGCAAAGAATCAATCACACTTCCATTTACTGTCCTATACAGTTATACACACACCACATCACTTATTCAAACAGAAACAAACGCATACTTACTCTCTTATTCAATCACTGATACAAGTACACGCTCATCCATACAGCCACTCCCACAATCACTGACTCTCACGTATAGTCATTTATATACTTCAACTCTCACATACAATGCCTTTTACATATGTAGTTACTTGGACATGTACCACTGAGACATCCATTCACTCATCAACACACCCATACACACACTCACCCACCCATACAGCTGTTTCCACATGCACTCTTGAACCCATACACACAGTGAATCAACCACTCAAACATCTATGCACAGAGTCACACACCTCCCACCCACCCACACACACACACACACTCAGGCACCCATACAAATACTCAGACAACCAATCGATAACCCATATAGACACTCATGTACCTACTGACCAACCCATGCAGCAGCTTATACAAAAACAGACAGACTGATACAGACATTCACACAGTTTAGTCACTAACCCATGCATTCAGTAAGACACGTTTAATCACTCACTTAAACAGTCAGTCACGCACCTACTAAATCCTCCATCCAGACACTTATACACCCACTCATTCTTCAATACACCTTGGCATATATATATATATAATACATATTTAAACTTTAAAGAAAAACAGTCACTGGATGATGTCATCAGTGATGTCATCAGTGATGTCACTGACCATGTCATGAATGATGTAATATGTGACGTCATCAGCAGTGCATTGCGGGTGCGCGAGTTATAGTTAGCTGAACTAACTATAATGGGGGAATTTCTATGGTTTTGTACGAGAGAAATGTCCAACTAACTATAACGTCCCTGAAACCTATGGTTTTTTCAGTGAATTTCAATGGTTTTTTAAATGCTAATTTCAGAACTATAACGTCCCTGAAACCTATGGTTTTTTCAGTGAATTTCAAAGGTTTTTTAAATGCTAATTTCTAACTATAACATACCCGTCGCGTTTCCAGAGTGGTGGAGAAAGGTGAGCGTGGCCTCCGAAACACCTCTTAGCAAATCCCACTGTGTGGGATTTACTGGAGGTAACAGGAGGAGTAGTTAGCCCCCAACGTCAACCTTGGGGCCCAACTATCCCTTTTATTACCACCAGTAAGTCCCACACAGCAGGATTGCTAACTTCTTATATCAGGCCCGCCCCCTCCCTCCACCACTGTGCAAACGTGCCCCCTAGCACGTTGTAAGTTGGGGGAGGGATCCCCTTGAATCCTGAGGGTCCCTGGGGGCCAACTAGCCCACCAGGTACCTCCAGTAAGCGCCACAGAGCTGCTTTGCAGAGAGGTTGTCCAAGGCCACGCCCCTTTTTACACCTCTCTGCAACGCAGCTCTGTGGCGCTTACTGGAGGCCCCTTGTGGAAAAGCAATCTGCTTTGGATTTTGGAAGCGAGAGCAGGAAACCTGCTCTCGCTTCCAAAATCCAAACCAGTGTTTGCTATGACAGGGCGGGAGCCGCACGGCTCCCGCCCTGCCATAGCAAACAGCAGTGTCCCGGGGGTGGGCACCCCGGGACACTGCAGGAGCCGGCCCTGGGGGATGGCGGTCCCCAGGGCCATTGAGGGCTCCTGGAGGGGGGCCGCTATTGTTATTTGGGCAATGCCCCCGGGACCTGGCCCACCCGGGGGGGCCTCATTTAAATGAAGCGCGGGAGTCCGCGCTTCATTTTTTTAAATAATTTCGGCGAGATTCGCGACCCCAATGTGAATTCCGCCGAAATTATTTAAAAAAAATGCTTTTGTTGGCACCTGGGGGTCCTTGTGGGACCCCCGGAGCAGGCCTAGGGGGTCAGGGTGTTTCTACCCTGCCCCCTTTTCTTGTTTTTTAACCTTTTTTTTTTTTTACTGTTTTCTTGTGACTCGGTTCTACCGAGTCACAAGATGGCTGCCAACACTTCCTGGTTTGGAGTGTTGGCAGCCAATCCGAGTGAAACTCGTGCTCGGGAGGGTTCGCGAATCCACTGCGGCCATAGATATCGAAACTTTTTCTTTTTCTAATTTCTCAGGAACTACTGAACGGATTTACACCATTTAACAAAAAGGGATCTTTCTGAACCAAGACCTACCTTTTTGCCAAATTTGGTGTAAGTCCGTTCAGCAGTTCGGGCTGTAGCTTTGTCTAAAGTGGAAACTAACATGGGGAAACGCGTTTTGGGACCCCCCTTTTTTCTCGGCCCCCGCTTGACGAATCACCCCGAAACTTTCAAGACAGGAGCTGACCGGAGCGGGCCACTAGTTTGGAAAATTACGCGAAGATTCGTCAACCGGCGCCAAAGTTATTGGGAAAACAAAAAACGCTTTTCCTATGGAAACTAGGTCCTAACTATAACTACCTACTGGCGACCGCCAGTAGGTAATATGTATATATAGGGCTCGGAAGTGTGCAAGTTGTTTTTCTTCGAAGAAGTCTTTCAAGTCACAAGGTATAGTGGCTCCTCCTCTTGCTTGTATTGCGCATAGTCAACGACTCCATTATTAGATTGTTTTCCGTTTGGCGGATGAAGTGAAAAGATAGCATATGCTATGAAGATGACCATGTAGTAATGTAAGGTGTTATGTATATACACTCAAGGAGCACAATTCACCGGGGAGGAGGGTGGGCGCATGTGAATCTACCGCACTACATGTCACAAACAGATGCTAACTGGGTAAGTAACATTCACCGCTTAATGGCATGTGTGGCTGTAGATACATATGCTTAGCATTGACTAAAAAGCAGTTCTCACTGTAAGCGGTGATTAACTTGTGCTAAGTACATTCGTTTGAAATAGTGTATGTAGTACTGCTTGACCCCCATTTGCTTGTTATCATGCCATAACATCTACACAGTAATGTTTTGTAAATGTATGTGGTGTAGTCCATGTAGGTGCTTTACATATGTCAGCTATTGGAATATTCCCTATAAATGCCGTAGAAGCCCCTTTTTTGCGTGTAGAGTGGGCTTTTGGTGGGATAGGAAGTGTTCTTTTGGCTTTAGCATACCATGTTTGGGTACACTTTACTATTCAACGCCAACCTGCAATACCTGATTTAGAAACTGCTTTACCTTTATGTGGTTTTGAGAATGCCACAAACAGTTGTTGAGTTTTTCTGAAAGATTGTGTTCTATTTGGGAAACAACCGTTACAACGCATTTGCGTTGTAACGGCATGTGGGGTAAAAGCATGCGTTGTAACGTCATACAACCGTTCTATCTATACAGTACATTAGTGCTGCTTTAACATCTAATGTATGTAAAGCTCTTTCTGCTACTGAGTCTGGTTGAGGGAAAAAGACAGGTAATTCAATGGATTAAGCCATGCTAAAATGGGATACTATCTTGGGTAGAAATTTAGGGTTAGTTCTTAAAACCACTTTGTCCTTATGTATTTGGAAAAATGGTTCCTCTAAAGTTAATGCTTGAATTTCTCCTACTCTTCTGAGTGAAGTAATTACAATGAGAAAAGCGAGTTTCCATGACAAGAATTGTAACTGCGTAGCGCGCAATTGTTCAAATGGTGGACCCATAAACCTTGTTAGCACAATATTGATATTCCACATTCTTGTAGGTGGAGCTCTAGGTGGAATAACTCTATTAAGTCCTTGTAAAAAAGCTTTAATTACAGGAATTCTAATTATAGAAGTTTGCTCTCTATTTTGATGATATGCATCTAATGCTGTAAGATGTATTTTTATAGAAGTAAAAGCTAACTGCAGCTTGTAGATGAAGCAGGTAACATGTAAAAAGTTTTGCGGTGATGCGTTTAGTGGATTAATGTTGTATAAGTGACAATAATGAACAAAGCGTTTCCACTTTGCTGCATAGCATGCCTGTGTTGTGGGTCTTCTTGCTTCTTTTAAGATATCCATACACTTTTGTGGTAAATTTAGATAGCCAAATTCTAAGTCCTCAGAGACAGCTTGAAAGATTTAGAGATCTGGGATTTGGGTGTATTAGTGCTCCTTGGTTTTGAGTGAGGAGGTCTTGTGTGTTGGGTAGTAGTTGATGTGGGACTACTGACAACTCTAGTAGTGTTGTGTACCATGGTTGTTTGGCACATGTGGGAGCAACCAGAATGAGTGTGGGGGATGTCTGCCTCAGTTTGTGAATGTCAAATGGAAGTAGGGGGGAGAGGTGGAAAAGCATATGCAAATATCCCTGACCAATTGATCCATAGTATATTGCCCTTGGAGTGTGAGTGTTGTAACCTGGAGGCGAAGTTTTGATATTTTGCATTCTGTGGTGTTGCAAATAGGTGTATGTCCGGTTGTCCCCTTTGCTGGAAGAATGGGTGTAGGACCTGTGTATTGAGTGCCCACTTGTTGATTTGGCATGTCCTGCTGAGAAGATCTGCTAAGTGGTTGTCTACTCCTGGTATGTACTGTGCCAACAACTGAATGTTGTGCTGTTGAGCAAACCTCCAGATTTTTTAAGCTAGGAGAGATAGTTGTTGAGATTTGGTCCCCCCTGTTTTTGCAGATGATACATGGTAGTCATGTTGTCTGTTTGGATTAGGACTACTTTGCCTTAGAGGTGAGGAAGGAATGCTTTTATCGCTAGATGAACAGCTAGCAGCTCTAGGTGACTGATATGTAGAAGGGATTGACTGTGTTCAATGCCCTTGTACAGTTATTTCCTGTGAGTGCGCTCCCCAGCCAGTCATAGATGCGTCTGTTGTTTGCGGAATTGGGTGTATAAAGGGCCGCCCTTGTAACAGTTTCTTGGAGTTCCGCCATTGCAGAGATTGGCTAACTTGACAGATTATTAACACTAGATCCTCTAAGTGACCCTCCGCTTAAGACCATTGTTGCGTTAAGCTTTGTTGTAGAGGGCGCATATTGAGTCTGGCATGAGGTACTATGGCTATGCATGATGTCATGGTCCCTAGGAGAAGCATAACTGTTATAACAATTATTTGTTTTTGAGGTTGAAACAGTGGCACCAAGGTTTTGAAAGTTTGTATTCTGGCTGCATTTGGGTAAGTCATTCCTGTTTGACAATTTAGGATGGCCCCTAAGTAAGAGGACAGAGGTGTGATTTTAGTGCATTTATTGTAAAACCTAGTTTATGCAGTAAATTTACTGTTGTATGTGTGTTTTGAAAACATGTGTGATGTGTTGCTTTTGATAAGCCAGTCGTCTAGATATAGAAAAACGTGTATGTTTTGTCTTCGCAAGTGGGCTGCTACTACTGCCAAACATTTGGTAAAAACCTGGGGGCTGTGGTGACCACGAATGGCAGCACTTTGAATTGAAGGTGCTGTCCATTGAAAGCAAACATGAGGTTTTGCCTGTGTGCTGGGTGAATTGGAATGTGAAAGTATGCATCTTTTAGGTCTAATGCAGTCATGAAGCTTCCCTGTTGGAGAAGTGGTATGATGTCCTGGAGAGTGACCACATGAAAATGTTCTGAAAGGATGTCCCTGTTCAGAGGTCTGAGGCCCAGTATGGGTCTTAAAGTTCCATACTTTTTGGGTATAAGAAAGTAAAGGGAATAGATCCCTGTGCCGCCTTGTTGCAATGGTACTGGTTCTATTGCTCCTTTGTTTAATAGAGCTTGAATTTCTTCTGTTAATAGTGTTTGATGGTGTGTTGATAACCTGCAAATGCGGGGTGGGATGTTTGGAGGTGTTGAAGTGAGCTCCAGACAATAACCATGTTGGATAATATCGAACACCCATTGATTGGATGGGATATTTATCCATGCGGGAAGGAACTGTTGTAGTCTTCCCCCAACAGGTGTTGTGTTATCAGAGGGGAATGGTAGGCGAATCAAGCCTTGGTGTTGGTGAAGGTAGTGTTTTTGTTAAAACCTCCTTTACCTCTGCCTCTATTATCGTTTTCTCTCTAGGACCCCCTATAGTATCCTCTAGGAGAGGTTGTTTGATTTGGTGTTTTGTTATAGGAGGTGGATGTGTCAGTAGTGGTTGTTTTTGATCCTCTGCGATATGAGGAGTGACGAAAAGTGCCCCTTTGATATTGCATTTGTAGGGCTCCCATCGATTTAGCAGTTTCATTGTCTTTTTTAATTGTTTCTAGGAGAGTATCCACCTGTGGCCCAAAAAGATGCTCTCCATCAAAAGGAAGGCCTAGTAAATTCTGTTGGACTTCTGGTTTAAAACCAGATACTCTTAACCAGGCATGTCTCCTAGTATAAGGCTGGTGTTTATCCCTCTAGCCGCTGTATAAGCAGCATCAAGAGCACATCTTTTGTTTGTATTTTTAGACGAGTTTGCCCTCTGATGCAATTTGGTATGCCCTTTTTTATGTTCCTCTGGGAGATGTAAAATGTCCTTAATTTCGTCCCAGTGTGCCCTATCATACCTTGATAACAAACCTATAGAGATGGCAATTCTCCAATGATCGGATGATTGTGCTGCCACCCTTTTTCCTGCCGCATCTATGCGTTTGCTTTCTTTGTCTGGTGGGGGAGCCTCACCAGTTGTCTGAGAGTTTGCTCTTTTGCAAGCAGTAGCCAGTACTAAAGTGTCCGGTGTAAGTTGACTTATAATGGAAGTAGGGTCTGCTGGGGAAGGCATATATTTTTTATCAACTCTAGGAATGATAATTCCAGACCTGACAGGGTCATTGAATATATCAGTGGATGTCTGAGCATTCCTTTTAGCATGGGAAGATATTGTGTGGAAAGAGGAAAAGAGGAAAGAGGAAAGAGTTTCAAATAAAAAGTCATCCTCTATTTCCTCAGTATGTAATGGTACCTATGGAAATTAGCTGCCCTACTGATAAGGTCATGATAGGTAGTGGTATCATCAGGTGGGGAGGGTTTACATCGATAAAGAAAAGTGTTATCTGGTGGATCTGTGTCAAATGTATCCCAGTCGTCCTGTGGGGGTATTGACTGTTGGTCGTCGTCCTTCCCATCCCCTATAAAAGAATGTAATGATTCCTGTGGTGAATGCATGTGTTCATGAACTGGGGAGTTTTGTGTTGATGGAGTTTGTATATGTTGTAGTAGAGGAATCAGTGGCGGCTCCTCTGCTTAGGCAGAGGAGCATCCCCCCACTGCTTCAACTGCAAGCTGAATACAAAAAATAAAATGATAACGTTTTGTTATTATCATTTTGTTTTTTGTATTCAGCTTGCAGCTGAAGCCAGGTGGGCGGGGCTATGCTCCCCACTTCACAGGGGGAGGAGTGGTGGCAGCCCCTAAAGTGCGCATGATGGTTTGGCCAGCCGTCTCAGGCCGGCCAAACCGTCATGCGCACTCTGCATGTTCTCCACCCAGGCTGCATTAGCAGCCTGGTTGGAGAACATGCACAGCCTGCCAGCCCCTGCCGTAGCGCCGAACCACGATGCTCAGACCAATCAGAACGCTGCTGTAAGGCAGCGTTGTGATTTGTCAGGGGATTCTGGGAGGCTGTGTGCTTCCTGCCGAGTGCAGAAAGGAGGATGGAGGAAAAAGAGCCGGCGGCAGGCGGTATAAAGGTAAGTGCTATTTTAAAAAAATATATATTTTCCACCCCCTTCCGTCCCCCCTTTCCTCCGCCCCACCACCCCTGTTATAGCAGCCGCTACTGGGAGGAGGGCTAAAGCGAAGTGTACTGGTGACTTTATCCTCTTTCTTCCTGTTTGTTACAGGAATGTCTCTTGAAAACAGGGTTGTCTCTTTGCAGGTTGTGCATGTTCCTGAGGGGGATTGGTGAGAATTCTTCCTGTATCAGGATGGATAATTAAGAGTTTCTGTCGAGAATCCAGTTGCTAATGTACATTTCTCAAGTACTGGCTGTACAGTCTGTGGAGAATGCACAACTGTTTGCATTCTGGGCTCCGACCTTAGTTTTTCTCCCACAGGTTTCGGTGCCGATTAGTTCGGTTCCGAAGCTTTGGATTTGGATGCGGAGTACGATCTTTTTTTCGGATCTGAGGGTTTTGGTTCCAAAGATGTGGATGCGCCTGCTTGAGATTGTTTCGGTGCCGAAACTGTGGATTCCGAGGTGAACTGTTTAGGACCGAGGAGTTTAGGCTGTTTTTTCAGAGCTGAGCCGAGGCCAGACTTTCCGGAATCAGCCGGTCGGTGCTTACCATGGCTGGAAGGCAGTGGAGGCCCAACAGCAGACTTTTGTAATGCTTGTTGTTTGGGTTGAACTGGATGTGGCAATTTACTCACGATTTGTTGCCCTGATGTGAGGGTATCTTGTTCTGCGTCTGAGTTGGGGCTCGGCTTTGGAGAGAAATTACCCTCATCTGCAACCGATGGATGTGCCTTCATTTCCGTTTCCTCCGAACCGAAAATGTCTGGTGTTTCGACGATACTGAGTCGATACATTTGCAGTCTTCTGGCTTTACGATCTTGTAGAGTCTTCTTTGACCTGAATGATCTGCAGGCCTCACAGCTTTGTTCCTGACGATAGGGAGATAGGCAGGAATTACACACCTTGTGTAAGTCTGTTTGCGGAAATTGAGAATGACATGAAGGACAAAATTTAAAAGGTGTCCGTTCCATCACCTTTTGGTTGTTTTGTAAGAAAAACGTATGAGAGAATTTCCGCCCGGAAGGGCGCAATGGAATCGCATCCCCCCAGACGAATTTGACGTTAATATAGTTTAGTATAAGTAGAGACTGATTTTCGATCGAAATCAATACCGACGATGTTAGAAAAGGATCCTAATAACTGTGTCAACCAGAGCAGAGGAACACACGACTAAACCCGATGACGGAAAAAAATAATCTAACAATGGAGTTGACGATCATGCGCAATACAAGCAAGAGGAGGAGTCTCTATACCTCGTGACTCGAAATACTTTTTTTGAAGAAAAACAACCTGCACACTTCCGAGCCCAACACTAGATGGCAGACTTATGCTAAGCATGTGTATCTACAGCCTCACACACCATAAAAAAAAAAACCACACACACACACACACACACACACACACACACACATATATATATATATATATACACACATGGAGTATTACAACACTGACCCTAGGAATGGCCTTCTGCATCTCCTGTATACGATGCTCGATTAAGAGGCTGTTGGTAAAAAAAAAAAAAAGACCCGGGCTATGTAAAAGTAACTCTTACAATATGGCTCCCCAAGGTCAGGGTGATCCAGTATAAGAAAAACCTCTGCAGTCATTTAGCAAAAAGGCTACTTCCAACTTGGCTCCACACTCTTTTGTAGGTCTTGACGTCACACACTCATTACTCATTTATGGCTAAGCCACAGGGAGGGGGAGGCAAAGACCCTATAGCGCTAGTGGTGTCTCTGCTTCCCTTCTCCTGCAGTTGTTGCTTGCCCCCGCCCCTCCCTCCTGCCACAAAAAAATAGCACTATGATGCAGCAAGTGCTGGGCGCATCATAGCGCTTATTTTTTTCAAATGTTTAGCCAGGTTGCAAAGAAGCCACGCTGCTGTACAACCTGCCTCAAATACATTGGCAAAGCTAATAGGTCTTGCAAAGGCACAACCGATTGGCTTTGCCAATGCTAGGTTTTTCCTCATTTTTATAGCCGAAGCAATACAAGTGCCCTAGTAGGTCCTCTATTAAACAGCCATTTTCTCAGGATGGGGTAAGTGTCAGTTGACCACCATCCTTGTGTGGCCAATAAACTGCCAAACACACATGAAGAAATCTTGCAAACAATGCATGTTGTGGAAGTTTACATGCAAATAAATGTTTTCTATATGTGTAATAATGGAACCAGTTAAGCCCACATGAAGCCTTGTGTTGCCTTCATACTCACTAGAGTAGTGGGTCACAGTGCTCATAGCAATTCGAAGATGCACAGTTTTCTCCATGAATCTATCTGCAATCACATGGTTATTATTCCACAACTTAAAGGATCTAATCTTCTGCTCATTAACTTTCTACAAGTACTAGACCAGGTCCTGTAAGAACAGTCTCTTACCTCTACACAAGAGAGACAAGTGCAAACTAGTCAACTTTTATCACACATTGCACTTTGACTATATGGACCGAGACACCACCCGAGATAGGTAGTCAAAGGGATAGTAGGAGAAAGAGACCGTCCTGTCCTGAAGAACTGCAACTGACTCATGCAGGGCACTTGACAGGCAAGAAACACGTCAACACACAAGACATGAAGGGTCCCAAACAACCCTTTTGATTTTAATTTGCTGAAGGGAAACACCAATTAAAGTAAAATACTTATCTACCTCAAGCAATTTTAGCTTGTTAGGTCCCCTTTGGTAATATCTAAAAAAGAAATTGCACCCTCTAGTTCAAACAGTCCCCCTATAAATGCAGCCTCTTGATGAGGAATATCTCTGGAAGAAAGAACCAAAGACACAAAAACACAAAGAAAAAAATCTCCCAACATGGTGGCGCCCATCAAAGGACAGTCCTACACCCTGGGTGAAGTGTAAAAACCAGATGAAGCATTCCACTTAGAAGGGTGAGAGTTTTGAGCCCTTTTTAATAAGAACCTAAACCATTAACACCTAATTGGTATATCACTTTATTGCACTCCTCCTACTAGACCTAATATAAATGCCACCTTTTCAGCTAACTTGGGTCTCTGTCCATCTTTTCCAAAGTAATCATAGATCCTCCAACACCCTTGTCTGTTCTATGACCACACTTCGCCTCTAGCACTGCTGCACAGGAGAGTATCTTTTTGTACCTATGAGAAAGCTGAAGGGGATATAGGTATCATGGGCCATTTCTATATTGTATACTTTCTCCAGCTCTTCCAGCACGGCCAGGTCAACAAGCAGGACACCTTCATCCGATTTCACTTCCACCAGTGTCGGTTCAGTACAGCCAATGGCTCTTGCCTTTAAGCCCTGTCAAACAAAGAAAAGAGTGTGAGACAGGAGCTAAAGAATGAGCTAGAAGAGTGAACCTACTCCTGCAGCTAACCTAAAATTACCATTCACGTTCATGTCAAAGCTCAGAGACACTAAAATGTACTGTCCCATCTTTGAGTTAAAGATTATACTCATGATTGCATGTCCATTGACGGATGGACGGGGTCAGACAGACAGACACACACACACACACTTTTATCCCAGAACAAAAACCATGCAGACACTAAACTCATCATTCACTAACAGATCAAAGATCATGTTGACAATGCCACTGTCGCTCATCCTTAGAGGTGATCACTCACAGTGTCTGGAAGGATGTGGTGCTGTAGTTAGTGGGCCTCACCTCACCCCTCCCTGTTGGAGACTCAACCTCAGCAGTTACCCCGCTTCCTTTTGAGGCCTACTAACGGCCAGTTGACCACAGGTCTCCTAGTTCTACACACTGAGACAGCACTGATCTAATTAAACAATACTTTCCACATTCCACATCACAGATGCATGTTTCACCAGTTAGTTCCCTCTCATCCTTTGAATTCCTTATACTGCATGGCTATGCTTTATATCATTTGGATTGCCCCAGATATTTGGTGGCAAAATCATTGTTATACGCAAGTCAGCTTGGTCGTACACCACCAACTAACTCACTTCCACAGTCCCTAAAAAACATTCTGTCCTCTTCTTCAAACCCAGCACCGAAACATCACTCAACATAATACACTAATGATGACCACACACCCTCTCAATATCTTCCTTAATGAAGTGTATCTCCCTCGCAACAATACCAGTCAATTGTCAGTAATCACGTCTCCGCAAACTAAAATCCAACAAGGTCATTGCACCTGCTCCTTCGTACTCCCAGGAGCTAAACACCTTCAGGAGAACCATCAGAGAACTCAAATCCTATTACCACACTGATCTTACCTTTCTTAAGCTTATTTCAAAGGACAATGCTTATTTCAAAAGTTTTTCTCCAGACTTTCTCTAAGGACAGTTAGAAAAGCAAGGTTTTACTCAAAGCAGTTTTTCAGGTAATCAAGATGCTTCTGTCCCGTGCTCCATCAAGAACCAAATGCCTTATCAAAAGATTAACAAGATAATGGTCACATTACCACTCCACACTCTGCCGACTGATTCTTAATATGCCATGCAGCACCCATTTATGGGCCTCATTCTTTCCATCTCTTTTTCCTTCGGGATCTTTAAAATATCCTATGCGGAAGGCGTTCTGCTCACTCTGACCTCAGTAAGTTAAGGAGTATTGCTTATGTGCCTGTGTGTTTATTGAAGGTACGTCATAGAATCTTACTGGAACACAGCGGCATTAACTCGTATAAGGGGATGGAGAGATACTGATGCCTGTAATCGCACTGACTAGCATCTGATGCTTCACACATGGGAATGGCTAGCATTGCATGGTTTATGGGTACACTATGGCATTGACATGCGTGGGATGGTGGATACCTGGGCACATGATGGCGCCGACTGGCATATGACAGGGAATACCTGAACACCTGGTTGCTGGCAAATGATTTGAGAATACTTGGACACATGATGAAAATGACAGACATAACAGCCCAAGTATTAGAATACCTTGTAACACGCCGACAAGAACTCACATCAATTTTATGTAAGAAAAATTAAAGAGTGTAATTTGTAGACAAAATATATAGATATTTTTTTTAAACTAACACACGACTATCTGGGCTCATTAATTAAAAAATACTGGCATTCTGGGCAATGTTTGTGTAGCTTGGGGAAATGATAAGCTCCTATGTACTATATAAAATAAGCTTACTTACAAAAAAAAAAAAAAAAAAGTTACTGACTAGAGAATGGATATATTTTTTAGAAAATGACAAGCTGTTAATTGGGATGGGGGCACAATAATTTATTTTCTAAATATTTTTTACCTCTCCAAAATACTGCAAGCTGATAAATAAATGATAATGCTAGCTGATGTGAAAACATATTTTGTTACTGTAAGGGAATTTATTTCCTTGGAAAAAGACAGTTTCCTGCTGCCATGGTAGGCTTTTGACAATTGATGTGGTGACATTATATAAACTATACTTTTAGAACGTAATTATCCCAATACAAGACTGCTGTACCTGTAAAATTGGTGTGACCTACCTCTGTTGTCTAAGCCTGTATGTTCTGTCTGAGCCACTAGCTCTGTGGTCTAAGGCTTGAGAATGTGAGAGCTATGTAGCCTTTCTAATAGACTATCATGTTATGATAGATAATCCACGGGCAGGATGGGAAAATGAAAGGAGGTAGAAGTGAATGAAGATGCTTTAATAATAGCTTTTTTGTTACAGGACCAATTTCATATTGCAGTTTTTATTTTTAAGCACAAATACGTGCAACTAGTATCCAATTTATGGCCCTCAATTTATCAACCGTGGGAGGATTCCTGCATAATCACACCACATATTACCAGTAAGGACTTCACTCGCTGGGCCATCTTACTAGTTACTTTATCGAAATGATACACCATTTTGTATTGTACAGCCAGATTACTCGTCCCACTTGTAAAATCGATGGCTTTTTAGCCAATTCCTTGGGAAATTGTGCTGTAACATACCTACCTGTCTCATTTTCCGGTCGAAGCCTACCAGACAGCGCAGCTGTATGGTTTGCTAACATTTTGGGGACATTCTGAAAGCTTCCCTGGGAATGCATTCCGCCCACTGCTTACCATTGGCTTTGTGTTTTGTAACTCACATTTGCTTGTTTTCGATTTGCTTGCTTGATTTGTTTTAGGCTGTCCAGCTTCAGTTATTCCCTCCCGTGGAGCACGGTCGATCTACTGTATTTTTCCACTGTGCTTGCTTTCTGTAAACAGGCCTTTAAATCTTGTTCTTATATTGCCACATTTGCTATGCAGTCAAAGACAGAGGTCAGTGTCAGGCTCTGTCTTCCGAGGGAGCTTGGTGTTTACTTTTCTTTCTCCGACTTCAAAGTGAGAGGATTTATATGACAATCTTGCTGTGAAAGCAAAGGCTTTTTTCTAGCACATAACAAAAAAAATTAAATGTCTGCAAATGAACTGTGCAGATATTTCAGAATATATCAGAATTAAAAAAGCACAAATGAAGCACTTTTTTGTAATTCTGAAGTGTGGTGGAAACATATACTTTAATATATTCAAAACAAATCAATACACTAGGTGCTGACATTTCCACACATTATTGTTTGTGCGCTATATACTTTTATTAGTAAAACTGTATGTCTCTGCAAATGTAATGGTCATTTCAATTGAAAATGTGTTGTCTGTAATGGCAGTGCGCAACCACACCATGCTTACTCCACACTACATCACTCCACTCTCCTCGACTCCACTCTATGCCCCTCAACTGTGCAACATGTCACTCTACTCTACGACCCGCTACTTCACTCCATGCCCCTCCACTCCACTGCCCTCTACGTCATGACACTCCAATCTGTTACTCCACTCCCCTCTACGACACTCCAATCTATGTTACTCCACTATTGAACACTTTACTGTACTCTACAACACTCCACTATGCCACTCTACTCCACTCTGTGCCACTCTACAACACTCCACTCTATGCCATGACCGTCTACGCTACAACACTCCACTCTACGACACTTCACTCTATGCCACTCCACTACAATCTACTCCACAATACTCTACTCCATTCTACGGTATGACACTCTACTTCACTTTACGTCCTTCCACTCCCCTCGACACCACTCTACAACCTCCACGCCACTCACTACACTTTACGCCACTCCAAGCCACTCCACAGCACTCCATTCTACGACAGGGTACTAACTTTTAGCCATGATAAACAGCAGCCACGCTGAAGTAGAGCATAGCTAAAACAAATTGGGAAAGCCAATAGCTCTTCCAGCTTTGCCAATGCTTGTAATGAAAACGTTTACCCTGCAGACCATGAAGTATTGACATATTTCATGAGTGACCCTTTAAACTGTTTATTTAGAAATTTGGCCTGTAAAATGCATCATCTAGCCCTATTTACCAGAAATTTCTGATAAAAAGGCGTGGAGAGAGATGTGGTGTGTAATTGAACCAACCCAGCTCCCTCATTATAGAGCCTTGGGGTTGGGTCAGAATCACTAACTTGGTCAGTGTAAATGTGTCACTTATGTGAAAGTTCACTAGCTATTCACACACAGAGTTCGTCTGGTATAAAAATAGGCCTAAATGGAGAAAGGGACGAAGACAGTGAGAGACAAAAGCGTGTAGTTTTAAGGACGAGACACATCACTCACCCAAAGGTGACATGCTTCATCATTGGGTTCCCTCCTCACAGCAGGACCGCAAAGTGCCTGCTGTGGGCTAAGACTACCCCGCCGGGAAGGAGCTGAGGTGTTTTGTCAAGGATGAGCAATAGCAGGGATCTGAGTGAGGGGCAAAGTGCAACGGACAGTTTAAAACTATCTCCCTGGTGGGCAAAACTCGTAATTTATTCTGGGGCCCCCATTGGATAGGATGAAAAACAGAGTAAAGGACTGTGCATCAATTGCACAGGTCACTTATTACAAGATTGGCATGTTTCTACCCATATATAACTCTGAATTCTTGGGCATTCCTCAGGACCAAAGATAGTAAGTGTCACTCTGCATCAAACTGTATAATAATAAAATACCGGCCTTTAATCAGTAAGCCAGATACAGAATTGGATGGACCCACCACTGGTGTTTTGGTCCACCTATCAAAAAAAAGAAAAGAAAAAACACAACAACATAATACGCTAATATTCAAACCCGTTATCAATTCTAAATTCCAAGAGTAAAGTTAATTACACAGGACTAAGTTTTAAATCTGTTTCATAAAGTGATGCCTATATTCCATAACCATCACCATTCACACTGGTGCTCTGTGAAGAAATGTGTTTTAGAACATTAAGAGTAATCTTACCCCTAGAATAGCTCTATGTATCATTCTCAAGCCTCCGACCTCCCCCCGGCACATTCTAAATACAGGTGATAGTACACTGGCGAAACCTATGTTTGCTCTAAAATGCAGTAAGAACATTTGAGACCTCCTATTCCACACGAGACACAAAATTTGTGTTCATAGAGAGACTTCTTACACATTGTGTTCCATCTCTCCGGTTTTCGGACATTTCCTGTGTGGGTTTTGTTTTTTATGCTATCTAACTCAACCAACTACACAGACTGACTTGAGTCTAAAGACTCCTTGGATGTTTCAAAATCACACTAACTGCAACACAGGAGGGATAATTTATCTAATCACTTGCCTGTGTAAATTGATGTATGTAGGGATGACCTCACGTAAGGTGAGAATCAAGATGATTGAACATAGGAGTTCAATAAAGTGTCATAAATCCAACACTAAGCTCACAAACATTTCCTTCAACTTGGTCACAATGAAGATGACTTCACCTGGATTGTACTTGATAAACCCAGTTATACCACACAAATGGGCAATCTAAAGTCAATATTGTTCTGGAGGGAACAACATTGGATTTTTAGATTAATGAGTCATCGCAAAGGCTTGAATGATAACATTCCTTGGACTCTGTTATAAGAGACACATCACTCTACCCTTTTTCGATATGTATCGGCTAAGAAAGAAGAGGTTCAATATACACGTGAGGACTCTTATGACAGATTCAGGACTTACTCGATCTTTACTATGATACTCCAATGACAATTTTGATTGACTATTTATGTCGAGAATAGATCTTTCTTGACACTGAAGACCCCTGAGCTGACATGTTTTGGTGCAGATTTGCCTCATTACTTCAGTCATGCCTGTTCATCAAATAACCTATAATGAACATTAGCAACTACATTTCCCATAATGCAATAAGATAGTTCACGGCGCCTGTATTTTGGGTAATTAAGACGTTACCAGGGGGTTGGCATGTCTCGATACCACCTTAACTCAATTCCATATTTATAGTACGTCATGAGAATGGCTGACATATAAGAGTGTGAAAAACAGAACACTCTATTGGTATACACATAGAGCGCTTTGGAGTTACGCGTCGACAAGGCCCTTTTAAGAAATTTGGCCGACGTATGCTTCTGATGACTTGTGACGTGTTGCGTGACCAATCCTTGGGCAGTTTATTATGACTCCACGAGTGCAATACTTGTATCTCGCCGAACCCGCCGAGTTGATGGTTGTAATCGCGACACAAGTTAGAGCCTTATGTTCGGCTCCTCTTCATTCCAAATTAATAGATTGGTTCATGGTTTTTACGTTTGAAAGCTTTTATGCCCGAGCACTTGCTTTGATGGGGTTTGTGTTTATTTGGATGACTTACCGGCTGTCCTATAAACACACGAGACGGAGACTGGGTAATGGCCAGTACAATATTGAAATCTTACATGTATAAAACCAGAGATAATTATGTTTACAGTTACAGAACACACATTATATTTCCGAACACTATTGAATTATGATGATTTGGGAGATATCATAGCTGTAACTCATTTAAGAAAGGCCGGGCACTCTATGGATGTTGGCTGTCTCTCTAGCTATGTAAGAACATCTATCTGTGCATCTCCGCTATCAATCAAGCAGTGAACTATTGCTTTTTGACACGTGACGATAATTTTACCCTGGCACATTGGAACATTTAGGTCTTATTTTTTATCATATCCAGGGATACGACACGGGTGGAGATCAGAGGATTGAGAACAATACATAGATCCATTCTAGGGGTAAGATTACCCTTAATGTTTTTTAACACATTTCTTCACAGAGCACCAGTGTGAAGGGTGATGGTTAGGGAATATAGGTATCACTTTATGACAAGGATTTAAAACTTAGTCCTGTGTAATTAACTTTACTTTTGGAATTTAGAATTGATAACGGGTTTGAATAAAAGCGTGTTATGTTGTGTTTTTTAGGTCTCGACCTAGCGACGCAGCGCGAAGCGCTGTCGCTAGCGAGACTTATTGTCGTCGACTTGCTTCGGAAGGGAGACAGGAGATGTGCACGCGCAGGCCGGACTGGAAATGTGAACACGCACGTCCAGGCACGTGATGTGCACATCTCCTGTCCCCCTTCCGTCCTCTCCAGCCGCATTGCACGCACTCCCCAGCTGTCCTGGTTCTTTTACTGGGGTGGTCCTGTGATTTGGAGCGCTGTCTCACCTCGCATCGCTGGTGTTTCGCTGTCCGCTGTCCATGTTTCCTTCCGTTGCGCCTCAATGCCTCCAGGGCTCCGGGCACCGGAGATCTCTTCTGGATACGCCGCCAGCGTATCTGGGTGTGCAGGGCAGTCCACGATCTCCGTCCCGGCAGCCTCAGTTTCTTTAGGCCGCATCTGACGTTCTCGGTGGCCTCCGGAGCGGGGAGATTTACCTTTCCCGCTTCCCTTCGCCACCGCAGGACTCCGTTGCCGCTCCCCCAACGGGTCTCAACTTGGGGAGCGGTGCACGCCCTCCACTCCACCCAGTGCCGGTACACTTCCACCGCCCACTCGGCACCTCAGGATAAATCCGGAGTGCAGACGCCGTCAGGCCAGCCTCAGTGCACCGCTGCCTATGCGGGTCTCGGTGTTGGATGACTTACTCTCAGCGGCAGCTCCCGGTTGGACTGCCGGTCTTGAGATCCGGGTGACTCGCTGTATTTTCACCTTCACTATGCTATCGATCGAGCAGGACTGGAGGCACTGCCAGTTTAGGTATTCCGCTCTCCTCAGCAGTGCAGGCTTTTGGTATTTGTCTGCAGTGAAATTTGGGCTGATTATTTGGCGGACCTTGAAGCTTCATGTCCCAGGGGCTTAGTCCGACAAGTACAAGAGTCTTGAACTGGGATTAATGTCGGATTTTGGTCTGATATCCATAGCTGCCAAGTTGCCCAGGTCCATGCGTGATGCGCTGCGCCAGTCCAGGTTTTTCGTTGCATTCTGGGACTTGTGGACTTGTTTACTCCATTATAATACTGGACTACAAGTCCCAGAATTCAAGGAAAAACCTGGCCTGGCGCTGCGCATCACGCATGGACCTGGGCAACTTGGCAGCTATGGATATCGGGTGAGGGCTCCGGAGCTGCACTAGTGTGCGGCCATTCCCGTCGGCTGCTGGCCACGCCCCCCGAACGCTGCACTTTTAAGGGCACCCTGGCCTCCCGTGTCATGCCCTGTAAATGGCAGTTGAGTGTCTTTTTCACACCATAACTAACAGGATAGTATTAACGGAACATTATCTCTTCCATCTGGAATAAGGGAGGGTTGCTTAAGATTTCAGTGGAGATACCCCTAAGAGAGAACTAGGATTACAGGTTCGAAACCATTCCTTCTTTCTCAGGGGATCTCTATTGATAATCATAAGCACTGAATAGAACGATTAGGTCATCCCATAAGCCTGAAGGAAGAGAGAAAGGTAAACTTAAAGCAAAGAGATTGCTCAAAGGAGCTTGTCCTGCTTAGGAATCAACTCTAGAATCTGAATCCAGACAATAGTGTCTTGTAAACGTGTGACCATATCTCCTAGTTGCTGCCTCGCTGATCTCTGGGATTGGAATAGTTCAAAATAATGCAGCGGTTGCCGCTTAACCTCTGATTGAATGGGCTTTTGATTTTCCAGGTAAGGTTTTGTTAGCTTTCTGATAATACAGGATTATGGAAGAGACTCCCCATCTAAATGAGGATTGTTTTGATGTGGCAAAACCCATTTGCAAAGGCCCATAATTTACAAACAATAGTTTGGACTTTCTCAAGTCCTTAGCCTTGTCCAGATAAAATTGTAACACCCTTTTCACATCAAGAGTGTGCAGAGTCCTCTCTGCAGCAAATAAGGGGTTTGAAAATAGGGTGGGTAAGGTAATAACCTGATTGACATAAAAGTCTGAAACCACTTTAGGAACAAATTTGGGGTGAGTTCTCTTTGATATCCTTTTACTGTGGACACAACACTTTGTGTGGTTTGTGATAACGGTGTGGATTTCGCCAACTGTGTGTAGAGGTAATAGTGACTAGAAATACGTCTTTAAGGACAGATGTTCTAGAGAAACTTTTTGAATAGGCTCAAAAGGACGTCAAATGAGGCGTGAGAACAATATTCAACACCCACTTAGTTGATAGTCTCTTGATAGGAGGATAGATTTTCTTAATGCCTTTAAGAAAATCCTTGACTGCAGGAATTTAAATAAAGGAATTTTCTAAAAAAACATTTTCGATAGGCCATGATTACTGCAAGATAGACTTTAATAGAAGAAAATTGCAGCATCCCTTTAGACAAATGTGGCAGATATGCTAGAATTACCTCTTTTTTGGCAAGAGATGGGATCAGAATTGTTCTGAGCACAACAGATACAGAAACTCTTCTATCTAAAGCAGTAGGGCGTTCTTGTAGATGGTCTTCTGACTTCTCTCAAAACGTATATGCACTCCTGAGGAAGATTCAGATGCCGTATTGTACGAGTTCAGGAGCTGAACTGGCAAGTTCAAGGATAGAAGGTTGGTGTGTAGAATCTGGCATCCCAATTTGTGAAGTAAGGCCGGTCTGTACACCAGCCTCATGTGTGGTTCTGAGAGGTGAATATCCGTTAACCACCATTGACAAGGCCATTGAGGAGTAATGAGAATCATTCTGGCCATCAAGTGAGTCCGCTTGATGATCACTGTAGGCAGTAGGGGAATTGGAGGAAAGTCATAAAGAAATTTGCCTGACCAATTGATCCATAGGGCGTACCCAAACATGCCTGGTTGGTAAACCCTGGAGGCTAAGTATGGGCATTTGTTTTCTCCATTTGCATAGAGGTTTATTTGAGGGGAACCCAGTCGCAAAAGATGTCTTAGAGGACGGTGTTGTCTAATGCCCATTCGTGGTTCTCTTCAGTAGCCCTGCTCGTTCTTTTCTTTTGTGTACCAATTCAACTCACACCGGCAAACAAAGTCTATTTTGAAACAAGCATTTGCAATGCAATAGGTCTCGCATTTGCGAGAGTTTGAGCTATTGGCATTGTAAATGGCAATGCCTTTTATTTACGTATTGGTTTTGAAAACATAAATAAAAGGCATTGTCATTTACAATGTCAATGGCTTAAACTCTCGCAAATGCGAGACCTATTGCATTGCAAATGCTTGTTCTTTTCTTTTGATAGGTGGACCAAGACACCAATGGTGGGCCACCTAATTCTATACCTGGCTTACTGATTCAAGCCCAGTATTTTATTATTATACAATTTGATGCTGAGTGGCATTTACTATCTTTGGTGCTGAGGAATGCTCAATAATTCAGAGTTATATATGGGCAGAAACATGTCGACCTTGTAATAAGTGAACTGCGCGATTGATGCACAGTCCTTTACTCGATTTTTAATCCTATCCACTGGGGGCCCCAGAATAAATTCCGATTTTTGCCCACCATGGAGATAGTTTTAAACTGTCCTTTTCACTCTGCCCCTCACTCAGATCCCGGATATTGCTCATCCTTGACAAAACACCTCCTCTCCTCCCCGGCTGCGGGGTCGTAGCCCACAGCAGCCACCTTGGGGTCCTGCTGTGATGAGGGAACCCAATGATTAAGCATGTAACCTTCGGGTGAGTGAGGGTTCTCGTCCTTAAAACTACACACTTTTGTCTCTCACAGTCTTTGTCCCTTTCTCCAGTTAGTCCTATTTTTATTCCAGACATACTCTGTGTGTGAATTGATAATATTAGGGAGCATTACGTTTTTGATTTGGTGTTTGCTCCCTTTATGACCCCTTATGTTATTTAAGTAAACTTCACTAGCTACCATGGGTTTAGTCTGAGCTATGTAAAATTAAATTCTATCATACACCCAAATTGCAACATTTAAGACATCCTGGAATGGAGAAGTATCTCATTCTCTTTTAGACCTGCTGGGTAAGGTCACTGACCTGTTCCTGAACCTGCTGAAGTAGTGTGAAGCTGCTGAAGAAAGTCCTTAATGTCTCACTGAGGTGTAGCTGGACCATCTCACCACCGATACGAAGACAAATCAGGGCGATGAGGGTTCTGCTTTTCACACACAGGGCAATCCTGGCCTGAGCTCCACTAGGAAATCTGAAAGAAAACCATTGAAATCACCCCTAGAAAATGACCCCTGCACATTTTAGAAGTTACAAGGATACCATAAGAGACCAGTGCAATAAAACGTTTCAGCAATCCTTCGCCCTGTTATGCAGAGTCAATGGCGTGGGCACCTCAGAGTAGTGCCCAGGCAGTACTGTAAAATGCCTACAGTTTGAACTCCCACCCCATGCCCCAGCAACCCCATGTCATTAATACAGGAGCCCAGAAGTGTGAGTCTTATCCCTGCAGTGCCCAGTGTCCTGTCAGTAGATCTGTAATGTGGACTCCCTTCTAGTAGTGCCAAGTCAGTATTAGTATATCTCTACTGGGTGAACGTCCCCTGAGGAACGCAATGTTATTTCTATAAGACTTCAGCGATACGAGTTTCCTCCCAGCAGGCCAGGTCAGCACTATAAGACCCCATCAGTGTGGCCTTCCCCAGCAGGGACCACTCTGGCAAGGATATATGGCTAACTGTGCAAGCTTCCTCCAGCAGTAATGCAATGGAACCTTTGGAAATGTGAGCTTCTTGCAGCAGTGTCCCTCCCACTAGCTTGAACTCTCTGAAATCAGTGTTATTATTGTAGTACTCCAGCACTGCGCCCTCCAGAAGCCCCCTTGTTGCTAGCTATGGGACTTCAGCAGTATGCATTTTATCTCATTATTGGTCGACCAAATCTGCCAACATCTTTGTGAGCTCTGTAAATATGAAGGGCTATAAAATGGATAGTGAGTACCCTGCAGCAATTTGTGGACACACAACCCTGGACCCTCTTGATTGATGCAAGTAACGTGGTTGCACAGTTGATATATCAACATACCAGTCTTGCTTTTTTTATCTGTACAGAAGAATATGATAATGATATAAACATATACACAAAACATACTAACCAAAGGCTTGAATTATAACAGGCACCACTGCATGAAACGGATTAAGTGACATCAGTGGTGTATACAACTGAGACGTGCAGAAAAACGGTGTGTGTGTATATCACACATACACACACTATTTACTCCTCGGTCTTTGTATGGAAATTAATAAGGTATCTTTTTAAAAATAAAAAAACTGAGCTCCCTCCAGCAGTGACATTACCTTTCTATAAGACTCCACCAACGTGAGCTTCCTCTCAGAAGTGCTCTTTTTCACTATATGCAGTGCAGTTTTTGATTAGTACAGTGCTCTCTAATTCTTTTCTTTCTTGGGTATTTCAGTTCCTGGAGGCAGGCTGAGTTTGGCGATTGTCAGTTTACCAGAGGTCAGGTATATGCGACTGACCTTCTGGCCTTTCTAACAGTGGGTTTATGTCAAGGTGCGTCCTAGTACAGTTCCTATGTGTATTCTGTTTCTGTCTGGGGTGTATTGCTTCGGAGCTAGGTTCTAAAAGACCTGACGCCACCCTTAGTTCTTGCTTTCCTTGCTTCTTGTACTTTGTATAGATCTTCTCTCTTCTGACAGGTTTGTTTTGTTGGAGTCCACAGTTTCCACTTCCTTGCGATGCTATTTCTTGAGCAGATAAAATTCTGCAGAGTCTGCTTCCTCTCATTAATTTAGACACTTACCTTCAGAACCCAGAGCTGGAGAAAGAGTTAGAAGCAGTGAGGGCTAAGGGAGTGTCTGGCTATTAGGAAAATGAGTTCCAAAACTTGACATTACTTTTTGACATTAGTATTTGGACCTCTGCTATGTGGTGAACCTCCTAAATGGTATCCCACACTGTAAGCCGAGTTTAAATTGGATTCTGACCAGCAATCTATAGCCTCTGCACTTTTTCTTTTATTTCAAACATTTTTATTGTTTTGAAGACAAGGTTTAAGAAAATACAGATAGGAGAGGCAGGACACTTGCAGATAATAGGATAAGGATTTGAGTTACAAACATTCTGTGAAAGAAGTCGGTTAGCAAACATGGCTCAAGATATAGTATGTCGTAGTGAAGATAACAGTACATTACAAATCAGTAAACTGAGTTACTCACCAAGAGTAGGATTGTGTTTTAGTTATATCAGAGGTGCTCCCGAATAGTTGCATTGTAGGTGGGCGTTCATTCAATTACTTATGATTGGAGCAGTGAGTTATTAGAGGTTAGTAAGAGTATAGGTTACTAAGCCGAGTATAATGAGGGTGCAGGTGAGAGGTCGAGGTCCGTCGCCATGTGGCGGGGTGGGGAATAATAGAGTGTGCAAGAGTTCAGAGAAAAGAAAAAAGAGAGAAGGGATGGGGGGACCCTTGGGTTGTCGGCAAAGTACATTCTGGTGTGGCGCATGGGGGAACAGGTCTGCCAGGTGTGAGGTATGTGCAGTGGGTAATGTGTAATTATGGGGGAGGGTCAACTCTTAATTGGAGTCAGCTGCCTCTGGACAAAGAGGGTAAGGAACTCTGGGTAGGTTGCAAGGGACATGTATGGAGATTATGTGTGCGGAGTATGGTGAGCGTGGATTATATCAGTAGTGCGTTACTCTGTGGGAACAGGAATCATTCTGGATTGCCTATGGGTGTATGGTACACAAAATGGAGATGAAGAGAGCCTCCCAGACAGTGATGTAGACTGTAGGAACATTCGTAAGGTCTTTTGTACTGGATCAGGCTCTGGGGTGTGGGGGTACAAGACAGAGGGTAGGAAATTCCCCGACCATTTTCTGCTCCATTGTTCCCTAGAAAGGCTCCCCCCACCCCTACTCGTTACGTGGGTTAACCTCTTTGTCCATTATTTTGGGTTACCCTGACAGGGTATTCCCAACCCAAACCCTCCTTCCTGGAGACACTAGAAGACAAAGACTGCATCTTGCCACTCTGGGAGCGATACACAAGATGTCAGAGCTACTTGAAACTGGTCCCAGTGGTGAACCAACGGAATACACATTGTGTTCTTTAAAACTCAGGTAAATACTGGCTAGAACCCCAGTATAGGGTGCCTTTGTTTTCAAGGCTCAGTGACAGGACTCACCCCACAGGGTGAGGGGGAATTATGCATGTGTCAGAGTCACTAAACCCAATTGCTGTCTTCTTGCAGGTGGGGCCAACCTGGGCATGCCCATGCTAAGAGAGCTGTAAGCTGCCTGAAGAAAATTTAGGGAGCTGCCTGCTGGAGAAATGGGATTGCTAGACTGCATTCCCCAGAAGAAAGCTGACCTACGGGAGTCATCAGCCCAGCTGCCTAGTGACCAAGAAGCTGTGTAATGAACGTGGGTCCTAAAACTGCTGGAGAAGATGAATCTGCTGTGATGGAAGAGGCTCAGCTTGCTGCGACCAAAGGGTGTCGTCAGTACACCCTGCATGAAGACGCAGTCTAGAAAATGGAAGCCTAGCTATGCAGGAAGGGCAAAGAGCTCAAATCGACTTAATTCTGCAGCTCAGGAGAGAATGGGGCTTGTGATAAGTGACCCCACAAGCTTCCCCATGTGCAGCAGAAAAAGGAGCCACTCTGATTGTCCCAAGAGGGAGAATTAAGGAATTCGGGAAACCCTGGTCTGTTTTGTGAGCTCCAAGGGCCTTATGTGTGTAAGCCAGAACTATATTTTCTATATTTTCGTGTTGAAATGTGTATTTCGATGAAGTATTACTTTTTTAGTGTAAAGTACACATTAGGTCAACTGTTCATTTTGGCTGAAATGTTCATTGTTAAATATAATTATGAAAAGTGTGCCAAAGCGAATACATCTGGCTTTTGGTAATAGATGGCAAATAGGGTTATGGTAAAGTCAATTGGCTTATGTCTAGCATATCTCATCTGTTGCCATAAACAGCAGACCTTCGTCTGCTGAACTGACAAATTCTGTAGGCCTAACTTTGTATTGCTTATCGGCAAAGCCCTCTTTAGGAGGGCTATTAAAATTATTGTTCCTACTGTGATTGTGATTACTGTTCCGTGTGCTACTCTGCCAATAGTACATTGTGTGGGTAGATAAATAAAACGTTAGGCCTATAGGTGATTCTATGCATAGTATTTAACTTTGTGTGCATTCAAAATACTTTTCCTTTTTAAATGTAAAAGCACTGGCTGGACATTGATTTAGTAAGGGTTGTGTGCGTTACTGTGTTCCTGGTTTACGATTCATCTCCCCTGCCTGAGGGAGTCTTGGATTACTTTGCTCCCTTAAGAGTCAAGTTCCAAACGGGTATGCTTGGTTTTCAATTTGGGGCGACAACTGTGGTACTCTAAGACGTCACATGTAAACAACCTCAACTGACACAGTTGAGGCCCAGTAAACCCTCAATGCCATTGGCCCACTGCCTGAAAAAATCCTCACACGGCCTCAGTCTGCTACCCAGCATTTGTCTAAAAGTTCAGACTTAAGGGAAAACGGTGACCAGGAATGCTTGTCTCCATCCATGCCTGGCCAGTGCTACGAAGCCCGTAGTAGTGCGAGACCTGTCCCAGTATGCTAAATATTTGCTCTGATATTCCCGGCAACACTGCACATGAAAACTGGAGCGCCTGGTACTGTATGTGCTGGGTGTTCTGGACCTGCAAGCATTGCATTCTTCCTCTCAAGGGTGCTGTGTGTAAACTGTGGCATCCTGTGATTTCTTTGATTGCTCAAGGGTGTCCATCGTTATGTGCTTACTTTGAGTAGAGCCTTCATAGTGGGCGATTAGGTTGTTTCTTGAAAGCAGATCTACAGCTCTAACAACAGCATATGATACCTTACCCTATGACCGGGGAGGCCAGAAAATTCAGTACGGGAAGCAGGACATCCTGGTTGATTTTGGGGAGAATATCCATGAGTGTAGAGTCCGACAGATAGATGATAATCTTTCGTGTTAGAATCACAGCAGCAAGAAGTCCAGCTTCTTTACGGCTGTTCAACCGACTGCCGCTGGTGGGGGAGACCTGTGGGAACAGCAAAGTACACAATTTATGTGAAGTGATCATGTGTCCAGAGAAGTGCATACCACATATAGAAGAAACTCCCAAGACTCCTGGGCCTACAGAGAGGAGTAGAACTCCATTGCGACCTCAGGAACTGTGACGTATGCTGCTCACATGGGCTAGGCTCAGAGAGATGTATATCAATCTTACTATAGATGCTGAGAAATATATTCACCACAATCGCATAGAACTAGGGATGCCAAGAGAAGTATTCACCTGCGGTACAGAGAGGAATCAACAGCATGTACACTGGAGACCTCTGGCTACTGAGAGAAGTAGATGCCACATATAGTGGAGAGCTGGGGTATACAGCTAAGCATACACCTCGTGCAGGGGAGGTGTAGCTTTACAGACAAATAAACATTTAATATGAGAAAGGTCACTTTAAGCTGCATTCAGTTCCTGCATCATATGTCGTAACTTCTGTCCCCTTCACGGTCTACTGTGTCCTCTCCACCCGCTGCATCACTTGCCGTAGCTACTGCCCACTGTAACTCCTGCCTTAGATTCTACTCCCGCTATGTCTTCGCTTCTGCTGCCTTAGCCATGGCGTGCTGCACCTTCTGCCTTACCATCTTACCACTGCACCACATTCTTTGGTCTCCTATACCTGCTGGTTTTAGGACCAACAATCGGACATTATAAAAAATAGCCATTTAAAGGAGGGAAGTTTTTCAACACCCTTCAATCAAGACATTGGCACAACCCTTCTCGAGAGACCACCTTTATCCCACTGCCACCTAACCAATTATAATTAAAAAAATCCTAACGAAAACTATAATCAACAAACTACAAACTGAATGTCCCCAACAACCCCATTACCTCTAGGATCAACGGCAATCAGCTTCCACCATGGGCATGTTGCATTCACCTTTGAAGGAACTGATGAAGGATATGTATGTCTCTTGGTACTGTCGTGTGGTTTGTGGCCTCATTGTCTACATTGCTAAGTTGGCTTAGGCCTGGCTGCCATGATGCCTTTTTGCACACGTTACTCTGTGACTTTGTTTTTCCAGACTCTGCTTGTGCCCTGATATATCAGAACTGTCTGCCTTCTTGCCTTTCACCTTTTCTCCTGTTCCCTTTGGGTTTCGTCTGCACATCATGTACAAGGTCGAAAAACAGCGTCCCCTGTTCTTGCTGATCTGGTCAGCCCCTCGCACTTAGACGCATTAGCAGTGGGTGGTTATGAACACTGGCAGGACAACATTGACTTAAAGTCTATTTGGGGCACCAAGTCATGGCAGGTCCGAGGCACGGAAGCCTTACATCGTGCTTGCCTAATCCCGGCCCAAATTTTATTTTTAAATAATACAATCTAAATCAGACGACGTGTTGGGGTTTGGCTACTGCTAAACAATTAAATGCACCATCCATTCCCCTGTTGTCTTCTACTCCCAAAGACAGCGTGCATTTCAATTCTTCCCTTGCTAATTTGCAAACTTTGTTTCAAAACAATTCGTTTAATATCTCTTCACTTGTTCAGTCACCTTGGTTGTCTTGGCCCATAGCATCAAATGCCTGCCAACTGCGTTTTCATGACTCAGCTCCTGGTTACAAACAGGATAGGCCAGATTCGAGGTTTTCTGACTCTCGTACTGTTACAACGTATTCTGTTGGTAAATTATGTAAACAGTGGTTGCAGCACTCGTCATTAGATTCTGTGAAACAACATTTATCCCTCTTATCAGGTAACATTGATCTGTCCGATTTTGTTCTGGGGCCTCGTGGTCCTCGACCTAAGAGATTCATTTATGAAACTTATAATGAACTCTGGAAGCCTTCGCAAATTGAAGCTGCTTCCTGTCTTCGGGAAATAGATCAAGCAAATTTAGAAAAGGTGCTTGCTGTTGTTGACAATAGCATTAATACCCTGTCTTCCCGCATTTACACATTAGAGAATATTGTTTCCTCTGTTGTTGATATTGTACAAGATGATGTTTCTGTGTTATATCATGGTCAGAATCAATTGCGTTCAGTGATGCAGTTTGCATGGACTTTGCAAACACTTAAAATGGGTAAAGTTCCTTGGCATTTTTTGAACACCTCTGCCTTATTCTTGCCGTTTAATTTAACTGAAAAACAGCAATTCATGTCCATGAAAGATGCAACATACACTCTATTACATATCGAAAAAATAGAGCCCTTACCGTTCTCTGTGGCGGAATTGGATTCTGCAGTGTGGCTAGTACACGGGGTTATCGCTTTGCCTTTTTCTTTATTCGAGTTCAGTTCATGCATGAAACATTATCCTGTTGGCTGTTTTCAGCCTTTAGGCAGTGCCTTCTTGCATGAACTTTGGTCCCTTCCTTTCATGTACCGATGCCTTCGGGACGGAAAGGAAGTTTTTCTCACGGGTGAGTCATGTGATTCTACTGTGGGTCATTCCCTGATTTGTAAGAACATTAAATTGCACGGGGCTTGTAATGTTTCGGCTCCGAATCTGGCTTGTGTTTTAAAGGGCATTCCTGCTCCTGCTATATCTCCTACTTTCACTGTGCTTGCAAATGGTAGCTATCTCCTTCTGAATAATCAGGACTGCTGTGGCATGCTGGCCGGCATACCCTATATTGTAACAGTTTCCCACAGGGTTGTCTGCTGCAAGAATGTGCTTTTTCCTCCCCCGCACGACATCATAGATAGTTCCATTTGGCCTTCCATTCCAACGTTGAAGGTGGATTTCAATAAATTGAGCAGAATAAAGGCGCTATTATTGAATCAGGAGGTTATGCTCACATCCGCACGGGAGACATTTATCCTCCAGGTGGCCAGTACCCACAGTGAGATACAGGCCCTTTTGAACACAAACCTCCCACAACATTTCGGTGAGCTGATTCACCGCATTTTCAATGCATCTCGCACCGAAGGTCTTGTGCACTTTTTTTAAGTTGTGGGCTCTGGCCTTGTTACCTCTTTTCAAACTATATTTGGTGTAATACCGGCTTTTATTCATTCTATTTTTTCCAGCATCTTTGGCGGCTTTCCTTTGCTCCTCGCCTTAGCGGCTGGTATATTGCTTTTGATCTGTTTGCTGCGCAATGGCTGCACTTCCTGGGGCCCTCCTCGACCACGGTCGACTCCTGATGCTCCGTGAGCGCATGCTCATTGGCTTTGGCCTCCTGCCATTGGCGACACTCAGCGTGTCCTATAGACTTTCTTTTCGCTTTGCGTATTTCACTTGCGTGCAACCTGTGATGTCTTGCATCCGATGTCCTTTCTCTTGGTCCCTGGATTATTGCCTCTCCAATACGTCTCTGTCTGACCCGGATTTTGGCCAGTTGATGGGTCCCTTAGAGGCCCATGAACGAGACTGTTCTGGCGATGGCTTAATGGCGCGTGCGGCTGCACTTGGAATTTTGGCACAATGGGATGTCTGGGCGGCTGCTCAGTCTCTCCTACAACGAAGTTATGTTGAGTATCACACAAGTTGTCCCGCAATGCTGATCAATGCTCCCTCTTGCGAGGAACATGATTGCAGTTTTGAGTTGTTGAACTGGATGGCGTCTCTTTTTTCAGACGGTTCCAACGATGTCCTCTTGGAAGGTGTAGCGCTTTTTTGCACTTACACTCTGATGGATTAGGCCTCCGCTTTCGGCGTCCTGCATCTCTGGTTTTTATTGGCCCTGACTGAAATTTTTTTATCATGATTTTTTGTCCATTCGCTGTCCTTCATTAGGGACTATTCATAAATAGACGTTTACATTCTGCTCCATCTATTTGAACTCTATTTTCGTCCTCTGTCTTAGCCTATGGACTGACCAGGGGAGGGTGTCGTGTGGTTTGTGGCCTCATTGTCTACATTGCTAAGTTGGCTTAGGCCTGGCTGCCATGATGCCTTTTTGCACACGTTACTCTGTGACTTTGTTTTTCCAGACTCTGCTTGTGCCCTGCTATATTAGAACTGTCTGCCTTCTTGCCTTTCACCTTTTCTCCTGTTCCCTTTGGGTTTCGTCTGCACATCATGTACAAGGTCGAAAAACAGCGTCCCTTGTTCTTGCTGATCTGGTCAGCCCCTCGCACTTAGACATAACACGAAGTACAGCTGCACTGGAGAAATTCGTGTGCTTTTAATATTGTGATTTCTCTGTTGGTGGCACTTGGAGAAAAACCTTTCAGGGAGAAGAGCTGTGCTTGTCTGATGTAAAACTTGCATCTAGATATTGAGGTATGGGGGTCCGTCCGACAAAGCCCAGAGGTCTTCTATTTTTTTTAATAAACTAGTTATTAGCACGGGGAGGGTGGTAAGGCTATTTAGCCCGATATCCACTGTCTTTATATAATGCTGTCCCCGTTTGTATTCTATGGAATTGTAACTATGCTTATTATTTTATCATTATGCTGATAGTACTGGCACGTGTACTGTATCTTAGAGCACGATAGTTGAAATAAACATTTTAAACTATACTGTGTCTCTTATTACGCACGTTGTGGACAAGTATGAGTGAGTTATGAAAGGGTGTTCTTGCTCCCGCGAGTCCTGAGAGAGCGAGAGAGACCGTGTTCTGGGTTGTCTAATCATTGGTAGCATCGCTGCTAATGAGACGCTAAAGCTAGTCGGATTGGGATTGTGGGTACTAAGGTGCATGGTTGGTTCACCACTATACTCCGAGGTCCTATTATCCTGTGCATAGCTCTGTATATGTGCAGAATCCCTACAACAGTACAGGTCCAAGTAGACTTTAAAATACTGCTTCATTCTCATTTGGAAGGAACCAGAGTGTCAGATCCCTCCCTCTCCTCTGGTATGGCACATTCCTATTAAACACAGCAACTCTAAATTGGACTCTTCCAATCTGGCCTCAGCCCGATAAATATTTGTAGAACCTTAAATATCTTATTGTGTTTTAACCTATGCCATCTACATACGATCATTTACACACGCTGCCTCCTATACCACTCATTCACCAACAATGTTAATTGCCAACTGCATCACCAACAAAAAGCCATAATAAATTGCCGTACAGATGACCTCAAGCTTACCCAAACTTGAAAATAAAGCCACTGGAAACTACACAACCCATCAATGCACTTCCCATCCCGGGAGAAGTCATTATAAAAGTAAAAGAACAAAAGTCTCAAGGTTAATTCGACTCTGTCAAGACTCTTAATGACAGAATCACAATAGTGGATAGTCTTTCCTCTCCCGCTATCTGTATGATTACATTGTGATAGCTGAAATAAATGATTACTTTAAGTTTTCCATATAGATTTTATAAATTAATCTGCATTTTGTTTGATAACACAATACATCAATATCGATCTATAGGAAATACACAATTTTTGCTTGGTCATCCTGAATTATTTACCTTTTGCTTGACACTATATTTTTACTAGTTATAGAACTCTGTGAACTTTACCCCTCCTAACCAGTCGTAAAGTGCCTGCACTGCCCGCTTTAAACATTGTCAAATTGGCATATTCCTAATTGGCATATTTAACTTGCCTATAAGTCGCTAATATATGGTACGAAGTGTACTCAGGAGGTTGAAGTTAAAAATGCCACTAGGGGACTGCACACGTACTGAGCCATCCACTACTGTGGCAGTGCAAACATGGCTTCAGACCTACTCCTGAAACCGGACCTTAACAGCGCAAAACAAACTATGACCTGTCAAATTAAACCCTTTTTGAAAGGCGAAAACCTCCCTTTTAAATATTAAAAAGTCACCCCCATATAGGTCTTGTAACCCGCAGGTAAAAGTAGGAGAGGTAAAAATCTAATGTTAACATGTCCTTCCAGTGACTAAAACCCTAAAGCTATGTTCACTGTGGCAGGCCTAGCGGTCCCATGTTGAAAACCAGAGTACACATTAAAATACTAATACTGTATTTCAGGAATGGAACCAGCTAGAAAAATAAACAAACAACTATTTTAATAGTTATCAAAAATCTAATTCACTTGTGAAATCAGATTTTTAATAAATATTAGCGAAGCGTAGCTTTTGGAAAGTTATTTTTTCCCTGCCTGACGTTCCAGGAGGCTAATCTGCATTGCCTCTCCAAGCCAGTAATTAACCATGAACAGGTGTTAACCCGTTTGCTGCTCCGAACGTTCCGCGCCAGTGCGGAACGTTCTATTAAACGGGCGGGGCCGCGTCGGCCAACTGACGTGCGCAGCACTACCAAGGTAGTGCTCGCGACGGCCGTTGGCCGACGCACGCAGCAAACGGGTTAATAGGTGTGAAATTCCTCCCCAGAGCAAACCATGGGCTGACCTGAATGGGCAGAGATGACTTTGCTGAACTCCACAGAATATGTAGGGTGGGGGCCGTGGGCATCCTTTTTGACACTACAGTGTCAAATTCTGCTTTACAGGTCTGATGGGATCACATATAACACTTGGGGCACACTTGAAAGGGGAGGGAACAGGAAGCCAAGACAATTATTTTGGATCCACTGATGGTGTCATTGTTGACAAACATGGGTTGATTTATATATTTGAGTGAGTTTTTGAGATAGCCATTACTTTGTGATGGTAATAAGATATCTTTGGTACAAGAATCATTCCTAAATGGAATTATAAAGTACATATTTTCTTTTCTTTTTTTGTTTCCCTTCATTTTCAGAAATCAATCTATAAAATGTATTGCTGGAATGATATTGGCTGGTTAAATTGAAACATTTCATTGAATTATTGTACGTTGCGAAAATGTATTTTTATTTCAGATTCAGTATACAAGATATAATAATATTCTAAAAGTAGGAGAAATGTAGGACCTATGATGTTATAGATAAGGGACTTTCCTTGTATTATGTATGTGAATGTAGAGGACATGTGTTAATCAATGATATTTAGAAATGTTAGGATAACAGGTTTTTATACAGGTTTACTACTATACAAGTGATGGTTTTGAGTATATTACACCACTTCAGCCCATTTGGCGATATTGATCACTCAGTATTTACATATAAGGGATGGTTGTTTTGGGGTTTTATTAATGTTTAATTGTAAATATATTTGTGTATTTTTACAGCCCTGATGAAGTCCCATGTTAGGGACGAAACGCGTTAGCAGGCTAATATATTATATGATTGCAATTAAAAAGAAGGAGGAATAAAAGGATTGGAAAACACTTCTGTCTTGGATGGCTTTTTTAAAGTTATTGAGGGATTGAATGTGGACATTTTTATGACCATCACCTCTAGAAAGTAATATGTTGGATTTATAAATACATGATACAGTAATTGTTAATCATTAGGCTGTGCTCTCCATTTATTTAGTATTCATTAAACCATTTGATTTAATTAGAATGATTGTCCATGGATGACTTTAAAGAAATGTACTCATTCACAATGGCAGAATATGCAAAATTATAACATTGGACCATTTGAAGTGTGATTCCAGCCTGTGGCCAGTTAGGTTTTTTGGGGTTAGTTAGCCAAGAGAGATCATGGTAAATAGTAGAAAATGCCTTGCAATGCTTACGGTTTCAGGGGCTGTTAGACCTGGCACCATTGGCGTGGGTCTCCCTTCCATTTTTTGCTGTTGCCTCTTATGTTTTTGCTGGTTTTAGATGCTTTTGGGCACTGTGCCACTGCTGTTCAGTGCCACAGTGCAAGTGCTCCCTATGGTAAATTGATGTATGGATTAGTGACTCCATGATTGGCTTGTTTGGCTTACTGTCAGACCCTAGTACAGTGCACTGCGTGTGCCCAGGGCTTGTAAATCAAATGCTGCTGGTGGGCTTGCAGCACTGGTTGTGCCACCCACCGGAGCAGCTTGTAAAGTGTGTCTCAGGCCTGCCATTGCAGAGCCTGTGGGCAGTCTGGTACTGCCATGTTGACTGGGCAAGTGTACCCACTTGCCAGTCCCTAAACCTTCCCTTTTATACATATTAGTCACCCCTAAGGTAGGCCCAAGGGCAGGGTGCATTGTAGGTAAAAGGTAGGACATGCCCTGGTGTGTGTGGCATGTCCTAATAGTGAATTACAGCCATTTTCGTTTTTCACTATTGCAAGGCTACCTGTTCCCCATAGGCCAGAATGGGCAGTTAGATTATTACATCTTATAATCCTAACTGACTCAGGGAACCAGGTAGAAATTCGAGTTTAGTACGCCTGAACTCAGAATGATAAAATACATCTTTTAGTGAAGTTGGTTTTAACATTGTGTTTGAAAATACCACTTTTAGAAAGTAGGTATTTTCTTGCCTAACTATCCAAGCCTGCCTCTGCTAGGTTGTGTATTCCTTGTCTGGAGATTGAGTGACAGGGGCTGGGGGTGGCTACAGGAGACAGGGTGAGTCAGCGCAGGGCTGAATAGAAAGATCTGCATCCAGAGTGGAGGAAGGAGTTGCACCTGGGTCTGAATAGGGCTGTGCCTGCCTTCCACAATGCTGGCTCCACCTCCTGCCGGGCGGCTGAGCACTCTGCCCCACATTCTGAAAGGAAAGAAGGAGTCAGAAAAACAAAGTGCTCCAGGACTGACCAGAACTGGTTTTGGACTAGGCAAAGGCCTCTCTGCCTTCAGAGAACAAAGAGAAAAGTAGTATAAATATTGGGACCCAGACCCAAGAACTTTAGATCACTTCTGGGAATCAAGACGAACCTTTGCTGAGGAGAAGAACCAGGAAGCTGAAGGAGGAGACTACCCCTGTGCTGTCCGTTTGGGGGTTGGCCTGCAGTGGTTGCTTCATTGCCAAAGAAAGGAGAAAAGGACTGAGTGTGCTTTCTATCAACTTGAAGAAGAATCTCCAAGGGCTTGAACTAGAGCTTGCCTCCTGCCTGAAGTCTCAGGGATACCAGACTTCACCAACCAGCTCCCCCCTGAATTCCCTTGCTGGGAATTGAAGTGCCTGCTGCTGTGCTGGGCCTTCTGAGAGACTGCGTGTCGCTGGGAGCTGGAAGCGCGACGCAACAACGAGAAGCGTGTCGCCGCCGCAGCCGCTGTCATCGCATCGCCAAGGAAGCGAGACGCTGCTGTCATCATCGCATCGCCGAAGCGCGGCGCATCACCGGAGAAGCGGGACGCTGCCACAGAGGACATCGTCGCATCACCGGAGAAGCGCGTCGCAGGGCCTGTCGCGGATCCTGAGATCATCGAGTCGCCGCGCGGCCGTCGGGCGGGCACGCATCGCACCAACGTTGTCGCATCGCAGCCAAGACGCCATTTTTATCGCATCGCACCAGAGAAGAGTATCGCATCGAGGTGCCATCTGTCGCATCGCACCGGAGAGCAGTAAGAAACCGACGCATCAACTCCCCACACAGTAAGGAAGCGAGCATCAACTCCCCCGCGCAGCAGTAAGGAACCGACGCATCCACTCCCCTGAGTGTAAGGAACCGACGCATCACCTTCCCTGCGACCCTTTTGTTTTCTTTGCGTTACGCATTCAAGGTACATTGAGAGTAAAGTGTCGCATCTACAACTTGAGAGAACTGAACTATTTTATAACCTTTTCAAGTCTATTTTTGAGTACAGTATTGTGGATTTTTGTCATTTGGTCTTGTGTTAAGTCTATATAAAAATACTATTTTTATAATACAACCTGGGTGGTGTCCATCTGTAGTGTTGTCACTGTATTACTGTATGTGTTCACAAATGCTTTACACACTGCCTCTGAGATAAGCCTGCCTGCTCGTGCCAAGCTACCAAGGGGGTGAGCAGGGGTTATTTTAGGAGTGTAGCCCCTCACCCTGACTAGACGCAAGGGTCCCTATTTGCCACAGGTACCTACCTATGCCAACTAGAGACCCCCAAATCTAACAGGGGCTACAGACAGCAATGAGATCAATCTACCTTTACAGAGGTGATTGAATCAATACCAATTCTCAATGACCGTCATCAGTCCAGAATATGACCTTTAAGATGGGTGGGTAAAAGTGAGGTTTGGTTAAATCTTAATTCCTTCATGGCAGCTTTATTGTACCAGAGATTACAATCCCTCTACAAATCTCCGTACAAATAGTCATTTCATGAGTCTTAGCTAGATATTTTCTAAACATTTCTCCAGCAGTTAACTTCAAAACATTTGACAGACTTTCTAGCCCTAGCCTGGGCAAGATTTATCACCAACCTAAAATGCATAATACAATTCTTATCTCCACCAGATGTAATGCTGTGAAAGACATAAGGCCTCTCCTGCTTTAACTCCAGTTGATCCAGTTTTCTACTGGAATTTACAAAGAATAATTCAAAAAGACCTATCTTAGGTTTGGATAGGTTTGATTTAAATGCATGGCATTCAACAGATTTTCTTACTGAAAGAACCAGCATGACAGCACCTTAGGTACTAGACCACCTTTATCCTTAGGAAGATAAACCGTATTAGAAAGAGCCACCATAAATACTTGGCTCGATAATGCAAACCCTCTCTATTGCATCCTGACAAAAATGCCAAGTCTTCCACCAACAAGATGTTCAGAATACTGCAGCTAGACAGTCAGCTGGAAAGAAACCTGGGGACAGATTGCTTTTGTTACCCTAAAGACACTTCCCGACGAATGCTCGAATAACCTTAGAGTCTCTTTACTAGTGTATTTTCTTGGAGTGGAAAAGTGTCTTAATACCTCAGCAATGAAACTATGAAATGAGATAGCCCCTCAGTTCCAATAACAATAATTTACTTACCAAGACCACATCCACACAACACACTCTGGCAAACTGTACCATGCAGTCAAAGAACCTAGACAGAAACTCGCTCCCCACTAATGTCTATTGACTAGCACCACCTGGACTTTGGGATGTATGTGGTGCTGTGTTTCACACTTTGACTACACTGCCCGGTTTGATTGTCCATTCTTGCTGCATTTTCGTCCTTAACCCTCAGCGTTATTGATCCTGCCTCTTGCATCTTGTGTAAGGACTTGCACTCTGCTCCTTATATCCAGTGTCTTATCCCCATGCATATCTTGCATTAACAGTCACAGCCATTGTAAGAACATCTCACATGGGTCCATATTGTATCACCAATTGAGCATTGCTGTAGATTCCCCTCCGGTGACTCCCACAACCATCCAATCAAAAGAATGACTACTAACCAGGTAACTGATGTATGGCAGGAACTGGTAGGTCAAGACTGGCTCTCCATACAGGTGTGCCATGTACATGAGACAGTCCAGCACAGGTTTAGACACTTGATCCCCAAATACCGGCCTCTGCTGGTAGATATTACCACTGTTGAAAGAGTCACTTTCATCCCCTCTGGCAATAAACTGCTGCCTGAGTGGGCCTGGAAAAGAAACAGTGCTTTAGCAGTCGGAAAGGGAGGAGACAGAGGACTATTCATCATTAACCAGAACATAATAGACAGTATTAGCCAATCTAGAAGCCTTTTAATAACAACTCAAGATCCATCTTTCCCCCAACTCTGTAACATCCACAGAGTTGGAAGCCTCTACTATGGAAACACTTAACCATGGTGGAGTTTTGTCGCTACATAAACATAAATAAATAACTGATACAACTCCAGTGCTTTCTCGTGATCTCAAGCCAATTTGAGAATTTCAGAAGAATGCTAGGTCTTGATGCTATATATGAGATATACACAGGCGCCTCTCTGGTGATAAATCCAAAGGATGAGAGGCAGTAACAAGGAGACAAGGGGAGAAGATAAGGAGACATGAGGGACATAGATGAGAAAGTAAGAATGATGGTGATGTAGGAACGATGAAGCACATGGGCGACAGAATGAGCAGCCATGGAGCTGTAAGAGGTAAGAGGATTAGGAAGGGAGTAAAATACGTACAAACGGACCGGATTAGAGAATCAAGGCATGTGATTTGTGAGAAACCAAGAGAAGGGAACAGACAGAAGAGGAATGCTCACAATCATTGCATCTGGCAACCCCATGACAGTTGCCCTTCCTGCTAGTACTTCCCAGTCTGTTATTCCTATGGCCCCTGTGAAACAGCACCGAGCATAGATTTTATGTTGGTGAATAGAACTGAGAACGTTACCAGCATAGCAAGATGTGTGGAGTCGAAGGAGGTTCCTTGAGATTGACCTGGATGCTACTGTCGGACCAAGCTTGGCAGACAGCCACCTCACCATTTTACAGGCAGTGTCTAAAAATGAGAGAGAGGATGGTGATTAGTCAAGAGGGAAAGGGACCATGGGAGAGCAGAAAGAAACAAAGTCCTTTTGTCTGGACTCAAGTGGTAGATGCATTCAGTGAAGGCATTGCAAATGGGGCAGGGAGAGCACCGGACGCTAGCTTAGATGTCAAAGAACACAGCTAACAGGAGAATCTGATAGAGACTTCCCTACCTTAGAATTTACACCAGGCGTCAGTCTAGATCCAGAGACTTTATTAGCAGCACCCCTGCGTGCCGTTAGATGGCTTCGGTCGGCTCCACGTTAGTCGTTGGCATTGTGCGCGCCGGAAATTACGTTGCAGGACCTACATAGACGCCGCCCAAGCACGCTGACGTCAGTTCTTTCTTTTTCCACGCCAGCCTAAGCGCAGATCTGGAGAGTGCTACCTCTTAGCTGTTTTTTGGCTACCCTTTTTTCGCCTTTTGTCGACGTTTTTTTCTGAGTCTTGGACTCCGGGTGGCGTCAAGCTGTCCCAACGTAGGACCGGATTGAAGCCCTGCGGATCCTGTCTTCGGATGATGTTCTTGACGGATCCGCACCTGGTGTGCCTCTGGTGCTTGGAGCACGATCCGAAGTCGTGCTCCGAGTGCCGGGCCATGAATGCAAAAGCTTTGCAGGAGCGGTCCCGAAAGCTGTTGGAGGCCTGGCACTCGGCTCCGCGTCGCTCCCATTCTCGGACGAGAGGAAGGTCTCGAACGGTCGCAGAGCCCACACTCCTCTTCCCATTTGAAATCTTCGGTACGATCAGGTAAGCACAAGAAGAAGTTGAAGAAGCATAGGCATTCTTCGACTTCACCCCGTCCGTCGGCCGACGTGACGCAGGACACAGAGCATTGTCGCTCTAGGCCTCCGGACCCTCTTTAAGAGACGACTCCGCGCCTCCCCACTTTTCTGGGTACCGGAGCATCTCCTGCCCAATTGCGACAGTTTTATGAGGCCTTGCACCTCATCTTTAGGCAGTCTGGCTCAGCTGGAGCTCCTTTGGGCCCCACGGAGTCGGTTGGGACCCTCAGGCCTCGAATCGGCCCCTGGATCCGGTATTGGATCCGGACCGATGTCGATCATTCCACCTCGACCGTCCCCTATTCCGATCCCGGCGCCGACACTCCAGGCGCCGACTGTGTCCCTGGTCAGCGTCGACCCCATCCTCGTCCCTGACTCGGATACAGAGCCAGACCAGCGTCGATCGACGTCTGTTCCGCTGACGGAGGGGACCTTTGTCCCTATGTTCGTCCCTGGTGTTGATTTTGTACCAGGAGGTGGGGAAGAGAACTGGGAGGGTCCGTTGGACCCTTTACCGGACCAGCTTGAAGACCCCATGGACTGGCAGATGGACCTGGGTGAGGCCAGTGGGTTGGACACTTCCCCTGACACTGGCTTGCATTCTCCCCCTACCGTGGCTACAAAGGAGGGGGCAATCTACGCAATGGTGGTGAGGAGGAAAGCAGAGGTCCTTGGCCTTGATCTCCCTTTGGTGGCAGTCAGGACTACCCTCCTGACAGAGGTGCTTCAGCCTGCAGCTTCTACCTCCGAACCTCTTTTGCCATTTAATAAAGCCCTAACTGATGTCCTTCTGGGCACTTGGTCCAGGCCCAGCACAGGGGCTCCTGTGGACTGGACAATCGCCCGCCACCATCTGCTCTCTCCAGGCAACCCAGCGTTCCTTACGCAACACCCTTCCCTTGAGAGCTTGGTTATCCAAGCCTCATCTCCCAAAGGCGCATTCCCTTCTGCTCCCCCAATAGGGAATCCAAGAAGCTGGACCATCTTGGGAAGAAGATGTTTTCTTCCTCCAGCTTGGCGTTCTGGTCGGTGAATACCACTTGCCTCTTGGGCCGCTACTTCCATACCATCTGGGATACGGTTGCGCAGGTGCTGCCTCGGTGCCCGGAGGAGCCCCAGGCCGTTCTCTCCCAGTCAGTTGCGGACAGGAGAGACGCACCAACTGCCCTTTCAGGCTTCTAACCCTTAAGACTGCTTTCCTAATTTCTATCACCTCTGCTCGCAGAGTTAGCGAGCTCCAGGCTCTGTCTTCCAAGCCTCCCTATCTGTCTGTCCATCCAGATAAAGTGGTGCTTCAAACTAAAGCTTTGTTCCTCCCTAAAGTGGTCACGCCCTTTCATGTGGGCCAATCCATTACCCTGCCCAGCCTCTACCCGCCCAGCATCCCTCCAAGGAAGAGGAGAGACTCCACCACCTCGACCCAAAACGTGCGTTGTTTTTCAATCTTGATTGTACCGAAGACTTCCGGGTGGACGATCAACTCTTCATTGGCTATGTGGATGCCAAGAAAGGTCGGGCAGTACAGAAGAGGACCATCTCTCGATGGGTTGTCCTCTGCATTAAATTGTGCTACGCATTGGCAAAGAAGGAACCTCCTGTGGGGTTACGTGCTCTCTCTACTAGAGCAACAGCAGCTACCACTGCGTTAACACGCAGAGTCCCAGTCCTGGATATCTGCCAGGCAGCAACGTGGGCATCCCTGCACACGTTTACCAGACACTACTGCCTGGATAGCCAAGTCTAGAGGGAAGGGCACTTTGCCCAAAAAGACAACCCAGGACTTCCTCGTGTGACCTTTGTTCGCAGACCCTCTTCTGGGGTTTGTATTGCTGGGGTATCTATTCTAAGGTAAGGAATCTACAATTAGAAGTCTATATCAGATGCACAAGTTACTTACCTTTGGTAACGATGTATCTGGTAGAGACATATTCTAGTTGTAGATTCCTTACCGCCCCACCCATCCTTCAGGCTCTGCAAACTGATTTCTAAGGATATGGATTCCCCTAAAGGGCCCTAGGTTTGACACACCAGTGGAAAGTCGTGTTAAGAACTGACGTCAGTGCACCCAGGCGGCGTCTACGTAGGTCCCGCAACGGCATCGTCAATTCCATCGCGCACGATGCCGACGACGGACGCGGGCCGACCAACAGCACCTAGCGACACACAGGGGTACTGCTGAGAAATCTCAGGATCCAGACTGATGCCTGGGGAAATTCTAAGGTAAGGAATCTACAACTAGAATAAGTCTCTACCAGATACATCGTTACCGAAGGTAAGTAACTTGCTCCTATGGGCCATATGTATCACAATTGGTTTCCAAATTGCAATTCTTACCAAATTTGGAAACTGCAAATCCTAGTGTATGAAAGCTTTAATTTTAAATTAGCGATTCCTAGTGGGTCGCAAATCAACCTACCTCATGAATGTTAAAGAGGTAGGTCGCAATTTACGACCAACTAGGAATCAGCACCACCGGGGATGGTGTCTTGCTTGGGTCAGCAGACCACCATTTGGGTTGTTTTTTAATAAAGGTGCCCTTTTCCCATAAAGGAAACGGGGCAGCGTTTAAAAAGAATATTTTCTTTTTTGTTTAAGAAGCAGTGGTCCAATGGAACACTGCCTTCTCTTAAATGTTTTCTTTTTTACATTCACAAATGGAATGGGTCCCTAGGGGGACCCTCCCATTTGGGAATGGGTTACCACTACATATTTGTAGTCAGTAAATTATTAATGTTTTGCGACCAGAATTCGGTGGCAAACATTAACACATAACATTCTGATTTGGTATTTGGAAGGTATGTCGCTTCCAAATCCTGAATCTGTATTTGGTCACAAACCCAAATTGCAAAATGGTAAGTTGTTACTGAATCACAGTTTGGGTTTCAAACATTTCGAATGCTTTTTCGCGGTCGCAAACAGGCCAATTCTGTGAATAAACCCACTTGCGAATGCAAAAAGGCTTAGTGCATCTTGCCCTACATTCTCAAATCACAGAATATTAGAACTGTTGCGTTGAAAGGGATTTGTTCAACTCCTTCTTAGAATAAAGGACCCCAATCCGTTCTGTAAGCAGTTGAAACCTGAATTTACAACTGCCAAGCTGATTAGAAGTCCTAAGGATTCCTGACTGAGGAAGGACCATTGTTCAGGAGTTAATAAAGCTAGGTGACTAAGGACTGCAAGCTGGAATGCCAGATAAAGGTAGAGAGAAACCGCTTATAAACAGAGACCGCAGCGGGCATTTCATTAGTTAGTTTGACCCAATGACAAGACCGGACAAAATTGATTTGCTGACTAAAAGCTGAATTGTGCAAGCATGTGTGCTTAAATACAGATTGATTTGGCTGAAGACACTTGTTACATTACCTGTGAAGGTCATAACCTATGGGCTGCTTTGCAGCACCTACCTCTTAATCCACTGTAAGCAGGCCATGAAAAAGTTACTTGCTCTGTTTTTCTTGGGAAACAACCTTTACCACGCATGCATTACATCGCATGCCATTAGATCGTGGTTTTTACAACGCAAGACGACTTGCGCTGGAGGGCGCTATAGGACAAGGAATAGTTTAATTTACTATCCAACACCTTCCCTACTGTACGTAGGCTGGAGTTGGAATAGTAAATTAAACTACTCCTAAGTCCAGCACCCTCCAACGAAAGTCGTTGTAACGACTTGCGTTGTAATAACCGCGATCTAATGGCATGCGATGTGAATGCATGCGTTGTATCGTCATACATTCGTTTTTCTTCTGCAAGCTTAGTATTATTAGAGGTTTACGACTTTAATTTAGTTGCAGCTGATATTTTTCAGCAGGGACTTAAGTAGTTTCAGTGTAGAGTGCAGCTAAGCAGCTGCTTTTGGAACATGTTCCGTGGGCAGACTAGGCGCATTCCAATCCAGCCTTAGAACTAGTTTTCCATGGCTGCTTAGTGGTGGATTTCAATATTCTGCATACTACTACTCCCATCTTTGTAGCAGAGGCCTTTCTGTTTTGCTTTCTTACTTGCTTATAATTGTTGCAACTATCATGGAGTTCTTATGGCCCGCTTGGGATTGCTTTGGAAACCTTCAATTACTTACACTGAAATATTGTTTTTCTGCTTTTCCCACACATCAACTAAGTGACCTTATAATATGGAATTATGCTATTGGAGATTGCAGTTTGGCATCATTTGGTTTCAAGTGCCTTGCATGGTAGTTTTTTGGGTTTTAAGCTGGTGACAGCTGTCCCCTTCCTAGGTCACCTAAGCGTTTGGTCTTTTATTACTTCAAATCATACCTATAGCAGGGTGCCACCTTACAAATATCACTGACAAATTCATGTCAGATGCCATGTCTGCTCATGAGCTTTATGCTAGGCTTACTTAGCCTCATTGTACAATCCAGGATACTACTCAAATTCTTAACTAAAGCAGGGCTTCCGATGGGAGATAAAACTGTCACTTACACAACCATCACAAGAAAGCACATTTTTTGCAAACTCGCCACATATATCTTTAAATTTGGGCTTTGGTTCAGCCTCTTGCTCATGGTTGGATGGTTTTCTAGTTTAACTCAGCTCCCGGTCTTTATTCAATAGCTTTCTTCCCTAATCTTGTGACGTCTTACCCCTGAGGCATATCTTCCTTGTTACTGGATGAGTTGTAGCTTTTCAAAACGTTCAATGCTGATGTGAGGGAACTATATATCTTTTTATTTTGCTTTCAGCACTACTAGAAGGGGACAACCTGCCCCTCGCTCTTTGTTCCCATTACGTGGCCTCCTTCCGCCCAAAGCTTGTTTGATAATCCCAGCCCCATCTTTTGCCCCTCCCTCAAACTTATTTATTTTTAGGTCTTGACTAAGACAGCACATGTGCAATCTGTAGTAAAACATTATTAGCTTACAATGGGCTGATAGCCTGCCCACTGCTCACCATCAGTTGGCTTTATTGTCACTCATATGCTTGCTTTAGCAGGCTTTCCTTCCTCTTCTGGCGTTTGTCCCTCCTCTGGAGAATGGACACATTACTTGTGTCCTACCACTGCTTCCTTTTCAGGCACTACTTTTTTCTTTTTGGTTAAGCACGCTAAAAGAGTGAAGGTATTTCCAACCAGTCTTTCTTGTATACTTTGTGTTCCTCTTTCTCTCTCATGTGTTTCTTTCTTTACCGTCGCCCTCCTTCAATTGCATTTCATGCTTTCTCCCCGGACACCCTGTAATGCTATAGGCATTAATACATTGCGAGAACATGTGTTGACCATTGACTCCATTCCATGTTGCTTTAATTACATTCATGAGCACAGTTTCATCTTGCATCTGTCTGACCCTACCTTTACCTGCGAACGCAGGCAGGCCCAGGTTACTTGAGCACACACAGATTTGTTTAGGTTTCTCACTTCTCCGAATAAGAGATAGAAGCTGTTAGAACAAAAAGTTGTTTTTAGCAGTTTCTTTGATATTGATATCAGCTGGGTCGGATCTTCCCAAAAACGCGGTATACCCAACTTTGAGAACCAAGAGGAAATATGCTTCAACCATGAAATATCCCTACTCCTGTCGTTCTTTAATATCTCCTCTAGACCTTCCCTATAATGTTTCAGTTCCGGGGTTATCCATAGTCTTACCCAGAATAGGAGTGGTCTTAATAGAGCGACATGGTCAGTGCGTTTAACATTCAGGTCCATGGTGATTGGAATCAGGGGAGTTCTTATAGGGAGGCTTAGTATTTTTCAAAAAAATTTATTTTCTCCCAATTCAAAATTCTTTTTGCAATAGGGCCCCCACATTTTGGCCCCATAAAGGGAGGCTGATTGTGCTTTATGTTTAAAAACCTCCAAGGCTGGTGAAACCACTTTCGAAACACTGCCTTGGTGTTTTTTGGCTATTGGCACTGTATTTTGGAGGAGGATTATCTTGTTTTTTTCCAATTGTGGTTTCCAACACATCTTTGTATCTAGGGTGATACCCAAATAATTAAAACTTTGTACATACTCTAGTTTTTCGTTATTTAATACTAGATTCTTTTAAAAGATCTATGCGGATTTATTGCCATATACTTGGTTTTGCTGGAGTTTATTTCAAGGCCTTTTGTAATGCAGTATGTATAAAAACGGTCTATTAAACATTGTAATCCTTTGGGGGTCTGTGATAATAGTATGGTGTCATCAGCGAATAATAATGCTGGCACCAGATCTCCCCCCAATTTAGGAGCGTCATTCGCACAACCATACAGATAGTCGGGGATATCATTTACATATAAAGAAAACAGGGTGGGCGCCAGTACACACCCCTGGCGCACACCTCTTCTTACGGGGATTCGCTTCGTGTGTTCGCCCCGTGGTCCCCATCTCACTTTTGTGAAATTTTCCTCGTGCAATCTCATAATTTGCACGAGCAATTCGCCAGGCACCCCTTGACGTTTTAGCGAATCCCATAATAGATTCCGAGGTATCGAGTCGAATGCAGCTTTCAAATCTACAAAAGCAATATACAAATGGCCCTTTCTTAGATTTACATACTTCCAGCAAAGGCACAAAAATCTAAATACTTGATCGATTGTGCTGGTTTTAATTCTAAATCCTGCCTGGAATTTTGAGAGCACATTTTCTTCCTCTATCCAGTCACTTAATCTATTTAAAATATGCCTGGCGTAAATTTTTTGTAAAATATCAATTAAACTGATTGTGCGATAGTTCACGGGATCATAGCGGTTGCCCTTTTTAAAAATCGTCACAATTTCTGCCCCTTTCCATGACTCTGGTATTGGCGTTCCCGAGGCTATTGCATTGCATAGGCAATTAATATATGGTCCCCAGACACTAGTATCATGCTTTAGCAGGTCGCCTGGTATTTTGTCCGGACCGGGGGCCTTCCCTGGCTTTACAGCGTCAATGGCCAAAATAGTTTCCTCCAAACTAAAATGTAAATTGTCGATACTTGGGTTTGGTGCTAAATCAACAGCAATATTAGACTGGTCGATTTCTACCGCTGTATAAAGACTGGTGAAGTGTTCGACCCAGGTATTAGCATCGAGGAAAAGATCCTTAGTATCCCTACCTGACCTGTTCCCTTTTGCTATTAACCTCCAAAAGCTTAGCTGGTCTTTTGTTTTCGCTGCGCTTATTAATTCTGACCAAATATCATCATCCCAAATTTGTTTTGTTTTAGTTAGGGTTCTTTTATATCTAATCCTATTCTCCCTTATTGAAATTATATTGTTGTTTTTTATTGCCTCAATTAATTCAGCCTTTGCTACACGACACTCCTTGTTATACCAAGGATTAATTCCTAATTTCTCATCTTGCTTGCCTCTTTTGCCTACCTTCGGAATATTACTCACGAATGGATTTAATGCGTCTACGAGAGCATTGTGTACCTCTAACATTTGGGTTGAGTCAGGTAGTTTATCAATATATGGCAAAAGAATATCCGCAAAAGTTTTGTAAATGCATGCCAAAGTGTGGCTATTCCCTAGAATATGCGGCCATTTAAGGGCTCGGCGATTGTTACTTACTAGGGTTTCATCCACAAAGTTATTGCTTCCCTCGATACATGAAGTCACAGGGAGAAATAGTTGCGCTGAGAGGGCCAGTTGTAGCGGTCTATGGTCACTCTCAGTTCTAGGCTCTATTATTAAGTCCAGGGCAATTGGCCATAACTCCATCGATACCATTATATAATCTATATTGCTCCTGGATTTGCCTCTACAAAATGTATACGCGCTCGGTCTATCCGAGGGTAGGCGGCCATTACAAGCTCTTAGTCCGTTCCCTGTAGTTAATTTCATAATTTGTGCCACCGCCACAGTGCACGGCACTAGCTTGTCATTTTCTATATTGGGGATATTATTTGCTGCATCTTCACCCTCAAAGAGGTTTTCAAAACCCACCACTGGTTCAAAACAACAGTTCAAATCCCCCCCAACAATTACCCGGGCCTTGGATTCTAGTGTGTTTAAAAAGGAATCAAGTTGGTCTATCACTAATGATTCCTTATGTACTGGGCTCGGTCTATTATAGATGTTAATTAAATATATCTTTTTTCCATCCCTTGCAGTTATTTTAATCCCGATCATATCATGGGATGGTAAGAAAATTTGGGTTATATCAACTTCAAGGCTAATCCTTACCCAAATGACTAGGCCCCCCGATGGTCTACCTCTGGCTGACGGAATGGCTTCCACGTTAAATGTCTTCTATCCTATTCTATGAGGAATTTCTAATGCCCAAGTCTCCTGCAGAAGACAGATATCACTCTGCTCTATATACTCATGCCATTCCATGTCTCTGAGATTCCTATTGAGGCCTGCTATATTCCATGAGATAAGGCGTATTTCCGGCTGTAAACCTAGTTCATCATCTAGATGTAGGTTATTACTCGCACTACAGTTAGATCTCTCAGGTGTTAAACTATTAATCATGTGGTCAGATGGAATCTCTAGGAGGTTGCCTTGGGTAGTACTTATGTTCTCCTCCACTCGGTATTGCTTATTTTCCTCTGTACTACCAAAATTTAGGGCATACTGGGTCACTTCCGGGCTATGAGCATTTATTAAACAAATTTGAACCTTTTTACAATTTTGCCAGATGATCCCAGGTTTAGTATTTCCCTGATTTGGTATCTTTTGTTGTCAATCTAGTGTATCTAGGTCTGATAACCCCTGGAACCTATTTGAAAGTGCTACTTGGATGCCATCATTATTATAAAAAATTTCAAGTAGGGGTCTGTAGAAAAAGCCTAGTGGGAGGGCAGTGATACAACTGCCTTGGAGGGAGGTTTCCTCATGCGTATTTAGTATTCTGCGTACCAATTGCGGTCGCTCAAAGTTTACTACTACACAATCACCTGCCATAATTTTGGGAGATTTCCCTATCCACCCAACCCTATGGACCATGAGGATGTCTTTCATGTTTGAGGAGTGAAACTTTTTGTGTTTGGTGAGCCAATCAACCGTTTTATTCCGTAAATTATGCCATGATTCTTTTTGCTCTCTTTTAAGGGGTGGAACCCCTGCTAAGATTAATGCATATGGGCACGAGGCCGGTGGTAGGCCTAGGACTTCATTGTTAGGTACAGGGTCTGTCCCTTTGGGGCTTTGTTTTTGACTTAGACCAATATGGATTTCAGATACATTAGGGATTATATGTGGAGTGTTGCTATTTTGTGACCCTCCTAGATTGTCTTGTGTATTCCGCGCTCTACCGAATTGGCCCGTGTCCCTACTGATCAGCTTTAACGTGTGATTTTCTGGTAATGACTCTTGAGACATATTACTCGTTTTGGCTTGCTCTACTAACAACCCCTCTGCTTGTGATAATGGGTATGTCCCCATAGCTTTTTCAATGCGGGCGGTATTACTACTAATTTTTAGTTCTATTGCACTAATCAACTGCTCTACCTTTATTCCTATTGGGCTAAGTTTCTTGTCCATTAGGTCGCTAATCTGTGTTGACATTATCCCAAGTGCAGCTTCTAGCATTGATGCTATGGAGCCCTCTAAAAATGTCCTAATCTGTTCTGTGAAGGATGGGTGCATGCCAAAATCTATCTCTGTCTGCGTACTAACTGTTCTGTTCTGGGTTTCAGTCTCAAATTGCTCCTCGGTATTGCGGCTTGAATTTACCATGCGCACCTGCCCTCCTATTTTCTTTGTTTTGGCTTTCCTAGGCCCATTTGTTTGTCTCTGTTTTACAGATCGCCACATCTCCTTTGGTTCTTCAGTTACCCATGGCGCACGCAACCTAGTTGCCATGCCCTTTTTATTTGGGCCATCTTCCGTGGCTTCTACATCGCCCAAATAAACTAGGGATGGTATCGGTGGAGTTGGTGTACTTTGCTCATTGTGAACAATCACTGTTGGGCTTAACCTAGGTGACTGTAATATAGCCTTGGTGGTCGATGGGCTTGTTTGTCTATATGTAGCTAATTTAGAGGGGTCAAGCGAGAGACGCCTCTCTGCTATCTGTATCTCGTGTGTTAAGAGAGACTCTGCTCTAATGATAAAGGCATCCAGGGTGCCAGCAGCCCCCTTGCGTCTATTTGAGCTCAGGCTCTTATAATTTATCTACCAGGAATTAGCACTTAATAATAATTCTCAAGTCCCAGCCAATTATTACGTTGTCCCGTATTGTTTATAGAGTCCTTACCACACAATATAATGTTAATATGGATTTTAGGGGGGTGGCCCAGTCCAGTCTCGTCCGGTCGCTGACGGGCGCAGACAGGCCCGCCCTTGGTCCGGGCTTCGTGCCGCGCGCGTCCCGCGCCGCGGGTGGAGAGGCAGCACTATAAGCGCGATGGCCATGCCTCTCCCTCACTCGCGGCAGCTGCGCTGAGGAATGGTGCACTCTGGGGGTTGCAGTCCTCCCCAGAGTGTAGATGGAGGTACTGGCAGTGCGGGCAAGGCGGCGTGTCCCCTGGGACCCTCGTCCCACCAGAGGAGCTTTCAAGGGGCAATGACGGCGTTCCAAGCCGCAATCAAAAACAATCAGGCAAGTAATGTCTCCCGCGCCGCGGGGGGAGAGGCAGCGCTATAAGCGTGATGGCCACGCCTCTCCCTCACTCGCGGCAGCTGCGCTGAGGAATGGTGCACTCTGGGGGTTGCAGTCCTCCCCAGAGTGTAGATGGAGGTACGGGCAGTGCGGGCAAGGCGGCGTGTCCCCTGGGACCCTCGTCCCACCAGAGAAGCTTTCAAGGGGCAATGACGGCGTTCCAAGCCGCAAACAAACAACAATCAGGCAAGTAATGTCTCCCGTGCTTATTACTTCACGCATTGACTACTGCAATTCTCTGTACTTTAATATTAACATATCCACGCTTAAACTTCAGACTATCCAGAATGCGGCGGCTCGGCTTGTCCTGGATATTCCCAAACGCTTGTCAGTCAGAGAGTGCATTCGCTCCCTGCACTGGCTGTCAGTCAGGAAGTGTGTGATTTTCAAAGCTCTCCATTTCATATTGCTCTCTTCCATCAGGGCCCGATGCACGTGCAAACGGCTTTCCACTGGTACACCCCTAATAGACAAATAAGGTCCACCTCTCTCAGGAACGTGGATACCGAGATTTCGTAAAGCCAGGAAGGGGGGGGGGGGGGTCGGGGGGCGATCCTTCGAGGTTGTTGCTGCCAATTTATGGAAAGCTCTTTCCACACATATTGCTAGTCTTTCCTCCCACGCCGTCTTGCACAAGTAGCTGAAAACCTGGCCCTTCTACTTTCCGCGATGCTAGCTGTGGTTGTCTCTCTGGTAGTGGCTCTTCATTAGCTAGCGCTTTGACACCCTTGGGAATCACAAAACACAAATACGTCTTAGCTCACCTGCTCTGTGAAATGTTCTCAGAGAAGAAGACTGTAAATTTCTCTTTTAGGCAAGTTTAACAAGAACAGGGATGCATGGTTTATTATTTCTCTTAAATATTTTGCTCTAATGCCACAAAAATTGCTATTCCTACTTTTATAAGAGTGAACCCATTTATAGCCATAAATATAACTTTTACAATTCTTACTCCTTCATCCAAAATGCATCAATGTATTGGACTTATACAAAACAAAAAAAAGTGACAGTTGTAGCATGTCCTGCGTCTCTGGAAGGGGCATTTTCTTTCTAAGGAGGACTTTGAGCACATTGTTGTTTTTTTTTAATTTTAACTTCAGTCAAAGCCTGCGGACATTTTCTTGACAAGTCTGCAGTTTGCTAATTTTTTAGGTCTCACCTTAAGACAGCACATGCGCTGTCTGTTGGAAGACATATTGTTAGCTTATAGTCGGCTTAGAGCCAGCCTATTGCTTACTATTGGTTGGCTTTATTTTCACTCTCATTTGTTTGCTTCCTATGTGTCAGATTATGTGGGCTTTACTTCCTCTTCTTGTGTTTGTTCCTAATCCTTGAGCTTGTTCGTGTTTCTTGTCCTGAACTGCACCCTCATGGCAGCAGTGGGCGTGGCGGGCAGTGGAAGGTCAAATTTACTATTCTAACTTCAGCCCTAGAATATTTGGGAAAACAGCAACTTTCCCAAAATATTCCAGAAGGCTTATTTATTATTCTAACTCCAGTCCTGGAATATTTGGGTGAAAGTTATAAATTCCCAAAGTATTTTAGGAAGGGTTGAAAAGTAGTAATTTTGAATTGTTGAAACTGCTGCCCTGAGGGCGCAGATCAGGGCAAAAAACGAGGAATACCTACCCTTGAGCATGGGCCCACTGCTTACATCCTTTCACTGCCTGCTTTTCGAGCATTACTTTTTTATTTTTTGTTAAGCACTCCATGAGAGTGCATGTGTTATTCACCCGTCTCGCCTTCCTGTGCTTCTCTTCACTGTACCCATCATTCCATGTTCCTTTCACTCTGTCACCGGTGTGCTCCTTCCCCACTCTTACTATGATGCTTTCTCTTCAGTGGGCTCTACCCGCACTCCACTTTGCTCTGTCTCATTTCCTTTCCCCCACCCCTACGCTGCTGCTCTCCACCTGCACCCCCATGCTGCTTCTGCCTGTGTTGCTTATGCCCCTGCTGCTCCCCTCCCCTGAATTTCTCCCCCCACCATTTTTTTTTTTACTTTTTATAAGTAACCGATCCAACTCAGTAGTTAAAAAGGAAACAAAAGTGGCTGCATCATTTTAAAGGTGTTTGCATGTGTGGTGCACGCACGTACAATATGACGTGGCCGTCTACATTATAGGCTTTTTTCTTCTCAATTTGCTAAAAACTATTGGCAAAGCCAATAGTTCCCAAAGTCGAGACCGATTTGCTTTGCCAGTGCTTGTTTGATCCAAGTATGTTGCTTACTTTTAGCACTTGAACAGTGCACAATCTGACATTGGGATTACATCAGAGTACCATCCCTTAGTTCGGGATACGACCCAAACATACAGCCCTCTAACATAAAAAATAAAATGTGTAAGAGAAGAAAGAAACATGAGGGACCGCACCTTTGCATGAAGAATTTGAAGGAAAAAAATGAATGAGATGTGTGAATGCTTTTGATATCACAAAACTGCATCTGTGGTCATGATCAGTGGAGAATTAATGGAAAATTGTGCGAGTTTGAAGTCCATGTACATGGAACAAAATATAATTTCAATAATACTCCTAATACATTTCCTCGTGTACTTTACATTTCCTCTGGTTAGGCTTTACCTTGTTTGTTGGTACGCCTTTGCTCTGCCTAGGGTCACTGGAATTATGCAAGTCTGCGGCCGTGCCATTTTTCTCATAATTATGGATTTGCCACATTGGTCACATAATCCATCATCTGCTGCATAATTTGCAGGTTTTAACAATAAAAGTGTTCCTAGCTCAAACAAATCAATAGTTACTAAAAATGCAGCGACGCTTGTTAATGTGAAGCGGAAGGCACTGCGCAAAAGCCGACTGTTCACCTTCCCGTTGCATATTGCTGTATTTCGGTGTTAAACTAGTACTAATAAGGTTAAACTTTTGTACAGTGTTAACGTGTAAAAATGACAATGTAATGAATTGATACGATCACGAAATGTCCCACATAATTTACATTGTCTTGCCGCATGATTTAGTAAACCCTGATGCTTACTTTGGTCCTCCCTTGCAGAATAATTCCAGTAACCTGCCTATGCCTATGTGTTGTCATTGTGCTCAGCAACACCCTCTGTGCCGGAGATGTCAAGTTTACCCCAAAGAGCATTTTATTTATTTATTTTATTTGAAAGGTTTTATATAGCGCTGGCTGGACCCGTGGGTATCAGAGCGCTTTACATGAGCATTGATCGTTACAGTAAAAAACAGTTGTTCAATTGGATAAAAACATAGACGTCAGGATAAAAAACATCATTATTAAATTGACAAATAGGCAAAAAGTTATTTACATGAGGAGGGGTTATCAAGAAACATTATTAAATTGACAAATAGGCAAAAAGTTATTTACATGAGATGGGGTTATCAAGAAAGATTATTTTACTTAAAAACACTATTAGACTAACAGTAAGGCAATTTACATGAGTAGAGGCTATCAAGAGAAACTGTTTTAGTATGATGACAAACACAGTATACAGCTCATAGTTGAGTGCAGGGGCTGGTTGGCGGCGGAAAAAAACCATTGATAAATATAGGGGGAGAACAGTTTGGGGGAAAGGGAGTAACGTCAGAGGGAGATTCAGGGAGGGGCTGGGGGTAGTGGTCATAGAAGGGGGAGGGGAATAGAGGGTGCATATTCGAAGGAAAGTAGGGGGGGGGGGAGAGTCAGGAGTACGGAGAAGTGGAACCAGATTGGAGGAGGCTCGAATGAGGGGTCAAAAGGCGAGGTTAAGAACCCCAATATTTGTTGATAAGGTGAAATTTGAGGTCTTTTTTAATGCTGAGGTAGGAGGGGTTGCAGCGCAAGTCCCTAGGGAGAGCATTCCAGATAATCGTGGCATTCCCGGAGAAGGAAGAAGATTGTGTGGTTTTCTTTTTTAACAGTGGGGAACAAGGAGTAGGGCATTAGTACTTCTCATCGGTCGGGAGCAGCCCGCTTTTTTGAGTTTGTTCGTAAGGTACAAAGGGGTTTGTTGGTGAAGGGCTTTGTGTGTTATGCATGCAGTCTTATAGGAGGATCTTCCTTCAACGGGAAGCTAATTTAGGGCTTTGAGGGCTGGGGAGATGTGGTCAAAACGTTTACAGTCAGTGATTAGCCTGGCAGCTAGGTTGAGCACAGATCTAAGGGGGGGGCAAGGTGTACTTTGGGGGTTCCGGAGAGGATAGCGTTACCGTAGTCAATTTTGGAGAGAACTAGTGATTGGACTACCCATTTAAAGTCGTCAGCTGGAATGAAGGGTTTGATTTTTTTAAGATGTCGGAGAGTGAAGAGAGCTCCTTTTGCCGAGTTTTTTATGTGGTCGTTAAGCGTAGGTTTGTTGTCAATACTGAAACCAAGTGATTTCACTGAGTTTGAAAGGGAGAACGAGCAGTTAAGAGCATTAAGGTCTGAGAGCCAGCTTTGGATGGGGAGCTGGTTGTTGTTAAGAGAGAAGAGGTTGATTTCTGTTTTTTTAGGGTTAGGTTTGAGGTGGTTGGAGAAGAACCAGGATTGGATCTTATTCAAGGAATTGTTAAGATGGAGAACATCCGAGTGGGATCTAATCTTGTAGTAAAGTTGGGTGTCATCCGCATAGAGGTGATAGTTGATTCCTGCTTGTTTCAGAATAAGGGTAAGGGCTTCCATAAAGAGGTTAAAGAGAGATGGGGAGAGAATAGAGCCCTGGGGGACGCCTAAGGAGACCGGTGTAGGGTTCGAGAGGCAGTCATGGATTTTGGTTTGTTGAGTTCTGTGTTGGAGAGAAGAGGAGAACCATTTGAGGACCAGACCATTAAGGCCAAATCGAGCTTTAAGTGAGTTAAGTAAGGAAGAATGGTTAACTGTATCAAAGGCAGCGGAGAGGTCCAGGAGAATAAGTAGGCAGGACTCACCATTGTCGAGAGACCAGTGGAGGTCATCGACAATATTAAGCATGGCGGCTTCGGTGCTGCATCCTTTTCTGAAGCCGGATTGCAAGGAGTCAAGTAGGTTGAAATTGCAGATGTGATTATCCAATTGTCGGAGAGCACATTTTTCAAGGACTTTGGATAGAAGTGGGAGGTTTGAGATAGGACGGAGGTTATTTGGGTCAGCAGAGGGGTTTTTAAGAATGGGAGTGATTTGTCAGAGTTGGAGAGAGTTGGGGAAACAACCTGTGGCAAAGGAGGTGTTAATGATATTAGTCCAGTAAGGGGCAATGATGTGTTTTAGATCTTGGACAAGGTTAGAGGGGAGAGGATCTTTGGTGTGTGAGGTCGGCTTGAGTTTGGAAATGATGTTAAGGACTTTGTGTTCAGTCACAGGGTGGAAGTTATGCCAGGAGGCATTGTTTTTCAGCTGTACGTTGGAAAGGCTGAATTCAGGAGAAGTTGAAAAGGGTCGGTGAGTTGAAGGATTAGGCGGAAGGGGCGGGGTCAACAGGGGAGGTAAATCAATGGAAACATCAACAGCAAATATGGGGGAGGGCGGGGCTTGAGTGAGATGGAAAGACTGATCAATTTTGGCAATTTTATCCGAGAGGAAGTTAGCAATTTCCTCGCATCTCTCAGTTGAGGACATCAGCTCAGGGGGAGTGGACGATGTATGTTTTCTTACAATATTAAACAGTTCTCTGGGCCTATTTTTGGCACGATCAAGTTGTGCTCGAAAGAAGGTTGCCTTTTCATTGAAGATGTGTTTCTTGTAAGTTGATCTGGAAGATCTGAGGAGGGCAAGATGGGAGGGAGAGGGGTGTTGTCTCCATGTTCTTTCGGTCAGTCTAAGAGAGCGTCTTTCGTTGTTAAGATCCGAGTTGAACCAAGATTTGGTTGGAATATTTGTTTTTTTTTAGTTTTGGAGGGGCTAATTTATCCAAGACATCCCTGACGGTCTTGTTGAAATGTTCAGTGAGCTCATTGGCATTTTGGGAAAGGGGGGTGAGGAGTTGGGCTTGGAGCTTAGATTTGAGTACATCCGGTGGGATTTGACTAAGATTTCTGGTCCATTTCAAGGGTTTGGTGATTTGTGTAGAGGGGGAGGGGAATTGGTTACGATCTCGATCCAACCCAGAGCGTGCTGGATAGGAATGGGAAGGAGATACCGACCTTTGTTGGTAGAAATGCTAGTACCACGATTGATCATGTCCTAGTTTCGACAAACATTGCACACCTTTGTTTTACTCCGAGGACCGCCCAAATGTCGCTTAGCGACCACAACTGTATTATTATGCAAACATTGATCTGGGGGAATAAACTTGCTAAATCACATAAAATTGTTACAGATATTACTCCATTTAGATCTAATGGCACAAGAATCAAATGGAAGGGTATTAATCCAGTCAAAGTCATATGCAATATTATTGAAGATTGTGGCAAGGAGATATTTGACTGTCTCGATGAAGAGGTTAGCCCACAGATGATTCTAACTAATTTTATTGAGATTAGTGATAAAATTGATGGAATAATGACTGCCCCGTTAAGAGGAAGAACTAATCAGACTAGGGGATGGTTTAACCACGCTTGTACTCAGTCCCTGAACCGGTTAAAACATGCACTCTGCCATAGACCTAGGGACAAGGCATTAATACAGAACCTAAGATCTGAATATAAATTAGTTCTAAAACGGAGGAAAAGGGAGCTTCAAGAGGAAGCATGGGATAACTTAACACAGGCCGCTGATACTAGGAATAATAAACTCTTTTGGGAGACCGTTAATTTGCCCTTCCTTAAAAATGACTCTGTGCCAGTACTAACATCCTATGTCAGTTGTGAGGAATGGGTGCTATTTTTTACCAGTATTTTTAATCCACCAGAGAACGTAGATTACGTTCCGCAAAATGTTAGCACTATATTACCACATTGGCCTATTATACCTCTCAATATCACGCTTGAAGAAGTGGAACTAGGAATTATGGGTAGTAAAAGTGGGAAAGCACCGGGGCCTGACGGTGTCCCCATAGATGTTTATAAAACGTTACCAGAACTATGGGGACCAATATTGACTAGAGTTTTTAATGCAGCAGTCACCGAGGGTGCCCCGTCTACATGGGGCCGATCAGTTATCATCCCGATATACAAAAAAGGAAATAAATCTGAAGCAAAGAACTACCGCCCTATCTCCCTTTTGGATTCATCAGTGAAGGTGATGAGTAGGGTTTACTAGTGAGACTGGATGAATGGGCGAAGGAGAACGAGATTTTATCCCAAGCACAATATGGTTTTAGGAAGGGGTTAGGCACGATTGAGCAGTGTATTAATCTGGATCTTTTAATTGGTAAATATACACGCGTTAAAAATGGGAGTCTTTTTTTATGCTTTGCTGACCTCAGTAGTGCTTTTGATTTGGTTGATCACGCTCTCCTTTGGCCAGTTTTACTCAATTTAGGCGCCCCGAAACCTATCCTATATTTTCTTGCTAGGTTATATGAAAATCTATCAACAAGAGTTCGGTATGATCAGCGGGGTGAATGCACACCCAATTTTAAGGTTAAACGTGGCATTCGCCAGGGCTGCGTTTTAGCCCCTTTACTTTTTACCTTATTTATTAACGAGGCCGATGCCATTCTTAAACTGGCGCCGGCAGATGCCCCCCAAGCCGCTAGACAGAATATACCCGTTCTATTATACGCAGATGATGCTGTACTTTTATCTAGAACTCAGGTCGGTCTACAGCGTCTATTGGACGGGTTTACAGATTTTATTAAGGCAAGGAAAATGTTAATTAATAAGGCAAAAACATATATTATGGTCTGTGGGGCAAAACCGAGGAAACCAAAAGCCTTTTTTATAGACGGTGCGAAAGTTGAAACTGTTAATAATTTTTGCTACCTGGGCATAACATTTAATGGTAACGGCCATTGGACACCCGAACTATCCAATGTCAGAGCCAAAATGACAAAAAGTGTACATGGGGTATTTCGGTTTGCAACAAAATTGGGCGATCGTAGAATTAAAGACATGACAGCTATCTATAAAGCCAGGTGTACTCCTATTGCACTATATGGTGCTGGGGTATGGGGATACAATTGTAGCCAGGAGTTACAAATAGAGGAAAATTCCGTTTTAAAGAAACTATTATGTCTTCCCTTATCTGCTTCTACAGAATTAACCCACTGTGAAGTTGGCCTTAGATATCTGTCAGACCTGATTGCCCTAAGACCCTTATTGCTATGGAAATCAATTTGGACCAAAGAGGAGACTAAATTTACCAAATTAATAATACAGGATTGTCTGAAGTTGGATAACTACTCAGCGATACCGTGGTTAAAATATATTGTTGATTTTTATAGAGATCATTTTATGTTCACGATTCGGGAAAATTCTGCTGAAGTGGTAGCCCTGACAAAATCTGAGATTAAGAACACATTTCTGGCCTATAAAAGTGAGTGTAGGATGAGAGTGGTTGGGTTGCAACCTACATATTTGCTTTATCAATCAATTATAGACACAGAGGGCTTCCAAGGTTATCTATCAACTGTTACCAGACAATCACATCGCTATTTATTAATGAGGATGAGACTGGGTATAGTCCACCACTTGGTAGCATTCCCTAAAATAAAAATGCATTCTACCTCAGTATGTCCTTGTGACGAGCATTCAAAACAGAGCACTATGCACTTTTTACTATTATGCGGTCTATATTTGAATTACAGAGTTATCTATCTTAAACCCTTGTTTAAGAAACAATGTAAAAACTACCAAGGCAGCTATGGAACTATTGTTTACACTTAGAGACCCCGAGATATGTTTTTTTGCTGCCACGTTTATTTTAAAATCGATACAGGAGAGGAAAAGTATAATTTATATCTAACTGATTTTAATGATTTTATGTGATATTAATGATGATTGTATTTGTATATGATGAATTTATTTACTGTTAATGTATTAATGCTGCTTTTCTGGTTGTCTTTCAAACCGAATAAAGCTTGTTGAACTGAACTGGTTACGATCTTAAACAGAATGAGGTGATGGTCAGACCAGTCAATAGGAATGATGTGAGACAGGGAGGTCGAGTCATTATTGGAAATGATGGCGTCGAGAGTGGCTCCTTTGATACGGGTTGGATTTTGACATAGTTGTTTAAGGTCGTTAATTTCAAGAAGGTTAATTTCAAGAAGGTTAACGAGGCGCATGACTGTGACTATGAGCATGCCCGACCTCTTGCAGTTGTACACAAACCATGTCCAATAGTTTACAGTGGAACGGTGCCCTTCATACTATATTAAAGCATTTATATCTTTATCAAAGTTATGTTTTAGTTCGCTGAGCGAACTGCCAGCTATTTTCCACCAAGAACAATTCCAGTAACTGCCCGGGTGAATGTAATGAGGTTTAAGACCCAACTTTATTGTATGTAACCTGTGTACTGTCCACGTTCTACCTTACGTAAAGCGCTCTGATACCTCTGGGTCTAGCCAGCGCTATATAAAACTCCCCCCAAAAAAAATAACTTTAGATCCTTTGTTTCTTGATTGAAAGCAATTGACTTTTGCATTATTTTCAAGAGAAACAAAAGCAAAAGACTGGCAGGATTGCCATTTGTGTGTGCATGTGAATTTGTGTAATGCAAACGTAGCTAAGAAGCAGCGGAGAGCTGAAAAACGCTCGGTGGGCTGTTTAACTTTCAATAGGGCAGTGGGGAGACTCGGGAGAAGGCCAAGGATATTACGAACACCAGGGCTTTAAGTGGGCCGGGTCTCACCGGTGCAGAGCACTGGCAGTTATTTGAAGGGGGCCTCGAAACGGGTCTCTATCGGGCTCTGTTTTGTGCCCTGGCACAGGCAGTCCGTTTTTTTCCAAACTGCAGTGACCGCAGGCACATCCATGTGCGCTGCTCACTTCTCACAAGTGAAGAAGTTACGGCATGACGTCATGCCACGTGAGCATTGTAGGGGAAGGTAAATCCTTTAACCCATTTGCTGCTTCGAACGTTCCGCGCCAGTGCGGAACGTTCTATTAAACGGGCGGGGCCGCGTCGGCCAACGGACGTGCGCAGCACTACCGAGGTAGTGCTCGCGACGGCCGTTGGCCGACAGCAGCAGCAAACGGGTTAAAGAGAGTCACTCTCTCTGGAATTTCCTTCTCTTTTTTTAAACTCAGGAGCAGCAACATTGTCGTGGTGTCAACATGGTTTTAAGTGGAAGCTTTTTCAATATTATATACAAGCCATAGTTGCTGCTTATTTATCTTATGCAACTAACAACCATTTACAAATCCAATAGTCCTGGCTTGTTGTAGGTATGATGTTACTTGTTGTATCATATTTCTGGATGCAATGACAGAAACAGCAAAATACAAGTCGGGCGGCACACTATACTGAGCACAGATTTTTAGCTTACGTGTTTTTAGGCCACACCCTTAATTACATTGGCCACGCCCCTTTGAGAGACCCCCCAATTTTTTCATCCCACTTATAGCCCTGACGAACACGATAACTAAACCCGCTTTTACTCAGTCCATACTTAACTTCCTGAGCAGGTACGAGGCCCACTGGTGAGCTTCACCCACCAGATTTGGGATAGGTAAGGGTCACTGACAAGCGTGCGTGACTTTTCCACCTGGACGCGCCTTGATGAGAGTACCTAGAACCCCATCTGGTCACCCATGCGTCTATTATAGAGGCAGGGGCGGCGAAGATCCATCCGGCCTGGAGCTCACGGCCCTCAGTCGCGAGTCTCGTGCAGCCTACAGTCCGCGGAATGCGGCTGCCCGCGGCCCCCGCAGGGGGCCACCTAAAAGGGCGGCCCTTTAGTGCCATTTGGGCACAAACGCCACCCCTCCTAGTCTAGTGGTTGGACTCCGGTTAGGAGTCCTTCGCCTCGGTGCACTAGGCGCGTCACTTCCGGCGCACAGAGGTCGGGGGAGGGTACTTATACCTCCCCCCGCCTCTCCGGCGTCCTCTTTGCGCCAGACACGCCGTCTCTGTACCCCGCTGGACACGCTGTCCAGTACCGCCGGTATTGTCATCGTCGGGTTCGGGTCCAGTTTTGTTTGCGGTGAGTGCGGGCCAGGAGGGGCCATTGCCGAGTGGTGCATGAGAGAGGGAGGACTCCTATAACTTCCGTAGAGCAGTTCTGGGCCTCGAGACTGCGAGGGACTGATGGGTCACATTTTCGCGGGTCATGCGGCGAGCCCTGGGGTATTCGCTTGCGCCATTACAGGCACAGGGGTTCTTATCTGCCCTGGTCGCTCCGGTGTGTTTTGGGGAATGTTTAGACCCCTGAGTGTAACCCACCTTTAATTATCTAGGATGCTTCTGGTATGCCACTGCCTTAAAGCCTTGCTGCATTAAGTGCACTGGGGCCTGGTACATTGTTTTACATCGCGGGGTGAATTGGGAAGCCTACTGGTCCGGCTTTGGGGCACGCCTGGCCCGGCGTTGTATGGTGGATCACAGAGCGGCGTCCGGGTAGTAGAATCGGCTGTAGACATCCCGGTACTGCCCTGGTTACCACTTTAAACTGAGCAGTTAATAGGGGCAGTATCCGTCCTCGTGGTTCACTCCCTCCCCCCCCCTTGACTGTGCCGCTTAAAAGAGCTTGGCGCACTACGCGGCGCTGCTGCCGAGGGTTTTCTACAGTGGTGTTGAGGGAGTCCTAAAGGCTCGATGGGTGCATGAGGCAAAACTCCAGGCAGCTCGGACCCTGCCCGCCTCGCGCCGATTGCTCAGCTTGCACTACTATGTTAGGGTGATCTACCCCTTGGTGAGCTCACGGCATCAGGCGGGATACAGCAGTTGATGGTAGCGAAGCTTGGTGTGAGCGGAGAACGGGAGGCGGACACTTAAGAGCAGGTCTCTCTAGGGCAGTACTCCTTGCCGTTGAATGTTACATGCTTCTCGGTTCTGGGAGTGGTTGGATGCGTGCTTTGCCCCCGGGGAGGCTTCGTGTGCTCTACGCTTTTAAATTATTGGTGCTCCAATTTTCGGAAGGTAAAATCAGCGTAGGGTTGCGTGGGCTCGGGTGCGCTAAGCTCCTGCCCTGCGCCCCGTGATGGTTAATGGTTCCTGTTTTCTTGTCATTTGGGGCAGAGGGATTGATGGTCTTCTGCGTCGGGAAAACTTCGCTGTTCCAATGGATGGTCCCAGGGGTATGGCAGGACTGCTGGCGGGTGGAGCGACTTTCTATTTGGCCCGGTCTGCGCCATGCTTAGCTCGTGCAGGTCACCCAGGGCCCATTTCCGTGAGATTGAGTTGGGGTTTTGCAAGCTGGGTCAGTGGAGCGTGAACTTCACCCAGAGCCTAGTTCGTTGGGATTAGAGTTAGTTCACTTTCTAACTGGAATATATATACAGCTGATTTGAGGAATGTAAACTGCTGCTCTGCCACTGCTAGTTTGTTTGGCCTAACAACTAGGGCGGCATGCTGGGGAGCTGGAGAACCGGGTTAGAGTCTGGTGGGAGGCTTGGACTTCTCGTAATCTCTCTGTACCTAAAACTGATTGTTTCCGTCTGTAAGGCGGTCATGCAAAGCGCTGTATAAAACCGCAAAAATAAAGGCTGTCAAAGTAACTATCTCTATGCCCCCGTTCAGGCCATTGATTTTTACTTGTGTTGTTAATCTGCAGGCGTAGGCATGGAGTGCGAGGTTCCTGCTGTCTTTCCGTCGTGTCTGTTTGATGCGGGATGGTTGTTTTTTGGGCACAGTTGTGTTGGATCTTTCCTCGTAATATTGGGGGTTAGCCTGACTTTAAATCTCCCTGTTCCTTACACATGGTTTTAAGGCCGGGGGTGTCTCCAAGCCCTGTACTCGGAGGCACATGGGCGGCATGGGTCCTTCTACTAGTACATGGATTTGACCGAAGCCCCCACAGTTCCTCACAGGGGCACGACGTGGTAATTTAATGTCGGTTTACCGTCTTTAAAATAAATCATGGCATGAGGCGCACATGAAACAGAGGCAATTTATCGGTTGTAAATGTCCATTGCCAATCACTGCTGTTCACAGTAAGTGTTTCCGAGGTGCAATTTGATAGTTAGAGGGTGGCCCACTGACTACTCACTGAATTTGAGAAGTTGTGGTCTCTTCCAAGTGGCAGGAATGCGGAAGTAGTTTATGTAGGAAAGAACGGCACAACTTTAATCTGAGCACTATTCTTATAGGATTGCCACTATAGGAGCAATTTGCCGCCGATTTTAATTTCATTTCTCTATATAGGTATAATAACACATAAGCACACTCCAAATTTGGAAATGTTTCACAAAAAGCAGCCTCAAAACCTGGTCTTATTAGAATTTCGTTGCTATGGGTGTAAGTACTGATATGTTCCCCCTTCGCCTTTGTTTGATTCGCTCGCTAGACAGTGTCTCTCATAGTCTTTGAAAGGCCATTCATAGTTGCTGCAATTATGAGAATGCTACACATAGCTATCAGAAACCTGGCAGCTAGGGACGGGGGCGGCTAGCTCAGGCGCGGCCGGTGTCGGGTGCCTGGGCCCCCAAGATAGATCGTACAGCTTAGGGGCCCATACCCCTGTTTTGGCCTCCTTTTCTCCAGATATTCTCATAGCGTGCTGTTTTTTTTTAACTTCCCCCAATTCGGGTCACAATTATCCTGGCCTTTCATTAGAGTTCACCCTGTAGCCAGCTGTTTTCATGTTTTCCCCCATAGTACTCCTGTCCCAGACCTGGCCTGCTCTAGCGGGAGTCAGGATTTCGGCCCATCTAGAGCGCTGCTTATTATCTTATGCAACAAACGACAAAGCCAACAGGACTGTTTTGGGGAGGACTGATGTTACTTGCTATTGCACACCCCAGATGCAATGAAAGAATCGGCCTTATACAAGTGGGGCAGGACACTAGTCTAAGCACAGACTCTTAGCCTACGGGTGTAAGCCACAACCTTAATTACAGTGGCCAGACACCGAGAGAGACCAGCCATTGCTCGTGTTCCAGAGCAGGGCACGATCTTATCCCTCCCCCCTTTGAGAATCCCCATTGCGGGGGGCATTGACTGACTTGTTAATCTGTGAGTGGGGCCGCCTCGGCGGGGTGCACTGCGTTATGGTGTTTGAGACGGGCGCCCATAGGCCTCGTCTTTACACAGAATTATCAATGGCAGGGATCACTAAGATTTGACAATGCTTTGACAATATACAAAGATACTTGCAATTTTAGGACACACGACAACGTGCAGGGATGTTTATGGTATGAGACCAAGAGTGGGGCAAGATGTTTACGAAACCACTGGCGTCGGGCGTCTGTGGTTGTGAGTGCAGAGCGCGGTGGGGTCCGTTGCTCCCGGTGTTTGGCGGGGGCTCCGGGCTGCTTCATTATCCCGGCCCCAGAACTGGGTGCACTGCGGGTCGGCAGCTCTGCCTGTGAGGCACTGATGACTGGCACCGTGCTCGCGGGCAATGGTCAGGCACGATTCATTCACTTAATCTGTACTGTTCATTATGGTCTCATGTTCGGTTTTGCACCCAACACTTGGGATGCATCTGGTTGGAGTAGCACTCCAGAAGCTTAACCATGGCTTCTTTTGCGCTGCTGGTGTCTTTTATAACTGGCCAGGTTCTGCTGCATCTGTGTTTAACATAGGGCCTCTCTTGTGCGCATGGTGCGTTCACTCTGGTAGTTTAGCGGGGCCAGTGTTGTCTACTGACCCTCGCACAGGTCATGGTCCATATTCTTACAACAAAGCCATAAGTGGTTGCTTATTTACCTTATGCAACTATTACCCATTGAAAGTCAAGGGTCCTGGCTTGCTGTAGGGGTCATGTTACGGTTGATTATATATCTGGACACAAGGGTAGAAGAGACAGAACTATGCAGCACTCCATGCTGAGCAAAGATGTCCAGCTTGGATGTTTAATCCACGCCCTTCATCACATCAACCACCCCCCCCTTTTTGAGAGACCCCCAGTTTTCATACCACCTACAGAGGTGGACACAGTCAATCTGGAGGAAGCAGTGCTTCTGTTTTGTTCAGGGGGTGTTTTTGTCTGCTGACCAAAAGTCACTTAGGCATTCTGTTAATGATAGCGAGTCAAGCCAAGGTCACATGACTGCAGATTATGCGAAGGCAGTTAAAGAAAGCACCGGACTTGAGGTTCCCTCTTATAGCAAGAGCCTTTGCACTGTGTGGAGCTGTTACAGTTGATATGCCTCTTAAGTCACTTGGCATTCTGTTAATCATTCTCGAGTTTCAGAGAGAAGGGACGGGTTGTCTAGTATCTGATACGTCTCTACAATGCCCCAGATAAACAGCTTTGAATGGTTTTGTCTGGCTATGGCTGGGTTTTACACACATTTTACCTGTTTTACAGGGGGTAGGGTTGATGTCAGCTGATTGGTGGTGTTGATTAGGGAATGGTCCCATTTGCGGTTGAGCTTGCTATGCGTTGAAGGGAGACATTTATTGCAATGTTCACCACGTAAGGGTGACAGTCCCACCAGTTCAGAATAGAAGCATTTACCATATGCTACGCAGCAAGCCAGAATTGTGGCTTCAGTTATCGTATACATCCAACAAGCATTGTTAAGCCAATGGTGCTGGCGTGTTGTAGGTGTACGTCCTGTCTTGGCAGTCCAGGTCACACCCAGAGGGCAAAGGCACGGCCTAGGCCCCTGATGGACTAGGTTTAATTTTAGTTGAGTGGGGCTCGCAATCTCGTCGCGTCTGCTATGTCTGGTTGATCCAGCTAAAATGTGCCCACTTCAAATAAGGGCAGGTAACTGGTCGCCTCAGTTAAGACATATTCATCCGTGACTTAGCCAGGGCAGCAGGCAGGTGTGGTATTTGTCATCCAACAAGGGACTGTGGTACAAAAATGTTTGGTAAACCCGGTGTTAGAGCTCAAATGACGACAAAGTATTTTAGAGCAGTTGGCATTCCCAATATTCAGACAAGGACAGTCACTTGCACATATTGTTCCCCTCCGGTTCCCACAGACTTGTCTGCCCCCCTGGGTTATCCTTCCATGTGCTAGAACTTGAAGGGGCATCTTCTGCGACCTGTGTCCCAAATACGTCAATAGTCAACGCTTGGGTAGTTGTACCATGAAGGGCATGGTTACCAAGGTTGTCCCAAAGTTTTGGGGTCAAACTGGGTTGGGGGCAGCAAGTCTACAGTCCTTAGGAAGCATCCAGCATTCCGTCAATCCAAGTAGGGCAGTTAGCGATACATAATATCAGCAAGTGGATAACATGCATCGGTTATTCAGCGACATCATGCCCTGGGGGGCATGCGTGCTTCATAAAAACAGTTTCAACCAGAACAGTGCCAAGTGGCAAAAAACAGTAAATAGGTTTAATATGTGTGTCTCTGGCCTTACAGCTGTGTGGAGCTAGTCTCATTTAGAAGTACGGCCAGGTGAAAATGGGGTACTTCTTAAGGTTCTCATGACCAATGTGGTTTGTGGCATTTCCCAGCGGTTCACTGAAGGTGTACTGCAGGTAACATGAAACTGGGAATCTGGGATTCCGACACTTTTGTGGGTTGAGCATCCAGGGTCAGAAAAAAACGCAAACCTGGATGTTACCCATCAATGTCGCGACTGCACACGGTGCTAACAGTTAAGCAAAAGGGAAGTCCCCCAGAAGGAGCTGAACAGGCGGGATTTCTATAAGACAGGAGGGATTCATGGCAAGTACAGGAGGACTCACTTGCTATTATCACTTATTCCTGGTTCATCAGATAGTTCACCTGTCAGGTGTTTTCAGGGACCCACTAGGGCATTAAGTGAGCTGCATGGGGTAGCAAGGTAACGTGCTGTGAGGCAGTGTGGTCTCGGCAGACCCACAATAGGGGGCTGCAGCAATACTTGAAACTGGGAACCTTAGATTCTGACAGTATCATTGGTAACATACACATGAACCCCCTGGTCTTGTGGGGTTTGTATGTCCCATCCTGTAATTTAAGGTGACTAGAAGGGAAGCTGAATGTGGACTTGAATTTGTGGAGGGCAATCATTCCAGGGATACCAAGGTGAACTAGGTCTATAGCTGGATTGAGCTCCAAGGGTCACGGGATCGAGCTTTAGTTAAAGCAAGCCAAAGGGCCCGGTGCATATGTCTGGGCAACTGCAACAGAGTAGGGGTTCCCTGCCCTAGGGCAGTTTTCGTGTTGATTCAGTTAAGCACTATTTGCTCTGCCCTGGTAGCCCTAGTAGATAGGCTGGTTGTTGAAGCGGTCATCTAACAAGGGCGATGCTGTCCCACAAATTGGGGAAGAGGGTGTTAAAGCACAAAAAGTACTGGAGGATTGCAACTACAGGTTGCAGGAGGTGGGAGCCTACATTAGCCTCAAGGGTAATAGCCATGGTAAGAGTAGAGTCCCCTTTTGGGAGGCCATCACATTCCTACAGGTAGTGTGAGGCAGTTGCTCTTCCCGGAGTAGGATAAATTGCTCCAAGCGGTTTGCCCAGACGCAGTTTGTCTGGATGGGGTCCTCCGGAATGAGATGGAGCAGCTCTGAACAAATTGGAGCAGACTGGTTGGGTGGGGGAGGTCTCCTTAACATCTTGGTGATCCATTTAGGAGGCAATGACCTCACTGCCGTGGGTAAGGGGGCATTCTTGCAAGCAATGAAGGCTGACTTAGGTGAGATCAGCATAGACATGGTTCAATGTGAGCTCTGGTGGCCTGAGATTATTCACCAAAGAGTGTGGCACGGGCTAAGTCCAAGGAGGCCATTGAACAGCCCTGTAAGAGTGAACTGTTCAGGGCGTAAGTTCGCAGACCAGAGGGGTCTGGGCTTCATCAGACACGAGCTGATTGAGGCTAAGGTCAAGGGCTACTTTGAAACATGGTGTTTATTGTCACCATTGGGTATGGATTTGTTCCCTTGGCCTTGCAGGGGGCCGTGGAAAGGAGAGGTGGCAAGTGAGAAGACAGCTGTCTTGAGGGCACTGGCCATCCAGGCGTACCATGGGGTGCATTTGTCACAGCATGGACACGTTTCACTGGACATACAGGAGGCCCTAGAAAGCAGGTTACAGGTGAGAAATGAGCTGTTTTGGTGGGGGGCCCTGGCTGCGACGGTGGCCGCCTCCAGAGCTGTGGCTGAGTTACAGGGCGATCTGGAAGCAGACGGGTACAGTAAGGGTACCTCTGCGCGGCACAATAGGGGTGCCAGAGCCAAAGACCAGGAGCCTCAGGGCAGGTTCCTGGAAAACCGCGACGGCGCCCCGTTAGTCCTTCGGGCGGTTGGGGGCCTGCCCAACCGGGGGTTTGCCCTGCTACGCTCCGCCCTGAAAGGGGCGTGAGTAATAAGGGACCAATGTGTCACGTGATCCGGAGGAGGATCACACAAGGTGTAGCACTGATTGGGTTTCCCACAGTGCTGGCTCATCAGGCGGGCGGGGCAGCATAGGTTGGTACAGCTGCCTGCCCTTGAATCGCCCGTAAGATAACCCACCATATTGCATACTTTTGTATGGAATAAACCTGCAGCAATATTTTCCCATAACAAAAGTTGTCTTGTGTATTTATTTATTAATGCATGCTCAGACTGTGGGTGGGGATGTTGCCAATAATGGCACTATGGCGCGAGTCTAGCCACGTGCGTTATCCCTCATGGAGCCTGAAGCGACTTATCCACTCGCCGCAGCTGGTGACAGTGTGCGATGAGCCTGTGACAGAGTACACTGCTGTTCGCACGTGCTTGTAGAGATCAAAGGGCTCAGTTCTCTGGGGCCTTCATGCTCTAATCTTTCTCTTTTCTTCAGTTATGCCATCCACGTGATCCTCCTGCCCCTTCAGTCTCATCAGATGACCTCCCCCCGCCCCTTCCCTTTCCTGTTGTTGTCACAAGTCTTGATAAAGGATACTTTGATTGAGACGCCATGTAAGCGAAGCAGGCTCCTGTGGCAAGCCAGTACAGACTCATTCCTAGGCCGAAAATGTAAACGAACGTAGGGCACACCAGGGTAACGCGATATGCTACTCTGTGCACTAGTGGCAAGGCTTTAAGCGGGTTGTGTGTGTGTGTGTGTGTGGGGCGGTGGGGAGGGGCTTATCTCTGTTGAGTATAGTGGTGCACAAATACACTTGGACAAATGCAGAAGTACACAACTTTATTGTCTGAAGCCGGCAGGATGGCCCGTCTTCCTCCAAGGTACTCCCTGCCGTTCTGCCCTTCCATTGCTCTACGTTCTATGTAGAACATTCTATTTCCTTTGACCACATACATAACAACAGTAGAACATAACAGTCTCTCAAAGGCGCGTAATCTATGTACTAAAGGGCGTGACTTAAACATGTAAGATAAAAACTCTCTACTGCCTGGCTGGTATTCTGCTGCCTCTTTCTGTTATTGATTCCAGATATATAATCGAACTGGCATGCACTTAAAACATACATGCCAACATTTTAGAGTATGCAAGTGGGAGATTTAAAAAAAATAGTTGGGAGAATGTATTTTCACCACTGACATTGAAACAGAGGCAATATACCTGAATCGGGTCTATTGATATGTATGGTGACAGACAATCAGCATTTCATTTTTGGCAGTTTATTAACATAGCACAAACAAAAACAGAGTTCTAAACTCTGTTTTAAATAAAATGTCTCTCACATGCTCTAATCTCCCCCTCCAAGAATTAAAGACAAAGGGGCAGATCTACAAGAAACTAACGCAGCGCGGTGCCGCAAGTCATTTTGCTGCGCCGCACTGCGTTAGTTTCGAAGCACAGGGATGCGACATATTTACAACAATATGTCGCATCTCTGTGCTTCCCCCTGCACTGGCGCACAAACTGCTGCCATGCGCCGGCGCAGGCACCCTTGCACCATGGTGCAAGTATGCCTGCTTCGTGGGGTGATTGTTTTTGTGCAGGAAGGGGCACCTTATTGCACAGAAACAATCAATTGAGGTGATTTCCTCATCCAATGTGTGCTGTAGAATGCAGCACGCATTGAAAAAGAAAAAAAAACGAGAAATGAAAACATTTCTCCTCGTTGCACCTTGCTACGCCACCCTTAGGGTGGCGTAGCATTCTGACGCATTTCCAGATTTACGATTTCTCGTAAATCTGGAAATGCATCAGTGGACATGGAACACCCACAGCAACACCCATGTCATGCCCCTAACACGCAAAGTGCGATATTTACAACACAGGTTAAGTCATGCAGGGTGACTTTACCCGTTCTTGTAAATATCACTTAGCAGGCTGCGCCACCGGTGTGTCATGCAACTTGATGCACCGGCGGCGCAAGGGGCTTGTAAATCTGCCCCAAAGCTTTAACCTTTGATGTCAGAGGTAATTTTTGGAAAAGGAGATTGGAGTGTGCTTGACAGACATCAACATTTTAATTTCGGCAGTTTTCCAAAACGGGTTTCTGCATGCAGGAATCGGGAGGCGGGAGACTAGCCTTGAAATCGGCAGTCTCCCGCCTGAATCGGGAGGGTTGGCATGCATGCTTAAAACAAGCCCAGACTATTGGATTTATCAATGGCTGGTAGCTGCAGAAGATGACTGAGTAATAACAATGACTTTGTGGTAAATGATAGTGAAAATGCTTCAATTCAGTAATTATGATATTGTGAAAAACTATTCCACTCCACTAGAAACGGTGAATAAAAGTCCTTGTAAAACACTTACTTTTATTTATTGTGGGCTTGAAGAAATGTCTAGAAGCTGGTAATACTTGGCAGCAGTTGTCTGTCAGCAGCCTTATCAGGGCAGACCTGTTAAATTTCGAGCCCGAGCTCTGCCCTTCACCCCTCCTGCCCCCTGCGGATCCCACCGGCCTGCACTTTCAGATCCCTAGCAGAGTGATAGTATCTTCTGATTAGCTCCTTCACGGCAGCATGCATAACAAAGGAGTCTCTCCAGGGTTGCAACAAAGGCTGGTGGTGGCCGATATTATGTACTACAAGTTTAACAGACTATAATGCACTTGTAATAGGGTAGATGGAATATCCACCACTTTTGCATTGGAGTATTCCATCAGACAAACTCCAAATAAGGCTGTTTGACGTAATAAATGTATTCATTCTCTCTTGCTCTTCCCCCAGGTTGCAGCTCACATTATAGGGCAATTCAGTAATCTATAATAAAAGCCTTTATTCGATCACTTTGAAACATCGTCCCCGTTTGAGGAACAGCATGAAACCTCTTCAGATAAAGTATGCATCAATATTAAATTTAATCTAGGGAGCTTTTCTGTAGATTGGTGAAGTGAATATCCCCCTACTTTCCTTCGAATATGCACCCTCTATTCCCCTCCCCCTTCTATGACCACTACCCCCAGCCCCTCCCTGAATCTCCCTCTGACGCTACTCCCTTTCCCCCAAACTGTTCTCCCCCTATATTTATCAATGTTTTTTTCTTTTTCCCGCCAACCAGCCCCTGCACTCAACTATGAGCTGTATACTGTGTTTTTGTCATCGTACTAAAACAGTTTCTCTTGATAGCCTCTACTCATGTAAATTGCCTTACTGTTAGTTTAATAGTGTTTTTATGTAAAATAATCTTTCTTGATAACCCCATCTCATGTAAATAACTTTTTGCCTATTTGTCAATTTAATAATGTTTCTTGATAACCCCTCCTCATGTAAATAACTTGTTGCCTATTTGTCAATTTAATAATGTTTTTTATCCTGACGTCTATGTTTTTATCCTATTGAACAACAGTTTTTTACTGTAACGATCAATGCTCATGTAAAGCGCTCTGATACCCACGGGTCCAGCCAGCGCTATATAAAACCTTTCAAATAAATAAATAAAATATATGGGTGCCAGAAGCAAACTCCGGTTTTATTTCCCATCGAAAATCCTGTAGGGAAGATTTTGTCAAACAAAGCACACAAAAATCGCTGGGCACAATTGATCAACACTACACGTGGTATAAACACAGAACATGTGGAGAGAGGGTTCCCTTTTTTCCTCAATTTGGAGTACACACCAACATTCCTTGAAAAATCCCTCAAAACAAGCATTACAGATGTGCTAGTAGTTGGAACCTCAAGCTAGCAGATATTTGGATCTCCATGGGAACCATTTTCATAACTATGGACTGTAAAACGTTTTTTAAGAACACATACGGGTGGGGAGGACACCACCCCCATTCAGCAAGCATCAGAACATACTTCAGAAGGGTAGAAAATGCCTTTGAAAGTAAAAGGTTCACTGGGCTGCACACTATGATCTGCAGTCCACTAGCCACATTTTTGTCACCCATTTAACTAATCATGCCCTGTGGGTGGGGTGGGAACTAACCAAAGGATTATATAACAAACTCAAGAAATTGACAGTAAAAATATTTGTAAAAGCAATGGTATTGCGCTTTGCTAAGATCAAAATCTAATCTACGTTATAAAAACACATTAAAAATTCCCTGGAAATTCTCAGTAGAAAGCTATGTTAAGGCTATAATCTAAAACATCTGAAATTCATCAGTTGTACTTTGCAGCCTTAACTCCACCTGTCCGAGAATGCCCCACTTTAGACATCACCAACCTGCTTTACTGAAGACACAGACAGATCCTGTGTGCCCTTAATGCTTATGCATGCAGTAGAGCCCTACCTATATATAGGTGAACCATATGCATTTGTGCCTGTTGCAGATAAGGCACGGTTCCAGACTATATCTTGTAGATCAGTGCCCTGGTAGTGAGAACAGGGCATTTCCAAAAACCATGCCAGGCTATGTCGCAGGCCATGCACTCTTATTTATTATGACCCTGTATGTAGAAAGTAAATGCCAGGCCCTAGGTCAAACTGCACAAAGAACACTGAGACACATCATGCCAGGGGTTCTCCATCCTATGTATGAAAAACCATGCATGAAACAGCAGGGAGGTCACCGGCGACAGCCCTTCAACAGACCTTTTATGGAATATATGTATATATGCACACACTCACCATGCACACCTATAAAATCACTATTTTAATTAAGTGCACAGTACGATTTGAAATAATAACAATAACAGCGATTAATGCTGCAGTTGTGTGGCAGATAACATGTGATTCTTGGTTGTACTTTAACACCATGAAGCTAGTTTGTGGAATTGGTCAAGAAAGATCAAAGGCTTTCATCGTCAATTATTTAATCATTTGTAAGCAGCATACAGAGCAGTCATTCCTCTGTGCAAAAATAACACAAATGCCTCTTACCCAATAGGATCCGATGATCTTTTTCATCCAACTGGCCATTAAGCTCTGGCACCACCTGTTCTTTAGGCTCTACATCTTCAACGATCAATACAGCCTTTGTGCTGGTGTCCATGCTCAGTGAAAGCCTGGGCCCTGGAGGGACAGCAGCAGCAGCATCAATGTCCTCCTCCTCCTCCTCCTCAGACTCTTCGCTCTGCTTCAAGTCTTGGCTGCTGTCCGACTTAAGACTGCTCTTCTCTTTCAAGGAATCACCATCAGTTGGCTTCTCCTCCCCAAAGGAGATCTCACTGGCACTGCTTTGATCGCTCAGCCTTCCCAGGCTGATGGACTCCTGCTCTTGCAATGATTCCTCCACGTAGAGACCATTCTGGAAATCTTCATTCTCCGTTAGGTCGGCCTGGTCATGAAAGCTGACCCCAGAGGTATAGTCCAGAAGCTCCAAACCTGATGAGTTGAGATCCCCATCACTTCTCTCCTCACCAAAGGAACAGGTCACCGGAGTGCCCACGCCACTCTCTTCATCTTCAGCACCTCCTGCAAGAGATGTGGTCTCCTCCTTCAGGCTCTCTATGCCCACCAATATCTGAAGGATGTGAGGGAGTAGATTGGAAAGGAAAGGCTGTAGGCCTAGACGCACAATTAACTGTGCCACAAAGCAGTCTGTGTATAGGTAAAACCTCCCATGTACGTAGCAGGGGTTTTCATATGCGCCAATCAGCGGCTTCAGCAGGTACTTGTTGGCATTCCTTGGGCCCAAGGCTTTAGCTATGGGCTCAAAAAGATACCAGGCTGCATAGACGGCAGTGTTCTCTTCAGACATCAAAGAGAGAATAAATGGTAGAATGATCTCCAATCCCTCTGGGGTGACCTCATCAATGATGTCCACCAGCTGTTGCCAGAGCAGGAATACAAGCTCACGCCCTTGGCGCTCGTCCTCTACTCTCCTCGACTGATAAATAGAAATGAACTTATGCAGGGACTGGAAATATGCAGGGAAGGGAATGACAGAGCAAAAAGGACTAAGAAGTTGGGCAGGACAAGGTGGAGGGAGGCCCTTTGAAATTAATTCATATTCAAATAGAGAAACCCGGGTGCTGACAGGAAAGTCCTTCAACAGCACTTTCTCTGGGATGCGCAACTGCAATAGAATCTCCAGGATATGTAGCAAAGGAGCTGGAATCTCCTTCACATGATATCTGCAAAGCTTCCGTGCAGTCAGGAAACGATGCAGCAAAGTTGCCTGGGGCTGCATTGTTCGCATCCTGGATGCAAAGATCACCTCAGCAATCATTACCCCTAGAGCCTGCATGTCACGCTGGAAGTAATCCAACAAGCTCTGATGGTGTTCCAGTTGAGGACTTTTCAACTCTTTGATTTCACCATTTAGACCTTTAACCAAGAAGTTATTCAGCATCTCCAGCTCCTCTAGTGCCTGGGTCGGGTTGAAGGCCTCAGGAAGCAGGAGCCTTTGCTCACCCCACTCCAACTGGTCCCAGACCCCAGCTTTGTTTTTGTGATTTGACCTAATACCTAGAGCCCTAGCATCTGCTGTCAAGGAAGGAACGTTGCTGCCTTGACTAGAAACTTGCCTACCCAGTTGGTCTCCTGTCCGGCCAGCTGTGGGTATGGACTCTAAAGCTTCCATTCCTTGTTCCAGCTCTTCATCGGTGATGTTAACTTTGTCAGAGACCCAGATCGTTTCACAAGCAGTAGCCTCTAAAACTAACCCATTAACAGTGCTGGAAAGGTAATCACGAGGGTCCTCCCTTACAGTCATCTCCCTCATGCTCTGAATGATAGTCCGTGTAATGGAGGGAGCTTCAGAAGGAATCTGTCCAGGTTCTAACAAGCGCTTAGGATGGGGCTGTTGAAAAACCTGCACAACCCCACAGCTGGCCAAATGTGTGTGGTTGTCCACTAGATGGAGGCAAACATTTTTCTCCTTGATTGCTTCTTTTCCTGCCAACTTGTACCCAAAGGTGAGGTCAATCCAGTGGTGAAGATCCCGAGACACCTCCTTGCTCTCCAGCAGTGCCCGATGAACATTGATAAATTCTTCATAAGAACTACACCAGGCTGGGATGTCAAGGTCAGGCATGTCAGGGTGAATGGATCGAAAGATGCTGGGGTCGGTGTAGAACTCAGGGATGCACTCATCAGGTGTCCAGCTCTGCATGCGCTCCATGCTGGCAGGATACTCATTAGGTTCCCACTGGGATCGCACATGACAGCACAGAACACTCTTGGGGGTCCTCCGTGCTTTGTACACATAATATGTGATGTCAGATAAGACATCTGAGATGTGATGGGGGACATGGGGCTGCTCCCCACCTGTTCCACCAGCAACAAAGGCTTGTTCGGTCATCTCATAGGTGAACTCTAGCTGTTTGTCTCCTTTGTTGAGTCGAAATTTAGATTTACGTAGGTCCCGGAACCTGCCGTGTTTAGTAGTAAAGTCCACCACCCATGGCAAAACTGGATGGTAATTAGGATCACCCATTCTGCGTCCTGCCAACCGATTCAGTTCCATAAGATAGTCAAAGTTGCTGACTTGTCCATGCACCCAGCCGACCACCAAGCGGCACAACTCTTCCTGACAAGTGGTGCACATCCTTTTCTTTCTTAGAACATGGTTTTCTTCTGCAGCTTCTCTCTCTAGCATCATGTCCTCAACTACTGATGGCCTCTCAAATTCATTTAGGTTCACCCGCAGCTGACTGCAAAGCTTCTCATCCACTGCCACATTGTGCAGGGACAACGACCCACAGGCCAGCCCAGCTGTATGGAAGGTTTTCATTGCTTTTAGAACATGAAAGATGATAAAAAGGATTTTGGCATAACTGTTGGCAAGCTTTGCAGGACTGAAGGTAACAATATCATACAAGGAGTATTGCACATATGGTTGAATGACATAAAGCACATGGGTAGACTCCAGCAAGGCATCCGCCCGGAGGATGTTGGGACAGGATGGAGCTCCCCGTGCTATAGGGACAGTGTCTTTGGCAGGTGAGAGACAGGGAGCTTCTTTGTCTATCAGAATGAAATTGATGCCGTAAACCTTCTGCAGGGCCCTTCTGAGTACATCAAGGGCTTGGACCTTTGATCTCACACCTGTGCCCTGGTATGGCTGAACGTATATCCTGTGAGCTTTTTCCCACAGGTTTTTGTAGTTCTGAGATGCCACATTCTGCATGAATCCGACAAAAGTCCCTGAGCCAACTGTCGATTCGTCTTGCCAGCCTTCATGGCCAGTGAGAGGATAAGTCAGCTGTTCTTTTCGTAAACCATAAATGTCCACTCTTGTCCAACCTGCTGGCAACTTGACCACAGATTGATTTAAAAATGTCTGTAGTTCTATATCGCTCAACCCCTCTGGCCTTGGGCAGAAGCTGGGCAGGACTTTCCGCTCTTTTAGGTTTAGTACCCATTTCAGAGGAACAAAGGCAGCAACATGAGTTCCTTCAGCAGCAATGGCCAGTTGGCGTGGGTCAATTTTTAGGTCACTCTCCACCTTTTTTACAAGCCACTCCATGCTGGAGCATGGCAGGGCTCAGGAAGGAGGCTTAGGGTCCTCCGGCCATTTTCCAGTTCCAGCTGTGAGGAAAACAAACATGCAGCGTGTTAGAAGTGAAGAAAGTGCCAGCAGCCATTCCAACAATGTTACCTGCCTCTTCTGTCTCACCCATGGACACTTTGGACTCCACATCCCCAGAAATACCTGGCACCTATTTGAGAAGTCTTAATTATACTCGTTAAACTGGGCACGAGATTTATAGAGAAAGCATATCAAGAGTATTTTAATGTAACGGAGGATCTGCCATCACGTAGTCCACACAATGTTTAGTCTGCAGATTCCTTTCTCTGGCCCCATTTCACCTCAAACCTCTTGCGCAATTATGCAGACCCCCAACTCTTCTTAGTCCCAGCATGTATACGGTCTCTTCTGCCTGCAGACTACATCACCCACAGGATCCCTCTACTGCTTAAGACTTCATCTTCTAGACCTCTAGCAAGCAGACTCACTACTCTGACCACCACACAGGCTGCAGACCGCCCATTCTACTTGCTACCACACTTCAGACCACCCCTCCTCCCCCCTCTGCACTTAGTATGCATACACACTCGTGTACCGAAGTTGTACATATTTAGGATTTGGATGCTGTTGGAAATAAATGCTGGATTATACAGATTATCTGCAAGTCTGTTTCTTTTTACCTGTGTGCCTCCCGCTTCCTACACTGGCGACAGGCGGGCACGAAGTCACGCTCTAGATTTACACCGGCTTTGGGTTTTTGTTGGATATTAGTGTTTCCTGTATCTCACCAGCATTTCATCAATGCCATTGAGCATTTGATTTCACTGGTGCATCATTTCTACTCCATCTGCCATTGGTCTAGGTGCCTGGATGTTCCCAAAACACTATTGGCGCATATTTTGAGAGGTGATTGCTTTTGGCCACCATGCCCACATACGGAAGCCGATCGTAGTGTATCATCGCAGCTCATTTTGGTGCACTCCCACACACGGAAGCCGATCGTAAGAGTGTCATTTTGGTGTACTGTGCTTCTGCAGCAATATTTCAAGGCGGTGGGAGTTTACGGCCTGCATATCGTTAACAACCCCACATCAGGTTTAACCCTTTCCTGCCAACTTCTCCTCCATTGAGCTGCCATCGTACTCCAAGCCACATCGTACAAATCTACTCCGGACAGCGGGGACTACCTTTATCATTTTAACATGTTGTGTATGGTGTACAGTTAATCCAAGCGCTGTTTAATCCTACCGTAATGCACACATCCCTACTGGACAGCGGTGACTACCTTTATTATTTTAACATGTTGTGTATGATGCATATTTAATCCAAGCGCTGTTTAACTCTACGGTGATGTGCTCAGGGGAGGCTCCTCTGCTAAGGCGGAGGAGCGTCGCCCCACTGCTCTCAGAGGAGGAAAAATAAAATGATAACATTATTATTATCATTTTATTTTTCGTAGGTTCGGGGCCGAGTTAGGGCGGGGCTGGTGGCACAGGGGGAGGAGTGTGCATGATGGTTTGGTCGGCCGTCTTGGACCAGCCAAACAGTCTTGCACACTTTGCATGTTCACCACCAGGCTGTAATGCACAGCCTGGTGAGGAACATGCCCAGGCTCCCACTGCCTGTCTGAACCACAGAGGTCAAACCACTAACAACGCTGCATTGCAGTGCTGTGATTGGCTATGGGGAGCCTGGGAGGGCTTCCTGGTTCCAGCCGCAGCGGAGGGATGACGGACGAGAGACACGGCGAGGAGGTAAGTGTTTATTTATTTTTTGCATTTTGTACCCTCCCCCCTCGTTTCCTGCCAGATGCTACCGGATGCGCACACCTCTATCCTAGACTGCGGTGACTACCTTTGTTATTTTAAGTGTACCAGGACTGTTAGTTTCCCATTTTTCATACCTGGACCATTTCTACCACTATGTCTGGCATTATACCTCCACTTGCATTTCTCACTACACCTGGGGAGCCACCCAGGGACTGGGAAACATGGGAGGCTGTTTTTCTAGCGTATGTGGAATTTTCTGAAGGTGAAGAATGTGAACCTGGGGGAAAGTTGGCATTATTGAAGCATTGTCTTGAGTGTATTGGTTTGAAGGAATTTAAGAATTTACCAGTTTTGGTTAATCCAGGAAATATCAATGTTTATCATTATACTTCCAAACAGTTGTGTTTACGGTACGGGAAGAAAACCAATGTGGGAATGGACAGATTCATTTTCTATTCTAGAAAGCAGCGTCCCGATGAATCTATTTAAGACTATGTTTCTGTACTTACATCTCTAGCTGTCACGTGCGATTTTGAGCACATCTCTTATGAGCAAGTGCTAAGAGACCAAATTTTGATGAGAACCAATAATTAAAAAAAATACAGGCATGATTATGGACCAGTACTGACATGTCGCTCAGTGCTGCTATCGACATCGCCAAAGCCATTGAGCACTCTGAAAAGTTTGTGTGGGTGTTGTGAAAAGTGACGTCCACATTGCATGCAAGGATAGATCTAAAGGGAAGAAGCCTTACACTCAGAAAAATGGTCATTTGCAGACAAATTATGTCAAACCTAATTGGCAAAAACATGATGGGAGGAGAAACATCCCCCTTTGTTATAGATGTGGCAGTGGTGCGCACCTCGGCAATGCAAAAATATGTCCTGCCTTGGAATAAGTGTGTTCAAGGCGTGGTAATAAAGGGCATTTTGGCAGAGTAAGCAGGTCAGCTCCCAGGAGAGTGAACATGGTACAGGGTTATGAGGAATATGACAGTTCTAATGACAGTAGTGAACCTGATTTCAATGCAGCGTTAAGTATAGTTGGAGGTTCTTACTTGACCAAATTTCCATCATGTGTAGTTACTATTGATGGGGTTGCACTACGTGTACTTGTGGACTTATGTGCCTTGTACACTATTATTTCACAAGCTATTGTTAAGGAAAATTGGCATAATAAAAAACTTCTGCCTCCTGATGTAACACCAAGAGGGTACACTGCCCATCAAATTGATTTGGTGGGTTTCTTCTGGGATAAAATAGAATTTTCTGGACCGCAAACCTTGTTGGGGTGTCCACACCAAGAAGAAATGGGGATTACATTACATACTACAGCTTCTCCTCCTCTTGACACTGTAGCAGCAAATGTTCCTGGGGATGGGGACATAGCTGATTTAATTCAGGATCTTAAATCACAGTTTCCCAACGTATTCAATGGCAAGTTAGGAGAGTACCAAGGATTCAAGCATCGCATTAGGCTACATGAGGGTTCTGTTCCCATTCGCCCTAGAGTGCGCAATATACCATTGTCCTATAGAAGCAAATTTAAGGATATCCTACATGATCTCTGTCAAAAGAACATTATTGAACCTGTTGAATCTTCAACATGGGTTTTTCCGATTGTTATTTCTGTCAAATCTTCAGGTGAGGTGAGGCTTTGCATTGATTTGCGCAATCTTAACAATGCTATATGGGTGGATGCTCATCCTTTGCCTAATTTATATGCAATGGTCACCACTTTAGTAGGAGCGCAAGTGTTCTCATGCCTTGATCTTGCAAGTGCATATCACCAAGTCGTCTTGGACAAGGATTCAAAGAACCGTGCAGCATTTACAACTCCAGAAGGGCTATTTAGGTTTTGTCGTATGCCGTTTGGCATCACCAGTGTGGCATCTGTTTTTCAGAGGTTGATGAAGGAAACTCTTGATGGCCTGGAATTGCTGGCAAGTGTATGGGGTACTGAGCATTTCAGGACCTTCTTATGGGGAACCAAATTCATTCATTGGGGAGAGGAGTTGGCCTAACGGCTAGGGCGGTCGACCTCGAATCTGGGGAACTGGGTTCGAGTCTCGGCAATGACGCTGAACATCCTGTGATTCTGGACAAATCACTTAATCTCCCCGTGCCTAACAAAAATGAATGTGTCCTCATGTAATGCAACTGGTGCTATGTAAAGCGCGCTGATACCCGATTCGGGTGAAGTTCGCGCTATATAAAACTCTGTAAAAAAGAAAATTCATCATTAAAACGGACCACAAGCCTTTAGTTTACATGATGGCACCCGGTGGAGGGCTTTTCCTGTCCGCGAGGTTGGCTAGATTAGCATCTAGGCTACAAAATGTCCAGTACCAATTAGAATTAGTGCATGGGAAGATTAATGTGCATGCCGATTGCATGTCCAGACTACCTATTCCTGCGAATGTAAATGATTGTGAGGTGGTTGATAAAGAAGACTATGAGGTAGCATTCACCCTACAAGATGTTAACTTTATCGGAACTGAACAACCCATTGTCCAAGAAGCTAAGTGGATGGAAGTAATGGAAAGAGATGTTGAACTAAAACAGTGGATTTTAAATGGATGGACGGAGGAAAGAAAGATGCGTATAGAGTTAATGGGGTATTCCAAAGTACAAGAGGAATTGGCAGTAGAAAATGGCATTGTGGTACGAGGTGATAAAGTTATCCCTCCGTTTAATCTGAGGGAAATGATTGTGGACATAGCCCATGAGGGTCCCATGGGAATCTCATGCACCAGGAGGCGTGTCAGGGAGAGTTTCTGGTGGCCTGGGTGGACTTGTTTGTAAAGCATCAGATAAGGTTATGCGCCAAGTGTGCTTCCAATGACAAGTCAGCCAAGGCCATGTATACTGTTGAATTTCCAGTTGCTCTGTGGCAGAAATTGGGATTAGATATCATCGGTCCATTTGCAGTACTACCTAGACAGGAAGATTTTAGGATTGTGTTGATTGATTATTATTAGTTCAAATGGGCAGAGATTAAAATGGTAAAGGAGGTCACTTCACAGAATGTTGTTGAGTTCTTAGATTAATTTTTTTGTAGGGAAGGTATACCTTAGGAACTTGTAACTGATAATGGCCCTTGTGAGAAGTTGGCCTGGTATATGCTGTCCACTAATTAAAGTGGGCACCTTGCACCAGTCCAAACGACCCTTATTGATGATTAGGTCAAAGACAACCTTGTCAGAAAGCTATCCTAGTGGTAGCTGTGGAGAGCAGCCTTCAGGCTAAGTCTCGAAGGAATGTAAAGCAGCTTGTTTTACCAGAACAGAACCTCCTGAGTGACCAAATGAAGGGAGAACCACACAAGTGTTATTATACAAAATATGTATTTATTACTAAACACTCTCTACTAATCTCTACACGAGATTAGAACATAAAGCACACAATACTTAATCAATAGAACGACAGTAAATAGCACAATACACAGTGGGCTCCAGGGGGAGACCGAACCATATACTAAGAAAGTGGTATAAGAACCACGACTTCAATAGACACAGTGCCTAGAGCACCTAGAATCGCTGGGACCCCAAGGAACCACCCAAAGTAGTGACACAGGGGACCCACGGAAGACGGGTGCAGTGTGGGAACACAGACGCGAGCTCCGTACAACTCTATGGGAAAGTCACGGTTGGAAAATTACAGTTTAAGGACACTTCGGAGAGGACTTAAAGCAAACCCTTTGGAACATAGAAGGTTCTAAGGCAAGCACCCTTGTGAGTACCGAGGTACCCGTGTTACCTATCCCAGAGGAGCCGGGTGCATAGGGGTCAAGTGGTGTCGGAAACCCTCGTCGTTTTCAATGGCGTGATGCGAAGAAGTGCTGCTGCCGTGGAGAAGAAAAGTGTCCGGTGGAATCCAAGCCTGGATCCGAGGTGAGAAGAACCTGAAAGCAGAGGGGAGAAAGTCTGGGTCACTTCACGTGACCAGGAGCGGAGCAATCGAATGCCCACCGATGTCGGGTGCCTCAGTTGCGAAGATAGGATGCTTGACTCTGCAGCCACGGGGACCAGGAGACGTCGATGACGACCAAAGTCCGGAGGTGAGCTGTCCCACGGAGGATGTCGATGACTGAGGGGTCAGTGTCCGGCTGGAGCACCAACAAGCCTTGGCAACGGCAACCCACGCAGGCAGAGGAAACAGCTACGGTGAGGACCAGCAAGGTCCTGGGGACTCTCCAAGCAATGGAGAGTCAGGGCACGTCTGGAGCAACCAGGGAAGCCCAACAATTAGAAGAGTGACCCTCGTTAGGACCCACAGGTCAACGGACCAGGGATCGCAAAGGGACGTCAAGCGAAAACACGAAGTACGGGCCCACAGAGCACTCGTGGAGTGGAGGCCAGCAATCTGTGGTGCAAATGCTGCTCGGAGTAGGGACCACACGTGGTCCGATTCACAGCTTCAGGAATCGTCGTGAAGTGGGTGCACTTGCAAAAAGACGCGGTGCACAGGAGTACGGTTTGCACGGCCCCCACGAGGGATACTAGTCTCAGAATCGCTGAGAGGGTAGATCGACCTCGGGACCTTAGGGAACCCACCTCCTGTGTTGCAGAGATCTTTCGGAGTCCGCAGGAGCTCTGGAGATGCAACCGGTCAGTTGCATTTCGGTGCCTGCTGCTGCAGGGGAGTAACTCCTTTACTCCAAGGGAGATTCTTCTGTCGTCCAGCAAAGTGTAGACCGTTGAAGTACTTGGTTTCTGTAGCAGAGTTTAGTCCAGGTAAAATCCAAAGTCCTGTAGTGAGGTTTCCTACTTTATACCCAAGGAAGGGGTTGGATAAACTCTGGGGACCCTCCTAGGGGAGGGACAGGACAGAGGGGTGGCTACACCCATGGCCTTTGTCCAGTTTCGCGCCAGAGCAGGAGCCAATGGCTCCTGCGACTGGTTTGAGCCGGACTATGCATGGGGACACCAAATGTGCCCCCAGTGCAGACTTTCTGGCACTCGGAGTGCACCCACCCAGTCCCAATACACTAAAGCCTGTCTGGGAGGTGGTCACACCTCCCTGTGACAGGAGACCTATTGTCAGACCTTCCTCTGCTCGAGCTTGGCTCAGCAGCAGGAGGACAGACTCGTGTCTGTGGCTGGCAGCATCGATTTTGTGCTGCCCAGGTCGAGAAAGCTGGTACCGGGTAGACCGGTGACCCATAGTAGTGGCACTACAAGGGAGGTATCATACCTCCCACTCCAGTTGATGGTGTGGAGGTATGATTCCAAGGTGTTTGACACCAAACACGACATAATTCTAAGCAGCCGTTTTAAAGTTAGCATTTACCGCGAGGTTATAATGCACTTAAATATAGATGGTTGGCTGCATCACATACAACCCCGGAGAATAGCTTCCGAAGACTGCAGAGGGGCCCTACTCATGCAGGGGCACCTTCTCACATCAAACCCAGCACCCTGCCTTTAGGATTGATAAGGCCTGCCATAGGGGTGACTGATAGGTTTCTATGTGCAGTGATTTAGAATAGATATAGGTAACCTATATCTAAGTAAGGGGTGCATGCACCACCTTACACAGGCTGCAGTAGCCGACCTGTGGTGCCATTTTGAATGGTCTCTCAGGGGTGGCATAATACATGCTGCAGCCCCTGGGAGGCCTCTGGGGTACCTATGCCCTGGGTACATGGTGTACCATATACTAGGGACTGATAAGGGTACCCCAGAATCCAATCTGGAGTGTACCTAAAGTACATGCACAACCAATTTAGGGAGAAAGCAGATAGTCTGACTGGGATCCTGCTATTCAGGACCCCAGTCTAAGTCAAAAACCAGCAAAACACCAGGAAAAAAAGTGGGGGTAACCATGCAGTCAAATTCCACCTTCCTACATAACCCCGCCCCCCCCCAAACGAAAGGAGATAAGGCTAACCTTGCCCAGTTGAGACTTTATTGACTAAGTGGCCATATAAGGAAGATCCTGCACTAGCATGGATACCCCGTCTTATGGTCCACTAAGGAGTCCCTACCCTTAAGGGTATTGGGTTTTTTCCAAAATTTGGGATTACTACCTGTAGTGTGTTTTGGCAAAGTAAAAGGCTGGTGAGGTGTCTGAGTAGAGAAGTGAGGCCCTAAGAAAGTTGGTCTCAGCTTCCTCAGAGCACTTGTCACCATGGAGGCCTTTCTTTCCATGACTGAGTTCTATCTGGCCCTAAGGGTCAACCTCTGGCTGCCTACAGCTGGGGGTTGGGTCCCTTTGGTTGGAACACTGGAGGGAGAGAGTAGGTTTGGAACCATTTGGTCCCAGGTTTGCCCTTGTCCAACAGAGTCCATCTGGGGGAGGTCCCTACCCAAGGGTAAGAGGGATCCCTCAGTGTGTTGAGGAATTTTTACCTGGCTAGAGCTACTAGACTGGGTGTCCCTAATCTGTTGATGAGGGGGTTCCTCTGGGCAGTGGGCCCTTAGGGGTCCACTGACCTCCCTGACCTCTGCAGCCCTAGACTGATTGAGGTAGGGTAGAGAGGGGCAGGATACCTGCTCCAGACTGGGTATCACCTTGGAAGGGTCCCCTGCCATCAGGGGTGTTGCCAGGACAGGCCTGACCACCTCTGGGACAGTTCCTTCACAAAGGGTAGGATCAGTTCCCTGAGGAAGCTGACCCTTACCTATAGTCTGGGGGGTGGGAGGGGGGGGGGGAGAAGACTTTTCTTCAACCCTTCTGCTCTCTGGTGGAGTAGAGTGGGCCATTCTTTCAGGCTCCACTAAAAAATGTCCCTGGGGTTGGACTGAGGCCCTAAGGGTCCCACCAACTTTCTCAGGGAGGCCTAACATTCTTAAATAGGCCTGGTAGTCAACTTCAGCCCAGGCTGAAATTTCTAGATCATTACCCAACAGGCAATCTATAGGCAAGTTTAGGGACACTGCCACTCTCTTTGGGCCAGTGACCCCTCCCCAGCTGAGACGGACTATAGCCATGGGATGATCTGTCCTGATACCATCAATGTTGGTCACCTGGTACTTGAACTCAGGTAAAAGCTGTTGAGGGGGGACTAGGTTCCCTGTCATCATGGTGACACTAGCCCCTGTGTCCCTAAAGGCCACAGCTTTCTGACCATTTATTAGTGGCTCCTGTCTGTACTTGCCCAAAGAATTAGGACTGACAGTAAAAGTGGCAAATCCCATGCCACCATCACAGACTGAGGAGGCCTGTGAGGGGGACCTTTCTAACCTAGGGTCAACCTCAGTTCCCCATGAGAATCCACCTAACTTTTTGGGTGCACTGCTACCACCTGGGGGATTACTACTTGTAGCACCAGGAGGAGTGGTAGTAGTGTTGGGAGGAACATTTTCCTTATTGCTGACCTTTGGACACTTGGGATCATTTTTCCAGTGGCCTGGCTTTTTACAGACAAAGCAATAAGGTTTCTTTTCAGGGGAGGAAGGAGTTTGGGACCCACCCCCAGAAGAGGAGTTTTGGGGCCCTGTAGTGGATTTATCTTTTGATTTATCGTCACCTTTCTCTTGGTTCTTGGAAGAATCTTTCTTCTGGTCACCACCCTGATTCTTTGGCTTCACCCTGGTCCTGACCCATTTATCTGCCTTCTTTCCCAATTCTTGGGGAGAAGTCAAATCCGAGTCCACCAGGTACTGGTGTAAAAGCTGGTTTTGACAATTATTAAGGATCTGCTCCCTCATAATCAAATTGTACAATCCTAAAAAGTCATGCACCTTGCTGCCATGTATCCAACCTTCCAGAGCCTTAGTAGCACAATCTACAAAGTCAACCCAGTCCGGAGACTGTGCTTTCTGGGTGTCTCTGAACTTAATCCTGTATTGCTTAGTGGTTAAGCCAAACCCATCAATGAGAGCACTCTTCAAGACTGTGTAATTATCAGCATCCTCCTCTCTAACAGTGAGGAGCTTATCTCTACCTTTGTCAGCAAGGGAGAGCCACAAGATAGCTGCCCACTGCTCCTGAGGGACCCTCTGTACTTTACAGGCCCTCTCTAGTGCAGTTATCCATTTGTGGATGTCTTCCCCACTCTGATAGGGAGGGACTATCTTGTTCAGGTTCTTATGATCATGAGAATACTCTCTAGTTCTAGGGACACTGTTGCTGCCACCATGGGTCTCTAGTCCCAATTTTCTGGAAGCTCTCTGGAGCTCTAGGGATTCCCTGTCTAAGGCCAATTGCTCCTTCTTGAGCCCGAGTTTGATTCTCTCATACTCTAGTAATTGGCACTTCTCATCATAAGAGGAGTCTCTTTTATCAGAAGCAGAGGTCCCTACAGAAGTACCTCAATGATTAGACTCCACAGAGAGAGTTCTTGATCTTCTAGGTAAACTTTGTATCCTTCCTGGCGGAGAAAAGAGAGGGCCACTGGGGCCTTCTCCTCCACCTAAAGGCAAAGTTGGATTTTCCAGGTTGGAATCATCTTGATCCCCCTGGCCAGTGTTTGATTCTAGATCAAAGAAGTGTTCACTTCCTGCTCTATCCTCATCCACTGTCCCAGCCCCTCTACCTACCTCATCAGACCCTGGGGTCTTTCTGAGTTAATCTAGAATCAATATCTCTATGAGGCGTTGAGTGCTGGCACTTCTCCCTGTCTTCAGTTTCCTAGATGTGCACATATTTCTCAATTCTTGAAATGAGAGACTATCATATCTAGTTGACAAGGAGCCACTGGCTTCTTCTCTAGAAGACATACTAGTGTTATGTGGTGTAGGCACCTACCTAACCTAGTGGAGACTAAACTCTCTTGAGTTGGAGAAAGGGTGTGCTAGACCCTTGACTTACCCAACTCCAAATTCAGTAGAACTTACTTTATTCTAGTCTTGATGTATTATATGTACCTAATACTTTTAGTGGTTTTCAGTTAATCACCCAATGAGATTTATCTGGTAAAACAATAGCAAGCTTGAATCCCAACCGCTGCACACCAATGTGAGAAGTTGGCCTGGTATATGCTGTCCACTAATTAAAATGGGCACCTTGCACCAGTCCAAACGACCCTTATTGATGATTAGGTCAAAGACAACCTTGTAAGAAAGCTATCCTAGTGGTAGCTGTGGAGAGCAGCCTTCAGGCTAAGTCTCGAAGGAATGTAAAGCAGCTTGTTTTACCAGAACAGAACCTCCTGAGTGACCAAATGAAGGGAGAACCACACAAGTGTTATTATAAAAAAATATGTATTTATTACTAAACACTCTACTAATCTCTACACGAGATTATAACATGAAGCACACAATACTTAATCAATAGAACGACAGTAAATAGCACAATACACAGTGGGCTCCAGGGGGAGACCGAACCATATACTAAGAAAGTGGTATAAGAACCACGACTTCAATAGACACAGTGCCTAGAGCACGTAGAATCGCTGGGACCCAAGGAACCACCCAAAGTAGTGACACAGGGGACCCACGGAGGACGGGTGCAGTGTGGGAACACAGACGCGAGCTCCGTACAACTCTATGGGAAAGTCGCAGTTGGAAAATTACAGTTTAAGGACACTTTGGAGAGGACTTCAAGCAAACCCTTTGGAACAAGGCTCTAAGGCAAGCACCCTTGTGAGTACCGAGGTACCCGTGTTACCTATCCCAGAGGAGCCGGGTGCATAGGGGTCAAGTGGTGTCGGAAACCCTCGTCGTTTTCAATGGCGCGATGCGAAGAAGTGCTGCTGCCGTGGAGAAGAAAAGTGTCCGGTGGAATCCAAGCCAGGATCCGAGGTGAGAAGAACCTGAAAGCAGAGGGAACAAAGTCTGGGTCACTTCACGTGACCAGGAGCGGAGCAATCGAATGCCTACCGATGTCCGGTGCCTCAGGTGCGAAGATAGGATGCTTAACTCTGCAGCCACGGGGACCAGGAGACGTCGATGACGACCAAAGTCCGGAGGTTAGCTGTCCCACGGATGATGTCGATGACTGAGGGGTCAGTGTCCGGCTGGTGCACCAACAAGCCTTGGCAACGGCAACCCACGCAGGCAGAGGAAACAGCTACGGTGAGGACCAGCAAGGTCCTGGGGACTCTCCAAGCAATGGAGAGTCGGGGCACGTCTGGAGCAACCAGGGAAGCCCAACAATTAGAAGAGTGTCCCTCGTTAGGACCCACAGGTCAACGGACCAGGGATCACAAAGGGACGTCAAGCGAAAACACGAAGTGCGGGCCCACAGAGCACTCGTGGAGTGGAGGCCAGCAATCTTCGGTGCAAATGCTGCTCGGAGTGGGGACCACACGTGGTCCGATTCACAGCTTCAGGAATCGTCGTGAAGTGGGTGCACTTGCAAAAAGACTCGGTGCACAGGAGTACGGGTTGCACGGCCCCCACGAGGGATACTAGTCTCAGAATCGCTGAGAGGGTAGATCGACCTCGGGGACCTTAGGGAACCCACCTCCTGTGTTGCAGAGATCTTTGGAGTCCGCAGGAGCTCTGGAGATGCAACCGGTCAGTTGCGTTTCGGTGCCTGTGGCTGCAGGGGAGTAACTCCTTTACTCCAAGGGAGATTCTTCTGTCGTCCAGCAAAGTGTAGACCGTCGAAGTACTTGGTTTCTATAGCAGAGTTTAGTCCAGGTAAAATTCAAAGTCCTGTAGTCAGGTTTCCTACTTTATACCCAAGGAAGGGGTTGGATAAACTCTGGGGACCCTCCTAGGGGAGGGACAGGACAGAGGGGTGGCTACACCCATGTCCTTTGTCCAGTTTCGCGCCAGAGCAGGAGCCAATGGCTCCTGCGACCGGTTTGAGCCGGACTGTGCATGGGGACCCCAAATGTGCCCCCAGTGCAGACTTTCTGGCACTCTGAGTGCACCCACCCAGCCCCAATACACTAAAGCCTGTCTGGGAGGTGGTCACACCTCCCTGTGACAGGAAACCTATGTCAGGCCTTCCTCTGCTCGAGCTTGGCTCAGCAGCAGGAGGGCAGACTCGTGTCTGTGGCTGGCAGCATCCATTTTGTGCTGCCCAGGTCGAGAAAGCTGGTACCGGGTTGACCGGTGACACATAGTAGTGGCACTACAAGGGAGGAATCATACCTCCCACACCAGTTACTGGTGTGGAGGTGTGATTCCAAGGTGTTTGACACCAAACACAACATAATTCTAAGCAGCCGTTTTAAAGTTAGCATTTACCGCGAGGTTATAATGCACTTAAATATATATGGTTGGCTGCATGACAGACAACCCCGGAGAATAGCTTCCGAAGGCTGCAGAGGGCACCTTCTCACATCAAACCCAGCACCCTGCCTTCAGGATTGATAAGGCCTGCCATAGGGGTGACTGATAGGTTTCTATGTGCAGTGATTTAGAATAGATATAGGTAACCTATATCTAAGTAAGGGGTGCATGCACCACCTTACACAGGCTGCAGTAGCAGACCTATTTTGAATGGTCTCTCAGGGGTGGCATAATACATGCTGCAGCCCCTGGGAGGCCTCTGGGGTACCTATGCCCTGGGTACATGGTGTACCATATACTAGGGACTGATAAGGGTACCCCAGAATCCAATCTGGAGTGTACCTAAAGTACATGCACAACCAATTTAGGGAGAAAGCAGATAGTCTTACTGGGATCCTGCTATTCAGGACCCCAGTCTAAGTCAAAAACCAGGAACAAAAGTGGGGGTAACCATGCAATCAGATTCCACCTTCCTACAGCCCTCAATTCGTCAGTGCATTTATGGAGAACTACTTGGAGAAATGTGGTGTGACAGATAGAGGAGTAGCTGCATTCCACCTAAAGGCTAACAGTCAAGTCGAGAAGTTCAACCGCATTGTCAAGGAAGCAATCCAGTTAGCTGTAAGGGGAGGGCTCAACTGGAGAAATGAGTTGCAGTCTATGTTGTTAACCTATAGGACTTCACCCAATTCAGTATCTAATGTGAGTCCCTTTGAATTATTGAGAGGACACAAACCTAGAACTAGGTTGGTTCCTTGGTGGCTGAAGAACAAACACAATGTGGTTGATGAGATTGCAGAGGTGGATTTCAAAGGAATTAGACGCAGAGTTGAGGAGTACAAAAACAAAATGAAACATGAGGTAAGAAAGAGGAAAGGTCCTGTGAGCAAGCAAGGTGTGAAAATAGGCGATTTAGTCCGCATTAAGAAAGGGAAGATGGATGGTAAAGCGTTGAGCCACGTGGTCAGACCCCATTCAAGTCACTGCAGTGTTCAAGAATGCAGTACAAATAGATGATGGTAGTGTCTGGAACCTTAACAGGGTATCTTTATTTAGAGGGGAGAAAGAGTGCTCAGACCAACATTGGAGTAATGTTTGCTTGGATGTTGGTGAACAACAGTGTGAAAAGGATCCCAGCTCTGATGCAGGAAACAGTGACAAGGACATCTCTAGGAGTGTGGGGTCCCGTCATCCACCAAAGAGGTTCCAGGACTATATCATTGGTTAAAAAAAACATGTAATTCCATATAAAAGGGGGGAGGTGTGTGGTATATGTGCACGCACACTTTCTTGGTGTCCACGTTCCTGTGTTTATATTTGATGTTATTTTATTGTTATGAGAGGCACGAGCGTGACACTTATGTTGTCACTCGTATCTATCTCATCTATTGCCTTGGAGGTGAACAGACGCTTTTGCATTGTGTATGTCTATGAATGGGGGTAAATAGTGTATATATATATATGTATATGTGTGTATATATATATATATATAGGGTTAGCAGTTAGAGCAGTGATGGTTCTACATACTTAGGAAGTGGATGCTGTTGGAAATAAACGCTGTATTATATAGATTATCTGCGAGTCTGTTTCTTCTTACCTGTGTGTCTCCCGCTTCCTACAGGATCCCTTCACTCTGCTGTCTCTGACAGCAAACCTTCCTTATAATCTGGTGAGTCAATCTCTCTCCCCAACCCTCATTGTAAAATACCTTGTTCAGTTACTTCTTCCTCTATGGCGTGCCCTCACCAACTCATTTGTTCTACATTGTGTGATACTGAACTGCTTTAAAGCTGTGCATGTAAAACCCCTTCTTAAGAAACTCAACCCTGACCCCCTTTAATGTCCAAAACTGCCACTCACTCTCAAGTCTCCCCTATCTGGCCAAAGCTATTGAGAAATATGTTTCCTCACAACTGATTAAATACATCTTAGAAAAAGACTTGTTGGGAATTCTTCAGGCCAGGTCACACTACTACATCTGCAACACCTGTTTTGACCAATTATCTAATCTGCACTTTCAAAAATGGCCAACCCGACCTCCTCATATTACTGGATTAAACTGTCACCTTTGATACAGTTGACCACCAAATTCTCCTTGACAGCAAGGGTCTCGATGGAACTGTCCTGCAGTGGTTTCCCTCATATCTCTCAGAGTGCCCCCTCAACTGGAAAAAATTGGACAAACGCCTTCTTTGATCCTTCACCCATCAGGTGCAGCATTCCTCATGTCTCCCTCTGAGCACCCATCATCTTCAATATCTATGGTGTACCCCTGGGTGACTTCCTTATGGATCTTGGCACCTCATTCCACCAATACGCTAATGAGTCCCAGGTCTTTGTCAAACTGGATTCCCCTAAATGCACGGAAGACTACATTTCTTCCACTCGCATTCAAGTCTGACCCAGATACCAACCTTATCTAGGTTGCATTCCTTAAACTGGCAGATATCACCACTAAATTGGTCACCTCTGCCAAATCTCTGTGCTTCTACTTGACTGTAACCTTAATCTCAAAAATCACATCCAAGGTATGGCTAAATCAACCTGGTTCCACCTCCGAAACGTTAAGAAGCTCAAACATATCTCCATCCATGATTTGAATGTGGCAGTCGAGCCCAGGGTACTCTCCTATCTCAATATGGCTCATCGCTGGCACACACCACTAAGACCAGTGCTACACCCAGCCGGCAGGTTTCTCACAAAAACTGAAACACAGCATGTCCGCACATGCTCCCCTTAAATGGCTTTCAACTGAGGCAGGCTGTACTGTGATAGGATAGGATACAGTTTATAGAGCGTGCTAATACCTGAAGGTGTCAAGGCACTGGGCAGACGGATTAGAAGAAAGAAGCACGTAGCGGTCGACTAGGATGAGAAAAGCCATGTTTTCAGCAATTTTCTGAAAGTCAGAAGAGAGTCCGCGTTGGAGATGACGGAAGGCAGAGAGTTCCAAAGTTTGGAGGCCGCTACAGAAAAGGAGCGACCGCCCCATCTGGCCCTGCGGAATCTCGGAGAGACCAGTTTTTTCTGGGTGAAGAATCTCTGGGTCCTCATTTGAACATGGTTTTCAACTGCGATGAGCCTTTGCTGTGTAGGGCCTTATAGACAATGCTCAGGACCTTGAAGGAGATTCGCTTCCTAATGGGGAGCCAGTGCAAGGTGCGAATCCCCTCCCTGGCTGCTTGGTGCTTAGGGATGTTAAGGATCAACCTGGCCGCTGTGTTCTGTACAACCTGAAGCTTGTCCAGGGATGCCGCATTGATGTTGAGGTACAAAGCATTGCAGTAGTCCAGCTGGGAGGTGATAAGCGCAATGATGGTGGATCGATACCGTTCAGGTGGAATATACGGCAGCACCTTTCTGAGGGTTCTTAAGATATAGAAGCAGGTGCTGACAGTGCAGCTGACCTGAGCGTCAAAGGTCAGACCCTCGTCGAAAGTGACCCCCAGATTTTTCGCTGTCCTAACCGGGACAGGAAGAGGACCGCAGTCTGTAGGCCACCAGGCATTTGACCAGATGGAAATCTGTGAGCCAAATACTAGCACCTCGGTTTTGTCAGCATTAATCTTAAGTGAGTTACCCATCATCCAACAAATAATGCTGGTCATGCACTGATTGAATTTTTCTTTGACCATTTGCAAATCATTTGAGATGGAAACAATGATTTGCGTGTCGTCCGCATAGGACAGCACCTGGAACACAAATGATCTCACCAGCTCGGCCGGGGGGCACATAAAAGTTAAAGAGGGTGGGGCTCAAGGTGGAACCCTGGGGGACCCCACAGGGAAGGCTATAGGCCCTTGCTCTGAAGCCTTTGCAGCTGACAGTGTTCGTTATCCCTGACATGGAGTGGAGAAGCTGCAACGCCTTGCCCGAGACTCCCACTTCCTGCAAGCGCTGTACCATACTCAGCGGGGAGACTGTGTCAAATGCCGCCGAAAGGTCGAGCATGATCAACACTGCTGATCCATCCTGATCCACCTGCGTGCGAATATGGTCAGTAGCCGCAATAAGGGCAGACTGTGCTGTGACCAGCACGAAACCCGTTCTGCGAGCGGTCTAAGATCTCCTGGGATTCGACGTTTTTCATCAGTTCAATGTTGATGAATTTTTCCAGGATCCTAGTAGAGGCAGGCAGAAGGGAGATGAGTCGAAAAATTTTCAACTCTAAAGGGTCAGCGTTAAGTTTTTTAAGGAGTGGTGAAACTATGGCTTCCTTCCAGATGGTCGGGTAGCCGCCGGAGTAAAGTATGTTATTGAACACCATACAGAGGAAGTTAGCTACCAGGTCAGGAGCCAGTTTGAGTAAGGAGGGCATACAGGGATCGGACAGAGCGCCGGATTTAAGGCCCAGAAGGAGTTCTTTAGTTTGCTCGACCATAATTAGCTGGAAGGAGCTCAAGGCCTCCTTACCGGGGTCCAGGGTGAGCTCCTTAACATCAGGTTCCGCCACATCAGGTTCGGGTTCCTAACCTTCCGTAGGCCTTAACTCCTGTAAGATCTTGAGGACCTTGTCCTGAAAGTTGGCAGCTACTCTGTCTCAGAAAACTTGACTGTCTCACATTCAAAGTGCTAAACCTACGGTCTAAAATATCTCACCTGAAAACTTTCTTTTCTGGAGACTTTTGCTCTCTCTATTGCAAGGACAATGATCTCTCCACACTCTGCATTTTAGGAAAAAAAGTCCATTCTTCATTGATCTTTCTCTGGCAACGCTTCGAATGTCCTCCCTTCTCACATCAAAAATAACTTTTCCTTTCACAATTTTAAATCCCTCCTTAAGAACTTTCTCCGTCAGGACCATCTACACCTGACAGTTTAATCTCTTTCCCTACAGTTCCTTCCTGGTAACAGTCTGCTACTTCTTAGTAAAAAATAAATAAATAAATAACTCAAAAAAAACCTCTATAACTCCTGCCCTCTTCACCCTCCATATGCCAGCCTCTTATCCTTCAGCTCCTAATATGAGGTATTTTGTTGTGGTCTGATACTCCTTAAAGCTACTACTATACAGGAACGTTGTGCCGCTATTCCAGCCTCTTTGAAAATGCTAAACTGGTTGCCCATCTCCAAAATCATCTTTTTTAAGACCATGTGTACTAAATGCAAAGCAAACCATATTTGTAAGGCCGGTCTATTTACGGCACAACTGTATTAATTATTCTTCTCCTCGGCAGCTGAGATCTAGTAACGGCAGTCTGTTCTTGTATTGTTGCGTTCAGCTAGGAGGGCAAGCTTTCTCAGTTTTAGCGACCCAACATTAGAATATTGCCCCCTAGTAGTCTGAGAGCTTCTGGTCAGTTAATGACATTAAGAAAACTCCTGAAGACGATGCTCCTCACAAGCCAGTGGCCACCTTTCCTCTAGTCTTTAGCCTCTCTGTAGGATTCAGTTGGGTTTAGTGCCAGGGCATCTTTTAGCTATTTCTGTACTATATACAATATTAAATCAAACCAATGTTAACTGCAACTTTGCTACTTATATATTTATTGAGGGTGCGAAACTATACTCCACTGCATTGGTGAAAACGTTGTATTTCGCACTAATTTGTACCACTGCAACTTATTACCATTGTTGTCCTGTAAGAAATCTGCTCTGTTCATGGCACTAGTTCAACTCTGCTACCTTTGCTCAAAAATTACAAATCTCCCGAGATTCACACATTCCCTGGACCAGTCACTAATCCAATAATTTTAAAACTTGCTTTTTGATGCTCTCTCAACTCAGTGCTTGTATTGTTCTTTTAAGTTCCTCTTTGTGTGAGTAACGTGATGTACATTAACTATTGCACGTTATCTTATCCCCATTACTATTGTACCCTTCCACCATAATGCAATCCTGTCATTGTAAATCATGACCAACGTTGTACTGTAATACACTAATACACTACCGGTCATTTCATGGTTGACTTCCTACCTGATGACTTTCTACTTGATGCCCTCTTACACCTTTCTTCTGTACCGCACTCTGAAACCCGATTGGGAGAAGTTCATACTTTACAGAACAACAAATAAAAAATGGAGTACATAAATAAACATGCACATCCCTCGTCTACAAATACAGCGTACAAACTCCACCTTCTGCTCTCCCCAAGCTTGTCCACACCTTCCTCTAACCATGAGCACGCAATTGCCTCTCTGCAGCTCCCTCTGCTGCCCTCCAAGCTCCACGATACCTCCTCCACCCTACACCACCCATGGCCTGCGGTCTGCATCCTCCGCCCCCTGACTATAGTCTCCCTACTCTACCCAAGCCTCATCTGCACACTCTGTCTACTACTTCCTCCTGCAGACTTTCTTTTCTAGCCCTCCAGCCTGCACTGCACACTGCCTCGTCTACGCTTGTAGTCTTTCTGCACTACCTCTCTGTACTCCATCCTCTACCGCTATGTAGGCTTCATCCTCTAACACATCGCCCTGTAGATTACCCAAGCCTGCAGACTTTCACCTCTAACTCCATCATTTGCCGCTGCGGTCCCCAGCCTGCCAACTCCCTCCACTCCCCATTAAGCTGCAGACACCCTCCTCTGCACCAGCCCAGCAAACTCACTCTCGCACCCCTCCAGCAGCCTCGTCTGACAGCACACCGCCCTGACCCCGTAATCTCCCACTCTGCCCCTAGCCCAGGGACTCCATTCCCCTGCTCGCACTCTTCTGCAAGTGAAGTCTCGAAAATCAATCAGAAGCTTTCCGAACGTCAGTCTCACCTCCTCCTCCCGACTGAAGATGTTAAACAATCAAGACTGTCTCTCTTCTGTTTTCAACTTTATCCAACTTAAAATAAGTAAGCACTGATGCAGGTAACCGGAAAGCCAGTGATATAGCGGCTGACAGGCTGAGGTACATTGTTGGGAGGTTCCTAATACCAGTACTTCCCTATAAATCACGCGACTGGTTAGAAAAAATGTTCCTCCCCGGAAAAGCAGCCCCGCCTGTCCAGAAGAAAGTGCCTCTGTTGAGGCACTGGACAAGACTGCCCCGGAAGTGATCAGCCAGCCGCACGTGTGCCGGGTGCTTCATGCTCTGTGTGTCTGCACCGTACGATAGACGCAGCTGACTGTGGTGAAGGAGGAACCTAGACTCACTGATCCCAGCGTTGTCTAGACCCTTCTACTGGCGGGGGAAAGTCCACCTGCTGTAAGAAAGCGAGATCTGCAGTGTCATAGCTGTCTGAGCCGCTAGAGGAAGGTGCAGGTGAGTGGGGGGAGACTGAGAGTGAGTTGGGGATGGGTGCGGGCTGTGAGCTGCCAGGAGGCATCAGAGACCATGCCGTGGAGCCCAGGGTGATATAGTAAAGGAAACCGAGTCCCTCAAAGGAGCGTAGCCGATGTAATTAAAAACACGTAAACTAAAAATCTGTGCTTAGCATAGTGTGACGCCCCACTGGTACTTTGTTGCTTCTGTCATTGTATCCAGATATATAATACAACAAGCATTGGCATAGCCAATAGGTCTCGCCTTTGGGGCCTTATAAGTGTTTAGCCAGAGCTATTGACTTTGCCAATGTCTTCAAGCTGTGCTGTAGAGAAGTGTGGCTGCTGTGCGGCATGCTGAAAAGTTATAATAAAAAAGTGTCAGAAGCATTTTTGTTACTTTATATATGACCAAGAAGGCATTATGTAAAACTGAACGACCATATTAAAAAAGTATTTACAATAAAATATTTCCTCAGTTTTCTTTTGTTCTTGCAATGCTGGCAACTTGTTTCTGCCTATTGCAATGGTTGTTTGTTAAAGCTTTTTTTTGAGGGGGCATAAACAATCGGAGGGTGAAGGTTGGGAACTAGTACCTGTATTATAACCCTAGCAGCGGCCAGACGCTAGGGGAGAATCAACAGATGCCAGATTCCGAGAACAGGCTGAGGTGGTGCTGAGTGATGCTGAGGTGGTAGTGGTGGAGACTGTTGCGGAGACGATGCTGAGGTGATGCTGAGTGATACTGCTGTGGTGCTGAGTGATGCTGTGGTGGTGCTGTGTGATATTGTCTTGGCGCTGAGTGATGCTGTGGCGGCCCTGAGTGATGCTGTGGCGGCCCTGAGTGATGCTGTGGCGGCCCTGAGTGATGCTGTGGCGGCCCTGAGTGATGCTGTGGCGGCCCTGAGCGATCCTGAGCGATGCTGTGGCGGCCCTGAGCGATGCTGTGGCGGCCCTGAGCGATGCTGTGGCGGCCCTGAGCGATGCTGTGGCGGCCCTGAGCGATGCTGTGGCGGCGCTGAGTCATCCTGTGGCGGCGCTGAGTCATCCTGTGGCGGCGCTGAGTCATCCTGTGGCGGCGCTGAGTCATCCTGTGGCGGCGCTGAGTCATCCTGTGGCGGCGCTGAGTAAAGCTATGGTGGCGCTGAGTGATGCTGTGGTGGCGCTGAGTGATGCTGTGGTGGCGCTGAGTGATGCTGTGGTGGCGCTGAGTGATGCTGTGGTGGCGCTGAGTGATGCTGTGGTGGCGCTGAGTGATGCTGTGGTGGCGCTGAGTGATGCTGTGGTGGCGCTGAGTGATGCTGTGGTGGCGCTGAGTGATGCTGTTGTGGCGCTGAGTGATGCTGTTGTGGCGCTGAGTGATGCTGTTGTGGCGCTGAGTGATGCTGTTGTGGCGCTGAGTGATGCTGTTGTGGCGCTGAGTGATGCTGTTGTGGCGCTGAGTGATGCTGTTGTGGCGCTGAGTGATGCTGTGTTGGCGCTGAGTGATGCTGTGTTGGCGCTGAGTGATGCTGTGCTGGCTCTGATTGATGCTGTGGTTGCGCTGAGTGATGCTGTGGTGTTGCCGAGTGAGAGATGGAGTGAAGATATAATGCCCAATTAGAGAGGGTGGTGAGAGAGAGAGAGAGAGAGAAAGGGTGTACATAGAATAAAGAGTGGAGCGGGATAGAGAGAGAGAAAGAAGGGGAGAGAGAGTGAATGAAGGAGTTTGAAAGAGAAACAGATAAAGGGGTGAGAGAGAATGAAAGGCTAAAAAAGATAGAGAGGGGAGAGTTAATTAAGTAGAGAGAGAATTAGAGAGGGGAGAGAGAGAGAAGGAGAGAGACAATAAGAGTGGGGGTGTGGAGTTTAAATAGAGTGAAGAAGTGACGCGGAAAAAGTAACCTTAAATATAGCTTGGTGCTTTGCACGAATAAATATAAAAAAAAACAGTGAGAGACAAAAATACTGGTAATTAGGCTGTGACTCCCAATATAAAACAAATAGCGATATAAGGTGAAATCAACCCACCGAAGCAATATTTCTAACTAGACAAAAAAAAGCTTGCATTTCAATGCTAATCGCTGTTGTTTTTCATGTGACTGTAGTCCAGGGCCCTCAGTTGGTAATGTGAGCTGCTGCTGCGATTGAAACATCAGAGTCCAGAGAGTTAATGAGCCATGACGAGGAAATGAGGAAGAGATAGGAAACCCAGATGGCAGCTGCGCGTGCACGCCATTCTGAACTCAAGCTGGTCGCCAGCCGAAAGCCAGTGTTTGCACTTCCAAAACCCGCTTACTAAAACTCTCGGCCAGACCAGCGCAAGCGCTGGTGCAGGCCGAGACCTAAAAAGTAACATTACACCTACAACAAGCCAGGACTATTGGCTTTGTCAATGGTTGTTAGTTGCATAAGTTAAATAATATTTAACATATTTAAAAATTTAGAATATTTAAAATGGTTCAGCTCTGAAATGATGAGACTGAAAGAACTATAACGAGTCTCTTTGAAGTTACCTCAAAGGCAGTGAAGGGTGGTCCTGCTGCGGAGGTAAGATTTTTTTTCCACCCTGGGGGTGATGGCAAAAATGGAGAGCCCTATAGGGACCCGTCTCAGCACCTGCTTTTTAGAACTGCCGGTCCTGAGCACCGGCAGGACCAGGCGCACTTAAAGCCCTGCAGCAGCCTAAGGGATACCTTGAGGCATTGGATCCGTATCATGCGTTGTTGGCACAGGGCATGGACAAAATATGCCTCTTTACAGCAGCTTCTGGACTACGAGAAGGCTCCTCAGTAAATTTGTAACGTCCATCAGGGACAGCATACCATCATGGGTCCAGTTGCAGCATAGATTGCTAGAAGGCAATGCAGTGACAGCGTGGCAAAGATGATGCTGAGGTTGGCGCCTTATTCGCAGGCTGAAATTGGCATCTTATTCAGACAGCATCTTATTCGCAGGCTGATGTTAGCATCTTATTGGCTTGGCATGTTACTCTCAGTCAGCATTTATATTAACCCCTTAGCCGTGGCGCGAATTTCGCCGTGGGGGGTGAGCGCGGCGCTGCCATGCTCGTGACGGAACCACGCCGTCATGAGTCACAGGCGGCGTGTGCTCATGACGGCGTGGTTCCGTCACGGTCCCGCCCGCTCATTAATTCGCCTGCACAGGCGGGGAATTAATGCCGCGTGGGCGGAGCAGCAGCCGCATGACGGAACCACGCCGTCATGAGCACACGCCGCCCGTGGCTCATGACGGCGTGGTTCCGTCATATGCAGGCAAGGGGTTAACCACGTTCCATTTACTAAATATGAAATATTCCATCTTGCTGCATTGCATCAGATATGTTATGTTATGTTAGGTGAATTTATAAAGCGCATGGCTGGCCCAACATCGGGGCGTCCCAGCGCTAGCGGACCAGGGAGAAGAGAACATGAAGAGCTAAATGGAGGAGAAAAACCAAGTTTTAGTTAATTTCCTGAAGGCCCAATGATCTTGTGTGCTCCGCACAGCAAGAGGGGCGGCATTCCACAAGGCGGGGGCCAATGCCTTAAAGGAGCGTCCACCTGCTCTCTGTCTGCGCACTCTTGGAATACTAGCCAGATGCATATTGTCCGATCGCAGAGCCTGCCCTGGGACGTATGGAGAACAAAGCCCTTGCAGAATTTGAGGGGCTTGGCCATGCAGGATCTTATGTGTAATACAGAGAGTCTTAAAATGGACTCTGTTCAATCGGCAGCCAGTGCAGACGGCGGAGGAGGTGGGAAGTATGGCAGTGCTTCGGAAGGGCAAAAAGGATGCACGCTGCCGCATTCTGTACCTGGTGGAGTCTTTTGGTGACAGTTTTATTGACTCCAAGTAGGAGCCCATTGCAATAGTCCAGGCAGGACAGCACAATTGCTTGGACAATTGTTTGGTGGATAGGTGCATCAAAGAAACCCAGAATGGGTTTCACACCGCGTAGGAGGCCGAAACAGGTTCCTGCCACTTTTTTTGCGTGTTTCTCGAGTGAAAGGGCATTGTCCATCAGGACCCCTAGGTTCTTAACTGCCGATTTAGGTTGTGGGGAGGCGCCTAAAGCCTTCGGCCACCATTGGTTGTCCCATTGGTGGATATCCCGACCTACCAAGAGCACCTCAGACTTGTTGGAGTTCAGTTGTAGACAGTTGTCTGCCATCCAGTCTGCAATGGCCAGAAGGTCCTCTTGGAATTGTGCTTGGTCCTGATTAACGTTGTTAGAAAAGGTGAACAGCAGCTGGGTATCATCAGCATATGATACCAACTTGATGTTCCGTGCTTTTGCTAGAAGGGCCAGTGGTCGGACATAAACGTTAAACAGCGTGGGGCTCAGGGTAGAGCCCTGCAGGACGCCACAGCTGAGGGGACAGACGCTGGAACGATAGGGAGGGGCATGGATTTGAAAAGTGCGTTCGGTCAGAAAAGATGCAAACCAGGCTAGAGCCTTGCCTTTGACACCAATCTCCCCCAGCCGTTGAAGTAATATTCTGTGGGAGACAGTGTCAAAGGCTGCGCTGAGGTCAAGTAAAACCAATGCCGCGGTATTGCCTTCATCCAGCACGGTCCGTAACTTTTCTGTAACTGCCAGTAGGGCAGATTCCGTGCTGTGTCTGGATCGGAACCCATTCTGTGATCCGTCCAAAATCTCATTCACTTCCAGATATTGAGTCAAGACAGTGTTTACATGGGACTCCATAATTTTAGCCAAATACGGGAGTAAGGAGATTGGACGGAAGTTCTACGGTCGTATCTAGTGTAGGCTTCTTCAGCAAGGGAATCACCTTAGCGTGTTTCCATGATTTTGGAATCTCCGCAGTTTGAAGTGACCTACTAATCAATTCCCGTCCCTCCATCAGGAGGCAGTCATAAAATTATCTAAAGAGGTCGGGTTTAAGTGGGTCATCCGGGGAACCAGATTTAATCTTAGCAGTAAGCAACTCCAAATCTTTAAGGGACATGGGAGATAGATCTTGTAGGGAATAGGGTATGACTGTCGTAGCAGGGTTCTCTAGAGGTTTGGGGGCTCTTACCCTCATTTCGAGGGCACTGTAGATGCCTTCCACCTTATTAATGAAGTGTTTAGCCATTGACTCACAATGCGTATTATCAGATATATTATTGTCCCTCGCTGGGAGTTTCACCATCTCTCTCAAAAGGGAAAAAATGGTTTTGGAAGGGTTGAGGCTTGTCGAAATCAAGTTGGCATAGAATGAAGCTTTGGTCTTTTGGACTAATTTGTGATAGGCTTTAATAGCTTTCCTATAAGTGATTTTTTCCAGTAGCATTATAGTCAGATCTCCAATGCATTTTCATACTATGAGTATGTTGGTGTTCAAATACATGACATCCTCCTATAAGGTTCACCAGGAGTTAACCTGAGCAAAGCAACTTTTCCACCAAAACATGGGCCAACTGTGCTACTCTTGGTATCTTGATAAATGCAGCACTTCTCAACACAACCTGTATGTAAATTATTTGAGCTGAGCAAAAGTTTTCGGAATCGTTGGCACCAAAAGGTGTCACTCAGCTCAAGGCATTCCTATGCAACTATGTCTGAATTACTAATCATGCTTGTCCTATAGGAAAATCACATTGGATCACAAATATTTATGATGTTTAGGTCTCGCCTACGCAGCGCGCATGCGCTGCATAGGAAAAAAGACCTTTTGCGATCGATTCGGCTTTTCAGCCAAAAAACGTGCACGCGTTCCATTGCCTTCAAATGGCAACGCGTGCACGTTTGGCGATTCACTTGCGGGAGCGAGCAGCTGGCGCCATATGGTAGCAATTATCGGTCCTGGCGCCGCTCGCTCCCGCAAGTGAATCGCGCAGGCTCCCTCCTCTCCCCCCCTCCCCCTGCTGCCGTGCGAGGCGCGCGCGCGCTTGTTTTCTTTTTCTTCAACTTGGCAAGTTTGTGCTGAGGAAAGCACAAAGGTGATGGGGTGAAATGCTTACAGATAGTCGCAGCCTCTGGAAATCGCTTGAGACTGCATTCCAGCCCTTCATTTTTGCGTCGAATATGCCTCTCTGGACAGAGCAGCAGTATGAAAATCAGCCTTAGTTCGCCTACAGTGGGAACACTCTAGCCCAAACAGCCAAGACGCGTCCCTTTGGAAGGGAAGAGAAGCTTCCCCAGAATGGTTTTGCCATTTTCTCCAGTACATTCACAGTACAACCAGGTTTAGTATTTACTCTGTGCTGTTTAAAAAGCAGATACTTGATACATGTGTATATGAGTCGTTTTCTTTAATCGAAAAGCACATTTATTTTTCTGCTCAAGCATAAATTTCGGAATGCTTTGTAAATACATAGTTAGTGATTCATAGTGACTGTGCAGAACTTTGAGGCCAGTGTATGTTTCATGAAGTGTTATCAAAAGTGAGACTATTTTAGATGGAGTTACCTCATATGAAACAATCCCATGAGTGAGTAGGTGAAGATTTTGAGGCAAAACCAGCAGTGCCACATGTCATTTATGCATAAAGTGTAACAAGCCTGAAGATATTTAAATGTGATTCACGTGTGGGTTTTGATTACTTGACCTGTCCACGGTGACAAACATGTCTTTGTCCCCTGTTGCATGTCCCCTGTTGCATTCACCACATTTTATTGAGTCCATCTGTTAAGAACAGAATTTTCGAGGGTTAGTCAGTTGTTGCACAGGTGTACATTTCTACACAGTCATCCTCTGTTCAGTGGCTTTCATAGGTGGTTGCCTCCTCCACCCTTCCTCACTATTGAAATACGTTTCGAAGCGGGCTTACAGATAAGTCAGGAAGTGGGACTATTTTCTCCTATGTATTCAAATGTTCGGAGTAAAATGATTTCTGACAGAGTGAAAAACTAATTCTCGTTGCTGATAGGAGTATTTTTAAGAGATAAAAATGAATAAAAATCATTAAAGCACTTAGATTTATTTCATACAACCCGTCTTTTTTGTAAATGGAAGTTGACAATAATGAAGCAAAATACCTCTTATATCAGCTCCTGTGGCACAGCACTGCTGATGCTGGTGATCGAGTACCAGGGGGTGTGCAGGTTAACGCTTGGTAGAGTTCTGTGTTTTTTGCTACCCACTACTTTCTTGTGATAGGGTTTGCCTAATCATAGAGAGTGAAACAGGCCTGAGCGCTGCATACCTAGGGGGCTGCTTGCCAGTTTGGATCATGTCTTCCCTACATTGTGACAAAGTCTATGCATAGCTCCTCTCCAACAGAAGTAATGATATGCATGTGTGCCTGGAGGTTCTCTCCATGACACGCAGTTGAGCGCTCCAGAAAGAGGCAGCTTGGCCCTTCGCTCCTTTACCAATAGGCAATATCAAATTGGCTATGTCCAGAAAAAGACTGAGGGATGTGGGTCTTGTTCTGCATTAGAAACATTGAGTGAAGGTGTTGTGCCTGTAATCTTTTTCACTCGCAATAGATTGCTTAACTTCTCAGCCTGAAGGTCACATTTTGGTTTTAATATTGTCATTGAAAACGAAACTCGGGCCCCAGGCAAACTCTGAAGTCCTAACTAAACTAATCTCAAGTAACTATTGCAATGCATTTGTAGCAAACTATGTAAACATTGGTTTATTTGTCCTTTTATGATTACGCACTTTGAAGTTCAATGTTTAAATTTAATTCAGTGTACGTATTTAATCTTATGTACAATTCTACCCAAGAATATTGTTTGTTTGTAAGTAAACATCCATCTTATTGTTTTCACCGTCCAATATACACCTGTACAATATGGATTTTAACACTCTGTTGCTGCATGTGACCGTATCAGCCTTGTGATGCCATATATAGATAGATTCACTGCCTCCCTGTCAGAAATGACATCTTGTTTCCAGCTTTGGGAAGCAAGTTGCCTCTCTTGTTAAAGGTTGTTCACTTAACCATGGTTGATGCTCCATGTACAATAAAACTCCACAGTCACACAATGTAGTTTTTTACAGATGCTAAATTAAGGTCAAATGTTTTATGGCCCAACTGACCAAACTTGTTTGAGTTCTGGGATTGGAGTGTTGTATGGTTCCCATTTGAATTGTCCCTTAGAGAAAGTGCAGAAGCAAAATTCCTGTTTGATAGCGACCAATGTGTCATGAGAGAAATTATGAAAAAAAATGCTGTAAGGTCACCAAGGATCAGTACATTCTGATATTGAAAAGATGGACCCTGGCATAAATTTATCTGGCAGTACTTTGGATAAAAGCTGCCGTGGCTATACAAATCACAGAAAAGTGTATTGTATTTTGATTGCACATCCTTTTTTCTGGTTCTAGCCTGGTGGAAATTTAGATAATCTTGCTCATTTGGTTCCTTTTAGGTTCGTAGCCCACAGATGTCCAGGATTACGGACTCATCGAAGTTACCACTTCGACATTCAGTCACTACTGACTTTCCTACACACATGTTTTAAAGTTGAGGGAAAACTGTCAGCTCAACATACAAAAAGAAGAAAAGTTGTCTTAGCCCGTAAAGTCTTGACTGTTGCTTATCCAGGACAAATATGTTGTTATATGCTACTTTTGTTAAACCTGAACAAGCAGGGGGTTACCTAGTATATCTACCCATGATAGCTCAGCATGTGATTTGATTCTTTGACTCTGCTTGTTCTTGGTCGTTCTGGCAGGATTCAAAAATGTGAAGGCAGGCAGTTTCTTTCATACCCTGTATACATGTTGTAGGCCTCCCACTATTTACAAGGTGGGTATCACAGATTATTTGACAAGGATAAGTACCGCAAGAAAATCAACCAATCATTGTCACCACTGAGTGTATTGTCCTATGAGGAAGAGCCTCAATACACCAAGACATACGTTTTGTCTTGCCACTTTGACTGTCGCTGCTTAACATTGTCTCATCTGATTCTTACTTTGTTGTTTTCTCATGTGTTTGAGGTGGATGTCACTAGACAAAGTAATGTTGCCTCATTCAGCTACGTCTCAACTCTGTCCTGGGATCCCTTTGTTCACAGTGGTCTACTTGTCTACACAGGATTGACCCGTTGTAGTGCTTGTGGCTTGTTACGAAGCTGAAAGATAAGGCCTCCACCAGGTACCTGGGAGAATGAGTATTCTTATGTGGCATCAAGTTCCAGTACCCTTTAGCCTTCCATCCATAGCATTGTTAATCACTACAGTTTTAGAAGATCATGTGAAGCACTTATGTTGTGTTAATTGCAGGGCCGTTTCTAGGTGTTTTGCCGCCCTAGGCGAGAATTGAAAAATGCCGCCCCCTCCCTTTTACTACCATCACTCTCTCCCCCTGTCATCCCGGCTAGTTAATTTCATTTAAGTTAATTTATTCTTCAGCCCACCTCTCTTGGTTACCAAGTACTAGGGAGTGAATTCAACCAGTTAATATTGTCTAACAAGCAGCCAAGTCTGCAAAAAATCTAACACTTGGACGTGATTCAATAATAATTCATCACCAAATACGCTCGTAAAACTGACTGGTGAAGACTGAAGGACAACTTGAGTTGGAACACACCCCAAAAAGGAAATAGAAATAAGTGTCCAGTTAATCAGCACTTCACCAGCCTTCATTCACTGTGCCTCAGCCCCCCCGCCCCTTCCTCGTCCTGCCCTCAGCGCTTCTCCAGGCTTCACTGTCCCTCAGCCCTCCCTCCCATCCTCCTTCCGTCAGCGCTTCTCCAGCCTTCACTTTTTCTCAGCCCTCCCTTCCCCCTCATCCTCCTACCCTCAGTGCTTCTCCATCCTTCACTTTGCCTCAGCCCTCCCTCTCCCTCCCCTCCTGCCCTCAGAGCTTCCCCAGACTTCACATTGCCTCAGCCCTGCCTCCCCTTCCTCCTGCTGCCCTCAGCGCTTCTCCAGGCTTCTCTTTGCCTCAGCCCTCCCCCGATCCTCCTGCCCTCAGCGCATCTCCATCCTTCACATTTCCTCAGCCCTCCCTCCCCCTCATCCTCCTGCCCTCAGTACGTCTCCATCCTTCACTTTGCCTTAGCCCTCCCCTTCATCATTCCTTCCCTCAGGACATCAGCAGCCTTCATTCACTGTGCCTCAGCCCTCCCACCCCCTCATCCTCCTGCCCTCAGTGCTTCTCCATCATTCACTTTACCTCAGCCCCCCTCCCGCCCTCAGTGCTTCTCCATCATTCACTTTGCCTCAGCCCTCCCTCCCCCTCCTCTTCTGGCCCTCAGCGCTTCTCCAGGCTTCACTTTGCCTCAGCCCTCCCCCCCTCTTTCCCTCAGCGCTTCTCCAGCCTTCACGTTTCCTCAGCCCTTCCTCCCCCTCATCCTCCTGCCCTCAGGGCTTCTCCAGCCTTCACTTTCATGAGCCCTCCCCCTCATCCTCTTTCCCTCAGCGCTTCTCCAGCCTTCTCTCTGCCTCCCCATACCCCCCTCCTCAGCCTGCCCTCAGAACTTCTCCAACCTTCACTTTGCCTCAGCCTACTTCCCCTCGTCCTGCCCTCAGTGCTTCTTCAACCCTCACTTTTCCCCACCCCAACCTCCATCCTCCTCCTTCCCTCGGCGCTTCTTCAGCCTGCCTTCCCATCCCTTCCCCCCTCCTCCGCCTGCCCTTAGTGCATCTCCAACCTTCACTTTGCCTCAGCCCACTCTCCCCTCATCCTGCCCTCAGTGCTTCTTCAACCTTCTCTTTACCTCAGCCCCCCCTACACCCTCCTTCCCTCGGCGCTTCTCCAGCCTTCACCCTGCCTCCCCATCCCTCCCCCTCCTCCTCCTCCAGCCCTCAGCACTTCTGCAGCCTTCACGTTGCCTTAGCCCGCCACCTCCTCCTCCTGCACTCAGTGCTTCTCCAACGTCCACTTTGCCTCAACCCTCCCTCCCCTCATCCTCCTGCCCTCAGTGCTTCTCCAGCCTTTGCTGTTCCTCAGCCCTCCCTACCCTCCATCATGCCCTCAGTGCTTCTACAGCCTTCACTTTGCCTCATCCCCCCTCCTCCTCCTGCCCTCAGTGCTTCTCCAGCTTTCACTTTGCCTCAGCCCTCCATCTCCCTCCTCCAGCCCTCGGGGGATCTTCTCCTCACCTGTAGTCTGGGTGCCCGGTGCGTCGCTGCCTTGGGGGTGAGCGTTGCAGGTGACCACGAGGCGAGAAGAGAGGTCCAACTCCGATCGGGTGGAGAGCGGGCGCGCACGTCCCCTGCCCGTGGCGCCGAACGTGACGTAACATCACGTCACGTCGAATTTTAGAAGGCTACCCAAATGTGCTTTCGAGGTCGAAGGCCGTTCACTCAAGGGGCAGGGCCGTTTCAACCATTAGGCAAGACTAGGCGGCTGTTCACTCGAGGGATACCCAAACTCATGTTTTTTGCCGCCCTCCCCCTTTTGCCGCCCTAGGCGGCCGCCTAGGCTTGCCTAATGGTAGAAACGGCCCTGTCCATCTTGTTCAAATTGAGATTTATGCAGACATTTGACCTAAATAAAATGCATTAATACCTTCACTTTTATCCATCATATGCAATTTGTTCCAATTGTAACTTTATTAATTCAATCTTTATATGCAGGATCTTGTGTAAAATTGCATATTATACTTTATTTTTAGTGCACAAAAATAACTGAAAAACAACCCAAACCCTCTTTTAAAGTACTTTTACATAAACAACATTTATCAAAGGATAGTTGGTTTCAGTCGCATCCCACAGTGTTGTTTACCGCATGGGCTTGTGGTGGGGCAGAGGGCTGCAGGGGGACTGCGAGGTTCCCAGTTGTCACATTCACGGTGGTGGCTCTTCACTAAAAGGTGGCAGATGCCGAGGCAAGAGGACAAGAGGTAACTGAAGCTTACTGTGCCGCCTCCCAAGCCAGACATGGTCTGTGTGGGAGGGAAGCTAGCACTTGTGCTGCCTCAGCTGCACCTCGTGTGTGTGAGAAAGAAGGTTGCATTGCTCTGCGATAGAGGTTTTAGGTCTCGGCCTGCACCAGCGCTTGCGCTGGTCTGGCCAAGAGTTTTAGTAAGCGGGTTTTGGAAGTGCAAACACTGGCTTTCGGCTGGCGACCAGCTTGCGTTCACGAAGGCGTGCATGCGCGCAGCTGCCATCTGGATTTCCTATCTCTTCCTCATTTCCTCGTCATGGCTCATTAACTCTCTGGACTCTGATGTTTCAATCGCAGCAGCAGCTCACATTACCAACTGACGGCCCTGGACTACAGTCACATGAAAAACAACAGCGATTAGCATTGAAATGCAAGCTTTTTTTTGTCTAGTTAGAAATATTGCTTCGGTGGGTTGATTTCACCTTATATCGCTATTTGTTTTATATTGGGAGTCACAGCCTAATTACCAGTATTTTTGTCTCACACTGTTTTTTTAAATTTTTTTATATTTATTTGCACAAAGCTATATTTAAGGTTACTTTTTCCGCGTCACTTCTTCACTCTATTTAAACTCCACACCCCCACTCTTATTGTCTCTCTCCTTCTCTCCCCTCTCTAATTCTCTCTCTACTTAATTAACTCTCCCCTCTCTATCTTTTTAGCCTTTCATTCTCTCACCCCTTTATCTGTTTCTCTTTCAAACTCCTTCATTCACTCTCTCTCCCCTTCTTTCTCTCTCTCTATCCCGCTCCACTCTTTATTCTATGTACACCCTTTCTCTCTTTCTCTCTCACCACCCTCTCTAATTGGGCATTATATCTTCACTCTATCTCTCACTCAGCATCACTCAGCATCACCACAGCATCACTCAGCGCAACCACAGCATCAATCAGAGCCAGCACAGCATCAATCAGAGCCAGCACAGCATCAATCAGAGCCAGCACAGCATCAATCAGAGCCAGCACAGCATCAATCGGAGCCAGCACAGCATCAATCGGAGCCAGCACAGCATCACTCAGCACCACAGCAGTATCACTCAGCAAGACCTGAGTATCATTCAGCATCACCTCAGCATCGTCTCCGCAACAGTCACCACCACCAACACTACCACCTCAGCACCACCTCCGCCTGCTCTCGGAATCTGGCATCTGTTGATTCTCCCCTAGCGTCTGGCCGCTGCTAGTGTTATAATACAGCTACTAGTTCCCAACCTTCACCCTCTGATTGTTTATGCCCCCTCAAAAAAAAAAGCTTTAACAAACAACCATTGCAATAGGCAGAAACAAGTTGCCAGCATTGCAAGAACAAAAGAAAACTGTGAATTTTTTATTGTAAATACTTTTTTTAATATGGTCGTTCAGTTTTACATAATGCCTTCTTGGTCATATATAAAGTAACAAAAATGCTTCTGACACTTTTTTATTATAACTTTTCAGCATGCTGCACAGCAGCCACACTTCTCTACAGCACAGCTTGAAGACATTGGCAAAGTCAATAGCTCTGGCTAAACACTTATAAGGCCCCAAAGGCGAGACCTATTGGCTATGCCAATGCTTGTTTTAACATGCCACATCCCCCTACAGGGTCCATCTAGATTTAGCCTGAGTAAAGCAACTTTCCACTAAAACATGTGCCAACTCTGCCTCCCTCCAGCCAATGCATTCCTATGGAATTATAGACAATAATTAACCATCCTTTCTCTCATGAAAATGAACTTGATTAACAAATATTTATATTGATGTTAATAAATGGAGCACATGTTGTCTGAGCTAAGCAACTTTTGGCGCCAAATAGGTGTATCTCACTTCAGTGCCGTTCTATGCAGGGATGTCAGAATAAATAACCGGCTACTTTATGAATGGGAGCATCTTTAATAACCCAGACACCTAGACCCCTGAAAAGGCCAAGTAACAAAGTTATGTATTCATCCAAGTTTTTTGATAATTATGTCAATGTACGTCGATACACCCAAAACCAAGAATACAGACAAACACAAAATTAGATAACTTCTGTTCTTAAAATGTCATTTAGTTATGATGGCTTGTTCACGTTGCATCAAAAATCCTCCATGGTGGGTTGATTATGGGTTCAGCCAACATGTTTCGCCCCATGAGGGCTTTCAGGCTTGGGGTTTTTTCAAGGCTTGTGGGGATTATATGTCGATTTTAGTCTTTGGAGTAGCAAGACTATTAATATTATTATTCTTATATGAGGAACTGAGGACATAAATAATTCGTTGGAATTGGCCTCGGTTTTGGATTACCTGCCACAAAGTAATAGCAGTATTACATCGGTGTCTGTGGTAATATAAGCGAGTATTGCTGTAGTGTTGATAATAGGTCTTGGACGGTTGTAGTATATTGTAATCTGGAGTATGTAGTATGCTACATATAATCCCCACAAGCCTTAGAAAAAGTCCCAGATCTGCACACTGTCTCTTTGAACATGATTACTCTTTGTTGTCCTTGTTGATGAAATCAAGAAGTTGGCCCCGTTGTTTACCTTGACTTTGGCCCTTTTGGAAACATTTTTCGACCCTAAGAGCCACCACAGCATCTCAATCCACTTGAGCTCCATAGGGACCAGGTGTTGACCCCAAAGTGAGAGAATTGTTCGTTTGGTGGCCAACAGAAGGTGGGAGATGAAGCACCCCTTTCCTCCCACCCCAACAAGGGGTCGATATCCTATGCTGGACTACCTAGTAGTATCACCTCCTGGCATCTGGCCAGGTCTTCCCTTGTCATTTGTTATATTGTCGTCAAGACAGAGTTCCAAAATGATTGTACCTTGGGCAGCACCATAAGATCTACGTTAGTGAACCATCGTTTCCACACCCCGCCAGCAATGTGAGCTGTCTTCTCTCACCATCTGGGCCAGCTGACCTGGGGTGTTGTTCGACCTATAAAATCTTTTAATTGTTTTTTTCTCTTTCCCTTGTGTGTGTGAGGCAACATTTTTTGCACAGAGTAAGATACCATCCCACTGGTCTGTGTCGAGACTGAGTTGCAGCTCTCTCTCACAGGCATTCTGAAAAGCCAATTTTTCATCTTTATGCACGAAGTTGAGAATGTTGTATATTTTGAAGGTAGCATGTCTACATCCAGTGCATGTCAGAATGTATTTTTCAAAGGGCGTTAGAAATCTAGTTGCCCCTGAATTGATCTCCGGATGGAGAACCCAAAGGCGCAATTGTAAGTAGCAAAAGCACACTTTCCGGGAGAGCATATTCCATAATTAATTCCTCAAATGATTCAATGGTACACTCCTCAAATATACATCCCTTAGCATCTTGCATCCCTCTTCTAGTCAATAGACATATGTAACTCAGTGAAGGCCAGGTGTAAAGTCTGTGTTCCCCCATAGTGGTGTGAAAGGCAAGGGGAAAGTCATAAGCCCCTTTCACGTCGCCAAAGGGTAGCCTTCGTCACTGGGGACTTATATAAAGTGTTAGTTCTCTGCCCTTTAAGCAGCCTTGGTATCTCCCAGGGAGGGCCCGCTGCCATAGTATGATCTATCGTACACAACCCTTTCTCAGACTCATGCCTGTGAATTAGAAAGTGCGAGTGTGCCGCCCGCTTAGAAGTAGGTCAAGTCAGGGATCCCCAGCCCTCCACTTCGGGGCTTAAGGGAATACTGGCGTCTGGCTATTCTCTCCACTGGAGGTCTGTAATGTAGTCTTTTGGAATTTTAAGCACCAAAGTTTAACAGATATATATAAGATTTTGGGGAGAATGGTCATCTTATATTCTTCTATTCGGCCTAAAAGGGATACTGTTTTCTGTTTCCAGCTGTTGGTGGTTAATGACTTTGGTTTTGGTCCGGGAGGGAGCTAGGGCTAGTCCCAGGTATTCAATATGGGTCTGCGCCCATCATTTTGGGATTATCTGCTCCAGCTGGCACACGATGGCTCTAGGGATAGAAATATTAAGAATCTCCAACTTGGTGACATTAATTTTAAAGCCGGATGCCTTTTTATAGCCCTCAAATTCAGCCATAAGGTGGGACAGGGAGAGTAGTGGGTCTGTCATTGGTACCAATATGTTGTCAGCGAACGTAGTGAGTTTTATATCCTGGGTACCAAATTTAATCCCTTTAAATAGGGGGTTTGCCTTTATCTGCTGGGCAACGGGTTCCAAAGTCAACGCAAAAAAAGGGGTGAGAGAAGGTCCCCTTGTCTATTGCCTCTGGAGATGTTCACCCACTGAGACAACACTCAATTAATGTTAACGTGGGCTGATAGCATGCTACCGGCCAATTGCTAAAGTTCTTTCCCATCCCCATCTTCTGCAGGACGTCAGACATAAAGTCCCAGTCCACCCTGTTAAATGCTTTTTCAGCATTAAGAGTGACCAGGACAAACTGCTTAGTTCCGCAGGCCCCCACATCCAGCAGATGCAGTGCCATTTTTGTATTATCATCTGCCTGCCGTTCTCAAATGAAGCTTGGTTGGTCAGGGTGTGTGAGGTCACCTTTCAACATCTGTAGTCTCAGTGTTGCTATTTTGGTAAAGATTTTTGCATCAACGTTAAAAAGGGAGATCAGTCTGTAGGGACATAGCTCGAGTGCCAAACAAATCGGAAAGAACGAGTGAATGTTAGACTGGCCCATAAGTGTTGGATGGTAAGTAATGCGTGTACCTTCGAGTAGAGTCCAGTGTATAAACAAATTCAGATTCCCGGAAATGATCTCATAATTTAAGGTGTGCCCAGAACATGGAGGTCGAAACTCGTTGGCAAGTATAACACGAGGACCAATGTATGCCCCAGCTTGTTTGGTCAAAAGGATTGACCAACAGCACTCAAGGACAATTAGATCGATAGTATTAATTATGGAGACATAAATAACACATCTGTTTTAGGCCTCAGTGAGGAACTGGGCGTGTGATGAACTTTCTCAGTTAATCCGGTGGTTAACTTCAGTTCCTTCATATTCTTTTTGAATAAGGAAAAGGACTTGCAAAAGATGATTTCGTTGTGTAACACTTTAGGTGATATGTGAATTTTTTGCACTGTGAATAATTTGCAAATGTAACACACTTGTCTTGTTTGTGGATATAGGGAAATGTAATTTGTTGATTTTATTATTCATTCATGTATATGAAAAATAAGGTAACTGTGTAACGAGAAGATAAATGAGAAATGAATAATATAGACATACAGGATTAAGGTACTCGTGTTGAATTAATTCATGATATGATTGCTGTGGTTTGCCTGTGCAAGCACAAGCAGTGAGGCACCCCTCAAAGCCACTGGTGAGTTTATTACCTGATGGATTCGAGCCACACAGTGTCTCTAGGTTCTTTGTTGCCCCCGCAGCTTTCCATCTACAATGACCTGCCACCCGTCGTTGCTTATAAGCCCTAGATCACTGCCTAGATGGGAACTAGGATCAGGTGCAGAGGGTCCAAGTGCCAGGGCTTTTGGGATTTTTCTCAGAAATGGTCTGCATTTTGGAAGGTCTTTTTTCCCACAAAGGGGACTAGCCGCAGCCAAACTCCACACCTAGGGTCTCTACAGAGGACCTCTGTAGGTGGACCACTTTGCCAAATTTCGCTATTGCATTTATTGACTCTTGGGTTTGGTGCTGATTGGGTTTTCTGGACAGGAGATTCCTGTGTGCCAATACCAAGAACCTGCTAGTCGTGACCAATCCACCAGCCGGTTACCCACATGGAAGAGGAGAGCCAGGCCATATTCCCTGTTGTAACTGGGAGGCAACTAAGGACAGTCATGCACTGCTGCTTCAGCGGCTCCTCCATTAACAAACCTTTTTCTGATTCACTTTAGCAAATCTTTTCAGAACTTTTACTTCCTCTAGATAGTTGGATTTGATCGTCTTAGCAGCACTTCACCTTGGCCTTAACTGACCCCACTGAGGCTGATCCATGAATGTTACTCAACCATCCAATCTCAAGTACTGATGGACGGGGTCTTCAAAGGGCAAGGATTTAACCTCTTGGCTCCCCTAGTAACATTTACCTCTTGGCTCTCTGTGTGTTCATTTGTAATTCTTGCTCCTTCTGGACCGGAGGTGGTTTTATTTATTTATTTTTTTGTCCCACATTCTGGGTCAGAAGCCGCAGAGAAATTAACATAAACAACATGTTTCATGTTGGGGTAAAATTGCAATCGATACATAGAAAACATATTTCATGTTAAAGCTAAAATTGCAAGTAGTTCAGTACATCACAGCAGTAAAACAAAAGATATTTGACAAAAATAAAAACAGAGATCTGCAGAAAAAGCTAACAAATCACGAAAAGCCACCACAGCAAATTCCTTGCCTGAATCACCAGCCTCAGGAAAGTATATATGGTAAGCGCGACTTCCTCTGAGGCCAGGGATTGCAAAAAGTGCAATGCTTCCGTGCAATGACGCAGGGAGTACTTAATCAATAAAGGCTTTAGAACATGGGACCTACAATTGGAATAGAAGGTACAAAATAACGCTACATGTAAAGTGCTCTGTGCTGCTTTTGAATCGCATTGACAAGGTACAAGATAGTGTGACCAATTATTACACCGGGTGAAAGTGACTAGTCTATGAAATAGGCTAAGTCGAAACCTGAGTATCATAAAGTACTGATAGTGCTGTGCATCATATAACAAGAATGGTTGAATGTCCCTCAGTGGCTTGAGCTGCATATATGAGGCAACAGAGGGGAATTCAGTTACTTTTGACCACCTCTTGTCCTCCCAGTGAGTATAGCACATGGGCCTGAGCGTTTTTTTTTAATCCACCTTAGAAAGAGTTTGAGAATGGTCTTCGAACAAGTCCCGCCTGCCCAAGGCCACAGCCATATCCCTGATACCCCTAAGCCAGGGAATCTCTAAGACCTAGGATAGGGACAAACAGTCCTAATTGTCATTCTGTTTAAAGATAGGGCCTCATTAGTCCGGACCCTACGCCACAGCCTTATTGGGCATGTCCTTAACATATCTTCAAGATATAAAAGCCCTAGCTCCCTATGACAAATAAAGGTGGCAGTAGATGGTGGGAGGGCCAGTAAGCGGCGAGTACATTTATTTTATGTAACCTGTAAGGATGGTGCCACTGTATACCCCAAACCCCTGCCTTGTAAATTGCCGTACTGACACATTTTGCACTGTAAATGGCCAGCATGTGAGCAAACTATCTTTTACCCAGTTTGGTAGCAAAGGAGAAAAGGGCATTAATACTTCTTGCAAGTTGGTTCTTCCTAACTTCTAACTGTGGAAGCCAGGAACCTCTACGGTTAAAGATTACCCCCAAGTAGCTAAAATGATCTGTGTGTTTTACGTGGCTAGCATGAAGCTTGAAGGTATTGTATTGTCATTTGTATAGCACTTTCCTAACCCTAAAAGGCCCACTGTGCAGATGTGACAAAAACCTTGCCTTGTTTGATTTTCTTTATGCTTTGAGCTCATTCATAACACCGGGCCCTATTTTCAACATATTTTAGCAATGACTCTAAGTAATGCCCATCCCGCCAAAGCATGTCTGCTTTCATGATCCCAGTTGCTTGTTGCCTTAATCAAAGTGTATTGTGGGTGCTGTAGGCCCTGTTGTACTGTGAAGATCGTATGGCTTTTCCTTCCACAGAGGCTGTTTTGAGGTTGATTTGATGCACTCTTTGGCCACGTTACTGCCTGAATCTGAGTTTTCACCTTCTAAGGGTAGATCCTATCATCTCTGTGCACTTCCTTAGCCCTGTATTCTCTGCAGTTAGATCTGTATCCACGCAGACTGCTCCATAGATGGCAGGTATTGGCTTGTGTGTCCACATCTATCATCACAATTCTCTCCTGCACCCATGAGTAAGTGCAGCTACATTCTTGGCTATGACATCGTTTCAGCCGTACCCACACACCAAAACACTTCAACCATAGGCCAGACTGTACTTGCACACTTCTGTCCATTAATTAGAACTGAATGCTTAAGCAAATGATCTCTTACTGATGTTTCTCTTCAAATTCACAGAGGCATAGCAACAAAACGTATTAAGAGCATAACTCTCTTCCTGACGTGTGACATCCAAAAACTCCATATAGGCCGTACGACAAACGCACATCTATGGCATTCCATGTAGTAAAATGCTACCCATTAACAAATGCACTTAGGCACCTCGTTAGAAGTAGGAAGCACTGTAGAAATACAATACAATGCAACATACTTGAACCCTACAGAACTGCGAGGCCTTAACAATGGCAATACAGAGCTAGACAAATCTCTATTGACATAGCCTATCCCTGCCTTCTATAAACGTACAGACTTTACTGAATCAAAGTTGTGTTTTACATTCAGATCCGTGTGTTAATGGATGTTTACACGCATATTGGAATTGTGAGTTGCGCATCAATTATCCGATTTTACAACTTTCTCCTGAGATTTCACCAAAAAAGCCTGAGCAAATGAATCTGAATAAAATGCTAAGACATACATGCGACAGTTGGTGTTGTAACCTATTCCACATGTTAGGCTTCCTTCTGAGGTGGGGACTCAGAAGAAGTTAATTATATCATCCATTCATTACTCCACACCATTACCATGTAAACTAATTATCACCCAAATATTACATAACCTAGAACTATGCCTTAGTCTCCAAATCTGTCTTGGTGCTTCTATCATGATGATCTCCATACAGGTGTATACCTTACAATATATTAGTCTCCCCAAACCAACCTAGTTTGCCCATTTTTCTACCTGCTATAACCTCATAGCCTCTAATAAATCTCTACCTCTGTATTTGCCCTGACAATACAAATAGATATTATTAACGGGTGGGGTGTGTGGGTGGGTGCGGAGGAGTGAGAGGATCCATTCATTCTGTACATTTCCCTGCAGTCACCAGCTGTCTTTGCTTTTTTACTATGATTACATCATATAAAGAGGCTAGCTAAATAATCAAAATCATGCCTAGATATTGATGATTCACAAATACCACCAGAATCTCCTGTTATGTCAAATGCCACACCTACTGTATCCTTGTGGACCATGCTTAGGGGGTCATTTAGAGCCTGATGGACAATGAGCAGATCTGCCAGGCAGCATAAGCCCATTACCTCCCCACTAATGCAGAGGACCATCTGCCCTATTTAGAGATCCCCCCCCAACTGCCTTACTGGGATTTCTGTGCTGTGAGGGCAGTGGCGACACCCTCTTCAGAGCACTGCAGGCTTGCTGAGTAGACATCATTTTAAAGTACCCACTCAAAGTGGGAGTTTGTTTTCTCAATACAAAACACAGATAGCCTAACTGACGGGGAGCTTTCACCCGCTTGTGGGGAGCATTCTACATTTCCCCTCCTTTTATCCACCATGCCCTGCCTCAGTAGGGTGGAATGACCATCAATATAACTTGGCGGTCCCTTGGCAGATGGTTCACAGGTCAGAGGTTTACATCAGCTGGGTCAATGGTGGCTCCACTAGTGTAAACACAGACCTTCTGCCAACTCTATATAGAGTGAGGGAATTGTGAATTTAGCAGGACGGAAGCACTGCAGAGTTGTCGTGCTCCCGCTCCACCAAACTCTAAATGAGGCCCTCGGTATCATCTGTCTTTGCTCGTGATGTCTTGAAGCTGCCAGCATGCAGTATATAGGGCTAAAGAAAACACCAAAAATGATCTAATAAACAGCAAAGCATCATTTGTTTTTAGAGAGTAGGCCAGGCTGGAGGTAGTTTAGGGATATCGGGTCAAGGTCATAGGAAGTAAAATAAGGCCACAAGCCCTCCAACTTTGTATGTACAAAATATATAATTTTGCATTTAGCAAAATTAAAACTTGTATGTATACCATCAGAATATGAAAGCACCACACAAATGCCAACAACTCGTGCATTACAAATTGTCTCTTACTGCTACTAAGACCTCTTTTATTTCAAATTATATTTCTCCTCAAGGGCTGTTTTCCAGGCAGTCTCCAGTCTCACCAATCTGCCCTGTGTCAAAATGACTGTCCCCTCTCCCAAGTTGTTTGTGACAATCGGGTCTTTTTTTTTCTCAGAGAAGATCAAAACCATTGAATCAGTCATGATTTTATTGTCCAGCTCCCAGTTTCTTCCTGTCTCATCCAGCATTATTACAATCCTTTGCCCTTTTTTGTCATCCTTCGAGAGCTTACCCTATGATGAAGGAAGACCAAGAGATGTTCTCTTTGTTTACCTCCATAAAGTTGGGCTCACTGTACTCTCCTCACTTGCCCCTCCTAGACAATCCATGGCTACCTCCCACTACTGAGACGCTGACACAAAGGGCGCTAACCGATTGCCGCCTTCAGACTGTAGGTGACATGTTTGATAACGGGCAAATGCGCTCTATAGCATACTTAACGAAGGATCAGGCTGTGACTCCATTGTACCGTTTCCTGAAACATAGAACACGTACCTCATTGGCTGCAGCATTGCGGCCCCTGGCAGAGGAACCCCCCTGAATTCAAGCCCCTCACCACAACAATAGTGACACCCGACAGTGCACATCTGGTCTCCCAGCTACACCACCTTGCGCAGACGCTCCGGCCGGCGGTGGGTGGGCAGGCGAGGGCGGCTTGGGAGAGGAACCTAGCTCACCACCTGACTGACAAGATGTGGACCTACTGTTGTGAGCAGACTCGATTATGTATCGAATAATTATAAACAAAAACTCTTGCACTTCCAGTATTTAGACAGAATGTTTGTTACCCCTGCGCTGGTCTCCCAGATGGATAGGAACAGGCCAGATTGCTGCCCGAGGTGTGCGATGGAACATGCCGATTTTATCCACCTAGCGTGGAACTGCCCCGCTGTTTTAATCTTCTGGGAGGGGGTCTTTGGGCACCTTGAGCGAATGGTTGAGTCCGAACTAACACCCTCGCCATTACTGGCGCTACTGGGATTCGTCCTTCCTCTGCGAGTAGGCATTAGGCGATTTACTGCAATAGCGCTGCTACTAGCCAAGCGGCAGGTATCTTTGCATTGGGGTGGATCGTCCCCGCCGTTGGTGAAGGCCTGGTTGAAGGACTTGATGTACTGCGACATAACCAGCAATGTTTATGCGTCCCTGCTCCCCCTCCTACCTCCCGACCCAAAAACATATGGCAGCCACTTCGTTCATACCTACTGATCCACCCAGAACTTACTGATTGATGTGACACCCAAATTTGATACTGGTTGGGTTAATGGCTAGCCTATTGTGATGGAATGTGGGCTACGAATTACTATTATTTGACCCTGCACTGCGATGTTAATTGTTATTTTATTAATTTCCCTTTTCCTTTTTTATTTGTTTCACGTATGCCATAATTATAGTGCTCATTGTAAGCTAGCTATATGTTGTTCTATGGACACATTCATAGCACTGTGCGTATTGTGGATGATGTCTCTTATTTTGAAAAATTTCAATAAAAACAAATAAAAAATAAATAAAAAAAAGTTGTGCTCACAAGATCATGTATTTCCAGCCAGACTCTCAAATATTTATATGTGGTTTTTACTCCAACTTTTACCTTCATCTCTAACACCTCTTTCCATCTGACACTGTCCTTGGTAGATGGAAGAAAGGGGTCATCAAACCCCTTCTACAGAAGTCAGAGGGCAGAAGCTTGCTTTAAGCTGCACTGGCTGTCATTTTCTTGAAGGGTTCAGCCACATCCCCCTAGCGCCTTGAGACCCTCACGGGTGAGTAGCGCACTCTATAAACCCCCTGATTGATTGATTGAAGGTGTTCTGCTTTGCCCACAGAAGCTATTATGAAACAGGACCCATGCTGCCTATATGTTTGTTTTCAATTCTAGGTGATCCCTTCATTTTGGCTCTTCCCTCCTGTCATCAGTTCCCCTATCTAGAAAGGCTCGTTGGGAGGGAGGAAGGGGTGATAGAGCGTGATATTCCTTCTCTTTTTAATTACTCGATTTGAAATTCACTGTTAGTCAGTTCAGCACGTAGATGCCTTAGGATGTTAGTCCCACTTAATAAGAAACAATTCAATTCAACTCTTATCTTGCTTACACACATGATTTCATTCCATTCCTCGGGTGCCCTCAGGCACTGAACCCAGGACCGGTGGCAATTTTAGAAGAAATAAAGAAGAAATGATGGGTTTGTTGATAGAACATTTTCATTTGAAGGATGGCTCAAGTGTCTGACACCTGACCCATAGGTAGACTGAGAGATAGCTCAGTTATGTGAAGCCTGAACACATAATTCATGTGTAACCAAAGGCATACCTCTGCCGCCTAAAGCAAAAGCCTCTATATCGGTTTCACAGAGTCCATAGTTCGACAGGTGTAGAATTTGCTTTAATGTATGTCCGGTGTGTGTGTTTTTTTTTTTCTTTGACTTGGTGTTTATGCAAAGGCAGTAGATCTGCATCCCCTTGTGTAGGCAGTACATCGCTGTGTCCAGCCTCAACAAACTTGTGAAGTTTGGCTGCAAAAAGCTTGTGAGACCTTATTCTGCTGGCAAACTATGTCTCGCTCTGTCAATAGCTGCTTAACTCTGCGTTCAGTAGGTTACCATTGTAAAAGCATTGCACAATGAAAATACTACTTTGTGCAGTATGTGTTACAGAGTTACAATGACAAACTTGTAACCATGGTGTCTCCCTGGTGTCTCTTGTGCCCCATCAAGGTTTTCTCTTTCTCTACCCCGGCCAGGCTAATTGCTATAATTAGAGTAGACATTTAGGAACAAACATAATAGAGAATATGGTAATTCATCGCAAAGGACTTTTGGAAAAAAAATGTTGCATTTTATAATGCCCATTGCCCTTTCAAGACTTAAAAACAACACTTATATTTTAATGGATTTGGCAACTTATGTGTTGGGGGCTTCAGAACAGAATTGAAAGCATGGTTGTTGTTATAACATGTTATTGAGAGGCACTGTTTCTATCTCTATTGGAGTGGCCTCTTTGCAGGACATTGCCCATCAGCCATTCCGGAGCTTGAAGGCAAACGTTTATCCTTTCAATGCCAGAATACCATTGGTTGCAAAGTTATTCCATGGCAACTACCTCTTTTGCTAGGTCGTTAGGCCTGGTGGCTTCCTGCAATGACATAGCTCAGTCATCTCATATGAGAACTGCTCACTTGGAATACAAATAATGAATATTTTATTTTGATTCAGAATAGCACAGATTCCTAGCACAGTAATTAAAAGGCAGTAATATTGCCAACTGATTGGCACTCACGTGTTCAATCTCAGGAGGAAAGGAAAATGTATTGGGAATCAAACCTGAGATCTGCCAGTTGGAAATGCCTTTAATGCTACCTTGTGGCAACCCTACTCTGCACTGTTTTTTAGTCTCTTGATGTCCCCGAATATCAGGAGAGATTCAGCAATAATGAGACTAGGGAATTGGGGTGTGTTAAAGTAACACCCAAACGATCCCCGGGCTCATTTTTCTTTAAATCTATCCCGATGTTTGTGAACATCAGGAGAGTTTAACAAATGGTGTGATGAGAGGGTAGTGGAAGCACAATGAAGGGTTCTGGGAGACATGAAGTGGCCTGGATGGGTGTAGAGGGATCAGAGAAAGACTGCAGTGAGGAAGTGCGTATAGCGAACCTTCACGTGGGAGCAGGTCAACTCAAATGGGATGCAAGATGTACAGAACACTTATGGACTGCAGGGGGTGGTGGTTAAAAAGTGCAGGCAGGAGAGGCAGGCAACTGTCAGAAGAGATGCATTGGGAGTGGGGGCACATAGAGGGCCGACTTGGGAGAAGTTACACAGGAGCTACAGGGGGGCAGGAGAAGGCAGCACACAGAGACTGCAGGAAGGTGGGTTGAACACCTATCCTAATTTGTCTACCCAACCAACATCATACACCAACACACCCACCATTATAGGAAGAGGCACAGAATCTGCCCTCATTGCCATCTGGGGTGACCTTAAAAACACAGTTGACCAGAACTGGGTTGCTGCACTACTTCTCTTGGACCTTTCCGCTGCCTTTGACACAGTTGACCATGACACTCTAATGCAAAGACTCTACGAAGCCAGCATAGAGGGGACTGCTCTCGCCTGGATCATATCCTACCTTCAAAACAGAACTAGTGTCATCCATACCCCCCCTTTCTCATCCAAACCATACTTCACAAAAGCAAGGGTTGCTCAAGGCTCTGTCATCTCACCCATGCTTTTCAACATCTGCATACAAATACTCCTTTAACTGGAAAGCCCCAAAGACATTGGGAACTCACAACTTTGCAGTTGCCTCAGAACCGTGGATCAGTGGATGACATGGAGCCACCTCAAATTGAATGCTTCCAAAACAGAAACACTCACATGTGTGACTGGAAAAATTATGACCTACCCGCCACCTAGCCTGACGGTCTGGGAACACCACATAAAGTATTTAAGGACGTAAGAAACTTCGGAATTACCATGGCCTCCAAGCTACAATGAATGCTCAAGTGGACAAACTAGCAAGATCAAGCTTCATCACTATAAAAACTCTGCATCTTCTCCCACCTGGGATTTCAAATGAAGGTCCAGGCTGCTATCTCTCTTGCACTGTCTAAACTAGACTACACCAATAGCTTCTACCATGGATCCTCTTTAACAACTATGAAAAGACTACAACTGATTCAGAACTCTGCTGCCAGACTGCTCCTACATGTAAAGCCACAAGTCCACATCTCCCCTACCTTGAAGGGCCTACATTGGTTACCGATTGCCAGAAGATCTACATTCAGGCTGCTTTGAATCCCCCACAGGGCCTCTCTTCATCAGGAATAAAATCACCAAATGCATTCAACAAAGGAACCTCCGCTCTAGATTGGCACCTTGCCTCAAAATCCCACCATACAAGAAAAAAACCATAGGTGGCACATCCATCAAGCACCTAAACTATGGAACTCTTTACCCCCAAACATAAGATCCACGGATAACTATCTTATCTTCAGAAGAGTACTCAAGAGTTGGCTCTTCCCCACATAACCACCATACTCAAACATAAATGTACAGCAAATCGCTGTGTATATAAGCATTTATTTGGATTATATGTATGTATCTAGATAAGTCTATTCCTTTGTATAAATGTGTATAATAATTATGTTTATAAATATATAGATATTCATTAGGTCTGCTTAACAAATGTACATATTACTTATGGTTATAGTATTTTATGTTTAACATGTATACAGGTCACTGCATGAATAAATACATTTTTATCATGACTATCTACAATTTCTTTACTACTGAATTATTAATAGGGAAAAAGATATTTAATAAATAAATTAGCTTAACGCACAGCAACGCATGAAGGTCTGAGTTTATTAAATACAACTTAAATCTAGACAAATTACCTTCCTAATACATGTATACCTTCCATGTACTTATGTATCTTTATATTTCTTTACTCCTAATTCAGCATCTCCAATGCACTACCCTATATATCACCCTATACCTCTCTCAATGTATCCTCTACCTCCACTCTGACTCATCCCAAATCCCATTCTACCACTATGATCTCCAAAATAACCCTTTCTACAGTCTTCTCTCCTCTACCCCTCTTTGCATCATCTGAAACCTCTTTTACTTCTCAGATCTCCCAAACAAGCCTTTCTAAACCCTTCCCCTCATGTATTCCTCCTAGACTCACCCAAACCTCATCTCTCTCTAATACACTTCTAGATGCTCTTCCCTCCTCCATCTTTCCTTTACTCATCCCAAAACTCCTCTTACTGCTATGATCTCCAAATAAACACTTTCTAGACCCTTCCCTCTTATTTCCCTCCACTATCCTTTTCTATCCAACTAACAGACTAACATGTCTACCGCTCAAATTAATTTCATATTTCCCTATACTAATTCACCACTAATACTTTTTGGTTCCAGTGCAGCATGCTACTCGCCGAAAAGCACTTTGACGCCTCATCAGGGGTAGTAAGCGCTATATAAATGCAATTACAATATCTCTATAAAACCAACTTAATATGACAAAATACACACTATCATAAGTTCACACAACCAACAGCATACATCTACTAAACCACCATATGTATACACGGAGTCACCATCATTGGTCAATAAAACCACCACCATACAATGAACATCATACGCCAACAAAACAACTGTCTGTTTTTGCTGGCTGTAGAACTCTGTGTCCTTTATCCCTGCTAACCAGAGGTTAAGTGTCTATTCTCCTCTTTTCACAAAATGGCTTTGGTATACTCCCAATTGGCATATTTAGCTTACATATAAGCCCGTAATATGTTTTGAAGGAAGGGTCTCAAACCTTTTCTATAGTAAGCTACTTGTGTTCAATGAAGATCTTCCTGAGCTACTAATATTAGTGCTGTAATAGTGACCACATCAGACAAGATTACATTGTTGGCCATGTCATTCAAGTCTATCGGCAGCGATCAACTCAATGCACCTGGCAGAGTTACCAGCAGTAATCTAAAAAGGCTTTATCAATTTGCAATGCCTATGCATGGGCAATATATAACGGCCATAGCGTAGTGCCCATGGCACCAAGGCAGTAATAAGTCTCACAACACTGCATGATTTATTAGCAAATATTAACTTTAATTCTAATATAACGTGCATTTCTAAAGCACATGTGCAACTTAAAGGCTATTGGTACTGAAATAACATTTGTTTATTGTTACCTAACTCAATGGTTGAATTGGAAAGTCAATAGGAAATAAATACATACATTTTCTTCTCGAGTACACGCTTTTCTATTTTGATATGTATGTATTACATAGTGGCAGGTCGCACTCTATAGTTATAATCGGGTCCCCAGAGATAGAAATTTTTTAGATTTTTATCCCTTAATGTAGCAACCGCTTGCCGAATGTCTGCGAAACTTTGAAGACCTTTTGCACCTGTTTCGTTGTTGAAGGACTGAACGTTTCACGGCGTTTGGTCATTGGGGTGCAAAAAAAAAAGGGGTGGGCAAAACGGGCTTAAAAATCCAATGCATTTTTACATAGACGTTTGTATTTTGAGACGCTCATACGGCCAGTCAGAGTTTGCTGAAATTTGGCAGCATTAGATAGTAGGGTGCATAGCTGATTCTTTGAGGTACAGCAGCCAAGTAGAATAATGATTTTTTAAGTTCTAAGGTTTTTCAACTTAGTTCTATCGTGCAGCACAATACTACTAAAAGTAGCGAGAGAGCCCAAACAATAAACTAGACTACATATGTAAAGTTACTGATTTACTACATGAACAACTGAAATAACCATTTATGGTCGCATGCTAATGGAAACCTATTAACAAATGCATAACGAATGGAATACATCTTAATCTACATAGGTTTTATTTGCATGCTCTCTGGCTAACAAAATAAAACTGTGCCCAACAAGTCAAACAAAAACCACTTATGTACTCCTGTGTAACAAAATGGAAAAGTGCTCTAGAAGCAAGCTACACAAACTACTATATGAAGGACATGATCATTGGCCATTAGGGGAAACAAAATCTTAATTTTTATAACAACAATGATTTGCTTTCATTCACTTTGGGCGTCATATGTACCACAATCCTACTAAAAGTTGCAAGGAAGCCCCAAAACTAAACTAGACTGCATATGTAAAGTTTCAGAATTACTACATGAACAACTAAAAGAAATATTTACGGTTCCATGATTATGTAAACCAATAAACAAAATACATAACAAATAAAATAGAAAGAAATCACATTAAATCTGATTGCCACCCTGTAGTTATAGTTCGTATTCCCAAAGATAAGAATTCCTCGGATATTAGCTCCCTAATAACCTTTGCCCGTTTGACGAATCACCACAAAACTTTCCAGACCTACTGCATTTTCTACATTTTGAGATGATGTAAAAAAAAACTGTGATTCGTTAACCCCTTCGCTGCTAGGCCTTTTCCCCCCTGAGCTAAGCCTTTTTTTTTTTTTTGGCTATTTGGTGTAGTTTGCGCTTAGGCCCTTGTAACTTTTTGACCACATAAGGTATCCACGCCAAATTTGCGTCCTTTTCTTCCAACATCACAGGGATTCTAAAGGTATCCAGGGTTTGTGGATTCCCCTGGAGGGGACCCAGAAATTAGCGAAAATACAGCGAATTTTTAATTTTTTTAAATGGGGAAAAAGTGCTGCAAATGAAAGAGTCTGTTTTTTTTCCCTGCAAATGGTATCAACAAAGGGTTTGTGGGGCTGAAATCACCGTTTCCCCAGCTTTTAGGGACAAGCAAACGTTTGTCAGAAAACCAACATTTTTTACACAGTTTTGACATTTTACTGGGACATGGCCTATTTTTGCTATTTTTTTGTGCTTTCAACCTTCTTCCAGTTAATGGTAGAAATGGGTATGAAAACAATAATGGATCCTGGAAAGTTATACATTTTAGAAAAGTAGACAAAATTCTGAATTCAGCAAGGGGTCATTTGTGTAGATCCTTCAAGGTTTCTTTATAGAAACTAACAGTTGAATATAGGAAAAATTGAAAATTTGTTGGAAAAAACAGCCATTTGTGCCAACGTTTTCACCTGTAACTTCTTCTAATTATGACAGCAGTTTGAAAGCAATATACCGTTACGTCCGCTGGACCTTTCTGGTTGTGGGGATATATAGGACTTGTAGGTTCACTAAGAACCCGACGAACCCCAGAGCCAATAACTGAGCAGCGTCTTGCAATGGTTTTTTATTATGTACCGGGTATATAGCAATTAATTTGGGAAAATATATACATGGAAAAATCGGTATGAAAGACACCTATGTATTTCTGAAAGTGGAACAAAATATAGAGTTTAGAAACAGTAGATATTTGCACATTTCAGAAATTGTGAGTACCCATACTAGCATGAGAATTATAGGACATTTTTCAAAGTGACTTCTTTTTTACACATTGTCTTTCATTTGGAAGGCAGAAATGCATCGAAAGTCAATAGGTAATAACAGTTGCGCTACAATTCTGTGTTACCCTAAGTCTCCCGATAAAAATGGTACCTCACTTGTGTGGGTAGGCCTAGTGCCCGCGACAGGAAACGGCTCAAAACGCAATGTGGACACACTTTATTTTTACAGTGAAAACTGACCCTTTTTTTTGTAAAGTGCCTGGCTGTAGATTTTGAACCCTAGCTCTGCCGGCACATAGGGAAACCTAGCAAACCTATGCATTTTTGAGAACTAGACACCCAGGGGAATCCAGGATGGGGTGACTTGCCTGGCTCTCACCAGGTTCTGTTACCCAGAATCCCTTGCAAACCTCAATTTGTCAAAAGAAACACATTTTCCTCACATTTCTGTGGTGGTAAGTTCTGGAATCTGCGTGGATCCACAAAATTCCACCCACCCCGCATTCCCCAAAGTCTTTCGAGGAAAAATGGTACCTCACTTGTGTGGGTGGGTCAAGTACCCGTGACAGGCAAGGGCCCAAAACCTATTGAGGCGACATCAAAATTACCTATCACCCGCAAAGTGTTCTTGTTTTTGTCACAGGACAACTGCCGTACTTCTTCATGAGACATGTAATGCACAATTGCTTTCTGACAGGTCATTGCCTTGTACCTTTATTGTTTTCACTTAATAAAATTGTTTACAAAAAAAAAAATTACCTATCACAAAACAACCTGGTTTTGCAAGGGGGGGTCCCATGAGTTTTTGGCCCCGAGCTCAGCGGCCATCTAGGAAAACCTACCAAACCCACACATTTCTGAAAACTAGACACCCGGGGGAGTCCAGCAAGGTATGGCTTGTGTGGGTCCCCCAACATTTCCCTACCCAGAATCCCCTGCAAACCTCAAATTTTGTTGAAAAAATCAATTGTTTCTCACATTTCTGTGTGGGAAAGTTGTAGGATCACCGCGCTGACACAGATTTCCTTCCACCCAGCGTTCCCCCAGGTCTCCCAATAAAAGTGGACCTCACTTGTGTGGGTAGGCATTGTGGCTGCAACAGGAAATGGCCCAAATCGTACTGTGGAGACTTCAAAACTACCTGGTTTTGGGGGTGGAGGGGGCACCTGGTTTTTTGGCCCCGGGATCGCCGCCATCTAGGGAAACCTACCAAACCCACACATTTCTGAAAACTAGACACCCTGGGGAGTCCAATGAGGTATGACTTGCGTGGATCCCCCAACGTTTCCCTACCCAGAATCCCCTGCAAACCTTAAATTTAGCTGAAAAAAACAAATTTTTCACATATTTTTGTGTGTAATCACAGTGTCAGCACAAATGTACTACCACACAGCGTTCTCCTTAGTGTCCCGAGTAAACTGATACCTCACTTGTGTGGGTGTCCAATGCAGACTTGGCTAAAAACGTATTTTAAAAACAAAATTGCGCTTAGAGTTCTCTGTGCTATACACTTAATCCCTACGTTTTTGGGCTCTTCCCAGTCACAGGCCCTTGCCCCACCCACACAAGTGAGATATCATTTTACTCGGGAGACTGAGGGGAACGCTGTGGGGTAGGACATTTGTGCTGGCACGGTGATTCCACACAAAAATATGTGGAAAATGTTTTTTTTTTTTTATTCAGCTAAATTTGAGGTTTGCAGGGCATTCTGGATAGGAAAACGTTGGGGGATCCACACAAGCCATACCTCGCTGGACTCCCCCGGGTGTCTAGTTTTCAGAAATGTATGGGTTTGGTAGTTTCCCAAGATGGCTGCCGAGCCCGGGGCCAAAAACCCAGGTGACATTGAAAACTCAGGCTACATCTCGAGAGCACACTGAGAGACGTGATGTGGAAGCTTGAGGAGGCAGAGAATCGCCAACGACGCAATAACTTGAGGCTGCTAGGGATACCCGAGAACTGTGAAGGCAGCGATATAAGAAAGTTCACAATTAATATGCTGAAAAGCTCTTTACCAGAACTAGTACAGTGGGATTGGGACAGAGAAATCCAACGTGTACATAGATTCCCCTTAACAATCTCCAAGTGCCCCTCGAATGACCAGTCGTATCCGCGAGCTATACTGATCTATTTCGGAAACTTCCTGCTGCATCAGGCCTTGTATGATCTGGCCAGGCCTAATACCAAACGGAATTTTGAGAATTTCTCTTTTTTCGCGCAACCAGATTTCGCGCACGCCACAGTGGAAAGGAGATGGCTTAGGCAACTTATAACACCTTTCAAAAAAAGCAGGAGCTACAGTTTTTCTGCAAAATCCAGCCAAATTGAAAGTTGTTTTTCAAGGACGGAATTATAATTTCATCTCAGAAATACAAGCACAGAAGGTATTAGAGGAGATCACAGCCGGGAGTGGTGGGACTGCCGGGAGCAAGAAATAATAAGCCTGGACTTTAATATGGAAGGCAATGATGACGGTTGAAACTGGGACATTTTTTTTTTAATTGAGAGATCCCAAATTTTTTCTATGTCCCATCTATTTTCCCCCTCTTGTGATATTATGTTTTTCTTTCTTCTTCTCCTATGGACTTCTTTTTGTGTTTTTTCTCTTTTTACATTAGTTTTGGATGCAAGGTTAAAATTATATTTGAGCACTGGCGGGGGGTGGGAGGCGGAGAGTGGGAGAAGAATGGTTCAGACACTATCACGCAGGCTCAGGATTGAGCCTGATTGCTTAAGGTATGGTGGGGGGAGGGAAGGGGGAGAGAGGGGTGGGGGTTGTGGGGGAAATCTCAGACAGCAGGTAGGAATAAGGGGTGCAATACAGATCAGCGATTTAGGGAACAATAAGTGCAGAAAGTGGCAGAGAGTCAGGGGGACGATGGGTCAAGAGGAGAAATACACAAATCAAGGTATTGACAAGAACCAATATGGCTAGGTTGAAAATTCTTACTGTCAATATATGTGGCCTTAATGACATAAAGACAAAGAGTGGCTGCGGGATTGCAAATGCCAGGGTCTAATATTATCTGTATTCAGGAGACATATCGAGGGGTCACAACTTCATCTGCTTAAAACACTAGGGTATGGATTGATCACTGCTACAACACAGAGAGCTAGGGTTAAGGGGGTGGCCATTTTGGCTAAAGGGAGTGGGATGCAGTTTTTACGATCATCATCGGATAAATATGGGCGGTGGACAATCACAGAATGTCGATATAACAATGATGAGAAAATTACATTATGTACTATATATGGAAGCATAAGTGATGACCCCAGTGTACTGGATTATATCTCCAATGAACTTGCTCACTGGCCCCTCCCACTGATAGTATGTGGGGATTATAATATTAACTTACCCTGGGACTGGTCACTTGAACCTGGGTACAAATATCGAGGGAGGAAACCAAAAGTGTTTCAGGCCCTAAAAATTCTATGTCTGACCCATGGTTTAATAGACTGCTGGCAAATGATGCACCCGAGCGATCCAGGCTACACCTTTTTCTCTAATCCGCACTTAACACATGCAAGACTGGATTATGTGTTTGTTTCTAACACTATGAGCTCAAAATGCTGAATTGAAAAGCTACCGCGGGTCTTATCTGACCATAATCCCTTAGTTTTAAATATAGAAATGGGAGCGGTGAACTCCAATGTAAAAATCTGGACCTTTGAGAGGGCATTGCTGCTTAATATGGAATACTGTAGACATATGACTCAGTGGATACCAGGGTTTGTGGATGATAATATGGGCAGTGCAGCAATTGAGATTGTTTGGGATGCCCTGAAGGCAGGGATTGGAGGGGAAACACAACGATTTTCACTAAATTTCAACAAGGAGGCTAAACCAAAAAAGGGCGGCCCCTCAGAGAAATTTGGGGGCAGCCGAGGAAGGTCTGATAAGGGCTGTATATGAGGGACGGGAAATTGAAATTGAACAAAGACATGTGGCGATTGCTAAAACCACTATTATAGATATTTTAACGGAGAAAGCAATAGTTAAGGCAACAACACATAGAGAAACAGTTTATGAATTAAGCGAACAGATTGGTCATCAATTGGCAGTCCGTAATAGACAACAAAATACAGGTAATCTAATACGGGAAATTAACGATCCAGAATATGGGCATAAGACCGATCCTAAAGCAATAAGAGAGGCATTCCAGCGGTATTATCAAAAATTATATGAGGCTAATAAGGGGGAAGAACAGAATAGGATCAAGGAATATTTAGATCAAATTCCATTTGTTAGATTACAGGAGGAAGATCAGGATGGCCTGGATTCCCCACCACAATGGGAGGAAATTTTACTCTCCACGAATAGCTTAGCTAAAGGGAAAGCGGCTGGTTCAGACTGTATACCAACAGAATTTTACGCTAAATTCTCCCAGCAGCAAAAGGGAATAATCTGTGATTTATTTACACATTTTTCACGGTGGGCGACCCCCGGGATAATGGTCTTTAGCGAAGATTGTGTGTTTAAAAAAAGACACCTACAGAACATGGGTCCTATCGTCCCATCACCTTGATCAATGGCGATTCCAAGATTTATTCTAAACTACTAGCCAGCCGACTTGCAATGGTAATTCATAAAGTAGTATCTGATCGTCAACATGGGTTTATCCCAGGGAGGTCTACCATTGACCATGTCCAAAGAGTGATTACTCTGTTTGATATTACTGATGTTTCAGGAGACCCTATGGCACTTATTTTATTGGATGCTGAAAAAGCTTTTGATAGGGTCTCCTGGAAATATCTATGGACAGCCATGTCACCAATGCATTTTCCATAGACTATTGTATTTGACATCGCGCAAAAACGGCTGAATGGATTTACACAACATTTGGCAGAATTATACATTATGGTGCAGAGATGGTGCTATTTTGTACGGCAGTTATGTAGGATAAGTATTTTTTAACTTAAAAGGCATATAAACTTAGTGATATCTGTCACTGCTGTACTTTCACCGAATTTTACAAACTTATGTGAAACTACCGCGGTACATGGTTTAAACTTATTTAAAATGATATATATTTTAAAAAATCCCTACCTAGTACCACTTTAGTAATGAGGAAATGGGTAGGGATCTACGACTTGCCTATATCGAAGTCCTTAACACTGAACGCAGCCAAAGTGTAGTAAAAACAATATGGCCTCCTTTTCATTCTATAAAAACAGCCATTACCCAATTATATACTTGCTTGTCATCACCATGCACCACGGTATACTGCAAAGTTATCATGGTATACCATGGCCCAAACTATACCCAAGGCCTAGCTGTGTTATTGGATTGTGGTACCCTTGCGTCACTCATGGTGTCACATGGGCAATGCAGTACTTGAGTCAGATTCACAAAGAAACGCAAGGCCACCATGCGTAGCCCTGAATTGATTAGTAAATCTGGAAAAACGCAAGGCAGCACAATTCGCTGTTTTGCATTACTCTGCACACCATAATCTACATTGCTACTAAATTTCACATACATCTGTATGCCACGACACTGTACCCACTTCACTATACACAATTCTACTCTATGCCACTCCACTCTATGCCTCTCCACTGTATGAGACTCCACTCTACGCTATCACACTCTATGTAACGCCACTGTACGTCTCTCCAGTCTACGCCACTCTATTGTACGCCACTCCACTGGATGGTACTCCATTATACGCTATTCCACTCTACGCCATTCTGCTGTACGCCACTCCATTCTGCTCCACTATATGTCATTCAACTCTACAAGACAGCACAGTACGCTATTCCACTGTATGTCACTCCACTGTACACTACTTCCCTCTACCCCACTCTAGTGTATGGCACTTTACTCTACGCTACTTAATTCTACGCTATTCGATTGGATCCCACTCCAGTGAACACTGCTATACGCTACTCCAGTACATGCTATTCCACTCTACGCCATCCTACTGTATGCCACTCCACTCTATGCTATTCAACTGTATGCCACTCCACTGTACGCTACTCCATTCTATGCCACTCCACTCTACGCTGCTTCATTCTAAGCTATTCGATTGGACCCCACTCCAGTGTATGCCCCTCCACTCTATGCTATTACATTCTACCCCACGCCACTCCAATCTACACTGCTCCATTGTATGCCACTCCACTGTACGCTAATCTACTGTACACTAGAACACTCTATGCCACTCCACTGTACAACACTCTGCTCTACTCCACTCAACACTATTACACTGTACACAACTCCACCCTGCGGCAGTCCACTCTAAGCTATTACACTGTATGGAACTCCCCTCTCTGGCTTTTCAGTGTATGCCACTCCGCTATATGCCATTCCACTCTATGCCACTCCAGTCTACCCCACTCCATTCTGCGCTATTCCATTGGATGCCACTCCACTGTATGCTATTACACTCATTCCAGTGTATGCCATGTCAGTCTACACCACTGCACTGTACGCTATTCCACTATACGCTGTTCCAGTCTGTCAGTCTGTCACTCTGTTGTACACCACTCCATTCTAAGCTGTTCCACTTTATGCCACTGAACTATACACCACTCCACGCCACCCCAGTGTGCACCACTGCACTGTACGCCACTCCATTGGACGCCACTCCACGATATGCTATTTCGCTCTACCCTTCTCCAGTGCACACTACTACAGTCTACACCACTACACTGTACGCCACTTTACTCTATGCTATTCTGCTCTATGCCACTCCACTCTGCTATTCCACTGTACGACACTCCATTCTATGCTGTTACACTGTACACAACTTCAATATTTGTCCCTCTACAGTATGGTATTCCACTCTATCCTTTCCACTGTACGTCAATCCACTGTATGCGATTACACTCTACCCCACCCCGTAATACACCACTCCAGTCTAACCCACTTCACTGTACGCCTTTCCACTGTACACTACTACACTATATGCTGTTTTACTCTACGCCACTCCACTGTATGCCAGTCTAGTCTATGCTTCTCCACTATTCCACTTTACGCAACTCCACTATACGCTGCTCCACTCTATGCCATTCCAGTGTACTCTCCTCCACTCTATTTAACTCCACTTTACAAAACTCTACTCCACTATATCCCCATACACTCCACTGTCCAGATTTGCACTGGACTATATGCCTGTTCACTGTTTTGTACAAGACTCTACTCTACAACAGTTTCCAACACTCTACGACACAGCACTCCGCTCTACTGTATGAGACTCCACTCCAATTTATAACCGTTTTCTCGACTCTGCTATGCCACTTTAATGTATGCCACCCCACTCTACGCTAATCCACTGAATTCTACTCCACTCTACGCCACTACACTATACTCCACTCTACGCTATTCCACTCTATGCCACTCCCCTCTTCTACACTCCACTGTACAATATTCCACTGCACTCTATTCCACTGTATGCTACTCCACTTTATAGTAATCCAGTCTACGCCACTACAGTGTATACCACTTCATTTTATGCCGCTCCATTGTATGACACTCTCCTCCACTCTATATAGCTCCACTCTATATAACTCCATTCTAGAAAAGTTTGCCACACTTCATGGCATTCTACTCCACTCTATCCCCGTACAATCCACTATCCAACTGTATACTCCACTCTATGCCCGAACACTCCAATGTACAACACTCTATTCCACTATACAACCCTTTTCTATATGACACAGCACTCTATTCTACTGTACGAGCCCCCACTCCAATTTATAACTGTTTGCTACCTACGCTACGCCAGTACACTACACTCCATGCCACTCTACGGCACACCGATGCACTCTTATGTACTTCTTTCCACACTGTTATACCAATCCACTCGACTCTACTCCATTGTGCAAGACTTTAACTCACTCTACGCTACTATACAACAATCTACTCTACGCAGCTTCACTGTTTCATGCACTGTTGTACTCTATGCAACTCCACTCTACAATACTCTACTACACTGTATGCCACTTTCCGACACGTTACTCCTTTCTATACCCCTTCACTCCACTGTACTATACTGTATGCCACTGTACTTCACTCTACGACACTATAGTCCACTATGACACTGTACGCTACTCTTTGTATGCCACTGCACCCCACTGTATTCCACTACTCCACTGTACACCACTCCACTCTACGCCACTCAATACCATTGCACTCTATAACATTGTATGCCAATCCACTGTATTCTGTAACATTATACTAGACTATATGGACTCTATTCCGCTCTATGCCCATCCACTGTACTACACTGTATGACACTCGATGACACGCACTCAACTTCCCTCTACGATACGACACAGCATATATATGGCACAAGACTCTCCTCCACTGTACTCGAACAGTCCAATTGATGAGACTCCACTCTGACACTCTACTTCACCCTATTCCACTCTAAAACACTCTGCTCCACTCTGACAGTCTGCAACACCCTACTGTACTGTTCAACACACCATTCCACCGTACAATTCGCTGCTCCAGTCTACGATACTTGACTCCACGATATGAGGCACCATGCCACTACAATACATAACACTTTACTACACTGTACTATATGCTACTTCACTCTACTCGATTCCAATCTACAATACAGTGCGTGGTAGAGTGGCCAGTTATAGTTAGTGTTGTCTGGTTAGCGGGCTGAAAAGAGTGTAAAAAGGTCCTCTTCTTATAATAATTTGAATATGGTATATAAATTGCATATGAAAGTTATAACTATAGCTTTGGAATTTTTAACGTTTGTGCAGTTTAAACTTGGTTTCTAGGGAAAATGAGTTTTCCTAACTATTACTAATCTTTAACCTTTGGTTTTTTGTTTGAGGTGTGTGTGTGTGTGTATATATATATATATATATATATATATATATATATATATATAATTCAATCAAGCAAAAGCTTCTAATTTAGTAAGATGGGTTGCCTACTGGAGAGCTACTTACAGGTAGCTGAGGGGCTATCAGTAGCTCCCAAGCTACTCGGAGATGCCTGGTATAAAGTGTACCTTGGCCCTGGAAGGTAAATGTGCAGTGGTTCACAATCTGCGCGCTGTGGCACCCTGGCACCGTCAAAACTAGCCTGGGGCGGTGCGCACCAAACACACAGTTTGGGAACCACTGCAAGCAGCAGTTTTGCATCCTAAAGGCTGTAGATACAACTGCATTCTACCACAGGAATATACACCACCACTGAAAGAACCTTGCCCCACAGCCCACCACCAATGCCCCACCTCCCAGTCCCGCACAGTGGCAGCATTGCTGGCCAAACACAACTTTCTAAAAAGGTCCTGGTGCAGAGCAGCTGTGCGTGTACAGCAGGACGCTGGCTGCAGCTTCCACGCTTCGACTTTGAGACACAGCTAAGTGCCCTCACCTGACCTCTCTCCGATGAGAGCAGCCGCACAGACTCGCTGACTATCTAAAAACAAGCATTTGCAATGCAATAGGTCTCACATTTACGCGAGTTTGAGCTATTGACATTGCAAATAACAATGCCTTTTATTTTTGTTTTTGTTTTTAAAACATAAATAAAAGGCATTGTCATGTACAATGCCAATAGCTTAAACTCGCGTAAATGCGAGACCTATTGCATTGCAAATGCTTGTTCTTGCTTACACTTACCATGCAGGGTATCTGGTCCAGGACGGAACATGCACCCGTGGTGGCAGGGTGTCCTTATCAAGTGAGCACCACGACTGGGACAGCCTTTGCCATTATTTCCTCCCACGCTGACCAAATGCTTGATGTGCCAACCCTATAGCATAGCCCTCATTTTTGTTTTGTATACAAACTGGAGCTTTAAAACGGGTAAGGAAGTACACCGCCTGGCATACCAGCACACAATTTTCCCAGATGCACTGTGGGAAATGCAGTGCATAATCACGCTCACTTCAGTTGAAAGTAGGATCTTTCATTTGGTCATTCAAGTAAAAAGATTATCTCCCATATCTTTGCTGAGAAGGATCCTAGCGCTTCAGCTACCTCAGGCACTGAACTCAAAAGAGCCTTCGAGTTACTGAGACGTAACTACTGCAGTGCTGGATGCAAGGGCTTGACTCGGTTCCCACTTAAAGAAATGATCTCATATCACACCAGCCCTCAAAGAAGTGCACTGGCTTAGGTCATCAGGGCAAGACTCTTCAGAACAGAGCTGCCTCTATCAGAGGGCCCCCTGGGAGGCTGGGGCCTTGGGCCAGAGCCCACTTTGCCCATGCCTTAAAACGTCTGAGTTCTGATGGGATGTAGGAGAGATCGCGGACAGCAAGCACAGGCCCCTGAAAAGTAGTCAACAGGAAACACCACCAGTGTCAGGTCTGGCTCCTCCAGGATAATGTGATCATGTAAATGGAAATAAACACAGAAGATTAGTCTGATCATGGTCACCGGGACTTCATATCGCCTTTCAACTTTAAAAAAACAGGGAAACGCAGACTTCTGGGAAGATATGAAAAGAACACGATACAAACAAGATGGCCGAAAAAGTGCTTGCGTTACCTCCAAGGAGTCAAGCGAAACCAGACTTCAGAAGGCTTGATAGTGATTTGCAGGTATATTCTCTTGCTACGTTCAACAGAGTTAAAAAGATATGGGGGCGCACGAAGACCGGCAGTTTTCGCCTCCATTCTGCAGTCTTCCTACGAGGCCGGGCCTTAGGGCAAATGTTTTTGTTTTGGCCAATAGATGCAATAACCTTGCGTCGCAATGCCAGCAATGCGACTCCTCTCCCCGCTCTGCAGACGGACTGCAAGTTACACACACATTGCCCCAGCTGCTAGAGTGATCTTTGACCCCTCTGTAGACATACTTGGTGTGATAATGGCCCCTCAACTCCCTCCCCCCCTTGAGCTCAGCCATTAATCACATCCCAGACACAAAGCCTCACTCACTACTTCCTGTTTAAGTCCCTGCAGAGCCCTGCGTGGAGCGGGCCTACCCTGAACCCTTCCTACACAGAGCCCTCTACCTGCCTGTGGCCGCAGAAACAGCAGCGCCGCCTTCCTAAAGGTCAATACGACAGCAATACGACCACCACCATAGGTCCGCATTAACATAAAAAATAATATTCAGCAGGTCGCTCCTGTTAGGGCAAGATTTTTTTCTGTCTTTATTTTGAATAAAAAAACAAATACTTTAAACACAGCTTGAGATAGGTCGATAGATTACTACCTCAGCTGCAAAGGTCATTGTGCAGCCCGAAGCCACTAAATAATATTCCAATGCGATCTTTATCATCACGACAAAAGTCAATATTAAAGTTAAAGCGGCGCACAAATACACATTTTGATACTGTCCTTTCCGGGCAGTTTTCTTTCCAACGGGCACAACTCGGCCGTTTATCCTTCGGAGGTCGATACAATGCGTTAAGATAGACAAGGACGCTAGAGGGTGTCAGCATGTCGAGACGTGTCACTACTTGACTTGGCGTACACCACTAAAGCTCACACGTAACTTCTACTAATTTACTTCATCACAAAGCTATTGGAGTAAATGCATGGAATGCGCTTCAACGTCTCGTCACGGGTTGTAAGCGCTACATAGATACAATTGCTATTGCTGCACTGTAGTAGTACACTCGTCACTTCACGATGCAATGCTGGTTATTATTATTATTATTGCAAGTTGTTTCATTCTGACACCCCTTCTGGAACCCATGCGATTGGTTAGAAAAATCCATGTAAACAAAACCATACAACAGAGACAACGTAGTAAGAAGGAAAAAAAAAAGCATTTGCAATGCAATAGGTCCAATTGCATTGCAAATGGTTAAGTTAAAAACTGAGCGCGGTGCCGCTTCAAGGACTCCGCGCTTTTTTTTTTTTTTTACTTTAACACTGAGCGCGGTGTCCTTGAAGCGGGCACTGCACTCAGTGTTAAAGTTAAAAAATATATAAAGAAACCGATGACGGGTCCTTGAAGCTGCGCCGCGCTCGGTTTCAAAGTAAAAAAAAAACAAACCGAGCGCGGTGTCCCTGAAGTGGACGCCGCGCTCAACATAAATGTAAAATATAAATAAGGTGAGCGCAGTGTCCCTAGCGGGCGCCGCGCTCATTAAAGTAATAAAAAAAAAACATACAATTTAGAGCGCATAGCACTGCAGCCGCCATTGTCCCCATCAGTGTCCAGTTTCAAAATAGTGCGTGCTTACCAACTAATTGAAGGAGACCGTGTAAAGCCGCAAGTAAACGATCCAGCCCAGATGGGAGGTCCCAAAAGGAGACAGGGCGGTAACAAAGAAGCCTCATTTTCAATCACAAGCCAGCGTTTACCATAAACGATGACGCCAGCCAATAAAAAAGATGGGCGGGGATTCAACTCCACTTCTAAAACCTACCCTACTACAATATGCCTCGCAGAGCGAGCAGCGCATGCGCGCTGCAACGCTAGGTCTGCGAGACCTAACAAGGCCTGTCCACAACAATACACAAACTGTCACTTGGAAACAGTCGCAGGATGTCAGTGAGACCAGTATCGGGCGTCAGATCATGGTGTCTCTCCTAGTCCGAACTAGACCCAGGCCAAGGGTCACATCCTTGGCTGTCTACTGTAAAGATAACATCCGTGCCAGATTAAAGCGCTTCAACACCTCATCAGGGGCAGTAAGCGCTCTATAAATATAATTACAGATATAGAATCTAGGCTGTCTTATAGTGAGGCCCACTTCCAGTGTCATATCCCTAGCTATTTTCTAGAAACATACCCAGTATTAGGGATTAACCTCCGCTCCCCATGGGCCTCAATAGGACCCTACCATCATTTCCCTCAATTCAGTGCATGGAAAGCTCTAAATCTAGGAATGCACTGCAGTGCTATGTACTCGTAGAAATGCAGTGCACTTTTTTTGTACACACAAAAATCGCTATCTGCAGTTGTTCTACCTAAACGCAGTGCAGTTCGATTCACCACAGGGTGAAGTTAAGTACCCCAGAAGCCCAGGTGCAGTGTTCTAAGTCCCTAGTATACAACCCAAGCCCTACAACTTTCCCCAAAACACAGTGCAATTCCCTGTGCTCAAAACCATTGTTCCGAGCCCCGGTAGTTCTGTTCCCCGAATTAAATGCTGACTTCTCAATTCCAGTCAACACATAGGTGTTCCGGGTCCCTACGTAGCGCTGTGCTGCCTAGACTCAAGTGTAGGGGTGTACACTCTGTGTCCCTAGATGCAGCCGTCAGAGTCTGCCCCTTCCCTGACTCTCGGCCTCATTCCTGCTCTCTGAAATCAGCGGCACTGCCAGCCTTTTATTGTGACGGAGTCCCACATGCCAGCCCTACTCCAGAAACCATCTTGTGTCCGGGCAAAGCTATACCCTAGCCCAGCCTTGCAAACTTGCAGCTCCAGCAAAACCAGAAATCGTCTGGGGGCATAAAACCTGCTGCTCTCCACCAGAGGCACACAAAATGTACATCTCACAAGGGAACATGTAATGTAGCAAATGTGCCGCAAGGGTATATGACACGCGGGTGTAATGGAAGTACAGCTCTCCTTGGCTGCACCATGTGCACATCTCTTCTGCGTGAGGCACCATATGCATGCCTCTCCTGGTGTGTATACTGTGTGTAGCTCACTCCTGGGGTACACAATCTGTGCTCTCCCCATATGCAAGTTTCGTGTGGAGGTGCAAACTATACATGAGATGTATTTTGTAGACCCCTCTACCCACCCACGGGTTCATAGTTAAACTAATGGCATGGCTCACTTGTGGTGTACTTTTGAAAGCTTTTAGCACTGTATTCAGTATCATGCTATGCAGATGGTGTCCATGTCAATATGTGCCTGTGCTTATGATTTTAGTGAAGTGAAAGAGAGTGAGATACAGCCTAACATTTGGTTCTGCCTCCCATCTTCAAGGTGATTTGTTCCAATTCTCTGGTACCCTGATGACGTTGCCATCAGTGAGCATGAAATGTCAGTTTGTCATGACCACTCTATATATGGCCAGCTCTAATAATGTATGTGTAGCGTATTTCAGTTAAACCAAATAAGAGTTTGTTTTTCGTGTAGCATGCACCCTGAATAAACTTACTTTATGGCGCTTTCAAATTAGTTGGCCAAGGAAAATTAGAGTGTGAAGTAAAGCAATTTGCCTAAAATTTCTCTGTCCTGTTAATAGCAGGTGAAGGAGATACCAGAGAGGCGGTGCTTAGATTACAGCTCTTCAACCGGACAAATTGATTGTACAATACACGTTGTTCATTTGAATTTCAGTTTCCGCTCAGCTGTCCTGTATTCAGTGTTATTTGTCTTTAAAGAACTACATTAGGGAGGAATAGAGGCACTATCTGGGGTGCTGGTCCAGCTACATTTAGGATCCCTAGTTCCGTGGGGCAATGGCTGGGGCCAGGGTAGGGTTGCCCATCTCTGGTTGGGAGGAAGCTCACACTGCTGGTTTCCTACAGCACCCTCAGGTCACTAATGGAAGAAAGATAATGCTGCTGGGGTCCTACAGCACTGGGGGCAGGGCAGGGGACTCGCAGAGCTATGGTGACAGTACTGACAGGGCACTACTGGTAGATGGCTCACACTGCTGAGTCGTATATCAAAGACATGCTGCTCGAGGAAGCTGACATTCCTGGGGCCTTAAGGGGTAGACCGCAGGGAGTGGTCACTGCTACAGCCTTCACACTTGCAGAGTCTGGTGGGAAAGGTCATATTACTTGAAAGTTCCTCTCCTCCAGGCATTCTACACCACAAGGAATGCCTGCCCCTCATTCAGAACTGGATGTTCAGCACTGATCTGAAGCTCAGGGGCTGTTGTTTACCAAAAAAAACAAGCAATAACTAGTCCAAACCTGAGTCAGCGGCATGAACCTGGACCAATTCAGACCCCAACTTTCATTCAACACCAAGAAACAAGGACAACCTGGTATCATCAGACTGAAGGCAATAATGTGTAAAAAATTAAAAACTAGATGGCAGACGCAGACCTTCTTTATCAATGCACCCAGGATCTGAAACAACATTCCTATATCTATCAGGGCATCACAAACCCTGCTCAGAAACGAGCTGAAGACACACCTCTCTAAAGAGCACTACATCACAATGCAGTAATAGTTCACTTCTCCGAGAACCCCGTGTCCCTCCAACCATTCGTTGACACTGCATGGGGCTCCGCAGTGGATAGGATAGGATTACATCTATAATCATAATGCCTTCATCGGTTTCATCCCAATTATTTTCAGGGAGAAAACTGGAAGTACTCGAGAGGCCGGGCTTACATCCGTCCACCCACCCAAAAATACTATTCCCACTCCAGTCAGTGCAACAGTAGGGAAAGGATTGAATTGCAGAGAGGTAACCTTTAATATTCCCACTCCAGTCTGTGCAACAGGAGGGAAAGTGTTGGCTTGCGGAAGGAAAAAAAAAATAATATTCCCACTGCAGTCAGTACTAAAACTTTTAAAAACAAAATAACAAATTAAAATATAAATATTAAAAAACAAATGTATTTCATATAAACATTTTTTAAAATAGATAGAATTTTTAAATACATAACTAATTACAAACATGAAAAATGAAATCCAAGGGGGCGTGGCTTGCAGCCGCAGAAGATGGCCGCAGGCTAATAGAGCTGCGCTAACAGCCGACGATCACTGCCCGACATCCGTCACTATCCGGCACGCTGTGGGGCACCCGATCGCACCGAGGGACATCGGAAAGGTGCGGCCGCAGTCTACGGCGTAGAAATAGCCCTTGTATCCACCGGAGGCGACGCGGAGGCTCGATTCGCCGGACGGCCCCGACCCTCAAAATGGCGGCCACTGCGGGGCGGTGAGCGGAGACCGCCGGACCTGCGGGGAGCCCTGGCTGCGAGGCACTGACGCGACGGGGTGAGTTGACCCCCGGGACACGACTCCGAAGGAGGCGGGGGTTGCGGCCCCCCCCCATGTCTGAGGAGCTCTGCGGGTGCTGAGTGCGGACCGACACGAGAGCTGTCTGGTGCGTCGCCTGAGAGCGGGGGCTGCACTGGTGCGGCGAGTACGTCTGCGGCCCCGTGGAGGCTGGCCTGCTTTCTGGATCGCGGGGCAGAGGTGCGACGGTCCTGACGGGCGGGTTGGGACACTGATCATCCCCCGGCTGAAGTGCTGAGGCTCAGGGGAGCTTCTGGAGGTGGGTGGCTCCACTGCAACCATTACCGGCTGGACGCTGGCGGCGGTCATACGCGCTGTGCCCTTGCGCTGCGATCAGGCTGTTGAGGGGGCGACGGCCCTGACGAGGGTTGAAGACTGATGAGGCCCGTAGAGACCCGGGGCCGGTGAGTGGAGACCGGACCCTGATCGGCTGCATCTCGCCTCTGAGGGGAGGAATCAATATACTTAATTTGATCTACAACCATCAATAGCGCGGCGACCAGTAGGAACCAGGCGGCCACGCGGAGCCTGGGCCCAGATCCAAGGCCTACATCGAGCGAAGGAGGGGGCGTGGGCGCAGACAAGACGCTGATTGTAAGACGGCAGGGGCCTACCGGACAGCGACCAGCAGTAAGACGAGCCAGCGGACGGCCCACCCGACTGGGAAGACACAGGCGACGGACCGCTGCGAGCGCCGGCATGGGCCGCACCAGGCCACCCGGCCCCGGCCAGGCAAACCAAATAGACAAGTACACGGTCGCCATGAGCCGTGACGAAGACGCGACAGGAGGAGGCTCGCAGGGCGCGGAGGAAGGGGACCCCGACCCCTCACTTAAAGACATCATGAAGGCCATCAGGGACTTTCGAGGCACCCTTGAGCCCAAATTGGACTCTGTGACAGAAGAGGTTAACCTCCTGCGGGCGGACTTCCGAAAAATGTCAGAGAAGGTCTCGGAAGCGGAGACTGGCATTGGCAGCCTTCAAGCTAAGACTAAACGTCTGGAGGAGCAGGTGGCTTCCCTCACCAAAAATCAAGACGACATCTACGCGCGCCTCGAGGATCAGGAAGGCCGGGCCCGCCGCAATAACATACGCCTGGTGGGGGTACCGGAGGGCATGGAAGGCCCTTCGGTAGACTGGTTTGTCGAAGACCTGATCCTCAATCATTTAAAGCCCAAACGCCTGTCAAATTTCTTTTCGGTGGAACGGGCCCATAGAGCGCTGGGAGGCAAACCAAAACCGGGGCGCCGCCGCGTACTATTATTGCCCGGGTTCTCAACTTTCGGGACAGAGACGCCATCCTACAAGCCGCACGGACGGCAGGAGACCTCCACTTAGACAACGCCACAATTCGCTTTTTTCCGGACTTCACACTCCGGGTCCAGCGCATGCGGCGCTCCTTTGATGGAGTCAAGAGAGCTCTTCGAGAGCAAGGCGTAAAATATATGATGTTATTTCCTGCCAAGCTCAAGATCCTTGATGGTGGGAAAGTCCACTTCTTCGACAGGCCAGAGGAGGCCAGCGACTGGCTCGAGGGGTGGCGCACTGTGAGCAGGCGAGACAGGTCGGAGCGACCTGAGCACCGAACCGAGCTGGAGTCAGATGACTGGAGGAAATCAAGCGGCCAGAGACCAGAGCAGCCGTCAGATAAGTGACAATGGGTGGGGCTACATGACTATGAAAGGCCATCCCAGGAGAAAGACGGTTCTGCCTCGAACCATGGCAACCTGGCATTAGATGTGCTTTGGTGGATATGGGGGCGGGGGAGAGACGCGTGTCTCTATTACAGCCCAATGGGGCGATTGAGCGACTGGGGGGGATGGGGGGGGGGGGGGTTGCGGCATGGCCCCACAGTGAAAAGCTGAGCATTGATGTAGGGGCAATTATGGTAATCATTGGAAATATCTATCTCCATGCTGGCTGTAGGCACACAACCCCACACTATTGTTTGTGTTTCTGCTATGGGGCGACAGGCACTCTGCCAGTTCCGAGGGTGGGAGGTTGGGAGCTCACCTAGCAGGGTCGCAGGGCGGGGGGTGTGGGGGGTGTTTGTTTTGTTCATTGTTGGGGGACATGGGAGTTAGCTCAGAATCAGCATAGCGACAATCTGTGGCACTACATGCTAAACACTGCAGCGGGGGAGGGAGAGAGGGGACTCACAACAACAGCCACCACCCCGGGATAATGGGTGACCCAGTCAGTTTGCAGGTGTGGACCTGGAATGTAAACGGCCTGGGGGATAAAATTAAACGCACTCTAGTCCTGCAACACCTGAAGCGACATATGCCGGACGTAGTGCTGATCCAGGAATCACACCTTTTGGGTAATAGATGTAGGGCCCTAGACCGATTTGGTTACAAGATGGTGGCACACGCGGGCTACACTACAAGTGCTCGCGGAGTGGGAATATTGGTACGCACCACACTGCCATTGGTAATAACGGGTACATGGGCGGATAGCACAGGATGCTTTGTGGCGGCCGGGGGTACCTGGGAGGGACGGTCACTGGCTTTTTGCTCCTGCTACCTTCCCCGGGCCTCCACTCTACTTTTCTTCCTAAACTGGGGGTTTCTTGGCAGATCTCCCTCGGGAACCCTTATCCTTGGGGGTGACACCAATGCCGTAATGGACCCATCATTGGACCGCTCCAGTCCGCGGACGGAGGCACGAGAAGAACGGGGACTGGCGGGCTTTGTTGCAGCCCTCGGTCTTGGTGATATATGGCGGGCACATAACCCTCAACATAGGGAATAAACATTCTACTCGGCCAGGCACGGGACTTTCTCTAGGATCGACCACTTTTTCACCCGGCTTCCACAGCTGGGGGATTTTATGGACGCCAGGCACATGGCACGTGGGATCTCGGACCACTCACCAGGGTGTGTCTTCTTGAGGGGACCGGTGGTGAACAGGGCCCCCTGTCCTAGACTAGATTCCTGGCGTCTGCGGGACCCGGAATTGAGTGCTAAGCTCAGAGAGGGCTCTAAACTATACTTTGAGGAGAACCAGGGATCCGTCGACTCCCAGATCATTATGTGGGAAGCCTATAAAGTGGTTCTACCAGGACAGGCGCAGGCGTTAATAGGAGGACAGAAGAAAGAGGAGGCCCTACAGATGCGCCAGCTTGAGCGGGAGGTGGGAACGTTAGAGCGCGACCCCGCGTTGACAGAGTCAGCGGACCTGCGGCACGAACTAGCTCTAAAGCAAAAGGACCTGAGGGCGATAGCGGAGAGGGAAGCGCGAGCCTATGCGCTAGCTACCCAGCATCGATTATATGATGTGGGCGATAAGGGACTGAAGCTACTGGCGTGGCTAGAGCGTCGAGACAGGGAACGCTCATGGGTGGCAGGTGTCTGGAATAAATCGGGAGCCTGGTGCTCCAATAGCGGGGATATAGCAGAGGCATTTGCAGTCCACTTTGAGCAGGTATACTCGCCGGTAAGAACTCTGACTGAATCGGACTGTGCGGAGTTTCTACGAGACTTTGCGCTGCCCGTGCTATCTCCGGAGGCACGTGATAAGCTAGAGGCGGACCTCACGGAGGAGGAACTGGGTGCGGCCTTAAACGCCCTGCAGTCGGGAAAGGCGGCTGGGCCAAATGGACTGCCGGTTGAAATTTATAAACGACAGGCGGCGGTGGTGCTGCCTCCCTTGCTTCGGATGTTCAATGAGGCGAGGGAGGTGGGGCGGCTTCCCCAGATCAACGGGAGGCCACAATTGTGACCATCCATAAAGCAGGAAAACCCCCGGATCGGTGCGAGTCATACCGCCCGATTTCATTAATAAATGTAGAAGCAAAGGTGCTCGCCAAGGCCCTGGCAGAGCGCTTGATATCGGTCATCACGGACCTAGTCCACGTGGACCAATCGGGGTTTATGCCCCATTGGAGCACGAGACATAATCTACGAAGGCTCTACGGAGTACTCCACATGACAGAGGACGCCGGGCCTGTGCAGACGGCGGCGGTGGCCCTGGACGCATCCATGGCTTTCGACAGCATGGAGTGGCCATATCTTTTTATGGTCCTCCAACGGCTGGGATGCGGGCCGATCTTCTGCAGCTGGGTACGGCTGCTTTATGTGCTGCCCACGGCGCGAGTCAGAGTCAATGGGGCAGTGTCCAAGTCCATTCCCTTGAGAAGGGGCACTAGACAGGGATGCCCGTTGTCCCCTCTCCTATTCGCCTTGGCGCTGGAACCCCTGGCGCACTGGATAAGGAGAGATCCTATGATCTGGGGTATCGTAGCCCCAGGGGGTGGGAGGAGCGGGTGTCCCTCTATGCGGACGATATTCTCCTATACCTGGCCCGGCCATATCATTCGCTTGCCCGTGTCCTACATATTCTTGAATTGTTCGGCAGTTACTCTGGGTATACCACCAACTGGTCAAAATCTGTGATTTTCCCGCTCTCGGGCCCCACGCCACGAATTCCGCCCCGCTGTGTGGCACCAGTAGTCAGGGAAGGGTTCAAATACTTGGGAATCCACATCACAAGAAACGGGGAGGTTTTCCTGGCTAAAAACCTGGAGCCCCAACTCGCCCGCCTAGGTTCGGATGTAAGCCACTGGCGCTCTCTCCCGCTTACACTCATGGGCCGTGCAGCCCTTTTAAAATGCTCACGCTACCAAGGTTATTATACTGCCTTCAGAATACGCCCTATCCGGTCCCGCCGCACTCCTTCAAGCGGATTTCTCAGGCGGTCCGTTCCCTACTGTGGGACGGTGGGTCCCCGCGGATAGCGCTGCGCAAACTCCAGAGGGAGTTTACGATGGCGGCCTGGCAGTCCCGGACACCCAGCTTTACTACTGGGCGTCACAGCTACAGGTCGTAAATGATTGGGTCTACGCAGACACCTCAGAACCGGCGTATCGGGTCGACAGGATGGCCATGAGCAGGGGAGCCTTCGAGTCGCTACTATACACGGCAAAGATGCAGCGGAGTTGGCCGACACACACACGGGTAGTGGTACAATGTTGGAGGGAGGCCAACAGATTCCTTGGGTGGGATCGGAAATTGACCGGGAGGACCCCGCTGTGGCTTGGAGACCAGCTTCGAGACGTGGCAGCATTGACGGGGTTTAGGGGCTGGAGGTCCATAGGGATCGAATATCTGGGTGATGTATGGGAGGGTGATTCCCCCCACTCATTTGAATTCCTACGGAAAGAATACGACATGAACCCGTCACAAAGTTTCCATCACCTCCGACTTGTGCACGCCCTAAGAGTACACATTCAGCGGGATGTGTCCATACCAGATTACTCCCCACTGGAGGACCGGTTGCTACTTGACCCGATTGCGGAGAAGCCCACATCGACGATTTACTGCAAGCTGGTCAACAACAGTCCAGACCCTCTGGTGTCCCTTAGGGCAGCGTGGGCGGTAGACCTGGGCACCCTGGAGGACGAAGAGTGGCTAGAGGCGCAGCAAAGCCCCAGAGAGGTAGCAATTAGGGCCAGATTCAGACTGGTGCAACTTAAAATACTACACCGCACATATTATCCTTGCACGCTATTGTATAAATGGGGCAGACTACAATCGGGGTGCTGCAGAAGGGGATGCCAGCAGGAGGGTTCCTTCTTCCACATTCTATGGGAATGCCCCGAGATATCAACCTACTGGGCAGGAGTTACGGACACTATGTCCAGAGTTGTGGGAAAGGAGGTTCCGAGGGATCCAAAGTGGCTGCTCCTCATGATACGGGGGGAAGGGACCTGGTCCAAACACGCCGAACTATGGCTGTTCCTAGTGGCAGCAGTGGCTAAACGTAATATTGCAAGGAGTTGGGGAGCGCAGGTGCCACCGCAGCTCATTGATTGGAAGCGGGACCTGGATTGGTGCCAACGGGCCGAAGAGATGGTGTATAAGAGCAGGGGTGCGCCAAAAATGGGGAAAAGTGTGGGGGCCCTGGAAGAGATACAGAGGCCCTGGGCCGTCAGAGGAGGGGTGTTGAGATGGATCATAGTTGGGCTAGAGAGTGGTCTCCCCGGATCTTTGTCCCTGCTGAGAGTTGTCACACGATGTTTTGTACAATTGTCACACCACAGATGTACTGGCATAATATATGTTCTTCTGAGCTGTGTTAATAAAAAGAAAAAGATTTAAAAAAAAAAAAATGAAATCTAAAAATAATTGTCATATAAAAAATTTTTATTTAAAAATTGTTTATTAACAAAAAATTATTTATAACATACATTTTATTTTAGTTAGTTCCCACCATATACCCCTACAAGACTCACAACCAACCTAAAACGTAACCTTTAAAAGCTAATTATTTACACTATTAACATAAATATTTATCAACAAACTAATTAAAAATGAATTATTTAAATTATTTTACTTTCCACAATATACCCCAAGAAAATATACAGCACACTCCTAAAGTTTAATAAAAAATGTATTACATAATTATAATTAAATCAAATTTAAATAATATTTATATATTTTTAAATACTATCACCCTGTACCCCTATAAACCCCACAACCCACACCTAAAATTTAAAAAAATTACTTACACAATTAACATAATTATCAATTAAATAATTAATATTTAACAATTAATTATTAATTAATTAAAATTAAATTACTTCCCAACCTGTACCCCTATTAAACCCACATATAAAATTCTAATAAAAAAAACATTATTTACACTAACATAAGTATCAATGAAATAATTAATTATTAATTAAAATTAAATTACTTTCCACCTCAAACCTCTAAGCCCCACACATGAAATAAAAAAAAAAAAATTACACTATTAACATAATTAATAATTAATATTATTTAAAAAATAATCATTTATTATAATTAAATTACTTCCCACCCTGTACCCCTATAAACCCACAACCCGCTACGGTACTAAAAATAACAAAAAATTACTTCCATGAAATTTAATGACTACTAAAATTTTTACAAATGCATTAAAAAAAATAATTATACCAACAAATTACATCATATACATTTAAAATGTATACCAAAATGCATAACCATAATTAAAAACCAATATTAAAAACAACTATATTATTGTAATTGATCTTAATAACCTCGATATTTAAAAAATCAATATTGCTTACCTTAAAATCGATATTCTTGACAACGATATTCTTGCTGGCGATATTTCCATGTCACAGTATTTTTGACTCGCTATTCTTGCAAGTAGATATTTACAACTCGATATTTTGTCTCATCACCCCAATGGAGATGTCTCTGTTAGTGTTAGCAAAATCAGATTTATATATTGTTTGTTCTCGCAGTTTTGCGTTGCCTGTAAAGGAAAGGTGCCTGTTGGAAGTGTTTTGAATGACAGTAGCTCTAATTTGAATTATACCCTTTTCTTCTTCCTTTAGCATTATATGGGGCATGCACACTATGGACTTATTAATCCGTCTACGAAGGAAGCTGCGGAGGGCAGGCTTATAGTGCCCAGGTATAAGTTGTTAAACTTGGAGTGTGCAAGCATGACTGGTAATGGATGATTGGGTCATAGTGGGAAAGATTTCAATGTTTTTAAATGCAGTTACAGTGGCCAATAGTAATCAAGTTTTGTTCAGCATGTTGCTAACTGGCGGTTGTGAATAGATTACTGGCTGGTTGCTCTTGTAGTTGTTGTTCTAATATAGCAGCTATGAGAATGGACATTAGAGGGAAGTGTTTTTTTTTTTAAACTATAGGGTTTGGCAAGAAATTTAGTCTGTTAGTCATGTCATGCACACCACTCAAGCCCAAGCTCTACTTTTTCACTGTCATTTGTGCATTGAGGTACATCCCCTTCATCAAATACCTTTCCATGCCCTGGCCTGTCTCCTTCTAAAAAGACATTGGTCTTTTATTTTGTTGCTCTTGTTATCAAAGGCCTCTTGTTTATAATAGCCATTCTGTGGGGCCATTCGATACCGGTGTCCTTGTTTTCCAAAAGTCCTTGCTTATAAGAGCTAGCCCCCGGGGCCATTTGCCCCGGGGGCTTTTATTTCCTCTATTTCCTCTTTTCCTTTAAATCCCCCTTTCCCGCCCGCTCTCCCCGCCGCTGCTGCCCCCGCGGCCCCTCCCCTCCCCCCAGCGCGACCGGCCCAATCCAGCTCCCCTTCCCGCCTCCCAGCTGCCCAGCCCTCCCCGACCCCTACTTAATGGCGGCGGCTGCGGGGACAGGCGAGCAAGACCACTGACTCATTGTCAGTGAAATTGCTCTCCCTCCCTCGCAGCTCCACCATTAAGTGAGGCCTTCCCCCGAGCCCCTGTACTCTCGAGAGTTGGTGTTCGAGGCCCTCCTCCACCCGCAGGTTTTACCTGCGCCTCATCCCTGGTGGTCCAGTGGACCTCTGTCTCCTTTCTCTCGCTCCGCTCCGTTTCCACTCGTTTTTACCCACTTCTCTTTTCTGCACTTTTCTGCTTGGCTGCACTTTTCTGCTTTTTGCCTTATTCCTCTTTTATTTCCTTTCCTTTTATTTCCTCTTTTCCTTTTAATCCCTCTTTCAAGCCCGCTCTCCCCGCCGCTGCTACCCCCGCGGCCCCTCCCCCCCAGCACGACCAGCTCGACCGGCCCAATTCAGCTCCCCGCCCAGCCCTCCCCGACCCCTACTTAATGGCGGCCGCTGGCGCGCCAAAGGCAAGCCCATCTGCGCCCGACAGCGACCAGCGCTAGGAACCCTGGACCTTCGCGACGCCAACGCTACAACCCAGCGACACTCCACGCACTCAACCCAGGCCGCAACAACAACTGCAAGCTAGCATCACCAGCCGACACCCACGGACCGTTCATCTGTCACTACTGCCGGCTCACCTACAGCACCGCCAAGAACACAGACCCACCACAACCCGCCCACAAGAACACAACCGATCCGAAGACCCTGCAATGCATCCTCCTCAACGTCCGATCCCTCCACAAACACGCCACCGAAATCTGGGACCTCCTCGACAGTACCACCCCGGACGTAGCGTTCTTCACCGAAACCTGGACCAACACCACCTCGGGACCGGACATCGCCATCGCCATTCCCCAAGGATACAAGATCTCAAGGAAGGACCGCCCCAACCCCCCGGGAGGAGGAATCGCCATCGTCCACAAATCCACCCTCCGCCTGAGCACACTCCCCGACGAGCCCACAGACCTGATGGAACACCTTCACTTCAAGATACTGACCAGCCCTACCACCACCCTCCGAGGAACCCTCATCTACTGACCCCCTGGACCCCGCGGAGCTTTCGCCAACTCCATCACGGACATCATCTCCCCGCAAGCCATCGCATCAACCAACTACACCCTGCTGGGAGACCTCAACTTCCACCTCGACAACCAACTGGACCCCAACACCACATCCCTCCTGGACAACTTCCACAACATTGGACTCCGCCAGATCGTGACCGAACCCACGCACTCAGCAGGACACACCCTCGACCCCCTCTTCACAACAGGAAACTCCATCACCTTCAGCCACACCACCGAACTCCCATGGACTGACCATCGATGCGTCCACTTCACCTTCAGAACACCCACCATCCACAGACACCAGCACCTGCTCCCACGAAGAAACTGGACCAGAATCACCGACGATCAGCTCACCTCCTCACTCAGCAACTCCACCCCAACCATCGCAATAACGACGACCCCAACACCGCAGCCCGAACCCTGCACAGATGGATCTCCGACAGTGCCAACACCATAGCCCCCCTCAAGAAAAACAACAATACCCACGCCAAGAAAGCCAGATGGTTTACCACCGAACTTCAAGAGTCCAGACGCACTTGCCGCTGCCTCAAAGGCCTGGAGGAACACCAAATCCACAGAAGTCCACAACAACTTCAGAGCCGCCACCAACGCCCACCACCAACTCATCAGAAAAACGAGGAAAAAAGCGATTGAAGACCGAATCTCCACACACGCACACAACAGCAAAGAACTCTTTAACATCATCAAGGAGTTCGCCTAACCCATCAGCGAGTCTACCGACATCCCTCCCTCACAAGACCTCTGCGACAAACTCAGCACCTTTTTCCACCACAAAATCAAGAGCATCTACGACAACTTCGACGAAGACAACCAACACACTGAACCCTCACCAACCACCCCCGACACCCGGAACACAGCGATTGACAACTGGACAGCCCTCACCACCGAAGACACACTGAAGACTATGAAGTCAATCCACTCCGGGGCCCCCACGGACCCTTTCCCCCACCACATCTTCAACAGAGCCGCCGACATCATTGCACCCATGCCCCGCCACACCATCAACCGCTCCCTGGCGTCTGCCTCGTTCCCCGACGACTGGAAACACGCCGAGATCAACCCCCTCCTGAAGAAGCCCTCGGCGGACCCCACCAACCTCAAAAACTACAGACCCATCTCCCTGCTCCCGTTCCCAGCGAAAGTCATCGAGAAAGCAATCAACAGCCAACTCGCCACCTTCATCGAAGAGCACAACATCCTCGACTCCTCCCAATCCGGCTTCAGAAAAAACCACAGTACGGAAACCGCCCTCTTCGCCGCAACAGACGACATCCGCACCCTACTGGACAAAGGAGAAACAGTAGCCCTCATCCTCCTCGACCTCTCAGCGGCGTTCGACACAGTCTCCCACCCCACCCTAATACGCAGACTCCACAACGCAGGGATCCAGGACAAGGCCCTCGACTGGATCCGCTCCTTCTTCTCCGGCAGAACGCAGCGGGTCAGACTCCCCCCCCCCCCCCTCTCCCCCCCTTTCCTCTCGGACCCTACACCAACCACCTGCGGAGTCCCACAGGGTTCCTCCCTCAGCCCTACGCTCTTCAACATCTACATGGCTCCGCTCGCCCCCATCGTCAGAACCCACGGACTCAACATTGTGTCATACGCAGATGACAGCCAACTCATCCTCTCCCTGTCCAACGAACCCAACACCGCCAGACACAACTTTCGAGAAGGCATGGGAGCCGTCGCCAAATGGATGAAAAACAGCTGCCTACAACTAAACACCAACAAAACCGAAGTACTCATCATGGGCCCAAACCCCGATGCCTGGAACGACACCTGGTGGCCCCCCGCCCTCGGAAGCCCGCCCACCCCCACGGACCACACACGCAACCTGGGAATCATCCTGGACTCCGAACTCAAAATGGACCACCAGATTAACTCCGTCTCGTCCTCCTGCTTCCACAACCTCCGCCTCCTACGGAAGACCTTCAAATGGATCCCCCTCGAACACAGGAAGACCGTCACGCACGCCCTGGTCACCAGCAGACTCGACAACGGCAACGCACTCTACGCCAGAATAAACAAAAACCTCACCCGCAAGCTACAGAACATCCAGAACGCCGCCGCAAGACTGGTCCTCAACCTGCCAAGACACTGCCACATCTCCCAGCACCTGCGCACACTCCACTGGCTCCCCATCGAGGCTAGAGTCACCTTCAAGATGCTCACCCACGCACACAAGGCCCTCCACGACACCGGACCAGCATACCTGAACAGCCGACTCAAATTCCACGCACCCCAATGGACCCTACGATCAGCCCAGCTCTCCTACGCCGTGGTCCCCCGCACCAGAAAGACCAGATCGGGAGGCCACTCCTTCTCCTTCCTCGCGGCCAGAGCCTGGAACGCCCTTCCGCTCCACCTCAGACAGACAACATCGCTCCCCATCTTCGCAAGAAACCTCAAGACCTGGCTATTCGACAGACCCCCTCCTTGATGGACTGGAACCTGCACCCTTCCACCCCCAGCGCCTTGAGACCCTTACGGGTGAGTAGTCGCGCTTAACAAATGCCTGATTGATTGATTTGCCATTCTTGCTGTCCCTGTTATTCCAAAAGACTTCTTGTCTAGATTAGCTATCCCCCGGGGTTGTTTGACACCATACCGAGTATTCTGACCCGTATCCCTAGGAATGACAAATGGCATCAGAGATCTCGAGATAGCTAGCAAGATTTCAAGGTGTCACGCCATGGCCAACTTGGTTTGAGCACAGTACTTAAACCACGCCCAATTCACGAGGTCTCGCTTGGCTTCTTACTCGCTTGGCTTCTTACTCGCTTGGCTTCTTACTCGCTTGGCTTCTTACTCGCTTGGCTTCTTACTCGCTTGGCTTTTTACTCTCTTGGAGAGAGGTCTAGTTTCTCCATCCCTCGCCTGGCATCATGTCAATCCTTAAGACCTGAGGGCGCCATGTCCATTTCAAAACATCCCACCACGGGTGGCTCAACTGAGTCCCTGCATCCACCGCACCTGAAAGAAGGAACACAAGAAAAAAGGTGAACATCACGAAGTAATCCACATAGGACAATACTCTGAACTCAAGGCAAGGTTAATGCATGAACTAGAGCATAGCCCTACCTCTCGGAGAAAGACAGACACTGAAACCAAAGAGCAGAACTACGCTCCCAAATCAGGGATACTAATTTCAGAGACTCCTGATCCTCTTGATCAATCAATCAGGGGTTTGTAAAGCGCGCTACTCACCCGTGAGGGTCTCAAGGCGCTGGGGGGGGAGAATGGTGGAGGTGCTGCTCCGGATCAGTCGAAGAGCCAGGTCTTGAGGTCCTTCCTGAACGTGTGCAGGGTCGGGGAGCGTCTGATGTTGACAGGGAGCTTGTTCCAGATTTTGGCTGCGATCTAGGAGAATGCTCTCCCGCCGGTTCTGTTTCTGCGCATGCGGGGGACCTCTGCCAAGGCGAGGTCGGCGGAGCAGAGGTTTCTCTTGGGTACGTGGAATGATACTCGCTCGTTGAGGTATTCGGGTCCGATGTTGTGGAGGGATTTGTAGGCGTGGGTGAGGAGTTTGAACGTGACCCTCTTCTCGACTGGGAGCCAGTGGAGGCCTCGTAGGTGTTGGGTCATGTGTTCATGGTGCGGAGTCCCGAGGACTAGTCTGGCTGCGGCGTTCTGGATCGTTTGAAGTCGGCGTAGGAGGGTCTTGTTGATTCCGGCGTAGAGGGTGTTGCCGTAGTCCAGTCGGCTGGTGATTGCGTGAGTGAAGGTCCTTCTGCAGTCGGGGGGGTGGGGGAATCCACTTGAAGGTCTTCCGGAGGATGCATAGGCAGTTGAAGCTAGTGGAGGAGCGGCGTTGATCTGGCGGTTCATGGGAGGTTCCGAGCGTGGTCTGTAGGGGTGGGTGGGTTTCCGAGGGCGGGGGCCCACCAGGTGTTGTCCCAGGCGGAGGTGCAGGGACCCAGGATGAGGACCTCGGTTTTCTCTGAGTTTAGCTTCAGGCAGCTGTCCTTCATCCAGGCTGCCACGCTCTTCATGCCTTCCTGGAAACCGCGTCTGGTGTCTTCGGGATTCTTCGTGAGCGAGAGGATGAGCTGGGTGTCGTCGGCGTACGACACGATGCTGAGCCCATGCTGTCTGACGATGGCGGCGAGGGGGGCCATGTAGATGTTGAAGAGCGTGGGGCTGAGTGATGATCCCTGGGATACTCCGCAGTTGATTTCCGTGGGTTTGGAGAGGAAGGGAGGGAGTCGGATCCTCTGGGTTCTGCCGGAGAGGAAGGACTGGATCCAGTAGAGGGCGGTTCCTTGGATTCCCGCGTCGTGCAGTCTGGCTGCGAGGGTGCGATGAGAGACTGTGTCGAAGGCTGCGGAGAGGTCTAGAAGGATGAGGGCCGCGGTGTGTCCCTGGTCGAGTAGCGTGCGGATGTCGTCAGTGGCTGCGAGGAGGGCGGTCTCGGTGCTGTGGTTGCTGCGGAATCCAGACTGGGAGGCGTCCAGGATGGAGTTCTCCTCTATGAAGGTGGTCAGCTGGGCGTTTACGAGTCTCTCGGTGACTTTGGCTGCAAAGGGGAGGAGAGAGATGGGCCGGTAGTTTTTCAGGCCCAGAGACTTTGAGCAGCTTAAAGTATATGGTCAGTTATTGCATGAGTAACTGTTCCATAATGTGTAGATGTGTTGTAGTACTGAATGTCTGCTTGAGTTTAATGTTGGATATTTCTCTTGTATCACACACAGGCATACCACAGAGAACTAATCTAGTCTGAGCCGAGATACAGTCTAACGGAAGACCCACACCAATCAGACATGAAAATGGATGCAAGTGGTACTCCAGACATAAGATATTGAGAGCTAAGGCTCTTTCTCTCTTTCTTCCCATTTCTCCTTCCCTTCCCCCATCCCCACCCCCTCCTGAGACACCTGCTGACTTTGGGTTCCATCCCTAGTTGAGGGTTATCTTAGAGGCGAGTGAGTTGCAGTATCGTCCCCGCAGACAGCCGTTTCCTAGGTGAGTGGCCTGACAGTCTGTGTTAATGCTGTAAAATCCCCTTATGAGGCCTACATGAAGTAATCTGACTTCTAGACTTTGCTGTGCACAACAAATTGTGACTTGTGTTGGAAGAACAAATTTATTAACTATATATGAGAATGATTATATGATAGCATTTTTTCAGCACAGGATTGTGGACCAATCCTCTACTATATGACGTGACTGCACACAACAAGCTATTGTATGGACGTGTGTTTTTCACAGGTATGCATGTGTGTCATCTGTGAGAAAGTCGGGCAGACTGACGTGGTTGTTTCAAAGAGCATGCAATAGTAGCATTGGGGAGAGAGCGGAATACATTATAAAAAAACATATTCGTATGGAATTAGATCACCTGTGCAGAGTACTAAGTGATCCTAATATGGTTTTCTTTTTAGGCTGGTGCAAAAGTCTTGAAACTTGTTTTGATGATCCAAGCTTGTTGCTCATTAGGTGGATTTACTGTAGAGAATTTGTAACATCCATACAGATTATCATATGTACAGTAGCTTTTTAGGAAATGGGCTCATGGTACTGACCGGAGAAGGGGTTTATCTAAAAGTTGAATGACAGATAATAAGAATACCCTGAGGGTGACCTTCATTTCATCGATAAGACATGGCTTCGTTGGTGAACACAGGTCAAGGTCTCGTAGATGTAGCAAATATTAAGGATTTGTGAGAGCTCATTGAGTCCTAAATTTGGTGGTGTCACAATGTAGCATCAGTATGGCTTCCTTTTTTAGTAGTATGTGTTTTATGCCTCTTCCTCTTGGATTCTTTTGTATCTCGTCTAGGAGTGTTAATCTGAGTAGGTTTTCGTTGTGGGAATGTTTGATTTAGTGTTTCACTCGATGTGCTGTTAATAGTGGTTCCTGGACTTTTATTGCCCAATTCTTTTCCTGGCTCCCTGGGTATTTTTTTTCTACGTATAGTTTATTACAGCATCAAAGAATCGTGTATACAACATTCTTTTGTCTTGCTATTAGAAGAGATTGGTGATTTACCCTTTTCTCCCTATGTGTAAACTCCGCCACAGAGGTTTGTACTTGTGTGATAACATATACCCATATTTTTATTTTTCTCTAAGACTCTTTCCTATTAGTGTTTCACAGGGTGTTAACTATGCTCTTTTGAAAGCATGTTTTTACCCGTTTTTTGTGTAGCATTTTTCTTGCAGTTTTTTTCAGATTTGTGAAATATTCAAAATAGTCCATTTTATTTGAGCAATTGTGTCATATCCTCAGCAATTGGCCATATAGAAGAGCGTCTCTTAGACTTCTCTGGTTAAAACTATTGTATCTGAGCAGACTATTATTGTTGTTGGGTTTGGAATATAGTGTTATGGCCAACAAGCCATTCTCAGCTTTTACTTAGACTTCCAGGAAATCAATCCTGTACTTACAACTCTTTATTCTAAATTTAATATCTAAATTTAGAAGCGGGTTCCCCCTGACCCGACCCCTGGGGGCGCAGACCGCATGATCTCTGGGTCACCATTTCTCTTTGGCTTTGTGCGGGCAAAATGGATGCGGCGTGGTCGGGTTTCAGCGCAGGACCACTGGGGTGGCAGGAGCTGCCCGGGCAGCACGGAGGTGCCCGCTTTGCGAGCGTGGAATAAACTTCCTTTCATGCCCGGATATGTGGGGGCTCCGGCCAGCTGAACCTCTAAGGTGAGGGTGCGATGGCTGTAGGGAGGGCAGGGGTTAAAGGTCAAGAAGTTTATTGTGCAGTTCTGGGAATAGTCAGTGAGTTCACCGAGGACACGCTCTGCTTGGCTCTGACGTGCCCTCCCACCCAGGTGCCCCAGATGTGTTTAGCAAGCACATCCACCCAGCTGCCCCAGATGTTTTCGGTGATCAGTGTGTTTTTATCTGTGTTCGTTTCTTCTTGCTGGCTGTGAAGGGGTACAGAGGTGATCAGGGTCCCAGGATGCCTGACCCCAACATGGCCGACATTGGTGACTTCTTCCCCCTTGCTGAACTTTTACCTACTCAACCCTTCCTGGACTGTGCCTGACCTCAAGAGGACTTCTAGATCTCTTTATGACCATGGCCTCCCACCCCCTGCACCACTCTGACATTCCCTGAGGACACATGACCTCTTTCCTGACAGCGGAGTTCGAGGATTTGTCCGATGCCCGGTGGAGATGCTCTGTTCAGCTAATGAGGAGATCGGACTTGGTTCACCCTCTGACCGTCACCTGCCCAGCCGGACCTTGGGCACAGTTTCTCCCTTTCTCCCTGTCTTGCCCACCCACCCCCGTTGGTGCTTCCTTGGAGAGCTATAGGGAGACTGGCCTCGGACTACCTCACTGGCCGTCACCTACCCATTCGGTATTTGGGCTGACTTTACCTCTGTCTCTTATTCCTTCCTCCCCCTCGTCCTCTCCCTCTCCCTGAGTGAATTTACTATTTGCATAGTTACAACTCTAACCACTAGTATACGCAGTAGTTCTTTGGACTTAATATCACTATTTTGTGATTCTGAGCTCTCCCGTTTGCATCTCTCTCCTAAGTGACTCTACAATGTATACATTTCCTTTTCTGCTATCTGTTTCTCTTCTTTGTGGGACTCTTCAACTCGCTGTCTCCCTCCCTCTGTCGCCCCTGACCCTTGCCTTTCGCGGATCCTGTCTTTTTCTAGATCGCTAATTTACCCTGGTATTGAATGTGTTATCTTTTTGTATTAATGTGATTTTTCTTTTGCCGTCTGTTCCCCCTCTGTTGACCTGCCAGTTCTGACCCGCCTCCTAGCCCCCTGTCCCTTGTTGCCCTTTTACTAAGCACTCCTTCTCCTCTTGTTGGGGAAAGATCCAATATTCATACTCTGGAGTCTCAGGGACCCCCCTCTGAAGAGTCCACAGTGTCAAGGGAGCCACGCACAGTTGAGGTATGGTATGGCGCCCCTACCAAAGCACTCCCTCTCCCCTTGTTGGGGAAGGATCCAGTAGGTAGGCCTTGGAGTCTCAGAGACCCCTCTGAGAGAGTCAACTGCGTAAGGGAGCCTCACGCAGCGGAGATGTGGGAATGATACCACTTCCCCTGGGAGCACAGCTTACCGGACCTTGGACGCAGCTTTTACTCGTCTACCAGTTTGTACCCCCTTCACCCTCCCCCTCCTCTTTCATGCTCTGTCTCTCACCCTCCCCACCGTTTTCCCTCTTTCATTCTTTGTCTTCCTCCTCTGCTCCTATCCCCTCTCCCCTGAATCTCTCCCCCTGTCTGCTACGCCGCCTAGCCCCCTGTCCCTTGTGCCCTTTGACTAATGCACTCCTTCTCCCCTTGTTGGGGAAGAGATCCAATATTTATACTCTGAGTCTCAGTGTTTCCCCTGAGAGAGTCCACTGCGCTAAGGAGCCACTCACAGTTGAGGTTTGGTATGGCGCCCCTTGCCAAAGCACTCCCTCTCCCCTTTTTGGGGAAGGATCCAGTAGGTAGACCTTGGAGTCTCAGAGACCCCTCAGAGAGTCCACTGCTTAATAGGGAGCCTCTCGCAACGGAGATGGGGGAATGATGCCACTTCCCCTGGGATCACAGTTTACTGGACTTTGGACGCAGCTATTACGCGTTTACCGGTTTGTGCCCCGTCACCCTCCCCTCTTCTTTCTTGCTGTGTCTTTCACCCTCCCCTCTTTCCCCCCTTATTCTATGTCTACTCCCCCTGCTCCTACCCCCTCTCCCCTTGTATCTCTCCCCTTGCCTGCTTTTTCCCTTACGTATATGTCCTTATTTTGTCTCGACCTAACATGTAATTATGTAGCTATGCACTAATAACTGTGTAACCTTTGTAACGATGTAACCTGCAACTATGTTCTGATTCTCATGTAAAGCGCTCTGATACCTCCCGGGTCTAGCCAGCGCTATATAAATCCTTTCAAATGTTGACTACTAGTCACCTATGCTACCCATATACTACTATCTACCTCTTTTGTACTGAATGGCGAATACCGAATGTATGTATACTACCTCAACCATCTAATGTTTAATAACTGTATATTGTAAAGCGCTCTGATACCCGCGTGGGTCATGTTCACGCTATATAAAACTTTATAAATAAATATCAGTGTTTCTGTCATGTAGCCACAAAGAAAATTGTTGTAATCTAAACGGTTCTCCAGTCCATCTGAAAAAAATAACCTCTACATATCTTAACTAAATAGCAATATTATGGGTGAATGGCTAGTTGTTGTAGATGTATTTGTCTTTGTATTCTGCCATGCAAAGTATTGCTACCTCTGGAGCAAAAGAGCATCCCATCATGATAACCTTGATTCGTAACCAAAAGTAGCCATTGACTAAAAAATAATTTCTTGTGGGGAAAACTTTGTCAAGAGAAATAATGAACTTCTATGGTATCTGGTCGGGGTCGTTCTCTTTTTTTTCTTCAAGGTATATCTGGAGTACTTCAAGTGCTTTGTTTTGTGGAATGTTTGTGTAGAAAGAAACCACATCCAGTGGAACCAAAATGAGTGCATCTTTCTCAAAGGTGGTACCCTCAAGCCATCTGATGAAGTCTGTGGTGTCCTGTATGTAGGTGTTTGTGCTGCTGGTGAAGTGTTTCAGGAAGAAATCCACATAATTAATGAGTGGTTTCAAAATTGATTCACAGCCGCAGACTATGGGTGTTGCTCTGGGTTGTCAGACGGCAGGAGTGTTTGCGATTATATTCTTCAGATTCTCAATTTCTTTGATGCCAATCATTCCTTGTGTTCGGCCTTTGTCCAGCAATCGTGAGCTATCTTCCATTAATTGCTTTGTTGAATCTGTTCTTATTTTATTATAATATTCTTCTTCAGTGACCTGTCGCGTCACAGTCCTTCTTTTGTGTAGTCTTGTTTGTTGAGTACCACAATGGCACCGCCCTTGCTGGCAGGTTTTACTATTATGCCATTGTTGTCCTTGAGTTCAGAAATAGCTTGCATCTCAGAGAGGCTGGATTTGTATTATTTTGACTTCTTTTCTATTTGGTTGATTGGTGACCACGCTGCTCTTTTAAAGATGAGCACCTCAGAGGTTTGTGGCACAAAGGTAGATTTTGCGGCGACCTAAGGCCATCATAATTTGGAAAGTATTGTTTTTCTTTGAAATTATTTTTTTCTTTTTTTCTTTTCAAAAGAACTCCATTGGCTTGATTTTAAATTTAACAGAATCTGTTGGTAATCAAGCAAATATCTGTTGGAAAACTCAGATACCGAGGTTTCATTGTTACATCTGTCCTCCGCTGTCAAAAGAATCCTAAGACTGTGTCCTAGGTTTTTCATGAAACACCAGTTTTTATCACTTGAGTAGAGGTGACCCGAAAGTCCCATTATTGTGATACATTGGCCCCTATAAAAAATTAGCACTACTTTAAATATTTTGATAAGACACACTGTCCCAAGTGTAAGAAAGAGCCTGTTTTTTCAGGTCTGGTGTTTCATTGAAACCTACGCTATCGGAGTTTTCAAAGACGTTTGCTTGATTGCCAACAAAACACTCTAATCGAAAATCCCTTCCACATGGCCACTGCTCCTTTTGTTTTTTTGGAGTTTATTGTACAAAAAGAATAATACTGTATAATAATACTGTATATATGAATATTAATGATGTATAATAGAAGTTAATTTTTCTTTTTATTTGTATGTTCACCCTCACACATGAATCTACAAAAACAAATTGCTGTGCAACAAATGTATGATTAATCTTATTGATTGGTTTTCTTGAGACATGATTTTTACTCTTTGTACTTGAAACCAATTAAGAAAAGAGCAAGGAAGGCAACTTGTATATTTAATATTAATTTGGGATGAGCCTCCCTTGAGTGACAAGGATCCACTCCCATTCACTCACCTGGAACCACATTGTGCAGACCTATCTACTACCCTTTATGGGTGCCACTCATCCTGCACTTTATTCTCTGCCTACATAGACTGTCACACTCCTCATGCTCACATCCTCTTTCTCTATCTCTCTCTCACACACACTCTCTCTCTCAGGTAGTACCCCCCCCCACTCCCTCCCACCGTATTGAGAGATTTTAGAGACTGAAAAAGGGGTACGGAGGACAGTAGGGAGACTGAGCAACATATGGAAGGAAAATAAGACCTTCACCCCATAACAAAAATAAATCTGCCACCAACTGCTAGTTACTTGTTTTGAGGGAACACAAGAGCCAACCTTAAATGTGGTTGGGGATAAACTTTGGTGTACTGTCAACCAGCGATAACTAGGCTAAGCAAAACTAGATCTCTACAAAACAAGGAACACTGCTGTTGGGCATGCAGATTGGTAGGTTAGGCTGCATACAGAATTAGCATCAGAATTAAGAGTTTAAAAAAAAAAAAAAAATCTTTTTATTGACATAGCTCATAGTACCAAAAAACAATATACAATGTCCAAGAAGCCGATCAAAAAATTGCGTTGTGGTGAATAAATACAAGCACATCAGTACACAAGTGGGATATTCGATTACATAGTTACTCCCCCGATTCCCTCCCCTACCCTCTATATTTCCGCCATGGACCCCAGATCTTCTTCCATTTTCTTGGTGCAACCCCTGCTCTTGTATATGGTTTCCTCAGCTCTTTGGCACCAATCTAGGTCCCTCCTCCACTGCTCCCATTGCGGGGGCGTCTGGGAACCCCACCCCCTGGCGATGTTTCTTTTCGCTACCCCCGCGGCTAGAGCCAGCCAAAGCTCAACATGCCTCGTCCAGTCCATGTCCCCCTTAATCATCAATAGCAGCCACTTCGGCTCCATCGGAACCTTGTCCCCCACAACCGCGGACATAGTGTCCGTAACCTTGGTCCAGAAGGGAACCACTTCAGGGCACTCCCATAATATGTGGTAGAAGGTGCCCTCTCCCTAGCAACCCCTCACGCAAAGGGCTGATTGACTCCTGCCCCACGCGTATAGATGTGTGCGAGGGTAATACACACGATGTAGAATTTTCAATTGGACCAGCCTAAACCTAGGGCGGATTGCTATTTCGCGCGGGCTCTGTATGGCGTCTTGCCAGTCATCATCATCCAAGGTACCAATGTCACTGGCCCATGCCTCCCGAAGCCTCACCAAGGGGTCTGGCATGTTTATGAGCTTTCGATAAATGGTGGAGGTGGGCTTCTCCGATATGGGGTCCAGTAGTAGCCTGTCTTCCAGGGTGGAATATTCCGGGATAGAGACATCTCTACGAATATGTGAACGCATGGCGTGTGTGAGGCGTATGTAGTGGTATCATTGTGAGTCATGCAGGTCATATTCCTTCTTGAGGTAGTCAAAGGGGTGGGGAGCAGCTCCCTTCCAGACGTCACCTAAGTAGTCGATGCCAATCAGCCTCCACCCCCTAAAGCCGGTCAAACACTTCACCTCTCTCAGCTGATCTCCAATCCATAGGGGGGTTCTACCTGTCAATTTGTCCGTCCACCCCAGGAACTTATTCACCTCCCTCCAACACTGAACTACCACTCTTGTGTGTGTATAGGCCACTCTCTTCGCGGCTTTCGGGCATAGAGCAGGTGCTCACAGTTTCCCCCTGGCATGACAAACCTGTCTATTCGGTAGGCCGGTTCGGAGTTGTCTGTGTATACCCAGTCGTTAACAACCTGGAGCTGCGAGGCCCAGTAATATAACCTGACATCAGGGAGCGCCAGGCCCACGTCGTATACCCCTTTAGTGCGCTTGTGGAGCGCTATTCTAGGAGTCCCACCATTCCAGAGCAGCGCTCGCACTGCCTGCGAGATGCGTGTAAATACCCCCGGGGGGACAGGATACGGTGTATTTTGTAAGACGTATAGTAGCCTCGGCAGAGCGAGCATCTTAAATAGTGCCGCCTGGCCCATGAGGGAGAGGGGTAGTGAACGCCAGTGACTCACGTCCGTCCCGAGGCGAGCCACCTGGGGCTCAAGGTTGCGAGCAAAAAATTCCTCCTTATCTCGTGTGATATATACCCCCAAGTACTTGAACCCGGCACTGGCTATGGTGGCTGGGCATCTTGTGGGGATCCGTGGGGGGGGCCCGACAAGGGAAAGATTACCGACTTACCCCAGTTAATGGTGTAGCCGGAGTAGCTGCCGAATAGCTCGAAGAGGTGTAATGCCTGCGCAATCGAGTGGTATGGCCGCGCCATGTACAGCACGAGATCATCGGCGTGTAGGGAAATACGCTCTTCCCATTCATCCGTCAATGCAAGGCCCCAGAAAGACCTATCTCTCCTGATCCAGTGAGCCAGCGGCTCCAGGGCCAGGGCAAAAAGGAGGGGAGACGGGGGCAGCCCTGCCTGGTACCCCTTCATAGCACCGTTGACCCTGACTCGAGCTACAGGCTGTTCGTAAAGAAGACGCACCCAACTGCAAAAGATCGGGGCAAAACCAAGTTTCTGAAGCACCATAAATAAATAGGGCCACTCAATACTATCGAAAGCCATGGATGCATCTAATGCCATTAGCGCCGTCTGCGCATCTCCCAAATCCTCAGTCATGTAGAGTACACCGTATAAGCGCCGCAAGTTGTGGCGGGTGCTCCTACGAGGCATAAACCCCGACTGGTCAACATGCACCAGGTCGGGAAGAACAGACACTAGCCTATCTGCTAGGGCCTTGGCCAGAACCTTGGCCTCTAAGTTGATAAGTGAAATGGGGCGGTACGAAGAGCATTGGTCCGCCGGCTTCCCGGCTTTATGAATGACCACAATCGTGGCTTCGCGTTGATCTGGGGGAGCCTGCCCAACTCCTGCGCTTCCGAATACATCCGGATAAGGGGTGTTGCGGGGATTCTGCACATATACAGAGCTATGCACAGGAAAATAGGACCTCGGTGTATAGTGGTGTACCAACCATGCACCTTAGTACCCACAATCCCAATCCGACTAGTTTTAGCGTCTCATTCGTTCTCCGTACTACAGCGAAGCTACCAATGATTAGACATCCCAGAACACGGACTCTCTCAGGAATCGCGGGAGCTAGAACACTCTTTCATAACTCACTCATACTTGTCCACAACGTGCGTAATAAGAGACACAGTATAGTTTAAAAAGTTTATTTCAACTATCGTGCTCTAAGATAAAGTGCACGTGCCAGTACTATCAGCATAATGCATAACGATAAAATAATAAGCATGGTTACAATTCCATAGAATACAAACCGGGACAGCATTTTATAAAGACAGTGGATATAGGGCTAAATTGCCTTACCACCCTCCCCGTGCTAGTAACTAGTTTATTATAAAATAGAAGACCTCTGGGCTGTCTTTCGACCTTGTACATGGTGTGCAGACGAAACCCACAAGGAACATGAGAAAAGGTGAAAGGCAAAAAGGCAGACAGTTCTAATATAGCCGGGCACATGCAGAGTCTAGAAAAACAAAGTCACAGAGTAACGTGTGCAAAAAAAGGCATCATGGCAGCCAGGCCTAAGTTAACTTAGCAATGTAGACTGAGGCCACAAACCACACGTTGATAATAACGTTTGCCTGCCTCTTGTAAATCTCAATTGGAAGCCCGTTGGGTCCCGACGCTTTCCCGGACTGAAGCGAGTTAAGGGCCTTCCCAATTTCCTCCCCCGTAAGATCCGTGTCCAGGCGGTTACTCTGTTCCTGGGACAACACGGGCAGCGCAAAATCCTGCAGGAATTCAGCGCAATCCCCTTCAGTCCTGGTGCACACCGGGGAGTACACCTTTTCGAAGTGAGACGCGAACGCCTCCGCTTGTCCAAACTGTTGGATACTGGGGAACCCGACGCGTCCATCACCTCAGCCACCTAGGAGCGCTCCCTGTCGCATCGCTCTAGCCAAGCCAGCAACTTTAGGGACTTATCCCCAACGTCAGATAATCGGTGTTGTGTGGCAAGCGCGTATGCCCGTGCCTCCCCCTCAGCTAACGCTCTGAGTTCCCTCTGTTTGAGTATCAGTCTGTGGCGGAGGGCACCTGAGGAGGCCACGCTGGCGCCTCGCTCCATCTGGACTATTTCATCTTCAAGTTGATTGATCTGCAGGGATTCCTCTTTCTTCTGGGCCCCAATCAGTGCCTGAGCCTGCCCTCTTAGCACTGTTTTGTATGCCTCCCATATTGTAACATGAGAGGCTACCGAGCCCTTGTTTTCCTCGAAATAGAGACGGGAGCCCTCTCGGAGTTTGTCACCAATAGTCTGGTCCCTGAGCCGCCACGGGTCTATCCTTGGAAAGTAAGCCCTGTTGGTCACTGGGCCCAGAAGGGTAACACCGACCGGAGAGTGGTCAAAAATCCCACGGGCCATTATACGGGAGTCGGCAAAAAAGCCCACTCGGTCAGAGCGGGTAAAAAAGTAGTCCAGTCTAGAAGAAGTCCCATGACGAGCTGAGTAGAACGTGTACTGTATGTGCGAAGGGTGATATGCGCGCCACAGGTCACTAAGGCCCATTGCCGTAGCGAAACCCTCTAGGCCTCGTTCCCCCCTGCTTCCCAGCCCAGAATTAAGAGTTTTGAGCACAACATGCCTGTTTGGTATATGGATCCAATGACTTTTGAATGCTGATCCATCTTCACATGTTCTTTACATTGTAATTGTATTTTGTATGATCACATTAGAAAAACTTCTCATATTAGACTTAAAGTAAGGGTGGGCCATTCTCATGAGGGACTCTTTGAAGTTAAGCACTATAATACATCAAATTAAGGATGTAAGTGTTACAAACAGAAATGCATAACATAATGAAGTATGCCAATGTTAAAATAAAGACCTGGTACTATATAAATCAGGCTGGGACAGTTCAATTTTTTCTGATATACATTCCCATGCTAACAGTAGAGTATGATTTCTAACCTCCAACCAATGCTTAATTTGAGCCCCTGGCTGCCGGTGGGGGGGGCACCAGCACTTTTTATTGGGACCAGCACTTATTTTTCTGAACAGATACTTTCTGAGCTCAAGAGAGAGAAAATCATACAGATCGGCCAGATGGAGGAATGGGGAAAATGGCAAAACTGTCACAAAAGGAGGTAGCAGGAACCTATAAAAGTTAGATAAAGGAACCGGGAGTGTCTGGTAGTGGATTAAAGAGGCATCTACTGGATTTAAGAATACCAGCCTTGTTATTCGGCTCACCGACGGTTAATTGAACTGGCCGCATGCTTTCGAGCAAAGCTTCGGGCCCTAGGACTCTTTCTTTTACAAATTAAGTACTGGCCCAAACTAGGCATAAGAACAGGACTTCCTTTTAACCGTGCTGCAAAGAGAAGTGGGATCTGAGACAACTCCTCTTCAAGAGCAGACTGGTCAATTGTTCCAATGGATTCACCATTAGATCAAAGTTTGAGCACTTGAGATATACCGTACATTAATAGTCTTTCTGAAATCTAAACATTGTGAATGTGCAGTTTCTTTAATTTGGAGTTTAATCTTTGAGTTGATCTCCGTGTGAAGTAAAAAAAAACAAATCACTATATAGCATTTCATTAATATGCTACATTTAAAGTCACTGGCCAGTGGGGGGCAGTTAGATCTTGTCTGTGTGTCGGGGACTGCATGGGAATAGCACTAGAAGACATGTCTACGGCCTTCAATGTACTTCCCCAAAACGCATTTTAGTTTTGGTGAACTGTTGGAAAGTATGGATGGTTACTCTGTGCCAAGTTGTTGCACTGAGCACCCTATATGAACTTATTTAGTTTATGCCACTAACCTATGCCCCACAGTCCAATAACCCTGATTCAAGAGGGGTTCATTTGGTGGGGGAGGATGGCGATATTCATCAGAATAGCTTTGGAGCTTCTAAAGTATAGTAAGATGGATCGGTGAGGTGAGGTGACTTTTCCCTGTTGGGATTTGCAGGCCATGAGTTTGAATCCTAGCAAGTCCAACTCAACAGTTCATCCTTCCGATGTTGGTAAATTGGATTATAGTAACACATGTTGCTTACAGCACTGAGAAATGGCAGAAGTGGTATGAAGCATTTTATGAAATGGAGTTATTACATTGATACTGTGCTCCACCAGCAGGGCTGGGCATTGGGGTTGCAGTGCGCCTCCCACAGTGGATGCCACACTCCTATGTCTCAAGGCGATGGAAAGCAAGATGTGGGTCCGTAGAGGTCCATTTCCCCCCCCTCCTCCCCAACACTTTTACTTGCATAGGCAGCAATGTAGGGAAACAGTTGCTTTGTCGGCACCTTTCTTATCCTCACTAGCTTCATAGAATTGTGGGCAGCTTCCTTGTTGTGTGAAATGTGGGTTTTCTTAGTGTTAGTAAGTGGAAGTCCTAATTTAATTTAAGATGCAGAGTTTGGTATTACGCTTTTTCTTGCCATTTATTAACACGGGGGCCTGTAAAACCTAGAACCAAACTACATTTCCTAAAATTAATGGGAAAGAAACTCCAACATTCCACCAATCAGAATCCATTTTTTCTACAAATAACCCTTGGCAGGAGCGTGCAATCCCTCTTTCTTAAGGTAACACTACTAACTGTTTAAGTGCAGCAAAACAAGGAGAACGAATAGCTGTAAAGAACCCTACTTACAAAGTTCCCAAGCCAAAGGAAAGTAATTGAGTTTCATGATGAGGGGTTTGTAATGCATCTTAAGTAAATATTCTCTATGTAGAATGGGGTAATACTCTCCTCCATGTCTTTAATAAAATTTGACTTTTCTGTCACTGATGCAAGGAAAATCAGCCTTTTAAGTCAAGATGAGAGGCTCATAGTATTCAAGTTCAAATCAACTGCGTATGCAGTAACATGACCGACTAGTTTACAATACAAGGTTTTAAAAGTAGTTGCTCTAGACCAATCTTCGCTCTTAAGAAGGTATTCTGGTTTAGCCTGAGAAGGAAAAACCGATATTAAAAGGATTTTATCAGAGTTTTAGTTCTTCTAGATATCTGAAAAGAAACCGCTGCAGGGGAAAAGTGACTGGCTGTTGTGTCTAGGGCAATGCCATCTGAATCTCTTTTAAACAAATCCAGCAACCAGGCACAGTAACATGGTCCGTTTATATGAGAGTACTTTGAGGGAAAAAGTGTTATCACCCACGTGGTAAATAGTTCACCACCAAATCCACGCCCCATAGAGTTGTATATATTGGAAACGATGGTTTAGAAAGAGTAAAGCTAGTAAAAGGTATCGGACCAAAGCACTGGTCTCCGATAGGTTTTCTATTTACCTAAGAATGACTAAGCTGGCCTGGGGGTTTTAACTATTCTTTAAGGTTTACATTTTGAGGTTAGTGATGTTAGGTAACTGACAATATGCGAGATATCCAACAAAATAGCATCAGTGTTTGCATCCAACCACTAGCAATTCTAGAAAGGCAAAGCTAATTTGTAATTGTGTTGTTCTTGAAGGCCAGCCTTTCAAATTGATAGCTATTGACTAAAGTACTGGGACATTCCATTGAGGCTTGAAGCTGGGTCTGGTGGCTTTGTGAACTAATGCATCCACTATAGGGGCCTGTGTTCGACCTCATGGTCACAGGTTCAAATCCCGGCGGGTCCACTCACTCATTTTATCAGCCTCAGAAGGATGAAAGGCTAACATTGAGTTGAGTAACAATAAAAATCTGTTATTCAGCACCAAGATACTCTTGGGTGAACATGAGCTTTACAAATACACGTTATGTTATGTTCCCATTAGAGTTAGAGAACCCGACTGGATCGGCTTGTGACTGTGACCTAAGGAATTTACGAGAAGAAAAGGCAAGTCTGGAATAATTGAGTAATCCACCACTATTTGGATAAGATCTGGGAACCATACTTGGACGTGCATGCATGAAGTAATTATGATCAAAGGTGACTGAAAACCCCTGATACGAGTCCTTCATCTGGCTATCATGGCAAAAGGAGGAAAGGTATAATTGAGAACTTGTCTCCAGTTGAGGAAAAAGACATCCAAGGCACACGCCAAAGGATCCGGTTTGAAACTGCATAATGGGGGAAGTTGTTTATTTAGGCACGTTGCAAAGAGATACACTTGGAAAGGACCCCAAAGATTCTGAAGAACTTGAAAGACTGTTACATGGCAGCGCTAGGTGTAGGGAGTACAAATCCGCTATGACATTGTGAGATCCTGAACATATTCTGCTTTCAACTAGATTCTGTGGCAGAGACAAAACTGATTTGCAAATTCTACTAGCATTTTTCTCCTAGATGATTTATGTAGCAAATCGTAGTGATATTGTTCGTTCTTGGTAGGACTGATCAGTCAGCTCTGTCCTTTTCAAAAGCAAGAAATTCTAAACCATTTATATGCAGACCTAAATGCTTCAGTGACCATTTTCCACCAGTTGAGAACTGGCAGCAACGAATCCCCCACTGCCCCAAATGGCGGGCTTCCCTCCAATTCTAGTAGTAGATCAAGAGCCAAATGAAGATTGTCCTTCTGTTCCATGCCTCTAAATGTTCCAGCCCACAAAGTGCCTCTTCTTTGTTTTCCATGTCCAGTGGAACAGTGTCCAAATAAGAAACACCTTTACTCCTCGGGTGTCTTATCTTTACCTTCCAATGTAATGGCCTGGGCAGACTGCATGAATATAGGATGCCAACAAGGACCGTATTCTCACCGGTTGTTTGAGGGGACAGGGCCAAAAAGGCTCAACTCTTTTTGGACGCGATACATTTCAGAAGAGCAAAGTTGAAGCAGATGAGCTAGCAACTGTTCTACAGGCATTACCCACATGTGCTACCTACCTATAATGCTTTTTAGAGCTCCAGCTGCTGCCTACCACCATCAGTTTCATGTTAAATGAAATGTCTGGGCGATTCTGGCTCTGTCACAGTACTGAATTGCTAAGTTTCATTCTTTGTTTCCCTAGGAGTATAACCTGCTGTTTGTCCTATTTTGGCATGGGGCGGATGTGCACAGTCACTGCTGACCTCGACTTGTCCATCTGCATCAAAGTTCTGCAGCTAATTTGAGCCACCTCTCTCAGACAAATTAGACAACAGGCCCGTGTTCAGGTCAGACATGTTTTATCCATTTCCTTTGCTTTGGATAAAGGAAAAATAAGGCAGAAAAACAACAGAAAAAATTTGTTGAAATCCAGAAATGCTCATTTTTTATGTTTATTAATGCCTTGCAAATTTTAACATAGCCCATTGAGGCACAAAAATGGCCTAAATAGTGTTTGTATACCAAACATAACGCAAAATCATGGGCTCTGAAAAGAAAGAAATAGATTGTATTGTATTCCAATAGTGATGAAAGTAACAGAGACACCATATTACAATTTGACCTTTGTTTGGCGCAGTTGCTAGCATCCCTAAGCATCCTGTTACATATAGTGTTCGCTTTAACACTATTGGACTCTTGTCCTTCACTCGTTCAATATTCACAGTCCAACATATCATTGTGATATCCTAAAGTAATTTTCAATACGTTTTGCCATACAACACTGCTCAGTTCTTATGTGCATTGTATGTTTTTTGAATCATCAAACAAAAATGTTGATACCTTAAAAAAGAAGGTGGAAGAATGCTGTTCCTTTGGCTATTCTTTTGTCCATTACCTGCCAGGAAGCAAGGTGGACATGCAGAGCAGTCAGGCAACCTCATTAAACCTTAAACTAAAGATTAACAGAAGAACGAAAATACAGTGCCAGCTGTCCTTACCATTTGTGCCACCTGGGGGAACAAAATTATTCTAGAACATTGTCTTCAGTTGTTGAAGTTATGCTGTCTCTTCTAGTAGAATACTGAGAGTATTTGAGGTCCAATATGTACTATATTCACAGACCAAATGTCCGCATTCCTATTGTGCACAGCTAATTTACATTTAAATTCTATTTGTGTGCCTTCTTCTCCTTTGTTTTTTTTTTTGTTTGTTTTTTTCGTTAAAGATTTTCTGTTATTAATCCACACTCGGAACCACTCATCGGCAATTCTTGCACTGGATTTCAAGATAATGCTTTCCATCAGGAGGAAGTGTAAACCATTCATTGTTTTTCCATCTATAAACATACATAGCATTAACACAATGATAATGTTTAAACAAAATATTGCTTACAAACCATCTCTGCATCCTTTAGTGTTCTAACATTCCTTGTTCTCCGTACGTCTTTTGCTCACTTCATGGTAGTTATCCACCATATTAGTTCTTTTCTAAAGTTCCATCCAAGTTCAGCAAGTTCACTAGAAACCTAGCAAATTGAAAACGGACTTGATCTGTATTTCATAAGGACATTAACATAAGCACTGCTTTGAAATCTTGTTATCTGTCTCAGTTGGAATGCTTCTGTTTGTGGTAATATATTTCATTCGGTCTGTGTCGTGTTTTGGCTCTGTGACTAGGAGGGAGCCTCCCATTACCCATGCATCCCTATCCTAAATCTTGATTGGTTTCTCACTCCTGAAACCTTCCAATCCCTATTACTTTGTCTCTGACCATTAGACTAAATTAGCTGGAACTTAAGTTGAAAGAGTAAATCTGCCCTGTCGGAGTATTTGTCAGGTCTAGGTGGTGGGTGTTGCATTATTGGCCTGTATCCTCTGTAATTACCAACTCTCCAGTGTAATTAATGGGCAAAACATTACTCTGTGTTTGAGAAAAAGCGTCCATTATGAGTACTCCCAAATGTGGCATGCATACCTTGCCTAATCCGGAAAGGTCAAAACTCCCGTCGTGTAGTTCCTATATTACCTATACAGGATCTGCGCGTTTGGATGACATAAACTGTGGGATTGATGGCAGACTGATTCCGAGCACCCCCACCGGATACGTTAGCCTGTCTGTATTAGCTAGCTCACAGTGCCACTATAATCTCCTCTTACCAAGGAGAGAATAGATTCTGGCAACCTCAGAACATGACAACCCTGATCCCTCAGAATCGTGGAAACAATATACTACCTTTCGCTCAGTCACTCGTGCTCACTTAGGGGGGCCATTAGGATGGCGGGCAGACTTGAGTCCGCCCACCATCCTAGCGGTAACGGGACTGCCTGTCATGCGGTGGTCCCGCACCCCTAATTATGATGCGACCGCCACCGCGGCGGTCGCATCTGGCAATTTAACATTGCGGCGGGTGCTGCTGGCTGCAGCACCTGCCGCAATGTCAAATGGCCATGTTGTGCATTTCCATGCACAACGTGGCAGGCTCCGCGCGGGGCCTGCCACTTGGTGCATGGAACTGCAGGGGGGTACCATGGGTACCCCCCCCAATGCACACCTTCCACCCCCCTCCCCACAGAGGGGGGCCCGCAACGGGCCCCCAAAGCCAGTCTCCGCCTGTCTTTTTGCGGCGGGATATCCGCCGTAAAAAGACAGACTGAAGGGCATATCATAATCACTACGGCGGTGCCTGCACGGCACCGCCGCAATGTTGCCCTGGTTCCGGGTTTCGCAAGGCAGGCGGAAAAGGACCGCCTTGCGGAACCATGGTAGACGGACTTTCCGTCCGCCACAGAACCTTTGTGATTCCCACCGCCATCCTAATTTGGCGATGGTTAAATCTCATTCTGATGGCGGGAGAATTGCCACCGCCGGGCCGGCGGTGGCGGTCCTCTCGCCATCATAATGAGCCCCTTAGTTTGTCTCGGAGAGATACACAGAATGAACAGGCTGGGCGTTTTCAATTAGTATTTATTGAACAGTTGTTATTCTAGTGTAGAATAGATGAGCTGCAACAACCATTAGACAGTAGCAGAGATATATGATTAGCAGTACTACGAAAGTAAAGGGATGGTATAGTTCTACCATCTTGCAGAAATCTTGAATATATACAAGTACTTAAAACGCATGATAAAAAGTGCGTACTCCTACGATGTCTCCCTAACTAGATGTACCTAAATATACCTAGCATCTGTGAATGTGTTATGCCAAGAATCCCTCTAGGATCTAGTCAACCCCATTACCTTAGATTGAGAGAATATGGGACCCCGTCTTGGTCTCGAGTTGGACACCCCGCGAGGGATGTTAGACCACTGCGAGCTGGAGCGTCTGCATGCAGGAACCTCAGCGACTCTGGTCAGTGTGTCAGCTGGGAAGTCTCGGTCTCCTCTATCTTCCTAAGCAAGATGTGCTGTATATATACCCATAGGTCTCCCCAGGGGTCCTACCTTACAGTAACACATACTGTGTCGGCCTAAAGGATGACGTTGGGCCTGAACTTTATACAGAGATATTATACAGGAGATGGTAATCCTACTGTTAGTCCTGCTGTGCTTCCAAGAAGCCTCATGCATAATGTATGAGAATCGAACCAGGGAAAAACCTGCGTTCTGAAGGCAGTGTCATATCTAGGTAAAAGGTCAGTACCCAAGAACCGTTGTGTCTAATGTAGGGAAGAATATTGGTGAAAGGTTACAAGGTTACCTGCGCCTATATAGGGTACCTATATGGAATATAACACCCACTCCTCTTCCGACTGGACGACATATGTAACTTATTACCGTACTACTAGGCTAACGCATTATAGTATAGATTTATAAAACATTGATTATGCTAAAAATTGTTAAAAAATCCTCAAATTTCTAAAAACTTTAAAAAGAATGTTAAAAAATAATGCAGGCCATAGCTCTAAAAGTGTCCATAATTTATAGTCCGAAGCACTATAAGCATTAAAAAGCCATGTATGCCCAAAAAATGAAAGGAATGTCAATTTTTGTTCTTGAGTTCCAAATTTGAGCTTATTTAAAAAAAGGGCTTATTTCTTCCCAGCACACGACGAGCCAAATGAGTCAAATGTTTGTGTCCTGGCTGGTAGACGCAACATTTCTGTTGCTTGCCTCCGCTGTAGACGGCCCCTGTAACACCTCGCAGAGTATGTCAATTGAGCACAGATGATGTTCCACGCTGTCCGGTGCTGGGGCAGCCTGTGCGCCATCCAAAGCCTGGGTGTCAGTGGAGGAGCCGGTGTTCATACCAACAGATGCAGTTACTACCTGCGGTGGCTCAAGGAATGCCGCCATCAACAGTGGAATACGCTGAGGACACTGCAGAACATGGGCCGTTATTGGGTCCAGTAACGCATTCACGTCCGGTTGCGCACATGATAGGAGTGTCAAACACAGGTCTAACATATATTCTTCTCCGCAAAACAGGCATCGGAGGACAGGTAAGATGCAGTCCATCCAGACTGGTCGAAATGACAAGAACCAAGATGCACTTAGTTCTCTTAGGCGAGGTGTGCCCAGATGTTGTACCATGCGGTCACGGTATTTATGCTCCAGGAGTGCTTTTTCCATCTCCTTGGTCACTGTTTTATATTTGCTACTCAATGGATGTCCCAATCGGGATACCTGCTGCTAGGAACAGGAGGAGCGGAAGTCCTCCAAAGATGCTTCCAAATACGGAGTGTATGAGGTTTGGGATAACTCCAAGTACCGTCTGAAAAGTGCTTAGAAGTCCAGAACCTATGGTCTTAAATAGGTGGACTATGCCTGTCGTATCAGACAAGTTAAAGATGCGATTGACCATTTCTGCGAAATGGAAAGTGCAGTTTGTATGAATTAGCGCCTGTATCTCTGCCGAAGACCTTGCGATCTAGAGATCAAAAGTCTCTCGAGCGGAGGTTAAGGGCACAGACTTTTGTTGAAGCATGGCTTTCATTCTGCTTAGAGTATCAAACCGTATTAAAGAAACATTCAGTGAAGGCCATAACGGCGCCTCCCTGACTGTATATGTCGGTGGAAACAATACTTGCATACAACCAGTAACCCTGGAGCTCATGGTTACCAGATATGCGATGCCCGGGAGCATGCTGCAGCAGCCTTGACTGTTCAGCATCAAGTAACTCCCATTCAAAAGTAGCCTGAATGCTGGAGTAATCACAGCAGTTGGAGCATATGGCAGGACAGGTTCGCCACAGAACCATTACAAGCCCCGTGCAGCATTATATCCTGGCATATCAGTGAGCCACTAAAAGCGTTCTCACAGTTGTACCGCTCAAACACTTCTCAATCCCCACTCCGGCATCGAAATCTGTATGGTAATACCCATGATTCCTTATTGTATTCCTTACCCATTTTAGTCCTAATCTGCCTACTTGCTTTTGTTCAAGGCAATACTGAAACTGAAAAGTAGTGACCGGTAGTTATGTGGCCAGGGATTAGCCATTCTGTGGACGGTGATTCTGCCACTGTAAATGCTAATCTATCCAGTTTTGCAATACGCAGCATTGTATATTTTGCTCCCCTTTGCGCCATTTCTATCTGTTAGATTGTATTCAGAAATTCAGAGACGTACTGTTGATATAACACCAAGGCACGTAGCCTGCACGCAAAGATTGCAGCGTCCAGCTTAATAACATAATAGAACGTAGTTGAGATTGCTCGTGTTGTAATATGGCCAAATCTTGTTCTAGTATGTCTATCGCAGAAGATACAATGTTGCCTAAGGAATATATCCTGGAGGTCAATGTAGTTAACCCATTGTCTACCACTGCTAGAGATTTTTCTAGATTTATACGATCTATTTCACATAACCTCTCTGCGGCCTCTTGTTGTGATATTTTCCATATTTCATTGTAGACAGCATAATAGAAACGTTTCTGACGTGGCTTCCTGGGACCTAGTAAAACAATCCCCGAGATCCACATCCTGTGACCGTAAGGATAAGTGTTGTTTCACCTGTGTGAGTGTTGAGGTTTTTAGCCAATCAAGGCACAACTTCCCAACACTGTAAGATGAACTATTAGAGTCTGTGGGCCAAATCAGCCACTTTCTCCAGTCAGGGTCTGATCTGTTGTATTGTATGATGTCATCTACTGTAATCTCTTTTTGTGCTGTTTCGTTACCCTCGGTGTGTGATGGAGTTGGCAACCGAGGTGTGTTCAAGTCTTTGTTCTTGGCTAGTCCAAGGCAAGACGTCTGTTGCACTGTCTCGTTCAAAAACATGATTTGTTGAGGGATAAGACATGCTCTAAACAAAGCTTCTGTTCCCTGAACTTGCCTTTCTCAAGTACCCCAGACTGATTTTAAGTCTATGGTGTCTTTCCATAAGTCGAAACCTTGTTCAGATAACTGGGCAATAAAAGAAGCAGAGTAAATCTGTTTGGTGTTTGTTAACATATTTTTCTGTGCTGTTGTTGGTGCAACCATATAATATGAGGCAGGGTCAGACATATTGAACCCTGAAAAATATGGAAACTTGTGTGCAAATTTTTGTCCAACACCGCCGAAAGGTAGTTCAAAATGTTCCCACTGGTGGCATGTGAACACATGTCTAGGATTTGCAGATTTATGCAGAAAGTGATGGCCATAGTGTTGATAACAATACATACTTTCAAAATCTGATGTGCTTTCCAATGTTTCACTATTCGAAAATGCAGCAGATTTTTCCAAATCGGACAACCTGTTATTTACAGTTTCAAAATCCCAATCATCGGAAAATGTACTTGAGGTAATGATATCACTCAACGATATTTTAAATAAATGAGGAATTCTTAAATTTCGGTCGGACCAAATATATCGAAATCAACCTTGTCCCAAACTATTTGTTCATGGAAAGGAGCGGTATGTCATTATTTGGTGTTTTCAATCAATTATTGAATTAATGATTCAGTCCGAAGGCAAACTTCCTTGTTCAACAGGTTCTATTTTTTATTTCCTTTCTTAGTTCAAAAGATTCTGTATTTCATATGCAAACATATAGATTGTTCAACAAATTCCAATGTCATCAATTCAATCAGCCTACGTGTTTCGTCCACTCTTGGACGTCATCAGGGCTGAAAAATATAATATACATATCAGAATTAATATTCTTATGTGCTATCTACATAATTCGAGTTCCATTGCGAACAACAACTAAACAAGTATGTCTATTATTCGACAATCACCGAAATGCAACAGAAAAAGGAAGCCTGCCTATATACAATCTTCATGATTCCCCTAATTCCAATTAATAAATCATCATATAAATATATTCCAGACCACATCATTAATTATAAAAAGACCCTCCTGTCTGATTTTCAAGTGATTCCTATTAAGGAACCGCCAACATGTTTCCCTTGAACCATATTTTTATAATCATTTGCTGTTCAACCCAGGTCCCCCTTCACTCATTCCAAATATACCATATAGTAATTTAAGACATACCTCAATTTATTATTTCATATCAATTCTTTTGTCAAAGATATCCATCAATTTTCTCTGTTCCTCCCATTCATGGCGAATAATTTCTATGTAAAATACATATTTTCAAGGAAAAGGGTTATCTTTGATGGAAGTGTCCCACAGTACTCAGTACCCCGTCCAGATTAGTCATAGCCTCAGGCGATATATTAAATCAATCAAAGTTTCCAAACACTATAAATCCCAACATGTCCAGACCTGCCAAGCCTACTATTTGACCTTATTTTTCCATCTCATCTTAGTATAACCCTTTGCAAAGAAAAAGTGCTGTCTACTCCCAGTGTCTGACTTCACATTAACTAACTCACTTCTCCAAACGATCTAATAAACATACATAGTCCCCTGAATGCCGTATTCAGCCCAACCCCAAGGTAGCTCAGTAGAAAATGCTGTCAACTACTCCTACTTCGCCGAGCCAATAGCTCCTCTCGATTGTATTCAGCTATTCTGCATGATTCCCCCGTAGTCGATCCGAGCAATCCCGTTACGAGTCAGTCTCCCGTCAAACAATCTAATAAAAAATATATTGTCCTTTTAATACCGTATTCTGACCCACCCCAATTTAAAAAATGCTGTCACCAACTCCTACTTCGTAGGGTCATTATCTCACCTCTCTTCGCCGTGTTCAGCTATTCCACACAATTCCGCCGTAGCCGGTCCGATAAATCCCGCTATGAATCAATTTCCCGCCTTTGGCCCTTATTTAAGTATCCCAGGACCCAATCAAAATCTAATATTTGGAAGCACCTCATTAACATAATCTGTGCGTGGTTCCCTCTCAGGTCCTCCACTATACTTCATCCTGCCACTCTCAGGAAATACACCGGGAGAGCCAATCTGATCCCGGCCTGACCTGCCTGTTGTTGGGCATGGCCTGCCAGTTAGATACTATCGAGTGGACCAATCACAACTTAGCCTTTTTCTAATCTGTCCCAAACTATACCATCAGGTATAGGAACTGCTGTAATGTTCACTGATGACAAGTCTCTTTGTTCTCGATGAGATGATTGGTGTGGTTTCAAAATTAAGTTCACCTTTTGGGCTGCAGAGCTTTGTTGAAGGTATCTTCCATTAACAAGCATACTAAAAACTATTACCAAGCCTACCCAGAAAAGAAAGAAAAGTATCCCGGTAATCACCCATAGTTCTACCCAAGGTAACACCAGGTAAGTCTTTTTAAGAAAGTTCAGAAAGTCTTTTACTTGCTGTTTGCGTGATTTTTTTTTTTGGCTGGCGTCGTTTCCGGTTTGCTTGGATCCAAAGAAAACGTATCAAAGTTTATGAAGTAGCCAGAAGCAGTTTGATCAATTGTTGGTATTGCATCAGGATTTGTAGAAATCTTAGTTTGTTCTTGTCGAGGCATGTTGACATAGACATCTGGATTTGGTCAAATAGCGAGTTGTCTTTCATTTTGAGTTTGATTTTGAAATTGAACTTCAGGTTCAAGAGGAACGAGTTCCATAGCATTGTTTCATAGTCCTTCATTCTGTGCAGGGGACTCTTCGAACATGATGAGCCTTTCAGTTTGAACTTCTTGGATTGTAGCGAGAGGAGGGCGTCTGCTACTTTGGAGTCCACGTGGCCTACTACTCAGTCTCGGCCACATAGTGTGGTTTGATTAGGTCGATTGAGACAAATCTTTTCTCCTTTTTTCTGGCAAGAGGCGGTAGAAGTACAGTTCTTGTTCCTTCAATTGCTAGAACCTGTACAGGCTTTCTGTATGATGGCCCAAATTCTTTCTTGTCCGCTATTTTCTCTCTGACCAAATACCCGACTGTTGGGATCCAGACAGGTCTTGCCGTGACTGATTTGACTTCCCCAGTGGCGGTCTGCTTCAGATGGACATTACTTTGTTGTGTCCTGGATTCATTTATATTCTGTAAAACAGCCAAACGATCATGGATGTCAAAAGGCTTTTCATCCGCCACTGCACCTTCACAATCAAGATCAGGTACCCACATTCTTGTCCCAAATAGGACCTCATATGGAGTGACCCCCCCTCCCCCCCCCCCAGAGAACTTCTTGGCATATTGTTCAAAGCTCGCTGTACTCCATAAAGATGTTTCACCCAACTCTCACCCGTGCCTAATACTCTCGCTGTTAAAGACTGCTTTAAGTCTCGTTTTTTTCTCTCCACAACCGAATTGCCCTCGGGATGGTACGGAGAGGAGTACCGCAATGCTATTCCCAATCCTCGCATGGCTTCCTTGTAAGCCCGAGAGCTAAACGCAGGGCCCTGGTCAGAATTTAATGTGCCAATTGCGTATGTCCCTATAAAGACTCGCAAATCTTTTATAACAGTTCGAGCGTCAGCCGAGCGCTGGGGCCACACCCATAGGAATCTTGAGCAGGAATCCACTGCAACCATGATATATCTGTAAGCCCCATCTCTTTGTAAGGGGCCGCAGTGGTCCAAGTAATCCACTGATAGTGGTTTATCAGATATTAACAAAGGTGTCTGTGCTGGACGTGTTACGGTGGAACCTTTCATCTGCTGGCAGATGTCGCATTTCAAGACATAGTCTTTAGTCTGCTTCGTTAACCCAGGCCATCAATAGCGTGGTTTCATTAAAGAAACAGTCGCCGTAACTCCTGCATGTGCAGAACCTATCCCTTCGTGTGCTGCTAGAATTAAACCTAACCTACGGTCCATGTTTGGAATGACTCTATCCCCCACTCCAGGAATCTGAGCAAATGGAATGTTATTGGCATCTAACTTGTAGGAGTATTTGAGTGGAAACCTTTTTGGTACTGCTCCGCTGTTTTTGCGACAAGCATTGATAGCTACCATAAGTTCACTGTCTATTCTCGTTTTAGAGCGAGTGATTGCAGCTATGGAAGCCGTGTGTACAGCCCCCTTTGCGGCTTCATCAGCCAATGAATTCCCTTCAATGTGAACGCCATCACGCTGATGACTCAATGCATGTATCACTTGAGCTCTCGGTAGTTCGGTTTTCAACTCCACTACCTGTTCCCATAGCTTTTTATGCTTAATTGTGCCACCTTTTGCATCTTTGAACCCGTTTTGAACCCAGTACTGCAAATATTCATTGTAAGACTGCACACAGTAAAAGGAATCGCACACAATTAGTGTGGGGAGTACTCGATCCGTATTGATCAGTGCCAGTATCCGCGCTTTTAACTCTGCCAGCTGTGCCGTGCAGTCTCCTAGAGATTGCGTTTTTGTGCAACTTGGGTGGAACTTTCCATCCCGCATGCGACCTTTAACGATTGCACATGCCGCGCTATATTGTTGCTTGCTTCCTGTGGCCGGTTGAGCAGATCCGTCAGTGTAAATTATATTTTCATACTGATCTAGAGGCATTATTTTGTTTGGTAGAGGATATTCTTGCTTGTATTGCAGAAATGCTTGTGTCTTTAAATTTGGGTCGTACCTGTATTCTACATCTGATGCAGTGAGTGAATTAGCCCATTGTATCCATCTCGGATGTAAAGCTTTAGCATTAGGAACGCTTGCCTTTGTCGCAGCCTCCAAGGCTAGAACCGGAGTCACTACTATTATTCGTTTCCCCTGAGCCAGTGCTCTTTCTCTCACTACAGCAGTCTGTACTGCTGTCAGAATCTTTTCTGTAGATGCGAAGCGCATCTCAGCATTTGTGTACAAATGTGATTTGTATGCGATTGGTACTGTTTCAACTTCATTATATGTTAGATATGTGTACCCAGATTGACCCGCAACTATACGGATCACCAGGTTGCGTTCGTTTATGCGTGTCTGTAAGTGGAAGCTATCATGTCAACTTGTAAGGAACGAAGTGTATCTGTGTGTTCCTGTGTCAATTGTTTTATTGAAAAATCAGGTTTTATTAAATCGTAGAAAGGTTTTACTCTCTCTGCGTAATCTAAAATGTAAGTTCTGACCAAAATTTAGGAATCCCAGGATTGATTGTAAATTTTTTAATGATTTTGAAGGTTGGAGCAGCGCGCATTTCTCTAAAAAATTGGCTGCCAGGCTTTTCCCTTCACTTGAAAGCTCATATCCTAAAAACAGGACACTGAGGTGGGCAATTTTTGATTTTTTTAAAGTTGAATTTGTAGCCCTCAGATGCAAATCCCAGAATTATGGTATTTACTCTGTTCAAGTGCTCCTCTAGGTCATCGTCCGTTAGATAAATATCATCTACATAGGACAATGCCTCTTCATCCAAATTTTGATGTAACTCCGTTACTCTGGCCGAAAACAACCCCGGGCTGTTCTTATACCCTTGGGGGAGTCGACAAAATTGACGCTGGGACCCTAGCGCTGAGAATGCTGTTAGATACCTGCTTTCAGGCGCTATATTTTGGCAGAAAAATCCATTTGAGATATCAAGTGTTCTTTTATATTTTTTCCGCACAATGTTATTCATTAATGCGGCGCTGTGTGCATTTTGGACTGCAAATGTCTTAGTGCAAGTGTTTAAATGTCTGTAATCTAAAACTAAACGATATGTAATGTCAGGTTTCATGACCGGAAGCAAAGGATTGTTCATTGATTAGGTACAATTTTCGATCACCTCTTGGTACTCAAGTTGATCTAAGATCTCCCTGACCTGTTTTTTAGCTTCTTGCTTTATTGGATACTCCACTGTGCAGTTGGAGTATTTTTTAAAGGAATTATGTGGTGGGTTGTATCCTCATCCCATCCAACATGGTTTTTGTATAATGCCGGAGCCTGGGCTACTGCCCACTCCTGCGCATAAGTGTGTTGTAAGTGCCTGGGAATATGGTCTGAGAAGGCCGGAAGAATTACCGTCTCTCCTTTAGGGCAATCCATGACGAATGCTGGCGGCCAATCTTGTTCAGCTAATAAAATATCATAACCAAACGTCAGGTTCTCCCAAAAGAGACCTCTTACTGTTCTACATTTGTCCCCCTCCATTTGGAGCGTTATTTCATATACTTTGTCGGACACTTACCCTAGTATCGGGTGTTTCTACTGTGATATAATCATTCAAGTCCGCTGTCACCAGAAATTCCATCAGGTTCAGGCGAGCTATTCTTATTTCTGCAGCACTGTCTAGCATTGTCAGAGCCCATTCCCCGTTCAGTAGTCGAGTCCTCAGAATTCTGGGCATGTCTGATCTTTAGACCTGCAACCTTCTTCTTTTTGAACTGTGGCTTTTCCTTTGATTTTTCTTCTTTTTTAGAAGTGTAATCTTGAGCGTGCTGCTTGTCTATGGACTTTGTACGCTCTTCTTGTCTGTCTGACCGTCCTTCCCTCTCTGAGTTTTTCGATGAACCCTGAAAGGAACGAGAGGAACCTGTATCAGTATCCTGATACCGGTCAGGTTTCCTAATATTATACCTACTCCTAAGGTTATGCCTCTTTTCGGAGGGCTCCTGTGGAGGAGATCTACCTCTGGATTGAGATCGGTTTCCTTTAAAGCTTTGTTGGTTTTTATTGTCCCACTTCTTCTTTGTAGAAGTAGGTATCTGCTTGGAAGTGTCCTTTTCAGGACTGCCCATCAGTTGTGGTTTTAAAGCTTTCCCACCCAAACTGTCTCTGCCTAATTCTGCATATGCAGTTTCAATTATTTTTGGTAGTTCATGTTGTTGTTCTAAAGGACTGAACTCCCTTAGGCGTTGGCGGATAGCCACTGAAGCTGCTTCCCCTTTAATATTAGCTAATATTATGGCTGATACCTGGACATAGTTACCTAGTAACTTCATCCCTAAGTTTAGGGCAGGCTCTGCTCCGTACTCATTTTGTATTTGTCTCAATACATCTGGTACTACTGCTAATGACGGGATACCATGAGTTCTAGTATAAATGGCAGCAAATGCTGTACCCCAAGTGGTACAATCCTCCATTTGTGGTGTTATCCCCATGGGCAAGCAGATTGTTAGCATTCTGTGTTTTTCATATGGGGTAGTATTCGGGAATACTGCCTCTAGCTGTGTTATTTTCTGAGCTACCCAGAATGGCATTTGTTCACGTTTTGTCGGCATTTTACCCATCACCGTGTGTAATGTTTGTGGTGTGATTTTACTTGCTGTACCCTGAACTTGAGTTCCATTTGTTGCAACTATCGCTGGTTGGACTGTAAGTGTCCTCATGACGAATTGCGTCAAGTTTCTGTATATTTTAATTAAATCTTTGTGTTGTGTGAGTAAGTCTCCTGGTGGCATTGTTTCAATGTCAGGATGTGGTGTGTAGGCCGCTAATATTGGCCATGTTGCCCCTTCTCTTCCGAGCGGGCCGAGTCTCACTCTTCTTCTTATATGGGGTAGGGCGCCTTTAAACCAGTATAAGTGTTCCTGGTATGTGAGCGGAACCTCAATGTCCTCAAACGGACAATATTCCGCTGGTGCATCTCCTTCTGTGTAGTAGTGAAATGTTTTTGTTCTTGAATTTGCTGCTGGGAATGTAACCCACGAATAAAATACCTCCGTTCTGTTTGATTCGTGTGCCTCAATCACGACAACTATGCCACCCCTAGATGATAGACCATGCTCTAGCAGTCTCAGGGTGACCGTATTTCTAAAGTTTGGTGCAATTTGTATTGCGTCTGCATCTTCCTCACCATCTGTGAGGGGAAGTGCTTGTTGCAGTGATTTGATTTGATTGTTGCATTTATAGAGCGCGGGCTGTCACTCCGAAAGGAGCAAACTGGCGCTAGTCGGAGGAAGGTTGAGATGGAGCCGCTGGGACCCTATATGAGGGATAAGACCTCGTTAGTCATTGTTTTTAGAACACTAAAATAGTTTTTCAAGGGAACCAAGATAAAGTGTTATGCACAATTTTATGAACACTGTGTCCTTCAAGCTTGATTAACCAACAGCCAATAAATAGGATTTTTTTTTAGCCTACTCAGCTGTGGCGGAGTTTGTGCCCACCCACTCGTCTCTGGTGTTTTGTGAGTAGGGGTCTCTGAGAATAGCACGACTGAACTACTCAGATTCTACTGTTAAAAAAGTACCCAACCAACGTTGGGCGCCATGTCGTGTAGTTCCTATATTACCTATACAGGATCTGCCCGTTTGGATAACAAACTGTGGGATTGGTGGCAGACTGATTCCGAGCACCCCCCACCGGCTACGTTAGCCTGATTGTATTAGCTAGCTCACAGTGCCACTATAATCTCCTTTTACCAAGGAGAGAATGGATTCTGGCAACCTCAGAACATGACGACCCTGATCCCTCAGTCGTGGAAACAATATACTACCTTTCGCTCAGTCACTCGTGCTCACTTAGTTTGTTTCAGAGAGATGCACAGAATAAACAGGCTGGGCGTTTTCAATAGGTATTTATTGAACAGTTGTTATTCTAGTGTAGAATAGATGAGCTGCAACAACCATTAGACGGTAGCAGAGATATATGATTAGCAGTACTACGAAAGTAAAGGGATGTTATAGTTCTACCATCTTTCAGAAATCATGAATATATACAAGTACATAAAACACATTATAAAAAGTGCGTATTCCTACGATTTCTCACCTAACTAGATGTACCAAGCATCTGTGTAGGTGTTATGCCAAGAATCCCTCTAGGATCTAGTCAACCACATTACCTTAGAATGAGAGAATATGGGACCCCGTCCTGGACTCGAGTTGGACACCCCGCGAGGGATGTTAGACCACTGCGAGCTGGAGTGTCTGCATGCAGGAACCTCAGCGTCTCTGGTCAGTGTGTCAGCCGGGAAGTCTCGGTCTCCTCTATCTTCCTAAGCAAGATGTGCTGTATATACACCGATAGGTCTCCCCAGGGGTCCTACCTTGCTGTGTTACTGTGTCGGCCTAAAGGATGACGTTGGGCCTGAACTTTATACAGAGATATTATACAGGAGATGGTAATCCTACTGTTAGTCCTGCTGTGCTTCCAAGAAGCCTCATGCATAATGTATGAGAATCGAACCAGGGAAACACCCGCGTTCTGAAGGCAGTGTCATATCTAGGTAAAAGGTCAGTACCCAAGAACCGTTGTGTGTGTAATGTAGAGAAGAATATAGGTGAAAGGTTACCTGCGCCTATATAGGGTTCCTATATGGAATATAACACTCCCTCTTCTGCTCCCAAGAATTTAGGATAACTGCTGAACCCTCCCTAACTTACAATTGGGTCTGACCTGCAGACTCCTTCCTGCCCCAACTCTCTTATGTCCCACCATCCCACCTCTGCACTTGCTATAGACTCCCTCCTTTGCTTCTCCTGCAGATCCTTCCTTTCACACCACAGTGGCCCTTCTGAACACTGACTCCTTCACCGTCCGTCCTCAAATATACTTCTCTATCCCAGACAATCATGCTGACTTTCTCCAAAGGCTCTTTCTGTTACACCCTACCTCAGCCTTGTGGGCATCTTACCCACAAGGGGTGCAGGTAATCACTCACTCTTGACTGCAATCCACTGAAGGCTTTGCTAGCCTGTCTGGTGAGAGGGGGTGAGGCAACGGCCACCTGGCAACTGGAGGATGTGGCTCAAACAGCCAAGCTCAAATGACCGATTAGAAGACTGTTTTAAATTGTTGGGGGAACTGCCATTTTGGTTGGCTTTTGCTTCCCTCAAGTGCCCTCTAGGTTGAATAAACACTGCCCTCTCGGCCCAAGCACTTAATTAATCTAGACTTTGAAGGAACTCTGGCCACCACTGTAGAGAAGATGTGTGCTAGGGGCATGACAGTTGGCGGCTGTCCTTCTTAAGGACAAGCCCTGAACAGTGGAGAAATTCTTGCTTCCTTACCATAAGAATTGGAAGCTGAATTGACCAGCAAGAACAGAAGCAGAAGCTCCTCTGGCCAACATCGCTGAGCATTGATGTTTCAACTTAGGGTCTCATTATGATGTCGGTCAAAGTTGCCTCCAACCGACATCTGTGTGGTTGCAGAACCGACTGACCTCTGGTTGGCAGTTCCACACATGCAATTACGATGCAACCGCACATGGTGCGGTCGCAAACTCCCATTTCTCTACGGGAGCTTATGCGGCGGTCGGAAACCGGCCGCAGCAGAAGCTCCCATAGAGAAATGGGAGTTTTTGTAAATCCCTGCACCGTGTGGCAGGCACCTTAAGGTACTTGCCACACGGTGCAGGAACTTACAGTGGACGCACCATATGTCCCCCCCCCCTTCCCCCCAGGTCCCCAACTGGAGGCTGTTAGGGCCCCCAAGTCGCTTCCGACAGCCTTTCCTTGTCGGAAAGGCCGGCATGAAAAAGGCTGTCTGAAACCGCTTTCATAATCCCGAAGGTGAAAACGCCAACCTAAAGGGATTTTGTCCAGTTTCCAACGGGCCGACTGGCTCCTTGAGCCCGTCTGAAGCCAGTCGAATTCCCCGGCCGGTTTGGCCTCTGACCGCCGTCATTGAAATACGGCGGTTGGAGTTCAAACCAAGGATGTTGGTCAGTAAGCCTCTGAAGAGACACTCAATTTATGCGACACTCAATTTATGCTCTCCTTTGAGGTAATTGATACTGCCCTGACACAGAAGTTTCAGGTTGGCCTCTCTAAGGTGGCAAACTGTATGCAAAAGAACTGCCTGAAACTTAATTTCAGCAAATCTGAGCTTATTGTTTTGGGAATGCCTCCCATTTGACCTGCTGTGACATTGTCCGACCTCCTTTGGTGAGCCATCAGCTTTGGCCTAGGTTTTAAAAAATGTAGAAGTAAAATGTGATCAGGAACTCTCCTTCAAAGCCCAAATTAGTGCTGTGGTAGGGACCTGGTTTTGCACTTTGAAATTGTTGATAACAATCTTGAATCTTCTACCACTCCAGATTCTAAAACCAATTGTATTGGCTCTGGTGATCTCTAAATTGAATTATGCAAACTCACTTTACTTGGGTACCCCTGAGTAGCAAATTAGGAAGCTCCAACTGGCCCACAATGCATCAGCCAGAGCCATACTTAAGGTTGCTAAGACGCAATCAGTTCGGGCAGCAGCTTGTTCCTTGGTCACGTGACTAGGTGTAGTTGGCAGTTAACCTTTGTGTATTCCTCCCAGAGAGCCACACAATGAGAGGGACTGGGTATTGGCAGGATGGACCATCCTAGCAAAATAGGGTAGGGCAAGCTGTGCACAGCCCCACTTGCACTCCAAAGACCCTGCCTCAGCACACACACAAAGAACTTCACCCTAGCATTCCATGCCCCCAGGCCGGGGACTAGGGCAGGGAGGCAGGAAATTACAAACATTTCTGTGGGGGGAAAACTCCAGAAGTTTCTTCCACTTCAAAGTTGGCACCAGGTATTACACTAGGACCCTCAGACCCACTCTTCAGTTTACTTCTGGACCTGCAGAAGGATTCTCAAAGGACTGCCCTGCTGCCTGTGGCCTGCTGTGTGCTTCAGAGGACTGCCCTGCTGTCTGAAGCCTGCCCTGTGCCCTCAGAGAACTGCTTTTCTGCTTGAGACCTGCTTTTCTGCTTGAGACCTGCTTTTCTGCTTGAACTCAGGACTTCCAGAGTGGCTCAACGGCTAGTTGGCTGGCCTCCTGATCAGAGCCTCGGGACAGAAAAGGCTGCATCCATCTTGAACCTGTGCCTGGACAGCCTGAGTGAGTCTTGACTCTCCAAGTGGTGCCTCTGTAGTCCTGGACCCTTGGAAGTGGTGCTTAAGGTGCCCAGACAGCCCAAATCCAAAACTTTGGACACAGAAAAGTTTAATCTAAAAAGTGCTTTGGGATCCGAGATGAGACCTAGACCTACCTGTTGCTAATCCACCCAAGGTCCATCACCAGTCAGCCTGACTTTGTGGTAGCTCCCGCTACGTTCTTCTCCGGAGCCGCAAATTCTATTCAGTGGCTCTTCGCAGAAGGAGTATCTGGCCGCATGGAGCCCTCGATAGCTACAGCTGTAGCTTCATCCTGCTGGAGATTTTCAACTTCCATAAAAGAGACGAAGTCCGAACGAAGAAATCTTCACCACAACTTCGTCCAGCGGCTCCCCAACGACGCCTCCTCCTCGGACACCGCTGGCTGCCTGGCCCGCTGAACTTTGCCTTCTTCGACATCCTTCTTTAAAATTTCTTCTAAATCCAAGGTAAGCAGAGACCACGCGCAATCCACTTCATAAATCTGAAACGCACTTCATCGCAGTTGGCCCTAACTTTTGACTTTGCCCCAGTCTCGCGCAACTGGATGTCTGCGGTTGGCACTTTGATCTTTTAGGTGTTATGAAGCTTAAAGTGAAAAATAACTCAGGTTCTACTGATTGGATTTTTAAAATTTTGGTGTCAAATAATTTATTAAAATGGGAAAATCTACCATGCGTTTCATTAACTTAGCGAGGCTCATAACTCGTAGACTGATCGCTAAACACTGGAAAGCCAGAGTGTTACCTGGGATAGAAGGATGTAGCGCAGCTATGCTCACATGGGGGTAAGGCAGAAGCGACAGCACTAAGAAGGGAAGAGGCCCGCGGCCTGCGAAAAAAAACATATAGCAGCAGACTGGGAAGAATTGCTAGAAGGCTTGCAACTGCCCAGAGACGTCTAAGAACTATAACACTCTCTAGTACTTCCTGGGTGTGTAGAACTTTTTTTTCAGTTAGATGAACATTCAGTGTGGTGGGGACGAGGGTGTGTGCCGATACATTCAGCAGTGTGTAATATATCGTCAAAGTATTATAGGGTAGGGTTGTTGGGAAACGTGTGAAAGGGGCTTTATTACTTCATGTCAACTGGACAGCTCCCATTACTGTGAGGAGCCCTGACCATGGCGACTGCATGCTTGGCTAATTGTTTTCTTTTCTTTTTGTGTTTTACTGGTTTTTGTTTTTGCCACCTTGAGAGCACATCACTCCTATAAGTGCAGACAATAAGTGATAAAATAGCAGTAAATGAGCAGACTTATTGTATCTTTGTTGTATTGCATACTCAGCTGGTGTCAGCTAGCAATCTGTTATATGCTAATCATGAAAATGCTAATAAAGATGGTTTAAAAAATAATGTATTAAAATTTGCTCTATTTTGCTAAACTGCTGTGGTATTTTTCTTCTGTAATATTTTCACTTTATTGCCGTTTAAGTGCGGCATAAATACTTTACACATTGCCTCTAAGTTAAGCCTCACTGCTTTTGTGCCAAGCTACCAGAGAGTTAAGCACAGGATAATTTGGTGACTTTTTGTGGTTTACCCTTAGCAGGATTGTGGTTGTGGCTCGAGTACGGTTTCACCTCCATTGGCACCCCATAACCAACAACCCAATTTCTCACAATGTTTCCCTGTAATAAAAAATAACATTGTATTTACTACATAAAATGTTTAATATTTCCTTAACCATCGTCATTAACGGTCTATTGTTTCTTAGATCCTAATTTGCACAGGAGCGCAGTTTAGGAATTCCTTCAAATCGGAGTATAATTGAACAATCCAAAATGCCCTCCATTTAAAAAAAAAAAAAAACATTGTGTGAATGTTGATCATGTCTTTCTTGTTATTGTTTTTCATTATCTTGGGTAGGGGGAGGAGAGTAAGGGCTGGAGAATTCACTGTACAAAGCCATCCAGAGTATTTTTAATCGATGATTTTTTACGTCTAGAATATCTTATAAGGAAGTTCATTTGTGCCTGTTGCTTGTAGCCATAGTTTTAAACCAGTTTTATCATCTGCTGCTTCATAATTTATTTGCCTTCTGAAAGAGATGTTGATCCTACCTGAGATGAATTGCAAAGTTTGCTTGAATCCTATTCTCTACATGCTAACTGAAAGTCCTGTTCCTTACCCCACCTTTTTTAGAAGAGGCCACATAAACTCCTGGTTCTGCCACCATTAACAATCTTCCATAAATCCTTTTCAAATAAAAAATGTGGCTCTGCGTCTGATGCAGCCCTTCTCTAATAAAAATCAGTTGAGCTTTACATCTGTACTCTGTCTTTGCATCCACAAAGCATTTATTACTAGGCTGCCTATATTGTGCATTTTTATTAAATTATTTTGTTATTTTGTTTCACGTGAGGAAAGAAGGAGCAACGGTTCCATTCTGACCTGTATGGCATATTTTTCAAATATTCCTACATACACCATACATTTGAATCACTGTGTTTATCCTTTTATTAATCAACTGTTTACATAATCATTTTTGGGCACCTATTTACATAAAAGAACTGGAAAAGCCCTTCTCAAACGTAATATAGCTCTATTAATAAGAATTGCTGTGAAAATTAAGTCTCCGATTGTCTGCGCTGTAGGCCTAGAGGGAAATGTCTCCATTTTTATTCTCGCTGTTGCTCCAAAGTACAATAATCTAAAAGCGCAAAATACTTCTCAATTCCAACTAGATAAAATATGTCCATCATATGTTACCATTCCAATGCTGACAGTGATTGACAGCATCTGAGGCTTCTCAGGATGGAGATTGGAGGGTTTCTAAAATGTGTTATTTACATATATGTATATATATATATATCTCCACTATTTAAATGTCATTATCAATTAATAGTGTGTGATGGACCTTGGGATTGGGAAGGTCTCAGCCATCTCCTCATTGCTTTAACAGGAGTAAGATAATGTCTTCATTTGCTCAAGTCTTCATTAATGAAAAATCGAATGGTGACCTGGAAAGACTATTTATCTGTCCATTAAAAGAGGTCCCTCCCTCATTATTATAAACTTGCATTTCAACTGTATACTTGTCAATGTGAGAAATGCCTGGAAATTACGCTTTAGTTGTACCTTTGAATAAACTGAATTTCTGCTGTTGTTTTTGTCATGCAGGTGTCAAAGCAGTGCCACGCTCTTCACTCATCCGATGTCCTCTCCCAAACACACTGGCAGTGGAAAGGTGGCAGGAATGGGGAAGCCACAAGTGGCAGCTGTGCTGCCAGCGGGAGGGTGCGGCGAGAGGATGGGCGTCTCCACCCCAAAGCAGTTCTGTACAATCCTGGGGAGGCCTCTCATCAGTTATACAATACAGGCATTTGAGAGAGTCAGATGGATAAAGGAGATTGTGGTGGTCGTGGCTGCAGAGAAAATTGACTTGATGCAGTCCATCATTCACAAGTATGGACACAAACGGGTCACACTGGCAGAAGGTGGCACAGCACGACACCGGTCAATACTTAGTGGACTGAAGATGCTGGCTCAGAGTGAATCTCCTGTTTCTCGACTCTGGCAGCCAGATGTGGTCATTATTCATGATGCTGTGCGGCCTTTTGTGGAAGAAGATATTCTTCTCAAGGTGACTGCAGCAGCAGATGAACATGGAGCCGCTGGAGTAGTTCGCCCTTTGATCTCCACAGTCATTGCGTCTTCTGAGGATGGCTGCTTAGATTATTCACTCGAACGTGCCAAACACAGGGCTAGTGAGATGCCACAAGCTTTCCAGTTTGATGCCATCTTCCAAGCCTACCTTCAGTGTAGTGACTATGATTTGGACTATGGTACAGAGTGCCTTCAGTTAGCATTGAAATACTCCAGCATGCCTGCTAAACTGGTGGACGGTCCTCCTGATCTCTGGAAAGTAACGTACAGCCGGGACCTGTATGCAGCAGAGTCTTTGATCAAGGATGGGCTCTCTCAGCATGTCTGCCTGATCACAGATATGAAGGAAGATGTTGTTCAAGTTGGCTTTCTACTTCACGAAACACTGAAAACACATGGAAAGCAGATGAAGGGCATCTCACCGTCCATGTGTAAGAATGTTTCTCAACTGCAGTCTCTCTTCAAGGACAAACCCTGCTACAATTTTATTTGTATAAACACAAAAGAGTCCAGTTTTGAAGACTCACAAAAGATAGTTGATCTTCTTGGAAGTAGCAGCCTTCCCATTTTATATCCTGTACTTCTATTTTCAGTTCACTTGGTTGGACCAGAAGGCTCTCCTTTGTGTAATAAACCTCAAGAGCTTGCAGGTATCGGAGATCTCTCCCATGAAGCAATGAAGAAAAATATTTGGGTCTATGGGCTTGTGATCAGTTTTACAAAGATTGAACAGCAGCTTCAGCAGACTGTGTGCCGGGGTGCTGCTATTATCATGGCTCTGATAAAAGAGAGATGTGCTACACTGGCAGGGCAGTTATTGGTAGCTTGAGTGCCATTAGACGGATTTAGGGGGTTGGTACCCTAAACTTTCCCAGATGGTACATCTGCAGGAAGCCTGACCTCCTCCAGATGGGACAGCTGCTGGTGGCATAATTCCTGGAGTGGGCATGACTGCATTTGGGGTTTTACCTTTGCATGAACTTGTTGACTGCACAGAAATTCAGAAATGACTGAACCTGAAGTGTTTTCCTTGTTTCCGAGCTTTAGGCACCCTAGTTTAATGAGTGCAGTGAGTGCTACAAATTAAGTCTGAGGGATATGTTTCAGAGGTTGTGTCTATAATGTATTCCTTACACAATTCCTCAAACGCAGACCACTATCTGTTACTTCTGTGTGCATTGTTTAAACATTCTAAAGAATTTAAAATGGAACCTGTCACAACTCATTGGAATTGACATATAGAGCCCTTGGTCTTGGCCGTATTACATGAGACCTTGGCCTGTAAGTCTTGGGGAGAAGTAGGTTTTAGGATCTTCTTAAAGCCTAAGGTATTCATTATCTCTTGTGTAGGTACTCTGGGAGAGAGTGCCATGGTTGCGCTCCCAGGAAGCAAAGGTGTTATGAAATGGGAGTTTGGTTATCAAATTGGAGGATTGGTAGTTTATCTAGAATGGGTTGCACAGATATAAAGCCCTTTTTTCTGTAAAAGTTTCCATGCAAGATTCCTATGGTGTTCCAGAGAGATTAATTTGATTGAGTCTTGGTGTGCAATTTTGATTTTTCTATTCAATTTGAAAAATCTTTCACTTCACAGACATATTTAAATCTAAACTGGACAATGCCAGAGATAAACACTGAATAGAATTGACAGAAGTAAACCAACAATGATTAGACGAAAGTGAAAAATCAGTAAACATCCAGTTCAACCTGGACCTGTAATAGAAGTGACTCACTTAAAGGTTCGTCTGAAAAGTAAATTTAGAGAGTAGTATTCACTGAGAAAAAAATTACACTCTGCCAATCAATCAGCATTTGTAAAGCACAACTCTGTCATGCCTAGGGGTATCTGGGTGCTGTGTCTCCGTCGAACAGCCAGGTCTTGAGTCTCTTTCTGATGTCTGCCAACGAGGGGGCCGTACGGAGCTGGAAGGGGAGGTCGTTCTAGGCCTTGGCTATGAGGTAGGAAAAGGAGAAGCCGCCGCTGCGGCGGATGCGAGGGGTGTGTGCCAGGGTGAGTGAAGAGGAGCGTAAGTGTCTGGCGGGTTGGTGGAAGTTCAGTAGATGGATGAGGTAGGCAGATCCTAGGTCGTGGAGGGCTTTGTAAGCGTGCGTGAGGATATTGAACTGGCATCTTTTCTGGATGGGTAGCAAGTGGATGTCTCTCGTGGGTGGCGATGAGGGTTCATTTAGGGAGGTTCAGGATGATTCCGGCTGCAGCATTCTGGATGGTCTGGAGTCTTCTGAGGAGCTGGATGGAGATGCCAGTATAGAGGGTGTTGCCGTCGTCGAGGTGGCGGTGAAGAAGGCCTGAATGATTTCTTTCTGGTGTTGGTTGGGATCCATCTGAAGATTCAGTGGAGCATGTGAAGTGTGTGGAAGCAGGAGCAGGCAATTGCGTTAATTTGTCGTTTCTTGGTCAGTTGACTGTCGAGTATGATGCAGAAGTTGCGTGCTTGGTCAGTCGGTATGAGTGCGAGTCCGAGTTCTGCTGGCCACCAGCTGTGGTCCCATGCAGAGGTGTTCTTCTCGAAGATCAGAACTTCAGTTTTGTCAGAGTTGAGTTGGAGGCAGTTGTCTCATCAATTTAGCTATGTTGGTCATGGTGTTGCAGAAGTTGATGTTGGTGGGGTCCTCGGTGAGGGAGAGGATCAGTTGAGTGTCGTCTGCGTAGAACGTTATGTTGAGTCCGTGGGATCTGACGACGTCTGCGAGGGTGGTCATGTAGATGTTGAACACGGTGGGGCTGAGGGATGATACTTGCGGTTCGCCGCATATTATGTCTTTGGGTGCGGTGGTGAAGGGAGGCAGTCGAATGCTCTGTGCGCCTCCTGTAAGGAAGGAGGTGATCCACTTGAGGGCGTCTTGCCGTATGCCTATATTGTAGAGTTTGTTGATGAGGGTGTTGTGGGAGACTGTGTTGAACGCCGCATAGAGGTCGAGGAGGATCAGGGCCATCGTTTGTCCACGGTCGAGGAGCTGGCATGTTTGGGGCTCTTGTTGGTTTTGTAGGTTTCAGTGGGGCGACTCTGTCGGCGCAGTCTGTGATCCAGGCAGCGAAGTTCTGAGCGACCTGGTTGAGGTCTATTCAGGCCTCTGGTTGGGAGGTGGTGAGGGTCTGTGACCACTGAGTTTCAGTGACCTTGCTCCAGCTGCAGTGGGAGGAGATCTGCTGCCTGGTGATGGTGTGCTGGGCGTTGGTGATGGTGAAGTGTACAATAGTGTTGTCAGTCCAGATGAATTCTGTGGTGTGGCTGAATTTGATTGTCACTGGAGGTGAAGATGGGGGTCGAGTTTGTCCCAGATCTCTCTGAAAAATGAATCATTAGAACTCAACTGAGTGAACACAGCATAAGGTTTTTTATTTCTGTAGTATATGGCTGTTGGCATGTTCTCCCATATCAAGATGATAAAGAGAAACCTAACCGATCAGCAGTAAATTGTTTACTGTTGACAAGAGCTTGCATCTAGCACTGTAGAAAATCAAAACTTGCAACCTCCTTGGTCCTAATGAAGCATTTTCAAGATGTTCCTTTGACCTCAGGAATGGCAAGCAGCCATACAGCTGAAGAAAGTTTTACACTTGGAAAGCTAGGGCACAAGGCATAGTGCATATGGAGCAATAAAAGGTAAAAGTTGTAGGAGGAACAACTGCTAGGATTTTAAAGATCCTGGGCCTGAATCTGAGAAAAATAACACAAGGGTGCAAAACAAGTTTTTGCAATTCTCAAAATCTTTTCTTTAGTGTGTACTCTTTTATATCGTATCACAAATACACTGTGGAAATGTATCCAGCTTTCAAGAATTAAGGGAATTCAGTAGCCACACCCAATAAATAGTTTGCACTCCAGAGATGCACGCACAGGCAGGTCACATTCATTTGTATCCCATGAGTTTGGACCAAGACTTGATTTTGTGTCTACAATTGGAAACACTAATCAACAGTATTCCCTCATGAAGGGCAGTGGTTACTGAGAGAGAGAACGGGAAGGTGTAAGTGGGCCCTACAAACTCCCTCCATTAATCTTTATGGTAAACTTTATTGTATTTGCTTATTTTATTCAGAATTCATCTAAAGTGTGAACCCTGTCACAATGTCACAAGGGCTCATGGTGCACTAAACAACAAACTCATGTAATGCAATAAAATATCACACTAAAAATAAAAGCCTAATTACAATAAAGGCAATGTGAAATGAATAAAAAAGATATACTTCAGAAAATTATACAAAATATATTTACCTGCAGCCCACACATATATAAAGAGCTCAAATCAAAAGCTTATATAAAAAGCATAGATCAGTGGTGAAGCGACAAGAGGTAGGGCTGGGGGTTTCAAAATGAAGGTGCAGCAACTGAGGGAGCCTAAGAAGAAAAGAAGTGATAGATTTTCAAGCTGTCGGAATTGCGCGCCTGTGGCAATACTTACATCATATACGACCCTCTTACATAAATCGGTTTTTTTTGTTTTTTTTTTAACCCTAGTTAGCTAGCCAGCATTGTTACTACCGAAGCAGCATCATTTGTATTGCAAAATAAACTTAAGAGATAATCAGGCAGATATTTAATAATAGGATAATTCTTTGTAATCGCCTTGTACCTGCAAAACAGCAGGCTGTGTAATTAAAACAATCTTTGAATCTAGCAACGTGGTTTTACCAATCTGAAACACATTACTACCATCCACCTAAGAAAGAGCCAGCCTAGTAGAATGGAAGTTGAAGAATGGGCTGAATGTAATTGTTGGAGTCTTTGAGATGGAATTCTTTGAGTCACCAGTCATAGGTTCTGTGTCGTCATTATCTAGACTGGATGTGCAGGATGCATACCTAGAATTGGGCTTCCCAAGTGAACAAAAGGCACTCTGTTTGAGACCTATTATGTTAAATGAATACACATTTGATCTAGCACGCAATTTATGGCAGGCACATCTTGAGACTATGAACATCAGGCTCTGAAGTATACATAGGTCTTCAGCATGGTGATAGATGCCGACCACAAAGCCAGAAAATAGATCTCTCAGTAGGCCCACGGACATGTTAAAGATTTTGGGTGAGAATATTGAAACCTTGGGCACTCTGTACAAAACAGGCATGGGGATGGAGGGCATCTTGAAGAACACGTCTGACATTTGTTTCCCCCAATATAGAAAAGATGAAAAACAGGCAAGGTGCCTCCATACCAAACCCATGCAGCCAGTAAGAATTGACAACTGTACACCATATTTGGCAGTATCAGAACCTGATAAGCAGCAAACAGGCGCCCCCACAGCCTGGGGGCCAGAGTTTATCTCCACCTCCTTATGAATTTCTAATTTCAGTACTCTGCTTGGGGTGGAACCTTAACCAATGAAGTCGCCGCTAGCTGTTCATTGGTTAGGGTTGCTGCAGCATGACAAACCTTTCAGTTGCCTTCCCCAGAAAAGGTAACCGAAAAATGGGTCTACAGTTATTAAATGTCAGCGGAGCAGCACTTCCTTTTTTAGGAGATGTGCTATTAACCCCATCTTAAAGAACCTTTCAGAAGTTTAAAGATTGGTTACCAACCAGCAACAGTGGCTGTAATACATTGAAAGATAACCTGCTAATATATTCGAACAGGAATTGAGTCATCAAAATAGGATGTTGACCTGAACTAACTTACAAGATCAAAAAGCCTAACCAGGAGATCTGTATATAATGTAAAAAAAATGCATTTTTCAAAGTAGGAAATGGCTATTAGAGTTGAAAAAAAACAAATTCATACATTTAAGAGATCAGTATATATTTTGGGGAAAGTGCATTATATTACTTTCCGGTAGCAGATACACAGCATACTTTGTATTTCTCTGCAGTAGCAGATACCCAGCGTACCATTTGTATGTCCAGAATTATTAATGTGATCTATAAGATTAACAATTGGGAAGCAGTACAGTGAAGCATTTGTCACAGGACTTGGGAGTCGTGCTTAGTGGCAAGGCACCACAGGCAGACATAATGCGGGTCCTTAACAGACACCTGCTTCTGTGTGTTGATGTTGCTCTCCAAGAGGTATTTTGAGCTTGTACCCGAGGCAGAGCAGGAAGTAGACTGGTGCTCGTGTTACTTCTTGGTCCGCTCGAAGGCCTGTAGCTTGATACCGATATTAGACATCTGAGTTCTGAACTTGTTCCTCAAAAAGAGAAATTCAAGGTAATCGCCCTAGCACAAGTTTTGCTGGCCTTGGACCACAAGGATTGGATGTCAAGGATCTGCAAGACGTACTCAGACTCATGTTTTTACGAAAGTCATGTCGGAGGTCACAGTCCATCTTCTTTGTTCAGGGATGCATGTATTCACGTACCTCGACAACTGCCTCTTTGGAAGGCGGGCTCGCTGCACCTAGTTTTGTAGAAAAGCAATGTCATTGTTGTTCAACCTGGGATTTTCAATCAAGGATTCCAAGCTTCATGTTTAAACTTCACAGAGGCTGCCCTTTATCGGAGCCATCTTGGATATGGTCTCCTTGAGAGCCATTCAATTTCTGCAGCAGGTCTGGGACATACAGGCTGTAATCCTGATGTTTTGGGTGAAAGCTACTGTTCCAGCCTTGATGGTTCTTAGGCTCCTGGGTTTTTTAGCGTCTTGCATGCTACTGGTCCTCAACTTGCACATGTGGGCCCAAAACGTGGGAAACCTTTTGGACAAAACCCGTCAAGCCAGCTCAGGACCCCTTCATTGAATCTCATTGATGGTCAATCATCTGTCAACGTCAGAGCAGACTAACTTGGGAGGCATCATCCTGCCAATCCCGATTGGCATCTGCACCGAAAGGTGCAGGACATCTTCGCGCAATGGAGCATGCCCTTTGTGGACCCTTTTTCCACCTCTGAAAACACTCCGTACACAGCATTTTGTGCTCTTGAGTTTCCCTCTTGAGGGTCTCTACAGGTTGCGTTCAACATTCAGTGGAATTTTGACCTCCTATACGACTTCCTACCTCTGCCTTTGATCCCGTGGATGATAAAAAAAAAAGTCAGAATGGATCGATCTCAGCTCATTCTGATAGCCTCGGACTAGGCTACCTGGTCTGGTACTCTAAACTCTTGACTGACAAAATGCCCTCCACTTCGGCTTCCTCTATGGGAGGATATGCTGCCCCAACAGCATTGTAGAGTTTTGCACTCACGCCTCAACAGTCTAAACCTTAGTGTGTGGAGATTGAGGCAGAACCAACAGAAAGATTTTGACCTCTGTCTGAAGTAGCAGATATCATGCTGCCTTCTGCCCTTTCACCAAATCTTAATATTCAGGCTGCTGGGCTAAATGGGTCACCTGGCATGAGGAGAAGCGAGTTGACTCACAAGAGGCAATACTGTCTGATGACTTTTTATTATTTGTATTATAATGGCTTTGCAAGGCTTTGCAGGGGGCATGCTTAAGGTTTACGTTAGGCCCCTTCAGCCCTTCTTAATTTCCAGACAAACCGTCATTATTTAAATCACTTATGTGATACTTTTATTTTAAAGGGCTTTCAGGCATGTTTTCCCCATGCTGCAGTCAATCAAATAAAACTTTATTCGGCCAGAGGCCATAAAAGCATAACACAGAGATAAAAAAACATACAATCCATTTTTAGAAAAATCCAGCTGCAGATAACTTTAAAAGTCTCATACACAGATCGGAAAGATGCATGAAAAATCGAGGTTCGACCTCGGTAAACAATACATTAGGTTTCATATCTATTCTCAATCTAAAAAGTGTTTTTTATAAAAACTTTATACAGAATACCACAACTCCCACAAGCCTAGAGATTGCAGATATATTAGCCCTTCTTTGTGGGATCTCCGGTTCGATTTGCGAAGAAGTTTGGCCAAAAAGGAGCATATCGGCTCCATGTATAAAGTGCAGAATTATATAAAGTGACTGGTGCTCTGTGTTGAAGTGTCATCATACCTGCAAGGTGGGAGAACCCTACTCCAAATCCCTCCTGTGGGAAAAACATGTCCTCGTACATCTGCATGCTTCTTAATCTGTCTATAAGAGAGGGTCATCTCCCTATGGAATGGAAGGCGGCACAGGTCATTCCTATTCGTAAGAACACCAAGGTCCCTATGGAAGATCTTTCCAATCTCCGGCCCATCTCTTTATTACCTCTCCTGAGCAAGTTACTGGAAAAGTACATCAATAAACTCCTTTCTGACCATGTCGAATCTACTGGTAGTCTGGATTCCTCTCAATCTGGTTTCAGGCCCAAATACAGCACTGAGTCTGCCCTGGTGGCTGTCACAGATAATATCAGGGTGACCTTGGTTAGAGGCCAATCCACGCTTCTCGTGCTGTTGGACCTCTCTGCCGTATTCAACAGGGTCTCTCACCAGATCTTGCTCAGGAGACTGGAGGAAATTGGACTCAGAGGACCAGCCCTTGAGTGGATGATGAGTTTTCTCTCCTCCGGCTCTCAGACTATTAATCTCGGCCCTTTCCGGTCTAAATCTATGGAGCTGACCAAAGGAGTGCCACAGGGCTCATGTTTGAGCCCCACCTTGTTCAACATATATATCGCTCCCCTGGCCAACCGCATTAGGACCTGTGGTTTCACTTCTATATCATACGCTGACGACACTCAGCTTCTCTTCTCATTCAACAAATCCACTCCTTCAGTTCAGTCTACCTTCTCTTCTGGACTGATGGCTATTTCCAATTGGATGAGGAGCAATTTCCTTCAATTCAATGTAGGGAAGACCGAGATTATGCTCTTCGGAGAGGCACCTCTGATGTGGACACCGGACTGGTGGCCGATGGATCTTGGTGCTCCCCCTGCAACAAAGAATCTTGTCAAGAATCTGGGTATTTGCCTAGATCAGTCACTGACCATGAAGGAGCATGTAGCCTATACCGCTGGCTCCTGCTTCCATGTGCTGGGTCTGTTACGGCGAGTCTTTCCTTTTCTCCCAGAATCCTCACGTAAAACCCTCATCCAGACAATGGTATTAAGCCGCTTAGATTATTGCAACGCTCTCCTGGTCTCAGCCAATGAGTCCTCGTTGTGGAGGTTGCAAGTAGTTCAGAACACCGCGGCGCGCCTTGTCTTGAATGCCCCCCCCAGAACTACCTCACTTCCTCTCCTCCAACAGCTTCATTGGCTCCCGGTGCGCAAGCGTATTAACTTTAAAACCTGCTGCACTCTTCATAAGGCCTTGTATGACAATGGCCCCTCCTACCTTGCTGAGAAATTTAACCACTATGTCCCTTCCAGGACCCTTCGCTCTGGAACCAAATCTCTTCTCCAGGTCACTCGGGTCAGGAAATCTAGGTTGGGCGCGAAAGCTTTCTCCTACCTTGCTCCCCTTTATTGGAATCAGCTACCCATCCACCTGAGACAATGCCCCGATTATCTCCAATTTAGAAAGCTTCTCAAAACCACTTTGCTCTAACTTGTCCCGTCAGCCTTCTCGTAGCATTGCCGCAGCGCAGAGATACCCCTTCGGGGGTAATTAAGGCGCTCTACAAAACTTATAAATAAATAAATCCCTCCTGTGGGAAAAATAAGTTTAAAATGCTATGTTTCCGGTCTGAATATTGTTAACCAGTACCAGTGGGTTGGATTCTCTAATTACCCTAGATATGGCTCCAAGCTATGTGTTGTAGAAACAGAGGCATATCTGACAATGGAAACTTTGGCATGGGCAAGTTCTAAGCATGCGTTTGTGCAGTACCGTCCAAGTAGTGCCGTTTAACACACCGTTTGTGTCTGTGCCTAATGATGGAGGGGTTATCATACAGATCCGTGAGACCCAATGTGTTAAAAGTATTTTTTATGTAGGATAACCATGGAATCTGATTTGCCTTATCTAATAACAAGCAGTCGGCAATACAGGTTCAAGTTGCTGCTGTCTCGGGTGTGCCCCAGATTTTTACCCTGAGCAACAGTGGGGCCAAGCCAATCAAGTCTTCCAAGTATGTCAACCCCAGTTCTTCATGGCATATTAAAGTGGCTGTGCTACCCGGGACTGACCGCAATCTACGGGTAAAACTATTTTCTGCTCTTTGGAGGGTCCCAGCTTTGTTGTAGCCCCACAACATCTCCAGCCGAGATGCATTTACTTTTGTAGAGGCTTAACATTTCATTTAGTGGCTTATGTTGCAGTTTTCAAGCAAATCTAAAAATTGCTTCCAAATTCCTATTAAAGGACTGGAATCTTACTGTTAGGAGGGCTACCCAACTAAGGGGTCGAATACAATGTCGGTCGGAATGGTTCAGAATCGGATTCGGGTCTGCCGAATCCGATTCGGAACCAGTCTTTCCGACCGATTCGGACAGCTTTCCGATCAACCGATTTACAATGTTCCGAAAGTGTTTGGACATTCCGAGTCGGTTCCGGATGGCAATCGTAGGAACCGAGTCGTTCGGAGCCGACTCGTACAGGTCTACGGACCGCGTTTTTGACCGAGCGGTTACAATGTCTGATTCGTACAGCCTTTCCGAATCGTTTTTCCGACACGGATCAACTGTCGGAATCTGACTTTGGAGGCCCGTAGCAGGGCCTCCTTCACCTGGAGCCTTCCGAATGGGGCCCATGGGGTACCCTAGGGACCCCCCTTTCAGACCATGCACAGTGTGGCAGGCACCAAGGGGTGCCCACCACAAGGTGCTCAATTTTCCCCACACACTCCTTTCTTCAATGGGAGCCTGTATATTCAGTCGGAATACAGGCTCCCATTGAAGTCAATGGGAGTCCGACCGAATGGTATCTGGAACCATCGTAATCGGTTGGCCGGACTCTCCAAATCCGATTCGGTCGGAAACCATTCTGAGACCGATTCGGCCAGAATGCTTTCCAGCCGACATCATAATCGACCCCTAAGTGTTCGATTTAAAAAGAATTGCCAAATAGTTGAAATTCTTTACTTTCGCTAAAGGCCATCTATTCTAAAGATTTTGACTTGGTGCTCGGTCGACCGCATGTCATGACGAAGAACTTTAAAATATGTTAACTTGGAGATCTAATAGAATCTGGAGCCCATTTGCTTTACAGACAATCAGTACCGCATCGTCCGTGTACAGCAAAATGGAAACTGACTTGTTCCCCATTCTTTGCACACCCTTCCCGTTCTCCATCAAAAAGGAATGTATCCCATTTATTTATATCAAGAAGAGAAAGGGGACCAAGATGCATCCCTGCCTGTCACCCCGGGTAGACTTAATATGTGTAGAGCATTCGCCTGAGGCACCGTAGCGCATTCTTATTGTAAGATCTTGCTGGAACCGTCGTATGAGTGTTAAGAGTTCCTGTTCCACACCCATCCCTCCCATTAGGTCCCACAACTTATCACGATTCGCAAGGTCGAACGCACTTGATAAATCGATGAAGACCAAATACACTGATTCATTTTTGTCCTTCGTATGTTTTCCCAGGATTAGATAAAGATTTAAGCATTGCTCTGTTGTCCCTAAACCAGGTCTAAAGCCAAATTGGGCCTCAGAATATTTGCTGAGGCCCATTCTTCTAGACGGGCCAGTAAAACTTGTCTCAAAATTTTATGCTAGTGTCGATCAGTGAAATCGGCTGATAGCATGACGGTTGAGACCAATCCCCCTTTTTAAAAATTGGGACCAATAGGGTGGTCTTCCACTAGTCAGGAACAGAGCCCATGGTTATGATAGTCTTCAGTCATGGCTCCAGACCACTCCAGTGTTAAACTTTTATCTAGATCAATAATCCTATAAATTTGTAAAGGAAACCGAAGTGAAAAAGGCCACAGGGGATGCCTTTGGGATCTTCAGTACATGGTGAAAAAAAGAACTTAGTCCAATTGCCACTGAGCCTCATTTTGTGATAATAGAGCAGACTGCTACATTATAATGGCTAATTTCTCTTTAATAGGGCTGCTGCCTAGCTAGTCACGATTAGCTAGCCATGATTAGCTGTTTCTCTAAAAGAAGGTAAAAACAGTGGTTTTTTTTTATTAATAAATGTTTTTTAATTCTATTTGGAATATTAAAATACCAGACATGTCTTTATAGAGGAAATGTTAAACGATGGGAAGCATATTTTTTTCGGCAAAGAAGTTATTCTTTGAAACTAGTGTTCCTGGATTTTGCTCATCGTTGTTGTACAACGTTTAAGAATTTTGATATTTGTTTTATCTTGTAGGTCGGTGTGTTGTACTAATAAAAGAGCTGATTAGATAGAACAGGATTAGTGAGTCCCAAAGGAGAAGGGGGCCTAGGCAAATACACAAAAATCCACACCGGAAAACCCGCAAAGGACAAGATTCAAAATTCCTAAACAAGAAGGAATATTTAGAAATTAAGAATCATTACAGAAGGCAAAAAAGATTAGTTTAGGCAATTCAAATCAGCAGGAGGATAACAAAAGTCAACCTCCAAAAATAGAGAGTCCAAACTGTCATAGGGACATGCTCGATAGGAGTGTCAGAAAAGTCTAAATATGGAAACAAATAACAGTATGACATAAAAACTGCTCAGTATGGAATCAAGGAAAGGTCTGGTATACATCCCAATAGGGCACTTTTTATAGTTTGCGTAGTGTGAAGTGGCTATCTGAGCTGTACAAATAGAAGTTTGTTGTATCTTACACAAGTTCATCTTATCATGAACAAATGTATCCTTCAAATCGCACAACCTCCAGCTTCAACTTGTCAGCTTCAACTGGCTATATTTAGAATGTCATTTTTATTGAGCGGAAATCGTGATATATGAACACAGCTTCCTGCCTACATCTCAAGGCCGGCAGAGCGGGATAAGAGCATGAGTACACAGCTTGTAGGCACACAACACGGAGGCCGGCCGCGTAGGAAGCAAAAGTGTAAGGCATTCGGTGTTGACTTCCAGTTTCATGACAACAAAGATGAAACTAAGATAAAACAAAAGGAATACAACATAGACAAAAATCCCCCCTAGCCCACCCCCACCCCTCTCCGCACCAGCACTACCTTTCTAAACGCGCTCATATCAACGAGCATTATTCAATAAAGGGTCTATGCTCAAACTGTCAGCTTTTGGATGTGACCGAGAGGCTCTAGTGGTAGCAACTTAAGGATCTGTAGGTATTTAGGGCATGTCACCTCTCAAGTCTTTCATTAGCAATTGCAAAAAGGGGCCCCACAATTTCGTATAATCTTGCCCCTTCCCTTCCACAATGAGAGACATGCGCTCCATAGCCAATAGATGCCACAAGCGATGAACCCAAGCCATTACCTCAGGTGTCGTAGTCGTCCCCCACAGAGCTAGGATGACCTGTCTGGCTGCCAGCAGCGCTAACGCTATCTGCCTACCTCGGAGGGACCTTAACGGGAAGATTTTTGGGTGAGAGAGGCCCAGGAGCGTTTATTCTGGGGAGCGGGGCAGTGCAATCTGAAACGCAGCATCAATGTCATCAAGAACCGCTGTCCAATAGCGATTCAGTTTTGGACAGTGCCAGAGCAAATGAGCTAAGGTCCCAGACATCCCACAACCCCTCCAACAAAGGTCAGTTTTGTTCTTGTCCCAGGAGTGCACCCGGTCAGGGGTGTAGTACCAGTACATGACTACTTTAAAAGCGGACTCCGCCCCAGCTGTGCTATGTGCAGTATGGTGTGTTCTGTAAAGAATGTGCTCCCACTCCTTAGGGGTTAAGGGCCTATCCAATTCTGTTTCCCAGCGCACCTGAGCTCTTGTACGGTGTCCTGAGGGGTTTGTCATAAGCATGGAATATAGTTCGGAGATAAGCCGGCGATCGTCCGTCTTGCGCACCAACCACCTTTCGAACGCAGTGAGGGGCCTGGACATGCGGGCGTAATTGGCGGGCCTGGTAACCCAGTGACATACCTGACCATAGGGAAATGCCTCCGTTGCTAGGAGATCATAATCCTTTCGAAGTTGCTTAAAGGGGATCAACCCCTCCGTATCGAAAAGGGACCCAACCCCCTTGCAGCCTTCCTCTGGAACACTGCAGATGCCTGCCCCGGTGGGAAATCAGGGTTGTCCACGATGGGGGACATAGGCGAGGGAAAGTACGTCCACCCTTTCGATACGGCCACTCTGTCCCACCTTGAGGGTAGGCGAGGTAACCGGGGAGGAGTATAGCCCCCATGCTCTGTTTGCGGGGTAACCACAGTTCCCTCCAAATGTTCACACCAGCGACTGATCCATAAAATTCCAGTGTTTACTGGACAGAGGCCTATACCATTCCACTAGGTATCGAAGGCATGATGCTTGGTAGTAGCCGCCTATTAGGGGGAGACCCAATCCACCCTGATTTGACCCAAGTCATTTGAGCAAGAGAGAGACGTGGCTTTTTCCCTTCCCAAACAAACCTATTAATAAGAGATTGTAATTTTTTAAGCGCTCCGGGCGGCGGGGTCATTGGGAGCATCTGAAATAAATACAGGATGGGCGGGAGAACAGTCATTTTCACCGCTGCAATCCTCCCGAACCATGCCAACCGAAGGCGCGACCAGGCGTCCAGCGCCTTGGTCGTGTGTTCCAGTAGCGGGGCATAATTTAGCGAGACCGTCTTAGTAATGGACGGAGTCAGCTTAAATCCCAGATATGTTATATCGGTCTGCGTCCAGTGGAAGGTGAAACTCCTTTGCAGGGTCTCCACGTCAGCAGGGGGGATTGATAGGTTCAGGATCAGCGATTTACCTAGGGTCACTTTAAATCCAGAGACTTCCCCAAATGCAGTGAGTTCATCAAGCAAAGCGGGTAGGGTCGTCTGGGGCTGTGTGAGAGAGAGGATCACATCGTCTGCGTACAGACTAATTTTATGTACGTCCGCTCCGAACTTAAGACCAATGACACGATGGTTAGCCCGGATCCGCTGAGCGAAAGGCTCCATATAGAGCGCAAATAAAAGCGGGGACAGGGGGCATCCCTGGCGCGTCCCTCAGGCAATGGAAAAGAAGGCCGATCTGCACCCATTAACCCGCAAGAACGCCTTAGGCGCGCGATATATGCACCTAATCCATTTCAAGAAATTATCACCGAGCCCATAGCCACGTAGCACTGCGAATAAATAGTCCCAACCCACACGATCAAAGGCCTTTTCGGCGTCTATTGATAATAGAAAGGCCTGTCGTCGGGACCGCTGTATGCTATCGATGAGGTGTAAAAGCCTTTTGGCATTGTCTCCCCCTTGCCTTGTGGGAATAAAACCCGATTGATCTGGGTCTATAATGTCGGCCATAAGGGGATTGAGGCGCGCCGCTAGAATTCCCGTAAAGAGCTTCGCGTCGATGTTGAGGAGCAAAATTGGTCTGTAGGACCCGCATTCCAGTGAGTCTTTACCAGGTTTCAAAATGACGGAGATCGCCGCTTCAGACATCGAAGGCGTCACCTCCCCTGTCGTTAGAAAGGAATTAAACAATTTGGTTAAAAAGAGAGCCAGCTCCGCACAAAACGTTTTATAAAAGGAGGCCGGGAATCCATCCGGACCCGGCGATTTGGCCAATTTCAATCTAGAGATGGCCGAAATCACTTCCTCTATGCGGATTTCAGAATCCAGCTCCTCCGTCACGATTCTGGCAAGAGGCGTTATCCCACACGTGTTCAGGTATGCGCTCGGGTCTTGCGGCAGGGGGTCCTGCTCTGTGTATAGGAGGTTGTAAAAACTACGGAAGGTTTCCACAATTTGCTCGTCGGCACATTGTTCTACTCCGGAGTGATCCCGCACTGCTTGAATTGGGGACGTCTGTGTCTTAGCCCGCAGTATATTTCCTGCACTTATCACTGCTAAGGTAAAATTTGTGGCGCAGCCGTAGGAGGGCATGCTCCGCTCTGTCCAGATCAAAGTGTTTTAACATACGTCTGCGATTCTCCAGTTCCCGCCACACTCGCGGAGCCCCAGTGCGCTTATGGATCGATTCTAGCTCTCCTACCTCCCTCTCCAACTCAGAGCGCTTTACCCTACGCAGCGCGTTATAAGTTGCCGCAATGGCGATGAACTCCCCTCGCGCTACGAGGTTTAGGGCCTCCCATACCGCTGACAGTGAAGTGGAGCCTACATCATTGACCTGAAAGTAGTGCACTATAGTGTCCCTTATGCGCTTAACCACGTCTTCAGAGTGTAATAGATTCTCTCTAAGCCGCCACCCAGGGGGGAATGCTCGTGTGTGCTGCGCAGGTAGAAGGACAGAAATTGGGGCGTGATCAGAAAGAGAGCGGGGCTCAATTGTGGCTGAATGAAGGCTAGACATGAGAGAAGTAGAGGTCAAAAAGTGATCGAGCCGAGCATACGTTTTATGCGAGGCAGAATAATATGTATAGTCCCGCTCTGTGGGGTGTTGAGTACGCCACACATCATGCAACCCATTATCCTCCAGCCATCCCTTCCCTGCAGCGGCGAGAGCCCCAGTCTGATGCGTCCGCTGTCCCGACCTGTCCAACCCTGCGTCCATCACGAGATTCAAATCTCCCCCAACCAGAATCGCTGCATCCGGGGAAGAAAGAACCTCTGCTAAGGCTGAAAGAAGGAAGGGTTCCTGTTTCTCATTGGGGGTGTAAAGCGATCCAATAGTGAGGTGTGCCTCCCCCCATTGTACCCTAATGACCAACAGTCGCCCCTTTATTTCTGCCACAGTCGATATTACCTTGCACGGGCAGCGGGCCCCCAACAAGATAGCTACTCCATTTTTCTTTGACGGCCCAGTGGACCAAACCTGTTGTGGGAATTGCTTGTCGCGCATGGTGTCTTTGGAAAGCAGATGCGTCTCCTGGAGGAGGCAAATGTCACTCAGCATTTTCAAGGAGGGAAAGCACTGCAGCTCGTTTTATAGGATTATTTAGCCCACGAACATTTAGGCTCACTACCTTAAGATCCTTACCCATGTACTATATGTAGAGCATGCAGTGCAAAGTGCTAGCCCCTTGTCCGACAAACCTCTGACAACCCACATAGTCCCTGTCTCGCTTACCAAGAGGCTGCTCTGGCGCGTGGGCTGGTGCGGAGAACCCCATTGTAACCCCAAAAAACCCCATCCCCAGAAAGGAAAAAACGCTAAAACACCGAGGAAAAAAGGATTCAAAAAGAAGAACATGACCAAAGTCTGTCACAGAAGTTAAAGTCCAGGGGATCGTGGCTGAGACAACTGTCCAGCCCGTGAAGGGTCTGACACATGTCCAACTTGTTGCAGAAGGACCGCCAAGAAGATGATCCGGACACTCCCTTCCATCCCCCCGGCGCCCCTCTATGTGCCCATCTCGGAGCCATCAGCTGCATACCTCACGGGGTGGCCGGACGGTCCGATACTTGCGATGGGGTGGAAAGCACCACCTCTCTTTCTCTATCCCTCGTGGCCTGATCGGGTTTCTTGACTGGTGTTGTCTTGCCTACTCTCTACCATCCTGTGGAGCGGCGTACGCGCTGTGATCTGGGCCGTTCAGCGTCCTCCGTTGGATTGGTATTTTCGAGACCAATGTCCTCCATTGCTTCCTCTAGCGATCAGATTTGCAGCAGCTTGCCATGATGTTTGAATATAAGGCGGAAGGGGTGTCCCAACGAGTAAGGAACATTGTTCTCACGCAGGTGAGTCGTCACCGCTTTTAAATGCCCGTCGCTTGAGGAGTGTGGAGGCCGCCAAATCCTGGAATATGTCTGGTTGGTGTCCGCGGAATTGCATGGATTGGGCCCCTCGTGCTTTCCGAATAATGCGTTCCTTCAATTGGAAATCATGTACACACACGAGAATGTCAGGCGGAGGCGCTTTGTTACCTCGCGGGAGGCCCACTCGATGGACACGGTCCATTTGTATGTTTGTTACCTCATCTTCCCCAAGGATCTGCTGGAACAGTGCACTGACATTTGCCCTGAGGTCGTCCCCTTCCTCTTTCCACGGAACGCCTCTAATCCTCACATTGTTCCGCCTGGAACGGTTCTCCAGGTCTTCTGCATGAGCTTGAAGATCGACGTTCTGCTCTCTAAGGCGTAGCATGTCTTGTTGCAGGTGATGGAGCTCTTCGGCCCTGTTGACGTCGTGTTCTTCGAGGGTCGCTACACTCTCCCCGATTTCATCCACATCACGACGCACCTCTTTCAAGTCCGCCGCCAGTTGGGACCTGAGTTCCTGGATGTCGTCCTTTATGGCCGTGAAGAGCTCCACCATGAATGCTTTAGTCGCTGGGGACTCGTCGCCCTCCATCGTGCTTGCCGCCTTCTCACCCGTGGTCAATGACTGCCCCGACTGCTTTAGGAGGAGTTCCTTCAGTGACTTCTCCTTCCTAGCGCGCGCTGCTGCCATGTCGTGCGCCTTCCGTCGCGTACACGATGAGTCCCAGCTTCTGCACTAGTTACTGATGGGGGCGCAGGCTACTCCCGTTGGGCGAAAATAGTAGGGCTGGATACGCTGCCTCTTGCGCTTCCCTGTGTTGTCGTGACCTGGTACAGAGGCCTAACAATCACCGGGTCTTCGGGCCCACAGTTCCGACCCACTTCCCATGTCGTACCCCGTCGAGTAACACGTACCTCCACCCGTGCACTGGGGCACCTGTACGCCGCTGGTGTTTCATGTGCCCCTCCGGACGTTGCCTCTTTGAAACACTCCGTCCGCCGATCCGCGGACCGCTAAGGCCCCACACCAGGCCCACTCTCTCTGCCGCTTGTCTGAAGGCAGCACACAAGTCACCGCCCCAGGGGGAAGCAACGCAGCGCACTCCCCGGTTGTGACTGCCCGAAAGGCGTCTGATCCAGCAGCTCACTGCCCACTCTGCGCGCTGCCCAGGTGTCGTCTGCGCCTCCCTCCCTGTGCGCAGGCCCGTCGGCGCCGTCACATCATGCCATCCGAAGTCAGGGTCTATAGCGCTGTGCCCCAGGCGCGGTGTCTCTTAATCACGCTGGTGGTTCGTCTACATACTGCGGCGGATCTCCGGAATCCACTGGCAGCGAGAGCCGCACTCGAGATGTACACCATCCGCCGATCTGCGGACCGCTGAGGCCCAGTCTAGGCCCGGCCTCCTCACTGTGCTCCCAGTCCTCTCACCCGCTTAGCCGGGGCCGTCAGCTGGGGGGGGGGGCAAGTTATCGGGCTGCCGCCTGGACCATGCGTCGCTCGAGATGCCCCCGGCCACCGATGAGGGCAAGCAGTCAAAGGCCCCGTATCAGCCCGGCGGCCGGATTCACCTCGCGCCGCCGAGCAATGGCACTGCCCAGAGATGCAGGACAGCACTCACTTCGTCAGGGTACAGCGCACTGGCAAGGCCCGGATCATCTCCCAGGCCACGGGCGGGTCCGTATAGGCCTCACACACACGTGAGCTCGGAGGCGTCGTTGCACCGTATGTTCGTCAGCGCTTCTCGCCACAGGGGATCCCCGAGTCACTCCGGTGATCTGTCCTGCCGACTCGTGGACGGATGGCCCCGGGAACAGGCGATATCACAAGGCTATTAAACGGCAGCGCCGGAGGGACACAAATCTGCGTCCTACTGCGCCGCCATCTTGGCCACGCCCCCCCAACTGGATATATTTAGAACTTTTTACCACATCACTCGGTATGTTATCTTTACAATGAATCATTTACATGGACTTACATTTACAATGCATTTTTTATTGCATGTCATTTACACAGATTTACATTTACATAGCATTTTTAACAATGCGTTGTAATTCTTAGTCTATGTAGTGACATGTTTGCATTTCTCATTTTAGGAACGGGTTAGAAATGTAATATAGGGGCAAAGGCCAGGAAGTAATTTAGCATGTAGAAAGTGCTAAAAATATAACTTCATCTTTATTCAGGTTACATTTTATTTTAGATGCAAAAACAACAGTTGATGGACAGAATGCAGAACAATGTCATACATTCACCCCAGTACAGAGATCTGGGCCTAAATCCATCGTTTTTTTGCTCACCATGCCATTCCAGTTTGAACCCAGCCATATGCAAATCAGTCTTGACCCTGTGCCTTATGGGAACAGTCCAGCCCGAACTGCCAAGCCAGGGCCTCCCTGGACTGGAAACAAGCATCCTAGGACCGGTTTCGGGGTTTCACCCCTCTTCAGCCAGGATAGCTTGATTCCAGTGGCATGGAGAGCACGGGACCCACGTCTGGGCATACCCGTCCCACTCGGGATGACAAATGCAAAAACAACAGTTGATGGACAGAATGCAGAACAATGTCATACATTCACCCCAGTACAGAGATCTGGGCCTAAATCCATCGTTTTTTTGCTAGCCATTCCAGTTTGAACCCAGCCATATGCAAATCAGTCTTGACCCTGTGCCTCATGGGAACAGTCCAGCCCGAACTGCCAAGCCAGGGCCTCCCTGGACTGGAAACAAGCATCCTAGGGCCGGTTTCGGGGTTTCACCCCTCTTCAGCCAGGATAGCTTGATTCCAGTGGCATGGAGAGCGGGACCCACGTCTGGGCATACCCGTCCCACTCGGGATGACAAATGCAAAAACAACAGTTGATGGACAGAATGCAGAACAATGTCATACATTCACCCCAGTACAGAGATCTGGGCCTAAATCCATCGTTTTTTTGCTACCATGCCATTCCAGTTTGAACCCAGCCATATGCTATGTCTGAACTGGGGTGGCGTGGTGAAGCAAAATAACGATGGATTAAACCCATCTGTGACTGGGGGTGAATGTTTGCCAATGTGCAGCATTCCGTCCATCATCTTGTGTGTTTTACATTTTATTTTAGAACGGGTTTTTAACGTGATATAGGAGCAAAGGGTGGAAATTATTTAAATTAAAATATTTTTCAACTTTAAATTTGGAATTCTTTCATGTTTGCGATCCACATTTTTTAAACTGATTTGAAGAGTAAAATAGGGGCAAAGGGTGGGTAATAATTTAATTTGTAAAAATTGCTTTAAAATAGAAGTTACTCTACTTTCAAAATATTTTTTTTTTTCGAACAGATCTTTAAAGTTTTTGGCCAAAGCTTGAGAAGTATTTAAAATAAACTGTATTTTAAAATTCAGATTTGAAATTCTTTCATGTTTGCATTCCTCATTTTAGTAACAGGTATAGGAAAGTAATATAAAGGCAATGGGTGGAATGTAATTTAGTTTGTAGAGTACTTAAAAATAGAACATAATCTCTATTGAGATTACATTCTATTTTAGAATGGGATTTTAAAGTGATATCGGAGCAAAGGGTGGGAATTATTTAAAATAGAATATTTTTCAAGTTTAGATTTGGGATTCTTTTTTGTTTCCGATCCACATTTATGGAATGGGTGGAAAGATTAAAATAATGGCAACGGGTAGGTAGTGATTTAGTTAGTACAAATTACTTGCACATAGAAGATCCTCTTTTTTCAAAATACTTTCTATTTTTAAATTTACATCAAATTTCTAAACTGTAGCAGAAACATACATTAAAAAGAATTGTGCCTTTACCTAAAAATCCAGTAGATGGCAGTGTTGAATCTTGAATACATCTGTACACTGGTCAACTTTCTGAATGTGAAAGCAAGGACAAATAATTTGCATAAAATGTTACCAGCATTGAAAAATACTAAATGTTGAATACATTAAAATGTATTAAAAGTCGATGTAAATTTGTGCGTTGTAAAAAAAAAAAAACGTGATGTACTTGTTTTTATTGTATGTGTTTACCTTGACATGCCTGATATCCTATGATTACTTCACAATATAAGAATTATAAGATTCCACATTCTAAATCCACGCACACCTCTCCTTTACATATCAATATTAAAATAATATTTATAAAACAATTCATAAGAATATGAACTGATAGTGAAGTCAATTAATAAACAAAACCATACTTCATGGATACAAAAATACCATGAAGTATGTGAGGGAAAGAATACATTTTATCCCTTTGGCTCATAAACCTTTAGATACCCTCCCAAAACACAATTTTTCCATCTTCTAAAACCTCCAGCATTTGTTTTTACTTTTGTTGTCTTAGATTGAGAATATTTGCTCTGTCCCTTCATCATACAATTTGTCTTCTTTACTACTAGCCAATCATCACAATTGTGATTCATTTACGTTGTACACTCTTTGTTCTGTTGTTATAAGGTCTTTCATATGTTTTTGCAAACCTGCAACTCTTTCCCTCATGTTTTAACGATTCACTCACACCTGACTTTACTTCTGAAACCACATAGAAGATTCTTTAGTAGCATGCTCTCTCACTTTAGGTGCTGAGAAAGGTGATACCCCAGTTGTTGAGTGTGGTGTTAGTGTGCCCAGATCCTTTTGTTTAGTTCTTCTTTGCATGACAAACCATTTGGTAATTAAAGTTGGATATTCTCCATCACTATTGTATTTACATTTTCTACTAAAGCATTAGCTTGTGATCAAAACAGTGCTACCTTTTAATGTTTTATATCAAACTCACAAATGTCGTCAAATTTCTTCATCCGGCTCATATAATGGCCATAAAAGGCATTTACAAAATAAACAGTAAGATAAGGAGTGCATTTAGTATTAAAAAAAATTATTACATCTACAATTCGTCTAATTACAAGGATCAAAAAGTGCAGACAGCATATCGGCATGGGATATTTTTCCATTTATAACAAGTCCAACTTACCAATTAAATCTGACATTGCTCTTGTGATAACTTGCACTCTATTATCGGTTACTACCACCCTGGGTATCACTTCTTCCAAAACTATTTCCTTGCCTTTTAAGTGGTTACCCGATTCATTGCCCTCACCACAAACAAGGTACTGTGATAATCCACCAAAACCACAAGGAAGCGACTTCTTGGTTCCTAATCTATCAATTGGTCAAATAAAATCAATAGCCAATATCCCATATGGTATTTCAGGTAATTCTATACACATCACAGGTGGTTATCTAATTACTTTAGTTGTATTACTGTTACCACATGAATGACAATCCCATCCATTTTCCCCATCCTCTCAGTCCATACTTATTTTTAAAAATATCTTTATTGGTTTTGTGGTTTACGGCGTTTCATAGAAAATACAGCAAACTTTACTTAAGGTGCCAAACATGCACCTGACAACAACAAATAAAACAAAAGAGGCCCTCACCCACACCCACCCCTAACCGTCACAGAAGGGCAATTGCACCACATCCTCACATATCGAAAAGATCACAGTTATGGTTACAGTAGCGCTCTCGAACCTTTCACAATGTCAGTCGGTGCCAGGGAGTCGCAGTCCCCTACAAAAGAGGAATATCATGGTGCATCAACCGTCCACCCCACACCTTGTGGAACTTGTGTGGGCATCCCCTACTCATATATGTGACCCTCTCAGCAGCTATGTACAGATCCATCCCTCTTTTCCACTCCGTCAATGTCGGGGCCTCGGGTACCGCCCAGTATCTTGCCACGTTGCACTTAGCCACCACCAACCCCACATTGTAAGACAAGACCTGGGACCTAAGAATGTTGACATCTCCTGGAATTCCCAACATCACATACTTGGGCTCAAGGGTGATGGCCTCACCCACCACCTGAGTCAGTTCTCTTACCACCCACGCCCAGTATCTCTGGATGACCGGGCAGCTCTAAAGTGTGTGAATGTATGAGTCCCTTTCATCCCCACATCGGAGGCAGTTTGAGGAGGATGTCTGACCCATGTGATGTTATCTTTCCCTGTCATAATATACCCGATGCAGGATTTTCAGTTGCGTTAGGGTTAGGCGAGATTTTATTGCCACCTCCCTCGGGTACATCAACGCCGCCTCCCAATAAACATTTTACAGGTTTTCCAGCTCCAGACCCCACCTCTTCCTCAACTTGAGCAACTTATTCGGCATATGGTTATTGAGTGTTCTATATGTAGCGGTTATGGATTTGGAAGACAACTCCTCTCGTAGAAGTTGTCCCTCGAGTGGAGAAGACTCGGGCAGATCCTGTGGCGCTATGTTCTCCGACCCCCAGGCCTGGTGAAGCTGGGCGTATTTCAGAAATTGGTTGGTGTGCATAGAGTATTCCCATCAGAGTGATGCAAACAGTACCAGATCACCATTTTTAGAGAGATCTCCCACTCTGGAGATCCCCAAGAGGTCCCAAACTCTAAACCCCCTAAGTTTTCCAATCTCTTTCAACCACACTCCCTCCCAGAGTGACTTCTCTCTGGTCAACTTGCCTGCCCATCCTATTCATCCAGTAGCTTTCCGCCAGGCCTGGTTGTATGTTTGAACAACGAGTTCCCCAACCACGACTTCCCTAACAACGAGGTCGCAACCACGACTTTGTCTAAACCACGATTTTTTTTACCACGCATTCCTTTACCACGATTTTTCGTGGTAAAGGAATGCGTGTTAAAAAAAATGCTTTCCAACTAGTACCCCGATCCCCCCCACCCCTTAAAAACGAATTCCCCCAGCCTAAAAGTAAACACGATCACCCACACACACTAAACTAATTCCCTCCCACCCTAAAAATATACTCGATCACCAACACATCCTTAAACCAAACACGATCACGCACACCCCCTAAAAACTAACCCCAAACCCCTAAAAACTAACCCCAAACCCCCCCAACCCCTGCATACTAACACCAATCTCCCCCGCCCTCCTAAAACTAATTCCCCCACTCTAAAAATAAACACGATCACCCACAAACCCTAATAACTAATTCCCCCTTCCCTAATAATATACACGATCACCCACACACCCTAAAAACAAACACAACACCATTTTAACTAATTCCCCCACCTTAAAACTAAACCCCAAACCCCTAAAAACTAAACCTAAACCCCCACCACCCCCTGAAAATTTACCCCTCTTACCTGTTCCTCGACGATCTCCTCTGCGACGCTCCTTGGAACTCCGCCCTGCCCGAACACTAGACCGAATCAGCCTTAACCACGCACATGCGTGGTTAAGGCTGAGTCGTTGTTCGGGCAGGGCGGAGTTCCGCTTTCGTGACTCCGTTGTTCAGGATGTTTCCCCCAGGCCTCTATCGCCACTCGAGTTGCTGGCAGCAGTCGCTGCATTCTATTTCCCCCCATAGTGGTAGTGAAGATAAGAGCGAGCAGTGAATTGGCTACATTCCAGCCTATAAGTGGAGTGGTCCTGGGGTGTGAACAGCCAATTGTTCACTGCCACTAGATGGGTTGCCTAGTAATAGGACGGGACTGCTGGAAGAGCAATAGATCCGTTGTATGGATTGGAGTGGAGAGGGCTATTCTCGGGTGTTTGCCATACCACAACAGGGAGCCGATGTCGCTTTCTAACTTGGTGAATGCCGCCTCGGGGAGCGGATAATGGGTGTTTTGCATGGCGTACAGGACTTTAGGGAGCATGATCGTTGTAAAAACGGCTGCTCTCCCCATCAGTACAAAGGGGGAGCATGCACCACCACTCAGCCTCGTCATGGAAAGTACTGATCACTCGCCCACGGTTCTTAGTGAAACATGTCTCTTGGTGCGGTGTCATGTAGACCCCCAGGTATTGAAAGCCATCAGTCACTATCAGCAGTTCTCGAGGGAGAATGGTGAGATCCAAGGGGGCATAAGGGTGGCAAAACAGATTTATTCCAATTTATACAATAGCCTGAGTGGTCCCGTAGGACTCAACAGTGGAGAGGATTAGTGGTATGGTGGTTGCAGGTTCGGTACATACAACAGGATATCAGCGTAGAGCGTAATTTTCTCTGCACTAACCGCAGGGCACAAGTTAGGGGGACTAACCTAGTTAATCAGTATGCAAGTGGCATCGCATCGCGTGGCATCGCGGCGCGTAACACAGCGCGTGACATCACAGGAACTGGCATCACAAGAAGTGACATCAGATCTTAAGCCCTCACATATATGTTTAGCAGGTCTATCATGAGTACATTTGGGGCTCCACAACCAAGGCCCCAGATACCTCAACGACCGTCTGACCTTCTACACTCCCACCCGCCAGCTACGATCGACCAACCACGCCCTCGCCGCCGTCCCCCGCATCCGAAGAGCCACAACGGGAGGAAGATCCTTCTCCTACCTGGCTGCCAAGACGTGGAACTCCCTACCCATCCACCTCCGCCTTACCCAAGACCACCTCTCCTTCAGGAAGCAACTCAAGACCTGGCTGTTCGAACAGTAGCGGACCCCCCCCCCCCCCCCAAGCGCCTTGAGACCCTCCGGGTGAGTAGCGCGCTATACAAATGCTTGATTGATTGATTGATTTGAGCAATTTCGAGCATATTGCAAACCCTCCTGATTTAGGCAGAAGATTCACACTTTTGTAGGCTACACAGAAAACAATGTTACCTTTTTATCAGCGTTGTTTTCTCTAGCCATAGTGCTTTAAAAGAAATAGAGATATTTAAATTATTACAACGCCTCCTCAGGGGTATAAGCGCTATATAAATGCTATTTATTTTGTGCAAATGCTGGGAAACATCAACACATCTGATGTTCTTACAGTGCATGCATAAATCCTAAACAGAGCCTGAACAAAGTGAAAAGCTGCCTCTCTTCAGTATGTGTGAAGTGCTAACCAGGTGTGAGCCTTTGTTTCCCCTCTGCTGCATTCGCATCAGGTGTGAGGCTCCTGACTGCTCCCAGCCAGGAGACTCCAACAAAAGGAGGCCTGATGACCCCTCCGATTCGGCCTTTGTTATGGGCCCAGCAGGAGTCAGAACTAAGAGAGCCCCGTCCCGCCTGCACGTTGTTGCAGATAACAACGTGCAGGCGCTGCAGGATGAGTCCCGGTGTTTGTAAATTACACCGGGACGAATTCAGCATATTTTACAGTGGGGCCACACTTCTTGGCAGGGTGGACGGCGTCCACCCTGTGAAAAAAGTGGGGATACGCCGTCCACCCGCGTGTACCCCCGACTCGTGCCCTGGCTCTCTGAAATTTTAAACCCACGAATACTCTGGTGAGAGCGAACCATTGCCGCCAGCAGTTCCATCGTGAGGGCGAACAGGGGCGACCAGGGATACCCCTGTCGAGTGCCACATTGTATATGAGGAGAGGACCCCGTTCACTCAGGCTGCTGCTGTACGGGCTTGTAATAGCAAGGAGATCCACTGCTGAAAACGGCAACCGAAGCTGAACTTGCAGAGCCAGAAGGGCTGGTCTGACAGATCAGTGTGTGGGCTGTTTATTTTGTATTTGTGGGCCTGTTTTAAGGTCTGGTGGGTCATTTAAAGTAGAGCCATGCATGCGCTCTCTGTTGCAAGCCATTTTGTGGGCTTACCAAGAAATGTAGGGGTTTGGAGCCACCCATTGCTTACCATTGGTTGACTTCCCTGTCATTCTCATTTGCTTGCTACTTATTGAATAGCTTGCCTTGTCCATCTTGTGGATCATTTCCAATTTACTTGTGTCCTTCCACTGCTCACTTTTAGGGACATACTTTTTTCTTTTATTCTTAGCACTTCACAAGAGTGCATGTGTTGCCCAGCTGTCTCCATAGTGTGCTTCATCTTCCCCTCTCTACAATCTGTGTTGCGCTCTCACACCTGTGTATTTTTCCCCCTGCTTCATATTGCTCTCGCACCCTTGCTTCTCTTCCTCTTCGTCGCGCCCACCCCAGCCCCCATGTTACTTCCCCTCCCAACCGCGCGCTACTCTCACCCGTTGCTTTTCCTCCCTAGCTCCGCCCTCCATGTTACTTCAGTCCCCACTGTGTTGTCCTCCACCACCAGGCCCTCCATGTTGCTTCACCCCACCCCCCTCCTCACTACGGCACTTAACTAAAAAAAAAAAAGTTGCTTGTATCATTTTGTTGATTCACACCTATGGGGTGCGCACGCTTAGAAAAGGACGCGACCGCCTCTTCATATCTCCTTTCTTTAGTAAGTTTATTTCCTCTAGCCATGATGCTCAGCATTGGGGAAGCTGTACAACATGGATATAAACCATTGGCAAGGCCAATAGGTTCCAACAGCGAGACCCATTGGCTTTGCCAGTGCTTGTTTACTGTTGATTTCCCTGACATTACCCCAGACTTTGACTGTAGCAAGCACACATGTATGCAGTCTTGCATACCTCGCAAAACATCTGCATAACTTACCTTTCCAAGTTTAAAACTGCCCCGATTTGCATGTGTGGGTCGCATATTTTTGTAGCCAGCTGAATCGCTAAGTAGGGGAGGGGAGGAGGGGCGCTTTTATTTTGGTGCCGGGTCTACTTTCTATCGCAGGCCGACCCTGGGAGCGGTGCCCTTGAAGGACAGTTTGTTACTTCCATCGGCAAATGCCGCAATCCTCCTAAGAGAGAATGTGGCTTTTCACAATAGCAGCGATTCGTGGCGCCATGTGGGAGTGGGAGCCCTGGTACACTCTCCTCACCAGGACGCCTCCCAGGAGACGCGTTACACAGCGAGCAAGAAGGGAACTCTGCCCTGTAAGCTCTCAGGCCCCCACCCATGCTGCCCTCGCAGCCCAAGGCAAGACCCCCGGCAGCTGTAAAAGAGATTTTCTTGGATGAACGATTAAAACCAACGCATATTTCCAGGCCTGGCATTTGTCATTTGTTCCGAGGTGGGAGAAGTTTCAGAAATAAGTGGAAAGCATAGTGCAATGTTAATAGTTGTAAATATATCGGTGAAGTGTATTTCACACCAGCTACAAGAATGGCCTCAGATGACAGTATTTGAAACAACTTTTCACAGGTGATCTACAAGTAATATTCCGTGCTACCGGCCTTCTTGTGAAAGATTGTGACCATAAAGTCATGAAGGCACGAGGCTGCCTCCTTTTGTAAATTAGAACGTGCAAGGGTCTCTGGGCTCTGAGGAAGGCATTGGGCGCTTGGAGGGTTTAGGACACAGGGCGGGCCGACATTCTTGTGCTATCAGGGCAGCGCTTCCCTCAATCAATCAATCAGGCGTTTGTTAAGCGCGACTACTCACCCGTAAGGGTCTCAAGGCGCTGGGGGTAGAGGGGGTGCAGGTTCCAGTCCATCAAGGAGGGGGTCTGTCGAAGAGCCATGTTTTGAGGTTTCTTGCGAAGATGGGAAGCAATGTTGTCTGTCAGAGGTGGAGCGGAAGGGCGTTCCAGGCTCTGGCCGCGAGGAAGGAGAAGGAGTGGCCTCCCGATCTGGTCTTTCTGGTGCGGGGGACCACGGCGTAGGAGAGCTGGGCTGATCGTAGGGTCCTTTGGGGTGCGTGGAAATTGAGTTGGCTATTCAGGTATGCTGGTCCGGTGTAGTGGAGGGCCTTGTGTGCGTGGGTGAGCATCTTGAAGGTGACTCTGGCCTCGATGGGGAGCCAGTGGAGTGTGCGCAGGTGCTGGGAGATGTGGCAGTGTCTTGGCAGGTTGAGGACCAGTCTTGCGGCGACGTTCTGGATGTTCTGTAGCTTGCGGGTGAGGTTTTTGTTTATTCCGGCGTAGAGTGCGTTGCCGTAGTCGAGTCTGCTTGTGACCAGGGCGTGAGTGACGGTCTTTCTGTGTTTGAGGGGGATCCATTTGAAGGTCTTACGTAGGAGGCGGAGGGTGTGGAAGCAGGAGGACGAGACTGAGTTGATCTGGCGGTCCATTTTGAGCTCGGAGTCCAGGATGATTCCCAGGTTGCGTGCGTGGTCCGTGGGGGTGGGCGGGTTTCCGAGGGCGGGGGGCCACCAGGTGTCGTTCCAGGCGTCGGGGTTTGGGCCCATGATGAGTACTTCTGTCTTGTTGGTGTTTAGTTGTAGGCAGCTGTTTTTCATCCATTTGGCGACGGCTTCCATGCCTTCTCGAAAGTTGTGTCTGGCGGTGTTGGGTTCGTTGGATAGGGAGAGGATGAGTTGGGTGTCGTCTGCGTATGACACGATGTTGAGTCCGTAGGTTCTGACGATGGGGGCGAGTGGAGCCATGTAGACGTTGAAGATCGTAGGGCTGAGGGAGGACCCCTGAGGGACTCCGCAGGTGGTTGGTGTAGGGTCCAAGAGGAAAGGGGGGGAGTCTGACCCGCTGCGTTCTGCCGGAGAGGAAGGAGCGGATCCATTTGAGGGCCTTGTCCTGGATCCCTGCGTCGAGGAGTCTGCGTATTAGGGTGCGGTGAGAGACTGTGTCGAACGCCGCTGAGAGGTCGAGGAGGATGGGGGCTACTGTTTCTCCTTTGTCCAGTAGGGTGCGGATGTCGTCTGTTGCGGCGAAGAGGGCGGTTTCCGTACTGTGGTTTTTTTCTGAAGCCGGATTGGGAGGAGTCGAGGATGTTGTGCTCTTCAATGAATGTGGTGAGTTGTGGCTCAGTCCCCAGCCCTTGTAACTGCAGGGTGCAGCCTAACTAGTAAAAAAACAAGAAACAGCAAACCTATACAAAAACTCCCCGGTTTTTGTGATGCACAATCCACCCTATATCTTCCTAACAATAATTAACATCCAGCACTGAGCTTTATACTCATAGTGTGTGCAACTCCACTGCCCCTGCCGTTCCTTTAGGGGCGGTTAGAAAAACCAAAATGTAAATTTAGTAACTGTAGGTTGCACCACTCAATAATACATTCCAAATATTTCAAATATGAAAAATGTCCATCCTGTGATTTGAAAAAATATGAAATCTTTATTCTTCTTCACACATAGTAAAAGAAGCGTACTGTAGACAGCCACAACAGCCAACGCGTTTCGTTCTGTCACCAGAACTTCATCAGGGCAAGTATGTTTCCTGGTTTCAATAATTAACCAAGCAATTGAATACCGAGTCCACAGATATAATCAGCTCGGCATTTGACAGTAGACCACCGAATTCCCAGTTGTTTTGTGGAATGCTGCAGTATAAGACTAAAAGTAAGTCGTATTATACCTACTAGCTGCTCTTTAACCGACCCAGAATCCGGTACGGAATTTCAAATATAAAGGCTGATGTGCCACGAGAATCCGGACCTGCACCACGTATCCGTCGAGCAAAATAACTAGGGCCTGAAAGGTGTAACTGCAACAAATGATGGACAGAATGCTGAATTATTCAAACATTCTCCCCCAGTCAAGAGATCTGAGTTAAATCCATCGTTCTTTTGCCCACTACGCCACCCCAGTTTGGACCCAGCCATATGCAAATCAGTCTTGACCCTGTGCCTCATGGGAACAGTCCAGACCGAACTGCCAAGCCAGGTCCTCCCTGGACCGGAAACCAGCATCCTGTGACTGGGGGTGAGTGTCTGAAATGTTCAGCGCTCCGTCCATCATCTCCTTGTGTTTGCTTTGTTTGCCCTAAGTTGGCAGGGTATGCGCAGACGTGGGTCCCTTGCTCACTTTGCCACTGGATTCAAGCTAGCCTGGCTGATGAAGGGTGTTACACAGAAACCGGTCCAAGGATGCTTGTTTCCGGTTCAGGGAAGACCTGGCTTGGCAGTTCGGGCTGGACTGTTCCCATGAGGCACAGGGTCAAGACTGATTTGCATAAAGCTGGGTCTGAACTGAGGTGGCGAAGTGAGCTAAAGAATGATGATGGATTCAACCCAGATCTGTGACTGGGGGTGAGTGTCTGAAAAGGTTCAGCGCTCCGTCCATCTCCTTGTGTTTGCTTTTTAACTAGGGCCTGAGCCACCGCCCGACTAGGACTCCTCCGCTGGTGCTCGCCCATGTTGGAGAGGATTCTGGACTCTCCATTGAACTTGAGGCGCGAACCCGTGCTTAAAATGTGTTTTCCTTCGGCCTAGCATGAAGAGGTGGAATCTGGGCTTGTAAAGATTGTGTAGCTTCTACTCTGTTTGACGAGCTTTTTCTAAGACTTTATTTTGACATTAAACACAAAACTATGTTAAACTTTGCAGCTTCAACCAGCGGCTGCTCCTCCGCTATGGCGCCCCCATGCCATTCTTAAAACTTGAAAAATAAAACGATAATAAAATGGGTTTATTATCGTTTTATTTTTCAAGTTCTAAAGGCCGGACTGAGTTTAGGGACAGGGCCATCGCGGGGGCAATCACGAGGGGGAGTGGTGGGCTCTGCTATCAATGCACATGTCGGTTTGGCCTGCGGTCTCAGGACGGGCAAACCTACATGCACACTGAGCTGTCTCCAACCAAAGCTCCGGTGCTGGGTTGGAAACAGCAAGCACAGGCTCCCAGTCTCTCTGGGAGCGCAAATTCAGGGCGCTGAGGCCAATCCTGACGCTGCTTTAATGCTACCAGCAGCGTCTGGATTCAGTGGCGGCTCCTCCGCTAAGGCGGCAGAGCGTCGCTCCACAGTTTTTTTGTTTTTTTCATCTGTATAAGAAAAAATAAAATAACTCAGTTATTGTTTTATTTTTTTATTTTTCGTGCACGGCAGCTAAGCTTTCCGAGGCTGGGCAGGGCTGACAGAGCATCCGAGGAGTGGCTTCCCCCACTCCTAAGTGTGCATGACTGTTGTCATGCGCACTTTCCCTCTTCTCCACCCAGGCTGCATTACAGCCTGGGTGGAGAACATGCCCAGGCCCCCATGCCCCGTCTGAGCGCCAAGCCACTGTGCTCAGACCCATCACAACGCTGCATTGCAGCATTGTGATTGGCTCAGGGGAGCCTGGGTGCTTCCAGGCTGCTTCCTGTTCCTGCCGGCGGGAGGAGGAGAGACACGACCAGGAGGAGCGGCAAGGCGGGCGCGGCAAGCAGGTTAGTTGAATTCATTTTTTTATTTAACACCCCGGCCGCCGCCTCTCCACCCCCAGTCTGTGCCGGCCGCCGCTGTCAGGATTGGCTGCAGGGGAGTCTGGGAGCCTGTGCTGCAGGGAGTACTCGGAGCACAAGAGCAGTGGGCAGCAGGTAAGTTCTTTTTTTCCCTTTTTTTGTGCTTTCTTCATCGTCCGTCGTCCCCCCTCTGTGGCCAGATACCAGTGGTTTCAGCCTGTGGGGTGGGTGCAGGTTTCCGACATGCCTGCACTGCCCCTCTATGCATACACTCCTGTCCCACCGCTTCCCAGAATCTCCCCCAGTTTGAAGGGCAGTTTCCCTGACTTTTTTTTGTTTTAAACTAATTTTTATTAGAGTACTGCATTATTTATCACAAGAATTAGCACATTCTACTATTCTCATAATCTGCCCATAGGGCCATTATTAAAGTTTACCTTTCTGCTTGCGCAGTGTGTCAGGGTTTACTCACCCAAGCGCCATTTGTGTGCAGTAATGTTCATTACAGTCCAAATGCAGAAGTTACAGTAAAAAGAACCATACAAAAAGATAAAACAAACCTATAACATCTCGCAGCAGTGACTGGTGATGGTATTTGCTCTAAATATCATGATTACCAGATATATTATTCATTCGCGGGGCTGGGTATCTGCCTGCCGTTCGAGGGCTATTTGGTCGGAGGAGGGGGGAATCCCCACTACTTAGCAATGTCTGACTTCCCTATGCGTGAGTGACCAGGCTATCCACAGTCTCCATATGTGGCAAAGAGGTGTTGGGGTGTGTTATTTGTGTGTCGTCTGAGTCAGGTTCTAGTTGGGAGTCTGGTCTTCGCAGCCCTTCCAGCATGTGTCCCCACTACTCAAGGTCTCATTCTACGTTCTCATCTGTGCGTACAGCTTTCAGACGGCCTTCTTCCGCTATGCCCTACTCTCTCATGTCAGACAACCATTTATCTAGCTTTGGGGGGAGGGTATGAATCCAGTGTATGGCAATGTGCCGTTTTGCTACTGTTGCTTGCCAACGCAGGCGACGATCCCTGCAACACCTCACAGATCAGGTCAATCGAGCACAGATGATCTTCTGCAGTGCTCACAGCCGATGCTGGTGAATCCTGTATAGTATCCATGACTTGTGTGCCTGTAGAGGAGCTGGCCTCCGTTCCAACTAGAGCTGAAGCGTTCCGTGGTGGCTCTAAGAATGCCAGCATCAACATTGGAATACGCTGAGGACATTGCAATACGTGGGCCTTTAACAGGTCCAGTAAAGCATCCACATCCGGTGGCTCAACCGATGGAAGTGTTAGACAGAGATCCAACACGCATTCTTGTCGCCGAATAGGCAGCGGAGGACAGGCAGAACACAGTCAATCCAGACTGGTCGAAATGATAGGAACCAAGACTCGCTTAGTTCCCGAAGGCGAGGTGTGCCCAGATGGAGTACCATGCGATCACGGTATTGGCGCTCCAAGAGCGTTATTTCCATTTCCTTGGTGACTGGGACGTCCATTGCATAGCAGAAAAATGACATTCAGGATACCTGCTATTAGGAACAGGATCAGCGGACGCCCTCCAAAAATACTTCCGAATACAGAGTGCATGAAGTTGGGAATAACTCCGAGGATTGTCTGAAAGGTTCTTAACAGTCCAGAACCTATGGTCTTAAATAGGTGGACTATACCCGTCGTATTAGACCTGTTAAAGATACGTTGTACCATTTCTGTGAAATGGAAAGGGCAGTTTGTTCGTACTAGTGCCTGTATCTCAGCCGATGACCTTGCAACCTGGAGATCATAAGTTTCCCGGGCAGAGGTTAAGGGCACGGTTTGGTGTAAAAGCATGGCTTTCATTCGGCTCAGAGTATCACACCATATAAAGGAAACATTCAACGAAGGCCATAACAGCGCCTCCCTGACTGTATGGGTTGGTGGAAACAATACTTGCATACAGCAAGTAACCCTGGAGCTTAGTGACAAGATATGCGATACCCGGGAGCATCCCACAACAACCTTGATCATTCAGCATCAAGTAACTCCTATTTGAAAGTAACGTGAAAACTGAATTAATCACGGCAGCTGGGGACCCTTCCAAGTGACAGGATAAGTTAGCAACTGAACCATTATAGGCCCCGTGAAGCATGATATCCAGCAAATGAGAGATCCACTAAAAAATTCTCGCAGTTGGTACCGCTAAGGAACACTTCCATGTCCCCATTTCTACATCGAAATCTGTACGGCAATTCCCAAGATTCCTTGATGAATTCCCTACCCATCGCTTCATACCTGCCTGCCTGTTGTTGTTCTAGGCAATATTGAAACTGGAAAGTTGTGACCGGTAGTGTTATATGGCTATGGATTAACCATTCTGGGGATGGTGATTCTGCCCCAGTAAAAGGCAACTTGTCAAGTTTTTCAATACACAGCATTGTATATTTTGATCCCCTTTGTGCCATTGTAATCTGTTTTTCAGTTAGATTGTGTGCTGTAAATAGAGACGTACTGTTGATAAATCGCCAAGGCACATACCCAGCGCGCAATGATTGCAGCGTCCAGCTTAATAACATAATAGAACGCAGTTGAGATTGTCCGTGTTGTAGTATGGACAAGTCCTGTTCTAGTATATCAATAGCAGAAGATACAATGTTGCCCAGTGAATAAATCCTGGATGTTAATGTAGTTATATCATTGTCAACTACAGCTAACGCCTTTTCTAGGTTAATTCTATCTATCTCACGGAGTCTCTCTGCGGCTTCTTGTTGAGAAATCTTCCAGATTTCATTATAGACAGCGTAATAGAAACATTTCTGATGTGGCTTTCGGGGACCGAGTAAAAAATCCCTTAGATCCACCTCATCTGAGAGTAAGGATAAGTGCTGTTTCACCTGGGACAGTGTTGAGGTTTTTAGCCAATCGAGGCACAACTTCCCAACACTGTATGATGTCACTACCCCTGGATGTTCTCTTTGTACATAGCGTTGGTCTGGCCTATGGATACTAAACCCTTCGGTTGTACCCCTGAATCTTGATTGACATCTGTTTGTGTCTGTGGGCCAAACTAACCATCCCTTCCAATTGGGGTCTGAAGTATTGTACTGTGTGATGTTATCTATTGTATCCCCTCCACGCGATGTAAAGTTTTGCCACCCCTCAAAGTGTGACGGTGTTGGAATCCGAGGTGTGTTCGAAACCTTGTTCTTGGCTAGTCCAAGACAGGAAGTCTGTTGCACAGTGTCATTCAGAAATAAATCTGCGGTGGAATGAGGCACGCTCTAAAAAGTGTTTCTGTTCCCTGAACTTGCCATCCCTTAGAACCCCGGACTGATTTAGTGTCTATAGTGTCCTTCCAAAAGTCGAAACCTTGTTCTGACAGTTGGGAAATAAAGGATGCAGAATGTATCTGTTTGGTGTTAGTCAGCATATTTTTCTGTGCAGTTGTAGGTGCAACCTTATAGTAATATGAGGTCGGGTCAGAAGTGTTAAACCCTGAAAAATAAGAGAATTTCTGTGCACACGTTTTCGAACTACCTTTTGGTGGTGTTGGGCAATGTTCCCATTGGTGGTAAGGAAAAACATTTTGTGGGATACTGGATTTGTGTAAGAAGTGATGACCATAATGTTGGTAACAGTACATGCTATCAAAGTCCGATGTCTCCTCTAGCATTTCATTGTTGAAAATGCAGCGGATTGTTCCAAATCAGACAACGTATTATTTACAGTTTCAAAATCCCAATCATCAGAAAATGTACTGGAGGTAATGATATCATTTAGAGAAATTTTAAATAAATGTAGTATTTTCAAAAGTTCAGTGGGGCCAAATACATCATATTCAACCTTGTCCCAAACTATACCATCAGGAATTGGAACAGCTGTAATGTCGTTGGAAACCAGTCTTTTTGTTCACGGTGAGATGATGTATGAGGTTTCAGGACCAAGTTCACATTGGATACTGCAGAGCGTTCTGGGAGATATTTTCCATTTATGAGTAAGCAAAAGACAATCACTAGGGCAATCCAGAACAGAAAAAAACAATATTCCAGATATGATCCAGAGCTGGAGCCAAGGTGATACTAAGTAAGTCTTTTTCAGAAAGCTGTAGAATTCACGAATTTGCTGCTTACAGGAAACTGGAGCTGGCGTTGTCTCAGGTTCACTGGGATCAAGAGAGAAGGTATCAAAGTCGATGAAGTGGCCAGATGCAGTTAAATCTATTTTTGGTAGCTCAGCAGGTTTTGTTGAACTGGCAGGTGTCTCTTGTCGAGGCATATTGATGTAGACGTCGGTGTTGGGTCGAATTGAAATTTGTCTTTCATTGTGTGTTTTGAAGTTCTTCCAGAGGAACGAGTTCCATTTCATTGTTGGAAATTCCATCATTTTGTATTGGTGACTCTTCGAATGTTATGAGTCTTTCGGTCTGAACTTCCTGTATGGTAGCGAGAGGAGAGCGTCGGCTACCCAGGAGCCCACGAGGCCTACTATTCAGTATCAGCCACATAGTGTGGTTTGACCAGATCAAAGGAGACGAATCTCTTTTCTTTTTTGCCGGCAAGAGGCGGAAGAAGTACTGTTCTTGTTCCTTGGATAGCCAGGACAGGTACAGGCTTTCTGTATGATGGCCCAAATTCTTTCTTGTCCTTGATCTTTTCTCTGACCAGATCCCCGACTTTTGGGATCCAGACAGGTCTTGCCGTGACTGATTTGACTTCCCCAGTGGCGGTGCGTTTTACTTCCACGTTGCTTAGTAGTGCCCGTGATTCGTTCAGATCCTGTAAAACAGCCAAACGTTTATTGATATCAAATGGTTTTCATCCGCCACTGTGCCTTCATAATCGAGATCAGATACCCACATTCTTGTCCCAAATAGGACCTCGTAAGGAGTGAGACCCCCTAGAGAACTTCTTGGCATGTTGTTGAGGGCTCGTTGTACCCCATATGTGATTGACCCAACTACCACCCAAGTTGCTGTTAAAGATTGCTTTAAGTCTCGGTTTTTCCTCTCCACAACCGAATTTCCCTCGGGATGGTACGTAGAGGAGTACTGCAATGCTACACCCAAACCTTCCATGGCTTCCTTGTAAGCCCTAGTGCTAAACGCGGGGCCACGGTCAGAATGTAATGTGCCAACTGTGTATGTCCCTATAAAGACTCGCAAATCTTTTATAACAGCTCAAGCGTCAGCCGAGCGCTGAGGCCATACCCATAGGAATCTTCAGCATGAATCCATTGCCACCAAGATGTACTTGTAAGCCCCATCCGATTGTAGGGGGCTGCAGTGGTCCAAATAGACACAAGCGAGAGGTCTGTCTTACATTAGTAAAGGTGGCTGCGCTGGACGCGCCACGGTGGAAACCTTCATCTGCTGGCAGATGTCGCAATTCAGGACAAAATTCTTCGTCTGTTTTGTTAAACCAGGCCACCAATAGCGCTGTTTCAATAATGAAACCGTCGCTTTAATTCCTGCGTGTGCAGAACCTAGACCAGTGGTTCCCAAACTTTTTTGACCCGTGGCTCCCTTGACCTAATTGGCAGTTGGCCATGGATCACCATTTTTTTACCGGCGCACTGGGGTGCCGCGGCGCACACTTTGGGAACCACTGGTCTACATGAAGAATCAAGCCTAGACATGATTAAGGATTCCGAGAGTAGCCATCCCCATCATAAAACTTTATTTGCAATCACAAAGATCTTATAAAGTACATCTCAATGCTAGAGAAAGGCTCAAAGAGCTCTGTGGCGTTACAAGAAGTTTACATGGGGTGGGCTCTGATGAACCCAAGATGGCTCACCAGATCCCATCTACAGTGTTTTAAGTGGGCTGGGTCCTGCCGGTGCAGTTCTAAAAAAGCAGGTGTCAAGATGGGTCCCTATCGGGCTCTCCATTTTTGCCTTCAGCCTCAGGATGAAAAAAAAAATCTTAACTCTGTAGCAATCACTTCACTGCCTTTGAGGTAACTTCAAAGAGACTTGTTATAGTTCTTTCACAGTCTCTCATCATTTCAGAACTGAAGCATTTTTAATATTATATACAACAAAGCCATAGTTGTTGCTTATTTGTGTTATGCCACTAAGAATCATTGGCCCAGCCAATAGTCCTGGCTTGTTGTAGGTGTAATGTTGCTTGTTGTATTATATATCTGGATGCAATGACAGAAGCAGCAAATTACCAGTCAGGCAGCACACTATGCTGAGCACTGTAGGAGTACTTCACCCGTCATACTAGCTGCATGAGTGTTGGCTCATCCGCTTCAAAGTCGTATTATTCCTCCCACCCCACACCCCCGTTTTCGCCCACAAATTCTTGGTGTAATGATTATTCACTAACAATTTGGCAAAATAACTTCCAAGTGTAATTGTGCTGAACTGTAATGCAAAACCAGAGCTACAGGGTCCCTTTGAAACAGCAGCACGGCCTCAAACAGATCGATGCGGTGCAACGCGCACAAGTCAGAATTAATTTAAAGCCCCTCCAGCTGTTCTCCAAACATTGCAGCCTTTTATTGCATTTCCAGCACGCTCGCTGTCCAAGTTAATGCTTCAGGACGCACCGCTCTTTCTCCCAGCCAAATTCACTGTGATGCGATAGATTACAAGATTGAGAGCAGGAAGTGGACAGAAAACACTCTGCGCCAATGTCTTAAAGCACGTACGACGCGTGTTGCGCTGCGGCTGCAATGTCCACGACCCACATCCTGTGCGGCGGCGCCCCTGGCTTCTCATCACGGCGCACCGGGGTGCCGCGGCGCACACTTTGGGAACCACTGACCTAGACCCTCGTGTGCAGCTAGTATTAAGCCTAATCTGTGATCCATGTTTGGTCTTACTCTATCCCCCACTCCTGGCATTTGAGCATACGGAATGTTGTTTGCATCTAACTTGTAGGAGTATTTGATTGGAAAGCCTTTAGGTAAGTCTGGGCTGTTTTTGTGTGAAGCAATGACAGCTACCATTTTCTGTCCATCTATTCTTGTTTTTGAATGAGTGATTGCAGCTACGGCAGCAGTACGTACTGCCCCCTTTGCGGCTTCATCGGCCAAGGAATTCCCTTCAACGTGAACGCCATCACGTTGATGACTCTGCGAGTGTATCACATGAGCTCTTGGTAGTTCGTTTTTCAACTCTGCTACCTGTTCCCATAACATTTTATGCTTAATTGTGCCACCTTTTGAGTCTTTAAACCCATTTTGACCCCAGTAGTGAAGATATTCGTTGTATGACTGGACAGAATAAAAAGAATCGCACATGATCACTTGGGGGAATTCTCGATCCGTATTTATTAGTGCCAGTAATAGGGCTTTTAGTTCTGCCAGACGAGCCGTGCAGTCTCCTAGAGACTGTGTCTTCGTACTGCTAGGATGAAACTTGCCGTCCTGCATACGACCCTTCACAATCGCACATGCGGCGCTGTATTGCTGTTTACTTCCTACGGCGGGCTGAGCAGATCCGTCAGTGTAAATGATATATTCATGCTGATCTAGAGGCATTATTTCATTTGGGAGAGGATATTCTTGTTCATATTGCAGGAATGCTTGTGTTTTTAGACTAGGGTCATATCTGTATTTTACATCCGTTGCAGTGAGAGAATTAGCCCATTGTATCCATCTTGGATGTAAGGCTTTAGCATTAGGAACGCTTGCCTTTGTAGCAGCATCTCAGGCTGGTAACGGAGTTACGACAATTATTCGTTTCGCCAGTGCTCTTTCTCTCACTACAGCGACATAAAGGTACCTCTCCAACCATAGATCAAAGTAAATATTTGAACATCGGGAGTTAATTATATTAACTCTGAGTTAATTCAATTAATGCGCTTTGTTTCCTAATAAACTTTTCCATTTCTTGAATTAAACCATACAGCTCAAATAGATTGTATCAATTTTTTACTTTTATGCCGTAACCTTTTGGCTGTATCAAATAAGTTATCTTCTTAAAAGATGAATGGGAGTGGAACAGCACATTTACACATTTATATAATAAACAAAGTACAAATTTTTTTATAGGCTAGAATAAAACTAATGAGTCCTACTATACTTCTAAATGGCGGGGTCTATTGTTTTAATCTCCACAGTACTTTTTTAATTGTGTGGTCCTAGTGAGGTCAGAGTACACGTATAGAACTCTAGGTCTACCCCTATTTAATAAAGCCCAGACTGTTCGTTGTTTAGAGTGGTATTTCAACTGGTTGCTCTTGGCCTCAGGAGAGAAATGCCAACGCGTTTCAACCTTCGTGGTGGGGCCTTAGGGCATTTTGATTGAAGGTCTTCATCAGGGCATGAAAGGTTGTTTGTAGGACACTACAACTACATAATACAAAAAACAAAATTCAGAGGATTGTATTAATTATCTCTTAGTGTTTGGGTGCTCCACTTGAACCTCCTCTTATTTTTCGTAAAGCTAAATACATACCGGATATTCTTGAACTGAGGGTGAATGGTGTATGTTGGCTTGAGTCTGTTAGTGGCGTCAGGACTCGTCACATGGGTTTTTTCGGCTTCTTATCGTCTTACTTATCAAAATGTCTGAAAATTATAGATGGAGTAATGAACAGACCTGCATAATCATATTCTACAGGCTCTTTGGCATTCTATTGTCTCTAGGGGCTTATCGTGCAGTGCTACCGGTAAAATATTTAATTAAGGCTTCACCCTCTGAGGTTGTAACATAGGGAGATTTTTCATTATACTCAAAAGGTCTCAGGTGCCTAAAGTCCAAATTCTCGCCAATATAGTTTTGTGGATTACTTCCTTGCGCTTGATTTAACGTTCGTGCGCCTCGGCATGCTGGATAGCCTATGTGGAACCTTTGCGTTATTATTTTTATGTGCGCATGCAGGGCTTTGAGAAAAGGAACGTTTTTACCTTCTTTATCAAACGGGTGAATCTTTTCGATGGTAAATGAATTGAGTCCTATCTACAATCTGACAGACTACACTTTATCAACAGATGAAATTCAAGTACTGAACAAAGGGTTATCCTTTATACCATCCACCAAACCCGACGTGAGTCAAACCAAACTAGAAATGATTCAACTATTCCGCAAAATGCACTTGAAAGCATTTTTTGTGGAGAAACCACTTTTATCAGAACGTAACTATTCAGGCCTTAAAGAACAGTCCACCTTCTTTCCACCTTCAGTCAGTACACCGATGGAAATTCTCATTTTTGAGAAAAATGTTATGAGACCTAGATGCACTGGATAGAAAGCGGAAGTATACGAAGTGGAATTTGACCAAAAATGAAAAAGATGCCCTGGAGAACTTGACGAAGAACCAGCAGCTTATAATAAAGCCGACTGATAAAGGAGGTGCAATTGTTATCATCAAGAGAGAAAAATATGAAGCCGAAATTATCCACCAACTCTCCAACAAAGACCACTATAGAAAAACAGATGAAGATTATACCAAATTGGTGCACTCTAAATTGCTCACACTACTAGCAACAGAAGAACAAGGTTGGATATCGAAAAAAGAAGCTCAATATCTTCATAATGACAACCCTAGGACGCCACTCATGTATGTCCTCCCAAAGATCCATAAGGACACAGAAAAATCCCCAGGGAGACCAATAATCTCCGGGGTGAATTCCCTTCTAGAGAGACCAGCTAAATATATAGACACTTTTCTCAAACCGCTGGTGGGTGAAACAGTGAGCTATATACGGGACACAATGCAAGCAATCACATTCCTGGAAGAGCATCCTTTTTTTCCAGAAGAGGAGTTACTGGTAACACTTGATATAGTCAGCCTTTACACCAACATCCCCTAAGAAGCGGGATTGGAAGCTATCCAATACTTTCTGGACAAACAGACCCGGCCCCACAATGTCCCAACATCTTATCTTGTAGAGATGGCCGAGGTATGCCTTAAATACAATTTCTTCAAGTTCAATGATGTGCAATTTCTACAAACGAAGGGGACCGCAATGGGGTGTCCCTTCGCCCCAGAGATGGCCGTGATGTTTATGGCCCTATATGAGGAACGATGGGTTTATAATAACTAATTTGATGGACACATAAAGATCTGGCGTCGTTACATCGACGATGTGTTCATGCTTTGGAGGGGATCACTTGAACAGCTATCAGATTTTCAAATATGGTTGAACCAGAGGAATCCCGATATTCAGTTCTCGCTCAACTTCAGCAAAGATGAGATCAACTTTTTAGATCTCCTAGTGAAACATGAGAATGGAGCCATATACACTACTCTGTACACTAAACAGACTAACAGGAATACGTTTCTGCACTACTCCAGTTTTCACCAACGCAATCTTCCTGAGAACCTCCTATATAGCCAGTTCTTAAGAATCCGGCGTAATTGCACTAAAAAGGAGGATTATTTAAACAACGCCAAAGCTCTCCTGGACAAACTGACTGCAAGAAACTATCCTAGAAAACTGCTGAAGCAGGCAAGATGGCCGCCAACAGGCCGTAGATAGTAGTCGCAGTTGAAGCTCTCTCCCCCGTTGCAAAAGAAATCGGAAAATGGAGTGGTGATATACCACATTGCTCTTACCTGCTGGACCGACTGATCGGTCGGGTGGTCGACCGCAGCTCTCAACGGTGGAATTGAGATCTAACGGCATCTAAGAGGACACTGTCACTGGAAATTGGCCGTATAATCCAAGTCCTGCATCATTACACTGCTAACAAGATGGCACAAAAAATGAACGAACAAGCCCCTAAAGGAATCGAAAGTCTTACAGAAGGAGTCAGCTACCTCCGTACCTCCGGCCGCGGCTGGGCGAGGATCAGTGCAGTCCCGGCGAGCACCGTTGAGGAGAGCAGAGGGGCCCGGTGGTGGCGGTGATGGCGGTAATGGTGGGAAACAGAGGGATGGCATCGAAGGAAGGAACAAGACTCGGGAGAGCACCTTCCGACAACCCACTCTGACGGAGACCTTCCTCGCAGCGATACCGGCGGATGCAGCAAAAACCGGATCTTGTGATCAGGCAGAGATCGGCGCAAGGGAAGCTCCAGAGACTGTTGCGACTCCTCTCGCAGTGGATACATTGTTGCAGCCACACTCCGGGCTGACTGCCAGACAAGGGGAGCCGAGTGAAGAGAAGGAAGATGGGCTGGATTCTCGGATCCCGACAGGGCAGCAGGAAGTGACAGAATGTGGTCAGAACAGTGAGCTGCTAGTAAGTGATCTGCGCCCAACTATGAAAAGTAATGGGGAAACAGAGAAAAAGGGTAATGAATGGGTGTCGTCTGTCCCAGAGCCCCTCATGGAAAATGTATCCTCAGGGAAGGCGATGAATCGAGCACAGGGGCCTAATTGTACCAAATTTACTGTTGGCTCTCCAGAAGGGGATGGCTTTTATTCTCTTAATGATGATACTGACATCACTTTCCAGTGATGGTAATTCATCCGATGGGTCTGACTCTCCAGAGTCGTCCTCAGTGCGGAGAGCACCAGGTGCTCAAAAGACTGTTCTCCATAAGCTTAGGTCCAAGTCCAGAATGAGCCCTTCCAAAATGGAGATTGCAGCAGCAACGGCGCGAAAGCTCAAGTGGGATTACTTGGCCACTACTCCGCTCTATCGGGACGATGGTGTAATGCTTGAACAGGGTGGGCCTACTAGTCCAGCCGAAACGACTCCGGCTCCCTCAATGGATTTAGTGTACTCCACACTAAAGCAGATGCAGGGGGAGGCCAGGCTGGAGAGCCGTAGGGCGCAGCAAGCAACCAAAAAACTTCAGGGCTCGCTGCGTAAGGTCAATAAGCTATATGAGGACATGGCAGATAGGGTCACCTACGTAGAGGAAAGAACTGGTAGACTCGAGGACGAGGTTAGTAAATGGCAGGCCTTTAAGGAATCACAGGAGAAGTTAGCAGAGGATTTACAATGGAAGCTCGAAGACTTTGAGAATAGACCGAGAAGAAACAACATTAGACTTTTGGGATTGGCAGAAAACGTTGAGGGAGGAGACCTGAGGGCGTTTGTAGTAACCCTTCTGCAGGGGGCATTCCCCGACTTTGAACCTCGGCATCCCAGTTCCAAGGGGCCGAGGGCACATCGGTTCCCATTGACCCAAAAGAGAGGGTTCGCTGCTGGCCAAGGGGACCGGCCAAGGGCTATCCTAGTGTACATCGGCAACTTTCTCCTTCGGCAGACAATTATAGACAAAGCAAGACCAGATGCCAGACGAACATTCGAGGGCAACACATTCTTTGCCCGTCCTGATTTCTGTCACGCCACGGTCGAAAGGAGATGGAGGCTCAGACAGTTGATAACCTCCTTCCAGGGGGTAGATTGTGAGGCCTATTTACTGTACCCGGCCCGGCTTAAAGTTATGCTCAATGGCCGAGTTCGAATGTTTTTTTCAGAGATTAAGGCATAAGCATTTCTGACTGAGATACAAGATAAGAAGGGGAAAGATGGAGGGGTCTGATCGCTCTGGTTCCATGTAATGCTGTAATATGACCTACCTTATGGGCAACTACTGATTTAGGGTTCTCTAATGGTTATATATGATTTAAATATATGTATATCTACTAGAAGGTTAGGTGAATAGCTTATTAGTGTATCTCACATAGAGCACAGTGGTGTATCAGGGGGAGCAGGCAGGGGTGGGGGTGCTGCAACTCAAGCTACGGGCCTCGGCTACCACACATAGGTCTTGGTTGACCTATTTGCCCATGAGGGGGGAGGGGGCTGGTCCGGGGGGGGGGGTCTTGAGGGCTGGGGGGGTTTCTGGGGTGGCAGGGAGGGAGGGGGCACAGCACGGCATTTGAGACATATGGTGAAATACATGGTGAGCAATGAAGTAACGAAAAATAAGGAAACGGAAAGTTTAGGAATGAAGATAGGAAATTTGAAAATAAACTTAAAGGATAACTGGGTTGGACAGATGCTCGATGTTCATTAATGAGTTTACGAATAGCCTCAATCAATGTCTGCGGCTTAAATAATCAGGCTAAAAGACAGCGGGCTGCAGTGATCTTAAGAACAATGCGCTTAGATTTTTTGTGTCTTCAAGAGACCCATATAGAGGGTACAAGAGGCAGTCTAATGGAACAGCTAGGTTTTCGTCTCATTGCGAATACTAGGCAGGAAACTAAGACTAGAGGGGTCGCCATACTTTCCCGACGAAATGATATAATAATTAAGAGGAAGTTAGAAGATAAATGGGGTAGATGGGCTCTGGTGGAGTGTATGATACTGGGTGAGACTATTTGTTCTGTGTATGGCTCGACAGGGGATGACCCTGAGCTCTTTGAATTTCTAGATCTGGAGCTAGCCTCCTGGCCTACACCAGTCATTATGTGTGGAGATTTTAACATAAATGGTTTGGGTGGACTCTGGACGGAGAATGGGGATAGGTATGTGGGTCGGAAGAAAAAGGTTTTTCGAGCAATCTCTAGCTTAGTTCAGAATAACTCACTTGCGGATGTGTGGGCTCGATTGAAGCCTGATGATCCTGGCAGTACATTTTTTTCAGCTCCGCACAAGCTAGTTGTTAGACTTGATTATTTTTTTGTATCTAATTTATTAATCTCCAGATGCCAGATTGAGAAGTTTCCCCGGATCATCTCAGATCATAATCCTTTAGTGCGAACAGTGGATATAGCAAGGGGGGGGGGAAGACCTGAGCGGGTATGGACCCTCGAGAGAGGGCTGTTGAAAGATCCAGGGTATGTACATCATATGAAGGAATGGATTGTGGGCTTTTGGGATATCAATAGAAGACGTACCAGCCCAGGGGTAGTCTGGGACGCGTTTAAAGCTGGGGTACGTGGGGAGACGCTGAGCTATAGTCTGCATAGACAGAAACGAGAGACACAGTTAGAGAAGAGGTTATGCAAGGTAATAATGGAAACAGAGGAGGAGCTGAATGTGGCAATTACTAGGGGTACATCACTTGATGATACCCTGCTCAGACTGGCTCTAGCTAAATCTGAGGCTCAGGATGCTATAGCTACTAAGGCAGCAGCAATTTTCCTTGCGCGAAAGGAGCAATGCTATGAGTTTAGTGAACGAGTTGGGCATACACTGGCAGTGCGCTTGAGGGAGAAAAATACAGCTGGGGAGATTAGGGAAATACTGGATGGAAATGGGAATATAGTTGACGATCCAGTAGGGATCCGTGAGACATTCAGATATTTCTATGGGAAATTATACAGTGAAGAGCAGGCAAGGGACCCTCTTGCAATCCAAAGGTATCTTAGTGACATTATTGTGCAATCTATTACCGAAGAAGATAGGGAGGCACTGGAAACTCCACTGATGGCGGAAGAGATTTATGGCGCTTTAGGCAGCCTCCAGTCGGGCAAGGCAGCAGGGCCTGATCAGATCCCTGTAGAATTTTATAAGACTTTTTTTGAGGTAATTGGACCTGATTTAGTTGATACCACACTCCAAGCCCAATTAGGTAGTTCCGTCCCAGAGTCATGGGCAGGGGCAGATATAGTAGATTTTTTGAAAAAGGGGAAACCACCCAGAGAACCGGGGTCGTACAGGCCGATAACACTTATGAACTGTGACGCCAAAATCTTTTCAAAAGCCCTGGCGACTAGGTTAAGCAATATAATTGGGAAGATGGTCAATCCTACACAACATGGGTTTATTCCAGGGAGAGGAACAACGCAGCATGTCCGCAGGGTTATAACCCTCTTCGACGCTGCTGAAGTCTCAGGGGATCCTATGGCGGTCATGTTAATGGATGCTGAAAAGGCATTTGACCGGGTCTCCTGGGACTTTTTGTGGGCAGTTATGAAGCGGTTTGGTGTCGGGGGGGGGCGCTATGTTGGAGCAATTCAGGCCTTATATAAAGATCCAACAGCTCGACTCAGAGTAAACGGGGGATATACGGCATCTCTAGCAATCAAGCGCGGTACACGGCAGGGCTGTCCGTGCTCGCCATTGCTTTTCGCGAAATACATCGATCCCCTGATCCGAAAGATGGAGGCATTATTCCTATTAGATATCATGGGCTAGAATATAAAACCCTGGCATATGTAGACGACATCGCATTGGTTACTCCAAATCTGGCAGATGGCCTAGTTGCAATTGAGACAGAAGCCCAAACATTTGGCCTCGTATCAGGGTACGCCTTAAACAGGTCCAAGACCCAGATAGTCAAGAATATGGGGGCTGTGTTTGATGATACACGGGTAACTGACTCAGCTGTTTATCTGGGGATAAATATATCAGCAGACCTGGGGAAGACTGTAGAAAGAAATATTGAGCCAATAATCGCCAAAGCGAAAAAGGATTTTGATAGAATGCACAATCTTCATCATTCACTAGTTGGGCGGTGTAATGTGGTGAAAATGGTTTTTCTGCCAAAACGTTTGTACCTCTTCAGGGCTATCCCGCTTGAATTTGAAAAAAAATGGTTCACTGCACTGGAGCACATGGTTAATAGGTTCATTTGGGCACAGGGCACTGCGATTTATGTCCTTGCCAAGGGAAAGAGGAGGTTGGGCTGTTCCTGATTTTAAAATGTATCATTGGGCAGCGGCATTTCAGTATATGAGCGGGCTAATGGGGGGAGACGCGTCTGACCCTGGGTCAAGTCTGGATTAATCGAAATGTATACAATTTTGGTGGGAGAAGACGCTTAGAACTGTTTTTTGAAATTTACCGAGCCCAGCTATTTTAAAATAACTAGATTTAAGACCCTGATGGCCGCATATAAGATCTGGACAGCATTTTGCAAAAAAATTGGGCTTGGTAGGTTAAATGGCTATACTCCACTCTTTAGAAACCCCACTTTTCCTGGGGACATTTTTTCAGATTCCATAAAGGCAGAATGGGAAGTGTGTGGGATTCGGAGGCTGGGGGATTTAATGGGGCCCCATGGAATTTGTCAGTTTGTAGATATACAAAATAGATATGGTATTAGCAAAAGAAATTTCTTCAAGTATCCTCAAATACGTAGTTTTATAGGTGGGAAAAAGGGGGGCGCTGTGGATTTAGTGAAAATAAAATTATGGATGTTATTAGAGAAGGGGAAGATTGCACTATCCGGAGGATATACGCTGAACTCTCTTTACTCAAAAGGCGATGATCTGGAAAAGTACGAGAAGAAATGGGTAGATAAACTTGGCATAGATCAGGATAGTTTTAAAACTTCTTTAGAATTAGTCCAAACCCTTCTTTGCTCTGCAGGGCTCCAAGCTCAACAGTACAAAACAATTTTCTCCCTGTATTATACACCTGCAAGGATTGCACAGTGGGGGGGGGGGGCAGACGGGAACCAGGTGCCCTCGGTGTGACCGCACGGATACTGAAATAGTACATATGTTTGCGGCATGCCCTCACTTGCAAACTTTAAGGAGTGCAATTGAACTCTTTTTGGATAAAACACTGGAAATTAAAGTGTGTCTCACTCCTCCATCTATAATTTTGCTAGGGGTAAATAATGAGGATAGGCAAGATCCATCACAATGGGTTTTTTTTCTGGCCATGTCAGTATTGCGTATATGTATTGCCACAGCCTGGCTGGATAAAGTAGCTCCAACGTTTCAGCAATGGCTTGCCAGGTTATTGTCTACTTATAATCTCGAGAAGGGGATCTATGAGAGAAAGGGGAAAAAGGGGAGATTGCTCGGCAAACGTATATGGGGGCCCATTTATAGATGGAAGGAAAACCAGCAGCACTGATAGCCTTAATGGGAAAAAAAAAAAAAAACTGCTGAAGCGTTCTATGAAAAGAGCGTGGTATACTTCTAGAGACACCTTATTAACTCCAAAGGAAAAACAGAAGGAAACGCCATTGGTTTGCGTTACCACCTTTTCTGGCATCACGAATGAAGTAAAGAAAATTGTCACAAAAAACTGGCACACGGTAAAAGGACTAGAAATATTTAAAGATATACCAGTATTTGCTCTGAAGAGAAATAAAAACATCAAGGATAGATTAGTTCATGCTAACACGCAAGTGAAAACAATCCCAACATCCATACAAACAATGCTTTCATTGCCCCCCATTAAAGGTCACCGGCGGTGTGGCAACTGTTCATCCTGTGCAAGTACTATTGAAGGAACTCAATTCAACTATGGAAATAAAAATGTGAAACATGATGAATTCACAAATGGTAATACAACTAACGTCATATACTGTGTCATTTGCCCTTGCCAAATGGCCTGTGTTGGAAAAACCACACAGCCTGTGAAGAAGAGAATAACCCAACATCGGTCCCGAATTAGATGCAAAGTACCCAATGCACCTATGGTCCAACACTGTATCGATCGAGAGCATGGTCCCAATGATATCAAGTGGACAGTCATTAAACATGTAACTGGCAAGAACATTGATACACTACTTGCCAGATTTGAAGCTAAAATCATTTTGAGCTTGGGCACTACTGAAAACGGATTAAATGAATTAAGTGAGATCATGCACTGCTTTTAAAGAAAGCCTGCTGTAATCCCATGCCAGTCCAAATAACAAGTTATCTTTTGCAAGGGGTCATTCAATAGCAATATATCAGCTGGCCACCCCTCCAAAAATATAATACCTTAAGATGCCATAAAGCGAAAATCATATGAGAGGAGCGCCGCAAAGAAAATACCTATATAAAGCAAAGTGATCAACGGTAACAAAAAACTCGCCAAGCTTAGAGTTTCTATGACAACTAAAGAGCGCGTCCATGACAGGAAGCCAGGCACAGTCAGACGCATTTTGCAATTGGCAGGAAACACGTCAGACACGGCCGAACATCCGGAGAAGATCCCGGTTAAGAAACGCCACTTCCCTGAACCGAGCGCCAGCATTACTTCCGATGGAGGAGATTGGAGCCCTCTGACGCATTTGGATGATTCGAAAAGATTCACCCGTTTGATAAAGAAGGTAAAAACGTTCCTTTTCTCGAAGCCCTGCATGCGCACATAAAAATAATAACGCAAAGGTTCCACATAGGCTATCTAGCATGCTGAGGCGCACGAACGTTAAATCAAGCGCAAGGAAGTAATCCACAAAACTATATTGGCGAGAATTTGGACTTTAGGCACCCAAGACCTTTTGAGTATAATGAAAAATCTCCTTATGTTACAACCTCACAGGGAGAAGCCTTAATTAAATATTTTCCCGGTAGCACTGCACGATAAGCCCCTAGAGACAATAGAATGCCATAGAGCCTGTAGAATATGATTATGCAGGTCTGTTCAATACTCCATCTATAATTTTCAGACATTTTGATAAGTAAGACGATAAGAAGCCGAAAAAACCCATATGACGAGTCCTGACGCCACTAACAGACTCAAGCCAACATACACCACTCACCCTCAGTTCAAGAATATCCGGTATGTATTTAGCTTAAGAAAAATAAGAGGAGGTTCAAGTGGAGCACCCAAACACTAAGAGATAATTAATACAATCCTCTGAATTTTGTTTTTTGTATTATTTAGTGGTAGTGTCCTACAAACAACCTTTCATTCCCTGATGAAGGCCTTCAATCAAAATGCCCTAAGGTCCCACCACGAAGGTTGAAACGCATTGGCATTTCTCTCCTGAGGCCAAGAGCAACCAGTTGAAATACCACTCTAAACAACGAACAGTCTGGGCTTTATTAAATAGGCGTAGACCTAGAGTTCTATACGTGTACTCTGACCTCACTAGGACCACACAATTAAAAAAGTACCATGGAGATTAAAACAATAGGCCCCGCCATTTAGAAGTATAGTAGGACTCATTAGTTTTATTCTAGCCTATAAAAAAATTTGCAATTTGATATTATTTGTGATTTGTTTGTAATATTTGAAGGATGTTATTTGTAACGACGAGTTTGTTGTCTGTTTAATGTTACAGTCTTTTCTTGAATACTACAGTAATGTACTTTGTTTATTATATAAATGTGCTGTTCCACTCCCATTCATCTTTTAAGAAGATAACTTATTTGATACAGCCAAAAGGTTATGGCATAAAAGTAAAAAATTGATACAATCTATTTGAGCTGTATGGTTTAATTCAAGAAATGGAAAAGTTTATTAGGAAACAAAGCACATTAATTGAATTAACTCGGAGTTAATATAATTAACTCCCGATTTTGAAATATTTACTTTGATCTATGGTTGGAGAGGTACCTTTATGTCGCTGTATTCTAATAGATTCCAGCCTCTCCACTCCTGAATTGAATCACTCCCCGTCACGAGACTTTCTCTTACTACAGCGGTCTGTACTGCTGTCAGTATTTTTTCTGTAGAAGCAAAGCGCATTTCAGCGTTTGTGTACAAGAGTGATTTGTATGCTATGGGTACTGTTTCGCCTTCATTGAAGGTTAGGTAAGTGTACCCAGATTGACCCGCTATAACACGGATCACCAGGTTGCGGACATTTATGCGTGTCTGCAAGTATTTTGAAGCTATCATGTCAGCTTGTAATGAACGAAGGTTATCTGTGTTTTTCTGTGTCCAATACCTAACTGAAAAGTCAGGTCTGATTAAGTCGTAGAAAGGTTTTACTCTTTCTGCGTAATCCAAAATGTATGTTCTGCCAAAATTTTAAAATCCCAATATGGATTGTAAGTTTTTCAGTGATTTAGGAGGTTAGAGCAGTGCACACTTTTCTGTAAAGTTAGCTGCCAGGCTTTTACCTTCACTTGATAACTCGTATCCAAAAAATAGGACATTGAGGTGGGCTATCTTTGATTTTTTTTTAAGTTGAATTTGTAGCCCTCAGAAGCGAACCCCAAAATTATGTTGCTCACCCTGGCCTAGTGATCCTTTAAATCATCATCCATCAGATAAATATGATCTACATAGGACAATGCCTCTTCATCCAAATTCTGCAGTAACTCTGTTACCCTAGCGGAGAACAACCCGGGGCTATTCTTATACCCTTGCGGGAGTCTACAAAATTGACGCTGGGAACCTAGCTCTGAGAATGTGGTTAGATACCTGCTTTCAGGCGCTATATTTTGGCAGAAAAATCCATTTGAGATATCTAGTGTTGTTTTGTATTTTTTCCGCACAATGTTATTCATTAATGCGGCACTGTATGCATTCTGTACTGCAAATGTTTTAGTGCATGTGTTCAGATGTCTGTAGTCTAAAACTAGACAGTATGAATTATCGGATTTCATTACTGGAAACAAAGGATTATTCATTGAAGAGGTGCAAGTTTCTATTACACCTTGGTATTCAAGTTGATCTAGGATCTCCCTGACCTGTATTTTCGTTTCTTGTTTTATTGGGTACTGTCTCTGTGGAACTGGAGTAGTTTTTACTGGGATTACATGGTGTGGTGACTCAGCATCCCACCCAACATGGTTGCAATATAATGCTGGAGCAAGGGCTACTCCCCACTCCTGCGCGTATGTGTGTTTTAAGTATATTGGAACTAGGTCGGAAAAAGCCAGTAAAATAACCGTTTCTCCCTTTGGGCAATCCATAACAATTTCAGGCGGCCAATCTTGCTCAGCTAAAAGGATGTCATAGCCGTAAGTCAGGTTCTCCCAAAAGAGACCTTTAATTTTTCTGGGTTCGTCCCCCGCCATTTGGAGTGTTATCTCATGTAACTGATGTGGGACACTTACCCTTGTATCAGGTGTTTCCACCGTGATATGCTCATTCAACTCTGCTGTCACCAGAAATTCCATCAGGTTCTGGCAAGCTATTGTTACTTCTGCTGCACTGTCTTGCATCGTCAGAGCCCATTCCCCGTTTAGAATTGTGGGCATGTCTAACTCTAAGACCTGCTATTTTCTTCTTTTTAAATTGAGGTTTTGATTTTGGCTTCTCTTCTTTCTTGGAAGTATAATCTGAAGTGCGTGGTGTGTCTCTGGACTTTGTACGCTCTTCTTGTCTGTGTTCTGACCGTCCTTCCCTCTCGGAGTTTCTTGGTGAACCCTGAAAGGAACGAGAGGAACGTGTATCAGTATCCTGATACCTGTCAGGTTTTTAATGTTATCTCTATTCCTAAGGTTGTACCTCCTTTCGGAGGGCTCCTGTTGAGGAGACCCACTCCTGGATTGAGATCTATTGTGTCTATTCTTTTTGTTTTTATTGTTATTGTCCCATTTCTTCTTAGAAGAATCAGGTGCTGCTTGGTGTTATCCTTTTCAGGACCACCCATGAGTTGAGGTTTTATTGCTCTAGCACCCAAAGTATCTCGAACTAATTCAGCATAGGTGTCTTCAATAATTTTAGGTAATTCACGTTCCTGTTGTAAAGGAGTGAAATCCTTCAGGCGTAGGCGTATTGCCACTGCTGCTGCCTCCCCTTTTATATTCGCTAATATAATAGCTGATACCTGGGCAAAATTGCCTAGCAATTTCATCCCCAAGTTCAGAGCAGGTTCTGCTCCATACTCAGTCTGTATTTGTCTTAATACGTCCGGTATTACTGCTAATGACGGGATACCATGAGTCCTGGTATATATGGCAGCGAAAACTGTACCCCAAGTGGTACAATACTCTATCTGGTGAACTATCCCCATTGGCAAGCAGATTGTTAACATTCTGTGTTTTTCTTGAGGGCTTGGGTGTGGAAATACTGCCTCTAGCTGTGTTATTTTCAGAGCTATCCAGAATGGCATTTGCTCACGTTTATTGGGCATTTTACCCATAACTGCGTGTAGCGTTTGTGGTGTTATTTTAGTTGTAGAACCCTGAATTTGTCCTGTTTGTGTAGCTCTTGTTGGCTGAAGTGTGAGTGTTCTCATCTGGATCTGTGTCCGGTTTCTGTAAAGTTTTATTATTTCTTTATGAAGTGGACGTAAGTCTGCTACTGGCATTGAGTCAATGTCTGGATGCGGTGTGTAAGCCACAAGGACTGGCCAGGTGGTTCCATCTCTTCCGAGCGGACCTAGTCTTACTTTGTCTTTTATGTGGGGGAGGGCGCCTTTAAACCAGTTTATGTGCTCCTGGTAGATGAGCGGAATTTCAATGTCCTCATTTGGACAGTATTAATCTGGTGTTTCATCTTCAGTGTAAGAATGAAATGTATTTGATTGTGCATCTGCCGGTGGGAATTTAATCCATGAATAGAATACCTCTGTTCTGTATGATTAGTGTGCCTCAATCACGAATGTCACTGTCCCACCCTTAGCTGTGACTCCATAATCTGCTAGTTTTGAAGTAAGGGCAGTTCTAACATTTTCTGAAATGTTAATTTCCCCTTCTAGTTCTTCCTCAACTATTGCACGGTGTACTCGCACAGAGGCGTCTTCTTCAGTCATTGTTAAAAAAGTTTCTCAAGGAAGAGTTTCAAGGAAACTGAGATAAGGTTTTATGCACAATAGGAACTGTTTGTCCTTCAAGCTTGATAAACCTACAGCCAATAAATAGGAATTTCGCCTACTCAGCTGTGGCCGATAGTTCCCTTCCCACTCCAGACGTCTCTGAAGAAATGTGAGTAGGGGCCTCTGAGAATAGCACAACTGAACTACTCATATTTGACTGTTAAATAAGTACCAAACCAACGTTGGCGGCGCCATGTCGTGTTGTTCCTATAAATCTATATAGGATCTGCACATTTAGACAACATACACTGTAGGATTGGTGTCTGGACTGATTCGAGACACCCCAACCGGGTATGTTAGCCTGTATACCAGCTAGCTCACAGTGCCACTAGAAACCCCTCTTACCAAGGAGAGAATAGTTCTTGGCAACTATCGAACATGACAACTCTATCCCATCAGGGATCGCGGAAACAGTGCGATACTTTTCGCTCAGTCACTCGTGCTCACTTTGTCTCAGAGAGATGCACAGAATAAACGGTGGGGACGACAGGCGAGCCAACCACAGACACTGACATAAACTATCTGTTGGAATTGCCTTCTGGTTCTTGTGGTAGAGGGGTCTGAGCAAGAGCGCTGGAGCTTGAGAATCTTGTTTGGCTTAGGACAATTTTGCCTTTGCACTCTTCCCTATTTTTTCCTTTCTTTAAATCAGTGGCTCTCCATCCATTGTGGCAGTGGGAGAATTGGTTATTTCCCTCTTCACCTACTTTCTGTCTTTGAGCTGGGTTTCTGGTTGAAGGTAGAGCGCCCAGCTGGGGTGGAGCCCGCTCTTCGAAGTAAGTAATCAATCAATCAATCAAAGGTTTGTTAAGCACAGCTACTCACCCGGAAGGGTCTCGAGGCCCTAGGGGTGTGGGGGGGGGGGGAGGGTGGGGTGGTGCGGCTCCTAGGCACTCACGGAGTATTGTCGGAGGCCAAGGGGGTTCAGAGGTCTTCCTGGCCTATCAGGGTACATGCGGTGCCGGGCGCTCATGGTGATTCATCGGAGAGCCAGGTCTGAGGTCCTTCAGGAACTTGGAGAGAGTTAGTGTCTGGCGGAGGTCGAGAGGAAGGAGAAGGAACGACCTCCTGTTCCGGTCTTCATGATTCGTGGTACCGTGGCGAGGGAAAGCTGGGCTGAGCGGAGGGATCTTTGGGGTGCGTGGAACGAGAGGCGGTGGTTCATGTAGGTGGGGCCGGTGTTGTGGAGGGCTTTGTGGGTGAGAAGCTTGAAGGTGATTCTCTCTTCTCGACGGGGAGCCAGTGTGGTGCTTGCAGGGGTTTAGTGATGTGGCAATGGCGCGGTAGGTTAAGGACTAGTCTGGCGGCGGCGTTCTGGATGTTCTGGAGTTGCAAGTGAGGTTCTCGTTGATCCCGGCATAGAGTGCATTGCCGTAGTCCAGTCTGCTGCTGATGAGGGCGTGGGTGACGGTTTTCCTGTGTTAGATGGGGATCCAGTTGAAAGTTTTACGTAGGAGACGGAGGGTGTGAAAACAGGAAGAGGTGACGGCGTTGATCTGACGGTCCATTTGGAGTTCGGAGTCCAGGATGATTCAGAGGTTGCGTGCGTGGTCCGCGGGTGGGGGTGGGTTCCCAAGGGCTGGGGGCCACCAGGTGTCGTTCCAAGCATCAGGATGTGGGCCTATGATGAGTACTTCGGTTTTGTCTGTGTTCAGTTGTAGGCAGCTGTTCTTCATCCACCTGGCGACTGCTTCCATTCCTTCTTGAAAGTTGTGTTTTGAGATGTTGGGTTAGTTGGATAGTGAGAGGATGAGTTGTGTGTCGTCTGCGTACGATACGATGTTGAGTCCATGTGATCTTACGATGGAAGCGAGAGGGGCCATGTAGACGTTGAACAGAGTGGGGCTGATGGAGGATCCTTGGGGGACTCCGCAGGTGGTTGGCGTGGGCTCCGAGATGAAGGGAGGGAGTCTGACTCGCTGCGTTCTGCCGGAGAGGAATGAGCAAATCCAGTCGAGGGCTTTGTTCCGGATTCTTGCATTGTGGAGTCTGCAGGCTAGGGTGCGGTGTGAGACTGTGTCGAAGGCCGCGAGAGGTCCAGGAGGATGAGGGCCACAGTCTCTCCTCTGTCGAGGAGGGAGCAGATGTCTGTCGTGGCGATGAGGGCAGTTTCTGTGCTGTGGTTCTTCCTGAAGCCTGATTGGGAGGAGTCGGATGTTGTTCTCGTCAATAAAGAAGTAATCATTTCTAATTGTAGCAAGGTCTTTACCCCTGCTAAGCCCTCATTACTAGAGTGCAGATCCTACGTCTTTCAAGAAGCTGAATTTAGTGTAGATTTTTTACTTGAAGTGGCAAAACGGAGGAGTGGGGCTAGAGAGGCTCTCCTGGAAAGTCTCAGTTAGTAAACCTGCTCAGGACTACTCGTTGGGTCCTCAATAGTGCAGGTACAGCACATTGGTTTAAGAGATTGTGCAGTGCGTTTCTTTCTGGCAGGCCTGCTGGGAATCGACCCTCTGACCTTCCCAGACTTCATTAGATTAGAGGCCAATGGGGTGCCTTCTTGGACCTTAGGGCGCACTAATCAGGGGGCTCTTAGCAAGTGGGATTTCTTCTCAAAAGGTCACCCTTTGCAGGTATGACTGTCACCTCTTGGGTAAGGTCTTACTGCCAGGTGCTGCGCCTTTAGAAAGATAGTGCATTTAATAAGATGGTGCAAAAAGAACAAATGATGGATGCTAAACAATGTCAAACACTCACCACCAGTATAGAGATCTGGGCCTAAATTCATCGTTTTTTTGGTCACCACGCCATTCCAGTTTGGACCCAGCCATATGCAAATCAGTCTTGACCCTCTCCCTACAGGAACAGTCCAGCCCAAACTGCCAGGCCAGGTCCTCCCCAGACCGGAAACAAGCATCCTAGGACCAGTTTTGGGATTTCACCCCTCATCAGCCAGGATAGCTTGACTCCAGTGGCCGATGTCTGGGCATACCCGTCCCACTTAGGACGACAAATGCAAAAAGAACACGTGATGGACGGAATGCTGAACAATATCAAACGCTCACCCCCAGTACAGAGATCTGGGCCTAAATCCATTGTTTTTTTGCTCACCGTGCCATTCAATATTGATTCGCATATGGCTGGGTCCAAACTGGGGTGGCATTGTGAGCAAGAAAATAATGCATTTAAACCAGATATGTGACTGGGGGTGAATGTTTGACAATGTTCAGCATTCCATCCATCATCTTTTTGTGTTGTTATAGTCGCTCTAAGTGGGAAGGGTATGCCCAGACGTGGATACCGTGTTCAATATGCACTGGAATCAAGCTAGCCTGGCTGATGAGGGATGATACCCCGAAACTGGTCCCAGGATACATGTTTTCCAGTCCAGGGAGGACCTGGTCTGGCAGTTCGGGCTGGACAGTTCCAACGGGGAGCAGGGTCAAGACTGATTTGCTTATGGCTGGTTCCACACTGGGGTGGCATTGTGAGTAAAAAAAACAATGGATTTAACCAAGTTCTGTTACTGGGGGGTATGTTTGACAATGTTCAGCATTCCGTCCATCATCTTTTTGTGTTGTTTTAATAAGATAATGCCTGGCTCCTGATAGCAGATAAGGTTGTAGCCTCCAATGAAGCAGCGGTAGAGCGGCGGTGGAGCGGTGGTGCAGCAGTGCCCCCAGGGAGGAGCGGATTTCCATTGCTCTCTCTGTTGTGGGATTTAGTGCAGCTATAGGTACGGTGGCTGGGGCAGGAAGGTGGGCTGTGCCTGAGAAAGTGGGCTCGGCCTATCAAGGCGGCCCAGGCAGTCCTCGGCAGTCCGTGCCCCTCAGCCGCCTGACTTACTACAAAAGTGTAGGTTATTACAAAAGGGCAGTTTGTGAATAAAGAAAAGTAATAAACGTACTCAAAATTATAAACTTACTGAAATGTGAAGTTTGTGAATTAGCACCTCGGTGTCTGGTGCTAAGCAACGGCGGCCGGCACGGATCTGAGGTAGGGAGTCGGGGGCTGAAGGGAGGGAGGACGTGGGTGGAAGCGGGTATTAAAAAAGAAAAGAAATAGAAAAAAACTTACCTTCTCTCCACTTCCTCCCGCGTCTCTCCTCTGTAGTCCCTCACTCGTCCTGAACAGGAAGCACACTCGGGGTCCCAGTTAGCCAATCACAACGCGGCCTTAGCCATGGCGTTGTGATTGGTCTGAGTGCCGTGGTTCGATGCTCAGATGCTGACTGGGAGTCTGGGCATGTTCTCCACACAGGCTGTAATGCAGCCTGCATGGAGAACATGCGAAGTGCGCATGACTGTTTGGCCAGCCCGAGAGGGCCGGCCAAACAGTCATTGGGCACTTAGGAGAGTGCTACCATTCCTCCCCTGCTCTGTGAGTAGAGCAGCCTGCCCCGCCCGTCACGCAAAGTTGTCGGAAGTAGGACAAAATAAAATGATAATAACACAAGTTATTATCATTTTATTTTCCTTTATTTCACTGCTAAAAGCGGAGGAACCGCCACTGGTGCTAAGTCCTCTTTGGTAACTGGTGGCACTGGTGTTTGATGCGAAGTCGAGGCTGGCATAGGGGGCCTTTGATCTTCTTGCCATTTAGCCAGTCGTCAAAGTGGGCGGGATCGGCAGGGCACTGCGTGCCCCTACTACTTTGATTCAATAGATTCCGTTCAACCTACATTTTTATTTTAAACATGCGTCCCAGGACGGCAGAAATAGCCAAGGCCTACAGATAAGGCTCCGCGTTCGTGGCCGTATGGAGACAGGCGGGTGGGCAGAGAAGGAAAAGGACTCTGTCTTTTCCTTCTCGCCCAGAGAAGACAAGGACAGTGTCCACTTCTCCTGCTCTGCCACTGGCAGCTGCCCCCCTTCTCTCTTTCTTCCTCTTATTCACTCTTTCTGTCTCGCTCCTCCTCACTTACTGAAAACCGTGACTTCAAGAAACGGCTCTCACCCTCTCTTTCCTCCTTTCATTTATTTGTTCCCTTGTGAAATGGATCCAAAAAAGAAAAACACTTTTGCTGGAAATGTGGTCTTTTTCTGAAATATTTCTATTCCAAAGTGCAGCCTCGGGACAAAGACACAAAAAAAGGTTAAAAATGTGAAAAATAACTAAATAAAGCACAACAGAGTGGTCGCAAAGTGGCCAGATTGGTTTTAATCACACCAAACACATTAGCGCCACTTTACAGAGTTTGACTATAAAGCGCTACTTTTGTTTTCTTGTCTTCATTTGAACAGCATTGTTTTCCCTGGGTGGGGAAGTGCACCATTCCTGGAGGGACTGCAATACCTGGTTGATGCCTGGAGTGGAAAACGTTTAATGTGATCATTATCAGCTGTTTTATTTATTTTAGTTTATGAAATGTGCTCTGTGTTCAGGGATGTGGTCTTTTTAAACCATACTGCTCACATTTTGTAAAGATATAAGCAATGGACATTGAAACACGTCCCTTTTGGGCCCTGTAGTCATGTCCTTAACTTTTCCGGCAAAAGCACTCACTGATTTCTGAATAATGAGTGTAAAAGTGTTAAGGTAACCATGTTGATCTGCTAACATTTCATATGCTTTACTTATTCTTGCATTCCCTATGAGTGTTGGCTTTTTCCAGGACGTTGTTAAAAATTTTTTAGGCAGCATATTGCTCCTGTCTAGTGAGTGATTTTAATTGAGTTGCATCCAGGTGTTTATAGCAGGGCACAATTGGGTTGTAGTTGAAGGCAGTGCGAGTTTCTCTCAGTGGTGCAGTATGGTGTTCAGTGGGGGAGAGTATGTGACATTATGGTCAGAGCTGCTGAATTTTAAACTAGGGAACCAGGTTCAGCCTTCATGACCAGTCCCCCAGACCACTCTCCTGAGGGAGCACATTCCCATGCTAGACCTTAGAAGGCCCCACAAGACCTTAGAAGCCCAGGTATCTTAGCACAAGCAGGTGGACCCTAGCGGTGGGAAGTGTGGGTTAACCTAGAAGGCCTGTCGATCACAATCCATACTGAAGTTCACCTCCAATCTTGCGAACAGGGCTATGAAGCAGCACACCCTAGAGAAACCGTGACTCTGTCACCGAGGTCACAGGACCCTTTAGAAGGGCCGGCTCTAGGGCGATGTGACTGCACCGGGCGCTGACTTTGGGTGGGGGGCATCGTGTTTGCAAGTATATTATGGTTTTAAAAGAACTTCCTGCTTCCTTCCAGACCTCCAGCAATTTTCAGCAACAATAAAAATGTCATGATAACTCCAGTGATTAATGTTCTTTGTAGAGAGAGATCGGAGTTTTGTCTAGTGGAAGTTTTGACTCATGGAAAGGTAGCGCAGATGGTTAATGTGCCTGCAGCAAACAACATGTACCATGCAGATCACAAAGTGCACATAATGTAAATAGATCAGTGGATTACTGCTTTTGTCAGATAGATCATTTTGTTACTTGCAGTTTATAAGATAAAATCCTAACATAGAACAGTGAGCTAGTAACTGTAATCTAAGAGCTGCATGCAAATTGCGAGGTATAAATTAGAGCATTATGGTTTTTTCTCCCAGTCTTTGATTATCCTAATGTTGTGATGGAGCAAGGACTCACAAATGAGACTTGCTCGGATACAATCCTCTCACAGTATTAATTTATTAAACTTGTATTGTTTGTACTAACTCTTGCATACACTACATAAGTAGCAAGGAAGCTTGCCTATGTGTTTAAACTAACGAATAACGCTTGTCTCTTCTAAAATGGCTGCTAAAACGCGGTAACTTTACTGCGCATGTCTCAACCATATCACGTGTTGTGACGCCTTTCTTTGTTTGGTGGGAAAATTCTGCTTCTGCGCAGTGTGCATTAAAATGGCTGCTTGATGTTTTCACATGCTACAGCTTGCTCTCGTGTTATAATTAAATTGTCGTTTCCCTAACGCTATTAATGCGGGATAGAATTTATAAATAAATGGAAATAGAATAGAAAGAGTGGGTATACAGTGAAACATTTTATTTGTGATTTTAATATTTTCTTCTTTGCTTTTATTAGTTCGTAAACTTTGGGCCTGGGGTTTGGTGAACTGAAAACTCGTGTGACAATGATCCTGCGCATGCGCCCTGCATGGCTGCCCAGAAAGAAAAGGATGAAGTCAACCTGGACGTCGTCCAAGGCCATGACCTGATGGCCGACATCGCTGTACCCATGATGTACCAGCCGAAATGCAACAATGTTTATGAATTATGTATAACATTTGTCGTGAGACGGGTGGGAAATAAAGCAAATGTAATAAAATTGATGGGCGGTATTTTAAAACAAAAGACTTTAAGAAATCGAACCAAATCAATATGGTGTGAGGATCAACCCCCTGTCCCTGTCCAATCAGAAATAGTGGTCACATATTTTTGCAACATTAATAGGAGGTACATGGGCGTAGAAGGGTATAATAGATATAGCATTAGTTAATTAGTCAGAACAGGCGTTTCTTCGAGACTAGACGCAGACAGGCAGAAGCTCCAGACCGACAAGCTGATCGATTGCAGACTGAACCGTGGTCCAGAGAGGTCCTGAGGAGGGGGCGGCGGAGTCCATTAGAAGGAAGGCACGGGGAGTCGAGGAGAAGCCGAGTATCAGAGAGGGGAACGACGCAGGCGTCGTTGGTAGAGAGGTCACCGGTCCTGTTCTGAACCTGAAGGAGGTCTTTGCTCTTCATCCTTCCTGAGTCCCATCTTTTCCAACTCCTTGGCCAAGGGGTTTGGTTCTCGCACTTTAGGTAATTATACTTGCAACCTTTAGTTGCGCTGCTGTCTCTATCTTCTCCTTTCTGAGGGACCGTCATTAATCAATCATTATTATTCTATGCTTCATCCTTGATATACGACTGAGTATCATGTGGTTCTGTATTTACTCTGCTAAAAATCTTTAGATAAACATTTTAAAACTTCCTGACTCAGTGGTTATTTCAGGATTATGTACAGTAATGAATGTCACTCATTTTAAACTTCCCAATTAGCAAAGGATTCATTGGTAAGTCATTACTCTTCAATCGGAAGGTAATTAGTAGCAGGGATTTTGATAAAGAGTACAACTGACTCACCAGTGTAAGTATTAGCGTAGTATGAATGTATGGGCCCAAGTGAGTATTTGGTGTGTGAATGCTGTTTGCTAATATCGCGCTGGATCAGTTTTCTGGTTATCAGAGGATGGTTGTACTTTGTTAATTGGGTAATGAGAGTTTTATTTTTATGAACTAAACATCCGTGTGTTCAAAGTTTGTTTTATGTTGTTCAGAATTCCCCGGGGAAAGTTGAATAGCAGATGGTAAGTGGAAACCATACTGCAGTGAGGTTATCTGTCAGGCAGAAATAGTACTGAAAGTTAAGCAGGGCTATCAGTACTTGTTAGGGACTCTGTGCGTGTGAATAATAGCAGAAGAATACGCTGGTAAATTTTGATGTTATATCACCTAGAAAGGGTAGCATTGGAAGGGTAACAGGTATTTCTGAAGCTTGTGTGAGGAGTAAACGGAAGGGTTTTTACTCGTAGTGGGTGTTTAGTAAAACGGAAAGGTTTTTACTACGTGTGAAAGAAACTATCTTTTCGAACTTAGAGAAACTGGCACGATAGCGAATGTTTTATGTTGTTACTGAAATTTAATTAAAGTCATAGAGAAAATAAAGTTTTGCGTACGATTTTGTAAAGGGAGGGTCAGTTGCCGGAGAGGATTGGTTGAAACAGCAGGCGTGGAAAGACTCTTGTAAAGGAGGGGTCAGTAGTCAGGAGCAGTACTGACGTCACAGGTGCCGCGCTGGGATTGGTCGAAAACAGCGAGGGACAGAGAAACGCAGATTGTAAAGGAGGGATTGGCAGACAAACGTCACAAAAGGCCGCGCTAGGATTGGTTCAGAGACAGAAGTTAGACGAAATTTGATTGGTTAATACCATAGAAGCTGAAATCTTAGTGGAGAGGAGATTGCATGTTAAAACGCGATCCAACTTTAACAGGAACTTGTCCGGATAGGAGATATTTAGGCTTTGCAGAATATAATTTTATACATCGAAATATACCCAAGATGTACGGAGAGAAGAGAAAAATTTCATTTTTACAAAAGATTAAGAATTATTTTAAAAAGGATAAACCAATCAAAACTAGGGAAGGAATTATTATTCCACCAGCTAAAACGACCGCTTCATTTATGATAATGGAGAGAGGTTATCATACTTGTGTATGGATAGAGAATTGGATGGATATACAAAAAATGATGGAATATTAGCATTTCCGGAGAATGGTACTTTTAATGGGAGAATTCTTCAAAATTTGAGATTGAGGATGAATGACTTAGAACCCAGACCTAGATTAACTCAATACGAAGCCTTAGAGGAATGGGAAACCGAGGCATTTGAGCGTGACCGATCCAGGAGTAATAGGGGTTATCGAGGATTCTTCCCTAGAAACCATAATGAGTCATGGGATGGTCAAATGAAACAGTGGAGAAGAGCAATGCTTACAGAGGGTTTATATCCAATATTAATGGCGGATGAGCCATTAGGGAGCAAATGCACCGAAAAGACAAAACACTTGACTAGATTTGGAGATTCCGAAGATGAGTTCATGGAAGAAATATTAAAGAACCCGCCACCATATCAGGAAGGGACAAGTGGATGCATTCCAAGTGCACCACCGTTAAGGACACCATTAGTACCACAAGTATTGCATGATTCCCCAGCTAGTAGGGTACTGCACGACAAAGAAAAAGAAGCCATAGATAAAAACAGAGCAGAATTAATTCAGAAGGTAACTCAATTAAATGTTCACCCTGATTCCGTGACCATACCTGTAACAATTGATCCAGGTGATGGTGACAAAGGAAATTACCCAAAACCATTAGTTATGCCTACTCCTGTGAATGTTCCTAAACCTGAAGCAGTAGTAATGGTTGAGGATCATTTTAGTGATTGTGAATCTATGATTTCATTAATGGATTTGCCCATTCGAGATTCTGTAAATAGTACCCCAGAAGAGCTACACCTGGTTGCTCAAGAGATGTAAACATAATAACTTCATCGGGAGCAAAAAGTGCCACAGTAGTAACACCAGAAGACTTCGAAAGGTGGGCACAGGGAACAGACAAACAAAGCACACCCCCAAAGATCATGGACATTTATAAATTAAAGGTTGAACTGGAAGAAATAATAGCAGGAAATGTAGGGTTAGATCACCTAAATACTTACGATGAAGAAGAACTATTGTTCGTGTGCAGGAGTATCACAAGAAATGCAAAATTATTCCATGAAAAATTATCAGATTTAGCTTTGCAGATGGGAATTGAAATAGGGAGATCAAAATTACTACAGAAACCCTATAGAGCAGATTTTTCAGACAAAGATTTAGAAAACATGAATGCCTCTGGAAGAAAATTACAAATAAAAGAATTAATGACAGTTTTACAGAAATGGGGAGATCTAGATAAATGGAGAACTAGATGGACCAAGAAAAAGGAAGAGGCACGAACCAGTAGAACAGCATCTGAATATTTAATGAAGGAAACAGGGAAAGCAGATCAGATGTACCCTATGCGAGAAGTTCCATGAGGGGGATATGTACATGTCCCATGGAGCAGACAGGATATTTTGTCATTTACGAATGATTTTCCCAAAATGAGAGAGAAGCCAATTGAATGGTACAAGCAAGTTGAGAGGTTTGTGAAGGTGTCTAAGGTATTGTTGAAGGATTTGGATGGTTTGTTCGACATAGTGGTACCTGCCGATTTGTGGACAGATTGTAAAATAACAGTTGATTGGCCTAGTGAAGAGTATCCTAGAGATCCAAAGACAGGTGCCCCGTCAAATGATGTAATGAGAAAATATCGGCAAGTAATAACTTATCTGAAAGGGAAAATACCACTGAAAGAAACAGATTGGGTCAAAATAGATAGAACTACCCAAGAAGCCAGTGAATCGGTACACGCCTACTATGAGCGTTTATTGCAGGTATTCAAGCAGTATAGTGGCTTTGAGGATATTGGAGATAAAAACATGAGTCAGTTTGTCTACCGATTTGTTTATGGTCTGAAGCCAGAGATTTGTCAGATGATTAAGCAGCACATGTTGTGTTGGCAGGGGAAACCGATCGACGAGTTCTTGAAATATGCGAAATATTGTGGAGATGACATTGAGGACAGGCACAAGAAATTGCAGGAGAAAGTAATGTGGGCACAAGTGAAAATGGCCGAGAAACAGGGAATTAATTTGGATAATCCGAGTGAGAATCAAGGAAAGGATTCTGGAACAAGTGGTGACACTGGGAATGTTGGAAAAATGAGAGGACGAATGAGCAGAGAAGAGGCTAAAAGTAATTTCCTTGTCATGGATGCGGAAAATTGGGGCATTGGAAGGATGAATGTAAAAAGATTCAAAATAATAATGGCCCAAATCAAAATTTAAATCCACAGACGCAGAATGACTCACAGCAGGGTGTAAATCCTCAGTCAGTTGCCTCCTGCACCTATTCAGGGTAATGTAAGCAGAACAAAGCATGGTACAGACGTCGGATATCAAGGAGGAAGTGGTAAGAATGATTATATAACATCACAATTTCTTTTACAGGACGACTTCTGTTCTTATAGCCAGTGACGGTGCCTAGGAGAGGGGAGAAGGAGTGCGTACTTGGCGCATCCTTACCGGTAGATCAGTCAGGTCCATATGTTGAAGGGAATGTGAAAGATAATGATATTACTTTCCTTTTGGACACTGGTGCTACTAGGTCTACTGTGAGAACAGCAGACATCCCAGACCTTCCTCTCTCTGGAGAAGCTATCCAAGTTGTGGGGGTGGCAAATCGAAAGATTAGAACACCTCTTACTGAACCAATGGAAGTAAAAATAGGAAACTTTAGAGAAATGCATCAATTCGTAGTGTGTGATTCTAGTCCAGTAAATTTATTGTGCCGAGATTTGTTATGCAAAATGAATTGCACAATTTTCTGCACACTGGATGGTGTGGCAGTGCAGACCCCAGATGAAGATCATGTATATAAATTTATGATTGCAAAACAAGGTACAGAAGTAGATGAGATGTTTTCTTTGATAACAAAAGACGAGTTACCAGAAGAATTAAAAACTACTGTAAACCCCATAGTATGTGATTTCACGGGAAAGGAAGTAGGATTTATGGCCAAAATAGACCCAGTTAAAATTGTTGTAAAAGAAGGTGCGATTTTCTCAAATACCAGACAGTACAAAATGAGTGCAGGAGTAATTGAAGAAATTAACAGAATGGTAAAACAAGACATATTAAAAGAAGTAATGAGTAGCCCTTGTAACTCACCAATCATGGGTTTGAAGAAACCTAGTGGAAAATATAGGATTGTTCAAGACCTGCGTAAAATAAACAAGATTGTGGAACCCTGTTGTCCTATATTGCCAAATCCTGCAGTAATTCTATATCAGATTCCTTGGAGTGCAGGATGGTTTACTGTGATTGATTTATGCCAAGCATTCTTTTCGATACCCTTGCATCCAGATAGCCAGTATCTTTTTTCATTTAAATTCAACACCAGAGAGGACTGTGTTGACTCAATTGCATTATTAAATCATTTAGCTGAAGAAGGGCATAAAGTTTCACCTGAGAAGTTGCAGTTTTGTACAACAGCAGTTAAATATCTGGGACACCAAATTGAGAGGGGAAAAAGAAGAATAACATCTGAAAGAGTAAAAATAATCAAGAAAATGCAATTGCCTGTAACACAAAGAGAAGTGAGAATGTTCCTGGGAATAGTAGGTTATTGTCGACAATGGATACTAGGATTCTCTCTATTAGCAAAGCCATTAATTCAATTGACGAAAAAGAAGGCAAGGGACCCAGTTGAGTGGGATGATGAGAGCGTTGGAGCTTTTGTAAAATTGAGAAATGCGTTGTGTTCAGCACCTGCCTTAGGCATGCCTGATTATAAAAGAAAATTCGCATTATTTTGTCACGAGAGAGAAAATTGTGCACTTTCAGTCCTAACCCAGAGACATGGTTTAGACAGATGTCCTATAGCATATTTTTCTGCTACATTGGACCCAGTGGCAGCCGCGTTGCCAGGCTGCTTAAAAGCAGTAGCGGCTACCTGTTTGAGCATTGAACAAAGTGAGTCAATCGTAATGGGACACCCTGTAAAGGTTTTTGTTCCACATGCGGTTGTGATTCTGTTGGCAAGAATGCGAACACAGCATCTTACTCCTAGTCGGCTGACTAAGTATGAAAGAATAATAATGGGTGCTGAAAATGTGACCATGGTAAGGTGCACGATAGTAAATCCAGCTACCTTATTACCAGACCCATATCATGAGGAAGTTAACGATGACGAAGAAGAAGAACATGATTGTTTAAAAGTCACAGAGCTATGCACGAAACCACGTCCTGATATTGAGGAACTACCCCTCAAGACGCCAGACAGGGAATTGTTTGTCGATGGTTCGTGCCAAAGACATGAAGATGGTAAACTAACTGCTGCCTATGCGGTGTGTGAATTAACTGGAATAGTCGAAGCATCCTATTTACCCGGAGTCAAATCTGCACAAATAGCTGAATTAATTGCATAGATAAAGGCTTGCAAAATTGGGAGGAATCAAAAAGTAACTATATTTACAGATAGCCAATATGGTTACGGGGTTGTGCATGATTTTGGCCAACTTTGGATGCAGAGGGATTTCATGACTTCTTCAGGATCCCCCATTAAAAATGGACAATTTGTAAGGGAATTGCTAGAAGCAATACAATCACCAAAAGAATTGGCTGTGGTGAAATGTGCCGCACACCAGTCAGGAGATGACTGGGTGGTAGTCGGCAACCGATATGCAGACCTTGTGGCTCAACATTGTGCCAAAAATAGGTTGTCAGTCAATAAAAGGGTGGAAAGAATGGGAATCAGCAGCCAACTTATGCTGTATGCACCACCAGAAACATGGAATGAGGTAAAAGGAATGCAAGATGATGCTGATGAAAGTGAGAAAAATACATGGATTAAAATGGGATGTTCTCAAAGGGCAGACGATGATGTATGGATTTATGCCGATGGCAGACCAGTCATGCCCGATTCTTTGCTTTCACAGATGGCCAGGATGTATCATGGAGACACACACATAGGGAGAGATGCAATGATTAGGCTCTTCAGACAGAATTGGTACAATCCAAGGTTCAGGGCTGTAGCAGAGAGTCTTTGCCAGAGATGTTGAACGTGCCAGATGCATAATCCAGGGAGAAAAACAATAATTGGGTTTGGGAAAATTGGAAAGGCAGAAGGTCCATTTATAAGATTGCAATTTGATTTCATTCAGCTACCATCCTGCAGAGGGCTGAAATATGTACTTGTCATAGTATGTCTGTTTTCAAAGTGGGTGGAGGCTTACCCTACCAGAAGGAATGACAGCATTACAGTTGCAAAGTTGTTGCTACGAGAACTCATTCCTAGGTTTGGTTTCCCAGTAACTTTGGAATCGGATAGAGGAAAACATTTTAACAGTGAAGTGATTAAAATAATCTGTGAAGCATTTCAAATTGAACAAAAACTGCACTGTGCATATCGTCCAGAGGCTTCTGGAGTGGTTGAACAATTGAATGGCACAATAAAATCCAGACTGGGAAAAATGTGTGCATCAACATCATTAGAGTGGCCGGATGCATTGCCACTTGTTTTAATGGGACTCAGAAGCATTCCTGATAGAAATACCGGATTGAGTCCACACGAGATAATGATAGGAAGAGCAATGAGACAAGCACATGTTCCCACAAATAAACTGCTGAATATATCTGATGATATGGTCCTGGATTATTGCAAAGGATTGGCTGACCTAGTGCGTTCTGTCTCTCACCAGGTTGGAGAAGACGCCGTTTCCAGGCAGCCTGAACAAGAACATGATCTGAATCCTGGTGACTGGGTGGTAGTGAAGAATCATACCAGAGAGACGTGTCTATCACCTAGGTGGGGAAAACCTTGTCAGGTCATACTGATCACAAATACAGCAGTGAAGTGTGCAGGATTTCCTAATTGGATTCATGTAAGTCACACCAAAAGAGTACCAGACCCTGAAGAAGAAAATCCTCAGTTGGCATCAATCACTGAGGAAGCTGAAGGTTGCCCAGCTGAAGAATCTCAGGTTCGAGATTCAAGGGAAGCTGAAGAAGAACAACAGAGCACAAGTCAGGACTGGATACCAGTGGTGGAAATTCCTGAAGTTTATCACCGAACAAGAAGTCAAGTAAACTTGGAAGAAATCGAAGAAGATCAGATAGGTGAAGAAGAAGCAACTCAGGAAAAAGAAGAAGATACAATAAAAGAACCGGAGCAGGACCAGATAGGGAAAGGAAACTGGGCTCAAAATAACGAAGAACCAACAAGTTTTGAGCAGGGACAGACAGACAGGTTTAGAAGAATCCGGTCAGGCTGCAGAAGTACAAAGTGCAATAAGCCCTGATCAGAACCAGTTAGATCCAGTAAAGTACACAGAAAAGGAAGATCTCGAGAAAAATGAACATGAAGAAATAAATCAAGAACAAGGTCACTTATTGGAAACTCACAGTGGAGCTGCTGAAGAGAAACCAATCAGACCTGAAAAGGAACAAATAAGAGAAACAGTAATTGCAGAAAACGAAACTGTAATAAACACAGAAAATAAAAGGATTTCTGAAGACGAAAACAAAGAGACAGTACAAACAAAGAAAACAAGAAAAGGTGATCATTGGCCTAGTGTCATTAAAAGAGTAAGATACCACATAACAACCAGAAGTGAAGATCCAGATCAAGTAAATGAAGTAACAAGCCAATCGGAACAAGAAAGCAGAATTGAGAAAAGACGAAGCAAGAGACTGAAACTTGTGAACAACAAATTCAAGGGACCTGATTGGACTTACATCATTCTTGAAGATTACGAAAGCTCAGAGTCAGGTGAAAGTGGTGACGAAGGAACTAGTGCGGAACTGATCTATGAAAAGGAAACAAGACCGCCTTGATAAAGAAAAATAGTGCTATAAAGAAACGGAAAATAGATAAGAGCAATCTTCCTTGTCAAAATGTCCGACGATAGAGTTACTGGGAGATCAAAACAGAAATGTTGTAAAAGATGCTGTGCAGTATGCATATGTAGTCTAGTAATGGTGCTTATAGTATAGTTAGTCCTGATCGTAGCAATTCCTTACCTTATGATAATGGATAAAAAGATTAATAACGAAACTAAGGAAAGGACAGCAAACTTGAAGGGTAATAGAGTAGAACTAATGGCAGAAAATGAACCAGAGTTTCATCATGAGATAACTGATAACGACACTAGTTTAAATGTTTTCACAAAGTTATTGTTTCAATATGTAGATACCATGGAAGTTAGTAATTGTTATGTCTGTATGAAGTTACCCGAATCAGTAGCAGAAGGGTTAACATATCATCACTTACCATTAACATATGGCATATCGTGTAGTGTATTAGCTAGTTTATTTTACAGGGAGACTTCAGTATTATTATTCAAACATAGATGTGATATTTTCTGAGGTCCCGATTCGAAAGAGTATGAACCCAGTGCTTAGTAGTCAAGATGCCCAGTTTATGGGAGAATTTTTCTTAACAATGAAATCGATAGATATAACACATGCACATAGACACAATCTAACATGTTCATTACATGAAGAAGAAAAGATATTTTTGAATTTAGTAGAAAATAGAAGACAAGATTTTCAAAAGAAAGCTTCTGAGCATAAGGCTCATTTGCCACCTTGGGCTGAGAAAGAAGGTAGTTACACACCTGGCAAGGCTCAAGCTGCTATGGCTCTGGATTTTGTAAAGACAGGGAAAATTTGTCTACATAGATTAAAAACTGACTATAACTATGTTTTCATCGGTACCAGTGAATATGAACATAATTTCTTAATTCTTGGAGGGTGGGGTATCAAAGGAGGAACAGATTCAGTTTTTCCTGGAGTCTATTATGTGTGTGGGAATAAGGCTTACTTTAGGCTTCCTGCACGGTGGTATGGAAGTTGTTACTTTGGAATAGTATTTCCAAAAATATACCACGTAAAAAGAAACACTGGGAGCAATGAAAATAATAGTGAATTAACACATAGTAAAAGAGCTAGTTTTTCAGAAATTGTAGGTGATATATTTGGTGCATTGATACCTTCAGTGGGAATAATTCTGAACTCAAGGAAGATATGTAAATTGTCTACAGTGGTTGATCGTTTATCAACGGATACTGCTGGAGGTTTCCTAATGATTAATGCGGAAATGGTTGCGATTAGATCGATGGTTATGCAAAATCGACTTGCTCTTGATATGATATTGGCAAAAGAGGGCGGAGTCTGTAAAGTATTGAAGACGAAACACTGTTGCACTTATATACCTGATAAAAGTGCAGAAATTGGAACGTATATACAGAATATAACTAAACTTGAGAAGGAACTTAAACCACTGGAAGTTGATAGTGTATTGGAAAGATTGACAAGTAGTATTGCGTCAATTGGTACCTGGTTTACTAATATAGGGAAAGGACTTATAGGACAAATATTAGTACCCTTAGCAGGGATAGCAATAATAGTACTGTCAATAATAATATGGTGCAAATGCTGTAGAAAGAATGAATCGTATACTGTGACAGGAAAAGGGAAGAAGAGAAAGTTTGATGAAATTGAACTAGAAGACTTGAGAAGTGAAGTATACAAGAAACTGAAAGGGGATGTGAAAAATAGAAAGTGTAAAAATGAAAATGAGACTATTTTATGCTAAAAGTTGGCATCTGATTGTGGGTAGTATTTGATGGCTCAGAAACGCCATCAGAGAGGGGATTGATGGAGCAAGGACTCACAAATGAGACTTGCTCGGATACAATCCTCTCACAGTATTAATTTATTAAACTTGTATTGTTTGTACTAACTCTTGCATACACTACATAAGTAGCAAGGAAGCTTGCCTATGTGTTTAAACTAACGAATAACGCTTGTCTCTTCTAAAATGGCCGCTAAAACGCAGGAACTTTACTGCGCATGTCTCAACCATATCACGTGTTGTGACGTCTTTCTTTGCTTGGTGGGAAAATTCTGCTTCTGCGCAGTGTGCATTAAAATGGCTGCTTGATGTTTTCACATGCTACAGCTTGCTCTCGTGTTATAATTAAATTGTCGTTTCCCTAACGCTATTAATGCGGGATAGAATTTATAAATAAATGGAAATAGAATAGAAAGAGTGGGTATACAGTGAAACATTTTATTTGTGATTTTAATATTTTCTTCTTTGCTTTTATTAGTTCGTAAACTTTGGGCCTGGGGTTTGGTGAACTGAAAACTCGTGTGACAATGATCCTGCGCATGCGCCCTGCATGGCTGCCCAGAAAGAAAAGGATGAAGTCAACCTGGACGTCGTCCAAGGCCATGACCTGATGGCCGACATCGCTGTACCCATGATGTACCAGCCGAAATGCAACAATGTTTATGAATTATGTATAAAATTTGTCGTGAGACGGGTGGGAAATAAAGCAAATGTAATAAAATTGATGGGCGGTATTTTAAAACAAAAGACTTTAAGAAATCGAACCAAATCAATATGGTGTGAGGATCAACCCCCTGTCCCTGTCCAATCAGAAATAGTGGTCACATATTTTTGCAACATTAATAGGAGGTACATGGGCGTAGAAGGGTATAATAGATATAGCATTAGTTAATTAGTCAGAACAGGCGTTTCTTCGAGACTAGACGCAGACAGGCAGAAGCTCCAGACCGACAAGCTGATCGATTGCAGACTGAACCGTGGTCCAGAGAGGTCCTGAGGAGGGCGGCGGAGTCCATTAGAAGGAAGGCACGGGGAGTCGAGGAGAAGCCGAGTATCAGAGAGGGAACGACGCAGGCGTCGTTGGTAGAGAGGTCACCGGTCCTGTTCTGAACCTGAAGGAGGTCTTTGCTCTTCATCCTTCCTGAGTCCCATCTTTTCCAACTCCTTGGCCAAGGGGTTTGGTTCTCGCACTTTAGGTAATTATACTTGCAACCTTTAGTTGCGCTGCTGTCTCTATCTTCTCCTTTCTGAGGGACCGTCATTAATCAATCATTATTATTCTATGCTTCATCCTTGATATACGACTGAGTATCATGTGGTTCTGTATTTACTCTGCTAAAAATCTTTAGATAAACATTTTAAAACTTCCTGACTCAGTGGTTATTTCAGGATTATGTACAGTAATGAATGTCACTCATTTTAAACTTCCCAATTAGCAAAGGATTCATTGGTAAGTCATTACTCTTCAATCGGAAGGTAATTAGTAGCAGGGATTTTGATAAAGAGTACAACTGACTCACCAGTGTAAGTATTAGCGTAGTATGAATGTATGGGCCCAAGTGAGTATTTGGTGTGTGAATGCTGTTTGCTAATATCGCGCTGGATCAGTTTTCTGGTTATCAGAGGATGGTTGTACTTTGTTAATTGGGTAATGAGAGTTTTATTTTTATGAACTAAACATCCGTGTGTTCAAAGTTTGTTTTATGTTGTTCAGAATTCCCGGGGAAAGTTGAATAGCAGATGGTAAGTGGAAACCATACTGCAGTGAGGTTATCTGTCAGGCAGAAATAGTACTGAAAGTTAAGCAGGGCTATCAGTACTTGTTAGGGACTCTGTGCGTGTGAATAATAGCAGAAGAATACGCTGGTAAATTTTGATGTTATATCACCTAGAAAGGGTAGCATTGGAAGGGTAACAGGTATTTCTGAAGCTTGTGTGAGGGGTAAACGGAAGGGTTTTTACTCGTAGTGGGTGTTTAGTAAAACGGAAAGGTTTTTACTACGTGTGAAAGAAACTATCTTTTCAAACTTAGAGAAACTGGCACGATAGCGAATGTTTTATGTTGTTACTGAAATTTAATTAAAGTCATAGAGAAAATAAAGTTTTGCGTACGATTTTGTAAAGGGAGGGTCAGTTGCCGGAGAGGATTGGTTGAAACAGCAGGCGTGGAAAGACTCTTGTAAAGGAGGGGTCAGTAGTCAGGAGCAGTACTGACGTCACAGGTGCCGCGCTGGGATTGGTCGAAAACAGCGAGGGACAGAGAAACGCAGATTGTAAAGGAGGGATTGGCAGACAAACGTCACAAAAAGGCCGCGCTAGGATTGGTTCAGAGACAGAAGTTAGACGAAATTTGATTGGTTAATACCATAGAAGCTGAAATCTTAGTGGAGAGGGGATTGCATGTTAAAACGCGATCCAACTTTAACAGGAACTCGTCCGGATAGGAGATATTTAGGCTTTGCAGAATATAATTTTATACATCGAAATATACCCAAGATGTACGGAGAGAAGAGAAAAATTTCATTTTTACAAAAGATTAAGAATTATTTTAAAAAGGATAAACCAATCAAAACTAGGGAAGGAATTATTATTCCACCAGCTAAAACGACCGCTTCATTTATGATAATGGAGAGAGGTTATCATACTTGTGTATGGATAGAGAATTGGATGGTATACAAAAAATGATGGAATATTAGCATTTCCGGAGAATGGTACTTTTAATGGGAGAATTCTTCAAAATTTGAGATTGAGGATGAATGACTTAGAACCCAGACCTAGATTAACTCAATACGAAGCCTTAGAGGAATGGGAAACCGAGGCATTTGAGCGTGACCGATCCAGGAGTAATAGGGGTTATCGAGGATTCTTCCCTAGAAACCATAATGAGTCATGGGATGGTCAAATGAAACAGTGGAGAAGAGCAATGCTTACAGAGGGTTTATATCCAATATTAATGGCGGATGAGCCATTAGGGAGCAAATGCACCGAAAAGACAAAACACTTGACTAGATTTGGAGATTCCGAAGATGAGTTCATGGAAGAAATATTAAAGAACCCGCCACCATATCAGGAAGGGACAAGTGGATGCATTCCAAGTGCACCACCGTTAAGGACACCATCTGAAAGAGACACGTTAGTGACAGATTCCTTACCTTAGAATATCCCCAGGCGTCAGGCTGGATCCGGAAAGTTTTGCGTAGCAGTACCCTTGCGCGTCGGTAGGCGGCGTCGTGCGGCTCCGCGTCCGTCGTCGGCGTCGTGATCGCCGGGATGACGTCGCGGGCAGTACCTAGGCGCCGCCCCTGCGCGCTGACGTCAGTTCTTCTTTTTCCGCGCCAGCAAGCGCAGATCCGGGAAGAGCAGTGCCCTGGTCAATTTTTGACCATACTTTTTGGTGATTTTTTCACTGTTTTTCCAACTTAAAGGTGTCGTAGGGATGCCCGGCTTCAAGCGATGCGGCGCCTGTGCGCGGATGATGTCCGTCACCGACCCGCATTGGGAGTGTCTCTTCTGCCTCGGCCGAGGCCACGACACCGAGTCTTGTCCCGAATGCCAGGCCCTCAACCCGAAAGCTTTGCGAGAGCGGTCTCGAAAGCTCCTCGAGGCCCGGCATTCGGCTCTACGGAGGCCCCGGTCGCGTGAGAGGTCCAGGGGTCGCTCGCGGAGTGCACACCGGTCGTCGGCGTCGAAGTCTTCTTCGTCCGGTAAGTCTAAGCACAAGAAGTCCAAGAAGCATCGTCGCTCTCGGACTTCGCCTCGCCGATCTCGCGACTCGGCTGAGGCCCCTCCCGGCACCGTCCCCGCCCCGCGGCCCCGGACTTGCCTGTGGAGTCGCCCCCGCCATACCCGCCCTTCCCGGGTTCGGGGGCGGATCCGGCCAAGGTACAGGAGTTCCTGTCGGCCATGGCCCGCCTCTTCGGGCCTTCAGGCCCCTCCGGTGCGCCTTCGGGCCCCGCGGGCCCTGATGGGGTTGCTCCGGCGTTGCCGGCGGCTCCGGCCCCGGCGTCGCCCGTGCCTCCAGCCTCGATCCCGGCTCCGGCTTCGGCCCCGGCCTCGATCCCGGCTCCACAACCCCCATCGACGCCGGTCGACCTCACGACACCTCCGCCGGCGCCGATGTCTCCGGTGCCGTTCTCGACGCCGCCCTGAGCTCCGGGCGGCGTCGTCCCCAGTTCCTTCCGGCTCCGGACATGGACCCGGAGCGACGTCGCTCGACGCCGGCTCCGGCGCCGATGGGACCTTGGGTCCCAACTGTCCCTCCTCCTCCTTATTTTGAACCTGAGGAGGACCAGTTGGACTGGGAGGGGTCTGATGACCCTCTGACGCGCAACTGTCAGTATGATGAGGACTGGACAGAGAGTCTAGGGAAGCCAGTGGTCTGGATACTTCCCCTGACACTGGCATGCTGTCTCCTCCCGTGGCTACGGAGGAGGGGGCCAATTTTGGTACGGTGTTGCGTAGGGCTGCTGGGGCCTTACGTCTCCAGCTCCCTACTTTGACGGTCAAGCCTAACATCTTGACAGAGGTGCTTCAGCCGGCAGCCTCCTCTGCGGAGACTGTGCTGCCGTTTAACGACGCCCTCACTGACGTTCTTTTGGGCGCATGGTCCAAGCCCAACACAGGGGCTCCTGTGGATCGGAACGTGTCACGACGCCATCGCCCTGCTCCGGGCGACCCCTGTTTCTTTCTGTCCACCCCACTCCTGAGAGCTTGGTTGTCCAAGCCTCCGCTTCCCAAACCGCCTTCCCTACCGCTCCTCCGGATAGGGAATCCAAACGCCTGGATCAGTTTGGGAAGAAAGGTTTTTCTTCCTCCAGTGCTGGCTTGCGGTCCGTTAACACCGCTTGTCTTTTGGGCCGATATACCCACTCCCTGTGGAATTCGGTGGCGGATGTTTTGCCCCAGTGCCCTGAGGAGGTCCAGGCACTGCTTTCCCGCGCCATTGCGGAAGGAAGGGATGCGGCCAAATACACTATCCGTTGTGGCCTTGACACCGCCGACTCGCTGGGCAGGTCGATTGCAACGACGGTGGCGCTCCGACGCCACGCCTGGCTGAGAACCACTGGTTTTTCAGGGGATGTCCAGAATACTCTCATGGACATGCCCTTTGATGGAGTCGGTCTTTTTGGGTCCAAAGCAGACCATGCGTTGGAGCGCTTTAAGGACTCACGGGCTACTGCCAAGTCCCTGGGCCTTTCTGCTACACGCCCTCCGCTGCCTTCTGCTTTTCGCCCCTATCGTGGCCACGGTAGGGGCGCCCCTTCACGTCAGCAGCCCAGCCACCGGCCCGCGCAGCAGGCGTCTTCGCGTGGCCGAGGACGTGGATTCCGCCGTGGCAGATCGGGCAACCAGCGTGCGGGTCAGGCCACCACCTCCAACCCGTCCGCGGCCTCCAAGCCCTCCTAGTCCCTCCTTTCAGGTGCACGGCACGCCAGTAGAGGGCAGGGTCCGCCATCACCTTCCCCACTGGCGCACCATCACCTCGGACAGGTGGGTCTTGGACATTGTCCGAAGGGGCTACTCCCTCCCCTTCGAGACCACCCCCCAGCCATGCCACCTCAATTCCACCGCATGTCAGGGGATCACTTGGTGCTTCTACAGAAGGAAGTCACGGCCCTCTTGACCAAGAGGGCCATCGAGCATGTTCCGACCCCAGAAGTAGGGCGTGGTTGCTACTCCCACTACTTTCTGGTGCCCAAAAAGGACAAGGAGGACATGCGTCCTATCTTGGACCTCCGGAACGTCAATCGCTTCCTCCGGAAGGAGAAGTTCAAGATGCTCACCCTAGCTCAGGTCTTGACTGCCCTCGACCCTGGAGACTGGTTGGTAGCGTTGGACTTGCAGGACGTGTATTTCCACATCCCCGTCCTGCCGGCCCACCGGCGTTACCTTCGGTTCACGGTAGGCCCCGAGCACTTTCAGTTCACCGTGCTCCCCTTTGGCCTTACAAGTGCCCCTCGGGTGTTCACGAAAGTGATGGCGGTGGTCGCAGCTCATCTGCGCCGGGCAGGGGTTTCAGTCTTCCCCTACCTCGACGACTGGCTGCTGAAGGCGGGCTCGTCCCAGGCAGTCGTCTCCCACCTCCAGACTACGGCCGAACTCCTGCACTCGCTGGGGTTCTCCATCAATGTGCCGAAGTCGCATCTAATTCCTTCTCCACAGCTCCTTTTCATCGGAGCAGTTCTGGACACAACGCAGTTTCGGGCCTATCCTCCCGAACGGCGAGTCCGGGATATTCAGGCTATGATTCCGATCTTTCGGCCTTTATCCTGGGTTTCGGTACGGATGACCCTGAGGCTGCTGGGCCTCATGGCCTCCTGCATCCTGCTGGTCAATCATGCCAGATGGCATATGCGGGCTCTGCAGTGGGACCTAAAGTTCCAGTGGGCGCAGCACCAGGGCAACCTGTCCGATCACGTCCAGATCTCGGAGGGGACTGCAACACAGTTGCAGTGGTGGCTCTCGAACCGGCAATGGGTCATGGGCAGATCCCTCTCCCTTCCCCAGCCAGAGCATACAGTTGTGACGGACGCGTCCCTTCTGGGATGGGGCGGTCACATGGGAGAGGCGGAGATCAGAGGCCTCTGGTCTCCGGCGGAGTCCCGGCTCCATATCAACCTTCTGGAGCTCCGGGCGATCCGGCTTGCACTCAAGGCATTCCTTCCCTCTGTAAAAGGAAAGGTAGTGCAGGTGTTCACAGACAACACCACCGCCATGTGGTACTGCAACAAACAGGGCGGGGTGGGGTCTTGGACCCTTTGTCAGGAGGCTCTGCGCCTCTGGACATGGCTGGAACATCAGGGCATGTTCCTGATGGTTCAACACCTGGCAGGTTCTCTGAACGCCAGGGCGGACGAACTCAGCCGCAGGTGCATGATGGATCACGAATGGCGTCTTCACTCGGAAGTGGCGCAAGGACTCTTTCTACAGTGGGGAGAGCCTTGGTTAGATCTATTCGCCACCGAAGGGAACGCGCAATGTCATCAGTTCTGCGCGTTGGAATTTCCAAGGCGGCACTCGCTCGGCGGCCGCTTTTCGTCGCGAGTGGAGTTGCGGTCTGTTGTACGCCTTTCCGCCTATACCACTTCTACCCAGAGTGTTGAAGAAGATTCGGCACGACCGGGCCCAAGTCATTCTTGTGGCTCCGGACTGGGCTCGAAGAGTTTGGTATCCCGAGCTACTCAATATGAGCATAGATCCCCGATCCGTCTGCCTCTTCGGGAGGATCTTCTGTCGCAGCAGCAGGGGACGGTCCTCCACCCGAACCTGTCCAGTCTACACCTGCTTGCGTGGAGATTGAGCGGCGACAGTTGATTCCTTTCGACTTGCCTCCCGAAGTTTGTGATGTGATTCTGGCAGCCAGGCGTCCCTCCACTAAGGTGGTATACGCCTGCAGGTGGAACAAATTTGTGGCATGGTGCACAGCAAAGGCTGTGGATCCCCTTTCTGCCCCTCTTTCTGAGGTCCTTCTGTTCCTTCTCTCTCTGGCCCAACAGGGTTCTGCCCTGGGTACCATCAAGGGTTATCTTTGTGCTATCTCGGCCTTCCTCAGGCTCCCTGATCAGCCCTCCCTTTTCAAGTCCCCTGTTGTTAACAGGTTCTTAAAGGCATTACTCACCTCTTCCCTCCTGTTCCGTTTGTAATGCCTCAGTGGGACTTGAACTTGGTTCTTACCTTTTTAATGTGCGCTCCCTTTGAGCCTCTGCATAACTGTCCTCTTCGTCTTCTGACTCTGAAGACAGCCTTTCTGGTGGCCATCACCTCCGCTCGGCGGGTGAGTGAGCTCCAGGCTCTGTCTTGCAAACCTCCCTTTCTGTCTGTTCATCCAGACAAGGTTGTTCTTCGGACGCGTCCGTCCTTCTTGCCAAAGGTGGTTACTGCTTTCCACATTGGGCAGACCATCACTTTGCCCACCTTCTTTCCGCCTCCGCATCCTTCCAGAGAGGAAGAGAGGCTCCACCGTCTGGACCCAAAACGTGCGCTCTCCTTCTATATCGACCGCACAAAACACTTCCGGGTGGATGACCAGCTCTTTGTTGGCTACGTGGGCGCCAAAAGGTCGGGCGGTGCACAAGAGGACCATCTCCCGCTGGGTTACCTTGTGCATCAAGACCTGCTATTCTTTGGCCAAGAAGGAGCCTCCTGTTGGGCTGCGTGCCCATTCCACCAGGGCAACGGCTGCTACCACGGCCTTGGGCCGCGGTGTTCCGCTGCCGGTTATCTGTCAGGCAGCTACGTGGGCCTCGCTGCACACGTTTACAAAGCATTACTGCCTTGACAGTCAGGTCCGGAGGGACGGCTTCTTTGGCCGTTCTGTCCTCCAGGACTTCCTTGTCTGATCTTTGTTCGCAGACCCACCACCGGGGTTGGTATTGCTGGGGTATCTATTCTAAGGTAAGGAATCTGTCACTAACGTGTCTCTTTCAGATGCACAAGTTACTAACTTGTGTAACGATATATCTGTAAGAGACAGTAGTTAGTGACAGATTCCTACCGCCCACCATCCTCCCCGTTCTGCGAACTGATTTCTAGGGTTAAGGACATCCCTTTCAGGGCCCTAGTATTTTTCAGACACCTGTGTCAGCTTCTTGCATGGCTCTGCGTTCCTGGCGCGGAAAGTCGTGTACAGAACTGACGTCAGCACGCAGGGGCGGCGCCTAAGTACTGCCCGCGACGTCATCCCGGCGATCACGACGCCGACGACGGACGCGGAGCCGCACGACGCCGCCTACCGACGCGCAAGGGTACTGCTACGCAAAACTTTCCGGATCCAGCCTGACGCCTGGGGATATTCTAAGGTAAGGAATCTGTCACTAACTACTGTCTCTTACAGATATATCGTTACACAAGTTAGTAACTTGTGCATTAGTACCACAAGTATTGCATGATTCCCCAGCTAGTAGGGTACTGCACGACAAAGAAAAAGAAGCCATAGATAAAAACAGAGCAGAATTAATTCAGAAGGTAACTCAATTAAATGTTCACCCTGATTCCGTGACCATACCTGTAACAATTGGTCCAGTGGTTCCCTTATATGGTGACAAAGGAAATTACCCAAAACCATTAGTTATGCCTACTCCTGTGAATGTTCCTAAACCTGAAGCAGTAGTAATGGTTGAGGATCATTTTAGTGATTGTGAATCTATGATTTCATTAATGGATTTGCCCATTCGAGATTCTGTAAATAGTACCCCCAGAAGAGCTACACCTGGTTGCTCAAGAGATGTAAACATAATAACTTCATCGGGAGCAAAAGTGCCACAGTAGTAACACCAGAAGACTTAGAAAGGTGGGCACAGGGAACAGACAAACAAAGCACACCCCCAAAGATCATGGACATTTATAAATTAAAGGTTGAACTGGAAGAAATAATAGCAGGAAATGTAGGGTTAGATCACCTAAATACTTACGATGAAGAAGAACTATTGTTCGTGTGCAGGAGTATCACAAGAAATGCAAAATTATTCCATGAAAAATTATCAGATTTAGCTTTGCAGATGGGAATTGAAATAGGGAGATCAAAATTACTACAGAAACCCTATAGAGCAGATTTTTCAGACAAAGATTTAGAAAACATGAATGCCTCTGGAAGAAAATTACAAATAAAAGAAGTAATGACAGTTTTACAGAAATGGGGAGATCTAGATAAATGGAGAACTAGATGGACCAAGAAAAAGGAAGAGGCACGAACCAGTAGAACAGCATCTGAATATTTAATGAAGGAAACAGGGAAAGCAGATCAGATGTACCCTATGCGAGAAGTTCCATGAGGGGGATATGTACATGTCCCATGGAGCAGACAGGATATTTTGTCATTTACGAATGATTTTCCTAAATTGAGAGAGAAGCCAATTGAATGGTACAAGCAAGTTGAGAGGTTTGTGAAGGTGTCTAAGGTATTGTTGAAGGATTTGGATGGTTTGTTCGACATAGTGGTACCTGCCGATTTGTGGACAGATTGTAAAATAACAGTTGATTGGCCTAGTGAAGAGTATCCTAGAGATCCAAAGACAGGTGCCCCGTCAAATGATGTAATGAGAAAATATCAGCAAGTAATAACTTATCTGAAAGGGAAAATTCCACTGAAAGAAACAGATTGGGTCAAAATAGATAGAACTACTCGAGAAGCCAGTGAATCGGTACACGCCTACTATGAGCGTTTATTGCAGGTATTCAAGCAGTATAGTGGCTTTGAGGATATTGGAGATAAAAACATGAGTCAGTTTGTCTACCGATTTGTTTATGGTCTGAAGCCAGAGATTTGTCAGATGATTAAGCAGCACATGTTGTGTTGGCAGGGAAACCGATCGACGAGTTCTTGAAATATGCGAAATATTGTGGAGATGACATTGAGGACAGGCACAAGAAATTGCAGGAGAAAGTAATGTGGGCACAAGTGAAAATGGCCGAGAAACAGGGAATTAATTTGGATAATCCGAGTGAGAATCAAGGAAAGGATTCTGGAACAAGTGGTGACACTGGGAATGTTGGAAAAATGAGAGGACGAATGAGCAGAGAAGAGGCTAAAAAGTAATTTCCTTGTCATGGATGCGGAAAATTGGGGCATTGGAAGGATGAATGTAAAAAGATTCAAAATAATAATGGCCCAAATCAAAATTTAAATCCACAGACGCAGAATGACTCACAGCAGGGTGTAAATCCTCAGTCAGTTGCCTCCTGCACCTATTCAGGGTAATGTAAGCAGAACAAAGCATGGTACAGACGTCGGATATCAAGGAGGAAGTGGTAAGAATGATTATATAACATCACAATTTCTTTTACAGGACGACTTCTGTTCTTATAGCCAGTGACGGTGCCTAGGAGAGGGGAGAAGGAGTGCGTACTTGGCGCATCCTTACCGGTAGATCAGTCAGGTCCATATGTTGAAGGGAATGTGAAAGATAATGATATTACTTTCCTTTTGGACACTGGTGCTACTAGGTCTACTGTGAGAACAGCAGACATCCCAGACCTTCCTCTCTCTGGAGAAGCTATCCAAGTTGTGGGGGTGGCAAATCGAAAGATTAGAACACCTCTTACTGAACCAATGGAAGTAAAAATAGGAAACTTTAGAGAAATGCATCAATTCGTAGTGTGTGATTCTAGTCCAGTAAATTTATTGTGCCGAGATTTGTTATGCAAAATGAATTGCACAATTTTCTGCACACTGGATGGTGTGGCAGTGCAGACCCCAGATGAAGATCATGTATATAAATTTATGATTGCAAAACAAGGTACAGAAGTAGATGAGATGTTTTCTTTGATAACAAAAGACGAGTTACCAGAAGAATTAAAAACTACTGTAAACCCCATAGTATGGGATTTCACGGGAAAGGAAGTAGGACTTATGGCCAAAATAGACCCAGTTAAAATTGTTGTAAAAGAAGGTGCGATTTTCTCAAATACCAGACAGTACAAAATGAGTGCAGAAGTAAAAGCAGGAGTAATTGAAGAAATTAACAGAATGGTAAAACAAGACATATTAAAAGAAGTAATGAGTAGCCCTTGTAACTCACCAATCATGGGTTTGAAGAAACCTAGTGGAAAATATAGGATTGTTCAAGACCTGCGTAAAATAAACAAGATTGTGGAACCCTGTTGTCCTATAGTGCCAAATCCTGCAGTAATTCTATATCAGATTCCTTGGAGTGCAGGATGGTTTACTGTGATTGATTTATGCCAAGCATTCTTTTCGATACCCTTGCATCCAGATAGCCAGTATCTTTTTTCATTTAAATTCAAGAACAAAGTCTATGTATGGAATCGTGTTCCTCAGGGGTACACGGAAAGTCCTTCCATCTTCAATCAGATATTGAAAAAGTGTCTAGAGAAACTAGTGATGCCAGGAAGCTCAGTCTTAGTGCAGTATATAGACGACTTACTGGTGGCATCAAACACCAGAGAGGACTGTGTTGACTCAATTGCATTATTAAATCATTTAGCTGAAGAAGGGCATAAAGTTTCACCTGAGAAGTTGCAGTTTTGTACAACAGCAGTTAAATATCTGGGACACCAAATTGAGAGGGGAAAAAGAAGAATAACATCTGAAAGAGTAAAAATAATCAAGAAAATGCAATTGCCTGTAACACAAAGAGAAGTGAGAATGTTCCTGGGAATAGTAGGTTATTGTCGACAATGGATACTAGAATTCTCTCTATTAGCAAAGCCATTAATTCAATTGACGAAAAAGAAGGCAAGGGACCCAGTTGAGTGGGATGATGAGAGCGTTGGAGCTTTTGTAAAATTGAGAAATGCGTTGTGTTCAGCACCTGCCTTAGGCATGCCTGATTATAAAAGAAAATTCGCATTATTTTGTCACGAGAGAGAAAATTGTGCACTTTCAGTCCTAACCCAGAGACATGGTTTAGACAGATGTCCTATAGCATATTTTTCTGCTACATTGGACCCAGTGGCAGCCGCGTTGCCAGGCTGCTTAAAAGCAGTAGCGGCTACCTGTTTGAGCATTGAACAAAGTGAGTCAATCGTAATGGGACACCCTGTAAAGGTTTTGTTCCACATGCGGTTGTGATTCTGTTGGCAAGAATGCGAACACAGCATCTTACTCCTAGTCGGCTGACTAAGTATGAAAGAATAATAATGGGTGCTGAAAATGTGACCATGGTAAGGTGCACGATAGTAAATCCAGCTACCTTATTACCAGACCCATATCATGAGGAAGTTAACGATGACGAAGAAGAAGAACATGATTGTTTAAAAGTCACAGAGCTATGCACGAAACCACGTCCTGATATTGAGGAACTACCCCTCAAGAAGCCAGACAGGGAATTGTTTGTCGATGGTTCGTGCCAAAGGCATGAAGATGGTAAACTAACTGCTGCCTATGCGGTGTGTGAATTAACTGGAATAGTCGAAGCATCCTATTTACCCGGAGTCAAATCTGCACAAATAGCTGAATTAATTGCATAGATAAAGGCTTGCAAAATTGGGAGGAATCAAAAAGTAACTATATTTACAGATAGCCAATATGGTTACGGGGTTGTGCATGATTTTGGCCAACTTTGGATGCAGAGGGATTTCATGACTTCTTCAGGATCCCCATTAAAAATGGACAATTCGTAAGGGAATTGCTAGAAGCAATACAATCACCAAAAGAATTGGCTGTGGTGAAATGTGCCGCACACCAGTCAGGAGATGACTGGGTGGTAGTCGGCAACCGATATGCAGACCTTGTGGCTCAACATTGTGCCAAAAATAGGTTGTCAGTCAATAAAAGGGTGGAAAGAATGGGAATCAGCAGCCAACTTATGCTGTATGCACCACCAGAAACATGGAATGAGGTAAAAGGAATGCAAGATGATGCTGATGAAAGTGAGAAAAATACATGGATTAAAATGGGATGTTCTCAAAGGGCAGACGATGATGTATGGATTTATGCCGATGGCAGACCAGTCATGCCCGATTCTTTGCTTTCACAGATGGCCAGGATGTATCATGGAGACACACACATAGGGAGAGATGCAATGATTAGGCTCTTCAGACAGAATTGGTACAATCCAAGGTTCAGGGCTGTAGCAGAGAGTCTTTGCCAGAGATGTTGAATGTGCCAGATGCATAATCCAGGGAGAAAAACAATAATTGGGTTTGGGAAAATTGGAAAGGCAGAAGGTCCATTTATAAGATTGCAATTTGATTTCATTCAGCTACCATCCTGCAGAGGGCTGAAATATGTACTTGTCATAGTATGTCTGTTTTCAAAGTGGGTGGAGGCTTACCCTACCAGAAGGAATGACAGCATTACAGTTGCAAAGTTGTTGCTACGAGAACTCATTCCTAGGTTTGGTTTCCCAGTAACTTTGGAATCGGATAGAGGAAAACATTTTAACAGTGAAGTGATTAAAATAATCTGTGAAGCATTTCAAATTGAACAAAAACTGCACTGTGCATATCGTCCAGAGGCTTCTGGAGTGGTTGAACAATTGAATGGCACAATAAAATCCAGACTGGGAAAAATGTGTGCATCAACATCATTAGAGTGGCCGGATGCATTGCCACTTGTTTTAATGGGACTCAGAAGCATTCCTGATAGAAATACCGGATTGAGTCCGCACGAGATAATGATAGGAAGAGCAATGAGACAAGCACATGTTCCCACAAATAAACTGCTGAATATATCTGATGATATGGTCCTGGATTATTGCAAAGGATTGGCTGACCTAGTGCGTTCTGTCTCTCACCAGGTTGGAGAAGACGCCGTTTCCAGGCAGCCTGAACAAGAACATGATCTGAATCCTGGTGACTGGGTGGTAGTGAAGAATCATACCAGAGAGACGTGTCTATCACCTAGGTGGGGAAAACCTTGTCAGGTCATACTGATCACAAATACAGCAGTGAAGTGTGCAGGATTTCCTAATTGGATTCATGTAAGTCACACCAAAAGAGTACCAGACCCTGAAGAAGAAAATCCTCAGTCGGCATCAATCACTGAGGAAGCTGAAGGTTGCCCAGCTGAAGAATCTCAGGTTCGAGATTCAAGGGAAGCTGAAGAAGAACAACCGAGCACAAGTCAGGACTGGATACCAGTGGTGGAAATTCCTGAAGTTTATCACCGAACAAGAAGTCAAGTAAACTTGGAAGAAATCGAAGAAGATCAGATAGGTGAAGAAGAAGCAACTCAGGAAAAAGAAGAAGATACAATAAAAGAACCTGAGCAGGACCAGATAGGGAAAGGAAACTGGGCTCAAAATAACGAAGAACCAACAAGTTTTGAGCAGGGACAGACAGACAGACAGGTTTAGAAGAATCCGGTCAGGCTGCAGAAGTACAAAGTGCAATAAGCCCTGATCAGAACCAGTTAGATCCAGAAAAGTACACAGAAAAGGAAGATCTCGAGAAAAATGAACATGAAGAAATAAATCAAGAACAAGGTCACTTATTGGAAACTCACAGTGGAGCTGCTGAAGAGAAACCAATCAGACCTGAAAAGGAACAAATAAGAGAAACAGTAATTGCAGAAAACGAAACTGTAATAAACACAGAAAATAAAAGGATTTCTGAAGACGAAAACAAAGAGACAGTACAAACAAAGAAAACAAGAAAAGGTGATCATTGGCCTAGTGTCATTAAAAGAGTAAGATACCACATAACCAGAAGTGAAGATCCAGATCAAGTAAATGAAGTAACAAGCCAATCGGAACAAGAAAGCAGAATTGAGAAAAGACGAAGCAAGAGACTGAAACTTGTGAACAACAAATTCAAGGGACCTGATTGGACTTACATCATTCTTGAAGATTACGAAAGCTCAGAGTCAGGTGAAAGTGGTGACGAAGGAACTAGTGCGGAACTGATCTATGAAAAGGAAACGAGACCGCCTTGATAAAGAAAAATAGTGCTATAAAGAAACGGAAAATAGATAAGAGCAATCTTCATATCTCCAAGGTGGAACAGCAAGCCGACCCTACACACCAAAGATGTGTTTGTGACGCACCTCCAAACCACACAATCCCCCAAAAAGAAGTCCAAAATCCTGAGCCAAATAACTCAGATAGTGTGCACTTCCACTGCCCCTGCTGCTCCCAAGGGGCAATCTCCAAGACCAATGTTAAATTTTATAACCAATATGGAGTGCACCACAAATAGTCAAACAAAAAGTCTCTGTCCATCCATTTCTGGTTATAGATTGAAAACTTTATTCTTCTTTTTCCGTTAAAAAACAACAGCCAGACAGCCGACGCGTTTCGTCCAGATATATGGACTTCATCAGGGCTGTAAAGTGTATACAAAAAGTAAAATGTATAATACAACGTAAGACACTACAGATGAACAAAAAACAAACTGACTGACAAAATATAATACACAAGACATTTAAAAACTGTTTGCATCTATGAATGTATCCAAATTTAAATACTAACATTCAAAGAGCAATAGTGAGTTAAAATATTACACAACATAATGAAAAAAAAAAAAAACATGGAAAGGCACAGACATACACAAATAATTTGAAAAACAAAAATAGTTAAGACAGATTTTAGATTGTTTGAGCAAAATTCAAAATACAATAAGATCAATTATGATTGCCCAAACCAGTGAATACAATAAATAAATTAAGCGCACAGCAAGTACACATGAAAGATTAGAAATGAAACACCGACCCAAAGATGTGCATGGATCTTAGGCTAAGTGTAGAAGAGTATCCCCAGGAGGTAGGAGATAGAAAGGGAGGCATAAGCTGACACATACCTTTAAAATATGTTGTTTGTCAGCAAAGATAATCAGTCAGATATGAAACTCGCGAAGTAATGATACAGACTATGTATCAGTTTGTTTAGCAACTGCACCCTATTTGGTCCAGGGTCAGTTCCAAAATATCAACGGCTCCTGTGCCTGTAAAAAGTAATAATGTCAGGCCAGTACAAAGTCATGATATGCAGTGAAAGTTAGGGGAGAGCTAGTAACGTTCAATAAGGCCCATCGTACTCTAAAGAGCCTAGGTACATGAGTCACTGAGCTATAACAGGGATAAACAGGGCCGCATATCAGTATGCATAAATTCCCTGTATCATAAAAAATGAAAGCTAACCAGTTCTCCTTATAGCATTCAACATAGAAAAAAATATCAACATAGAAAATATACCAAAACTGAGGGGGACAGAGTATTGGTGTGCTCTCAAAATGTACAATATCACTCGAATGGTGCAACAAACATGTTGCTACCAATAATACGAGGAATAGAAATGAAATTCAAAAGGGCCCAATGTCCCGATAATACATTTAATCAGAAAAAATAAAGAAGATGCCATGGCTAGGGAGGACAACGCATTTGTGTTCACATAATATATGCAATATTATTTCAATCCTGCAAAGGTTAGAGTAAGGCTCCAAAGAGCTGTCTCCACATTAAACGACATTAAACATGCCTGAATGAAACTCGATAAGAAAAAATAAAATTGATACCCCACACAGTGAAGTTTAAAAGGAAACAAAACATTGCTGATTTGATAACATGCTAAGCAATCGAGATGGCGACATGACACTGTAAACAGCGCCATCTAATGGTATATAAGGCCAGTATTTATTAAGCTACAGCCTAGTCAGCACAAAGACCGATATAAGCCTTACACAATTTTGCCAAAAACAGCAAATAAACAGAGGCCATTTCCACCTCAATGGGGTAATCAAAAAACAAACTATAGAATCCCTAATCTCCCTAAGTGCACTTACCGCGAACCGCTCTATCAGCGTCCTGTTCGAATATCCCCGTACGTATTCAAAAGAAAGAGAAACGCGGGAACGTGGGAGCCCGTCTTAAATAGAGTGCGCAGAATCTCGCGAGAGATGCTATCAACCAAAAGTAAGGGGATGTCTTAAAAGATGTTATATTATCGGAGAGTTCCGTATTAGCGAAATGTTAAAAAGCAGCAATATGGGTTAAAGATGCAATTTATAATGTGTAATTTCGGATAATGATAAGTCCGATCATGTTCAAGTTGATACTATTATTCAGAGAGGAAAAGCGCAATTATCGTATGATGTATCGGATAATGATAAATCCGATCATGCTCAAGTTAGTACTATTATTCAGGGGGAAAAAAAAAAAAATTTGGTAGAAAATGCCCTAATCACGAATAATAGACAGAACCTTGGTAAATCACCAAGTCTTACTAGGGTCCATGAAATAAGAGATACAATAATAATACTGAAAATAACATTCAGAAAAACAAACCCAAAAATATAAATGACTAGAATCCAAAAAGAGAATGTAAACGAAAATGTAAATAAACAAGACATCACTAAATCATTAGTGATTCAATTAAAAAACACTTATTTGGGAGAAAATAAAAAACAAAAATATTTAAAACGGAAAACTAAAGTATAAAAATACATTTGTCACTAGACATTTGTTGACATTTGCATTCCAAAAAGTACAAGCTAATTGCATATGCCAGTGATACAAAATTATTAACTGTGGAGAAAAGCATATCATTATAAGCCTTAGACTCTAAATATAGACATATTACATAGATCACATGTAGCCTCAGGATTTCGGTGCATACTAGACTATTGGTGTATGAGGGAAAGGATGTTATGTAAATATCCCATATAAACACAATCCATCCTATAGATGATAACCAGAGAATCAGGATGAAGATGTCAGCTGTGTGCATTAGGGCTGTAACTTGTGAGATAAAGTATGTTTCAACATGTAGCAATACTCACAAGAAATAATGTAATTCATCATCTGTGTTGTGGCCTAATGTAATACAGCGCAGACGACAAATCCAACCCGCCTCATTACGTCTGAGGACCAATTCTCTGTCCCCTCCCTCGGTCTTAGGGGGACATGATCAATTGCATGGAACCAAATCTCTGGTTTCCCTGCATGATGTTCTGTCATGTGAGCTGTCATTGGGTATCTAGTGTCTTGTGCTTTTATGGCCCGCACGTGTTCCTGGATTCTGATTTTAAGCGCCCTAACCGTACTTCCAACATAGATAATATTGCAATTGCAACCAATAACATATGTAACAAATAATGATTTGCAGGTAATGGTGTGGCGGATGGTATAGACCCGTTCCGTATTGTATTGGAAGTGTTTCTGTTTGTTTTTGCCATATTGGCAAACATTGCACTCCGTGCATGTATAAAAACCAAGTGGCTTGTTGGTAAGCCAATTTCCTTCCCGTTGTTTGGGCATTATGTAACTGGGGCATAATCTATTCCTGAGTGTATTGCCCCGTCGATACGTAATTTTTGGTCTAGGCGAAATAATGCCCTTCAGGCCAGGTACATCCAATAACAGGGGCCAATGTTTAGCCAGAGTTTTATACAGACTCTGGCTGTCTTTGTTAAATTGGGTAACAAAGTGAACGTTAGGTGTCTTATCATGGGAGTCAAGCATGGACTTGTGTTGTCTAAGCGTATCTTTTCTGGTTCTCTGGTTAATTCTACGTTCTGCCTGTTGTAGAACCTTTTCCTTGTAGCCCCTCCTCCGAAAGCGATCTTTAGTAGCTACCAAGTTGGTTTTGAAGGTGTCAGTATCACTACAATTCCTACGGGTCCTGACCATCTCACCATAGGGGATGTTATTGATGGTCGCTTTTGGATGTGCACTAGTGGCATGTAGAATGCTATTACAAGAAGTCGATTTTCTATGTAGTGTGCTATGGATATGACCTTTCTGGGCATAGAAAGTAATATCAAGGAAATCAATCCTGTCATGTCCACATGTCATTGTGAGTGCAACATTGTATGGATTATCATTTAAAAAATCATAATAATCCCTCAATTGTCTCATTGAACCATTCCAGATGACGATGATATCGTCAATATACCTCCCCAGAAAATGATGTTCTCAATCCAAGGGGAGGCATAGCGACCCCAGGCATGTGTCTTCTCCCACCAGCCCATGAAGAGTCCCGCGTACGATGGGGCGAATTTTGAACCCATCGCGGTCCCCTGGAGCTGGTGGTACCATAGGCCATCATGGAGAAAAAGTTTTTTGACAGGATAAGGTCCGTCATCTCAATGAGCATCTCGTTGTGCTCATACCAATCTGCTGTTCGAGTTTTCAGAAAAAAGGCAAGGGCATGAAGGCCATGTTGCTTCTTAATGCACGTATATAAACTGGTAACGTCAAATGTGACAAAAGAGAGTCCCTCACTCCAGAGAACATCCTCAAATTTATTGAGGATGTCCTTACTATCCAATACAAAGGCCGGGAGATTCGACACCAGTGGCTGTAGAAAGGTGTCGACATATTCTGACAGGCGCTCTGTTGGGGAGTCAATCCCAGCAATTATAGGCCTGCCCGGGGAAATTCCCCCCTTATGGACCTTTGGGAGAATATAAATACATGGAAAGCTTGGATTCCGGACGGTCAAGTATCTATGTTCCTCGTCCGAAAGTAAGCCTTTCTCCCTCCAGTCCCCCAGTTTGATGTTGATATGTATTGAGAGTTCCTTCATGGGGTTAGTGGAAATATGTTCATAGCAGTCAGTATCGTCAAACTGCCTCTGTATTTCCCCCATGTAGTCTTCCCTTCGCATGAGAACCACATTCCCCCCCTTGTCAGCTTCACGTATGATTACTTTATCGTTGTCCCTAAGAGTGTTAATTGCTGATCTCTCGTGGGGGTAAGATTGCAGGGGCCTAAGGTGTTACGTGTTCGTCCATTAAGTTGTTTATGTAGGTCTTCTGATACCTTACTTCTAAAAAGATCAATATTGGGATGTGTAGTTGGTGGAATGAATTTCGATTTGGGTTTTAGACCACTATTAATATCCGGTTTAGCATTAATCCCAAGTTCCTCTGTGAGTTGTACTAGTGGTATAGTGTCATTATCAGAGATAGACAGTAACAACTGGACATTTTCCACATCCCCAACTGTCTGCTGAGGAGTGTGATGTTGAATAGTATCAGTAACACTAGACCTGGGATTTACATGAAAATAATACTTTAATTTTACTGAACGTACAAATTTATACAAATCAACTATGACATCAACAATATCCCCATTTTGTGTTGGACAAAAACCCAATCCTTTCCGTAGTAGTGCACATTCTGCATCATTGGGTTCATAGTTTGACAGATTAACAATCACTAGGTCATCATGTGCTAGTCTAGTTGGATCCCTACCCCCGCCCGTGCAATTGCCCATGGCGGTATGACAAACTATCTCGTGTCGGCTGATCGAAGTTTCACAGTCAGTCCCGGTAATGCCTTCTTTCCTTTTTGACCACCTCCTGCCACCCCTCCTTGTTTTAGATCTTTTCTTGACTGCTTGCTGTTCAATCGCAGCCTTTCCATTTCTAATAAAAAAGAATTCTGGATTTGGGGTTGTATAGTATTGCTACTACTTTCGCCTGTACTTATGCTTTCAGTGGATGTAAATGAGCTACCGCTGATTGACTCCGACTCCGAAGTCTCTTCCCTTGCCCTTTTACTGTTTCAGTAATCTTGATGTTATCATATTTTCTAGCAAAAGTATAAACTCTGCCCTGTCTATAGTCTGTTTCATCTCTTTTGATCTTACGGGCCTTCTTGTCCCGTTGATAAACCTGGTAGTCCTCTATGACTTTCTCTAGGATATCGTAGTTCTTCTTTATCACGTCCTTTAAAGGACTCTCTTCAATTTCCTTTTCTAGTTGGTCTATTTCAATAAGCAATAGGGTCGCCTTCTTTTCTGCGTGTTTAATAAGAATTTTCATCATAATTACTGATGAATGCAAAAGGTTTCCCTCCCATTCCTTTAACAATTCTTCATCAAGGTCTTCAAAGGTAGGAAATATCAAAATTCTTAACCCCCTAGGTATCCTATTATTGTCGAGGTATTGTTGTAAGGTGGTACCGTCCCACCATCTGGCAAGCTCTTGTTTCTTGAGGCGCTCAAGTTTTTGAAATTTACTCCTGAGCCCCTCCAACGTGCCAATGTTTTGAATTGAGTTCCCTTGTGGTTGCTGTGCCGAGAAAAGATTCAAAGCAAACTCCTCCCTCCTGTCCTTGAATCTGGACATTATGGGAACTTGTAGTAAAATACCAGTAATAGTGGGGTGGTGGAGTGCGATTGGGCTTTTAAATATTATATCTCCAAGGTGGAACAGCAAGCCGACCCTACACACCAAAGATGTGTTTGTGACGCACCTCCAAACCACACAATCCCCCAAAAGAAGTCCAAAATCCTGAGCCAAATAACTCAGATAGTGTGCACTTCCACTGCCCCTGCTGCTCCCAAGGGGCAATCTCCAAGACCAATGTTAAATTTTATAACCAATATGGAGTGCACCACAAATAGTCAAACAAAAAGTCTCTGTCCATCCATTTCTGGTTATAGATTGAAAACTTTATTCTTCTTTTTCCGTTAAAAAACAACAGCCAGACAGCCGACGCGTTTCGTCCAGATATATGGACTTCATCAGGGCTGTAAAGTGTATACAAAAAGTAAAATGTATAATACAACGTAAGACACTACAGATGAACAAAAAACAAACTGACTGACAAAATATAATACACAAGACATTTAAAAACTGTTTGCATCTATGAATGTATCCAAATTTAAATACTAACATTCAAAGAGCAATAGTGAGTTAAAATATTACACAACATAATGAAAAAAAAAAAAACATGGAAAGGCACAGACATACACAAATAATTTGAAAAACAAAAATAGTTAAGACAGATTTTAGATTGTTTGAGCAAAATTCAAAATACAATAAGATCAATTATGATTGCCCAAACCAGTGAATACAATAAATAAATTAAGCGCACAGCAAGTACACATGAAAGATTAGAAATGAAACACCGACCCAAAGATGTGCATGGATCTTAGGCTAAGTGTAGAAGAGTATCCCCAGGAGGTAGGAGATAGAAAGGGAGGCATAAGCTGACACATACCTTTAAAATATGTTGTTTGTCAGCAAAGATAATCAGTCAGATATGAAACTCGCGAAGTAATGATACAGACTATGTATCAGTTTGTTTAGCAACTGCACCCTATTTGGTCCAGGGTCAGTTCCAAAATATCAACGGCTCCTGTGCCTGTAAAAGTAATAATGTCAGGCCAGTACAAAGTCATGATATGCAGTGAAAGTTAGGGGAGAGCTAGTAACGTTCAATAAGGCCCATCGTACTCTAAAGAGCCTAGGTACATGAGTCACTGAGCTATAACAGGGATAAACAGGGCCGCATATCAGTATGCATAAATTCCCTGTATCATAAAAAATGAAAGCTAACCAGTTCTCCTTATAGCATTCAACATAGAAAAAAATATCAACATAGAAAATATACCAAAACTGAGGGGACAGAGTATTGGTGTGCTCTCAAAATGTACAATATCACTCGAATGGTGCAACAAACATGTTGCTACCAATAATACGAGGAATAGAAATGAAATTCAAAAGGGCCCAATGTCCCGATAATACATTTAATCAGAAAAAATAAAGAAGATGCCATGGCTAGGGAGGACAACGCATTTGTGTTCACATAATATATGCAATATTATTTCAATCCTGCAAAGGTTAGAGTAAGGCTCCAAAGAGCTGTCTCCACATTAAACGACATTAAACATGCCTGAATGAAACTCGATAAGAAAAAATAAAATTGATACCCCACACAGTGAAGTTTAAAAGGAAACAAAACATTGCTGATTTGATAACATGCTAAGCAATCGAGATGGTGACATGACACTGTAAACAGCGCCATCTAATGGTATATAAGGCCAGTATTTATTAAGCTACAGCCTAGTCAGCACAAAGACCGATATAAGCCTTACACAATTTTGCCAAAAACAGCAAATAAACAGAGGCCATTTCCACCTCAATGGGGTAATCAAAAAACAAACTATAGAATCCCTAATCTCCCTAAGTGCACTTACCGCGAACCGCTCTATCAGCGTCCTGTTCGAATATCCCCGTACGTATTCAAAAGAAAGAGAAACGCGGGAACGTGGGAGCCCGTCTTAAATAGAGTGCGCAGAATCTCGCGAGAGATGCTATCAACCAAAAGTAAGGGGATGTCTTAAAAGATGTTATATTATCGGAGAGTTCCGTATTAGCGAAATGTTAAAAAGCAGCAATATGGGTTAAAGATGCAATTTATAATGTGTAATTTCGGATAATGATAAGTCCGATCATGTTCAAGTTGATACTATTATTCAGAGAGGAAAAGCGCAATTATCGTATGATGTATCGGATAATGATAAATCCGATCATGCTCAAGTTAGTACTATTATTCAGGGGGAAAAAAAAAAAAATTTGGTAGAAAATGCCCTAATCACGAATAATAGACAGAACCTTGGTAAATCACCAAGTCGTACTAGGGTCCATGAAATAAGAGATACAATAATAATACTGAAAATAACATTCAGAAAAACAAACCCAAAAATATAAATGACTAGAATCCAAAAAGAGAATGTAAACGAAAATGTAAATAAACAAGACATCACTAAATCATTAGTGATTCAATTAAAAAACACTTATTTGGGAGAAAATAAAAAACAAAAATATTTAAAACGGAAAACTAAAGTATAAAAATACATTTGTCACTAGACATTTGTTGACATTTGCATTCCAAAAAGTACAAGCTAATTGCATATGCCAGTGATACAAAATTATTAACTGTGGAGAAAAGCATATCATTATAAGCCTTAGACTCTAAATATAGACATATTACATAGATCACATGTAGCCTCAGGATTTCGGTGCATACTAGACTATTGGTGTATGAGGGAAAGGATGTTATGTAAATATCCCATATAAACACAATCCATCCTATAGATGATAACCAGAGAATCAGGATGAAGATGTCAGCTGTGTGCATTAGGGCTGTAACTTGTGAGATAAAGTATGTTTCAACATGTAGCAATACTCACAAGAAATAATGTAATTCATCATCTGTGTTGTGGCCTAATGTAATACAGCGCAGACGACAAATCCAACCCGCCTCATTACGTCTGAGGACCAATTCTCTGTCCCCTCCCTCGGTCTTAGGGGACATGATCAATTGCATGGAACCAAATCTCTGGTTTCCCTGCATGATGTTCTGTCATGTGAGCTGTCATTGGGTATCTAGTGTCTTGTGCTTTTATGGCCCGCACGTGTTCCTGGATTCTGATTTTAAGCGCCCTAACCGTACTTCCAACATAGATAATATTGCAATTGCAACCAATAACATATGTAACAAATAATGATTTGCAGGTAATGGTGTGGCGGATGGTATAGACCCGTTCCGTATTGTATTGGAAGTGTTTCTGTTTGTTTTTGCCATATTGGCAAACATTGCACTCCGTGCATGTATAAAAACCAAGTGGCTTGTTGGTAAGCCAATTTCCTTCCCGTTGTTTGGGCATTATGTAACTGGGGCATAATCTATTCCTGAGTGTATTGCCCCGTCGATACGTAATTTTTGGTCTAGGCGAAATAATGCCCTTCAGGCCAGGTACATCCAATAACAGGGGCCAATGTTTAGCCAGAGTTTTATACAGACTCTGGCTGTCTTTGTTAAATTGGGTAACAAAGTGAACGTTAGGTGTCTTATCATGGGAGTCAAGCATGGACTTGTGTTGTCTAAGCGTATCTTTTCTGGTTCTCTGGTTAATTCTACGTTCTGCCTGTTGTAGAACCTTTTCCTTGTAGCCCCTCCTCCGAAAGCGATCTTTAGTAGCTACCAAGTTGGTTTTGAAGGTGTCAGTATCACTACAATTCCTACGGGTCCTGACCATCTCACCATAGGGGATGTTATTGATGGTCGCTTTTGGATGTGCACTAGTGGCATGTAGAATGCTATTACAAGAAGTCGATTTTCTATGTAGTGTGCTATGGATATGACCTTTCTGGGCATAGAAAGTAATATCAAGGAAATCAATCCTGTCATGTCCACATGTCATTGTGAGTGCAACATTGTATGGATTATCATTTAAAAAATCATAATAATCCCTCAATTGTCTCATTGAACCATTCCAGATGACGATGATATCGTCAATATACCTCCCCAGAAAATGATGTTCTCAATCCAAGGGGAGGCATAGCGACCCCAGGCATGTGTCTTCTCCCACCAGCCCATGAAGAGTCCCGCGTACGATGGGGCGAATTTTGAACCCATCGCGGTCCCCTGGAGCTGGTGGTACCATAGGCCATCATGGAGAAAAAGTTTTTTGACAGGATAAGGTCCGTCATCTCAATGAGCATCTCGTTGTGCTCATACCAATCTGCTGTTCGAGTTTTCAGAAAAAAGGCAAGGGCATGAAGGCCATGTTGCTTCTTAATGCACGTATATAAACTGGTAACGTCAAATGTGACAAAAGAGAGTCCCTCACTCCAGAGAACATCCTCAAATTTATTGAGGATGTCCTTACTATCCAATACAAAGGCCGGGAGATTCGACACCAGTGGCTGTAGAAAGGTGTCGACATATTCTGACAGGCGCTCTGTTGGGGAGTCAATCCCAGCAATTATAGGCCTGCCCGGGGAAATTCCCCCCTTATGGACCTTTGGGAGAATATAAATACATGGAAAGCTTGGATTCCGGACGGTCAAGTATCTATGTTCCTCGTCCGAAAGTAAGCCTTTCTCCCTCCAGTCCCCCAGTTTGATGTTGATATGTATTGAGAGTTCCTTCATGGGGTTAGTGGAAATATGTTCATAGCAGTCAGTATCGTCAAGCTGCCTCTGTATTTCCCCCATGTAGTCTTCCCTTCGCATGAGAACCACATTCCCCCCCTTGTCAGCTTCACGTATGATTACTTTATCGTTGTCCCTAAGAGTGTTAATTGCTGATCTCTCGTGGGGGGTAAGATTGCAGGGGCCTAAGGTGTTACGTGTTCGTCCATTAAGTTGTTTATGTAGGTCTTCTGATACCTTACTTCTAAAAAGATCAATATTGGGATGTGTAGTTGGTGGAATGAATTTCGATTTGGGTTTTAGACCACTATTAATATCCGGTTTAGCATTAATCCCAAGTTCCTCTGTGAGTTGTACTAGTGGTATAGTGTCATTATCAGAGATAGACAGTAACAACTGGACATTTTCCACATCCCCAACTGTCTGCTGAGGAGTGTGATGTTGAATAGTATCAGTAACACTAGACCTGGGATTTACATGAAAATAATACTTTAATTTTACTGAACGTACAAATTTATACAAATCAACTATGACATCAACAATATCCCCATTTTGTGTTGGACAAAAACCCAATCCTTTCCGTAGTAGTGCACATTCTGCATCATTGGGTTCATAGTTTGACAGATTAACAATCACTAGGTCATCATGTGCTAGTCTAGTTGGATCCCTACCCCCGCCCGTGCAATTGCCCATGGCGGTATGACAAACTATCTCGTGTCGGCTGATCGAAGTTTCACAGTCAGTCCCGGTAATGCCTTCTTTCCTTTTTGACCACCTCCTGCCACCCCTCCTTGTTTTAGATCTTTTCTTGACTGCTTGCTGTTCAATCGCAGCCTTTCCATTTCTAATAAAAAAGAATTCTGGATTTGGGGTTGTATAGTATTGCTACTACTTTCGCCTGTACTTATGCTTTCAGTGGATGTAAATGAGCTACCGCTGATTGACTCCGACTCCGAAGTCTCTTCCCTTGCCCTTTTTACTGTTTCAGTAATCTTGATGTTATCATATTTTCTAGCAAAAGTATAAACTCTGCCCTGTCTATAGTCTGTTTCATCTCTTTTGATCTTACGGGCCTTCTTGTCCCGTTGATAAACCTGGTAGTCCTCTATGACTTTCTCTAGGATATCGTAGTTCTTCTTTATCACGTCCTTTAAAGGACTCTCTTCAATTTCCTTTTCTAGTTGGTCTATTTCAATAAGCAATAGGGTCGCCTTCTTTTCTGCGTGTTTAATAAGAATTTTCATCATAATTACTGATGAATGCAAAAGGTTTCCTCCCATTCCTTTAACAATTCTTCATCAAGGTCTTCAAAGGTAGGAAATATCAAAATTCTTAACCCCCTAGGTATCCTATTATTGTCGAGGTATTGTTGTAAGGTGGTACCGTCCCACCATCTGGCAAGCTCTTGTTTCTTGAGGCGCTCAAGTTTTTGAAATTTACTCCTGAGCCCCTCCAACGTGCCAATGTTTTGAATTGAGTTCCCTTTTTTTTTTCCCCCCCGCATAATAGTACTAACTTGAGCATGATCGGATTTATCATTATCCGATACATCATACGATAATTGCGCTTTTCCTCTCTGAATAATAGTATCAACTTGAACATGATCGGACTTATCATTATCCGAAATTACACATTATAAATTGCATCTTTAACCCATATTGCTGCTTTTTAACATTTCGCTAATACGGAACTCTCCGATAATATAACATCTTTTAAGACATCCCCTTACTTTTGGTTGATAGCATCTCTCGCGAGATTCTGCGCACTCTATTTAAGACGGGCTCCCACGTTCCCGCGTTTCTCTTTCTTTTGAATACGTACGGGGATATTCGAACAGGACGCTGATAGAGCGGTTCGCGGTAAGTGCACTTAGGGAGATTAGGGATTCTATAGTTTGTTTTTTGATTACCCCATTGAGGTGGAAATGGCCTCTGTTTATTTGCTGTTTTTGGCAAAATTGTGTAAGGCTTATATCGGTCTTTGTGCTGACTAGGCTGTAGCTTAATAAATACTGGCCTTATATACCATTAGATGGCGCTGTTTACAGTGTCATGTCGCCATCTCGATTGCTTAGCATGTTATCAAATCAGCAATGTTTTGTTTCCTTTTAAACTTCACTGTGTGGGGTATCAATTTTATTTTTTCTTATCGAGTTTCATTCAGGCATGTTTAATGTCGTTTAATGTGGAGACAGCTCTTTGGAGCCTTACTCTAACCTTTGCAGGATTGAAATAATATTGCATATATTATGTGAACACAAATGCGTTGTCCTCCCTAGCCATGGCATCTTCTTTATTTTTTCTGATTAAATGTATTATCGGGACATTGGGCCCTTTTGAATTTCATTTCTATTCCTCGTATTATTGGTAGCAACATGTTTGTTGCACCATTCGAGTGATATTGTACATTTTGAGAGCACACCAATACTCTGTCCCCCTCAGTTTTGGTATATTTTCTATGTTGATATTTTTTTCTATGTTGAATGCTATAAGGAGAACTGGTTAGCTTTCATTTTTTATGATACAGGGAATTTATGCATACTGATATGCGGCCCTGTTTATCCCTGTTATAGCTCAGTGACTCATGTACCTAGGCTCTTTAGAGTACGATGGGCCTTATTGAACGTTACTAGCTCTCCCCTAACTTTCACTGCATATCATGACTTTGTACTGGCCTGACATTATTACTTTTTACAGGCACAGGAGCCGTTGATATTTTGGAACTGACCCTGGACCAAATAGGGTGCAGTTGCTAAACAAACTGATACATAGTCTGTATCATTACTTCGCGAGTTTCATATCTGACTGATTATCTTTGCTGACAAACAACATATTTTAAAGGTATGTGTCAGCTTATGCCTCCCTTTCTATCTCCTACCTCCTGGGGATACTCTTCTACACTTAGCCTAAGATCCATGCACATCTTTGGGTCGGTGTTTCATTTCTAATCTTTCATGTGTACTTGCTGTGCGCTTAATTTATTTATTGTATTCACTGGTTTGGGCAATCATAATTGATCTTATTGTATTTTGAATTTTGCTCAAACAATCTAAAATCTGTCTTAACTATTTTTGTTTTTCAAATTATTTGTGTATGTCTGTGCCTTTCCATGTTTTTTTTTTTTCATTATGTTGTGTAATATTTTAACTCACTATTGCTCTTTGAATGTTAGTATTTAAATTTGGATACATTCATAGATGCAAACAGTTTTTAAATGTCTTGTGTATTATATTTTGTCAGTCAGTTTGTTTTTTGTTCATCTGTAGTGTCTTACGTTGTATTATACATTTTACTTTTTGTATACACTTTACAGCCCTGATGAAGTCCATATATCTGGACGAAACGCGTCGGCTGTCTGGCTGTTGTTTTTTAACGGAAAAAGAAGAATAAAGTTTTCAATCTATAACCAGAAATGGATGGACAGAGACTTTTTGTTTGACTATTTGTGGTGCACTCCATATTGGTTATAAAATTTAACATTGGTCTTGGAGATTGCCCCTTGGGAGCAGCAGGGGCAGTGGAAGTGCACACTATCTGAGTTATTTGGCTCAGGATTTTGGACTTCTTTTGGGGGATTGTGTGGTTTGGAGGTGCGTCACAAACACATCTTTGGTGTGTAGGGTCGGCTTGCTGTTCCACCTTGGAGATATAATATTTAAAAGCCCAATCGCACTCCACCACCCCACTATTACTGGTATTTTACTACAAGTTCCCATAATGTCCAGATTCAAGGACAGGAGGGAGGAGTTTGCTTTGAATCTTTTCTCGGCACAGCAACCACAAGGGAACTCAATTCAAAACATTGGCACGTTGGAGGGGCTCAGGAGTAAATTTCAAAAACTTGAGCGCCTCAAGAAACAAGAGCTTGCCAGATGGTGGGACGGTACCACCTTACAACAATACCTCGACAATAATAGGATACCTAGGGGTTAAGAATTTTGATATTTCCTACCTTTGAAGACCTTGATGAAGAATTGTTAAAGGAATGGGAGGAAACCTTTTGCATTCATCAGTAATTATGATGAAAATTCTTATTAAACACGCAGAAAAGAAGGCGACCCTATTGCTTATTGAAATAGACCAACTAGAAAAGGAAATTGAAGAGAGTCCTTTAAAGGACGTGATAAAGAAGAACTACGATATCCTAGAGAAAGTCATAGAGGACTACCAGGTTTATCAACGGGACAAGAAGGCCCGTAAGATCAAAAGAGATGAAACAGACTATAGACAGGGCAGAGTTTATACTTTTGCTAGAAAATATGATAACATCAAGATTACTGAAACAGTAAAAAGGGCAAGGGAAGAGACTTCGGAGTCGGAGTCAATCAGCGGTAGCTCATTTACAGCCACTGAAAGCATAAGTACAGGCGAAAGTAGTAGCAATACTATACAACCCCAAATCCAGAATTCTTTTTTATTAGAAATGGAAAGGCTGCGATTGAACAGCAAGCAGTCAAGAAAAGATCTAAAACAAGGAGGGGTGGCAGGAGGTGGTCAAAAAGGAAAGAAGGCATTACCGGGACTGACTGTGAAACTTCGATCAGCCGACACGAGATAGTTTGTCATACCGCCATGGGCAATTGCACGGGCGGGGGTAGGGATCCAACTAGACTAGCACATGATGACCTAGTGATTGTTAATCTGTCAAACTATGAACCCAATGATGCAGAATGTGCACTACTACGGAAAGGATTGGGTTTTTGTCCAACACAAAATGGGGATATTGTTGATGTCATAGTTGATTTGTATAAATTTGTACGTTCAGTAAAATTAAAGTATTATTTTCATGTAAATCCCAGGTCTAGTGTTACTGATACTATTCAACATCACACTCCTCAGCAGACAGTTGGGGATGTGGAAAATGTCCAGTTGTTACTGTCTATCTCTGATAATGACACTATACCACTAGTACAACTCACAGAGGAACTTGGGATTAATGCTAAACCGGATATTAATAGTGGTCTAAAACCCAAATCGAAATTCATTCCACCAACTACACATCCCAATATTGATCTTTTTAGAAGTAAGGTATCAGAAGACCTACATAAACAACTTAATGGACGAACACGTAACACCTTAGGCCCCTGCAATCTTACCCCCACGAGAGATCAGCAATTAACACTCTTAGGGACAACGATAAAGTAATCATACGTGAAGCTGACAAGGGGGAATGTGGTTCTCATGCGAAGGGAAGACTACATGGGGAAATACAGAGGCAGCTTGACGATACTGACTGCTATGAACATATTTCCACTAACCCCATGAAGGAACTCTCAATACATATCAACATCAAACTGGGGGACTGGAGGGAGAAAGGCTTACTTTCGGACGAGGAACATAGATACTTGACCGTCCGGAATCCAAGCTTTCCATGTATTTATATTCTCCCAAAGGTCCATAAGGGGGAATTTCCCCGGGCAGGCCTATAATTGCTGGGATTGACTCCCCAACAGAGCGCCTGTCAGAATATGTCGACACCTTTCTACAGCCACTGGTGTCGAATCTCCCGGCCTTTGTATTGGATAGTAAGGACATCCTCAATAAATTTGAGGATGTTCTCTGGAGTGAGGGACTCTCTTTTGTCACATTTGACGTTACCAGTTTATATACGTGCATTAAGAAGCAACATGGCCTTCATGCCCTTGCCTTTTTCTGAAAACTCGAACAGCAGATTGGTATGAGCACAACGAGATGCTCATTGAGATGACGGACCTTATCCTGTCAAAAAACTTTTTCTCCATGATGGCCTATGGTACCACCAGCTCCAGGGGACCGCGATGGGTTCAAAATTCGCCCCATCGTACGCGGGACTCTTCATGGGCTGGTGGGAGAAGACACATGCCTGGGGTCGCTATGCCTCCCCTTGGATTGAGAACATCATTTTCTGGGGAGGTATATTGACGATATCATCGTCATCTGGAATGGTTCAATGAGACAATTGAGGGATTATTATGATTTTTTAAATGATAATCCATACAATGTTGCACTCACAATGACATGTGGACATGACAGGATTGATTTCCTTGATATTACTTTCTATGCCCAGAAAGGTCATATCCATAGCACACTACATAGAAAATCGACTTCTTGTAATAGCATTCTACATGCCACTAGTGCACATCCAAAAGCGACCATCAATAACATCCCCTATGGTGAGATGGTCAGGACCCGTAGGAATTGTAGTGATACTGACACCTTCAAAACCAACTTGGTAGCTACTAAAGATCGCTTTCGGAGGAGGGGCTACAAGGAAAAGGTTCTACAACAGGCAGAACGTAGAATTAACCAGAGAACCAGAAAAGATACGCTTAGACAACACAAGTCCATGCTTGACTCCCATGATAAGACACCTAACGTTCACTTTGTTACCCAATTTAACAAAGACAGCCAGAGTCTGTATAAAACTCTGGCTAAACATTGGCCCCTGTTATTGGATGTACCTGGCCTGAAGGGCATTATTTCGCCTAGACCAAAAATTACGTATCGACGGGGCAATACACTCAGGAATAGATTATGCCCCAGTTACATAATGCCCAAACAACGGGAAGGAAATTGGCTTACCAACAAGCCACTTGGTTTTTATACATGCACGGAGTGCAATGTTTGCCAATATGGCAAAAACAAACAGAAACACTTCCAATACAATACGGAACGGGTCTATACCATCCGCCACACCATTACCTGCAAATCATTATTTGTTACATATGTTATTGGTTGCAATTGCAATATTATCTATGTTGGAAGTACGGTTAGGGCGCTTAAAATCAGAATCCAGGAACACGTGCAGGCCATAAAAGCACAAGACACTAGATACCCAATGACAGCTCACATGACAGAACATCATGCAGGGAAACCAGAGATTTGGTTCCATGCAATTGATCATGTCCCCCTAAGACCGAGGGAGGGGACAGAGAATTGGTCCTCAGACGTAATGAGGCGGGTTGGATTTGTCGTCTGCGCTGTATTACATTAGGCCACAACACAGATGATGAATTACATTATTTCTTGTGAGTATTGCTACATGTTGAAACATACTTTATCTCACAAGTTACAGCCCTAATGCACACAGCTGACATCTTCATCCTGATTCTCTGGTTATCATCTATAGGATGGATTGTGTTTATATGGGATATTTACATAACATCCTTTCCCTCATACACCAATAGTCTAGTATGCACCGAAATCCTGAGGCTACATGTGATCTATGTAATATGTCTATATTTAGAGTCTAAGGCTTATAATGATATGCTTTTCTCCACAGTTAATAATTTTGTATCACTGGCATATGCAATTAGCTTGTACTTTTTGGAATGCAAATGTCAACAAATGTCTAGTGACAAATGTATTTTTATACTTTAGTTTTCCGTTTTAAATATTTTTGTTTTTTATTTTCTCCCAAATAAGTGTTTTTTAATTGAATCACTAATGATTTAGTGATGTCTTGTTTATTTACATTTTCGTTTACATTCTCTTTTTGGATTCTAGTCATTTATATTTTTGGGTTTGTTTTTCTGAATGTTATTTTCAGTATTATTATTGTATCTCTTATTTCATGGACCCTAGTAAGACTTGGTGATTTACCAAGGTTCTGTCTATTATTCGTGATTAGGGCATTTTCTACCAAATTTTTTTTTTTTTTCCCCCCCGAATAATAGTACTAACTTGAGCATGATCGGATTTATCATTATCCGATACATCATACGATAATTGCGCTTTTCCTCTCTGAATAATAGTATCAACTTGAACATGATCGGACTTATCATTATCCGAAATTACACATTATAAATTGCATCTTTAACCCATATTGCTGCTTTTTAACATTTCGCTAATACGGAACTCTCCGATAATATAACATCTTTTAAGACATCCCCTTACTTTTGGTTGATAGCATCTCTCGCGAGATTCTGCGCACTCTATTTAAGACGGGCTCCCACGTTCCCGCGTTTCTCTTTCTTTTGAATACGTACGGGGATATTCGAACAGGACGCTGATAGAGCGGTTCGCGGTAAGTGCACTTAGGGAGATTAGGGATTCTATAGTTTGTTTTTTGATTACCCCATTGAGGTGGAAATGGCCTCTGTTTATTTGCTGTTTTTGGCAAAATTGTGTAAGGCTTATATCGGTCTTTGTGCTGACTAGGCTGTAGCTTAATAAATACTGGCCTTATATACCATTAGATGGCGCTGTTTACAGTGTCATGTCGCCATCTCGATTGCTTAGCATGTTATCAAATCAGCAATGTTTTGTTTCCTTTTAAACTTCACTGTGTGGGGTATCAATTTTATTTTTTCTTATCGAGTTTCATTCAGGCATGTTTAATGTCGTTTAATGTGGAGACAGCTCTTTGGAGCCTTACTCTAACCTTTGCAGGATTGAAATAATATTGCATATATTATGTGAACACAAATGCGTTGTCCTCCCTAGCCATGGCATCTTCTTTATTTTTTCTGATTAAATGTATTATCGGGACATTGGGCCCTTTTGAATTTCATTTCTATTCCTCGTATTATTGGTAGCAACATGTTTGTTGCACCATTCGAGTGATATTGTACATTTTGAGAGCACACCAATACTCTGTCCCCCTCAGTTTTGGTATATTTTCTATGTTGATATTTTTTTCTATGTTGAATGCTATAAGGAGAACTGGTTAGCTTTCATTTTTTATGATACAGGGAATTTATGCATACTGATATGCGGCCCTGTTTATCCCTGTTATAGCTCAGTGACTCATGTACCTAGGCTCTTTAGAGTACGATGGGCCTTATTGAACGTTACTAGCTCTCCCCTAACTTTCACTGCATATCATGACTTTGTACTGGCCTGACATTATTACTTTTTACAGGCACAGGAGCCGTTGATATTTTGGAACTGACCCTGGACCAAATAGGGTGCAGTTGCTAAACAAACTGATACATAGTCTGTATCATTACTTCGCGAGTTTCATATCTGACTGATTATCTTTGCTGACAAACAACATATTTTAAAGGTATGTGTCAGCTTATGCCTCCCTTTCTATCTCCTACCTCCTGGGGATACTCTTCTACACTTAGCCTAAGATCCATGCACATCTTTGGGTCGGTGTTTCATTTCTAATCTTTCATGTGTACTTGCTGTGCGCTTAATTTATTTATTGTATTCACTGGTTTGGGCAATCATAATTGATCTTATTGTATTTTGAATTTTGCTCAAACAATCTAAAATCTGTCTTAACTATTTTTGTTTTTCAAATTATTTGTGTATGTCTATGCCTTTCCATGTTTTTTTTTTTTCATTATGTTGTGTAATATTTTAACTCACTATTGCTCTTTGAATGTTAGTATTTAAATTTGGATACATTCATAGATGCAAACAGTTTTTAAATGTCTTGTGTATTATATTTTGTCAGTCAGTTTGTTTTTTGTTCATCTGTAGTGTCTTACGTTGTATTATACATTTTACTTTTTGTATACACTTTACAGCCCTGATGAAGTCCATATATCTGGACGAAACGCGTCGGCTGTCTGGCTGTTGTTTTTTAACGGAAAAAGAAGAATAAAGTTTTCAATCTATAACCAGAAATGGATGGACAGAGACTTTTTGTTTGACTATTTGTGGTGCACTCCATATTGGTTATAAAATTTAACATAAGAGCAATCTTCCTTGTCAAAATGTCCGACGATAGAGTTACTGGGAGATCAAAACAGAAATGTTGTAAAAGATGCTGTGCAGTATGCATATGTAGTCTAGTAATGGTGCTTATAGTATGGTTAGTCCTGATCGTAGCAATTCCTTACCTTATGATAATGGATAAAAAAGATTAATAACGAAACTAAGGAAAGGACAGCAAACTTGAAGGGTAATAGAGTAGAACTAATGGCAGAAAATGAACCAGAGTTTCATCATGAGATAACTGATAACGACACTAGTTTAAATGTTTTCACAAAGTTATTGTTTCAATATGTAGATACCATGGAAGTTAGTAATTGTTATGTCTGTATGAAGTTACCCGAATCAGTAGCAGAAGGGTTAACATATCATCACTTACCATTAACATATGGCATATCGTGTAGTGTATTAGCTAGTTTATTTTACAGGGAGACTTCAGTATTATTATTCAAACATAGATGTGATATTTTCTGAGGTCCCGATTCGAAAGAGTATGAACCCAGTGCTTAGTAGTCAAGATGCCCAGTTTATGGGAGAATTTTTCTTAACAATGAAATCGATAGATATAACACATGCACATAGACACAATCTAACATGTTCATTACATGAAGAAGAAAAGATATTTTTGAATTTAGTAGAAAATAGAAGACAAGATTTTCAAAAGAAAGCTTCTGAGCATAAGGCTCATTTGCCACCTTGGGCTGAGAAAGAAGGTAGTTACACACCTGGCAAGGCTCAAGCTGCTATGGCTCTGGATTTTGTAAAGACAGGGAAAATTTGTCTACATAGATTAAAAACTGATTATAACTATGTTTTCATCGGTACCAGTGAATGTGAACATAATTTCTTAATTCTTGGAGGGTGGGGTATCAAAGGAGGAACAGATTCAGTTTTTCCTGGAGTCTATTATGTGTGTGGGAATAAGGCTTACTTTAGGCTTCCTGCACGGTGGTATGGAAGTTGTTACTTTGGAATAGTATTTCCAAAAATATACCACGTAAAAAGAAACACTGGGAGCAATGAAAATAATAGTGAATTAACACATAGTAAAAGAGCTAGTTTTTCAGAAATTGTAGGTGATATATTTGGTGCATTGATACCTTCAGTGGGAATAATTCTGAACTCAAGGAAGATATGTAAATTGTCTACAGTGGTTGATCGTTTATCAACGGATACTGCTGGAGGTTTCCTAATGATTAATGCGGAAATGGTTGCGATTAGATCGATGGTTATGCAAAATCGACTTGCTCTTGATATGATATTGGCAAAAGAGGGCGGAGTCTGTAAAGTATTGAAGACGAAACACTGTTGCACTTATATACCTGATAAAAGTGCAGAAATTGGAACGTATATACAGAATATAACTAAACTTGAGAAGGAACTTAAACCACTGGAAGTTGATAGTGTATTGGAAAGATTGACAAGTAGTATTGCGTCAATTGGTACCTGGTTTACTAATATAGGGAAAGGACTTATAGGACAAATATTAGTACCCTTAGCAGGGATAGCAATAATAGTACTGTCAATAATAATATGGTGCAAATGCTGTAGAAAGAATGAATCGTATACTGTGACAGGTAAAGGGAAGAAGAGAAAGTTTGATGAAATTGAACTAGAAGACTTGAGAAGTGAAGTATACAAGAAACTGAAAGGGGATGTGAAAAATAGAAAGTGTAAAAATGAAAATGAGACTATTTTATGCTAAAAGTTGGCATCTGATTGTGGGTAGTATTTGATGGCTCAGAAACGCCATCAGAGAGGGGATTGATGGAGCAAGGACTCACAAATGAGACTTGCTCGGATACAATCCTCTCACAGTATTAATTTATTAAACTTGTATTGTTTGTACTAACTCTTGCATACACTACATAAGTAGCAAGGAAGCTTGCCTATGTGTTTAAACTAACGAATAACGCTTGTCTCTTCTAAAATGGCCGCTAAAACGCAGGAACTTTACTGCGCATGTCTCAACCATATCGCGTGTTGTGACGTCTTTCTTTGCTTGGTGGGAAAATTCTGCTTCTGCGCAGTGTGCATTAAAATGGCTGCTTGATGTTTTCACATGCTACAGCTTGCTCTCGTGTTATAATTAAATTGTCGTTTCCCTAACGCTATTAATGCGGGATAGAATTTATAAATAAATGGGAATAGAATAGAAAGAGTGGGTATACAGTGAAACATTTTATTTGTGATTTTAATATTTTCTTCTTTGCTTTTATTAGTTCGTTAACTTTGGGCCTGGGGTTTGGTGAACTGAAAACTCGTGTGACAATGATCCTGCGCATGCGCCCTGCATGGCTGCCCAGAAAGAAAAAGATGAAGTCAACCTGGACGTCGTCCAAGGCCATGACCTGATGGCCGACATCGCTGTACCCATGATGTACCAGCCGAAATGCAACAATGTTTATGAATTATGTATAAAATTTGGGGTGGGAAATAAAGCAAATGTAATAAAATTGATGGGCGGTATTTTAAAACAAAAGACTTTAAGAAATCGAACCAAATCAATATGGTGTGAGGATCAACCCCCTGTCCCTGTCCAATCAGAAATAGTGGTCCCATATTTTTGCAACATTAATGGGAGGTACATGGGCGTAGAAGGGTATAATAGATATAGAATTAGCTAATTAGTTAGAACAGGCGTTCTTCGAGACTAGACGCAGACAGGCAGAAGCTCCAGACCACAAGCTGATCGATTGCAGACTGAACCGTGGTCCAGAGAGGTCCTGAGGAGGGGGCGGCCAAGTCCATTAGAAGGAAGGCACGGGGAGTCGAGGAGAAGCTGAGTATCAGAGAGGGGAACGACGCAGGCATCGTTGGTAGAGAGGTCACCGGTCCTGTTCTGAACCTGAAGGAGGTCTTTGCTCTTCATCCTTCCTGAGTCCCATCTTTTCCAACTCCTTGGCCAAGGGGTTTGGTTCTCGCACTTTAGGTAATTATACTTGCAACCTTTAGTTGCGCTGCTGTCTCTATCTTCTCCTTTCTGAGGGACCGTCATTAATCAATCATTATTATTCTATGCTTCATCCTTGATATACGACTGAGTATCATGTGGTTCTGTATTTACTCTGCTAAAAATCTTTAGATAAACATTTTAAAACTTCCTGACTCAGTGGTTATTTCAGGATTATGTACAGTAATGAATGTCACTCATTTTAAACTTCCCAATTAGCAAAGGATTCATTGGTAAGTCATTACTCTTCAATCAGAAGGTAATTGGTAGCAGGGATTTTGATAAAGAGTACAACTGGCTCACCAGCGTAAGTATTAGCGTAGTATGAATGTATGGGCCCAAGTGAGTATTTGGTGTGTGAATGCTGTTTGCTAATATCGCGCTGGATCAGTTGCAAAAATTTTAATTTGGTTACAAATCAATTCTGATTATTAAACAGAACCCCCAACCATGGTATTATGTTTTAAATTCGGAGTTTATGTTTCTCCAGACCAATCACTATTAAACTATACTGCCTACTAGTATGGTTGTCATGTGACTCCTACACCTTGTAGTCCTTTGTCTTATGTAATATTTCCTATACAGTGATTTACACACGTATGATTGTCTCTGTGTAATGTGTGTGATGTAAAGTGCTCTGACACCTTACACTGGTATGAGTGGCGCTGTAAATCAAAACAACTGCATCTGAGAGAGAGAGTGGTTATGGAGACTAAAGGGGCACTGTTAAAGAGTGGTAGTGAGGGAGTCCATGGTGGAGGTGGTCATTGGGGGGCGCCAACAAACATTGTTGCACAGGGCGCCACCAGTGCTAAAGCTGGTCCTGCCCATGTGCCAGTCCGCCTCACCCATTGGTACCTCCATTGGCCTTGTTTCAGCAGTAGTAGCTGCAACTCACCAAGGATCGGCAATGCAGGATTTGCACGCACACCAAACTAAGTTTGCAAACTTCACAGTCTCTATGCTTCATGCACAAGCACTTTTAACATGTGCTGCCTGCTTTTAGGCCACTGGAATTTTGCAGCAAAGGAGGACAAAATGATGCCTCACTGACTAAATTACACAGCAAAAAATAGGCTGCAGCATATTGTAGTACATTTTCTGACACTTTATTAGTTTGACATTTTCACAAATGCTAACAGTCTCTGCAAAGATTCTGCCTTATTAGTACCAGTGTAACATACAAATGCAGCAGTGAGAAAGGTGATCAGTCAACCTTTGCAAAGGGCCGTCCACTCTGCAGCAACACAAGTCCACATTTTTTAGTAAATTTTGATCGGTTTGAGCTACAAACAATTTATTAGTTAAATTGTCAGATTATGCAGCAGATGATGTATTTGGTGGTAAATATGGCAGAGCCATCATAATTATATAGAAAACATTTGCAAACTAGGATATTTTGCCATTCATGTTTGAACTGCTTTTGTGGGAAAAGGAAGAGAAGTGCTGATGACAGAAACTCCATGGCTTGGAGACAAATGGCTTGTGATTCCACTTTTAAGCGTATTTGGGACATTCTGTGATTGGAAACGTATCCCACTTTGTGAATGTATTTTAATGTCAATAACTCATATTAAACCTTAAATAAACATGTGTATCCATTGGTTGAATTAAGTAAAATAATACGATGTAACTGGTCAGTGAAATGCCAAACAAATACTAAAGATTGGGAAGTTTTGCGCATTTAGGCAACACCTTTTATTCCGCCCACTGATCCAATCCTCTGGTTATTCCCGCACTCTCATTCTCCACCCACAGTTCACCTACTTTTTTTCCCCCACTCCGACCACTGTATTTAGCACATAAAACCACTGACTGAACTTTACTGCTAACTTGCTCTTAGCGCAGAGGACCACTGGTTGGGGCGAGTCTCACTTGGCACCATGCGCCACTAGTGTTGAGTGCTAGGTCACGCTTTACACCACAGGTGTTCAGTGTGAGACGCCACTTGGCACGGTGGAGCCACAGGAACTCTGTGTATGAGCTTCGAAACTGTGGAACAAGACAGACTATAAATTAGTTTTCTATAAAAGGCTTTCCTAGACACTCTGTAACCTATCTCTGCCTCCTTCGAGGCAGAGGTGACGTAGTTTAAAGAATGAGCCTTTAGGAAAATCGAGAAAACATCCCAGCAAGTGCATGCTACTGAAAGGCCTGTGCATGGGTTTGAGTAGGACGGGTCCAGCCAGAGCTCAGCCCCAGCAGTTTTAAAAAGCGGATGCTGAGACTGGTCCCTATGGGGCTCTCCATTTTTAATGTCACCTGCACCTCGCAAAAAAGATCTTAACTCAGCGGCGTTAGCGCTCATCACTGGCCTTAGAGGTATTACCTGTGAAGAGACTCCTTTGTTAAGCATGCTGCCACAATCCGGAGCTATTCGGAAGGTATCACCTGATAGCGATCTGAAAGCACACGCTGTGGAATCGGCAGTAGGGCAGGAGGGGTGAAGGCAGTCGCGGCCAGCATTACTCACGGGTGGTCGGACAGGCGGTGCGGACGCGCGGGGGATCGCACGGGGGTGGGGGCGTTAATTTAAAAATGCCCGCAGCATTGGGCAAGCCACTCCTCCCCTGCCCTCGAGCAGATGCCCACCCGCCCCCAACTAAACCCTTCTGCTTTCTTGCAGTGCGAGAAGCAGAAACATAAAATGGTAAAAGTACCATTTTATGTTTCTGCTTCTCGCACTGCGAGAAAGCAGTGCGGCGACGCTCCTCCGCCCTAATGGAGGAGCTGCCCCTGGGTGAAGGGCAGAGCTCAGGCTCTAAACGTAACAGGTATAAAGCGTTAGAGCTGCTGCATGGGCTCCTGCTGCCCAGTATTAGCAACTTCTAGACATTTCTTAAGCCCACTATAAATACAGTAAATATTTTACAGCTTTTGATTCAACATTCTTAATTGAGCGTTAAAGTTATTTCACAGTTTCATAGTTTTAGTATTGAAGCATTTTCAATATTATTTACAATGGTCATTATTGTTACTCATTTAGCTTATGCAGCTAACAACCATTGACAAAGCCAATAGTCCTAGCTTGTTTCGGGTGTAATGTCAGTGGTTGTGTTGTATCTGGATGCAATAATGGAAAGAGGCAGCAAAATACCAAGTTTATTTATCCCACCTAAAGCCTGTGGCAGATTTAGTTGCGTGCAGGGCGTATCTATCCATCTATCTATCCATCCTCTACACTGTCTGGAGGTGGCTGTCTGTCCTTAGTATTCAAGTATCTCTCATTAGTTTTTCTGTTCATTTTTAACATGTTTCAGTGTTTCCTCTGTCTCTCTCTAGACGTGTCTTTCTTAAACAGTAAGATGAAATGCCTGTCTGCCCTGTTCCTCCGACCCGTTGAAGTCATTCGATCATTTGTAGGGATAAAGGTTAGTGAACATAATAACATGGTGAGTTTACTGTATCCCTGACCATAAAGTCACTTTCGCATTGGTGTCACTGCAGCCGTCTCAGACCTCTCAGCACTGAGCTGGGGTCTGTTTCCTTGAGGCCCCTACTGCGGAGTGTTGCACAAGTTCCTGCAAAAGGGTGCCACGAAGAACCCCGGGAGACATGCGTGTGACGTAAACCGGGTGCGTTGCTCCTGCACCTGTGGCTTCTGCACAGCAGCGAGACCTATGTTTCTCTTTTTCTTCTTGTCTGTGGTGACGTTCATGAGCCGCAGTTTCCTGGTGCTGCGATCAGGTCGGCACCGCCCACAGCGTGAACGTACAATTTGGAGACTATTCCGGAAGGCACGTAAGAAAGAGGCACACTGGAGGGGTTTGTGGCCGGTGACTGGTTAGGCCAATGCCGGTGCGTCTAAGGTTATGAGTACATATACCCTACCACACTACTTTAAGAGGGATGAAAAAGGTCAGAAGCTTTGGTTCGAGGTAATTAACAAGTGAAATAGCATCCTGTGTTTCACAATTCATAAAGGGTCTCACTGGACAAAACATATAATTAAAATCAGTTGAATGTTTTATTTAACAGTTAGTGTAGCACCTTTATCCAGGGCCAAATGCAGTAAAAACAAGTTTTGGCAATAACAATAGGTCTGGCTTCTGAATGGATAGTCAAGCCCGACCCAAAAGTCCATGAATGTTAAAATCTGTCCTTCTCCCATCTGAGCTGTTGCCAGAGAGAAATTCCATCAATTATCTAGTTATCTAAGATACTTTGATAGTATTGCAATTAGCTTGTGTGTGCATCTAATAGTGCATGCTAAGGCAGCTAGATAAATAAACAAAATGATCACAGCTGTGTAGAAGGCAAACACTTTGTTTGTGGGAGCACACAACTTCTGCCCAATCAAAGCATGTTCTCCTAACTCTCAACATGTGGGTGAAGTTAAAGCCCTTCTCCTGGTGATACTCACATAATTGTCTGGCGACAGCTGCGCTGTCAAGCCAGACCATAAAAAAGCAGACAAGGTAAGTTTAAAAGTAAGTGGCAATACATTAGTTATTCAATTGAAATGAATTGAAGGCTTTAGGCCCTACAACTCCAATGGCAAACAACAGTAGCCACCTGTCAGTTAGTCTCTGTGTCACAAAAAGGAGTTCATATGACATTGCGTTGCAGCACTAACCTGTGAAAGGCTGGAAGGTAGGGGTGTTTTCCTTCAGCCGGTGAATGACAGAAATAGAGGGCCTAATCGGGCCCTGGTTCAATGTCAATTTTTTTGCAGGCCCTCCTTCACTTAGAGCACTGCCTTACATAAGAGACATGATGGCTGTAAGTGCATTGTTAGAAATGGGATCTCTAGTTGGCAAGGGCTTGCACCTTTGTCCAAGTAGGGACCCTTCTTCCTAGTCAGGGTAAGGGTTGTTACACTCGTGAAGTAACCCCTGCTCACCCTCGTGGTAGCTTGGCACGAGCAGTCAGGCTTAATTCAGAGGCAGTGTGTAAAGCATTTGCACATAACCAACAGTAATACAGTGTAAGCACTACAAACGGACACCACACCAGTTTAGAAAAATAACCAATATTTTATATACTCAAGACAAGACCAATTACAACAAAAATCCACCATACTATACTTTACGAATGAATACTTGATACGTTAACTTCTTCTTTGCAGGAATAGCACAAAAGCAAAGTTCGCACGAGTCGGTAGCTCCGTCCGAGCCTACCGTGATGCTGAAAACCACAGAGTCTAACAGTCCCAGCCGACCGCGTCGATACGGGCCAGCAGAGTCGTGAACAGACTCGGTCACAGTACCTTTTCTCGTTGTGGCTGGTACGGAGTGTACGAGCCGGTTGGCGTTCGTCGCGGTTGCGGTGCAAGACGGAGCGATGCAGGGTGCGGTGTCCCTCGATGCGGTGCAGGCAGCGGCTCGATGAGCGTCGTGCAGACGGAGTCGGTGAGTCCAAGGCGTGCGATGCAGGGTGAGACGATGCTCGATGCGGTGCTGACAGGTTGCGATGCAGGCGACCAAGCCGGAGTGCGGGAGCTGGCGTCGGACAGCGGTGCGAGTCGGAGCGGTGCGTCGCAGACGTGCGAGCGGTGCCCCAAATGCGGTGCGGTCACGACTCTTGAGCCAGTTGCAGCGACCGCGTCGGTCGGGTCCGGTTGGTTCAGTGAAGCGATGCGATGCGAACTGCGGTGTCCACAGGTCACGGTGCAAGCAGCGGCTCGATGTTGGCGGCGTCGGACGTCGCCCACGGTGAGACCAGGGTTGCGATGCGAAGCGGGGCGATGCGGTCTGCGGTGCAAACAGGTCACCGGCCAGGGATGGATTCGGTTGACGGAGTCGGTTGCGGTTCCCTTCCTCTGTGGCAACTGAAACAGCGTTCCAGAAGCGGTACCCAGAGGCTTGTGAAGTCTTTGTAGTCCCTGAGACTTCTTAACAGGAGGCCAGCTCGGTTCCTGGCCCTTGGAGATACTCAGCACAAGTTTGTAGAAAGTTCAGTCCAGTCCTTTCACTGCCCAAGGCAGAAGCAGCAGCTGCAGGCCAACCCAACAAAGCAACACACAGCAAAGGGGCAGTACTCCTCCTGGCAGCTCTTCCAGCTCTTCGTCTTGGCAGGTTCCTTGATTCCAGCGAGATCTAAATTCATGGGGTCAGGGCCCCAATATTTATATCCCAAATTCCTTTGTTCTCTGAAGGCAGAGAGGCCTTTGCCTAGTCCAAACCAGTTCTGGAGCACTTTGTTGACAAGTCTCCGTCCCTTCTTTCAGTGAGTAGGCCAGGGACATCAGACGCACCACAGGAGGTGGAGCCAGCATTGTGGAGGGAAGGCACTGTCCTATTCAGGGCCCAGGTGCGACCCCTCCCACCCATCTACAGGTCGATCTGGCTATTCAGCCCTGCGCTGACTCACCCTGTCTCCTGGCATCCCCCAGCCCCTGTCACTCACATTCCAGACACGGAATACACAACCTCGCAGAGGCAGGCTTGGATGGTTAGACAAGAAAATACCCACTTTCTAAAAGTGGTATTTTCAAACACAGAATGTTAAAACCAACTTCACTAAAAGCTGCATTTTATCATTCTGAGTCCAGGCATACTAAACTCGAATTTCTACCATGTTCCCGGGGTCAGTTAGGATTATATACTGTAATAATCAAAACCGCCCGTTCTGGCCTAGGGGAACAGGTAGCCTTGCAATAGTGAAAAATGAACTAGGCTGTAATTCACTATCAGGACATGCCGCACACACCCGGGCATGTCCTACCTTTCGCATACACCGCACCCTGCCCACAGGGGTACCTTGGGCCTACCTTAGGGGTGACTAACATGCAGCAAAGGGAAGGTTTAGGGACTTGCAAGTGTGTGCACTTGCCAAGTCGACATGGCAGCCCCAGGCTGCGCACAGGCTCTGCGGTGGCAGGCCCGAGTTACACTTTACGGGCTGTTTGCGTGGGTGGCACAATCCAGTGCTGCAGCCCACCAACAGCATTTGGTCTATAGGCCCTGGCACTCGCAGTGCACTTTACAAGGGACTGACAGATAAACCAAATAGGCCAATCATGGAAACACCAATCCATAACGCATTTTATACAGGAGCACTTGCACTTTCCCACTGGACCGCAGTGAGGAAAGTGCGCAGAATCATTACACCAGCAAAAACAGAGTCAAAACCGGGAGGTCAGAAAGCAAAAAGTCAGGGGAAACACGCCAAAAGATGCCAAGTCTAACATGCATCCACTGAAAAAGTAGCAAGTTATACATCAGTATATGGCACTGTATCCACAATCACTGTAAGATGCCATTTCACCTCTTACAATAATATGCAAGCTCTACAGAAAGGCCAAAGTCAGCCTGTACATATATTCACTACCGAGAAAGTATAGAGATTATTATAAGCTGCACATACTCTATGGACAACACATTGGGCAAGTGAATGTAAAGGTACAGCACAGAAATGTTAGAGTCAGACAGTATACACTCAGCATAGCTAGCAGACAAAGGCCTGTAAGAATCTACTTACCCTTTAAGGTGCCTTGGTATGTGATGACGTATACACAAGCTTTCAAATCTAAAGCCATAACCCAGAGAGGATAGGTAGTATAGGAACACACATAGAAATGCTACAGATGTGTACATCTCAGCTGCATTTGAGTTGCACATGGGATTTCCAATGACTTTTCAGGTACCAGCGTAGATGCACCAGCTTTTTGCAAAAAATTATGCTCGACCACAACCATGGCCCTCTACCCCCATGCAACACACTCACTCAGCCTCCAATATCCAGGTCCTTTTGCTTCAGTAGCTGATACCTGCCTCTTCCATTGAGAGTCACCAGATGTGAAGATTATCTTTCCTTTTTTAGGTCTCGCGCCTAGCGTTGCAGTGCGCAGGTCTGCTCGCGCAGTGCGAGACCTCTTGTATGGGCTTCAGAAAGCTAACCACACGCTTTCGCAGGCTGGCATTGGCTGTAGCGTGCTTTTAAAAAAAACCGGCACGCAATTGGGCAAAGGCGGGCGCATGTCCCGCCTTTGCTCCGCCCATTTCCGTCCGTGTCTAGGACGCGCATCAGCGCGCGGCACAGACGACAGGCTCCCTCGCCCCTCCGCTCCTCTGTGGTGCGCGCGCACCACTGGTTTCGATTCCCGCGTTCGGCTCCTCTGTGGTGCGCGCGCACCACAGGTTTCGATTCCGTGCTTGTCCTTAAAGTCGTAATCCTTTTTGCATATTTTCCCACTTCCTTCCCCTCTTTTTTCCTGCCGTTTTTCTGTTTTCCTAAACCCCCGTCTTCCCTATTACTTCTGATTTTCGATATATTTTTTTTTAAAGTTTAGAATATTTCAGACGCTTTTTCGATATATTAGACGTCTTGCGGTGATAATTTGTTAATTCAGGAGCGTTGCAGCAATACCGGCATCTTGGTGGGATTGTGTTTTGACGCTGCCCCATACTGCTGTCCAGTTGCCCCTAACCTGACCGAATACAGAGTTTGCAAGCTTCAAAATTCCATGTTGGAATAAAACACCCGTCCAGATGTTTCCTTTGCATTGTGGAACTTGCAGACAGTTGATCCTAAATTAAGGTTTACAGTATCTGAATGTAGTAGGGAAACTTAAGCGCTTTTCACCCCTACTGTCCCATAACCTTAGATCCCTGCAGCAGAAGAAGGTGACAGACACGTATTCATCCTTTTTAGGATTTAGTTAAGGGAAGATGAGAAGTTGCAGGCACTATTACTCATCACATTAAAAGCAGCCTTCAGTGGGCTGCGTGAAGGAGAGACCCAACCTCAGGTGGTCCCTTCAGAGATGCCAAGGATCGTCAGGGGCAGCAGCCGCTGGCCCTCGCTTGCCCTTGCTATCTCTGGTCACAGCGGTCATGACGGCAGCAGGTGCAAAAGAAAGGAAACCAGGCGCTACAAAGGTGTCAGGTGACCCCAGGCCATGTGTGACGTCGTCATACGCCACCAGCACTTTGAGTTGGGATTTTCGAGTCTTTTCAGAATGAAACTACGAATACCAGAATGCAACATGATGTTGTCCATAGCGCCAAGACTACATGACAGTGGAAAAGCGGCAGCTGTGAATGTGTATCATGTCTTCGCTTGCGATGCGAACGGTTAAGGGTTTTTAGGGGTCCATGTCCGTGCACACTAACTGCCCCCGGCTGTTACACACCGAGGGGCTTATTTACAAGCCCCTTGCGCCGCAGATGCCTCACTTTTTCCCATATTAAAAGTGACATAAGGGTGGCACACTGGGCTTGTAAATACGGCCCTGAGTGTCCAAGCAACGTATACCTCCCCTCCCGGCGTGACCTCTGAATGACCCCCACTTTTAACAGGCTGGAAGCTGCAGCAGTTGCAGGCCTCTCTGGGCCCGCCTCGCTCCCAGCCGCTGGCCAGTGATAACACTTCGGAGGCCCCCATTGAGGGCTGAGGGTGCCTAATGGCGCAGCCTGCATCCTATTTAGGGCCAGCTGAGGAACGGAGCTGGCCCCCCTCAACGGACCCACTTTAACGCGGCACCCTTTTCTTCTGATAAAAGGGAGAAAATATGATTTATAATGTGTCCTTTTTGCTTTCTTGTTCAAAGCAGATCTTTTTGGCGAACACATCCAAGCTCTGGGTCCGACTCCAATCCGCAAAGCCTCTGAAATACCCCAGTCCGTGACTACCGTCTACCAAAACCCAAGTCAATGAGGCGCTTTGAAGTGACCCTAAAGAGACTCGGAGCTCCCGTGTTTCGTAGGGGTATGCCTAAATAGCTCACCTGTGTTTGTTATGCCTGGCTTGGCCTAGAGACAGCTTTAGCTGACATTCAAACCTCGTATAATAACATTTTTTTTAAAAATCATAAATACAAATATATAGAGTGGGGCTCTGGGTCAGCCCCCTTCATCCATTGGTCCTTTCATATTTACCCTTTTGCTTCTGCGCACCACCCTCAGCGTAGGTCAAGGGGTCCGCTCACTTGAGCCATTGACTCTCTTGCAATCGGAGTGACAACATTTTGCCTTCTCATATCTCCATTTCCGAATAAACTGTACTTAAGTGTCAGACCTGACTGGGCAATACTTCGAATGGATAATGTGTGTTTATTTCCTTTCCTTTTTTTAGCCGTCCTTGTATCTTCAACTATTTCTTCCAGCTGCAGTAATTCAGTGCTAACAGTACCTTTTGTTTCCAACACCACCCATCATATTTTCCAGTAATGTGCACTAAAATAAAAATGGTTCCTATGCTTGCTATTTATTTATGCGTTTTTATATAGCGCGGACTTTACCCGAGGGTGTCAGAGCGCTTCACAACAGGATCAGCAACATTACATAAGGAGGAGGATACAAATGAGCATAATACAAAGGCAAGCGTTACATTGCATGAGGAAAAAGTGACAATTGTGCAAAAACAAACAAACCAAATACAAAAAGAGGAATAAGTTCCAATAGGAAAAAGTGACAGATGTGCATGAAACATGGGGTACCAAATACAAATGGAGGTATAATACTGCAATAAGTGGCAGTCACACATGACACACTGGGAAGGCACTTCTATAGGCTTGGAGTACAGAATTTCCTATAGTGGAAGAACTTCCTTGAGGTAGTAGAGAGGGCGTGAATTCAGCAGGGGGTACATGGGGTACAAAATATATGATACATGGGGTACAAAATACCACTAAAGGCATAATACTGTAATAAGTGGCAGTAACTCAAAGCACACTGAGAAGGCCCTTCTATAGGCTTGGAATACAGAATTCCTATCGTGGAAGAGCTTCCTTGAGGTAGTAGAGAGGGCGTGACTTCACAGGGGACTTATAATGAGGGGAACACGCACATAAAAACCAACACAACACATAAAATAAGGAATGAACAGACAAAAGTACAACTTTATACTGACGAGCGAACTTCCAAGAGGGGCCTAAGACCGAACGTATTAGTTCTGGAAGTGTCTTTGGAATAGAAGAGACTTGAGGTCAGCTTTGAAGATCCGGGTAGAGGAGGTGGCACGGAGCAGTGGGGGAAGCGAGTTCCAGATTCTCACCGCATTGCCCGAGAAGGATTGAGCCATCGATCTTTCCCTTTTGAAGACGGGGGCTCAAGCAGAAGCTTTTCCGCATTGCGAGAAGGGCGAGAGCCACCGGACAATTTCAATTTATTCGCCAGGTAACGAGGGGAGGACGTGTGTAAGGCTTTGTGTGTGATGCAGGCAGTTTTGTAAATAGATCTTGCCTCGATCGGAAGCCATCGCAGAGAGGACAGGATAGGAGTGATGTGGTCGCTTCGTTTAGACCCTGAAATGAAGCGAGCTGCTGAATGGAGGATGGATTTGAGAGGGGAGAGGTGGGATTTGGGTAGGCCAGTCAGAAGAGAATTGCAGTAATCCAGTCTTGAGAGAACCAGAGATTGTACCAAGGTTTTTAAGTCTTTCTCCGGGAAGAACCGACGGATCCCCCACAGAAGGCACAGCTGGTACCGTGCATTCTTAGCAATAGAGTTGATGTGGGCGATTAGGTTGAGTCTTTTGTCAAGAATGACACCTAGGGATTTAGCGCTGTCCACAATGATGGGTTTGTTGTTGAGAAGGTTCAGCTGATCCATCCAAGATTGAACAGGAGGAGGTGAGAGAGAGGTAGAGAGGAGGAGGAATTCAGTTTTGGCGGGATTCAGAATGAGTTGGTGAGCTGACATCCAGTTGTGAATAGAGTTGAGGGTAGAATTGAGTAGGGAGAGATCGTGTGCGGAGGACACCTTAAGGTAGATTTGCGTGTCGTCCGCATACAGATGGTAAAGGATCCCAGATTTGCTTAGGAGGTTCCCTAAAGGTTCCAGGTAGAGATTAAACAAGGTGGGTGCCAGGATAGAACCTTGAGGGACGCCTTGACCTACGGCCACAGGAGATGAAAGACTGTTCCCTATCTTGATCATTTGGGATCTGTCCAAGAGGAAAGAGGCAAACCATTTGAGCACTGTGCCATCCAGTCCCATTCTCTGTTGAAGAGTGTTGAGGAGGGTGCTATGATTAACCGTGTCAAAGGCTGCAGAGAGGTCTAGAAGAATCAGAAGACATGATTCCCCAGCTATAAATGCAGCTACCTCAGCTGAAGCATCCGTATTGTTCTATTAAAGTTGTGTGTGTGTGTGTATATATATATATATGTATATATATGTGTATATAGACACACACACACACACACATTTAAAATGTATATTGCAAGGATAATCACAGAGCAGACAGAGGTAAAGCTACAATTTCGCTGTGATCGGATTTTACACCAAAAAAAAATGTAATGAAAGCATAGACCAACACAGAAAAGAGACAACACGAGAATCCAGTGCACAGATCGCCCACTTGTGTACTAATAAAATGTGGAAAATCGCAAGCAAACTTCACACACCGAGAGAGAGCACCGTCTGCGCAGCGAAATAATTGCTCACTAATAAGGGCTGCAAATCAACCCTGCAAGACTACGATGGGGAAAGTCGTATTAATTTCGAGATTAGGCCTGGATACCCCTAGGACACCTGACCTCCAGCATGCCGCAACAGGGTACATCTGAGCCAGGGCGAAGCCGTGCCTCTGTCAGATCCCAGTTACTCGGCTTGTTCTGTTTACTTCTCGGTCCTGTTCTCGCCCATCAACGACCCAGCTTTAGCCCAACATGCCACTTTGACCAAAGCCGTCCTATGCGACCAGTGCCCGCCGGGCTACGCCGGACAGCGCTGCGAGAGGTAAGATTGCTGTTAACTTCTGACCTGTTTCTGTTTTGAAATCCACACCAGCTGGTCTGTCACAGTAGTCTGTGGCACAAAATCTAGTTTTGCTACCGTTTCAGTGCTCATCTTAACTCATGCTGGGCCTTGGGAAAGTACAAAGTCCACAACAACATATACTTATTATCCGCACTTTTATTGTAACCATTCGTTCCACTCAGTGCAGACACACCAAGTGTAACAAAATGTTGTCTGGCTATTTTTTCGTTGTGAATTTCTTTTGTCATTGTACTGTAGTAGATAAATCATGGTTTTGGATTCGCCTCTACAGTTTCCATAATTTGATGTTTGTTTTTCCTGTTTACATATAATGAAGAAGAGCACTGTACTGGAGACGCTGCGGCTCACATGCTGCACTGTTTGCTATGAAACCGTACTGATAATGAGTAAGATAAAAAATGAAAAATATCGTGGAATAAACCGTATCAAGGCAGAACTATTTTTATTTTAATGACCGTATGACGTGATCGCGCAATTCAGCACTCGTGTTGAGTTGGATTGCAATATTGGGTGGTAATACTGGCCTGTGTTACTAATTCTATGTGGGATCAGCACACCAATTTCACCCATTGCGAATTTTTTACCTGCATTGTGCAGTAGCGAGAATACCAGAATTACCAGGACCATTGCCATATGAATCGCAAATCCCTACATTTTAAAGTGAGCCCGGTCCTGCCGGTGCTCAGCACCGGCAGTTCTAACAAGCATTTGCAATGCAATAGGTCTCGCATTTGTGAGAGTTTAAGCTACTAGCATTGCAAATGACAATGCCTTTTATTTGTTTTAAAAACCAAAACATAAATAAAAGACATTGTAATTTACAATGCGAATAGCTCAAACTCGCGTAAATGCGAGACCTATTGCATTGCAAATGCTTGTTTTATTAGCACTGTACTTAACTCTTTAGGATACCACGGTTCTCCATAAAGCTTCCACGACTCTATGCAGAGGGCACAAATAACACAAGATCTCTAGGTTATTTTTGGTCGTGGATCAAGGGTCTCTCTTCCAGTCTGCGGTTTAAATCTTTCTTCCTACATTCTCACAGGGCAGCGTGCTCAGCTTTTTTATTTTACAAGAGGTAGAGAAATTGCCGTGGCTGACGGTTTTATAAATAGTTCCCAGATTCAGGTTAGTTCAAGACTTAAAGTCTAGATTTTCTGCTTTTTACTAATAATAAATGTGAGAAGTTGGCCTGGTATATGCTGTCCACTAATTATAGTGGGCACCTTGCACCAGTCCAAACAACCCCTTATTGGAGATAGGTTAAAGACAACCTTATTGAAAGCTATCCTAGTGGTAGCTATGGAGAGCAGCCTTCAGGCTAAGTCTTGAAGGAATGTAAAGCAGCTTGTTTTACCAGTCTATAATCTCTTGAGTGATCAAATGAAAGAGCACCACACCAGGTATATATTCAAAATATATGTATTTATTGCTAAACACACCCCTCTAGTCTCTTTATGAGGCTAGAGTTCGAAGTACATAAGTTAGAAGTTATTTAAACACAGTAATAGCACAAATACACGTTTGGGCCCTAGGGGCGTACCAAACCATATACCAATAAAGTGGTATAAGAACCACGACTGAACTAGACACTAGGCCTAGAGCCTCTAGAAGTGCTTGGACCACAAGGAACCACCCAAGGTAGTGACACAGGGGACCCACGGGGGACGCGTGCAGTGTAAATACACAACCGCGATACGCCGTTGACTTCTATGGAGAAAGTCGTGATCGGAAAATTAGAGAAAAGGGACAATTAAAGGAGGACTTGGAGCAAACCCTTTGAGATCTAGGACTTTGAAGAGTCTCTACCAACGGGAGCACCGGAGTACTCGTGTTACCTCACCCAGGGAAGCCGGGTGCATAGGTGCCTTTCGGGGTCGGGTTTCGTCGTCGATTTGAATGGCGATCTGCTGCAAAGTGCTGCTGGCGACCAAGTGAAAAGTGTCCGGGTGGATCCAAGAGTGGATCGGAGTTCTGAAGAACCTGAAAGCAGAGGGGACAGAGTCTGGGTCACTAGCCAGTGACCAGGAAGGCGATGGACAGATGCCCACCGATGTCGAGTGCTTCAGGTGCGTTGACGGTCGTCTTGACTCTTCAGCCACGAGGTCCAGGAGGCGTTGTTGGCGACTAGGAGCTGGATTCGGGCTGGTACACGATGTCTGTCGAGTGCTGAGGTGTCGGCGACCGGATTGGACCCAACAAGCCTTGGCAACGGCAAGTCTCGATGCAGAGGAAGATCGTCGATGGTGCAGACCAGCAAGGTCTGGAGAACTCACCCAGCGAGGGTAAGTGAGGGCAGGCCTGGAGCAACCAGGATGCCAAGTTAGAAAAAGATTGGCCTTCGTTAAGGGCTACTAGCCAACGGGCTAGCGACTGCGAAGGAGCCTCGAGACGCCGCACGTGGATCTGGCTCACAGGACACTCGTGGAGTGGAGGCCAGTGATCTTCGGTGCAGTTGGTGCTGGAGGCTAGGGCTACTCGGAGCCCAAAGCACGATTTCTTGGGAGACCCAGAAGAGGATGCACTTGCAAATGTGCTCGGTGTCCAGGGGTCATGGTCTCAAGTCACCCACGATAGCCACGGGCCTCAGCTTTGCTGGGAACTCAGGGTAGCCTTGGAGAAGTCTGAGAATCCACCTCTGGTGATGCGATGACTTCGGCGTCCGGCGGGAGCTTCAGAAATGCGAACCGGACAGATGCTTCTTTGGTGCCTGCCAAGCAGGGGAGTCACTCCTTGACCCCAAGGGAGATTCTTCTGTCCTCTAATCGTGAGTAGAGCATCGAAGGTCCAGGATTCAGTTTCAGAGTTTCGTCCAGGGATAATCTAAAGTCCTAAGGACTGGGTTCCTATACTTATACTAAGTTTAGGGTTGGACTACTCTGTGGCCCCACCTATGGGTGGGTCAGGGCAGAGGGGTGGCTACACCCCTTTCCTTTGTCCAGTTCGCGCCAAAGCAGGGGCTGCAAGCCCCTGATCCGGTTTGAACTGGGGTATGCACAGGGACACCAAGTGTGCCCCCAGTGCACGACTTCAAAGCACCCGAAAGTGCTCCCGCCCAGCCCCAATACACATTATCCTGTCTGGGAGGTGGTCACACCTCCCTGGGACAGGAAACCTATTGTCCAGGCCTCCCCTGCCGGAGTTTCGTCCAGCAGCAGGAGGCCAGACTCGTGTCTGTGGCAGCAGCATCCATTTTGTGATGCCAGGGCTTTGGAAAGAAGTTACCGGGCTAGCCAGAGTTAACATGTCTTTCCCTCTAGAAGGGTGGAATGCTACCCCCGCCGCCAGAATTGGCGGGGGTAGTATTCCAAGATGTTTGACACCAAACACGACATGTTTAGGTGCAGCCATTCCAAAGTTAGCATTTAACGCGAGGTTATAATGCGCTTAAGAGTATATGGTCAGGCTGCACTACAAACAGCATCAGAGAAGGGTCTCCGAACGCTGCAGAGGGGCCCTGCTCATGCAGGGGCACCCCTCACATAGGAACCACGCACTCTGCCTTCAGGATTGATAAGGCCTGCCATAGGAGTGACTTATAGGTTTATATGTGTGTATATATGTAGTGATATAGGTAACCTATATCACAGTAAGGGGTGCATGCACCACCTTACCCAGGCTGCAGTAGCAGACCTGTGGTGTCAGTTTGGATGGCCTTCCAGGGGTGGCACAATACATGCTGCAGCCCCTGGTAGGCCTCTGAGGTACCTATGCCCTTGGTACATAGTATACCATATACTAGGGACTTATAAGGGCACTCCAGATTCCAATCAGAGATGTGCCTAAGGCACATGGAAACCTTTTTACAGAGAAAGCAGATAGACTGGGGCCCTGAATAGCAGGATCCCAGTCCAACTAAGTCATAAACCAGCAAAACACCATAAAAAAAGTGGGGGCAACCATATAGTCAGATTCCACCTTCCTACATAACCCCCCAAACGAAAGGAGATAAGGCTAACCATGGCCAGTTGAGCCTCATTGACTAAGTGGTCATATAAGGAAGCACCTGCACTAGCATGGTTGCCCCCTGTCTTATGGTCCACTAAGCAATCCCTCACCCTAAGGGTATGAGAGGGTCTCCACCATGGGGAATCACTACCTGTGGTGTGCTTATGTAAAGTACAAGGCTGGTGAGGTGTCTGAGTAGGGAAGTGAGGCCCTAGGAATGTTGGCCTCAGCTTCCTCAGATCACTGGTCACCATGTATGCCTGTCTTTCCATGACTGAGTTGCACTTTGCTCTAAGGGTCAACCTTTGGCTGCCTACAGCTGGGGGTTGGGTCCCTTTGGATGGACTACTGGAGGGACAGGGCAGGTTTGGAACCTTCAGGTCCCAGGTTTGCCCTTGCCTACCAGAGTCCCTCTGGGGAGGTCCCTACATAAAGGCATGGGGGATCCCTCAGTGTGTAGAGGAGTTTTCACCTGGCTAGGGCTACTAGACTGGGTGCCCCTAATCTGCTGATGGGGGTTCCTCTGGACAGGGGGCCCTGGGGGTCCACTGACCTCCCTGACCTCTGCAGCCCTGGGCTGGCTGAGGCAGGGTAGAGAGGGGCAGGTTACCTGCTCCAGACTGGGTACCACCTTGGAAGGGTCCTCTGCCCTCAGGGGTGTGGCCAGGCCAGGCCTGACTACCTCTGGGGCAGTTCCTTCACTAGGGGTAGGGTCAGTTCCCTGAGGAGGCTGACCCTTACCTACTGTCTGGAGGGAAGAAGACTTTTCTTCAACCCTTGTGCTCTCTTTTGGGGAGAGTGGGCCATTCTTTCAGGCTCCATCTCTCCAAATTCTTGGGCTGGGGCTGTGGCCATCACAGCCCCACTAACCTTTACAGGGACGCCCAACATCCTAAGGTGGGTTTGGTGTTCAACTTCAGCCCAGGCTGAAATCTCCAGATCCCACCGCTGCCACCAATGTGAGAAGTTGGCCTGGTATATGCTGTCCACTAATTATAGTGGGCACCTTGCACCAGTCCAAACAACCCCTTATTGGAGATAGGTTAAACACAACCTTATTGAAAGCTATCCTAGTGGTAGCTATGGAGAGCAGCCTTCAGGCTAAGTCTTGAAGGAATGTAAAGCAGCTTGTTTTACCAGTCTATAATCTCTTGAGTGATCAAATGAAAGAGCACCACACCAGGTATATATTCAAAATATATGTATTTATTGCTAAACACACCCCTCTAGTCTCTTTATGAGGCTAGAGTTCGAAGTACATAAGTTAGAAGTTATTTAAACACAGTAATAGCACAAATACACGTTTGGGCCCTAGGGGCTTACCAAACCATATACCAATAAAGTGGTATAAGAACCACGACTGAACTAGACACTAGGCCTAGAGCCTCTAGAAGTGCTTGGACCACAAGGAACCACCCAAGGTAGTGACACAGGGGACCCACGGGGGACGCGTGCAGTGTAAATACACAACCGCGATACGCCGTTGACTTCTATGGAGAAAGTCGTGATCGGGAAATTAGAGAAAAGGGACACTTAAATGGAGGACTTGGAGCAAACCCTTTGAGATCTAGGACTTTGAAGAGTCTCTACCCACGGGAGCACCGGAGTACTCGTGTTACCTCACCCAGGGAAGCTGGGTGCATAGGTGCCATTCGGGGTCGGGTTTCGTCGTCGATTTGAATGGCGATCTGCTGCAAAGTGCTGCTGGCGACCAAGTGAAAAGTGTCCGGGTGGATCCAAGAGTGGATCGGAGTTCTGAAGAACCTGAAAGCAGAGGGGACAGAGTCTGGGTCACTAGCTAGTGACCAGGAAGGCGATGGACAGATGCCCACCGATGTCGAGTGCTTCAGGTGCGTTGACGGTCGTCTTGATTCTTCAGCCACGAGGTCCAGGAGGCGTTGTCGGCAACCAGGAGCTGGATTCGGGCTGGTACACGATGTCTGTCGAGTGCTGAGGTGTCGGCGACCGGATTGGACCCAACAAGCCTTGGCAACGGCAAGTCTCGATGCAGAGGAATATCGTCGATGGTGCAGACCAGCAAGGTCTGGGGAACTCACCCCGCAAGGGTAAGTGAGGGCGGGCCTGGAGCAATCAGGATGCCAAGTTAGAAAAAGATTGGCCTTCGTTAAGGGCTACTAGCCAACGGGCTAGCGACCGCGAAGGAGCCTCGAGACGCCACACGTGGATCTGGCTCACAGGACACTCGTGGAGTGGAGGCCAGTGATCTTCGGTGTAGTTGGTGCTGGAGGCTAGGGCTACTCGGAGCCCAAAGCACGATTTCAGGGAAGACCCAGAAGAGGATGCACTTGCAAATGTGCTCGGTGTCCAGGGGTCACAGTCTCAAGTCACCCACGATAGCCATGGGCCTCAGCTTTGCTGGGGACTCAGGGTAGCCTCGGGGAAGTCTGAGAATCCACCTCTGGTGATGCGATGACTTCGGCGTCCGGCGGGAGCTTCAGAAATGCGAACCGGACAGATGCTTCTTTGGTGCCTGCCAAGCAGGGGAGTCACTCCTTGACCCCAAGGGAGATTCTTCTGTCCTCTAATCGTGAGTAGAGCGTCGAAGGTCCAGGATTCAGTTTCAGAGTTTCGTCCAGGGATAACCTAAAGTCCTAAGGACTGGGTTCCTATACTTATACTAAGTTTAGGGGTTGGACTACTCTGTGGCCCCACCTATGGGTGGGTAAGGGCAGAGGGGTGGCTACACCCCTTTCCCTTTGTCCAGTTCACGCCAAAGCAGGGGCTGCAAGCCCCTGATCCGGTTTGAACTGGGGTATGCACAGGGACACCAAGTGTGCCCCCAGTGCACAACTTCAAAGCACCCGAAAGTGCTCCCGCCCAGCCCCAATACACATTATCCTGTCTGGGGAGGTGGTCACACCTCCCTGGGACAGGAAACCTATTGTCCAGGCCTCCCCTGCCGGAGTTTCGTCCAGCAGCAGGAGGCCAGACTCGTGTCTGTGGCAGCAGCATCCATTTTGTGATGCCAGGGCTTTGGAAAGAAGTTACCGGGCTAGCCAGAGTTAACATGTCTTTCCTCTAGAAGGGTGGAATGCTACCCCCGCCGCCAGAATTGGCGGGGGGTAGTATTCCAAGATGTTTGACACCAAACACGACATGTTTAGGTGCAGCCATTCCAAAGTTAGCATTTAACGCGAGGTTATAATGCGCTTAAGAGTATATGGTCAGGCTGCACTACAAACAGCATCAGAGAAGGGTCTCCGAACGCTGCAGAGGGGCCCTGCTCATGCAGGGGCACCCCTCACATAGGAACCACGCACTCTGCCTTCAGGATTGATAAGGCCTGCCATAGGAGTGACTTATAGGTTTATATGTGTGTATGTATGTAGTGATATAGGTAACCTATATCACAGTAAGGGGTGCATGCACCACCTTACCCAGGCTGCAGTAGCAGACCTGTGGTGTCAGTTTGGATGGCCTTCCAGGGGTGGCACAATACATGCTGCAGCCCCTGGTAGGCCTCTGAGGTACCTATGCCCTTGGTACATAGTATACCATATACTAGGGACTTATAAGGGCACTCCAGATTCCAATCAGAGATGTGCCTAAGGCACATGGAAACCTTTTTACAGAGAAAGCAGATAGACTGGGGCCCTGAATAGCAGGATCCCAGTCCAACTAAGTCATAAACCAGCAAAACACCATAAAAAAAGTGGGGGCAACCATATAGTCAGATTCCACCTTCCTACAATAAGAAATACATTTTTACCTTGTAATTCATTTCCATGGAGGGATTCCAGATCACTACTCTGGCACAAACACTGGACTTCTTGCAAAAGGGTACGGGCTGTACCTATTATATCCAGGATAAATACTTCCACAAATCCAATTGGATGCAACGCCAAAGGTTCCTATGCTTTCTGGTTGTCTGCACTCTCAGTACAGAAACTCATCTTTTGGCCTCAGTTCTGCTCCCTGGGTTTCTGTTTAGGTCATGTCAGCAGTTACAGCTTATCTGAATGATGGTGGAGAGGCACTTCTATCCCCACTTGGATGACTGGTTTACTTCAATCACATTATCCCAAGACTTTGGGAAACACCTGACCAAGGTCCACAATGCCCTGTTCAGTATATGGTCAGAATGCCTGCCCCTCCAATAAACTAGCAACATCATGTGGCTCACACACCACATAGCACTATTCATACCCACACTCCATGCAGACCACACAAACACACAACCCAAACATGCACAACACCAACTTCTTCAACCGGATACAACTCACTAACACACAAAACCCACCACAAGCACAAACCCTCCAACTCATGCTTATTAGAGCAGACTCTGCTGTCATTCACACTCCTGACATAGGCATCCATCACACAACACAACCTTGATAAGTCTCCATCTCAGAGGCATGTTTCACACCCACTTCCTCATCCCCACTGGCTATGATATTTGATGACACACAGACAATATAGGTTTATTCACCATCATCTACAAGTCTACAAGGCCCTGCACTCTTACCAACTCGCATCACCTAGCTTCTCACCTGCTACTTCCCGGTCTAAGTTCTCAAGCAGCCACTTTCAATCTGATCTACAGCCCCCATGACCTAACAAGAACTTCACCTAAGAAATTCCATTCAGAACACCTACACCAGATTCGCCAGAGATTTCAACGCCATGGTGATTCAAGCAGGAAGGGAATGAATGAACTCCTATGTATATTTTGCAGTGCCATGTGCATCAAGGAGCACATCACAAGCCCACCCAATCCAAAGGCAACACCCTACAACTCATTCCCACACTCCATTCATTTCAAGGTGTCTATACCTGTGTACAAGTGGACTTGAGACGCACCTGCACCATCTCATTCCCCTTCTGTTACAAAACAACGCTGCATCAAGCTCAGCTGAAAAGGGAAACACAAATTTTCCACTTCCTCAAAAACTACCCGATGTATGCCCTCCAAGAACTCCTCATTAACCTATCAAACTTCCTCCACTCATCAGATGTCAACTCATTCCTTACATTACAGCCCTGAAAACCACACAGCATTGAAAACACAATTTTCGAAACCTAACCCCACAGCACTATGGTAAACTCGGGGACTCTCTGAGAACAATTGTGCCATAGGCAGACAAGAAAAAAACAGAGATTAACCAATGCCCTCAAGACCTCACCCAACTTGCAACACTCCACTTAGCACAGAAATTCTTTACCACCAAAGACACTTATAACAGGACTAACATCAAAGAAACAGGCAAGTGAAGTAAAGCACTCTTCAATACTGAAGAACTGCATCAATCCACTGTTAGCCCCGCCTACCCCACAGTACCAACAAATGCAACGCCTTTAACCTCTTCTTTACTGAGAAGATCAAAGAGATCAGATCCCACATCAACAATGCAATAGATATTCACTGGCTCCAACACTCCACCCACACACACTGATCTCACCAACATTCTCAACTCTCACATCTGAGGGAAGCCAACTGCAGGTCTTCAAGACAGGGTAGTTCCTCCCCCTGCAAAAAAGCTACCTTTCACCCAATCTCTCGAACTACAGCTCCATCACCCCCCTACCCTGGGAAAATCATGCATTGATACCGTGATACAGCACTGAAACAGCCTAGAGCAGATCACATCACTCGCCTTATCAACAATAAATGTGAGCCCTGCTTCCTGGTTCTGCTCAACCTCACTGCAGCCTTTCACACAGTCAACAACCAGACATTGACTCATACCCTGAAAACTCAGACACAGTCCCTGCAATGGCTTACCTCCTATCTCTTATTTACACACTAAGTATCCTCATGGATCACAGAAAGCCCGGGGGTACTAATCCCTACAGAATACTAAATATCACACAGAGTACGTCCGGCTATATGTGAGAAAGAGAAAAATATAGAAGTCGTGTAATGTCAGAAGAAGGAGCAAGGAGGAGAAATGTCCTTCAGGACAAGAACTCTCACTCACCGTTAGTTGACATGCTTCATCATATGGGTTCCCTCCTCACACCGAAGTGTGGGCTACAACTCCCCAAGGGGAGGAGCTGAGGTGTTTTCTCAAGATGAGCGTATGGATAGTGGTAAATGAGGGGCAGAGTGCAAAGAAAGTGTAAGTGATTTAAAAAAGTCTCTCTGGGTCCACTAAATCTTTATTGGGTGGCCTCAAGGACACACTTAAAAGCAAGAGGACTGGGGATTAAGCCAATATATCCCTAGATGTAGGTCAGCATGTTTCTGCCATAAGTTGGTCCCCTAAAGAGATCCAGTGGCATTCATCAGCACCATAGTTGAATAGTCACTCTGCATAAGTGAAAAAATATATATATATACTGGCCACCACAGGAACAGGGCGGTCAGGTGTTCATCGACCCAAGTCACTTCAAAGGGGTTCGTCTGTTCTATAATGTGATATACCAAACAAACTCTCCATGCTCTAGGATCGCCTCATTGTGCCCAACCCATTCGTAAGGTGCAAAACATGTGGACGTCGAGGACGTCCACACATGTTGTGCACCTTACTATTCAACTATGGTCCTGATGAATGCCACAGGATCTCTTTAGGGGACCAACTTATTAGAAACAATTAAGTGATCTTTGTCTGAGTTATGAAAAGGAAAGGCGTTTTCCCACCTAGAACCAATTCAGGCACTAAACGTAATAAGTTGACATTTTAAACACTAGAGGTTTTACATGGTACCACCCACACTTCGTCTGTCCTCCAAACGTCAAAACACCACCACCCACAATCATGAAAGTAGTAAGTCCTATTAATCCTTGATCTCTTCTTAATTCCTTAAGTTATGAAGTGGTAGTCAGGGACATTAACTTCCATCTATGCCTTCTTCTTAAACTCATCCCAATCCTGAAGACTAAGCAGGCGCACTTATTGTAACACCGTTTACACTGGGCTCCAAAAGAAACTTATTGACAATTGTAAAGGCTTAAAAATCTAAAAGATAGAATATGCTTGAACCCAAGGATGCACAGCTACATAAAACCCTTTTGGCTCCTTGTAGAGACAACTAGCAGGATCAAATTCCTTTTCACTGTATATTAAGCCTAATGTGCTAACTGACTTAAATAGCTGCACAAGCCGACACACCACTACAGTCCAAACAGGTTCCTGTGCTCAACTACAGTATACTTAATTACCCAATCGTTCTTCAAACACCTTAAAATGGAGGTAGAATGTTGGGCGTCTTGAACTCCAGACTGGCTGCAGAACACACTGAACTCAAATTTCATAGCACAAGCTAACCCCAAATTAATTGGCTGCTGCTTTAATTGAGAGGATGCTCAATGAGAATTCCTGCCGACCATTGGCCAAGATCTAGACACAGCAGTCTACAGATATGGAAGGTAGCCCCATACCTTATTCCACATTCTTCACAAATATCTTAAACACATTTTAACTTATTTGAGTAATTCTCTTTATTCTAAAAGGACATAAAGATGAAAGTCTCCTCGCTCTGTGAAGTCATCTGTACTACCTGGAAAGCAGTAGTGTCCTTTTGTGAGTTTGAAGCCCTGTTTTGAGGATCTAAACGCTGCACAATTTATTAGTATGCCCCTATTATCAGAAAGTCTTTGAAGATCTGTCTTGATTTCAGTGTAAAATTAACATTCAATTTGGGTGCTAGGAGGGCACCAGGCGAGATTTTCTCAACAAGAGAGGTCGCGGGCGGTTGCGACCATTCAAGCTGCGAAAGCTGCCACTCGAGTAGAAAATCTACTCGAGTGGCAGCAAAGAAGTAGCGCCCTCTGGCACGCTGCGTGGTGCAGTTCGTGCTGATTTTGCAGTGCAGAACAAGCTCCCCTTGCTAAAAATCAGTGCGAGCAGTGCAACATGCCGACTTCTGCCCGTTCGCAAAACTCCACGGAATCTCTCTGAGTTTTCATGTAACTTCGCAGAATTCAACAGAGTGAAGCTACACGAGTTCTTCACACCCCTAGTATTGATACCCAGTTGTGCCTTTGAAGTGGGGAGAAGCTTCTAGAGGCAGACCTTTGAAGTGCGCAGGTGCCATGCCTTCCTGGCCCTGGCTCCAGACTAACTACATGGGGTATGGAGTCCTTTGTATGGAGACAGGACACAGCCTATTCTAGTGTAAGTGGGGCTGGGCCCAGTTCCTCCCTCCCAGAGACAGGCTGCGGCACCAAATGGCCAATGCAGGAAAATGTCAACTTTCTAAAATTGGCATATTCAGAATTGTAACTTAAAATCCGACTTCACTGTAAGTTAGGATTTTAAATTAGGATTCCAGAGACACCAAGCATGAACTGACCACTTATTCCCATTTGGAAATTATACTTACAAAATGTAATAAGGTAATTTCAATGTTATCCTATGGGAGAAGTAGGCCTTGCAGTACTGAAGAACTTATTTAAGAGTTTTTCACTACCAGGATATGTAAAACGTAAAAGTACATATCCAACTTTTTAAATACACTACACCCTGCTCCTGTGGCTGTCCAGGGCCTATCTTAGGGGTGACCTATATATATTAAAAAGGGAAGTTTATGACCGGTAAAAGGTTTATTTTGCCAGGATGAAATGGCAATTTAAAAGTGCACGCACAGGCTGCAATGGCAGGCCCAAGACATGTTTAAAGTTCTACTTATGTGGGTGGCACAATCAGTGTTACAGTCCCATTAGTAGCATTTTTTACAGGCCCTAGGCACAGCTAGTGCCACTTTACTAGGGACTTACAAGTAAATTATATGCGCCAATGTATAAGCCAATCCAACATGTTTTAAGGAGAGAGCACTGGTAAGCTGTGGTAAAGAGTGCAGAGTGCTAAGGCCAGAAAAGCGACGTCAGCAAAAAAATAGGAGGAGGCGGGCAAAAAGTCTGGGCGTGACCCTGCAGAAAGGGCCAAGTCCAACACAACTCCTTTCAGCCAAACGCAGGGTAGACTAATCAATACCTTGACGAGCTTCCCTGCTTATGAGGTAGAACATGGACAAAGGCCCTGTTATGCAGCGGCTCTTGTCAGTTCTACGCCTATTTGAACTCAGTTTGATCCCTCTGTCTATACTCTCCTGAGCCACTGAACTGTCCCATGGGGAACCCTTCTCGTCACTTGTGAATCCCACCTGTGAAGCACCCAACCTTAATTTGCTCACAAAGGCATTCCAGAAGGCAGGCAGTACCAAGACAGCCATCAAAGTGATGTGGTCCATTCCACCCCTTGGATCATCAGGCCTGAGACATGTTTTGAGTCTCCAACTCAAGGAAAATGCTGCCCATAAGGATAGTAACCAACAAAGGCCACTGGCAAGTGTCAAGAGCCAGGCCCCAGGCCATCCGAGGTTTCTTTAACCTCTGAAGTTTCTCAGAGTGGGGGGCAGTAGCCCCACTCTACCTCCCACCAGTTCAGGGGTGGTATCCTGAAACTGGCCAATCATTCCAGGTTCTGTACCCCGAGGCTGAACAGGGGACATGGACGAGTTCTCCTCCTTCCCGCCCCTCCATCTGGGCTCCTGTACCCTCCACGGTTAGTGGTACCCCCCGAAAACAGAACTGTCAGGGCTCCCTGGGCAGCTGCCCTTCTCAGTTCTCTTGACACGGGGAGCAACTCATTCCCCAGAATGCAGTCTAGGGGCATCTTTGGACTAACCATGACCCTCCTCTGAGTCACCTTCCCATCCCACTCCAGGAATACCAGGGCCATAGGGTGGAAAAAGTACAGCACGTGGGCCCGAGTCACCCTACACACCTCACACGTGTACTGCTCTGGAGACACTAGCCTTTCCACTATCATGGTCTGACTAGCCCTGGTGTCCCTCAGAGCAGTGACAGGGTTCTCATTCACTTTCACTTGGTGGAAGTGCTGACTCCCACACTCAAGTATTACTAGTTCACCCTCTGAGCCTATCTCCCTGCTAAGGGGGATCATGGCATGGTCTATGACCTGCCCCTGGTGACTACTTACCCTTATGGCCACATCAGCCACCCCTGTAGAGGTCCCACCAGTGGGTAGTTTCTTAGGACAGGCTGAGTCCCTCTGCTTGTTTGTGTTTTAGCTGAGAGCATTCAAAGAGGTGGGGTTGCAAATGGGGCACCCTGGGCCACCGCCCACGAGAACCTCCGCCCTGTTTCTTAGAAGGTGCATGGGAACCAATTCCTACCCTCTCAATCTGGGACCTGTCTATATATCCCTTGACCTCCCCCACACTTTCGTGGGTGTACCGTGAATCCGCTTTCTTGGGGGTCACTCCCAGGTACTTTCTTCTGGGCCCTGGTATGGAGCCAATGGTCTGCCTCCTAAGTAAGCTCCAGTAGAATGTCCCTCCTTTCGCTAGGGATATGCTTCCATAGACTAGCCACCTATCCTCCTCCGGGATCTTGTGCATTTGCAAAGCAATCTCATAAGCTTCAAACCATTTGTCAATATCCTCCCCCACAACAAAGTCAGACACCAGACCTTTGGGAATATGGACCCTCTTGTCTCCAGAGGGCACTGTAGAAATAATGTCACTATCATTGCTGGATCTGCCTGCCTGGCCTTGAGGTCCAGTTTCTTCAGGCTCAGTTCATGAGCCAGTAATGACTTTTTCTCCTCTAAGGCTCTCTCTACCTCGGCTTTCTTGGCGTCCAAGGCCAGTTTCTTCTCTTCTGCCTCCATGGCCAGTTTATTTTCCTCCATCCTTAACTGGGCCATCTGCAGCCTGAACTCTCTCTCCTCCTTCCTTTCCACCAGCTCCTCTGGGGACAGGCTGCGGGAAGAGACACCGCTCCCTGCCCTGGCAGGCATTGGTGGCCGGTACAGGTAAGAGCGGTGAGGCGGTGGGGCCGAGTGGGGTGGAGCAGGAGAGAAGTCGACAGACGACAGGGTAGGTAAAATTAAATAAATAAATAAAACTGCTTACCTTGCGCTCGCCGCATCGCTGATGCGGCGAGCACAAGGTAAGTGGTTTTATTCATTTTTGTATTTAATTTTACCTACTCAGTTGTCTGTCGACTTCTCTCCCCACACCCCGCCCCCGCCTTACCGCTCTTACCTGTGCCAGCCGCCACTGATGCCAGGGGCTCCACTCCAGGGGCCAAGTCATACCCCTCAGCTGCAGGTGGTGCCACAGGAAGATCCTCTCCAGGCCTTCCATCTCATTATTACTTCCTGTGGCTTCAAACAGTGACTGATGGGCTTCCGCCCAGGCCCTGAAAGCTTTTTGGAGATCCACCTTCCTGGTGGTGTTGTTATCTGTAAGTCCCCTCTCCTTGCAGAACTCTGTGAGCTCGGCCACAGTGAAGGAGACTCCATGTTAGCTATCTCAAACTCCATACTTGAAGAGGTGTATTTAAGCACAACAGTCAGGGAGAGAGAGTTTAGGAAAAGCAAAAAGGCCAATCAGATATGGGATGGTAGTGTACACCAAATCACTGTATGGCACTGCACAAACACAAGTCCTGATCCTCCCTGCTTATCACCAATGTAAGAAACTGGGTTGTTGGTTGACTGGCATGTGTTCCTTGGTCAAGCAGCAACCACAATATTTGTCAGGGTGAGGCACAAGCCAACCCTACATTAACCTGGGCTTAACCCTCTGGTAGCTTTGCACCGAGCCGTGAGGCTTATCTTGGAGGCAATATATAAAGTATTTGTGCAACACTTCATACAGTAATAAAGTTAAAACACTACGCAAAAATGATCCCACACCAAGTTAGAAAAATAGTGCTTATTTTAATAAATAAAAGAAGAACAAAACAACCAAAATCCAATTAATAGAACGAGAGATGCAATTTTAACGATTTTAGTAAAAATAGCCAAAAAGTGCCAACTGTGGATATTTAGTTGCACCAGACCACGGCAAAGTCACTAGTTCATGCCAACTGCGATGAAGCTAGATCCATCGCAGGGGAGCCATATACAGAACCCAGTTACGTCTGCTGAAAAAAGTACCTTAAATCCTTGTTTGTGGGGCATTGCGAGGATCCATGTCAAAGATGTGTCGCAGAGCAAAAGTGATGCGTTGGTTCCCGGATGCGTTGAGGCTGCGATATGAGGGCCTGCGTCGTCATCAAGGTTCCCATCAATCGGCCTTGTGATGCGAGGATGTGGAGCGCAGTCGGGGCGAAGTGTCGGTTCTGAAGAGTTTCGAGGCTGCGATGTGGAGTCTGGCGTCATTGTCAAGGCTGCCATCGACAAGGGATGCAGGGGCCTGCACTGAGGATGCATCTTGCATTGTCGGTTCCGGAAGTATTGCAGGTTGTGGCGGTGATGCGGGTCTTTGTGACGGATCCAATCCAAGCAGCAGCGGACATGCGTCGGTTCTGCTTGGGGTTGTGCTGCACACAAGAGATGATGCGTCGGTTCCGCTGGATCCATAAAGGCTTGCAGAGCACCTTAAGCTCACTTCCAGGGGTCCTGGACTGGGGTGGCACCACTTGGCAGACTAGACTCACAGATGGCAGAGTCCAGGTGCAGGTGCAAGGGTGTTGGAAGCCTGTTGTGTCCCTGAGGCTTCATATCAGGAGGCCAGCCAACTAGCCCTTGGAGTCACTCTGGGTTCTGGGTCCAAGATATGCAGGTCAGGTTCTTCTCACCCAGGAAAGAGGGCAGCAGGTCAGCACAGCAGGTCAGCAGTTCCTTCAAAGCAGCAGTGCAGCAGAGTGGCAGTCCTTGTAGCAGCACTGCAGTCCTTCTTCCTGACAGAAATCAACTCTTCAGTACACTTTCTGACCTGTGGATACTCTGAGGTCCAATATTTATACCTAGTTGTGCCTTTGAGAAGCTTCTCGAGGCAGGCCTTTGAAGTACATAGGTGTCCTGCTTTCCTGGCCCTGGCTCCAGACTAACTACAGGGGGTAGGCAGCCCTTTGTGTGGAGACAGGGCACAGTCTATTCAATTGTAAGTGGGGCTGGGCCCAGCTCCTCCCGCCTATCCTGCCAGTGATGGCTCATCAAGTCACATTAAAGCTCCCCATTGCCTGTGGCTGTTTAGGAGGAATACACAAAGCCCAACTGTCACCCACACCCAGTCATGGGACCTACAGACAGGCTGCAGGCACCAAATGGCCAAGGCAAAAAAAGTCAACTTTCTAAAAGTGGCATTTTCAGAATTATAACTTAAAATCCAACTTTGCCATAAGTTAGGATTTTAAATTTGGAATCCAGAGACACCAAACATGAACTGGTTACCTAGTCCCATTTGAAAACTACACTTATAAAATGTAGTAAGATAAGTCCAATGTTATTCTGTGGGGAGAGGTAGGCCTTGCAGTAGTCAAAAATGAATTTAAGAGTTTTTTACTACCGTGACATGTAAAACTTAAAAGTACATGTCCAACTTTTTAAATACACTGCGCCCTGCCCTCTGAGCTGTCGAGGGCCTACCTTAGGGGTAACCTATATGTATTAAAAAGGAAGGTTTGCGCCTGGCAAAAGATTTATTTTTCAAGGTTGAAATAGAAGTTTAAAACTGCACACATGCAGGCTGCAATGGCAGGCCTGAGACATGTTTAAGTGCTAAGTGGGTGGCACAATCAGTGCTGCAGGCCCAGTAGTAGCATTTAATTTACAAACCCTGTGAACAGGTAGTGCCACTTTACTAGAGACTTACAAGTAAATTAAATATGCCAATTGCGTATAAGCCAATCTAACATGTTTTAAGGAGAGAGCAAGCAGTGGTTAGCAATGGTAGAATACGCAGTGTCCTAAGGCCAGCAAAATGAAGTCAGCAAAAACAAATAGGAGGAGAAAGGCAAAAAGTCTGGAGATGGCCTTGAATAAAGGGCCAAGTCCAACGATAATCATCATCTGCTCATGCACCATCAAAACATGCAGCAATATAACCACATATTGTCAACTGTAGTTGCCCATGCTGCGTGCCATCTCTCAAGTTTCAGTACAGATTTCGGTGTTCCAGTACTGCCTCATAAGTCAATTGCAGCTCATTAGTTAAGCATAGCCTCAGATGTGCAGGGCATCCTCTCCATGAATAAGCATGTCCGTGACTGCTCGATGCATTCTTAACATCTACAGATATAGCTTGGAACACATAGTACAGCCTCCTCAAGCACAGCTTTACCACCAAAATCTCAGTGGACTGTTACCATGGATTGCTATAGTTTGAAATGCCAAGTGTGGTTGCATGACGAAACATCGACCACAAAAATATTGTGCTGCAAAAATATTGTGCTAAAACACCGACCACTGAAATATTAACTTTACATACTTATTATGTAAAGTGGAAACATTTGGTGGTCAAAGATATTGTGGTCAAAAAATATTGACATTATATTGGCTCATATATTTATATATATATATATATTTTTTTTTTTTAAACTTTATGAGTTTTCAGAAAAGGAAAAAGCAAGAACAACATTACAGCAGTCATTTCGGAGTATACACCGTACGGTTGCCACAGCACGAACAGTAAACAGTGCGACAGTAGAATATCATTAGGATGTCATTTGTTACACAGAGGGGTCAATTCCGATCCCGGTCGGAGGCGCACCTAATACCATTCGGCAGGGAAAAAAGCCAGGCGAATGCCTGTTTCCCGACCGATTCGCACATACGTCCGAACGAGCAAGTACGATGCGCACAACTGCCCAAATCCCGACCCAGTCGTACTCACCCAATACAGGTCCTGTTCTCCGACCGAGGCGGATCCGGAAACGCAAAATCGAGTCGCACGGAAGCCAAAATGCAGCCCCGTCCGGCCGGACAAGTACGATGCGCTTTCCGTACGCGCCGAACCCGTCGCTACGCACGGCACGTCAAAGCATCCGGGAGAGGCGCACATAAGCTCCGATTCGCGCCACAAGACGATCCACGGCTACGAGACGAACACACCAGCGACGAGGACGAGGCGAAGCAAAGAGAAAGACGAACGAGACGAACCAACCATGAATCCCATCGTGCCGATCCTACCAATATTCTACATCTATTACCGAAACAGGCACGGACGCGTACGGCGCAGAAGGTAAGTCAGACACCAACAACAAAAACAAACTACACGTACCCGACATATCACACACACACAGAGGGATGCAGAAATTACTTACACCAGCAACAGCAGCACCATAGGGGCGGGATGGCCATCACCAATGCCACATATACACACAGGGGGCTGGATGCCCACCACCACTACCACCCCTACTCAGGGGGTGCCAGATGCCTACCACTACTACCACCTCTACCCATGGGGGGCTGGATGCCTACCACCACTACCACCCCTACTCAGGGGGTGCCAGATGCCTACCACTACTACCACCTCTACCCATGGGGGGCTGGATGCCTGTCACTACTACCACCTCTACCCATGGGGGGCTGGATGCCTACCACCACTACCACCCCTACTCAGGGGTGCCAGATGCCTACCACTACTACCACCTCTTCCCATGGGGGGCTGGATGCCTGTCACTACTACCACCTCTACCCATGGGGGGCTGGATGCCTACCGCCACTACCACCTCTACCCATGGGGGCTGGATGCCTACCACCACTACCACCCCTACTCAGGGGTGCCAGATGCCTACCACTACTACCACCTCTACCCATGGGGGGCTGGATGCCTACCACCACTACCACCCCTACTCAGGGGTGCTAGATGCCTACCACTACCACCACCCCTACCCAGGGGGGCTGGATGCCTGTCACTACTACCACCTCTACCCATGGGGGCCTGGATGCCCACCACCACTACCACCCCTACTCAGGGGGTGCCAGATGCCTACCACTACTACCACCTCTACCCATGGGGGGCTGGATGCCTACCACCACTACCACCCCTACTCAGGGGGTGCCAGATGCCTACCACTACCACCACCCCTACCCAGGGGGGGCTGGATGCCTGTCACTACTACCACCTCTACCCATGGGGGGCTGGATGCCTACCACCACTACCACCCCTACTCAGGGGGTGCCAGATGCCTACCACTACTACCACCTCTACCCATGGGGGGCTGGATGCCTGCCACTACTACCATCCCCACTCATGGGGGGCTGGATGCCTATCACTAATACCATCCCCACCCATGGGGGGCTGGATGCCTGCCACTACTACCATCCCCACTCATGGGGTGCTGGATGCCTATCACTACTACCATCCCCACTCATGGGGGGCTGGATGCCTGCCACTACTACCATCCCCACTCATGGGGGGCTGGATGCCTATCACTACTACCATCCCCACTCATGGGGGGCTGGATGCCTATCACTACTACCATCCCCACCCATGGGGGGCTGGATGCCTGCCACTACCACCATCCCCACTCATGGGGTGCTGGATGCCTGCCACTACTACCATCCCCACCCATGGGGGGCTGGATGCCTGCCACTACCACCATCCCCACTCATGGGGTGCTGGATGCCTGCCACTACTACCATCCCCACTCATGGGGGCTGGATGCCTACCACCACTACCACCCCTACTCAGGGGTGCCAGATGCCTACCACTACTACCACCTCTACCCATGGGGGGCTGGATGCCTACCACCACTACCACCCCTACTCAGGGGTGCCAGATGCCTACCACTACTACCACCTCTACCCATGGGGGCTGGATGCCTACCACCACTACCACCCCTACTCAGGGGTGCCAGATGCCTACCACTACCACCACCCCTAACCAGGGGGGCTGGATGCCTGTCACTACTACCACCTCTACCCATGGGGGCCTGGATGCCCACCACCACTACCACCCCTACTCAGGGGGTGCCAGATGCCTACCACTACTACCACCCCTACTCATAGGACGGGTAAGGCATGACACAACCAGCATACTCCCACATAAGGAATCACAGAAAATTACATCCACCCAAACAACATGACAAGCGTGTGTAGTCCATGTCAAATGCCAACAACACAAAACATGACAATGAACATACAATGTGACCCACTATCACGTGTGACACATAAAAGTGTGTGGCCTCCACAATACAAGCCGACCATGGCCACTGTGGCAATGGGGCCCAAAGCCCCATCACCACAGTCACCAAAAGGTAAGTGTGGGGTCCATGGCTGATGCACCTTTTGATCAGTGTGGCAATGGGGCCTAAAGCACCATCACCACAGTCACCAAAAGGTAAGTGTGGGGTCCATGGCTGATGCACCTTTTGATCAGTGTGGCAATGGGGCCTAAAGCACCATCACAACAGTCACCAAAAGGTAAGTGTGGGGTCCATGGCTGATGCACCTTTTGATCAGTGTGGCAATGGGGCCTAAAGCACCATCACCACAGTCACCAAAAGGTAAGTGTGGGGTCCATGGCTGATGCACCTTTTGATCAGTGTGGCAATGGGGCCCAAAGCCCCATCACCACAGTCACCAAAATGTAAGTGTGGGGTCCAAGGCTGATGCACCTTTTGATCAGTGTGGCAATGGGGCCTAAAGCACCATCACCACAGTCACCAAAAGGTAAGTGTGGGGTCCAAGGCTAATGCACCTTTTGATCAGTGTGGCAATGGGGCCCAAAGCCCCATCACCACAGTCACCAAAATGTAAGTGTGGGGTCCAAGGCTGATGCACCTTTTGATCAGTGTGGCAATGGGGCCTAAAGCACCATCACCACAGTCACCAAAAGCTAAGTGTGGGGTCCAAGGCTGATGCACCTTTTGATCAGTGTGGCAATGGGGCCCAAAGCACCATCACCACGGTGATCATAAGGTAAGTGTAGGTATGGTATAAGCTGCCAAAGACAAACTGTATGGATGAATCCTGGTCACACAACAACAAAAACATCTGTGGCATAGTAGTGCTTGAGTCCCATTGCAACATAGATTGGGCGAGGCTAACAGTGCAGTGACACAGAAACATCGTTTTGGCCATGTGCATACAAACATCACACATGGGGGACCACATTGCCAACAATCAGCCAATTACACAATGACAGAAGTGACCATCATGATGCTGACCCACATATCTGCACCTATGGACACACAAATGTATATAACCTGTGGAGACTGTCGATGTCAGGTGAACAAATACCATACCATGGCAGCAATGGGACATACAAACCATGATCATTGTGCTGACTGATGACCCAGGAGTCCCAGGGAGAGCAGGGGAAAATCACCAAACAACATACAGCCAATGGCACACTACAGAAATGCCAATGCAGTGATGCAAATGCACTAACACAAACAGGCAGACTCACACTGCATATCAAACACAACAGGTGATGGGGGTGTGTGCCAGTGTCCCCAGGCAACCACACAACACATGAGGAGGCCTGAATCCCAATTACACAGATGTGTATACAGTGCCACACACAAGTAACTCATGGATTGGATTCCCCTATGTGGGCAATCTGGCATTGTTAGATGAGAGGGAGCCCAAATTACACATGTCACACAAGCTTGTAGGAACAGCAACTAACACAGCAAGAGACACACCCACCACAGCACTACCCCCAGGGACCCCACATTGTGCAGACACTAGCCTGCATGACAATTCCACTGTGATGACAAAGGTAGATGTTGATCACATTGTGAACCACAGCCATGTGTCCTCAGCTACAAACTACCATCACACCTACACAAGCTCCAATCAATCAGCAGGGCCTGCCAGCCAAGGCCAATATGGAGGTAGTGGTCTAGCCCTGCAACAACTCACATTTGCACACTCAACACCACACACCCTGATCTCCACCAATGTGCAGCAGTGAAGCTCACATGGACTGGTGACATTGCACATGCACCCATGACAATCCCAGGGGTGGTGGGGGAACTAAGGTGCAGAAACCCATCACACATGCCCACTCAACATGACTCGTCTATGTATGACACACAGCACAGTACGCCGTACATGCGCATGATGTGAAATCCACCACAAACAATGGGATCCTGGCCATAGTCACACACCAACGAAGAAGCCAAGGTGAGACACAAAGAACACACGTACACAACTTCCAACATTGCAGCTCTGACCCTGAGGAGTGGCAGCAGTCACACACACAACGCGTCACAATCACTGAAAGCTACCACAAACTCAAAATCACATTACTTGTGTAAACAACAAGTGCTAAGGGGAATCCTGAATGTGTCCCATCAGCGTTTGCCCACATCCCCAGCCCTGACAACAAAGACAACCTGGGATGACAACCTCATGAACATCAGTTTGCCATGCACCCACATCACGGAGAAACCAGGTCCAAGATGCTGGATGAACACATACCAACTCTGCAAGCATCACAAACAGGAACATCCCTAGGGACACAGCCTGTGTATGAAAAGGGAAGGGAACATGCACAGACATGCTCACACAACACACAACACGGGAACACGCAATGTCACCAGATTACACACCCATGAGGGCACTCCACTCCTGTGGAAGGTCCACTGTGCCAAACCTTGTCTGTGCACGACTCAAACATATCAGCAGGACACTCCGTCAGTGAGTCAACAACTAGAACACACAGAAGCCTCTGCTCACATCAGCCTGGGTACGGGAGTGTCACGTCAGTCATCTGCATACACCCAAAACACGTGGCAATCCAGTTGTACTGTATACACAGATGAGTCCTCCAAAATTGATGTGCAAAACTGCATGTCCAGTGGAGACGGGCACACAGTCAGGGTACTAGGAACGTTGGACAGTGGTAAGCCCAACAGATGTGCAACAGTGTAGGACAAAGATGGTAATCTACAAATGCTAAACGTACATCCCTGTGTCAAATGCTGAACATCACACCCTCAGACTGCAGCAAGGGATGCTAAAGATCCAGACTAGATTAGGACACATATCCCATGGATCACTTGGAGCCCATCACAGCAAAACTTCATTTACCTGATCTGAACACAATTACAACAGCAAATGCATGATTCTACACATCTACATCATGTACCACCAAAGATTAACCACAAGTAAACAAAAAGAGGCTTTATTCAGCAAGTGTGCAACTGAAATCAAAAGTCCAAAATTAACTACGGCCAATGTCAGGTCCAAATACACAGTCCCAACAGGGTGATGTGTGACAACTTGTCACCAATTGCTTGCCTGCACAGGTACCGACAGGGGACATCCCCCTTGGAGGGGCATACGAGGGGCAGGCCAGGCACCGCAGGGACAGGATCAGGGGATGCCAGAAGGAGGCAGGGAAGGTGAGGTGGGTGCAGGAGTGTCACCGGCAACTGCAGTGGAGGTGTCTGACTCAGGGGGGGCCGGCACCACCGCAGGGCCCAAGTCCGATGGTGTTGGTGCTGCAACCACTGCAGTCGGCTGGTCAAATGGAGTGGACTGGGTCCCCAATGCAGTGCCCGAGTCAGACGGGGTTGTTGTGGACTCCACCGCAGTGAATGACTCCAAGGGAGTGGAAGGGGGGGCAGAAGAGCTGGGCAGGACAGAGGGGGGGACACTGTCTCAGTGGCACATACAGGCAGAGCGTCTGGTTTGGGGGTGGAAGAGCAAGTGGCAGGGGGGGAGGGCCTGAGCAGTTTGAGGATGCGGTATCGGTGTGTGGGGGAACCTGAGGCAGGGTGTGGCGGTGGAACCTGTGGAGTGGTGGCCTGGGGGATGGAGGTGAGAGACTGGGTGGGTGACTTGCAGGGCGGTGGCGGGGTCTTGCTCTTCCGGGTCCGGGTGGACTTGCGGGTGGGGGGCTCACTCTGCCTGCGCCTGGGGGAGGGTGTCCGGGGGCGAGGGGCACTCCCCTCTCTGTGTGTGGACTTCCTCTTTCCCCGGTATGCTGGATCAGCGGGATTGGAGGGGAAGAGGCCGAGGTCAGAGAGGAAGAGCTGCTGGGTATGTGGGGTTGCAGGTGAGGCAAGGGAAGGGGTCTTGGAGGGAGAGGATCTTGAGGATTGCGGAGTGACTGTGGTTGCCTGTGTGTGTGTCAGTTCCCCATCCCCTGTGTGTGTGGAATCAGTCAACTGAGGATGCTTGTGTGCACGTCTTGCCTTGGTTTTGGGTGTGTGTGTGCTGCTCGTGTCAGTGTGTTTGGGTGATTGTGCAGGTGTGCATGTGCTTTGGACAGGTAGGGTGGTAGGAAGTGTGGATGGGGCAGAGGTGGGAGGGGTGAGGGACTGTTGGAGGAGGGACACTGCTGCCGTCAGGGAGGAGTCCATGGACCTATTGCTCCTCTGTAGGGCAGACATACCCGTTGAGATGCCCTCCATGAATGACACCAGCTGTGTCAACAGAGTGGTGTGTGCATGGAGGACAGTCAGCATTGCTGTCTGCCCTACATGGAGCTGCCGAAGGAGGTACACAGACTCCTCACTCAGGGCAGCAGGGGACACAGGGGCAGGGGGTGCGGTGCCTGGCTTGAAGGAGACACGCTCTTGAGCACGGGAGCCTCCACGGACCTCAGGAATGTGAGCCAATTGGAGGGCGGTGGTGGTGGTGGTGGTGGTGGTGGCGGGGTCAGACAGACTAGCTGGGATGTTGTGGCTGCTGACACCCGCATCCACAAGGGAGTCATCCTCCGAGCTGCTGTGGTCCCCAGCTGAGGTGGATGGTGCTGAGGACTCCTCGGTGTGGCTCCCCTCGCCCTCTGTGCCACTGGGTCCCTCTGACCACTCGTCGGACGCTGACCCAGTCTAGCTCCGCTGCTCCTCCTGGTCCGTGGAGCTGTCCCCTCCTGTGGCTGTGGATGTATCTGCAAACAATTAGGGAAACAGACAAACATCAGTCACCTGCACTGACCGCACACACCACAGTAAGTACAGCACATCACAGGGCAAGCCCTGGCATCTCTAGTAGAACATTGCCAAAAGTCATCACACAGATTAGGAGAAGCCAATTGTCAGTCTGATGGTCAACCATGGAACTCACACCCCTCCTGCCCTTGCACCCATCGGTCTGGTGCCTGTCTGATGGTAATACCCCAGTGTGGACACATGCACCACCTACACAGTAGTTGGACATTGCTGAGAACACGGTGAAGTATGTGAACATGCCCACGTCACATCTCTTGCCACTGAGTCAGTGCAGGTGTCTGTATAAATGGACGGCCAGAGTCTAAATAGAAATGCATGTGATGCATACCAGCACCAGACCCCATGAAGCACCCATGTCCGGATAGTCAATGCCACAATGGGGTGCATGTTGCACATGTCACTCCCCTGCAGGATCACTCTTAGGAAGTTTAATGCCATGACACAGGCATGCCTGCAAGGTCATACATCACTGTCTCCAGTCACATGGCCATGGCAGCCAGCCAACAACAGTCTGCACTGTGTCACAATCCTAGGACATGGGGAAGGCAAGTAATGTAACTGACAAGTGCACATGTCCATCCCCCAAAAACCACATCTGAACTACTATTTGTCCACGTCATACCAATTGGACATATGGGGGACATGAAACACAACTCTCTGAACATGAGCACCTCACAGTGTGCTGAGAGTGAAAAACAGCTGCCTGAAAGTCACAGTGGCATACACCTGTCTGCACAGTCATGTGATCAAACACCTATAAGTCACAGAAGTCTTGTCTCACATGGTCCAATAGCAGATGGCATGCTGACCCCTAACCGATAAACATCACAGGAGTCCCGACTACGTAGTCACAGCACAACGACACAGAGGCAGACACCTGAGGGAACATTTCACTGAGCACAGCATGTCAGCTGACACACGGGAGTGGAAGTACAGAGTGTATTGTTTGCCCTGGAGTAGGCATGACTGTCCGGCTCCACCTGCAAGATGGATGAGCCCTGGTCAGTAGGCAGGTGGCTAGGCATGTGTGACACACTTGACATACATACTCTTGAGGCCCAAACATTTTACCCACCCGCAGCATGGGGGTGTGGCAAATACCCCAGGGACATGTGGTGATTCTGATCTGCAAGTGGATCACATATCAAAGTTACACCCAGACTACATTGCACGACTCAGGCATTGTGTGAGCAATTGACCCACCCATGAAGGCTAACACAATATCACGGGAACAAAAGCTGTCACCCACCTTGAGCAAAGCAAAATGCAAGGACCCTGTACCCGAGTGACACAATTATCCTGAGCGTAAGGAGCACACCGGCCTATCAGATGGGTAGTGGCCATGTCACAATAGAGGGACATGGGTACTGGACAACAAGACTGATGTATGGGGAAGTTTAACCATGCCACAGGAGGGCACATAGAATGTCAGACAGAGTTCACAGTGCAGTCTTTGACTCACCCCCTCCTTGCTGCTGTCTGCCCTTCAGCTGCCCATCCAGCTCCGGGAAGACCACCGGCAGGATCTGGAGCATGTGGGGGGTCAGGGTCCGGTGTCCGCCCCTCCTGCGAGGAGGCGACAGCTTCAGCTGGACCCTTGCAATCCTCCGGGTCCAGCCCCGAAGGTCCTGCCACCTCTTCTGGCAGTTGCAGATCCGGCGCTTGTAGACCCCCACAGATCTGACTGCCCGGACGATGGCCAGCCAGATATCCTGCTTCTGATGGGCATCAACCTGTGAGGATGACAAAGTGAAAAGGCCATTACTACACATGCAACATATCCGTGCATCACACAGCTGGAAATACATGTCTTAATCACAGGGGCATATGATGTACACAGGCAGTGCAACGAGGGCTATGGACAGTTTGCCAGCAGTTACTACATGGTATCATTGCATGGGAAGTGAACCTTGTTTGAATCCACTGTTACTCCACTGTACCTGTTCAGTGCATGTGACTACACACTTTGGGGGGTGAGTACTACTCAGTGAGCATGCTAGCCAGTGGTGTGCACACTGTAAATCCTGCTAGTCAGACAACATGCGCAATTAGTAAGGCAGTGGACAGCACACTCAGCTGCTCCCCTGGTGTCCCATACAGCTTGCTGTACTGTGGAAGGAGGTTGTCCAGCAGGGCTGGTTCTCCTCATGGGTGAAGGCTGGGGCTCTCTCCACAGTACGTGCCATTGCAGTAGCCAGAGGATGCAGAGACAGCAGCAGTGTAGTGGCAGATGTCGTCCTGGAGCATGTAGTGCAGGCAAGTGAGCCCTCAGGGGAACAGCCAGCATTATATGTGTGCTGCAGAGGCAGATACCGTGCCATGTGTCCAAAGTGATAGGTCCAAGTCGTATGCATCTTATGAATCTGACCAATCCATGGAATTGCAGCACCAAGACACGCCCACAGCATCCTTCAAAAATTTCAACTTCATGACACCCATGAACTTGCAACATTGTTGTGGCTGGCCAACTGAATTCACTGCATCAGACTAGTTGAAGCTTCAAAAATGCGCCCGTTGCCATGCCAGGCCCCAGCCAATGCGTGCGCACCGATCGGACCATTGCTGTACAACGCGTACCCGCTCACATTCAATGCAATGGTCCGTGCGGGCACACCGATCGGACCATTGCTGTGCAACGTGTACCAGGCATACAACGCGTACCCGCTCACATTCAATGCAATGGGCCGGCCGGGCACACCGATCGGTCCATTGCTGTGCAACGCGTACCAGGCATACAACGCGTACCCGCTCACATTCAATGCAATGGTCCGTGCGGGCACACCGATCGGACCATTGCTGTACAACGCGTACCCGCTCACATTCGATGCAATGGTCCGTGCGAGCACACCGATCGGACCATTGCTGTACAACGCGTACCCGCTCACATTCAATGCAATGGTCCGTGCGGGCACACCGATCGGACCATTGCTGTGCAACGCGTACCAGGCATACAACGCGTACCCGCTCACATTCAATGCAATAGTCCGTGCGGGCACACCGATCGGACCATTGCTGTACAACGCGTACCCGCTCACATTCAATGCAATGGGCCGGCCGGGCACACCGATCAGTCCATTGCTGTGCAACGCGTACCAGGCATACAACGCGTTCCCGCTCACATTCAATGCAATGGTCCGTGCGGGCACACCGATCGGACCATTGCTGTGCAATGCGTACCAGGAATACAACGCGTACCCGCTCACATTCAATGCAATGGGCCGGCCGGGCACACCGATCGGTCCATTGCTGTGCAACGCGTACCAGGCATACAACGCGTACCCGCTCACATTCAATGCAATGGTCCGTGCGGGCACACCGATCAGACCATTGCTGTACAACGCGTACCCGCTCACATTCAATGCAATGGTCCGTGCGGGCACACCGATCGGACCATTGCTGTACAACGCGTACCCACTCACATTCAATGCAATGGTCCGTGCGGGCACACCGATCGGACCATTGCTGTGCAACGCATACCAGGCATACAACGCGTACCCACTCACATTCAATGCAATAGTCCGTGCGGGCACACCGATCGGACCATTGCTGTACAACGTGCACCGCTCACATTCAATGCAATGGGCCGGCCGGGCACACCGATCGATCCATTGCTGTGCAACGCGTACCAGGCATACAACGCGTACCCGCTCACATTCAATGCAATGGTCCGTGCGGGCACACCGATCGGACCATTGCTGTGCAACGCGTACCAGGCATACAACGCGTACCCGCTCACATTCAATGCAATGGTCCGTGCGGGCACACCGATCGGACCATTGCTGTACAACGCGTACCCGCTCACATTCAATGCAATGGTCCGTGCGGGCACACCGATCGGACCATTGCTGTACAACGCGTACCCGCTCACATTCAATGCAATGGTCCGTGCGGGCACACCGATCGGACCATTGCTGTACAACACGTACCCGCTCACATTCAATGCAATGGGCTGGCCGGGCACACCGATCGGTCCATTGCTCTACAACGCGTACCAGGACAGGTCACACGCATATGTCACCATGCTGGTCACTGGTGAACCTATGCCAGCCACATTTACTTTCCAGGGACTTAGGGGCACACCTACAACACCACACCCAGTCCACACTGTCTATGAGGCATGTGTGGCAGCATAACCTTATCTGTGTATGGGGGTGAACATGTGGATTTTGGGGTGGCACTTGGGGGCAGACACACCCAGGCTGTGCACGTGTTAATGGGGACAGGGTCCTTTGTGTGTTGTGCACATGACCACTGTGGTGTGCAACTTTTCATTTCTGAGCATGTGTCATGGTCACATTTCCAGGTTGTGTATGTGTATGACATGTCACATACCCCCAGGCTCACATGTGGGAAGGCATGTACGTCACAGGGTGGCCCATTCCAACAATAGTGATGTCCCTCCACAGACTGTGTGCATGTTGTGTATCACATGTCTCTGACTCCATGTGCACAATGGGAGACAGTCTCCACATCCACGTGGTTTGTGCATGAACTTTGATGGTGTGTGTGTGTGTGTCACAGACGTCCATGTCTGTCCTGCAGAGGCTACAGGGGCCACCACCTGTGGGTGTCATGTTTGTTTTTCTGACGTGTACATGATACGCCATGTCATGCCAGTGTCCATGTGGCAAGACAGGCTCCCTGGGAATCTACCTGTCAATGAGCTGTGATGCCTGTGGAGCATCTGTCCAGACATGTCACTGTGATATGTGTGTGGAACATGAGAGCAGTTAATGTGTACTGTGACACAGCCTAATGGTGTCCCATAGCACACCCTGGAACCAGTTGTCAACACTTGTTGAACAGAGAGATGTTAGATGATGTCCATGTAGGTGCCATATATGTCCAAACGGGACGACACACACATCAAGTACTTGTGTATGTTGATGATGTGTCATGTGGAATTGAGTATGGTGAACGGCACATTGGTGGGGTGACTGACAATCTTGCTTTCTTCACCTATGCACTGCAGGGCTCCTGCTGTCCATCGACCATTCCCAGACCTGGCAACTATGGTGGAACGTGACAGCATCCGACGGTACCGCTTCACCAGGCAGCTGATTGAGGATTTGGCAGTGCGGCTGGCCCCACATTTGCAGCCTGGCCGGCCGTATCCTACAGCGCTGACCCCCAAGGTGAAGGTGATGGCAGCCCTACACTTCTTTGCCACCGGTACCTTTCAACACACTGTGGCAACTACTGGTGGGATGTCACAGACTATGTTCAGCCGTGTGCTACGCGATGTTTTGGGTGCAATGTTGAGATACCTCAACCAGTACATCTATTTCCCAACACGTCAACGACTCACTGACGTCAAGAGTGACTTCTATGCCCTGGGGAGGATGCCACATGTAATTGGCTCCATTGATGGGACACATGTGTCTTTGATACCACCACAGGCACATGAGCAGGCATACCGCAACCGTAAACATTACCATTCGATCAATGCTCTGGTGGTATGTCTTGCAGATATGACCATCTCACATGTGTGTGCCCGTTTCCCCGGTTCTGCACAGGATGCCTACGTGATGAGGAGTAGTCGCATCCCGAGGATGATGTCACAGTTGCCGAACCAGCGTGCCTGGCTTGTTGGTGTGTACTGACTTTGTACCATTGTGTGTGTTCTGCTATGTTGTTTTCCGCACACATTTTCAAATCGGCTAATGTGCAATTGTCTGTCTGTAGGTGACTCGGGATACCCCAACATGCCGTGGTTGCTGACACCCCTCAGGAACCCTGTGACACCAGCCCAGATGCGCTACAATGAGGCACATGGTCGGACGAGGAGGGTGATTGAGCGGACCTTTGGTCTCCTGAAGAGCTGCTTCCGCTGCCTGGACAAGACAGGAGGGGCAATCCCATATGCCCCAGCAAAGGTGTGCAAAATTGTCATCGTCTGCTGCATGCTACACAACCTGGCAGTGCGGAAGGAGTTGCCTCTCATCCTGGATGACGATGACCAACGTCCGCCACCTGTGGAAGATCCTGGCCTGGGTCACAATGCCAGTGAAGATGATGATGATGATGATGGTGATGTCCGCACACAGCTCATCACCAACTTCTTCAGCTGAATGTGAGTCTCCAGAGGGTTGTAATGTCAATGATTTGAGTTTGAATGATATGTGTGTGTGGTGCTCTGGTGCTGTTTGAGTGTGGCCATGTGCTACTTGACTGGATGCGTGCAGCGATGTGTCCTTGCAGGTGGTCTGTACTGCCCAACAGTGTTGACATGCTAACTTGGTTTTGTGTAGTTATCTCGTGACATGTATTAGACATGAGTATTGCCGTTCTGTGCTGTTCTTCAGTGGTTTTGACTGTGTGTCATGTCTGTCCTTCACAGGGTGCTGCTGGAGTTGTCTGATCAACTTGGATCCCCCGAATCCATGATTCAACTTCCAAGGTGGAAGCAGTCGTTTCCCTACAGGTGATGTGCCACACACCCCTGGACTTTCTATCTTCTGCACTTTTTGACTTTGTGGCCACAGCCAGGTTGGATTAGCTTGCATTTGTAGTGGAAACTACATGTTGGAAATGTGTAATAAACCTGTGCTTGACTTTGGGATGTGCGTTGTCTGTAGTCACACATCTGACTGACATTTGCTTACTGCACCTGTTGTCTAGTTGACAGTGACTGTGAATAGGTGGCATGTCTGTACATTCCACTGTACTTCGTTGCAACATCAGTATAGGTGATGAGTCTGATGGCCCTGGTGTGTATGTGTTTTGTGGCCCTAGTGGTGTGTCTCCCTCATATGTGTCACGTCGCCATGACTGACATGACAGTGTTGGACTTGCTGTAGCAGTTAGCATGCACAGTGTAATTTAGAAGATCAACATCTACATGACAAAACCACGTTGGAATCACAACAGAGGCAGATATGGTGTATTGGTGAGTTTATTTACATACAGGTGTGAGGATGGTGCACAGGATGGTGGGTGCTGTACATAGAAATTTGGATCCAAAGTTCCCATGTGAGTTGGAAGTCTTGGTAGCTGAAAAGTCCAGAGTAAAGTCCTCAGTCATCTGATACATTTGGTCAACTAGAGCTCCCCATGTCATGTGGGAGAGTTGGCTTGGCTTCAACAGGGCGTGCAGTATGCACACAGAGGAAAAGTTCCAGAACAGGTGTTGGCTTCCTGGGGGATGTAGATGGCCATCGGCCTCTCAGTTTGGCCTCCTCGGACGGCCCCTCTTCTTGGGGGGGACCCTCAGGTGCAGGCTGCGGCGGTGCAGGGGACTCTCTGCCAGAGTCCTCCTCCCTCCCTGTGGCATTTGAAGTTGTTTCAGCAGCAGATGTTGTGGGCACACAGGGAGGTGAGGCCATGTTGGTGCTGATCTGGCGGAGGCATGTCAGTATGTCCCTATGCACCGCTGTCAGTTGTTCCAATGTGTCCCACTTGGACTCCATGCCACACATGTGTGTCTCGACACGTGACATGTGTGTCTCGACACAGGACATGTGGGAGTCCAAGCGGGCATGATGGGCAGCCTGCTGCTGTTGTATGTCCTTGAGGATCCTCACTACCTGGCTGACCTCTCCGGTGCTAGTCTGGTACGCATCCGCGATGCGTGCCAGTTGTGGGTCATCATACAGTCCAGACCCCTCTGCAAGGAGAGACCTATGTCTCCCACCCCTCACACCACCCTTGGCGACACGTGCAGGACCTGCAGTGGCACGCACAGGTGACCGTGGGCCCACTTGGGTGTTGTTCCTGGGCTCGTTGTCAGCAGCTCCAGTTTGGGCCTGGGTCCGTGCGCTGTTGTCATCTGTGGTCCTTGGTGTGTCCGTGTTGGCAGGGGTGGCCTGTGTGTTGGCAGTTGTTGGAGGGGTGGGTGCAGGGGGTGCAGATGTTGGTCCTGCTGGTGCTGCATGATGACTCACACCGGAGGGTCCAGCTGGTTCTTCGCCATCCGAGGTGTGCAGAGGCTGATCCACACCAGTGAGCTCAGTGTTCCCCGGAGCCTGGGACAGGGAGTCCTCCTGGTCTGCTGCTGTGTCCCCATCATCTCCTGTTTTGGGGAGAGACACAGATTGTATGTTATGTTTCTACTGGCATCAATTGTTCAAACACCTGACAGTTGTGACTGTACCTCTGGATGTGGGCCAGGACATTGCATTCTCCGAAATAGTGACAGTCAGTGAGTGATATTGGTGTAGCACATTGTCCTGCCAACCTGTGGCATGTCAATGTGAATGTTGAGGTGTGTGCATGACCAGCATTGGTGGTATTTGGTTACCATCCAGGCCTCCTTCTCCCCCCAGCCCAGTTATCCCACCATGCAACGTGCTTGCATTGCAGGGAGTGCAAGTTGGCTTTCAGGATGTCAGGCAGTGGTGTTGTGCTGTTTGTTGTTGCACAGTTCCCAGCAGGGCCTTGTGCTCCCCACAGCAGTACCCAGTGTCAGCCATCTTGTGAGTCCTTATCCACTCCCTGTGATGTGAGCATGGTTGAGAGTGGTGTTGATGGGCCAATTGTGAGGGTGAGCAATATCTGTGCCTACAACTCCCATCATGCTATTGCCTCCACCCCTCTTCCCAGCATGGCCATCCTTCCTTCCTTTTGACTCTGCTTCCCTGTGGGGTGGGGTGCCTGTGCTGACAGGATGGCTGGGAATGTTGTCCTGGCAGTTGTTTGGCTACAAGTCCCAAGAGTGTCCCTGTGCTTCACACAGCATAACCCAGGGTGGTGGTTCTTTGTGGGATCTTCAGTTAGGCTGTGAGGCATTGCATTCTCCCAGGTGGGTTATGTGGAGTTAGTGTTGAGGGGGTGTGTGAGGAGAGCTGCTTGTAACTATGGTCAGTGCTGTGAGTCCTCCTTCCAACCCAGCCAGATATCCCACCATGCAACGTGCTTGCATTGCAGGGAGTGCAAGTTGGCTTTTAGGATGTCAGGCAGTGGTGTTGTGCTGTTTGTTGTTGCACAGTTCCCAGCAGGGCCTTGTGCTCCCCACAGCAGTACCCAGTGTCAGCCATCTTGTGAGTCCTTATCCACTCCCTGTGATGTGAGCATGGTTGAGAGTGGTGTTGATGGGCCAATTGTGAGGGTGAGCAATATCTGTGCCTACAACTCCCATCATGCTATTGCCTCCACCCCCTTCCCAGCATGGCCATCCTTCCTTCCTTTTGACTCTGCTTCCCTGTGGGGTCGGGTGCCTGTGCTGACAGGATGGCTGGGAGTGTTGTCCTGGCAGTTGTTTGGCTACAAGTCCCAAGAGTGTCCCTGTGCTTCACACAGCATAACCCAGGGTGGTGGTTCTTTGTGGGATCTTCAGTTAGGCTGTGAGGCATTGCATTCTCCCAGGTGGGTTATGTGGAGTTAGTGTTGAGGGGGTGTGTGAGGAGAGCTGCTTGTAACTATGGTCAGTGCTGTGAGTCCTCCTTCCCACCCAGCCAGATATCCCACCATGCAACGTGCTTGCATTGCAGGGAGTGCAAGTTGGCTTTCAGGATGTCAGGCAGTGGTGTTGTGCTGTTTGTTGGTGCACAGTTCCCAGCAGGGCCTTGTGCTCCCCACAGCAGTACCCAGTGTCAGCCATCTTGTGAGTCCTTATCCACTCCCTGTGATGTGAGCATGGTTGAGAGTGGTGTTGATGGGCCAATTGTGAGTGTGAGCAATATCTGTGCCTACAACTCCCATCATGCTATTGCCTCCACCCCCTTCCCAGCATGGCCATCCTTCCTTCCTTTTGACTCTGCTTCCCTGTGGGGTGGGGTGCCTGTGCTGACAGGATGGCTGGGAGTGTTGTCCTGGCAGTTGTTTGGCTACAAGTCCCAAGAGTGTCCCTGTGCTTCACACAGCATAACCCAGGGTGGTGGTTCTTTGTGGGATCTTCAGTTAGGCTGTGAGGCATTGCATTCTCCCAGGTGGGTTATGTGGAGTTAGTGTTGAGGGGTGTGTGAGGAGAGCTGCTTGTAACTATGGTCAGTGCTGTGAGTCCTCCTTCCCACCCAGCCAGATATCCCACCATGCAACGTGCTTGCATTGCAGGGAGTGCAAGTTGGCTTTCAGGATGTCAGGCAGTGGTGTTGTGCTGTTTGTTGGTGCACAGTTCCCAGCAGGGCCTTGTGCTCCCCACAGCAGTACCCAGTGTCAGCCATCTTGTGAGTCCTTATCCACTCCCTGTGATGTGAGCATGGTTGAGAGTGGTGTTGATGGGCCAATTGTGAGTGTGAGCAATATCTGTGCCTACAACTCCCATCATGCTATTGCCTCCACCCCCTTCCCAGCATGGCCATCCTTCCTTCCTTTTGACTCTGCTTCCCTGTGGGGTGGGGTGCCTGTGCTGACAGGATGGCTGGGAGTGTTGTCCTGGCAGTTGTTTGGCTACAAGTCCCAAGAGTGTCCCTGTGCTTCACACAGCATAACCCAGGGTGGTGGTTCTTTGTGGGATCTTCAGTTAGGCTGTGAGGCATTGCATTCTCCCAGGTGGGTTATGTGGAGTTAGTGTTGAGGGGTGTGTGAGGAGAGCTGCTTGTAACTATGGTCAGTGCTGTGAGTCCTCCTTCCCACCCAGCCAGATATCCCACCATGCAACGTGCTTGCATTGCAGGGAGTGCAAGTTGGCTTTCAGGATGTCAGGCAGTGGTGTTGTGCTGTTTGTTGGTGCACAGTCCCCAGCAGGGCCTTGTGCTCCCCACAGCAGTACCCAGTGTCAGCCATCTTGTGAGTCCTTATCCACTCCCTCTGATGTGAGCATGGTTGAGAGTGGTGTTGATGGGCCAATTGTGGGTGTGACCAATATCTGTGACTACCACTCCCATCATGCTATTGGCTACACTGACTTGACCAGCATACACAGGATTCCTTCCTTTGAGTGAGCTTCCCTGTGAGGTGGTGTTCTAGTGGTGGGTAAATATCTGTGAGTGTTTGTTGGTTCTATTTGTGCCACTGCCTTGCTGTATTTGTTGTTAGGTTTGTAGATGTCATGACACAGTTACATGTCACTATGAGATGGCAGGTATTGTGTTTGTCTGACTAGCATTCACATCTTGGGATGAATATCTTTTGGTTGCTGTGTATTTGCTAAGTGTGCATGGTTTGCCTATCCCCTTGACTGTGATGTGTGTGTGTTGTCACACCATATTGTATATATTAGTTGTGTACTCACCAGGCTCTGGGATGTCTGTTAGTCCGTATACGCTCACTGGTGGTAGGATGGCCCGCACCTTCTCCTCCCAGGGCCTGAGGTATACTGGTTTTGCAGGAGGGCCACTGCCGGTGTGCTGGCTGAGGAGGTAGTCCTTTTGAGTAGGTCCCGGACCCTCCTGCGCACATCATACCACCTGTTCTGGATGTCTTCCTTTGTGCGCAAACATGGTGATTGTGCGTTCACCCTGTCGACAATCCTCGCCCACATCTTGGTTTTCTGCGACATGGGGGTCTGTTGTACCAATGTACCAAACAACTGTGGCTCTACCCTGAGTATCTCATCTACCATGACTTCCAATTCACTGTCTAGGAACTTATGATTCTTCTTTAGGGGCATGGTGATGGGTGGTGGTGGTGATTGATGTGTGTGTGTGTGCAAGTGGGGGGGTGTGAGTGTAGGTTTAGCTGGGTGTGTGTGAGGGTGCTATTTGTAGGTGTGGTAATGGTGTGTGGTTTGTGTGATGTAAGAGCTGTGAGTGTGTCTGTGGTTGCTGTGTGATGGTGTTGTGTGCTGGCAGGTCAGTGGAATTTGCAAAGGATCATGGTAGGGATTTGTGGCCTTTATGTAGGTGGAGTTGGAGGTGTGTCCTTGTTCCATTTTTTCCCCCTCCCTGTATTTATTGGCTTAGTGGTTGCTTGTTTGGCCCTTTTTGTTCTAATTTTTCCTTGGTGTTTTTGGTGCATGTAGGAGTCGTTCTTGTGTCCGAGTAGGACGCTGCAGTTGTCTGGTGCGATCTTGTCCGACTCGTTCCCGCTGTGTGTCAGCTAGGTTTCATATGCGGCGTACGAGTCGGTCGCGTAGTATTGGGTTGCTTCGGCTGGGTTTTGTATGCGTGTCGGTCGTACGGCTTGTGCTCCGGGCGAGTCGGTCGTGTTTTGCACGCACAGCATCGTACTACGCGGGTCGGAGTTCGCGGGTACGTTTCGTTCGGGTTCAATCCGAGTGCGTGTCGGTCGGTTCGTTTCGCGTGATTTCCCGGCCGGATGGCTTGTTTCCGTCCGGCTCGGTCGGGCGTTTTTTATTCCGTCCGAGTCTGTCGGATTTCACATTCATTTCATCGTACTACCCGGGTCGTGCGGTGCCGGTCCGAGTCGGTCGGACTAAATTCCCGTACCGAGTCGGTCTGTACGTTTTCCGGCCCGAATCGGAATCAGCCCCAAAGTCTGCAATTCAACAGCATAATAACAATAGAAATTACTATGCTTCTCGGAATCATATATTTATATTTAATTGTAATTAGCATTATCATAATTTATAAGTCAAAATATTTTTTATAAAACACATATATATATATATATATATATATATATATATATGTCTATACAAATTACTCTTAAAAAAATATATAATAAAAACACGATCTAAAAATATAGGAGCCGATTTACAAATGTAGACTTACTAGACTCTTAAGTGTCAAAAAGCTCTTAAGTTACATGTTTTTCAATAGCTTGCAATTCAACCAAACTGTGAAAGTTTTTCTTAAGGTCCACAATTTTTATTAAGATAATGGGTTATTTGTGTATCATTGCGGGACTTCTGTCATCTTAAATTTCAAAAATAAATTAAAAATACAAATAATTTTTAAAGACATCTTTAATGTCATATGTAGGAAGCTGGCTCTGTATATACTAGATCAAAAAGAGGTATAGTGTGCACCGAGTCCAGTGAGCCCCCAAAGGTATGGCAGAGGTTAAAGTAGATAATACCTTACTCTCAAGTTAGTGGTAGCTGGGCTGAGCAGTCAGGCTTATCGGAGGATATTGTTAAGCATTTGTTGTATACACTCAAGCAAGAAATGATGTCACACACTGAAAGACTGAATCCAGACCAATTGTTTGTATAAAAAGTTGTTACTTTGTTATTTTCATTAGCATAGCCAAGTTTCACTTAGTGCAGGTAAGTTATACAATTTGCAAAACTGGTAATACTTTTCAAGAATACAGTATGGGTTTGTAAATGCAATACATATTTTGCAGTATTAAGAACGTCAAACAAATACAGCTTTAGACTTTGCAGTGATAAAGATATGCAATGCAATGTACTGGTACAGTTCAACGTATTCCTATGGAGGAAAACAAGGTTAGTGACTTACAGGTAAGTACTCGGGGGTGGGGGGCTGATTACGATGGTGGACGGACTTAAGTCCGTCCCCTATTGTCCCGGGTATTGGGACCGCCCGCCTATATGGCGGCAGTCCCGCACCTCAAATTACAATGCGGCTGCCACCACGGCGGTCGCAAAAGGCAGTTTCAACATTGTGGCGGGTGCTGTTGGCTGCAGCACCCACCGCAATGTTAAAAATGCAGGTTTTACTTTTCCCTGCACTACGTGGCAGGCACCACGCGGTGCCTGCCACATGGTGTAGGGAAATGTAGGGGGGTGCCTCCCAAGTGCAAAACGAAAGTGCCCCTGCACAGGGGGGGTCCGCAACGGGCCTCCAAAGTCAATCCCCGCCAGCCTTTCCATGGCGTGGGAACCGCCATGGAAAGGATGGCGGGGATGCAGCATCCTAATGTGGCGGATGGTGCCTGCTGGGCACCGCCACCATTCTAGGGATGCGGGCGGGTCCGACAGGCAATTGTAACGATTGCCTCTGTCGGACCCGTGGCGGACGGGCTTTCCGCCCGCCAGCAGACATGGGGAATGGACTTACGATGGCGGTGAACCCGCCACCGGCAGCCTGCCGGTGGCGGGTTTACCGCCATCGTAATCAGGCCCTCGGTTTTGTAGTTCAGTCTCAAGCTGGTAGCACTTACACAGGGCAGCGGTCAGGTAGGTAAAGAGAGTGCACCCTCAGCGGCACAGGGGCGGCCGGGTGCTGAGGTCAAAGGAGAGGTCGGGGCCCAATGTAGTGCTATGGAGACATGGGGGACTCTGAAGAGCACCAGTCACAGGTAGTCACCCGCGGTTTCTGGGTCAAGGCCCCGGGATCAAAGGTAGGCACAAAGGGGGCCACAAGTAGGCACCAAAAAGGCACCTCCAGCGGCACTCAGGCGGCACTCAGGTGGCAGGGTGCAAAGTAGGCGTCGGGCTCCCAATGCAAACCAATGAAGGACGTCGGTTGTGAAGTAACACTGCAGGCTCAGCACAGGAGGCCTGCAGGAGGGATCCAGCAACAGGGCGAAGTTGGAGTGTTGCTGGACATGGGGACACCATCGGTCGGGCACTCCAGGGGCAGGGGCTGTGGGTGCAGGGGTGTCCTTTCGTTTTGGGTTTTTCTCTTCAGATCCGGTAGGGGGCACCCTTCAAGATGAGGGGTCGCAGTGGAAGTCGGTGGAGGTCGTTCAGCGCTGGATTCCAGGTCAGGATCGCCAGGGGGACCTCCCTGTGGTGTTGGGCCACTCAGACTTGGGTCGTGGGCGTCGGGTGCAGAGTGGTGCAGACATGCGGTTCTGTCCGGATCCGGTGTCTGGGCTGGAGTTGGTTGTTGGACAAAAATGGTGTCCACGGGAGATCAGAGTCTTTCCTTGAAGGCAGGGCAGGTACCCGGGGTTCTTGGAATCTGCTGGCTGCAGGTCACGCCGGTTTCAGCTTGCATTGGTTCCGAAGCAAGAGACAGGCTGGTAGGGCTGGGGCCAAAGCATTTGTCATCTTCCTCCTCTCTGCAGCACAGCTCTTCGGCCCTTCTTCTTCTTGTCTTGTCGAATCTAAGGAGCGAGGTTTAAGGGTGCCCCTAAATATAAGATTTAGGGGCGTTACAGGGGCGTGCTGGTCGGAACCAATGGGTCCCTTCCCTGGGGTGTCTACCCCCTCTTATTCCACCCTCCAGTGGGACGGGGGCATATGCATCTTCCTGATTGGGGGGGGTCCCCTCATCTTCAAGATGGAGGGGACTGAGATGTGTGCTACACTTTGCTTCCTCCACCTGAGGGGTGGCGTTGGCAAAGGTGGGCACACCTCCCTTCCTGTCTAGGTTTTCCAGCCGATTCTCCCACCCAAAGTGGGGGTCAGAACCGGTGGGAGCCAGCTGCTAATAGCAGTAGAGGCTGGGGGCAGCTAACAAAGGCGGAAAGCCTTTAAAGCTTCCCTTTCGTGGACCCTGCCCATTCTGGGGAGGACGCCTGACACCTCTGCCCAGGATGTGCTTTGTTTCAGGACCCAGAGAGTGGGGGCTGTCTACCCAGGGGTCCAGAAATCTGTCTGGTGGTGGCACATGGCTGGGAGCCAGTCTGGAACCCCACCAGGGCTGGTCGTTTTTCAGGAGGCATCTCTAAAATGCCCTCTGGGTGCATTTTACATTACATTCCACACTGGCATCAGTGTGGGTTTAATGTGCTGAGAAGCTTGGTACCAAACTTCCCTGTTTTCAGTGGAGCCATAATGGAGCTGTGGAGTTCATAATGACAAACTCCCAGCCCCTATACTCAAAATGGCTTCACTGCACTTGTAATGCCTGTGAATGGCACAGACAATGTAGGGGAATATTGCTCATGCAGCTATGCCCTCACAGGTGGGATGGTGCACCCTGCCTTTAGGGCTGTAATGCCTGCTAGAGGGGTGACTTACCTATGCCACAGGCAGTGTTGGTGGGCATGGCACCCAGGTATGGGTAAGAGTTTACAACACAGTGGCCATGCAAATTTTGAATACGTTGACAACACTGGAAATCTTTACGTATAACAGCCCCTGAAGAAGGGAGTGCATCCCGAAATGCATTGGGCAGTTTGCTCTTTAGCAAAGAGCATGAAAGAAAAATACATTGTTGTCACAATTTTGTTGTAATTCAGCAAAACAATATATTATTATATTATTAATATAATTGCTTATGAACATAGGTGTGGTCCCTCTATTAGAGAAGGTTACATGAATAATTTCAATAGTAAAAAAGAAAAATGTTGATGAAAGTATGAATAGGTTTGATTATTTTGTGATATATTCTTTAAGCGGTGATCTCTGGGTCCAAGGGATTAATGATTCTTGGCTGCATCTTATAATTTAGTTTATGTATGACAGACAACATACATACCAGGGATGCATGCATTTGGTTTAATTAGTGTAATTATGGAGACACATTGAATGCACGACAACTATCAATTGATTACCCAGGGAGGGGTGCCATGTCCACTCTTCAGTTTAGTCCGCACCAGAACACGCAGCCTACAATGGCAGTGTGTGGATGTTCAGGTGAGGGGTCTCTGATCTGAGGGTGGCATAATACATGCTGCAGCCCTCAGAGGCCCTCTCTGGTCACAAGGCCCTTGGTGCCAGGGGTACCTTTTACAAGGAACTTACATGTGACCCAAAGGTTGTGCCAATTGTGGAAACAAAGGTACAGTTTTGGGAAAGAACACAGGCTCTGGGAGCATGATTGGCAGTGACCCAGGGCACACTCAGTCAAGTTGGCATCACGTATCTGACAAAGTTAGGGGGTAACCATGCAAAAAGGGACACTTTCCTACATCATACATAATGTATGTATTGCAGTACATTTGTAAGCATTTTGTGTGATAACTTACCCTTTTATATGATTTACCATTTATATCACTGCTAATATGTAATTTTAATTAGCATGCCTCATTTTTAATGTATTCAGTTTCTTCTGTTGTGCATGCATATTTTGCACCATTACAAAGCTGGCAATAACATATTATGCATCTACGTGCACAGGTTTCACCTGCATGCATAAGTTACTCCTACATGCATAGTTATTGTTGCATAAGTTACGCATCTGTGCACAGGTTACATCTGCAAACTTTATTGACAATATCAAGCTGTGTAAAAATGATTCATAACAAGGGAGATACTAAAAATGCACATTTTGCAAAACATTGAAAGTACATTTCTCATTGCTTTTGTAAGCCAAAGTTATGTTTGGAAAATGCTGAAGTAACTGCATAAATCAATTGTAATCACCCTAAACGTTCACAGGGCACATGGAGTAAAGAAATTGCAAAATATATTTGCGTAATAGAAAAAAGTATTCTTTATTCTCATTATTTTTTTCTATGCTACTAATTGTGAATAGACTTCCATTAACATAAGCTACTCTTATTGAAATGCACTGATAAATCTTAGGAATTTTTAAGTTACCTGCCAATGATTTAACTAGTTTTGAGAACTGCATTTGAGGTAAGAATAATCTTAACCTAAATATAAGAATATCATAAGTGACAACACTTTTCTAATCGGCCACATAATTTACAATCATTTAAAAAAAGAAATTTTAAATATTGAAAATGTGTTCACCCATTATAAATATTATTTTAAATTATATGACAAATAATATTTTTAAAATACAAAAATAAAGATGGTAAATAATTCTGAAAAACTTTCCAAAGTAGAAATTCATTTTAAAAATGTGATATTCAAAAATACATAACATTTTAAATTAAATATGCTTAAAATATCTTAGAAACCAAGGATAAAGTGATATGTAGTAACAGAACTTTAATCCAAAAGCATAAAAAAATAAGAAAAATTCAAATATACTATCATAACTAACATTCTGTAAAATTGGACAAACTTCATTCATTGGGTGGTTAAAAGTTACTATTCTAACCCCAGTCTAACAACTATTGTGGAAAGTGCATATATTAGGAGGGCCGATTTACTAGTCTAAGTACAGTCTAACAAACATTGTAAATGTATTTATATAGGAGAAAGTGCATACATTATGGGGGTTTAAATACAGCAAACAACATATATAAATACACAAATATATACCCATTAAAAATAATTTCATAAATGTAAATAAATTGTTTAAAATCCTAAATATGTCCTAAATATATTCGAATATATAAAAATAACAAATGTTTTAGAATTGCAAAATATTGTTAAGTTTAATAAATAATAATTAAAATAACCTGTATCCCTCAACCAACCCCCAACATAACATGAAAGAAAAGTAATAAAATCTGTTGTTATGCAAAAGTATTTCAAATCGTATTTAATTTAAATAACACTATTTTTATATAAAAATCCTACCTACTCATTTCCCCAATACATCCTAAAAATATTATAACATAATAAAAAATATTTACAAATATCAAACAAAAACATTTTAAAATATGAAACATGATAACTTCAAAAATAACAATGCCCACCTAAAACTCAAAACACTACACTAGCTTTAAAAAATGCACAAAACGCAGGTAGCTAATACACTTAGGAGGTAGTGAGAAAAGTTTAAGGACTATTGTACGCACTCTACAAACACATTCAAGAAGTACCGAAAATACATAAAAATTTAGAAGATCCGCCGGGACGACCTATAGTCTCGGGTTGTGACTCTATTTTAGAGCCAATCTCTAAATATATAGATTTCTTTTTGAAACCGTTCCTTAAGGATGTCCCGTCATACCTCCGAGACACCACAGATTTCATCACTAAGATTGAGGGTACTCCATTTGATGACCAGACACAAATAATGGTTACATTTGATGTTACATCACTTTATACGCAGATACCGCAGGATGAGGCGTTAGAAGTGATGGAGCTGTATTTAGAGAGTAGAGAGCGGCCCCATAGGGTTCCCACGATATTTATACTACAACTAGCAGAGGTCACCCTCAAAAAGAACTATTTTAGATTTGATGACCAATTCTTTATGCAGGTAAAGGGGACCGCTATGGGATGTCCTTATGCACTGGAGATGGCGGTCCTCTACATGGCTCAATATGAAAAAATATATGTTGAACAGAACAATCCCTTTCGAAGTAATATACTGCAGTGGCAACGATATATCGACGACATCTGGTGCCTGTGGCAGGGGAGCCAGGTGGAGTTGAATTCGTTCCATGAATCGCTAAATGCCCGACATCAAGACATCAAATTTTCTGTAGAATCAAGTAAGACCAAAATGACGTTCTTAGATGTAGAGGTAACCCCTATGGATAATCATCTAACAACATCTCTCTACAAGAAGAAGACAGACAGAAACACTATGTTGCATCATAAAAGTGCACATCCAAGAGGTCTTAAAGAAAATCTCCCTTATGGGCAGTTATTAAGGTTCAGGAGGAATTGCACATTGACATCACAATTTGAAAAACACGCCACTACTTTTTGTAATGAGATGACAAAAAGAGGATATCCCAAAAAGCTGTTGAAACACTCTACAAAAAGAGCAAGATTCACACCTCGTGAAAGCCTCCTGCAGGTAAAAGATAAAAAACCTCTAGACAGACTAGTTTGTGTATCAACGTTTAGTCCAGACACAAATAAGTTTAGACAAATTGTATTGAAGAATTGGCACCTCCTTGAAAACCTTGAATGTCCTTTTCCAAAACCACTATTTGCGATGAAAAAGGGCCAAAGCATTGGCCAGCAAATAGTACGTGAAGACATTTCCTTACCCAGACAAAAAAGTGATCTATTGACGCAATGGAATCTTAAACCAATTGAAGGCCACCGAAAATGCGGCAATTGTATTGCTTGCAGCACTACAATAGAAGGAACAGAATTTGTCCATAATAACATCAAATGGAAACATCTGGATTTCACTAATTGTAAAACCAGAAATGCAGTATATGCTATAATTTGTCCATGTTTGAAAATATACATAGGAAAAACGAATCAACAGGTTAATACTCGAATCACACAACATAGATCGCGAATAAAGAAAAAAGTGATTACTGCACCAATTGTAGAGCATTTCATAGAGAAATCTCATGGTGAAAATGACTTCAAATGGACTGTGTTGACGGTGGTTAAAGCATCAAAATATCCAATTGATATTGATAGTGCTTTACTTAAAAAAGAAGCCTATTTAATACTTAAATATAATTGCACAATGACAGGTCTTCACAGCATGACAGAGCTATCAAAGACTTAAACTATGTCATCCAGAATGCAACACATAGGCTCAACAAGAGATCGTTTTCTATTGGTTAATATCTGAAACTACATTTCCCAGGGTACCTAGGGAGACACCATATTAGCTTGAACCTCATGGCTAAACTCCATTGCTGACCAAACGGAGGCAGAGAGGGATCAGGAGATGAAAGCAATTGCAGTTCAACCAAGTCAGAGAATAGGTAAGCTTAAAATGAGAAGAGAAAAGGTTATCTCTAAATATATAAATGCTGAAATGTATAATTGCGTTCTGTAATATTTTTGCAGAGAACGCAAGTTAATCTAAATCAGCGAGCGCCGCTACAAGAGAGGAGGTGATCCAGGTAGCGTTTGAAAAGCCGATAGCGAAAATGCCCGGCATATAAGGTACAAAAAGCTGAAGCCGCAATATAGGGTACTGAAGTATTACAAAATATCGTGCCCTTTAAAAGTATGATTAAGTATTTTCCTTATTTACAGGAAACTAGATGCAATTGCCTTATAAAAAGACAAAGATAAGGTAGGAGACGACTGCTGGAAAAAGAGATATTAAAATGTCGCAGTAAAGAATGCACAATACTGACAGTGCTCTCTATTTTTTAACAGAATCCCTAGTGATTGAGATTAAATGTCCTTTGGTGAAGCGTATACCTTAAGGTGAAGATTAGTAAGAATTCTCAGGTAAAGAACCCGAATAGAAATAATGAGAATGGTGAATTTAAGGTGAGACAGAAAGGAGCCCTTTGTAATAATCGTTTTATGTTACACACCCTTACAGAAACCACCATTGCTGTCAAAATTCAAAAGCCCTGATGAGATTCCTGGTATTCAACTCCCAGGACTCGAAACGCGTCGGCACATGGCACAGGCACACAGCACATAAAAATACTGAGGAATATTGAATAAAATTTAATCTGAGAAGATTTCTAAAATAATAGTTTCCCTGTATTGATTTGGGATACTGAATATAGACGCTTTAAGAGTTTCAGGATTAAAATTGAGACTAACAATTGTGATATATGTATTAGATTTTCTTTTTTGTAAAAATCACACACTGATTTATGTAAATATATGTTGTATGGCACATTTATGTCTAGAATTTTTGTTATGACCAGACACATGTTTTTTTCTGATCAAAAAAGCAGCAAAAAATAAGAATCTAGTGAAAATAAAAAGGTTAAAATAAAATACCTGCTCAAACTGAAATCGATGGGTTTGACTATTTAGTGAAATTGTATACTAAACAAAGAACACAAGGTACAGGCTCATTCTTTTTTCAAGCTCCTCCCGCTGAGGCACCGTGGGAACCCAGTGGAGGCCCCGGGGTAATTCCGGCGGCCAACCAGCCGGCCTACGCGGTGGGACGTTCTCCGGCTCACACGGTGAACCGTGGAGGGTCTCACGCACGGCCGCCAAGCTTTGGCGCTTCACAGCAGGGGGGGAGCGGTGGCTTCCTCTCCCCTCCCCTTCACCATCCGCTCCGGTCATTGTGGGGCCCCCTGGCTCACTTCCGCCCCCATTGGAGAACTTAATTGTGACTGCTGGTAAATTCCTTCCCCAGACTGAGGTCGTGCTGAAAACCGAGGCTGCCTGCCTCTTTTTGTTTGTTTTGACCCACGGTGGTGTAATCAGCCGTTTCCTCCTTTAAAAGTTAATGCGCACTGAAGAGCGAGGCAGCCTGCCTCTCTTTGTTTGTGTTTGGAAGACTGGAGCTGGGACAAGTAATTGATTCCTCGAATGAACACCTTGTTTCAGGATTGAGGATTGAGTTATTATTGACACACCAAATACAAAATCAGATTTACCTGAATGCGGCAGAAGTTTGCCACTGCTTCTGCAAAGAAAATAATTAATTTTCTCTTCTTATATTGAAGTGTTCAGACATGATATTTGCATTTTAAGCCTTATCAGAAGAGACATATATTGTTTGGGGGATTTAAATACCGCATTAATTTTGGGAGCCCGTTAATTTTGTTGCCTGCTGCTGCCAAAATCGTTGCCAGAGGGGAGGGGGGGTCACGACTCCCAGCACCACCAAGCGGCGCGCACGCCGCCCACGTCACACTTCGCGCCAGGAGGCGCTTTAACTCCGGCCAGGTCAGCAACGGGAGGAGGCAGGGTTGGGCCCCCCCTCTTGGCAGTGTGTTCCTGGTGATCTACAACTTCCCCGTTTTGATGAAATCTCAGCACTGCGTGCCCTGGTGACTCAACTGGGGTGGAAGAACCCACAGACAAATCAAGGGGAAATACCAGCGTACGGGCCCCCCTCGTCATCATCGGGGGTATCGATCCTGCTGGTTTTGTTGTCGCAGCCTGGGAGACTAAAGACTGTCTTGCAACTTTAGGTTTTTTGGCCTGCGACCGGGCACGACGGACAGAGACCACCTCACCACCCCAAGTGCCACAGGAGCTCCTACGAGACGACGAGCCTGCCATCATGGCCACCGCGAAGGGGTCCAGGCAGACCCACTTGTTGAAGCTGGTAAAATTTGCTCATTCCAAGACGGATACCATGGAAGAGAAAGTCGCAGCACAAGATGCGAAGGAGCAGGCGGAGGGCGGAACCCCAACCCTCGTGGATGTAATGGGTGTCCGCTCGGTGCTGGAACACAAAATCGACACGGGGACGGCCGAGGACACCCTCATGCATGCCGACTTACGCAACCTGGGGGATAGGGTCAAGGTGACTGAGGACTCCGTGTCCACGCTCCAAAAATCCACGAAATCCCTAGAAACAACTGTCAAACGGCTACAGGCGCAAACTTCAGACCTAGAGGCGAAGCTTGAAGATTACGATGGGCGCGCACGCAGAAACAATGTGCGCATTCTGGGGGTTCCTGAGAGAGCAGAGGGGCAAGCTACGGACCTCTTTGTCGAGGATTTGATTCAGAAACCTCTACAGCCCCGAACCCTGTCACAATATTTCTCAGTCGAACGTGCTCACAGGGTGCCTGGAGGCCCCCCGAAGCCGGGTGCCCCCCCCCCACGTCCCATCTTGGCGAGAATATTTAATTTTCGTGATAGAGACATTATCCTCCAAACGGCGCGTGCCGCCTCACCGCTCAAGTTCGAAAACTCGACGGTTACGTTCTTTTCAGACTTCACATTGAAAGTGCAGAAGATGCATAGATCCTTTCTGGAAGTGAAGAAGGCACTCCGCGACAAGAACTTGAAATATGCAATGCTTTTTCCGGCCAAACTGAGGGTGCTGGCGGAGGGAAAGTCGTGGTTCTTCCAGACTCCAGAGGAAACCTGGGACTGGCTGGAGGGTCGGGGAGCCTCCGGCGCTCAGAGACACAACTCTCCTAGCCGTTTGCAGCGACAAGATAGCGACCACGGAGGATCCAATCGCGAAGACGGCGTCTAATCAGCTATACCAGCCGCGCCTTGCGGCCGACCTTCCATGGACTGCGCAGCGGCATCACATGCAAGAGAAGCGCTGCGCGATGACCGGCCACAGCGAGGACTGGGTGACTATATTATGCGAAAGTCTGGATTTATGCTTGATATACTACGTATGTATAAATTGTGGGGACAGGCCGGCAGTGACTAGGTTGCGTGGCCTTACTTAACTTGCTGTGGTTAAAAGCGGGCTTATCAACAGATGTTTTATACGATTCTCAATTGACATGTTCTAAAATTTGCATCATGTTATGTTACGGGCTTGTATAGCGGGGATTAAGGGGGAATCGGGTTTTCTAGTTTTGGAAGTTCCGGCTGTGTAGCGTTTCTCTTCACACAGTATATTAGTTCAGGGTACACAGGCACTCTGCAAAATTGGGGGGTGGGCAGTTCTACGTCCACGTTGCAGGGAGGCAGGCAGGGTGGGGGAGGGATCCAGGGTGTTCCAAGGGGTACAGTTCTAGTTTGATTTTGTTTTTCTGGTGCAATCTTACATGCAGTGTTTATTTTAGTACAGTGTGGACCGACAGCAATGCAGGAGATCGATTACCAAGTTTCATGCCTAGAATGTTTCCAATGTGGTTGCTGGGTGGGGTTGGCACGGTCGACCCTCGACTTTGCTTTCCTGGGGTCCCCGCTGGGGGAGGGCCCTCTATACAGTATTTAAATGGGTAACAATCACGAAGAAGCTTTATCGCTGGGCTGCTTTAAATTACTCTCTTGGAATGTAAACGGCTTGGGGGACCGCGTTAAACGTGGGATAGTCCTGCAATATTTGAAACGGCAGACCCCAGATATAGCCCTGTTACAAGAAACTCATATACAAGGATCCACCTATTGTGCACTTAATAGATGGGGGTACAAACTGGTGGCCCACTCAGGCTATGCGAGAGGGTCCAGAGGAGTGGGTGTTCTCATGCATAACTCCTTCCCCTTCCAGATTCACAAGGTCACGCACGACCCACTTGGAAGATTTGTCACAGTTTCGGGCTAATGGGAGGGTAGGTCCCTAAATGTAACATCCCTATACATGCCGCCCAGACTTCACTCCACGACATTGACTGACTTTGGTTCACATATCTTAAACCTGCCAGAGGGTGACCTACTGCTAGGTGGCGATTGTAATGCTGCTCTTAATGGGACCTAGACCGGCACCCGCCCAGACGGGGGGAAACGCCCGGGAAGCTGCTGACGGATTTCCTTGGAGCGTTGGGCCTGATAGATGTCTGGAGAACATACAACCCCTCGGCCAAACAATATACTTTCCTATCTGGGGTCCATGGTAGCATGTCTCGAATAGATTATATCTTTTGTAAAAACACCCAGCTCCCCAAGTTTGGAGAGATCTCCTTTCTTCCCAGGGGCATCTCTGACCATTCTCCACTGATGGTGTATTATGGAGGCGCCCCCCCCTCACGCCACAAAATGGTCCTTAACCCCTGGTACCTCAAAGTACCGGCTATTAGAGATAAACTCACGGAGACCACCCGCAGTTATTTCACCGAGAATGATAGTTCGGTGGATTCAGATGTAGTGTTGTGGGAAGCGTATAAAGCTGTGGTTTGGGGTGGCAGCAATAGCGGGACATAGGAAAGAAAAGAGGAGGCAGCTGGAGGAGATAGAACGTGACATCGCCCTTCTTGAACGTGGTCTCGATACATCAGACTCTCCAGGCGATACTCACAAACTGCTCATGAAACAAACTGAATTCAGAAATATCGCTGAAGATGCAGCGAGGGCCCAATATCGGGCCCCTCAACACCGTGTTTATGACATTGGTGATAAAGCTAGCAAACTGTTAGCTTGGTTAGACAAGCGGGAAATAGCCAGCAGATGGGTGGCAGAGATTGTATGCCAAGATGGTACGAAACGGCAAGACAGGGCTGGGTTCGCGGGGGCATTCGCGGTCCACTTTGAGCGGGTGTATACCTCCACCCAGGCCACCACTCATACAGATGCAAAATAATTATTAGCTACCCTAAAGCTACCCGTCTTGGAGCCCCAGGACATTAAAGACCTGGACTCCGACCTAACGGCTGAGGAAGTGACCAAGGCGATTGGCGCCTTACAGCCCGGAAAAGCCATGGGCCCTAGTGGCCTTCCAATTGAACTTTATAAGTCAAATGCTTCCACGATTGCCCCATACCTCATACGAATGTACGAGGAAAGTGTACATAAGGGTGTTTTGCCCGAAACGCAGAGATTGGCCAACATTGTCGTTATATACAAAAAGGGTAAACCCCCGGAGCAATGCAGCTCATATAGGCCTATTTCCCTACTAGACCCAGAAGTCAAAATACTAGCCAAACTCCTGGCACGCCGTCTCTCCCCATTTCTCCATAAACTGATTCACCCAGACCAATCCGGCTTTATGCCAACTAGAAACACTGCTCCAGGGCTCGAAAAATCCGAAAAATGGTACTAGTCCTGCAGGTCTAGTACCTTGAAAAATCTCCTCGACCTAACTGCAACCTACTTGACCTCCGTCTCTGAAAGCAGAGTAAATGCGACAAGATAACAAGATTTAAAGGCATCTTTATTGCTCATTCACTTTCTGAGCAATAAAAATGCCTTTAAATCTTGTTATCTTGTCACATTTGCTCCGTTTTCAGAGACAGAGGACAAAAGTTAGTTTGTCTTCCTACTCGCCAGAAAAGGCGAGTAGGACCTATAAATAGCTCATCCTCATTAATTCTACCTCACAAATGCGAGCGGGCGAGTGGATTTGTCGAGCCCTGTGCTCTGAACCTTCAACGCCTTTACAGGGTCCTGGGTAGAGCGGCTACAATCCAGGAAGACTCAGTAATTCTGTCTTTGGACGCCAAGATGGCATTCGACATGATCGAATGGCCCTTCTTATTTGCCGCACTCGAGAGATACGGCTTTGGGGATAGGTTCTTATCCTGGGTGCGACTTCTTTACTCGAAGCCACTGGCCCGAATCACGGTTAATGGGGAGCTATCAACAAAGTTTGCATTACTGAGGGGAACGAGGCATGGATGCCCCCTGTCCCCCTTGCTGTTTGCCTTGGCTCTGGAGCCCCTGGAGATATGGATCAGGGGGGACCCCCTCATTAGAGGCCTCAATTGGTCGGTTGACTGGATGGACAAGATATCTCTCTATGCCGACGATATTCTGCTTTATCTGGCCAGGCCCCGTTTTTCTATTCACTGTGTCCTACATATCTTCGCCCTATTCCGGAAATATTCTGGCTATACCATTAATTGGGATAAGTCCCTGGTTTACGTTCTGAGCGGGGAACGCCCGATTCTCCCTACGGGCTGTGAGGCCAAGATAGTTCCAGATGGTTTCGTGTACTTGGGTATATACGTTACTGTGAACCCAACAGTGTTTTACGACCGCAACCTAGCCTCTCCTTTGCGCCGTTTCCAGGCTGACGTGCAACATTGGAAGTCACTGCCCCTTACTCTACTGGGCAGAGCCGCCCTCTACAAGATGATGGCGCTACCCCGATTCCTTTATGCCCTGCAGAACACACCCTATTTGGTCCCACCACAATATTTTAATGCCATTGAATCAGAGGTACGCACCTTGCTCTGGAATAATGGTACCCCTCGAATAGCGTTGGCCAAACTCACAAAAAGTTGGTACGATGGCGGTATAGCCCTGCCGGCCATTAGAAGTTATTATTGGGCCTCTCAACTAATAGTTCTCAATCATTGGGTGCATCGACCAGGGACAGATCCAGCTTATAGAATGAACAGACACAATTTGCTCCCCGGCAATTACCCCAGGGCACTGTATGGAGGGAGGAAACATGGACCAAAATACACTCCCACCTCCACCACAATTACTCTCTGGCACACTGCAACCGCCGCCTTGGGATGGAAGGCTAAAATCACACAGGTCACCCCACTGCTCGATACCTACCAGTTGGGAATGTTGTCCACACAGCCCAGATTTGACAAATGGGACTTGATTGGTCTCACGAAGGTGGGCGACCTATGGGTGGGAGGCAGGGTGATCCCGTTCAGTGATCTCCAATGAGATTATCAACTACACAGCGGAGAAACATTTAGATACCTTCAAGCCCGCAGTGCATTACAAAGCGCTATACCTAAAGATACGGACCTACCGGTCTCCTCGCCCCTAGAGGACAGATTGCTGGATGATTACCTCCAAGAAAAAGCCATTTCGTTGACGTATCGTAAAATACTAAACAACACACCAGACACTCTGGGGAAGACTCGTGCAAAATGGGTAGATGACGTTGGGGACATTAGTGATGAAGATTGGCAGGAGGCTCTGGCTTCCCCCCGCGAGGTGGCGATTCGATCCCGTTTTAAGCTTATTCAACTGAAGCTACTGCACAGAGCCTACTACACCAGTGCGGTGCTTGTCAAAATGGGTATTTTGGGATCCTCAGCCTGTCCCAGAGGGTGTGGTCAACCTGGCACCTATCTACACCAGTGGTGGGATTGCCCGGTTCTTCAGACATACTGGGGAAAGGTCACATCAGCAATGTTATCTATTTGTCATAAAGCATTGGAGGTTTCACCCCGCTTATGCCTCCTTAACATTTGGGAGGCCACTGACCTGTCGAGAACTGAGAGACTGTGGGTCTCCCTGGGTTGTATGGTTGCGAAGCGAAACATAGCCAGGACATGGAAGGGGGTGGCTAAGCCACGGTTCAGGGATTGGGAGTCTGATATGGACTGGTGCATGCAAGCGGAGAGGGCCATATACGAAGGCAGAGGCTGCCCACAAAAACGGACCAGAATCTGGGGTCAATGGAATGAGAGCAGGGGAATGAACTGTACACCATTTAGTGACACTCCCCCACTTTCAGCAGACCTGGATGTCGAGTAATGTATTGCTTACGATGTAATGTACCTAACACGTGACTGCATTGTTAACCTTATAGACCGTTGTGATAATCATTGTATTCCTGCTATAAGATCGATGAAAATGAGAGAGACTGCACCGCACTTTATTATTCTCTGTTTGTTTTGCTTTATTTTTTTGTTTATGCAATAAAAAGATTTATAATAAAAAAAAATATTTGGCAGCAGCAGTGCAAGCTTTGCATCCTCACAAAAGTGGTACACAATGGTAGCGGGTAAGCAAATTTCCCTCTCTCAAAGAAGGCAGTTAGTGCTATCTTCCATCCCAAAGATTCAGCAGGGCAGACTAGTACAAGTGTTCAGCACTCAGAGAACATGCACAGTTAAGGCATGCATGAAATGTATGTTACAGACAAATCTCTGGAGTGGGTGCTCAAATCACTGAGAAGAATGTATAGGCAGATGAGTGAGTGAATATGAGAGTTCTGATACCATTCTCACTTTGGTGAAGTGCACGTCAGCGTCTTGAAAGTCCTGCTGAAACTCCTTTTGTCATATCCTGTGCTCTTGCTGCTGATCCAATTGCTGCAATTCACTGGCATATGTGTCAATGAATCTTAAATCCCAATGGCTAGGCCCATGCCATATCCATGGAGACCTTCCCTACTCATGGTTTGAAAGAGGATGGAGGGAGAGGCATGCAACCAGTATGGCCATTTAATGACAAAATGGTGAAAACAAAAAAATATTTTTATGCTACTCTTTGGCTCTCCCACCACCCTTTCCCATTCTATCTATGTATTCCCCCTCTTTCTATTTGATATTCCCCCTTTCTCTCTCACACTCTCTATTCAATATCTACCTATATCCACTCTCTCCTTTCCATTAGTTTCTTTAATTCTTTAATTCTTTCCGTCCCTTTCTCTCTCATGTTCACCTTCTCAGCTTAGATTTCTCTCTTTTCTCATTTTCCTCTTTTTTTTACCTTCTTATGCCTTCTTCACCCTTTTAACTTACCCTCAACTGCTTCACATTCTTCACTCACACCTGCCTCTCTCTTGTCCTCTTCTATTCTACATCAATCTATTATACCTACCTTCTGTCACACTCTTCTCACTTCCCCACTCTCTCACCGCCTCTGGAGCTCACTTATCTCCGCTATTACTACTTTCCCTCTCCTACTTCTGTCTCCCACTGCACCAATCAGGGATACCACACCATCCTAGTTCAAGGTACATGTTTTTGTACCCCCCACTCTAGCAATGGTACCACATTCATGGCCTGGCGATGGTAATTTGACACCCCTGGTGGTGGCAGCCTAGGTATTGTACCCAAACATTTCCTCTGTGCCTTACACATTCCTCTCTCCTCATACCTACCCTCTTGTACTTTTTTTATCATTCATCCTGTTTCCTCTTACAGGCATCCTCACACTATCTTTTCTCACCCGCCTCCTGCCGTTCTCTGACTCACATACCCTCCTTTCTCACTTCCCTCACTTTTCATTCACATACCCATTCTGTCCATTCACTGATACCCTGTGCTCTCTTTCTCACTTTCCTCAAGTTCACCACACACACATACACTACTCTTCCTTTACAGTCATCTCTCGTATCTCATACATTTATCACTTCTTTTTTGACATATGTTCTAGCCTCACCTTTTTCTCAAATTCATCTCTCAAAGATCCTCTCTTCTGCCCCACACACCACCATTCACGCGCACACGCCCTTTCAAACCCTCACCTTTCAATAAAATGCTCTTCTCACAAACACACGTACACACTTGGCGAATCCACACATACTGCAAACACATCTTTACAAGTGTTCCCGTACCCCACAAGTCATTACAACGACTTGCCTTAAGGGAAGTGATGTTGGATTTGATCTCTACTGTTGCACAGACTGGAGTTGGAATAGTAAATTGGAATAGTAAATTATACTATTCCAACTCCAATGCTTTCCCTAAGGCAAGTCATTGTAACAATTTGCGGAGTAAAGGGATGCGTTGTAAAGACACGTTCGTGGTTGGACCAGTGCAGAGACAGAATATCGAGTACAAAATATCGAGTTGCACAAATATCGAGTCATTAATATCGTGGGTCAGAAATATCGACAGCAAGAATATCATGATCAAGAATATCGTTTGCAAAAATATAGTTGTTCAAAATATCGTTTTTTATTATTATGTATTTTAGTATATATTTTATATGTATGTGATGTATGTTTTTTGTATAATAATTGTTTGTATTTTTAATATGTGTTAAATTTTTAGTAGTTATTAATTTTTTTAATTTGAATTTTGTGCTTTTAGTTCCGTCGCGGGTTGTAGGTTTATAGGGGAATAGGGTGGGAAATAATTTAATGATATTACATTTATTTTTATTTTTTATTGAATTTTGCGTTTTTTGTTCCGTAGCGGGTTGTGGGTTTATAGGGAATAGGGTGGGAAGTAATTTAATTATATTAAATGTATTGATTCATTTTTATTTATTAATATCTGTTTAATTGAGATGTTATAGTGTTCAATGTGTAATGTAATTTATTATTAAATAATTAATAATTGGTTGTTAATTAATTTTAATTAATTAATTGGTTATGGTAATTTTGTGATTAATTTTAGGTGTGTGTTGTAGTGCTTATAGGTGTAAAGGGTGGGAAGTAATTTATTTTTAATTTATGAATTATTAATTGGCTGTTAATTATTTTAATTAATTAATTGGTTATTAATTTTGGTAATTGTGTAATTAATTTTAGGTGTGTGTTTTGGTGTTTATAGGTGTAAAGGGTGGGAAGTAATTTATTTTTAATTTATGAATTAATAATTGGTTAATTAATTTTAATTAATTAATTTGTAATGAATTTTGATAATTGTGTAATTAATTTTAGGTGTGTGTTGTGGTTTTTATAGGTGTAAAGGTGGGAAGTAATTTATTTGTAATTGATGAATTAATAATTGGTTGTTAATTAATTTTAATTAATTGGCTATTCATTTTGGTAATTTTGTAATTAATATTAGGTGTGTGTTGTGGTGTTTATAGGTGTGAAGGGTGGGAAGTAATTTATTTTTAATTTATTAATTAATTGTTTGTTAATTAATTTTAATTAATTGATTTGTCATTCATTTTGGTAATTGTGTAATTTTAGGTGTGTTGTGGTTTTTATAGGTGTAAACGGTGGGAAGGGTGGGAAGTAATTTATTTTTAATTGATGAATTAATTGGTTGTTAATTTTAATAAATTAATTGGTAATTAATTATGGTAGTTGTGTAATTAATTTTAGGTGTGTGTTGTGGTGTTTATAGGAGTAAAGGGTGGGAAGTAATTTGTGTTTAATTAATTATATATAGTTAATGTTAATTATTTGATATTTATTTTGGGTAATTGTATATTTTTGTGTGTTTTTACTTTTAAAGGCGTAAAGGGTGGGTACTAAATAAATTTTAAGTATTTAATTATTAGTTGTTAATAGTAATAGTTTTTAATTTTAAAATAAGTTTTAATTGTGTTTTATTATTTTATAGTTTAATTTAGGTGTGCGTTGTGGATATTATAGTGTTAAAGTGTGTGTAGTCAATTAATGTTTATTTGTTTTTTTTATTAATAATATTTTTTGATTCATTATTATGTTAATTATGTAAATTAATTTAATTAAAAATGTTGAAGTGTTTTGTGATTGGTGTGGTGTTATAGGGTAGGAAATAAAATAAATATATTACGTTTTTGTTGTATGTAATTAGTATTATAATATATGTTCTTTTTATATGTTTAATATTTTTTTTATATATTTTTTTAATTTTGTTTATTAATTTTTTTTAATTTGTAATATATATATTTTTTTCTAAGTGTTTGAGTGTGAATAGTATTTTTTTTCTCTGCTATCCAACACTTTTCCTACTGTTGCATTCACTGGAGTGGGAATAATAATTTTTACCCCTCTGCTATCCAGCACTTTCCCTACTGTTGCACTCACTAGAGTGGGAATAGTAATTTTTATCTCTCTGCTATCCTGCACTTTCCCTACTGTTGCACTCACTGGAGTTGGAAGAGTAATTTTTACCTCTCTGCTATCCAACACTTTCCCTACTGTTGCTTTTACTGGAGTGGGAATAGTAATTTTTACCCCTCCGTTATCCAACACTTTCCCTACTGTTGCACTCACTGGAGTGGGAATAATAATTTTTACCCCTCCACTATCCAACACTTTCACTACTGTTGCACTCACTGGAGTGGGAATAGTAATTTTTTCCCCTCCACTATCCAACACTTTCCCTACTGTTGCACTAACTGGAAAGGGAATGCAATTTTTTACCCCTCCGTTATCCAACACTTATCCTACTGTTGCATTCAGTGGAGTGGGAATACTAATTTTTACCTCTCCACTATCCACCATTTTCCCTACTGTTGCACTCTTTGGAGTGGTAATAGTAATTTTTGCCCCTCCGCTATCCAGCACTTTCCCTACTGTTGCTCTCACTGGAGTGGGAATAGTAAATTTTACCCCTCCGCTATCCAACACTTTCCCTACTGTTGCACTCACTGTCGTTGGAATAGTAATTTTTACCTCTCCGCTATCCAGCACTTTTGCTACTGTTGCACTCACTGGAGTGGGAATAGTAATTTTTACCTCTCCGCTATCCAACACTTTCCGCTCTCACTGGAGTGGGAATAGTAAATTGTACCCCTCCACTATCCAACACTTTCCCTACTGTTGCACTCACTGTAGTTGGAATAGTAATTTTTACCCCTCTGCTATCCAGCACTTTCCTTACTGTTGAACTCACTGGAGTGGGAATAGTAATTTTTACCTCTCCGCTATCGAACACTTTTGCTACTGTTGCACTCACTGGAGTGGGAATAGTAATTTTTGCCCCTCCGCTATCCAACACTTTCCCTACTGTTGCACTCACTGGAGTTGGAATAGTAATTTTTACCTCTCCGCTATCCAACACTTTTGCTACTGTTGCACTCACTGGAGTGGGAATAGTAATGTTTACCTCTCCGCTATCCAACACTTTCCGCTCTCACTGGAGTGGGAATAGTAAATTGTACCCCTCCGCTATCCAACACTTTCCCTACTGTTGCACTCACTGTAGTTGGAATAGTAATTTTTACCCCTTTTCTATCCAGCACTTCCTTACTGTTGAACTAACTGGAGTGGGAATAGTAATTTTTACCTCTCCGCTATCCAACACTTTCGCTACTGTTGCACTCACTGTAGTTGGAATAGTAATTTTTACCCCTCTGCTATCCAACACTTTCCTTACTGTTGAACTCACTGGAGTGGGAATAGTAATTTGTACCTCTCCGCTATCCAACACTTTCGCTACTGTTGCACTCACTGGAGTGGGAATAGTAATTTTAACCTCTCCACTATCCAACACTTTCCCTACTGTTGCACTCAGTGGAGTGGGAATAGTAATTTTTACCCCTCCGCTCTCTAACACTTTCTGTACAGTTGCTCTTACTGGAGTGGAAATAGTAATTTTTACCCCTCCACTATCCAGCACTTTCCCTACTTTTGCACTCACTGGAGTGGGAATAGTAATTTTTACCTCTCCGCTATCCAACACTTTCCCTACTGTTGCACTCACTGGAGTGGGAATAGTAAATTTTACCCCTCCGCTATCCAACACTTTCCCTACTGTTGCACTCACTGGAGTTGGAATAGTAATTTTTACCCCTCCGCTCTCCAACACTTTCCCTACTGTTGCACTCACTGGAGTGGAAATAGTAATTTTTACCCCTCTGCTATCCAACACTTTCCCTACTGTTGCACTCACTGGAGTGGGAATACAATTTTTTACCCCTCCGTTATCCAACACTTATCCTACTGTTGCATTCAGTGGAGTGGGAATACTAATTTTTACCCCTCCACTATCCAACATTTTCCCTACTGTTGCACTCTTTGGAGTGGGAATAGTAATTTGTGCCCCTCCGCTATCCAGCACTTTCCCTACTGTTGCTCTCACTGGAATGGGAATAGTAAATTTTACCTCTCCGCTATCCAACACTTTTGCTACTGTTGCACTCACTGGAGTGGGAATAGTAATTTTTGCCCCTCCGCTATCCAACACTTTCCCTACTGTTGCACTCACTGGAGTTGGAATAGTAATTTTTACCCCTCCGCTATCCAGCACTTTCCTTACTGTTGCACTCACTGGAGTGGGAATAGTAATTTTTACCCCTCCGCTATCCAACACTTTCCCTACTGTTGGACTCATTGGAGTTGGAATAGAAAATGTAATTATTTTGCTATCCAACACTTTTCCTACTGTTGCACTGATTGTATTGGGCAATTTAAGTTTAAATATTTTGTCATAGTTTAATGTTTTAATTTATTCTGGAATGTTGTTTTTTATATTTTAAATTATTTATATATATATATTATTTTTATGTAATTTTAAAGTTTTAAAATAAATTAAAGAATCGTTTATTAATTATTTTAACGTAAATATATATGTATAAATTATTATGTTTGTATTTATTTTTCCCAATTAAGGGGCCGATTCCGATTCGGGCCGGAAAACGTACCGACCGACTCGGAGCCGGAATAAATACCGACCAACACGTACCGGTGCAGCCCGACCCGCAAAGTACGATGAAAAGCGTGCTAAATCCGACCGACTCGTACGGAACACAAGCCGAACGACCAAGCCGCGCGGAAAACAGCCATCCGGCCGGAAAAGCACGCGAATCGAACCGATCGACACGCACCAGGAAGAATCCCGAACGAAACGTACCCGCGAACTCCGACCCGCCAAGTACGATGCAACTCGTGGAAAACACGACCGAGTCGCACGGAGCCCAAGCCGCACGACCGACACGCATTCAAAACTGCGAGCCGAAGCAACCCAAAACCCTGCGACCGACGCGTACGCAGCACAGAAAACAGCACAAACACAGCGTGAACGAATCGGAGAGGCTCGCACGAGACAACTGGAGGGTCCGACTCGGTCACAAGAACGTCTCCAACATGCACAAAAAGAACCAAGGAAAAAAAACACAAAAAAAGGCCAAACAAGCTATTACTAAGCAAATAAATACTGGGGAGGGAAACAGGGAACAAAGACACACCCACAACTCCACCCATATAAAGGACACTAATCCCTACCATGATCCCTTGCAAATTCAAATTACCTGCCAGCACTCAACACCAACAGACAGCAACCACACACACACTCACAGCTCATCCATCACACAAGCCACACACCAGCAGCACCACAACAAATAGCACCCTCACATACACCCAGCAAAACACACACTCACACACCCTCACTTGCACACAAACACACACATCACACACCAGCACCACCCAACACCATGCCCCCAAAGAAGTATCACAAGTTCCTAGATAGTGAATTGGAAGTCCTGGTAGATGAGATCCTCAGGGTAGAGCCACAGCTGTTTGGAACATTGGTCCAACAGACACCCATGTCGCAGAAAACCAAGATGTGGGAGAGGATCGTCGACAGGGTGAACGCACAATCACCATGTTTGCGCACAAAGGTAGACATCCAGAACAGGTGGTATGACGTGCGCAGGAGGGTCAAGGAGCTGTTGAAGAAGGACTACATCTTGAGCCAACACACCGGCAGTGGCCCTCCTGCCAAACCAGTATACCTCAGGCCCTGGGAGGAGAAGGTGCGGGCCATCCTACCACCAGTGAGCGTCTATGGACTAGAAAACATCCCAGAGCCTGGTGAGTACACAACAAATGTACACAATATTGTGCCACAATACACACACATCACTGTCAAGGGAGAGTCAAACCATGCACCCTTAGCAAATACACACCAACCAAAACAGATCATCCCAAAATGTGTATGTCAGCCAGATAAACACAACACATGCCATCTCATAGTGATATGTAACTGTGTCATCACATGTACAAACACAACTACAACTACAGCTAGGCAGTGGCACAAATATAACTAACAAACACATCCAGACATGTAGCCACCACTACAACACCACCTCACAGTGAAGCCCACTGAAAGGAAGGAATTCTGTGTATGCTGGGCAAGTCAGTGTAGCCAATAGCATCATGGGAGTCGTAGTCACAGAAATTGCCCACCCTCACAATGCGCACATCAACACCACCATGAACCATGCACACATCACAGGCAGTGCAAAACAACTGACAAGATGGCTGACACTGGCTACTGCTGTGGGGAGCACAAGGCCCTGCTGGCAACTGTGCACCAACCAACAGCAAGACACCACTGACTGACATCCTGAAAGACAACTTGCACTCCCTGCAATGGAAGCACGTTCCATGGTGGGATATCTGGCTGGGTGGGAAGGAGGACTCACAGCACTGACCATAGTCACCAGCAGCTCCACCCACACACCCCCTAACACAAACTACACACAACTCACCTGGGAGAAAGCATTGCCTCACACACCAATCAAATATCCCACAAAGAACCACAACCCTGGGTCATGCAGTGTGAAGCACAGGGACACACATGGGACTTGTAGCAAAACAAACCCCAGGATAACACTGTCAGCCATCTTGTCAGCACAGTCACACAACCCCACAGGGAAGCTGAGTCAAAAGGAAGGAAGCATGGGCATGCTGGGAAGGGGGGTGGAGGCAAAAGCATGATGGGAGTGGTAGTCACAGCCCAACATCCCCCACCCACATGTCCCAGCAAGAACACACCCAAGCATGCACACCTCACAGGGAGTCAAAAGCCAATTCAAAGATGTCTGACACTGGTGCTCTGTTGTGGGGAGCACAAGGCCATGCTGGGAACTGGCCAACAACCAACAGCAGGACACCACTGTCAGCCATCTTGCCATTGCTGTCACACCCACACACAGTGAAGTACAGTCAAAAGGAAGGAAGTATGGGCATGCTGGGAAGGGGGTGGAGGCAATAGCATGATGGGAGTGGTAGTCACAGCTCAACGTCCCCCCACACATGGCCCAGCAAGCTCACACTGAAGCATGCACACCTCACAGAGAGTGGAAAGCCCCATCAAAGATGTATGACACTGGTGCTCTGTTGTGGGGAGCACAAGGCCATGCTGGGAACTGGACAACAACCAACAGCAGGACACCACTGTCAGCCATCTTGCCATTGCTGTCACACCCACACACAGTGAAGTACAGTCAAAAGGAAGGAAGTATGGGAATGCTGGGAAGGGGGTGGAGGCAATAGCATGATGGGAGTGGTAGTCACAGCTCAACATCCCCCCACACATGGCCCAGCAAGCTCACACTGAAGCATGCACACCTCACAGAGAGTGGAAAGCCCCATCAAAGATGTCTGACACTGGTGCTCTGTTGTGGGGAGCACAAGGCCATGCTGGGAACTGGACAACAACCAACAGCAGGACACCACTGTCAGCCATCTTGCCATTGCTGTCACACCCACACACAGTGAAGTACAGTCAAAAGGAAGGAAGTATGGGCATGCTGGGAAGGGGGTGGAGGCAATAGCATGATGGGAGTGGTAATCACAGCTCAACATCCCCCCACACATGGCCCAGCAAGCTCACACTGAAGCATGCACACCTCACAGAGAGTGGAAAGCCCCATCAAAGATGTCTGACACTGGTGCTCTGTTGTGGGGAGCACAAGGCCATGCTGGGAACTGGACAACAACCAACAGCAGGACACCACTGTCAGCCATCTTGCCATTGCTGTCACACCCACACACAGTGAAGTACAGTCAAAAGGAAGGAAGTATGGGCATGCTGGGAAGGGGGTGGAGGCAATAGCATGATGGGAGTGGTAGTCACAGCTCAACATCCCCCCACACATGGCCCAGCAAGCTCACAGTGAAGCATGCACACCTCACAGAGAGTGGAAAGCCCCATCAAAGATGTCTGACACTGGTGCTCTGTTGTGGGGAGCACAAGGCCATGCTGGGAACTGGACAACAACCAACAGCAGGACACCACTGTCAGCCATCTTGCCATTGCTGTCACAACCACACACAGTGAAGTACAGTCAAAAGGAAGGAAGTATGGGCATGCTGGGAAGGGGGGTGGAGGCAATAGCATGATGGGAGTGGTAGTCACAGCTCAACATCCCCCCCCCCACACATGGCCCAGCAAGCTCACACTGAAGCATGCACACCTCACAGAGAGTCAAAAGCCACTTCAAAGATGTCTGACACTGGTGCTCTGTTGTGGGGAGCACAAGGCCATGCTGGGAACTGGCCAACAACCAACAGCAGGACACCACTGTCAGCCATCTTGCCATTGCTGTCACACCCACACACAGTGAAGTACACTCAAAAGGAAGGAAGTATGGGCATGCTGGGAAGGGGGGTGGAGGCAATATCATGATGGGAGTGGTAGTCACAGATATTGCTCACCCTCACAATGCGCACATCAACACCACCATGAACCATGCCCACATCACAGGGAGTGGAAAACAACTGACAAGATGGCTGACACTGGCTACTGCTGTGGGGAGCACAAGGCCCTGCTGGCAACTGTGCACCAACCAACAGCAGGACACCACTGACTGACATCCTGAAAGACGACTTGCACTCCCTGCAATGGAAGCAAGTTCCATGGTGGGATATCTGGCTGGGTGGGAAGGAGGGCCGGATGTCAACCAAATACAACCAATGCAGACCATGTACACACCCCAACATTCACATGGAAATGCCCAAATAATGCAGGACAATGTGCTACACCAATATCAACCCCTGACTGTGACAACTTCGGACAATGCAATGTACAGGCCCGCATCCAGAGGCACAGTCACAACTGTCAGGTGTGTCAACCATTGATGCCTGCAGAAACATAACATACATTGTGTGTGTCTCCCAAAAACAGGTGATGATGGGGACACAGCAGCAGACGCTGAGGAGTCCCCGTCCCAGGCTCAAGAGGATACGGAGCTCACTGGTGTGGAACAGCCTCTGCCCTCCTCGGATGAAGAAGACCAACCTGGCACCTCCGGAGAAAGTCATCATGCAGCACCAGCAGGACCACCAGCTGCACCCCCTGCACCCACCCCTCCAACGACTGTCAACACACATACCACCCCTGCCGACATGGACAGACCAAGGAGCACCACCACCACCAGCACAGGGACCCTGGACCAACGTTGGGCCATGGACACCAACACCACCAACAACCCCCAAGGGGGCCCAGGGTCACCTGTGCGTGCCACCTCAGGTACTGCACGTGTTGCCAGGGGTGGTGGGAGGGGTGGGAGACACAGGTCACTGATCGCAGAGGGGTCTGGACTGCATGATGACCCACAACTGGCACGCATAGCCGATGCGTACCAGTCCAGCACCGGAGAGCTCAGCCAGGTAGTGGGGCTCCTCAGGGACATTAAACAGCAGCAGGCTGCCCATCATGCCCGCTTGGACTCACACATGTCCCGCGTGGAGTCCAAGTGGGACACACTGCAAGAGATGACGGCGGTGCATAGGGACATATTACAATGCCTCCGCCAGATGAGCAGCAACCAGTCAACACCTCCCTGTGTGCCCACAACATCTGCTGCTGAAACAACTGCAACTGCCACAGGGAGGGAGGATGACTCTGGCGGAGAGTCCCCTGCACCGCAGCAGCCTGCACTTGAGGGTCCCCCCCAAAGAAGAGGGGCCGTCCGAGGAGGGGCAAGTGAGAGGCCGATGGCCATGTGCAACCCCCAGGAAGCAAAACCTGTTCTGGATAATCACCTTTGTGCGCAAACTGTTCACCCTGTTGACTGCAACACAACTCTCCCACATGACATGGGGAGCTCAAGTTGGACCAGTGTCTCAGATGACTGTGGACTTTACTCTGGACATTTCTGCTACCAGGACTTCCAAATCATCTAGGAACTTTGGATTACAATCACAATGTACAGCACCCACCATCCTGTGCACTATACTCACACATGTATGTCAATAAACTCACTAATACACCATACTTGCCTCTGTTGTGATTCCTACGTTGTCTCTGAAGTGGCGATGATTATCTGGGAAATGACACTGTGCATGCTAACTGCTACAGCAAGTACAACACCGGCATGTGAGTCATGGCGACATCACACATATGAGGGAGGCACTCCACCAGGGCTACACAACACATACACACCAAGGCCATCTGACTCATCGCCTACACTGATGTTGCCAGGAAACACGTTGCATTGCACAGACCCAACACCTATTCACAGTCTGTGTTAACAAGCCCACTGGTCCAGTAAGCAAATGTCAGTCAGATGTGTGACCACAGACAACGCACATCACAAAGTGAAGCACAGGTTTATTACACATTTGCAACATGTTGTAACCACCACAGATGCAAGGTAATCCCACCTGGCAGCGGGCACACAGTCAACAAGTGTAGAAGGAAGGAAGTCCATGGGTGTGGTGCACATCACCTGTAGGGACACAACAGCTACCACCCTGGAAGTCGAATCACGGTGTCGGGGATCACAGTTGACAAAACGACTCTGAAAGTACCCTGTGAAGGACAGAAATGACACACAGTCAAAAGCACTGAAGAACAGGACAGAACTGCAATACTCATGCCCAATACATGCCACAAGAGACCCACCCAGAACCAAGTTAGCATGTCAACACTGTTGGGGAGTACAGACTACCTGTAAGGACACATCGCTACACGCATACAGTCATGTAGCACATGCACACACTCAAACAGCACCAGAGCACCACCAACACATATCATGCAAACTCACATCAGTTACATGACATCTCTGGATACTTACATTCAGCTGAAGAAGTTGGTGATGAGCTGTGTGCGGACATCACCATCATCATCATCATCATCACTGGCATCGTGGACCAGGCCAGGATCCTCCACAGGTGGCGGACGTTGGTCATCGTCATCCAGGATGAGAGGCAACTCCTTCCGCACTGCCAGGTTGTGTAGCATGCAGCAGACGATGACAATCTTGCACACCTTTGCCGGGGCATATGGGAGGGACCCTCCTGTCTTGTCCAGGCAGCGGAAGCGGCTCTTCAGGAGACCAAATGTCCGCTCAATAACTCTCCTCGTCCGACCATGTGCCTCATTGTAGCGCATCTGGGCTGGTGACACAGGGTTCCTGAGGGGCGTCAGCAACCACGGCATGTTGGGATATCCGGAGTCACCTACATACAGACAATTGCACATTAGCTGAGTTGGAAAAGAGGGTGGAACACTACATTTTAGAACACACACAATGGTACAAAGTCAGTACACACCAACAAGCCAGGCACGCTGGTTCCGCATCTGTGACATCATCCTCAGGATGCGACTACTCCTCATCACGTAGGCATCGTGTGCAGAACCGGGGAAACGGGCACACACGTGTGTGATGGTCATATCTGCAAGACAGACCACCAGTGCATTGACCGAGTGGTAGTGCTTGCGGTTCCTGTATGCCTGCTCCTGGGCCTGTGGTGGTACCAAAGCCACATGTGTCCCATCAATGGAGCCAATGACATGCGGCATCCTCCCCAGTGCATAGAAGTCACTCTTCACGCCAGTCAGTTGCTGGAGTCTAGGGAAATAGATGTACTGGTTCAGGTATATCAACATAGTCTCCAATACATCGCGGAGCACACGGCTGAACATGGTCTGTGACATCCCACCAGCAGTCGCCAGAGTGTGTAGAAAGGTACCGGTGGCAAAGAAGTGTAGGGCTGCCATCACCTTCACCTTGGGGGTCAGCGCTGTAGGGTACGGCCGGCCAGGTTGCAGGTGTGGTGCCAAGCGCACTGCCAAATCATCAATCAGCTGCCTGGTGAAGCCGTACCTTCGGATGCTGTCACGTTCCACCATCGTTGCCAGGTCAGGGAATGGTCTATGGACAGCTGGTGCCCTGCAGTGCATAGGTGAAGAAAGAAAGATTGTCAGTCACCCCACATATGTGGCATTGAACACACTTAATATCACACGATACATCATTATGAGGCACAAGTACATGATGTGTGCAGTTCCGTAAGGACATGTATGGCACATACATGGCCAACATCCAACATCACAGTTCAACAAGTGGCATCAATAAGTCCCAGGTTGTGCCATTGGGTATCATGAGGACGTGTCACATTTCCCATCTCCTGCTGCCACGTTACAAACACACCCCACAGTGACATGTGAGGACAGATGTGCCCCAGGCATCACAGCCCAACGACAGGTAGATTCCCAGGGACCCTGTATTGCCACATGGACACTGGCATGACATGGCGTATCATGTACACACCACAGCAAAACAACCATGACCCCCACAGGTAGTGGTCCCTGTTGCCTCGGCAGGACAGACATGGACGTCTGTGACACACACACGGACAACATCAAAGTCCATGCACAAACAACGTGGATGTGGAGACTGTCTCCCATTGTGCACATGAAATCAGAGACATTGTAAACACAACATGCACACAGACTGTGGAGGACCATCACTATTGTGCCAATGGGTCAGCCTGGGTTAAACATACCGTCCCACATGGGACTCAGGGGGCATGTGACATGACATACACATACACCACCGTGAAATGTGACCATGCCACATGCTCAGATATAAACAGTTGCACATCACAGTGGTCATGTACACGAAACACCAAGGATACTGTCCCCATGAACACGTGCACAGCCTGGGGGTGGCTGCCCCAAGTGACACCAACAGAACAATATGTTCACCCCCATACACGGAATAGGTAATGCAGTCTTACATGCCTTAGGATACAGTTTGGACAGGCTGTGGTGTTGTAGGTGTGCCGCTCACTCCCTGGGAAGTATATGTGGCTGGCATATGTTCACCTGTGACAGGCATGGTGACATATGCCAGTGACATGTACAGGGACGCGTTGGACAGCAATGGACTGATCGGTGCGCACACATTGGCCATTGCATTCAATGTGTGCTGGTACGCGTTGTATTCGCAATACGTGTTGGACAGCAATGGACCGATCGGTGCGCACACATTGGCCATTGCATTCAATGTGTGCTGGTACGCGTTGTATTCGCAATACGCGTTGGACAGCAATGGACCGATCGGTGCGCACACATTGGCCATTGCATTCAATGTGTGCTGGTACGCGTTGTATCCTAGGTACGCGTTGAACAGCAATGGACCGATCGGTGTGCCCGGCCGGCCCATTGCATTCAATGTGTGCGGGTACGCGTTGTATCCCGGGTACGCGTTGAACAGCAATGGACCGATCGGTGTGCCCGGCCGGCCCATTGCATTCAATGTGTGCGGGTACACGTTGTATCCCGGGTACGCGTTGAACAGCAATGGACCGATCGGTGTGCACCCATTGGCTATGGCCTGGCCTGGCAACGGACGCGTTTTCAAATTTTGAACGAGTCTGAAGCTGGAAATTCAGTTGGTCACCCACAACAATGTTGCAAATTCATGGGTGTCATGAAGTTGAACTTTTGAAGGATGCTGTGGGCGTGTGTAAGTGGTGCAATTCCATGGATTGGCCAGATTCAGAAGATGCTAACGACTTGGACCTATCACTTTGGACACATGGGACAGTAACTGCCTCTGCAGCACACATATAATGCTGGCTGTTCCCCTGAGAGCTCACTTGCCTGCACTACATGCTCCAGGACGACATCTGCCACCACCACTGCTGCTGTATCTGCACCCTCTGGACCCTGCAATGGCACGTACTGTGGAGAGAGCCCCAGCCTTCAGCACTGAGGATAACCAGGCCCTGCTGGACAGCCTCCTTCCACAGTACAGCAAGCTGTATGGGAAAGCAGGGGAGCAGGTGAGTGTCCTGTCCACTGCCTTCCTAAATGTGCATGTTGTCTGACTAGCAAGGCTAACAGTCAGCACGCCACTGGCTAGCAGGCTCACTGAGTAGTTGTCACCCCCCATAGTGTGTAGTTACATGCACTGGACAGGTATAGTGCAGTGACAGTGCATTTAAACAAGGTTTTACTTCCCAGGCAATGATACCATGTAGTTACTGCTGGCATACTGTCCATGGCCATCGTTGCACTCCCTGTGTACATCATGTGCCCCTGTGATTGAGACATGTATATCCAACTGTGTAATGCACGGATATGTTGCATGTGTAGTAATAGCATTCTCACTTTGTCATCCTCACAGGTTGATGCCCACCAAAAGCAGAAGATATGGCTGACCATCGTCCGGGCAGTGAGATCCGTGGGGGACTACAAGCGCCGGATCTGCAACTGCCAGAAGAGGTGGCAGGACCTTCGAGCCTGGACCCGGAGGATCGCACGGGTCCAGCTGAAGCTGTCACCTCCTCGCAGGAGGGGCAGACACCGGACCCTGACCCCCCACATGCTCAGGATCCTGGCGGTGGTCTTCCCTGATCTGGATGGGCAGCTGAAGGCCAGGGAGCAGCACGGAGGGGGTGAGTCCATGACTGCATTGTGTACTCTGTCTGCCATGCTATGTGCCCTCCTCTGGCCTGGTTAAACTTCCACAGCACATCAGTCATGTGGTCCAGGACCCATGTCCCTCGATTGTGCACTGCCCACTCCTCATCTGATACCCAGGTGTGGCCCTTGCAGTCAGGGAATTGTGTCACTTGGGTACTGTGTCCTTGCAGTTTGCTTGACTCAAGGTGGGGGACAGCATCTGTTCCCCTAACTGTGGTGGGCATCATGGGTGGGTCCATTGCCTACACAATGCCTGTGTTCTGCCATGTAATCTGCGTGTTACTTTGATCTGTGGTCCAATTGCTGAGCTGATCCACCACATGTGCCTGGGGTAACTGGCACACACCCAAGCTGCGGGTGGGAACAATGTTTGGGCCCCAGGAGTGTGTATATTACGTATGTCACACATACTTAGCCAGCTGCCTACTGACTTGGGTTCATCCCTCATTCATGTGGGGCAGGACAGTCATGCCTACTCCAGGCCATGCAATGCACTCTGTACTCCCACTCCCGTGTATCAGCTGACATGTTGTGCTCAGTGATATGTCCCCTCAGGTGTCAGCCTCTGTGTCAGTGTACTGTGGCTTCGATGTCAGGACTGCTGGGGTGTTTATCGGTTGGGGCTCAGCATGCCACCGGAGATGTGACCATAGGAGACGATACTTGTGTGACACATAGGTGTTTGACCACCTGACCGTGCAGACTGGGGTATGCGAATGTGAGGTCCATGCAGCTGTTTCCCATTCACAGCAGATTGTGAGGTGCTCAGGTTCAGAGGCTTGTGTTACAGGTCACCCATATGTCCAATCAGTATGACCTGGACAGATAAGGGTTCAGATGATGTGGTGTGTGGGGGATGTACATGTGCACTTGTTCAGCTCCAGGACTTGCATTCCCCATGACCTACTATTGTGACACAGTGCAGACTGTTATTGTGTGGCTGCCCTGCCCATGTGACTGAAGACAGTGATGTATGACTTAGCAGGCATGCCTGTGCCATGGCATGTGACTTCCTATGTGTGATCCTGCAGGGGAGTGACATGTGCTACATGCACACCATAGTGGCAATGGCTATCAGCACATGGGTGCATTGTGGTGTCTGTCGCTGGTATGCATCACATGCATTTCATGTATCTGACTCTGGGCATCACTTTCATCCGGGCACCTGTACTGACTCAGTGGCAAGAGTTGTGATGTGTGCATGTTCACATGCTTCACCGTGTTCTCTGCACCGTCCAACTACTGTGTAGGTGGTGCATGTGTCCACACTGGGGTATTGCCAGCCAACGGACGCCAGACAGATGAGTGCAAGGCCAGGTGTGATGTGAGTGCCATGGTTGACGATCAGACTGACAATTGGCTTCTCCTATTCTGTTTGGGCAATTTTAGCAATGTTCAACTAAGGATGCCAGGCCTTGCTCTGTATTGTGCTGTACTTACTGTGGTGTGTGCGTTCGGTGCAGGTGACTGATGTCTGTCTGTCTCCCTATTGTTTGCAGATACATCCACGGCCACAGGAGGGGACAGCTCCACGGACCAGGAGGAGCCGCAGAGCCAGACTGGGTCGACAGCCGAGGAGTGGTCGGAGGGACCCAGTGGCACGGAGGGCGAGGGGAGCCACACCGAGGATTCCTCAGCACCATCCACCTCAGCTGAGGACCACAGCAGCTCGGAAGATGACTCCCTTATGGAGGCGGGTGTCAGCAGCCACCACACCCCAGCTAGTGTTGCTGTCCCCGCCACCACCACCACCACCGCCCTCCCATCGGCTCCCATTCCCGAGGTCCGTGGAGGCTCCCATGTTCGGGAGCGTGTCTCTTTCGGGCCAGGCACCGCACCCCTGCCCCTGTGTCCCCTGCTGCCCTGAGTGAGGAGTCTGTGTACCTCCTTCGGCAGCTCCATGTAGGGCAGACAGCGATGCTGAGTGTCCTCCATGCACACACCACTCTGTTGACTCAGCTGGTGTCGTTCATGGAGGGCATCTCATCAGGCATGTCTGCCCTACAGAGGGGCAATAGGTCCATGGACTCCTCCCTGATGGCAGCAGTGTCCCTCCTCCAACAGTCCCTCACCCCTCCTGTCTCTGCCCCATCCACATTCCCCAGCACCTTACCTGTCCCAAGCACACACACACCGGCACAGGCACACACCAGCACAGACACGAGCAGCACACACACACACGCCACAGACAAGACGCACGCACACGCACGCACAGTCAGGGGACTGAAACCACACTCACAGGGGATGGGGCCCAGTCACACACACACGCATCCACGAGCACTGCGCAGTCCACAGTTGCCTCTCCCTCCAAAGCCCCCTCCGTTGCCTCACCTGCAACCCCAAAGTCCCAGCGGCTCTTCCTCAGTGACCTCGGCCTCTTCCCCTCCGATCCAGCTGATACAGCATTCAGGGGGAAGAGGAAGCCCACCCACACTGAGCGGAGTGCCCCTCGCCACCGGACACCCTCCCCCAGGCGCAGACCGACTGAGGCCCCCATCCGCAAGTCCCCCGGACCAGGAAGAGCAAGACCCCGCCGCCGCCCTGCAGCTCAGGCACCAAGTCTCCTTCCTCCATCCCTCAGGCCCCCACTCCACAGGTGCCCCCACCACACCCTGCCCCAGGTTACCCCACCCACAGATACACCATCCCCAAAAGGATCAGGCCTTCTCCCCCTGCCACTTGCTCTTCCGGCCCCACACCCCCGCTGCGCTTGTCTGTGCCACTGGTGTGGAGACGGTGTCCTCCCCTCTGTCCTGCCCACCTTACCTGATCCCCATTCTCCTCCCCTGGAGGTAGGCACTGCAGTGGAGTCCACTACCACCCTGTCTGACTTGGGCACTGCAGTGGGGAACCTGTCCACTCCATCTGCACGGTCCCCTGCAGTCTTGCCGGCACCCACACCATCAGAGTCATGCCCCCCAGTTGTGCCGGCACACACCATGTCAGACACCTCCACTGCAGTTGTCAGTGGCTCTCCAGCACCCACCACCCCTTCCCTGCCTCCTTCTGGTGAGCCATGATCCTGTCCCTGCGGTGCCTGGCCTGCCCCCCGTATGCCCCTCCGAGGGGATTGTCCCTGGCTTTCATCAGTGCAGGCATGCGTAGGGTGACATCTGCCACTGTCACCCTGTTTTGACTTTCAAGTTGGACTGGCCATTGGCCTTTGTTAAATTCCTTGCTGGACATCAACTGTTAGACCCACATATGCTGAATAAAGCACCTTTCTGTTCTCTAGTGCTTTTGCTTCTGATGTACATGTTGTTGATGATGCTAACCATGCCCTTGCTGCAGTGATGGTGATATTTGGTCTCATGATGATGAAGTTTTACTGTGCAGGAACACATGTGGTCCAGGGGGAATGTGTCCTATCCTGTGGTGTATCCATGTCATCCTTAGCAGCATCTGAGGGTGTCATGTGTTCATTATTTGGCAATGGGATTTCCTACTTACATTAGCAATTTCACATCTGTGGCTTCCACCCCTGCACATCTGTTGTGCCTGCCATTGTTCAATTTGTCTACTTCCCTGACCGTGTGGCCATCTCCACTGGACATGCAGGTTTGGGCATCAATGGGGAAGGACTCATCTGTGTTGTCAGTGCAACATTGCTATACAAGTGTGTTGGATCTGTGCTGATGATTTCGTTGGCACTCCCATGACCAGGCTGATGTGACGGGAGCATTCATTTGGTGCTAATTGTTGACTGTGTGACCAAGTGCTCAGCTGACATGATGGAGCCCTACTGAGGCAACATATGGCACAGCTTTCCTCACACAGGAGTGGAGTCCCCTCATGGCAGTGTGTACTCCTGTGACATTGCCTGCGCCCAAGGTGTGTGTTATATGAGCATGTCTGTGTGTTCACTTCCGTTTTGCTGTGCATGCTGGGATCCCTAGTGTTGTACCTGTTTGTGATGCTTGCTGAGTTGACCTATGTTCCCCCAAGTCTTCTCCCTGGATTCTCAGTGATGTGGGTGCATGGCACATTACTGGTCATCAGGGTGTCACCCATAGGTGTGTTTGCTGTCAGGGCTGAGTTTGTGTGCAGACGCAGATGGGTCACAGTCAGGATTCCCCTTGGCACTTGTTGTTTACACCTGTCATGTGATTTCCAGTTTGTGTTATCTTTCAGTGATTGTGACACGTTGTGTGTGTGACTGCTGGCACTCCTCAGGGTCCGGGCTGCAATGTTGGTAGTTGTCTATGTGTGTTCTTTGTGGGTGTCCTTGGCTTCTTCATTGGTTTGTGACTGTGGCTGGGATCCCATTGGTTGGTGTGGTATTGCCGTCATGTCCATGTACAGCGTAGTGTGCAGTGTGTCAGACATTCAGGAGTCTTGTTGAGTGGCCATGTGTGATGTGTTTCTGCACCTTGGTTCCCACCCACCAGTCTGGGATTGTCATGGGTGCATGTGCAATGTCACCAGTGCATGTGTGCTTCAGTGCTGCACATTGTTGGAGGTCGAGGTGTGTGGTGTTGAGTGTGTGCAGATGAGAGTTGTTGCCCGGCTAGACCCCTGCACCATGTTGGCCTTGGCTTACTGGCCGTGCTGATTGATTTGTGCTTGTGTAGGTGTGATGGTAGTTTGTTGCTCAGGACACATGACTGTGGTTCACAGTGTGAACGTCATTTAGCTTTGTCATCACAGTGGGATTGTAATGCAGCCCAGGGTCCCCACATTGTGGGGGCCCTGGGGATAGTGCTGTGGTGTGTCTGTGTCTTGCTGTGTCAGTTGCTGTTCCTCCATGCTTGTGTGACATATGTGATTTGTGCTACCTCTCATCTGACAATGCCTGATTGCCCACATAGGGGATTTGGATCCATGAGTTACCTTTGTGTGGCACTGTATGCACATCTGTGTAATTGGTATTCAGGCCTCCTCATGTGTTGTGTGGTTGCCTGGGAACACTGGCACCCCCCCCCCCTCACCTGTTGTGTTTGATGTGCAGTGTGGGTCTGCCTGTTTGTGTTTGTGCATCTGCACCACTGCATTGGCATATCTTTGGTGTGCCATTGGCTGTATGTTGTTTGGTGGCTTTCCCCTACTGTCCCTGGGACTCCTAGGTCATCGGTCAGCACAATGATCATGGTTTGTGTGTCCCATTGCTGCCATGGTATGGTATCTGTTCACCTCACATCTACAGTCTCCACAGGGTATCCTCATTTGTGTGCCCATTGGTGCACATATGTGGGTCTGCATTCTGATGGTCACTCCTGTCATTGTGTCATTGATGAATGTTGACAGTGTCAGCCCCCATGGGTGTTGTTTGTCTGCACATGGCCAAAGGTATGTCTTATTTGCACTGCAGTATTTGCCTCCCCCAATATATGTTGCAATGGGACACATGCACTACTTAGCCACTGATGTGTTTTATGTTCTGTGACCAGGTATCATCCATGCAGTTTGGCAGTTGCAGCTTTTTCTTTGTCAACACTTGCATTTTGGTCACTGTGATGATGGGGATTTAGGCCCCATTGCCACAATGTTCAAAATGTGCTTCAGCTATGGAACCCACACTTACCTTTTGGTCACTGTGATGATGGGGGTTTAGGCCCCATTGCCACAATGTTCAAAATGTGCTTCAGCTATGGAACCCACACTTACCTTTTGGTCACTGTGATGATGGGGGTTTGGACCCCATTGCCACAATGTTCAAGATGTGCTTCAGCTATGGACCCCACACTTACCTTTTGGTCACTGTGATGATGGGGTTTGGACCCCATTGCCACAATGTTCAAGATGTGCTTCAGCTATGGACCCCACACTTACCTTTTGGTCACTGTGATGATGGGGGTTTAGACCCCATTGCCACAATGTTCTGAATGTGCTTCAGCTATGGACCCCACACTAACATTTTGGTCACTGTGATGATAGGGTTTTGGACCCCATTGCCACAATGGTCATGGCCTGCTTGCATTGTGGGGGCCACACACATATATGTGTGGCACATGTGATAGGGGGTCACATTGTATGTTCAAAGTCATGTTCAGTGTTGTAGGCATTTGACACAGTCTACACACGCTTGTCATGGTGTTGGGGGATGTATATTTCTTGCATTCCCTAGGTTGTGGTGTGCTGGTTGTGTCATGCATTGTCCATCCTATGAGTGGGGGTGGTGTTGGTGGTAGGTATCTGGCACCCCTGGGTAAGGGTGGTAGTAGTGGTAGGCATCCAGCCCCCCATGGGTAGAGGTGGTAGTAGTGGTAGGCATCCAGCCCCCCATGGGTAGAGGTGGTAGTAGTGGTAGGCATCTGGCACCCCCTGGGTAAGGGTGGTAGTAGTGACAGGCATCCAGCCCCCCATGGGTAGAGGTGGTAGTAGTGGTACGCATCTGGCACCCCCTGGGTAAGGGTGGTAGTAGTGGTAGGCATCCAGCCCCCTGGGTAAGGGTGGTAGTAGTGGTAGGCATCTGGCACCCCCTGGGTAAGGGTGGTAGTAGTGACAGGCATCCAGCCCCCCATGGGTAGAGGTGGTAGTAGTGACAGGCATCTGGCACCCCCTGGGTAAGGGTGGTAGTAGTGGTAGGCATCTGGCACCCCCTGGATAAGGGTGGCAGTAGTGGTAGGCATCTGGCACCCCCTGGGTAAGGGTGGTAGTAGTGGTAGGCATCCAGCCCCCTGGGTAAGGGTGGTAGTAGTGGTAGGCATCTGGCACCCCCTGGGTAAGGGTGGTAGTAGTGACAGGCATCCAGCCCCCCATGGGTAGAGGTGGTAGTAGTGACAGGCATCTGGCACCCCCTGGTTAAAGGTGGTAGTAGTGGTAGGCATCTGGCACCCCCTGGGTAAGGGTGGCAGTAGTGGTAGGCATCTGGCACCCCCTGGGTAAGGGTGGTAGTAGTGGTAGGCATCCAGCCCCCCATGGGTAGAGGTGGTAGTAGTGGTACGCATCTGGCACCCCCTGGGTAAGGGTGGTAGTAGTGGTAGGCATCCAGCCCCCTGGGTAAGGGTGGTAGTAGTGACAGGCATCCAGCCCCACATGGGTAGAGGTGGTAGTAGTGACAGGCATCTGGCACCCCCTGGGTAAGGGTGGTAGTAGTGGTAGGCATCTGGCACCCCTGGGTAAGGGTGGCAGTAGTGGTAGGCATCTGGCACCCCTGGGTAAGGGTGGTAGTAGTGGTAGGCATCTGGCACCCCTGGGTAAGGGTGGCAGTAGTGGTAGGCATCTGGCACCCCCTGGGTAAGGGTGGTAGTAGTGGTAGGCATCCAGCCCCCCATGGGTAGAGGTGGTAGTAGTGGTAGGCATCCAGCCCCCCATGGGTAGAGGTGGTAGTTGTGGTAGGCATCTGGCACCCCCTGGGTAAGGGTGGTAGTAGTGGTAGGCATCCAGCCCCCCATGGGTAGAGGTGGTAGTAGTGGTAGGCATCTGGCACCCCCTGGGTAAGGGTGGTAGTAGTGGTAGGCATCTGGCACCCCCTGGGTAAGGGTGGCAGTAGTGGTAGGCATCTGGCACCCCCTGGGTAAGGGTGGTAGTAGTGACAGGCATCCAGCCCCCCATGGGTAGAGGTGGTAGTAGTGACAGGCATCTGGCACCCCATGGGTAAGGGTGGTAGTAGTGGTAGGCATCTGGCACCCCCTGGGTAAGGGTGGCAGTAGTGGTAGGCATCTGGCACCCCCTGGGTAAGGGTGGTAGTAGTGGTAGGCATCCAGCCCCCCATGGGTAGAGGTGGTAGTAGTGGTAGGCATCCAGCCCCCATGGGTAGAGGTGGTAGTAGTGGTATGCATCTGGCACCCCCTGGGTAGAGGTGGTAGTAGTGGTAGGCATCTGGCACCCCTGGGTAAGGGTGGTAGTAGTGGTAGGCATCTGGCACCCCTGGGTAAGGGTGGCAGTAGTGGTAGGCATCTGGCACCCCCTGGGTAAGGGTGATAGTAGTGGTAGGCATCCAGCCCCCCATGGGTAGAGGTGGTAGTAGTGGTAGGCATCCAGCCCACCCTGGGTAGGGGTGGTAGTAGTGGTAGGCATACAGGCCCGTATGTGTGGCATTGGTGAGGGCCATCCCACCCCGATGGTGCTGCTGTTGCTGGTGTAGGTATTTCTGCATCCCTCTGTGTGTGATGTGTCGGGTACGTGTAGTTTGTTTTTGTTGTTGGTGTCTGACTTACCTTCTGCGCCGTACGCGTCCGTGCCTGTTCCGGTAATAGAGGTAGAATATTGGTAGGATCGGCACGAAGGGATTCATGGTTGGTTCGTCTCGTTCGTCTTTCTCTTTGCTTCGGCTCGTCCTCGTCGCTGGCGTGTTCGTCTCGTAGCCGTGGATCGTGTTGTGGCGCGAATCGGAGCTTATGTGCGCCTCGCCCGGATGCTTTGACGTGCCGTGCGTAGCGACGGGTTCGGCGCGTACGGGAAGCGCATCGTACTTGTCCGGCCGGACGGGGCTGCATTTTTGCTTCCGTGCGGCTCGATTCTACGATTCCGGATCCGGCTCGGTCGGGGAACAGGACCTGGATTGGGTGAGTACGACTGGGTCGGAATCTATGCTGTTGTGCGCATCGTACTTGCTCGTTCGGAATAATGTGCGGCTCGGTTGGGAAACAGGCATTCGCATGGCTTTTTTCCCGACCGAATGGTGTTAGGTACGCCTCCGACCGAGATCGGAATCGGCCCCCAAGTTTATTAGTAATATTTTGTAAAAATGTATATTAAATTTAATTTATTTTGTTAAAGTTAATATTAATATTTAATATATATCATTTTATTTTATATATATATATATATATATATATATATATATATATATATATATATTTAAATCGATATTTTTTACATATATATTTTTTACATCAATATTTTTGATTCAATATTTTTGTACTTACCTGTGTAGGTATGAGAGTTGATAATTTTGTAGTCTATATATTTTTTACGATATTTTGAACATGGATATTTTTAACATAGAAATTCTATCAGTGAACCGGTTGGACTACGCTGTAAAGGCATGCGGGAAAAAGCCCTGCGTGGTTCTGACATACATCCGGCCCGGTAAACAGCCTTTACTCCAGGGATCGATCCACACTGTGCCTTTACAACGTGGTACGAACCACAAATGTGTCTTTACAACGTGTTCCTTTACCCTGCAAGTCGTTACAATGACTTGCCTTAAGGGAAGTGATGTTGGATTGGATCTCTACTGTTGCACAGACTGGAGTTGGAATAGTAAATTATACTATTCCAACTCCAATGCTTTCCCTAAGGCAAGTCATTTTAACAACTTGTGGAGAAAAGGGATGCGTTGTAAAGACACGTTCCTGGTTGGACCACGCAGTAAAGGCATGCGGGAAAAAGGCCTGCATGGTTCCGACATACATCCGGCCCGGGAAACAGCCTTTACTCCAGGGATCGATCCACACTGTGCCTTTATAACGTGGTCCGAACCACAAACGTGTCTTTACACCGTGTTTCTTTACCCCGCAAGTCGTTACAACAACTTGCCTAAAGGGAAGCGTTGTTGGATTGATGTTGGACTTTAAGTCCAACACTTTCCCTACTGTTGCACAGACTGGAGTTGGAATAGTAAATTATACTATTCCAAACTCCCACGCTTTCCCTAAAGCAAGTTGTTGTAATGACTTGCGGGGAAAGGAACGCGTTTCAAAGACGCATTCGTGGTTCGGACCAAGTTATAAAGGCATGCTGGAAAAATGCCTGCGTGGATCCGACATACATCCGGCTGGATGGCCAGGATGGCTCAGGTGGCACCTGGGGCGAAAACAACTTTGGCACTCTTGCTGCTGGTGAATATGGTGAGGCAGCAGGGGGCCCATTTTGTGTTCACTGGTCAGTCCCTGGGTGGTTGCATCGGGCGGTGGCTGGCCTCCCGGGACGGGCATCCCGGCACCTTCCTTAGCTCGCCTGATTTACTTACACATTAGCCAAGTTGTTGATGGGGGCTTGGGGTTGTTGGTGCATGGGCGGGGATGGGAGGTAAGTGTTGGGTTTTTCACCTGCACACAGATGAGCACAGGCACAATGCGAACACTGGCAGTTTGTGGGGTTGTTGGGGTGTTTTGAGGGCGTCCATTGTGACAAGTGAAGAAGAAATGATTGAAAGAGGTTTAGTCTGAATCATTGGGGCCAGCTGGGACGGATGATGCTGACCGCTCCCTGCGCCCCTTTGAAGATTGGCACCCTGGGCCTGGGCCCGGCTCACCCATTCCAAAAGCCGGCCCTACACGATGCACACAATCCCACCTTAGTGTTGCACCAGTTTAAATGTTGTGGCCGCCTCAGCGGGTAGTCAAGCTGTGCTGACATTTTAGCCGCTCTCTCCCACATACATCATTATTGGAATAATCCCGTGACTGGGACTGAGGGGCTGGAAAGCGAGTAATTACTAGTCACCTGCTGTATCACCGAGGGTACTCCTACCCCCCTGGCCCCTTCATTCATACAACCTGCTTTCCATCCCCTCTGCTCCTCCTTATTACTATGCGGTCCAGCGGGAAAGAGGTGGGTTACCGGAGTATTAGTGGCGTTGTGCAGACGGACCAGTTGTTTGGGTTCCGGTTCATTTGAGTTAAGGAGGTGAGGGGCCATAAAGTGTGTGAGTAACGTGTACTGATTACTCCATGTATATGTCCTACGCATGCCGTGATATATTCCAGCCAAGGGATAGATTTTTTTATTTTCCCTCTTGCGCGAGTTTACTGCCACCAGTTTTGGAAGCGTTGAGCGTGACATAATGTTTAGTTTTTACTTCGGTGGAGTGTTGCGATTAATACGCAGGATTGCCTGTTGCGCATGCTTTGTGTCGTAGAAAGAACAAAACACTTTGAATAATAGTAGTCACATGTGTGGCCCTATGTTTGAGCCAAAGTTTTCGGCCTTTACTGCGTCTCCTCAGCTCAGCGCCAGGGAGCTTTGAGCAGCAGCTGTCCCCGGCTGTGGGCGCTCTGTGGGCGCTGGGCATGACAAGCGAGCTCATCCCCTCCTTTGCCCGGTGCTCGGGTGACGGCCCATCTCCTGCATCACTGCTCCCATCTGCTGTTTTGATGGCTGTGCCTGTCTATGGCCTCATTAGAGGCAATTAACAGGCCTCTGCAGATCTCAGCACTTCAATAAGCAAAGAGAGCACTGAGCACCTGATTATTTACTCTCCCCATGTATTGAGCCTAAATGGATCCGTCCAGAGCACTTCTCCTATTGTTGAGCGCTGCACTAGGCCTCTCCTGGTCTGGCACCGGTTCAAGGCTTTGTAGAGTCACTATTCAGACTCTGCCAGGGCTCTAGTGCCACAGTAACCATGCTCGTGGCCTCTTTGAACCATGCTGCCGCTGAGTAGGCTAACCACGGCCTACCTTCCATAGCCACTCACAGACATGTGCATGTGAACGCATAAATCAAGCTCGGCACTTCCTGTGACCAGCAGCTTGAGGTTCCGGGCATGCACGTGGGTATAAAGTACGGGGTTTCTAAGTGTGCAACTTAACAGTTATATGAGGCTGGTTCTTATATGAAGTACACGGTATCTTCAGGGCAGGTTAAGGTGTGCACGTGCACAGGGCGTGTCTTGTATGTGATATGTGGGATATGCAACGTGGTATTTGAAATCCGTAATGCGTTGTAAAGACACGTTCGTGGCGTGGTTGGACTTTAAGGGAGTCTCTAGTCAATAAGCTCAATATTAGAGGTGTGTGCCTTGAATATAAAATCAAGAGGTTTATAAGCTCCGTTTCAAAGGCCTGAATGAATCAATCAATATTTGTAAAGCACAGCTTATCACCCCGGGTGGGGGTATCCAGGCACTGGCGGTGGTGAAAATTAGTCGAAGAGCCAGGTCTTGAGTCCCTTCCTGAAGTCGGTGAGAGAGGGGGAGGTTCGGAGGTGGAGTGTACCGTCAGAACACGTATGTATATCTGTATGTATGTATGTATGTATAGGTAGGTATGTGTGTGGCACTATATATTGGTCCTTTGTTTGTCATTCCAGCCCAAGATCTATTTCATGACTAAGCCCAGTATGCAGACCAGAAACTTCTTTCTGCATGCACATGAAATGCCGTTTGATAACTGTGAGTTTTGATTTTTTTTTTTTGTGTGTTTTTTTCTATGTTAATGTGGACATTTGATGTAGTAATTCTGTGCGCTCTTCCAGACTTTTATTAGACAAAAGATGTCAAACGTAGGTCCTGAAGGGCCCAACATATGCCAGATTTTCAGGATATCTACATAAAATATAGGGTAGGGTTCTATTCACCGAGACATCTTTGACACATAAAGTAGTACTCCAATAGTGCTGACAAATGCTGTTCTTTAATGCCTGGTCAGAGGCCTCTGCCTACGCTACACTATCTTTATGTGTGGAGCTATCCGCCAAGATTGTGGAGATCTCTGCATGTGGAGATATCCATTTTTAGTATAAATGTGGGAGGTGGAAGGGGTGTGATGGGGTCTATCTAAATGGATGGAGTCGTTGAAATTTAAGGAGGGGTTTTGGGAGTCACATGCACTAAAACACTAAGGGCCCCTTCAGAAAGGTAATCTTAAACCTTTGAGTAAGTTTATGATTGTTTGCTATTCACAAATATGTTTACCTTTGGGAAACAGGCACTAAAATACACCCACAAATGAATGCCACAATTGTTATTCACCAATGTTATATATCCACCTCTACTCTAGTAGTACTACCGACCAAAGAGGCTCAAATTTACTCCAGCCAAGCCTCTGAGTAAGTTACACCCCACACATGACCAATCTCTGCTACTGCCAGGTAGTCTTATAGAAATCAATGGAGGAAAGGAATAACAATTACACTACATCACAAAGGGAAAATAGGACAATAAATGGAAAAAAGATGTTACGTGTTAAAAGCGTATGTTACTCGTTTTTACAAAAAATAAATGCAATGTAAAGTGCAGGTACACAACAGTAAACATAGCTACAATCAGTAGAGAATACATATTGCAACGAGGCTTCAACCACATTCAACACACCTGCTACTGCAAGGGTGGGAGTAAATATTCAGGACTCCACTACATTGATTAACATGTGTAAATCAATACAACATCAATGAATGACACATAGACTTCCCACATAAGAAGACAAGACACAAACCAAATCATTTTGCACCATGTCGATGAATGCACTTGTCGGCTTTTCTCTCGTTTTGAGGAACAATTACTTGAGGAATAGTGAGAGCATTTGCAGGTGAGAAATAACATCTTTGAGATGTCACGGGACTAGTCATTACTATATATCCCTTGTTTCCTGAAGTGATTTTTGACATGGTTACAGACTGGGAGCAGGTGCTCACTTCAACTACACTGTGGTCCCTGGCCATACTTCAACTACACTGTGGTCCCTGGCCATACTTGCACAAGCCAAAATATTGACTCCACTCCACTAACTGGCTACTGGATCTTTCCATATAGTCAGTGGAGACACAGTGGGAATCACACAGGCAAGCTAATCATGGTGCTCGTGACAGGAATGCAGATATATCACCAACTGTATGTGCCAGTTTGCTGTAATGCCACAGTCACTGGCAAAAAAGTAACAAGTGGCAGGGGAATTCTATGTACCCTTAGGTACTTGGTGCCATTGATTGCATAGCGTGTATTTGCAAAGCGCACGTTGACCCAGAAGGGTATCTTGGCGCTGAATAACAGATGTTTATTATTACCCAACTCAATGGTACTCATTTTATCGACCTAAGAAGAATGAAAAACTGAGTGGACCCACTGGGATTTGAACCTGTGAACATGAGGTTGAACACAGGCCCCTACAGTGGACGCATTAGTCCACTGAACCATCAGACCCAGCACTCCCTCGACCCTAAAGCAACCTGCCACAAAGAGCACCAGTTCTACAATAGGCACCGTGGGGACTTCATCAGTGTGCAAGCTTTGTGCAATCCAAGAGTCTACGTCACTGACGTGTGTGCTGCCTTTCCTGCGTGCACACTCAACAGCTAAATTTTTGACTGTTCACTATAGCATGTCAGTGGTTGCTGGGGATTTCAGTGGCTGCTAGGTAAGTGTAACCAAATCTCACAGGGATTATATGTATATCTAGGGAATGGCATCACAAGCGTAGTCACTCATAACATTACCCCATCACAATGAACACACATAGCAATAACAATGAGTGCACACTTGTCTAGAATGTCTTTCTACATTCTGAAGGTAAGCACATGATAACAAATATCAAACCACTCAGCCTCAAAAGAGGTATAACGGCACACACAAGTATACAAGCCATCACTGAGCGCAATTTCGGAATCCTCAAGTCGCGCTTCATGTCTTGGCCACATGGGGGTGGGGCTGCTCCAGTCATCCCCAGAAGTAGAGTGCAAGATTATTGTAGCCTGTTGAGAGTTACATAACATCACCATGCTAAGGGGCTTACATGTAGAGCGTACCTCTGAACTTCAGCCCTGTCCGGGTTCCCAGGGTGAAACACAGATGAGAGGTCAGGGTCTCAGGGACTGTGACCAACTAGTGGCTTCACATTTCACCTGAGCTGCTCGCTTGGTTGCTGCAGCACAGTGAGTGAACAGTGTTGAGTCAAAGATAAATGGCAAACTATGTCACCATCCACACATACCATCATGAAACACCCATGTTGCACTACCGTAATGTTGTATCCAAACCTGCAGGCCTCAATGTAATATGCATCCGCTAACACAACACTCACTCATGCAGCCCAAAATTCCATCTTACTACTACATTAATGATTCACACCCTTGCAATTTTCACTCTCATGTTTACACAACATACATAGTATGCAGACAGTATGAAATAAGACATGTAGAACTACATCTAAATAACTGTATTCACGTGCATCAACTTCTTTAACATATAAAAAAAATCTGAAACGTACAAATTGTTTTCAGGTATCACTAGGGAGACTTTTACTACTCCAGGCATGTTTTATCGTTTCTTTTCTATGTATACCTTTGTTCCACTTATGTACAACATTCTCTGCCTCTTCTACGTAGGCAAGAATTCCGGAGAAAGGGAGAGAATATTTTGCCAACAATGACAAATAGGATATGACATAAAGAAATCCTCTAAATGGCTGAGAACCAACAAGGGAGGGCCCCCAGTTTCTCCAAGGAGGAATTGAAAATCATCAGGGAGGAGGACCTCCAGAAGTATCTTAGGCTTTACGAGAAACCTGAAACTCCGCTGAGCAATGCAGTGCTGAATGAAATCTAGTAGGACTTTGCTGTGTGCTGCAGTGCAGTGGGTGTTCACATCAGAAGAGCCAGCGAGTGCCGCAAGCACTGGGCGGACCGCCAGTGCAGGGCAAAGTTGAAGGCAGAGGATGTGCTTGGAGCAGTGGCGGCTCCTCCGCTAAGGCGTAGGAGAGTCGCCGCACTGCTATTTGAGCTGCGCAAAAATAAAAATAAAATGATAATAACAAGACGTTATTATCATTTTATTTTTCCTTGCGGGACTGGAGCCAGGTCGAGGCGGGGCGAGGATGAGCTCACCAGAGCAGCGTGAGGAGTGGTTTGCACTCCCTAAGTGCGCATCACTGTTTGGCCGGCCCTCTTGGGCTGGCCAGTCATGCGCACTTAGCATGTTCTCCACCTGGCTGTGTTGCACAGTCCGATGGAGAACATGCCCAGGCTCCCAGGCACTGTCTGAACAGCCAAACAGGCCGCTCAGACCAATCACGATGCTGCTCATGCAGCATTGTGATTGGCTGGGAGAGTGTTAGAAATGGGGGTCTCTAGTTGGCAAGGGTTTGCACCTTTGTCCAAATAGGGACCCGTCTTCCTAGTCAGGATAAGGGAGTTACACTCCTAAAATAACCCCTGCTCACCCCCTTGGTAGCTTGGCACGAGCAGTCAGGCTTATCTTAGAGGCAGTGTGTAAAGCATTTGCACATAACCAACAGTAATACAGTGTAAGCACTACAAAAGGACACCACACCAGTTTAGAAAAATATCCAATATTTTTATATACTTAAGACAAGACCAAAAATGATAAAAATCCACAATACAGTACTTAAAAATCTTCAGTTATCAAAATATGCTTGAAAAACAGTTCCTTGATGTCGATAGCTCCGTCCCGGGTTATTACGGCGTAGTGAGCAAACAAATCCAAACAGTTCTGGCTGACCGCGGCGTTGCGGGCCAGCTACGGTGTCGGGAAGACCCGCAAACAGTACCTTCCAGAAATGAAGGGCGTCGGCGACCTCTCGTTGAGCTTCCGAAAGCACGGCGTCCGCAGGCGTCGGTTCCGTGGGTCGGTGCAGGAGTCGTCGGGGCCCTCGAAGTCACCCGCGTTGCAGATAGAACTCCTCTCTGTTGAAGTAAGGAGCGCAGACGTCGGGTGCTGCGATGCGAAGTGCAGCGGTGCGGCGTGCGGTGCCCTCAGGTCGCGGTGCGAGCAGCGGCTCGGCGGCAGCGTCAGATGGCGTCATCGGTGAGACCAGGGTCGCGGTGCGAAATGAATGCGGTGCTCGTCGCGGGGCTGGCAGGTCGCGGTGCAAGCAGCGGCGGCGTTGTTGCTGAAGCGCTGTTGTCGGCTGACGAACTGGAGTCGATGGCGTCGGTAGGCCAAGGCTGCAGTGTGGGATGAGGGCGGTGCGTCGTGTAACTTTACGAGCGGTGCCCTCGAACCACGGTGCAAGCAGCGACGTAGATTTCGGCATGGAGCGGCGTCGTCGGGGATACCAAGGCGTCGTCGTGAAGCGAGGCGGTGCGGAGTGCGGTGTCCACAGGTCGCGATGCGAGCAGCGGTTCGGTGGCGGCGTCGTCAGTGAGACCAGGGTCGCGATGCGGCATTGCGGCGGTGCCCTCTGCGGTGCCGTCAGGACACGGAGTCGGCAGCGTCGACGTCGTCTGGTTGCTTTTTCTTCTGTTGCAGCACAAAACACACAGTTCCCAGTGCTGAGGGCAGAAGAGCTTGAAGTCTTTGCTGTTCCTGAGACTTCTTGAACAGGGGGCAAGCTCTACCTCAAGCCCTTGGAGAAACTCACAAAAGTAGATTGCAGAAAGTCCAGTCCAGTCCTTTCACTGCCCAAGACAGAAACAGCCACTGCAGGCCAACACAGCAAAGCACGCAGCAAAGTGGTAGTTCCTCCTCACAGCTTTTCCAGCTCTTCTTCTTGGCAGTCTTCTTGGTCCGAAAGAGTTCTAAAGTTCAGGGGTCTGGGCCCCAATATTTATATCCCAAAATCCTTTGATCTCTTAGGCAGAGAGTGTCTGTGCCCAACCAAAACCAGTTCTGCCTTCTCTTCTGTGGCTTCCTGGCAGGAGGTGGAGACGGCATTGTCAGAGGCAGACCAGGCCCATTCAGGTGCAAGGAAATCTCCTCCCCCTACTCTAAATGCAGCTCAGGTCTATTCAGCCCTTTCCTGACCCACCTAGACTATCCGGAGCCACTCCTGCTCCCCAGCCCCTGTCATCCAAAACCCAGACAGTCAATCCACAAACCCATTAGAGGCACACTGGATGGTTAGGCAAGAAAATACCTACTTTCTACAAGTGGTATTTTCCAACATAGAATGTAAAAATCACCTTTACTAAAAGATGCATCTTTAGATTCTGAGTTCAGGCATACTAAACTTTATTTTCCTATCTTGTTCCTGGGGTCAGTTATGTTTATAAGATGTTATAAACTAATTCCCCATTCTGGCCTATGGGAACAGATAGCCTTGCAATAGTGAAAAACGAAATTGGCAGTATTTCACTATCAGGACATGCCACACACACCAGGGCATGTCCTACCTTTCACATACAATGCACCCTGCCCATAGGGGTACCTTGGGCCTACCTTAGGGGTGACTAATATGTAGGAAAGGGAAGGTTTAGGGCCTGGCAAGTGTGTGCACTTGCCAAGTCGACATGGCAGTCCCAGATTGCACACAGGCTCTGCAATGGCAGGCCAGAGTTACATTTACGGGCTGTTTGTGTGGGTGGCACAATCCAGTGCTGCAGCCCACTAACAGCATTTGATTTACAGGCCCTGGCACACTCAGTGCACTTTACTAGGGACTGACACATAAATCAAATAGGCCAGTCATGGAAACACCAATCCATAACACATTTTACCACAGGAGCACTTGCACTTTGCCACTGATCAGCAGTGAGAAAAGTGCGCAGAAACACTAAGCCAGCACCAACAGAGTCAAAACCGGGAGGTCAAAAAGCAAAAACTCAGGGCAAACACGCCAAAAGATGCCAAGTCTAACGCATGTCCCCTCCAGCTGAAAGTAGGGAGAACTACCCACCCTCCTGGGAGTTCTCTTCACTAAGGTGGAAGAACCTGGACAGACCATCTGCATTGGCATGTTCTGTGCCAGGACGGTGTTCCACCGTAAAGTCCATTCCCTGTAGGGAGATGGACCACCTTAGCAGTTTTGGATTCTCACCCCTCATTTGCATTAACCATCTGAGGGGCCTGTGGTCTGTCTGAACCCGGAAGTGAGTCCCAAACAGGTAGGGCCTCAGCTTCTTCAGTGCCCAGACCACAGCAAAAGCTTCCCTTTCTATGGCACTCCACCTCTGTTCCCTGGGGAGTAGTCTCCTGCTAAGGAAGACTACAAGCTGGTCTAGGCCCTCTTCGTTCAGTTGTGAGAGCACCGCTCCCACACCATGCTCTGAAGCGTCAGTCTGCACGACGAATTCCTTGGAGAAGTCGGGTGCCTTGAGCATGGGTGCCGTGCACATGGCGGCCTTCAGGGCATCAAAAGCCTTCTGGCAGGACTCAGTCCAGATCACCTTCTTGGGCTGCTTCCTGGAAGTCAGCTCTGTCAAGGGGGCAACAATGGTGCCATAGCCCTTAACAAACCTCCTGTAGTACCCGGTGAGACCTAAGAAGGCTCTCACCTCTGTCTGGGTCTTGGGGGGCTCCCAAGCCAGAATGGTGTCAATCTTGGGTTGTAGGGGCGCCACCTGGCCGCTTCCTACCTGGTGTCCCAAGTACACCACGGAACCCTGCCCGATCTGGCACTTACTGGCCTTGATCGTGAGGCCTGCCCTCTGCAGAGCCCTCAACACTTCACCGAGGTGCTGTGTTCTTCCCAGCTGGAACTGAACACTGCGATGTCATCCAGGTAGGCGGCACTGAAATCCTCCAGCCCAGCTAACACCTGGTTGACCAACCTCTGAAAGGTGGCAGGGGCATTCTTCAACCCAAAGGGCATCACCCGGAACTGGTAATGTCCTTCTGGGGTTGAGAAGGCTGACCTCTCCTTGGCCCCATCGGTTAAGGCAATCTGCCAGTACCCAGACGTTAAATCAAACGTGCTGAGGAACTTGGCAGCTCCCAACCGATCAATGAGCTCATCAGCTCGGGGGATGGAGTGCGCGTCAGTCCTGGTGACGGCATTGAGCCCACGGTAGTCCACACAAAACCGCAGTTCTGGAGTGGCACCGGGTGCAGCAGCCTTTGGGACCAAGACCACTGGGCTGGCCCAAGGACTGTTGGAAGGCTCGATCACCCCTAACACCAACATCTTAGAGACCTCCTCTTTAATGCTGGCCTTGACCTGGTCAGTCAACCTGTAAATCTTGTGCTTCACAGGAGGGCTGTCACCAGTGTCCATGTCATGGGTACACCAGTGAGTAACACCTGGGGTCAGGGAGAACAGTGGGGCAAACTGTCCCAACAACTGGTGACAGTCGCTCTGCTGCTCTGGGGTCAGTGTAGGGGAGAGGATCACACCTTCCACTGACCCATCGTGCTCCTTGGTAGACAGGAGGTCAAGGAGAGGTTCACTCTCCTCTTCCACCCCATCATCTGTCGCCAAGAGCATGCTCACTTCGGACCTCTCGAAGTGGGGTTTGAGGCGGTTCACGTGGAGGACCCTCAGAGGGTTCCTTGGAGTCCGCAAATCCACCAGGTAGGTGACATCACTTTTGCGCTCCACCACCTCAAACGGCCCCGTCCACTTGTCCTGCAAGGCACAAGGTTCCACTGGGGCCATGACCCACACTTTCTGCCCAGGTTGAAATTCGACCAGAGTGCGCTTCTGGTCATACCACTTCTTCATTTCTTCCTGGCTTGCTTCTAGGTTCGCCTGAGCGAGTTTCCTGAAGCGGGCAGTTTGGTTTCTGAAGGCCAGCATGTAACTAAACACATCCTGGGGAGTTTTCCTGGGAGCTGCCTCCCAGCCTTCCTTTACCAAACTCAGAGGTCCTCTCACAGGGTGACCATACAGAAGCTCAAAGGGACTGAACCCAAGAGACTTCTGTGGCACCTCCCTGTACGCAAAGAGAAGGCATGGCAAGAGGATGTCCCACTTACGCCTCATGGGTTCTGTTAGACCCTTAATCATCCCCTTCAAGGTCTGGTTGAATCTCTCCACCAGACCGTTACCTTGTGGGTGGTAAGGAGTGGTGAACTTGTAGGTTACACCACACTCCTTCCACAGGGATGTCATATACTTGGATATGAAATTGGTCCCCCTGTCAGAAACCACCTCTCTGGGGAACCCCACGCGGGAAAAGATCCCCATTAACGCCCGGCCCACCACTGGCGCCGTTATTGTCCTGAGAGGGATTGCCTCCAGGTACCGGGTGGCATGGTCCACCAAGACCAGGATGTACCTGTTGCCCATGGCTGTCTTGGGATCCAGTGGCCCCACAATGTCCATCCCTGCCCTTTCAAAGGGTGTTCCAACAACTGGAAAAGGTTGGAGAGGAGCTTTGACCTTCCTCCCACTCTTACCACTTGCCTGGCAAGTTTGGCAAGACCTGCAATGTCCATCTGACTGCCTTCGCATTTGGGGCCAGAAGAAGTGGTTGACAAGCATGTCAAAGGTCTTGTCCTGCCCCAAATGTCCTGCCAAAGGCACGTCATGAGCCAGACCCAGTAGGAAGGTCCTGAAGCGCTGGGGTACCACCAGCACATGGGCTGACCAAGGCTCAGCGACCTTAGGCTCACTATACAGGAGACCATTCTCCCAGTAGATCCAATGTGATCCGGACTGATCACCAGCTGCCTGGTCTGCAGCCTGCCGCCGCAGACCATCTAGAGAAGGGCACTCTTTCTGCTCCTTTCAGAATTCCTCCCTGTTGGGACCCCCTTCTTGCTGCCAACGGGTCAGCTCAGAGATGTCCCCCAGTTCAGCTACCTGCTCCCCTGTAGGCACCAGGGTGTCCCCCTCGAGGTCCGCCTCCTCCTGGTCAGTGGGAACATCAGGGGCTGGTTTCCCGCGCCCCTTGCCCTTACACTTGGCAGGGACTTGAGCCACTGTTTCAGGCTCCAAGTCCTCTTGATCACCCTTTCTGGCCGCCATTGACCGAGTGGACACGCATGCCCACTCTGGCAATCCAAGCATCTCCAAGTGAGATCTGAGCTCAACATCCTTCCATAAGGACTGCTCCAGGTCGTTACCTAGCAGACAATCTACAGGCATGGAAGGGTTCACAACCACCCTCAAGGGACCTGAGACCCCCCCCCACTCGAAGGGAACCTGCGCCACCATACACTGGCGCTATGAATTGTCCACAGCAATTACTTGGTGGAATGCCTCTGGGACTACCTGCTCCTCAGAGACCAGGTGACACCGGACTGAGGTCACACTGGCTCCAGTATCTCTGAGAGCCTCTACCCTTTTCCCATTGATGGTCACCCAAGTGCTGTATTTCTTTGTGTTAGGGGGCACCTGGTTTCCTGGGACCATCTCACTGTTCCCTAGTGAGACGAGGGTCATTTCTGCGGGATCCCCGCCCTCCTGTGGGTACTCCTCCTCCCCAAGCGCTACACTAGCCAACACCTTGGACTGCCCACCGGTGGGTGGCTGTGCCCCCTTAGGGCACTTGGGGTCCCCCTTCATGTAACCCACCTGGTCACATGCAAAACACTTGTGGGGGCCGGTCTCAGCAGGCTTTCCTGAAGAGACCCCTTGTTTCTTGTCTCCGGGGGGATGGGAACCTTTACCCTGGGTGTTAGTTTGGGGCCCTTTAGAGAACTCCTGTGCTTTAGCCTTGTCCCCCCCACTCTTCTGCTGGGAACCCTGCCCACCTTTGGCTGAGTCTCCCCCAAACGCTTTCTTGTGGACCCTGGTACTCACCCAGCGGTCTGCCTCCATAGCAAGCTTCCTGGGGTCAGTCAGCTTACTATCAACTAGGTGCTGGCGCAGATCTGCAAAACATAGACTAGACAAGTGCTCCCATGCAATCAAATTGTAGAGCCCCTGAAAATCTGTCACATTACTGCCCTTCACCCAGCCATCCAGTGACCTGCAAAACGAATCTACACACTCCAACCAAGTGTTGGCATCAGACTTCTTACTGGACCTGAACTGATCCCTGTACCTTTCAGGAGTAAGACCATACTTAGTGAGAAGGGCGTCCTTCATGTCAGCATAGGTGAGATTATACCCCTTACCCAAAACTATTAAAGTATCCCTTGCTTCTTCTGGAAACAGAGGCCACAATCCTGCTCCCCAATTCCTCTCAGGGACCCCATTCATGTGGATCGCTGCCTCGTAACCCTGAAACCACCTTTGTATGTCATCCCCCTTCTTGAATTCCTTGCCTACATTCTTAGGGATGTGTACAATCCTGTCTGCCTGTCCTGACTGGTTGCTGCCACCATCTGAGCTGGCTCTACTCCTCTGATCCAGCTCCTTTATCCTGATCTCATGGTCTAACATCATCCTTTTCTCCTCCATGGCTAACTTAAGCTTCTCTAGTTCTACTGTAACTCTCCTTGCTTCCCGTCCATCCTCCAGCTCCTCTGGGGACAAACTGCTGCTGCCTGGTTTAGAGGGTGCCTCCCCTCCCAAAAGCACATCCACCCTTGGAATAGCAGTGGCGGCTGGTGACATTTGAAAGTGGTGAGGGCGTAAAATTAGTGAGGGCGTAAAATTAGTGGTGGAGCACACTGCGGCGAGCGAGCTAGCCTGAACGACCTAAGGAGGGTTCGGGGGGGTTCCCCCCCGAGAAAATTTTGAAAAATGAGTGGGCAAATGGTGCATTTTCAAGACTTTCGGAAGCCACTGTGCTAAACAGAAACAGGTGAGGGCAAATACAAATATGCCCTCACCTGCAGGTATCTGCCCCCAGGAAGGTGCAGTGTGCACCTTCTGCCTGTGAGGGGAATGGCTGGGGGCGAGTCCCTGGAACCCCTGTATCTCTCTCCCAAGTGGTGTCCTCAGGGGACTTTAATTTTATTTTTCACTTTGAATGCTTAATTTGAATTTGGATGTTACTTTTGGACTTTGGTTAGGAGTATATATTTTTGCAGTATTTCATTCATTTTTTTGTATTATGTCAGTTAGAAATTGTATAAAGTCTGATTCCCTGATGTTCCTAAAGTGTTTTTTTCCCATTACAGTTCTTCTTATCAAGTTAACTCTTCCTCCCTGGACTTTGTTGTTTATCCCCGTCCCAATCACACCTGCTTAATCCCTAAACCTAAGCAGCAAGTTTCTTGTTTTCTTATTTGGATACAAGATACATATAAAGTTTTATGTTGAAACTAACTAACTTTATGTGTTGTTATTCTTTTGTGTGCAAGGTTATAGATGTTTGTGGGTGTGTTGTTAGAGGTAATGTTTAATAATCCAGTCTCCAACATAAAGACTACATTATTCTCATACACCCACCTTCTTGTGAAAACACACATGAGATAACACACAAGTGTAAGGTAAGTAGGTAATTAACAATAAAAGTTTTGCATATAAATCAAGAGTGTTGAGAAGTGTGATTAGAAAAGTTGGGGCATATTATCTGAGTATTGTCAATGGGTGGTGGGTAAAATTCTTCATGTGGGTGATGGTTGCTGTCCATGCCTTAATGTGGTTGGGTTGTAGGAGCTCCATGTGCATGGCTATACAATACAGGGCCAACATGAGGTTGCGGTTCTCGCTAAGAAGTGGAAGTAGGTAGGTTTGTGGAGGGTGCATGTGGGTAATTGGTAGGGCTTGTCGGTGGATGGGCCATGCAGGTTGGTGCTGCTCTCTAGCTAACTGAGGAGCTTGACTTGGCCCTGTAGCTTGACATCTGTGTGATATGGCCTGGATCATCTGCATGCCAGGGCGTTCCACCTCCCACCTTCCTCCCCGACACATGTAGATGTTACCAGTGCAACTTCATGATGTCTCAGAGACTTTTCTCAATGCACTTCAAGACATGGATCTGTCTTTCAATCAACCTTGGGAGCTGTTCTATATAATATCTATCACCCGGAGCCCACTCAAACACATCGTATAGATAACAAGGGTTCAAGGTGCAGACAGACAAACTCTCTCCTAATGCTAAGGAGACCACACTATGTTACAACTACTGTGTACCCTGGTCTTTATTCTCTAGCATAGTCGTCTACTTTGTATACGTACACTTTGATTTTCTGTCATTTTGTTTTTTACTGGGTGATCGCTTAGGACACTGAACAGCTTCACCTCTGTGTTTTGAATTTCAAGCATTATTTTATGATTTTTTTAAATCAAAATTCACTTTGACTTGCTTCTGTCTCAACATTTTTTGTGTTTGGTAATTGGATTAGGAAAGCCATTTTGTTTGGGGGTGGATCCCCTGGCTAATGGCACATGTTCATCTAAGTTTTCTTTTGGTCAAAAAAAAGAATCTATAAAAAAAAGGTAAGACATCTGCAGTCTTTTTGTAAATTATGCATGAGTGAACCATTGTTCGCTATGTATACTCACAAAGGTAGGTAGACCTTCCGGTTTTTTTCTGAAGCTTGCCAAAGTGGGTGTAAGCCTGACGTCTGGTAGTAAATCATTATAGAAACGCAGTGTTTAGATAGAAAACGAGTTACGAAGGTTATATTTTGGAGCTAAAAGCTTGAGCTTTGACCAACTACGAAGCTGCCTACAAGAAACCAGCTTCTCGATGCTTGAGGCCAGGTAACTTGGTGCCTGTGGCTGGGGCGCCTGTGTATAAGGCACAGTGCCTTGAAGGAAATACAGTGTTTCACAAGAAGCCAATGTAAAGATCAATGAGCTGCAGAGACGTGGTCCTTGTCACTTACCCCTTGTGTGGCCTATCCAAAAGACTGCTATTCCTGAGCAGAGGGCATTACAGTAGTGAAGTTCAGAATAAAATGCAACAACTACTGCCAGCACAGGTAAAGGATCTGTGTGCATTTGCAGGCTGTTATGTCTGTGCGTTCTTTATCTAGCTACATATGCTGTGTACTGAAAGTCTGTACGCCAGGGTCAGGAAGTCCTCGTGAGTAGAGCGAAGTGTGCACATGGCTGGCTTGAGCTGCACATTCATGCAGGCCTTTATATCAGTATGTACATTCTCCTCCTTTTCTTCAAGTTCTCATTGCAGTCAGACAGAGCATTTGTCATTGTTCCCTGGGGAACAAGAGGATCCCTGCGAGTAGAGGCCAGTAGTGGTTCTTACTATGGTGATGCATATGGCACCAGGCCAGTCGTGTGATGCAGCCCCTTCTAATGGCAGTTGTCACAGTAACCGAGCAGAACGACCACCGACATCAGAAAGTGTGCACACTGTCAATGCCTTCCCTTCTCAGGGCTTCCTTTTTAGGTTGCAGCCTACCAGACATCACAGCTGTCTGGGTTGGTAACGACACCCTGGGGACATTCAGAAAGTTGACATAGGAATGCATTCCGCTCGTTGTTTACCATTGGCTTTGTGGTTTGTAACAGACATTTTCTGGCTTTCTATTTGGTGGCTTTATTTGCTTTAGACTGTCCCGCTCAAGCTCGTCCCTCCCATTGCCTAAACCTTGTTTACTGTATTCTTCTTCGAACCCGCTTTCTGTAAAAAGGCCTTTAAATCGTGTTCTTATCTTGTCACATTTGCTGTGCATTCAAAGATAGAGGTCAAATATCAGGCTGTGTCTTCCAGGGAGCTTGGTGTTTATTTTTCTTTCTCTGACTTCAAAGTGAGAGGATTTATGTACCAATCATTCTGGCTACTGGGGGCTGCTTGAGGAATGCTGTACAATGTTATTTTTTTTCTTCTAGCACACAACAAAATTTAAATGTCTGTAAATGAACTGTGCTGACGATCAAATCAATACATTGTGTGATGACATTTCCACACATTATCGTTTGTGCGCTGTATACTTTTAACAGTAAAACTGTATGTATGTGAGTTAATTGAAGATGTGTTGTCTGTAATAGCAGTACGCTACCATACCATGCATACTCCATGTTACCCCACTCCACTCTACTGTGCACCACTCCATGCCACTGCACTTTACTCTGCACCACTCAGCACTACGCCACCCCATTCCACACTATGGCACTGCACTCTTATCTGAACCACTCCACTCTAGCCTCTCTACTCTACACCTCTCCATTCTACTCTATGCCAATGCACTCTACCCCACACTACTCTACTATGCACCACTGCATTCTTCGCCACTGCACTGTACACGACTCCACTCTATGCCACCCTACTCTGCAACAGTGCACCCTATGCCACTGTACTCTACGCCAATACACTCTACTCTGTCCCACTACACTGTGCGCCAGTGCACTCTATGCCAATCTCTCCTATGCCACTCTAATCTATTCTGCACCACTGCACTCTACTCTAAAACAATCTACTCTACACCACTGCACGAGGCACCACTGCACTCAGTGCCACTCCATGCTATGCTACTGCACTCTGTGCCAACGCACTCTAAACCATTTTACTCAAAACCAATACACTCTATGCCAATCTATTCTGCACCACTGCATTCTATGCCACTATACTCTATGCCACTGCACTCTGTGCAATTGTACTCTGTCACTGCACTCTATGCAACCCTAATCTACTCTGCATCACTGTACTCTACGCCACTGCTCTCTACGCCGCTCTACTCTGTGCCACTGAACTGTACGCCAATGCACTCCACACCACTCTACTATACACCACTACACTCTATGACAGTATACTCTGCAACACTGCACTCTCTGCCACCTTACTTTATGCTACTCTGTAGCATACTCTATGTCACTGCACTCTGTCACTCTACTCTGCATTGCTCCACTCTATGCCACTGCACTGTACGACAGTCCACTCTAATCTACTCTCCACCACTGCCCTCTATGCCACTCTAATCTATGCCACTGCACTCTACTCTGCACCACTCTACGCCACTGTACTGAACTCTATGCCCCTACACTCTACACCACTCCAATTTGTGCACCACTGCACTCTGACACTGCACTCTACGCCTCTTCCACTCTGCACCACTCTACTCTATGTCAGTGCACTCTACCCCACTCTACTATTCAACACTGCACTCTTTGCCACTGCACTCTTTACCACTCCAGTCTAGGCCACTCCACTTTACACCACTCTATTCTGCAACACTGCACTCTATGCCAATGCACTCTACACCACTACTCTATACCACTCCACTATACCCTGCACCATTCCACTCTACATCACTTCACTCTACTCTGAAACAATCTACTCTACGCCACTGCACTCTACACCACTCTACTCTACTCTACTCTGCTGCACTTCACTCTATGCCACTGCATTCTATACTGTCACTCTATGCCACTGCACTCTGCGCTACTCTACTCTAAACCACTGCACTTTATGCCAACTTACTCTACACCACTTTACTCAAAACCAATGCACTTTACACCACTGCACTCTATGCCAATCTACTCTGCACCACTGCACTTTACACCACTTCACTCTGGGCCACTGTACGATTCTTCACACCACGATACTCCAGTGGGGAATGAGTTTTACGTCGCAATCGAGTCCAGCTGACATAAGGGCGTTCAGCCCATACATCATTCACCCAATCATCCCCCTATTAATTCATCCATGTTTCCATCATACACTGCATTAATCTGTTTATGCATACATCCATCCACCCTTCTAGAGACTCTCCCATTCACTCAACCCCCCACCCATTCCCTTCCAAGCACCCTGCCAGCAGACAATGAGGGCACTCAAGCCTTGGGTCAGGAGATGATTCTAAAAATGAGAATACATCACTACAGGGGATCGAACCAGTTCGACAATGCACTTAAAAGTGTCCCTTCCTGAGAGAGGACCCTGATGTCAACTTGTAATGCAAATTTAATTTGTCTAGTTCATCAAAAGGCAGACGCTCGGGGTTTACTTCATATCATATGTCCTGCGCCAGCACGTAGAGCTTCCAAGGTAGGTAAGAGAATAGAAAACTCATGAGGCGAGTATCAGCCCACGCTGGAAGTAACTAAATAAACATTACTAGATGGCAAGCAGCGTTCATGGGATGCACAGTTTAGGAAAAAGATGCTGTCAATTAACTATGTGCTGCGGCATCAATTCACCCCCAGTCAAGAGATCTGGGTTAAATCCATCATTCTTTTGCTCACTACGCCAAACCAGTTTGGACCTAGTCATATGCAAATCAGTCTTTACCCTGCTCTCATGGAAACAGTCCAGCCCGAACTGCCAAGCCGGGTCCCCCTGGACCAGAAACAAGCATCCTGGGACCGGTTTCGGGGTAACACCCCTCATCAGCCAGGATAGCTAGAATCCAGTGGAACAGCAAGCAAGGGACCCATTTCTGGGCACACCCATCCCACTTAGGGCGAAAAGTGCTGTAGCAATTAACTATGTGACAGAATTTGTAACATGGTCTACGCTCCTTTTCCCCAAACCCTGAGATATGTGCAGCAGGAATAAATTCAAAGTTCCAGAAAATTAATAAAAATGAAAAAAAAACACAAAAAGTGTAACTGTTTGTAAGCCAACTAATGCGGTCCACATGTGGCCAGATTTTAGGGCACAATGTTACTTCTTACCTGTGATCGGCACCACCTTTCCTAGTGCCGGTAGCATGTTCTGTAAGGGCACACAGAGCGCTGAGAGCAGGCATGCCCCGCACAAGAGAGGCAGCCCCAGGGGAGCCGGCAGGTGAGAGTTGGCCAGTAGGAAAATTGAAAACACGAGGTGACGGCTATTCCCAATTCCACTCACGCACAATGCCATCACTGGCGTCATCACGTAACTCTGTAGGAAGCATGACCAATCACTGTGTAGCATTATAATACACCCATAGAGTGATTGATCATGTCTTTAGTGATCTCACCTCTGTGCTGCCTTCAAAGCCAGGCTGCGGGGACAGGTTATCCTTACCCAAACTAATCCAGGCTTTGCTCTCATGCTTTTTATACTTAAAGCTGCATGACAGCAAAGCAAGGATTGGTGGGGACAGGTGTACCAAGTGCTCTAAAGGAGACCAGGAGGGCTGTGCTGTGTTGCCCCTTGCTCCATAATAGAGTGCTGGTCCAAGGAAGGAGTGCAGTGCACTTGTCAGGTTGGCCACAGTTCGAGACCTGTCCAATTTGACTTGCGCACTGGGTTTCAGCTGCCAGCATTGCCAAACACCCACATTAGCCACCCTCTTTGACTTGTTAACCGCCGCCTCAGGAGCAAGCCTAATTCACGGAGTGAGTAGCCAGGTGCCCAGTCTTAGGAAAGGACTTATTTAAAAAATGAGGCACTGGGCACCTCACATGGAGGAGCAACACCCCTTCCACCCTTGAAGAGGAACCGCCCCTGCGATTCTCCACTCTATGATGCTCTACTCCATTAAACCCTGCTCCACTGACACTCTATTCCACTCTATGCCACTCCACTCTACAGCACTCTACTCCACTCTATGCCATTCTATGACTTTACTCCACTCTATGACACTCTACGCAACTCCCTCTATGCCACTCATGCCGCTTTACTTCACTCTATTCTATGACACTCTACTCCACTGTACTTCACGCCATGCCACTCCGACACTCTTTGACAACTAACTTCGCTCCACGCCACTCTACTCTGCAACACTCTACTAGACTCTACGCAACACCCTCAATGCCACTCCACTGTGCTCTACACCATTACACGACACTCTATGCCACTCCACTCTACGACACCCTCCTCCACTCTGACAGTGTACTCCACTCTACACCACTCAACTCTATGGCCCATCCACTCCTTGACACTCCACAACACGGTACTCTACTCCATGACACCCCACTTCACTCCTCCCCATGCCACTGAATTCTACTGTACACCACTCCACGCCACTCCTTAACACTCCACTCTACTCCACTTTATGCCACTCCACCCCACTAACTTTTAGCCATGCTAAATAGCAGCCACTTTGGTGTACAACATTGCTAAAACATATTGGCAAAGCCAATAGCTTTTGCATAAGGCGAGACCTATTGGCTTTGCCAATGCTTGTTTTAGTAGAGCAGAGTTTGCTGAACCCTGGAGTATTGCAAAAAGGAGGGAGGGGGCGAGAGAAGAAGCCAGAACAATGAACATGTGTTGAAAATTAAGTTGAGGGGGAGTTGAAACTTCATACAATGTCTGTGGGGTCTCTGTGGAGGATGTCTGTATCAGCCTCCATATCCCCGGAGACAAATGCAGTTAACACTGCAGAAAACATGGCTTAGACTCTAAACTTGGGTAAGGTTTGTATTAAGTTTGGAAAGAGCCAAAAGTGAGAGCACCTTTCGATTCCGTCAACTGTGCTGCTGCATGAAGGATCCCTCTCAAGGGAGTGAGGGTGGCCTCTGGCATGCCATTTAGCAGGCTTCTCCTATGTGAGAGAAAATAGGGCTTAAACTGTGATTCTGAAGTCTTCTCTTGTCAGAAAGGTTTCTTTTTTTTCAGGAGAGACATTTGAAAATAAGCTTCTTTGGTCTTCTTGGCAATGCGCTCTTTGAGTGTGAGGTTCGAGCTGAGGGTGGATCCGTGGGATATGGCCTGCTCTGTGAGTTGGGGTGTGGCAAACTTAAGGAACTTGGTCTTTATGGTGTTTATCAGGTACTTTGTTGACATCTAAGTTTGGATGCATTCAAGGCAGGCTTTGAGTGTCTGTGTTTCGTTGGTTGAGGAGATTTTGAGAAAGAGTTCGGTCTCGTTATCATACTGATGGATCTAGAAATTGCTGCCGGCAACGTTTGCACCCAAGGGCACCATATAAATAATGAACGTCATGGGTGACAGGAAGGAGCCCTGCGGGTTATTTTTCAAGATCTTCTCTAGCCAAGCCTCTTTCCCTAGACTGCCCGGTGCCTTTCATTATAGCCAATGTTCGGCACAAGCCTTCATCGCTACTCACTTACTCTCCTCGTATGGGCTTCAGTTACTAGTGTCCTTTGCGACTAGGCATCTCCCTACCCTCTCGCACCCTAAATGGTTGCTTGCTAGCATTTGCATGTGTGCTGAAGGGGTAGTGGGGGCTCATCCGCTGCTAGCAAGATCAAAGCAGGCCTCGTTCTAATCTGTGAAAACCGCTCATTCTGGATACAGCATATTCAGGGTAGAGGGTTGACAAGACAATGCTCAAACTCACAACCAAAGGTGTGAGCAGTATTGACATAAACTATGATTTAAGAGACATCATTGCTCATGGAAAAATGAATTTGGACCCTATACTCAAATCTATTATTCTACAGATAATTGGGCGGGAGCTCTGTGCACAGATGTTGTTGTGAGTTAATAATGGGAGCCAGAACGATCAATTTATGATTAGTTTCCCTTACTGTAGGGGATTCCTGCTGGTTGACCCATTGTATTTGCATTTCAGGTCTAACCTTACAAAAGTAGATAAAACCTCTTTCCCAAAATAATTAGGTTCTTTTTTAAGCAGTTCATTCAGAATCAAGTTAACCTTAAATCTCCATCAAATGTTCATCCTCTCTCAAGTCGTCACCTTTGCAAGCCTCTTTCGCGTTCCCGCATGGCACCTTTCATCTTCACCACAGCCTGGCAGTAGCCCTCATCGTTGACTTCTAACTGTGCAGCACACCTGGATGTATCCCATCTCTGCTTCCGGTAAGGGCTGAATACTCCTCTCTTGAAGCAACACCTTGTCAAAATGCAACCACCTCATTGCTGCAATCTGCAAGGCGTGCCTCTCTTCAACCTTCTTTTCATTGGCACTGCTAATCCCATCCTCTTCCCTTGCAATCTTGTCTTCTGGTCCCGCACTACCCCATCTAGTCTCCCACTGCTGTCATACCCTCTACCAATTCTCATCTTAGACCCCCTCCAATTATTTTCCTGCCTCTAACTCCTCATAATTACGGCCCTCTACCCTAGTGTGCCCAGTGCCCAACTCTTGTCTCTATTATATACCTTTCGCCTGTATGGCACACTGTTGCTCTGTAAGTAGGCCCACACTATATGAATCTCATACATACATCTCCTGGGATTTGGCGAAAGAGGCTTTGAACGTGCCCCACTATATCCGACGGGTATCTTTTTGTGCTGCTGCTCTGATTTCTCAGGCTGTTTTCAAAGACAGCCAGACAGTGCCTAGCAGATGTTCAGCCCTTTAATAGTGAGTGAGTTAATTCATTCTTATGTTCATTCTCAGGAGGATCTTCTCCCCTCTCTCTCAGTGGCACTCTCCACCTCGTTCCCTAGGTGTCTACACGTTCTGTACTCTTGCAGTCTTGTGCCTGTTGGATACCATTGGTCGTTCTCTGATATTACAATGTTATAAACATTATAAGGTTGTCAATCTTCCTGTGAGTGGCACTTGATGTAAATGTGATTCTGGTCAAGCGGTTGACGGCTTCACGGATCGTGCTTTAATTCTTTCAATTCTTCCTATCCACGCTCTCCTGGTAATGCTCATCAGGGTGTGAAGGTAGCATCTGTCCACTTTATGAAAGAGGAGATCTGCAGAATGAATAATCAATGAAAGCTAAGCAGGATGTGTTTACAGCAACCGAGAAATCAATAGGGAGATGAGCCTGGCGGTGTCAGATGCTGTTTCATATGCACAGAATGTGTGTCATTCGCCTTACAGTAAAGATGCTTACATACATGTCCTGCGTCTGAGCGCTATCTGAGATCTGCCTGTACACAACATGAAGACTTCAAAGAACAAAATGCACTTGAGAGGCCAAGGAAGCATCTGGAGAGGAAGGGAGTGGGGGAAGTGGCCACTGCAGTCCCTGGGACCTGCTGAGAAAAAAGGCCAAGATTACAAAAGTCTGACAAAGCAATGATCCACACAAGTAGGAATAAGGATAGGCAGGACTCAGTGATCTAAGTTGGTGGGATTCTAGGGATTTGGGCAGGAAGTGCTCCATTATCAGACCAGGCATGAACACAGTCACCCAGGATCGGTCCGGCATGGACATAGTGTCCGTATGGTATGCAACCATCCAGCATAGCCAGAGAGATCAGAGAATAGCTCATTTTTAGAGCCAGAAATAAATAATAGAGAATGTTTATGTAGAGAAAGGTCCTCCTATGAAATAATCTGGTCAATCAATGACAGTGAATGCAGAATCTGTAGAAGAGCAAGCCACTGCCCCTGAGAGAAGAGTGCTGCAGAATACGGGCCCTGCACGATACAACCACGTGGAGTCGAATGGCACGAACATGCAACTCAAGCAACACCAGGCGGCCATCTTGTTTGAAGTGCACTTGATTATGTACCTTACTTTCTGGCCAATAGGTTATGTTGGCGTATGGAAACACCATGTGCTGAGGAGTACTCCTCTCCTGACTACTCTCCTGGAGCATGCTTGGCAAAGGGAATGGCATAAGTGGCCTGAACCCAATGTGGGTAACTGTGACATGCAGCACACGCTGCACAAGAAGCTCACTGGGAATCCTATCACAATAGGTTCTGATACCCGCCTAAGCTTTTAAGCATGCTAAGGAGCACGTATATCTAAATTACCCGTCGAAGTTTGTTTTTGCATTGGACTTTTATTGCCCTTCATACTGTGTCTCTATATCTGTTCTATAAGGCATGTTTGTGTATGTAATGTATATTTTTGTATCTTTTGTGTTCATTCTATTTAATCACTATGACATTGACCTCTTGATGCATCGCCGCCCAGGCTCTAAGTGACTCCTTCCTCTTCACAAAATGACCCCTGAGAATTAAATGTACTTACATTCACCTATAACTGTCCAACTCTAAACCTCTGAACTATTTATACCTCTACAATTTGCAAAGCTTTACCTGGTTCTTATGTAAATGGAGTATCTGCATCACTCAGACTAACTGTATTAATGGGTTTTACTTTAACAACTTAATCCATTCAGAAAGTTGTATTCCTCATTTCAACTAGGCCATCTGGACTAACTTACCTGAAAACAATAATTTACTAAAGGGATTGGCTATAATTCAAGCACAGTGAACTGATGACAAAGATTTATCTCACAACCTAACTTATTCCAAAAGATAGAATACACATATATAAGTACACAAGGTTGCAGCCCATGGTTTGCTGGGAACTCACTCTCCTGGTGTGCCTAGTGCATCCTAGTGCATCCTTCAGGAAGCTGAAGACTTGCTTTGACAACTTAACAAGCACCTATTCTTTATTTATTTAATTTTTTTAAACTCTTTTTATTAACACAAAGTTTATCAATACATTGAGATACACATTTTGCATGTTCAGTACATGACAATTTAGTATCATACAATCGCGAGTCTGGGCTGCCATAACGTTTGTGAAGTTTGCAATTTGATTATTTATCACCAGAGGATATTCAATGCGCTGTTCTTCTGTACCATATGGGTTCTCGCGGGGGTGGCAACAGACAGTACCCCCCCTCTTGTCTCCCTCCGGACCTTAGTGTACCAGCAGGGGTCTTTCCCCTCCCTCTTCCACCTCAAGTCCATAGAAGCTCAACCAGGGGGACCAGATTTTAAACACCTTTTTCGGGCTTCCTCTCGCCTTGTATGTCACCCTTTCAGCAACCATATACAGATCTAAGCTTGATCTGCACTCTGCAAGTGTCAGGTGATTGGTTGCGCCCTAGCATCGATCCACCTCTCTCTTTGCCACCAGCCAAACTCCTATTCTTGATTGTTTTGCTTGTCTTGCTGGTCTGGGTCTTGAGTGATGTATTCTGCCTAAACTATGCTAAGCTTGTACTTTGCAGAAAGTGTGGCTAAATGTAACTCTCATTTTTGATGTAGTCTGCATTGATAAAACATGGCCCTGCACTTTCCCTTGGAGCTGAATCTAAACTGCTTGCAATGCCCCAATTATTTGTGTCATAGGCTATGTTAATGTCACATGGCAATAGTGTCAAGGTTTCCATGGAGATGCCGTGTAAAGGAGCCATATCTAGGACACTGAGCGAAGCACGTGACCACCGTGGGTCCATCCGGAGGCTGTCTGTAGCGGTGATACCTCCTTTTACCTAACTAAGTTCCTTGTAAATCCTGTCCCATTTCTTAAACATGCATTGTCAAAGTCAATGGGTGTGGCATTGGCTGCTAGCCTTTTAGCACTGCCAATGCTGATTTTGTTTTGCCATGGTTATTATAAAACTTTGTTGTTGGTGGAGCTGCCGGACATTTGCCAAAATAAAACAAGCATTGGCAATGCCAATAGGTCTTGGCAATGCCTGAGCTATTGGCCTTGTCGGTGTGAATGTCTTATAGCCATGTTGTCTAGCAGCACATCTGCTGTTCAGCATGGCTGAAAGTCACTAAAAGTCCAGAATCACAGGATGTTGAGCCGACAGTGAGTCTCTTCATCCCCATGTTGAGTTTATTGTCCTGTCCCTCCTAACACAAAAATGCGCTATGATGTGGCCTGCGCTATCTGCATCATATCGTTGTTCAGTGACTTTTAGACATGCTGAACAGCAGATGTGCTGCTAGACAACATGGCTAAAAGACATTCACATTGACAAGGCCAATAGTTCAGGCATTGCCGAGATCTATTAGCTTTGCCAATGCTTGTTCGACGTTGACAGGGTCTTGCTGAACAAATGTGGAAGTGATAGTGAGAAACTGTTGAGGAGCTTTAAAGTGAAGTGAGGAATTGGCGTAATGACCAGACCTGCCGACAGGGGAACTAGGGAACCAGGCTCGAATCTCGGGTTTGGCTGAACAATTTGTGATTCTGGGCAAATCACTTATGCTTCCCTCTGCCTACAACAATGAGTGTGTCATTGTGTAATGTAACTGGAGAGCACTAAAGTGCTCCAATACCATCAGCTGGTGTTAGCACTATGGCAAGATGGAGGACGGAATAATCGCTCCAATACCATTGGTTCGTGCAACAACAAAAAAGCAGCAGTGACTAGGGAGGTAGTGGGGGGAAGGGGTCTAGTAGGGAAGCAGCAGGGGATGGGGAGATGGGCAAGCAACAATGGGAAAAAAAACCTTAATTGAAGCAGGATCAGCAACAAAAATGAAAGTGTCATTATGTAATGTAACTGGTGAGCACTTAAAGCGCTCCAACTTGTGTTCACGCTATGGCAAGACAGATGACGGAGCGAGTGCTCCAATATTATCGGATCGTGCAAAAAAAAAAAACAAGTGATGTTTGTGTTTTAACAACTTTTTAATAGATGCATTTGTTTTTGTAGTCAAATCAATAGATCATGGCTCATGCCAGACCTAAAAAGTGAGTGCAGGAGTTGACACATCTATGCAGATATTTGGCATCTTTTACATGAGTCCAAAATGCATTATATAGAACTCACCCAAACGAGAAGGACAACAAATTATTCATAAACTGCCAGTTACCCTAATCGGGATCTGGAAATGTGTGAATTACAGAAAGTCTAGGAGAAAAATCAACTGGGAATCCCATAGGGCTGTTAAAATTGCCCTCACCCACTAAATAGTGGCATGCTTCATCATAGGGCCTCTTCTACACCCTGGCGCAGACCAACGCTCGGGGTGGAGCGCATGTATATTTTTAGAAAGAATTTTACATGAAAGGGATCCCAATTGCAGAAAGAGAAAAGTGTTAAAACTGTCAAAGCAGGAGCCCCTCTTCTTATTTATTCTGCCCCCGCCTCCCCCCCGCAGGATTAAAATATATTATTGAGCGGGTGTATCGGAGCGACTATATCTCCATCACCCTGTCCGCTAGTATCAACATGTTTCGGCCTGTTCCTATCGCCCTGGTGGGTCGTCGGCCTTCTTCAGGATCCAGATCTCTTGGGAAAGACCTAATCCCTCCTAGTTAACTACACTGAGTGGTAGGGATAGATATACGGCAATACTTGCCTTTTGGTAGACACACTCTTGAAGCATACCTACAAAAATAAAGAATATAAATCTCATCATTAATTATGTATTCTTTCATCAGTCAGGATTACCTCCTTTAATGAAACTATTGATCTTCACATTTAAATAATAAAAACCTGATTTACAAAAACCTCTCACCAAAATGTGGCACCCAACACACTGTGAATAGTGAGACACTCATCTTGAATTCAACTGAAGCCATCTACAGTCATAAATATAAAATACAAAGTTAACTTCTTTACCCGAGTCTCATTATTGCTGTTCCAAACCTGGGGCCAGAGTGGGAATGTCGCCATTTAGTCAAACTCTGCAAACAAAGGCATTTAATAGAGAAGAACTTCTTTTTTGTGTGAGGATAGTGAATCCTATGACTTGTGTCAGACTCCTTCTTTGTAACTCATGTCTTATGTTAATCCTTTCACCTCTGTCTATTTGTGCATCTCCAAACCCAATCTTTTGCAATTTAAATAACCACTATAGTTCACCGGTCTCTAAGAGCATTAACTCATAACAGTGGTTCGGAGCTTGGGGAGTATTGTGATTTTGATGCCCCTTACTCCACCTAGCCAGTTCATGTGCCAATCTATGGCAATTCAAATGGCCGCTGTAGTTCGCCGGTCTCTGAGAGCATTATATCACAGCTTTGGGAGTGAAGTAATTGTACTGCCCCTTACTCTGCCTGGCTCGTTCATGTGCCCATATGTATAGAACTAAGTATTTATTCCAATGTACACCGCGGTCACAAATTCTAATATTAGTGTAACTGCATGTCCCTCCAAACCTCCAAACACCCACGCCCCACATACTTTTTCAAGGTGCTGCGTCTCATACTTTTATTTCTCCTTGTTTTTGCTTTTTCTATGTGTGCTGCATTCTGCAGCACACATAGAAAGAACAAAACTCCATTATTGATTCTATATGCGCAGAAGGGACACCTTCCTGCGCATAAACAATTATTCCCTGCAATCCAGGCACCCTTGCACTATAGTGCAAGGGTGCCAGCATTGGAGCTAGGCAGCTAATTTTATCTTCAGCACTAGGGAAAATACAGGAGTGAGCCATATTGTTGTAAATACGGCGCATACCTGCGTTTTGGAGATGGCAGCGCGAGGCGCTGCCAAATTTGGTACAGCTCCTCGCGCCGACATTTAATTGTAAATATCCCCTAGATTCTTTCGGGCAGCTCTGCAGTCACAGCAATCTTCTAAAATGGTCCTACTCTTGATGTCTGATAACTGCTTTCTCTGGGATGGTGCTGTCTTCCTGATGTCATGGGATCACGATCCAAAGCCACCGGACACAGACTGGGGCCCAGATTTACTAAGGGCCTGCGTTGCATCACAAGGCAACTCAAGCGCTTTAAAAAATATATATATTTATTTTTATTAACATTTGGTGAACAAAAACAAGTATACAGTAGATCAGCTCACATCTCAGTGAAGGTGGTTTATTACGCTTGAGTTGGTATTTAACATTAGTATAGGTAAACACAGTTTGAAGACAATCATTTGCATGTTTAAAGGCATTGCAAGCCCTTAAATGGGATTTATTGGGCCACGTAAAGCTACCTTGCGTGGCTATGCGTGGTTTAGTAAATCCAAGGTAACGTGCGGCACAGAATTTCACTGCCTTGTGTTACCATGCGGCAGAGATGTGCTCCATGGGTACAGTGTGGGCTTTCCTATGCATGACCCATGGAGTTTGGCGCATTCTCACATTTACAAAGAGTTATAAACCTGGGAATGCGTCAAAATGGTATGCCTCTCAGACCCAGGTGTAATCAGAAAAAATATCGTTATTTTTCTGCATTACTTCCTTTTTCTATGTGTGATACATTCTGCATCCTACAAAGAAAAAGGAAAATGCCTTTAAAGATTGTTTTTGTGTAGGAAGTTACCCCTTCCTGCACAAAAACAGCCCTGCTCGTAATGCAGGCACCCTTGTACCATGGTTCAGGAGTGCCTGCGTTGGCGCTGGGCAGCATACAGTGTGCCAGCACGAGGCAGCAGAAATGTGCCATCTTTGTAAATATGGATCATTTTTTATGTCATCTGTTGCATAAAATGTTAGTGAATCTGCCCCTCAGTGACTTAGAATAGCAGCTAAGTGAAAGTTATCGCCTGCATACCATTATGGTATAAGCCCGATACAAGAAATATGGACTTTTGATTCTTTGTAGAGCAGTTATGGTCTAGAGAGGACTAGTTGTTAACCTTGACAGACTAATGACTACTCGTCTCCATGTAAGACTTCAGGGCCAGTCCCTGCTTAGGGCACATCCCCTGCTGGACATCACTGCAGGTAAACATGTTTCTAAAGCTGCTGCTCTGCATTAATTCTCCAACACAGCCCTCCTAACTAAGCAGTGAAGAAAAGGCCTTTTGCTGACCTTTCATTTGAGGAGGGGTTCTGGAATACTGTGTATATTTTCCTGGCTTTGCTTATTTCTGTTTATAAGCACCTTGATTAGTTCTGTTTTTTGTCACTGCACAGTCCCCACTCAGCTGCAGCCCCTGATTGCAGAGATCTTCTTACATGCCTGTGCTGTGCAGGGCCAACTTTAGCGCTGTTGGCGCCCGGTGCAACAATCATTTTTTGCGCTCCCCCTCATGACTTCCCCCTCGGATTCCCTCATGACCACCGGGCAAAAGTGCCCCTCATCTCTCCATAGCCTCTCTCTCACATGCATCTCATTTGTTTTAAAGCACTGATAAAGGCTGACTTTACTAATAAGAATGTATAACTACCCAAACAAACCCTTTTCAACAACATTTGGAATACATAATTAAAGACTAGGGGAAAAAACATAGGGCCTTGTTTATGAAAAGTGTTGCATCGCTGGTTAAAAACACTGATGCGACACTTTTCGGTGTGCCCTCCTTGCGACACCATGGATGTGCCATATTTACAGTACGGCGCTTCATGTTGCAAGGATTGACCAGATACGTCTGGAATCCTGAAGTATCTGGTGGCGCAGTAATGACGCATTGATGGAGTGTGTCGGAAGACAGACGCAACTTCAGCAATGTGTCATTACACATGGGCGAGTCCCATGTAAAAGGGCCTGCGTCAGTTCTTACGTCTGCTGTGAAGCAGGTGTAAGGATTTGACGCAGTGAACTCGTAGAAGTGGTGCAGTGAAATCTCACCACTTCTACGAGCCTTTTTTACGGGACAACGTCCACCCTGCATACATTAGACCTGACACAGTTATAATGTAGCGCAGGGGTTTGCAAAGTGACGCATTTGCCTAGATGCGTCACTTTGCAAATATGGCGCAGTGTGGCGCATTGTTTACGCTGCCGCAGTGTTCCAAACAAATGACGCAGCGGCGGTGTAAGACCTCATAAATAAGGCCCATAATGTCCTAACCTATCTTAGTCAGTTTGCATGCAGCTCTTTGATGACAGTTCGCTACAGTCACTGTTCTATATTAGGGCTGTATATTATGAACTAAGGTGACCAAAGGATCTCAGTGACAAAAGCAGTAATCCACTCAGCTATACACATGAAATACAGATCTGTGATCTGCACTGTGAGAGTTCTTTGCAGCAGGCATATTAACCCTCTGCGCTACTTTATGGCAAGTAAAAACTGCCATTAGGCAAAACTTGGATCTCTTTCTCTAGCAGGAACATTATCACAAGTTATCTTGACATTTTTATTGCTGCCTGAAAATTGGACGCACAAGGAACTATGTAGCAGGTGTTTTTAAATCATGTTATTGTAAACACAGCGCCTCCTCCTCCCCCTAATGTCAGCGCACCCCTCCCCAGGTAGGCGCCCAGTGTGGCCGCACCAGCCGCACTGCCCTAAAGCCGGCCCTGGTGCTGTGAGGGATCCCACTGTACCCCAGCTGCTTCTGTGATCTTGCACAAGCACTGGACGTCGGTCAGGAGCTGAGGGCTGCATTGAATCAGCAGCAAAGAGCCACTGACCGGTGAGTGATGCACTTGTGTGTAAGCAGGAGCCCAGCGCTGGCTGGCAGGGCGCTGCTTCTCTGCACGTCATTAGCTCGCCCTGATTCCATTATTTAGCGCGCGTTTCTTCCACGTGCAGGTTCAAGCAGTCACTGCTGCCCTGTCTCCAGTCTTGGAAAGCAGCACCTAGGGTCTTAAACACGCACTGTCTTCATTACAGAGCACGCCTGTCCATGCCTGACTTCAGCTCAAGAATAGACTGTAATTGGGGTTGAGTTGAACCACATGGCCTCCCATCGAAGCAAGGAGGTAGGCTGGATATGGCTCCTACATGGATGTGACGTTTATTATATTGTGTATTTATTTATGAATTGTATTATATGGTGCAAACTCCACCCACCCAGGTTCCATTGCATATGTACTAAAACTCAGTCAAATACGGACTGTGGCATATTATAAACAAATGCAGTGTAATTATTCAGATCGTAGTGAATTTTGCAGGCAGGCATAGCCAATGAAAGGTACAGATAAACCAAGATGTATAGGAACAAGTTAAAAAGGAATATTTAACAGTGGATGCCGGGATTAAGGAAAAAAACAAAAATAGAGGATATTTACGTAATATACAGGGAGTAATTAATGCCATTCAGCACAGGCAAGCTAAAGACGAGAAATATGGAGGAAATGTGTGTAATCTATTTCTCATGATACATTGAAGCTACTCATATACGTAGAAGGGTATTATTATGCCGGGCAGACTTTATCTCCTGGTTCATGGTTGATTGTATCTTTGAGTATTGATACAGGGTTAGTAGCATTGAGCATTTCATAATGTGGTAGACTGGTTTCCATGCACAGGTTGTTGGTCCCACAGATGCATATCTGCTGCTGCATGTGTCTGAACTAACAGATCTGAGACTAAATGTCAGTCAATATAGTTTCCACGGTTGGAAGGTACAAAGCAGCAGCTTCCTGAACATAAGCACACTAGGGGGGTTATTTTGAGTTTGGCGGACAGAGTACTCTGTCAAAAACATGGCAGAGTACATGTCCATCAAACTTGGGGTTCCCTGCTCTGTGTCGAGTCAGAGGGACCACCGTGTTTTGTTGCGGGGATTCTGCACCTACACAGAACTATGCGGAGGAAAATGGGACCTCGGTGTATAGGGGTGTACCAACCTACCACCTTAGTGCCCAAAATCCCAAAACCAACTAGCTATAGTGTCTCATTCGTTCTCCTCCAAATATCACAGAGCTACAAATGATTAGACAACCCAGAACACAACACTCCCGACTCTCTCAGGAATCGCGGTAGCAAGACATGCTCTTTCGCTCGCTTACTCGTACTTGTACACAACAAGATTAGGCAGAGTCACTGTAATAGTTCAAAATGTTTATTTTAACTATCGTGCTCTACAATACAGTATACGAGCCACTACCAGCAGCAAAATGCTTAAACTCAAAACAATTAGCATTGTTACAATTCCATATAGCACAAAAGGGGAAGTCATTTTATAAAGACAGTGGAAAAAGGGCTAAAAGACCTAACCACTCTCCCCTTGACTGGAAGATGTTTATTAGAAAAAGGAAGATCTCTGGGCTTTGACAGCAGACCCCATACCTTAAAGCCTAGATGCAAGGTTTACATCATAGGAACAGCGTAGCTCTTCTCCATGGAAAGGGCTCTCTCCAAGTGTGTGTTAAAACAACATGCATCCCCGTAATATCAAAGCACGAGTCTCCAGCATTGCAGCTGTGTTTAGCATGTTATGTCTAGGTGCTAGGGACTGACCAGAACAGAATAACAATGGGCATTGTTTATCGACCTTGCACATCGTGTTCAGACTAAACTCCAGGAACTTCAGCAAAGAACGCGAAAAGCAGACAGTTCTCATGTGAAAGGCACAAACAATATCTTGCAAAAATAAAGTCATGTAGTAATGTGCGCAAAAGCAGCATCATGGCAGCAAAGCTCATGCTAACTTAGCAATGTCGACAATGACTCTAAGGGCCATATAACAGTTTCTGCTGGTGGATGCTAGGCTGGCTCTGCTGGCGTAAACCGACTGCTGACAGACATTCGGCCATTAGTTAAAGTACCTCAGACCATATACCCTACTTGGAGTGAACCTTCAAACATAATGTTTTTCCTGTTCAGAAAGTCCTGAACAAGAAAAGAAACTCCCAGTATGTCAGGGCCATTTGTGTTTTTTGTTTTGCAATAACAAACTCGTGCTTTGGGATTTTGTTATTGAAATGCAAAAAAACTTTGCTGCGCTGGCAAAGCTGAGCCTTGCTGAAGGCACAGAGGCCACCGCCTGCCTGGTGGAGATCCCTAAATGTGGCGACTTTACTCCATCAGGCAGGTGAGAGGAGCACATCCCTCACCGACCTCTTGCAAAGGTGTACACCCTGCCACTTACTAAACAAGTCCTCAGGTCTGCTGTGACTATGATACGCACGCTAAAACATGAGAAGCAAGCCCTGAGCTGCAGGAAGAGAAGCTGAAATGTTTCTGCAAATGTAGAGGATGTTCTGATCTTGACAATATCTGCAGCAAGATCACAGGTGCCAAGAGATTTTCACAGCCCAGCTGGCCTGGATAAGTGAGGCAAATACATTGGCCTCTGGCAAGGATTGCATGGGTCATACAACTACTAAAACACTTTTTTTTAAGTAAATTGTTGGTCTTGTACCACTGCGGCCCTCCATGTACCTGCTCTCTTAACACCTTCTTCTATCCCAGGGGCACTAGGATGCCCTGTTCCTCCTGACCTTTAGTGTGCGGTCCGATTCCATTGATTGATGCGGTTAAGACTGGAGTTCGGATGGGGTGTCATTTCTGAATCTCGAAATATTTGTATCATTTCTCTAGCACTACAGTTACAGCAATATCCTCTACTTCAGACATCCAACACCTCAAACACAGCCTGCCAATCATCCTGATTTGGAGGTCCAACGCCTACCTGAAGCTCAACCAAACCAAAACAGAATTCCTATTATTTGCCAAGAGCAACAACAAGAAACATTACATACATGGCTCAGTGACATGAACCTTGACCATGAACCCCAAATTTCACTGGATACCAGTTCACTTGGATTCACCCTGTTCACTGACTTCACCCTCAAGGAGCACGTTGCTAAACAAAAACATGGCCTGGTACCAGTTCTCTCTTCTAAAGAAAGTGAAAATTGTTTCTTCCAGAAAGTGACCTCAAAACTGCTGTTCAGGCCCTCATCCTCTCACATCTGGATAGTGTAGCGCCCAGACTGGCATCACTTAAGGACATCCTACTCACCACAGCACATCTTATCCAAGGCCAGAAGAAATATGATCACATCACCCCCACCTTGATGGAACTCAATTGGCTCCCTTTGCCAGTCAGTGCCACCTTCAAAACCAACTGCATCGTTTAGAATACCATCACGATCAGCATGCAGCTTATCTTGCAGAGAAGCTCACCACCTCTGTTGGTTCTCGACACACACACTAACAGGACACCATCAGACTGAAGAGTAAGAGGTGTAAGCAAGAGAAAACCAAGGCAGCAGGCCTTTTCCAAATATGCACTCTGGGTCTGAAACAACATCCCTGTATCCATTTGGACCACATCAACGCTGCTCCACTTTAGGAAAGAGTTGAAGACTCACATCTTTAGAGAACACACCATCACAGTGCATTACCAATCCACAAACCAACAACATCTACTTGCTTATCTGATGCTTGTCTCTGACCCTGACCAGCGCTCCTCTGTCTTTTGGCCACATGCATATATACATCTTCATTTGTAGTTGACCCACAACTGTAATGTCTAGTTCCCAATGGGATCTGGTGAAGACTTGTGGTTCAGTGTATGCCCCCATCACTCAGAAAGCATGAGTGCCACCGGTAGGGTGTGGGATAAGGGCCCCTAGAGAACACCTCAATGGATACCTTACCCACTGCTGCATTTGTCTTCCCTATAAAAACTAGAAGCCCTTTTTTGACCATCACCCGTCTTAAAGAAAACCGTGAACTCTGTTCTGCCCAGATACCCACAAACACTTAATCCCACTGACTTGGACACTGATACCTTGAAGCCCTAAAGTGTACGATGCACAACAATGGATGGGACCCTTGTTATTTGAGTTGTAGGTTTTTGGGTTCAAGGATTTTACTATTTTTGGTTACTGGAAACTCGGTACCCAGAGCTTCACCCCACTGAGTTCGTCAGTTTTGTGCCTAGAATCATTGAAACAGAGGCGCAGACATGCAGCAATGCTGGGACATTGTATCATTTTTGTCTGACCTTTGTGCCATTGACTGAAAGGTCAAAGAATCTTTGTGAACACCGCAGGGGAAGATGCAACAAGTGCTTAGTGTCCCAACCACGGTGATGGTCTCCGGCCCTGCCACAGGTGACCCGGTCTGGGAGGGCCTCCTCCAGTAATCCAGGCTCCGAATATTCACCCCAGGAGGCCTTTTAAATCTGCTCCCCCTGCCTGATGCTTAGGACTTGAATTTCGAATGTGGGTTAACAGTTGAAAGTGGCTTATGCCCCTCCTCCTCCCGTTCAATGCAGCATCAAGTGCCTAAAAAGAAGGCCTCTTTCCAAAGACAGGTGCCGCTGGACTTTGTAAGGGGTGGCAGATGCATGATTCTGTATCTCAGCCTAGCAAATGAACAGCTAGTGTGCTGATTATTGTCTGGACTCAGCTGTTTACCTGTATATTTAAGCGTTTTCATTGTTTATTCTATAGCTCAACCCTACCCCTAAGTGTACTAGAGTGGTCTACCATGAGGTGAAAAAGTAGAAAAGCTGTATCAACAATTCTTCATCCATAATACAAAATAACCACATTTCAGGAATGAAAAAGACATTCAGAAGGCACCTGTTCAGTCTGCAGTCTCACATCCGAAAGCATTGGTGAAACCTGCCCGCCCTTGGCCAGGTCACGAGCAGTAGTGAAATTCCACATCTCCTTGCAAGAAATGAGGAAACTGGCCTGAATGTGAATGAAATATTCAGTCAGCAGGAGCCCCAGAAGGTAATTCAATCCTCTGTGGGATGTTCACCAACACTTGGCATTCAAACTCGCTCACTCACACTCAGGAAAGATTGGGAACCAAAAGCAGCCCTTGCACAAATGTTCAAACCGGCCCCCTTCTCTCTTTTTCCTCTATCCCCACTAATCCTGTTTGGGTTCCAGAAAAGCACTTCGACGCCTTATCAGGGGTAGGAAGCGCTATAAAAATGCAAACCCTTCTCTCTTCTACCCATCCACCATACTTTTTCAATCCAAATAGCAAACTCACATGTGCACTGCTGAAAATAATTTAATATCTCCCTATACTAATTCACCACTAATCCTTTTTCGGTTCCGGAGTAGCGTGCTACTCGCCGAAAATGCACCTCAACGCCTCGTCAGGGGTAGTAAGCGCTATATAATTGCAATTACAATTACAATCTCTTCTAAAGCATCCGCTGTGCCAACCTGAAATTAGCATGGGGGAGCTGAAGAAAATAGCAGAAGTGCCATGTGTCCCTTTTCCTTCAAAAATCGACCTCCAAAGGTTTCAGCCCACAGAGGAAATGCCCAATGGAATAAATGGGTAGTCCGACGCTGCTCACAATCACTAGTACTTCATATCCGTTCCCAAAATGAGCTATCCTCAAGTTAAACCTGAGCCTACCTTCCCACTGGCATTTGCTGCTTCCTTACGGGTACAAAGGGGCAGATTTACTAACTTTTATTTTGGTGCAAGTTAGCACTACAACCAAAGTTGCTGTGCAGCGTTGCGTCAAAGGAGAGGATGTGGCGTAACGGCCAGAGCTGCCGACTTTGGAGCTGGGGAACCAGGTTAGAGTCTCGGCGTCGGCTCAATATCCTGTAATTCTGGACAAATCACTTCATCTCCCCGTGCCTACCAAAAATGAATGTGTCTTTGTGTAATGTAACTGGTGCTCATGTAAAGCGATCCAATACATTCGGGTCGAGTTTGCGCTATATAAAACTACAAAAAAAAGGGAGAGAGAAAATTTCTATCTTCTAAGTTATGCCGCTGTTTTTCTGTCTACGTGCACTATTGGCTACCTTGCACCAACGCAAACTTCCTTGTACTCTAGCACAAGGGTGTGTGCCTTCTGTTAATACTTTTCCAACTTTATATGTGTGCACACACTCAGTCAGTCAAAGTAACTTTATTCGGTTTCAAACGAAGACCATAAAAGTTCATAAAATCATCATAACAAATTATTATTTCAGTAATCTATATACCAAACAGCATAGTAAACTGTTCAAACATATCACTTCATTGCGTAAAATGCGAGACAAGTATACACCTTAAAACAATCTTCTAATAAAAATTACAATCTATATTACAGGGCAGTTATCACCATAAAAATACATCAATACTTAGAGTTATGTGGTAGAGAGTTACACTAATCGGGTTCAGTAGCAATGCCTAATACCATTTCCTAATTGCCATAGCAACTTTAATATAGTTGGAAACCCTAGTGCATATATCATAAGTGGCAAGTGAAGATAGATAATAAAAACCTTCAATATAAGACACGGCCTAATTTCTTTTAAAATCGGGACTAAAAATCTTCCTCTTGGTTCTTTGCAGTGGGGACAAAATAGCATAAAGTGCACAGTGCTCTGAGCTGCCAAATTATCACAGGGGCAAGGCTCCAGTTTAACTTCCCACCCCGATTATTTTGGGGAAGCCACCAAAAAGTGCAGGGTAAGTAAGCGTAATCTAGTTAAATAAAATCAGGGAGGCTGTCTGGACAATCAAAATAATATCCCAAACCTAGCTTATAAAAGCTATCCTTTACGAAACGGAGCCAAGGGATAGAAAGTGCTCCATCAAGATTGATACAATCTTTAATAATCTCTCTGGAGAACACTAACTCTTTGGACAGCCAGATTTTAGCCCATAATAACAGGGGGGGAATATCTATGTGATCCTCTACGAAGTCAAGCCCCAGCTCCTGGTGACAGAAGATCGTGGGGGCACTGTTTGGGGTCATCAATAATCTTTTGATAAATTTGTTTTCCATAGCTTGTAGCTGTCGGCTGTTATGGTATCTCCACACTCCTGGCCCGTATGTTACAACAGGCACGCATTTGGTTTTGTAAAGTGTAACCAGCTCAGTCACTGGCTTATGGCCCAGCTTTCTGGCAAAGCGGAAAAGCCCCTCAACTACCCAGCCCGCTTGTTGCACCCTTGCAGTAACGAGCGGGTCCCAACTCAACCTATTATTAAAAACATTCCCTAAGTAATTAAAATTGTTCAGTTTATCAATTCTCTTGTCTCCCACCATATATTTCCTTGTTTTTGTCATTTTAGGGCCACACACCATGATATACGATTTTATAAAATTCACTTTTAGGTAAAGAGCCAGCATAAAATCTGTGAATGCGTTAAGCAGTTTTTGGAGGCCAAGTGCTGTCAGGGCCATTAACACGGTGTCATCCGCATAGGAGAGTAGTGGTACCTGTGTGCCATCAATACACGGACAATCAATTTCTTTATCTATTAAAAAGGCGTCTAATCCATTGGTGTAGATTAAAAAAAGAAAGGGGGCCAAGATACATCCCTGCCGTACACCTTCCGTGGAGGCTATGGGCCTAGTTTTTTCCCCTTGGGGGCCATATCTTACAACGACAGAGGTCGATGCATGGAGCCTGCGGAGAAGAGAAATCAAAGCCTCCTCCACTCCCATGTTACCCATAAGAGCCCACAACTTCTCCCGATTTGCAGTGTCAATAGCGCTGGACAAGTCCATGAAGGCCAGGTGGATAGAACCCTTCCTGGCCCTCATGTACTTGCCCATAACCAGTGACAAGTTAAGGCACTGTTCAGTGGTGCCCATCCCTCTCCTGAAGCCATACTGCATTCTTGCCATCACTCCATTGTCTGTCGCCCAGGTTTCAAGTCGGGCAAGGACGTCCCTCCCCAGCAGCTTAGCCGTGGCATCAATAAGGGCGATTAGCCTGTAACAGGCAGGGTCACTTCGATTACCTTTCTTGAATACAGGGACAACGACAGCCTCTCTCCAGGATACTGGGATAGGACCAGTAGCCACTGCCTTAAGAACATTGGTCAACAATGGAGCCCATAGCTGGGGATTACTTTTAAAAAGATCTAAAGGGAATCCATCAGGGCCTGGCGCTTTCATGCAAACTCCTTTAGCTAAGGCTTCCTGAACATCAGCCACCGAGATAGACGAACTTAACTTGGAAGCCGAGGTTAAGTTTAAGGGCAAATCCCCACTTGAAGCCTCTGGATGGCGGCCATAAGGATTAAATATAGCCGAGAAATGAGTTTCCCAAACCTCCCCTAGGATCAAGGAATCTATCCTCCTCACCTCTTTTGTGAAAAAGGACGATTTATAACCTCCCAGAAGTTTTTGGAGTCTTTGAGGGAGCTAGCTCTCTCCAAGTCGTCCCGGGCTAATGACCTTAGTTCGTCCTTCCTCTGCTTTACTATGGTTTTATAGATCTTCCTGGCGTTTTTAATTTGTGCCCAGTCACGAGGATTAGCGTGGAGAGCCAATTTTAGTGTTTTTTGAGCTTTTGTGCAAGCAGCATTAAACCACCTTGTCTCAGGGAGATTCCTGACCTTGATCGATTTGGTCAGGTTTTTTGCTATATCTGAACATATCAGTTCAAAGTCACGGATGATCTCAGCTGGGGGCGAACCATGATGGAGACACCTCATGATTGAGTCATAGTTGGCTATAACGGTTTTTGCCTCAAATTCAGATGGGTTTACTTTGTTCCAGTTGAGTCTTACCCCTTTATTAGGATTAAAATGTATAAGGCAGTCACCAACTTTCCCAGGCTGAGCTATTATACTAAAAGTCGCTATGAGGGGATTGTGATCGCTGGCATTATTTGGCTCCACCTCGAAATCATCAACAAGCTGTAAAAACTTCCGTGAAATAAACATAAAATCAATAAAGCTTTCCTTACCCCCTCCAACAAAGGTGGGACACTGTATTAGGCAATTACTAGCTAACTCATAATGAGGCCCAAATTGTTTTCCATAATAGAGTTTAGGGCCTCACCCTGAGGGGTGTGAATAAAATGCGGGAGGGGCTGCCCCTCTGTATTTAGCAACCCACAAGCACAGTTAGAACTATGTGGGCAGGAGGAACAATCAAAATCACCTACCCAAAGAATGCATAATGGTTGCCATTTCTCAGAGGTTTTATTAATTTCTACCCGCAGAGCCTCAATAACCTGACAGTTGTTTTGGTTAAAAATATTATAGTACCAGTTAACAATTAAAAGCTTGACCTGTAGCATATTAACAATTAAAATCAATTGGTACCAAGGAGATGTAACAACAGGGGTGATTTTTATGGCCTCGTATTTAACTGCAATCAACAGAACTAACCCTCCTTTAGCTCTTCCTGCTGGGGAAGGTGTTGCATGAACCGTGTAAGAACAATAACCATTCAGCGCGATGTCTTCCTTATACCACGTCTCCTGTAGGCAAATAACATCAAAGCCTCTAATATAATTTAGCCACACCTCATCAGTCATTTTGGAACGAATTCCTGCTATGTTCCATGAAATACATTTTAGTGAAGCCTTTATGTGACCCTGGTTTACCAATCCCACAGAGTCATCATCCGTAGTTTGTTCATCTACGATAAAAAACGAGTGCGGATCCTGACTAATAATTTTCACATTTGGAGCCTTTATGTGACCTTGGTTTACCACTCCCACAGGTTCGTCATCCGCAGATTGCTCAACTTCGGTAGGAGACAGGTATGGCTCCTGGCTAATAGTAGTGACATTTGGAATCAGGTTGTTGTGTAGTGAGTAGACTACGTATTTATCTCGGCTATCCCTACTAGTATTACTTCTAGAGGAGGGGGATTCAAATGATTCCACCGAACCCCTATTACTGTGTTCGTCTAAATAAGTTCCTCTCCCTTGAGCATTACAGTGCATACCCCATCCAAATACTGCAACTGATTGGCTAGAACACCCAGATAGTCAGTCAATGTCAGACAACCCTGAAAGGACATCAAACCGGTTATGGAGAATGAATGAGGGAGGCTGTATAGAAGGATGTAAATTTGAGTCCGTCCATACGTGCTGTTTTCTTGCAATCAATTCATAATATGGGGGATAAAAAAAGCCCAAAGGATGGATCTCTATCGAGTCACCAGACAAATCTCTTAAATGCGTTAGGGCAAAACGAGCGCACCATGCATTACTGAAGTTAAGCATCACACAGTCACCTACCCCGTGTTTGATCGTGTGACGTAGCCAGCTCACTCTCCTGGCCATTATAATTTTTTCAGGCCAATTTAACTTCAGGGAAATTTTCTTATAGCACCAGTGAGCCGATTTATTAATAAGGCTTTGGCAGGTTTCTTGCTGGCCAGGAGCCAGACAGGGCACTCCTTTCAAAATCACAGTATATATGGTGTACATTCCGGGGGTAAGTTTAGGATGTCTTGTGCACCCCTCCCGGTTTTTGGATCATGCACTGGGCCAGTTGCATTTGAAATCCCATGTAAAAATGTACCCCTGTCTTTCATGGTCGGTCTTGGCTGATTTGTAACCCCCTGACCCGGGTTTTCAATATTCCTGTGGGGGTTCCCAGCCAAAGTCGAATCCTGTGATGTAGAGGCCAAAGGGTTAATACTGGCACTATGAGGAAGGGGCTCTGTACTCAGAACTTGGCCATTTACAGATGATGGTATGCTCAAAGGGGTCAGGCGGTTCGTCAGGACACTAGGGATTACCTCATGTTGTTTAAAATTTAAGTTTCTTGGACAGGAAACGTTATCAAGCTGTTTATTAGTTGCCGTCTTATTATCTAGTCCCGACAACACTTGAGCAAGATGGTCTTCGATACAGGCTAGTCTAGAAAGAATGGGTGTCAGGGCCTCATGTACAATTCTACTAAATTTGTCAACAGTGTTATCTATTTCATTCGTTACGCTGCTTCTCCCTCCACCTAACCGAATCCTAGAAGTATTTCCGGCTAGGTGAGTTTGCTTGGTTCTCTTGACCCTCGGTGAGTGTCCTTTTATTTTACTATCGCCCCCGCCAAATCTGTTCGTTTCCGTTTCCCTCCGGGAGCAGTTGACGGCATAGTAGCTTTCGTCGCTGGACAAATTGTAGAATCAGCTCCTTCATTGCCGGGTCTGGTGGCTCAGTGGACTAATGCGTCTACTGCAGGGGCCTGGGTTCGACCTCATGGTCACAGGTTCAAATCCCGGCGGGTCCACTCAGCCTTTCATCCATCTGAGGTCGATAAAATGAGTACCATTGAGTTGGGTAACAACAAACATCTGTTATTCAGCGCCAAGATACCCATAGTGGTGAACGTGAGCTTTACAAATACACATGTTATGTTATGTGTAACATCCTGACTTGAAATAATTACAGTTGGAGATAAAGAAGGTGGTGGTCTCTGTACCGTAACAAATTCCGGTGTAGTTACTTGAGAATCAATTGGGACGGGAATAACCGGGCAGGGGGCTAATGAGAGTCTTCGCTCCGCAATTTCTATTTCCTTTGTTAACGCCCCTACTGCCTTTTGAAGATATCCGTCCAAAGTTGTATCCACTGTCTTAGGAGTAGTGGTGGGTTTTCGTTTTCCCATGGTACAAATTGCCTTAAAGTACACAGCATTGCACAGCAATAGAAGGTAAAAAGGTAAAAACAAAAGAGGAGTATTTTACCTTCATGCAATTTTTGTAGAACTGGATCCTGATGAAAATAGTTAAAAAACCAACTGGTACATGCATCAAGGAAGGCTTTTGCGATTCCTTAATTGCGATTATTAAGGAATCGCAATTAAGGAATCGCAAAAGCCTATGCATGTAGGAATCGCTATAAAAATAGCAATTCCTAAATATTCCTTAATTGCGACTCGCAAATTGCGTCTCGCAATTAAGGAATGGCTTCCCAATCATTCCTATGGGCCTACAGGCCCATAGGAATGAATGGGAATTGCATGCGCATTTGCGAGTACCCTTCAGGTACTCGCAAATTGCGCATGCAATTTCAGGGGTGCCAAAAGGACACCCTGTTGCACCCCTGAAATTGTAATGTGCACCCATGTTGCGCACACACATGCCCCAAGGGCATGTGTGTGTGTAACATGGGACTTTGAAAAATGCAATTTGGTGCATTTTTCAAAGAAATCGCAATTTACCATCACCTTTCATTTGATGGAAATTGCGATTCTTAATTGCGAAACCGCAATTTTTTTTACTTTATTGCATTGCATTTAAGGAATCGCAAATTGCGATTCCTTAAATGCAATCGCAATTAAAGTAATCGCAATTTTGCGATTACTTAAATTGCGAATTATGCATTTGGGATAATGCATCCCAAATGCAAAAATACCGGTCGCAAAGGGGCAGATTCTGAGAATCTGCCCGTTTGCGACCGGTTTTTCCTTTGATGCATGTGGGCCCAAGAGAATAGGCCCAGCCTTGTCCTGCCGCGGACGGGCGCAGATGGGCCCGCCCTTGGCCCGGGTTTCGCCAAGGCGCGGCATGGGCATGCCCGCGCGCGTCCCACGCCCCGGGAGCCCGAGACTGCTTTTGAGCACACTCACTCAAAGTAGGAAAAATGTGGAGAGTTTCAAAAACTTGCTCCACTTTCATGCCTGCCTCGCCATCTTCACGCCTGCCTCGAGGAAGTATATATTTTTGGTGTAAATCTCTGTCTGCCGATCTTAGTAGATAGAGATTAGCATCAAAACCCATGAGTGGCTCCTTGTGAACACCCATATACCACCAATGGAACGCCCCCTTGATGCACATAGCTCTTTTTTGCATTACTTTAGGCAACTTTCCAAAGCACATCAGAACCTGCGTTGAACAGTAAATCCCAACACAAGATTTTGCTCTGGATTTTCATCACTTTTGTTATGCAAACTCAGTGCAAGGTGTTAATAAATTGGACCACCGTGTTTTGCCCCTATGCTTGCGGGACCTTACGATTTATACTCGATTTTCCCTGCTACAGACAATGCATCAGCCCCATAGGAAGAAAGAGTTGAAGAAACAGAGCTGCACAGATATTTTCAAGAGGAACACAGCATACCTAAGATGAGTTCTCTTTCATTAACAGTAACTATGAGTGGCACACACTCCAGAACACTCCAGAACTAAGGCCAGATTTACTAAGGACTTGTGTTACCCGTGCATCACATAAGGTGAAACATCCCTTAAATCAGATTTACTAAGCCCAGCAAAGCCTACTTGCTTGGCTCTGCGTGGCTTAGAAAATCTAGAATCAAGCAACACAGAGCAAGTCACTGCCCTGCATTACTCTGCATTGAGAAGGAGTTCCATGGGTGGAGCATGGGTGTTCCCAGGCATCCATCCATGGTTTTTAGCGCATTCCCAGATTTACTAAGGTGAGTAAACCTGGGAATGCATCAAAATAGTATGCCATCCCAACAGACGTAGAAAGAGGAAAGTACCTCTGAGGATTGTTTTTGTGCAGGAAGGTGTTCCTTCCTGCACAAAAACAATCCTGCCTGTAATCCAGGCACCCTTACACCATGGCGCAAGGGCAGCACATAGTGTGCCAACGTGGAGAGAGAGCAGGAATGTGCCATATATTAGTAAATATGGCGCATTTCTGCTCTCTTCATTTGATAAAGTGCAGCAAGTTGTCTTGCTATGTTGCATTGTGCCAAATCTTAGTAAATATGGGTCTAGGTTTTTACCTCTCCCTTTTTCCTAGAGCAGTACCATCCATGCTTAATTTGATCTAGTGGTTGCCGGTGGGGCCCACTGCCATTCATTTTTGGGTGCGGTACTTAATTTTCTGCATCAGACATTTACCAAATGCAAGAGGGAAAAGCAAACAAAGCGGAAAGGCGGAGGAAGAGAAAGACGGAATACCTTTATAAAGGGAGACAGCAGGAACCTGCAAGAGAGAGATAAAGGGGCAGCAGTGTCTCGTTTGGATTAAAGAGGCATGATGTGGATTCAAGACAATGCAGCCTTGGTATTGGTCGAGCTGAATTTTAATTGCACCGGCCGCGGGCTTCTGCGCATAGCTTTGGGCACTGGCACTCAATCTTTCATAAATTAAGCACTGCGCATAATTGTACCAGCTGAAGGTCAGCCCCAATTGGCTATGTCTCGAACCCTGGCCAGATGGGACAGGTAGGCCACGTATACGTTGGGAAGAGAGCAGGGTGGCTTCCATAGCTTCGCCCTGCGAAGGAGAAGGGGTGGCTTCCATAGCTTCACCCTGCGAAGGAGAAGGGGTGGCTTCCATAACTTCGGCCTGCGAAGGAGAAGGGGTGGCTTCAATAACTTCGCCCTGCGAAGGAGAAGGGGTGGCTTCCATAACTTTGCCCTGCGAAGGAGAAGGGGGGGGCTTCCATAACTTCACCCTGCGAAGGAGAAGGGGGGCTTCCATAGCTTCGCCCTGCGAAGGAGAAGGGGGGGCTTCCATAACTTCGGCCTGCGAAGGAGAAGGGGTGGCTTCCATAACTTGACCCTGCGAAGGAGAAGGGATGGCTTCAATAACTTCGCCCTGCGAAGGAGAAGGGGTGGCTTCCATAACTTTGCCCTGCGAAGGAGAAGGGGGGGCTTCCATAACTTCACCTTGCGTAGGAGAAGAGGGGGCTTCCATAACTTCGCCCTGCGAAGGAGAAGGGGTGGCTTCCATAACTTTGCCCTGCGAAGGAGAAGGGGGGGCTTCCATAACTTCACCTTGCGTAGGAGAAGGGGTGGCTTCCCTTTGCTGTTCATTGCCCAAATACGTACACAGGTCTGTCTCGACGCCAAAAGAAGGAGCCTGAGCGTACAAGATGGTGTGGACTGCCATGGGGAAGGGTAGCCTCTAACACCTCCTTCCGCCGCGTAACTTTCATGATTGCAAGGGTTCAACACCAAGAGACGATTCAGCTCACACTGAGCCCAAGATCAAAGGACTACTCTGCTATACCTGGCACATGGAGGAGGTCATAGGTTGGATGATTTACAGTAGTCACAAACTAATACTTTTACACATAACAACTGAGCTGGATTCGGACAGCTATACATGATCTCTGATCCGCCTGGGCCTGTGCTTGCTGAAAGAGACATTGCCAGACACTGGGGTGGTGCAGAGCCACGAGATGCTGAGAAGTGGCCAAAGGGAATGGATTGCTCTTTGGCTCTTGAAATCAAAGGATGCCCCTAAAACACGCCGAGTTCTGGGTGAATTAAATGGATTGTTGAGGCATTAGAGACAAGTCGCAATGTGCACTATATAACCCAGGTGACGTGGGAATAATAACATAATAGTGTGTTGTTTTACTTCCTATCTCTGTTAATCCCTGTGTGTCCAATGATGTCTGTTGGTCTCTGACTGTTTGTTATTGTCTGGTGGCATACGGTGTTCTCTGGATATCAAGTGGTAACTTGTGGTCCATTTAAAAGTCCCTACAGGCAGAGATGGTGTCTGTTGGTCTATCTTTCAGTTTGTCTTGGGATGTGTAAATGCATCACCATGTCTCTGTCTGACAGTGTGTCTCGTTCTCGGATTGCCTCTGCTGCTCTTTGTGCCTCTATTCATGAATGTTATTCCATGTGTGTCGCAGGGGCTCACAGGGTCCAATATGGTGCACTGCATTTTTCCACCATCCTAGGTTTTTCCTAATGCTCAGACAAAGGGAAGTCAATTATCTTTCTGGGGAATCGTCCTCGGTAGATTCAATACGTCCTTATATTTCAACCAGTAAAAAGCACAAATGTTTCCCTACAAAGGCTGCTTCAGTTACTCATAGATCATGTGCTCTTCGCCCCCTTGCATGACTGTGCCTGTTCAGTGTTCAGCCTGTAGACAGCTCGTCAGCCTCCCCCCCCCCCCGTGGGGAGGGGGGGCTGCCGAGCAGTTTGCCAGGGCCGGTTTTGGTTCCCAGTCCGGCCCTGGTGGCCTGTAGGTCTTGCGACCACCCATAATATCGCTATAATTGTGGTCAATGGGATATGTATGCAGTAATTGACCTCTCCTTACATTGTGGCCTTGTGCTCATGCTGGTGTCCCCCTACCTCAGTGCCTATGTCAGTATTTACCTGGCCTGAGTCTGTGTCTCTGAGCCTTGTGGGTCCTGGAGGTCTGGCCTCCTGGTGCTAGCGCCTGTGCTGCTCTGCCTCAGTTCACAATCTCCTTGTCCCCGGGTCTGTCGGTCTCCTAATGCTCTTCTCGTACTGTCTCCCGTGTCTCACCGCACCATATCTGTGCGACTGATCTTTTTATTTCCTTGAGTCCTTGTCTGCTTGACCTGGGATCTATTTCCCTATTTCAGGTTCTGACTCTCCACGCCCCTGTGCCTGTCTCTGTCTTTTTGTCCTCATGTCCTTGCCTCACTGGTTCATGTCTTCATCTGGATGTTTGTCTTGACCTTGTACTGCCTTGAGTCCTTGTCTCCTTGCCATATTTCAGGTTCTGACTCTCCATGCCCCAGTATCTGTGTCTGTCTCCTTGTCCCGTTGTCCTTGTCTCACTGGTCTATATCTGGACCTGGTATTGCCTTGAGGCCATGTCTGTTTTCCTTGGTGTCTGTGTCAGTGATTCTCGTCTAGTGTCTGGCTCTCCCTGCACCAGTGTACGTGTTTGTTTCCCCCTACCCTAGAGCTGATGTCAGTGTTTCCCGACCTCAGAACCAGAGACTTGGTAACCCCTTTCTGAGCCTTTTGCGTCCTCATGTGTTTGTCTCCTTGTTCAGGACACAGAGCCCATGTTTCCCTTCCTCGGTTTCCAAGTCTTCATGTCTCAGTGTCTGTGCCTTGTTTCCTTGTTCCAGTGTCTGGGTCTCATTGCTCCATATCTGTGCCTCAGCCTTTTATTCCCTGAAACCATGTTCTCCACCCAGCGGCCAGGTGTCTGCTTTGCTGTTTCCCCTGCCCTGCTGTCCAGTTCCTTCTGTCCCTTGTGCACATACCTGGGTCTCCCGCCCAAGAGTTTTTATTTTTTATAGAAGGAAACCACAGCACTCAGTCAGTGTTTTTTTTAAAATAAGTATAAGGTCCAAACAGTAAGGACCTGTGTTGAACAGCAGTTCTCTTTATTGATTATATGGGAGATTATGCATTCTTCGGTAAATTGGTATTTCATAGATCCTTTCTTCAGAAACGAACAACAGCCGACACGTGTTTCGTCATGCAGTGACATTTTCAAGGCTTTGATAGAAAATAATGTTGTCACAAGTTACATGCGTGACAAGTGGTGCAAGCTGCAGTGGCCTCCTGGTGAGGCCCTGGCACTTTGTTTTTTTGTTAAAAATTAAGCACTAGCTTGGATGAGGGTTCCAGAGGCACTGGGAGGGTTTCTAGTAAATTGCTTGTACTTGTTTATTTGATCAATAATCCTCTCATTGGCCTTATTCACCGTGAACTAAATATGTTAATTTCAGGAACTGGGGTGTGCATGGTTTCCATATGTGGCCACTTGTCTGTGGTTGGCTAGACATTAGACTGGCTTCTGGGAAGGCAAGATCAATGCAAGGATTGATTTCCCCCCCTAGGTAAAGTGACATTCCCCCTTCCCATGACAATGTGACTATATTTTATGCCACAAGGGCCAATGTCATTTATATTGCTGTAGTGCAAGCCTGTCGCAGTGTGTAGTATCGCTGTGTCCCTAATGTTTGTCTGCATTCCCTATGGCACAGCACAAAGTCCCCAGATGGATTCTAACACAAAAGCCTCTATGGCTGTGTGGAGTCAGGCGGCCGCCATTTTTATGCATGAGGACCTTTGACCATGCTTTGAGGCATTGGCCTAGCATGAGCGTCAGACTGAACACTTTCAGAATCACTGCTGTGTAGTTTGAAAGTGCCGAAGTGACGGACGCGTTAAATACAATTGTGTTCTGTTGGTTATTATCAATCAGGGAATTGTAAGCGCGCTACTCACCCGTGAGGGTCTCAAGGCGCTGAGGGGTGGGGGGGGTCCGCAGATCTGTTTATCCGAAGAGCCAGGTCTTGAGGGTCTTCCTGAAGGTGTTCGGGGAGGGGGCGCGTCTGATGTCTGCCGGTAGCTTGTTCCAGGTCTTGGCTGCAATGTGAGAGAAGGATCTTCCGCCTGCTCTGGCTCTGTGGATGTGCGGGGTTTCGGCCAGTGCGAGGTTGGAAGATCGGAGGTTTCTTTTGGGTACGTGGAAGTTGATTCTGTCGTTGAGGTATTTGGGTCCGTTATTGTGTAGGCATTTGTAGGCGTGAGTGAGGATTTTGAAAGTGACTCTTTTCTCCACGGGGAGCCAGTGGAGACTTCGTAGGTGTTGGCTGATGTGTTTGTGTCGGGGGATGCCGAGGATGAGTCTGGCGGCGGTGTTCTGTATTGTTTGGAATTTGCGGAGTAGGGACTTGTTGATGCCTGCGTAGAGTGCGTTTCCATAGTCCAGTGTGCTGGTGATGAGTGCGTGGGTGACTGTCTTCCTTGACTCAGGGGGGATCCACTTGAAGGTCTTGCGGAGGGTGCAGAGGGTGTTGAAGCAGCTGCAGGTGACGGCGTTGACCTGTCGGTTCATGGTGAGTGATGAGTCGAGTACGATGCTGAGGTTCTTGGCGTGGTCTGAGGGGGTAGGTGGGCTTCCAAGGGCGGTCGGCCACCAGGTGCTGTCCCATGCAGAAGGGGTGGTACCGAGGACGAGGACTTCTGTCTTCTCGGCATTGAGCTTCAGGCAGCTGTTGGTCATCCAGACTGCGACGTCTTGCATTCCTTTCTGGAAGTTGAGTTTGGCAGTGGTGGGGTCTTTGGTGAGGGAGAGGATGAGCTGGGTGTCGTCGGCGTAGGATACGATGTTGAGGCCGTGTTGTCGGACGATGGCTGCGAGGGGGCCATGTAGATGTTGAAGAGGGTGGGGCTCAGTGATGAACCCTGTGGGACTCCGCAGGTGATTTTCGTGGGGTCGGAGAGGAAGGGTGGGAGTCTGATCCTTTGGCTTCTTCCGGTGAGGAATGATCAGATCCAGTCCAGGGCTGTTCCTTGTATGCCTGCGTCATGTAGTCTGGCGACTAGTGTGCGGTGGGAGACGGTGTCGAAGGCCGCTGATAGGTCGAGTAGGATGAGGGCTGCGGAGTGGCCTTGGTCCAGGAGGGTGCGGATGTCGTCTGTGGCGGCGAGTAGGGCGGTCTCTGTGCTGTGGTTGCTTTGGAATCCGGATTGGGACGGGTCGAGGACGGCGTTCTCTTCAATGAATCGTGTCAGTTTCCTGTTGACTGTTTTCTCTGCAACTTTGGCTGCGAAGGGGAGGAGCGAGATGGGCCAATAGTTCTTGAGGTCGGTGGGGTCAGCTGTGGGCTTCTTGAGCAGGGGTCTGACTTCTGCGCGCTTCCAGTCGTCTGGGAAGGTGCCTGTTTTGAAGGTGGTGTTGATGGTGCGTTGTAGTTCGGGTGCGATGGCGGCCGCAGCTCTGTGGTAGATGTGAGGGGGCAGGGGTCGGTGGGGGCCCCGAGTGGATGCTTTTCATGATCGAGGCGGTGTCTTCGGCCGTGATCGGTGTCCAGTTGGAGATGGTGGGCTGGCTGGTGTTTCTGGGGGGCGGGGGGCCGTCTGTGGCACCTGGTGGATGGTCGATGAAGTTGTCATAGAGGTTTTTGATCTTGAGGTGAAAATAGGTTCCAAGCTTATCGCAGAGGTCTTGGGATGGTGTGATGTCTGTGGCTTCGCTGTGTGGGTTGGTGAATTCCTGAATGACACTGAAAAGTTCCTTGGAGTTGGTGGAGTTGGCCAGGATTTTTTTGTGGATGTAGTTCCTCTTGGTGGCTCTGATCTGGTGATGGTAGTCCGTCAAGGCGTCCTTGTAGGTGGTGTGGTTTTCGGTTGTCTTGGTGTTTCTCCAGTTCTTCTCCAGGCGTCTGCAGGTGCGTCTGGCTTCTTGGAGAGCGGTGGTGAACCAGGCGGCTTTCCTGGGGCGTTGTCTGTCGGGGTTGCGTAGCGGGGCAAGCTTGTCTGCGCAGTTGAAGATCCAGGTGTGGAGTTCTCTGGCTGTGTTGTTTGCGTCGTTTGCGTCGGGTGCCCAGGTGTGGTTGTCTCGGGTGAGGGTGGAGTTAAGTTGCTCGTCGGTAACCTTGCTCCAGTTCCTTCGAGGTGGGCGTGGGGCTGGTTTGGGTGCCTTGGGTTTGTTGATGGCGAAGTGTACGCAGTGGTGGTCGGTCCATGGCGGCTGCGTTGTGTGGCTGAATTGGACGCTGTTTCCTGCCGCGAAGATGGGGTCGAGGGTGTGTCCTGCTCTGTGGGTCGGTGTGTTGACGAGTTGATTATAGTGCTTTTGGCCATGCTAAGGGCTGCTCCAAGTGCTGAGGGGGACATCGGAGGTGGAATAAAAGAGCACAGGAAAGAGAAAAGGATGACACAGAATATGAAATGAGGTGGGAGCTTTGTGACTGGAGCCTTCTTCCCCCTGCAGGATGAGAGTGCATTTTGTTAGCCAGCGTCAGTCATCTGAGTGACAAAGCAATGGGGAAGTAAGAAAGGCAAGAGGTTGCGTTTAGAGGTCATGGCTGCTGAGGGATGACAGTGAGATAAATGAGGGCCTGACAGAGTTAGAGCTCATGGTACACTGATGGAGAGATAGCAGAGCAGGTGAGACTGCCCCTCCTCTTTCACAGTGTCTGCAATTAGACTCATTATACAGCCTCTCCCTCACAGACACTTTTGCAATGAGCCCACCGCAGAAGAGGGGGAAGAGCAGGGGGTTCATTTCTTGAGGTGCTTAGGCTTCTGGTAGGACATGGGTGTTAGGATTCGAGGAGTGCCCTTTCACAGGGTCCTGGCACTTGTTCACCTTGAGCTGGGAATTTAGGCCCAAGACTACAAACCCATTTGGCAGTTGCAAAGCCTGCAATTGGCTAAACAACGAGGTTTGTGACCCCTAGCGGCTTTTTAGCATGTACTACATGCATTTTGTGATTCAATAACAGGGTACTGGATCACAAAATGGGTTTCAAAATTCTCAGTTTGGAAAGGGCGTGAATAGTGCGTCCCTCCCAAATTGCGATTCAACTTGCTATCTATCAATGGTTTGCTACCCCATTTTCGGTCTCAAACCATTGATAGGTTACCAGATCCTCAAAGGAGGTGGTAACCCACTTGCAAACAGGAATGGGTCTGCTCAGGATTCCTTCCCCTTTGTGAATGAAAATAAAAGGTTTGCTCGTGAGCAGTGGTTATGGGGGCCAATGGCAGCTTTTAAACAAACTTTTTTTAAAGAATTTTTAATGCAGCACAGTTTCTTTTAAGGAAAACAGGCAGCGTTAAAAAAATATTTAAAAAGTGATCACAGGCATGATGGCCAGCAATCGTATTCAGGTGCAATTTGGAACCTATCTCATGAACATTGGTGAGGTATATCAGATTGAGTCCCACTACGATTCGAAGGTTTGTGAACCAATCTGTTAGTACGTAGGCTGTCTCACTAAATTCCATACTGATCGGAAAGGTACAGGTTGCAATTTGCAACCAGTATTTTGCGTCCCATGTTTCGCACATCTGACCCATAGTTCCCAAGACCTTACTGTAGACACCTGGCTGATGTCTCTGGTAAGGCCCTTGGGCTTTTGTTAGGTGAGAAGTGAAATTTGGAGACCTGTCCGGAGCGCACGGAGGATGCTGAATTCAGAAACCTGCCCATTTTGTTCCAGGATCACCAGGGCAACTGCAGGTGGAATCACAGGAGCCTGACTGTGTAGCGAGTGGCCTGCTTGGACAATAATGAGAGTCTCTTCAACATTTAAAAAATTAGAACTTGGGGGTAGAGAGGTACAGGCAATAGGAATGGGACAGGTTTCAAAGGATTTTGAAATCTTTCCTCTTCTACCTCAAATGGCTCCTCTTAGTTGATGAAGCCCTGATCAAATATGCCAGCACTTCATGGGTTATGATGACCCCATCACCTTACAAATATTGATGGATTAAACCCAGATCCTTGTGACTGGGCGTGAATGTTTGCATTGTTCAGCATTCCGTCCGTCATTTGTTCCATTTGCCCAATACAACATAACACAGTGCAAAAGACTTTGTTGGAATGACAAGTCAGACGAGCTTGACCTTGTGCTTTTTTCTGATGCCTACTTGCACCTCTGACTCTGTTTTTGGCAGTGTTATTATCTAAGTGATCTCTGAAAGTGACATGTCCCTATTAGCCTGACAGAAGTTGCTCCCATCCACTGATGCTGTGAGGATAGCCAAGTGTTGTTTCTTGGCATTCCCAATTGCGATGGCGAAATCCTTTCCTCTGCCTTTTCATCTTTTATGTGCACATTCCACCATTTGTTATTGAAGGAGTTGAAAGACAAAGCTCCTCTGATTATTTTTTTCTCTGTTTTTTTCTTTTTGATGTCGTCCTACATGAAATTCCCAAGATGCTGCTGGGCAAGGGACACCTGGCCTCTGCGGTTGTGTGTGTGTTGATATTGTATAGTATAGTAGGATTGATATATCGCATCGTACTCCTTACAAGGCTGTGAAGCGCTGTTCCACATAGTATACCTGGCCACCTTTTCGGAGTGCATGGTTGAGAAGGGTGGGGGTTTAGTGTGGCCTTTATGAAGGGCTTGGTTGTGACGCAAGCTCCAATCACGGTGCGATGAAGTGCTCGCGCCACATGCGCGTGGGGAGTTGCAGAACGGTGTGAGGATGGACGTGCTCGCGCATGTCAGAGAGGTTGAGGGCGAAAGTGTGTGTGTGACAGAGAGAGAGACACACAGAGAGGGAGAGAGAGTGTGCGTGAAAGAGAAAGCGTGTGTATGAAAGTAAGAGACAGTGATCGCGTGAGAGTGAAGGAGACAGAGAAAGTGTGCGTGTGAAATAGAGACAGAAGGCAGCGAGAGAGAGAGAGAGAAAGGCAGGGAAGTAGAGAGGGAGAAAGACCAACAGAGAAAGAGAGATGGTGTACTGGTGGTCTCAAAAATGTGCATTGTTTCTGTCTGTGGAAAGGCAGGTGTGTGTGTCTACTTGACGCCAGACTAGCACCAGAGATTTCTCATAATTCACCTATCACTTCTGCCTCTCTTTATTAGCGAGGGTTACGTTGTTGACTCATATTTTTATATCACCAATACTGCCTGCTCGTTGTTGTTTTTTGTCTGTTACTGAATTTTCCGGGGCGGGACCTCCAGTTCCTGCCTGTTGCTGGTTTCTGGGGGCGACAGTTGCTGCAATACCAGTCTCAAAGAGAAGATAACTATGGCAAGGCGGTCTATCTTTTCAATAAAGATTTTTGTATCTTTCTCCAAAAAGTGCGTGTGATCGTGTTTAATCTTTGTGGTGTTGTCTGCGTAGTTCTGCTCATCTCTCCCTCAGACTTCCACCGACCCTGTCACCTTTCCCTCACTCCCATTGCTACCTCTAATCTCTCCCTCCCACTTCCACTAACCCTGTCATCTGGTCCTTGCGATCACACTGCCCCCTGTCATCTCTTCCTTGCACTCCCACTGACCTGCCATCTCTCCCTCACCCCCACTGCCCCCTCTCACCCCTCCCTCACACTCCCTGCCTCCTCTCTGTGCTGCCTGCTGACACATGCTGCCTTCCTGCAGCTCCTCACGCTGTGCATTCATCCACCTCTCACCCCCTCCCCTCTCACTCTGGGTGCCCCTCCCACTCGTCTCGATGCTGCTCTCCCATACTCTGAAACTGGAAGATGTGCACAGCCCACTCTTCCTTTGCTTTCCCTGCCAGCTGGAGGGTGGTCATTGCCTCTCCGAACACCTGCCTTACTTTGAGGTCAATAAGGTTTCTTTCGGAAGAGCAGCCAGTCCCCCCCCCCCTCTCTCTCTCTCTCGTACTCTCCCTCCCACCTCTAGCTCTCTCACACACTCTTCCCACCTCACTCATTTCCTTCACTTCAGTTCTTCAAGGTTTTTGTCCCTCACTCCCACGCTCTCCTGCTCTTCTTGGGGTGTCTTCTTCGTACACAGGAGCACCCCTTTCTGCGTCTGTCGCCTGCTCTCTCTTTCTTTCTCACAGACTCTTCTTTCTTCTCCTGTGCCTGGAGTTCATTCAGTGCTTCGTGCACAAACCACCTTTTCTTCTCTGTCTTCCTGTCTGCATTCTGTGCAGCTCTCACCCCTATCCACCAGTGCCCTCTCCTTTCAGTGTACGCAGCGCGCTCTGACGCTCCCTCCTCGCTCTGGCTCCCACAGGGCCATGTCTGGGACCCCAGTTCCAAAGCCCGGGTGCGTCGCCGCTGTCCTTGCCATCGCTGTGCTGCTCGTCATCACCCGGCTGCTCTGGTCTTGGACTGTGGTGATTGCCCTGCTGCTCCTGTTTGCCACCCTCTTCCTGCTGCTCCTGACCGGTGTCCTGCCTCCCACGCGCCTCATCCAGACCGGGGTCGGCGCCCCTGGCCAGGTCCCCTCCGCAGAGCCAGTGCTCAGGTGTACGCCTTCCGCCCTGGCCAGCTACCTGCTCGTGCACTGCCCCAGCTTCCGGGGTCCCAGCTGGAGCGGCTGGCCCTGGTGGGCCCTGCCTTCCCTGCAGACAGCGGTGTCCCTCCTGGGCCCCCCAGGCAGCAGAGTTCACTTCGTGAGGGAGCACCTGCAGCTCGGAGACGAGGGGCTGGTGGCCCTGGACTGGGCGGTGGGCCTGGGGGCGCGGAGGCGCAGGTCATCCTCCAACTCCAGCACCCCAGTTCTGCTTTGCATCCCAAACTCCTTCGGGAAGATGACACGGAACTTCACGGAGGTGAGTTTGTCGTCAGTGGGGCCTGGGTGATGCTGGTGAGTTTATCACTTGTTGTGGGTTCCCGTGCGTCACTGCTTCCTTTGGTATAAAGAAGACCGGCTAGCACACCCGAGATTGCCGCCAGCACTGCGCCGCAGATGAGTTTGTCATCTGAGGAGGGCTGGGTGATGTTGGTCAGGATGCCACCATGGCCATACCAGGTCAGGCCTGTGCTGGGTGATGTCATCAGGGGTCAGTGGGGTCACGCAAGTGAGTTCATCAGAAGAGCGAGTTAGACTTTTCCATCCGATCCCACGGTTTGCTGGGAGCAGCCAGGAACAGCAGCAGCGACGAACTGCCCTAAGGAGGGACACCGGATACTGTGTCTGGCTATGTTGAGCCAAGCCTGCCTAAGCTTCCTTGACCCTCCACTGGTAGCTGTGAGCGCCCTAAGCTTCATTGAGCCTCCACTGGTAGCTGTGGCCGGTCTAAGCTTCCTTGACCCTCCACTGGTAGCTGTGAGCGCCCTAAGCTTCCTTGACCCTCCACTGGTAGCCGTGGCCGGTCTAAGCTTCCTTGACCCTCCACTGGTAGCTGTGGCCTGTCTACGCTTCCTTGACTCTCCACTGGTAGCTGTGGCCAGTCTAAGCTTCTTGACCCTACACTGGTAGCCGTGGCCTGTCTACACTTCCTTGACCCTCCACTGGTAGCTGTGGCCGGTCTAAGCTTCCTTGACCCTCCACTGGTAGCTGTGGCCGGTCTAAGCTTCCTTGACCCTCCACTTGTAGCTGTGGCCGGTCTAAGCTTCCTTCACACTCCACTAGTAGATGTGGCCAGTCTAAGCTTCCTTGACCCTCCACTGGTAGCTGTGGCCGGCCTAAGCTTCCTTGAACCTCCACTGGTAGCTGTGAGCACCCTAAGCTTCCTTGACCCTCCACTGGTAGCCGTGGCCGGCCTAAGCTTCCTTGACCCTCCACTGGTAGCTGTGGCCAGTCTAAGCTTCCTTGACCCTCCAATGGTAGCTGTGGCCAGTCTAACCTTCCTTGACCCTCCACTGGTAGCTGTGGCCGGTCTAAGCTTCCTTCACCCTCCACTGGTAGCTGTGGCCAGTCTACGCTCCCTTGACTCTCCACTGGTAGCTGTGAGCGCCCTAAGCTTCCTTGACCCTCCACTGGTAGCTGTGAGCGCCCTAAGCTTCCTTGACCCTCTACTGGTAGCTGTGGCCGGTCTAAGCTTCCTTGACCCTCCACTGGTAGCTGTGAGCGCCCTAAGCTTCCTTGACCCTCCACTGGTAGGTGTGGGCGCCCTAAGCTTCTTGACCCTCCACTGGTAGCTGTGGCCGGTCTAAGCTTCCTTGACCCTCCACTGGTAGCTGTGGCCGCCCTACACTTCCTTGACCCTCCACTGGTAGCTGTGGCAGGTCTAAGCTTCCTTGACCCTCCACTGGTAGCTGTGGGCGCCCTAAGCTTTCATGACCCTTCACTGGTAGCTGTGGCCGCCCTAAGCTTCCCTTAACCTCCACTGGTAGCTGTGGTCAGTCTAAGCTTCCTTGACCCTCCACTGGTAGCTGTGGCCAGTCTAAGCTTCCTTGACCCTTCACTGGTAGCTGTGGCTGGCCTAACCTTCCTTGACCCTCCACTGGTAGCTGTGGCCGCCCTACACTTCCTTGACCCTCCACTGGTAGCTGTGGCCTGTCTACGCTTCCTTGACTCTCCACTGGTAGCTGTGGCCAGTCTAAGCTTCTTGACCCTCCACTGGTACCTCTGGCCGGTCTAAGCTTCCTAGACCCTCCACTGGTAGCTGTGGCCGCCCTACACTTCCTTGACCCTCCACTGGTAGCTGTGGCCGGCCTAAGCTTCCTTGACCCTCCACTGGTAGCTGTGGCCGCCCTATACTTCCTTGACCCTCCACTGGTAGCTGTGGCAACCCTAAGCTTCCTTGACTCTCCACTGGTAGCTGTGGCCGGCCTAAGCTTCCTTGACTCTCCACTGGTAGCTGTGGCCGGCCTAAGCTTCCTTGACCCTCCACTGGTAGCTGTGGCCGGTCTAAGCTTCCTTGACCCTCCACTGGTAGCTGTGGCCGGTCTAAGCTTCCTTCACCCTCCACTGGTAGCTGTGGCAGGTCTAAGCTTCCTTGACCCTCCATTGGTAGCTCTGAGCACCCTAAGCTTCCTTGACCCTCCACTGGTAGCTGTAAGCGCCCTAAGCTTCCTTGACCCTCCACTGGTAGCTGTGGCCGCCCTACACTTCCTTGACCCTCCACTGGTAGCTGTGGTCGGTCTAAGCTTCCTTCACCCTCCACTGGTAGCTGTGGCAGGTCTAAGCTTCCTTGACCCTCCACTGGTAGCTGTGGCCGCCCTAAGCTCCCTTAACTCACCACTGGTAGCTGTGACCGGCCTAAGCTTCCTTGACCCTCCACTGGTAGCTGTGGCCGCCCTACACTTCCTTGACCCTCCACTGGTAGCTGTGGCCGGCCTAAGCTTCCTTGACCCTCCACTGGTAGCTGTGGCCGCCCTACACTTCCTTGACACTCCACTGGTAGCTGTGGCCGGCCTAACCTTACTTGACCCTCCACTGGTAGCTGTGGCCGGCCTAAGCTTCCTTGACCCTCCACTGGTAGCTGTGGCCGGTCTAAGCTTTCTTGACCCTCCACTGGTAGCTGTGGCCGGTCTAAGCTTCCTTGAACCTCCACTGGTAGCTGTGGCCGGTCTAAGCTTCCTTCACCCTCCACTGGTAGCTGTGGCAGGTCTAAGCTTCCTTGACCCTCCACTGGTAGCTGAGAGTGCCCTAAGCTTCCTTAACCCTCCATTGGTAGCTGTGACCGGTCTAAGCTTCCTTGACCCTCCACTGGTAGCCGTGGCCGAGCAGTCAAGGCTTACTACTAAAAGTAATGTGAACGTTTATCATGGACCCAATGTATCTCACAAGAAATCAAAGTTCATGAATTTCAATGTCCAGTCAAAGGCATTTAATTAAAAAATGCACGTATAACATGAATAACAGTGAAAACACAGAGTACCCGGCAGTGGTGTTTGAACAGAACGGGGGTGTTCACCTCACTGAAGGCATAGGGGGTATTTGACTGCACTACTTTGAAATATCAGCAAATGCTGTCACGAGAAAAATATTTGAATATGCCTTTAATGTGCATTGTTCTTCTAAGCCCCTCTGTACAGCGCCTCCCGCACCCCGAGTTCCAGCGCCTAAGCCTTTTATTTATTTTTGAAATTTTTCATAACATGGAATACGTCGTTGTCCAGGACCGAACACTTTACATCGAGTAAGACAAAAACGGAGACTCATTTCAAACCAACATTGACGCTGGTCAACAGATAAGACCAGCACAGAGCAGAATTCAGCGCAGAGCCACAGATGCACACTGTGCAGTAGCGGTCGGTGGTGGGAGTGCCGCCAGGCGCTGACTGGGAGGGGCAGGGTGGGGGGTAGTAAACTACGGATTACGGCCGATTACAGGTAAGTACACATATAAATAAATAAAACGAATTTCGTTTCTCGCGCTGCATCGCCAAATGTGATGCAGCGCGCGCAACGAAATTCGTTTTATTTATTTATATGTGTACTTACCTGTAATCGGCCGTAATCCGTAGTTTACTACCCCCCACCCTGCCCCTCCCACGTCAGCGCCCGGCGGCACTCCCACCACCGACCGCTACTGACACTGTGACCTCACCCGGCCTAGATAGAAGGTAACAGTGCAGTGGTAACGGAGGAGATTTTCATCTCACGCCTTCTGTAATATTATTTTACAACAGCAGTAACTCCAAGAAAATGTCATCAAACCCAGGTCCTTATTAGGCGTCTGAGAGAGGGTACCCGGTTATCCACCGAAGCCCTGCGCTCTAGGGGAACTGTCAGTCTCTGCTGGTGGAAACCTGTGACCCAGGGCTCAGCTCACGTCAGGCCATCATTCTAAGGGGCATATTTACAAGCCCCTATCGCACAGGAACGTCACTTTTAAAGGCGTTCCTGTGGCGATACGGGCTTCGCCTTATTTACAAGGCAGTGTTAAGCCACTTAAGGTGGCTTAACGCCGCCTTGAAAATAAGGCACTCTTGCATGCTATACTTAGCGTGAAAGGGGTGGGCAATGGTGTTGAGGTGGGAGTTCCGCCGCTACACCCATTGTTTTTGACGCTGCCCCATATTTACAAGGGTGGGGTAAATAGGAGGCAACGTTAAACATAGTGAACCGAGGAGAAATGCTTCATTTCTCCTAGTTTTTGCTCTTTCTATGTGTGCTGTAGTGTGCAGTACACATAGAAACAGCAAAACGCCAATCATGATTGTTTATGTGCAGGAAGGTTTCCCTTCCTGCACAAAAACAATCATTTTAAAAATGACCAGTTGCAACTTCTATATGTGCTGCACAAAGCAGCACACATAGAAGTTACAAATCGCCATTTAAGATAGTTTATGTGCAGGACGGGACACCTTCCTGCACATAAACAATCATTCCCCCAAATGCAGGCACCCTTGCACCACACGCCTGTGTTAGCGCTAGGCAGCTGAAATTAGCACCAGTGCAGGGGGAAACGCAGGGCTGCACCGTATTGTTGTAAATACGGTGCAGCCCTGCGTTTCAGAAGTGGCGGAGCGCGGTGTTAAATCATGAAGGCTAACTCTGCACTCCGTCACTTCTTTGTAAATATGTCCCTAAGTACCTCAGACCATCTGTCCATGTATATGTAGGAGGGGCCAGCGCTTAATTTGTAAAATAATTAGTGCCGGTGCCCAAAGCGCTGCTCCGAAGCTTGCGTCAGCACTATGTCAGTGTGCCCAGTACCAAGGCTGCTAATGCTAAATCCACCTCATGCCTCTTTAATCCACTAGGAGACACTCCCTGTCCTTTTATCTCACTTTTGCAGGTTACAGGTCATTGCTTAATTTGTAAAAATAGGTGCCAGTCCCCAAAAATGAGTGCGATGGCACTCACCGAAACCACCAGCTCAAATTAAGCACTGGCACTGTGGAGGACATGCCACTGCCATTCTTTTCTGTTTTGGACCGCTAGGAGGAGCCTGCAAGTCCTAAACAGGAAAGCAAACAAGCATTTGTAATGCAATAGGTCTCGCATTTGTCAGAGTTAGAGCTATTGGCTTTGTAAATGACAATGTCTTTTATATGAGTGTTTTGGTTTGGAGTGTAGTGGATGTATGAACAGAGACACAGCTGCAGCACTGCCTAGAAGACTTGGAGGAATTACCACTGGGACCAGAGAAGTAGCTGCAGCACTGTCTAGAGGAGTTCGAATGAGGAATTACAGATGAGACGAGAGGAGCAGCAAGCAGGACTGTCCAGAGGACTTAGAATGAGGAATTAACTATGAAACAGAGAAGCAGCTAGCAGCACTGTCTAGAGGACTTAGAATGAGGAATTACCGACGAGACCAGAGAAGCAGCTAGCAGCACTGCCTAGAGGACTAAGAATGAGGAATTACCACTGGGAACAGAGACACAGATGGAGCACTGCTAGAGGTCTTAAAATGTGGGAATTTCTGAAAGGACCAGAGTAGCAGCTAGCAGCACTGTCTAGAAGACTTAAAATGAGGAATTTCAGACAGGACCAGAGTAGTAGCTAGCAGCACTGTGTAGAGGACTTAAAATGAAGAATTACCACTGAGACCAGAGAAGCAGCTAGCAACACTGCCTAGAGGACTTAGAATGAGAAATTACTGACGGGACCAGAGAAGCAGCTAACAGCACTGCCTAGAGGACTAAGAATGAGGAAATAACACTGGGAACAGAAGCACAGCTGCAGCACTGCCTGGAGGACTTAGAATGAGGAATTGCTGACGGGACCAGAGCAGCAGCTAGCAGCACTGCCTAGAAGACTTGGAATGAGGAATTATCAACGGGACCAGAGGAGCAGCTAGCAGCACTGCCTAGAGGACTAAGAATGAGGAATTACCACTGGGAACAGAGACACAGATGGAGCACTGCTAGCGGTCTTAAAATGTGGGAATTTCTGAAATGACCAGAGTAGCAGCTAGCAGCACTGTCTACAAGACTTAAAATGAGGAATTACCGACAGGACCAGAGTAGCAGCTAGTAGCACTGTGTAGTGGACTTAAAATGAGGAATTACCACTGGGACCAGAGAATCAGCCCGCAACACTGCCTAGAGGACTTAGAATGAGAAATTACCGACGGGACAAGAGAAGCAGCTAGCAGCACTGCCCAGAGGACTAAGAATGAGGAAATAACACTGGGAACAGAAGCACAGCTCCAGCACTGCCTGGAGGACACAGAATGAAGAATTGCCGACGGGACCAGAGCAGCAGCTAGCAGCACTGCCTAGAAGACTTGGAATAAGGAATTACCAACGGGACCAGAGACGAAGCAAGCAGCACTGCCTTGAGAACTAAGAATGGAGAATTACCACTGGGAACAGAGATGCAGCTGCAGCACTGTTTAGAGAACTTAGCATGGAGGAATTACTGACAGGAACAAAGATGCAGCTGCAGCACTGTGTAGAGGGCTTAAAATGAGAAAATACTGATGAGCCCAGAGCAGCAGCTAGCAGCACTGTCTAGAAGACTTAGTAGGAGCAATTACCAGTGGGAGCCGAGACACAGCTGCAGCACTGCCTAGAGGACTTAGAATGAGGAATTACCGACGGGATTGGAGAAGCAGCTAGCAGCACTGCCTAGAGGGCTTAGAATGAGGAATTACTGATGGGACCAGAGAAGCAGCTACCAACACTGCCTAGAGGACTAAGAATGAAGAATTACCACTGGGACCAGAGAAGCAGCTGCAGCACTGTCTAGACCAGTGGTTCCCAAACTTTTGACTCCTGAGGACCCCCAGTGAGTCACCACTAGAAGCCGTGGACCCCCGAGCAATTTGTATGATTTAAATTTCAAGCATTAAAACAGTAATTTGAAAAAAAGAAACACATGTGTGCACACAAAACAAATACTCGAATTACTAAGGATTTTAGGGGCATATTTACAAGCCCCTATCGCCATGGGAATGTCACTTTTTGCGACGTTCCCGTGGCGATAGGGGCTTCACCTTATTTACAAGGCAGCGTTAAGCCACTTAACATGGCTTAACGCTGCCTTGTAAAGAAGGCCCCCTTTCACGCAAGGCTTAGCGTGAAAGGGGTGGGCAGTGGGTGTTGCGGTGGGGGTTCCACCGTTACACCCATTGATTTTGACGCTGGCCCCTATTTACAAGGGCAGCGTAAATAGGAGGCAGCGCCAAAATTAAGACCAGGGAAAACCTGGTCTTAACTTGGCAAAATGAGGAGAAATGCTATATTTCTACTCGTTTTTGCTTTTTCCATGTGTGCTGCCTTGTGCAGCACACATGGAAAAAGCAAAACGCCTTGGATTGTTTATGTTCAGGAAGGTGACCTTCCTGCACATAAACAATATTTTAAAAAAAATTACATTTTGTAACTTCCATGTGTGCAGTGACAAAACGACATTTCAAGATTGTTTATGTGCAAGATGGGGGACCTTCCTGTACATAAACAATCTTCTCCTGCACGCAGACACCCTTGCACCATAGTGCAAGGGTGCCTGCATTGGCGCTACACTGCTAAGTGTAGCACAGGCGCAGGGGGAAATACAGGGCTGCACCAAATTCTTGTAAATATGGTGCAGCCCTGCGATTCTGAAGTGACGGAGCGTGTCGTTAAGCCAAGGAGGCTAACGACACGCTCCGCCACTTCTGTTTTAAATATCCCCAACCAAACATTTTAATGGGAAGGTTGGTGCTGCATCTCCGTGACTAACTTTTAAATGGTTGGTTTTACTTTGCAGTACGAGGCTCCTGCCAGGGCCAGCCTGGAAACCCAAAGCAGCCCTGGCAAATGTTTTCAGACCAGTCCCCATACGGTGCACACCAAGTGCAGTGAGTGAGCCTGACCACTACAAAGGGGGCTTTGCGAGGCTCTCCACTCCAAAAAATTTAGGAAACAATGATGCATTCTACAACACATTTATCATTATATATTGAATAGTAAATGATGACCGTACTATGTACCAAGATAGGACAAACTTTGTTGGGGTTCTTCAATGATTCCCTTATTATCACCCTCCAACAGTGCCTCATCTCTCCATAGCCCCTCTGTCACATGTATTTCATTTGTTTTTATAGCATCTCTCATACCAGGATGTCAGAGCACTTTACATCACACACATATAGAGAAACTGAATCATTCGTGTAAATCAGTGTATAGAAAATGTTACATAAGGCAAAGGGGACTACAAGGTGTAGGATTCACGTCATTCATACTGGTAGGCATTTTTAAAGAGTGCTTGGTCTGGAGAAGCACAAACTCAGGGTTCAGAACATAACACAGTGGCTAGCATTGACTTTAACAATAAAAATGTATTTCCACCCAAATAAACCTTTTAGCAGCATCAAGATAATGAAAGACTGGGAAAAAACATGTTACTAACTTGTACCATGCAGTTTGCAAGCAGCTCTTTGATAACAGTTTATAGGTCACTGTGCTAGATTACGATTGTCACTTATAAACTGCACAGTAACAAAAGAATCTCTGTTACAAAAGCAGTAACCCACTGACCTATGCACATAAAATAGTTTTTTTTAAATGCATGGTAAATGTTCTTTGCAGTAGGCATATTAACCTTCTGTGCTACATTAGATAAGTCAAAGCTGCCCCTGGACAAACCTCTCATCTCTCTCTAGCAGGTACATTAATCACTGGCGTTATCTTGACACTTTTATTGTTGCTCGAAAACTGCTAATTATACAAGGAACTTTGCAGTGCTTTTAAAACTGCTGGCTGCGGACCCCCTGGAAATGTGTCACGGACCCCTGGGGGTCGGCGGACCACAGTTTGGGAAACACTGGTCTAGACGACTTAGAATGAGGAATTACCATAGGGATGGGGTAGGAACAGAGACGCAGCTACAGAACTGTCTAGAGGGCTAAGAATGAGGAATTACCACTGGGACCAGAGAAGCAGCTGCAGCACTGTCTAGACGACTTAGAATGAGGAATTACCATTGGGATGGGGTGGGAACAGAGACGCAGCTACAGAACTGTCTAGAGGACTAAGAATGAGGAATTACACTGGGATCAGAGAAGCAGCTGCAGCACTGTCTACAAGACTTAGAATGATGAATTACCACTGGGACCAGAGAAGCATCTGCAGCACTGTCTAGAGGACTTAGAATGAGGAATCACCGATGAGATAAGAGAAGCAGCTAGCAGCACTGTGTAGCAGACTTAGAATGAGGAATTACAGACAGGACCAAAGATGCAGCTGCAGCACTGCCTAGATGACTTAGAGTGAGGAATTATCTATGAGAGCAGAGTAGAAGTTAGCAGAACTGTCTAGAAGACTTAGAAGGAGGAATTACCGACGGGATCAGGATAGCAGTTAGCAGCATTGTCTGGAAGACTTAGAATGAGGAATTACCACTGGGACCAGAGAAGCATCTGCAGCACTGTCTAGAGGACTTAGAATGAGGAATCACCGATGAGATAAGAGAAGCAGCTAGCAGCACTGTGTAGCAGACTTAGAATGAGGAATTGCAGACAGGACCAAAGATGCAGCTGCAGCACTGTCTAGATGACTTAGAGTGAGGAATTATCTATGAGAGCAGAGTAGAAGCTAGCAGAACTGTCTAGAAGACTTAGAAGGAGGAATTACCGACGGGATCAGGATAGCAGCTAGCAGCACTGTCTGGAAGACTTCGAATGAGGAATTACCAACAGGACCAGAGTAGCAGCTAGCAGCACTGTGAAGGGGACTTAAAATGATGAATTACCACTGGGACCAGAGAAGCAGCTAGCAGCACTCTCTAGAGGATTTAGAATGAGGAACTACCAACGGGACCAGAGTAGCAGCTAGCAGCACTGTCTAGAGGACTTAGAATGAGGAATTACCACTGGGAACAGAGTAGCAGCTGCAGCACTGCCTAGAGGACTAAGAATGAGGAATTACCACTGGGACCACAGAAGCAGCTGCAACACTCTCTAGAACACTAAGAATGAGGATATTACCACTGGGACCAGAGAAGCAGCTAGCAGCACTGGCTATAGGACTAAGAATGAGGAATTACCACTGGGACCAGAGAAGCATCTGCAGCACTGTCTAGAGGACTAAGAATGAGGAACTGCCTAGACAAATCTGCTAGCAGCACTGGCTCAAGGATTCAGAATGAGGAAGTACGGGGGGCGTGGCTAGCAGCCACTCAGATGGTCGCACTCTAGGCGAGCTCTGCTAACCACCCGCCGAAACCCACGTTTATCTGGCACACTGATCCGTTTGCCAAGACACATCACGCGTCCGAAGGGTCCCGATACACTGAGGGAAGGCTGGTAAACGCCGGGGCTGCCCGCAGCGAATCGGGCCTGAGCTGCGGACTGGAGCCATCGAGACAGCACCACAGATACCTAAGGGAAGAGGCCAGAAGCCCGTGAAAATCGATCGGCCCGGAAGAAAACAAGACTGCAATCGCCAGGACTCTGCACTGCCGCAGCGCCGGTTCGGGCTCAGACAGCTGCGGGAAGTGGGTCATCCTTGGCTCTTGCTATCGATCCAGGCCGGGAGTGGTGGACGCGCCGTGGCATGCACGCCTGATCCTAAGGTGTTGCAGAGGCACTCGCTGTACATCGGTGGGGGTGGGCAGCCTCGAGGAGCAGGACACGGCCGCCTGGGTGTGCGGATCGGCCCGCAGTCCCCCGGAGCAAAGGTCTGATTTGGTGGTGGCAGCAGCGGAATCCGCACAGATAAGACGGAGCCGTGCCCGACCTCCAGTAACGTGCCTCTCGGAAACAGGCCGGCCCGGGGCCCGGGTTAGAGCGTGCACAAAGACAGCGCAATACTAGAGGAGATCAAAGGACGCATCGGAGGGAACCAAGCCGGCAAGGCCACGCTGTGAGTTGAACTGGAGGGGGGGGGGTTAAATACCGCCCCTCATGGGATCCCAGAGAAGTGACTATTGCTCAAGATATGGCAAGGAGCACTATGCAGTGTAATAAATCAAGGCGCAGATACTTGAGCCAAACACTCACCAGGTCCAGAATACACTGAGCACCAATAGCGCACATCTTCAGTGGTTTCAGTCCAAGCCGGCAAGGGTGTTGTGCGCCAGACAGTGGATCAATACACCCTGCAGCGAGATGTCGAACCCAAAAGGGACTAAGGTGACACACCAGACAAAGCTCGACAAATATACTCACCCTAAAATGGACAACGCGACGGATGGAGGAGATGTCCAAAGCCATGAGCAGGCACCTGGGGAAGAAGCCCCTACTCTGCAGGACATAATAGCAGCAATTCAGGGAGTGCGAACTGCGCTCGAAAGTAAGATCAATGGGGTCACCTCGGAGATCACGCTAATGCACGCGGACCTTCGCAACTTGGAAGACCGCGTAAAAGCCACCGAGGACTCGGTTACCACGCTTCAAGCTACCACCAAATCACTTGAAGCAAATGTGAAAAAGCTCCAAATAACAACGGCGGACCTTGAGGTTCAATCAATCAATCAATCAATCATGTCACTTATAAAGCGCACTACATACCCGCGAGGGTCTCAAGGCGCTGGGGGAAGAGGGGGGTGGTGCTGCTACTGATCGAAGAGCCAAGTCTTGAGGAGTCTTCTGAAGGCCAGTAGGTCTTGGGTCTGTCGGAGGTTGGTGGGGAGGGTGTTCCAGGTCTTGGCAGCGAGGTGGGAGAAGGATCTGCCGCCGGCGGTCGTTTTCCGGATGCGGGGGACTGTGGCGAGGGCGAGGCTGGTCGAGCGGAGCTGGCGGGTGGGGGTGTAGAAGCTGAGTCGTCTGTTGAGGTAGGCTGGTCCGGAGTTGTGGAGTGCTTTGTGTGCGTGGGTGAGGAGCTTGAAGGTTATCCTCTTGTTGACAGGGAGCCAGTGCAGGTCTCTCAGGTGGGGTGTGATGTGGCTGCATCGGGGGATGTCGAGGATAAGACGTGCAGAGGCGTTCTGGATGCGTTGCAGCCGTCTCAGGAGCTTAGCCGTCGTTCCTGCGTAGAGGGCGTTTCCGTAGTCCAGCCTGCTGGTGACGAGGGCCTGGGTGACTGTTTTTCTTGTTTCGGTGGGGATCCACTTGAAGATCCTGCGGAGCATTCGGAGGATGTTGAAGCAGGATGAGGAAACGGCGTTGACCTGCTTAGTCATGGAGAGGGTGGGGTCGAGGATGACCCCTAGGTTGCGTACGTGGTCGGTGGGTGGCGGGGCTGTTCCCAGTGATGTTGGCCACCAGGAGTCGTCCCAGGCTGAAGGGTTGGAACCAAGGATGAGGACCTCCGTCTTGTCCGAGTTCAGCTTCAGGCGGCTGGTCCTCATCCATTCGGCGACGGCCTTCATTCCTTCGTGGAGGTGGGCTTTGGCGGTGTGAGGGTCTTTGGTGAGGGAGAGGATCAGCTGGGTGTCGTCGGCGTAGGAGATGATGTTGAGGTTGTGCTGTCGGGCGACGTGGGCGAGGGGTGCCATGTAGATGTTGAACAGCGTTGGGCTGAGGGAGGAGCCTTGGGGTACGCCGCAGATGATCTTGGTGGCCTTGGATCGGAAGGGGGCGAGGCGGACGCTTTGTGTTCTGCCGGAAAGGAAGGATGTGGTCCAGTCCAGGGCCTTCTCTTGGATCCCGGCGTCGTGAAGGCGTGTTCGTAGTGTGTGGTGGCAGACCGTGTCGAAGGCGGCTGATAGGTCCAGGAGGATGAGGGCTGCTGTTTCTCCGTTGTCTAGCAGGGTCCTGATGTCATCGGTGGCGGCGATGAGGGCGGTTTCGGTGCTGTGGTTGCTGCGGAAGCCGGACTGGGAAGGGTCCAGGATGTTGTTCTCCTCGAGGTAGCGGGTCAGTTGTTTGTTGACGATTTTCTCGGTGACCTTCGCGGGGAACGGGAGCAGAGAGATGGGTCGGAAGTTCTTGAGGTCCTTGGGGTCTGCCTTGGGTTTCTTGAGTAAGGCGGTGATCTCGGCGTGCTTCCAGCTTTCCGGGAAGGTTGCTGTCTCGAAGGAGATGTTGATTATTTTCCGGAGATGGGGCGCGATGGCTGTACTGGCTTTGTTGAAGATGTGGTGAGGGCACGGGTCTAGCGGTGAACCGGAGTGGATGGTGTTCATGATCTCGCTGGTGTCCTCGTCGTTGATGTTGGTCCAGGAGAGCAGGCGGTTGGTGGTTGTGGGGGCAGTGGTCTCGGTGGTTGCCGGGGCGGTCGTGGTGTTGAAGCTGTCGTGGATGTCGGCGATTTTGCGGTGGAAGAAGGTGGCCAGTGAGTCGCACAGGTCTCGCGACGGCTGGATGTCGTTGGTGTTGGAGCTGGGGTTGGAGAGTTCCTTCACGATGTTGAAGAGCTCTTTGCTGTTGTGTGCGTTGTTGTCTAGGCGGTCTTTGAGTGAGGCCCTTTTGGCGGATCTGATGAGGTGATGGTGACTGCGGGTGGCGCTCTTGTGGGCGGCGTAGCTGTCCGCTGTCCGTTCGTGGAGCCAGATCTTCTCCAGTTTTCGGCATGTTCGTTTGGAGGCCTGGAGGTCTTCGGTGAACCAGGTGGCTTTCTTGCTGGTGTGGCTGTTGGGTGGATTCTTGAGCGGGGCGAGGGTGTTGGCGCAGTCGTCGATCCACTGTCTGAGGTTGCGGGCGGCGGTGTCGGGGTCGGAGGGTTCGGCGGGTGGGCTCAGGGCGAGGGTTGTGGTTAGCTGGTCTTCCGTGACTCTGCTCCAGCAGCGGCGAGGCATTTGTTCGGTGCGGTGGTGCGTGGTGGGCTTCCTGTAGGTGAAGTGGATGCAGTGGTGGTCAGTCCAGTGGGGTTCGGAGGTGTGGTTGAAGGAGACGTGTGGGCTTGCGGAAAAGATGGAGTCTAGCGTGTGGCCGGCGGCGTGGGTGGGTGTAGTCACGAGCTGTCTGAGTCCGAGGGTGGCGAGGTTGTCGATCAGGGTGGTGGAGTTGGTGTCCTTGTTGTTCTCGAGGTGGAAGTTCAGGTCCCCGAGGAGGATGTAGTCCGTGGAGGCGATGGCGTGTGTGCTGACGAAGTCAGCGATGGAATCGCTGAACTGTGGTCGGGGTCCGGGGGTCTGTAGATGAGGGTTCCTCTGAGGGTGGTGTTGGGATCGGTGTGGATCTGGAAGTGCATGTGTTCGGCGGTGCTGAGGGTGTCGTCGGTGTTGGTTGAGACTCTGAGGGTGTTCCTGTGGACGATGGCGATGCCTCCTCCGACTCCGTTGGTGCGGTCCCTGCGGGTGATCTTGTATCCGTCCGGGATGGCAATGGCGATGTCGGGGGCTGAAGCGGGATTCAGCCAGGTCTCCGTCAGGAATGCGACGTCTGGGGAGGTTGAGTCGAGAAGGTCCCAGAGTTCGATGGCGTGTTTGCGGGCGGAGCGGGTGTTGAGGAGGATGCATCTGAGGTAGTTGGGTTCTTTCCTGGGCGGTGGTTTGGCGGGGTGGGTGCTGGCGAAGCTGCAGTTCCGGCAGGTGAAGGGCCCTTGGGTGCGCTGTCGGGGTGGCCTGGTAGCAGGCGTGATCTTTTCCGGGGTTGAGTGCGTGGAGGGTGCTGGCGTCGTATCGGCGTCTGTTGATGTGGCGGGCGCGGGGGATGCCCGGACCAGGGGGTCTGGCGCTGGGCGCGGTCACGGCGCGGACGGGCGCAGACGGGCTTGCCTTAGGCACGCCTTCGGCGCGCCAGCGGCGCGGCCGCGCAGCGTCTGCCATAAATGGGGCGGTGGGAGGGAGGAGCAGGGAATGGGGCAGCGAATGGGCAGTGAGGGGCGGGGCCGCAGGCGCAGCGGCGGGAAACAGGCACAGAAGGGAAAACGAGCACAATCAGGGCATCAAGGGGGCACAGAAAGGAAAAAACGAGCACAATCAGGGGCAGCAAGGGGGCACAGAAAGGAAAAAACGAGCACAATCAGGAGCAGCAAGGGGGCACAGAAAGGAAAAACGAGCACAATCAGGGGCAGCAAGGGGGCACAGAAAGGAAAAACGAGCACAATCAGGGGCAGCAAGGGGGCACAGAAAGGAAAAACGAGCACAATCAGGGGCAGCAAGGGGGCACAGAAAGGAAAAAACGAGCACAATCAGGGGCAGCAAGGGGGCACAGAAAGGAAATAAACTAGCACAATCAGGGGCAGCAAGGGGGCACAGAAAGGAAAAAACGAGCACAATCAGGGGCAGCAAGGGGGCACAGAAAGGAAAAAACGTGCACAATCCGGGGCAGCAAGGGGGCACAGAAAGGAAAAAACGAGCACAATCAGGGGCAGCAAGGGGGCACAGAAAGGAAAAAACGAGCACAATCAGGGGCAGCAAGGGGGACACAGAAAGGAAAAACGAGCACAATCAGGGGCAGCAAGGGGGGCACAGAAAGGAAAAACGAGCACAATCAGGGGCAGCAAGGGGGCACAGAAAGGAAAAACGAGCACAATCAGGGGCAGCAAGGGGGGCACAGAAAGGAAAAACGAGCACAATCAGGGGCAGCAAGGGGGCACAGAAAGGAAAAACGAGCACAATCAGGGGCAGCAGCAGGGCACACAGACGGAGCTGTGTGGTGGGGGAGCGACCTACCAGTCAAGGTCAGGGGTCGCTCTCTTCACCACGCAGCGGCCGCCATAAATGGGGAGGTGGGAGGGAGGAGCAGGGAATGGGGCAGCGAATGGGCAGTGAGGGGCGGGGCCGCAGGGCGCAGCGGCGGGAAACAGGCACAGAAGGGAAAACGAGCACAATCAGGGGCAGCAAGGGGGCACAGAAAGGAAAAACGAGCACAATCAGGGGCAGCAAGGGGGCACAGAAAGGAAAAAACGAGCACAATCAGGGGCAGCAAGGGGGCACAGAAAGGAAAAAACGAGCACAATCAGGGGCAGCAAGGGGGGCACAGAAAGGAAAAACGAGCACAATCAGGGGCAGCAAGGGGGGCACAGAAAGGAAAAACGAGCACAATCAGGGGCAGCAAGGGGGCACAGAAAGGAAAAACGAGCACAATCAGGGGCAGCAAGGGGGCACAGAAAGGAAAACGAGCACAATCAGGGGCAGCAAGGGGGCACAGAAAGGAAAAACGAGCACAATCAGGGGCAGCAGCAGGGCACACAGACGGAGCTGTGTGGTGGGGGAGCGACCTACCAGTCAAGGTCAGGTTGAATTGGAAGACTACGAAGGGCGCTCACGTAGAAACAACATTCGTATTTTGGGGGTTCCAGCACGAGCCGAGGGCCCAACTACAGATTTATTTGTCGAAGATCAAATTTAAAACCAGCTGCAGCCCAAGGCCCTCTCTCACTACTTCTCAGTGGAGTGGGCCCATCGAGTACCTGGAGGCCCACCTCGACCAGGTGCACCCCCACGCCCTATCCTAGCGAGGATCTTCAATTTCAGAGATAGGGATATTATCCTTCAAATTGCACGCTCGCCCCCCCCCTTACGTTACGACAACTCTACTATAACCTTCTTCCCAGACTTTACAGCAAAGGTCTAGAAGAAGAGATGCTCCTTTTTGGAGGTCACGCGGGCTCTCCAAGAAGAAAACATAAAATATGCAATGTTATTTCCGGCCAGGCTTCGAGTGGTAGCAGAGGGAAAATCCTGGTTCTTCTAGTCCCCAGTTGATGCCTGGGAGTGTCTGGAGGGGTGGAGGTTTCCGGGGAACAAATGATCCAACCTCCAGCAACAGAAACATGGGACAGATTGGCAACCTCCAGGACGGCGACAAAGTGATGATCCAGAACAGGAAGATGGAAGGACCAACACTGGCCGGTCGGTGCGATACTCACGGAGACTTTGGGTCACGTAAGACATTTCATGGGTTTGCTACTAACCTCCCTGGGATCATACATTTCATCAGTCCTACAGGGGCAGGAATTCACAGTAAGACAGTAGCTCGGCTCAGCTGACTCCAAAACTCTTGCCTCTTGTTTTTGTGATGATTGTTGGACGCGACTAGGAAACGGATGGGCCAAAAGGAATCTGCACACAATAGCACAAGTTAGTCTTTGCTTAGGGGACTGTGCGGGGGGAAGTGGGTGGCCAGCTGGTATACGTCCCCCAACGTTGAGATATGAGGGTAAGGGTACACAGGCACTCTACAAAGTTGTGCGGGTGGGCAGTTCTAAGTTGACTGTGCAGGGAAGCAGGGAGGGGTGAGGGGTGGGGTAGTTCCAAAAGTTTGTTTTATAAGTTTATTGGCACGTAAATTGGATCACAGTAACAATACGGCGCAGCACGTCTTGGGGGTCAATTGGTCGTGGGGCCAATGTCCTTTGAAATGTTTTCTGGAATCCCGCCGGGTTGCCCCCCGGCCAACTACCCCTCCCCCAGAAGGAGTTGTCAAACCACAAGCTATGAATGGTAAAATGAGAGGAGCTCCCCCATTCTGTAATTTCAAGATCCTCTCCTGGAATGTTAATGGGCTGGGGGACAAGATCAAAGGAGAAGTAGTACTGCAGTATTTGAAGCAGCAAGCACCGGATGCTGCCTTGTTGCAAGAAACCCACATACGAGGGACCTCCTACTGTGCGCTCAATAGATGGGGTTATAAACTTGTGACCCACGCAGGTTATACCAGAGGCTCAAGAGGGGTGGGGATCCTATTGCGCAAATCATTTCCTTTCAAAATACAAACAGTAACACACGACTCACTGGGGCGTTTTGTCACCCTGTCAGGGCAATGGGAAGGCAGGCAGATAAACCTTATATCTCTTTATATCCCTCCAAGAGTGCACGCCCCACCCTCGCTGCCTTAGGGTCACATATAATTAATCTGCCCCAGGGAGAATTAATCATAGGGGGTGACTGTAAGGCGGCCCTCATTGGAGAGTGGGACGTTGGCTAGTCAGACAGTGGGAGGCGCCAGCGAAAGCCCTAGAAAATATTTTATCGGCCCTGGGACTGGTTGATGTCTGGTGAATGCACAGTCCCTCAGCCCGCCAGTATACTTTCAACTCTGGGGTTCACGGGAGTTTGTCTCGTATCGACTATATGTTTGGGTTGGCAGACCAGCTCTCAATGTTTGTGTAGCTGACCCACCTCCCGAGGGGTATCTTGGACCACTCCCCACTCAGCACGTTCTATGGTTGTACCCTCACCACTAAGCGACAGGGAATGTCACTTAACCCATGGTACTTAACAATACCATTTATCAAGGAGAGCTTAGCAGAAGCGACAACAAATTATTTTCTTGAAAATAAGGGGTCAGTAAAATCAGCCCAAACCCTGTGGAAGGCTTATAAGGCAGTTATCGGGGGCAGGGGATCTCTTTAATTGCTGGTTATAAAAAAGAGAGACAGAAACAGTTGATGACAATAGAAGAGGAAATTCAAAAATTAGAATCAGAGCTAATACTGACATATTCACCAGAGAAGAAACACAGATTGCAGTTGAAACAGAAAGAATATAAAGACATTGCCGAAGAGGCAGCCGAGCACAACATCAGGCGACTCTGCATCGGTTATATGAGGTGGGTGATAGAGCGGGTATGTTGTTGCCGTGGCTAGAGAAGAGGTAAGGCGCAGCCAGATGGGTGTTTGAAATCGCCCAGGATAAAGGAACTCCACTTAGATTTTGCCAAGAAATAGCGGAGGCCTTTGCAACATACTATAGGCAATTATACATGCCGTCAAACTTGACTACCCAGACGGAAGCCGGTGAGCTTTTGGCTACTCTTAACCTGCCCTCCCTCGAGGAGGCAGATAGGGAGACTCTAGAATCAGATCTGACCGAAAACAAAGTGATACTAGCAATTACGGCACTAAAGACTGGTAAAGCAATGGGCCCAAACGGCCTACCGATAGAGTTATATAAAATGGCTGCTTCCAAAATTGCCCCGCACCTACTGCAAATGTATCAAGAATGCATCAAATTAGGGAAACCACCCAAAAATCAACGGTTGGCAAATATCGTAGTAATACACAAAAGCGGCAAACCACTTGCCGACTGCGCGCCATATAGGCCTATATCTCTGTTGAATGCGGAGGTCAAGATTCTTGCGAAAACCCTCGCAACACGTCTAGCCCCACTGTTACATAAGTTGGTCCACCCTGATGACTCGGGTTTTATGCCAGGCAGAAGTACTGCTCTCAATTTGAGATGCCTTCATGGAGTGCTTGGAAGCGCATAGTATCAGGGAAGAGGCAGTGGTGATGTCCATAGACGCCAAAATGGCCTTCGATATGATAGAATGGCCCTTTCTATTCGCGACCCTGGAGAGATTCGGATTCGGTAAAAACTTCTTAGCATGGATCCGGCTACTTTATTCAAACCCACTGGCTCAAGTCATGGTAAATTGTGGAAGATCATCGATCATCGGGCTGCCAAGAGGGACCAGGCAGGGATGCCCCCTCTCCCCGTTAATATTCGCCCTAGTGTTGGAGCCATTGGCGGTATGGATAAGAGGCGATCCGCTTATCAGGGGACTCAAATGGACAGACGGGTGGGAAGATAGAATCTCCCTATATACAGAATATATATTGCTCTACTTGGCTAAACCATATTCCTCGATACACAGAGTGCTGCATATATTTACCCTGTATTCAAAATACACGGGATACACTATTAACTGGGACAAATTGTTATTATATGTCCTTTGGGGCCCGGGCATCAATCTTCCCAGAGTTTGTCCGGCAAGGAGAGTGACTGAAGGGTTTCGCTACCTGGGAATTTTTGTCACCTTTGACCAGGAGGTCTTTTATGAGTGCAATTTGACTCCTCCCTTGCGTCGCCTACAAGAAGACGTGCGACAATGGAGGACACTACCCCTATCGCTATTAGGAAAAGCTTCCCTATATAAAATGATGGCACTCCCGCGCTTTGTTTATATCTTACAAACTACACCTTATCCAGTACCCTCTAGATATTTCTGAGCTATAGAATAGGAAGTAAGAACTCTTCTGTGGGATGGTGGAGTCCCACGAATAGCACTACCCAAGCTGACGAGGAGCTGGTACGATGGAGGAATCGCCCTTCCGGCAATACAATACTATTATTGGGCATCACAGCTTACGGTAGTAAATCAATGGGTCCATTCGCCTCATGCCAAACCAGCATATAGAATGGACAGACGAAATGTGGGGCCAGGGAGTTATCAAAGAGCCATCTATGGCGGGAAACAGATGGCACCAATACAAACACCTACGTCGACAACGATTAAAATATGGCACGAGGCGTCAGCGGCATTGGGGTGGAGGGACAGGCTCACATTGGCGACTCCGTTGTGGGATTCAGTCTGCTTGGGACTTCTGGCGAGACAAGCAGGTTTCGACAAATGGGACCTTATCGGTCTCGCTAGGGTGGGGGACCTATGGGTGGGGGGGAGGATTCTGTCTTACCCAGAGCTCCAAAGAGACTATGAGCTCGACCCGGCAGAGACTTTCCGTTATCTCCAGGTATGAAATGCACTCCAAAAAGCCATTCCGCGCAACGAGGAGATTCCGGCATCATCTCCTTTACAAGATAGGCTCTTAAACAGCTACTTGAAGGAAAAGGCCATATCACTGACATACAGGAAAATATTGAACAACTCTCCGGAAACACTGGGGAAAATACGAGTCAAGTGGGCAGAGGACCTGGGAAACATTACTGCTGAGGAGTGGCAGGAAGCAATTGCATCCCCCAGGATGTGGCCATTCGTTCCCGTTTTCGACTGATAGAATTGAAGATTTGCACAGGGCATACTATACAAGTACTGTTGTAGTTAAAATGGGCAAATTTGATGCAATGCCATAGAAACTGTGGGCAACTGGGTACGTTTTTGCATCAATGGTGGGACTGCCCAATAATAAGGGAATACTGGAATAAAATTATCACGTGTATGTGGACACTGAGCGGGAGGAAATTAGTGGCTTCACCACAATGGTGCCATTTAAACATTTGGGAGCAGACAGACCTAACGGCAGGAGAAAGAACCTGGGTAACACTAGGGGGCATATTAGCAAGGGCTTTATCGCCGCTTTAGCGGCACTTTTTGCCGCTAAAGCGGCGATATTTATAACGCCCTATTAGCAAGCTGTCGCTAACAGGCGTTAGCGACAGCTTTCAGGCGTTAGAGGCCGGGAATTACATCGCCTTGCATGTCAGCGATATTTATCGCTAATGACATGCAAGGTAGGCGTTCCCAACTAAAAGCGACGGTAAACAGTCGCTTACATACCTATCGCCTATTAGCAATACCCGCGAAGCGATAAAAACGCGCGCTAACCCCGATTATCGCTTGTTTTTAAGAACTGATAAAAACATGACTTAGCAATGAAAGTCAATGGGAGGTGGATTGTAAGGTTAAGTCCCCAGAATTAGCGATAGGATTTTATCGCTGGATTTCTCGCGTTAAAGCTGGGTTTCGCCGCTATCGCTGGATATTTTATCGCAATGGAGATAAACCTTGCTAATAGCATGTTATTTCCGCGGTAATATCCAGCGATAGCCGGCGATAAAAAAAGGCGCGCTAAGCAAGGTTTGCGATATTTATCGCATGTTCTTGCTAATATGCCCCTAGGTTTTATGGTAGCGAAACAAAACATTGCTAGAAAATGGAGGGTGGAGTCGGGACCGGTGTATCGAGACTGGGAGGCCGATATGGATTGGTGCATGCAAGCGGAGCGGGTGGTCTATGAAGGAAGGGGTTGCCCACAAAAATGGTCAAAGATCTGGGGTGGATGGAATAAAAGCAGGGGAATGATCTGCCTCCCTGTCGAGCATAGCTCTCATTGGGGGAAACACCTGGGGCGGGGCAGTGCAATGCAAGATTTTTAATAACTACCTGTTACAAATATAAGGGGGAGGAGACAAAACATATAATATTGTACTTATGACTCACGTATGTTTCTGCTGCATATAAGACATGTAAATTATGATTAAGTGCCGATTGCAATGCTGTATACTGTGTTTGTTTCCAACAAATTTTCAATAAAAAGAGTTTAAAAAAAAAAAGAAAGTGGAATTACCACTAGGCACAGAGACGCAGCTGCAGCACTGCCTGGAGGACTAAGAATTAGGAATTACCACTGGGAATAGAGACACAGCAGCAGCACAGTCTAGAGGACTTAGAATGGAGGAATTACTGACAGGACCAAAGAAGCAGCTGCAGCACTGTGTAGAGGACTTAGAATGAGGAATTACCAATAAGATCAGAGAAGCAGCTAGCAGCACTAACTAAAGGGCTTAGAATGAGGAATTACCACTGGGAACAGAGAAGCAGCTGTAGCACTGCCTAGAGGACTTAGAATGAGGAATTACCACTGTGACCAGGAACACAGCTTCAGCATTACCTAGAGGACTTAGAATGAGGGATTACTGACGAGATCAGAGTAGCAGCTAGCAGCACTGCCTAGCGGACTTAGATTGAGGAATTACTGGCGGGGCCAGAGAAGCAGCTAGCAGCACTGGATAGAGTACTAAGAATGAGGAATTACCACTGTGACCAGAGAAGCAGTTGCAGCACTGTCTAGAGGACTAAGAATTAGAAATTACTACTGGAAACAGATACACAGCTGCAGCACTGCCTAGAGGACTAAGTATTAGGAATTACCACTGGGAATAGAGACACAGTTGCAGCACTGTCTAGAGAACTTAGAATGAGGAATTACCACTGGGAACCGAGACACAGCTGCAGCACTGCCTAGAGGACTTAGAATGAGGACTTACCAACGGGACCACAGTAGCAGCTAGCAGCACTGACTAGAGGACTTAGAATGAGGAATTACCACCGGGAACAGAGACACACATGCAGCACTGCCTAAAGGACTTAGAATGAGGTATTACCGACGGGACCAGAGAAGTAGCTAGCAGCATTGCCTAGAGGACTAAGAATGAGGACTTACCACTGGGACCATAGAAGCAGCTGCAGTACTGTCTAGAAGACTTAGAATGAGAAATTACCACTGGGACCAGAGAAGCAGCCACAGCATTGTCTAAAGGACTAGGAATGAGGAATTACCAATGGGAACACAGATGCAGCTGTAAAACTGCCTACAGGACTAAGAATGAGGAATTACCACTGGGACCAAAGAAGCAGCTGCAGCACTGTCTAGAAGACTTAGAATGAGGAATCACCACTGGGACCAGAGAAGCATCTGTAGCACTGTCCAGAGGACCTAGAATGAGGAATTTCAGATGAGACCAGAGAAGCAGCTAGCAGCACTGTGTAGCGGACTTAGAGTGCGGAATTACCTATGAGACCAGAGAAGCAGCTGCAGCACTGTCTACAGCACTTAGAATGATAAATTACTGACGGGACCAGAGAAGCAGCTAGCAGCACTGCCTGGAGGACTAAGAATGAGGAATTACCACTGGGAACAGAGACACAGGTGCCGCCTTGCCTAGAGAACTTAAAATGTGGGAATTTCCAACTGAACCTTAGTAGCAGCTAGAAGCACTGTCTGGAAGACTTAGAATGAGGAATTACTGACAGGACCAGAGAAGCAGCTAGCAGCACTGTGTAGAGGACATAGAATGAGGAATTAACACTGTGAACAGAGAAGCCGCTTCAGCACTGCCTAGAGGACTAAGAATGAGGAATTACCACTGGGACCAGAAAAGCAGCTGGAACACTGTCTAGAGCACTAAAAATGAGGATATTACCACTGGGAATAGAGACAAAGGTGCAGCACTGCCTAGAGGACTTAAAATGTGGGAATTTCCGATGGAACCAGAGAAGCAGCTAGAAGCACTGTCAGGCAGACTTAGAAGGAGGAATTACCAACAGGACCAAAGTAGCAGCTAACAGCACTGTGTAGAGGACTTAAAATGAGGAATTACCACTGGGACCAGAGCAGCAGATAGCAGCACTGCCTAGAGGACTTAGAATGAGAAATAATGACAGGACCAGAGAAGCCGCTAGCAGCACTGCCTGGAGGACTAAGAATGAGGAATTACCACTGGGAACAGAGACACAGGTGCAGCCCTGCCTAGAGAACTTAAAATGTGGGAATTTCCAACTGAACCTTAGTAGTAGCTAGAAGCACTGTCTGGAAGACTTAGAATGAGGAATTACTGACAGGACCAGAGTAGCAGCTAGCAGCACCTTGTAGAGGACTTAGAATGAGGAATTACCACTGTGACCAGAGAAGCCGCTTCAGCACTGCCTAGAGGACTAAGAATGAGGAATTACCACTGGGACCAGAAAAGCAGCTGGAACACTGTCTAGAGCACTAAGAATGAGGATATTACCACTGGGAATAGAGACAAAGGTGCAGCACTGCCTAGAGGACTTAAAATGTGGGAATTTCCGATGGAACCAGAGAAGCAGCTAGAAGCACTGTCAGGCAGACTTAGAAGGAGGAATTACCAACAGGACCAAAGTAGCAGCTAGCAGCACTGTGTAGAGGACTTAAAATTAGGAATTACCACTGGGACCAGAGCAGCAGATAGCAGCACTGCCTAGAGGACTTAGAATGAGAAATAATGACAGGACCAGAGAAGCCGCTAGCAGCACTGCCTAGAGGACTGAGAATGAGAAATTACCACTGGGAACAAAAACACAGCTACAGCACTGGCTAGAGGACTTGGATGTGGAATTACCGACTGGACCAGAGTAGCAGCTAGCAGCATTGCCTAAAGGACTTAGAATGCGGAATTACACTGGGACCAAAGAAGCAGTTAGCAGCACTCTCTAGATGACTCAGATTGAGGAATTACCAACAGGACCAGAGAAGCAGCTGCAGCACTGTCTAGAGCACTTAGAATGAGGAATTACTGACATGACCAGACAAGCAGCTAGCAGCATTGGCTAGAGGACTAAGAATAAGGAATTCCCACTGGGACAAGAGAAGCAGCTGCAGCACTGTCTAGAGGACTAAGAATGAGGAATTTTCACTGAGACCAGAGAAGCAGCTAGCACCACTGGCTAGAAGACTAAGAATGAATGAAAAATTACCACTGGGAACAGAGACGCAGCTGCAATACTGCCTAGAGAACTTAGAATGAGGAATTACCCCTGGGACCAGAGAAGCAGCTAGCAGCACTGTCTCGATGACTTAGAATGAGGAATTACCACTGTGACCAGAAACACAGCTGCAGCACTGCCTAGAGGAGTTAGAATGAGGAATTACAGACGGGACCAGAGAAGCAGCTAGCAGCACTGTCTGGAGGACTTAGAATGAGGAATTACTAACGGGACCAGAGAAGCAGCTTACAGCACTGCCTAGAGGACTAAGAATGGGGAATTATCTCTGGGAACAGAGATACAGCTGCAGCACTGTGGAGAGGACTTACAAAGAGGAATTACCGATGAGACAAGAGAAGCAGGTATCAGCACTGTCTAGAGGACTTAGAATGAGGAATTACCGCTATGACCGAAGACACAGCTGCAGCACTGCCTAGAGGACCTAGAATGAGGAATTACAGACAGGACCAGAGTAGCAGCCAGCAGTACTGTCTAGATGATTTAGAATGCGGAATTACAGACTGTACCAGTGAAGCAGCTAGCAGCACTGTCTATTGGACTTAGAATGAGGAAGTACCGACGGGACTAGAGAAGCAGCTAGCAGCACTGCATACAGGAATAAGGGCTTGATTACGACTTTGGCGGTGCTGTGCCGGCTTGGCACCGGCACAACTCCGCCAAAGCCATGCATGGCCCGCCTGCCAGATTACGAGTTCAACTCCTGTCTGGCGAACTTTTCTTTTGACATTCCCACGGTGGTGCACTGAAAACGGGCACCGCAATGGGAACGCAAAAGCAGTTCCTGCATGGCATGGACTGTGTAGTCCATGCCGTGCCGGAACTTGGGGTGCATGCAAACAGGGGAGCACAAGTTGTGCCTCCCTGAATGCATCCCCATGCCCTCGCAGCCATGGGATCCCTGTAGGGCCCCCTTTGTTTCCCACCGCCAGCCTTTTCATGTCAGCCTTTTCATGGCGAACTCACCGCTATGAAAAGGCTGGTGGTGGGGAAACTCGTAATATGCTCGGCAGTGCAGCGGTCCCGTCTTGAATATTGTATACCCCTGTCCGCTGTGCCAACTCCAGGGAACAGCGGTTCCCCGGCGCAGCCGGTGCAGCGGTGGCGATCCGAATGGCTGCCTACTAATACGGCAGTCGTAGGACCACCACTGCTGCACCACCGCGAGACTAACGGTCAAAAACTGCCAGATTCGTAATCAAGCGCTAAGAATGAGGAATTACCACTGGGACCAGAGAAGCAGCTGCAGCACTGTCTAGAAGACATAGGGGATATTCTCAAGAACATGTGTTAACTATCGCCAAATTCGCTTAACGCAACTTCTCACATTGCAGTCTATCGCGGGAAAATAACACCGTGTTAACGTCGTATTCCCACGTAACATGCGATAGTTTCGCGATAACGTGGAAAATGACCACGAGTAACTCACCGGGAGGGCGATAAAAATCCAAAGCCGAACGTGAAAAAAGTTGCGATGGGCCCAATCGCGATAAGACAATCAGCGAAAAGCAGCGCCAGGCCTGCAATCACACATGTCAGGCGGGAAAAATGTTACTCACACAAAATAATGGGACGCTAGTTATTGCAACAAAAACTACAAATTATGTGTACGGGGAAAAGGGAAGTCATTATCTTAAAGACGAGAACCCTCACTCACCCAAGGGTGACATGCTTCATCATTGGGTCCCCTCTACACACTGCGACCGCAAGGTACACAGTATGGGCTACAACTCTCCCTCTGGAGAGGAGCGTGAGGTGTTTTCTGGTATTCCCAATGTAAGCGATTGGGGTGAGGGGCAGAGTGCAAAAGAAAAACTAACAGTGCGTTAAAACTAGCTCATGGGTGACTCAACTCAATTTATTCCATGTCCCCATAGACTAGGGTTCAAAAGGTCAGTGATATATAGGACTGAAAGAATGTCCTATTCGTCAAAGGTCAACATGTTTCTGCCAAATGACCAACAAGGTTCGCGGCATTCATCAGGACCTAAAGCAATGTCACTCTGCTGAACTTAGGTAAAAATTAAATGTTTAAAAACCATACTTATTTGTCATGGTTATTATGACATGGTACCAGCTGCAGTCCGGTCCAGTGTCTAGGCGGTAATATAAGTTTACCTCCACCTTATGGGAGTTTCTACCTTAGATCACAGATTTCTCTTGTTCCTCTGTGTCGTCATATATGCGGTAGAAATCAAAGGGAAAAATCACCATAAAAGCAGGAGAAAAAAAACACAAACAAAAACCGAACCACAGCGAAGCACAAGGGAGGCAGCCGGAGCAGGTACAGAGGACGGCCAGAACCCCACAAGCCCCACGGAGATCCAGCCTGGGACCCCGGGGACAGGGAAGAGCAAGAAGAAGAGGAAGACGAAGTTCAGTCCGCAGGAAAACAGGATCCTGATTACGGAGGTGGTAGAACACCATCAACAACTGTTCGTCACCTCCACTGTGTCATTGGCAACCAAAAATGCAACATGGCAGTCCATCTTGGACAAGGTGAATGCAGTCGGAGTGCTGAGGAGGACAATGGAAGAGGTCAAGAGGTGCTGGAATGATGTCAAGCGCAAAACCAAGCAGAAACTCACCAACAACCAGAAGGCAGCAATGCAGACTGGAGGTGGGAGTCCAGCGCCACAGGAGGAGCTGGATGACATGGAGGAAATGGTGTCCACAGTCATCAGTGGGGAGACGGTGGCAGGAGTTGGGGGACCGGACACTGCTCAACATGACCGGACACAACAGCAACAGGGTGAGTAACCACCAGGGACTGGGGGGACGGGGGGAGATGGGCACAATGGCACACATGCACAATCAAGAATAGCACACTGCACACCCACAATGACTCTGGGTCATGCCCCTGATCTCCTTGGCATACTGCAGCACACATAGAAACAGCAAGTGGGCCCCCGTCCACAATGTGCACAGAGGGGGCACTCCCCACACATCACTAATCTCACAACAAACCCATGCACATGTGCCGAACCCAGCAAAGCGGCGTGTCAGTGAGCCACACTGACAATGCAAGTGACACTGCATGACGAATAGCATGGCTGCAGTCAATATAACATGACATGTTGCACGCCACGACACTGAGGTGGCTGAGTGTGGACCACATCCGTAAAGGAGCAGGTCACACTCTGACACATCCACCTGCACAAACAACCCCTGACCTCAACAACACACCTGCGGACAAACCATGCCCCACAGTCCCAACACCCACCAAGAGCCCAATTTACCCAAGTATGCAACATCTCAGCACTATAGAAGCACAGAAGTCAAGGCACACCACCTGAAAGGGATAAGGGCCAGCCACATCAGAGCTGCAGGGGCGACTCTCCCAAAATGCAGCACACACACATAATATTCAGAGCACATCAACATTGACAACAATATGGTATGAACTGCAACACATTCACAACAGAACAGAGGACCCAATGTCATAAGGTTTCTGCACATACACAGAGCTATGCACAGGAAAATGGGACCCCGGAATACAGTGGTTTGCCACCATATACCGTAGCACCCAAAAACCCCAACCCAACTAGCTTAGCATCCCATTAGCACCCAAGTACTAATGTTTGGACAACCCAGAACACGGTATCTTTATCTCAGGACTCACAGAAGCAAGAACACTCTTTCGTCACTCACTCGTACTTGTCCACAAGGTGCGTAGGAAGAGACACTGGATAGGTTAAAATGTTTATTCCAACTTACGTGCTCTAATGTACAGTACACGTGTCAGTACTAATAGCATAATGCATATGACTAATATAAGCAGCATGGTTACAATTCCATAGAATACAAACGGGGAAAGCATCTCAGAGCTCAGTGGATAAACGTATAAATAACATTACCACCCTCCCCTTGCAGTAAGATAGTTTATTATAATAATAGAAGACCTCTGGGCTTTGACTAGCGAACCCCCATACCTCAGTCTCTAGATGCAGAATTACATCAGCAGGACATCATAGCTCTTCTCACTGAAAGGGATTTCTCCAAGTGTGTTTAAGCGCTAGTAAACCACAGTATTAAAAGCATATCAAATTCTTCATGGCAATTGCACATAATGTTATGTCTGGGTGCGCGAGACTGGCCATATCAGGAAGAACCAGAATACATTGTTATGCGACCTTGTACATGTTTGTGCAGACTGAGCCCAGAAAGGTGAACAACAGAAAATGCAGACAGTGCAAAAGAACTTGGCACGAGCAAAGGGCGAGGAAGGCCCGGCTCAGTGTAACGTGCGCAAAGAAAAGCAGCATGGCAGCCAGGCCTAGGCCAACATAACAAGGCAGGTAACAATCCACAAGACACCCTCCCCTGGACAGTCCGGCGGCCAGGACAGAGGCCCATCAGAGGAGAAAATTGACGTCGGAGCACAGGGAGCGCCCAAACGGCGAAGGGCAGGTCAATCCATGAAAGTGAAAGTGCAGAAAAAAGCCATACCCTCCAAGAGTTCATCATTGGAATCGTCAAAAAACATAGATGCCATCCAATCCATGAGTTCAAAAGAGCAGGAATGCTCCTCAGCAAAGGGAGCATCCAGAAGCAATGCGGGACAGCTTGCGTGATAATTGAAACAGCTTCGTTGTAGGAGATCCTGGGCAGCCGCCCAGATATCCCATTGCGCCAAAATCCCCAGTGCAGCCGCACGCGCCATACAGCCAGCGACGGAACAGTCCTGCTCATGGGCCTCTAAGGGACCCATCAACTGAACAAAATCCGGAACAGACAATGACGAATTGGAGAGGCAATAATCCAGAGTCCAGGTGAAAGGACAGCGGACACAAGTCATCACAGGTTGCACGCAAGTGAAATACGCAAAGCGAAATGAAAGAGTATATGACACACTCAGTGTCGCCAATGGCAAGACACCAAAACCGGCCAAAAGGCGCTCACGGAGCAGCTGGAGGCGTTCTGGATCGAGCAGGTCCCATCGGGGAGCAGCCATTGCGCAGAAAGCAAATTAAGAGCAAGACACCAGCCGCTAAAGCGAGGATCAATGGGAAACCGCCAAAGACACTGGAAAAAATAGAATGTATGAAAGCCGGGATGACACCAAAAATAGTTTGGAAGGAGGACACCAAGCCCGACCCAACGACCTTAAAAAAGTGTACTAGGCCTTCAGTGTTAGATGCGTTAAAAATACGATGTATTAACTCCCCAAAATGTTGGGGGAGATTAGTGTTCAAAAGGGCCTGTATTTCACTGTGGGTACTCGCCACCTGGAGAATGAATGTCTCCCGGGCGGACGTGAGCATAACTTCCTCGTTTAATAATAGTGCCTTTATTCTGCTCAGTCTATTGAAATCTGCTTCCATGGTAGGGATGGAAGGCCAAATAGAGATATCAACCTTGCCATGAGGGGGAGGAAAAAGCACATTTTTGCAGCAGACAACCCTGTGTGAAACTGTTACAATGTAAGGAATGCCAGCCTGCAGGCCACAACAGTTTTCGTTATTTAAAAGTAAATAACTACCATTGGAAAGGAGAGTGAAAGTAGGTGAAATAACAGGAGCAGGAATACCTTTCAGCACACAAGCAAGATTAGGAGAGGAAACGCTACATGAGCCATGCAATTTAATGTGTTTACAAATAAGCGAATGACCTATAGTCGAGTCGCAGTACTCCCCCGTGAGAAAGACTTCCTTGCCGTCCCGAAGGCATTTATACATGAAAGGCAAGGACCAGAGTTCATGCAGGAAAGCACTGCCCAATGGCCGGTAACGGCCCACAGGATAATGTTTCATGCACGAGTCAAATTCAAACAAGGAAAATGGTAAAGCTATAACCCCATGGACTAGCCATACAGCAGAATCGAGTTCTGCAACAGAGAACGGCAAAGGATCCACCTTTTCGATATGTAATAGAGTGTAAGTTGCATCCTTCATGGACATAAATTGCTGTTTGTCAGTTAAGTTAAAAGGTAGAAATAAGGCAGAGGTGTTCAAAAAATGCCAAGGCACTTTACCTAACTTAAGTGTTTGTAAAGTCCATGCAAACTGCATAACTGAGCGCAATTGATTCTGACCATGATATAACACAGAAACATCATCTTGTACAATATCAACAACAGAGGACACAATATTCTCTAAAGTGTAAATGCGAGAAGACAGGGTATTAATACTATTGTCAACAACAGCAAGCACCTTTTCCATATTTGCTTGATCTATTTCCCGAAGACGGGAAGCAGCTTCCATTTGTGATAGCTTCCAGAGTTCATTATATGTTTCATAAATGAATCTTTTAGGTCGGGGACCACGAGGTCCCAAAACAAAGTCGGACAGATCAATATTGCCTGTAAGGAGGGACAAATGTTGTTTAACAGAATCAAGGGACGAATGTTGCAGCCATTGTTTGCATAATTTACCAACAGAGTATGTAGTGACAGTACGGGCATCAGTAAACCTCGGATCAGGCCTATTCTGTGTGTAGCTAGCACCAGTATCATGAAAACGCATTTGACATGCATTAGATGATATAGGCCATACTAACCAGGGTGACTGAACCAGCTCAGAAACATTAAACGAATTATTTTGTAACATTGCCTGCAGGGACACGAGGGACATATTGAATCGTGAGCTTTCATTTGGAAAACTCGACAGGGATGGTATTGATGGCGTATTCAATTGTTTAGTGGTTGCTAAGCCCCAACATGTAGTCTGATAGATGGAAGCATTTATGAACATAATTTGGGTAGGGATGAGGCACGCACGATGCAACGCCTCGGTTCCCTGTACCTGCCATGGCTTGGAGCCCCAAATAGATTTTAAATCCACTGTATTATCCCAGTACTCATAACCACCCACAGCTAAGGCACTTAGAAAGGAACCTGAATAAAGCAATTTGGTGTGTGTTAACATAATTTTCTGAGTTGATGTGTTATTAAGTCTAAAATAATAGGATGCAGGGTTCGACCGATTAAAATCAGTAAAATAATTAAACTTATTTCGAAGAGTTTGAGAGCTACCTGGCAAGGGGTTTGGACAATGTTCCCATTGGGTATAGTTAACAGAACTACGCAGGGCACTGGGCTTATGGAGAAAATGATTACCCCAATGTTGGTAACAATACAAATCGGCATAATTAGCAGAATTCATATATAAATCTTCAGCATTAAAAGATGCATAATATTTTAAATCGGCAAACAATGCTTCAACGGCATGCACATCCCAATCATCAGAATGAATATTATTTTGTACTACATCACCCATTGAAACACGAAGGACATTAGGTACATTAATAATTTCCGTCGGACCATGGATTTGATAGTTCACTGCATCCCATACGATGCCATCAGCAACTGGGAAAGCTGAAATGTTCACAAATGTGTGGTCACGCTTCATGATGTGAGACGAGGAATGAGGAGCCAAAGTTCCAGAAACATAGTCTACAGCAGAGCGTTCAGGTAAATAGTGACCATTGATTAGTAGAAAAAACACTGTGACAAAGCCAATGGACATGAACAAAAATATCAAGAAAAGTACCAACCAGAGGTATGTCCAGGGGGAATCAAAAAATTGTCTCTAAACCAGGATATAAAAATACTGAACTTGGATGGAACTTTTGAAGATGTGGAATCCGAATCAAAGGAATAACGAGTCGGGCTTAGTGGCGTTGTTGGTTGATGTGCCACCGATTCTGATGCAGGATATGTATACTCGTCCTCGTCGATATTGGTGGAGAGTTGGGGATCAATCGTAGTTTCAGGCAAATCAACCATCTCAATTACAGCATCAGCGATCGTTCGTGCAGATGGACTATGAACATATGTCCGATAAATGGCAGGACAAGAGACCGCTGGTGTGACACTATTCAGGATCGGCCAGGCGCTGTAGCTTGACATTTTCAACTGAGATGTATCTGTTCTCTTTGCGACCAGGAAGCGGTGGTAAAATGACTGTACGTGTTCCCTTCAGGCCAAGAACTGGAACCGGTGCACGAAAAGAGGGGCCAAATTCTTTTTTGTTTTCAACCTTCTCTCGAACCAGTTCTCCAACTTTCGGAAGCCAGCCGGCTACCGGAATCTGCAACGCAGGATCTGTGGCTGAAGGCAAATGTGTAGTTGCAAGTTTGTCTCGGGCTTCTTGTAAGTCCTGTAACATAGCAGAATGGTTATCTACATCAAACTTGGCGGATTGCGCCGCGATGTCTGGACCCTCAAGGTCAGGCACAAACATTCTTATGCCAAAGAGCATTTCGTATGGGGTCCGCCCACCCAGAGGTCTTCTAGGGAGATTATTAAGTGCACGCTGAACGGTATACAAATGGGCCAGCCAGTTCCTGCCAGTACCTAAAACCCTAGCTGTTAAGGATTGCTTTAAGTCACGGTTCATTCGTTCAACGATAGAGTTGCCCTCAGGCCTATACGGAGACGAAAATTTCACCCGCACCCCAAGCGAAGCCATTGCATCCTTGTAAGCCCTAGAGGCAAACGCTGGACCTTGGTCCGAATGGAAGGTGCCGCATGCGAAAATTCCCACAAAGACACGCAAATCCCTGATTACATTTCGGGCGTCAGCACTCCGTTGTGGCCAGACCCAGAGAAACCGTGTGCACGAGTCCACTGCCACTAAGATGTATTTATAAGCAGTGTCTGATGAGAATGGACCGCAGTGATCCAAGTAAACACACCCAAAGGGTCTGTTAGCAATGCAGAGCGGTGTTTGTGGTGGACGTGTTACCGTGGAAGGCTTAATCTGTTGACAAACGTCGCAAGAAAGCACAAAAGCACGGGTGTCTTTATATAACCCACGCCACCAATAACGCTGCTGCAAGATGGAAACCGTAGCTGACACACCTGCATGAGCAGAAGCCATGCCTTCGTGTGCAGCTGATATCAAGGCACTCCTGCGGTCCGCGTTGGGGATCAGCCGATCTCCAACGTCAGGTATAGTTACATAAGGAACCTGATCGGGACTTAATTTGTAAGAATACTTGGAAGGGAAACCTGTAGGGTAATTATCACCTTCCTTGGTTGCAGCAATAGCTGCTAAAATAACAGGGTCTATTTTAGACATGGACCTGGTAACCGCTGCTACTGAACACGTGACTACTGCTGAACGGGCAGCTTCATCTGCCAGATCGTTACCAATAGCGTGTGCGCCCACCCGCTGATGGCCTAAGGTGTGAACCACCTGTGTGAGGGGCAGACGTTGTTGCAATTCTGCCACTCGAACCCAAAGCATTTTATGCTTAATTGTGCTCCCTTTTGCGTCCTTGTAGTCGTTTTTCGACCAGAAAAACAGATTGTCATTGTAAGATTGTACACAGTAAAAAGAATCACATACAATAAGAGTGGTCTCATCCTGTGAAGCGAACTCAAGTGCAAGTAGCAATGCATGCAGCTCGGCCAATTGTGCGGTACTATCCCCAAGTGTGCGTGTGTGCACTGCAGTGGATTTGAACTTGCCATCCACAAAGGATCCCGCAACAATAGCACATGCAGCAGAATAAGCGTGCTTGGACCCAGTGGCCGGTTGCGCCGAACCATCGGTGTAGATCACACATTTGTAATCCTCAAGCGGTAGTAAAAACAAAGGAGGAGGATGAACGAATTCATACTGCAAAAACTCCTGAGTCTGCAGAGAAGAATCAAAAACAAAAGTGACGTCCGAAGACGTCAAGGATGTAGCCCATTGTATCCAACGGGGATGCATTGCTTTTGAGTTCGGTACACTTGCCTTTGTTACTGCCTCTAGGGCAGGACAGGGTGTTACCACTAGAATCCGCTTTCCCTGTGCCAGTGCGCGTTCTTTTAGAATCGCCATTTGCACTGCAGTTAGAACTTTTTCGACAGATGTAAAGCGCAATTCAGCGGAAGTGTACAGATGTGACTTGTATGCGATAGGTACTGTATCACCTTCATTAAAGGTTAAGTAGGTGAATCCCACCGCCCCCGGAATTATTCTAATCACCAGGTTGGTGTGGTTATCACGAGTCAAAAGATATTTAGACTCCAAAAGGTCTGTCTGCAAAGACTGCAGAATTGAGGTATGCTCAGGCAGCCAGCAAGACCTTGAATAAGTAGGTTGTATCAAAGCATACAAAGGCTTGATACGCTGGGCATATTCGGGAATGTAAGTACGCCCGAAATTCAAGAAACCCAGCAAAGACTGAAGTTTCTTCAGAGTATTTGGGGGGCACAAATGTGCACATTTTTCCAAGAAATGGGGGCTAAGCCCTTACCTTCGTTATTGAGCTCATAGCCCAAGAACAGAACAGTAAATTCAGCAATGTGTGACTTAGCAAAGTTAAATTTGTAACCCTGCTCCGCAAATTCAAGAATAATGCGGTCCACACGGGACAGATGCTGATATAACTCGTCGTCTGTCAGATAGATGTCATCAACGTACGAACATGCGTCTTGATCAATGTCATTTAACAAAGAAACAACACGGGCGGCGAATATACCCGGACTATTTTTATAGCCCATGGGTAATCGCCGGAACTGGAATAATTTACCACCGGATGTGAATGCGGTCCATTGACCACTCTCCGGGGCTAGGTTGTGCGTGTAGAAACCGTTTGAAAGGTCAAGTGTCGTTTTGTATTTTTTACGAACAAGACTGTCTACAAGCGCAGAACTGTGTGTATTTTGCACCGCAAAGTTCCGACAATGAGTATTTAAATGCCGGTAATCCAAAACTAAGCGGTACGATCCATCGGGTTTAGAAACCACGAAAAGGGGATTGTTCATAGGTGATACGCATGGTTCAATTACTCCCTGATATTCCAACTGTGTCAGAATTTCGGAGACGGGGCCTTTTGCCTGCCGTTTGATGGGATATTGGGGTTGTGGCTGCGGTAGTGACCGCAAAGGTATTGCATGGGGAGGTGACTCTTCATCCCATCCCACATGGTTGCGGTATAACGCTGGTGCCAGGTACACAGCCCACTCAGCTGCAAGTGCTTCAGCTTTGTCTTTTGGGACATGCTTTGAAAAGCTTGGAAGGATTACCTCCTCTCCTTTATGTGCAGCTAATACGAATGGGGGTGGCCAATCCACCTCTGCTAACAAAATGTCATATGAAGAGGTTAGATTTTCCCAAAAAATCCCTTTTATTTCACGCGGTATGTCACCTTCAATTTGTATGACTATATTATATAGTCTGTCAGGGGGTGCCACTCTCGTGTCAGCTGTCTCTACAGTAACGAATGTTTCAGTTGCTGTCGCCTCCATATGAGGACGTAGCGCCTCCCGCACTATGGTAACTTCCGCGGCGCTGTCTAGGAGGGTCACTGCCCACGTCCAATTCTGGAGTCTCGTTCTCACGGTCTGAGGCATATTTCGCTGTGACAGCGGCAACCTTTTTCTTCTGAAATTGCGGTCGAGGAAGATGAAAGTCTTCTGCTTTACCTCTGACTTGTTGTCGAGGTTGGTCTCGCTCCTGGGGAGCCTCTCGGCCCCTTCCTCTATCTTGCCGTCCTCCTCCACCAGCCTGTGACGACGTCTGGGCCTGTGAAGAACGAGGAGAACGCGTATCAGAGCTCTGAAACCTTTCTGGTGATTTAATCCTCGACCTATCACGTAAATCATAAGTACGTTCAGAAGAAACCGAAACTGGGGATGCGCCTCTCGACCCCGGCTTCTTTTGTTGCTTACCCTGTTTTTTCTGTCTCCAACTCTTTTTAGTGAAGACTGGTTTATCATCTTTCTCAGATGCACTTTTTGTTTGTATAACTTGTGTTTGCGATTGAGTTTGCATTTTTACAAAAGGCTTGTTGCCTAGGCTATTTCTTCCAATTGTTTTATAAGCCCGGGCTATTATTTTCGGTAATTCGCGAGGCCTGTCCAACTCTGGGACCAAAGCCAAAGCATTCGCTACTTGAAAGTTCATAGCATCGCCCTTGACATTTCCAAGGATCAGCTCAGCTACTACATCAAACACTCCCACTAGTCTCATCCCTAATTCCACAGCCGCTTCAGGGCCATGTTCATCCTGTACTTTTTTAATTACAGAGGGTAGAACCGTCATGGAAGGAGTTCCAAAACATTTTGAATAAACTGCTGCGAATACCTTACCCCAGTTTTCACATGATGTCAAATCGGGGATTATGTCTTTTGGCAAACTTATCGTGAGGATGCGGTGTTTATCTACTGGGGATGTATGTGGAAACACTGCTTCTATCTGATCGAACTTTTCTGCAAGCCAGTAAGGATAGTCGTCCTTATTTTGTGGACGTTTGCCCATCACAGAATTTACCATGACAGGACTTATAGTCACTCCAGCTGCAATAGCTGGTTGGCCTGCGACTACAGGAGCAGCTCCATGGAGGCTACCTGTAACGTATGTCACCAAGGCTCGATGCACTCGCACCAATTCGGTATGCATAGTGCGCAGTTCCGCAATCGGTAATGCCAGATAATTTGGATGCGGGGTATACCCGGCCAATACAGGCCAAGTGGCCCCCTGAATTGATAAGGGGCCTAAACGAACTGCGGTAGTTGGTTGTGGTAGGGCGCCATTGAACCAAACACGGTGCTGCCAAGCCGTGAGAGGCACTTCAAGAACAGTATAGGGTCGATAGGCAGCAGGAACAGCGGTGGGCTTATATTCATGAAACAGCTTATCACCTGCATCCACCGCTTCAAAAGTGATCCAAGTGTAAAACACTTCAAAGTGATAAGCCGCATCGGCTTGAACCACAAAGACCAACTCGACCCCTGTATCGGGCACTCCATACACAGCTAAGTGGTCTCGGAGTGCTCCTCGACTATGTGCAGCTATCGCCACACCAGCCATGACTAAACAATTATATTCGACAACCTAACAGGGAGCACAAAAATGGGTCTGTTAACTAACCTTTTTTAATAATATCAAGCTTGAAAGAACCTATAAAACATTCAATATAGGAGGTATCACCGTCACATACGCCTCCGGAAGCGTACGCGAGGGGTTTGTGGACAAGCACAAGCACTACTCAAGCGTCTCGCAGATAAGCTGCCCCACGGTGGTCGCGCCATGTCATAAGGTTTCTGCACATACACAGAGCTATGCACAGGAAAATGGGACCCCGGAATACAGTGGTTTGCCACCATATACCGTAGCACCCAAAAACCCCAACCCAACTAGCTTAGCATCCCATTAGCACCCAAGTACTAATGTTTGGACAACCCAGAACACGGTATCTTTATCTCAGGACTCACAGAAGCAAGAACACTCTTTCGTCACTCACTCGTACTTGTCCACAAGGTGCGTAGGAAGAGACACTGGATAGGTTAAAATGTTTATTCCAACTTACGTGCTCTAATGTACAGTACACGTGTCAGTACTAATAGCATAATGCATATGACTAATATAAGCAGCATGGTTACAATTCCATAGAATACAAACGGGGAAAGCATCTCAGAGCTCAGTGGATAAACGTATAAATAACATTACCACCCTCCCCTTGCAGTAAGATAGTTTATTATAATAATAGAAGACCTCTGGGCTTTGACTAGCGAACCCCCATACCTCAGTCTCTAGATGCAGAATTACATCAGCAGGACATCATAGCTCTTCTCACTGAAAGGGATTTCTCCAAGTGTGTTTAAGCGCTAGTAAACCACAGTATTAAAAGCATATCAAATTCTTCATGGCAATTGCACATAATGTTATGTCTGGGTGCGCGAGACTGGCCATATCAGGAAGAACCAGAATACATTGTTATGCGACCTTGTACATGTTTGTGCAGACTGAGCCCAGAAAGGTGAACAACAGAAAATGCAGACAGTGCAAAAGAACTTGGCACGAGCAAAGGGCGAGGAAGGCCCGGCTCAGTGTAACGTGCGCAAAGAAAAGCAGCATGGCAGCCAGGCCTAGGCCAACATAACAAGGCAGATAACAATCCACAAGACACCAAGTGGTGCCGCTTGTGTGTAGAAACTGGCCAATCACATTTGGCATAGCAGGGAAACGTGGGATGAAAATCTACAAGTACAAACACACATCCGTGATGTTGTCGAAATGTCCACTGTCCCGCATCAAATAGGCAGCTCCTCCCAAACAGTCACAATGTACATTGTCATGCAGTCTGTATGTAAATTTGTACAATGTGTCAACATACATGTGAACACAATGTTAAACTGCATCTACCCTTCACATTGCAGAGGGAGAACCAACACCTCCTGCAGAGCAGACCCAACCTCTCTTCACTGATGACGAAGAGGACCACACCACCATCGACCCCGACGCCCTCCAACAGCTCATGGACACCCTCAGGACCCCACGCCCAGGAGCAGGGCAGCCCAGCTGCATCGAGGAAACCCCACCCCCTGCACCGACTACACAGCAGGAAGCACCTACCACCACGGCTGACTCCCAGGACCCCCACGAACAACACCTGGCCTTCCAACGCCGTGTGTTGGAGTGCCAGGAGAAGGTGGCTGATCAGGTGCGGGTGGGGTTCGACCGCATGGCAGCCAAACTTGATGCCATACATGGGTGTCTGATTCCCATCAGGGACCACTTTCAGTCCCTATGGACACTCACAGTCTGCTCCATGCTCTCCAGCGATCCATGGCTGACATCGCTGGAGTCATGATACTGAGACAAGAACAACTGTCCAGTCAGAGTGGCTCCAGCGATGTCTGCCGGGAGTTGGGACAGATGCGGGGGCTCATGGAGAACATGGTGCGGATGACGGCGGACAGGATGGCTGCCATGGCTGCACACCAGCGGGATGTGGCTGGGGCCTTCAATGCCCTGCAGCACATCGTCATGGCATTGCTGCCTCAAGGCCATGCTCAGATGTGTGCTGCTGCAGCTTCTACATTCATATCTTCGCCCCCTGATGTCTCAGTGCCTCACAGTGCGGCAGGCAATCCACCACCACCCACGTGTGAGGCACATGTGCCATCAGAGGACGAAGATGCGGGTGAACCAACCTTACTGGTAAGGAGGAGGCAGTAGCATTCATCTCCGCAAAATGGCGGGTTTCTGCTTGGTCCTGCCCTTTGCATAATCACCTTCCACTGTCCCCCGATACACTCTACGATACTCACCTTGGACCTCGACATGAACTGCCATCTCCTGTTTGGTTACCAAGGACACAGCGATCAGACTGCGGACTGAACTCTTCCCCTTCCGATGTACTTGTCATTCCCTGAAGGACTATGGCTGGCCCGCCACGGGCCAATAATGTGAAGTGGGGTTTGCATGGCCCTGTACTGCTCCAGCTGCAACACTCCACTGGATGTGAATTAAACATTCAGAATCGCACAGATGTGTCATGCCTTTGATCATTCACGTATGTTAGTATGGTTAAATGTAGGGTGAGAGATTCTCCCTGACGTCCATGTTGCTCATGTCGTGGAACTTGAGTGACAGGGTGCAACAGTGCCAATTGCGGTCCGGGTGGCATAGTCACTACAACAGGGACACACGCATCAGTTACTTCCTTGTCCAGCCCAGAACTGAAGCACGCCCAGACCCACGCCCGGGTTCATTGTTCCCACCTCTACGCTGGCCTGCCATATGCCAAGCCAGTCTACTCCGCTTACGCTTACAGGGGGGGACGACAACGCTAAATGTCCCAGGTCGTCCCTGTAGTGATCTGCTGATCACTGGTCTAGTCGTCAGCATGCCACGGCCACTCCCTGAGGGCTCGTTCAGACCCACACCACACCCATCCAGCACAGGCGTCACAGGACATGTGACCCTGCCAATCAAAGGGGCCTAGCACATCACATTCCCCACTGCCGGTGTGGTAGTCCTGGGGGGGTCCTGAGGGGGTGGGGGGCCTGGGGGTGGTGGCGGTGGGTGTTGTGGCCCTCTTGGGGCTCCGAGCTGCATGATCAGTAGCTCCATGGCATCTGTTGTTCTTCTGGTGTGGCTGTGGGCTGGGCTCCCTTTCATGGTGCAGGTTGTCGTCCGACTTAACACCAGGTAAGAGCAGGTGTTAAATCCCTGCTGCTAACGCGCCTTATCGCATGTTTTTGAATCTTATCGCCGATCTGGCTGGTTGTTGAGAATGTTGCGAAGTGGTGTTTTCACGGCTTTTTGCACGGGAACGCCTACTCTGCATATCATCAGCGTTAGTTGCCGGTATCATTTGTGGCGATGTTTTTTGCGGCTGCTATCGCAGGAAAACTGGTGATATCGGCTGTTAGCACCTGCTTGTGAATGGTGCGATAGATTTATCGCCACTTTGGCTGCGATAAAGTGCCGCTAACTCGGCGATAAGTCCTTGGGAATATGCCCCTTAGAATGAATAATTACCACTGGGGCCAGAGAAGCAGCTGCTGCACTGTCTACAGGACTAAGAATGAGGAATTACCACTGGGACCGGAGAAGCAGCTAGAAGCACTGGCTAGAGGACTAAGATTGAGGAATTACCACTGGGAACAGAGACGCAGCTGCAGCACTGCCTAGAGGACTAAGAATGAGGAATTACCACTGGGACCAGAGAATCAGCTAGCAGCAGTCCCGGCTGGTAATTTTAGGAGGGAGGGGGGTGGACAGGATACACACGCGCACATACACACTCACACTGATGCATCTAAACACGAGCGCACACACACATCCATTCACAACACTCATTACCAAATATTCAAACATACACTCACCATACATTAATTAAAAAAAAAAATCACACTTACCTGCAGCTTTGCCTCAGATGTCTCAGGAGGGTTGGGACTGCTGCCTTCACTCATTGGGACCTTAGGTCAGCCAATGAGGGAAGGCAGCAGCCCCAACCTCGTCACAGAGTGGGATGGAGTCTTGAGACTGCTGACCTCACCCCACTCTGTGACGAAGTGTCGCTGATTGACACTCGACCCTGGGCGCTTCAGGACTTAAAACTGAAGTGCCCAGGTCGGAGGCTATGAGTGACGCTACCCCTCGTCACTGAGGGGGAGGGCCTCAAGTACATTTACTGAGCTGTGGAGGTCACACCCACAGGAGCTGTGACATCCTAAGTAGGCCTGGGCGGAAAACTACGCTACGCTCGCGTAGTTTGCGTAGTTTGCGCAACTACGCGCTACGCGAATTGCACGTAGCACAGTGCAAAAACGCGTAGCATAGCAGGCATTTTTTGCTTGCTCGCGGTCCTCAACGTCAAGTTGGCGACCGCAAGCGAGCAAAATGACATCCCGGCGAGACTTTTTCCTCGTTCGCGATCAGCAACATCAAGTTGCCGATCGCGAGCATGGAAAATAAACCTCCCGGCGAGATTCTCAACGCGGGGAGGTCAGGTTTCTCATTGCGAGTGGTCGCGTATGCTCGCGATGAGAAACTACCAGTCCGCGTTGAGAAAACTGCCGCTCGAGTACAAATCTACTCGAGCGGCAGAAAACGACCGCTTGCTCTGTCCAAGATGCCGTTTGCAATGATTGCACAGTGCGGACAAGCAACCGGCACTGTTCAATCATTGCGAACAGCATTTCCTACCGCACTACGCAGTTCGCATAGTGCTACGCGTAGCTCGCGTAGTGCGAAGTGCACTTCGCGTAGCTACGCGTAGCACTACTACGCGAACTACGCCCAGGGTTAATCCTAAGCCCAGCAAAGTTCAGCTCTGGAAGCCAGGAGCATGCGCATTTAGGGGCAGATTTACAAGAAAGTGACGCATCTGTAGAGATGCGTCACTTTCCCTGCGCCACCCTGAGAAACCCTTGCGCCACCATGGATGTGCCGTATTTATAATACGGCGCACCATGGCGCCAGGATTGACAGATGCGTCAGAAATTCTGACGCATCTGTTGGGGCAAAAGTCACGCATTGCTGAAGTTGTGTCGCAAGCACGACGCAACTCCAGCAATGCATTTTGAGGCCTATTCCCACTGCACTGTGTCACTCCTTACGCCTGCTTTAAGCAGGCGTAAGGTTTTGACGCAGTGGCATCCTAGAAGTGACGCCGTGAAATCGAGTAGATTTCACTGCGTCACTTTTACGAGGCTTTCCTGCGTGGGAACGCCCACCATGCATACATTATACCTGACGCAGGGCTTTACAACGTGACGCATCACCCAAGATGCATCACGTTGTAAATTGGCCGCATTTTTTACGCTGCCGCTGCATCACAAAAGTGACGCAACGGCAGCGATAAAGTGTCGCAAGGGGCTTGTAAATCTGCCCCTTAGCGCATTTAGCGCATGTCTAGCTCCTGGCTGCCTGACCTGAAAATGGAGAGTGTCTCTCAGGCTGACCTTTGCTCAGCCTGACAGACACTCTTCTTGAGGGGCAAAAGATGAGGGGGCGTAGCCGCTAAGCACCAATAGACAGCAGCGGTTCGCTAGCAGCACTGGCTAGTGGACTAAGAATGAGGAATTACCACTCGGAACAGAGATGCAGCTGCAGCACTGCCTAGAGGACTTAGAATGAGGAATTACTGATGGGACCAGAGTAGCTGCTAGCAGCACTGTGTAGAGGACTTAGAATGAGGAATTACCGACGGGACCAGAGAAGCAGCTAAACAGCACTGCCTAGAGGACTTAAAATAAGGAATTACCACTAGGACCAGAGAAGCAGCTGCAACACTGTCTAGAGGACTAAGAATGAGGAATTAACACAGGGACCTGAGAAGCAGCTAGCAGCACTGGACAGAGGACTAAGAATGAGGAATTACCACTGGGAATAGAGACGCAGCTGCAGCACTGACTAGACGACTAAGAATGAGGAATTACTACAGGGAACAGATACAGCACTATCTAGAGGATTTAGAATGGATGAATTACTGATAGGATCAAAGAAGCAGCTGCAGCACTGTGTAGAGGACTTAGAAGGAGGAATTACCAACTGTACCAGAGTAGCATCTAGCAGCACTACCTAGAGGACTCAGAATGAGGAATTACCGATGGGACCAGAGAAGCAGCTAGATGCACTGTCTAGAGGACTTAGAAAGAGAAATATCCCACAAGACCTGAGAAGCAGCTAGCAGCACTGTCGAGAGGACTTAGAATGAGAAATTACAAACATGACCAGAGAAGCAGCTAGCAGCACTGCCTAGAGGACTAAGAATGAGGAATTACCACTGGGACCAGAGAAGCAGCTGCAGCTCTGTCTAGAGGACTAATTATCCACTGGGACCAGAGTAGCAGTTAACAGCGCTGGCTAGAAGACTAAGAAGGAGAAATTACCTTGGGGAACAGAGACACAGCTGCAGCAATGCCTAGAGGGCCAAGAATGGGGAATTTCTACTGGAACAGAGACTCAGCTACAGCACTTTCTAGAGGATTTAGAATGGAGGAATTAATGACAGGACCGAAGAAGCAGCTGCAGCACTGTATAGAGGACTTAGAATGAGGAATTACCAACGGTACCAGAGTAGCATCTAGCAGCACTACCTAGAGGACTTAGAATGAGGAATTACCGATGAGACCAGAGAAGCAGCTAGCAGCACTGTCTAGAGGACTAAGAATGAGGAATTACCACTGGGACCAGAGAAGCAGCTGCAGCACTGCCTAGAGAACTAAGAATTAGGAATTACCACGGGGACCAGAGAAGCAGCTCCAGCACTGTCTAGAAGACTTAGAATGAGGAATTACCATTGGGACCAGAGAAGCAGCTGCAGCTCTGCCTAGATGACTAGGAATGAGGAATTACCACTGGGACCAAAGAAGCAGCTAGCAGCATTAGCTAGAGGACTAAGAATGAAGAATTATCACTGGGAACAGAAACGCAGCTGCCATACTGCCTAGGGGACTAAGAATTAGGAATTACCACTAGGACCAGTGAAGCAGCTGCAGCACTGTCTAGAAGCCTTAGAATGAGGAATTACCACTGAGACCAGAGAAGCGGTTAGTAGCGCTGGCTACAGGACTAGGAATGAGGAATTACCACGGGGAATAGAGACGCAGCTGCAGCACTGCCTAGAGGACTAAGAATGAGGAAACACCACTGGGATCAGAGAAGCAGCTACCAGCACTGGCTAGAGGACTAAGAATGAGGAATTACCACTTGGAACAGAGACACAGCTGCAGCACTGCCTAGAGGACTAAGAGAGGAGAATTACCACTGGGAAGAAAGACACAGCTGCCACATTTGTGACCAGATATAGAGCAAGATTTATAGCCCTGTTTACAGAAACTGAGCAACGGAGCTCCGAGCGAGTGAAACATAATTAATGCTAAAAACGAAAGAATTGGTGAAAGGAAGCTAGCGAGTAGAGTACAGTTGCTGACATTCTAACTTTGTGACTGCTCAACTGGATCTTTAGTGACCCAGACTCTGTAGATCATAAGTGAAAGCTAAGGTGCGAAGGGGAGAACACATGGAGAAACAGTGGGTGGGAGGTAAAAGCAGTAACACTGGTCAGCTGCTCGCGTTTGCAACATTTCCAGAACACGAGGCAGGCAATAGGAAAAAATAGTGCGTGAAACTAACTGAAATGGACAGAAGCAAAATGAGCCCTGAACAGGGCCAGTCGCTATGGGAGGGAACGACAGACAAATTTCCCAGTCTCTGGGAAGCTGTATACGAATCTCTGTGACTTGGCATCCTTAGGGAATCCATAATTTGTTTGCAGGCAAGCAGTCCATGGAGGCGTATTTGGGAAATCTCTAATTTGTTTACAGACAGTCAGTCCATGGAGGACTACAATGTATCATGGCACACCAAACAGGTTTAGCACAACAGTCTCTCAAAATCTTAGAGACATTTTCAAGGAAGATTTTCTGCTAATTTACTGTTTTGGGCCAAATGTCCAGCATTATTGAAATAAACTGAAATACAGTTGTTTATTTGATTATCAGAGGCTTCTGCACTTTGCGGTTCGAACTGTTTTATATCATTAGTGCCGTGGAGACTCTCATGGGATTTGTCACCTCACAAGCAGATGAACACTGTAATTTGTTCTGGTCCTTGTTCTCAGAGTTTGGACACTGGACTCAGTTAACTCCGTGTATCCTGGAGCAAATCACTGTCAAGAATTTTTGGTACCCGAGGGGTGACTTGGATGTCAGTAGCCTAATGGGTAGTACCAGAGGGAGACGTTACTACACAGCCTTGGTATTTGGCACCCCAACCTTCGATAGCGCTGGCTGCGGACTTCTGAGAAAAACTTTGGATCCTGGCACTTATTCTTTTAAAAATTAACCACTGCTCTTCAGGTTGCCTCGGTGCTACTCTAGATGTTACTGGCCTTTGTTTTTTGTTTTTTAGTTCTTATCAACTCAGAGCCAGCCAGCCAGCCATCAAAGGATGATTTGTGGAATTTCATCTGACAAAATTCAATGACTTTGTTTGAGTTCAAATTCCACACCTAAGCCATGCTTATTTGGGGTATAGGATATTCAAAGTGACTAAAATGGAAGGGATCAGCCTCGCAGATCTAGCTCACATGCTTGGGGTTACAATACCCCACTCAAGCATACTTAAGGATCTAAGCCATTTATTATGGCATTCTCACTACACACTTTAGGGTGTAAGTAAGGTTTGCATAATGGGAAAGTGCAGGGATAACGAGAGTGGGCCCTGAAGACCTCACCCACAAGGGCACAGTAAAAGGCCAGTCACCTGGCTATTTGAGCTGCAACCGACCAAGTAGTCACCACCTAGCCAAGCCAGGCGGGTTCCTTCTCGGGATTGAGAAGGAGAAAGCCCCCCTTTATTAACAGAGAAAATTGGTAGCAGTGGTATAAGGATGTTCGCACCTCCCAAAGACAAACACGGGGCATGTAAAGACAGTTTTAACGTTGAGTGTGATCTACAGGCTAAACACTATGCCTCCATAATAGTGTACAATATACTTGAAAAAGAAACATTCTTCACATAACCATAATTGCATAAATACACCCAGAGCACTACAAATTGTTTTGAAGGTCTGCTTAGGAAGCTGGCCCAGTTTTATTGGTGAGAGTTTAGTGACCCAGTATTGCTTGCATTTTGTACATTGGAAGACAGCTGACACGTGTTTCGTCTTCGACAACTTTTTCAAGGCTTTACGTTCAATTAATACGTAGATCATTATATATATTTTTTCCAATAAGAGAGGTGCACAAGTGCCGCCCACATGCTTTCATGCTAGAATTGTAGCATTGTGGGAGACATTACATGATCAATCAGGACCAGCAATGTATATAAACACGACCACAGCTACAGGTGAAAGACCACAATGAGACCAAAATGTAATGTTGTGATTGTCAAAAAGTGTGAAAACAACCACTTCAATAAAGAAAAAAAGAACTGGAAGTGTCAGATGCTAGTGATAAAACTAAAAGAGACCAAAGCTAGTGTAGAAGAAAGAGGAAACACAATAGTGTCAAAATGTGAATTAAAATCTAGAACTATAAAATATCTGGATAGTCAGAAGAATCTGTAAGGGGGTATTCTTCAATACAAAAGGAAGAAAATAAGCAAAAAACATGTCAACAACTCTAGCGTTGTTAAGTACTCTAAGGAAATTCCCCCCATCCAGGGTGTGAGATCCACTGTCTCCCACCGTAGACGTCCATCGTAGAGAAACTGCATACCCCTCAGCACCTTAAAGCCCCATGTTGTCACTGACAATAAAAAAAAGCTAATCTTTATCTTTGAACTTTGTCACTATCGTCCAAAATTGTGTTGTACGCACCACCAATTCTCAAGTTTGAAAGTCACAGCCACCCTCAGTTATTTTCTCTGCTTTTGCCACTTCAGACAGACACTTTTCTGTTTCCTGACTGGATCCAGGCAGCTCGTCCTACATCTCCTGCCCATGTGCATCTTTCAAGCCACCACTCACTGATGTAACATGAATATTACACTGGTGTATAATTTAAAGTGTACCCTGCGTGGAACAATTCATCAAAATATGATGTTTTCATCCGTCAAGACGTCCACCCGTGGTGGAAATTCCTTTCTTTTGACCAATGTTGTCCAGGCAAGATCCTGCAACAGTTAAACGTTGTTTCCACTGACTATTACGGGGATTTGGCGTCTGGCCGATATGATCATTCCTTTTTTGGTGAAAGCGGACATCTTGCTGGAATGTCTCTGGGGGATTTACTCAATGGCTGCCCCCTGGGGCCCACTCTACTGACCACATTGTTTAATTTTTAGAGAGGCTTATGGATTGCGTGAAGAGCAGTTTCAGCGCCTCACATGGGTAATTTCACTTCAAATCAGATCTTTATAGGCTGCAAACAAACAATTAGATTGATCCGACTCTGGCAGCTGACTTTATAACATACTCTTTATGCATTATGTGATGACCCTCGGGCTGAGGAACTGTCTGGGCTAACATGCAAATAAACACAGGCGTGAATAAAAGTTGATCTAGAGCTCTCGAATAAAAGTATTTAATTGTGGAGTCCCCGAATAAGATAAAAACATACAATCAATAATAGAGGTAATACCAAAACGTAGGGCCCCAAGTAGGGTGGCCTGGGTTATTTCTCCAAGATCTACCATTTAATTCTGCCACATTCAGGGCAGTACCTAAGCTTACTAGTGCAGAGCCCCTAGAATTATATCTCTGGTTTAGTACAGTTGTGCGATGTAGTTCCCAAAACCTGTCTAACTCCAAACGACCATAGCTCTTATATAAAGAATTAGACCTTTAAGCCCTGAACTCATTCACTATTCAAGCCACAGCAATTGGGTAATTTGTAGTTAATTAGTATTGCCAGACCCCATTTTGTGTGGCTAGTCACCAAGCAATGAATAGAAGCCCCAGGCACATGTCTTAATGCCCTCCAAAACAACGGCTTAAATGCCAAGACAGTTGATTCTGCCAGAGCTTTGGCATTTATTCTTGATAAAAAAATTCAGCCTGGATTCACATGTCCAATATTTAGCCCAAATTTGTCTTTTGTCAACTAAGACATCGCAGACAATTTAAGCCTTTCAACAGCAAAGACCACATTAAAACAGGAACCCATTCCCTTTTTTCACTTATAGACTATGGAAATGGCCTTCTAATCAACCTCTCCAAATAACTAACAGCATCATAAAAAGAGTTCTACACGTGGCTTTCCTCCTAACGACTATTAAGCACAAATGCAACAATTTTACTCATCTATTCCGCTCACTTAATTGGTTACCTTGGGAAGCAAGATGCCCCTTTAAGACAGCATGCCTGACACACAGCGTCATCCATTTTAACTCCCCCACACACCTAGCCTAAAAAAGTAGGACCTCAGGCGGTTCACTGAATCTAAGAAGCAAAGGTAACCTCAGGCAATCAGTCCCCCGTTAGAGGGGAAAAAACAAACACACCACAACCCAGTAATGCATCTAAAATGTTGGAATTTCCTGCCCACACAGATGAGGCTGACAACATCTTTGTCCCTTTTCAAGCGCTTACTGAACAGGGCCAGCTCCTAACAAAACACCTTATTGTGAAAACCTCTTATTCTCTCCTTAACCTCCATATTTCCGAATTACAAGGTTGATTGCTGTTCGAGAACAATATTAAACTGCACAATTACTTCCCTATACTTTTTGCTGGATTTACATTTCTATACAACTATAAAACTACCTTTACTGACATTATTTTTTTTCCTGGGACTAGTCCATGCTTTATAAAAGTACAGACACATAAACACACGCATTTTACTCTCATGTCACATGTGACACAATCACAGTCACAAAACCATCAGACAGTCCGAATAGACACATATCAACCACAAGTTGACGTCCAAGAGTCCTCGCAGAAACCATAGCAAATTGCAGGCACCTAGCCAGACACTCTGCTCATAGAAGAGGAGTAAAGTCAAACCACTCTGACCACTCAGTTATCACTAATATTTCATGAAAGGCATTGGAAAAAACAACTAAAAATACATTCACTCACATACACACAGCTCAGGTCCACTAGATGTCAGCACGACAGAGTTACATGTACATTCATTCCCAACTTAATTATCTTTTATTTTCTGATTACTCTCGCCAGCAATATGTGAACGCGCATTAGTAATATGCTTTGTAAAATAAGATTGTCTAGTCAGAATTTGTCATGCACATTTATTTCACTGTATTGGTACCAGTTGTAATATTTTGGTTATTTGTTCCACAATAAATGGCTGGGTTGTTGTTGGTGGCTCAGTTGGGTATACTGGGCTGAGTTGTTGGTCAGTATCCTCTTGGGTGACCACTGGGGTGAGGTTTTTTATGAAAGATGCCTGAAATGTACCACTTGATATGGATTCTGTGTTTAAGGACTGGGACTAAGGTTTCAGATTGGCTGAACCCATGCAGATTACATAAATTAACCTCTACCATCCCAGCATGAGATGCTCCAACTACACGTGCGTGAGGGTCCTGATTTTGTGAATTTAAATAATGCTAATGATATATAGGGCAAGGGGCGCCCTTCTTTCCATATATATTCTGTATGGGGTCGCATATTGGCCTTCTGCATGTTCCGTGCCTCTGGGTGATGGATTGCTACCCCCTTCCTCTGAGCGCATGGGTCACCCTCCTGCAGTGTGAGTGAAGTAATCACTCTCTCTGCAGCAGAGTGCCAGATTCAGTCTCCATCCCCGTGATGTGATTCACTCTCCTCACCACTGGCTGCAGGAGCTGCACTCCCTCCCATTGACAAAGGGATGCACATTCCATCTCTGCAAGGGCCAAGACTAACACTCCAATCCCCCCTACATTGCTTGCACTCCTTCGCAATCAGCTTGGGGTTCGCTCCCACTGAGTGCTGGATTCCCAGACCCTGGTCTGGGGTCAGCATCTGCTCACTTGGCCCCTAAGTACATGATTCATACTCCCTCTTTCTGAGCTCAGGATTCAAGCCCATCCTTCCCCCTGAGCTCAGGGTTCATTATTATCTCCGAAGTCCCTCTCTGAGTCTCTGAATGTGGGATCTCCTTTGATAACCTGTGACCCCTCTTTTCCAGCTGTGCCAGCTGGCTCTGACCCACGGGTATCACCCTGTCATCTTCAATCGGCGCTGCCACAACGACTGCCCTCTGAGCACGGCCAAGCTGCAGCCCTACGGGGACCCCTGTGACCTTCGAGAAGCCGTTCAGTACATCCGCCACCGGCACCAGGCCTCGCGGCTCTTCGCGGTGGCAGAGAGCACCGGCGCCGGCCTCCTCTTCTCGTACCTCGGGGAGTGCGGCTCCTCCAGCTACCTGACGGCTGCAGCGTGTATCTCTCCGCTCCTCTGCCCACAGGAGTGGTTCGAAGACGGGTGCCCCTGGATCTGGGAGAAAGTCCTGCTCCTGTATCAAAAGTTCACTCTGAGCAGGTGAGTACACACCTCCAAATCCCATTTCAGGTGCAGAAATAGAGACATAATCTACTTTAGGCGTTTGGCCCTTTGATCCTCTACTGTAGGATGGGGGGGGGGAGGGTGTCACAGCCTGCTGATTGAGCCCTGGGTGATGCGATCTTCATCTGCAGTGGGTTCTGAAGTAGCTCAACATTGGAGGAAAGTGGCTGGTGCTGAGAAAGAAATGATGGTGCAAAAAGTTGAATGTAGTGTATTAGGTAGTGTGTTAAGGTTGGGGTTTTGGTGTGTGGAGAGTACAGGGTAAGGCCATGGGTGGGCTGAGAAGGAAGAGGTGTTTAGGTTGAGTGTGGGCAAGGTGCTCACTGAGCTAACACTTCTGATGTTTGGATCCCATTAAGGATAGTTTTTTATTGAATATTTACTAAAAGCACAAAACTATCCAAAGACAAAACACATGCTATCAAACTATTGATCCTATGTTCGTTTGATGCCCTTCCCAGATATAAACAAAAGAGTGCCTAGATTAAGAATATGCTACACAGCCATAACAATGGTGGGCACAGCATAAAAATGTGAATGACAAAACAACATCTGAAACATTCATCTACTTCTGCCCAGAAATCATGCCTTTCTGCTAAGACAGGATCTGCTTACCCATTTATTTCAGTTCACTCTACGATACAATTCATAGGAGATTTGGTAATTAGTACCACACACCCCATCTCGAGGTGTGAGTGGAAGAATGGGTGATAGGAGATAGTCAGATAACATACATTAGCACAACCATTGCAGTGCCCCTAACTACTATTTTTTACAAACAAAGACAAGACACAAGGTATCCACAAATCACTCTCCGCCTTACTTTAGAGGTATATCAATAAACAGTGGTTTCTCTGGAGGAAGCTAAACTAGCCTTTGCTTCCTAGGCAAAACTCATCCTGCATCCAATAATGATTCTCTGCTACTTGAGTTAATGAGATTGCACATAAAAATATAACACTGAATTATAAATGAACTTCATCATCATAAAGAAGGTGCTCCAGTGAATGGCGCAGTGAATTGTGAAAAAAGTGAGAACAAGTGTGCAATAAGTGATACCAAACAAAGATAAGATCAGCAGGTAGAATTATCCACACTAAGTTTAGTCCAAAACCTACTCAGATTTGGAGTATAGTACACAGTGGATACCAATATATGTGTGTCTAAATGCTTTAGCGTCAGCGTTTCGACCTTTTACTTGATCTAATTTACTCGGGGTCTTCATCAGGACAAATAAGTAGCACCTATAATGAGAGAAAGACACAACATCTCTGTTGAAGTTGGTACTCAACAACTTAGTGATCCTCTGTTAATCATCTTTATATGTGTCGTACTTACTAAGAACCATAAATGTTCTAGGTCAGAGAAATGTATCAACCATCTCCTTACCTAGTCACAATGTGACTTATATTCTGGGAAACAAAATAAAACAAAAAACTAAGTTTGTCTAATGGCCATTTTGTATGTAGAGATACTTACCTGAGGTGAACCTTTAATCCAGGCCAGTAGTTCTGACACCCAAATTATCAGAATGTTATGTGCAAAACCTTAATAAAGAATGGTGTTCAAAAGGTAGACGCACAATACTTGTGTTTTCGTGCATCGTAGTATCATAGATGCTCCAAACTGGAAGACCTCATTGTGTTTTATCGATAGCCAACTTAATGCCCCATACAAAATATATTTAAAGTCCTATGTACTTAAAATGAGGACCGACGTAGAGAACCGTTGGGGTATACTCCATAGATGCTTACCTTCACCCGCACCCTGAGCATTGTGGACACAAGCAACATAGAAACATTGATCTCATACAGTATGAAACCATTAGTGCAAACACCCCAAAGATAAGAAACCTATGCTATCCAAAAGTTACCACTGACCAGCAGAATTGCTGATCCAAGCAAAGGGCCATTACTTCACCCATAGGCTAACACACCGTCCTATGATCAGTGTGCCAATAGGTTTCTGATCTCTGGGGTGTTTGCACTCATGTTTTAAATCCGTTTGAGATCAATGTTTCTATGTTGCTTGTGTCCACGTCGCTGTGGGGGCAAGTGAAGGGGAGCATGTCTGGAGTATACCCTGACGATTCATCATGTTGTTTTTCAATTTAAGTGGATAGGACTTTAAATATACTGACTTTGTACGGTGCACCAAGTTGGCTATCGATAAAACACAACATGGTCTTCCAGTTTTGATAATCTATGACACTACTAAGCATGAAATACATAAGTATTGTGTGTGTCTACCTTTTGAACACCATTCTGTGATTATGTTTTGCACACTAAATTCCCATAATTTGGGTGCCAGGACTATTGGCTTGGATTAGAGATTCACAGGTTTTTAAAGGTATCTCTACGTACCATAGGTTTTTTCTTTCTTTTGTTTCCCAGAATGTAAGTCGCATTGTGACAAAATAAAGAGTTGGTTGATACATTTTTCTGACCTAGAACATTTATGGTTCTTGGTAAGTGCGCACATATACAGATAATTAAGAGGACAACTAAATTGTTGAGTACCAACTCCAACAGAGATGTTGTGTGTTTGTTTCATTATAGATACTACCCATTTGTCCTAAAGAAGACTAAAAGGAAATTAAATCAATAAAGGGGTTGAAACGTCAATGCTAAATCATGTGGACACACATTTATAAGCATCCGCTGTGCACTGCACTTCGAATTTGAGTCGGTTTAGGAGAAAACGTAGTGTGAATATCTCGATGTGCTGATCTTACATTTTTTTGGTATACACACTTGTTTTCACTTTTTCCACAATTTACTGCGCCGTTCACTGGAGCACCTTCTTTATGATGATGAAGTTAATTTATATCACTGTGTAATATGTCTGTGTGCAATCTCATTAAATCATGTAACAAAAAAATCATTATTGGATGCTTGATGAGTTTTGCCTACGTAGCAGAGGATAATTTAGCTTCCTGGGAAGGAACCACTGTTTCTTGATATAGTAGATGCCCAGGTTCGTAGGAATACAGGGTTTCCCATTATTGATTATTTAAGATTACTTTAGAAGTAGCCTGAACTTAGGAGGCTTCACTTCGCCAGAGGTACTCAGGCAGAAGTCAACAACCAAATTTGCGATACATTTGAGTGTTAAATTACTTAAGAGCAATACAAAAGTGTTATAATAAAAAGTTACATTTATTACTAAAACAAAATTGAAAAAGAAACGGGAGGAAAACGTTTGATAATGTCCACACTAACTTATATTGAAGTCTATGGGAGTGATCATTATTATGGAAGGCTATAAAAACCCACTAAAATCTATGGGAAGGTAAAACAAATGATCACAAATATTGACACATTCTCTTATGAAACTTTTAAGTGGATCTGGGATCTAATTACCAGCAATGGAGTCTGGTAGATAGGACATGGTCGGACCCAGTGAGAACATTTTCCTCTGTCCTTAAAAATTGTTGGTAGTAAACTGATGCTAGATTCTAGTGATGGTCTCGGTAAGTTCTACAGCTTGGCGCTAGCCCTCATTATAGCACACCTGCGATGAATGAATATCTCCAGGTGAATAAATGTGCGTCTGGTTGCCAATGATGAGATGTTATTCTCAAACTTGGGATGCCACACGATTAACTAACATTTTGCATTGTTCTGGATTAAAATGAACCTGGATGCATCCCTAATTTTGGAGGATTTTGAATGGAGAAATGTGGGAGTTCCGATTCTTTATTCACGTTCATCAACAGGCTTGTTTAGCTTTCATTAATAGTAATAGCCCATGACCTCCTCTAATTCCAGGCCATCCAAGGGGCACTTTTCCTGCGACACTCCCTTCCCAGGGTTAAGTGATGAGTCTTTGGAATTTAAATAACACTGGTCCTCAGAAAACCTAAGCTGCAGACTTCTTTCCGTAAGATCTAATGTTTTGACACCATCTGCATAAAGGAGGCATGGATGCCCCTATATTTTAACAATGCTTGATCATTACTAGCATCTTTTTGGCCTCTCTCTTTCCTTGCTACATATCGGTATTGGGTATTTCTCATCTCATTGTACAAATACTGTAAATCTCTCTCTCCCTCTCTTTCAATCTATTTAGCTGTCTCTTTGGTTCTCTGTCTTTTCCCAACTAGCTCCTCTGTCTTCTACCCATCTTCATTTTCTCTCCTCTCGTCTACAAGCCTATTGTAGTCTGTTTGTTGTTTGTGTAAATTGTTTCCTATCCCTCTTCTCCTTGTACTACTCCTTTGTGGGTTCTCCTTTCTTTGTGCAAGTCTTTTGTGGCATCTCTTCTCCACATACAGTTCTCCTGTTTCCTACGTTTTCTATATACATGTTTATGTGGCCTCTCTTTACCTTTTCCTCACATTATTTGTTCCCATATCATCTTCTTCTAACCTTTCCCGTGGCCTCCCATGCTTCTGTTGTACATTTCTCTTGCGTCTTTCTCTTTGTTGTCTTGCCACTTGCTCGAATCTTATCTAGCCTGACATTCATCCTTGTGCCATCCTTCTATAGCCTCTTCCATCCTACCATCTCCCTTCCTCTTGACCATGCAGTTTGAGTTTTCCTTTCATCTCTCTGCTCTTTGTGCACGTTTCGTACCCTTTCTACTGATGTGAAGTCTTTTGTAGTTCCTCTCCTGTTTGTTTACATGTGCTTAACATCTTTCTTCACCCTCACCCTCCATCTTTTGTCTGGCGCCTTTTTGCCCTATCTCCTTTTCTTTCTTAAGTGTGTCGTGACAACTTCCCTCTGTATGTACACACTTGCTAACCCCTCTCCTTGTGAAAGTGTCTTGGTATAGCTTCCCTTGCTCTCTTCACACTTGCTGTGCCATCGGTTTTTCCCATGGCCCAGTCTTTTGCGGCTTCTCTGTTCTCTTTGTACAAGTCTTTAATTACCACTGAGTACTCCCCGTACATGCCTTTTGCCCCTCTCTCTATGCTTCTTCTAGTCTAAAGTAATCCCACTGCACCTTCGTGCTTGTACAACTAAACTGTGGTCTCTCCTTCTTGTAAAGATATTTTGTGTCGTATGCCTTCTCCGCCTCTTGCTCATTGTTCTCCTTGAAAAAGTTATTTGTAACCTACAGCCTCTTTCGCTCAATCTCTCATTGTGCAAATATTCTGTAACCTCCCTTTTCTCTCTGTACATGCCTGTTGGCCCCTCTTTCTTTTCTCGTTGTTCAAGTCTATTGTGGTCTCCCATTTCCCCTTGCACAAGTATTTTATGGTCTCTCTACCTATCTGTTCATGTAAAAGGAACTAGTGGTTTCCCGTTCTCTTCACTGTGAACTATTACCTCCTCCTCTTTGTCCTCTCTTATTTTCATACATACTTTGCCCTTTCTTTCTTTTCATTTTGGCCTCTTTTTGCTTATTGCTCGTAGGTTTGTGGCCTCTCTAATCCTTTTGGAATCTTTCAAGGCCTCCTTTCAACTTGTTTAAGTTTTATATAGTATTTAATCTTGTTTAGATTGGGCTGATTTAGATCTCGGCGGACGGGTTACTCCATCACAACAGGATGTCTGCCGAAATATAAATCCCATTATATCCTATGCGATTTATATTTCGGCGAACAGGATATCCGTCACCGTTGTGACAAAGATAACCCGTCCACCGAGATCTAGATCAGGCCCATAGGTTCTGACTTGTCTTTACTTCTTGTGTTATTGTGCCATGTCCCCTCACCACTTTTTCTCCACTTTGCAGGTATGTTACTGCCCTCGGTGAGGCAATCAGCATGGAGAAGGTGCTAAGAAGTAACTCTCTCAAGGAGCTGGAAGAGTCCTTGTTCTGCCAGACTGGGGCCAGCACTAGTTCCTGGGAGTCATACTGGGAACGAAATGACCCACTTCGAGACGTGGATGAGGTGGCCACCCCAGTCCTCTGCATCTGTAGTCACGATGACCCCATCCGAGGGCACCCCGTCAGCACTTTACCCTTTGGTCTGTTCGAGACAAACCCTCATCTCTTCCTACTCCTGACACAGCATGGAGGACACTGTGGATTTTTGGGAGCTGGGCAGACAGGGGCCCCCTGGAGCCATGAAGCTCTGCTGGAGTTCTTCAAGTCCACAGTGGACTTTTTCGTGATGGAGGAAAAACTTAAGGGGTTGGCCGACAGAAAAAGGGCAGGTCCTGGGGCTTCACATAAGGCAGCAGTGGGGGCTGGTGTTTGCAGACAGGAGCCAGTCTGCACCCACAGCATGCATCAGATCTACAAATGGCAGCGGTCCTACACCAGGTGACAGCTGCTATAAACTACAAGATGTGCATTGACCTGCTGAGTGTTCTTAGAGACCTCAGAGAACTCCTCCATGGACACAGTGTGTCAGAGCTTCAGTCTCCGTGTTGACCTGAGAGCTGAAGAGAGCAAAGATGGGAGAGAGTATAGAGATGACATACATCTGAACATTAAAGATTCATAAGTATGGCTCCGCGGTGTGACTGCGACACATGCGGGGCGTAGGCAGCACATGTGAGTTCTCAAGAAAGCACCTGTGTGTTGTATACTGAAAGTTAATAATTAAATGGGCTCTTATAGCATAGAGCTAGGAGTGTCACTCCAAATGGAACGAAAGACAAAGAACATGTTATTTGTTATCAAATGTGGAATATGATTCAAGAGTAGGGCACCTTAAATATGCCTGTTTAAAAGTCTACCCAAAGCAGGAAGATATACCACAGTCCCACTTGCTGCTTGCAGACCTTGATGGAGCTCACTCCACTCTGTTCAGACAAACTAGTTTGACAAAAGTGTAAGAAAGTGTCTCAGTACTTACTTTATAAGCTAGCCACACATGCACTGAAGGTAACCCCATCTGTTCATCGGCCAAAGAAAGAAAGTTCTGCACAACAATTAAAAGCAAGTCATTGGCAAGAGACTGTAAAATGTCTGACCAGAACTGTGGACTTTTTATTTTTATAAATATATGGACCTACAGAATTTTTGCAAAAATGACATTGTACTTTTTTTTAATGTTTATGATGTTTACGCCATAGATGCTGATTTACTAAAATGCCAAGGATAGCAGAACCGAGATCATGCGCCCCTTGACCACCTGTAGACATCAGAGGGTTGACCCTCTGCACCACCTTTATGCAGATAGTGGCCTCCAATCTGATGCTGAGGAGTTGGTGAAAGGGAAAGAAATTGAAAAGGAGTAATATTCAAGGGAAGGGAAGAATGGGCATCAGGGCCAATCTTCTGTAGGAAACATATGAGGTTCTGGCTTTAAAACCATTGAAATGTGGATGGGTAAGGCGCACCACGCGCCAGGGAGCTCACCCTCTTTGCTGAGTGATCATGTGTAATGGACAGTGAGTTGATGGCGACAGATCAACTCTGGTACTCATTTCTTTCATTGCCTTTGTTTTGATCCAAGTGGCATAGTAACTACTATGGGAGCCTTTCTGGTCTTCTCTTGTCCTTGGGTGATATTAAAGCATTGTTGTTTTTAATGGTGAGTTTAGCGTGCTCTAGCTTTAATGACTCACAGTTGAAAACTTAAGGAACTATGGGGCATATTATCAAGAACGGCGTTAAAAATTATCGCCGCTTTAGCGGCAGAAAACTGCCGCTAAAGCGGCAATAGTGGGCTTGATAATATGCCCTTGAGAATTCCAATAGAAGTCCATGTTCTGGTGTGAACATGGGCTTCTATTGGAATTCTCCAGGGCATATTATCAAGCCCATTATCGCCGCTTTAGCGGCAGTTTTCTGCCGCTAAAGCAGCGATAATTTTATCGCCGTTCTTGATAATATGCCCCTTTGTTTTTGTTTGGTCTTTCCGAAGCCGAGGACAGTCTTTGAGATGGCTTTAGATAGTGCTTCGTATATGGATCTGGAGATGTCATAGTTTTGGTGCAGTATACACTTTGCCACTCTCCATGTAGTCAGGTTGCATTTCCCTCAGACTTTGGACACGTTTTGAAGGTTCTCTTGGTCATCAAAAATTGAGTGGTTTTCCTTGTAGATAATTTTGCATTTGCAAAGATTTAGTATTCTGTATCTTATCGTTAGTTGATGCATTTCCTCTCTCAAGGTCAGAAACATTTTTTCTCTCAGCTGTTTCCCTTGCCAAGGCTTGAGTAATGGAGATCTTTTGGCAGTTCCAGAGGAGCGCTTTCTTTTCCTTGGACAGATTGAGCAAACGTACCACCTGGAGTATAAGATGATGTGTCTCGAATGTGAGTGCTGTGTTTTTTCTAGGCCCTAACCTGTGCACCCATTAAATGCTGTTGTTTGGTGATGCTCGTAAGCTCCAGGAGCTTTGGTAGAGTGTTTCCAAACAATTCATGCATATTGTTCTTGAACAGTGCATTTGCACTGTCAGTGAAATTGTTGTCAACAAAAAAAATGCTTTAAAATGGGCTGGGAGCCCACCCATTACTCACAGTTGCTTACCATTGGTTCGCTTCCAAGTCACTCTTGTTTCCTGGCTTTCTACTGGTCACCGGCTCCTGATTGCCTCCTACTTCCTGCTGAGCCTACAAGTGTTTGTCCGTGCAGTGGAACATGGATGAAGTACACTTTTCTCTCTGCAGCCAGTGTCCTACTGGCCGCATGTGCAATATACGAGTGCATGTGTCTCTAGTTCCTCCCTCACCCCACCGTCTGTGCTCTCGTCACCCACCCTCGCCCCCTCTCCATTGTGTTGCTGTTCCCTCCCTCCTCCCCCACACCTCCCTTGCTTGCCCCTCCCCACATCCATGCCCCCATTGTGTTGCTTCTCCCTCCCTCTTGTGTTACTTGACCCCCTGCAGTTCCCTGCCCTCCATGGTGTTGCTGCTCCCTCCCTCCACCTCCACACCTCCCTCGTGTTGTTTGACCACCCCGGCCTCCCTTGACCCTCTGTGGTTTTGCTGCTCCACCCCTCCTCCCTCACACCTCCTTCATGTTGCTTGGCCCCCTGCACTCTTTCCACCCTCCGTGGTGTTACTGCTACCTCCCTCCTCCCCCACACCTCCCTCATGTTGCTTGTCCCCCCACCATCCTCCACATGTTCGTTGTGTTGCTAACCCCCGTCACGGTTCTCCCTGCTCCCTCCAGCCCTCTCATACCCCAGAAAAAACATTAAACAAAGCCAAATAGCTCTTGTGGATGTGAGTACTACTTGGCTTTGTTTATTTTTTGACATATTGCACAGTAAAGTGGGCTGCCTTGCAACATGGCTTGAAGAAAAAAAGGCTCTATGACCTCTAAGTAAGAAGATTTATGTGCCAATCATGCTGGCTACTGAGGGTGTACTGGAGGAAGGCTGTACAATGTTATTTTCTTTCTAGCACACAACAAAATCTAAATGTCTGTAAATGAACAGTGCAGATATTTCTGAATATATCAGAATTAGGAAAGCACAAACAAAGCAATTTTGGGGTAATTCTGAAGTGTTGTGGAAACAAATATTTTAATACGATCAAAACAAATCAATACAGTGATGCCATTTCTACACATTATCGTTTGTGTGCTGTATACCCTTATTAGTAAAACTATGTCTGTAAAAATGTAATGGTCATTTCAACTGAAGATGTGTTGTCTGTAATGGCAGTGCACTATCACACCAATCATACTCCACTTTACCCCACTCCACGCCACTCCACTCTACTCTGCACCACTCCACACTACACCACTACTCTCTATGTCACTCCACACTGTGTCACTGCACTCTACTCTGCTCCACTCCAGTCTACTCCACTTCACTCTATTCCTCTCTTCTCTAGTCTGCCCCACAATACTCTATGCCAATGGTCTCTACCCCACTTTACTCTACTATGCACCACTGCACTCTACACCACTCCTGTGTAGGCCACTCCACTCAACTCTATACCACTCCATTCTATGCCACTTTACTCTGCAACACTGCACTCTGTGCCAATGCACTCTTCTCTGTACCAATCTACACCAAGTGCACTTTATGCCAATCCACTATATACCAGTCTAATCTACTCTGCACCGCTGCCCTCTAACCCACTGCAGTACACGCCACTTCACTCTACTCTGAAACAATCTAGTCTATTCCACTGCACTAAGCACCACTGCACTCTGCACCACTCCACTCTGCACCACTCGTCCCAACTCTATTCCACTGCACTCTACGCCACTGCAATCTACCCTGCACCACTTTGTGACACTCTACTGTCCTCTGCACCATTCTACTCAATGCCACTGCACTTTACTCTCACCACTGCACTTTACATCAATGCACTCTACTCCACTTTAGTCAAAACAAAGCCCTCTACGGCAGTCTACTCTGCACCACTGCACTCTACGCCAGTATACTCTACTCTGCAACATTCTACATGACTGCACTCAATGCCACTCTATTCAACTCTGCATTACTGTACTCTATGCCACAGCTCTCTACGCCACTCTACTCTGCACCACTCTACCCTATACCACTTCACTCTACGCCACTTATACAACACTGCACTGCACGACAGTCTACTTTGCAAGTTTGCACTCTCTGCTACTGAACTCTACGCCACTCTACTCTGTCACAGCACTCTCTGCCACTCTACTGTCTGCCACTGCACTCTACACCACTGCACTCTACTCTGCAACACTCTACTCCAATGCACTCTATGCTAGCTATTACACTCTATGCTACTCTACTCTGTATCACTCCACTGTACGACACTGCACTCTACCCTGCACCACGTCACTCTACTTTGCACCACTCCACTCTACTCCACTTCACTCCGCAACACTTCACTCTCCACCACTGAATTCTACGTTACTCTACTCTGAACCACTGCACTCTAGGACACTGCTTTTTACTCTGCACCGCTCTACTCTACGCCACTCTACTGCCCTCTACATCAATTCACTGTACACCAGTACACCCTATGCCACACTACTCCGCATCACTCCCACTCTATGCCACTGTACTCTATTTCAATCCACTCTAAGCCACTCTAACCTACTCTGCACCATTGCACTCTGTGATGCTGCACTCTATGAAACTCTTCTCTATGTCACTGCACTCTATGCCACTTCACTTTACTCTGAAACAATCTACTCTACACCATTGCACTCTACGCCACTCTATTCCACTCTGTGCCACTCCACTCCACGCCACTCCGCTCTACGCCACTGCAATCTACCCTGCAGCAATCTACTCTACTCCGCACCACTCTACTCTTCTCCACTGCACTCTACGCCACTCTATTCTATGTCGCTGCACTCTATTCCATTGCAATCTACACCACTTTACTCACAACCAATACACTCTACGCCACTGCACTCTATGCCAATCTACTCTGCATCACTGCACTGTAAGCCACTATACTCTACTCTGCAGCACTCTATGCCACTCTACACCATTGCACTCTACATCACTGAACTCTACGCCAGTCACTCTATTGTACTCTGTACCACTGCACTCTACGCCACTGCTCTTTACACCACTATACTCTGCACCACTCTACGTTACGTCACTGCACTCTACACCAATGCACTCTGCGCCACTCTACACCACTGCACGCTACAACACTCTAGTCTGCAACATTGCACTCCCCGCCACTGTACTCTACCACTCTGCGCAAATGCACTCTGCACAATGTACCCTACCCCACTACACTCTATGCCACTACATTATATGCCAATACACTCTATGCCAATTCACTCTACACCAATCCACTCTAATCTTCTGTGCACCTCTGCACTCTATGACACGGCACTCTACGTTGCTTCACTCTACGCCTTTCTAGTCTACTCTGCACCACTCTACTCTATGCCAATGCACTCTATTATGCACCACTGCACTCTTTGCCACTGCACTCTACACCACTCCAGTCTAGGCCATTCAACTCCACACTGCACCACTCCACTCTACGCCACCCCACTCCACTCCACTCTATGACACTCTACTCTGCCACACTGCACTCTATGCCACTGCACCCTATGCCACTACTCTATACCATTGCACTCTACCCTGAACCACTCCATTCTACCCTGCACTATCCACTCTATGCCACTTCCCTCTACTCTGAAACAATCTACTCTACTCCACTGCATTCTATGCCACTGCACTCTATGCCACTCTATTCCACTCTGCGCCACTCCACTCTACACCACTGCACTCTACGCCACTTTGCCTGGGTTTTGCTGTACTGCCAGGTGCTTTTACGTGTTTTCGAGTTGTTTTGACTAATGCTCTTGTTGAATATTTGCTGAGTTATTTCCAGTTTTGTTTGTAAAGAATTCCTATGAGCCGCTGCGAGCCACCTTTCACATTTCTGTACCCCACAGCCCCCATCCCTCCGGCCCCCAGTTTTGTCTCAAATATTTTACAGTGAGCTAAAGACATTGTTTTGTTTTGTTATATCTCTATGTATTTTGTGGCTTAGACTCCTTGTCCAGTTGTCTATATGAGCAAAAGTAGATTTAGGTTGTTTTTGCAGCCTTTCAACTTAAACTCATAAAGAGAAGTCTTGCATACATTTTTGTTTTCAATTCGTCCCAGGCGTGTCAGAGATTTTTGTAGGGCCTAGGTCAAACACTGAATTCCCACTCTCCCCACTTTGGTCGCACTCCCCTATGATCTTAATACAAGGATCACCTCATACTATACAGAATTTTTTTTGTTTTTTTTGTTTTTTGCGGGGAGAGTTTATGTACACCAGGTAGCTCTAGCCTTTGGTGCCATCTAGTGGTGCAGATGGTGTGCTGCCTCATTATGACTGAACAGCTGTGTTTTTTATGGTCTGGCTTGACAGCGCTGCTGTCCCCAGACAATTATGTGAGCATCACTAGCGTGGGTATTTGGCTCGCATGTTGGGAGTCAGGAGTACATGTTTTGATTGGGCAGAAGTTCTGTGCTTCCACAAAAAGAGCTTGCCCTCCACACAGCTGTGATTATTTTGTTTATTTATCCTGATACCTGAGGTTGAAGTCTCAGGGGCACACATGGCATTGTAATACTATTAAAGTGTCTTAGATAACTAAATCATTTATAGTGCTTTTTTCTGCAAGCAGCACAGATGAGGGGAGGGCATTCATTAACCTACATGGATTTTGAGGTCCGGCTTGACAGTGTATATTTATAAGCCAAACCAATTGGCATTGCCATTGCTTGTCTATACTATAAATTTATTTTCTAGCAGGAGCATCGGGCCATGGAATGCGCAGGGCATGGAGACTAGAGACCTGGCTGCCCTCCCCTTACAACAGCTCGCGTTCTCTCCCTTTCGGTCTTCATTTGCTCTTTGTTTCCTACAATACACATTGATTAGCAGCACCACTGTTATCAAAAAAGATTTGTATTTATCCTTTTTATAGTTCTTGTTAGATCCTCTATGGTGTATCTTGGAAAATGTAGACAACCTTGCTCGAGCGTAACTATTGTTTGGGCCGTCTGCTGCTTCTTGGACCGTCCCTGGTCACGGCTGCTACCTATGGTCGATAAGTGAGGTGCACATATATTTTATTTATTTCCAGGAGCATCCGCTGACAATGAGATGAAGATTTTCTTCCATATTGGTGGAGAGTTTTGAATGTCGAGAGGCTGCTGTCAGTGTCATTTTAAGGATTTTGGGGGCCTTAGGCAAGAAATATTTTGAGGGCCTCTGTTTGGAACTTTGAATTTATTACCTAAAAAATCGAATTATACCTTGAAGGTTGAAATACAGAAATACACAGAGATGAGCCAGACAGAAAATGTACTTTACCAGTGGGGCCCTGAGGAGGTGGGGGCCCGGTGCTATTGCTCACTTTGTCCATGCCTTTAAACGTCTCTGGCTGTCATTGAATGCAGGATGGCTGAGCACAGCTAACAGCTGGAGGTTTTTCAGACAACGAGAATCAGGCAAGCACCATGCTCATCCTGAGGAAGTAGGGGTGAGAGTTGGCTTCAACGCAATTCAAAGCTAGTGGCAGTGAAATATACAACGCACCAGATGCCTGAGGTAGGGGAGGTTGAAGCAGAGAGCGCTGGGTGAGGTGGGTGTTGTGAACAAGAGCTGGGAGGGAGGTTCTAGATTGATTACTATTAATCTAGCACACTGGTCCCTTTTTAACACCTGAATCAAAACCAGAACCCATCCCTTTTGGAAGCTTAAAATCTGAATTGTCTAATTATGTTGGGGCAGCATAAGACAGAGGCTGCGACTATCTCGCCTCCATGCTTAGGTTGAATGCAATTTGTGATGACGAATAAGGTTTTTTTTATTACAGGAGCAAACATCACCATTATTGTTTAACTTTATACAGAAGTGCAAGATCTGTGACTCAAAGGGCAGCCGTCCCAGGCTCCCAGGTGCACATCTTGTGTTCAGTGTTTCTCCACTGATTCACTGCGCGAATGACGGCTGGAACTCCCGTTCCTGAGTGGGACTTTCCTTGGGTCTGGGCGACGATTGTTAAATTATAAATAGCATCATCACTCGTGGGGTATCAGGGCTTAGAGGAGTGCAGCAGATGGCGTCCATCTTTGCTGGAATGTAAGCCAACACTTGGATGCCAGACAAACGTAAACAGTTCTTATAGCCTTGTTAACTTTCTCATCTTGCATCTGTCTTCATGACTCCTCGTGACCTGAAGAACCATGGGTAGCATCGGCAGGGCCACTGGTACAATGGGCAAGCTAGGGGTAGCAGCTCCTACCTCTGGCTACTCCTAACCAACATTGATGGGTTACCCATTCTTACCCCACCCAGTGTTATTCTTAGTTTTAACCGTTTTGTTGTTTTTAATCACTATGGTAAGGGGGTGACTCCATAAGTAGGGTGCCAATCTCAGCACATGTTATCATGAACACTTTCCAATCCTGGACTTTTCACCTACAAATCATTGCTGTCAAGTGCATTGAACTCTTTGTTTGAATTTTGTTTTCCACAGCAGTAAAGAGAAAGCCACAACGTGCTACAGTCTTTTGACATCCTAACCCCACAAGAAGGTGGTTCTGAAAGATACAAAATCGCATACAGCAAAAGCAATACCATTTTTAAGGCCAAGAAGAAAATCAAGAAAATGCTTTGGAAAAAATATCATGAGAGAGCTATTGCTGTTGGGCACTTTATCACAAGAACACACGCCAACCATCGACTGCTTCACTTCGACTGAGGCGCACGTGGCACGCACAAGTAGTTTGCTGGACCTCAGCAAACTCTCAGGAAGAGCACTCTTGTTTCTTTGGGTTGCAGATCCCCAATCTCATTGCCAGTTGTAGCGTCCCCCCCCCAGCCCGGTAGCATGCAAATGACTAAACCACACATGGAGCTCTGTAGTGCACGTCTTTATTCTTCAGAGTGCAATCGTTAACTGTACGCAAAGCGTCATGAACTTTATTAACCACACCCAAACAATTACGTTATTCTTCGACGGAGTCCATCAGGGACCAGAATGGTCCCGCTATTCATACTTGCAAGACACTAAAGTGGCTACCTCACTCCATTTTATCCCACACAATGTGCCAGTCCAATGCTATTGTGTGATAGCCTAAAACATTCTCAATGCTGTAGTATTATTCATTTATTTATTGGTGATTTATTAGGAAACAAATGCCACTTGTAGACTCCATTTTATTGCCAAACAACAGCAGTTTATCGTACAACTTTGTCATTGGGTGATTGCATCTTTTGCTTGATTAGCTATTGCGATTTCTTTTTTTAATCTTGGATAATTCCGTCATTTTTCTTCCTTGCCTATGTCAACACATTTATTGTAGCAAGCTTTCTATTGACAGATCAATGCTTTCTAGTAGCCCATCTAGTGGTTGTTTCACTTCGTTCTGTCCTTCTCCAACCCAGATTTCCCCCATTTGCATTCTAAACCTCTACTGCGTCCTTTCAGGAGATCCAGATCTGTGTTGAGCCACTTATATGCAGCATTGAGGAAACATTTGCGTTTTCTTTCCATTATTGGGACCACAACATCAAGGGTCCCTATGCGATCTTTGTGGATATTGTTTACTTGGATGAGACATATTTTCTGGGTTCTAAGAAATAAATGGGAATGCTGCAAAGTGATGAATAAGGTCACGCTTAATAGACTTTTTAAGGTTTTGGACAACATAGCTTCAGGAGATGGGTGTAGAGTGTTCTTCAGTTCTCCCCCTCAGGTTTTTCAAGTTGGCTGGTTATCAGTAAGTGGTCTGACCAGAAATGAGAGGTGATGGTTATGCTCACGAGCTCCAGACCGATATGGAAGAAAGAAGTTCTAGGGCCAGATTTACTAAAGGTTCACACAATGCAATGCAGCCAGGAAACTTGCTGCGCTCCGTTGCGTCAAACAGGGCAGCTCAAATCACCCTTTGCACGACTTAGTAAATATCAATTAAGGACTTACCTTGCGTCGACTTGCATGACACAAGGACAACACAAGTCCTTAGTAAATCTGGGTCCTAGGGCATGGCCTATTAATTGTGCATGTCCTTAAACTAGTTGTTCAAACATTGAGTCTATGAGTGACAAGGGGCCTTATATAGAGTTTGGGGGGTGGGATACTCTGTCACTAACCAGATAGATATCCTGGCTGCTGTATTACAAGTTCAATTGGCTATAACACATTTGTAATACAGCGGAAAAGATATCCACTAATTTGTGACCAAGTAACCCATTGACCAAACTCTAAATAAAGCCCAGGGTTGTGAGCACGTTTTTCAATAGGCCATCAGTTAATAAATTAAATTCACCTAAAACTAGGAGTCGCTTTCCGTGTCTAGCATATATGTAAGATGCTGTTTATAAATGTATCCAAGAATTTGAATTGTAGATTGGAGGTTAGTAAATGAGTATCATGGTGAACTAAGTATTACTACCCATCATGCATTTTGTGGCTAGTATTTCAACAGTAGTTGCTTCTTCTTGAGGCTCTCTGGGCAGAGTAGCCTAAATGGGTGTTCCAAAGCTATTCCACTGCCTGCTCTGTTCTTCGAAAGAATCCTGATGTTGTCTAGGAGCATAACATCCAGTATAGTGGTATCATTGTCAGCAAGTCAGGGTAGAACTAGGCCCAGGAGCTCGTGGTTTTGATGCTTAAATGGTGTAAAAAATAGTGTCTGTATATTTCGCCATAGGCAGTACATAGATCAGGCCTTTTTGTTTTCCTAAAAGCAGACCCAGGGTGACTCTCCATGTTGTCTAAAACCATGTTGCACTTTCGTCCTATCAGGTGGTGGTATTTATTGCTGTCTTTTGGGGTTATTGGGATCTTCTGATAAGCTTCGCTACACTTAACTTGCTGCACCAGGTCAAGCCTAACTAATGTTACTTGAGTTCTTGTCACAGGTCTATAGTTGGTGAGCTTCCAACAATAGTTGTTGTTGTTTTGTCGGGAACTCAGACCTTGTGTTTGATGAAGATGGAGATGTTGTAGGTTTGGTCACATGAGAAATCTTCAGGTCTTGGTCAATAACTTGTATTGTAACTATGCCATTGTTGCAATACTTATAGAATATGTTATGTTTCCCATCAGTGGCCTGATTGCTTTGAGCAAACTCCTTCCTGAATACCTATGCAGCTCATAGTCAAGATAAACATGTGGGTCCTTGCTCATGGCTGCAAGAGCAGAAGACAGTGCAGATCGACAAGCTGCTGAAATGGAAGCTGGAGTAGCCCATAGTGAATCAGCATTGGACATGAAAAGTAAGCAGAGACACAAGGTTGAAGGCCATAAAGTGATGTCGCAGAAGAAAAAGAAATTGTGTTTCCGATGTGGATTCTCCTTTCCTGCACGAAGGTAAATGTCCTGCGATTGGACAAACATGCAAAGGCTGCAGGAAAGAAAACCATTTCATAACAGTTTGCAAAGCAAAAGAGAAACCAACTGCATCACGTCAAGAAGAGAAAATGGATGCCAGAAAGTTCCAGAAACCATCTAGCCGTGCCCACAAGACCAAATGGCAACACCAATTGAGGCAAGTGGAAACTAAAAGAGGTCGATCATCATCAAATTAATCTTCCAAAGGTTCTTCAACGTCATTGTCGAGTCAAAGTGAAGAAGATGGCTGTGCGATGATGATATTGACTGGCGAACGAAGTGAACACGTGGATTTGGCTTCCTGCAGTGAAGAGTCCAAGTCCAAGTCCAAGTGAGATCACTACGTGAAACAACCTTGTTCCTTTGGACATTTCCCCAAGATCACACTAAAGGTGAATGGTTGTCCCATACCTTTTATCATCGACAGAGACGCATCGATAAACATCATTCTGGCAGAGAAGTACAGTGAACTGTCTCCGGTGCCCCGTCTTTCACCTTCGAAGACAAAGGTTTACAGTTGGGCTGCCTCCACGCCATTGCAAAGTCAAGGAACATTTGTAGCAACCATGCAACACAAGAAGACGAAAGTACAAGCGCTTATTCATGTTCTTCAAGGTACTTCATCAAGTGCATGTTTACTCAATTTTAGTTCTGCTGCTGACATGGGTCTGATCTCCATTATCTATAACATAAATGCACATGCAGACATAGTAAGTCAGTTACCGTCATTGTTTCATGGACTAGGGAAGCTTAAGACCATGAAAGTCGAATTGCTTTTTACTTGCAGGAAGCTGTTCAGAAAGAACTGGAAACGCTGTTCAAGCATGATATCATTGAACGCTCTACTGGGCCGACACCATTGATTTCACATATAGTGTTAGTGCTCAAAAAGGACAGTGGAAGTGCTGTTCACATCTGTATCAACATGCGGCAAGCTAACAAGGAGACTGAGACAGAATGACATCCAGGTCTGCACATTGCAGACAGGATTACACACTGAATGGGGCCAAAGTCTTTTCTCCCCTTGATCTGAAAAAGGGATATCATCAACTCGAACTAGAGGAAAATTGCAGGTACATTACCATCTTTTTGGCCCAATTGGTTTGTTCAGATTCAAAAACCTAAGTTTTTGGGTGTCATCAGCTGCAGAACTCTTTCAGGATGTAATTTGCCGCAAAATACAGTCTGTCATACATTCTTTTTATTACAGTGATGATATACTGGTAATTGGGGCCACTTTCAAGGAACATGACAAAGCCCTTGTACAAGTATGTCATTTACTTGCAGACGCAGGTCTCACTTTGAATGTAGAAAAGTGTGAGTTTCACAAAACAAAACTCAAATTCTTTGGGCATGTTTTCTCTGAAAAGGGAATGATACCAGATCTGGCTAAAGTACAAGCCTTATCGTCCACTACTCCACCACAAGACGTGACCTTGCTGCGATCCTTCCTTGGCATGGCCAGTTACTGTTCCAGATACATTCGTGATTTTGTCACAGTCAGTGCCTCTATGAGAGGCTTGACTAAAAAGAACGCTGTGTTCAAGTGGTCACCTTAATGTGAGCGAAGCTTTAAGAAAAACAAACAAGCAATTGAGAAGACTACTAAAATGGCCTATTTTGATCCAAAACTTCATATTCGGATTGTGGTAGATGCCAGCTTGGTGGAGTTGGGTGCGATCCTTGCCCAGCACAGTGGACACAACAATGCTCAAAGGCACATTGTGGCTTAAGCGAGCAGGCGTCTGTCGCCTTCTGTGCGATCCTTGCCCAGCACAGTGGACACGACAATGCTCAAAGGCACATTGTGGCCTGTGCGAGCAGGCGTCTGCCGCTTATTCCCAACCTGAGAAAGAAAGCTGTAGTGTGGGCTTGTGAACAGTTCCATGTGTTTCTGTGTGGAAAGCACTTCACCCTTGTCACTGACCACCATGTTTTGCTCACCTTTTTTGGGAATCCGAAAGCCAAAATGCCCCCTTGCATCGAGAGGTGGGTGTTGCGGCTGCAAGAGTATGATTACACTATTGTGCGCAGGCCAGGGAAAGATCAAAATCCCGCTGACTACTTTTCACGAGTGCCAGTGCAGTGTCCCAGTATAATGTCTAAAACGAATGAGGCCTATGTTAACTTCATAGTTAAGTCAAGCACGCCTGCAGCTGTTTCGGTGGAACAAATTATTGCTGCTACGAGTACAGATTGAGATATGCTTATTCGCAAAGACATTGCCCAGCAATCCTGAAAGAAACACACTCGATCTCTTATGGATGACTTTGAATATCAGAATTTCAAAATGTGAGAGAAGAACTCTCTGGCACTCAAGAAGGCATTATATTAAGAGGTTCTAGAATTGCTACTATTTTTGTCCCTAATTTTTGCTCATTGCAGTGAGAATCTTCTATTGGAAGTCTTGGCCTTTCTCTGCAGGGCCGGACTGGCTACTGGGGTTTCCTAAATAAACAATGCAAAACAAATGTTTAAAAAAGCACACTTTAAAGCTATTTGTTTTGCATTGTTTATTTAGAAGCGCCGGCAGCTCCCAGCAACAAAACCAGCCCCTCAGCAGTGAACCTTGACCACACCCGGTCACCCCTGCAAAAAATGCCCGGTAGCCAGCCGGGCCCTGTTTCTCTGCCCTCATATCAGTCAGAGTTTGATGCCTTGTTTTCCTGCATCTTTAATCAAAAGCTAAAAGATTGGCAAGGATGCTTTTTTGCCATTGTGGCTTTTTTCTACTTACTGGGACCCTCTTAAGGAGACGCTTACACCTTTCATGTGTACTATTAAGTGCTAGTTGACACCGTGTATACAGGGAGCAGTTGCCATTTCTTCATGCAATCAAGAAGGAAACTTCACAGCTTTTAACACTGAGTGGCACTCCTATGTACGTAGAACTGCTTGGTGCTAATGTGTATATGCTTGGGCACATGTCCTAGTTGCATGTGTTTGGTATAGCATACATCACTCCAAGTCCCTCCCTTATGGTTTGTGGCCCCAGAAAACTCAAATTGTGTATCTTCCCATAGAACACCACTCACAAGCTGGCTGGGTGTCAAGCTTGAAAAGATTATTTGCAATGCCCTTTTAACAGCAGAGCAAAATGAAAGGAAGACTATCCCATGTCTGTAGAAAGCTGGGCACAATACAAACTCTGAGTAAAGGTGCACACATTCTGTTCCTTACTCTTTCAGCAGTAGTGGCTCCTGCACACTAGTGAGGGAATATCTCTCATTCCACTTCTTCCCAGGCAGAGGCAACTCATCCCTCCCTCAGCGGTCGTATAGTTCCCAGAATTTCCTTACCCTTTCTTGGGGTGGTGACTAAGTAAGTAACTTGGTAGCAACATGTGGGAGGATTTTTCACCCTCAAGTCCTCAAACTTTCTTTCTTGTAGCCTGACTGTCTACAAGATGAGGCTTGCTCCAGTCCCTTGTGCATTTTGTTTCCATCACTCATCTACACAGAAAGTAACATCACTGAATTTCCCATCATTCATCTGCACAGGAAGTGACATCACTGGTTTCTTGCCAAAGCTGTCTTTAAATGAAGAAGCCAAGCAAGAGGATTCTATGTCAGGACCGGAGACTCCATTTATGCTTCTCAATCTTTACTGCAAATTTTCATCAGCCCATCAAAAGAGTTAAACACAAAACTACATTTCCCATTAAACCAACCAACAATCAGGGCACACAATCCCCTATATTAGTTCAAGGCATGACCAACTCTTTGATCTTCTTGAGAAAAGTCATGCTAATTTCCTTGGTTATGACTTGCATAGAAAATGCGTATGTGGCTATATTTCATGATATATTTCACAGAATATGACTATTTTGTCTGCGCTAGCGCTTCTTTACTCTCAATAAGCGCCAAACCTTATCTTCATTCCGTTGCTCTTCCACGCATTTGCACTGGGACATGCTGGACGCGGACCACTCTTTCTCCTCAGAGCGGCCGATATCCTCTTTTTATTTCTATTACCGCGGTCTCGTGTAAGCCAGCTGGAGCTTTCCTCATTTGGTGCCCCACTCATTGCTGGATGATGCCGCCTGCTCATAGCTAGATATAATTCGAGATGTTTGCCTGATCCTCTCCACTAGTGCAAATACCGCATGCTGACCAGCCCTGGGCCTAGACGGTGACTTGATCTGTTTGCCCAGATAATCTACTATCTCCAACTTTGCTCCTCCTGGCAGAGTCCAATAGGGCTGTATAATTTTTGGAATACAGGTTTACCTTGGGGAGCCGGGAAGTGGAGCCAGCTGAGGCCTCACTCTGGCAGACACCTGTATATTGGTTTGGGGCTGCTTCTCCTGATGGTACTTGGTACATCCCCCGCTCTTCTAACCCCAGGTATACTTGGGGGTGTATTATTAATCTACTGATTTATAATACCTTCCACCTCAGCTATGGATCAATCAGGCTCATGTTAATGTTAATGTTAATGGAACTTATTAAGCGCACGAATACCTGGGGGTGTCTTGGCGCTATTGACTGCAGTAATTCCTCCCAGTTACTCAGTTCTGGAAAAGCCAAGTTTTTAACTTTTTCCTAAAGATGGTGAGGTTGACCGCTCCTCTAAGCTCGGCTGGTAGCGTGTTCCACAGCTTTGCGGTACCATAAGAAAGACTCCGGCCGCCCCAACCCGTGGTGCGTATTCTGGGTACTTTCATCAGTCTTGTGCCTGTGGACCGCAACTGTCTGGCCGGTTGGTACCAGACAAATAGCTTTTTAAGCGATAAAGGTCCTGTATTATTCAAGGCCTTGAATGCTAAGCAGAGGGTTTTAAACTCAATTCGTTTGGCCACTGGGAGCCAGTGGAGTCGGCGAATTTCCTTGGAGACGAAATCATATTTGGGGATGTTACCCAGCATCCGAGCAGCTGTATTTTGAATGGACTGGAGTTTTTTAAGAAAATGCTTGCCCATGCCCAAGTAGAGACTATTACAATAGTCCAGTTTAGCCTGGACCAGTGCGGTAACTACCAACTTTCTAGAGTCGGTGGGGATATAAGGCATGATTTTCTTAAGTTTTTTTATCAAAAAATGGGAGGCGGTGACAATAGCGCTGGTCTGATGTGATAGTGCTAGTTTGTTGTCAATCCACACACCTACATTTTTTGCCTTTTGCACAGGTTTAGGTGCTTCGCCCATCTCTGCTGGCCACCAAAGATTGTCCCATCTAGGTTTTAACTCACCGAAGATAATGATCTCGGTCTTTTCAGAGTTAAGCTTCAGGCAGTGCAGTCCCATCCATCTGTCGACTTCTCTCATACAGTTCTGAAACTGTAGAGTGGGGGCAGTTTGTTTATTATATGCTGCCACAACTATCTGGGTGTCGTCCGCGTAGGACGTCAAATTAAACCCAAATTTCCGAATCAAAGGGGCAAGTTCTGCAACATATATATTAAAAAGAGTTGGACTTAAGGATGATCCCTGTGGGACTCCACAGGGCAAAATATAAGGTTTGGATTGGAAACTGTCCATAGTGACTGTTAATCTCCTTTCTTTCAGGAAGGAGGCCAATAAGGTCAGTGCCATACCCTGGACCCCCATCGATTCCAGCCGTTGTTGCAGCAAATTATGATCCACCGTATCAAAAGCGGCTGATAGATCGAGGAGGATAGATCATCATTGGCTGACAACTACAAGCACTATAACGGAGAGGAGTTCCACATGAGGGAAGAACTAGCTGAGACTCTGTACAGCTCTGTTCAACATTCAGCCAATAAGGTGCTCACCTTAGCCCGGCAACCCTTTACTAGACAAGTGCACAAAATTTCTGAACGTGCTCCTATCATCCCTCCCTCAATTCCTGCAGAAATCCTTGTCCTTACACCTGAAGGGAGTTTCCACAGAGGGATATGAGTAAATGGCCGCACTCTGCTAGCCTAGCCAAACTGTCTAAATCCTTCATGATGGATCATGAAGACATGAATTTGAGCCTTGCCGTCCTCGGCTCCCGTATCTCACCTCCACTATGACATATTGGACTTATCCAACCCTTCGAGTTCTATCCTGTCTTTTGCTGATCCGCACCAAAAAGAAACATAGTGCGGACATCTCTCGTCCCCTCTCCCGAGACTCCCCACAAGGCAACCGCTTGTCATTTTACCCAGAATAGTGTATTCATGCAGACTACATGCAATCGCACCCTTGCAAAGGCTTCAACAAGGATATGAGAGCCAAATTACATGCTGAATGTCCTCCACAAACATTTGAAGGCAAAGTAGCTGAAACCACTAATAGAAAAACTCCCTTTTCTTGACACACATTCACTGGCTCATACCATACCATCCATTCAATATGACTTCTGATAGAGAGGTAATTATCTGTGAATGTCTAGTACTGTTGTTCAGAAATATCAGAAGTGATTCAGATTGAAATGAAATTGTTGTATTTTGATATCTAGATATTCACCAGGAATTTTAATATTGTGAAATAATAAAAAAATATTTTTAAATCCAGCATAATTCGGAATTGTATATATTATATTATAATTTTAAATACAAACAAATGGGTAATAAATGTGACTTTTTTACATAATACAGGGGTCGGTGTTTAGTGACAGTATATACATGTTAATTGGCGAGAAAGGTTTTACCTCACTATCAGAAGTCATATTAAATGGATGGTATGAGTCAGTGAATGTGTGTCAAGGAAAGGGAGTTTTTCTATTAGTGAATTCACTTTGAGACCCTGTCCCTTTATTACTAACGGGGGACCTCTCCCACTTTTGCAAAGTTGCTGAAACTCCTGTGGTGAACCCAAACATGAGTACCTTTCTGAAAAAGTTTTTTAATGATCCTAATATGGGTATATATAGACAGGGCCTGGAAGTCCTGCCAAGACTGCCTTTTGGACATTTTGGATTCTCTTGCAAAGATCCTCAAAATGGCGGTGGATGCAAAGGACTTGGGGAGTCCTATTGATCCTGACATCTTTGCGGGATGAGCCCAGCATGCCATTTGCCAGCTGGGCAATGCAAACTGTGAAGTGTCTACGGACGGAAGAAGTCCATCTTAATGACAATAGATCTAAAACTGAGAGAACTAGTTTCCGCCGAGTCGGGTCCCATTGCCAATGGTTATGTATTTGGAGATCTTTTTGTTAAAGATTTGGGGAGTTTGTCAGCACTTTCACTACCCTTAATAAAGCTCAATCCTCCATGAGAAAAGCCTTTCAGATTGGCCTTTTTGCCAGGGCCCAGGCATTATAGGGGTTGAACTCCTTGGCCGAGCCTTCATTTAGGGCCCCCAACGTGCTTTCTGTGGCCGTTGACATTCAGCCTGGCAAGGCTCAGGCAGAAGTACCTTCTTTCAAGCAAGATCTCACTGCCAAAGAGGCAGGTATGGCAGAGGCAGATCATGAACCGACAAATATGGCGGTACCAGATGTCCATTACAGGAGATATTAATTCTTCCTTGTGAGGTTTTCTTTGTGGTCATATCAAATTGTTTTCACACAACTGGACCCAAATAACTCATGACGCTTGGGTCTTTCAGATGGTACAGGGGTATCAGATAGTTTTATGGGTCCCCCATCCAGCAGGCTCGTCCCACACAGCTGTCTCTTTCTCATCCAGAAAAGCCCGCTATAGACTGGAAAATCTAGGACCTACTGCACAAAGGGGTCATTCTTCCCTCTTCCCCTCACCAAAAGGGGTTTTGCAGCATGATCTTCTTGGTTCCCAAGCAAGAAGGTGGTTACAGATCAGTGCTGAACTTGAAAGAATTCAATGTCTGGGTTCTCTATAGCCACTTCAAGATGGAAGGCATCCAGATTCTCAGAGATATTCTCAGGGAGAACGTCTAAACTTAAAGGACACATACTTAAGAGTCCCAATATTTCCTTCATACAGGTGATTCCATCAGTTCCAGTGGTGAAAGCAGTGGTTCGAGTATTCAGCTCTTCCCTTCAGCCTGGCATCCACCCCTTGGTGTTTCACCAAGTCGATGAAACCCATAGTGTAGACCTTAAGAGCTCGAGGTATTCACCTCATAACCTATCTAAACGATCTTCTACTTCTGGCAAAGGACAAATCTCTCCTCCTGAATCACCTGTCTTGGGCGGCATCCCTGCTTCAACAGCTGGAGTTTCTCCTGACAAGAAGAAATCCACGTTGACTCCTTCTCAGTAAGTAGAATTCCTGGGGGTCCAGATCGATTCCGCGATGGCTCAGTTATTGTTACCAGTCCAGAAGATCCGCAATATCAAGTGAGAACTGAGGAGACTCCTTTCCAGAGACCTAATGTTGCTGAGACAGCTGGCCAGAGTGGTAGGCCTTTTATCGTCCTCCATTCAGGCCATTTATCCAGGTCCTGTTCACTACTGTGCCCTGCAATGCTTCTAGAACAGGCATCTTCAGAAGGGGTTGTCTTATTTGGACTCTGTACTCCTGTCCCAATAGATCGGAGATGAAATGGCTTGGTTGCTTCAACATATGGAGGCGTGGAACAACAGGACGATCTTTGGCTCCCAGTCAGAGGTGATGATAGAACTGGATGCGAGTCAGAGGTGATAATAGAATTGGATGCAAGTAGATGTGGTTTGAACTCCACCAGCGACCGTTGGTCTGCGTAGGAATTAGGTCTGCACATCAACTGTCTAGTGCTGAGGATCTGCCCGGTCGCTCCAATATGATAGCCGACTAGAAGTCCAGGTTTTGAGAGATGTCAGTGATTGGAGATTTCATCCTTATCTATTGCAGTTTCTTCAACAGTTGTGGGGTCCCTGGTAGATAGATCTTTTTGCCTCCTGCCTCAACAGACAGGTGCCTCAATTTTTTAGTTGGAGATCAGGTCCTCTGGCTCTGGACACCTTCCTTCAGGATTGGAGCGAGAACCTGCTGTACGCCTTTTCCCCTTCCTGATGATCCAGAGGGAAGCCATTCAGGTGAGGAGACAGGAGGCGATGTTGATTCTGGTGACTTCTCTGGAGAGCGCAGTCTTGGTTTGTGAGCCTGTTGGATCGCTCTTGCAATCTTCCGATCAGTCTTTCTTCCTTCCTGGAACTTCTGGTGAATCCGGTGGGGGAACTTCATCCCCTAGTTCTGGAAGGCTCTCTACATCTCATGGAGTGGCGAATTTCAGGAGCCATTAGAGCGTCCTCAGGAAGTGTAGGAGTTTCTTTTAAGTTTTTTTTCGGTCGTTCTCAAACTGATAAATTAGTTTTGTGTGGGAGGCGGATGCCTCACACTGTGAGGACTGTGATGAGTAAAATGGGCAAGGATCAATGCACAGTACTGTCATAGGGTTTCTGCACATACAGAGCTATGCACAGGATAATAGGACCTCGGAATATAGTGGTGAGCCAACCATAAACCTTAGCACCCAAAACCCCAACCCAACTAGCCTTAGCGTCCCATTAGCACCAATGTACCAATGCTTAGACAACCCAGAACACGGTATCTCTCGCTCAGGACTCGCAGAGGCAAGAACACTCTTTCGTCACATTCGTACCTGTCCACAACATGCGTATGAAGAGACACTGTATAGGTTAAAATGTTTATTTCAACTTACGTGCTCTAAGATACAGTACACGTGTCAGTACTAGTAGCATAATACATAATAACAATATAATCAGCATAGTTACTACTCCATAAAATACGAACAGGGAAAGCCTCTCATAAAGCAGTGGATATATGTCTAACTAACATTACCACCCTCCCCGTGCTGGAAGCCAGTTTATTATAATAATAGAAGACCTTTGGGCTTTGACTAGCGAACCCCCATACCTCAGTCCCTTGATGCAAGACTACATCAGCAAACAATCACAGCTCTTCTCTCTGGAAAGGTTGTCTCCAAGTGCTATCTTAGAGCAAGCAAACGCATTATTAAAAGCACACTAATTTCTCGATGGCAGCTGTACAAGTGTTATGTCTAGGTGCGAGGGACGGGCCAAATCAGTATAAACCAGGGGGTTGTTATTCGACCTTGTAACTGTTGTTCAGACTGAGCCCAAAAGGGAACAGGAGAAAAGGTGAGCAACAGAATATGCAGACTGTTGCAGAATCACTTGGCAATAACAAAGGGCGAAAGAACAACATCCAATAACAACGTGCGCAATAGTCATCATGGCATCCAGGCCTGCGGAACATGGTCAGACCATCCAGGAGGCCATGATCCACAAGACACCCTCCCCTGGACAGTCCATCGGCCGAAACAAAAACGAAGACAGAGTTCCAAACACCTGAGCAGAATTGAGGCTGTCTACTGAGAACTAACGGCAAGTCAATCAATCCAAAAATGTGAATGAGCAGAAAAACGCTATACCGTCCAACAGGACATCATTGGAATCGTCAAAAAATGTAGACGCCATCCAGTCCAACAGGTCAAAGCTGCAGGAATGTTCTTCAGTGTATGGAGCATCCAAAAGCAATGCGGGACAGCTTGCGTGATATTCAATGTAACTTTGTTGTAGGAGGTTCTGAGCAGCCGCCCAGATATCCCATTGTGCCAAAATCCCCAGTGCAGCCGCACGCATCATAAAACCAGCAGCGGAACAGTCCCGTTCATGGGCCTCTAAGGGACCCACCAACCGAACAAAATCCGGTACCGACAATGACGAATTGGAGAGGCAATAATCCATGGTCCATGTAAACGGACATCGGATGCAAGACATCACAGGTTGCACGCAAGTGAAATACGCAAAGCGAAAGGAAAGGGTGTAGGACACACTGATAGTTGCCTCTCCAATTCGTCATTGTCGGTACCGGATTTTGTTCGGTTGGTGGGTCCCACGTTGGGCGCCATGTCATAGGGTTTCTGCACATACAGAGCTATGCACAGGATAATAGGACCTCGGAATATAGTGGTGAGCCAACCATAAACCTTAGCACCCAAAACCCCAACCCAACTAGCCTTAGCGTCCCATTAGCACCAATGTACCAATGCTTAGACAACCCAGAACACGGTATCTCTCTCTCAGGACTCGCAGAGGCAAGAACACTCTTTCGTCACATTCGTACCTGTCCACAACATGCGTATGAAGAGACACTGTATAGGTTAAAATGTTTATTTCAACTTACGTGCTCTAAGATACAGTACACGTGTCAGTACTAGTAGCATAATACATAATAACAATATAATCAGCATAGTTACTACTCCATAAAATACGAACGGGGAAAGCATCTCATAAAGCAGTGGATATATGTCTAACTAACATTACCACCCTCCCCGTGCTGGAAGCCAGTTTATTATAATAATAGAAGACCTTTGGGCTTTGACTAGCGAACCCCCATACCTCAGTCCCTTGATGCAAGACTACATCAGCAAACAATCACAGCTCTTCTCTCTGGAAAGGTCGTCTCCAAGTGCTATCTTAGAGCAAGCAAACGCATTATTAAAAGCACACTAATTTCTCGATGGCAGCTGTACAAGTGTTATGTCTAGGTGCGAGGGACGGGCCAAATCAGTATAAACCAGGGGGTTGTTATTCGACCTTGTAACTGTTGTTCAGACTGAGCCCAAAAGGGAACAGGAGAAAAGGTGAGCAACAGAATATGCAGACTGTTGCAGAATCACTTGGCAATAACAAAGGGCGAAAGAACAACATCCAATAACAACGTGCGCAATAGTCATCATGGCATCCAGGCCTGCGGAACATGGTCAGACCATCCAGGAGGCCATGATCCACAAGACAGTACCTGTTTTGTATAGTACGATAGTGTAGGAAGTGTAGGTAAGGCACACAAACTAAATAATTTCCAGGCAGAGAAAGGATCCGTTATGTTTGCCATTTATTTGCAGGACAACATGTACAGCAGAAGGAAGACATGTAACTGATAACTTCAACTGCATGCCCCTCGTATATATACATCCCCCCAGCCACTCAAATGTATACTTGCCTTCCAACATCAAACACAGCTCATTAACCCCCTAGAAAGGCATCATCTGAAATAGGCACGAGTGTTCCACGAAGCGTGTCCCGCTCGTGTTTATTTCATTGCAACAACATAACATAAGCGCATGTCACGCTCATGCATGCAACAGATAGCCTGTATAGTTCGGGCGGTAAAACACTGGACCCACCTCAGGGTTGTACAAGAACCTTGGACCATAGTTAGAATGAACCATTAAATGTGTCATGTTCCTCCGGGGAGAAAATATAAAGCACTTCCTTGAGGTGGACAACTGTTTCTCATTTGTAAGGATGCATGAGTGTACTAAAGCAGGAGTACCAACTGTAATGCATCTGATCCGGCCAAGAAGTATACCTATTTACTATTTACATATGTCTGTCAGAATTCACTTACAACCAATCTCCATTCCTGGGAACACAACAAGGGAGTATCACCCCTCTTCTGCCGTCACATATCAAATATCTGAAATTCAAGTTCTTCTCCCTTGAATTCATCTCTACTTTCAGTCTGTCGTTGGATCTTTGTCTTTCGCCCTACTGTGATGTGTCTCTTTAGTCTTGTTTTCAATGTAAAATCAAGCATTGCCTTCATGCCTTCAATTCACACCTGCCACTTTATTCCAGCTCTGCCTTCATTTCCTCTGAACCCTTCACCCCCTACCATGCTTTATCCCTCTTTTCTGATTCCTTGGTGCCTCTGACTCCTTTCTACCTCCAATTCCTTTTTCCCTCTGACTCCAGACTTCTTTGGACATCTTCTCTACTCATGTCCATCAAATGTGATCCGCTCGACAGGGATTGTCTCCTTTTTCATTGACTTTGCTCCATACTTTGACACAGCCGCTATGTACACATAACCCCTTTCAATCTAACTGACACTGCATAGATGATCATTCCAGAAGATGTAATTGAAAAAAATTATGCAGAGTTGGTGTTATATTTGGCTTGTTTGAGGATAATTCTGTACATACCAGGCCCACAATAATCTTTGTGCAACCTGGGTTCTGGCTCTATCTCTCACAACAGGCTCGTCACAGCCAGATCTGGCCTACCTGCCCAGGGCTAGAGCACTGACTTTTGCTAGCCCAGGCGATGTGACAGTTTGCGTTCGGCAACAAAATCGTCTCGTAAGTGGATGATACTCAACTGTTGTTGTTTTACAAGGGCAACTCGGCCTCTGCTAAACAAATGTTTGCATTGTGTCTGCTCGCAGTGGTGGGTTGGGTTGATCCAATCTCCTTCAATGCAACCCAGACAAAACAGAGATACTGCTGTTTGGCAAAACAGAGACACTGCTTTTTGGCCCTGATCCTATTCCCGGATGGACAGGTGCCTGGCCAAGCAGTGTGGTCCTCCCCCCACCCCACACCCCCTCTCCCACACCCACGGAGGTTGCTAGAAACTTGGGTGTTATGTTTAGATAATCAGCTCTATTTTAAAGCCTAAATAGCAACAGTGTTGAAAGCATGTCTCTGGATCCTACGAATGCTGAAGAAATTCCTGGAACTCCTGCCATGGGAGGCACAGATAACAGTGGTTAGAGCATTGAGTTTGTCCAGAGTGGAGTACGTCAACGTGCTTTACCTGGGGATTCCGGAATATCTCTTGGACCGCTTGCAGATAGTGCAGAATATGGCAATCCGACTGCTCTTCTGTTAGACCTGGCATCTCCCCTCTCTTTTTTTTTTTGCTTCTGACCTCCTGTTTTTGACCATGTGCTGCATTTCGTTTTTGCTGGTATTAGAACTCTGGGCACTTTACCACTGCTGATCAGTGCAAGTGCTCCCTGTGTAAATTGTGATTATGAGTGGTTATCCATGATTTGCATATGTGATTTACTGGTAAGACCCTAGTAAAATGCACTGCGTGTGCCCAGGGCCTATAATTCAAATGCTACTGTTGGGCCTGAAGCATTGATTGTGCCACCCACATGAGTAGCCCTGCAACCCTGTCTCAGACCTGCCCCTGCAGTGTCTGTGAGCGCAGTTTTAAACTGCCATGTCGACCTGGCAAGTGCCCTCCCTTGCCAGGCCTAAACCTTCCCTTTTCCTACATGTAAGGCAACCCTACGGTAGGCACAAGGTAGCCCCATGGGCAGGGTGCAGTGTATGTGAATGGTAGGACATGTGTTGGTGTGTTTTAAATGTCCTAATAGTGAAATACTTCCAATGTCGTTGTTCACTATTGCAAGGACTATCTCTCCCACAGGTTATCATTGGGACAGCCTTGTAAAAGTTTACAAGTGTAACTTTCAATTGGGAAGAGATAGAGATTTGGAGTTTGGGCTCCTTGAACTCAGAAATTAAAATTACTTCTTTTAGTGAAGTTGGTTTTTAAATTATGTATTTGAAAATGCCACTTTTAGAAAGTGGGCATTTTTGTGCTTTACCATTCTATGTCTCTGCCTGCCTATGGAATCCAGGTCTGGTTTAAACTGACAGTTGGGCTGTTTGTGCATTCACTTTAGACAGTCACACAAAGAGAGCTGAGGTGTGCCCTCCATATCCTGATGGCCCATCACCAGGCTGATGGGTCTTCCTGAGCTAGAGTGGTGGGAGGAGTTGTCACTGACACCTGACTAGGGCTGTGCCTGTCCTCTTGCAAAGCTGTCTCCAACCCCCTGTAGTGTGCTGAAGCCAGATCAGGGAAAGGCAGGGTCTTGTACACTACAAAGACTTTCCTTTGAAGTTTGCATACTTCAAAGGAAGAAACTGGTATAAGTACTGGAGCTGTGGCACCATAACCTCAGAACACTTCTGGACTAAGAGGAGATTCTGCCAAGAAGAAGAGCTGGAGAAGCTGTAGGAGGGGAACTGCTACTCTGCTTGTTGCTTTTTTGGACTGGCCTGCTGCTTGCTGCTCCTTTCTTGGGCAGTGAAAGGACTGGACTGATTGGACTTTTCCATGAAATACTTAATCTGCAGTGCCTGAACTCCTCTGCTGAGAGTTCTGACCTGTCAAGTGGTGCCAATTCCAGTTCTGGGCCCATTGAGGTATCTTCTGCTGGAAGAAGAGAAGAAAATCCACGCATCAACCTTCATCACCTGTTTTTCCCGCCACAGTTTTGCTGTGCGGTTTAAAATCCAAAGCATTGCCGCAGAGCTGCAAAATAAATCAATGCAGCGCCTGCCGTGCGGCCTGAAAATCACCGCAGCCGAAGTCCTGAGCACCATGTCTCCCACGTCCGAGACACCCGCTCCGACTTCAACGCAGGCCTTGCTGTGCGGCTGAAGAAATCGACGCATCCCCTGCTCGCGGCTGGGAAAATTGGCGCAGCGTCTGTTTCGCCGCCACTGCATCAGCCCCAGCGCACCCGGATTTTCCACGCACCTCACCTGTGCGCCAAGGCTTCATCGACGTTGCCCATCAGTAACGAACTGAGGCCGCATGTCCAAAATTCGACTCATCGTCTCCCCTCGCAGAAGGGAATCAGCGCATCACCTCCCCTGACAGCAAGGCATGGACGCATCACCTCCTCTGCGCCGCAGCAAGGAATTGACGCATCACCTCCTCTGGCAGTAAGGAATCGACACATCACCTCCCCTTAGAGTCAGGAACGTTCACCACAGGGTCTTGGCTACAGTCAGGCAATATCTGAAATCCTTATTTAAGATGTACCTGGTGAAGGAAGGAACTGAGGCCCTTAGGCCGAGTCTGGCTGCTGGTCTGTGAGTATGTAATTATAGATGTGTGTCTTCAACTCTTTCTTAAATCGGAGCAACGATGGGCTATAGATGGAAAAGGCTTGCTGACTTGTTGTTTTCTTTTTTACACCTCTTTGTCTCCAGTCTGATGGTGTCCAAGATCCACTAGAGATGGTGAGCTTGTCTGCAAGATAAGCAGGGCTGCTGGTCATGACAGTTTTATAAATGATGCAGATGATTTTGAAGGGAAACAGCCATTACATCGCATGCATAACAACGCATGTGATTACAACGCGGTCGTTACAACGACCGTGTTGTTACATCGCAGTACCATTACAATGCAAGTCGTTACAACGACTTGCTGTAGGGGGCGCTCTAAGCTAAGGAATAGTATAATTTACTATTCCATCACCTTCCCTACTGTTGCACACACTGGAGTTGGAATAGTAAATTATACTATTCCAAAATCCAGCGCCCCCTACAGCAAGTCGTTGTAACGACTTGCGTTGTAATGGTACTGCGCTGTAACAACGCGGTCGTTGTAACAACCGCATTGTAATCGCATGCGTTGCAAACGCATGCGATGTACAGGTATATATTCGATTTTGAAGATGGTGCAGGGCAACAAGGGGCACCAATACAGTTTCATCAGGATAGGGGGGTACTATCATATTTCTTCCGACCCTGGTTGAGATGTGCTACAGCATGTAGGGCGGCCCTTAAGTTGAGCCAGTGTGGAGTCTGGGAGACCACAGAGCAGGGCATTACCACTATCCAGATGTGACTATATGAGGGCTTGACCGCAGTTCTGAAGTTTCTTTCTGAAAGAAATGGCTTCACTTTCTTTAGAAGATGAGGCTATCTTTGTTTTTTCGGCAATGGGTTCCTTGGTGTCCAAGATGAATACAAGTAACTTGGCATTCAGTTAAAGCTGGGTATCAAGGCTGTTAAGGTTCATGTCATTAAGTATCGTTTGTACTATTTCTTGCTCTTGCTTGTTGTTCTTGACAAATAACAGGAATTCTGTCTTGGTGTGGTTGAGCTTCCGTTAGGTCTGGCTGAGGTGCAGGCTTTTTTGGACGTCTGGACCCAATAATTTCAAGTAGAGTTGTGTATCATCAGCATATTGGTGAATCTTGATGCTTTTATCTGTGAATAGAACCAACAGGGCTCCATGTAGATGTTAAAAATGTCAGGAGACACCACGGAACCCTGGATGAATCAGCAGGTGCTAGGGATTTTTTGGGTCCTGGCACTGTCCATGAGAACTAACTAATGTTAATTACAAAGGTAGGAGGCGAACCAGTAAAGGACATTGCCAGTGAATCCCAGTCAAGACTATGGGGTGTGGATAAATGTTAAAACGTCAACTGCGTCAAACAGGGCTGGACTGGCCATATTGGGCACCGGGCATTTCCCCGGTGGGCTTGAGGGGTGGGGGCCGGTTTTGTGGCCGCGGTGGCGGTTTTGTCACAGGTGGCCGGTTTTGCAGTATCGGACCCCTGTCACAAAACCGGGAGTGGTGCTTTTCGCAAGCACCCCGAGCAGGCGCTCCCCCTCCAACCCTCTGATCCCCACCCCCTGCTCCCAAGGGCCGGTTGAGGAGCAATCTGCCAGGGCTGGTTGCTGTTCCCAGTCCAGCCCTGGCGTCAAAGGCAGCTATGAGGTCCAGCAATATCAGGAGGCAGGAATGGGACAGTTTGGAGGCATAGAGGATTAAGAACTATTTGTGATCTTGTAAGAGACCTCCTCATGCCATGCCATCCCTAAGGTGGGTGAGCCTGGTCTGGGTTGACACCTGCTAATCGGTGGAAGCGTGCATAAATGCAAGACTGCAGGCTGTGCTTAATTTCACTCTGACCCCCTTAAATAACTGCACTCCTTTACTCTGCCTTAAGAACATACATTATTATGTGTTTTTATATATTCAGGGTTAAAAATATCCCTTCAAATGTAAGAATTATGGCATAATAATGAGCTATAAAGAATCTGTTGTTTTGGTGCTTAAGACTACATATGATGCTTGCAAATACAGTACGTAACCATAAAGCCCAGCTAAATCTTGCTTTCTTTTGTGAAATCTTTTGTCTATTTTTTAGGATTCTTGAGGATGACAGGAGGGTCAACCCTGGCCATGATAATGCATGAAATGTCTCTTTAAATTCCCTGCAATCTCCTGTCATAAATATTCTTGGGAGAATCCCTCTCCCCTCCCTGCTCAAGAGTGTCCTCCCACTCTTGAGCCTAGGAAAATGCAGACAAAAGCCCCTCAGATAGATTGGCATTATGTCAGCAGCAGATGGCCACCGGCTGCAAATTTCCCTTCTCCTTGGAGCCCTTTAAAAAAGGGTGACTGCTGCCTAGTGGGTTTACCTACAACTAAAAGTATCTTTGGGGGTGCTCCACTGCTTTAGATCTAGAAGGGTTCCCCACTTTGTGTGGACTCAGGGCCTGCAGTGCTCACCCATCGGCTACTATGTTGCCGGCATACAGAGTTTGGGCTGGACACTGAGGTGTGGTGGTTGCAGTGACATAACATTAGCCCCCACAGCCACCGCGGTGCGGGGGGGCGAGGTCCAAGAGGTCCCCTCCAGAACTGTGCATGGGTGATACGCCCCTGTCCTGGGAGCTCTTGACTGGGTCCGCAGCATAAGGGCCCTCCTCTATGTACTTTCCAGGGGGGCCAACTCAAGTTTCGTTACGCCACTGGGTGGCTGTAGCTCTGATGAGCTGGGGTCTCACCCTGAGCGATGGGAACTGTTCCAGCATCTCGGAACCCTTACAGGATGATAATACTTCTCAAACGGAAGAAGAACCCATTGGGGACATCTGATCATCTGTCTTTTTGTGAGATGATGGAGTGGCACTCTTTGCTCATGCACTCGTATTCTGTGAGGCACTGCTTCTACCCCCTCCAACTCTCTGCAGGGTCATCTCCAGAAGGAGACATAGGATCCTGAACCTAGAGCAGATGGCGGGATGTCCTGTAGCAACACTCTACACTGTGACTCCTTCGAGACTCTCTTTCCTATCTTTCTCCTGGGCTGCTTATCTTCTGAAGGCCTCTTCTGGGTGTGCTAAGGCAACCAGCACCCCAGGCACTGTACCATGATTATCTTCCAAATATAAGGCTCTTCTTTTTTTCTGGGGCATCACCCGACAGCCTGCCTTCTTTGCAGTGATTTTTCATGACCCCAGGGCAGAACATTCCTCCACTACACACACCTATGTGGACCGGGGGAGAAGGGGACAGGTCACTCATGTGGACCAGTGAGGAACGCTGAGAGTAGATTACTAACGTGGTTTGGTTGGTGACATTTTTCATATTGAAAAGAGTTGTGTTGTGACATTGTTTCCAGACTGTGTAAAGATATGTTATTTATTTTAGAAATGTTTGCATATGTTGTGATCTATGCATGTGTGGCTTTCTGGAAGGTATTTTAAGATTACTATATGGGAATGCCTCGTTTCTTCCCATTGCCAGCTCTGGGGCTCATTGTAAAGCAGGATGAGGTGCTGTGACCCATTCATGGCCTTCTGACAGTATAGGGCCGGTTTGAATAGTTTTCCCAGGGCTGATCTTAGTTTCCAGTCTGGTCCTGCCTGTGGAATTGGTGAAAACAAGGAAGGCTTGGGTCCTGTACTCCCCAGACTGGACCACCCAAATATTGAAATCACAGAAAGGTGTCAAGGGAGGTTTATTTTAAATATTTGCGATAAACCTGAGACCACTAATTCTGAGGTTTATGAGCATTTATTCTGCTTAGTTTTGATAATTCAAAAAGACATTCATAAATCAATTGGACATGTCTTTTAAAAGGAAACACCACATTAGTAAATCACACAATTGCAACACATTTGTATGCGTGATTTAGAACCATTTCTTTTGTGAGACAATATATACAACACATACATAATACCAAATGTTATTTGTGACAAAAATATATGCAGCAAACCAATGATCACAAGACAAACATCGATAAATTATGTGTGCCAGCCTGAAATTAAACCAGTCCTGCATTTGCACTGAAAACACAAGGCGGACAATTGCTCATTCAAAGACACATGTCTACTGTCCTGCCTGTGGGAGGGTGGGGATGCATATCCTACTTAAGGGTGTTGACAACCTAGAAAAAGGGGGAAATCATTTCTATTCAGTCCCCTCGTGGCACACCCTGTTCTACCTTCCCCCACACTCAACAGCCAACAGCCAACGCGTTTCGAATCCCCAACAATTCCAGGATTCTCTTCAGGACTTGGACTTGGTTTTGTTTTGGCTCTCAATTATGCTGCAGACAGATGTCCATTATCTGTTCTTCAATTCATAGTATTAATCGAGGCTTAAATTTTATGGGTGTGTGGAAGCTCTTGATAATGATTTAAAAACGGTCCAGGATCTTGAGACTGGTGAAATGTAGTTAGAGCTCGCGGGCGCGTCGCCGTGAATTTCTTCTGCAATAATCCTGACTGTTTCCTTTTATTTCAGCCATGTGAAAGCAGTTAGAAAATCATCTTGCTCCTCTCATTCAAACCGGCAGCACTTGGTGTGGAATTGGTGAGGCGGGTCGGGTCATCTAACTTGCAAGAGTGATGGCTGCAGTAATACGACGGCACGTTTTTCTGCTCTGGGAACTATGGCCCAGATTTATCAAACTTTCACACAACATAAGGCAGCAAGACACCTTGCTGCACTAAGGGAGAGGGCAGGAATGCACCATATTTAACATTATATGGCGCATTCCAGTCTCTCCTTGCACTGGTACACCTTTGGCTGCCTAACGCCAATGAAGGCACCCTTGCATCATGGTGCAAGGGTGCCTGTGTTGCAGGCAGGATTGTTTTTGTGCAGGAAGGTTATCTTCCTGCACAAAAACAATCCTCTGGTGCTTTTTACTCTTTCTATGTGTGCTGCAGAATTCTATGTGTGCTGCAGAAGCACACATAGAAAGAGGACAAAAAGAAGAGTAATAAAGATATTGCACCTTGTTATGATTCCCCTGGAAAGGCGTAGCATTTTGGCGCATTCCCAGGTCTTCCACTCATGGTAAATCTGGGAGTGCGCCACCATGCATTGGTGGATGTGTGTGAACACACGCTCCACCCATGAAATGCCTTCCCAACGCAGAGTAACGCAAGGCAGCAACTTGCACTGTCTTGCCTTACTCCAGATTTACCAAGCACCACAGGGCTAGGCAAGTTGGCCATGCGTTGCTTGGTGAATCTGACTCTAGTGTTGCGTTGCCCTTGCGTCACCTTGCGTGACTAGGGCAACGCAATGCTATGATAAATCTGCTCCAAAGTATTTCTCAGTGAGTGCAAAAAATCTCACCCACCGGTGGAATCACGTCAGTGTGCTTTAGTGTCCCAGGTAATATTACTCTCTTTTGTATTATTTGGTCTAATAACATTTGTCATTTTATAACTTTGTCTGGCTCCCATTCATTGGTCTTTATATGCATTTGTGAAAAGGATGTTCCCGTAGCCCCTCCACAGAGAAATCTGCCTTTCTTCCCCTTAGCCCCCATTCCTCAGGGATCCTCTGGTAGGAAAGAGAAATCGGTCTGTATAACAGTGGAGACGAGGATACGATGGCACGGGAAGAGTGTAGAACGTCTTTGGTGTGACACCTTTGTTATATTGCTTGCTTGGAAAACGTGTTATTCAGGGATGAGGCTGCTGCAAACCGCTGGGAGGGAGAGAAGGGAAATGAGGGAGGGGAGAGCCTTGTCACTAGAATGCTGCACCTCGAAACGTCCGTACCTCAAGGCCGTCAAAACGGCAATGCATTATGGGAAGCAAACCTGAGGCCTCCGAGCGACTGAACAAGGTGCAGAAGCCGCCCGGTCGAGGCCGGAGTGTCGGGAGCGGAGCTGGCGAAGGCCTCGCAGAGATTAACTAGTCGTGGTAGTCTGCTGGTAAGAGAGAGGCCGAGCATCACTTTGTGTGTGTGCTAATCGGACCCGCCTCTTCCCAAGGAGGAATGTTTTTAGTCTGAAGACACCAAAAGTGACTGTGGAATTATCCCAGTCAATGTACGTGTGTATCTGTGTGCGTGTGTTTGTTTGGTGAGACAATTGATGTGAAAATGATGTCAGCCGAGCTCCTGGAAGGAACCAATAACAAGCATTGGCATAGCCAATAGGTCTCGCCTTTGGGACCTTATAAGTGTTTAGTTATCCAGCACAATATCATTGGTGCAACAACATCAACTGTTGCATGGCTAAACACTTATAAGGTCCCAAAGGCGAGACCTATTGGCTATGCCAATGCTTGTTGTATATGCCTGCAAGATCGTTAACCTGTCCCTTGGTTGTCATGATCCGTAACTCCCGTGCCCTGTGCTGTGCCACCCAGGTCTAGATGATGTGCTGCTCGTGAAATTAATGCATCCGTACAAACACTGATTTGAGTGGCCCTTGTTTTTACAATACAGCCATTAACCCGTCAAGTCAACTTTAACGAGGCTCGCACAGTGTGCGTCCTGCTGAACCCTGCTGCCTCTATTCCGTCCCAGGAGAAACTCCAGTTTACCAGCTACTAATGTTGTATGATGGATGGGCCCAGATGAGATATATCAAATGAGTGTTTGCTTTGCATGTTATAAGAAAAGAAAATTCCATCGCTTAAACATGCCCACAGAAACTCGAAAACTCATTTACAAAGTTCCAAAAATGTGGTAGGATTTAACATGATTTTCCACAGCAGTTCAGTAGATGTCGAAAAAACGATATTCAAGCAGCTGGGCCCAGTCAGCATAAACTGTTTAAAACCGGCCGTGCATCCGCAAATACTATTGCGTTGGAGTCTACATGAAAAAAAGTCTGCACTGAACTTTTTCAGGCAGAGAGAGCCATGCTCTGGGGAATGACCAAGATGGCGCCCGTACGGCAGCTGATCTGCGGAGCTCCGCCGCGGCGAAGTTGAAAGCAGCGGTCTCCAGGGGGCAAGCAGCTCCGCTGCAACAGCGATCAGCGAGGGAAGTCGAGGGCATCTCATCCTGAGCACCGGAGTCCCGACCAGTGAGCGCAGGAAGGTGATGCCAGACCGTCAGTCCGCCCGGCCCGGGGGCATGATGGCGGTCAGGCGCCTCTGAGTTTCGGCGAGATGCAGTGACGAGCCGCTGTCTCGCTAGTGAGCGGGAGTACGCCCGGCGACCGGCTGAACCAGTGAGTGCTCGAGCTGCAGCAAAGAGGCGGAGGCGGGGGAACCGGCCAAGCGGGAGAGTGACCACCCTCCTATCGCTGCCTTCTCCCTGCCCCCCCCCCTTCCCTGAGAAGTAACAGACAGTGGGGCCTCCCGGGCCAAAGTAGATGCTCCATGCTGCCTGACCCTAAAATGGCGCCCAGGCAGGACACTTTTGAACAGTGGAGTACGTGGCAACACTTGGAAAATTTAATAATAGCGCCAGACCAGCAAAAGGAGCGGCGAAAAGGCAGACACATCAGCAGAGTACCTCCCCACACACTGACCAACAGACGGGAAAGTGGTCCCCACTATTGCTGCGAAAGACTCGCAGTCTGGGACTGAAGTATTCCAAGGAGAGTTAGTCAAATTGTTAGCGGAACTACGCTGTTCTGTCTGGGAATGTTGCGGCCGCCTCCCGTTCCGCTGGTGTGAGCGGGGAGGAATAGCAGAGTGGTGGCTGCGAGAGGTACGGGCCCTCTTCCCATAAACATGGAAGCAAATTCCCAATAAATTAGCGTCACCCTGGGACGCTCCTGTCCAGGTCTGCCACGCCAGAAGGGGACACAGTTCCAAGACGGTCTCGGCCCGAGGCCCGCGCCCTGGGGTGCTCCGGAGCCCGGAGTGACAGCCCATGCATTGAACAGAGGAGGAAAACGGTGGCGAAAAGCTATGCAACAAACTGCGCCTCTACGGAGCCCTACCCCCTGAGAGGACACTCGCGGAGCCACGCAAGGCGGGCCGGAGGTGCGCTTTGCGGGGGAGCAGTGGCGGAGGACCGCTCAGACGGGCCAGCATCTCCTTCCTGGTGACCTGGTTCGGGGTGTGCAGTCGTGAACTGGGGAAATACAGCAGAATAATTGTGACCGTGAGACACGTTGGCTCCTGTTCGGACCCGCAGTGAAGCAAAGTAGAGATCCAACTCCCCGGGAGCACCCCAACTAGACTTGTCGCTTTGCCTGAGAGGCACAACCGGCAAGATCTTGAGCAAACGACCAAAGCATTAAGGCACCCCATAGCGCGAGGGGTCGGTCCAGGTCCGCCTCCTGGCTTGGGAGTAGACACGAAGCGGTGGAGATCTAGCCAGAACCTGCACTCCCATGGACCCCCCTCCGCCCCCCAAGAGAACCCCGTAAGGCCGCGCGGAGCCAGCAGGAGCTTCGCATCGCAGGCAGGCAGTAGGCAGTATCCCGAGGGTGAGGGGCCTCCGCAGCTGCCCTGCATTCACGCTGTGTCTCCGGTCTGCTACGGCATCACCAGAGCATCTCGTGAATCAGACGTGGCGCTGGATGAAGGCTGAGCATAATGCGTTCATTGGACTGATCTCCTACGGTCCCGTTTGACCCCCCCTGACTATCCCTTCGTTTTGAAAGTAACAAGTAAGGGAACACTGACATTTGGTTTAATGACTCTCACATTTTGCTGACATGTTTGAACATGTGACCCAGACTGGGTCTGTTGTTTCCTATTGGGCTGTCCTGGCGCGCTCGGGGGCCCATGAGATGAGTGATTCACTTAATGGGCGCCCATTTAGTTCTTCTCTAATAGTGCTCTTGGTTGAGGTTTGGTGTCCATTTTGGCCTCCTCCCTGGGGAGCTGAAGAATGTCTATATCTATCACTGTGATCCTCTAGGTGACTCCCACTTCCATGCTGGTTTCCATACTTGGAGGTCCTAATCCCTGGTGGTAGGGTCTGCCCCGTTATGATCCCACACCCTCACCGCCACTGGAGGCAAGCCAGCCTTCTATCCCACCGGTATGATGTTTTACTAGGGAGTTAGACCAGAGTCCCTGGCCCTGCATTTCTAGTTGCCTCCTGACCTCAATCTTATTGGATTATCCTCACTCGTCTTCCGGATTATGTGCCCTCCTCTTCTTATTCTTCTTCTTTGCTCTATCGCTACCCTAGTGGCCCCTCTTCTCCCTATCATGGCTTCCACTCGAATTAAGTCGGGAGTTAACTGCTTCAAAGTCATCTATCCCCCTAATCTGTCCAAAGCAGCAGCAAAATGGTTCAAGCACAACACCATTGAACAATTCCCTGATTCCCTCTTTGTTGATCAATTCCATAATGGGCACCTAGGGAAGCTAAAAAATGACTTAATTTTTTTCACTCACGACATCCCTTCCTGGTCCACCAGCTTCTTCAATTTCTTCAACGTCTCCTCCTCCTCATCTATCCCGCATGGACAGAGGCTAAAGATTTCCCCCTCCACTAGCTTTAATGGCTCTCTCACCATTACACTCTACAATAATGGGACTGTCATGATTCAAGCTACAGACTCCTGTCTCTCTCTCTTTGACCATCTCTTCCACTCCCTTCGCCCAACCCACACAACTATGATCTCCCTCAACTCTTCTTTGAGCTCCCCTCCTTTCTCCCCCCTGACCCCCCAATACTCCAACAGGCCGCTCTCCCGGGAGACACAGGCCTACCCTTTGTTCCCCCTGCCTTTGCTCCCTCCTCTCCCTCTCTGCCCCCTTCCCAAAATGATCCTCCCCTATCTTGTCTGTCTGGCCTCCGGCCACCACCCCCCTCCCCACCCTGCATCTGCCCGATTCTCCAACGTTTTCGCCTCCCCTAATTCCCCTAAGCCAACCCACCTCCCCCCTCTTATTCCACCTTTCTTACAACCTGGTCTACCGATCAACTTTCCTTACCTCCCCCCGTCCCTCCCCCTTTCACCTCATCCCTTTCCGCTCTTCCCCGTCCCCCGTACCCTAAATTCTTCTCTTCCACCTCCCATCTATCTTCAACCCCACCTTCCTCATCCCTTGCTTCCCAACCTTGTCTCCCTCCCCGACAATTCCTTCCTCGTCTCTCCCTCTGACCTTGCAGTCCCTTACTCCTCCCTCAGTTTCCATCTAGCCCAATCCCCCCACTCCACCTGTTACCTGTCCCCCTACATTCACCTTTCATAGCCTACAGTACCTGTCCAGCACCATCCTCTCTTTTCTCCCCATACCTCTGGCCTTCCTTGGACCCCCCGCCCTCCCCCCCTGTACAGCCCCCTCTCCTCTCTTCTCCACGTACCTTTGGCTTTCATCTGACCCCCCGCCCTCCCCTCCCTGTTCAGCCTCTTCTCCCCTCTTCTCCCCTTACCTCCGGCCTTCATTTGTCCCCCTCCTACTCCTCAACTTTCTCCTCATATTTATGATCTCTTCTCTTCCCCTCTGTTCAACACCAGTAAAAGTACTTCTCTTCCCACCACTGTTTCACCATCCACTCCTATCGCCCACCATCTTTCCTCACCTTCTACCCTTGCTCACCAACTCCCCACCCATTCCCCCACCCCTCCCCTCCCTCCCTCATCCTCTGCACTCCCTCCCTTATCCCGTTCCCCCACCCGCCCCGTCCTCCCTCACTCTCTGCACTCCCTCCCGTATCCCGCTCCTCCACCCCTCCCCGTCCTCCCTCACCCTTGGCACCGCCTCCCTTAACCCATTCCCCCATCCCTCCCCGTCCTCCCTCACCCTCTGCACTCCCTCCCTTATCCATCGAGCCACCCAACACTCCGTGCTCAGCTCTCCTCTCCCTGGAAAATAAACTTGATTCTCTCATCTATTCCATTTCCCAGCTTGTAGCGTCCATCTCACTTTTAAGCGCCAAGATGTCCCCCTTCCCTAACAACCTCCCGATGAGTTCCTTGCTCCCGCGCCCCAATAAAGCCAACCACAGTCTGTCCTCTGCTGACATCACCAACTTACTGGCCAGCTACAAGACCACCAACGTCACTCCCCCTCCACCTTCCTCTCCTAATAATTCTACGCAGTTCCCTATTCAGACCATCTCCTCTGCCAGACCTTACCAGCCTCCCTCTTACCGGGCACCCTCATTCAAGAATCTTATCCCTATCTCCCTTAACAACCCTGACACCCCCATCACCAAAACATCTGCGTCAGAGCTGCACTGCTTGCTCCACAACTGCAGATCTGCAATCAAACACAAATTGGAAATCTCTGATACTATCACCCAACAGAATCTTGACATGGTCTTCCTCACTGAGACCTGGTTTAATGACTCCTCTCATACTTTGTTTGATCTTCTGGTACCCACTGACTACTCTATCCTCAGAAATGACAGGGCAGACAAAATTGGGGGCGTTGTCGCTATTATCGTCAGGAACTCCCTTCAAATGAAAGCCTTCCCTACCACCCTTTTCCGTACATTCGAATGCCTATCCCTAGAACTTCAAATAAATCACTGCTCACCCTTTAGATTCCATGCCATCTACCACCCGCCCGGTAACTGCTCTTCCTTTGTGGAGGATCTGTCTGACTTCATCAGTGACCAATTTTCCCAAAGTGACAGACAGATCTTCCTGGGCGACTTTAATCTCCACTGGGGCTCTTTGGAAGACTCGGCTGCCAACAAGCTTGCCACCTTTCTCTCAGCCAATGATCTCTTCCAACATTGCTCGGAAACCACACATTCCAAGGGCTCAATTCTGGACCTTGTCATATCCAAAGCAGACCTGCTGACTACTGCTCCCCCCATCCATGTAGACTGGTCTGACCACTTCCTCATTCCCTTCCGTTTTCACCTATCGCACGTTATAACTCTCGGCCAACCTAAAAGAGCTACTACCTGGTTCCGCAACACTAAGAACATTGATCTTGACACTTTTTGTGATTCTGCTACGCGGGCACTTCCTAGACTAGACCCTAACGTGGATGTCAACGTTCTCACTTCTCAGTGCCTCTCAGTACTAGCAGTCGAAATCGACAATGTCGCTCCACTCCAAAGCAAAAGGAAAAGAGCCACCCCCTCAGCACCTTGGTTCAATAAAGCTCTCTACGATGAAAGGAAAAACCTTAGAATCCTGGAGAAACATTGGAGAAAATCTCCTTCCACCTCCAATCTCTCTCTTTTACGTTCAGCAAGATCCAAATATCACAACCACATCTTCCTTGAAAAAGCATCACATTTCAGATCCCTCCTTGACTCAGCCAAAAACAGACCCAAAAAACTTTTTGACCTCATCAAAAACCCAAACTGTTCTCCCCTAACCATCAAGCCTGAGGATTCCACAAAGAAAGCAGCAGATTTCACTATATTCTTTGATGAAAAGGTCAAAGCACTGGTGGATCAGGTCGCCCACCCCACCCCCATTGAGGAGCGGAAATCCTTAGTTACCTGGCAGAACTTTGACGTCATCTCGGAAGATGACCTCCTCAAATGCATCCTCGAAACTAAACCCTCCAACCATTCTTCTGACCCCATCCCTAGCGACATCGCTATCGATTGCTACACCTATACTCTCTCTTACTGGACCAGGCTAGTCAATCTCTTCCTCAGTCAAGGCTCCCTCCCGGTTGCCCTCAAATCAGGTCAGGTCACCCCTCTTCTAAAAAAACCCTCCGCCGATGCGAACGACCTCAACAACTTCCGCCCTATCACCAACCTCCCTTTTCTTTCGAAAATCACCGAAAAATGTGTTGCGAAACAACTTTCCTTACATATTATGGACAATAACCTCCTCGACGTCTTCCAGTCTGGCTTCATCCAAAATTGCAGCACTGAAACAGCCCTGCTGCAAGTGATTGATGATGCGCTGCATATACTCGACTCTGGGGAATCGTGTCTTCTGATTCTTCTAGACCTCTCTGCAGCCTTTGACACTGTTAATCATAGCACCCTCCTCAACACTCTTCAACAGAGAATGGGATTGGATGGCACAGTGCTCAAATGGTTTGCCTCTTTCCTCTCGGACAGATCCCAAATGATCAAGATAGCGAACAGTCTTTCTTCTCCATTGGCTGTAGGTCAAGGCGTCCCTCAAGGTTCTATCCTGGCACCCACTTTGTTTAATCTCTACCTGGAACCATTAGGGAACCTTCTAAGCAAATCTGGGATCCATTACCATCTTTATGCGGACGACACTCAAATCTACCTTAAGGTGTCTTCCGCACACGATCTCTCACTACTCAACTCTACTCTCAACTCTATTCACAACTGGATGTTAGCTCACCAACTCATTCCTAATCCCGCCAAAACTGAATTCCTCCTCCTCTCTACCTCCCTCTCACCTCCTCCTGTTCAATCGTGGATGGATCTGCTGAACCTACTCAACAACAAACCCATCATTGTCGACAGCGCTAAATCCCTAGGTGTCATTCTTGACAAAAGACTCAACCTAATCTCCCACATCAACTCTATTGCTAAGAACGCACGTTACCAGTTGCGCCTTCTATGGGGGATCCGTCGGTTCTTCCCGGAGAAAGACTTAAAAACCTTGGTACAATCTCTGGTTCTCTCAAGACTGGATTATTGCAATTCTCTTCTGACGGGCCTACCCAAATCCCACCTCTCCCCTCTCAAATCCATCCTCCATTCAGCAGCTCGCTTCATTTCAGGGTCTAAACGAAGCGACCACATCACTCCTATCCTGTCCTCTCTTCGATGGCTTCCGATCGAGGCAAGATCTATTTACAAAAGTGCCTGCATCACACACAAAGCCTTACACACGTCCTCCCCTCGTTACCTGGCGAATAAATTGAAATTGTCCGGTGGCTCTCGCCCTTCTCGCAATGCGGAAAAGCTTCTGCTTGAGCCCCCCGTCTTCAAAAGGGAAAGATTGATGGTGCAATCCTTCTCAGTCAATGCGGTGAGAATCTGGAACTCGCTTCCCCCATTGCTCCGTGCCACCTCCTCTACCCGGATCTTCAAAGCTGACCTCAAATCTCTTCTCTTCCAAAGACACTTTCAGAACTAATACTTTCATTCTCAGGCCCCTCTAGGAAGTTCGCTCTTCATTGTAAATTTGTACTTTTTCCTGTACATTCCTCACCCTTGTGTGCTGTGTTGGATTTTATGTTTGTGTACCCTTCATTTTAAGTCTCCTGTTTAATTCACGCCCTCTCTACTCCCTCAAGGAAGTTCTTCCACTATAGGAAATTCTGTACTCCTTGCCTATAGAAGTGCCTTCCCAGTGTGTTCTGAGTGACTGTCACTTATTGCAGTATTATACCTCTATTTGTATTTTGTATCTTATGTATCATGCACACCTGTCACTTTTTCCTCTTGCAACGTATACCTCTTTTTGTATCTTGTTTGTTTTTGTTATTTGCACAATTGTCACTTTTTCCTCATGTAATGTAACGCTTGCTTTTGTATTATGCTCACTTGTAACCTTCTCCTCATGCAATGTTACTGTTCCTATTGTGAAGCGCTCTGACACCTTCGGGTAAAGTCTGCGCTATATAAAAACGCATAAATAAATAATAAATGCTGCAGAGGGCAGGACATGGTGATTAATGGCCTCGGAAGGGGGGGCGGGGCGAGTCCAGGTCTTGCTGGTGTGGGACTGGCCGTTTTTCACTGCTGCGCCACGATGTGTTTCCGTGCTCCTCGGAGCGCTGGCAGATGCTGTTAGTGCCGGGATGAGGGAGAGTGCTGCGATCTGAAAGGATAGTAAATGTTTTCGTTCCAGAGCCCCGAGGTCAGGTCATGGTTTGTCTAAATGGCTTTTGTTGGCAGTAATTATCAGATTAGCTGATCTCTTTTGCAACATGTTTGGGGCATTAGCATTAACCCTTTTACTGCCCACCCAGATGGGTGGGGGAGGGGTGCAGAGAAAATGTAGTCTGCCTAAATAGGTCGCAGGGTAGGCAGTTAACTGAGGGGCGGAGAAAGGAAACGACCTGCACAGGTACCATACCCCCATCGAGCAGTGCGTTAAAAATGTGACAGCTATGTCCGTGACCTCTCACCCCCTCTCTATGAAAGATGGAGGCCTCCGCAGAAGAATACGGGACTGACCTACGTGGATATCGCGCGCGACAGACTCTCCTTTGCTCTCATTGTTATTTTGGGCTCCCTGTTTCCCAGGCGCATGTTTAACCCACTGTGAGGGGCGGCTGCTGTCAAAAATAGATGGCGTGCCAGATAGGAGTGGCCGGCTGGAGGTGCTTGCTGCAGCGTGTGCTCTCATTTCCTGCCGGGACGGGGACTTTCCACATCTCAAAATCCGGGAAAACTGAATAGTATGTCTTCTTCTTCTGATCCATCAAAATACGAGTAAATGTTGACACCTTTCAGAACCGTCAATATTCATTGACACTATCCTGGCCCGGAGCTTGAACTGAGCACTCGGATAACGTGTACTCGAAGAAACAAGCGCTGTTCGCGCGCACCGGAAGGAATGCGAAGTATGCAGCTGGCACCCGGCCGCGCTGCTGCTCGCTCCCGAGCGCCCTAGGCCAAGGGAAAGAGAAGGCAGGACATGCACCCGCCTTTGGCCAATTGCGTGCTGTCTTTCTTAGAAAGACGCACGCAAAGGCCAATAGCGGGTTAATTAAAAAAAAGCAAGAGCGTGTAGTCAGAGTTCAAAAGCCCTTACTAAAAGCCTTGCAGAGCAGCGCATGCGCGCTGGCTCAGGCGAGACCTAAAAACTCCTCTGAATTGAAGGCGCTGTGCACCGTCGCACAGGCGGCCTCATGGCCGCTCTTTACCTACCAGCACCAGGGCCCTATGGCATGTGGTTTTGGGAAGAGATAGTTTGTACTTTCTACCCAACACAACATGCCATGAGAAGGCACCAAGGACAAGTTTGTCTCCTGACTAGTTGTCGTCAGTTACAGCTCCAGAGGAGCAAATGGGAGAAAGAGCATGCTGGTGTCTGGTATACCAGTGGTGTATATTTAACCGGAGTTCATGACAGCGCTAGGCTCTTGCGCAAGCACTAGCGCTTGGTTGTGTTGATGTGCATTTGGGATGCAGGTGGTGTGCTGAGATGCACACAATGGGACTTGACCAGCTGAGCAGAAAGCATTGTGGAGGATAGGGGGAGCCCCAATCAATCATGAGGGCCTCCCCTTTGAGGTGATAATGAACTAGGAGTGCGGTTCAGGTGAATAGTGCACAACCGGCATAACAGGTGAGAAAATGAGTTGAAGAAAGGTGGGGACAACAACATCTGCTCTTGCAGGGAAGGAGTGTAGTAGATATGGGGCCTGACTTAGAATTTGGTAGACAGGTACTCCATCACAAATATGATGGATATCCCACCCGCCGTATTACAAATGCATTATATCCTAACGCAGTTGTATTATCGTACATGGGATATCCATCTCGTTTGCGACGGGGTACCCATCCACCAAACTCTAAAATAGCCCATAGTGTACATATCCAGGAACGTAGATGTGGAGTTAAGAATAGTAAATCTATACTTATCTAGACATACTTACTCGAATGGCACTATGGTTGTCAATATTCTGGCCACAATAAATTTGTAGGATAATATATTTTTCTATATATTTTAACATATAACTCATTCTGATACATCGACCACCCTAGAAGAGCATACAGATTGTCTGTCACTGTGTAATGTTCCGCCAAGCCACCCCGTTGGGGTGACTTAAGAAGGGACCATCTGACTAGTCTCATAGGTGTACCCATCAAGATAAAGTTCATCTGTTCTGTGTGAAATTTTCTCTGCATGTGCCAAGGGCCAGGGTCATATTACCAATAGTGCACACTGTCTCACTCTGCTAGCTGAGCCCTGTCTGCAACAGTGCACCCGCTCACTGTCCCTTAACTGGGTGTTCTGGGTGCAGTCTGGGATAGTGCACCCTATTGCAGTCAATTCACTGTTCACAGTGCAGCCAGAACACATGCCTGCACAGTGAACAGTGCATTAGGGAAAGGCAGATCAGCTCTTGGGAGTCACCAGTTTGCCTTTCACTTCAGATGGAGACACGGTCTCTCTTTCAAAGGGGTCAGCGATCCCACTGCAGGTGGGTGCAGTGAGTGACTGCACCCGCCACCTGCCTGCAGGGCAATGATGGAGGAGTACCTGCAACAGAGGTTGAAGTGGGCAGGATCGGAGGGGCAAGACTTGCCCACACTTTTTTAATTTAGGAAAAACCTGTCCCCTACTTTTTCTGAAAAGGCAAGGGCCCCGGGATGGTTAATTCCAATAGGTTAAATGCTTCAGCTGAAGTTTCATTCAGGGAGTCTCCTGAGCTGTGACACCGAAGGCAAGCAGACAGCTAAACAAGAATCAAGCCTTCTTGCCAGGGTGCCTGCTGCCTTAAAGAAATGCAAGTGTGCGCAACTGGTTAATCTGCAAATGTAAAGGATGCTTGGAAGCCGGTACTAGCTTTAATTGATGGAATCATTTGACGTTTTGTGATGACAAAGATTTACTCTTTTTGAGTGGTGCCGGGGAGTTACTAGCTGAGCTGTGAAGCGCTTACTTTTAATGGACAGTTATATAAAACAATTTGCATTATGTATAGTCTGGGTATTACTAAAATCTATATTTTGGAAGCACCATTTTATATTAAAAATTTTTGCGCATTTTGTAGCAGTCTATTTTATACAGTGTGTAATGCAAGTTTAAAATAATGACTTAAATCAAATCAAATCAGGAATATTTATTTAGCGCAAACATATCACCCGAAAGTCTCATGGCGCTTGCAGAAAAGCTCAGATGTTAATTTAAGCAGAGCCGTTAGAAGTCGAACAGCCAAGTTTTTAGCTCCCCACGAAAATGATTATGACTTGAGATGGTGCGCAAGTATAGGGGCAGTTTATTCCAGAAAGCAGGTGCGAGGAAGGAGAAAGATCTCCCCCCATTCTGGTTGCACGGATTTTAATAGAATTTAAAAGAAATTTGTTGCTGGATCTTAGAGCCCTGCATGGGCAATACCAGCTAAGTTTCTTTTTCCAGTAACCAGGACCATTTCCATAAATGTTTTTATGAGTTAGGCAGAGAATCTTAAAACGAGTTCGTTTTCTGACAGGGAGCCAGTGGAGGAGTCTTAAGTTTGAGGCCGAGGGGGATCTCGGAGGAAGATTCAACACCAGTCTGGCATACATATTCAGAGTGCTTTCTATCACAGGCTGGGACCTCGTAGCACTAAAAATACACAAGTCACTATTCTCCACTGCACCAACCAAGATTTAATTCTGTGCCTCTCTGATTACACCCACCTCTGTAGTGCATTAACTAATAGAGGTTTCATAATGTACTATAGCGCATTTCTCACTGAGTAACTTAATTTTTAACATTTATTTTTTATTTAGGCTGCACGTTATTTTATATGTAGCCTTACAGATTTTTTTTTTTTTTTAGGCACACCTTTGACCCCACCCCCACTCTCACTCCGCCCCCATTACATGCAGTCTCACAGTTCCCATACTTCTTTTAATGCACTTCGACCACTGACTTGCAACACTTTCTCACTCGTTCAAGTGGCACCCTTATGGGGTGTTGTAACTGTGCACCACCCCTATGTGGCAGTCAGTGCATCTACCAATGGCTTCTTTGACCCTCCACAAGGGTCTGTAACATGATACACAAAAATTGATAGCTGAAAATGTACTCCCTCAATATCCTTGCTACGTAGTTCACATACAATTGAATCAATCTTTTTTTATTAAGTAATGTATTATAATGAGCATCAAATACATTTTTTATTGACATATACCATTATACCACATGGAAAAGGCTTGTTATTCAAATACTGAAATTCTGCCCACAGACCTGTCAACTTGTGAACATGTCAACATTTGTGGGGTCCTCCCAATGAGCCAAAGAGTATGGGAGGTGCTTACAATATCAAACAACAAGTACTGTCTATTTTGGAGGACACAGTATCCTAGCTTATTCGACTCCCCTATGACTAGTTATACGTCGCATACTCCTAAGTGTTATGATGTACTGTGATTAATCCTGTGATGTGATGTCATTCGCATTTTGAACAGACATTTAACGTAGGGGGAGTGCAACTGTTATTGTCCTGTAAACATTATCTATAATTGAAAGCATAGGAGAAACTATACGTTAAATTTTGTTGTTTTGTTCAGTACCCGCAACATACAGTTGTGTTCTAAGGAAATGCAACCAACAACAAAACTCTCCTTGATTCCCTCCCCACAACTCCCTGATCCACTGGTTCCTACAGTATATATGGACTGACTTTGATTGTTTTTTTATCTCATGGGTATTGCACGGGTTCACATTTTTTTTTCTTGTTTCATTGTCACATCTGTGAATGGCAGGGGCTGGGATCCCCAGTGGCTAAAAGGAGATGCTTGTTGGAAGCAAAATGGGTGTATATCCTATTGCTACAATGCACATTTTTATGTTTACGTGTCTAACATCGCTATCGGGTACAGGGTCATTTGTGTTGCTGTGTGGGTTAGTGAGGGCGAGAGCAATCTCTCTCAGGGGACTGGTGGGTCCACACTTTTAAAAGCTTCAATTAGCGTATCCCATTCCAGGGCTAGTGGCTTCTTGCGGAGACCTTTGTATTCCTCTCTACGGAGTGCTGCACTTTCTGCCCTACCCCATTGTATGATATCCTCTCGCCAAGTTGTGATACTAGGGGGGGAGAGGGTGTGTGGACTTCCATCGCCTTGTTATTTGACGTTTCGCCAGCAGGAGGACCAGGTGTATCAGCCTAGCCTGTGCCGTGGGGTGTTTAGGGCGGGGGTATAGTCCCAGCAGGCATCTTTCTACAGGGTATTGAGTAGAGCCCTCCGTTGGCTCCCGTAGGATTGCCATGATTTGTGCCCAGTAAGATGTCAGGGCAGATCCACAGCATGTTCATTTGCTTTGCATCGTGCTCGTAGCATCTGGGGTATTCCGAGGACGTCGTTGGGAACATAGTGAGCAATCTGTGCGGTGTGAGGTAGGCTCTGTACAGGATCATAAATTGCATTAGTTTGAATCGTGAGTTATGTGAGACCTCTTTGGGGTAGGCAATAATTGTTCCCCATTCTTTGTCTTGTAGGGGCTTCCCTATGTCCCGCTCCCATGCTTCGTGCAGGTGTGTCAGGGGTATTGCGAGGTGTGTTCTGATTCCGCGGTAAAGCCATCGCGTTAAGTGTTTACCATTGCCCATTAAGTGCACTGCATGTATTAATTCGTACATGGTGGGTTCAGTATTATCAGGGGCCCAATGGAGTTTTACGTATCACGTTATGTGGGCGTGTGTGAGGTACAGAGAGTCTGGGAGGCAGTGTAAGTGCGTAAAGTCCATGTGGTTTACTAACATACCTTCCCCGAATAGTGTCCCTAAGGTAGATACTCCTGCCTGCTCCCATACTTGTAGGCATCGCATCGTCAGTGGTCCTGTGGGGGTGGGGAGGCCTAGAAAAGGTATGTTTGGGGCATACAGGATGGTTTTGGCGGTATACTTAAGGGTTTGTTTCCAGTATGTGAGGGCAATTTTCAATAGTACTGGAGCTTGAGTTGGAGCACGCACCCGGGGATGTAGCAATGTATGCAATGCCAGGGGCGGCTCCTCCATTAGGGCGGAGGCGCATCGCCCCACTGCTTTCTCGCAGTGCGAGAAGCAGAAGCATAAAATGGTAAAACTACCATTTTATGTTTCTGCTTCTCGCATTGCGAGAAAGCAGAAGTGCCTGGTTGGGGCCGGGCGGGTGGGTGGTCCTGCTTGAGGGCAGGGGGGTAGTGGCTTGCCCACGGTTGTGGGCCCTGACTGTTTGGTCGGCCCTCTGGGGCCGACCAAACCAGTCATGCGCACTCTCCCTTTTTAGGTCTCGCCTAGCGTTGCTGCGCACATGCGCAGCTCGCTCGGCGAGATTTATTGTAAATGAGGAGTTTGAGAAAAGGGCTTGAAGCCCCGCCCCTTATTTCCATTGGCTTGCGTCACCGTTTATGGTAAACGGTGGGCTGCCATTGGACATAAGCTTTCTGGGGTGCCTCCTTTTCGCTTTTTTGTCCGGCCCACCCGGACTGGCTCGCCTGCTTTCCTTCTGTCGTAACGCTATTTCTTATCTTTGGTGGGCATGTTGTATTAGTCTGTGTTTTAGTTTTTTTGGTGTTCACCGGACTGTTGCTGTGCCTTAGCGGTTTCCCGATGCCAGCATAGAAGAGGGAGGAGCGCTTCCACAACGAGGTATGCGAGTGTTGTTTTTTTGGGGTATTGTTGTAATCTATGTGGGTTTTCTGTAAAATATGTATTTCTTTGTTTGTTTGCAGGCTTTGCGACTTCCAGCCCGTTTGATAAAAGCAGGGAGGAGTGTGTGTTTTCGGCGCGATGTTTTGACCCCCTGCCCCTTTGATGGAAGCAAAGAGTATGGAGGGGTGCATGTTTTCGGCACGATCACCGGACCGTTGCTGTGCTTTTTGCGGTTTCTGGATGCTAGCATAGAAGAGGGAGGAGCGCTTCCAGAACGAGGTATGCGAGTGTTGTTTTTGGGTATTGTTGTAATCTATGTGGGCTTTCTGTAAAATAAGTTTTTTTTCTTTGTTTGCAGGCTTTGCGACTTCCAGCCCCTTTGATGGAAGCAGGGAGGAGTGCGTGTGTTCGGCGTGATGTTTTCACCCCAAGCCCCTTTGATGGAAGCAGAGAGCATGGAGGAGTGTGTTTTTTGGGAGCCATGTTTCGACCCCCAGCCCCTTTTACCGGACCGTTGCTGTGCTTTAGCGGTTTCCCGATGCCAGCATAGAAGAGGGAGGATCGCTTCCACAACGAGGTATGCGAGTGTTGTTTTTTTTTGGGTATTGTTGTAATCTATGTGGGTTTTCTGTAAAATATGTATTTCTTTGTTTGTTTGTAGGCTTTGCGACTTCCAGCCCGTTTGATGGAAGCAGGGAGGAGTGCGTGTTTTCGGCGCGATGTTTTGACCCCCAGCCCCTTTGATGGAAGCAGAGAGTATGGAGGAGTGCGTGTTTTCGGCGCGATCACCGGACCGTTGCTGTGCCTTAGCGGTTTCCCAATGCCAGCATAAAAGAGGGAGGAGCGCGTGCACAGCAAGGGAAGTGTTTTTGTTTTTTTGTATCAAATGTGCGTTCTTTTCGATTTTTTAATTCTATGTTTATTTTTTGCAGCTTGTTGCGACCCCCAGCCCCTTTGTGCCCGGAGTTGTGAGCAGGGAGGAGTGCGTTGTTTGAGCTTTTCGCCGTTGCAGCAGGCAAGCGTTAGAATGGCGTGCACAATAAGGTAAGTTTTTTTTTTTAGAGTAACATATGTGCGTTTTGTACAATTGTTTCGTGTGTGTGTTTTTTGGCCCTTTTCCGTTGCGGTGTCCCAGCTGTTTGCCGATGGCAGTGTAGAAGAGGCAGGAGCGCGTGCTCAACAAGTAAGTTGAGTCTTTTTTTGTCTTGTATTTTATGAGCGTATTTTATGCTTTTTTAATTTTGTGCTTTTTTTTGCAGATTGTTGCGAGCTTTAGCCACTTTGCGACGGGAGCAGGGAGGAGTGCGTTGTTCCAGCTCTTCACCGTTGCATTAGACAAGCAGTAGAATGGTGTGCACAATAAGGTAAGAGTATTTTTTTTTTAGTAGCATATGTGCCTATTGACCATTGTATCCTTCGTGTTTTTTTTCGCATTTCTGTTGCGGTGGTTGGCAGCGTAGAAGAGGCAGGAGCGCGTGCTTAACAAGGTAAGTTGAGTCTTTTTTTGGCTTGTATTTTATGCTTTTTTAATTTTGTGCTTTTTCTTTGCAGATTGTTGCGACCTTTAGCCACTTTGCGACGGGAGCAGGGACGAGTGCGTTGTTCCAGCTCTTTGCTGTTGCATTAGACAAGCGGTAGAATGGTGTGCACAATAAGGTAAGAGTATTTTTTTTTTTAGTGCCATTGTATCCTCCGTGTTTTTTTTGCATTTCTGTTGCGGTGGCACAGCTGTTTGCCGATGCCAGTATAGGAGAGGTAGGAGTGCGTGCAGAACAAGGTAAGTGGAGTGTTTTTTAATATTTAGGTTGGAACACTTTTCTACTTTTTATGCTGCAAATATGCTTTCCTTATTTTAATACGTTTTTTTTTTGCGAATTTGCCAACTGTGTGTATTTTCTGAGAAGTTTTGCGGTGAACAGGAGCAGAATCCAGGGCGGGGCGCAGCCACAGAAAGGTACGGTTTTTTGTATGTTTAACATGTCCTTTTAATGTATAACAAATGCGTTTTTTAATTTAATGTTGAAATACTTATTGTTTTTATCTTTTACATCGGTATATTGTATAATAAATGTGTTTCCTTTTATTTATGTCGGGACAGTTTGTTACTTTGTATGTTGTGAATATGCATTTGGTATTTTATAATGTACGTGCTTTATATCGAATCTATGGACATTGGTTTTTTTGTTTGGGATAGTTCTTCGACGAACGGGAGCACAATCCAGGGCGTGGTGCAACCATATAAAGGTAATGTTGTTTTTATTTTTAACATGTGTTTTTTAATGCCACAGGAAGGTAATTTTTTTGGGGGGGTTCAATGTAATTTAATGTTTATTAAATGCGTTTTTACAGTTACTGTTTGTATACTTTTTTTCACTTTCTGTGTTGGTATATTTTTTGTATTTTATAATACATGTTTTTTTTTTAAACGAATCTGCCAACTGTGTGTATTTTTGGTGAAGTTCTTTGGCGAACGTGAGCACAATCCAGGGCGGGGTGCAGCCACAGAAAGGTAAGATTTCTTTTTAAATGTTTAGCATCTGTTTTTAATGTACAACATATGCGTCTTTTTTTTAATGTACGCTTAAGCACGTTTTTATTGTGTTTTCCGTTCTTAATGGGTTTTTTTCAGGATTGTTGTGAAGCCCCAGTGACTACGCAATGCGAGCAGGAAGGAGCACCTGGACAGGGAGGTAACAGTATTTGTTTTTATAGTTAGCATGTTTTGTGCTTTTTAATGTATATTACATGTGTTCTTTAACCTTTGTTGGAATACCTTTTTTCCCTATCAGTTACAAAAGTGTATGTAATACACATGTTTTTTTCTTATTGGAATCTGCTAACCTTGGTTATTTATTGGGAAGTTCTTTTGCAACGTGAGCACAATCCAGGGCGGGGCGCTGCCACAAAAAGGTAAGATGTATTTTTTAATGTTCAGCATGTGCTTTTTAATAAATAACATATGCATTTTTTTATCTTTATGTAGGCTTAAATACGCTTGGATACTGTTTTCCTTCCGTAATGTGTGTGTTTTTTTTTTTGCAGGATCGTGGTAAAGCCCCAGTAAGTACGCAACGCGAGCAGGTCGGAGCACCTGGGCAGTGAGGTAAGAGTATTTTTTTTTATGTTTAGCATGTGTTTATTGTATAAAAAATGCGTTTTGGTTTGTTTATGTAAGGACACTTTCCGACTTTTTATGTTGCGATGTGCTTTTGTTATTTTATAATACACATGCTTTTATATTGAATCTGCGAACATTAGTATTTTCTGGAAAGTTCTTCGGCTAACGCGAGCACAATACAGTGCGGAGCGCAGCCACTTAAAGGTAAGGTTTGTTTTAAGCTTAACATTTGTTTTTTTGCTGTATATTTATGCGTTTTTTAACTTGATATTTATATACTATTTTTTCCCTTTCTGTTACAAATGTTTATTTGATATTTTATAATTCACGTGTTTTTTTTCCGAATCTGCCACCCTTGTGTATGTTTGGGTTAGTTGTTTGGAGAACGTGAGCACAATCAAGAGCGGGCGGGGCGCAGCTACAAAAAGGTAATTTTTTTTTATATTTAAGATGTGCTTTTTTGTTGGTTACATGTGTTTTTTACCCTTTGCTAAAATACTTATTTTCCCATTCTGATACAAAGGTGCTTTTTGTATTTTTAATACACATGTTTTTATCAAATTTGTTAACCTTAGCTATTTTCTGGGTAGTACTTTTTTCTACGTGACCGCAATCTGCTGTTGGGCGCCGCCACAAAAAAAGTAAGATTAGTTTTTTAAAGTTCAGCATGCGTTCCTTAATGTATAACATGTGCGTTTTTTCTCCTATGTAGGCTTTAGTGCGCTTTGATTCTGTTTTGCTTCTGTAATTTGTGTGTTTTTTTTTTTACAGGATCGTCGTTTAAGCACCACGGAGTACGCTACAGGAGCAGTAAGGAACACCTCGTCAGGAAGGTAAGCGTCTTTGCTTTATTTATAACGTGTTTATTGTATGGAAAATGCGTTTTGTTATGTTTATGTAGGAATATTTTTCTAGTTTTTATGTTGCGGATATGCTTTCGTTATTTTATAAAACATGTGCTTTTATATTGAATCTGCGAACATTAGTATTTTCTGGAAAGTTCTTCGGCTAACGCGAGCACAATCCAGGGCGGGGCGCAGCCACTTGAAGGTAAGGTTTCTTTTAAGCTTAACATTTGTTTTTTTGTTGTATCTTTATGCGTTTTTTAACTTAATGTTTTCATACTATTTTTTACCTTTCTGTTACAAATGTTTATTTAGTATTTTATAATACACGTGTTTTTTTCGCGAATGTGCCACCCATGTGTATGTTTGGGTTAGTTATTTGGCGAACGTGAGCACAATCAAGGGCGGGCGGGGCGCAACTACAAAAAGGTACTTTTCTTTTTTATATTTAAGATGTGCTTTTTAATGTTGGTTAAATGTGTTTTTTGCCCTTTGTTATAATACTTTTTTTCACTTACTATTACAAATGTGCTTTTTGTATTTTTAATACACGTGTATTTTTATCGAATCTGTTAACCTTAGTTATTTTCAGGGGAGTTCTTTTTTCCACGTGACCGCAATGTTCTGTTGGGCGCCGCCACAAAAAAGTAAGATTTATTTTTTAATGTTCAGCATGCGTTTCTTAATGTATAACATGTGCGTTTTTTCTCTTCATGTAGGCTTAAGTGCGCTTTGATTCTGTTTTTGCTTCTGTAATTTGTGTGTTTTTTTCTTTTTACAGGATCGTCGTTTAAGCACCACGGAGTACGCTACACGAGCAATAAGGGACACCAGGACAGGAAGGTAAAACTCTTTGCTTTTTTTGTAACGTGTTTATTGTATGAAAAATGCGTTTAGTTATGTTTATGTAGGAATACTTTTCTAGTTTTTATGTTGCGGAGATGCTACTGTTATTTTATAATACACGTGCTTTTTTAGCGAATCTGCCAACCGTGTGTATTTTATGGGGAGTTATTTGGCAAACGTGAGCACAACCCAAGGCGGGGCGCAGCTACAAAAAGGGTAGTTTGTTTTAATATTTAACATGTGCCTTTTAAAGAATATTACAAGTGTTCTTTAAATTTTGTTGGAATACTATATTTTCACTTTCTGTTACAAAAGTGTTTTTTGTACTTTGTAATACACGTGTTTTTTTTTAATTGCATTCTGCTAACCTTGGTTATTCTCTGGGAAGTTCGTTTTCAACGTGAGCACAATCCAGGGCGGGGCGCTGCCACAAAAAGGTAACATGTAGTTTTTAATGTTCAGCATGTGCTTTTTAATAAATAACATATGCATTTTTTTATCTTCATTTAGGCTTCAGTACGCTTTGATACTGTTTTCTTTCCGTAATTTGTGTGCTTTTTTTTACAGGATCGTCGTACAGCCCCAGTAAGTACGCAACGCGAGCAGGACGGAGCAACTGGGCAGTAAGGTAACAGTATTTGTTTTTATTTTTAGCATGTGTTAATTGTATAAAAAATACGTTTTGGTTTGCTTATGTAGGGATACTTTTCGACTTTTTATGTTGCGGATATGCTTTAGTTATTTTATATTTACGTGCTTTTATATTGAATCTGCGAACATTAGTATTTTCTGGAAAGTTCTTCGGCTAACGCGAGCACATTCCAGGGCGGGGCACAGCCACTTAAAGGTAAGGTTTCTTTTAAGCTTAACATTTGCTTTTTTGCTGTATATTTATGCGTTTTTTTACTTGATGTTTACATACTATTTTTTCCCTTTCTGTTACAAATGTTTATTTGGTATTTTATAATACACGTGTTTTTTTCACGAATCTGCCCCCCGTGTGTATGTTTGGATTACTTGTTTAGCGAACGTGAGCACAATCAAGGGCGGGCGGGGCGCAGCTACAAAAAGGTACTTTTATTTTTTATATTTAACATGTGCTTTTTAGTGTTGGTTAAATGTGTTCTTTACCCTTTGTTACAATACTTTTTTTCACTTTCTGTTACAAATGTGCTTTTTGTATTTTAAATACACGTGTTTTTTTATCTAATCTATTAACCTAAGTTATTTTCAGGGGAGTTCTTTTTTCCACGTGACCGCAATCTTCTGTTGGGCGCTGCCACAAAAAAGTAAGATTTATTTTTAAGTTCAGCATGCGTTTGTCAATGTATAACATGTGCGTTTTTTTCTCTTCATGTAGGCTTAAGTGCGCTTTGATTCTGTTTTGCTTCTGTAATTTGTGTGTTTTTTTTAGAGGATTGTCGTTTAAGCACCACGGAGTACGCTACACGAGCAGTAAGAAACACCTGGACAGGAAGGTAAGAGTCTTTGCTTTTTTCTTTAACTTGTGTTTATTGTATGAAAAATGCGTTTTGTTATGTTTATGTAGGAATACTTTTCTAGTTTTTATGTTGCGGAGATGCTTTTGTTATTTTATAATACACGTGCTTTTATATTGAATGTGCAAAAATTTGTATTTTCTGGAAACTTCTTCGGCTAACGCGAGCACAATCGAGGGCGGGCGCAGCCACTTAAAGGTAAGGTTTCTTTTAAGCTTAACATCTGCTGTTTTGCTGTATATTTATGCATTTTCCCTTCCTGTTATAAATGTTTTTTTTTGTATTTTTTAATACACATGTTTTTTTAGTGAATCTGCCACCCGTGTGTATGTTTGGGGAAGTTATTTAACGAACGTGAGCACAATCTAGGGCGGGCGGGGCGCAGCTACAAAAAGGTACTTTTATTTTTTATATTTAAGATGTGCTATTTTGGGGCCGATTCCGATCTCGCTCGGACAGCCCTCCGAGAGCTGTCCGTAGCCTTACCTTGCGACCGACTCGTACTGGGAGCCGGTCCGTCCGGGCGATGAAGTACGATGCGCAAAAGTGCCACAACTCCGAACGACACATAGGCTCCGATTCCAGCAACATTTCCCGTACGAGCCGCTTATCCAAACGCCCATCCTAGTCGCCCGGAAGCAGTTTCTACAATAGTTTCCGGCCGGACAAGTACGATGCGCAAATCCTACGCGCCGAACGGGTCGTCACTAGCAGCACGTCACAGCATCCGGGAGAGATGAATAGCAGGTCCGATTCGCGCCACAACACGATCCACTGCTACGAAACGGACCAACTCACAACGTGTACGAGACGGAGCAACAATCAGCAAGTACGAGACGAACCAATGATGAATCCCATCGCGCAGGTCATCCCAGTACTGTATATCTATGACCGGATCATGAACAGACGCGTACGTCGCAGACAGTAAGTCAGACACCCACACAAACAAACGTCACGAACGCGCGAAATGCTACATACACATAGGGGGGGGACATGCCGTCCACCAGCAAAAGCAAAACCCCAGGGGTAGCATGGTCCACACCACCAGCAGTGCCCACACCTAGGGGGGGGGGGTGCCCAGCACCACTACCATCCCCACTCATAGGGGGCTGGATGCCCTGCACCACTACCATCCCCACTCATAGGGGGCTGGATGCCCATCAATACCAGTACCCCCCACTCATAGGGGGCTGGATGCCCTGCACCACTACCATCCCCACTCATAGGGGGCTGGATGCCCTGCACCACTACCATCCCCACTCATAGGGGGCTGGATGCCCATCAATACCAGTACCCCCCACTCATAGGGGGCTGGATGCCCTGCACCACTACCATCCCCACTCATAGGGGGCTGGATGCCCTGCACCACTACCATCCCCACTCATAGGGGGCTGGCTGCCCTGCACCACTACCATCCCCACTCATAGGGGGCTGGCTGCCCTGCACCACTACCATCCCCACTCATAGGGGGCTGGCTGCCCTGCACCACTACCATCCCCACTCATAGGGGGCTGGATGCCCATCAATACCAGTACCCCCCACTCATAGGGGGCTGGCTGCCCTGCACCACTACCATCCCCACTCATAGGGGGCTGGATGCCCTGCACCACTACCATCCCCACTCATAGGGGGCTGGATGCCCTGCACCACCAGCATTCACACGCATAGGGTCACTAAGCAAACCCCCACCCCTCCTATCTTTGCAAAATTCTATGTATGTGTATGCCCACAACACTGATTCTGATAGTGAACATACAATGTGACTCCCATCACATGTGTGCCCAAAAGATGAGTGTGGGGTTCAAAACTCCAGCATCTCAGGAACATTGTGGTAATGAGTTCCAAAGCCCACATCACTACAGTGACCAGAAGGTGAGTGTGGACAAAATAATAGCAGCATCACCAGACCAGCATTTGTGCTCACTGGTCCCAAATCCACAACCAATGTAGTGGCAATGTGGTGGTTGTGTCACATACAAACATAGATTTGAGAGGCACAGATTGCTGTGTATCACAAGAACTCCCTCTGCCATGTGCAGACAAGCATTGGCCATGAGCCCTGACAAGGCCCACAGTGTCCAATTAGACTATGTGAAAAGTGAGCATCATGATGCATACACACATATCTCTACGAACAGACACACAAACTGAGGAATCCTGTGGAGACTGTCGATGTTAGGTGACAAAGTCCCATACCATGGCAGCAATGGGACATACCAAATATGAGCAATGTGCAGGATGATGAGCTACAAGATGCATGGACATTAGGGAAAAACCGCCAAACTACATCCACACAATGGAACGCCAAAGCAAAACCAATGCAGAGGTGCAGATGCACAAACACAGACAGGCAGACCCACACTGCATATCATACACAACACGTGTGTGTGTTTCTCAGTGTCCCCAGGCTAGTACACAACACATGACGGTGGGATGAACTCCAATCACACCGATGTGTCCACAGTGCCATACAAAAAGTAACTGATGAACTGGGCACCCCTTTGTGGTCAAGCATACATCGTCAGATGAGTGGTATAGCAACGTATTCATGTGACACAAGCTGGGTGGAACAGCAACCAACACAGCAAGAGACAGACCCACTACAGCACTACCCTCTAGTACCCTAATTTGTGGTGACAGTAGCCTGTACGCCAATCCCACTGTGATGACAAAGGTCTGTTTTGCCCATATTGTGGAGCACAGTCAGCTGTGCATACTGGGTCATGTGTCCAGAACAACAAACTCACATCACACCTCCATAAACACAAATCACTGGCCATGTCCTGCAACCAATGTGCAAAATGTAGGTAGGGGCCTAGACATGAAACAACTCACATGTGGCCACCCTCAACACCACACACCTTGATCTGCAACAATGTGCATCAGCTAGGCACACAGGGACTGTTGACATAGCTCAAGCACCCATTACAATCCCAGGGGTGGTGGGGGGATCTAAGGGACACAAAAATCAACACACATGGCCTGTCAACAACACCTGTGAATGTCTGCCACACTGCACAGTATGCGGAACATGGGCATAATGTGAAGACAACACGATTCATTGGGAACCCTGCCACACACCTACACCAATGAGGAACCAAAGGAGACCCACAAAGAACACATGTTGACACCTTCCAACATTGCAGCAATGACCCTGATGAGTGGGAGTAGTCACACACACATACGAGTGAGCCTCACACTGACAGATACCACATAGGGAAAACAACATGATGTTTGAAACACATAAGTGCCAATGGGAATCCTGAATGTGTCCCATGTGCGTTTGACAACATCCCCTGAAATTACAACTAAAACAGCCATGGATGACAACCTAATGACCAGTAGTCTGCCATGCACCGACACCCCAGTAAACCCAGGGAAAAGAAGTCTGATGAACACAGGACAACTCAGCAAGTGCACATAACAGGAACATCTGCATGGAACACAGGCTGAGTCGAAAAAAGGGAAGGCAACACACACAGACATGCCCACACAACACACACCATGTGCACAGGCAATGCCACGGAATGACACACTGTCATGAGGGGTCTCCACTCCCGGGGAATGTCAGCTGTGAAAAACGTTGTTTGTGCAGGGTCCTGTCATGCCAGCACACCACCTGCACAGTGAGCCAACAATTACAACACAATGAAAGCTCTGGTCACAGCAACATGTGTACGGGAGTGTCCCTCCAGTCATCTGCACATACGCAATACACATGTAGAGATAGTTGCACTGATGACACAGATGACTTGTGTACCATGGATGCACAAACCTGCCTGTCCAGTGTAGATGGGCCCAGTCAGGGAATCTCACCATGTGCCCAAATGTAAGTACAACATATGTGCAACAGTGTATGCCAAAGATGTGAAGTAGCAAACCCAAAGAGATTACCCTGGTTACAACATTTTGCAATCATTACACCCTGTAATTGCAGCAAAGGATGTCATGGACACATAGCAGAAAAGTACACATATCCCATGGACCACATGGAGTCCACCACATCAACAAATCATCCTGTTGTACCTTCAAAACACAAGTACAACATCAAGTCCATGATACTCATCATCAACATCATGTACATTAGATGCAACAACAATGGATAACCACAATTTGCTTTATTAAAAAATGAAACTCCTCAAAACTGGTAATTCGACTCCACAATGTCAAAAGGCCAATGGCCAGTCCATTTCTCAGTTCAACCATGGTGACATGTGACAAGTTGTCACCCATTGCTTGCCTGCACTGCTACGACCAGGGGACATCTCCCCTTGGAGGGGCATACATGGGGCAGGCCAGGCACCGCAGGGACAGGATCAGGGGACAGCAGAATGGGGCAGGGGAGGGGTGGTGGGTGTTGGAGTGTCACTGGCAACTGCAGTGGAGGTGTCTGACACAGTGGGCACCGTCACAACTGCAGGGATGAAATCAGATGGGGTGGTTGCCGGCACCACAGCAGTGGGCAGGTCAGATGGTGTGGACGTGGTCTCCACTGCAGTGCCAAAGTCAGACGGGGTGGATGAGCTCTCCACTGCAGTGCCAACCTCCAAAGTAGTGTCATGGGGTCCAGGTGAGGTGGGCAGGACAGAGGGGGGAGATACGGACTCCACACCAGTGGCAGGAACAGGCTGAGCGTGTGACGTGGGGGTGGAAGTGCATGTGGTAGGGGGGGGAGGGCCTGATCATTTTGGGGATGCGGTATCGGTGTGTGGGTGAACCAGGGGCAGGGTGTGGCTGGGGGACCTGTGGAGTGGTGGCCTGGGGGCTGCAGGATGGATACTGTGTGGTGGAGCTGCGGGATTGTGGTGGGGCCTTGCTCTTCCTAGTCCAGGGGGATTTGCGGATGGGGCCTCAGTGTCCGTGCGCCTGGGGGAGGGTGTCGGTGTGGCAGGGGAACTCCCCCCTGTGCGTGGTGACTTCCTCTTCCCCTTGTGAGTTGGAGCAGATGGATCGGTGGGGAAGAGGCCAAGGTCACAGAGGAAGAGCTGCTGGGAAGGGGGGGTTGCAGGTGAGGCAAGGGAAGGGGTTTTGGAGGGAGAGGCATCTGAGGACTGCGGAGTGCTTGTGGATGTCTGTTTGTGCGTCTGTGACCCATCCTCTGTGTGTGTGCCATCAGTCCCCGGAGTGTGCGTGCCTGCGGCTCTGGATTTTGGCTTGCGTGGCTGTGTGCTGCTTGTGTCTGTTGTGGTGCGTGCGGGTGCTGAAGTGTGTGTGCGTTGGACAGGTAGGGCAGTGGGGATTGTGGATGTGGCAGAGGTAGGAGGGGTGAGGGACTGTTGGAGGAGGGACACTGCTGACGTCTGTGTGGAGGCCATGGCCTGAATAGTCCGATGTAGGGCAGACATGTTTGATGAGATGCCCTCCATGAAGGACACCAGTTGTGTCAACAGACTGGTGTGGGAATGGAGGACACTCAGCATCGCTGTCTGCCCTACATGGATCTGCTTCAGCAAGTCCACAGACTCCACACTCAGGGCAGCAGGGGAGACAGGGGCAGGGCGTGCGGTGCCTGGCACAAAGGAGACATGCTCCCTTACAAGGGGGCCTCCACGGACCTCTGGGATGGGAGCAGATGGGAGGGTGGAGATGGTGGTGGTGGCGGGGACAGACTCGCTCGGTGTTGTCTGGGGTCTGCTGACACCCGCCTCCACAAGGGAGTCCTCACTGGAGATGCTGTGTTCCTCAGCCGAGGTGGTTGTAGCTGAGGTATCCTCAGTGTGGCTCCCCTCACCCTCTGTGCCACTGGGTCCCTCCAACTCCTCTCCAGCAGACCCAGTCTGGCTCTGCGGCTCCTCTTGGTCCGTGGAGCTGTCTCCTCCAGTAGCCGAAGATGTTTCTGCAAACAATCAGGATAAACAGATACACATAAGTCACTTGTTTCACCTGAGACATCACAGTCATTACAGCACATTACAGATGTACATTTTCCTCATTTGCTAAATATTGCTAGAAGTGCTGGCACATATTTAAAAATACACCTGTCATTCTGCCAGTCAACCATGCCACTCATACACTTCCCCTCCATGGACCCATCTGTCTGGTGCATGTAGTATGCCACTACTTATATGTGCACACATGCACCGCATAGACATATCTCAGAACATCTTAAATTGTGAATGAAATGTGTCAGTACACACATATCCCATCTCCTGCCACTGACTCAGTACATGTGTCAGGATGAGGGATGGCCAAACTCATTGTCAGTAAAATGGATATGCTTCCTTCACAAGACACCATGATGTGCCCATGTATTGATGGTCAATGCCACAATAGAGTGTATGCCGTACAATTGACATAACAGCAGGATACACATTAGCAAGTGGGATACCATGCTACGGGCCAGTCTGGCTAATCAGTCACCTCTGGATAAAATCACAGGGGCAGTGCATCCATAAATAAAAAAAGTCTGCACTGTGTCACAGTCATAATCATTTTGGGGAATGTAAGCCCTGCAGCTGTCAAGTGCACATGTTCCACTACTGCTACACACATCTTAAGGCATATGATGATCCCACGTAATACAAATGCGACAGTTGAGTGACTGCAAGCACCAATCTGTGAACATGATAACATCACAGTCTGATGAGAACGAATTGAGGCTGCCTGCACTATTATGTATAATACATCATTATACACCGTCAAGTGATCACACACCTATGTTTTTCCCCATTGTGATGATCCATTAGCCACACCTCAGCTAGCTGCCAAAAGCAAAATGCTCAACACCACAGGAGTCTAAGATGCTAGGCCACTCCAGAATGACACCGAGGCAGACACCATATTGCATATTTCACAATTAACTAAATGTAGGCTGACATACAGGAGTAGGACCACAGAGTGTTCCTCATGTCCGGAGTAGGCATACCTGTCCAGTTCCATGTGCAACATGGGATCACCCTGAACACTAGGCATGTGTTCATGCATGTGTGACACACATGATGTACATTATTATGAGGCCCCAAGATTGTCTTACCTGCTGCATGGCTGTGTGGTAAATACCACAGACACATATGGTGAGCCAAAGCATCAATTGGAACACATATCATTTGCCCACATAGAGTACATGTCTGATTTCTGGCAATGTGCAGACACATGGCAATCAATTGCCTCACTCATGAGGACAAAACAATGCACCGGTAGCAGATGCTGTTTACAACCTTTAATTATGGACAACAGCAGGGACACACAACACAAGTGACACAAGTCACAGACTGAAAGGGCCAGACCTGTGTATCAGATGAGGATGGGCCATGAACTAAATTAGGAACATGACTCCTGTTCAAGCAGACAGGAGATCTGTGGGAGTGTAACCAGGATGAAGGAGTGCAAAGAGCATGTGAGACATAGTTCACAGAAAAGGCATGCACTTACCCCCTCCTTGCTGCTGTCTGGCCTTTTACTGCCCATCCAGGTCAGGGAATACCACCGCCAGGATCCGGTGCATGTGGGGGGGTCAGTGTCCGTCGTCCGCCCCTTCTGCGAGCAGGCGACAGCTTCAGCTGGACTCTGGCGATCCTCCGGGTCCAGCCACGAAGGTCCTGCCACCTCTTCTGGCAGTTGCGGATGCAGCGTCTGAAGACACCCACAGAACGAACAGCCCGGGCAATGGTCAGCCATATCTCCTGCTTGTGATGGGCATCAACCTGTGAGGATGACAAGGATAAAAGTACATTACCAGAAATGCAACATGTTTGTGCAACACACAGTTGGATATACATGTCCTCATCACAAGGGCATATGATGTACACGGGTAGTGCAACTATGGTGATTGACAGTTGTCCTGCATTTACAAAATTGAAACATTGCCTGAGTATAATAACTGTGTTAAAATGCCCTTTTCATGCACAGTACCTGTCCACTACAGGTACATACACACTTTGGGGGTAACAACTCCTCAGTGAGCATGCTAGCCACTAGTGTACACAATGCCATTAGTGCCAGTAAGACAACATACACAATGAAAAAGGGATGTGGACTGCACACTCACCTGCTCCCCTGGTGTCCCATACAGCTTGCTGTACTGTGGAAGGAGGCTGTCCAGCAGGGCCTTGTTCTCCTCCTCTGTGAAGGCTGGGGCCCTATCCACAGTACGTGCCATTCTTTGAGCCAGAGGATGCAGAGACAGCAGCAGTGGTAGCAGAGATGTCAATGTGGAGCATGTAGTGCAGGCAAGTGATCTCTCAGGGGAACAGACAGCCTTATATCTGTGCTGCAGAGGCAGATTCTGTCCCATGCGTCCAAAGCGATAGGTCCAACACGTTTGCATCCTATGAATCTGGCCAATCCATTGCATTGCACGGCTCGTACACGCCTTCCGCATTGTTCAAATATGTCAAACCCATTACACCAACGAGTCTGATACATTGTTGTAGGGAGCCAACTGATTTTTCACAAAACGAATCGTACAAGGGCCAAATCCGCGTCAGTCCCCATTGCAGTCAATGTGCAAGGCGTGTGTGCAAGGCATGCGCTCGCCTCGTTCCCTAGGTGTCCGACACGTCTTTTGAATTGGTCACCTGCGTCAGTCCCCATTGCAGTCAATGTGCAAGGCGTGTGTGCAAGGCGTGCGCTCGCCTCGTTCCCTAGGTGTCCGACGCATCTTTTGAATTGGTCACCCGCGTCAGTCCCCATTGCAGGCAATGTGCAAGGCGTGTGTGCAAGGCGTGCGCTCGCCTCGTTCCCTAGGTGTCCAATGCGTCTTTTGAATTGGTCACCCGCGTCAGTCCCCATTGCAGGCAATGTGCAAGGCGTGTGTGCAAGGCGTACGCTCGCCTCGTTCCCTAGGTGTCCGACGCGTCTTTTGAATTGGTCACCCGCGTCAGTCCCCATTGCAGGCAATGTGCAAGGCGTGTGTGCAAGGCATGCGCTCGCCTCGTTCCCTAGGTGTCCGACACGTCTTTTGAATTGGTCACCCGCGTCAGTCCCCATTGCAGGCAATGTGCAAGGCGTGTGTGCAAGGCGTGCGCTCGCCTCGTTCCCTAGGTGTCCGACACGTCTTTTGAATTGGTCACCCGCGTCAGTCCCCATTGCAGGCAATGTGCAAGGCGTGTGTGCAAGGCGTGCGCTCACCTCGTTCCCTAGGTGTCCGACGCGTCTTTTGAATTGGTCACCCGCGTCAGTCCCCATTGCAGTCAATGTGCAAGGCGTGTGTGCAAGGCGTGCGCTCGCCTCATTCCCTAGGTGTCCGACGCGTCTTTTGAATTGGTCACCCACATCAGTCCCCATTGCAGGCAATGTGCTAAGTGTTCCACCCACAATAGCTTTCCATGGACTCATGGGCACACCAACAACAATACAGCCTGTGACACAGTATATCAAGGGGCATGTCAGGCTGCATTACCTGTGTGTGCATATGTGGGTAAACATGTGATTTGGTATGTGTCACTTAGTGGCACCCAATCCCAGGCAGGGCAAGGTGTCATGGGGACAGATCCTGCTGTGTGTTGGACACATAACCACTGTGATTGACGACTGTACAGTTCAGGGCATGAGGCATGTACACAGTTCCCGGGGTACATTGTGTATGACATGTGACATACACCCTGACTCTTAGGTGGAATGGGATGTGTGTCACAGGGTGTCCCAGTGCCACAATTGTGATGTTCATCCACAATATGTGTGTATTTAGCTACGGAGATTACTCTGATTTCATGTGCTCAATGTCAAACAGTCACCACATCCATGTGTATTATCAATGTGAGTTGATGTGGCGTCTGTGTGTCACAGACACCATGTGTGAGATGCAAAAAAACGTTGTGGCACTTCATGTGTGTGTCATGTGTGCGTTGTGGTGTGTATATGAGACGCTACATCATGATGGTGTCCTTGTGGCAACACAAGGTCCCTGTGTGTGTCTGTCAAAAACCTGTGATGTGTGGTAGACATCTGTCCTCACTAGTGACTGTGGTGTGTGTCTGGTATGTGACACTCATACTGATGTACTGTGTCAGAGTCCATAGATTGGTCACAGCACAACATGGACCTTGTCGTGTGGACCTGTAGAGCTGAGATTTCAGATGATGGGCATGTATCTGACATGTGTGCACATACACTACGGCACATACATCATGTCTTTGTGGCCTGTTGTTTCATGTGCTATTTAGCATGTACACTGGCACATAGATAGGGGAACTGACAAACTGTCTTTGCTCATCTATGTACTGCAGGAGACCAGCTGTCCACAGACCGTTCCCTGACCTTGCCACCATGGTTGAACGTGACTGCATGCGACGGTACCGCTTCACTAGATCACTGATTGAAGATTTGGCGGAGCAGTTGGCACCACACTTGCAACCTGGCCGGACATACCCTACTGCACTGACCCCCAAGGTGAAGGTGATGGCAACCCTACACTTCTTTGCCTCCGGTACCTTCCAACACACAGTTGCTACTGCTGGTGGGATGTCACAGACCATGTTCAGCCGTGTGCTACGAGATGTGTTGGAGGCGATGTTGCATTTCCTCAACCATTACATCCATTTCCCAGCACCACAATGACTCTCTGACATCAAGGGTGACTTCTATGCCCTGGGAAGGATGCCACATGTCATTGGCTCCATTGATGGGACAAATGTGGCTTTGGTACCACCACAGGCACATGAGCAGACCTACCGGAATAGGAAACATTTCCACTCAATCAATGCTCTGGTGGTATGTCTGGCCGACATGACTATTTCACATGTTTGTGCACGTTTCCCAGGTTCAGCGCACAACGCTTACATCATGCGGAGTAGTCGCATCCCAACGATTATGTCACAGATGCAGCACCAGCGTGCCTGGCTTGTCGGTGTGTACTGACTGTTTACTATTATGTGATTTTGCTAAAGTTTATTTACACCCTCTTTTAAGACTCATCTGATGTGCTATTGTCTTTATGTAGGTGACTCCGGATACCCCAACATGCCGTGGTTGATGACACCCCTCAGGAACCCTGTGACACCGGCGGAGATGCGCTACAATGAGGCACATGGTCGGAGCAGGAGAGTGATCGAGCGGACATTTGGTCCCCTGAAAAGCAGATTCCGCTGCCTGGACAAGACAGGAGGGGCCCTCCCATATGCACCTGCTAAGGTGTGCAAAATCTTCATAGTGTGCTGCATGCTACACAACCAGTTGCCTCTAATCCAAGATGACGATGACCAACATCCGCCAGCCAGGGAAGATCCTGCCCTGGGGCATGATGCCAGTGATGATGAGGGTGAGGATGATGTTCGTAGCCAGCTGATCCTCAACTTCTTCACATGAATGTGAGTATACACTGATGTGTCTTCAAAGTATTGTGTTTGCCTGATATCTGTTGGTGGTGCACTTGTGCTGCTTGAGTGTGACTGTGTGCTACTTGTCAGGATGCTTGCTGTGATGTGTCCTTTCAGGTAGTCTGTACTCCCAAACAGTGTTTAGCTGATTGATATGTTGTGTGTACGTAGTTTTGTTACATTTGTGGGCATGTATGTTGTTGTTGTATGCTGTAAGTCAAGGTTTTTGATTGTGTTTTCTGTCTGTCCTTCACAGGGTACTTTGGCTGCTGTATGGTGAGATCTGAACCCCAAAACCCAGATCCTTGTTCCAGTGTGCAAGTAGTCGTTGTCCCAAACAATGATGTGACACACACCCCTGGCCTTTACTTGTTTAAAACTTGTTTAATGTTTGCTCACTGTTACGTAAGGTTAACTTGCATCAGTTGTGGGCTTTTCACGTTGTGAATCTGTAATAAACCTGTGCTTCACTTTGGGATGTGCTCCGTGTGTATCTACACATCAGACAGTCATTAGCATCCTGTACCTGTGTAATGCTTGCCACTGACCCAGGATGGGTGTGGTGTATGTGCATTCCACTGTATTTCCTGTTGACATCACTTATGAGGATGAGTTAGCTGGACATGGTGAGTATGTCTTGTGTTGCCCTAGTGGTGTGTCTCCCTCATATGTGTCACATTACCATGACTCACATTACGGTGTTCACATTGCTGTGGTAGTTTGCATGCACAGTGTTCCTTATCAGATCATCATCGCCATGACACAGACAAAGTATAAATCACGACAGAGGCAAGTATTGTGTGAATGTGATTTTATTTACAGACATGTGTAAGGATGGTGAACGGATTTTGAAGTGCTGTACAATGTGATGGTAATCCAAAGTTCACAGGTGAGTTGGTAGTCTTAAGAGATGAAATGTCCAGGGTAGATCCACAGTCATTAGCTGCATTGTCACAGCTTTGACCCTCCATGTCAATTGGGAGATTTGTGTGTCAGTCGACAAGGTTAATTGGTTTGCACACAAGGGACGACATACAGAACAGGTGTTGAGTTCCTGGGGGATATGCATGGCCATCAGCGTCTCAATTCCCCTTCTTTGGACGACCCCTCTTCTTTCTCGGGGGACCCTCATGTGCAGGCAGCTGCGGTGCAGAGGACTCTCCGCCAGAGTCCTCCTCCCTCCCTGTGGCAGTTGCGGATGTTGTGGCAACAGATGTTGTGGGCGCACAGGGAGGTGTGGACATGTTGGTGCTGATCTGGAGGAGGCAGGTCAGTATGTCCCTATGCACCGCTGTTAGTTCATCCAATTTGTCCCACTTGGACTCCATCCGGGACATGTGGGAGTCCAAGCGGGCATGATGTGCTGCATGCTGTTCTTTGATGTCCTTGAGGATCCCCACTACCTGTCCAAATCCTCCGGTGCTTTCCTGGTAGGCATCTATGATGCGTCCCAGGTGTGGCTCATCATGCAGTCCAGCCCCCTCTGCAGGCCGTGTCCTCTGCCTGCCCACCCTCCCACCACCCCTACCCACACGGGCAGGAGCTGCCGTGGCCGGCACAGGCAACTCTGGGACCACTTGAGTGTTTGCGATGGTGGTGTTGTCCCTTGATTTCAGGGTGCCCTGTGTACCTGTTCCGTTGTTGTTCAGTGGCCTCGGCCTGTCCGTGTCAGCAGGGCTACTGGGTGTGGTATCAGATGTGGCAGGTGTGGTTGCAGGGGGTGCTGATGTTACTGCTGCTGGGGCTGCACGATGAGTCACACCGGAGGTGCCAGGTTGTTCAGGGTCGTCGTCCGAAGAGGACAGGGACTGATCCACACCGGTGAGCTCAGGGTCCGCCAGAGTCTGGGACTGGGACTCTTCTTCAGGTCGTGCTGTGTCCCCAGCATCCCCTGTGTTTGGAGGAGACACACAATGTATGTTATGTTTCTACCAACATCAATGTTTCACACACATTACATTTGCCACTGGACATCATGATGAGAGTCTGTACATTGCATTGCCAAAAGTTGTGACAGATTGAGGTTGATATTGTTGGAGCACTTTGTCATGGCAACCTGAAGCATTTCGATGTGCACCTCAAGCTGTGTGCATGACCAGCTCATGTATTGATCAATTGTCTGTACATGTCCATTGCTACTCAGGTTCCATCACAGCTGTATCATCCCTGTCCACATTTGTGCTAAGACGATGACATACGTACAATTTCACTTAGGGTATGTATCAAGAATGGTGCATGTGTGGTGGAATTTGTTGCGTTGCTCTGTGCGTCACATTGGTGGGTCTGTGCAACATGGTCACAGTCCGGTATGCCTGTGATCCAATGTGAGATACTTTCTGGTTATCTGTGTTCCTAGTTCACATCTCATTACAAACAAGTCATGGTGTTACCGTGACTACTGATGTTGGTGCAGAGTTTTGTCAGTGCTAACGTCTTTTATCTTGTCTATTTCCTCCACAGTGAGAGGGATTGGGCACAGCGGCACTCTTTCTTTTCCATGCTCATGACAGTGTTGGGCAGAGGTGTGTGTGTTACAGTTCTGCTGCTGTGAGTTGCATGCGTCATCCGATGCAGTCCAGGATAGTCATTGTGTTTGGATTGTCCATGACAGTGAGTGATGTGTTGTGTGAATGATGCGTACAACGCAGACCGATGTGGTATTGACATGCACCTCACAACTGCACATTTTGTGTATGACACCATGCTACAGTGTCAGCTATATGTGTGTGTCCATTCTAGTCACTGTCAGGTGTCCACTGTCAATGATGTATATGTGACATTGTGTGTGCTTGGTGCTATGTACTACGTCTGCATCTCCCCAATTGTCATCTCCAAAACACACCTTCACAGGCAGGTCAGGGGACACCCCAGGGACACTGAATCTCCAGACAGTGGGAGGATACCTACAGTTCCAATGGCTGTGAGTGTAAATGTGTTTGAGTTGGCCAGTGCGTAGGTGTGACTTGCAGCCAATTCATACATCTGGACCATGTGTCTGACATCTTGCCAAGGCATTTACTTTTGGAGTGACTGGTCCCAGGGTGCAATTTGTTCGAGCAGAGAAGGTGTGTTTTGATGCAGCATTGATGGCATTTGGAGTCATTGCAGGACCTCCTTCACCCACAGTGGCCAGGTAATCCGCCATGTGGCATGCTTCCATTGCAGGGAGTCACAATTTATGTTCAGGCTGTCAGTCAGTAGTTTCCTGTTGTTTGTTTGAGCACAAGTCCCAGCAGGGCCTTGTGCTCCCCACAGTTGAGGCCATTGTCTGTGTTCTTGGTAGAGACTTTTCACTCACTCTCTTGTGGAGCATAATTCTAGGTGTGTATTTTGGTGTTGGTGGGAGGGGTCTGTGTGTGCAAGTACCTGCTGGTAGATGTGGTCAGAGCAGGCAGTACTCCTCCCCCAGTCCAGTTATCCCACCATGCAGCATGCTTCCATTACAGGGAGTGTGAGTTACCTTTCAGGCTGTCAGGCATTGGTGTCCTGTTGTTTGTTTGAGCCCAAGTCCCAGCAGGGACTTGTGCTCCCCACAGCAGGGCCTAGTGTCAGCCATCTTGGCAGTGCTTTTGCACTCCCTGTGAGGTGAGCATGGTTCAGTGTGAGCTTGCTGGGACATGTGGGTGGGGACTGTTGGCTGTGACTTCAACTCCCATCATGCTTTTGGCTACACCCACCTTCCCACAATTCCTGACCTTACTTCCTGTGAAGCTTGTTCCCTATGTGGTGGTGTGCCTGTGCTGACAAGTTGGCAGGCAGTGTTGTCCTGGTGTTTGTTTGCACAAAAGTACCAACAAGCCCATGTGCTTCACACTGCAGAACCCAGTGTGTTTAATCTTTGTGGGATATTTAAATGGATTCTGAGGGAATGCATTATAGCAGGTGGGTTGTGTTGCGTTTGTGTTAAGGGGTGTGTGTGTGCAAGTACCTGCTGGTAGATGTGGTCAGAGCAGGCAGTACTCCTCCCCCAGTCCAGTTATCCCACCATGCAGCATGCTTCCATTGCAGGGAGTGTGAGTTACCTTTCAGGCTGTCAGGCATTGGTGTCCTGTTGTTTGTTTGAGCCCAAGTCCCAGCAGGGACTTGTGCTCCCCACAGCAGGGCCTAGTGTCAGCCATCTTGGCAGTGCTTTTGCACTCCCTGTGAGGTGAGCATGGTTCAGTGTGAGCTTGCTGGGACATGTGGGTGGGGACTGTTGGCTGTGACTTCAACTCCCATCATGCTTTTGGCTACACCCACCTTCCCACAATTCCTGACCTTACTTCCTGTGAAGCTTGTTCCCTATGTGTTGGTGTGCCTGTGCTGACAAGTTGGCAGGTAGTGTTGTCCTGGTGTTTCTTTGCACAAAAGTACCAACAAGCCCATGTGCTTCACACTGCAGAACCCAGTGTGTTTAATCTTTGTGGGATATTTAAATGGATTCTGAGGGAATGCATTATACCAGGTGGGTTGTGTTGCGTTTGTGTTACGGGGTGTGTGTGTGCAAGTACCTGCTGGTAGATGTGGTCAGAGCAGGCAGTACTCCTCCCCCAGTCCAGTTATCCCACCATGCAGCATGCTTCCATTGCAGGGAGTGTGAGTTACCTTTCAGGCTGTCAGGCATTGGTGTCCTGTTGTTTGTTTGAGCCCAAGTCCCAGCAGGGCCTTGTGCTCCCCACAGCAGGGCCTAGTGTCAGCCATCTTGGCAGTGCTTTTGCACTCCCTGTGAGGTGAGCATGGTTCAGTGTGAGCTTGCTGGGACGGGGGGGGACTGTTGGCTGTGACTGCAACTCCCATCATGCTTTCTGCTACATGCACATTCCCAGCAGCCCAACCTTCCTTCATTTTGACTGAGCTTTCCTGTGAGGTGGTGTGACGTTGTTGGCGAAATGGATGACTGTGTTTGTTGTGGATTTATGCTAATGCCTTGCAGTATTTGTCGTTAGGTTTGTACATGTTATGTCGTAGTTCCATTTTACTGTGGGATGGCAGGTATTGTGTTTGGGTAACTGGCATGCACATCACAGGAGACTTGCCTTTATGTTGCTATGGCTTTGCTGGCAGGAATTGGTTTAACAGTCCCCTTGAGAGTGATATATGTGTATTGCCGCACAAAATTGAGTATATTGTTTGTGTACTCACCAGGCTCTGGTATTTCTGTTAATCCATGGATGCTCTCCGGTGGTAGGATGGCCCGCACCTTCTCCTCCCAGGTCCTGAAGTGCGTTGGTCTGGCAGGAGGGCCACCGCCAGTGTCTGTGCTCAAGGCGTGGTCCCTGTTGATGAGCTTCTTGACCCTCCTGCGCACATCATAGTACCTGTTCTGTATGTCATCCTTTGTGCGCCGACAAGGAGCTTGTGCGTTGACCTTGTCGACAATCCTCTCCCACATCTTGGTTTTCTGTGACATGGGGGTCTGTTGGACCAATGTGCCAAACAACTGTGGCTCTACCCTGAGTATTTCGTCTATCATGACTTCCAACTCACTATCTGTGAACTTTGGATTCTTCTTGGGGGGCATGGTGCTGGGTGGTTGTGGTGATTGATGTGTGTGTGAGGGTTTAAGTGAGTGTGGTGGGTGTGAGTTTGTCAGTGAATATGTGATTTGGTTTTTGAGTAGTGCAAATGGTGTAGTTGTTGTGTTTTGTGTGTGTTGTGGTGTGTCTCTGCAGTGTGGTGGGGTTGTCTGCTTTCCTATGCCTGTAGTTTGCAAAGGATCATGGTAGGGATTTCTGGCCTTTATATGGTTGGAGACGTGGGTGTGTCTTTGTTCCTTTTTTAATTTTTTTTTATAAAATTGGCTGTGTCATTGTTTAAAAAAAAAATGTTTTGCCTTATTTCCTTTGCTTGTGTTGTGCATGATGGAGACATTCGTTTGACCGGGTCGGACGCTGCCTGTGGCTCGTGCGGGGTGATCCGAGTCTGTGACACTGACAATCTGCTGTGTTTCGACATTGGTGTAGGCCTCGGACGCGAAGGGCTCTATTGTTTGCTAGTCACTATTTGATGGACGTCTCGGTTTTCATGCTCGTGCTCCGTGCGAGTCGGTCGCGTTTCACACGTATTGCATCGTACTACGCGGCTCGTCCATCGCGGGTACGTTTCGCTCGCGTCAATTCCTAATGCGTGTCGGTCGGTACGATTCACGGTCAATTTACGGGCGAATCAATGATTTCCGAACGGGTCGGCGTGCGGCTTGTGTTCCGTGCGGGTGGGTTGTAATTCGCACACAAGGCATCGTACTGCGCGGGTCATACGGCGCTGGTCCGTGTCGGTCGGTCTCCATTCCAGGTCCGAGTCGGTCGGTACGGTTTACGATCGGAATCGGCCCCTTAATGTTGATTAAATGTGGTTTTAAAACTTTTTAGAAATACTTTTTTTCCCTTTCTGTTCCAAATGTGCTCCTTCACACTAACACCAGCATAGGAAACTACTTTCTTAACAAAATAACCCAAAAAAACACTCTTCAAACATTTTCAGGGGTTTTTATTAGTATCAGGCTCACTATCAGGGCAACATTAGGTAAGACATATACTTCCTATGGCGTAGATACAATCTTTACAGCAATTTGTTAACTGTTTGTTCTGCAAGTCTGGCTGTGTAATCTGTGTTGTCATCTTATGTTAATTAGGAAGTAGCAACTAAAAGCAAAGCCGTCTGTTCTTTAGCGTGCATATGTTGTGTCTTTTTAACCCTCTTTCTTTTATTGTTTATGACGCCCTACAGTCTATCTTTTTTAGCGAACATTAGTAGTAGTTTCCACACAAATATTTTAATTTTTTACCTATATGCCAAAAATGCATTTTAAGCAAATAATTAAACTATTTGGTATTTTGTAGTTAAAAGGATTGTAACTATATAAAACTGTTTAATGTACAGTTCGTTTATTATTATTGTTAAGATTCACTTAGGTTTCCCTGTAATGTGCGCGTATTTTAGTACTTTAATTTTCAAACTTTAATCAATAATATGTACACTCATCATTATTTAATACAGGAAACAAAATGTTATAAGGTTTAAATTGGCTTTTTTTAAATAAATCGGCGAACATTGTTGATCCTCACGATTTCCCCGAATATTGCAAGCACAAAACAGGACAGAGCGCAACCACAGGTAGGTAACAATATTTTTAAAATTTTGTTTAGTATGTGTTTTTTAATGTCTAACATCTGTTTTTTTACTTAATGTACGCTTTCATTCCGTTTTCCTTTTTTAATGGCTTGTTTTTTTTATGGGATTGGCGCGAAGCCCATCTTCTACGTAACGGGAGCACACAGTAGGAAGAAGCACCGGAACAGGAAGGTAAGACTATTTTTTTTCATGTTTACCATGTGTTTTTATTATTGGATATGATATATGCTTTCTTATCTTTATCACGAAACACTTTGTTATTTTTTATGTTATTTATGATACAAATGTCCTTTTGTTATTCTATAATACACATTTTTTTATCAAACCTTGGCTATTTTGTGTTGATTTCCTTGACGAATGCCAGCATAATCCTTTGAAAAATCACCAAAAGCCTCATAATTGCATAAGAGGCGATGCGGAGGTCACATCCGGATCGGGGAAAGGGCCGGAGTGACAGGAAGGTAAGATTTCTTTTTTTTATGTCTAACATGTGCTTTTTAATGTATAGTTAATGCGTTTTTTATCACAGGTTTGGAATACTTTTTCGGCCTTCCTGTTTAAATGTGCTTTTTGTATTTTATAATATACGCTTTTTTTAATGGAATCTGTAAACATTGGCTATACTTGCGATCTCTAACAATTGCGAGCACAACCAAGGACATGCGCAGCCACCGTAAGGTAGGAGTCTGCTTTTTTTTGATTGTATGTGGTTTTATTAATGTGTGATAAGTGCGGTTTGTTTAAACATGGTTATTTACATTGTGGTGCACTTTAATGTGCCCCTCAACAACGCAAGCAGAGAACGAACAGGAGTGTACGTAAAGCAAGGTAAGAATATGTTTTATTATTGCAATGTGGCTACATATTTACGGGGAGGTTGCGATGCCGCTCACTAATGCGAGTTAAGAGCTCTTGTACTATAAAGCATGCATAAAACATGGAGAAGCGCATATAAAAAAGGTAATAATAAGTATCTATGTGCTGCATGTGCTTTTATTAAGATTTGATTAATGTATCATTTTGTCCTACTTGATAGAACATCAGCAGCACTACGCACACGGGAGCGGTGTTATCAATGTTATTTCTTTTGTTGTTTTTGCAAACATATAAGTATATAATTGTAAACCATGCCGTTAAAACATATTTTAACTCAGCATATTTGAAAGCGGAGCAGCAGTACTTTATATACGTTACAGTAACAGTATCCCTCAAAACAGAAAGTTTATTTTCAAGTTCTATTTTTTTTACTAACAGAAACAACGTGAAGCAAAATTGCATTAACAGCAACACTATCTATTCGACGCACACTTTGGCAGACAGATCGGGACGCAAGTCACACATACCTTCTAACTCAATTAACTCACGCCTCGACATCCCTTTCATCCTCACAAGGAGATTTCCGCAGAAAATTTACATACAGCTAGACGACAACATCCCATCTACATACATTTCCTTAACAACAAGTGTTGGATTCTTTTATTATTCCTCTAAACTAACAACCTTTTATTACCTTTGCGTGTACTTAAACAGAAAAAGCAAGCATTGAGAACATTTCTTCCGACGGAGCCATCCCCTATGCATCGAGAAAGCTGAAAATGGAACTACTTCTGTTACCAAAAAAACGGTGAGTTACCTATAACATTGCAATCAAAATAGACTTTCGTTTTTCCCGTATTAGCATTCCCTGTAACAAATTTCAAACTATCTTAAACATAATCTTAATTATAACATTTTGTAAAGCTTTATTTTGATCTTGTATGTATGCAACTATTTAAAGACAAAAGATTATTCCTTAATACTGTTTTCCATGAGCTGTACAATTACATGATGTTGCACAATACTTAGTTTGCGACACACACCCATAATTTGTGGCTGCTATATGTAATGTCCGACTTTTTGTTGACGATTTTGCCTTGTGAGAATTGTTTTTAGCTCTTAAGGCGTTTATAGTGTTGTCCACCTGGCTTTAAATATGTGCATCTGTTCTCACATTCATGTAAACAATTAACCAGCATCCCCCGGTTTCATAAATTGCAGACATATACATACTAATGTTATACTTGTCTAGTATTGCATAATTTAATATATTTTTTTTTAGTGGCGTTACCTACTACAATGAGGCACCAGGAAAGTACATGGGCAAAGCCACAAAAATGTTTTTCTTTTACTTTTTCTTACAAAGCGATTTCTACTACCTGCTGATCTCTCCTTCCACTGCTTTCCCAATTAATATATTAACTTTACATTATCCATTGTAAAAAAAAATATATCTATTATGCTATTGTAGCTTTCTATGTTATTTAAAGTATGTATAACTTTTTATGCGGCCACATACAATTTGTTTTACTAATTTATTGCGTTTAGTTGTACTTTTTGCTCGCTGATTCAGATTGCCAAAGGTGAGGGTCACAATTGTTTTGGGGGTTTACACAATTATACATCAAAACTTCCTAAACACAACCTTTTCAGATTACAAACTTATTGCTATGCGCTAACTCTCGTTGTATTGCCTTTTTAGGTCGTTAAACCTAAAAAAAAAAGTTCCTGTTGTTTTATTCGACCAAAGACATTCCTATCCATCCTAAAAGCTAGAAGCCTTATTACTTCGATTCACCCGAAACGGTAAGTTATTTATAACATTACAAAGTGAATATGTTTAAATTATTTTGCCACTTTAGCGCTTCTATAATGCACACTAAAACTTATTTAAAACATACACTTTTTTATATCGTTTTCTGCAAGCTACACAATGCACTCTTATAAAGTTACACAGCACTAATTGTTTAACGAACACACTTGCATACTTTTTAGATAATATAAGCTACTTGCTTTATTAAACGTATGTCATTTTGCTGTCACTTCCAAGAACCTTACAATGTATAAATATTGTACAGTCATTACTGGCTTTTTTAGTGTTTTCGTTCCTTCTGTAAGCACTGACATTACTGCCTTCTAATAATTTTAAAATTGGCAATCGGCACCATAAATAGGATTTATTTTACCCGCCGCTTAATTTGTCTATAGTTGCGTCTAGTAAAAGCAAATATGCTATGTCGGTATTATGTTTGATCGCTATTTTGAAATAGATGTATACCATAAGGAAATTTATAAACTTTGCTCTGAACTTGAATGTGGTTTCCCAATACTTTACATGTTGTATTAATTTCCTAACATACTTATGCTATTTTGCAAATATTTTACACAAACTTTTGTACTGCATGCCTCCAAATGGCATTATAGGGCGCTTTGTTTTATGCTCTGGTACAAAGGGTTCTTTTTTATTTCGCTAACTGCCCACATTGATGTCCATCAATAGCCAATGCTCACTTCTTAGTAATGGCAAGTTATAACATTGCGTTAGGCCTCAACACCCCCCCACCCAAAAAAAACCCACCCCCTGTCGTTTGTGTGTAAACTCTGGGTAAGGCAGCTTCTACGGAAGACGCACAGCCACAACTTATTTTTTAGCAGCTTTCTGCAGTCACTTCAAAGTATCTTATAACATAGAAATATTGTGGAGCCATTACTGAGTTTTTAGTGTGTTCTTACTTTTTTTAAGCACCAACATTACTGCCTTTTAAAATACCAAACGCTTTTCCTCTATCACTGCTCGAGAATATACGATGTCACAATCTGCAACTTTGTATGTCTTTTTTTAACGTATGTCTTTTTGTTGTCACTTCCAAGAACCTTACAGTGAATAAATATTGTGCAGTCATTACTGGCTTTTTTTAGTGTTTTCGTCCCTTCTGTAAGCACCAACATTACTGCCTTCTAATAATTTTAAAATTGACAATCAGCACCATAAATAGGATTTATTTTACCCGCCGCTTAATTTGTCTATGGTTGCGTCTAGTAAAAGCAAAAATGCTATATCGGTATTGTGTTTGATCGCTATTTTAAAATAGATGTATACCATAAGAAAATTACATACACTTTTCTCTGAACTTGATTGTGGTTCCCCAATATTTTACATGTTGTATTAATTTCATAATATACTTATGCTATGTTGCGGATATTTTAAACAAAATTTTGTACTACATGCTTCCAAATGCCATTATGGGGCGCTTTGTTTTATGCTCTAGTACAAAGGATTCGTTTTTATTTCACAAACTGCCCAAATGGATGTCCATCAATTGCCAATGCTCACTTCTAGGTAATGGCAAGTTATAACATTGCGTTAGGCCCCAACACCCCCCCCACCCCTCACACCCCACCCCTCACTGTGTGTAAACTCTGGGTTAGGCAGCTTCCACGGAAGACGCACAGCCACAACTTATTTTGTAGCACCTTTTTGCAGTCACTCCGAAGTATATTATAATATAGAAATAATATGGAGCCATTACTGAGATTTTAGTGTGTTCTTCCATTTTTTAAGCACCGACATTACTGCCTCTTACTAATTTTAAAATTGACAATTCGCGCCAGCAATAAGTTTGACCACATCACACACCTAATTTTTCTATACTAACGTCTCATGCAAACAAACATGATATATTGACTTGTGTTAAATTGCTTTTTAAAACAGATATATACCTTTAAACAAATACATAAATTGCTCTAAGCTTTATTGTACTTTATCAATACTTTACATGCTGTTTTAATTTTATAACATAGTTTTGTTATTTACAGAATATTTTTTAGAAAAATCATGTATTATACAATATCGAACCTTTTTATTACATTTGCTACATGCCTTTGTATGCCATTATATGGCGTTCGGTTTTATGCTCTAGTGCAGTCGGTTTTTTGCCCTACAAACTATAATAAACCGGAACATTAATGCACACCAATTCTACTGCTCGCTTGTTAGTACATACAGAAATTATAACATTGCGTTACGTCACAACCACCCCCCCCACCCTGTCGTGTTTGTGAACCTACGCTTAGGCAAATTACCCGCCAAAAGCACAGCCGCACATTATCACTTAACCCCCTGGATTTTGCACTTAAAGGGGCAAATTTCGCTGCAAAAAAGAAAAAAAAATGCGGCACAAAACCCAGGTGTTTTGGCAGTCGACAAACAATGCGTCCACCAAAAATAACAAACGCTTTTCCTCTTTCACTGCTGGAGAATATACGATGTCACAGTCTGCAACTTTGTATAGTCTCCAGCAGCTCCGGGCCTAACACTGAAGGGTGCCTGATGCCAAACAGAGCAGATTACCATAACAAAACTGCTCTTTTGGCATCAAACAGGGCAGGCCAGCATGTGTGAAAAACTACGAGCGGGTGGGGTTGTGAAAGAGAATGTTCAGGGGAGATAAAAAAACACACAAACAAAACCAGACGTGGGAGGTTAGGACCTAGCCTGCAGGGGGCAAACAAACTTGTCAAGTGGCAGGCTAATTGCTCAGGAGGGTTCTAGTTGCCTTTTAAAGGCAGCGGCAAGGCCGTTAAAGAACTTTGCTTTTTGCTAGTCTGCAGCTTTTTTTTTATCTTTACTGCCTCAATGGCAGCACAAAGCCAGTAAATAAGGTGAACGGCAGAATTTTTTCCAAAAGCATGTGTTGTGGTCATTTAGTAAAAAAAAAATATTTTTCAAAAGAAGCAATTACATCTTTTTTTTAAAATGCAAAATGTCTTTTTGCTGTTACTTCCAAAAACCTTACAGTGTATAAATATTGTTCAGTCATTACTGGCTTTTTTTTTTAGTGTTTTTGTCCCTTCTGTATGCACCGACTTTTCTGCCTTCTAATAATTTTAAAATTGACAATCAGCACCACAAATATGATTTATTTTACCCGCCGCTTAATTTGTCTATGGTTGCGTCTAGTAAAAGCAAAAATGCTATATCGGTATTGTGTTTGATCGCTATTTTAAAATAGATGTATACCATAAGAAAATTACATACACTTTTCTCTGAACTTGATTGTGGTTCCCCAATACTTTACATGTTGTATTAATTTCATAACATACTTATGCTATGTTGCGAATATTTTAAACAAAATTTTGTACTCCATGCTTCCAAATGCCATTATGGGGCGCTTTGTTTTATGCTCTAGTACAAAGGATTCGTTTTTATTTCACAAACTGCCCAAATCGATGTCCATCAATTGCCAATGCTCACTTCTAGTTAATGGCAAGTTATAACATTGCGTAAGGCCCCAACACCCCACCCCTCATCATGTGTGTAAACTCTGGGTTAGGCAGCTTCCACGGAACATGCACAGCCACAACTTATTTTGTAGCACCTTTTTGCAGTCACTTCGAAGTATATTATAATATAGAAATAATATGGAGCCATTACTGAGATTTTAGTGTGTTCTTGAATTTTTTAAGCACCAACATTACTGCCCTTTACTAATTTTAAAATAGACAATTTGCGCCAGCAATAAGTTTTACCACATCACACACCTATTTTGTCTATACTAACGTCTCGTGCAAACAAACATGATATATTGACTTGTGTTAAATTGCTTTTTTAAAACAGATATATACCTTTAAACAAATACATAAATTGCTCTAAGCTTTATTGTACTTTATCAATACTTTACATGCTGTTTAATTTTATAACATAGTTTTGTAATTTACTGAATATTTTTTAGAAAAATCATGTATTATACAATATAGAAGCTTTTTATTACATTTGCTACATGCCTTTGTATACCATTATATGGCGTTCGGTTTTATGCTCTAGTGCAGTTGTTTTTTTTCTACAAACTGCAATAAACCGGAACATTAATGCACACCAATTCTACTGCGCCCTTGTAGTACATACAGAAATTATAACATTGCATTACGTCACAACCACCCCCCCCACCCTGTCGTGTTTGTGAACCTACGCTTAGGCAAATTACCCGCCTAAAGCACAGCCGCACATTATCACTTAACCCCCAGGATTTCACACTTAAAGGGGCAAATTTCATGGCAAAAAAAAATACATGCGGCACAAAAGCCGGGTGTTTTGGAAGTCCACAAACAATGCGTTCACCAAAAATAACAAACGCTTTTCCTCTTTCACTGCTGGAGAATATACGAGGTCACAGTCTGCAACTTTGTATAGTCTCCAGCAGCTTGGGGCCTAACACCGAAGGGTGCCTGATACCAAACAGAGCAGATTTCCATAACAAACCTGCTCTTTTTGCATCAAACAGGGCAGGCCAGCATGTGTGAAAAACTACGGGCGGGTGGGGTTGTGAAAAAGAGTGTTCTGGGGAGATAAAAAAAACACAAACAATACCAGACGTGGGAGGTTAGGACTTAGCCTGCAGGGGGCAAACAAACTTGTCAAGTGGCAGGCTAATTTCTCAGGAGGGTTCTAGTTGCCTTTCAAAGGCAGCGGCAAGGCCGTTAAAGACCTTTGCTCTTTGCTAGTCTGCGGGTTTTTTTTTCTTTCTTTACTGCCTCAATGGCACCACAAAGCCAGTAAATAAGGTGAACGGCAGAATTTTTCCCAATAGCATGTGTTGCGGTCATTTTGTAAAAAAATGTGATTTTCCAAAAGGAACAATTGCATCTTTTTTAAAATGCAAAATCACAAAATCGTACAACAGTATAAATTACTAAATAATAACAATTTGCTATGATACCATTCCTTCTTACAAACGTGCAATCTTTATACTGCCACATGGTGGAAAATATACCCCCCACCCTTCCACCTTATACTATAAACTTCACTCTAGGTAAACATCTGCATTGCATCATACCAAGGAAACATAAACAAAATCCTTTAAAGAGAGTCATTTTCTATCTGCATTTCTCTTCTCTTTTGAAAACTTATAAACAGCAAAATTGTCCACGTGTCACCAGGACTTTAAGTTTAACTTTTATAAATAATATACACTAGCCAAGTTGCTGCTTATTTATAAATGCAATTAAAAACCCCCCAAAAAATGAATGGTTCTTACAGTAGTACAGTTGCATTACCATTTTCACTATAACAGCATCCAAGTACATACGCTGCTAATGTTTATTTATTTTGCCACCTTGTCACTCACTGTAATACATTACCACTTGGGTAAAACAAATTAATTTTTATGGATTTTTTGACAACTTACAATATCCATGGTCCCACATACTTACACAATACTTATAATTTATAACACAAATTTATTTTGATGGATTTTTGGGCAACTTACAGTATCCATGCTCCCACATACTTACACAGTACTTATAATTTATAACACACTCACGCATTTTTATGCTACTATAAGATACTTAACTCACAACACATCCATGTTTTCCCAACCATTCTTAAGTACTTTACAATATTTACTATTCAAGTATAAGCTTTCTCAATGATATACCCAAGCCAAAGTTGCTGCTTATTTATATTATGCAACTAATAACTATTAACAAATTTAATGATTGTTACACAACTAACAGTTACATTACAAATTTGATCATAACAGCGTCAAAATATATATGATGCTAATGTTTTAATTATTTTGCACCTCATCATTCACTATTATATATTACCTTACTTAGGTAAAACATACTATTTTTTATAACTTTTCCTGCACCATACAATATGCATGCTCCCACATACTTAGGCATTACTTACAATTTATAACACACACATACTTTTTAGCTACTATAAGCAAGTTAACTAACAAACAATCCATGTTTTTCCAGCCATTCCAAAGTGCTTTACAATATTTATACTATTATATTGTATCGTGAGAGCTTTACATGGGTGGGGTCTCATCAGTAATTAGCATTAACATTGTATTACAAGGAAACATGCACAAGTGCGCCTATAGGCCTCTGTTTTGTACTTTGATTGTTACAGTAGTACCAGTTGCATTACGATTTTCACATAACAGCATCAAAGTACATACAATGTTAATGTTTAATTCTTTTGCCACCTTATCGCTCACTAATATACATTCATACTTGGGTTAACTTGTACTATTTTTTATGATTTTTCTTACAAATACAGTATGCATGCTCCCACATACTTTACAAAATACTTATAAATTATTACACACACATACTTTTTAGCTACTATAAACTAGTTAACTAACAAGACATCTGTGTGTTTTTCCAGCCATTCCTTAGTACTTTACAATATTTATACTATTACATTGCATAATCAGAGATGTACGTGGGCTGGGTCTCACTAGTAATTAGCAATCACATTGTATTACAAGGAAACATGCAAACATGCGTGTATAGATCTTTGTTTTGTACTTTGACACAGGCAATCTTGTTTTTATTCAAAACTGCAGTACAGCAAGCACAAAATGTCCACGTGCTGTCAATGCTCACATCTTAATCATACAGTAGTTAGTTATTGCATCACGTTATGCACACCCCCCTCTCGTATAAGTCAGCAGCTTCTCAGGCACACACACAGCCACTCACCAAACTTAGCTTGTTTTTCAAACACCATTTACTATCTTTTGTACTTTGTTCTTCTCCCATTACTTCTTACAGCTTGTGCACTATTTATTATGTAACTTCTTTTTAACTTTTGCATTTAAGTTTCTGCCCAGAAACTCCCAGGGAAAAAAATTTAAAGACACTAACACCCTGAGCTACCTTTACCTTACACCTCATCACTACCAACGTTCACAGTCACTGCGTGAATTGTGTCTTTCTCTCAGTTGTATTGTCTCCCCCCTTTCTAAAGCTCCACCCTGTGCACGGCTATGCCAGGGTGTTTTGTAAGCAGCCCTATAATGAAGCATGTCACACCTGTGTTAGTGAGAGCAGTATTAGCACACACAACACATGGCAACAAACACCACTACACACTGTGCCAATGTTCACATCTCAGTAATACAGTAGTTATTGCATCACATCATGCACATCTCCTCTCGTATAAGTCAGCAGCTTCTCAGGCACACACACAGCCACTCACCAAACTTAGCTTGCTTTTCAAACACCATTTACTTTATTTTGTACTTTGTTCTTCTCCCATCACTTCTTACAGCACATGCAATATTTATTATGCAACTTCTTTTTAACTTTGAATTTGTTAAGTTTCTGCCCAGAAAGTCCAAGAAAAAGTTTTAGGCACAGTAACACCCTAAGGTAGCTTTACCTTACACCTCATTACTACCGACATTCCCAGTCACTGTGCCAATTGTGTCTTTCTCTTAGCTGTATTGTCTCCCCCCTCCTTATTGCTCCACTCTGGGCGCGGCTATGCCAGGGAGTTTTGTAAGCAGCCCTATGATGAAGCATGTCACACCTGTGTGAGTGAGGGCAGTATTAGCACACACAGTACATGCCGTCAAACACCACTACACGCCGTACCAATGTTCACATCTCAATAATACAGTAGTTATTGCATCACATTATGCACGCCCCCGTGTAACTCAGCAACTTCCCAGACACACACACAGCCACTCACCAAACTTAGCTTGTTTTTCAAACACCATTTACTTTCTTTTGTACTTTGTTTTTCTCCCATCACTTCTTAGAGCACATGCAATATTTTATATGCAACTTCTTTTTAACTTTTGCATTGTTTAGTTTCCTGTCCAGAAAGTCCAAGGAAATTTTTTTGGGCTTGCTACCACATGAGTTAGCTTTACCTCACACCTCATCGCTACCGACGTTCCCATTCACTGTGTCAATTGTGTCTTTCTCTCAGTTGTATAGTCTCCCCCCCTCACTATTGCTCCAAACTGTGCACGGCTACACCAGAGTGTTTTGTAAGCAACCCTATGATTAAGCATGTCACACCTGTGTGAATGAAGGCAATATTAGCACATACAGCACGTCATCAAACACCACTACATACTGTGCCAATGTTCATATCTCAGTAATACAGTTGTTATTGCATCACATTATGCACCCCCCCTCCTCTCGTAAAAGTCAGCAGCTTCTCAGGCACACACACAGCCACTCACCAAACTTACCTTGCTTTTCAAACACCTTTTATTTTCTTTTGTACTTTGTTCTTCTCCTATCACTTCTTACAGCACGTGCAATATTTATTATGCAACTTCTTTTTAACTTTTGTTTGTTAAGTTTCTGCCCAGAAAGTCAGAGAAAAAGTTTTAGGCACACTAACACCCTGAGGTAGCTTTACCTTACACCTCATTACTACCGACATTCCCAATCACTGTGCCAATTGTGTCTTTCTCTTAGCTATATTGTCTCCCCCCTCCCTATTGCTCCACTCTGTGCGCGGCTATGCCAGGGTGTTTTGTAAGCAGCCCTATGATGAAGCATGTCACACCTTCACGGGGGGGTGCATAATGTGATGCAATAACAACTGTATTACTGAGATATGAACATTGGCACAGTATGTAGTGGTGTTTGATGACGTGCTGTATGTGCTAATATTGAGTGAGGGCAGTATTAGCACACACAGTACATGCCGTCAAACACCACTACACGCCATACCAATGTTCACATCTCAATAATACATTCGTTATTGCATCACATTATGCACCCCCCCGTGTAACTCAGCAACTTCCCAGACACACACACAGCCACTCACCAAACTTAGGGGTCCATTACGATGACTGGCGGATGCACCTCCGCGATGCTGGCGGTGGGAGAAAACGCTGTTTTCCGCCCGTGAGCAGCGGTGCACCCGTCCGCCATATTACAATGGCCAAACACAGCCCATTATCCGTCCGCCGCGGTGCTACGTGCACCGCCATCAAAACGTGCCTGCCACCGCGGCGGAGACAACCAATCGAGAGCCACCGCCGTGCGGGATGACGTCCCTCCCTCCGTACAAATTAGGATGCGCGAAACAGCCAGGCCCACCGCAGCGGAGAAACCGGCAATTCTGAGCATACAGAAGCACCATAGCGGAGCGCCAAATCGATACCTGGAGCCAACCACCATGGACCCTGCACTACACGTCTTCCCGGTGCTGTACATGATACACCTATAGCAAGCCATGGACCGTCGCGGACGCCGACGCAGGTACGCCATCACACAACTCCGATAACAAACACAACCCACAAATCCATGTCTGATGTAAGGTGCATGCCCCCACCAGACACCCTTGTGGGGACAGGAACACAACCACAGGTGTAGCCACACATGTCCAACCTGCCACAAGGCCACCCCTCCACACCCAGGCCACCATGTCCGCGACCCTGAAATAATGCCCAGTTCACGTGACCGCAGCGGTGAATCCGCGAGAAAAAATGCACACAATGTAGTAGGCTGGGCCAGCGCTAGGCAGGGGCAGTGCCCAAAGTACACAGGGCAACACCTCCACACTCCACACACTAGGCCCACCCACACCATGAAGGGACATGCCACGTGATCTCCCTGTGCCCCCACATGCCCAAAAAGCAGCCAGGGGAACACACACATTGCACCACACAACAAACAACTAGGGAGACAGCCTCATCAGGTGTGGCTGCAGAGTAACACACAGCGTACAAGCACTGGGCCAGGGGAACACACACACCACAACAACACCACACTCATGGCAAGTAAACTGAGTCCAAGCACAAATTAAACACACACAGACAATGAACAAACACACCAATGGACACACAGCCTGCCAAGTCACACAGATATACCCCACACTGACACACAGCAACAAACACAGACCACATGCCAACAGCAATGTAGGACAACAAATAGGCAACTCAAAGTGAGGTGCACACAAATGGAATGCAAGGAGCTGAACACCAAAAATGTGTACATCACATGCAAGGGAAGGAACACATTACATCCACCCCCGCCCAAAAATCCACACATGGCAGTCACAGTGAGTGAAGTCAAACCACAGTCACCTCACTGCAACAACTCAGGGAGACTGCAAGGCAACCCATGAATAGGCACAGGGATGAAAGGAAGGGTATGAATTCCAACCCTGACCAGCCACACATCTGAATCCATATACATCACAGGAGTATGTCAGCAGCACAACACACAGGGGCCATTGCAACACTTCATGACAGTCAAACACAAGTATGAACCTTCACACAACCCCCACACCCATCACACCAGCAGCACACAACACCAGTGACAAACACACAGAAGCTTGCCAATAATATCCATTCAAGACACTGACAATCAAACACACCCCCTGGGTGGTATCCACAAACATCACACACACACACAGGTATGGCAGTACCACTGTACGCACAAAAACAACAGTCAAACACAGAACACAATCAAAACACACACGGTTCACTGACAGAATATCGAACAAAAAATATCGTGTGGACAGAATATCGTGTCCAAAATATCGAGGACAAGAATATCGAGTAGGTAAGTGCAAATAGATAGGTATAAATTTACTATTCTTAACTCCAGATCTACGTACCTTGAAGATATATATCGTCAAAGTACATATATGTGGAGTTATATATAGTAAAACTTTACTTACCCATAAGCAATGACCTTTACGATATTCTTGTCCTCGATATTTTTGACACGATATTGTGTCCGACGATATTTGTGCTTTCGATATTTTGTCCACCCACCAACACACACACAGAACTACTACAACAACAGACAAGACCTGTGCATCTAAACAGTACAAATCCAATGGGAGCACAGACACAACAGGAGTACACAACCACATCAGTCATGAAAAACGCACAGACAACATACCACAACACATATAAGAAGTGCATCCACTAAAAACAATAATGGAGAACAAAAGGCAGAAATGGGCCCACATTGACACATAGACAGACATACCACAACACCCATCCGCTCAAAATGGTGTCACAGTGTACCACATGTCTGCACATGAACAACCATGACCATATACACATCAAATGTGAGAGGAGAAAACACCAAGGATGCACATAAAACAAGCACGGCAACCACAATAGACCTCAGTCCATGTGACAGACACACAAGTAAGGCACACCACAATGGCAACACACCTGAATCAAACACAACAACACACACACACACTGACAGGAAAATAGAACACCACACACAGAGCAACTGTCAACTGCATGACACAACACAACACAAACACTGCACACAGCCACATCAGTCACAACACATGCACAGGCAAAGATATCAACATGCTACAACAGCCAAACATCAGGGGGTGCACAACAGGCAAGGACAAGGCAACATCAACTCACAGCACTGCATGCACACCAAGCCTGTGTGTGCACAACACACATACCAGTTACAAACAGAGATGAGTGACACACCATGAACACACACAACAACAATCTAAACATCACACACAACAACACACCCAGGAAGTCAATCAGTCCCCAGCAAACACACAAACTACCAAGCCAACACACAAACTACCAAGCCAACACACACAGATGCAGAAGTCTGGAACACAAAAGTTGAAACAACATGATCAGAGGAAACAAGACATTGGCAATGTTGAAGTGGAAAATAGAGCATGTGTCACAGTAAACAATACCCACGCAGTAACCCTTTATTTAGCAAGGACACTGACAAGGCAGACAACAGGAGTAAATATCTTCTTTTTATTTACATTTCACACAGTCATGCAGCAAAAGTCAGACAAGAGCAAGGCCAGTGGCCAGGACACAGTGCAGGTGAGGTACATGAGAAGCTGCACAGGCAAGTCTAGGACATCAGTCGACAACAAGGCCAGTGGCCACTGTAAAAGTAGAGGTGAGGTACATTAGAAGCCTCACAGGCAAGGGGCAAACAGCAGTGAACAGCAAGGCCAGTGGCCACTCCAAAGTGCAGGTGAGGTACATGAGAAGCTGCACAGGCAAGGGGCAAACAGCAGTGAACAGCAAGGCCAGTGGCCACTCCAAAGTGCAGAGTGAGTACATGACATCCAGCACTGGGAATGTGTGGTACAGTACCCTGCCATGGTCAGCAACACACTCAGGGCGTCAAAAATGGGCAGTCCATGGTACCACTGTGGGAGAGACATGTGTGTGAGGGTGACCAACACTCAGACTTGGCTGGCAGTATGACTGGGAGGTGGCTGTCTGTCGGGGCCAGTTGGGGTACTGGCTCGGGAGAGAGAGGCCCAGCTGGGGTAGAGCCATCAGTGTTCTGGGAAGCCTGAGGGCTGCTAGGTCCAGGTGTGGTAGAGCCAGCAGTGGTTTGGGAAGCCGGAGGGCTGCTAGGACCAGGTGGGGTGGTGGCACGTGGAGGTGGACTCATGCTTGCACGAGACCCAGTGTGTGTGGGAGAAGTTGGAGTGGTTCCCTTCCGCTTCTTGGGGATTTGATATGGCTTCCCTGTCCTGGGATTAATGCCAAGTGGGGTGTATACAACAGGCACACTCGTCACAAAAGCTGGCTCATGTGCAGATGCTGGTCCCCGCTCTGGGGACGTGCTGGATTCTTTGGGACGCTTGGCCCCGGATTGCCTCTGCCCCTGCATCACCTGTTTACCCGGTGTACCCCCTACAGTGGCCTCCTTCCCCTGCTTCACAGGGCTCTGGATGGGAGTAGATGTTGTGGGTGAACTTGCCTTGGAGCTCTTCTTACGTGTACCCTTAGCAGGCACCTGTTTGTCACTGGGCACGGAAAATGTGCGCTTGTCTCTGCGAGACACTTTTGGGACAGGTGAGTCCTTGGCTGGGGATGCCTCTGAGGCATGTGAGCCTGAGGCCTGCTCCTTGCCATCCTTGCCCTGGGTGTGGCCTGAAGTGCTTTTGCCTCTGCGCTCTGGTGTGGGTTTACCTTTCAGTGGGGATGGTGTCTGTGGCCTGGACTGCTTGGGCTGCTGCTGCTGTGTGCTGTGTGTGCTGTATCTGTCCCTTGATGTCTAGGGTGTGTGGTCACTATCATCAGATGCGGCCACTGGCAGGGTGGTGGGCCTAGGGACTGGAGCTGGACTATGGGATTGGGCAAGTTGAATGGCTGCTGTCACTGCAGAGGAGAGAGACTGTACAGTCTGGTGTAGCCCACCCACGTCGGAATGAACGCTCTCCATGTAAGCCACCACCTGTGCCAATTTTTTGTCATGGCCCAGGAAGGCATTGAGGAGAGCTGTCTGACCCACACACAGCTGGCGCAAAAGCTCCACAGACTCAGCACTGATGGCAACAGGGGGGACAGGGGCAGCGGTGCCTGGGGTGAAGGACACTCTTCCCTTTTTCGTGGTGCGAACACGGGCAGCAACAGTGGGAGTAGCAGGGAGGGTGGGCACTGAACGATGTGTGGTGGACGAGGAGGCAGAGTCCCCGTTTCCCTCGGCAGAAAACATAGAAGCGTCACCGCCGTCGTCGGATGACGTAGAGGTCTGCGTCTCTGGCTGTGAGTCCTCTAGAAGACTACGGTCCCCCTCTGATGCGCTGGTGACATCCGTGTCACTATGCTGGTGTGCAGCAGTTGTGCTTGATGCCTCACCACTGGTGTCCGTCCCCTGTCCTTCCATGCCCATGTGAGATGCTGCATGAGAGAGATAGAGGTCGGATCAGTACATTTGCATCAAGATTACAAATATCTGCAAGGGAAGCATCACTAATGATGAACATTCATCCATGTTGGACAACACCATGGGCAGTAACACTGTGCAACCTCAATCCAAACATCGAAATTACCGTGGCATAATGCAAACATGGCATAATTCACCCATGTGATGGACACACAGCCAATTAGCCTGTTGGTGGCTTCAGCTAACCCAACACACATATCCCTCTGTGCACACCTAAGGCCCTGAGGGGTAAAAGATTCTGATCACAACATGTTGCCACTGTCACATCTTGAGCCAGCAGAAGTGTCCAACACAGAGACAGACTCAAACATATCCGCACACAATGGCCATGAGCACATGCCATCCACCATGTCGTATCTTGGGGCACAACTACAGTTGCACATTGTTGTTAGATGTGTAGCCAGCACCAATCTGACATCAGGCAATGCACACATTGGTGATGGCACACTCAGATCATGCACTCTGCTTGACCCTGACATGGGATGTCCGTGACGACACCAATGAAGATGATACCAGAAGGCCACAACTACAAATATGAACTCAAGGGCCATTACACCAATGACATGGGAAGGTACATGTTGGGGGAATGCATGACTACTGCACCCAACACCGCGGCCACTTACACGCCATTGCATCACACTAGCAACATCACAGCTCTGCACTGGCCCAGGCTTGGAGCATATGCAGCCAAACAACACCCAAAGTCACACTCACAGAATACTCACCACCAGCTTGCTGCTGATGCCCCTTCAGACGTGCATCCAGTTCAGGCTGCGTCACAGCTAAAATGCGTGCCATTAGTGGTGTCATGCTGCGCCGCGCCAACCTGCCGGACCGAGGGATCAGCCCCAGTGTCATCTCGGCCACGTTCCTGCTCAGCCGGCAGATGTCATCCCACCTCTTGTGACAGTGGGAGCGACGTCGTTTGGAGACACCCAGTGCACGCACCTTGCATGCAATGGCCCTCCACACGGCCTTGCGCTGGTTGACTTTGAGCTGCAGACATGGGAGAAAAGAGGGTGCAATAATCAGTGTAACCTACCACCATTTCACAGTGCAGGAGCATGACACAGACTCATACCAACTTCAGCCATAACTTCAGCAGAGACAACAAATCTGCGACAATCAAACATCATCATGTGTGAAATACACATTAATGCATGCAGGTATGAGGGTGGATGCAGTACATGCCTATCTCAAAGCCATGCAGGATGCCAGCAGAGAGCAAAATGTGTATGCTGACCACATCTACTGCAAGTTTCTGGGAATACCAAGACATGCAGGACATTACTACATATGTCACTGTGAATACTCACTGTGCCCAACACTGCGCAGCCCTCAAAGCACTTTCCCTTAAACTGCCACACTGTGTCATGGATGTCACATTGAGGGACATGACCTCATAAACGCAAACCCTCATCACAAGGCCTGTCGTTTGCAATCTACACCTCTGCAATGGCTCATTGACGGAGAGTCAAGAGGAAAAGCACAGATTTGACACTCTGTACATTCAGTGTTGTGTCACTAACTGATTGGGCAGTTAATGTGCAGGCCAGTTGGGGTCACACAGAGGTCCAACATAGGGCATCTCATCTTTTACATGGAGGGACTATTTGGAAACACAAACAGTGCCAACACATGCGAGTATGTGCACATGCTGGTGGTGATGGAAGGGTCTGGGCACAAGAATGTTGGAATGTACAGTGTCATAGGTGATTGAGCAACAAGAGTGTCACCCTGGGTGACTGAGGTCCTGAGCATAGTGCAGAACTAGAGATGAGGCACATATTGAGTCAGAAACAATGCCCTCACTACCCTCTGGACAACGACACTAGCTAAGGCCACAGATGGGCCTGTGAAGGACATCAGGGACACACAAAGACATTCAGACTGAAAATCACTGTCCTGACTCCTGAATTGAAAAGGTGCAGCCACACTGTATGTCTGACAAGACATCACATTTCCCTCACATCTGGATGTGCAGGCAGGCAAACGTGTGGAATAGGCTAAACACACCTTCCCCCTGGAAACAGCATGCTAGGCAGTGCATGACCCAACCCCACACTCTCACGCACATACTGCAGCAGATCAACTTCATGTGTGCCCCCCGTACACTCTCACTCACACCCTGAGATACTTACCACGACATTTGGCGCACCATATAGCCTTGGATACTGGGTGAGCACCTCGTCCACAAGGACCTCCAGTTCCTCGGGGTGAAGGGAGTGGCACGGATCTTCTCAGTCCTCGCCATCACTGTGGGTAGGAGACAGCAGCAGCGGCAGTTGGTGGTGAGGGGTGTCAGGCAGCAGTCCCTGGAGGCAGCAGCAGGTGAGGGGTCTCAGGCAGCAGTCCCTGGAGGCAGCAGCAGGAGAGGGGTGTCAGGCAGCAGTCCCTGGAGGCAGCAGCAGGTGAGCGGTCTCAGGCAGCAGTCCCTGGAGGCAGCAGCAGGTGAGGGGTGTCAGGCAGCAGTCCCTGGAGGCAGCAGCAGGTGAGGGGTCTCAGGCAGCAGTCCCTGGAGGCAGCAGCAGGTATGGGGTCTCAGGCAGCAGTCCCTGGAGGCAGCAGCAGGTGAGGGCTCTCAGGCAGCAGGCTCAGTGAGCTGTGGCAATGTGTGGCTCCCTCACACACATATATAGCTCCCAGGGCTCGTGTCTGTGGTTCTAAGCTGCTGCAATTGGTGTTCCAGGTCTGCCTCATTCAAATCCATCCAATGACCGCCTCCGCGGTGGCGGAGCACGCCTACCGTGATTTTCAAACTTGCATCAGGCAACCGCGATTGCGCTTCCCGTTGGCTGGCAGGGCGTGGTCCATGGCGGTGACACACCGCAGGGGACAGGCGTGCGGTACCGCGGTGGTGCATCTTTCAAGTGCATCCAATGACCGGCCCAGCGGTGGCGGAGCACGCCTACCGTGATTTTCAAACTTGCATCAGGCAACCGCGATTGCGCTTCCCATTGGCTGGCAGGGCATGGTCCATGGCGGTGACACACCGCAGGGGACAGGCGTGCGGAACCGCGGTGGTGCATCTTTCAAGTGCATCCAATGACCGGCCCCGCGGTGGCGGAGCACGCCTACCGCGATTTTCAAACTTGCATCAGGCAACCGCGATTGCACTTCCCATTGGCTGGAAGGGCATGGTTCATGGCGGTGACACACCGCAGGTGCCAGGCGGTAGCTACCGCGCTTCCAGGCACATGCATTGCTATGAGTGACCGGGATCTGGGTGTCGGAGCATGCCAACCGCCATTAGACATGTGCATATGCCTATCAATCCCGCTATGGTGTCTTGGGCCATGGCGGTGGCGCAGCGGCCAGGGCGACTGACTCCGGAACCCGGGGGCTCACGGTTCGATCCCCGGTGCTGGCGGCAGATCAGCCCAGCACCATGCGACTCTGGGCAATAGCTTGCTTAATCTTCCCGACGGCCCCCAGCGCCTTGACACCTTCGGGTAATTGTTCGCGCTTTACAAATACTGGACATTTACATTTACATCGCTGGTGGCAGGCGGTGGCTACCGCGATTCCGGGCACATGCATTGCTATGAGTGACCGGGATCTGGGTGTCGGAGCATGCCAACCGCCATTAGACATGTGCATATGCCTATCAATCCCACTATGGTGTCTTGGGCCATGGCGGTGACACACCGCTGGTGGCAGGCGGTAGCTACGGCGAGGGTGCAGCATGACATTGTTGACTATGGGCGTGACAGTGTTGTTTGAGCACGTTTAAGGCACCAATGGACGCATCGTGCTGTGTCAATGTAATGGGTCATATCTGTACTTCGAACAGAGGTCACTTACAAAATATCATGGCACTTGATGGAATTCAAATGGGCTATAGTAAGTAATGACAGCCTAAACTTCATATCTAACACCAAATGCCACACTGAAAGTACTAATGGGGCACATTACTCCTACACAATTTCATATGTGAGCCCACATTTACACACATTTTCATATCTCATTCCCAAAGTTATCCCCAATTTCATATCTGACCCCCAAATTTTGCCCCAATTTCATATCTGATCCCAATATTTACACACATGTCCATGTCTCACACAATATGTCACTATACAGTACATGATTGTACAAACATTTCAGCATTATTATCATGACTCACCACATGTGTCACAGTGTTGTCTGTTTGGTATCACCTGTTACTGCCTTCATGTAATGTTATTGTTCGCAGTAGCAAATCCTACAGTATATGTCCACATGGACATGTGTGTGCTCTACATACTCAAGGATGTTAATTACATCACTGGCACACTTGGCATTCTGTACATCCTTATCATTTTTCACTTGTATCCCTGCCTATGGGTATGTTTTGTCTCCTTATCTGCCAAATGTCATCACCATTACTTGTGACATTGTGTCTGGTATGTGCTCATGTTGTTCGGCCTGTCATATGTGATTTTGTTACATGTATATTTCCACAGTTGTGAGTATGTTGATAGTGGATTTGATGTGTGTGGTGTGTTACGTTGGTACCCACCAAGGACAGGTGCATTGACCTTGTCCACATGAAGAATGTTGGCTTGGTGAGGGACTGTAGCCAAATGTGGGGCTGGTGCTCACTGACTGTTAAGTTTGACATGGCATCTGTGACCAGTGGAAGGTGACCCACAATTGGCCTGGACAGTTCAGCATTGCGTGTGCTTTCATGTGCAGTAAGTGTTTGCAGTTTTGGCAGGGCGCACAATTAGGGACACGTGTGCAGTGATATTGAACTGACACGTGTGGATAAGCCTGCTATGGTGTGGTAGCCTTTCGGGGGCACAAGCTGGTCCTGCGCTGTATGGGTGAACTGATGGTGCTGTGGACTCAAGCTAATGATGGCATCCAAGACAGGTGAGATATACCTTGATAGGGCTGGCTGTGGAACCCATCTAACTCAGACTTTTGTGGTTCTAATGGTACCAGAGGCCAACAAGTGATGCACAGCCAGCATCTTTGTCTGCAGAGGAATGTTGAGAGTCCGCCTTGTTGTTCCTGACAGGCTGTGTGGCATGTGGCTCAGGATGCTTTTGATAGTAGTCCTTTGGTACCTGTGTCGTGCGATGACATCCCCTGTTGTTATGTGCATGAGGCTGTTGTGTCTTCGGTATTTACTCAGTATGTTCATGCGCTGACTTTTAGGTGTAGTGGTGTGGCTTTGTCCGGGTGGTGGTGTCGGTTGTTTCTGTGTCACTGTTGTGTGTTCAAGCAGCTGGAGTGTTAGCTCCATGGCAAATGTACTTCAGTTGTGTGTCTGGGCAGTGCTAGCTTCATACTGCATGTCATAGTGCAACTTTAGTGCAGATTGTCGTTTGTCTACAGACCTTTTGGATCACGTACCTTATGCACTTTTTGTGTGCCACATTGACAATATGTGTGCCTGCTGATGATATTGAGCAGTTGTGTTGTTGTGTCTTGATTCACTGCAAGACTGCATATGCATATGCTGTTCATTATTAGTCATTGACTGACTTTGAATTGTGTGTAACAGCATGTATGGCATGTCTACTGATGACAGTGGATATTGGCACAGGCTTGGGAATATGTCTGTGAGTGTCTCTAGACTTGTGTGGATTAGCATTGGCTCACACTCCATGCTGAATCCTTCAGAACTGGATGAATTGTGTAGTTCATGTGTCCCCTGTCATGTTTGCACAAGAATGTGTGGCACGTACAGCAGACATTTCGAAGCCAGCAGTGTTTCTGTTTCACACATGTCCTGTATCATTTACTGCCCGTGCTGTTTGCACCAGATTCTGGAATGTGACTATTACCATTCACAGACACAGTTTCCATGTTTGTTGTTCTCACAGTGGTAATACTGAAGAACTGTAGTACAATGTGATCTGTATGTGTCACGACTATTCACTTGCACTGTATGTTGCATTGTGATGCCAGTCAATGTTTGCGCTGTGTGAATCAGAAGCTACGGAGTTGTGCACAACTCATGGTCTGTTGCAATGACGTGTCCCCTTTCATCTCACCTAGAAGGCGACCTAATGTGTATCGTCCTGTCACCCTGCTGGCTAACATTGAGGATGATGACGTGATACGCAGATTCCATCTGGACCGCACGAACATCCAAGACCTGTTGGATCCTCACCTGCGGGCTGGCAGGACATACCCAACAGCATTGACAACCGAAACCAAGGTGATGGTGGCACTGCATTTCCTGGCTAGTGGGTCATTCCAGGAGACAGTGGGCATTGCAGGGGGGATGTCTCAGCCCACCTTCCGCATGGTGCTAAGGGATTTCCTGTTGGCCATGATGCGATACAAGGACCAATACATCAGTTTTCCAAGGCGTGCGGCTTTGGCGGATGTAAAGGCGGATTTTTATGCCCTTGGCCACATCCCGAATGTTGTAGGTGCTATTGACTGCACACATGTTGGCCTGGTTCCACCACAGGCACGGGAACACATCTATCGGAATCGTAAACATTCCCATTCCATCAATGTGCAGGTGGTGTGCCAGGCCGATATGATCATATCGCATGTATGTGCCAAGTTTCCGGGCTCTGCACATGATTCATACATCCTGCACAACAGCATTGTGCCCCAGCTGATGGCCAATCTACTTCCGGAGCGGGCATGGATTGTGGGTGAGTAGGCAGAGTCAAGTTGTGTGCTGTGTGTGCCATGCTGTCCTCTGCCCCAGTTGTATTACTGAATCGTTATGTTTATTTCACACCTAGGTGACTCTGCATATCCCAACAGACCGTGGTTGCTGAGCCCACTACGCAATCCTAGGACACCGTCTGACGTCCGCTACAACAATGCCCAGGGTAGAACACGTCGGGTGGTGGAGCGAACCTTTGGTCTCCTAAAATCGAGATTTCGCTGCCTGGACCGGACCGGAGGGGCACTCATGTACTCACCGAAAAGGTGTGTCAGATAGTGGTAGCATGCTGCATGCTGCACAACTTGGCCTTACGGAAAGGAATACCCATGATCCTGGACGATGATGACCAGCCAGGGCCCCCCTGCGATCCCACAAATGTCCAGTGACGAGGATAGTGGTGAGGAGGAAGGTGTCGACCAGTGTCAGCAGCTCATCAACCGCTACTTCACTTGAAGGTGGGTGACGATGTACAACTGGTCCACTGTCTGTTGATGTAGTTGTTTGGGTGGAGGTCTATGTGATCTTTGTGAGTGCATCCTGTTGTTGACTCAGTGCTGGCTGCCTATGTGTTGGATACAGGGTATGTAGGAACTGCTACAGGATTTCTATGTTGGTACTGTTGCACATTGTTATGTGTGCATATTGTTGTACAGTGAGGACATATGTTGTGTGATGGCTGTGATGCCACCACCTGACTAGTGACTTTTGTTCTGTTGTCTTTTGCTCGGTCCCTTCTCCCTCCCCTTGCCTACAGAGGATCCATGCTCCTGTGACATTGTAACCATGGTAAACATTGCACATACTGTGATAAACATGGAGCAGACTCAACCACCTTTTTGCGTTTTTGTAGTTTATTTGCAATGGGTATCTGTGAGAGGGAAGTGGATATTTACATAAGTGTGAATGGTGAATCTATGAGTTGGCAGTGATGGTAGATGAGACAATCAAGTAGGCACCACATTGATGTGGTGACACAGTCCAACAGACGGATGCCATTTCCATGGCAGTTTGGGTAAGGACAGTGTTCCAAGTCAATGGCAGGGTGAAGAGTGTTGCCATCATGGCTGGCTCCTTGACTGGCGTTTGGCAGGTGCTTTGCCATGGGTGAGTCCCAAGTTTTTCTTTGGACGGCCCCTCCTTCTTTTGGCAGGGGGGGCATCGTCTGCTAGGCCACTGGGGTCTGAGGAGTCACCCCTCTCCGTGCCCGCAGGGGTGGATGATGAACTGTCATGCAGGACAACAGGGGGAGGTGGAGGTGTGTGATGTGGCACTGGCCTATCCCTCAGTACCGCCACTAACTGGCCCATGAGGGCCACAATTTGTCCCATACGGTTGTCCATGGACCTCAGCAGACGTTGGAGCTCCAGGGCATCTTCGTGGGCCTGGCCCATTTGTGCCTGTGTTCGTTCATAGGCACCCACGACTCTGGTGATGTTAGCCAGGGCTTCGGTCACAGTGTCTGGTGTTGGTGGAGTCCCACTTGTCCTCCCACCTGCCCTGCTATCACTGGCCTGTTGCCTCACCACTCTAGCCACACGCCTGCCCTCCACAGTTGTTGGTGTTGGCTGGGCATCCTCTGTGGCTGGGCGAATGTTGCAGGCAAAGGTGGTAGTGGTGGTGGTGGTGGTGGTGGTGGTGGCGGCACAGGTCGTTCCAGCAGGGGTCAGCATTGTTGTTGTTGCTGATGGTGGGGGGGCAGTGGGGTCATGTGACCGGTTGCGCCCTGGCACACCAGATGGGCCGGCTTGGAGCTCCTCATCCTAAGAATCCAGGGACTCCACATCCGAGTGTCCATGTTCCGGGGGAGGAGACTGGCTCTGCAAGTTGAGGTTGTTGTCCTCTGTAGTCAGTTGTTGGTCACCTGTGGAACAGAGGGTACATGGTCATTGACTTACAGCCATATGGCTTGCTGTGTTTGATGTCTCTTATTTACATGTTATGCAACACACAGTTACGTATTTCATGAGTTGAATGTCTGCACAGTGTTGTTCGTCATGACATGATGTGGAGGTACATACATCTTGTTCCATGGCGTGACAAGTCATTGGATGCCATGGCCAACTTGACACTCTTTGTATGGGACTGATGAGTTGTCATCTGACAACTGCCTGCCATGCAACTTGATGTGATGCATCAAGGATGATTACTCTTCCCGACAGATGTTACATATGCACATGTACTAGACATTGTCACATTGTTATCTCATGCATACCTTTGTAATGTTCTGTGCTTGTATTTATTTGCTCGACAGACCATGCCTTTTTATTGTTACTAGGGTCCTTCATGCTCAGCAGCCATGGAATTTGCACATGTCATTCTGTGCAGGGCATATTTGGACCCTGATTTGCTTACACATGGTTTTAGTTGAGTCACAGTTCTGTTTCTGTCACAGTTACATACGCTTCGCTGTCTGCATTATATCAAATGGTATGTAATTGGGGTGTATTTTGTTGTGAGGTGTGGCATTGTGTTTGCATTAGCTCAATGCTTTCGTTGAAGAATGGTGGGGTGCATGCACTGGCTGATTACCTGTGCAGTTGGCATCTTTTGGGTGGACTGTCTACCACATGGTTCTGGGTGGGAGGGAGTGCTCCTTCATGCTGAGGGATGGGGCAGGGTGTGCCTGGTGGGAGTTGTGGTGCAGGCCTCCCTATTCCAAAGACACCTCCCTGGAAAGATGGCTATCTACCTGTTAGGTGAGGATGAAGCACACAATGGCGGAGGCATGCTTCTGGGTGGGGGGAGTAGTCCATCCTGCTCAGCTGTGGTGTGAGAAGTTGGCCTGGTATATGCTGTCCACTAATTATAGTGGGCACCTTGCACCAGTCCAAACAACCCCTTATTGGAGATAGGTTAAAGACAACCTTTATTGAAAGCTATCCTAGTGGTAGCTATGGAGAGCAGCCTTCAGGCTAAGTCTTGAAGGAATGTAAAGCAGCTTGTTTTACCAGTCTATAATCTCTTGAGTGACCAAATGAAAGAGGACCACACCAGGTATATATATAAAATATATGTATTTAGTCTTAAACACACCCCTCTAGTCTCTTTATGAGGCTAGAGTTCGAAGTACATAGTTTACAAGTCAGATATCAACAGTAATAGCACAAATACACGTTTGAGCCCTAGGGGCGTACCAATCCATATACCAAAAAAGTGGTATAAGAACCACGACTGAGCTAGACACAAGGCCTAGAGCCTGTAGAAGTGCTTGGACCCCAAGGAACCACCCAAGGTAGTGACACAGGGGACCCATGGGGGACGCGTGCAGTGTGAGAACACAGCCGCGAGCCACCGTTGACTTCTATGGGGAAAGTCGCGGTTGGATTTTTAAAAGGAAAGGACACTTAGAGGAGGACTTGGAGCAAACCCCTTTAGAACTAGGCAGTTCTAGAGTCAATACCCACGGAAGCACCGGAGTACTCGAGTTACCTCACCCAGGGAAGCCGGGTGCATAGGTGTCTTTTGGCGTCGGGTTTCGTCGTCGTTTTCAATGGCGATCTGCTGCAGCAGGCTGCTGGCGACCAAGTCGAAAGTGTCCGGGTGGATCCAAGAGCGGATCGAAGATCTGAAGGACCTGAAAGCAGACGGGACAGAGTCTGGGTCACTAGCCAGTGACCAGGAAGGCGATGAGCAGATGCCCACCGATGTCGGGTGCTTCTGGTAGGTTGACGGTTGTCTTGACTCTTCAGCCATGAGGTCCAGGAGGTGTCGACGACAACCAGGAGCTGGATTCGAGCTGTCCCACAACGTCTGTCGATTGCTCCGGTGTCAGCGACCGGATTGGACCCAACAAGCCTTGGCAACGGCAAGTCACGTGGAAACAAAGAAAGGACGTTGATGAAGACCAGCCAGGTCTGGGGGACTCACCCAGCGAGGGTAAGTCAGGGCACGTCTGGAGCAACCAGGAAAGCCCAAGCAGAAGAAGAGTTGCCTTCGGGAGGGCCCACTAGCCAACGGACTAGCGACCGCGAAGGAGCCTCGAGTGGACGCACTTGGAGCTGGCTCACAGGACACTCATAGAGTGGAGGCCAGTGATCTTCAGTGCAGTTGGTGCTGGAGGTGGGGGCTACTCGGAGCCCAAAGCACAACTTTGTGGGAGACCAGGAAGAGGATGCACTTGCAAAAGTTCTCGGTGTCCAGGGGTCACGGTTCCACGTTACCCACGACAGCTACGTGCCTCAGCTTCGCTGGGGTCTCAGGGCAGCCTCGGGGAAATCTGGAAATTCACCTCTGGTGTGCAAAGACTTCGGCGTCCGGCGGGAGCTTCAGCGATGCAGACCGGACAATTGCTTCTTAGGTGCCTGCCAAGCAGGGGAGTCACTCCTTGACTCCAAGGGAGATTCTTCAGTCCTCTAATCTTGAAGTAGAGCGTCGAAGGTCCAGGATTCGGCTTCAGAGTTTCGTCCAGGGTAATCTAAAGTCCTAAGGACTGGGGTCCCATACTTATACTAAGTTACGGGGTTGGACATACTCTGGGGACCCACCTATGGGAGGGTCAGGGAAGAGGGGTGGTTACACCCATTCCCTTTGTCCAGTTTCGCGCCAGAGCAGGGGCAGGTAGCCCCTGCAACCGGTTTGAACTGGACTATGCACAGGGACACCAAATGTGCCCCCAGTGCAGGACTTCAAAGCACTAGAGAGTGCTCCCGCCCAGCCCCAATACACACTATCCTGTCTGGGGAGGTGGTTACACCTCCCTGTAACAGGAAACCTATTTTCCAGGCCTCCCCTGCCGGAGTTTCGGTCAGCAGCAGGAGGCCAGACACGTGTCTGTGGCAGCGGCATCCATTTTGTGATGCCAGGGCTCTGTAAAGTTAATACCGGGCAGGCCGGTGTGTACATGTCTCTCCCTCTAGAAGGGTGGACTGCTACCCCCGCCGCCAGGACTGGCGGGGGGGGGTAGTATTACAAGGTGTTTGACACCAAACATGACATGTTTTGGTGCAGCCAGTCCAAAGTTAGCATTCTACCGCGAGGATATAATGCACTTAAGAGTATATGGTCAGGCTGTACCACAAACAGCACCAGAGGATTGACTCCGAATGCTGCAGAGGGGCTCTGCTCATGCAGGGCCACCCTCTCACATAAAAACCAAGCACTCTGCCTTTAGGATTGGTAAGGCCTGCCATAGGAGTGACTTATAGGTTTATATGTGTGTGCAATGGTAGTGATATAGGTAGCCTATACCGTAAGGGGTGCATGCACCACCTTACCCAGGCTGCAGTAGCAGGCCTGTGGTGTCATTTTGGAGGTCTCCCAGGGGTGGCATAATACATGCTTCAGCCCCTGGTAGGCCTATGGGGTACCTATGCCCTGGGTACATAGTATACCACATACTAGGGACTTATAAGGGCAATCCAGAATCCAGTCAGAGATGTACCTAAGGTACATGGAAACCATTTTAGAGAGGAAGCAGCTAGGCTGGGGTTCTGATTAGCAGGGCCCCAGCCAGACTAAAGTCGAAAAACAGTGAAGCATCAGCAAAAAGTGGGGGTACCCATGTGAAGCAGATCCTACTCTCCTACACAACCCCCCCCCAAACGCAAGGACATTAAACTAACCTTGACCAGTTGAGTCTTCATGTTCTAAGTGGAAGTACCTAGAGAGTCCATCTGCATTGGCATGGTTACTCCCAGGTCTATGTTCCACTGCAAAGTCCATCCCCTGTAGGGAAATGGACCACCTAAGCAGTTTGGGGTTTTCACCCTTCATTTGTTTTAGCCATAAGAGGGGCTTATGGTCTGTTTGAACAAGGAAGTGAGTACCAAACAGGTATGGCCTCAACTTCTTCAGAGCCCAGACCACAGCAAAGGCCGCCATCTCAATGGCTGACCAACGTTTCTCTCTAGGGGTCAGCCTTCTGCTAATGAAAGCTACTGGCTGATCCTGACCTTCATCATTCAATTGTGACAGTACAGCCCCTACCCCCAATTCAGATGCATCTGTTTGGACAATGAACTTCTTGGAGTAATCAGGACTCTGTAGAATGGGAGCAGTGCACATGGCCTGCTTCAGGTCATCAAATGCCTTTTGACAGCTAGCTGTCCACTGAACCTTTTTGGGCATTTTCTTGGAAGTTAAGTCATTCAGGGGTGTCACTATTGATCCATACCCCTTGACAAATCTCCTATAGTACCCAGTCAGGCCTAAGAAGGCTCTCACCTGAGTCTGGGTAGTTGGAGCAACCCAGTCCATGATGGTCTGGATTTTGCTCTGCAGTGGTTGAACCTGGCCTCCACCTACAAGGTGGCCCAGGTACACAACCTGACTCTGCCCTATCTGGCACTTGGTGGCCTTGATAGTGAGGCCTGCCTTTTGCAGGGCCTCTAAAACATTCCTTAGGTGGACCAGGTGATCCTCCCAGGTGGAGCTAAAGACAGCAATATCATCTAGATATGCTGCACTATAGGCTTCCAGACCTGTGAGGACTGTATTCACCAACCTTTGGAAAGTGGCAGGTGCATTCTTAAAAAAAAAGGGCATTACCACAAATTGATAATGCCCACTAGGGGTTGAAAATGCTGTTTTTGGCTTTGCATCATCAGCTAGCCTGATCTGCCAGTAGCCAGCTGTTAGGTCAAATGTGCTTAGATACTTGGCTGTAGGCCAAAGTGTCTATTAGCTCATCTGCCCTGGGTATTGGATGGGCATCAGTCCTAGTGACTGCATTGAGACCCCTGTAGTCCACACAAAACCTCATCTCTCTTTTCCCACCACTGGTGTGAGGTTTTGGCACAAGGACCACTGGACTAGCCCAAGGGCTATCTGAGGGTTCAATAACTCCCAAATCCAACATTTTCTGGACTTCTGTCCTGATACAGTCCCTGACATGGTCAGGTTGCCTATAAATCTTATTTTTAATAGGCAGACTGTCCCCAGTGTCCACTTCATGAGTGCACCAGGTGGTCTGACTTGGAGTCAGAGAGAACATATGCCTGAACTGATTGAGCACCTGTCTGCAATCAGTTTGCTGCTGGGCAGTGAGGCTGCCTGCCAAGGCTACACCATCCACTGACCCATCATCAGGGTTCTGTGAGAGCAGGTCAGGGAGTAGGTCACTCTCTTCCTCCTGTCCCTCATCAGTAGCCATGAGCAAGCCCATGTCTGCCCTGTCCACATATGGTTTCAATCTGTTGACATGGAGAACCATGTGGGGACTCCTGGGTGTTCCTAGGTCTACCAAATAGGTAACCTCACCCTTCTGCTCAACAATGGTATGGGGTCCACTCCATTTGTCTTAGAGAGCTGCTGGGGCCACTGGCTCCAACACCCACACCTTCTGCCCTGGCTGGTAAACAGTCAGTATAGCCTTTTGGTCATGCCAGGCTTTTTGGAGTTCCTGGCTAGCCTCAAGGTTTTTAGTTGCCTTTTTCATGTACTCAGCCATCCTGGAGCGGAGACCAAGTACATAGTCCACTATGTCCTGCTTTGGGGGCTTGAGAGGTAACTCCCATCCTTCCTTCACCAGGCACAATGGACCCCTGACAGGGTGACCAAACAAAAGTTCAAAAGGGCTGTAGCCAACCCCCTTTTGAGGCACCTCCCTGTATGCAAATAAAAGGCAGGGCAAGAGTATGTCCCATCTTCGCCTAAGCTTCTCTGGGAGCCCTTTGATCATGCCCGTTAAGGTTTTGTTGAATTTCTCAACTAAACCATTGCATTGTGGGTGATAGGGTGTGGTGAATTTGTAAGTCACTCCACACTCCTTCCACATTGCCTTCAAGTATCCAGACATAAAGTTTGCACCCCTGTCTGATACAACCTCCTTAGGGAAGCCCACTCTTGAGAAAATTCCCAGGAGGGCTCTTGCCACCACAGGTGCTGTAGTGGTCCTAAGGGGAATAGCCTCTGGGTACCTAGTGGCATGGTCCACCACCACCAGGATAAACCTGTGCCCAGATGCTGTTTGGGGATCCATGGGACCAACAATGTCAATCCCCACCCTTTCAAAGGGAACCCCCACCACAGGTAGTGGTATCAGGGGGCCTTTGTAGTGCCACCTGCCTTGCCACTGGCCTGGAAGGTTACACAGGAGCGACAAAACTCCTTGGTGTCTTCAGACATGTGGGGCCAGTGAAAGTGAGGGACAATTCTGTCCCAAGTCTTGTTCTGGCCCAGGTGACCTGCTAGAGGAATGTCATGGGCTAGGGTCAATGGGAAGCCCCTGAACTTCAGAGGTATAACCAACCTCCTGGTGGCACAAGGCTTGGGGTCTCTACACTCTGAGTACAAGAGTCCATCATCCCAATACACTTTATGGGGACCACTAGCATTCCCAGCAGCCTCAGCAGCAGCTTGCTGTCTGAGGGGTTCAAGAGAGGGGCAGCTCTGCTGCTCCTGGCTCAGATCTGCCCTGGAAGGGCCCCCTGTCCCTAAGAACTCAACCTGATCAGGCTCAAGCTCCTCTGGGACAGTTCCTTCCTCAGGACTGAGATCATCTCCCTCAAGAGACTGATCTTCCTTCTGAGCCAAGGGGCAAGGCACTGCCTTTACCCTACTACTCCTCCTCTTGGATGGCACTTGGTCCATTGTTCCAGGATCCAAGGCCTGTTCAGTGTTAGACATTTTGCTCTGTGACCTGGTCACAGCAAACACATCTGCAGGGATGCCCAGCATTTCTGCATGGGTCCTGAGCTCCACTTCTGCCCAAGCTGAAGTTTCTAGATCATTGCCAAGCAAGCATTCAACTGGTAGGTTTGCACTCACCACAACCTTCTTAAGGCCAGTTACCCCTCCCCAGGAGAAGTTAACAACTGCCAGAGTATGGTCTGTTCTGACATTGCTAGCATTGGTCACTTGGTACATTTCACCAAGTATAATCTGCCCAGGATCCACAAGATCTTGTGTCACCATGGTGACACTTGCTCCTGTGTCCCTGAATGCCAAAGCCTCTTTTCCATTTATTAATGGCTGTTGCCTGTACTTGCCCAGATTACTGGGACTCACAGAGGAGGTCACATCCATGCCTCCATCACAGACTAGGACAGCCTGAGTGAGTTCTCTGACTAGGCCAGAGCCCATCTCATTACCCAGGGTCAACCCTACTAAACCCTTGGCTTGTGTACTCCCACCACCATTTGTAACTGCACTAGGGGGAACAGGTGCCTTAGGGGCATTGGTGGGGGCTGGAATAGAGTCTTTGGACTTGGTGCAATCACTGGTCCAGTGTGTCTTTTGCTTACAGACTTTGCACCATGGTTTCTTTTGGCCTTTCCCTTTGTTAGACTGTGAATCCCCACCTGAAGAAGATTTTTGGGGGCCTTGTGAAGACTTCTGGTCTTTACCCTTCTCCCCACCCTTGTCAGAGTTCTTAGAATCTTGCTTCTTTGGGTCACCACCTTGGTTCTGTACCTTCTGCCTCACCCTGGTTCTGACCCATTTGTCTGCCTTCTTTCCCAATTCTTGGGGAGAGGTCAGATCAGAGTCCACCAGGTACTGATGCAACAGCTGATTTTGACAGTTATTAAGAATCTGCTCCCTCATGATAAGATTGTACAATCCTTTGAAGTCACATACCTTACTGCCCACTAACCAACCTTCCAGAGCCTTAGCAGAACAATCAACAAAGTCCACCCAGTCTTGATTTTGTGCCTTTTGGGTATCTCTGAACTTTAACCTGTATTGTTCAGTTGTTAGGCCAAACCCATCAATCAATTCACTTTTTAAGACTGGATAATTATCAGCATCCTCTTCTCTAACAGAGAGGAGCTTATCTCTACCTTTGTCTGCAAAGGAGAGCCACAAGATTGCTGCCCACTGCTCCTGAGGGAGCCTCTGTACTTTACAGGCCCTCTCCAGTGCAGTAATCCATTTGTGGATGTCATCCCCTCTCTGGTAGGGAGGGACAATCTTGCTCAGGTTTCTATGGTCATAAGACCTTTCCCTACCACTAGGGAAGTTGCTGCCACCATGGGACTCTAGTCCCAACTTTCTTCTTTGTCTTTGAAGCTCTAGGGATTCCCTGTCTATAGCCAACTGCTCTCTTCTGATTCTCAACTGAGCTTCCTCATACTTGAGCAGTCTCTCTCTCTTTCCTCTCATGAGAGGATTCCCTCCTATGAGAGGAAACAGAGGTCCCTACTGAGGTGTCAGAGTGGTTAGACTCCTGAGAAGGAGATCTAGACCTTCTAGGCACACTCACAACTCTTCCTGGGGGACAAAGGGGAGGTCATTCTGATCCTCCTCCTCATCCTCAGGAGGAGCTGCATTGTCCAGGTCAGGATCATTGTCATCCTCCTGGCCAGTTTCAGAGGTCAGGTCCTGGGTATTTTCACCCCTGGCCCCTCCCTCATCTTCTGCCCCACCCTCTCTGCCTACCCTTGCAGACCCTATGGGTCTTCTAAGATCATCTAGCAGAAGCATCTCCAGGAGACGTTGGGTGTTGGCACTTTTGCCTGTCTTCAACTTCCTAATCTTGCACAACTCTCTCAATTCCAAGAATGGGAGGTTGTCATATTTGGATGGCAGGAGCCCACTGGTTCCTGGTAGTGAAGACATTACTAGTGAGGTGTGGTGTATGCACTACCTACTCTAGTGTGGCCTACTAAACTCTCTTGAGTTGTAGAAAGGGTGTGCTAGCCCTTAACACACAACTCTAAGTTCAGTAGAACTTACTGTATACTAAGCTTGTTTTATATGTACCTAAGGTACCCTTAGTGGTTTTCAGTTGATCAATTCAATTGAGATTATCTGGTAAAACAATAGCAAGCTGGAATCCCACACGCTGCACACCAATGTGAGAAGTTGGCCTGGTATATGCTGTCCACTAATTATAGTGGGCACCTTGCACCAGTCCAAACAACCCCTTATTGGAGATAGGTTAAAGACAACCTTTATTGAAAGCTATCCTAGTGGTAGCTATGGAGAGCAGCCTTCAGGCTAAGTCTTGAAGGAATGTAAATCAGCTTGTTTTACCAGTCTATAATCTCTTGAGTGACCAAATGAAAGAGGACCACACCAGGTATATATATAAAATATATGTATTTAGTCTTAAACACACCCCTCTAGTCTCTTTATGAGGCTAGAGTTCGAAGTACATAGTTTACAAGTCAGATATCAACAGTAATAGCACAAATACACGTTTGAGCCCTAGCGGCGTACCAAACCATATACCAAAAAAGTGGTATAAGAACCACGACTGAGCTAGACACAAGGCCTAGAGCCTGTAGAAGTGCTTGGACCCCAAGGAACCACCCAAGGTAGTGACACAGGGGACCCACGGGGGACGCGTGCAGTGTGAGAACACAGCAGCGAGCCACCGTTGACTTCTATGGGGAAAGTCGCGGTTGGATTTTTAAAAGGAAAGCTCACTTAGAGGAGGACTTGGAGCAAACCCCTTTAGAACTAGGCAGTTCTAGAGTCAATACCCACGGGAGCACCGGAGTACTCGAGTTACCTCACCCAGGGAAGCCGGGTGCATAGGTGTCTTTTGGCGTCAGGTTTCGTCGTCGTTTTCAATTGCGATCTGCTGCAGCAGGCTGCTGGCGACCAAGTCGAAAGTGTCCGGGTGGATCCAAGAGCGGATCGAAGTTCTGAAGGACCTGAAAGCAGAGGGGACAGAGTCTGGGTCACTAGCCAGTGACCAGGAAGGCGATGAGCAGATGCCCACCGATGTCGGGTGCTTCTGGTAGGTTGACGGTCGTCTTGACTCTTCAGCCACGAGGTCCAGGAGGCGTCGATGACAACCAGGAGCTGGATTCGCGCTGTCCCACAACGTCTGTCGATTGCTGCGGTGTCAGCGACCGGATTGGACCCAACAAGCCTTGGCAACGAAGTCACGTGGAAACAAAGAAAGGACGTTGATGCAGACCAGCCAGGTCTGGGGGACTCACCCAGTGAGGGTAAGTCAGGGCACGTCTGGAGCAACCAGGAAAGCCCAAGCAGAAGACGAGTTGCCTTCGGGAGGGCCCACTAGCCAACAGACTAGCGACCGCGAAGGAGCCTCGAGTGGACGCACTTGGAGCTGGCTCACAGGACACTCGTGGAGTGGAGGCCAGTGATCTTCAGTGCAGTTGGTGCTGGAGGCGGGGGCTACTCGGAGCCCAAAGCACAACTTCGTGGGAGACCAGGAAGAGGATGCACCTGCAAAAGTTCTTGGTGTCCAGGGGTCACGGTTCCATGTTACCCACGACAGCTACGTGCCTCAGCTTCGCTGGGGTCTCCGGGCAGCTTCGGGGAAGTCTGGAAATTTACCCTTGGTGTTGCAAAGACTTCAGCATCCGGCAGGAGCTTCAGCGATGCAGACCGGACAATTGCTTCTTAGGTGCCTGCCAAGCAGGGGAGTCACTCCTTGACCCCAAGGGAGATTCTTCAGTCCTCTAATCTTGAAGTAGAGCGTCGAAGGTCCAGGATTCGGCTTCAGAGTTTTGTCCAGGGTAATCTAAAGTCCTAAGGACTGGGGTCCCATACTTATACTAAGTTAGGGGGTTGGACATACTCTGGGGACCCACCTATGGGAGGGTCAGGGAAGAGGGGTGGTTACACCCATTCCCTTTGTCCAGTTTTGTGCCAGAGCAGGGGCAGGTAGCCCCTGCAACCGGTTTGAACTGGACTATGCACAGGGACACCAAATGTGCCCCCAGTGCAGGACTTCAAAGCACCAGAGAGTGCTCCCGCCCAGCCCCAATACACACTATCCTGTCTGGAGAGGTGGTTACACCTCCCTGTGACAGGAAACCTATTGTCCAGGCCTCCCCTGCCAGAGTTTCGGTCAGCAGCAGGAGGCCAGACCCGTGTCTGTGGCAGCAGCATCCATTTTGTGATGCCAGGGCTCTGTAAAGTTAATACCGGGCAGGCCGGTGTGTACATGTCTCTCCCTCTAGAAGGGTGGAATGCTACCCCCACCGCCAGGACTGGCGGGGGGGTAGTATTCCAACTTGTTTGACACCAAACACAACATGTTTTGGGGCAGCCAGTCCAAAGTTAGCATTCTACCGCGAGGATATAATGCACTTAAGAGTATATGGTCAGGCTGTACCACAAACAGCACCAGAGGATTGACTCCGAACGCTGCAGAGGGGCTCTGCTCATGCAGGGGCACCCTCTCACATAAAAACCAAGCACTCTGCCTTTAGGATTGGTAAGGCCTGCCATAGGAGTGACTTATAGGTTTATATGTGTGTGCAATGGTAGTGATATAGGTAGCCTATACCACAGTAAGGGGTGCATGCACCACCTTACCCAGGCTGCAGTAGCAGGCCTGTGGTGTCATTTTGGAGGGCCTCCCAGGGGTGGCATAATACATGCTTCAGCCCCTGGTAGGCCTCTGGGGTACCTATGCCCTGGGTACATAGTATACCATATACTAGGGACTTATAAGGCACTCCAGAATACAGTCAGAGATGTACCTAAGGTAAATGGAAACCATTTTAGAGAGGAAGCAGCTAGGCTGGGGTTCTGATTAGCAGGGCCCCAGCCAGGCTAAAGTCGAAAAACAGTGAAGCATCAGCAAAAAGTGGGGGTACCCATGTGAAGCAGATCCTACTCTCCTACATGTGGGACAAGGGGGCCTGGTGGGAGTTGTAGTGCTGGCCTCCCTATTCCAAAGACACCTCCCTCGAAAGATGGCTACCTACCTGTTAGGTGAGGGTGTAGCACACAGTGACTGCCACATGGTTGTGGGTGGGGGGAGTAGTCCATCCTGCTCAGCTGTGGGCCAAGGGGGCCTGGTGGGAGTTGTAGTGCTGGCCTCCCTATTCCAAAGACACCTCCCTGGAAAGATGGCTACCTACCTGTTAGGTGAGGGTGTAGCACACAGTGACTGGCACATGGTTGGGGGTGGGGGGAGTAGTCCATCCTGCTCAGCTGTGGGACAAGGGGGCCTGGTGGGAATTGTAGTGCTGGCCTCCCTATTCCAAAGACACCCTCCCTGGAAAGATGGCTACCTACCTGTTAGGTGAGGGTGTAGCACACAGTGACTGCCACATGGTTGTGGGTGGGGGAGTAGTCCATCCTGCTCAGCTGTGGGCCAAGGGGGCCTGGTGGGAGTTGTAGTGCTGGCCTCCCTATTCCAAAGACACCTCCCTGAAAGATGGCTACCTACCTGTTAGGTGAGGGTGTAGCACACAATGGCTGAGGCATGCTTCTGGGTGGGAGGGATTGCTCCATCCTGCTCAGCTGTGGGACAAGGGGGCCTGGTGGGAGTTGTAGTGCTGGCCTCCCTATTCCAAAGACACCTCCCTGGAAAGATGGCTACCTACCTGTTAGGTGAGGGTGAAGCACACAATGGCTGAGGCATGCTTCTGGGTGGGAGGGAGTGCTCCATCCTGCTCAGCTGTGGGACAAGGGGGCCTGGTGGGAGTTGTAGTGCTGGCCTCCCTATTCCAAAGACACCTCCCTGGAAAGATGGCTACCTACCTGTTAGGTGAGGGTGAAGCACACAATGGCTGAGGCATGCTTATGGGTGGGGGGAGTAGTCCATCCTGCTCAGCTGTGGGACAAGGGGGCCTGGTGGGAGTTGTAGTGCTGGCCTCCCTATTCCAAACACTCCTCCCTGTGAAGATGGCTACCTACCTGTTAGGTGAGGGTGTAGCACACAATGGCTGAGGCATGCTTCTGGGTGGGGGGAGTAGTCCATCCTGCTCAGCTGTGGGACAAGGGGGCCTGGTGGGAGTTGTAGTGCTGGCCTCCCTATTCCAAAGACACCTCCCTGGAAATATGGCTACCTACCTGTTAGGTGAGGGTGAAGCACACAATGGCTGAGGCATGCTTCTGGGTGGGAGGGAGTGCTCCATCCTGCTCAGCTGTGGGACAAGGGGGCCTGGTGGGAGTTGTAGTGCTGGCCTCCCTATTCCAAAGACACCTCCTTGGAAAGATGGCTACCTACCTGTTAGGGGAGGGTGTAGCACACAGTGACTGCCACATGGTTGTGGGTGGGGGGAGTAGTCCATCCTGCTCAGCTGTGGTCCAAGGGGGCCTGGTGGGAGTTGTAGTGCTGTTTGCCTGGACACATACAACACAGTAGATGTGGTCTACCTTTGTGATGTTTGAGGTGGTGTGGATGTAAAATCAGTGTGACCTGTGTGTGTTTTTGGGGTGCAGATGTGTGTACTTGTGCCTCAGGGATGTATCTTTGTAGTTGTGCAAGACAGTACATGGCAGTTTCATGGTATACATTAGTTGGTGCTTACCAGCCTCCACTCCCCCGGGTATTCCTTCAAGACTCTCTGGATGCAGTATGGCAAGCACCTTCTCCTCCCACGCAGTGAACGGTTTTGGTGGGATGGGAGGGCCTCCACCAGTCGCATCAGCCAGCTCACGGTTCTTGGCCCTCCTCTTCTTGATAACACTCTTCAGGTCATGCCACCGCCTCATGATTTCATTCTTGTTGCGGGGCACATTCCCTACTGCATTGACCTTGCCCACTATCCTTTCCCACATGGTTGTCCTTGTGGCTAATGGTGTCTGTTGGACCATGCTCCCAAAAAGTTGTGGTTCTACTCTGATTATCTACCATTACTGTCAACTCAGTGTCAGTGAATTTTGGCATTTTGTGATGTGCCATGGTGTGTGCTGTACTGATGTTTTGGGGTGCAGTTGTGAGGGTGGTGTAGGTGGTGTGTGTGTGTGTTGTTGTGCTGGTGAGATGTGTGGTGTTTTGCCTATCCAATGTGCTGCAGGGTTGGGTTCTTTCAGGGTTGGAGTAGTGCAAAGGATTGTGGTCAGGGAAGGGGCTGGTTTTATGCTCAGCTATGTGGGTGTGTCAAGATGGTGTAATGCAGTCAGGTGTGCTGTGTGGGTTGTCCTGTGATTTGTATATTTAAATTTACCATGGGGGTGTGTCATTGGGATGTTTCAGGTTATTGGGGGGGCAGGGCTAGTTGCTTGTGTGCATTTGCTGGCCTTATAGTTGTTTTTTTAACTTGGCCGCCATTTGTTTAGCGGAGCATCCGCAGCGATGGCTGTGCTGCAGGGCTTCCGCCGTATCTCACATTCATTACTGTTCGCGACCGCGGCGGACGGAGACAGCGGAACGTACCGCTGTGACATCGGGGATATCATAATATCATTGGCGGTCACTCCGCGTGTCTGGCGGCGGGTTGATGTGTTTCTGCTATGTTACCTCCCGTTGCGGTTGCATTTTCACTTTCTCTGCCCTCTACGGGCGGTTTTTCGATGCCTCCTACCGCCGCGGACAGAATATTTTGGCGGTTGATCCTAATAGGGTCGGCGGAGTTTCCGCGGTACCTGCGGACGGTGATTTACCGCTACCATGGCGGTCGGAATTGTTTCCGTCCGCCATCGTAATGACCCTCTTAGCTTGTTTTTCAAACACCATTTACTTTCTTTTGTACTTTGTTTTTGTCCCATCACTTCTTAGAGCACATGCAATATTTTATATGCAACTTCTTTTTAACTTTTGCATTGTTAGGTTTCCTGCCCAGAAACTCCAAGGAAAATTTTTTGGGCTTGCTACCACCATGAGTTAGCTTTACCTCACACCTCATCGCTACCGACGTTCCCATTCACTGTGTCAAGTGTGTCTTTCTCTCAGTTGTATTGTCTCCCCCCCTCACTATTGCTCCACCTTGTACGCGGCTACACCAGAGTGTTTTGTAAGCAGCCCTATAATTAAGCATCTCACACCTGTGTGAGTGAGGGCAATATTAGCACACACAGCACATGTCATCAACCACCACTACACACTGTGGCAATGTTCACATCTTAGTAATACAGTAGTTATTGCATCACATCATGCACCCCCCCTCCTCTCGGACAGTAGCAGCTTCTCAGGCACACACACAGCCACTCACCAACCTTACCTTGCTTTTCAAACACCATTTACTTTCTTTTGTACTTTGTTCTTCTCCCATCACTTCTTACAGCACATGCAATATTTCTTATGCAACTTGTTTTTAACTTTTCATTTGTTAAGTTTCTGCCCAGAAAGTCCCCCAAAAAGTTTTGGGCGCACTAACACCCTGAGCTAGCGTTACCTGACACCTCATTCTACCATCATTCCCAGTCACTGCATCAATTGTGTCTTTCTCTCTGTTGTATTGTCTCCCCTCTCCCTATTGCTCCACCCTGTGCACGGCTTTGCCAGGGTGTTTTGTAAGCAGCCCTATGATGAAGCATGTCACACCTGTGTGAGTGAGGGCAGTATTAGCACACACAGCACATGCCATCAACACCAGTACACGCTGTGCCAATGTTCACATCTCAGTAATACAGTAGTTATTGCATCACATCATGCACCCCCCCCCTCCTCTCGTATAAGTCAGCAGCTTCTCAGGCACACACACAGCCACTCACCAAACTTAGCTTGCTTTTCAAACACCATTTACTTTCTTTTGTACTTTGTTCTTCTCCCATCACTTCTTACAGCACGTGCAATATTTATTATGCAACTTCTTTATAACTTTTGATTTCTTAAGTTTCTGCCAAAAAAGTCCAAGAAAAAGTTTTAGGCACACTAACACCCTGAGCTAGCTTTACCTTACACCTCATTACTAACGACATTCCCGGTCACTGTGCCAATTGTGTCTTTCTCTTAGTTGTATTGCCTCCCCCCTCCCTATTGCTCCACTCTGTGCGCGGCTATGCCAGGGTGTTTTGTAAGCAGCCCTATGATAAAGCATGTCACACCTGTGTGAGTGAGGGCAATATTAGCACACACAGTACATGCCGTCAAACACCACTACACACCGTACCAATGTTCACATCTCAGTAATACAGTAGTTCAATGCATCACATTATGCTCCCCCCCACCCCCTCCCCGGTGTAACTCAGCAACTTCCCAGACACACAAACAGCCACTCACCAAACTTAGCTTGTTTTTCAAACACCATTTACTTTCTTTTGTACTTTGTTTTTCTCCCATCACTTCTTAGAGCACGTGCAATATTTTTTATGCAACTTCTTTTTAACTTTTAATTTGTTACGTTTCTGCCCAGAAAGTCCACGAAAAAGTTTAAGACACACTAACACCCTAAACTAGCTTTTCCTTACACCTCATCACTACCAACCTTCCAAGTCACTGCGTCCATTGTGTCTTTCTCTCAGTTGTATTGCCTCCCACCTCCCTATTGCTCCACCCTGTGCGCGGCTATGCCAGGGTGTTTTGTAAGCAGCCCTATGATGAAGCATGTCACACCTGTGTGAGTGAGGGCAGTATTAGCACACACAGCACGTCACCAAACACCACTACACACTGTGCCAATGTTCACATCTCAGTAATACAGTACTTATTGCATCACATCATGCACCCCCCCTCATGTGACTCAGCAACTTCCCAGACAGATCCCTATAATAAAACATGTCACATCCCTGTGTCAATGCGGGCAGTGTTAGCACACACAACACATGCCATCACAACACCACTACATGCTATATACCCCTTTGATGGGTTAAGTATTAACAAGGGGTTTATATTAGGTGAGTCCGCACCCTCACCATCTCTATTTCTGTTTTCTAAATTTGCTTTATCTCACAAACTGCAATAGGAGTAGCAAACATATCCATGTACTCCCAATGCTCACTTTTCTATAATATAACAGTTATACATCACATCCCACCACTTTACTCCTGTCATATATATCAAATTAAGGCCAAGCAGCTTCATAGGCACACAGACGTTCACACCTTAGTACTTAGCAAGTTTATCCACACTATTTACTGAATGAAAATATTTGTTGTTGTCCCATCCCTTCTAAGAGCATATGCAATATTGTTGTGCAAATTGCACAACAAATATCTCAACCCCCTCCATCTACAAAACTCCACTCATATAATGCCTCTGCATTCCATCATGCCAGGGAAGCATAGCAGTGAGAAGAATTAATTTAAAAAAAGATATTTTCTTTGTACACTTTCATTCCTTTATCACAAGTCATAAACAGCAATATTTTCCTGCTGTCACAAACACATAAAGTTTAAGCTTTTACAATATTATGCACAACCCAAACAAGTTGCTTATTTATATTATGAAACTAAAAACCATTAACAAAGTCAATACTCAGCACTGTTGCAACAGTCACATTACATACTTCAGTGGCACAACTGTAAAGTTGCTTCTTATAAACCAACATATACACCTTAAAACTATTACAAAGTAAAACTATTACAGAGACTTTGCACAAAATCTTTTCTTGGTTATTAATACTTTTACATGCATTTAATTATCCACAGCATACTTTTACTATGCACCACAAATTTTTAAAAATACCTCATATACTATGATGTTATCGAAATACTTATCAAACATGCTACATGCCTTTTTAAAATAATTCATTAACTTTAAAACTTTTGCATTGTTGGCTTTATTTCAACCGTGTAAATACTAACATACCATCTTTTACTTATTACATACTCAAAGCTTTATTTGCGCTGATTCTCACCAGTGATAAGCAGCTATTGTTTTCCAACGAAGCATGCAAACATTTCTCTATAGTCCTTTGTTTTATGTTCTTGCATAGGCAAGCTGTTTCTCCCAAACTGCAGTGGAAACAAGCACAAAAGAACCACGTGCCCTCAATGCTCACTTCTCATTAATACACAAGTTATTGCAGCACATCACATCCCACCCCAGCCGTTGGGTGTGTCAGCTTAGACTCAAGCAGCCTTCTGACCACATACACAGCTACGCCTTAGTACTTTGCATATGTTATACTTATGAACAATAAATAGTTCCCTGCTGTCAGAAAAATTACCATTACACTTTTCTAAAATTAGAAAGACTAAAAAACTAATTATTTACTATGCTCCTAATAACTAACCAAAAATCTTAACCATGACATTCAACACAATTGCATTAGGTACTTTAATAGAACAGCAGCAAATTTCTTTGTTTTACACGAACATATAGACCTTCAAACTATAACATAGACTTTCTGCAAACCTTTAATTTGGTTTAATATATATTTACATGCTGTTTACAATTCCCACAGCATACTTTTATTATAAAGCACATATTTATAAATAACTCATGTCTTGAGACACTTTTGCAACATTTAGTTTTCTTTCAAGCATGTATGTACTAATGTTGACAATCTTTATGTGTAGCATATTCTAACCTTTAGATAAGCTGTGTCTCACCAGTGCTGAGCATTAGCAGTTTTTGAAACATAAAGTCTCAAAACAACTATTTATTTGCTTCTGTTTTATGCTCTGGAGTGTCTCATACTCCCAAACTGTGATACAAGCACAACATTCCCATATGCTCCCAATGCTCACTTCTCACTTCTCACTAATAAAAAAGTTATTGCAGCACATCCCCCCCACCCCCCCTCCTCTCGTGATCTCAACTTAACCTCAAGCAGATTCCCGGACACATACACAGCTACACTCCAGTACTTAGCAAATTTTTGCAACATCATTTACTAAGTAAAGAGACTTTGGGGTCGATTCCGATTCGGGCCGGAAAAAGCACCGACCGACTCGGATCCGGAAAAAATACCGACCGACACGTACCCGTGGCGCCCGACACGCCAAGTACGATGCAAGGCGCGAAAAATCCGACCGACACGTAACGAAACCAAGTCGACCGACCGAGCCGCACGGAAAATAGCAATCCGGCCGGAAAAACACGCGAATCCAACCGACCGACACGCACCCGGAACAAATCCGACCGAAACGTACACGCCAACTCCAAACCGCAAAGTACGATGCAAGGCGCGAAAACCACGAGCGAGTCGGACGGAGGACAGGCCGTACGACCGACACGCATACAAAACCGAGCCGAAGCAACACAAAACACCGCGACCGACGCGTACGCAGCATAGAAAACTGCACAAACACAGCGTGAACGAAACGGAAAACACCGTACGAGACCAATGCAGGGTCCGACTCGGTCACAAGAACGTTTCCAACATACACAAACAACACAAAGGAAAAATCACCCAAAAAAAGGCCAAACAAGCAATTACCAAGCCAATAAATACTGGGGGGTGGGGACAGAGAACAAAGACACACCCACAACTCCACCTATATAAAGGACACAAATCACTACCATGAGCCTTTGCAAATGCCATTCCACTGCCAGCACCCAAGAGAAAGCAACCACACACCCACAGCTCATCCCTCACACAAGCCACACACCAGCAGCACACCAACAAATACCTACCTCACATACACCCAGCAAAACACACACTCACACACCCTCACCTGCACACCAACACACACATCACTCACCATCACCACCCATCACCATGCCCCCCAAGAAGAATCACAAGTTCCTAGATTGTGAATTGGAAGTCCTGGTAGACGAGATCCTCAGGGTAGAGCCACAGCTGTTTGGCACATTGGTCCAACAGACCCCCATGTCGCAGAAAACCAAGATGTGGGAGAGGATCATCAACAGGGTGAACGCCCAATCACCATGTCGGCGCACAAAGACCGACATCCAGAACAGGTGGTATGACGTGCGCAGGAGGGTACGGAAACTGCTGAAGCAAGACTACATCAACAGCCAACACACCGGCAGTGGCCCTCCTGCCAAGCCAATATACCTCAGGCCCTGGGAGGAGAAGGTGCGGGCCATCCTACCGCCAGTGAGCATATATGGACTAGAGGACATCCCAGAGCCTGGTGAGTACACAACAAATGTACACAATATACTGCCACAAAACACACACACATCACTGTCAAGGGGAGAGTCAAACCATGCACTCATAGCAATCACACAGCAACCAGAACAGAATCATCCCAAAATGTGTATGTCAGTCAGAGAAACACAACACATGCCATCAAAAAAGTCACATCCAACTGTGCCAACACATGTACAAACACAACCACAACTACAGCTAGGCAGTGGCACAAATAGAACTAACAAACACATCCACACATGTAGCCACCACAACAACACCAACACACAGTGAAGACCACTCAAAGGAAGGAATTCTGTGTATGCTGGCCAAGTCAGTGTAGCCAATAGCATCATGGGAGTCGCAGTCACACATATTGCCCGCCCCAAAACTGTCCCATCAACACCACCATGAACCATGCGCACATCACAGAGAGTGGAGAAGGACTCACAAGATGGCTGACACTGGCTACTGCTGTGGGGAGCACAAGGCCCTGCTGCCAACTGTGCACCAACAAACAGCAGGACACCACTGACTGACATCCTGAGAGACAACTTCCACTCCCTGCAATGCAAGCACGTTCCATGGTGGGATATCTGGCTGGCTGGGTGGGAAGGGGGACTTGCAGCACTGACTATAGTCACCAGCACCTCCCCTCACACCCCCCCAACACAAACTCCACAGTACCCACCTGGTAGAATGCAATGCCCTCCATCCTAACACAAGATCCCACAAAGCACCACCACCCTGGGTTATGTTGTGTGAAGCACAGGGACACTCTTGGGACTCTTAGCCAAACAACTGCCAGGACAACACTCCCAGCCATCCTGTCAGCACAGCCAGCCCACCCCACAGGGAAGCAGAGTCAAAAGGAAGGAAGCATGGGCATGCTGGGAAGGGGGGTGGAGGCAATAGCATGATGGGAGTCGTACTCACAGACATTGCTCAGCCTCACAACTGGCCCATCAACACCACCCTGAACCATGCTCACATCACAGGGAGTGGAGAAGGACTCACAAGATGGCTGACACTGGCTACTGCTGTGGGGAGCACAAGGCCCTGCTGCCAACTGTGCACCAACAAACAGCAGGACACCACTGACTGACATCCTGAGAGACAACTTACACTCCCTGCAATGCAAGCACGTTCCATGGTGGGATATCTGGCTGGCTGGGTGGGAAGGGGGACTTGCAGCACTGACTATAGTCACCAGCACCTCCCCTCACACCCCCCAACACAAACTCCACAGTACCCACCTGGTAGAATGCAATGCCCTCCATCCTAACACAAGATCCCACAAAGCACCACCACCCAGGGTTATGTTGTGTGAAGCACATGGACACTCTTGGGACTCTTAGCCAAACAACTGCCAGGACAACACTCCCAGCCATCCTGTCAGCACAGCCAGCCCACCCCACAGGGAAGCAGAGTCAAAGGAAGGAAGCATGGGCATGCTGGGAAGGGGGTGGAGGCAATAGCATGATGGGAGTCGTAGTCACAGACATTGCTCAGCCTCACAACTGGCCCATCAACACCACCCTGAACCATGCTCACATCACAGGGAGTGGAGAAGGACTCACAAGATGGCTGACACAGGCTACTGCTGTGGGGAGCACAAGGCCCTGCTGCCAACTGTGCACCAACAAACAGCAGGACACCACTGACTGACATCCTGAGAGACAACTTCCACTCCCTGCAATGCAAGCACGTTCCATGGTGGGATATCTGGCTGGCTGGGTGGGAAGGGGGACTTGCAGCACTGACTATAGTCACCAGCACCTCCCCTCACACCCTCCCCAACACAAACTCCACAGTACCCACCTGGTAGAATGCAATGCCCTCCATCCTAACACAAGATCCCACAAAGCACCACCACCCTGGGTTATGTTGTGTGAAGCACAGGGACACTCTTGGGACTCTTAGCCAAACAACTGCCAGGACAACACTCCCAGCCATCCTGTCAGCACAGCCAGCCCAACCCACAGGGAAGCAGAGTCAAAAGGAAGGAAGCATGGGCATGCTGGGAAGGGGGAGGAGGCAATAGCATGATGGGAGTCGTACTCACAGCCCTACATCCCCCACCACATGGCCCAGCAAGCTCACACTCACGCATGCACATCCCACAGAGAGTGGAAAGGCCCATAAAAGATGTCTGACACTGTTGCTGTGTCGTGGGGAGCACAAGGGCATGCTGGGTACTGCACACCAACCAACAGCAGGACACCACTGTCAGCCATCTTGCCATTGCCCTCACACCCACACCCACTGAACTCCACACAAAAGCAAGTAAGTATGGGAATGCTGGCAAGTGGGGTGGAGGCAATGGCATGATGGGAGTCGTAGTCACAGACATAGCTCACCCCCACAACTGTCCCATCAACACCACCCTGAACCATGCTCACATCACAGGGAGTGGAGAAGGACTCACAAGATGGCTGACACTGGCTACTGCTGTGGGGAGCACAAGGCCCTGCTGCCAACTGTGCACCAACAAACAGCAGGACACCACTGACTGACATCCTGAGAGACAACTTACACTCCCTGCAACGCAAGCACGTTCCATGGTGGGATAACTGACTGGCTGGCTGGGTGGGAAGGAGGTCTGGCTGTCAACCAAACACAAGCAATGCAGACCATGTTCACACCCCAGAAAATACATAGAAATGCCCAAATAATGCAGGACAATGTGCCACACCAATATCAACCCCTGACTGTGACGACTTAGGACAATGCAATGTACAGGCCCGCACCCAGAGGCACAGTCACAACTGTCATGTGTGTCAACCACTGATGCCTGCAGAAACATGACATACATTGTTTGTGTCTCCCAAAAACAGGTGATGATGGGGACACAGCAGCAGACGCTGAGGAGTCCCAGTCCCAGGCTCAAGAGGATGCCGAGCTCACTGGCGTCGTACAGCCTCTGTCCTCCTCGGACGATGAACAACCTGGCACATCCGGTGCAAGTCAACATGCAGCACCAGCAGGACCACCAGCTGCAGCACCAGCAGGACCACCAGCTGCACTCCCTGCACCCACCCCTACAACGACTGTCACCACGAATACCATCCCTGCCGACATGGACAGAATAAGGAGCAACACCAGCGCAGTGACCCTGGACCAACCTGGGGCCATGGACACCACCACCACCACCAACCCCCAAGGTGGACCAGGGTTATCTGTGCGTGCAACTGCACACACTGCACATGTCAGCAGGGGTGGTGGGAGGGGTGGGAGACAGAGGTCGCTGCTTGCAGACGTTGCTGGTGTGCATGACGACCCACAACTGGTACGCATAGCTGATGCGTACCAGTCCAGCACCGGAGAGCTCAGCCAGGTAGTGGGGCTCCTCAGAGACATCAAACAGCAGCAGGCTGCCCATCATGCCCGCTTGGACTCCCACATGTCCCACGTGGAGTCACACATGTCCCGTGTGGACTCACACATGTCCCGCGTGGAGTCCAAGTGGGATGTACTGCATGAGATGACGGCGGTGCACAGGGACATTTTACAATGCCTCCGCCAGATGAACAGCAACCAGTCCACACCTCCCTGTGTGCCAACAACATCTGGTACCGAACAAACTGCAACTGCCACAGGGAGGGAGGAGGACTCTGGCGGAGAGTCCCCTGCACCGCAGCAGCCTGCACTTGAGGGCCCCCCCCAAGAAGAGGGGTCGTCCGAGGAGGGGAAAGTGAGAGGCCGATGGCCAAGCGCAACTCCCAGGAAGCCTGAACCTGTTCTGGATGTTCGCCTTTGTGCACAGACTGTTCACCCTGTTGACGGCAACACTACTCCCACACATTGCATGGGGAGTACAAGTTGGACCAATGTGTCAGACAACTGTGGCCCCGATACTGGGGATCCTGTCTACCCGGACTTTCAATTCACCTAGGAACTTGGGATTGCAAGATTCATGTACAGCACAACACATCCTATGCACTATTTACACAAATGTATCACAATAAACACACTAATACACCATACTTGCCTCTGTCGTGATTCCAACGTGGGTGCTGTTATGGGGATGATGAACTGCAAAATTACACTGTGTATGCGAACTGCAACAGCAAGGACAACACAGGCATGTGAGTAAAGGCAACGTGACACATATGAGGGAGACACACCACCAGGGCTACACAACACATACACACCTAGGCCATCTGACTCATTGCCTACACTGATGTTGCCAGGGAAGACGGTGCAATGCACAGACACCACACCCATTCCCAGTTGTAGTCAAGTAGCCCACAGGTGCAGTAAGCAAATGGCAGTCAAATGTGTGACCACAGACAACGCACATCACTAAGTGAAGCACAGGTTTATTACACAGTAGCAACATGCCGTAACCACTACAGATGCAAGGTAACCCCACCTGGTAGCGGGCACGCAGTCAACAACTGTAGACGGAAGGAAGTCCATGGGTGTGGCGCACATCACCTGTAGGGACACAACAGCTACCAGCCTGGATGTGCAATCACGTCGTCGGTGGACACAGTTGACCAAACGAATCTGAAAGTACCCTGTGAAGGACAGAAATGACACACAGTCAAAAGCAATGCAGTACAGGACAGAACAGCAAAACTCATGCACAATACATGTTACAAGATACCCACCCAGAACCAAGTTAGCATGTCAACACTGTTGGGGAGTACAGCCCACCTGTAACCACACATCGCAACACACATCCAGTCAAGTAGCCCATGGACACACTCCAACAGCGCCAGAGCCCCACCCACACATCATGCCAACTCACATCATTCACATGACACCTCAGGATACTCACATTCAGCTAAAGAAGTTGGTGATGAGCTGTGTGCGGACATCACCATCACCATCATCATCATCATCGTCACTGGCATCTTGGTCCAGGCCAGGATCCTCCACAGGTGGCGGATGTTGGTCATCGTCATCCTGGATGAGAGGCAACTCCTTCCGCACTGCCAGGTTGTGTAGCATGCAGCAGACGATGATAATCTTGCACACTTTCGCAGGGGCATATGGGAGGGACCCTCCGGTCTTGTCCAGGCAGCGGAAGCGGCTCTTCAGGAGACCAAAGGTCCGCTCAATCACTCTCCTGGTCCGACCATGTGCCTCATTGTAGCGCATCTGGGCAGGTGTCACAGGGTTCCTGAGGGGTGTCAGCAACCACGGCATGTTGGGGTATCCCGAGTCACCTACGGACAGACAAGTGCACATCAGCTGACTTGGAAAAGTGGGCGGAATACTACAGATCAGATCACACACAATGGCACAAAGTCAGTACACACCGACAAGCCAGGCACGCTGGTTCTGCATCTGTGCCATCATCCTGGGGATGCGACTACTCCTCATCACAAAGGCATCGTGTGCTGAACCAGGGAAACGGGCACACACGTGTGTGATGGTCATGTCTGCAAGACACACCACCAGTGCATTGACCGAGTGGTAGTGCTTGCGGTTCCTGTAGGCCTGCTCCTGGGCCTGTGGTGGTACCAAAGCCACATGTGTCCCATCAATGGAGCCAATGACATGCGGCATCCTCCCCAGGGCATAAAAGTCACTCTTCACGTCAGTGAGTCGTCGCAGTCTAGGGAAATAGATGTACCGGTTCAGGAAGAGCAACATTGCCGCCAAAACATCGCGGAGCACACGGCTGAACATGGTCTGTGACATCCCACCAGCAGACGCCACAGTATGTTGGAAGGTACCGGTGGCAAAGAAGTGTAGGGCTGCCATCACCTTCACCTTGGGGGTCAGCGCTGTAGGATACGGCCGGCCAGGCTGCAAATGTGGGGACAACTGCACTGCCAAATCCTCAATCAGCTGCCTGGTGAAGCGGTACCGTCGGATGCTGTCCCGTTCCACCATCGTTGCCAGGTCTGGGAATGGCCGATGGACAGCAGGAGCCCTGCAGTGCAGAGGAGAAGTAAGCAAGATCGTCAGTCACCCCACATATGCGGCATTGAACACACTCAAGATCCCAACATACATCATCATGAGGCACAACTACATGAAGTGTGCAGTACCGGAAGGACATGTATGGTACATACATGGCAACATCTGTCAACACGGTCCTACAGGTGGCATCAATTTGTCCCAGGTTGGCCCATTGGATATCATGATGCCGTGTCACAGTCACCCCCCACAGTGACATGTGAGGACAGATGTGCCCCAGGCACCACAGCTCAACGACAGGTACATTCCCAGGGACCCTGTAATGCCACATGGACACTGGCATCACCTGGAGTATCATGTGTACACCACAGCAAAACAAACATGACCCCCACAGGTAGTGGCCACACTTGCCATGGCAGGACAGACATGGACGTCTGTGACACACACGCACAACATCAGAGTCCATGCACACACAACGTGGATGTGGAGACTGTCTCCCATTGTGCACATGAAATCAGAGACATTGTAAACACTACATGCACAAAGACTGTGGAGGGCCATCACTATTGTGCCACTGGGACACCCTGGCTCAAACATACCGTCCCACATGGGACTCACGGGGTATGTGACATGACATACACAAACACCACTGTGAAATGTGACCATGACACATGCACAGATATGAACAGTTGCACATCACAGTGGTCACGTACACGTAACACCCAGGATCCTGTCCCCATGAACACGTGCACAGCCTGGGGGTGGCTGCCCACAGGTGACACCCACAGGACAACATGTACACCAACATACACACAATAGGAAATGCAGCCTTACATGCCTTATGATAAGGTTTGGACAGGCTGTCGTGATGTAGGTGTGCCCCTCACTCCCTGGGAGCTATCTGTGGCTGGCATATGTCCATCTGAGACAGGCATGCTGACCTATGCCAGTCACATGTACAGTGATGCGTTGTACCGCAATGGACCGATCGGTGCCTCCGGCCGGCCCATTGCCTTCAATGTGTGCGGGTACGCGTTGTACCCCTGTGCGCGTTGAACCGCAATGGACCGATCGGTGCCTCCGGCCGGCCCATTGCCTTCAATGTGTGCGGGTACGCGTTGTACCCCTGTGCGCGTTGAACCGCAATGGACCGATCGGTGCCTCCGGCCGGCCCATTGCCTTCAATGTGTGCGGGTACGCGTTGTACCCCTGTGCGCGTTGAACCGCAATGGACCGATCGGTGCCTCCGGCCGGCCCATTGCCTTCAATGTGCGGGTACGCGTTGTACCCCTGTGCGCGTTGAACCGCAATGGACCGATCGGTGCCTCCGGCCGGCCCATTGCCTTCAATGTGTGCGGGTACGCGTTGTACCCCTGTGCGCGTTGAACCGCAATGGACCGATCGGTGCCTCCGGCCGGCCCATTGCCTTCAATGTGTGCGGGTACGCGTTGTACCCCTGTGCGCGTTGAACCGCAATGGACCGATCGGTGCCTCCGGCCGGCCCATTGCCTTCAATGTGTGCGGGTACGCGTTGTACCCCTGTGCGCGTTGAACCGCAATGGACCGATCGGTGCCTCCGGCCGGCCCATTGCCTTCAATGTGTGCGGGTACGCGTTGTACCCCTGTGCGCGTTGTACCGCAATGGACCGATCGGTGCCTCCGGCCGGCCCATTGCCTTCAATGTGTGCGGGTACGCGTTGTACCCCTGTGCGCGTTGAACCGCAATGGACCGATCGGTGCCTCCGGCCGGCCCATTGCCTTCAATGTGTGCGGGTACGCGTTGTACCCCTGTGCGCGTTGTACCGCAATGGACCGATCGGTGCCTCCGGCCGGCCCATTGCCTTCAATGTGTGCGGGTACGCGTTGTACCCCTGTGCGCGTTGAACCGCAATGGACCGATCGGTGCCTCCGGCCGGCCCATTGCCTTCAATGTGTGCGGGTACGCGTTGTACCCCTGTGCGCGTTGAACCGCAATGGACCGATCGGTGCCTCCGGCCGGCCCATTGCCTTCAATGTGTGCGGGTACGCGTTGTACCCCTGTGCGCGTTGTACCGCAATGGACCGATCGGTGCCTCCGGCCGGCCCATTGCCTTCAATGTGTGCGGGTACGCGTTGTACCCCTGTGCGCGTTGTACCGCAATGGACCGATCGGTGCCTCCGGCCGGCCCATTGCCTTCAATGTGTGCGGGTACGCGTTGTACCCCTGTGCGCGTTGAACCGCAATGGACCGATCGGTGCGCACCCATTGACAATGGGCTTGCCTGGCAACGGACGCGTTTTCGAATTTCGAACGAGTCGGTTGCTGGGAATTCAGTTGGTCACCCACAACAATGTTGCAAAATCATGTATGTCATGAAGTTGAAGATTTGAAGGATGCTGTGGGCGTGTTTTGGTGCTGCTATTCCATGGATTGGCCAGATTCAGAAGATGCAAACGACTTGGACCTATCACTTTGGACACAAGGGACAGGATCTGCCTCTCCAGCACATATATATTGCTGGCTGTTCCCCTGAGAGCCCACTTGCCTGCACTACATGCTCCAGGACGACATCTGCCACTGCACTGCTGCTGTCTCTGCCCCTCTGGACCCTGCAATGGCACGTACTGTGGAGAGAGCCCCAGCCTTCAGCCTTGAGGAGAACCAGGCCCTGCTGGACAGCCTACTTCCACAGTACAGCAAGCTGTATGGGACACCAGGGGAGCAGGTGAGTGTCCTGTGCACTGCCTTTCTGAATGTGCATTTTGTCTGACTAGCAAGGCTGAGAGTCTGCACGCCACTGGCTAGCAGGCTCACTGAGTAGTTGTCACCCCCCATAGTGTGTAGTGACTTGCACTGGACAGGTATGGTGCAGTGACAGTGCTTCTGAACAGGGTTTTACTCCCCATGCAATGATACCATGTAGTGACTTCTGGAAAACTGTCCATGGGCAGCCGTGCACTGCCTGTGTACACCATGTGCCCCTGTGATTGCGACATGTATATGCAACTGTGTCATGCACGGATATGTTGCATGTGTAGTAATGGCCTTATCACTTTGTCATCCTGACAGGCTTCTGCCCATCGGAAGCAGGAGATATGGAAGGACATCGTCCGGGCTGTCCGGTCCGTGGGGGTCTACAAGCGCCGGATCCGCAACTGCCAAAAGAGGTGGCAGGACCTTCGGGGCTGGACCCGGAGGATTGCACGGGTCCAGCTGAAGCTGTCGCCTCCTCGCAGGAGGGGCGGAACACGGACCCTGACCCCCACATGCTCAGGATCCTGGCGGTGGTCTTTCCAGACCTGGATGGGCAGCTGAAGGCCAGAGAGCAGCAAGGAGGGGGTGAGTCAAAGACTGCACTGTGTACTCTGTCTAACATGCTATGTGCCCTCCTCGGGCCTGGTTAAACTGCCACAGTACAGCGGTCATGTTGTCCAGGAGCCATGTCCCTCTATTGTGCACTGCCCACTCCTCATCTGATACCCAGGTGTGGCCCTTACATGCAGGGAATTCTGTCACTTAGGACTGTGTCCTTGCAGTTTGCTTGACTCAAGGTGGGAGACAGCATCTGTTTCCCTGACTCTGTGGTGGGCATCATGGGTGGGTCCATTGCTTACACAATGCCTGTATTCTGACATGTATTCAGCGTGTTACTTTGATCTGTGGTCCAATTGCTGAGCTGATCCACCACATGTGGCTGGGGTATCTGGCACACACCCATGCTGCGGGTGGGAACAATGTTTGGGCCCCAGGAGTATGTATATGACGTGTGTCACACATACTTAGCCAGCTGCCTACAGTCCAGGGCTCATCCCTCATTCATGTGGGGCTGGACAGTCATGCCTACTCCAGGCCATACAATACACTCTGTACTCCCACTCCCGTGTATCAGCTGACACATTGTGCGCAGTGATTTGACCCCTCAGGTGTCTGCCTCTGTGTCAGTGTGCTGTGGATTAGTCGCCAGGACTGCTGTGGAGTTTCTTGGTAGGGGCTCAGCATGCCACTGGAGATGTGACCATAGGAGACGATACTTGTGTGACACATAGGTGTCTGATCAGCTGCCCATGCAGACTGGGGCATGTGAATGTGAAGTTCAGGCAGCTGTTCCCCATGCACAGCAGAGTGTGAGGGGCTCAGGTTCAGAGGGTAGTGTCACAGGTCTACCATATGTCCAATAGGTATGACCTGGACAGATGAGGGTTAAGAGGATGTGTTGTGGGGGGATGTACATGTGCACTTGTGCAGCTCCAGGACTTGCATTCCCCATGACCTACTATTGTGACACAGTGCAGAGTGTTGTTGTCTGGCTGCAAAGTCATACATCACTGAGACAGTGATGTATGACTTTGCAGTCATGCCTCCGCCATGGCATGTGTCTACTGATTGGTGAGCCTGCAGGGGAGTGACATGTGCTACATGCACACCATAGTGGCGCTGGCTATCAGGACATGGGTGCATCATGGTGTCTGTCGCTGGTATGCATCACATGCATTTCCTATTTGACTCTGGGCATCCCTTTCATCCGGAAACCTGTACTGACTCAGTGGCAAGAGCTGTGATGTGTGCATGTCCACATGCCACACCGTGTCCTCTGCACTGTCCAACTACTGTGTACTTGGTGCATGTGTCAACACTGGGGTGTTGCAATCCAACAGACACCAGACAGATGGGTGCAAGGCCATGTGGGATGTGAGTGCCATGCTTGGCATCGGACTGACAATTGACTTCTCCTGTTCAATTAGGGCACTTTTAGCAATGTACAACTGATGATGCCAGGGCTTGCTCTGTGATGTGCTGTGCTCACAGTGGTGTGTGCGTTATGTGCAGGTGACTGATGTCTGTCTGTATCCCCATTGTTTGCAGATACATCCACGGCCACGGAAGGGGACAGCTCCACGGACCAGGAGGAGCCAGAGAGCCAGACTGGGTCAGCAGCCGAGGAGTGGTCGGAGGGACCCAGTGGCACGGAGGGCGAGGGGAGCCACACCGAGGAGTCCTCAGCAGCATCCACCTCAGCTGAGGACCAGAGCAACTCGGAGGATGACTCCCTTGTGGAGGCGGGTGTCAGCAGCCACCACACCCCAGCTAGTGTTGCTGTCCCCGCCACCACCAGCACCACCACCGCCCTCCCATCGGCTCCCATTCCCCAGGTCCGTGGAGGCTCCCATGTCCGGGAGCGTGTTTCCTTTGGGCCAGGCACCGCACCCCTGCCCCTGTGTCCCCTGCTGCCCTGAGTGAGGAGTCTGTGTACCTCCTTCGCCAGCTCCATGTAGGGCAGACAGCCATGCTGAGTGTCCTCCATGCGCACACCGCGCTGTTGACTCAGCTGGTGTCGTTCATGGAGGGCATCTCATCGGGCATGTCTGACCTACAGAGGGGCAATAGGTCCATGGACTCCTCCCTGACGGCAGCAGTGTCCCTCCTCAAACGGTCCCTCACCCCTCCTGCCTCTGCTCCATCCACACTCCCCAGCACCTTACCCGTCCCAAGCACACACACACCGGCACAGGCACACACCAGCACACACACATCCAGCACACTGACACACACGCCAATGACAAAACGCACACGCACGCACATTCAGGGGACTGAAGCCAGACTCACAGGGGATGGGGCCCTGGAACACACACACGCATCCACATGCACTGCGCAGTCCTCAGTTCCCTCTCCCTCCAAAGCACCCTCCCTTGCCTCACCTGCAACCCCAAAGTCACAGCAGCTCTTCCTCTGTGACCTCGGCCTCTTCCCCACCGATGAAGCTGCTCCAGCATCCCGGGGGAAGAGGAAGCCCACCCACACGGAGCAGAGTGCCCCTCGCCCCCGGACACCCTCCCCCAGGCGCAGACGGACTGAGGCCCCCACCCGCAAGTCCCCCGGAGTCCTAAGAGCAAGACCCCGCCACCGCCCTGCAGCTCAGGCACAAGGTCTCCGTCCTCCATCCCTCAGGCCCCCACTGCACAGGTGCCCCCACCACACCCTGCCCCAGGTTCCCCCACCCACAGATATACCATCCCCAAGAGGATCAGGCCTTCTCCCCTGCCACTTGCTCTCCCAGCACCACACCCCCGCTGCGCTTGTCTGTGCCACTGATGTGGTGAGGGTGTCCTCCCCCTCTGTCCAACCCACCTTGCCTGTTCCCCATTCTCCTCCCCTGGAGGTAGGCACTGCAGTGGAGTCCACTACCGCCCTGTCTGACTTGGGCACTGCAGTGGCGGACCTGTCCACTCCATCTGCAGGGTCCACTGCAGTTGTGCCGGCACCCACGACATCTGAGTCATGCCCCCCAGTTGTGCCGGCACACACCATGTCAGACACCTCCACTGCAGTTGTCAGTGGCTCGCCAGCACCCACCACCCCTTCCCTGACTCCCCCTGGTGAGCCCTGATCCTGTCCCTGCGGTGCCTGGCCTGCCCCCCGGTTGCCCCTCCTAGTGGATTGTCCCTGGTTTTGTGCAGGCATGCGTAGGGTGACATCTGCCAGTGTCACCCTGTTTGAACTTTGACAATGGACTGGCCATTGGCCTTTGCTCTATTTTTTCTGGACGTCGTTTTCAATCAACACATATGCTGAATAAAGCAACTTTCTTTTCTCTAGTGCTCATGCTTCAGATGTACATGTTGTTGGTGCTGCTAACCATGCCCTTGCTGCAGTGATGGTGATATCTGGTCTCATGATTATGAAGTGTTACTGTGCAGGAACCCATGTGGTCCAGGGGGAATGTGTCCTATCATGTGGTGTATCCATATCATCAATAGCAGCATCTGAGGGTGTCATGTGTTCAGTATTTGGCAATGGGTTTCCTACTTACATTAGCAATTTCATATCTGTGGCTTCCACCCCTGCACATCTGTTGTGCCTGCCATCGTTGCATTTGTCTACTTCCCTGACCGTGTTGCCATCTCCAGTGGACATGCAGGTTTGGGCATCAATGGGGAAGGACTCATCCGTGTAGTCAGTGCAACATTGCTATACAAGTGTGTTGGATCTGTGCTGATGATTCCGTTGGCACATCCATGACCAGGCTGATGTGATGGGAGCCCTCATTTGGTGCTAATTGTTGATTGTGTGACCAAGTGCTCAGCTGACATGATGGGGCCCTACTGAGGCAACATATGGCACAGCTTTCCTCACACAGGAGTGGAGTCCCCTCATGGCAGTGTGTACACGTGTGACATTGCCTGCGCCCAAGGTGTGTGTTGTATGTGCATGTCTGTGTGTTCACTTCCATTTATCTGCGCATGCTGTGATCCCTAGTGTTGTACCTGTTTGTGATGCTTGCTGACTTGAGCTATGTTCCCCCAAAGTCTTCTCCCTGTGTTCTCTGTGATGTGGGTGCATGGCACATTACTGGTCATCAGGGTGTCACCCATAGGTGTGTTTGCTGTCAGGGCTGAGTTTGTGTGCAGACGCAGATGGGTCACAGTCAGGTTTCCCCTTGGCACTTGTTGTTTGCCCCTGTCATGTGATTTTCAGTTCGTGTTGTCTTTCAGTGATTGTGACACGTTGTGTGTGTGACTGCTGGCACTCCTCAGGGTCCGGGCTGCAATGTTGGTTGTTGTCTATGTGTGTTCTTTGTGGGTGACCTTGGCTTCTTCATTGGTGTGTGACTGTGGCTGGGATCCCATTGGTTGGTGTGGTATCGCCGTCATGTCCATGTACAGCGTAGTGTGCAGTGTGTCAGACATTCAGGAGTCTTGTTGAGTGGCCATGTGTGATGTGTTTCTGCACCTTGGTTCCCACCCACCACCCTGGAATAGTCATGGGTGCATGTGCAATGTCACCAGTGCATGTGTACTTCACTGCTGCACATTGTTAGAGGTCGAGGGGTGTGGTCTTGAGTGTGTGCAGATGGGAGTTGTTGCCCAGCTAGTCCCCTGCCTCCATGTTGGCCTTGGCTTACTGGCCATGCTGATTGATTTGTGCTTGTGTAGGTGTGATGGTAGTTTGTTGCTCAGGACACCTGACTGTGGTTCACAGTGTGAACGACATTTAGCTTTGTCATCACAGTGGGATTTTTATTCAGCCCAGGGTCACCACATTGTGGGGGCCCTGGGGGTGGTGCGTCTGTGTCTTGCTGTGTCAGTTGTTGTTCCTACGTGCCTGTGTGACATGTGTGTTTTGTGCTCCCTCTCATCTGACAATGCCTGCTTGCCCACATAGGGGATTTGGATCCATGAGTTACCTTAGTGTGGCAGTGTATGCACATCTGTATGATTGGTATTCAGCTCTCCTCATGTGTTGTGTGGTTGCCTGGGGACACTGGCACCCCCACCCCTCACCTGCTGTGTATGATGACAGTGTTGGTCTGCCTGTTTGTGTTTGTGCATCTGCACCACTGCATTGGCATATCTTGGGTGTGCCATTGGCTGTATGTTGTTTGGTGTGTTTCCCCTGCTGTCCCTGGGACTCCTAGGTCATCGGTCAGCACAGTGATCATGGTTTGTGTGTCCCATTGCTGCCATGGTATGGTATCTGTTCACCTCACATCTGCTGTCTCCACAGGATATCTGCATTTGTGTGCCCATTGGTGCAAATATGTGGTTCTGCATTCTGATGGTCACTTCTGTCATTGTGTCATTGATGACTGTTGACGGTCTCAGCACACATGGGTGTTGTTTGTCTGCACATGGCCAAAGGAATGTTTCATTTGCACTGCAGTATTTGGCTCCCCCAATTTATGTTGCAATGGGACACATACACTACTTTGCCACAGATGAGTTTTTGGTTCTGTGACCAGGAATGATCCATGCAGTTTGGCAGTTGCAGCTCTTTCTTTGTCAACAATTACCTTTTGGTCACTGTGATGATGAGGGTGTAGACCCCATTGCCACAATGGTCAAAATGTGCTTCGGCTATGGACCCCACACTTGCCTTTTGGTCACTGTGATGATGGGGGTTTAGACCCCATTGCCACAATGGTCAAAATGTGCTTCAGCTATGGACCCCACACTTGCCTTTTGGTCACTGTGATGATGGGGGTTTAGACCCCATTGCCACAATGGTCAGAATGTGCTTCAGCTATGGACCCCACACTTGCCTTTTGGTCACTGTGATGATGGGGGTTTAGACCCCATTGCCACAATGGTCATAATGTGCTTCAGCTATGGACCCCACACTTGCCTTTTGGTCACTGTGATGATGGGGGTTTAGACCCCATTGCCACAATGGTCAGAATGTGCTTCGGCTATGGACCCCACACTTGCCTTTTGGTCACTGTGATGATGGGGGTTTAGACCCCATTGCCACAATGGTCAAAATGTGCTGCAGCTATGGACCCCACACTTGCCTTTTGGTCACTGTGATGATGGGGGTTTAGACCCCATTGCCACAATGGTCAAAATGTGCTGCAGCTATGGACCCCACACTTGCCTTTTGGTCACTGTGATGATGGGGGTTTAGACCCCATTGCCACAATGGTCAGAATGTGCTTCGGCTATGGACCCCACACTTGCCTTTTGGTCACTGTGATGATGGGGGTTTAGACCCCATTGCCACAATGGTCAAAATGTGCTTCAGCTATGGACCCCACACTTGCCTTTTGGTCACTGTGATGATGGGGGTTTAGACCCCATTGCCACAATGGTCAGAATGTGCTTCGGCTATGGACCCCACACTTGCCTTTTGGTCACTGTGATGATGGGGGTTTAGGCCCCATTGCCACAATGGTCATGGGCTGCTTGCATTGTGGGTGCCACACACATATATGTGTGGCACATGTGCTAGGGGGTCACATTGTATGTTCAAAGTCATGTTCGGTGTTGTAGGCATTTGACACAGCCTACACACGCTTGTCATGGTGGTGGGGGATGTCTTTATCTTGCATTCCCTAGGTTGTGGTGTGCTTGTTGTGTCATGCATTGTCCATCTTATGAGTGGGGGTGGTAGTAGTGGCAGGCATCCAGCCCCCCCTGGCTAAGGGTGGTAGTAGTGGTAGGCATCCAGCCCCCCCTGGGTGAGGGTGGTAGTAGTGGTAGGCATCCAGCCCCCCCTGGGTGAGGGTGGTAGTAGTGGTAGGCATCCAGCCCCCCCTGGGTGTGGGTGGTAGTAGTGGTAGGCATCCTGCCCCCCCTGGCTAAGGGTGGTAGTAGTGGTAGGCATCCAGCCCCCCCTGGCTAAGGGTGGTAGTAGTGGTAGGCATCCAGCCCCCCTGGGTGTGGGTGGTAGTAGTGGTAGGGCATCCAGCCCCCCTGGCTAAGGGTGGTAGTAGTGGTAGGCATCCAGCCCCCCTGGGTGAGGGTGGTAGTAGTGGTAGGCATCCAGCCCCCTGGGTGTGGGTGGTAGTAGTGGTAGGCATCCAGCCCCCCTGGCTAAGGGTGGTAGTAGTGGTAGGCATCCAGCCCCCCTGGGTGAGGGTGGTAGTAGTGGTAGGCATCCAGCTCCCCGGGCTAAGGGTGGTGGTAGGCATCCAGCCCCCTGGGTGAGGGTGGTAGTAGTGGTAGGCATCCAGCCCCCCTGGGTGAGGGTGGTAGTAGTGGTAGGCATCCAGCCCCCCTGGGTGAGGGTGGTAGTGGTGGTAGGCATCCAGCCCCCCTGGGTGAGGGTGGTAGTAGTGGTAGGCATCCAGCCCCCCTGGGTGAGGGTGGTAGTAGTGGTAGGCATCCAGCCCCCTGGGTGTGGGTGGTAGTAGTGGTAGGCATCCTGCCCCCCTGGCTAAGGGTGGTAGTAGTGGTAGGCATCCAGCCCCCCTGGCTAAGGGTGGTAGTAGTGGTAGGCATCCAGCCCCCCTGGCTGAGGGTGGTAGTAGTGGTAGGCATCCAGCCCCCTGGGTGTGGGTGGTAGTAGTGGTAGGCATCCAGCCCCCCTGGGTGTGGGTGGTAGCAGTGGTAGGCATCCAGCCCCCCCTGGCTAAGGGTGGTAGTAGTGGTAGGCATCCAGCCCCCCCTGGGTGAGGGTGGTAGTAGTGGTAGGCATCCAGCCCCCCTGGGTGTGGGTGGTAGTAGTGGTAGGCATCCAGCCCCCTGGGTGTGGGTGGTAGTAGTGGTAGGCATCCAGCCCCCCTGGGTGAGGGTGGTAGTAGTGGTAGGCATCCAGCCCCCTGGCTAAGGGTGGTAGTAGTGGTAGGCATCCAGCCCCCCTGGCTAAGGGTGGTAGTAGTGGTAGGCATCCAGCCCCCCTGGGTGAGGGTGGTAGTAGTGGTAGGCATCCAGCCCCCCTGGGTGAGGGTGGTAGTGGTGGTAGGCATCCAGCCCCCTGGGTGAGGGTGGTAGTAGTGGTAGGCATCCAGCCCCCCTGGGTGAGGGTGGTAGTAGTGGTAGGCATCCAGCCCCCCTGGCTAAGGGTGGTAGTAGTGGTAGGCATCCTGCCCCCCTGGGTAGGGGTGGTGGTGCGCATTCAGGCCCCTGTGTGCATATGTGGCATTGGTGATGGGCATCCCGCCCCTATGGTGCTGCTGTTGCTGGTGTAAGTATATTCAGCATCCCCGTGTATGTGTGTGATGTGTCGTGTACGTGTTGTATGTGTTTTGTGGTTGGTGTCTGGCTTACCTTCTGCGCCGTACGCGTTCGTGCCTGTTCCGGTAGTAGATGTAGAATATTGGTATGATCGGGACGAAGGGATTCATGGTTGGTTCGTGTCGTTCGTCCTTCTCGTTGCTTCGCGTCGTCCTCGTCGCTTCGCCTCGTCCTCGCCGCTTCGCGTCGTCCTCGTCGGTGCCGTGTTCGTCTCGTAGCCGTGGATCGTGTTGTGGCGCGAATCGGAGCTTATGTGCGCCTCTCCCGGATGCTTTAACGTGCCGTGCGTAGCGACGGGTTCGGCGCGTACGGGAAGCGCATCGTACTTGTCCGGCCGGACGGGGCTGCATTTTTCCTTCCGTGCGACTCGATTCGGCGTTTCCGGATTCGCCTCGGTCGGAGAACAGGACCTGGTTTGGGTGAGTACGGCTCGGCCGGATTTTTGCTGTTGTGCGCATCGTACTTGCTCGTTCGGTGTGCTGTACGGATCGGTCGGAAAACAGGCTTTCGCATGGCTTTTTTCCCGACCGAATGGTATTGGGTGCGCCTCCGACCGAGATCGGAATCGGCCCCTTTGTTGTTCTACCATTACTTGTTAAAGCATGTGCAATATTTATTGTGCAAATTGCTCAAGCAAACTCAACCACCCCCAAACCACACAGAAAACTTAGTATACATTACAACTGTGCATTACATTGCCAAGGGAGCATTGTAGGGCAATAAAAAACCTTTACAATTAGTTGTTTTCTCTGTATAGTTACCTATGCTTCTTACAAAGCATGTGCAGTTTTTATTGTACCAATTGCTCAAAAAAAGCCACCTGCCCTCCAGCCAGACAAGAAATGTTACTCTAGTTACAACTTAATATTACATTATTGAGGGGAACATTGTACTGAAACAAAAAACTTTTTGGGACATTCATTTTCTGTCTGATGTGACCAGAGATTCAAGTTTAAGCTTTTTTAATATTGTACACAAAACAAAGTTGCTGTTTATTTTATTATGCAACTAATAACCATTAACAAAGTCAGTAATTATAACAGTCCTAACAGTGACATTAGAAAGCTAAGTAAAACTAGGGCTTTTATACTGTTTCTCATGTACTGCTGCTTTTAAAATACACTACACTTTTTCCACTTGATAATAATGTGGTAACTTTTAAATTGCTCTTGAAATAATAAATATATACATACAATTACACATTTATAAAAAACCATCCTAACCACTATATCTTACTTTATAAACACTTCTTTGCGTTTAAATTTTACAGTATGTGTAAAAAATAACCTCCCACATCTTTTACAAAATATTTTTTAAGGGGCAAATGTATTACATATTGGCATTATGATATAATATTTTCTTAACTTAAAGTTACAACTACTGTATATCATAAAACAATTTTCTGTATATATATATATATATATATATATGTGCGTTTGAAAAGTAATTTTTTTTATTATTCCTTTCACAGGTTGGTAATCCACAACCGAAACATCAGCAAGGTAAAAATATATATATATTTTTTTGCCAAACACTTTATTGAACATCTTTTCTCACAAATACACCTCAAAATAGAAAACAAGCTAAAAATAACTCTATATTACTATATATATATATATAAAGTATATAACATAGATAGATACAATTAAATATATTTAGATACATACAAACAATAAATACATACCTAAAAATAAAAGTACATAAATACAAACTGTCCAAAACCACATCATTTCTGTATTAATATAAATATGATTAACATAATACAAGAAGATTATCATCAAGGGCATGAGAAATTTGCAAACAATTCAAGAGGTAAACAATGCTTACCAAATAGCACATTTGCAATTATACATAACTACTACAAAGTTGCAAATACATGGACTACAGAGGATTTACATTATATTATGAACTTAGGCGATGCTTTATATGCAGAAATGCATTCCATTAATAAAGAAATACTTATGCATCCGGATGATTTACCAAAATACATACAACACAATAACAACATCTATTCTATTAAACTTAATAAACCTTATTATGGAGACATATTAAAACCTATTGATCCAGATATAAAAACAGCATTAAAATGTTCCCTAAATTTACATTCTGGCATCTTACTTTGCATGGATATCTAGGTTATATCCATTATAAACAATAACAATGCATACTTTGTATTTGATTCACATAGCCGTGATAACAAAGGAATGCCTCACCCAAATGGAACATGTATTACTATACAAATAATTACTTTTGATAAACTTATAGAATACATTACAGATCTGGCAAATTGTATAAAGCTCCCCAATGCAAATTATGTTGCATTTGAATTGACTCCCATAGATATAAATACAATTAGAAAAGATTCACTGCAGAAAGCATTGCAAAAAAACAAAGAAAATGCAGGTACTGCACCAATCGAAAACATTTATGTCCATTCTACTGAAGCATATACAAATGCATCTAAACATACAATACAAACTAATATAGAAACAGTAAAAAATATAATACAAAATGCTAATACGACTCTGAAAATTATTACAGATAATTACTAATGCTTTATTACCCATGGAGAGTAGAAAAAAAAAATTGGTGATAAGGATACATATTATGAACAATATATACAAATTAAAGACACAGTTGACTTAAATCATAACAGATATAATAAGCATAATAAAACACTCACAACTAATAGCAACACCAACGATGATACAATGCACACATTACCAGTATCTCCAATAGCTACAGAAACAGCTGACACCATATGTAATGAAGCCCAACTTAATGAACAACAACTACTATATGACTTGTCATTAGATTTAGGCATTAGAAGCATAACTAGAAGAAACACTAACTAATAACATACTACCAAATGAGCAATATGATGATATAATGCAAAATCTAACTACGGAACAACTCAACTTTATATACCATCACTTACATTGGATAAAAACAAAAGAAACACCTTGCTACACATTTTGTACTGGTGGTGCAGGAGTTGGGAAAAGCTTCCTTATTACTGCACTTTACCAAACCTTATTACTTTACTACAATACAAAAGCAGGCGAAAATCCAGATAACATATATGTATTGCTTACAGCTCCAACAGGCAAAGCAGCACATAACATAAATGGTAAAACTCTACATAGCACATTTAAGATACCTGTTTCACAAATGTTAACTCATAAACCACTAACTCATGAAAACCGGAGCGCACTACAAAATGAATTAATGCATCTTAAATTACTAGTAATAGATGAAATATCAATGGTAGGAACAAATATGTTCAATTTCATACATAACAGATTACAAGAAATAAAAATGTCTAACCTACCCTTTGGAGGGATCTCCATTTTAGCAATTGGAGATTTCTATCAATTGAAACCTGTTTTTGACACATACATATTTGAAAATTCTAGACATTCCTATGGACCACTAAGTACAAATTTATGGCAAACACATTTCAGATTATTTGAGCTAACAAAAATTATGAGACAACTAAATCACCTACCATTTGCAGAACTACTGAACAGATTAAGAGAAGGGAAACAAACAAACACAGTTATAATACAGATACAATTACGAGAAGTAGAACTACCAGAAGGCCTTAGCAAAACTACACCTTATATTATGTCAACAAACAAAGAGGTTTATAACATTAATAATGAAGTTTTAATGCAACATATACAAAACTATCCTGTTTACACAGCAAACGCAATAGATACAGTTGCTTCTGATCTAACAGAACAAGTAAAGTAAACAATACTCAAACAATTACCCACTGATCCAACAAAAACAATGGGCCTTGCATACATATTACATATTGCAATCAAATTACGCTATGATTTAACTTGTAATATAAATGTTAATGATGGCTTAACAAATGGTGCAACAGGTATAGTACAATTTGTTGAAGCTATCAATAACACCCCAAATATAATATGGATTAGTTTTGATAATGAAAACGTAGGAAAATTAACAAGGCAGCAAAATAGACACATATATCACACAAACATTTCACCTAATTGGACACCAATTCATCCTATATCACGACATTTTCAATTTACACAAAAATTTATAACAATTATACGCAAACAATTTCCCCTGCGCCAATCATCTGCACGTACTATACATAGGACACAAGGCGAAACTATTGAACCACTTTATATCCACTTTAACAATAGCAAAATACATCACTTACATTATGTAGCTTTAAGCAGAGCAAAATCATTATCAAACATATATATTAAAAACTTTAATAAAGACAAAATAGTTGTACATCAAAAAGTACACAAAGGAATGAGCAGATTAAGAACAAATATGCAATTGCAAATCTCAGTACCACAAATAGGACAATATACCCAACATTTTAATATTATTGTACATAATATATGCTCACTACAAAAAAATTACAAAGCAATAATATCAGACAATAATATCATGAATGCTGATATCCTATGTCTAACAGAAATAAACAACTAAAAAAGCAGATACCACTAGTTTTTTAATTGAGCAATACCATCTATTAATATTTGATAAATTCCACAATCAGCGAACAAAGCATGGAATAGCAATTTATTACAAAAAAACAATTTCTAATTACCGATATATGAAACGCAACACACAATTGACATTTTACATTTTACTCAACATCTTAATAGTAGCAACTACTTATTTGTAATACTATACAAGCCACCACATGTACATATACAAACACTATTAGAAGTATTAACAAGCATATTAAACTTCTACCCTGATTATAAATATATTATCATGGGCGACTTCAACATAGATTTAAAAAAGATATCACAAAACACAACACTACTGTTACTTAGGGGCCAATTCCGATCTCGGCCGGTAGTGCTCCGAATCGGATTCGAATTTACCGGATCCGATTCGGAGCCCTGTTTCCCGACCGAATCGTACGCGGGTCCGGCCGAGCGAGTACGATGCATGCTCCCGCGAAATCGCCGACTGACTCGTACGCGGCTTCAACACGCTCCGACCGACTCGCATGGACACGACTCGCACCGCGCTATGGAGACGTTTCCCGGCCGGGTAAGTACGATGCGCGCCGCAAGCAGTCCGACCGACTCGCGCCGTCCGGCTCGAAAGAGCTGTCGGAGCCGGACTTTGGGGGTCCGCGTCGGACCCCCCTGAACGCGTTGGCGCGTGAGTCGCACACAGGGGGGACCCATGGGTCCCCCCTACATGTGCATGTACGCCGCGATGCGCATGGACGCGTACCCACTGTAGGGGCGCCCTTGTTCGCCTCGCACCCATTGAGTCAATGGGAGCCCGCGTACGCGTCGTACGACCGGCTCCCATTGACTTCACTGGGAGTCCAACCGACTCGAGTCCGATAGCATGCGAATGCATCGTACTCGTCCGGTCGGACTGCTGGGGTCCGATTCGGTCGGAATTCTCTCCGGGTCCGGCTCGGTCGGAGAGATTTCCGGCCGGAATCGGTATCGGCCCCAATATATGCACAGCCAATTTAACTGTAACCAAAAAATACAAGACTACACAACAGACTACAATTCTATACTAGATTATATATATACTAATGAAGATTTACAACACTATGGTACATTAGAGTCATATTACAGTGATCACAAAGCCTTATGGTTAGCAATTTAATGTGCAAAATGTATAATTTAATATGCTTTTCTCATTTCAGATGATTCGTATGGTTGGCAATTTAATGTGCAAAATGTATAATCAAATATGCTTTTCTCATTTCAGATGATTTCTATACAAGAACTTAAACAAACAAAACATGAAGAAAGTAAACCTTACCAGAAAGCAATACATGCAAACATAATTAAATGTTCAAGCAAAACATATTACAGGAATGCAAAACAAGAGAACAAAATCTTATATCATCTTGCTCTGGCAGACGAAAGTGGATCAATAAAAGCTAAATGCTACAATGATTATTATTACAACCAGACAAAAGAACAAAATGGAATTATCCTCAGAAATTTTATAATGAAGAACAATATTGTGATCCTAACAAAGCAAACAAATATATATGCACATATATAAGCATATATACACATGTATGCACATATATGCACCTATCTACATATATATATGTGTATATGTATACACATATATATAAATGCATATATATTCATATAAATATGCATAAATATATATATTTATATATATCCATATATATGTATGGAAATGTGTATATATATGCATATGTCCATCTATATATAAATATGTACATATATATGCATTTATATATGTATATATATATATACATACATATATAAACATATATATACATATGCATATCTATAAAAATGCAGATCTGGGTGCACATATATATATGCATATATATTCATATAAATAAGCATATATATATATGTATTTATATAAATGTATATATGTATATAAATATGTATATATATATATGCATATGTCCATCCATATATAAATATATACATATATATATATGCATTTATCTATGCGTATATCCATATGTATATATATAAACCTATATATACATCTGCATATCTATAAAAATGCAAATATATATACAGGCATGCATATATATATATATATATATATATATATATATATATATATATATATAGCATACATGCACATATATGCATAAATCTTTACACATATGCATATATATACATATACATATATGTGTAAATGTATACACATATATATAAATGCATATATATTCATATAGATATGCATACATATATAAGTGCATACATATATACATATATATGTATATAAATGTGTATATATATATATATAAAACCATATGTCATCCACATATAAATATATACATATATATATAAGCATTTATATATGTATATATCTATATATATATATACATATATATGCATACCATCCATTCCTCCTTTACCCTGAAAAGAGGTGCACCGACTCTGGTTGGGTTGCAAAGAAACACTTTATTGGTGGAACAGCACGAGGCAAGAGGCTTCCTATTCCCAACGTTTCTGCTTCTGAAAGCCTTGATCACGGGAGAAGTCTCTGAATTTTGAATGACCCACGTGATTACCTTTTTACCAACGTGGGCCGTATTCTTTCACAGAGCGCGCACAGGGAAAAGTATCCGACATGAAAAAATGAAAAGCGCAGTTGTTTCAATGTCTCTGAATAACTGAATAAAGCGCTCAAAACTTCTTTTATTTAGTCATTCCCTTAGCACAAAGTAAAGTCTGCCTCATTGCACAGTTCGTTTTTGTTTCCACTCACTTGTTAAAAAACAACACCAGCCTGCAGTTTCGGAATTTCATCCTTCTGCTCCCAAACTCGCCACACTCTGCAAACGCTTTCACAGGGAGCAAGCAGGTCGGGCTCTAAATAAACATCTCTTTTTTTTAATTTTTTTTTATTTGTCAATGATTAGGTAATACATAGAACAATCAAATCAAACCAATATCAATGCCGCATACCGCCAATATCAAAGCATAATATCACAAATAAAGTAAGTAAGCAAGGGGCACAAAAAAAATAAATACCAAAATGCATTCTAGGACCTCACCCACTTATTTACACCCTATTAAGTATCCTAAAATTTTCAGGAGAGTATCTAAAGCCAAGACCCCCATATTTTATTACATTTAACGACTGATCGTATGCCTCTTGACTTGGCCAATGCCTGTTCCATATCATATGTCTGTCGGACTAGAAGCCACCAATCCATCACATTTGGAGGCTTTGGCGATATCCATTCTCGAGCAATAATCAGCCTTGCCGAGACTAACAAAATGGTTAATAAACCGCTACTTTTAGATCCAGCATTACTACAGCCCAGCATAATTTCCCCTACTGTCAGGGGTATATCTAACCCCAATTTCTGATAGATAATATTCTGAACATCCTGCCAAAATGTTTTTAGCTCTAAGCACGTTACAAACATATGTTTGATATCTGCCTTATATATATCACATCTTGGGCACTTCATCCTATCTGTAATTATATTGTTAGCCGCCCACTTGGCTATCCTCTCGGGTGTGTAATAAAGAAGACAGATCGTCCGATGTTGATGTAATCTCAGATTAGTAGAATGCACCACCTCTTTTATAGTGCCCAGTGCTTGTGTTATAGTGCTAGCCCCTACAGATGTCTCCATTATTTTACTCCATTGATTGGCCAATCTTCCACAATCATCTACTCTGTTACTACTCAGCCATTTATAAACCTTACTAATCATAGATTCCCTTACTTCATCATATATGAAGTCCCAAACCTCAGACCCAATTATATTAGTCAACATCAGGTGCTTTAAAAAGTAGTCTCGAATCTGGTAATACTTTAGCAACATATAGTTTGGTAATTTATATATAAGTTGTAGTCTCTCAAAAGCAATAATACCATTATAATCGAAAAGATCACCTAAGCATCCTACTCCCAATCTGACCAAATTTTTCCCCACCCCATCATGAAATATACTAGGTAAGGCAGGGTTAGAATACAGAGGGAATTTATCATGATATATTGCCTTTATGTAAGATCGCCCGCCAGATATATATGCTGTCCCGAGCGGTCTTGAATTTAACCCTTTTAAAATAATTAGGGTCCATTATTCTATACAGAAACATCTTACTTTCTTCCCCCAACATAAATGTATGAAAAAATAAAATACCCGCAGGATTAATCAGACTACGGAAGCGGCCGAAGAAAGCTGACCAAAAATACATCTTAAAGTCCGGTAGCTCCAAGCCGCCTTGACCAAAAGGTAGTTTTAATTTTCCTATCGCTCTCCTAGATTTCTTTTATCCCCATATAAAGCCACCAATGGCCCCTTCTAATCGTTTAAAAAGGAATTGGAAACCCGTAGTGGAATAGAACGAAAAGATATAAGAACTTAGGCAGAACTTTCATTTTAATTATATTAATACGACCAATGATGCCAATCGGTAGCTTATGCCAATTTTTAAATGATCTAATTGTATCCTTCAACAGTTCCTCATAATTAAGAAAAATAATTTTCTCTATTTGTGCTGATATCCGCACTCCCAGATAAGTGACGACTGAACATACCCCCTGTATAACATCTAACGGTTTATGATTAATTAATATTTGGGTCTTATTAATATTTAATTTATACCCTGATATCTGTCCGAACCCAGCAGCCGCCACTATTATTTCCCCTAATGCTTGCCCTGGGTCTGTGGAAAATACTGCCAAGTCATCCGCATAAGCGGTGACCTTTAAAGAAATTGTTCCATTACTATAAGCACTTATTCGGGGATTATTTTGTAAAACACAGATGAATGGCTCTATATATAGAGCAAATAATAAGGGTGAAAGAGGGCACCCCTGGCGCGTGCCACAAGAAACCGGGAAAGCAGATGATAATAATCCTGAATACGCTAATTTAGCACTGGGTTTATCATATAGGGCTTGTACCCATTTCTTAAAACGAATGCCAATCCCGAAGGCATCGATTACAGCCCAAAGAAACTCCCACCCCACTCGGTCGAACGCTTTCTCAGCATCTAATAGAATCATACCGAGTGGGGTAGATGTAATATTGGCCACATCGAACGCTGTCACCGCCGTATTTACATGAGTAGTTGTATCTCTATTTTGAATAAACCCATGTTGTTGGAAAGAAACCAGACTAGGCATCACCGGTGCAAGCCGGTTAGACAGTATTTTTGCAAAATTTTTTGCATCAGTGTTAATGAGAGAAATCGGTCTATATGACCCATATTCCTCTGCTGGTTTATCCTTTTAAAAAAAAAAAACAATTTTTGTCAAATTCCAGGAATCGGGCACTTGCCCATTAACACTGATTGACCCTATCATCTGACTAAAAGGCAGCCTCAGATCGTCTTTGAAGATTTTATAAAATTCTAGGGGAATAGCGTCTTCCCCCGCAGCCTTACCCGATGGTAGAGCTCCAATTGCCATTTCGATCTCCTCCCACAGTATCTCAACATCCAGGGACTCAGCGATCTCCTCCCCTATACTTGGCAGGAAACATCCCTGAATATAATCAAGAATGTCTGCCTGCCTTGGCTTTATTGTAGAAGTATACAATGCTTGATAATACCTCACAAATTGCTCTAAAATCTCCTGGGGATGCTTATACAGTCTACCTGCAGGCCCTCTAATAGTTGTGATATGGGCTTTAGCTCTGTCATTAGCTACTTTATAGGCCAAAATTTTTCCAATTGTTTCCCCATACTCATACTGTATCTGCCGATATTTATTAAATTTGACCATGCTCTTCTCTTTCAGTGTTTTCTTCAGGCCTAATCTAAGATTAATTACCTCAAACCCCAATTGTTCTGACTCACCCGCCCCCTTCAGAACTGCCTCCGCATGTAGATCTTCTGCCCTACGTATTGCAGAGGTTATCTCCTTCAGTGTCCCTCTATTAATTTTATTTTGGTACCAAATATACTGTTGGGTATGCCCCCTAATAACGGCTTTAAATGTATCCCACACCACAATAGGAGTAGCAGACCCCGTATTCTCTTCAAAAAAGCTTTTAATTTGCTCCCGGGTACTAGCTACATAATCCACATCTGAAAAAAGATACCTAGGGAATGAAAAAGATCTTGATGGCCTATTCTCTGTATCAACTTTAAAAGTAAGAAGAATAGGATTATGATCTGATGTTACTTTCGGGCATATATCTATTTCTGTAGACCATAATATTTGTGCAGACACCCAAGCCATATCTATTCTTGAGTAAGATTTATGTGGGGCAGAAAAATAGGTATACCCTGGTAAACTTGGGTACAATATTCTCCAGGCATCACTAATAGCCTGTAGTCGACCCAATTCACAGATAGCCCTACGTGTTTTCCGCATCCTCTGAAATGCCCCCCTCCTTGTAGTATCAATCCCATAATCCATGATACAATTAAAATCACCCATCACCACCCAATCCCCCTCCCAATTCAAAAGTTCCATATTTATATTATCCACCACCGTGGGATCATCATTATTAGGGCCATACACTACGCAGAACACATATTTCCTCTCTTTTAATATAAGCTGTGAAATAGCCCAACGACCTCCCTTGTCAGAAGTTGTCTTACAAACTGTTGCCCTAAGCCGTTTGTTTTTTAATATTGCAACTCCACGTATAGAAGCACTTTGAGTAGAGCATACTATAACCTCAACCGAAAGTAATTCGTGGGGGCCAATCTTATATGTTTTGTTCAGAAATAGAGGCAAAGAAGGCGTTAGGGGGATGGCAGAAAGAGGGGACAGGCTAAAAGGGGGAAAAGGTATATCACTCTAAAGGGAATTTTTTGCTTTCGTATTCATGCAAGAGTAGAATCTATTGGTGGTATATGGTAGATGGTAGAAGTTACTACATTAATGTTTTTTCTGCTCTTTTGCTTCGATAAGGAAGGGATTATTGTGATATATGACAAAAACATTTTTTTATGCTTTCCTCTGTTTTATGATTTGCTTTTTCTTGTATTGAATAACATAGAGACCAGAAGCCTCTGGGACCTCTGTGACCAGGGACTCTTAGTGGACTGCCAAGGTCAACGGCAGCTTTGAGAAAGGGGATGATTCTTCCTTCTAGATGCTGGGGGAGGAGGGAGGGCCAATCTCTAGCAGAGATTGGTGGAGAGGGGGGGAAGGGAGGGAAGGGTTGGGGGTTTATAGAAGAAAAGGCCAATGATTGGGTAAAAAGCAATGATAAAAGTATTCAGATAGGTAAGGCGGTTATTAAAAGGAGTAGGTATCTTATCTTATATGGAGGGGTTAAATGCTTAGCATGGAACGTTGCAGGGCTAAATAGCAGGATAAAGAGACGACTGGTGGCAGAAGAGCTAAAAATGTACAATCCTAGTGTTGTTATGTTAACAGAGACACATCTTTCGTATAAAGACCGGGGATTGTTAAAACAGTTAGGGTTTGAGGTTATAGTATGCTCTACTCAAAGTGCTTCTATACGTGGAGTTCCAAATAAACATCTCCAACACAATTTCGCCACGCAGGGAAATCCAGACCTTCATAGGGCGGCCAGTGCATCTGGTGCGAGGCTTCCAGATAACATACCATCCATTCCTCCTTTCCCCTGAAAAGAGGTGCACCGACTCTGGTTGGGTTGCAAAGAAACACTTTATTGGTGGAACAACACGAGGCAAGAGGCTTCCTATTCCCAAAGTTTCTGCTTCTGAAAGCCTTGATCACGGAAGAAGTCTCTGAATTTTGAATGACCCACGTGATTACCTTTTTACCAACGTGGGCCGTATTCTTTCATAGAGCACGCACAGGGAAAAGTATCCGACATGAAAAAATGAAAAGCGCAATTGTTTCAATGTCTCTGAATAACTATAAAGCGCTCAAAACTTCTTTTATTTAGTCATTCCCTTAGCACAAAGTAAAGTCTGCCTCATTGCACAGTTCGTTTTTGTTTCCACTCACTTGTTAAAAAACAACACCAACCTGCAGTTTCGGAATTTCATCCTTCTGCTCCCAAACTCGCCACACTCTGCAAACGCTTTCACAGGGGGCAAGCAGGTCGGGCTCCAAATAAACATCTCCAACACAATTTCGCCACGCAGGGAAATCCAGACCTTCATAGGGCGGCCAGTGCATCTGGTGCGAGGCTTCCAGATAACATACCATCCATTCCTCCTTTCCCCTGAAAAGAGGTGCACCGACTCTGGTTGGGTTGCAAAGAAACCCTTTATTGGTGGCAGGGCCGTTTCTACGTGTTTTGCCGCCCTAGGCGAGAATTGAAAAATGCCGCCCCCTCCCTTTTACTACCATCACTCTCTCCCCCTGTCATCCAGGCTAAAGAGGCACACCCTCTACTGCCGAACCCTTCTATGTTACTCTCATTTACTATCAGGAAACACGATCACAACAGTCAGTCCTGCAAACGACCTCAACGAAAGGCCCAGGCCAGACCGTTACGGTAGCCATACACTCACAGAACTATGTACACGGATGCCCAATAGAGCCTTGTGTTTAAATACCACTGAGGCGTCAAGTGCACCTCGTTTTCAAAACCAGAAACGACAAAAATAGTAACTTGCACCATCTTCCAATGCCAGACCTAGTGGTTTTGCCAACGCTTGTTTTTTTCCACTGAGGCACCTGAAATAGCTATCATCTACCATTGTATCCATTTAATAGAGGCTGATCACAACAATTAAAAGATTTCCACGTCAGGGAGATTATAGTTCATGATGCTCAAATCTGCGCTAATCAGAGACTATGGCAAGACGTTAATAAAGTTTGGCGTACAACACAGAATGAACTGCTTCTTGGCGCTGTGAATAGAAGTTATTGACAAGCTCGTGCATGGTACCGCTGAGAGTAATCCTGACCAGAATTTGAGCCGGTGCAAGGCAGAATGCACACTTCACCATAGTTGACAAGTGGTTCCATGTTGTGGAACACCTTCAACCATTCCCGGGTTTGTGGCCACCTGTGCATTGCATTCTAGGATTTGTAGTCTTACTTTTAACAGGGTAAGCACTGGCTCAAAAATCCCAGCGTGGACATTGACGTTGGCCTAAACAGTCACTACCGGATGACGGTATCGGGCATGACACTAGGCTAGTGGTCAGTTCTTTTTTTTTTTACGGAGTTTTATATAGCGCGATCTTGACCCGAAAGTATGGGGTATCAGAGCGCTTTACAGGAGCACAAGTTGCCTTACATCATGAGGACACATTCATTTTTGTTAGTCACGAACAGCCTATTATTATGACAACAGGCGCAAAGTTCACTGAGCTGCCAATATTTCAGCCCAGAATTCCGAAAGAGAACAATAACCATTTTTAATAGTTCAACTAGGGGCGGTCTAGGGGCTGAACAAAGGGAGGTGTGGGGTGGAAAGACAAAGCAGGTTTTCATTAAACTCCGCAGTGAATTGTTGCAGGACGAGCAACCGTTACATACCTAGTGATATCATATGCCTGTCGATGAGAGAGAGCTCCGTGCTATCCGAGACGTCTGACTCCATTGTACACATTCAGGTACGAGGGCAGGAAGAACAGGCACAGTATTCGAGTGGAAGATAGTAAACTGAGTTCACTTTCACTACAGTCCTCCGACGTGCCCCGGCCCTGCAAACCCCATTCTCTCCCCAAACCCAGAAAACTTGTTTACTGCCTCTTAGTCTGAAATTCAGCAGAAATATTCTGGGTCTCGTAGAGTCACCCGAGTAGTGTATATGAGTGGTCGCCATCTTGAAATGAGTGATTTGTTGCTGTATTTTAAAACAGATGTTACGTCAATTACCTTGTTTTTTCCAAGTATGCTAGTGCTAACGTGGGGTATAATGTTCGAGAAATACAATAGTAAGTATTATTCGTCCGGAAGAAAATGAAATAGAATTAGATTTCAAAATAAAGTGCAAAAAAAGGTGCACTGAGCTACTATATAATTTGCAGAAGCAGTTATAATAACACTTAGGCAGCTAGAGAAGGCTAATAAGGCCTAACAGTGGAACCCCCTCACCCATACGCGTACTAAATTTGAAACTCTCACATCAGACTATGCAAAGCTAGTCCAAGATGGCCTCGGAGTATACATACCACCTTGCGCGTTTGTCACCGTAGAGCTACGCCCCTTTACTCTGATGTAGGGCAACTCAGTTTGCCATTGCTAAGCTACGGAAGCAGCTGGTTAGAGTGTGTGGCTTACGTTTTCTTTTGCACAAATACCCACCTTGTCGTTCCCCTATCAGGGCCATTTCTACCATTAGGCAAGACTAGGCGGCCGCCTAGCTTTACTTTCGTAGGTTCAAATTAAAAAAAAATTCCCCCTTTTGCCGCCCTAGCCCTTTTGCCGCCCTAGGCGGCCGCCTAGTCTTGCCTAATGGTAGAAACGGCCCTGATTGGTGGAACAACACGAGGCAAGAGGCTTCCTATTCCCAACGTTTCTGCTTCTGAAAGCCTTGATCACGGGAGAAGTCTCTGAATTTTGAATGACCCACGTGATTACCTTTTTACCAACGTGGGCCGTATTCTTTCACAGAGCGCGCACAGGGAAAAGTATCCGACATGAAAAAATGAAAAGCGCAGTTGTTTCAATGTCTCTGAATAACTGAATAAAGCGCTCAAAACTTCTTTTATTTAGTCATTCCCTTAGCACAAAGTAAAGTCTGCCTCATTGCACAGTTCGTTTTTGTTTCCACTCACTTGTTAAAAAACAACACCAGCCTGCAGTTTCGGAATTTCATCCTTCTGCTCCCAAACTCGCCACACTCTGCAAACGCTTTCACAGGGGGCAAGCAGGTCGGGCTCTAAATAAACATCTCCAACACAATTTCGCCACGCAGGGAAATCCAGACCTTCATAGGGGAAAGGAGGAATGGATGGTATGTTATCTGGAAGCCTCGCACCAGATGCACTGGCCGCCCTATGAAGGTCTGGATTTCCCTGCGTGGCGAAATTGTGTTGGAGATGTTTATTTGGAGCCCGACCTGCTTGCCCCCTGTGAAAGCGTTTGCAGAGTGTGGCGAGTTTGGGAGCAGAAGGATGAAATTCCGAAACTGCAGGCTGGTGTTGTTTTTTAACAAGTGAGTGGAAACAAAAACGAACTGTGCAATGAGGCAGACTTTACTTTGTGCTAAGGGAATGACTAAATAAAAGAAGTTTTGAGCGCTTTATAGTTATTCAGAGACATTGAAACAACTGCGCTTTTCATTTTTTCATGTCGGATACTTTTCCCTGTGCGCGCTCTGTGAAAGAATTGCGGCTGCCCGCGGCCCCCGCAGGGGGCCACCCTGAACGGGCGGCCCCTTTAGTGCCATTTGGGCACTTCCCCACCGCCCAATGATGTGCGGGACTCAAGGAGGAGTCCCCCTACCAGACGCGTCACTTCCGGCACGCAGAGGAGGTGGGGAGGTATTTATGCCTCCCCCGGCCATCTTGGCGTCCTCTTTGCGCCGGACACGCCGTCGATGTGCCCCTCTGGACACGTTGTCCAGTCCCGCCGGTGTCGTTATCGTCGGGTCCAACTCAGTTTAGTTTGCGGTGAGTGCGGGCCAGGTAGGGCCATTGCCGGTTTCAAACTGCACCCCACCCAATTTCCCCTTTTGGGACGCGGTGGCTCCGACTTCCTTGTGTTGCGTGACGCACGGGGCCTGGCAGAATTGTGAGCTTGCATGCGAGCGCGTGGCCCGCGAGTGGGCTGCACGGTGGCTCGCCACGAGTGCATGGGTATTAATCGCCCCCCTGCACCCAAAGTCTTTCATCCTGTTCAGTGGTTGCTTGCTTGCTTCCGGTGTTTATACACGGGCGCAGGGGGGTTAAGGTCAGGATCACCAGCTGTGGTGGTAGGCAGGGGATGCAGAGGCTGGTCACGTTCCCTACTGCGGACTTACGGGCGTGGTGCCCTGTTCCGTTTGGCACGGCCCTCGCTGCACAGTGGGTGTGGGATCTCGCTTCGTTCTCACTGCCTGGAGGAGGGGCTCGGCTGTCCTGCTGCGCCGCAATGAGGAGATAGTGTCAAGATACTCAGATGCTGCTGCCTTTCCGGCACAGCGACACTTTCTGTGTCAGTGTGTCCACGCTTTTCCGGTATTCGTTTGGCAGGCGGGACGCTGCGCAATGGTCTATGGCACGTGACTGCGGGTGGGGGCAGGGTGGCCTCCTCTGTGGTTGCTCGTGCCTTGAGGGAGTTGGTGTGACACTCCAGGCGATCAAGGTGGAGACGGGGGAGTGTTGTGGCCAGCGCTGCCGCCTCGGTGCTGCGGGGGTGGTCCGGGCTCCTGCGGGTTGCGCTATTGTGTCCCTGGTCGGTTGTGTTTCTGGGTCAGGGGCAGTATCTGCCCACAACGAATCCCCCCACCCCCCAGCACAGTGGCTTTGTCCTCCTGGTGGTGACTCGGGTGGTCGTCCAGGCCTGGTGGTGTGTGTGTGCACGGGCTGGAGCGCCATGGGTTTAGGACCACAGGGCACGCCCTGTGTGTGCTTTGGCTTGGACTAGGAGGCGCCGGGGGTATGTTTTCAGGTCGGGCTCCCTGGAGCACTGCCATAGGGCTTTGAAGACCCTGTGCATGGTTTTGAATGTGGTGCGTGGTTGTTTATATTTACGGCTGAAACTCCATGTGGGAGCTTGCCCAGCTGGCAGAGGACCGGCCTGCGCGTCTCCTTATCGCTAACACTGGGTGACCCGCACAGTGGACAGGCTCGTTTTCCGAGTGGCGGGGGGGATTGGCCTCCGGCGCGGTACTTTACGCCCTTGGGCTCGAGAGGGCCTGCATGACCCGCCATGAAGCAGCCGAGGTTGCCCCCCTTTGTCATTCATATGGGAATTGGACCGTTCAGGGGCCCATACAGGACTGGTATGTGGGTGCCGCATGTTCCCTGGCATTGCCAGAAGCATGCTGAGGCGGGGGAGGTCGCACTGAGGCTATCATTGGTTCTCTCTGGAGCGGCATGAGGCTGGCTCGCGGCCCCAGCTGGGGATGCAGCCTGTGTGGTAGAGGGCGTCTTACGTTATGTTCCATGCGTTATTAACTTGGCAGGCTGAAATAGCTCAGTTGGGCGAGCGTTAGACTGCAGATCTAAAGGTCCCTGGTTCAATCCCGGGTTTCGGCACAGTCCGACAGGTTCTTTCCTTCTCACAAAATATTTCTAGGAGGCTACACAGAGTCCTGTACATAGAATTAAAACTCTCTCCTATAGTGATGTTCAGTGCCATTTTGAGATTGTTGTAATGCCATGTTAGCATATTTTTCTGTGCTGTTCATGATTTCATGCCTAATTATTTATGCTACGCTTAGTACATGCGTTTAAAATGCCAAGTTAGCATATTTATTTTACTATGCTGAACTGCTGCCTGCATGCATTGGTAATGCCATGATAGCATACGTTTGAGTGTCATCCTTGGATCCAGACCGAGGGGATGTGAGGTTGCACCTTCTGTAACTTTCTGTTACTTCCTGTAGGTGTTATGTTTTGCCCTAATGTTACTTACCTTTACTTGAGTTGGGGCATGTTCAGTGCATCTCAATCTATTCTTACAGTCCCTGGTGATGGGGAAGCGATTCTGCAACTCAATCCGCACTTTTGTTTTGTACCCAAACCATTCTTGCTTTTATTTGTACTGGGTTACACCCAGACACTTCTTACTGTTACTGGTGATGTGGTATTTGCGTGCACCCAAACCATACTGAATTGTCGAACATCTTGGGGCATGCTAAATGCACTCAGACGTTAATTACTTTTGCTGGTGTTGGGCATTTACATTTCAGTCCAAACCGTTCTTGCATTTACATATTATGGGGCATATTTCTTGCACCCAAATGTTGTTAGTATTGGGATTTGTTTCTTGCCTAAAGCGGCGGCACTGGTTTGTGTGTAGACATTTAGATGTCCTTAACAAGAGATTGCCAGAGGAATTTACGCCTTCATGGGCGCTGTGCACCAGTACGCAGCTCTCCCCGAGGCACACTATTGCTTAGCTTCTGGGGCTTATTCGGGTTGGATTGCCTAGCATCCCGTAGTGCGGATGGGGTGGCTCCAGGATGCATTTCAGATTAATGAGTACAGAACGCGGTGGCGGGATAGGGCTGATCAGTCTGGCTCGACACAGGGTGAATAAGGGTCGCTGGTGGCGTCTGGCGATGCAGGACAGCTTTTAAAGGCGCAGCGCTTCATGTTTTTTGGAGTTGGGCCCTGTAATGTTAAAGTTCGATTATTCCAGAGCCCCCTGGCAGTGCCTTTTGGGCGGGTTGCCCTGCCTCTGTGTGCTTGGGCCATGCATGGCTGAGCGCCATGCAGCGGGAGAACAGAAAAGAGTGGCACACTTGCTTTTCCCCGGCATTCTTATTCATTCGCCTCAGAAGCGAGAATGATCATGCCGACAGTGACAAGGAAATCATTTATGACTCTAAAATCGGCTTATTGTCAAAGGGTTTGCTGCAATGCCAGTGACGACGTTGAGTGAGCAGTCTGTTGAATGGGTTAGCACACATCTTAACGCGGCGTGGGGGCACACAGACGAGTGCCATAGCCTGTATTTCTAGAATGGACATCTAGAACACTCACCTGCTTGTAACACACGTTTGGCATTGTTCGGTTCTCTGGTTTGGGAAGGCAAATTATGGGTTTTGCCACTCTCCGTGGGGATTATACAGCCAAGGGCCACCGGTCACGTACTTGGTCAGGCTGTAAGCACTTTTGCCTCAGGTTTTCGAGGAGGCAGTCTTGTAGTGCGGCCTCTGCTGTTCAGCTTGTGGCGTTCTTGCGCCGCTAGACAATTGGAGGGTCTTATCGGAGATGGCCAGATTGACATGCGACTGGGGCTTGCCTTCTGAAGCGGGCCATGGGGGCACATTACCTCGGCTCACCCGGGCAGAGTTAGGCCGGTCTCCGCGGTGTGACCGGATTGGGGCGTCTTGAGGTGGCTTTTATGCCTGGCCGTGAGGCCTGTCCTGCGCTGCAGGCCGCTATACATGGGGGGAAAGGATGTGGTTAATAACCAGAACGGCCGACCGAGGGCATAGACTATTGGAAGCTGTCCAATAAATCAACGATTGCGGGTTCTCCGGACCGGAGGAGGGAAATCTTAGCCTATTTCCACCGGCGCATTGTCTAGCTACTGTATTAGTGACGGCCCTAGTGTCAGTGACGCTTGTTTGTTTCGGGTTTAGTCCCCAGTCACCACCGGCATTTCTACTGGCTAATCGCCGAACGGTCTGTGTGTCCGTGCTTTGCCTAGCAGCGAGGGTAGAGTGTGGCGCTGTCTTCACAGCACCAGTGATGGCGTCCTTCATCCAGTGACTGCACCCTTGCCGCACTTGGTAGTTGTACGTCGCGCTGTGCCTTGCGGACTACATGCAGCGCCCCCATGGGAGACTACCCTCGCCGGGCAACAAGCTGATCGATGGGTTCCGGCTGAGCAGCATTGGGTTGCGCTTAAGTGCCTGCGGGCAGCATTGGGGTTTTGCGGGGCGAGCCCGGGGACCGTCGAGCTGGCTTGATTTGCCCTCGGAGCTGCCTGCCAGGCTCCTTACCGGTATGGGGCGGCGGTGGCAGGGGTTGAGGGTTTGCAGCCAGTGTGTGTTCGGGCCCTGTCTCGCGTGCCGTTTTCTGACAATGGCGACGTGAAGAGCTTCAGCTCGTGGGCTTCGGCATATGTTACCATGACGGGGGCTCCGAGATATGCTGGCTTTGGACATAGGCCCCAGCCTTTTGGCGGGGGTCAGTGGATTGACCCTGCTCTGATATGAAGCCAAGTTTACTTCATGGGGCTCTGCTCACACTAAAAGTGGGCCAAGATCACACAAAGCATAGGATGAGTGCGGTGTCAGTCTTATATGGCGATTCATGAGAATATGCCAGAGGTAGCGAATATGACATCACACACTTGATCAGTGATAGGATCACGGTTCATCTTTTGTCCCAAGATAGACAATAGTTACGGACAGGCTCTGCTTTTGCAAAGAATAGTTACTTTGTCTCATTCGAGTGCCGCACGTGCTTCTTTCGTGGTATAACGAGGTCAATTTTGTCTCCAACGCGGTGATTGTGCTCCGCCATTCCGTTTGCAAAAGGGCTGCTGGTTTCGGCACCTGGCATGCGCGCAGGTGACCTGTCTGGCTGTTGTGGAAGTACGCGGGGCGCGGAGGGACTCAGGTGGTCTCCACATTTCCCCGACAAACTGCTTCTAGTGGTTTCGTTTGGCTACGGCTGGGTTTTACATACGTCGACATGTTTATGGGCTGGCGCAGCACTTGGTCATCAGTCTGTACCCTGGTACTGGGGATCATCCAGGGAAAAGGGCACATTAGGGCTTAGTCACCCCAGAATGATATGTACAATCTGGCACGCGGTGTGGTAGGGTTTGTATCACACAGAGATGGGGGTGACTCAGTGGGCACACGCACTGCCCGTGCATTGTGCTTTGGCCGGTTTGTTTAATCTTTTCATAGGGAAGAGATATGTGGGGTATCCGATTGCTCACAGCATGGCACATTAAGGTGGGCGCAAACCGGGTTGTTGCCCATTAAATGTTTGGTAGCACAGGGTAATAGGGGCAGATGGAACTAGTTTCTCTTGTATGGACGATACGAAGGGTAATCAAAATAACATGGTATGGAGTCTCTTCTGTAATGTGCCACTGTGGATGTGCGGTTGGCACAGTAAATTTACACTGCCCCTGGGATAAGCCATGTCTCTGCCTAGCCCACTAGGGGGTGGGCAGGTGGCAGCTTAAGTGTACTCCCTTCTGACTAGAGAGGTGGGTTCGGACAGGCTTAGGTGCATACCCTAGCCAACCAGAAACTCCAGTTACAACAATGGTAGAGAATGCCTAGGAGTTGTTTGCAGTCCGTTCGCAACTGCCCCACAGGGCGAATGTTGTAGGGCACAAGGTTTGTGGAGGGCTCTTGTGTGGGAGCCTGGTGAAGAGCGAAGGTCGGGCTAGGATGCCTCGTGCTTTCGCCGCACGGTTTAGTCCCAGTCACGAGCGGATTGTATCAGGGTGAGCTGGCTGTGGGGCAGGAAGCGCCAAGGCATCAGTAGCACTGAGAGGCTTTCAGCCAGATGCGGTATCCGAGGCAAGGGGCATCTGTTAGATTGGAGCCCTACCATTTCAAATGTGCATCTTTCACAATTTACTCAGATAACTGGGACAGGAAGTAAGGTGGGCTGGATAACTCTTGCTTCTACCTGAGTGGCACATCTTGGCAGGAGTGTTTGTCAAAGGGATTGCACTTCAGCCAGGTAATGTTAGCACCCATCCACACCAAGCCGATCGTCAAGGTCACCCTGGGCCTCACTTACACAGCCCAGTAGGAGCCCTCTGTGGTGGTCAGTGACAGGAATTACTAATTTGAACTGACAGGAGGCGTGTCCGTGGGTTTCAACAGCAGAAGTTTGGGGAGAGCTAGACTCCACCCACCCATGGTCAAGGTGTAAGTTTTATTAGTTGGAGTGGCACTCTTATTTGACCAGGGGTTCATTGCCACACGAGGGCATCGCTGAGTTGTAGCCAGAGCACGGGCATTGTGTGTTTCCCAGGGAGCAGCAAGTGAAGGCAAGACTCTTCCCAAATCTAGCACCAGAACACAAAGTAGTCAGGGTCTACTTGTCTGTTGGGTGACTTGTGTAGGCACTGGTGTAGTTGTCACTCCACAACTACACATGAGGGGTGAGTTGTCTCCAATAGAGGGCACAATGCATATATATTGTTTCAAACCAGAATTGACTCCATCAATGTGTTCTCCAGGGTCTAGCAATCAAAGAGGCCTGTGAAATTCTGGTCAACGGCGTGGATTAAGTGCACTCTAGAACCGAGGTTAGGTGACACAGGAGGGTGATTCAAGATACACAGGTGGTGTGACGGCAACGCGAGACTGTCCGCTTATGCTGGGTAGGAGGTTCCATATCACCAACCAGAAGGGTGACATGTGGCAAAACCGTGAATGTTTAAGAATGGCATAGATGCCAGTCAGGAGAGGTTTGTCAAAGGCATTACACTTATTGCCAGGCATTGCTAACTACCCATCCACACCAAGCCTATTTTTAGGCTTCCTGGGCCGCATACACACAGCCCGGTATTAGGCACCTGCAGTTGTCAGCGGCAGGAGGTATTAAATTACAACTGTACCGTGGGCGTACTTGCCGACCGGGCAGTACTGCCACGGCCTCCAAGGGCCAATTAGTCAGACATCAGTAGCAGTGAGTGTGGCTTGCCCTCTGTGCAGTTGGCGGGGGATTTTAATTCCATGTACGGGCTACACTAAACTTGCTTCTAGCAGGTCTCGTGGGTGAGCGAGTTCACTGCTTTGACCAAGGGAAAAAAAAAAAAAAAAAGGGGAGCATGGCGTGACACATAGACTATTAGGAAGTAATTCAGGGACCGGGTACCTTTACACACGATTCCGGGGGAGGGCAATTTAGTTCGGGATAACCAAGTGTACCGGGTGTAGTGCCTTGCATCTTGGGTCAAAGCAGGTTGGCTCACAGGGGGTGTCTAGGATCGTCCAGGCACACCCTGCAGGGTAGAATGCTATAGAACTGCACGTTGCCACTAGTTTGAGTGCAACAAATTGATCCCTCTCAAAGCAAACCTAGGTTTTATGGTCAGTGCACAACATACAACCGTTCACTCCAGCTTCCTGAAGGCAGTCTGTTAGAAGAGGTGTCGATCGGGACGTCCTGCGCCAGGGCGCGGACATTGCACGGGCGACACAGCAGATAGGGTGCTGTCAGACGAGGGTGCTTGCGGGCTAGGTGGCCAAGCAAGATAGCAGAACCAATTCTATGGACCTCTCGTCCCCCTCCTGACTGCCCGAGACTGTGAGTGCAGGGGGATTTGCAATGTTACGGGTATTTTCCCGCCCATACAGGGGCAGAGGGGTACATTGCAGGTATCGGCATAAATAGAGTGGAGGCAAGACCTACAGACTATGTGCACCAGTAGCCGCAAGAGGTTGGCGTTAAGAGCTTAATCTCGCAGCGGCAAGGTAGCCAGGTGGCATGCGCCAGCTGGTTAGGCCAGAATGTGTGCTGTGGCTCCAATAGCGGTTTGAAATGTGTTTGGAGCACCATCACTGACAATTCCAGAGCACACTATGCACCTCGGCCCAGTAGGTGTAGGCCATAGGCTCATGTGCGGCTTGATCTTGTGGAGGGCAATATTCCCTGGAATATCAAGGTACTAGGTCTTTAGCTGGGTTGAACATCAAGGGTCACAGCTGGTTAGCAGGTATGTGTGCATCTGTCATCGAGCTTTAGTTAAGCAAGCCTGGCAGGTGGCGAAGTTGTCACTCCAAATGGTTGATGTACTGCAGTAGTGTGCGCTAGGCGATCAGTCCGGTTCGCCATGGTTTATTAATCACAAAGGTCGGTGCACATGTCTGGTCAACCTCAACAAAGTAGGTGCACCCTGCTCCCTGGGCGGGTTACGGGTTGCTTCAGTTGAGCAGGAAATGCCCCGCCCGCATAGCCAGAGTATATAGCCTGGTTGTGGAAGCGGTCTTCAAGCATGTGTGCTGCTGTTCCAGGTATTGGGGAAACAGGGGTTAAGGAGCACGAACTGCTAGAAGGCCTGCAACTTCAGGTTGCAGGAGGTGGGAGCCACATCAGCTTGAAGGGTAATACAGCGATGTTTAAGGGTAGAGCTCCCTCCTGGGAGGCCATCACATTCTTGCAGCGCATGTGAGGCACTGGTACATTCACAGAGAAGGATAAACCGCTCCATGCGCAAGTTTGCAGAACAAGGGGCTTTGGCTTCATCAGGCATGAGCTATGCCGGGCAAACACCAAAGGTTAATTTGACAATGTTGGGGTGCACTTGCACAGGTGGGCTTGGATCTGTTCCTCTGGACATGAATGAGGCCCGGGAAATTTCAGGTTGCAGTGAGAAAGGAGCTGTTTTGGTGGGGGGCTCTTTAGGCGACGGGGGCCGCCTCCAGAGCTGTGGAGGAGTTACAGGGCGATCTGGAAGCAAATGGGTACAGAAGAGTACCTCTGCAAGAGCACAATAGGGGTGCCAGAGCCAAATCCCAGGAGCCTCATGGGAGGGTCCTGGAACAATTACGTCGGCGCCCCGTTAGTCCTTCGGGCGGTTGTGGGCCTGAACAACCGGGGGCTTGCCTTGCTACGCTCCGCCCTGAAAGGGGCGTGAGTAATAGGGACCAATGTGTCACGTGATCCAGTAAGGGGATCACCCCCATAAGGGTAGCGCTGATTGGTTACTCCACAGTGCTTGGCTCATCAGGCGGGCAGGGCAGCATAGGTTGGTACAGCTGCCTGCCCTTGGATCGCCCGTAAGATAACCCACCATATTGCATACTTTTGTATGGAATAAACCTGCAGCACTAATTTTCCCAAACAAAAGGTGTTGTGTATTTATTTATGCATGCATACTCTGTTGTGGTGTGGGTGGGGTGTGTTGCCAATAATGGGACTATGCGGCTGCCCGCGGCCCCGCAGGGGGCCACCCTGAACGGGCGGCCCCTTTAGTGCCATTTGGGCACTTCCCCACCGCCCAATGATGTGCGGGACTCAAGGAGGAGTCCCCCTACCAGACGCGTCACTTCCGGCACGCAGAGGAGGTGGGGAGGTATTTATGCCTCCCCCGGCCATCTTGGCGTCCTCTTTGCGCCGGACACGCCGTCTCCCACCCTACCGCTTACCCGGCGTGGGGTTGGCAGGCGAAATACATAGAACGTTGTAATGTTTTCTTTCTCGTTGCAGGAGGAGTTACAGGGCGATCTGGAAGCAAATGGGTACAGAAGAGTACCTCTGCAAGAGCACAATAGGGGTGCCAGAGCCAAATCCCAGGAGCCTCATGGGAGGGTCCTGGAACAATTACGTCGGCGCCCCGTTAGTCCTTCGGGCGGTTGTGGGCCTGAACAACCGGGGGCTTGCCTTGCTACGCTCCGCCCTGAAAGGGGCGTGAGTAATAGGGACCAATGTGTCACGTGATCCAGTAAGGGGATCACCCCCATAAGGGTAGCGCTGATTGGTTACTCCACAGTGCTTGGCTCATCAGGCGGGCAGGGCAGCATAGGTTGGTACAGCTGCCTGCCCTTGGATCGCCCGTAAGATAACCCACCATATTGCATACTTTTGTATGGAATAAACCTGCAGCACTAATTTTCCCAAACAAAAGGTGTTGTGTATTTATTTATGCATGCATACTCTGTTGTGGTGTGGGTGGGGTGTGTTGCCAATAATGGGACTAACGGCCCACGTTGGTAAAAAGGTAATCACGTGGGTCATTCAAAATTCAGAGACTTCTTCCGTGATCAAGGCTTTCAGAAGCAGAAACGTTGGGAATAGGAAGCCTCTTGCCTCGAAGTGTTTCACCAATAAAGTGTTTCTTTGCAACCCAACCAGAGTCGGTGCACCTCTTTTCAGGGGAAAGGAGGAATGGATGGTATGTTATCTGGAAGCCTCGCACCAGATGCACTGGCCGCCCTATGAAGGTCTGGATTTCCCTGCGTGGCGAAATTGTGTTGGAGACATATATATGCATATATAAACATAAATATACATCTGCATATCTATATAAATGCAGATATAAATGCATTCAAACATATGCATATATATATATATATATATATATATGTATACATATGCATATATACATATATGTTTACACATGTATGCACAGATATGCACCTATCTACATATATATGTGTATATGTATAAAACATATATCAATGTATATATATTCATATAAATATGCATAAATATATATATTCATATATATATCCATATATATGTATAGAAATGTGTATATATATATATATATATATATACATATGTCCACCCATATATAAATATGTACATATATATATGCATTTATATATGTATATATATATATACATACATATATAAATCTGCATATCTAAAAATGCTGATCTGTATGCACGTATATATATGCATATATATACATATAAATAAGCATATATATATATATATGTGCATATATATATAAATGTATATATGTATATAAATATATATGTACATATATATGCATATGTCCATCCATATATAAATATATACATATATATATATATATATGAATTTATCTATGCGTATATCTATATGTGTATATATATAAACCTATATGTACATCTGCATATCTATAAAAATGCAGATATATATACAGGCATACATATGCATATATATATGCATACATGTGCATATATGCATATATCTTTACACATATATGCATATATGCACATATCAGTCTCACACGAGTGGGAGCTCAACCTGCAGGAAACGCAAAGGCTATTCAAGAAGTGGGGGACCCCACAAATAGACCTGTTTGCAACACACCAGAATGCAAAATGCCAAGACTTCGCATCCAGACAGCCAGGTCAGCAATCCCAAGGAAATGCCCTATGGATCAGCTGGTCAAAGACATTTGCCTACGCTTTTCCCCGATACCGCTGATGCACAAGGTGCTCAGCAAGTGCAGAACAAGCAACTTGACGCTAATTCTGGTGGCACCACAGTGGGCCAGGCAGTCCTGGTTCTCACAAATAGTGGAAATGGCACAGGGGCCACCACACAAGTTCCCAAAAAGAAGAGACCTGCTCTCGATGCAAAACGGAAGGGTACTCCACCCGGAACCAGAGAGCCTCAGCCTAGCAGCTTGGCTCCTGAGGACTTAGAGTTCGCTCACCTCAAGCTCCCGGAAAGCACGCTGGCGGTGCTGCGAGAGGCAAGGAGACCCACTACACGGAAATGTTGTGCAGCAAAATGGAAAAGATTCACTCAATGGTGCATCAGGGAAATGCTCCAGAAGAGAATCACCAGGGAATCAACAGTGCTAAGATACTTAACACACTTGCTAAAGAGTAACCTAAGCTACACCTCGCTAAGAGTACACCTGGCAGCAATAGTAGCCTATACAAGAGGAGAAACGGGGAAAAGTTTCTTTACATCTCAGGTGGTAAAAAGATTCCTAGAGGGGGCCAAAAGAATAGCCCCACCAAAGAGGATGCCACCGCCGGCATAGAACCTCAATGTAGTTCTAACGCAACTTATGAAGGCACCTTTCGAACCCATTCACAAGGCCTCTCTGCATATGCTCACAATAAAGACGGCCTTTCTGGTAGCAATCACCTCGCTACGCAGAGTGAGCGAATTGCAAGCGCTCACACTACAGGAACCCTACATTCAGATTCACAATGACAGAGTGGTAATGAGGACAGACCCACACTTCATGCCAAAGGTGGTGTCGAAGTTCCATAAGGGTTTTTGAAAGTGATTGGGTGCTTGGACTAGGGCTAAGATTGGCTGTAAGGTCCTCGTCTCCTATTGGTTCTAGATTTTAGGGCTAGTGCTGTAATTGGATACTGTTAGGGCTAGGGTTCCCATTGGCTGAAGGGGTCACCTGACTACTAGGGCTATAAACGGCCAAGGCTTAGGGCGTCTCAGCTAAGGGTGGACAGGACAAGGGTGAGTGCCTGTTTGAGCCTGTTTGAGCCTGTTTGAAACTGGTCGGGACCAGGGCCAGGAATGCTGCCCATTTTCCCATTCATTAATACCCACCCTATGTATTTGTCCCTCTGTACATAAGCATTGATTTTCACTATAGATATGTGCCTATCTTCGTGTATTGCTTTGTATAACATGTACAATAATTATGTTGTTATAAAAACAAAGAGAAAAGAAAGAAAAAAAAATCTTCTTTGGTCTACATGTACTTGTTTCCATTGGGCATCTATGTACCTCCATGTACTTGGATCTGTGTGTCTGTTACTTTTCTCCTGAAAAAGCATATCCAATGCACTACCCTATTTCTCATCCGCTACCTCTATCAATATCTTTAATCTGCATATACTTACCTCCTTTATGCATCTATATACTTTCAATGTACTTATGGACCTATATATTTATCACTTTCTTCTAATTTAGCATTTCCAATGCACTACCCTATTTCTCAGCCTATACTTCCCTCAATATATCTTCTAGCCCAACTTTCTGACTCATCTCAAACTTCTTTCTACTACTCTTTCCAATTCACTACCCTATCTCACCCTATACATCTATCATTATATCCTCTACACCCACTCTCTCATTTATCCCAAACGCCATACCACTACTATGTTCCCCAAAATAACCCTTTGACTCTCTCCTACTCTACCCCTCCTTCCATCTTCTGACACCTCCTTTACTGTACCGATCCCCCAAAACAAACCTTTCTAAACTCTTCCCTCTGACTCTTCCCCTCCAAAAACCCTTTTTACTTATCCAAAAGCCTCCTCCTACTGCTATGACCTAAAAAAAGAAATCCTTCACTCTTCTATCCCTCCACTATCCTTTTCAATCAAAATAACAGACTAGCATGTTCACTTCTCTAATTCCATATTCCACTATACTAATTCACCACTAATCCTTTATGGGTTCCAGAGTAGCGTGCTACTCGCCAACAAAGCGTTTCAACACCTCATCAGGGTTACAAGCGCTATATAAATGCAAACCTTTTTTCCTTTTTTACCCCTCCCTAACCCTTCTCAATCCAAATAACTGACTAACATATCCACCACTCAAATTACTTCATATTTCACTATACTAATTTTCAACACTAATCCTTTATGGGTTCCGGAGTAGCCTGCTACTCGCCAGAAAAGCGCTTCAACACCCCATCAGGGGTAACAAGCGCTATATGAATGCAAGCCTTTCTTTCCCTTCTATCCCTCCGCTATCCTTCTCACTCCAAATAACTGACTAATATCCACCACTCAAATTACTTTCATATTTCACCATACTAATTCACCACTAATCCTTTATGGGTTTCCGGAGTAGCGTGCTACTCCCCAAAAAAAAAAAGCGATTCAACACCCCATCAGGGGTTAGAAGCGCTATATAAATACAAACCTTCTTTCCTCTTCTATCCTTCCGCTATCCTTCCGAATCCAAATAACTGACTAACCTATCCACCACTTAAAATTTACTTGCATGTTTCACTATACTAATTCAACACTAATCCTCTATGGGTCCCGGAGTAGCGTGCTACTCGCCGAAAAAGCGCTTCGACGCCTCGTCAGGGGTAGTAAGCGCTATACAAATGCAATTACAATACAATACAATACAATATATATGTGTGTATGTATGCACATATATATAAATGCATATATATTCATATAGGTATGCATATATATATAAGTGCATACATATATACATATATATGTATATAAATATGTATATATATAAGCATATGTCCATCCATATATAAATATATACATATATATATATATATATATATATATATATATATATATATATATATATATATACATTTATATATGTATATATCTTTATATATATATATATATATATACATATACATAGATATGCATATATAAACATAAATATACATCTGCATATCTATATAAATGCAGATATAAATGCATACATACATATGCATATATATATATGTATACATATGCATATATACATATATGATTACACATGTATGCACAGATATGCACCTATCTACATATATATGTGTATATGTATAAAACATATATAAATGCATATATATTCATATAAATGAACACCAACTCCAGTTTTCCGTTTCCTGGATGCCAACACAGGGACTCAGGTCATAGTTTAAAAAGATTCTCTTTTATTTCTTATTCTGGTAACGCGTTTCGCCTGTTTCCACAGGCTTGCTCACACCTTGGTCTTTTTAAACTATGACCTGAGTCCCTGTGTTGGCATCCAGGGAAACGGAAAACTGGAGTTGGTGTTCGTGTGTGAGCCGCGTTGCTGGAAAGCGGCAGTAACCAACACGCCCTCGATTTGGAGCTTCCTGGAATCCAGCCAGGATGATTGATGTATTCATATAAATATGCATAAATATATGTATTCATATATATCCATATATATGTATAGAAAAGTGTATTTATATATACATATGTCCATCCATATATAAATATGTGCATATATATATGCATTTATATATGTATATATATATATACACATACATATATAAACATATATATACATCTGCATATCTATAAAAATGCAGATCTGTATGCACATATATATATATGCATATATATACATATAAATAAGCATATATATATGTACATATATATAAATGTATATATGTACATAAATATGTATATATACATATATATGCATATGTCCATCCATATATAAATATATACATTTATATATGCATTTATCTATATGTATATATATAAACCTATATATACATCTGCATATGTATAAAAATGCAAATATATATACAGGCATGCATATGCATATATATATGCATACATCTGCATATATGCATATATCTTTACATATATATGCATATATCTTTACATATATATGCATATTTATGCACATATATACATATATATATATGTATCCAAAACAAATGCTCCTTCTGAACCGCTGAACCCAAGAAAGGTGGCGCAAACGCCAGCGGATCAGGCTGGCAGCGCAATCAAATTAACACAATCCAAAGTAGATGCGCTCTCAGGAAAACACACGTAGTCAGAGATTAGGATGTAACCCAGTTTAATCACTACGCGTTTCGACTGTCTCAGCACTCTTGCTCACGTGAATAAAGTGCACAAAGAAAAAAAGTGTTAAATACCATCAGAGTTTAGACATCAAAAGAGGACTAGCATCAAAAGTTTGGCGGCCATTGTTCAGTGGTAAAAAATATAAATATCCAACGATAACAGCATATACTACTCTCTTTTCACAATGTCATCAATGTCATCATTTGTTCGTGGCATCCATGAATTATCTATTGCCTGGTGCTAAAAACCAGTGCTACATACAACACAACCTGAGTACATTTCATCATTGCATTTTCACACTGTCACAGTTACTCATGGTATTATTGCCAAATCTATTGCTTAGTGCTAAATTCACAAATAAATATTTGGAATAATCGCTTTTGTACTAACTTCTCGAATAAATTCATGACATTGCGCAAACCAAACCAACCGCCATCCTTCGATGGTAAAGATATGCACATGCGTGAATACATTGATAATATATCCAACTATTTGTTGCCCTCCTCCTGCCTGCTTGCAACGCAACTTAGAAATTACATTGAGCTTCACTATCATAGTGCCTAGCTCCTCGTCAGGGCACAAAAGCCAAATTTATTGTATAGTCATGGCTCAAAAAACATTACCAGAATGTCTCTAGTAACCTCATTCCGATATCCGTAGCATGGTGCTCAACATATAAGCCAGTGTTATACAAGCGAATCCTACTGGTCGAACCTGCAATGTAAATCAAATAATATGCAAGGTGCCCACATAAATCATAATTATACATAATACCAATTTCATCACAGATCTATACCCTAAGTGAAACCTGTATAAACACGTAAATCATGGCATTTCTATCTAAAACCATGCTGTCATGTATTGCAAAGTGCTCAGTTGTTGCAATGGGAGATAACAAAGCAGTGAACCTCCATCTATAGTTAATAACGAGGAACCAAAATTCTTGCAACGAATGGCAACTAACTATTTACCACCTCTGATCATAGTCCTTACAAATCATATAAACTGATGCTGGTGTACAGGTGCCGTGTTGTCCCAGGTGAATTGAAGAGAAGGGTAGGTGACCCGAAAAGACTGGGGTTCCTTCCTTCCCTCCTGTAAATAAACAAAGAAACAAAGAAAACAATAAGGAAAATAATAAAACAATGAAACATTCACATTTGAAATATAGGCATAGTAGTGCCCCTATATACAGTTCATTTCTAAGACTAAAATCACATGGGGAATCCTGGGCTGCAGGAGAATGTCATGACTATTATACATCAGTAGAAACATCTAATAAGTTGAAACATACTCAAAAGACCAAAAGGACTAAAAAGAGACTAGAAAAAGAGACTAAAACAAGAAGAAACTAAAAAACTAAAAAACTAAAAAAAATTTTTAAAAAAAGAGACTAGGAAAAGACTAAAAAAAGGACTCAAAAAAGAGAGACTAAGACAAAGAGAAAGAGAGAGACTGAAAAAGCAGGTAACTAAACCGGAGTCTACTCAGGTAGAAAACTACCCTGTATCTTTCATTGACTCCTCAAATGTATTGCCATTTCCTCGTCCTGATTAAGACCCCCTGGTGCTCTTGTCTGGAGGTCTATTATATGTCTTGATTCTCTTTGTCGCAGAACGAGAGTTCTGTCACCCCCTCTTTGTCCTACTCTCACTTGCTCTATGATGAAGTATTTCATACCTGAAGAGTCAGAAAAATGCTTCTCCTCAAAGTGGCGTGCTACTGGGTATTTTTGATCCCTGTTGGTAATGGCACGTTTATGTTCTAGGATCCTTTTCTTTGCCATCAACGTTGTACTGCCAATGTAGTGTAAGTTACACGGACACTCTATGGCATACACTACAAATGTGGTGCTACAGGTAAGGTACTGGGTAATGGTCTTCGTGTATCTGTTCACCGTAAATTCCTTGCGGAAATGACTGTCACTGCACGCTTTGCAGTGACCACAGGGAAAAAACCCTATGAGATTATGCAACCCTGTTTCACGTGGTGCAGTTATATCTCTGTGAACAAGCATGTCCCTAATGTTCCTCCCTCGTCTATATGTGATGTTAGGTCTCGTCGGGAGAATGTCCCCTATGCTACTATCACTCGTAAGAATCTTCCAATTCTGAGCTAAAATGTGTTTGATCCTTTCTGAGTCTGAGTTATAAGTCAAGACTACTCTGGTAGCTGTGTCCTCTGATTCCATCTCTCTACTCTCTTTATCCATAAGTGTGTCCGTTCTTTTAACACCTTTGGCTCTATTGATAGCTTTTTTCAAAACCCATGTTGAAAAAATCAAATTTGACCCAAATGCACACCCCAATTTCCAAACTTTACCCCAAAACACAGCCCAAATTCCATATTTTACCCCAAAACACCCCCCAAATTCCATATCTTACCCCAAAACACACCCCAATTTTCATATTTTACAACCGAAACCCATACACACCCGAAAAACTTTAAATTACCCCATTACTGACCTCACAATGTGTTGTAATCAAATGCGATGTAAAGGCACCTGCGTTGTCGGAGTTGCGTTGTTAACGATGTACTGCCTGCGTTGTAATGGTCGTCTCCCATGCCAAAGGCAACCCATAGGCTACGCCGTTTGCGTCCGTCTGCCCCTGGACCGCGCTCAGCACCAAGGAGCCTTCCTCTGGGACACTCCACCGCTACGACACCAGCACCCTCCTCGCCATAAACCCTGGACACCACCTCGCCTGCCAGGACCAACCTCTGCTCCGGACTGGACATCGCCATCACTGGCGGCTGCAGTATCACCCGCAAGGAGCACCCCGACCATCAAGGAGGAGGCATTGCCATCAGCTACAGAAGCACACTCCGACTGACCACGCACTCTAATGACCCAAGGGTGACCATGGACCACCTCAACTCCCAGATCCGGACCAAGCCCAAGCACCTCCTCTGCGGCACCCTCATGTGCATGCCCCTCGGGCCATGGCCCCCCATTCTTCAACTGTGGGGCGCGACCCCCAGGGGGGTCGTGGAGTCCTAGGAAGGGGGTCGCAGATTCTCCAGCTTCACTTGTCCCTGTAAAAAGGCAATTGAGATCGTTATCAGCTGCTTGCCTGAATGAAAGCCAAATGCGCCTTATCTGGTAATCTGCAAGTGTAAAGGATGCTTGGGGGCAGTTGTGGCTCTTTGTGAAGACAAAGATGTGTGTTTTTTAGTGGAAGTGCAAAGAGTTACTACTGGGCTGGGAAGTTGTTGCTTTTAATTTTAAGTGCATTTACACAGCCCTTAGTGCCCCTAAACAGGTGTTGAAGGGACAGTTATGTAAAAAAAGAAAACTGCATTACATACGCTCTGGTATTATTAAAACCTACATTTTGAAAGCACCATTTTATTGTAAAACTATTCGCACGTTTTGCAGCATTCTATCTTACCCTGTGTGTAATGCAAGTATAAAAATTGACTTACATATTCACAGTGCTTTCTGTCACAGGCTGTGACTTCGTAGCACTAAAAATACACATCACTATTCTCCACTGCACCAATCAAGATTTAATTCTGTGGTTCTCTGGTTACACACAGACCTCTGCAGTGCATTAACTAATAGAGGTTTCATAATGTACTACAGTGCATTTCCCACTGAGCAATAACTTTTAAATTTATTTTTCATTTACGCTGCCCATTATTGTATATGTAGATACCTGAAGGTGAAAGACCTAAAAAACGTACAGAATATTTTGGGCTTATTTATGAGAGGCTTGCATCACCAGAGCATCACTTTTTTGATGCTCCAGTGGCGCAAGCATCTCAACCATACCTATGAGGCAGTGCAAAGTCACCCTGCATGGCTTTGCATTGCCTCATAGATATGGAGTAAGACATAGCAGCGCAAGTCACTGCGTTGCCTTACTCTGCGTCAAGGAGGTGTTCCATGGGCTTTGCGTGGGGTTCCCACGCAAACCCATGGATTTTGATGCTGCCCCATATTTACAAAATCACGTAAACCTGGGGCAGCTCCAAAAACTGACGGCTCTCCAGTGCAGGCGTAACGAGGGGACATGTTTTAATTTCTCCTCGTTTTTTCCTCTTTCCATGTGTGCTGCATTCTGCAGCTCTCATAGAAATAGGAAAACGCCTCTCAGGATTGTTTTGGTGAAGGACGGTGCCTCTTCCCGTGCAAAAACAATTCTGCCTACGTTGGTGCTAGGCAGCAATTTGTGAAGGGAAAAGGACTGGGATGCACCGTATTTCATAATTACAGTGCATTCCTGCCCTTTCACATTGGCATAGGGCAGCGCCGCAAGAAGACTTGCAGCGCTGCCCTACGCCAATTCCTCATAAATGAGGCCCTTTGTTTTTAGCTACACCTTTGGCTACATCCCCACGCTCAATGACCTTTGGTTTGCTAAACACTGTTTAATATCATTTCCCCACCGTAAAAATTATTTGCTGTGGTAATTGGGGGCTCTTAGAAATGGGGGTCTCTAGTTGGCAATGGTTTGCACCTTTGTCCAAGTAGGGACCCTTCCTGCTAGTCAGGGTAAGAGGGATACACTACTGAAATAACCCCTGCTCACCCCCTTGGTAGCTTGGCACGAGCAGTCAGGCTTATTTCAGAGGCAGTGTGTAAAGGATTTGCACATAACCAACAGCAATACACTGAAAACACTACAAAAGGACACCACACCAGTTTAGAAAAATATCCAATACTTTATATATTCAAAGCAAGACTAAAACGATAAAAATCCAACTTAAAAATATGCACTTTGCGGGGAGCTGGCATTGGTCGGTCCGGACTGTGGTGTGGGACGGGGCAGTGTGTCGCAAGACTTACGAGCAGTGCCCCCAAACCACGGTGCGGTCACGGTTGTCGAAGTCAGTGACGGCGTTGGTGAGACCAGGGCGGTGAAGTGAAGCGAGGCAGTGCGGAGTGCGGTGCCCACAGGTCACGGTGCAAGCAGCAGCTCGGCGGCCGACATCAGTGAGACCAGGGTTGCGGTGCGAGATGCAGCGGTGCCCTCTGCGGTGCCTTCAGGGCATGGAGCCAGCATCAGAGTCAGTGACGGAGTCAGTTGCTTTCCCCCCTCTGTGGCAACTGAAACCACGGTTCCAGAGGCGGTATCCAGAGGTCAGTGAAGTCTTTGCGGTCCCTGAGACTTCAGAACAGGAGGCAACAAGTAAAGAAAGTTCAGTCCAGTCCTTTCACTGCCCAAGGCAGAAGCAGCAACTGCAGGCCAAACCAACAAAGCAACAACACAGCAAAGTTGTAGTACTCCTCTTGGCAGTTCTTCCAGCTCGTCTTCTTGGCAGGTTCCTTGATTTCAGCGAGTTCTAAAGTTCTAGGGTCTGGACCCTAATATTTATACTCAGTTTCTCTTTGGGCAGAGAGTGCCTGTGCCCAGCCCAAACCAGTTCATCCTCTCTGGCCCAGCTTCCTGGCAGGAGGTGGAGACAGCATTGTCCAAGGAAAACCAGGCCCATTCAGGTGCAAGGAAATCTCCTCCCACTACTATAAATACAGCCCAGGTCTATTCAGCCCAGCCCTGACTCATCCAGGAAAGGCAGGACACACCTTGACCCCCCAGTGGCTGTCTGATGAGAATGCACATCCCCAGCCCCTGCCACTCCAAAGCCAGACAGTCAATCCACAAACCCAGCAGAGGCACACAGGATGGCTAAGCAAGAAAATACCTACTTTCTAAAAGTGGTATTTTCAAACACAGAACATCAAAATCATCTTTACTAAAAGATGCATTTTTATATTCTGAGTTCAGGCATGCTAAACCCCATTTCTCTATCTTGTCCCAATGGGAAGATATGCTTATAAGATGTTATAAGTAAACTCCCATTCTATCCTATGGGACAGATAGCCTTTCCATAGTGAAAAATTAAACACACTGTAATTCACTACCAGGACATGTCACACACACCAGTACATGTCCTACCTTTAATATACACGGCACCCTGACCACAGGGGTACCTTGGGCCTACCTTAGGGGTGGCTTACATGTAAGAAAAGTGAAGATTAGGGCTTGGCAAGTGGGTGCACTTGCCAGGTCGGCATGGCAGTTACAAACCGCGCAGACACTGCAGTGGCAGATCTGATAACCCTCTTCAGGGCTGCATGGGCGAGTTGCACAATCAGTACTGCAGGCCCACCAGCAGCATTTGATTTATAGGCCCTGGCACCCTCAGTGCACTTTACTAGGGACTTACTAGTAAGTCAAACATGCCAATCATGGAAACACCAATCCATAATACAATTTACAATAGGAGCACTTGCACTTTAACACTGAACAGCAGTGAGAAAGTGCGCAGAGACACTGAACAAGCAAAAACAGAGTCAAAACTAGGAGGTCAGAAAGTAAAAACAGGGGAAACATGCCAAAAGATGCCAGGTCTAACAGAGGCATTTATGGTTGTCGATAGATGTTGATGATGAGGAGACCCAGTTTCTAGAACATTTTGTCAGAAGGGGTCCTTACGCCTAAAAGGTTTGACAAGGGGGTCTCGACATCAAAAAGTTTGAAGACCACTGATCTATATGTATATATATAAACCTATATATACATCTGCATATCTATAAAAATGCAGATATATATATACAGGCATACATATGCATATATATATATGCATACATGTGCATATATGCATATATCTTTACACATATATGCATAAATATGCACATATATACATATATATAAATATATATATATGTATATGTATGCACATATATATAAATGCATATATATTCATATAAATATGAATACATATATAAGTGCATACATATACACATATATATGTATATAAATGTGTATATATATATATATATATATAAGCATATATCCATCCATATATAAATATATACATATATATATATGCATTTATATATGTATATATCTCTCTCTATATATATACATATATATGCATATATAAACATAAATATACATCTGCATATCTATATAAATGCAGATATAAATGCATACATACATATGCATATATATATATATATGTATACATATGCATATATGATGCACATATATACATATATATATATATGTATATGTATGCACATATAGGAAAATATTATGTACACACTTTCTTTTTAAGTGTTTCATTCTGGGTTTTTTTGTTGTAGCTTTTAGCTGCGATTTATCACCTGCCTTGGGAACCACTCAGCAAGTGATGGGGCAGTCTTTCGAACATAAACCACTCTAACAAATTTGAGTGCCACACACCCATTTTCCATAACATATCCCCCTCCAGACAGCACCAACAAAGCATGTGGTTGGGCAGACCAAATCACCACCAGAGTACACCAGAAAACAAGCATTAAAAATGTAATAGGTCTCGCCGTTCATTAAGTTAAAGCCATTTGCTTTGCTATACAATACTATTAGCAAAGCAAATGGCTTTAACTTAATCAAAGGCGAGACCTATTGCATTTTCAATGCTTGTTCTCTATGTAGGCAGCCTACATAGAGAAAATGGCCTCCCTACAGGCGCCCGGCTGGGCGCCGTACGCACCAATCACAACGCTGCCATTGCAGCGTTGTGATTGGCTTAGGGGAGGGGAGGGAGGCTGCCTGTTTGAAACCGCAGACCCGGCCAGGAGCAGCTGGAGCTGAGGCGGCGGCGCGTGACCCGGGGGAAGGTATATTTTTTTTTATTGTAGTAATTACCGTCCCGCGACCCTCCCCCGCGAACCCCCGTGACCCACCCCACGCGACATCAACCCCCCCCGCCCGTCATGCCGGTCACGACTTAGGATTCAGCTTAATGTGACACAGGTAGTTGAACGAGGGTGTGTGGAACCCAAAGGGAGGAAAGGTTGAGCCCACATTGAATATACACTCAGACAGTCAGAGCTCTCATGAACACTAACCCTGGGTGTAGTTCGCGTAGTAGCGCTACGCGTAGCTACGCGAAGTGCACTTCGCACTACGCGAGCTACGCGTAGCACTACTCGAACTTCGTAGTGCGGTAGGAAATGCTGTTCACAATGATTGCACAGTGCCGGATGCTTGTCCGCACTGTGCAATCATTGCAAACGGCATCTTGCACAGTGCAAGCGGTCGTTTTCTGCCGCTCTAGTAGATTTGTACTCGAGCGGCAGTTTTCTCAACGTGGACTGGTAGTTTCTCATTGCGAGCAGTCGCGAGCATACGCGACCACTCGCAATGAGAAACCTGACCTCCCCGCGTTGAGAATCTCGCCAGGAGGTTTATTTTCCACGCTCGCGATCGGCAACTTGATGTTGCTGATCGCGAACGAGGAAAAAGTCTCGCCGGGATGTCATTTTGCTCGCTCGCGGTCGCCAACTTGACGTTGAGGACCGCGAGCAAGCAAAAAATGCCCGCTACGCTACACGTTTTTGCACTGTGTTACGTGCAATTCGCGTAGCGTGTAGTTGCGCAAACTACGCGAGCGTAGCATAGTTTTCCGCCCAGGCCTAATGAACACACCACAATGTATCTGACCGGCCTCTCTCTATTCCACAATTAAGCACGTGCCAGTCGTGGCATTAGATATAGTTAATTTGTGTTTATTTATGTCCATGAAAACACCTTGATTATCTGTGCTTCCTCCAGGGTCACCCGCGGTTAATCAGATTTTTGACCTCGTGTTTCACCAGGACATACAACCAACAAGGCGTACAGTGCTGAGAAGCCACATGGACATCGACACACTGTCCTAGCGCTGCTGACAGATGCACACAGGTCCACACGGGCACAGGCACGGCCACCTCCCAAGAAGCCTGAACCACTAAAGAGCCGGCGGGGCTGGGGAGAGCCAGTTATAGGATAAGGAAGAGTTCCACTTAGGCAGAATCACTGGACAGATACACTTCTACAAGCCCGGGCCCCCTGAAATACACACAGAGCTGGACAGAGACAGTTAGGCGCCAGGACAGGGGAGCTCCTCTCAGAGGTCAGCAGGGTTGGGACAGAGCCAGCCAGTTACCAGGACAGGGCAGATTCTCTCAGTAGTCAGCAGGTTTGGGACAGAGTCAGTCACGCATCAGGACAGGGCAGCTCCTTCCAGTGGTCAGCAGGGTTGAGACAGAGCCAGTCACGTGTCAGGACAGGGCAGCTCCTCCCAGTGGTCAGCAGGGTGGGGGAAGAGTCAGTAACGTGTCAGGACATGGCTGCTCCTCTCAGTGGTCTGCAGGGTTGGGACAGAGCCAACCAGTTATCAGGACAGGGCAGATTCTCTCAGTAGTCAGCAGGGTTGGGACAGAGTCAGTCACGCGTCAGGACAGGGCAGCTCCTTCCAGTGGTAAGCAGGGTTGAGACAGAGTCAGTCACGTGTCAGGACAGGGCAGCTCCTCCCAGTGGTCAGCAGGGTGGGGGCAGAGTCAGTAACATGTCAGGACACAGGAGCTCCTCTCAGTGGTCAGCAGGGTTGGGACAGAGTCAGTCATGCATCAGGACAGGACAGCTTCTCTCAGTATTCTTATTAGGATTCAGCTTAATGTGACACAGGTAGTTCTCGACTTCCTCTAAGCCTGAGAGGACATGATTGCTTTTTATAGGTACCAGTGTACATTTACGGGGTTACTTGACTTTTACTTTCTTTAGAAGGGGCTTCATTTAACCTACTTTAAAACAGTCTGGGAACTTGCTTTGTGAGAGGGAGGTGTTATTGGGCCGCCCCATTATGGATACTGGTGGTGAGCAACCGCCTATGAAACTAACACTGGAACATGGGAAACAAAATAGCTCGATGATCTAAGAGAAATAAATAGCGAGGGCATTAGCAGTGACTGCTAAAAAATGCAGGGGCATATTCACAAGGACTTATCGCCGCGTTAGCTGCACTTTTCTGCCGCTAATGCGGCGATAATTTTATTGCCATATTACCAAGCTGTTGCTAACAGCCGTTAGCGACAGTTTTTAGGTGAAAACTTCCGTTATAAAGATTGCTACTTCTGTTAGCGATAACTATATGCAGGAGAGGCGTTCCCGTGCAAAAACGGCCGCAAACACCACTACTCCATATTTACAAGGGGATCCTTGAACTCCTGAAGACCAAAAAAACTGGCTCTAACTGCAGTTAGAGCCAGCTACTTAAGACCAGAAAATAGCTGGTCTTAAAAATGGGGATAACACTTGGGGCCACATCTCAGCAGGTTTTGGTGCTGGACAGCGCTGCAAGCAATGTTGCAGTGCTGCCCTGCGACAAAACTACAGTGGAGGAATGCGCACCATCAATAAGATAGTGCACATTCCTGGGCCCCAGTCATGAAAAGTGTTGCAGCGCTGCGACAAGACAGCGTTGCAACACTTCTCACTACGCCCTTCTTGTGACAGCATGGATGCGCTGTATTCACTGGACAGTGCTCCATGACGCAAGTAATGACAGATACGTCAGGAATCCTGATGTATCTGTCTGCGCTAAAGTCACGCATTGCTGCAGTCGTGTCACAACCATGACGCAACTCCAGCAATGCATAGGGCCAGCCTATCCCTGTGGCACTGCGTCACCCTCACGCCTGCCATCAGGCAGGCGGAAGGTACTGACGCAGTGCCGTTCATGAGGGGTGCCCGAATGACGGCGCTGTTGGAGATCCATCGGTGGTGGTTGCGCGCTGCGGTGTCATCGTTTGGAAGCATTGGTGGAGTGTTGGTGCGGAGGGAGTTGACGAGCCGTTCTTCGGTGGCCTTGATCCAGCTGCGAGGGGGTGCGATGATGGCGGTGGCGTCCAGTGGGCAAGGTGAAGATGAGATGTTACCAATGATGGTCGGTCCAGGAGAGTCTGGTGTTGTGGCTGTAGTTGAAGTTCCCGCTGGCGTAGGTGACGTGCTCGACCATGTGTCCTGCTATGTGGCTTGTTGAGGTGACTTGCTGGTGTGTCTGATGTAGGGGACCTTCCCCAGGAGGGGGTGGTGTCCTGGTCACTGAGGTTGTCCAGGTGGAACTTCAGTTCACCGAGTAGGATGTCGTCGGTGGATGGGAGACCCTGGGGGGCAATGAGGTCTACAATGGTATTGAAGAATGGGGGGCCATGGCCCAAGGGGCCTGCACATGAGGGTGCCGCAGAGGAGGTGCTTGGGCTTGGTCCGGATCTGGGAGTTGAGGTGGTCCATGGTCACCCTTGGGTCATTAGAGTGCGTGGTCAGTCGGAGTGTGCTTCTGTAGCTGATGGAAATGCCTCCTCCTTGATGGTCGAGGTGCTCCTTGCGGGTGATACTGCAGCCGCCAGTGATGGCGATGTCCAGTCCGGAGCAGAGGTTGGTCCTGGCAGGCGAGGTGGCGTCCAGGGTTTATGGCGAGGAGGGTGCTGGTGTCGTAGAGGTGGAGTGTCCCAGAGGAAGGCTCCTTGGTGCTGAGCGCGGTCCAGGGGCAGACGGACGCAAACGGCGTAGCCTATGGGTTGCCTTTGGCATGGGAGACGACCATTACAACGCAGGCAGTACATCGTTAACAACGCAACTCCGACAACGCAGGTGCCTTTACATCGCATTTGATTACAACACATTGTGAGGTCAGTAATGGGGTAATTTAAAGTTTTTCGGGTGTGTATGGGTTTCGGTTATAAAATATGAAAATTGGGGTGTGTTTTGGGGTAAGATATGGAATTTGGGGTGTGTTTTGGGGTAAAATATGGAATTTGGGCTGTGTTTTGGGGTAAAGTTTGGAAATTGGGGTGTGCATTTGGGTCAAATTTGATTTTTGGGTGTGTTATGGGGGCTCAAAAAGGAATTCCAGGGTTCACAGTTGGGTTTGGGTTGCACTCACTGAAGTGGGAATAGTGATATTAATGTCTCCGCTATGCAACACCTACTCTACTGTTGCAATGTGCCTAGTATTAGTATGCATTGGAATGGAATGCGATGTTTTGGCATGCGTCGTAACCACGTATGTGCCTTTGGCACACGAGTGGTACGCCCGCTGTGCATGGCCGCACAGCGGCCGCCATTGAGAAGTGCTGGGGGGGGCTGGACAGCTGTGAGGTGGTAAACGCTGGAAAGAACACTGGATGGGGCATGAATGCGGGCATGAGTGTGTGTGCGGGTGTTGTAAATATTTGAATAAGGGAAGTCTTACCTCGAAGCCGGGTCCCGTTTCTTTGTTGCTCCTGCTCTTTCTCTACTGCATCAGCTTCCAGGAACAGGAAGTAGGCAGCCAGGCTCCCTCCCCTGAGCCAATCACAACGCTGCAATGCGGCGGTGGGATTGGTAATTGGCAATGGGACAAGGCATGCAGCCAGGGGCTGGAGGGGTGGGCATGTTCTCCATGCAAGCTGTAATGCAGCCTGCATTACGAACAGGGAAGTGCGCATGACTGCTTTGGGCGGCCTGAGTGGGCCGACCAAACAGTCACTGCACACTTGAGTGGGCATGCCAATCCGCCCATGCCTTGCCCCGTGCTTGGAGCAGTCCTACCCACCCTCCCACCCGCAAAGGTAACATAGCACTGTTACATCAGTAAGTTATCATCATGTGATGATTGTTCCTCTTCTGCACTGCTTGAAAGCAGTGGGGCGACGCTCTTCCGCCATAGCGGATGAGCAGCCACTGGGGGTGCGTCATCTACGTGTGCTAGGCCTGGGCGACTCGACCCCCAGGCATCCTGCGCTACGCGTCCCACCTTCTCCTTACCTGGATATAGACACCGTGGCGCAATCCGCTGCACTCAGCCAGGTGGGATTTCACAAGCCTGGGTACAGCAGTCGCCGCCAAGTCCACTGGTGAACCTCCTGATGCAGTTGATGCAGCAGGGCCCCCTTAGGCATGAAGTTGCAGCGCTCACGCCACCCAAGTTCGGCGCAGCTCTGGGGCCTCCCCCTCCACAGCGTCCGGCCAGCCCAACATCATCCAGCCTGTGATGCAGAGAGGCGGCACACATCGTTGGTAATCCCCTCCGTGCACCCCGGTATAGTGGTGGATCGTAGTATGCGATGCAGACCTCCCTATGTTGGGGCGCAGGAACGCCTCTACTATTAACAGCTCCAAGGTGCGCAAGGCGGTCTTCTCACACAGGTCAGCAACGTGTCTCCATGCGACCTGCCAGACTTCACCACCAGGTACGGGCGATCGTCGCGCCTCAATGTCTACCGCCATGGCTCATCGACTCCACAGCTCCTCCGCATCCCACTCCAGGCTCCAGATGCAGGTCCAGCGAGGCATCCAGACTCCAGCTGCAGGTCCAGCGAGGCATCCAGGCTCCAGACGCAGGTCCAGCGAGGCATCCAGGCTTCAGACGCAGGTCCAGCGAGGCATCCAGGCTCCAGACGCAGGTCCAGCGAGGCATCCAGGCTTCAGACGCAGGTCCAGCGAGGCATCCAGGCTCCAGACGCAGGTCCAGCGAGGCATCCAGGCTCCAGACGCAGGTCCAGCGAGGCATCCTGGCTCTCATCCTAGTCATCCTGGATGTTGGGTGGCTTGCAGGGGTTGTTGATGTGTGCTGCACTTGGTCCAGGCTGCTCCATTCTGCATTTTTTTGGTTTTTATGCCTATTTTCTCTCGGATGTTGACTGATAGGCTATTTTTTGCATTAGAGGCAAGAAAAACTCACGTTGGGCTGACTAACATGAGTTTTTTTGCCGCTAATGGGCCTATCAGTAGTTTTCGCCCGCTAACGCCGGATTTCCTATCGCCTTCGCGCTGATGTTAGCGGCAGTTTTCACCGCCGTTCCCTGATACTGTCGCCATGTAGCGACGGCTTGATAATACGCCGCTAACATGGCGATAGTTTTCAGGGTTAGGCGGCGATACAAAAACTGCTGCTAACTGGCCTTTGCGGTAGGTATCGCCGGTCCTTGTGAATATGCCCCGCAATGGTTTGGTGCTGTTGCTAGTGTGAGTAAGGAAGTGGCATGAGAGTGTCGAAGGTCAAAGTGGGAAAGCATGATTTGTATTCAACAAAGCAAATGTTTTCTCTTTGTTAAGCAAGATATTGGCAATACGTGCAATTCGCGTAGCGCGTAGTAGCGCAAACTACGCAAACTACGCGAGCGTAGCGTAGTTTTCCGCCCAGGCCTAATGAACACACCACAATGTATCTGACCGGCCTCTCTCTATTCCACAATTAAGCACGTGCCAATCGTGGCATTAGATATAGTTAATTTGTGTTTATTTATGTCCATGAAAACACCTTGATTATCTGTGCTTCCTCCAGGGTCACCCGCGGTTAATCGGGTTTTTGACCTCGTGTTTCACCAGGACATACAACCAACAAGGCGTACAGTGCTGAGAAGCCACATGGACATCGACACACTCTCCTAGCGCTGCTGACAGATGCACACAGGTCCACACGGGCACAGGCACGGCCACCTTCCAAGAAGCCTGAACCACTGAAGAGCCGGCGGGGCTGGGGAGAGCCAGTTATAGGATAAGGAAGAGTTCCACTTAGGCAGAATCACTGGACAGAGACACTTCTACAAGCCCGGGCCCCCTGAAATACACACAGAGCTGGACAGAGACAGTTACGCGCCACGACAGGGGAGCTCCTCTCAGAGGTCAGCAGGGTTGGGACAGAGCCAGCCAGTCATGCATCAGGACAGGGCAGATGCTCTCATTGGTCAGCAGGGTTCGGACAGAGCCAATTACGTGTCAGGTCTCAGTCAGTCACGTGTCAGGACAGGGCAGCTCCTCTCATTGATCAGCAGGGTTGGGACAGAGCCAGCCAGTTACCAGGACAGTGCAGATTCTCTCAGTAGTCAGCAGGTTTGGGACAGAGTCAGTCACGCATCAGGACAGGGCAGCTCCTTCCAGTGGTCAGCAGGGTTGAGACAGAGCCAGTCACGTGTCAGGACAGGGCAGCTCCTCCCAGTGGTCAGCAGGGTGGGGGAAGAGTCAGTAACGTGTCAGGACACGGCAGCTCCTCTCAGTGGTCTGCAGGGTTGGGACAGAGCCAACCAGTTATCAGGACAGAGCAGATTCTCTCAGTAGTCAGCAGGGTTGGGACAGAGTCAGACACGCGTCAGGACAGGGCAGCTCCTTCCAGTGGTAAGCAGGGTTGAGACAGAGTCAGTCACGTGTCAGGACAGGGCAGCTCCTCCCAGTGGTCAGCAGGGTGGGGGCAGAGTCAGTAACATGTCAGGACACAGCAGCTCCTCTCAGTGGTCAGCAGGGTTGGGACAGAGTCAGTCATGCATCAGGACAGGACAGCTTCCCTCAGTATTCTTATTAGGATTCAGCTTAATGTGAACCAGGTAATTCTCGACTTCCTCTAAGCCTGAGAGGACATGATTGCTTTTTATAGGTGCCAGTGTACATGTACGTGGTTACTTGACTTTTACTTTCTTTAGAAGGGGCTTAATTTAACCTACTTTAAAACAGTCTGGGAACTTGCTTTGTGAGAGGGAGGTGTTATTGGGCCGCCCCATTATGGATACTGGTGGTGAGCAACCGCCTATGAAACTAACACTGGAACATGGGAAACAAAATAGCTCGATGATCTAAGAGAAATAAATAGCGAGGGCATTAGCAGTGACTGCTAAAAAATGCAGGGGCATATTCACAAGGACTTATCGCTGCGTCAGCGGCACTTTTCTGCCGCTAATGCGGCGATAATTTTATTGCCATATTACAAGCTGTTGCTAACAGCCGTTAACGACAGTGTTTAGGTGAAAACTTCCGTTATAAAGATCGCTACTTCTGTTAGCGATAACTATATGCAGGAGAGGCGTTCCCGTGCAAAAACGGCCGCAAACACCACTACTCCATATTTACAAGGGGATCCTTGAACTCCTGAAGACCAAAAAAACTGGCTCTAACTGCAGTTAGAGCCAGCTACTTAAGACCAGAAAATAGCTGGTCTTAAAAATGGGGATAACACTTGGGGCCACATCTCAGCAGGTTTTGGTGCTGGACAGCGCTGCAAGCAATGTTGCAGTGCTGCCCTGCGACAAAACTACAGTGGAGGAATGCGCACCATCAATAAGATAGTGCACATTTCTGGGCCCCAGTCATGAAAAGTGTTGCAGCGCTGCGACAAGACAGCGTTGCAACACTTCTCACTACGCCCTTCTTGTGACAGCATGGATGCGCTGTATTCACTGGACAGTGCTCCATGACGCAAGTAATGACAGATAAGTCAGGAATCCTGATGTATCTGTCTGCGCTAAAGTCACGCATTGCTGCAGTCGTGTCACAACCATGACGCAACTCCAGCAATGCATAGGGCCAGCCTATCCCTGTGGCACTGCGTCACCCTCACGCCTGCCATCAGGCAGGCGGAAGGTACTGACGCAGTGCCGTTCATGAGGGGTGCCCGAATGACGGCGCTGTTGGAGATCCATCGGTGGTGGTTGCGCGCTGCGGTGTCATCGTTTGGAAGCATTGGTGGAGTGTTGGTGCGGAGGGAGTTGACGACCCGTTCTTCGGTGGCCTTGATCCAGCTGCGAGGGGGTGCGATGATGGCGGTGGCGTCCGGTGGGCAAGGTGAAGATGAGATGTTACCAATGATGGTCGGTCCAGGAGAGTCTCGTGTTGTGGCTGTAGTTGAAGTTCCCGCTGGCGTAGGTGACGTGCTCGACCATGTGTCCTGCTATGTGGCTTGTTGAGGTGACTTGCTGGTGTGTCTGATGTAGGGGACCTTCCCCAGGAGGGGGTGGTGTCCTGGTCACTGAGGTTGTTCAGGTGGAACTTCAGTTCACCGAGTAGGATGTCGTCGGTGGATGGGAGACCCTGGGGTGCAATGAGGTCTACAATGGTATTGAAGAATGGGGGGCCATGGCCCGAGGGGCCTGCACATGAGGGTGCCGCAGAGGAGGTGCTTGGGCTTGGTCCGGATCTGGGAGTTGAGGTGGTCCATGGTCACCCTTGGGTCATTAGAGTGCGTGGTCAGTCGGAGTGTGCTTCTGTAGCTGATGGCAATGCCTCCTCCTTGATGGTCGGGGTGCTCCTTGCGGGTGATACTGCAGCCGCCAGTGATGGCGATGTCCAGTCCGGAGCAGAGATTGGTCCTGGCAGGCGAGGTGGCGTCCAGGGTTTATGGCGAGGAGGGTGCTGGTGTCGTAGCGGTGGAGTGTCCCAGAGGAAGGCTCCTTGGTGCTGAGCGCGGTCCAGGGGCAGACGGACGCAAACGGCGTAGCCTATGGGTTGCCTTTGGCATGGGAGACGACCATTACAACGCAGGCAGTACATCGTTAACAACGCAACTCCGACAACGCAGGTGCCTTTACATCGCATTTGATTACAACACATTGTGAGGTCAGTAATGGGGTAATTTAAAGTTTTTCGGGTGTGTATGGGTTTCGGTTGTAAAATATGAAAATTGGGGTGTGTTTTGGGGTAAGATATGGAATTTGGGGTGTGTTTTGGGGTAAAATATGGGATTTGGGCTGTGTTTTGGGGTAAAGTTTGGAAATTGGGGTGTGCATTTGGGTCAAATTTGATTTTTGGGTGTGTTATGGGGGCTCAAAAAGGAATTCCAGGGTTCACAGTTGGGTTTGGGTTGCACTCACTGAAGTGGGAATAGTGATATTAATGTCTCCGCTATGCAACACCTACTCTACTGTTGCAATGTGCCTAGTATTAGTATGCATTGGAATGGAATGCGATGTTTTGGCATGCGACGTAACCACGTATGTGCCTTTGGCACACGAGTGGTACGCCCGCTGTGCATGGCCGCACAGCGGCCGCCATTGAGAAGTGCTGGGGGGGGGCTGGACAGCTGTGAGGTGGTAAACGCTGGAAAGAACACTGGATGGGGCATGAATGCGGGGATGTGTGTGTGAGCGGGTGTTGTAAATATTTGAATAAGGGAAGTCTTACCTCGAAGCCGGGTCCCGTTTCTTCGTTGCTCCTGCTCTTTCTCTACTGCATCTGCTTCCAGGAACAGGAAGTAGGCAGCCAGGCTCCCTCCCCTGAGCCAATCACAACGCTGCAATGCGGCGGTGGGATTGGTAATTGGCAATGGGACAAGGCATGCAGCCAGGGGCTGGAGGGGTGGGCATGTTCTCCATGCAAGCTGTAATGGAGCCTGCATTACGAACAGGGAAGTGCGCATGACTGCTTTGGGCGGCCTGAGTGGGCCGACCAAACAGTCACTGCGCACTTGAGTGGGCATGCCAATCCGCCCATGCCTTGCCCCGTGCTTGGAGCAGTCCTACCCACCCTCCCACCCGCAAAGGTAACATAGCACTGTTACATCAGTAAGTTATCATCATGTGATGATTGTTCCTCTTCTGCACTGCTTGAAAGCAGTGGGGCGACGCTCTTCCGCCATAGCGGATGAGCCGCCACTGGGGGTGCGTCATCTACGTGTGCTAGGCCTGGGCGACTCGACCCCCAGGCATCCTGCGCTACGCGTGCCACCTTCTCCTTACCTGGATATTGACACCGTGGCGCAATCCGCTGCACTCAGCCAGGTGGGATTTCACAAGCCTGGGTACAGCAGTCGCCGCCAAGTCCGCTGGTGAACCTCCTGATGCAGTTGATGCAGCAGGGCCCCCTTAGGCATGAAGTTGCAGCGCTCACGCCACCCAAGTTCGGCGCAGCTCTGGGGCCTCACCCTCCACAGCGTCCGGCCAGCCCAACATCATCCAGCCTGTGATGCAGAGAGGCGGCACACATCGTTGGTAATCCCCTCCGTGCACCCCGGTATAGTGGTGGATCGTAGTATGCGATGCAGACCTCCCTATGTTAAGGCGCAGGAACGCCTCTACTATTAACAGCTCCAAGGTGCGCAAGGCGGTCTTCTCACACAGGTCAGCAACGTGTCTCCATGCGACCTGCCAGACTTCACCACCAGGTACGGGCGATCGTCGCACCTCAATGTCTACCGCCATGGCTCATCGACTCCACAGCTCCTCCGCATCCCACTCCAGGCTCCAGATGCAGGTCCAGCGAGGCATCCAGACTCCAGCTGCAGGTCCAGCGAGGCATCCAGGCTCCAGACGCAGGTCCAGCGAGGCATCCAGGCTTCAGACGCAGGTCCAGCGAGGCATCCAGGCTCCAGACGCAGGTCCAGCGAGGCATCCAGGCTTCAGACGCAGGTCCAGCGAGGCATCCAGGCTCCAGACGCAGGTCCAGCGAGGCATCCAGGCTCCAGACGCAGGTCCAGCGAGGCATCCTGGCTCTCATCCTAGTCATCCTGGATGTTGGGTGGCTTGCAGGGGTTGTTGATGTGTGCTGCACTTGGTCCAGGCTGCTCCATTCTGCATTTTTTTGGTTTTTATGCGTATTTTCTCTTGGATGTTGACTGATAGGCTATTTTTTGCATTAGAGGCAAGAAAAACTCACGTTGGGCTGACTAACATGAGTTTTTTTGCCGCTAATGGGCCTATCAATAGTTTTCGCCCGCTAACGCCGGATTTCCTATCGCCTTCGCGCTGATGTTAGCGGCAGTTTTCACCGCCGTTCCCTGATACTGTCGCCATGTAGCGACGGCTTGATAATACGCCGCTAACATGGCGATAGTTTTCAGGAGTTAGGCGGCGATACAAAAACTGCTGCTAACTGGCCTTTGCGGTAGGTATCGCCGGTCCTTGTGAATATGCCCCGCAATGGTTTGGTGCTGTTGCTAGTGTGAGTAAGGAAGTGGCATGAGAGTGTCGAAGGTCAAAGTGGGAAAGCATGATTTGTATTCAACAAAGCAAATGTTTTCTCTTTGTTAAGCAAGATATTGGCAATACGTGCAATTCGCGTAGCGCGTAGTTGCGCAAACTACGCAAACTACGCGAGCGTAGCGTAGTTTTCCGCCCAGGCCTAATGAACACACCACAATGTATCTGACCGGCCTCTCTCTATTCCACAATTAAGCACGTGCCAGTCGTGGCATTAGATATAGTTAATTTGTGTTTATTTATGTCCATGAAAACACCTTGATTATCTGTGCTTCCTCCAGGGTCACCCGCGGTTAATCGGGTTTTTGACCTCGTGTTTCAGCAGGACATACAACCAAGGCGTACAGTGCTGAGAAGCCACATGGACATCGACACACTCTCCTAGCGCTGCTGACAGATGCACACAGGTCCACACGGGCACAGGCACGGCCACCTCCCAAGAAGCCTGAACCACTGAAGAGCCGGCGGGGCTGGGGAGAGCCAGTTATAGGATAAGGAAGAGTTCCACTTAGGCAGAATCACTGGACAGAGACACTTCTACAAGCCCGGGCCCCCTGAAATACACACAGAGCAGGACAGAGACAGTTACGCGCCAGGTCAGAGGAGCTCCTCTCAGAGGTCAGCAGGGTTGGGACAGAGCCAGCCAGTCATGCATCAGGACAGGGCAGATTCTCTCAGTGGTCAGCAGGGTTCGGACAGAGCCAATTACGTGTCAGGTCTCAGTCAGTCAGGTGTCAGGACAGGGCAGCTCCTCTCATTGATCAGCAGGGTTGGGACAGAGCCAGCCAGTTATCAGGACAGGGCAGATTCTCTCAGTAGTCAGCAGGTTTGGGACAGAGTCAGTCACGCATCAGGACAGGGCAGCTCCTTCCAGTGGTCAGCAGGGTCGAGACAGAGCCAGTCACGTGTCAGGACAGGGCAGCTCCTCCCAGTGGTCAGCAGGGTGGGGGAAGAGTCAGAAACGTGTCAGGACACGACAGCTCCTCTCAGTGGTCTACAGGGTTGGGACAGAGCCAACCAGTTATCAGGACAGGGCAGATTCTCTCAGTAGTCAGCAGGGTTGGGACACAGTCAGTCACGCGTCAGGACAGGGCAGCTCCTTCCAGTGGTAAGCAGGGTTGAGACAGAGTCAGTCACGTGTCAGGACAGGGCAGCTCCTCCCAGTGGTCAGCAGGGTGGGCGCAGAGTCAGTAACATGTCAGGACACAGCAGCTCCTCTCAGTGGTCAGCAGGGTTGGGACAGAGTCAGTCATGCATCAGGACAGGACAGCTTCTCTCAGTATTCTTATTAGGATTCAGCTTAATGTGACACAGGTAATTCTCGACTTCCTCTAAGCCTGAGAGGACATGATTGCTTTTTATAGGTACCAGTGTACATTTACGGGGTTACTTGACTTTTACTTTCTTTAGAAGGGGCTTAATTTAACCTACTTTAAAACAGTCTGGGAACTTGCTTTGTGAGAGGGAGGTGTTATTGGGCCGCCCCATTATGGATACTGGTGGTGAGCAACCGCCTATGAAACTAACACTGGAACATGGGAAACAAAATAGCTCGATGATCTAAGAGAAATAAATAGCGAGGGCATTAGCAGTGACTGCTAAAAAATGCAGGGGCATATTCACAAGGACTTATCGCCGCGTTAGCGGCACTTTTCTGCCGCTAATGTGGCGATAATTTTATTGTCATATTACCAAGCTGTTGCTAACAGCCGTTCGCGACAGTTTTTAGGTGAAAACTTCCGTTATAAAGATCGCTACTTCTGTTAGCGATAACTATATGCAGGAGAGGCGTTCCCGTGCAAAAACGGCCGCAAACACCACTACTCCATATTTACAAGGGGATCCTTGAACTCCTGAAGACCAAAAAAACTGGCTCTAACTGCAGTTAGAGCCAGCTACTTAAGAGCAGAAAATAGCTGGTCTTAAAAATGGGGATAACACTTGGGGCCACATCTCAGCAGGTTTTGGTGCTGGACAGCGCTGCAAGCAATGTTGCAGTGCTGCCCTGCGACAAAACTACAGTGGAGGAATGCGCACCATCAATAAGATAGTGCACATTCCTGGGCCCCAGTCATGAAAAGTGTTGCAGCGCTGAGACAAGACAGCGTTGCAACACTTCTTACTACGCCCTTCTTGTGACAGCATGGATGCGCTGTATTCACTGGACAGTGCTCCATGACGCAAGTAATGACAGATACGTCAGGAATACTGATGTATCTGTCTGCGCTAAAGTCACGCATTGCTGCAGTCATGTCACAACCATGACGCAACTCCAGCAATGCATGGGGCCAGCCTAACCCTGTGGCACTGCGTCACCCTCACGCCTGCCATCAGGCAGGCGGAAGGTACTGACGCAGTGCCGTTCATGAGTGGTGCCCGAATGTCGGCGCTGTTGGAGATCCATCGGTGGTGGTTGCGCACTGTGGTGTCATCGTTTGGAAGCATTGGTGGAGTGTTGGTGCGGAGGGAGTTGACGAGCCGTTCTTCGGTGGCCTTGATCCAGCTGCGAGGGGGTGCGATGATGGCGGTGGCGTCCGGTGGGCAAGGTGAAGATGTGATGTTACCAATGATGGTCGGTCCAGGAGAGTCCGGTGTTGTGGCTGTAGTTGAAGTTCCCGCTGGCGTAGGTGACGTGCTCGACCGTGTGTCCTGCTATGTGGCTTGTTGAGGTGACTTGCTGGTGTGTCTGATGTAGGGGACCTTCCCCAGGAGGGGGTGGTGTCCTGGTCACTGAGGTTGTCCAGGTGGAACTTCAGTTCCCCGAGTAGGATGTCGTCGGTGGATGGGAGACCCTGGGGTGCAATGAGGTCTACAATGGTATTGAAGAATGGGGGCCATGGCCCGAGGGGCCTGCACATGAGGGTGCCGCAGAGGAGGTGCTTGGGCTTGGTCCGGATCTGGGAGTTGAGGTGGTCCATGGTCACCCTTGGGTCATTAGAGTGCGTGGTCAGTCGGAGTGTGCTTCTGTAGCTGATGGCAATGCCTCCTCCTTGATGGTCGGGGTGCTCCTTGCGGGTGATACTGCAGCCGCCAGTGATGGCGATGTCCAGTCCGGAGCAGAGGTTGGTCCTGGCAGGCGAGGTGGCGTCCAGGGTTTATGGCGAGGAGGGTGCTGGTGTCGTAGCGGTGGAGTGTCCCAGAGGAAGGCTCCTTGGTGCTGAGCGTGGTCCAGGGGCAGACGGACGCAAACGGCGTAGCCTATGGGTTGCCTTTGGCATGGGAGACGACCATTACAACGCAGGCAGTACATCGTTAACAACGGAACTTCGACAACGCAGGTGCCTTTACATCGCATTTGATTACAACACATTGTGAGGTCAGTAATGGGGTAATTTAAAGTTTTTCCGGTGTGTATGCGTTTCGGTTGTAAAATATGAAACTTGGGGGGTGTTTTGGGGTAAGATATGGAATTTGGGGTGTGTTTTGGGTTAAGATATGGAATTTGGGGTGTGTTTTGGGGTAAAATATGGAATTTGGGCTGTGTTTTGGGGTAAAGTTTGGAAATTGGGGTGTGCATTTGGGTCAAATTTGATTTTTGGGTGTGTTATGGGGGCTCAAAAAGGAATTCCAGGGTTCACAGTTGGGTTTGGGTTGCACTCACTGAAGTGGGAATAGTGATATTAATGTCTCCGCTATGCAACACCTACTCTACTGTTGCAATGTGCCTAGTATTAGTATGCATTGGAATGGAATGCGATGTTTTGGCATGCGTCGTAACCACGTATGTGCCTTTGGCACACGAGTGGTACGCCTGCTGTGCATGGCCGCACAGCGGCCGCCATTGAGAAGTGCTGGGGGGGGGCTGGACAGCTGTGAGGTGGTAAACGCTGGAAATAACACTGGATGGGGCAGGAATGCGGGGATGTGTGTGTGAGCGGGTGTTGTAAATATTTGAATAAGGGAAGTCTTACCTCGAAGCCGGGTCCCGTTTCTTCGTTGCTCCTGCTCTCTCTCTACTGCATCTACTTCCAGGAACAGGAAGTAGGCAGCCAGGCTCCCTCCCCTGAGCCAATCACAACGCTGCAATGCGGCGGTGGGATTGGTAATTGGCAATGGGACAAGGCATGCAGTCAGGGCTGGAGGGGTGGGCATGTTCTCCATGCAAGCTGTAATGCAGCCTGCATTACGAACAGGGAAGTGCGCATGACTGCTTTGGGCGGCCTGAGTGGGCCGACCAAACAGTCACTGCGCACTTGAGTGGGCATGCCAATCTGCCCATGCCTTGCCCCGTGCTTGGAGCAGTCCTACCCACCCTCCCACCCGCAAAGGTAACATAGCACTGTTACATCAGTAAGTTATCATCATGTGATGATTGTTCCTCTTCTGCACTGCTTGAAAGCAGTGGGGCGACGCTCTTCCGCCACAGCAGATGAGCCGCCACTGGGGGTGCGTCATCTACGTGTGCTAGGCCTGGGCGACTCGACCCCCAAGCATCCTGCGCTACGCGTCCCACCTTCTCCTTACCTGGATATTGACACCGTGGCGCAATACGCTGCACTCAGCCAGGTGAGATTTCACAAGCCTGGGTACAGCAGTCGCCGCCAAGTCCGCTGGTGAACCTCCTGATGCAGTTGATGCAGCGCTCACGCCACCCAAGTTCGGCGCAGCTCTGGGGCCTCACCCTCCACAGCGTCCGGCCAGCCCAACATCATCCAGCCTGTGATGCAGAGAGGCGGCACACATCGTTGGTAATCCCCTCCGTGCACCCCGGTATAGTGGTGGATCGTAGTATGCGATGCAGACCTCCCTATGTTGGGGCGCAGGAACGCCTCTACTATTAACAGCTCCAAGGTGCGCAAGGTGGTCTTCTCACACAGGTCAGCAACGTGTCTCCATGCGACCTGCCAGACTTCACCACCAGGTACGGGCGATCGTCACGCCTCAATGTCTACCGCCACGGCTCATCGACTCCACAGCTCCTCCGCATCCCACTCCAGGCTCCAGATGCAGGTCCAGCGAGACATCCAGACTCCAGCTGCAGGTCCAGCGAGGCATCCAGGCTCCAGACGCAGGTCCAGCGAGGCATCCAGGCTTCAGACGCAGGTCCAGCGAGGCATCCAGGCTCCAGACGCAGGTCCAGCGAGGCATCCAGGCTTCAGACGCAGGTCCAGCGAGGCATCCGGGCTCCAGACGCAGGTCCAGCGAGGCATCCAGGCTCCAGACGCAGGTCCAGCGAGGCATCCTGGCTCTCATCCTAGTCATCTTGGATGTTGGGTGGCTTGCAGGGGTTGTTGATGTGTGCTGCACTTGGTCCAGGCTGCTCCATTCTGCATTTTTTTGGTTTTTATGCCTATTTTCTCTTGGATGTTGACTGATAGGCTATTTTTTGCATTAGAGGCAAGAAAAACTCACGTTGGGCTGACTAACATGAGTTTTTTTGCCGCTAATGGGCCTATCAGTAGTTTTCGCCCGCTAACACCGTGATTTCCTATCGCTTCGCGCTGATGTTAGCGGCAGTTTTCACCGCCGTTCCCTAATACTGTCGCCATGTAGCGACGTCTTGATAATACGCCACTAACATGGCGATAGTTTTAGGGTTAGGCGGCGATACAAAAACTGCTGCTAACTGGCCTTTGCGGTAGGTATCACCGGTACTTGTGAATATGCCCCGCAATGGTTTGGTGCTGTTGCTAGTGTGAGTAAGGAAGTGGCATGAGAGTGTCGAAGGTCAAAGTGGGAAAGCATGATTTGTATTCAACAAAGCAAATGTTCTCTCTTTGTTAAGCAAGATATTGGCACAAAAGTAATCGGGAAGTGGGGACAAATGAGTTGTCAGACTCTTGCGATCAAATTACTGTTTGCATAGGGCAGTGGAGCAGTTTACACAACAGACCATATTGGCTGACGTAGTAGGGTTACCCACTTCAGTTGCACGGCATGCAGGCGGTAATGTGACGCTGTGGCACCAAGAGTAAATGGTGTATCGCAACACAAGTCACTCTTGGTGAGAAACCTGGCCGAAATTCGAGTTGTGCACTTGCAAATGGTTTCTACTGGTTCCCTTTGCTGTTATATCGGTGTCTGTACATATATGGTATAGTTATAGGGGAAAGTGACAGTCCAGTGTATTTCATTGTACCTTGGAAGTGCTTACACCTGTGTAACGTTTTAAGTAAAAATGTTTTTATTTACCCTGAATAATATACCCTGTTTTGGCTGGACAAAAAAATGTAAATTTCCAGAAACTCAAGTGCCGCATCTAGTCAGCAGTACCCACTTGACGAAAGGAGAAACATCACAACAAAAAACAAATACGAAGACACCGGTTCTGGGCATCATCTTCCGTGCTCCCTACGAGTGTTTTTGCTTGCATTACATGAGCAAATGTTTTTTATATTGCACACTAGTGATCTGGCGAGATAAAATACAGTGGCGGAGTAAACTGTCCATAAATATTATAGAATAACAATTACTGGTTGAGACTTTGCCTCTTAGTGTTTCATATACAGCGTCGAGATGCCCCCGGGTGAGTCGAGCGCTATAGCAAATGATGTTAACATAACAAACATAACATATTATGCAGCCTTTGCGATAAAGATTGAGCTGATACTAGTCTGTTCCTTGGAAATCCTAGTCAGCCAGTTGCAAATTGGGCAAATGGACTTTTATGAAATCGGTCTTAATTCCCAGCTGGTAAAACTTGTGAAATGTAAATCCAGTTGCAACAAATAGACATAATTAGAAACCAGTTCAAATGTGCAACTAAACTCTTCTACGCAGCAGTTCATTAGTTGTCCCAAACTCACGTTCTAAAAAGGGAGTCCAGTAGGGGAAACAACCTTTAGAACGCATGCACTACATCGCATGCCATTAGATTGCGGTTTTTACAACGAAAGTCGTTACAACGACTTGCACTGGAGGGCGAGGAGTAGTTTAAATTACTATCCAACACCTTCCCTACTGTACGTAGGCTGGAGTTGGAATAGTAAATTAAACTACTCCTAAGTCCAGCGCCCTCCAACGCAAGTCGTTGTAACGACTTGCGTTGTTAAAACCGCGATCTAATGGCATGCGATGTAATGCATGCGTGGTATCGTCATACATCCGTCCAGTAGAAACCATCTGTAATACTTCAGTTTGTTTTTACTAGTGCTGGCGACAAGTGTTTATGACAGCAATTTTAGTGAATAGTCTAGTTGAGCAGTTAGAGTTAGCAAGTGGTTTATGTTGGATCTGCGTATGTTGTGTGGGATTTATTTATTTATTTTTCTACATTAACTATAAAATGACTATAGGTGGCCAGCAAGCACAATTCCATTGGTTAATGTGCACGTGACTTTTGAGAGACCACCTTAAGATTGATAAGGACCAAAAACACTCAATAATTTACATTTTTATGAATAATTACCTCCCGTAGTGAGATAATTAAGCCCACCCAAGATTTTTCTTCATCTTTGTCCCCCCGGGTTGTCTGTTAAGATGCAAACGTGGCATTAACTGGGGTTCTGCATTGTGTGACTAGGTTGGAATTAGAGGAGCAAGTTAACCATGTCCTAATATGTTTTGCGAAGTGTGTTTAACTGAAATGGGAATGAAATAAAAGTCGAACATTTTTTACATAGTTATTTATGTAAGATCAATATTGTGGCAGTCTATATTTTTAACTTAAAAATGTATAGACTGCCTGGTACAGTACCACGCAATGTTTATGTCTAAGTACCACGTATTTAAGATTTCCCGAATGGTTTTTTTTCCTATGGGATGCCTTGACTGTTCCGTCTACTTTGATAGATAACTAAATTAGAAACGTTAATACGGCATAAATGGAATGGGTCAGGGGCAGGTAGTAAAGGAACTTTTGGCATTGTTGTACATATGGCACTTGTACTTCCTTCATCGTGTACAGCAGCCTACAACATCTGAGCAGAATCTGGAAGCTTGAAGCGAGGTGGGATGTAGAACGTGCGTGTCACGCTAACAAGGCCTTCGTTTTACACATAACCTAACACGAAAGCGCCGTGACTCACATGACGAAGTCGTACATTTATCACCAATGGCTCAGTTCCCTTTGAGAGCCCTCGGTATATGAATTGTCAGTGCCCGGATGTAAGCATTGCTTGTTACAAGGGAGGGACCTAGGCGAGTGTCAGCCTGGTTTGGCAGTTAAGTAAAGCCAGGCAGGGGAAACCAAGTGATATTTGGCAGTTAGCCGGAGCGGGGTTTCGGTTCACAATGTTCACACGTGCCTTGTATGCTGTACAATTTATATACCTTGGCAGGAACATGCTGTTTGTGTGCGTCACCTCTGGTGGTTATTGATTTAAGTCCAATTGCACCCATGCCAAAACTCCCTTAATTAAATCTGAATATCCGCGCTTAGCAGCGCTTTCTTGCAGAACACGGCGCTGAGTGCACTGACATGTTCTCCCTCACCTGCAGCATCTTCAGTGCGCTATGTACGCAGTGGGTGTGTGGCAAGAGGAGTGGCTGGTGTGTGAGTGGTCAGCGTGTGCTAACTGGTGAATGCGGCAGCAATGCCAGAGTTTAGAGGGAGGTCAGTAAATGCAAAGTCTATTAGGTTGCAGTGACTGCATGAGGACGTGTGTTGTTTCCATGTGTGGCAACTCCACCAGTAGAAACGATAACATGGGAAGCCTTTGCTGTTACATGCAGGCATTTTTTACACAGAGTACTACTTGAAATGCATTCATATTTTCTGCACTTTTTTTTAAAATGGTGTTTCTTGCCTAAAAACAGAAAATTAATTTAAGGAAATAGTGTCATCATATTGATGTACAGCACTCCACAGTCAATGAATGTATTAATTGTATAGTTAAAACCACTACAAGTGTATCAGTGTGTTCAAAAGTTAATATGGGGGTGGTCCCTTAACTGTACGTTTCCATCGAATGCATAATGTTGTCCACTCCACCCATTCCCATATTCTCCTAAATGATGTAATCGAAATTCAACTGTGCATGCTCTGACGAATATTATTGTACTGTCAATTGAGCTTGTTTAATAAAAAGAGTTATAAAAAAAAAAAGTTAATATGGGCAAATGATAACATCAGCATATGCAAAGATTGTCCTCTGTAGCTCATACAAATTGGCAATTTCTTGAATGATAAATAATTAAATCGTATTGCTTTATTAACCTCCCTGCATCCTCAAATTTGCTTGAAAATGCACCATTTGTCCACTCTTTTTCAAGATTTTCTCGTGGGAGAACCCCCCGACCCCCCGGTAGGTTGTTCGGGCTTGCTTGCTACGCTCGGTCGCCGCAGTGCAGTACGACAATAATTTTACGCCTCACCACTTTCAAATGTCACCAGCCGCCACTGTGCTATGCACCAAGTTCAAGTTTGAGAGCTGTATATGCTAACTCGTGAAGGTTATGACCTGCTGGCCAGTATGATAGCCACTGTAGTTGGCTTGCTAAGCAGTAGGCTTTGAAGTCTGGTGCTCCCAGTCCGCCTTTGTCCGTTGGCAGTTGCAGTTTGATTAATCGCACCCTCCTATGGCGATTCCCTCAGATCAGCTCAGTCAGTAATATGTTCAGCGTTTTGACGTATGACGCCGGGACAACTACCTGTAAATTAGTGCAGTAGTACAATAACCTTGGGAGCATCACCATTTTCGATATAGCGACCCGTTCTGCTTCCGAGCGGGGTAGGGATGTACAGAATGTTATTTGTGGGCGTAAAGAGGATATGGCTTTTAGAAGGTTCCCCTCCAGTGGGTCCTGAGTGTTCCTGTATATCTGCACCCCTAAGTATTTAAAAGTTGTGGGGGCTACCGTAATAATTTGGTTGCCAAGAGAGATTTTGGGGCGTGTGGGCCTTCTCTAAAGACGAATGCATGCGATTTGTTAGCATTTATTGAAAGTCCCGAGATTTGTTCGAATGTTGCAAAGGACTGGGCTACGTGTTGCATGATGTCGTGTAAATCTTTGACATAGAGCACGCGTGGTGGGTCCTATGGGTATTCCCCAATTTAACGCGTCCTGTCTCAGCGATTGTGCCAGGGGTTCCAATGCAAGGACAAACAGTATTGGGGATAGAGGACAGCCTTGCCTCGTAACTCTATGTATCGAGTATTGCTCTGAGATGTGAGCTCCCGTGCGCGCTCTCGCCATGGGGGATGCATAAAGTAGACAGACCCATTTGGTATATTCATGGGGATTCCAAATTTATTGAGGGAGGCAAGCATATACTCCCAGTTTAGAGAGTTAAACGCCTGCCACAGATCAAGTGAAATGCATTGCGCCGCTTGGAGGTTGCTGGAGGTGGCATGCATCATATGGTACAGTCTCCTTATGTTCAGGGATGTACATCTGCCAGGTATAAATCCACATTGGTCTGCATGAATAAGTTTGGGCAGTAATGGGAGTAGACGGCGGGACAGTATTTTACTTAATATTTTGTATTCAGTGTTTAGTAATGACAGGGGTCTGTATCCCGCGATGTCTGTCGGATCTCTACCAGGTTTAGGTAGCGATCTCACTAGTGCCTGTGCTGTGGACGGGGGAAGATGTTGTTTTTGCTGCGCTATTTGGTACATGTGCAGTAAGCGAGGGGCTAAGCTGTCCGCAAAGGTGCTATAAAACTCCACAGGGAGGCCATCGAGGCCTGGTGTTTTACTACGGGGACGTTCCCTAAAGGCTTCTTTAATCTCTGTATGTTATTGGCGCTTCTAAGTCGGTCTTGTCCTCGGCCTCTATCTGCGGGACTGTGACACTTTCAAGAAAATCAGTTATCTTCTGTGTTTGTGATGCGTGAGGAGCGGCGTGTAGGGCCTTTTAGTAATTTAGGAATGCAGTATTAATCTCTCGCTGCGTAGTGACGTGGAATCCAGTTGGGGTAGTTATTTCTAATATAGGGGTGGCTGCTGGAGGCTGTTTAAGAAGGCGTGCTAGCAGTGTGCCTGGCTTGTCAGCATCTGTGCGTATCTTCTGTGCATACGCGCGTTGATTTAGTACTCTAAGTCGTTTTAGTAGGTCGGCAAATTCAACATGAGTTTCCTGAAGTTTCTGCGCTTTTCCTGGGTCTTGTGCTGCCCCCTGCTCTAATCTGCCTAGTGCTTCCTAACCCGCTTTAGATCTTTATTTATTGAGTGTCGCATTCTGACTGTCGTACTAATGGATTTCCCCCTAATTATTATTTTAAAAGCTTCCCATTCGGGTAGGCTGGAGGATGCTGTGCCCGTGTTCTCCTGAAAGTAATTTTCTATGGTTGTGGCCATTGTGTCCCGAAACACGCTGTCCTCCAAGAGACTTGAATCAAGTCTCCAAGTGGGATGCTTATTTCCGGTTCAAGAAAGACCTGGCATGGCAGTTCAGGCTGGACTGTTCCCATGAGGCACAGGGTCAAGACTGGTTTGCATATAGCTGGGTCTGAACTGAGGTGGCGAAGTGAGCTAAAGAATGATGATGGATTCAACCCAGATCTGTGACTGGGGGTGAGTTTCTGAAAAGTTTCAGCACTCCGTCCATCATCTCCTTGTGTTTGCTTTGTTCGCCCTAAGTTGGCTGCGGCATCTTATGCTGAGGGCGATGCTTCACATCTCTGTGCAGTTAATCTCCTACACGAGGTGTTCCAAATGTCACCAACATCAGTTGACGATATTTTGTCTACGGAAATAGATGATTTCATGTTTACACCAGACCCATACACTGACTTTGATTCGGTTCACAGTGTACCAGGGACGCAATGAATTTGGCCTTCATATTTTCAAAACTTGGAACTCTTCCCAAAATTGAACTTTTCTTTTTCAATTTTTTGTTGGAAACTACATGGCAAATCAATCTGCTTACAGTAGAACTATTCTTATAAAACGGACTTCTTTGAATACTTCCAGGGACACATTATCACCTTATTTGTCTAAATTTTCATTTACTTCCATGATATGAAATGGCTTTGATTTTTAATATACTTATCAATCATTTCGTCATATGTATATATTACTGTTTATTCATTCATGTTGCATTTTATTTTCAATATATGCATAGAAAGAAACCAATACTTTAAAATGTACAGTACCTATTGCATTTCAACAGTTTATTTAAAAAAACTTCTTTTAATATGCTTTTAGAAATGTTTTTAGCATTATGTGGTACTCAATTTCATGTTTAGCATTTAGTATTATCGTTCATATGAAAGTGGAGTGGGTGTTGTATTCCGCTTTAGGTGTCCGTATATAGGTTTTCCTGAAACATGTCCTTATACAGGCACAATTCGCATTGCCCTTATGTAGGCATAGAATCCCAGTCCTTATTTAGGCATTAGCCGTGTACTCCAAATACAGGCATGGTCACCGACATCCGTCCACCCTAACGTCACAACGAGTTCTTAGAAACCAGACCCTTAAGCTCTTGGGAGTTCCCCTAGCACAGGATTATTGATTTCTCCAAGAACTCATCTATTATGCATGAACCGCTATACCTTAAGGGTTCATTCCTGACATCTTCCTCTGTCCGACTTCACGTCAATGCTAACATTCCTAAGTACCTTCCAGGTATAAATATACCTTCCCTTGCCCAAGCAAGTTAGAGGAGACCTCGACTTCAGAGGAGCCCGTATCCCGGCCTGACGCACTGAGAAGATGCTTTCATCCCTGCTCGCAGAGAATCCAGCTTCCAGTGATCTGACTCCCTTCGCGGGGTGTTAGAGTTCGAGTCCGGAAAGAGATTCCCACCTCTCTCATTCTCAAGGTATGGAGCTGACTAGAACCTAGAGGCACTCTTGGCATACTAGACTTAACATACTCTTAGTATACCGTACTAGAGCATACTTCACCTACTTCTTACATTGTCCTACACCTAGGTTAGGTTAGGTACACTGGGGTAGAACTAGCTTAGAGATGCATCGTATGAGTACTCGCATTTTTAGCTCATGTTATTTATGTATGTGAATATATGCTAAAAGATAATGCTAGCGCAGTATTATTTATTTCTACTGCTTACGCTGTACATAATATATCTTGCATACTGTCTTGTGATCATAACAGCACATATCTCTTACACGAGAAACAAGACTGTTCAATAAATCTTTTATTGAAACGCCCGTCTATTCTTTCTGTGTAACTCTGAGAAACTAAGCATGCACGATTGAGCTGAGTGAAACTGTTATCTATTGTTTCCACGATTCTGAGACGTGTTCCGATTCTAAAGGGAAACAAAGTGGTCATGTTTATGCGGTTGCCAGAAACTACTCCCTTCTTGTTTTCAAGGAGTTTCTAGTGGCCTCTGAGCTAGCTGGCACAAAGTAATTAAGTTTAATATACTCGATAGGGACATACCGACCTCAGTCCTATGTCAAGCCTATAGGGTATATTATTCCAATGCGCAGAGCCTATTAGGGAAATAGGAACTACACTACATGGCGCCCAAACGTTTGGTTAGGCAGTAATTTAACGCTAGATACTAAGTAACTCAGTCGTGCTTTTCTCTCAGAGACCCCTACTCACATACTCCATAAGACGTCTGGAGTGGGTAGGGTTAAATATCCGCCAAAGCTAAATAGGACAAAAACCCTATATATTAGCTATTTTGGTTTATTCAACGTTGAAGGATACAGTGTTCCAAACTATTGTGCACCTTATCTTTTGTTTCCTTGAAACTTGTTCTACATTTTTCAAAAAACAAAATGTCCACACGCGGGGACAATGACACCGAGAACGGTGTAGCTGCGGCTCAACCAGTCGTAACAGCTTTTAACTTAACCGGTTTAAATGAAACCAAGGAGGGTGTTATAGACATCCATCCAAACTTAAGAAGAGCCAACACTCTAAAACTTATAAAACACGGCCTACCACCAAGAGGAGGTAGAGCAGTTTTCGTGATAGAGGCATACGAATCCTTTTAGACAGAGGTATTCTATTCATGGATAGTATTCCCAGAATCAAATCCAGTCACAAGACTGTTTCACTTCTACAAAGAAGATGAACCACCAGAGGAATATATTCCTTTCGAGGATATTGAAATTCCACTAACATACCAGGAGCATCAGCTCTGGTTTAAAGGCGCCCTAAAACAACACAGAAACATTACCAGGCTCGGTCCACTAGGTAGACCAGGAGCAACATGGCCGATTCTAGCCGGCTACACTCCTCATCCTGACCTCGATATAATGTCAGACGAGGAATTACTTACTCAACTTACAGAGTTAATAAAAATTTACAGACAATTGGTCCAATATGTCATGCGGACTTTCACAGTCCAACCACCATTGACCATTCCAACTCAAACCCCTCAACAGGGGAATACACTAAAAATTACACCACAGACTTTATACTTAGTCATGGGTAAAATGCCCACAAAACGTGAGCAAATTCCATTCTGGATAGTTCAAAAAATTACTCAAATCGAAGCAGTATTTCCAAATACTAGCCCTTATGAGAAACACAGAATTCTAACAATCTGTTTACCAATGGGGAACATCTGTTTACCAATGGGGAACACCACAACTGGAAGACTGCACCACTTGGGGCTCAGTCTTTGCTGCCATCTATACTAAAACACATGGTGTTCCGTCAATTGCAGTAATACCAGATGTCCTGAAACAAATTCAAAACGACTACGGGGCAGAGCCTGCTCTAAATTTAGGTATGAAACTACTGAAAAATTTCGACCAGGTCTCAACAATAATATTATCTAATATTAAAGGGGAGGCAGCAGCAGTGGCAATCCGCCAACGATTAAGGGAATTTGATGTAACAGAACATCAAGCAGAACTACCAAGAATAATAGAACAATCATATGCAGAATTAGGCAGAGATAGTTTGGGTGGAAGACCATTGAAGCCAAAACTATCTGAGAATCCTGAAAAGGACTCTATTAAACAAACTCCTACATCTTCTAAAAAGAAGTGGGAAACTAATAAACAAAACTCAAACGAGAAACGTTCTCAATCCCGAGGTAGGTCTCCTCAAAAGGAGCCCTCTGAAAGGAGGTATAACCTCAGGAATAGGGATAATTTAAGAAAACCTGACAGGTATCAAGATACTGATACACATTCCTCTCGTACCTTTCAGATATCGTCACAGACATCGGAAAGAAGAGGACGGTCAGAACATAAAGAAGAACGCGTGAAATCCAAAGACGACAAACACGTTCAGAAAAATAAATCAAAACCTCAATTCTCCAAAAAGAAGGTAGCAGGTCTGAAGATCAGACATGCCGAGAATACTGAGAACACAACTCAAGAACGGAGAATGGGCTCAGACAATGCTGGACAGTGCAGCAGAAGTCACAATAGCTCGCCAGAACCTGAAGGAACTTCTGGAGATAGTGGACTTGAATGAGTACATCACAGTAGAAACTGTAGACACCAGGGTTAGTACTCCACAAAAGTTATATGAAATAACACTCCGAATGGAGGGAAATATACCAAGACAGGTGAAAACACTCTTTTGGGAAAAACTTTCAAGGGGCTATGATATACTTCTAGCAGAAAAAGACTGGCCACCACAATTTGTCAGGGAGTGCCCACATGGCGAGGACATTATTATGCCTGCCTTCTCCAACCATATTCCAATTCACCTAAAATATACTTATGCCAGGAAATGGGCAGTAGCCCAGGCCCCAGCATTATATAAAAATCATGTAGGATGGGATGAGGACTCACCTCACCATAAAATACATCTAAAAATGAACCAACTGCACAAAGGCAGTACCCAATAAAGCAAGAAGCTAAAAAGCAGGTCAGGGAGATCTTAGATCAACTTGAATACCAAGGGGTGATTGAAACATGCACCTCCTCAATGAACAATCCTTTGTTTCCTGTATCCAAACCAGACCATACATATCGTCTAGTTTTGGATTACAGACACTTAAACACTTGTTCTAAAACATTTGCAGTGCAAAATGCACATAGTACAGCATTAATGAATAACATTGTGCGTAAAAAATATAAAACCACATTAGATATCTCAAATGGTTTCTTTTGTCAAAACATAACACCTGGAAGCAGGTACTTAACAGCTTTCTCAATAATGGGGACCCAGCGTCAGTTTTGTCGACTCCCACAAGGGTTCAAGAACAGCCCGGGGTTATTCTCAGCGAGGGTAACAGAGTTACTACAAATTTATGATAATGAGGCATTGTCATATGTCGATGACATCTATCTGACAGACGTTGACCTAGATAGGCACTTGAACAGGGTGAGTACAATTATATTGGGCTTCGCCGCTGAGGGCTATAAATTCAACTTTAAAAAATCCAGAATTGCCCATCTCAATGTCCTTTTTCTGGGATATGAGCTTTCAAGTGAAGGAAAGAGCTTGACAGCTAACTTTTTAGAAAAGTGTGCGCTGCTCCAACCTCCAAAACGCTGAAAAATTTACAATCCATCCTGGGTTTCCTAAATTTTGGAAGAACATACATTCTAAATTACGCAGAAAGGGTTAAACCTCTCTACGGATTAATCAAACCTGATTTTTCAATCAGAAATTGGACACAAGAACACACAGAAATCTTGCGTTCATTCCAAGCTAACATGTTAGCAACAAATCACTTACAAACATGCGTAAGTCAACGCAACTTAGTGATCCGAATAATTTCGGGTCAATGCGGATTCACCTACTTAACATTTAATGAGGGTGAAAAAGTACCAATTGCATACAAATCTCATTTGTATACACAAGCAGAAATGCGCTTCACTTCAACTGAAAAAATACTGACAGCAGTTCAAACCGCTGTAGCAAAAGAAAGAGCCCTAGCCCAAGGGAAACGCATTATTGTCGTAACCCCAGTACCTGCCTTAGAAGCGGTCACAAAAGCGAGCATTCCAAATGTAAAGCATTACATCCTAGATGGATACAATGGGTTAATTCTCTTGCTGCAACAGATGTTGAATATGTTTTTGATCCTGATCTAAAAACACAAGCATTCCTGCAGTATGAACATGAATGTCCTCTGCCCACTGAAATTCTGCCTCTCGATCAGTACGAATTCATAATTTACACTGACGGATCAGCACAACCCGCTACAGGGGGTAAGCAAGCTTACAGTGCGGCGTGCGCAATCGTTAAAGGTCGCATGCAAGATGGTAACTTCAGACCAATGGTCACTAAAACTCAATCTCTAGGAGATTGTACAGCTCAGCGAGCTGAACTACAAGCATTCAAACTGGCACTTGAAAGTACAGATCGCGAATTCCCCACGCTAATAGTGTGCGATTCCTTTTACTGTGTTCAGTCGTATAATGAATATATACAAAATTGGCTTGAAAATGGGTTCAAAGATGCAAAAGGTGGCACAATAAAGCATATAACGCTTTGGGAACAAGTAGTTCAGTTAAAAAACGAACTACCAAAGGCTCACGTGATACATACACTGAGTCATCAACGTGATGGCGTTCACGTTGCAGGGAATTCATTGGCTGACGAAGCCGCAAAGGGGGCTGTTCAGACGGCTTCCGTAGCTGCGATCACTCGTTCAAAAACTAGAATAGACAGTGAGATATTGTTGGCTGTCAATGCCACGAGCAAAGGCAGTGGTGCAGTGTTACCAAAAAAGTTTCCACTCAAGTACTCTTATGTAATTGATGCGAACAACGTTCCTTTTGCTCGAATCCCTGGAGTGGGGGATAGGGTAATTCCAAACAAGGAAGGTAGATTAGGACTAATCCTAGCAGCACATGAAGGGATAGCCACTGCCCGCGCAGGTATTTCTGCAACAGTATCTTTACTGAAACAAAGATATTGGTGGCCTGGCATTAGGAAACAGACCAAAAACTATGTTTTGGAATGTGAAATATGCCAACAGATGAAAGTCTCCACAGTGAAACGTCCTGCGCAGACACCCCTGTTAATTTCAGACAAACCATTAGCTTGTGTTTACCTGGACCACTGCGGCCCCTTGCAGAGGGACGGTAACTATAAATATATAATGGTCGCAGTGGATTTGTGCTCAAGGTTCCTATGGATATGGCCTCAGCGCTCAGCTGACGCTCGAACTGTTATAAAAGATTTGCGAGTCTTTATCGGCACATACGCAATAGGCACGCTACATTCTGACCAGGGCCCTGCGTTTAGCTCTCGGGCTTACAAAGAAGCCATGGCCAGTTTGGGTGTTGCAATGCGGTACTCCACTCCGTTTCATCCTGAGGGAAATTCTGTTGTGGAAAGGAAAAACCGGGACATAAAGCAGTCTATAACAGCTAGAGTATTAGGTTCGGGTGATGGGTGGGTCAAACATCTTTATGGGGTCCAACGCTCATTAAATAATTTGCCAAGAAGTTCTCTAGGGGGTCACTCCATATGAGGTCCTATTTGGGACAAGAATGTGGGTTCCTGATCTTGAATGTAAAGGCACAGTGGTGGAAAATAAACCCTTTGATATCAAAGATCGTTTGGCTGTTTTACAGAATCTAAATGAACTAAGATAGAAACAAAGCAACGTGTTCCTGAAGCCAACCACCACTGGGGAAAAACCGGCAGTCCCAGCAAGGCCTGTCTGGATCCCAAAAGTTGGGGATCTAGTCAGAGAGAGGATTGCAGACAAGAAGGAATTTGGACCTTCTTACAGACAGCCAGTACCTGTCCTAGCCGTTCACGGAACAAGAACAGTACTTCTGCCGCCCCTTGCTGGAAAAAAGGAGAAAAGATTTGTGTCAATCGACCTCATCAAACCACAGTATGTGGCCAATACTAAATAGTAGGCCTCGTGGAGTCCGACCTAGTAGCAGACGCACTCCTCTCGCTACTATCCAAGAGGTTCAGACTGAAAGACTGATAACCATCGAGAATTCAGCAGTAACAGATGAAGGACTAAGCAACAATGCTATGGAACTCATCCCTCTTGAAACTCAAGTAACAGTTCGTCCAAATACACCTGTCTATACCAATGTAACAAGTGATCAACTGGTTCCAGCGATTTCAACAAATCCTGATGCAATTCCAACAATTGACAGAACTGCTTCTGGCTATTTCATTAACTTTGATACGTTTTCTGAGGATCCGAGTGAGCCTGAAACGACGCCAGCATTAACTTTCAAACAACAAGTACAAGACTTTTTTCATTTTCTGAAAAAGACTTATCTGGTTTCACCATGGATTGAACTCTGGATTATTTCTGGAATATTTTTCTTTCTGCTTTGGCTAGCTTTGGTTATGACTATCAGCGTGCTTATAAATGGCAGATACATCCGTTTGGACATTGAAAGTAAACATCTGAACTTACTTTTGAAACCACACAAATCTTCCCATCGTGAAGCAAGAGACTTGTCTGCAGTGAACATCACAGCCGTTCCTATACAGGATGGTATAGCGTGGGACAAAACTGATTTCGATATATTCGGCCCTACGGAACAATTGAACATTCCACATTTATTTAAAATGTCACTAAGTGATTTTATTTCGTCCAGTACCTATTCTGATGATTGGGACTTTGAGACTGTAAATGACATGATGTTTGATCTAGAAAGGTCTGCAGCATTTTCTAACAATGAATATTTAGAGGGTTCATCAGACTATGAACATCTGTATTGCTATAACCACTATGGTCATCATTTTTTGCATAAATCTGCAACACCTAGAAATGTGTTTATGTTTAACCAATGGGAGCATTGTCCTACACCACCAAAAGGTAGTTCAAAAACGTTTGCTAAAAAGTTTCCCTATTTTTCAGGGTACAATACATCTGATCCAGAAACATTTTACTATAAAAATATAAACAAAACAGGACAGAAAATTATTTTAACAAATACAAAACAGATTTACTCTGCAGTATTTATTGCCCAACTGTCTAGACATGGATTCGACTTGTGGAAAGACACAATAGACACAAAATCTGTCTGGGGTTCTAAAGATTGGCAAGTGCAGGGGACAGAAGCTTTATTTAGAGCATGTATCATCCCTCAGTAAATAATGTATTTGAATGACACTGTGCAACAAACGTCTTGCCTTGGGTTAGCCAAGATAAAAGACATGAAAACACCTTTTGTACCAACACCTGCAAGTGATAACAATACACAGGCAGCGGTTACAGTTGACACAATACTACAAATCAACAGAACAAATCCTGATTGGAGAAAATGGTAGATCTGGCCCACAGACACAAACACCTGTCAAGAGAGATTCCTGAATAAAACTCAGGGCTTTACTATTCATAGGCCAGACCCACGATACGTCCAAAGACAACATCCGGGGGTAGTAACAACATACAGTGTGGGAAAATTATGCCTCGACTGGCTTCAAAAATCTACACTTGAGGATGTGAAACAACACTTATCTTTACTTAAAGACGACGCAGACCTTAGGGAATTCTTGCTAGGACCGAGAAAACCACGTCAAAAACGTTTCATATATGCCGGCATCTATGCTGCTTATAATGAAGCATGGAAGGTGTCACAGGTAGAGGCCGCAGAATGAATACATGAACTTGATCGTATTAATTTAGAGAAAACTCTAACTGTGGTCGACAATGGGTTAACAACTTTGTCATCCAGAATTTATTCACTGGACAGCATTGTATCCTCTGCTATCGACATACTGGAACAAGATTTAGCCATGTTACAGCAAGGCCAATCTCAGTTACGGTCTATTATGTTATTAGGCTGGACGCTGCAATCTTTGTGAGCGGGCTATGTGCCTTGGCGTTTTATCAACACGTCGGCTCTGTTTGCAGAATACAATCTAACTGATAAACAGATCGAACTGGCACAAAGGGGAGCAAAGAATACAGTGCTGAGCATTGAAACACTGGAGAAATTACCATTCATTGTGGCAGAAAAACCAGCTACAGAATGGCTTATTCATGGCAAAATCACTCTGCCTGTCACTACTTTCCAGTTTCAGTATTGCCTCAAACAAATGCAAGCAGGCAAATATGAAAGGTTGGGTAAAGAATACATTAAGACATCCTGGGATTTACCTTACAGTTACAGATGTTGGAGTGGGGATCGTGAAGTGTTTCTTAGCGGTACACACTGTGAAAATGCACTAAGCGGTTCACTCATATGTCAGGACATTTCTTTACATGGGGCTTGTAATGGTTCTGTGGCAAATTTGTCCTGCCACCAGCTAGGTACACCAGCTGCTGTCATTAATCCAACGTTTGGCCAACTTTCTAATGGGAGTTACCTCATGTTGAATGATCAGAGTTGCTGTGGCATGTTGCCAGGCATCCCATATCTGGTAACAGTAGACTCCAGGGTCACTTGCTGTATGCAAGTATTGTTTGCCCCAATAGACACAGTCAGGGAGTCGCCTTTGTGGCCTTCGTTGAATGTCTCTTTTATATGATTTGATACTTTAAGCAGAATGAAAGCCATGCTTATACAACAAACAGTGCCTTTGACCTCGGCCAAAGAAACCTATGATCTTCAAGTAGCAAGGACTTCGGCTGAGATACAGGCTTTAATACGTACAAACTGCCCTATACATTTCGTGGAAATGATGGGACGTATCTTTAACATATCTGATACGAGCGGAATTGTACATGTATTTAAGACCATCTGTTCAGGACTATTAGCACCTTTCCAGGCAGTCCTCGGAATCATCCCAAACTTCGCACATTCGGTGTTTGGTGGTGTGCCATTAATTCTAGCACTTGTTGCAGGAATCCTATTTCTATTCCTACTGTTACGCTATGGCAAGCCTGTCCACAAACATCACTCCGAGCGATGTGGAGAAGTCTCTCCTAGAACGGAAGTGCCGTGAGCGCATAGTACAGCTTTTGGGCATACCTCGCCTACGGGAACTTAATACAACATGGTTCCTGTCATTCAGACCAATCTGGCAAGATTGCATCTTACCTGTTCTACGCTGCCTGCTTTGCGGTGATGAATGCGTGCTAGACACCTGTCTAACACTCCCATCAGTCATGCCAACGGAAATCGATGCTCTGCTGGACCCGATAACGGCCCATGCTCTGTGTTGTCCCCAGAGGCTACCAATCCTGATGACGGCATTCATTGAGATCTCACAGACGCTTCCGGCTGCTGCTGAGGTCCGAGATGGATCAACAGGCACACAGGTAACAACGGACGCGAACATTGCTGCGGCATCTTATGCTGAGGGCGATGCTTCACATCTCTGTGCAGTTAATCTCCTACACGAGGTGTTCCAAATGTCACCAACATCAGTTGACGATATTTTGTCTACGGAAATAGATGATTTCATGTTTACACCAGACCCATACACTGACTTTGATTTGGCTCACAGTGTACCAGGGATGCAATGAATTTGGCCTTCATATTTTCAAAACTTGGAACTCTTCCCAAAATTTAACTTTTCTTTTTCAATTTTTTTTTGGGAAACTACATGGCAAATCAATCTGCTTACAGTAGAACTATTCTTATAAAACGGACTTCTTTGAATACTTCCAGGGACACATTATCACCTTATTTGTCTAAATTTGTATTTACTTCCATGATATGAAATGGCTTTGATTTTTAATATAATTATCAATCATTTCGTCATATGTATATATTACTGTTTATTCATTCATGTTGCATTTTATTTTCAATATATGCTTAGAAAGAAACCAATACTTTAAAATGTACAGTACCTATTGCATTTCAACAGTTTATTTAAAAAAACTTCTTTTAATATGCTTTTAGAACTGTTTTTAGCAATATGTGGTACTCAATTTCATGTTTAGCATTTATTATTATCGTTCATACGAAAGTGGAGTGGGTGTTGTATTCCGCTTTAGGTGTCCGTATATAGGTTTTCCTGAAACATGTCCTTAAATAGGCACAATTCGCATTGCCCTTATATAGGCATAGAATCCCAGTCCTTATTTAGGCATTAGCCGTGCACTCCAAATACAGGCATGGTCACCGACATCCATCCACCCTAACGTCACAACGAGTTCTTAGAAACCAGACCCTTAAGCTCTTGGGAGTTCCCCTAGCACAGGATTATTGATTTCTCCAAGAACTCATCTATTATGCATGAACCGCTATACCTTAAGGGTTCATTCCTGACGTCTTCCTCTGTCCGACTTCACGTCAATGCTAACATTCCTAAGTACCTTCCAGGTATAAATATACCTTCCCTTGCCCAAGCAAGTTAGAGAAGACCTCGACTTCAGAGGAGCCCCTATCCCGGCCTGACGCACTGAGAAGACGCTGTCATCCCTGCTCGCAGAGAATCCAGCTTCCAGTGATCTGACTCCCTTCGCGGGGTGTTAGAGTTCGAGTCCGGAAAGAGATTCCCACCTCTCTCATTCTCAAGGTATGGAGCTGACTAGAACCTAGAGGGACTCTTGGCATACTAGACTTAACATACTCTTAGTATACCGTACTAGAGCATACTTCACCTACTTCTTACATTGTCCTACACCTAGGTTAGGTTAGGTACACTGGGGTAGAACTAGCTTAGAGACGCATCGTATGAGTACTCGCATTTTTAGCTCATGTTATTTATGTATGTGAATATATGCTAAAAGATAATGCTAGCGCAGTATTATTTATTTCTACTGCTTACGCTGTACATAATATATCTTGCATACTGTCTTGTGATCATAACAGCACATATCTCTTACAAGAGAAACAAGACTGTTCAATACATCTTTTATTGAAACGCCCGTCTATTCTTTCTGTGTAACTCTGAGAAACTAAGCATGCACGATTGAGCTGAGTGACACTGTTATCTATTGTTTCCACGATTCTGAGACGTGTTCCGATTCTAAAGGGAAACAAAGTGGTCATGTTTATGCGGTTGCCAGAAACTACTCCCTTCTTGTTTTCAAGGAGTTTCTAGTGGCCTCTGAGCTAGCTGGCACAAAGTAATTAAGTTTAATATACTCGATAGCGACATACCGACCTCAGTCCTATGTCAAGCCTATAGGGTATATTATTCCAATGCGCAGAGCCTATTAGGGAAATAGGAACTACACTGCGATGGCGAAGCTGTGCATAGATCCTGTGTTGCTTATGAATGGAGCCCATGCCCCTGACATTCCAGGTGGATATGTTAAATGAACTCTTTGCTTCCATGTGTGCGCGTGTTGCTCTATTATACTGTCCTGTAGCATAAGTGTTAAGAAAGATTGTGTACCGTCCGTGCTTAGAGGGTGCCTACCAGTGGATTTTTTATGGTAGTGTTGAAACTTAAGAACTCCCAATACTCGGTCCGACAAGGGAACTTTGTCCGACCAAACTATCTTAATAGAACATATGACCTCTGAGAAACTGTGTGCTTTTGCTTTAGGGGTAGTGTCGTGCCAGCATGAGGCCGCCACTTTCAATGGGCTAAGCAACAGGTAAATGCTCTGGGGGGGCTCCTGGTGCCGCCGATTTGGCCGCTAGGTTATCTGTATAGTGAGTGTGGCCTATGGAGGTCTATGTAGAGAAGAAAGGAGCATGATAACTTTTTGGTACTTTGTGTAATGCCTCAGAACCCGGACATCATACCGTGGATTCTGTTACATGCCCTCACCCCTCAGGCCCTAGTGTTTGTTTAGAGTGGCCAATGACTATTTGTGGTGGAGTTGGTGGTATTCAGGTAACAAAAAAAGAAAGTTCTGTGATATTTCACCAGTATGTGGGCTCTGTAGTACGTTAGCTGTCCAGGCATCAGCCCAATAGATCATTCGCCATTTGCGGTGTAATTGTTCGGAATGAAAGTCATGCTATTTTCTGAGTTGGAGTGCACCGTGGTGTTGCGGGCGAATCATCTGTGGATACGAGGTCGGCCTTGCGGAGCGCTGCCACCGATCTGATTGCTTCCCGTCTACCCTCCAGTGCTTGTTCCTGAGATGGGGTCATTCCAATTTTCTTCCGTGGCGGCCTCTCTCGACCTTTTGACTGTGTTGAATTTCGTTTTAGGGGGTGAGTGCACGGTTTGAGTCTATCTTGTGCTATATCTGGTAGTTTTTGTTCAATCTACATCCATGCCTCATCTGGGTTATCAAAAAGGTGGCTTTTCTGGTCATGCATTATTTTCAATCGGGCTGGGAATAGCAGGGCGTATTTGACGTTGGCTGCTCTGAGAGATTTCTTGACTTCTTGATAAGAGGCCCTTTGGTGTTGGACCATCAAGGTGTAATCCGGGAATAAGGATATGCGTGTGTTGTTGTACATAATGGGCGCTTTCTCTCTAGCACAGAGGAGGAGGTCATCCCGGTCCTTATAATTGAGTATATAGGCTACCATGGGTCGCGTATGCGCCCCCGGTGCTGGTCTCTTAGTTGGGACTCTATGGGCTCTTTCAACACAGAACAGACTGGTGAGCCCCTCTGGTGCCACCTCTGTTTGTAACCATGTTTCTACGAACTGTGTTGCATGGGTACCTTTGCAGTTTTATGGCATGCCCACTATTCGTATATTGTTACGACAGGAGTGCCCTTCCACATCCTCTGCACGTTCTTGCAGTGCCAACCACTTTATCTTTGGAGTTGCGTGATTTTATCTGATTGCTCTTTTTGTTTTGGGGTAATGACAGGCAGTTCCCTTGTGTTTGTGTGCACTGCATCGGCTAGTTTTCTGTGGTCTACCTTTAGGAGGGAGAGGTCAGAGGTCAGGGTTCCTAATTGCAGTTTGATGGCTTTGCGTGATTCACAGATTTCTTGCAATATGACGTCCAATTTGTCTTTCGGTAGATCCGCCATTGTAGGAGGCACATACTCTTCCGGGGATGTGGTAAGGGAGTCTTCTGGGTCCGTTTTCCTCATGCGACCGCTGTCTACTGGATCAGTCATCTTCCCCCTTGTGCGCCCCATCGTGTCCTGACACAACTCCGCTTTGTAATCTTGAGGTACCCTTCTGGGTGGGTACCCAGCGGGGACTGGGGGTGCCTGGCCTGTCCCTGGTTTATGCTCTGTGCCAGGCGTTTTCACGCTGTTGCATCTCTAGGAATGTTTCGATTCTAAGGCGCTGGGTGCTCTGCCGTTACGGCCAGCTAGAAGGTAGGTGGTCTTGCACGAAAATGGATTAATCAGGCCTTAGATAAGTGTATCCCTGCCAAATGGAGTCATCAGAAGAAAGCCCGGTCACACGCATGGTTTGATGAGGCTCTTATAACAGCTAGGAAAAACTGTAAAGTACTAGAGCGTACCTGGAGACGCACTTACAGTCCGTCTGACAAACTTGAATATATAAAGGCCAGGAAAGCCTATCATAAACAGATACGGAAAGTCCATGCTGCACATTTTGCAAACAAAATTAACACTAGTAATAACCCCTCTAAAACAACAGAAGGTATCCAGCAGAGGGGGAAGTTGTGACTATGCAGAGAGGAGTAGGAGGGCATCACATCCTCACCTAGATAGGCAAAGGTGGATTGTCCGAAGGAATCTAAATGCAGACTTAAAAGGCCTTAATGGTGGGTTTTAATTCTAGCCCATTCTTCCCCCTTGCTTTCACTGTGTACCATCAAGACAGACATCATCGAGAACTTATCTAAGTGCTTATCCAAGTGAGGGTGAGAAAGATCAGTGTGTCTCAGTAGAACAGCACATTGCTAGCTACAAATGCAAGCTTATGATGTTAAAGATCCGCTTAAATACCAGTGATGAAGCGGTTGTGGTTACTCTTAAGAGAGTGGGGTTCCATGACTGAAGCAAAAATCAGAGAGAAGAGAGAATCCTGATCTGAGTCAGAAACATCTGCAACCCAGAGACGCTGTGACTCTGAGAGTCAGGGAAGGAAGAAACTTTTGTTATGAGATACAAGTTAGAGGTTACTTTTGACCCTAAGACTTGAGTAAGGAGTGTAAGGTTAGAGGAGCGAGGAAGGTGCTTTTGATTTTATTACCATACACCGTTTGGACCTAGTACTAACCAGATCATTTGCTCCTTGTCAACTCCTCAAAAGATCACTAACTCCTGAAGACCTTCACAAGAAGTTGGAAGAGATTTGGGATCTTCTCTGTTTTCATTCATTTGTGAGGCACCTGTTGGCGCTGGCGAACCAGCAGGAGCTCTGTGAAAGAGGTGGACTGGCTCTAGCATGTACCTGATGTACCTAGGTAGAGCCCTCTGGTTGAGACTTCAGAAAATGTGGAAAGAGACAACACAGTGAGATACCGAAGCATCCCAGAAAGCTTCCAAAGAGAATGTCAATTCGTCAGCAAAAATGTGACTAATGATCTTACCAGGTGTAAGCAAGACTTATAATCAAGGTTCTGCATGTCGTGTCCAGCCTCAACAACGCAATAGAGGCCCCACAAAGAACAGAGAGCACCTCTCAAGGATTCTATGCCTGAAGGACAGCCTCAGTGTTATTCAATTGGTTCAATTCAATTTAGTCACGGTAAACACCAGAGGCGTCATATATGGAGATTAAGTTCAGTGGTACCTGGAAGCTCAACAAAAAATAAACTCTCTGATCCCAAGCCATGTTCTGTAAAACTTGGGAGACCATGGATAATATTGAAGTCTTAGAGGGTCCCTTTAAGTTCTGCAGGCTAACCACTGCACAGCAGGGTTGGCTGATTCACCACTGATGCCACCTCAGGCATGGCAGGCCCATCAACTTTTGAGAATGCCACCCAGCTACCGGCCATCAGGTCTGCCACACCATGCATGGTGGCCAATCCTCCAGAACGGACCTGTCAGCACTTCTGTGAACCCTGAAGATCACTAAAACAGGAATCCACTTTCAGGACTCACAGACGCAATGTCCCTCACGCTCTGGGGAGCCTTCTCCAGTATGTGAGGGGCATTGCAGTACGTTTCATAAGACCACCATGATGGACATGATGGTTCCAGATAAGAAAGATGCCAGTGGATATGGCTGCAGAGGGACTTCTCTAAGTAAGGCAGTCTCTTCAACGCCACTGGCGCAGGTGTCAGGTCCACACAATGGGGCCGATTTACTAACCATCGACACAGCACAACGCAGCATGACAACTTGCTGTGCTGTGCTGCGTCAAATGGAGAGAACAGGAATGTGCCATATCTGCTAAGATATGGTGCATTTCTGCTCTCTATCTTTGCTGGCACACTGAGTGCAGTCTAGCACCAATGCAGGCACCCTTGCGCCATGGTGCAAGGGGGCCTGTGTTGCAGGCAGGATTGTTTTTGTACAGGAAGGGACACATTTTCCTCTTTCTATGTGTGCTGCAAAATGCAGCACACATAGAAAATGAGGCAAAATAAACATATTTCTCCTTGTTAAGCCTCCCCTGGGAAGGCGTGGCATTCCCAGGTTTACTAGTGTTAGTAAATCTGTAAATGCGCCAAAAAGCATGGATGGATGCTTGGGAACACTGGGAACACCCATGCTCCACCCATGGAATGCCTCCCTAGGCAGAGTGATGCAAAGCAGCGACTAGCACTGCCTTGCATTACTTCAGATTTACTATGCCACGCAGAGTCACTTAAGTGAGATTTAATATGCCATGCTATGCGTGGCATATTAAATCTCACTTAAGAGCTTGCATTGCCTTGCGTGATGCAACAGCGGAGCAAGCTCTTAATAAATATAGGCCAATGGTTCTCCAAACAGTGAAGGCTGTGATGGCTCCAGTGCATTGCGGGAATCATTCCCCAACTGCATATGAGGCGGAGGTACCTAGAGGTGGACAGATGGGCTGCCAATTATTAGCAGATGTCCTGTTACCACCCACCTCTAAATGAGACCCTGAGCGTCAAATCAATTTCCGGAGTACCACATGCTTATGGAATACGCTATACACTGAGGATTATATTATATATTATTTAAAACTTTAGTCCTGGTCAACCTCTAGTGCCAGAACAATTATGAGCATTAAAACTGCAGTTAGTGCAGATACATTATTTGAAATATAAGATTGAGTGTGTGTGTGAAGAACGCGCTTCCCCTAAGTAGACATTATCTGCAGCCACCCCATGAATGTTCAGCTGAAGAGTAGAGGATTATTTTTGTAACACTTTTATTATGCCAAATATATCACTCTGGAGATCATATGTTTTTTTCGTTTTTTTCTTTTCCGGAGTTTTTTATGTAGCGCGAACTTGACCTGAAGGTTTCGGGATCAGAGTGCTTTGCACTGGCACCAGTTGTGTTACATGAGGACACATTCTTTTTTGTTAGGGGGGGGATTTACAAGCCCTTTGCGCCGCCAGTACGTCACTTTTTCCCATATTAAAAGTGACGCACCAGCGGCGCAAAGGGCTTGTAAATAAGCCCCGGGGAGATTAAGAGACAGATTTACAAGCCCCCTGCGCCACCAGTACGTCAATTTATGTGACGTACTGGTGGCGTATTTCTCTGCCCCATATTTACAAGGACAGGAAAAGCCACCCTGCGTGACTTTTCCTGTCCTTGTAAATATGGCCCCTTTACACGCAGCACTTTGCGTGAAAGGGGCGTTCCATGGGTGTTGCTGGGGGTGTTCCCACGCAACACCCATGGAACCAGACACATTTCCAGATTTACGAGGAATTGTAAATCTGGAAATGCGTAGGGAGGCGCAACGAGGAGAAATTTTTCATTTCTCCTCGTTTTTCCTCTTTCAATGCGTGCTGGATTCTGCAGCACGCATTGAAAGAGGAAAATGCCTGTAGTGATTGTTTTTGTGCAGGAAGGGGCACCTTCCTGCACAAAAACAATCTCCCCATGACACAGGCATCCTTGCAAGGGTGCCTGCGCCGGCGCATGGCAGAGCACAGGAATGAGACATATTATTGTAAATATGTCGCATTCCTGTGCTTTGGAAGTGCCACAGCGTGGCGCAGCCAAAGGGCTTGCGTTGCCGCGCTGCGGCACTTCCTCGTAAATCTGCCCCTAAGTGATTTGCCCAGAATCACAGGATGATGGGCGTCTTTGCCGAGACTCGAATCCGGTTCTCCAGATTTGAGGTCGTGTGCCCTAGCCGTTATGAATGTCAACTCGATTAACTTACTATCTATCGGAGACCTCAAATAAATTAGGTAACAAATACATACATACATGCATAAATAAATAAACTTAATCTAATTTTCCTGCAAGGTATGACTTGGGGAGATTTTTTGTTACTTTGGATTGTTTATTCCACTCACTTTGAATGGTAATGTGTCTGTGTGTTAGCTGGGCATTGCACCATGCATGGAGCGTTGCCGCCATCCCATGGGCATTGTTAATACTGCAGTCTACATTGACATGGCCGGTATCAGACTGATTATTTTTAAAAAGCAAAGTTTAAAACAAAAGTATTGTATAGTGGCTTTTGGATAGTGCTTCCTACCTGGCTTTACCAGGCCCTAATGAGCTTTTTAGTTGGTCGAGTTAGTAGCTACAATATTTTTTGTGCATGCTTGAGAGAGTGTTGGTTGAGGTGTCTCGAGTGAGTACGGATATGAAGTTTATTTGTGTTAGTTAGTAAATAGTATATTCCTGATAAATGAAATACAACAGAAAACCAAATTAAAACACACAGCGCACACAAAAGCTGAAAAATACACCGCAATCATTTTAGATACAAATCCATCAAGAACAGTCAATATTATAATAAATCTAATATTGTGTGGGTTAACGTCAGAATAATCAAGATCTAACCTTTGGGAACTGCTTACTTTGCTAATGCCTTTTGGCGATGCTGTACAGCATCAGCATGATAAAGAGCAGCATGGCCAATTTTTTTTTTTTTTTAAAGCAAAATAAAAACGGCGCCATGATGCGGAAGCAGCAGTCAAGTCATTTTGCAGATGTGCCTACAAAACGACAAGGCGACTTTTTGTATTTATTTACCGATCCGAGGTGGATCAGTAAAATTAATAAAACCAGTGTTTCACCATCCACATATAATGGAAACTCCCATCCACGGATTCCTGCCTACAGCAGCTTCTAATTGTTTGAGATCCACATGATAGACGTTTCTATCACCTACTCAGAACTCTGTTTGGCATATTTATGTAGCTTTCACGCAGCACAGCAAGCCACCTTGGTGCGCTACGCTGCGTAAAAGGGCAGGAACACACCGTATTTAATATAATACGACTCATTCCTGTCCTTTCCTTGCACTGGCGCCCTTTCGGCTGCCTAGCGCCAACGCAGGCACCCTTGCACCGTTGTGCACGGGTGCCTGCGTTGTAAGCAGGATTGTTTTTGTGCAGGAAGGAGTACCTTCCTGCCCAAAAACAATCTCATGAGGCATGTTCCTCTTTCTATGTGGGCTGCAAAATGCTGCTCACATAGAAAGAGGAAGAAATGAGGAGAAATAAAGATATTTCGTTATGCCTCACCTGGGGAGGCATAGCACTTTGATGCATGCCCAGGTTTACCATTGATGGTAAATCTGGGAATGTGCCAAAATCCTTGGGTGGATGCTTGGATTGCTCCCTACGCAGAGAGGAACACAACACAGCGATTTGCTCTGCATTGTGTTAATCTGGATTTATCAGGCCACGCAAGGTTGCCATGCGTGGCTTGATAAATCAAACTTAGAAGTTGAGTCGCTCTTGCACCCCATTGCATGGCATGGCTCAAGAGCGACGCAACCCCTACATACACATGTCCCTGTGTGCCTTGTAGTATGCAAAACATCAGTAGTATCAAAATTGATGGTTCTCAAGTCCCTTGTAGCTTTGAAGACAAGTGATCTGGTCCGTAAATTATTAAATAACTTCTGAGTCCTTAGACTTCAGACATAACTGAAGAAAATTATCTATTCATCCAAATATAACTTATTCTTCTTTGTATGCATGATCATGAATGATTCCCTCTTGTCTCCTTATGTATTTCCTGTGACCCCTATGTGTTATGCAGAGTGCTCCAAAGCTCCTGTGATTGTAAGGGGAGTGTTTCACTACATCAGCTTGTTTTAGAGAAAGAATTCAGTGCCAGCAACGAGGCTAGTATGTGTGTTGTGGTTGAGGACATACCAGTTAGTGCACTCTGGGGTTCGCTACATGCCACTTTATGCAGGAAGTCATCAGCTGGCGGGAAGGGATAGTCGCCAAATCCCCCTAGGTTCATGGTGGGCATAAATGTGCCACCCCTGGCACCAAGACCTGAGATCATGTGTGTACAGGAGAGTGCTGAAGAAGGACTGCCCTGCTACCCAGCAAAGAGAGGCCGCATCAAAGACTGGACTGCAACTTCTGCACATTAGACCAGGAAAGAAAGGACCTTGCCTGCAGTGCCCCGCTCATGGAAAAGTTGCCCATGGGTGATAGACAGAGAAGGTGACTCCAAGAGTCAGTTGGCTGACTCCCTGTTACAGCCACAAGGCCGAATATGCTGAGAAGCCTGCAACCTTGAGAGCCCAGTGCCAACACGCCTGACAGCCACCAGATGCCTTGGTGCAGACTGGGAGATCAAGTCTTAACCCCCAAAAGTAGCACCTGATTCTGCTGGACCCAGGAGAGATGTTAGAGTGCAATTTGGCCACACAGCACAGATGTTACTGCAACTTAAAGGGAACCACTGATTTTGCTGTAACCAAAGACAAGTAGACCAATGGCAACTGGTCTTGTGCTGGACTTCACCCAGACTTCATTGGACATCGAACCCTGAGGTTAAAGTCGGTGCTGTGCTCGAGGACCAAGGGGTGGCCACAGAAAAACCCCTGACACTGGCTCAGCATCCTCAGCATCCTCAGCATCCTTGACCATCTTCAGCATCCTGTATCCCTGGCATCAGGACCACTCCATTGACTTCAATGGCGGTTCGCCAACAGGATTCAGAACTAGACTGGTGACTGCTTAAACAGACAGGTAATTGTCCTCCTGGGCCGGACTGTTCCCTGTGACTAACTCCCTATCAAAGTTGGCACCCCCAAGAGCGCCCATATAGCTGTTTTCACCTTGCTTGATGTGGCTAACCCAAAACCATGATTGCAGTAGTTTTCAAAGATTTATTGAGTCCAGTGAAAAGCAGTGATTTATTGTTTCTTAGACAATTCATATCTCCGGAACCCCCCAGTGGATTTTTGTTGTTGAGATGTCTATTTAAAGAAAAAAATACAAACTATTTTTTATAAATTGGTGTTGGATTTTTAGTGTGTTGTTTTTTCGTCTTATTTAACCGTTTCGGTACTTCTTAATGCTTTACACTTTTTCCTTTGATAAAGCCTGACTACTCTGAGCCACAGCTACGCAGGACTGAGCTAGGGTTTTTTAAACGAACCTGACTGGATCTGAACAGGTTTGTGCCATTATTACATGGTGAGGTCACACACCCACAACATATAAGAATCCATATTTCTTCACAACATACTTTTTTGTTTTTGTTATTTACTGAGGCAAGAAGTGTCTCATTTACTTTTCCGTAGGTGATGCTTGCCTTGTTTAAAAGTTTAGTTGAATAAACGTAAGGCTCTCAATGTTGAGTGGGGGGGGGGGGTGGTATGGCCTCTCCATTTCCCCCATTCATGTATCATAGTACTGGCATCCAAATCCTTATGAAGTCTTCTGGGTCTTCACTTAAATGATGCAGTTGGTAATATTTGTCTCTTTCCCCCTCTGGCAGATCAGAGGTTATTTTACAATTCTCAAAGGATCTAATCTGGACATTTTCAAACAGGTCATTCAAACTGCTCCCCATCACTTGCCGGTTTGAAGTCTGCATTATAATGTATAGGCGTGTGACATTAAAGCTATGACATAACTCGTTCACCTGCGCTATTGAATCTCATAATCCCAAAGGAGTGTTTGTAATTTGGCTGCAGTAAAGTCTGGAATGAGGTCCCACTATGCCCCGACACCCACTCACCTTTCCTTGTACAACCAATGCTTAGTGGATTGTCTTCATGTTCTTTCCCCTACTGTACGCAGTTGAGTTGCCCTTCAGTATTCTCACACACCTGGAAGTCCCATGTCCCCACCCCACTTTTAGTCGTGGCATTCAATAATTTGAATTATCGAATCAATATGTCAATAATTTGACCGAGATTCTCTTGCTCTTTCACCTTGTCTAACAAAATTTAGCACGCTCCTCTGTATCGATCGAAACACACCTTTTTCTATTCTTTTTTTATTTTAAGTCTATGGAATAGATAAATCAGATGAGAAGAAATATTCCGATAATCCCACTCACTTCTTTCATGTCGTAGGTTTCTAATCAACCCTGATGTGTTTGCAGGGGCGGCTCCTCCATGTGGGCGGAGGAGCGTCGCCCCACTGCTTTCTCGCAGTGCGAGAAGCAGAAACATTAAATGGTATAAATACCATTTTATGTTTCTGCTTCTCGCACTGCAAGAAAGCAGAAGAAGGGTTTGGTTGGGGGCGGGCAGGTGGGTCGGAGAGGAGTGGCTAGCCCAATGTTGTGGGTGCTGACTGTTTGGTCGGCCTCAGGACCGACCAAACTAATCATGCACACTCTCCCGTTTTCTCCATGTAGGCTGCATGCAGCCTGCATGGAGAAAACTGCCTCCCCAAAGACGCCTGTGCGGTCGGTGTCCCAGCCAATCACAACGCTGCCATTGCAGCGTTGTGATTGGCTTAGGGAAGGGGAGGGAGGCTGCCTGCGGCTACTTTCTGCCAGGACGACGCGACGCGGGACCTGACTGCCGAAGGTACGTTTTTATTTTCTATTTAAAATTACCCACCCCCCTCACTGCGCGGCCCCTGTCACTCCACTGCGAGTCATGCCGCCCGCGACTGTGTGTTTGCCATGTATAGGTTGGTTATTTTACGGGACATATGTACTCCCAAGTATTTAACCGAGTGAAGCTATTTTGAAGGGGTTTGCAATCTTCATATAATCTCTTAAATCTTTGTCTAAATTAACTGGGAATAAGACAGATTTCATTGTATTGACCTTATAGCTTGAGACAGTTTGAATAGGACATCTGAGCACAATGATGTGTGAAGCTCAGTGACCCCAAATGGCTTCAATCCCCACCCTTCCCAAATGGCATGCCTGACATCTGAGGAGACGTTTATATTGTAATAGTCAACATTTCTATGACTGTTACAAACAGCATAGAAACAGAGGCCATCCCTGACATGTCCATGTGAACCACTGTGATTGGACTATGGGAGCATTTGATGGCCGGGCAGCGCATATTAATCTTTGCCCTCCCTCCCTGCCCCCCAACCCAAATGACACAGGCACAGCTTTTATGGAAATATTTGTGTATCTAAACAAAGTGCATTGACATTTGAATGCATTCAATGTAATTAAAAAAAAGCTATAGGCAGGGAAGTAGAGGAGCGGGAGTTAATTACCGTGCTGAGGTTCAGATGAATGAGCAATAAAAATGTCTTTACATTTTGTTTATATCTTGTTACATTTGCTATGCTTCAAAGACAGAGTTCAAATGTCAGACTATGTCTTCTTACAAATTTCTGCCTTTTTTTTAACATGGAGATGTTGTGTACCTCTCTTTCTCTGACTGCAAAGTGAGATAATTTTGTATGATGAACTATGTGACTATTTCGCTGTGGTACAGGGAGTGCGAAAAGAAAGGCTGTAGGATGTCAGTTTTTTCCAATACAAGATACAATTTAAATACCTTTAAATGAAATGTACAAATATTTCAAAATATATAAGTAGTTATGAAAATGCAAATGAAGCACATTTTGTTTTGTAATTCGTAATTCTGAAGTAGGATGGAAACAAAGATTTTAATAGGCTCAGACAAATGTTGGTGATGCGCAAATGATAAAGATTGTATTAGGTATTGAAAAAAGCTGTGGCAGGAAGCCTACTGTGTTACTGCTTAACATCTATGAGAGAGGGGTAACGGGTGGGGCTGCTTCACCAACAATTGAATCCCTTGAAGCTTTCTTGGACACAATCAGCAGCCTGGGGTTAACTTGATTCTCGCTGGTGACTTCAATACCACATTTGAGCCCCTTGACAGGGACGATATTGGAATTACAACAGAGGCGGATAAAAGATGGGCTAACCCACAGCTGGAGGTTGCCCTGGTCAAAAGACAGAAGTGGTCCACTCTTCAGCTAAAGGCACTGACTACTGAATTTGGCATACGAGCAACTGAGAGGATCAAATCGGATAGGCAAAGGGCATGTACTTTACCTACCAATAGATTTAAAAGCTGCATTGATTATGTAATGGTTGATCTGAAACTGTGGCATTTAGTTGATGATATAATTGTATTAGAAAGGGATGAGAGTGATCACATCCCTTTATGTCTTACAATGGAGGGTCTATTTAATAAGTTCTAGGTTGATTGTACAACTTTTATCAGAACTGGGAATATTGACCATACAGCAGATAAACGCCGCCTTAAATAGAGATAATTTAGTGGGAAACCTGCACTTTTAAGTACCATGAAGAATGGTGTCTTAGATTTCTTGCCCAAATTATTGCATTGCAGGGAGGTAATTGAAGATAAATATATGTTTATTGAGATGTATACAAAGTTCTTTAAGGATATTGCTGCCTACTTTTTAGCTCCACGTATAAGGAAAAAGTTGGCCAAAAGAGGAGGTGGTAGGTAGTAGGTACAGTAGGAAATGCAGAAAGTTAAGGCAACAACTAGCCGAGGCTATAAAAGCAAAAAATTCTCCCTTGATAACATCTACTAGGAAATTGTATAAGTCGTCGTTGGCTAGGGCCAAAAAAGAGTGAGACAACAAGAGGTGGCTAGATTTATTGGAGTCATGTGCATCCGAAGATGATTTTCGGTTTTGGAGTTTAGTGGCTAGAGGAGAGCACAGCGGAGGGTTGGAGCCTCAGAATCATGTCCCACGTATGGACTGGTTTAACCATTTCTCAGCTCTATACCAAGATGAATCCTTAAATTTGGACAAAATACCTCAGAAAACCACTTTAACTAACTCCTATTCCGGTATCGCGGCAGTGACAGGCTCTGCTGTGCCTCCCCCACCGTGTGTATGGGTCAGGGGAAGGGTCCTGCAGCTGCCATTTGGACTTTGAGAGGTCCTTGCCCGGGAGCCTCGGAAGAGTCAGCCCGCCATCTTGGCCTGGCAGGCCACATTCCCCTGCAATGTGCTGCATCGCATAACATGATAACCGCACCTCTGTGGTCATCGCGCACAACATAGACACACTTCCCACATAGTAACTCACAAAACAAAGACACTACCCTTCCAACCACACAGCTTATATGTCGTAGGTTGCTGCTCATGTAGGTAAGCACTTCAGTGCGCCACACAGGGGTACTAAGTACTATACAAATGCTGCCAGGACTTTATTGGATATGGCAGCTGAACAGTGGGAGGAAGAGGAAGACGAGGGGTTGGACCTCCTAGAGTATGCGACCAACCTAAAGGACATACTCTTTGGGAAGACATACGCCAACATATGGAAGCATCTCAGGGGAGACAAAAGGGGTGTTACGACTATAATACGAAACTCAGTAAGTTACGGGTATGCAACAAAGCCTTAATTCTTCTGCACTCTTGGGGCAACAAGCTGTTGGCCAAGTGGCAGGGCCCATTTACTGACAGCACAAGTCACCCCAGTGACATATAGAGTGGCGGTATCCCATTGTGGTGACAAAGGGCAGATTTATCACATCCAAGCCAGTCAAAGCCAGGGAAGGGGTCGGTACAGTTGGGTCCTAACCTAATAGACTCCCAATGCCAGATTCTCCTGTCCTTAGTAGACAGGTCTCGGGAAGGCTTCCCTGGTACAGCATGACATTGTGACAGAGGGAAACCAAGTGGTACGATTTCGTTCCTATAGGATCCCTGAAGCCAGAAAGACAATGGTGGACAAAGAAGTAGAGGACATGCTTAGGGAGGGGATCATCGAGCCATCCCACAGCACCTGGTGCTCCCTGGTTGTGCTGGTCCCGAAGCCAAATGGGTCTCTTAGGTTCTGCATTGATTTTAGACAACTGAATAGCAGATACAAATTTGAAACCTATCCAATGCCCAGGGTTGATGAGTTAATAGAAAACCTTGGGACAGCAGCTTATCTAACCACTCTTGACCTGACAAAGGGCTACTGGCAAATCCCGTTGACTATGAATACGAGGGAGAAAACCACTTTTTCCATCCCCTCGGGTTGTATCAGTTTAGGGTATTACCCTTTGGCCTGCACGGGGCTCCTGCCTGCCACATTTCAGAGGTTGATGGACTTAATTCTGCGACCCCACCACGGCTACGCTGCGGCTTACTTGGATGACATTGTCATCTACAGTCAGTCCTGGGAACAACACATCCGCCACTTGGAGGCAGTTATTACAACCCTGCGGGATGCCGGTTTGATGGCGAACCCTGAGAAATGCAGTTTGGCTGCTAATTCAGTCCATTACCTGGGGTATCACGTACAGGAGGGAAAGATAAGACCCCAAGTGGATATAGTGAAAGCCATCAAGGACCTACCCCGACCAATTGACAAAAAAGGGATTAGATATTTCCTGGGATTGGTAGGTTATTACCGCTGCTTCATCCCACGCTTTTCAGAAATGGCGGCACCCCTGACTGATTTACTGGTGAAAACTCGACCCAACCGTATCACTGAGTGGTTACCCACCCACCAATAAAGCTACAATCAGTTAAAAGACATTCTATGTGGGGAACCTGTGTTGTTGTGTCCATACTTTGTATGGCGATTTGTCCTACAGACAGACGTATCTGATAGAAGGCTTGGAGCAGTTTTGTCTCCACCAGATCAGGAGGACCACCTCCCTCCTGTGGCATACATAAGTAGGAAGTTGTTACCTGTGAGACCCACAATCCAAACATTGAGAAGGAATGCCTGGCAATAAAATGGGCCATGGAGGCACTGCAATATTATTTGTTGGGACGATCCTTCCTCCTGCTTACTGACCACGCACCTCTGGTCTGGTTGGCCAGAAACAAAGATACTAACTGCAAGGGGTTGCATTGGTTTTTAGCCCTCCAACCCTCTCCGTTCCAGGCTCAACATCATCCTGGGAAACTACAGGGCAATGTGGATTCTTTTTCCCGTACTGCTGTCTCTTCATGGCCCGATCAGAAATTCCTGGATGGGATGTACTGTGGCAGAGGTGGCATGGCTGACCCTGGCAGGGACCCCGGAGGCACTACAGAGACATCGACTAGCATTCTAGTCGTGTCAGCGGCCTGCCCCCTCACCAGCAGCAGCAGACTTATAGACTGCAAGAACAAGGGCAGGAGATGCGCAAGGTAGAACCCGGAAGGGGGACGACGGGGGTTGCAGTGCGGCCTGAAGACGAAGGCGATGGAGAGCAAGGCAGCCACGAAACAAGAGGACAGCGACTGGAGTGGGCCGAGTCGGCCCGGGATGAGCGTGACCAACTCAGCGGGGACCCAGGAGACGGCTGCATCTCCTGAAGAGCTGGAGGAGCAGTACCAAGGAGGTGGCACTACTCCAAAATACACGGGGAAAGGCGAGAAGGACGAGGCAGCCACAGCTGTGCAAAAGAGTCACAGATTCAGGCAAGTGACCCAGGAAGGAGCACGCACCGTTGCTTGGTGGTTTCTCACACTGGCTGATTTGGTGAGGATAGAATATTCCCTTTGGCATGCTCTGCGAGCACAACCCTGTTCTATCAGCATTCTTTTGCTAAGCATTATTTGATGTGTTTTGTCATTTGCTTCCGGGTACTGTATTCCTTTAAAGCCTTCACTGGTGATAGGGAGATGTATGAGCATCATACATCTGGTGAATGCATGTCACTGGTAAATGAGACTAGAGTGGAAATACCACACTATCATCAATGAGGTTGGTTGCAAGTGGTTTTTAAACAGTGGAATCTGGTTGAACTGATAAACACATTCCAGTGCTATTTGGTGAAAGGTTGTTTGTATGACAATGGTCTGATACTTAAGGCCTCCAACTTCTCTAAGGGAGCAGTAAAGAGAAGACCCTATGACCACGGAGAGGGGACTTCAGACCGAGCATAGGGCATGTGCAGCTTGGCAACTTCTGTTGGACAACGTTGTTCAATAAATAACTTACATATATCAACTGACTGATATGGGCTGTGTCTTACTTTCCTGTAACAGATCCTTTTAAGAAAAATAGTGCACAATTGTGCATTTAAATCATATGGGGCCAGCTGTGTTGGCAGAAACATGATAAGCTATGCATTCCACTTAAAATCTCCAAAAACCTTATCTCCATGTGTACCTAGCTCTCATGTTGGTTCTTGAGGCTCTTTTTACTCTATCTCCTCATCTCCTAATCTCTCTCCCCACTGCCTCTCTCACCCTTTTCACCACTACCTCTTTCTATTTGTAACTGTATCTGTCTAGCTTCCCCTTCCAGTCTATCCTGAACTCGCTCTTGCTTTTTCAATTTACTCTCTTTTCTTTCTCTCCTTCTCTCTTTTTCCACAACCCCTTCTCTTGATTTTCTCTGTACGTCTCAATATTTGTTTTCTCTCCCTTACCCTCTTCTCCATACACCATGTATGGCAATTTAAACTGTCCTTTGGCTGTGCATGGCCATGAGCAGTAGCTGCCACAGTTCTTTGGCCACTGTGCTTTTCACTGTTCTCTAGTCCCGGAAGCCTGCCAGTTTAGGCACCTTCTAGAACTGGAGAAGTCCCATACGACCATAAAACAAAGTAGTTAGTGCAATGTGGCCATCATATCCCTGCAGATTATTATTCATTCTTAAAGGACAGGACATCAGGCTGCATGGATTTGGTGGGTTTTAACTGCTTTAGGGCAGAGGACAAACTGTCGACGTCTGCCAGTCTACCTTCACAGTGTGGTGGACTTCAATGGGCCATCCATAGTATTGGTAAAGAAAATGTTTCTGATAAAAACACAAGAAACATTTTCATTCCCAAAATCAAAGTCAGGAGATGAGGGAAATGCTTCCCTCAAGTTTGCTGTTGTTTGTTTTGCTGTATTGCTTAGCATTCTGTGCATGCTGATGTCAAAACTAAACAAAAGTGAAAGCAGACAACGCTAATGAAATCTGCAAGAATCCACAAATTTCCTACCACGCAGTGTTCCTACATTTCTCCCACTTGTGTGGCTTGGCTATTTTTACATTACATTGTTGCTTGTAGAGCGCACGGCTACCCCCAACGGAGGTGTCCCGTCGCTTGCAGCAGAGACTAAACAAGGTGAGGGCAAGTTGTCGGGTGCCATAGTGTACTAAGGAAGGCTGAAGAGCCAAGTCTTCAGGGCTTTCCGGAAGGTAGATTCTGATTTGGCCTTTCTGATGTGTTCGGGCATGGAGTTCCACAGGGTTGCGGTTCTAACGGGGAAGGATCGTCCTCCTATCCTGGCTTTTGCAAATCGCGGAGTGATTAGGAGTTCAATTTGTTGGACATTACATCGGGTTGCATGGATTTGGTGAGTTTTAACCCCTTTAGGGCAGGGGACAACCCATTGACGTCCACCGCACTACCTTCCCTGTGCAGGGGACTTCAACGGGTCATTCAACTGACTAAAAAAGAAAATATTTTGGGAAAAACAACAGAAACATATTCTTTTCCAAAATTAAACTCGGGACGCAAAGGAAATGCTTCCATCGAGTCTGATTTCTTTTTTGTTTTGCTGTGTTGCTTAGCACACAGGGCATGGTGATGTCACAGCAAAATAAAGGGGAAAAGCAGACTGCTCTAATGGAATCTGCAGGGATCCACAAATTTCCTACATCACAGTGTTCCTACGCTTCTCCCAATAACGATAGTATGCCACTTGTGCTGCTGGGCTATCGCCCCTGAAAGAAAAGGCCCCAAAAGCAAAAAATAAACATCAAGATTTTTCAAATTGATCCATTCTGGCGATGTAGGTAGCTGTGGTATTTAGGCTAGGACTCGGTCAGCACCCAGGGAAACCTTCCATGCCCAGACATTTCTGAAAACAAGCCACCTAGAGTAGTCTGGGGTAGTGTGGCTTGCATGATCCCAATAACTTGTTATCCAGAATGCCCCGCAAACACCAAATGTTAGCTAAATCACAGATTTTCCTCTGATTTCTGCAAAGGAAAATTCCGGAATCTCTGAGGATCCATAAAATTCCTACCACCCAGCATTCCCACACTTCTCCCAATAAAAACTGTGCCCCAAATGTTCACCAAGTATGCTTGCATTAGTTAATTAATTACATAGAACCTCCTACCAGCAATTTATTTGCTGCAACCATAAATTAGATAAACAAAGCAGAACTTCAAAGGAGTCATTCAAGTTCAAAAAGTAGATTCATATATCACAGATCTGAGATTACAATATATAAAAATCAGAAAACGTTAGTAGATGTGCGGAGATGTCTAGAGAGGTCAATTATAATACAAAAGCTTTCAGCCTCAGATGCCCTGGCTATGGTTTCCACACGATTTGGCTCAAGGAGATGAATCCGCAGCATGTTGACCCTAGCTTGGCTATCCAGATATTAAACCATTTTTGAAATCTATGTAGTCTGTTATAGCAGCACTTTGTGGCATGGCAGGCCATATTGGGTGATTTCAGATTCACACTCCTGCGAGTAGGGTATTTGCAGCCCTCTGCAGCAGGCACATCAACCTAACTATCTAGTGCCTGGAAAGAAAATAAAGATCTATAGAGCAGATACAATATCTAACCAGGCTATATTTCATAACAGGTCAGTGCCCCTAGAAAGGCTGTATGCTGGAGCAATGCCAGGCAAATATAAGTTGTATTGGACTTGTGATGACTCTGCCCCAGCCCAGTGGGATAATCAAAGCACTGTACCATATTGGAAACTGGAGATTTCCTGAATGGACATTGCTTCTGAATAGCTGGTATGTTTAGGAAGTGACAACTACTTATGTATCAGGAATAGGAAAGGTCATGGAAGTTGCTGGCTTAAGAACAACATGACTCATTGTCCTACAAAGTTGTGCAATCTTTTCACACCGCAAATTCCTGTTTGACATACCATATATGAAAGCTAAGACGTGAGTTCAGCTAATGCTCATTGAATTCTTGGCCTCTCAGCAGTGACTGAAAACTAGTGTTGGTACCACCTTTCACATAAGTTCCTCACACACAACACTGTGGCATCCCTCAGGGGTGCATCATATTCCCTTTATTATTCAACATCTACCGAACTCCCTGACCAAATCTAAATAAATCATTGCCCTTCAACTGTTATAACTATGCAGATAACACCCAAATCATTTTAAAAATGGATGGACTTGAAGACCTCTACAATTTAACACCTGATGACTGCATTCGGGCCCTAAACACATGGGTGATGAATAACCATCTAAAGCTCAATACCGTAAAGACAGGCATTATAACCTGTGGTCAATGGCAAAAATACCAGCCTACCGCCATATAGCCTAAGGAACATGAAGCTACTCCAAAGCTGTCAAGAGGAATCAGACTTTGAGGGGGAACCATGGATTCAGACCTATACTTGATACCACATTTTAACAACATCACCAAGAGTGTCTTCTACACAGCGAAAACACTATGTTGTACCTTCCTATACCTTGGTTACCAACAGAAACTGCAAGTCATCCTCACACTCATAATCTCCAAGCTTGACTACGTCAACAGCCTATACTGGCGCACCCGCATTCATCATTCACAAACTACAACTCATCCAAAACGCTGCTGCAAGACTTCTTCTCAACTTTCACCAAAGAGAGCACGCGCAATCACTCCACTGGCTGCCTATAGCTAGAAAAGCAATGCTCAAGGAACTTTGCATTGTCCACAGTGCTTCTGATAGAGCGAAATGTTCTTGTGAATTGTAGGGGTGCATCATAATCACTGATAGGCCGCACCCACATGTATTCAGACATATATTCGTTTATATTCATTGTATACTCATGTATGTTTAGCAAAGAATGAATAGTTCACTGAGACAAAGTGAACTCAGCAGTATAATGGTGTTAGGATAATGATGTAATGTAATGCTTTTTGAATTGTGTGAACATAATGCATAGAGGAATTAGTTCGTGTATGTAATGTAATTGCAGTAGTTTAAACGTGCACCATATTAAAGTTGCACATGTAATTCATCGTTTGCATAATGAATCGTAATGAATATGCTTATAGGGAAAAGTAAGATGTGTGTTTAAAAGTTATATGTAAGGGCCTGACTACATATATGCTTAAGGAAGGCCTGGTATATTCTTATGTTAGCTTATAATGTAGGCCGAAAAGGGTTTCTCTTGGAAAGGCTCTCTGGGCACAAACGGTAGATTTAATTAGCACAGTAGAAGGTTTCTGTTGACCGTATCTTTTGTTGCAGGTGCAAGGACACATGTCTCGTTAGTAAAGACTAACTCTTTGTTTTCAAAAGTTAGAAAGATGGGAGGCATGGTACGGGAAGTGCAATGGAATTTAGGGATGATACTTTCAGCGGAGAAGGCGCCTGGGACTCAAGGTCAACGAAACCGTCCAGGATGAAGTCACTGTTTCAATGGAAAAGCACAAGAAAGAAGACCTGGCCAAGAGGGCGTAAACAAGGCGTGTACCTTTGTAGTATGGTTTTGTATTAGGGATAGTGCCCTGAGGGAGGAGACCAGAGAAGCGGTAGGGGAGACCTGAGAGAAGGACAGAGCTGAGCTTAGGTATATGGTGATTGCACTTCTTAGGAAGTCTTCACAGCTGACACCTTTTATTCTTTCTTGCCTGGGAACATCGTTATGCAGGGATGTCACTTAGCGTTAGTGTAGGGACAGCAATTGATTTTGAGCTTGTTTAGGCCAATGAAGAGCAACTTAGAAATAGGAGCAATCATAGTCTGGTTGGTCCTCCTAGAACTTTCTATTCTTCTTATCCTGAGTCGGATGAGACTCCTGCGTAGATTATTATTTGTATTAGTGCCCATCTATTTCTTTAACCTCGTGTTGAGGTGCCTGCACGTTCAGTTATTTTTGGCGATAATAAATTCTCAAACTTGAATTCGGAGTCAGTGGTCCTTTCAGACAAAATGAATGCTGATATCTAACCTGATGAGATTCTCTCCTTTACACTATTCAACAGGTAAAAAGATCTTGGCGGCCAGAAGGTTCTTATAGATAATTAGATAAGAATCGGCGTTATCAGTTGGTAGCAGAGTAGGATGGTTACCTTTGATGGTAAGGGGAGATCTAGAGCAAGATAAGAGATTAGGTTGCCCCATAGAGCCCGAGTGACGCAGATCCAGAGAACCGCGAGAGACGGATGTCGGAGGTCGTGGAAAACTGACGGAGAGTGACGGTGCGGCGGAAGTAGCAGTTCGTAGTAGAGTGAGTATGAAAAGAGTGATGGTTGATAGATTGCGGTGTTATATTGTTGTGTGATGTCTTGCGGAGTTGGAACGAAAGTTGTGTGATTGAGAAACGGACCGTGAGCGCGCGCGGGACCGGGAGATTTATTGTGGTGTAGAATACACCCAGAGTTGAGAACGTTGACCAGAGTTGTGGGGGTCACGAGACGTCATTGACAGACCCACAGAAGATAGGGACACATGTGTGAGTGTGTGAATAACCAACGCAGGTCGTAGGTTATTGTGTGCAGAACATCGAGTGATTGAATCCTATCGAGTGTATTAGAGGCGATTGTCCGGTCGTTCGTGGACAGACGGTTGCCAGATTGAGGTCAACAAGCTCAAGAGACTGATCGGTCATTGGTAAGACTGACGGTCAGAGAGGTAATTGTTCGGTAGGACGGACATTATTTCAGAGTATAATTGGGACGAATGCGAGTGAGAACAAGTGAATTAGAAAGGAGGGGAACTGCTGCGAGCGGAGGAAAAGTGACGTCAGACAAGAGCCGCGCTGCGATAGGCCGGTTGGTGTGAACCGCGCTGGGATTGGAGGATTGGAATCAGGAAGTAAAAGCGGACATTTTGAGTGCAAATACAAAGTTGATTCATCATGAAATGTTTTAAAGCTTTAAGGGAACTTTGTAGAGGTGATAGACATGTGGTTGTTCGGGAGGGAGAGGAAGCTCCTCCTGAGGACACACCAGCACATTATATGGCAAAGAATGTAGGATTGCATACCATAATTTGGCTTGAGAATTGGCATAAAATGACAGAAGCAGAAGGAGAATTGTCGTTCCCTCGATATGGTACTTTCAGGTTAGAGGTGCTGTACCAGCTCAAGAGTGTAATGGCTTCATTACGACCACTACCTAGACCAACACAGTTTGAGGCACTACATGCATGGATAAGAGCAGCGTATGATAGGAAGAAGGACAGATGCCAAGAAAGGGTGAAGAAATCGGTCAGGGCATTTCAAGATGCAAAATGGGATGCCTTGGAGAAAAGGTGGAGAGCAGACACGATCGAAGGAGATAAGTTATACCCACTGCTGATACAAAATGGAAAGATTACAAGAATTGATGAGGATGATAGTGATTTAGATGACAGTTTGTTGGATAGGATGTTGGCAGAGAGGCCACCACCATTTAACCCAGATTCAGAAGAGGGAAAGAGAACCCCAGCAGTGGCAATAGTTGATGAAAGCCAGAACCAGACTAGCATGAGAGTAGTGGGAAGAATTTCCACAGGAACGGAGGGGCTACGGCGTCTATGATAACACAGCCTCCTGCGGGGAACACAAGATTACCGGACTCCTTGACAGTACCGGTTACCATTGGCCCTATAGTACCGGTATATGACCCAGACCGAGTGAGAGAAGGGAGCTCCGTGCCGATGAGAAGGGAAGAAGGAAACAGTGAGAGTGGGAATGGGTTTGGAGTAAGGGTGGTTCATTTCCCAAGACCAATGGAGACAAGTACGCCGTTACCGGCTACAGCGGACTCTTCATGTCAGGCGAGAAGAGGAGAGACCGGAAAGACCGAGGTCTTTACGGGAATCTAAGTCAGCTTTGAGGGAGTGGACACCAACAGTAACGAACCAAGAGGATAGGATGCAAAGAGATAGGGCACAAAATGTCTCGGAAGACAGACCAGGTTCCAGGAATATGGAAGGGAATAGGTCACAAGGACAGAATAGTGACTGTGATGAGCGGGACGGCTCAGGTTGTCGAGATGTACTGAGGAGTGCAGTACAGGCAAGGTTGCTAGATGTAGTGAGGCTGAAAGCAGAGGTAGACGAAATGATCAGTGGGGGTCTGCCTTTGGAAAGGATAGAAATCTATGGATCAGATGAGCTGCTGTTTGTAGCAAAAGATGTGACTCGAAAAGCTAGAATGGCACATGATAGATTGAGGGATTTGGCCAAAAGATATGAGGTGGACCTGAATAAAACTAAAGCGTTACAGGGACCACACAGATTGCATTACAGTGATCAGGAGTTGGAGGAGAAAAGAATCACAGGGTTAAAGACGCACACCAGAGACCTGATCATAGGAATGAGAATATGGATTTTGTTGGACAAATGGGAAGAAAGGTGGTCCAAAAAGAAACCAGTAAAGAGGATAGAAGGGAAACGCCGCCGCCAGGAGGGGGGCGACGGGTGTTGGAAATTTTCCTTTACGGGAAGTACAGAATGGAGGGTACGTGCATGTGCCGTGGAATAGAGGTGATTTGGCTGCATTTACAAATGATTTTCCTCGGCTGAGGGAAAAACCGGTGGAGTGGTACAAGCAGGTTGAGCGGTTTGTGAAGATTTCAAAAGTATTGTGGATTGATTTGAACACTTTGTTTGACATAGTGGTACCAGGAGATTTGTGGACAGCATGTAAAGTCGCTATTGAGTGGCCGACTTCGGAACCGAAAAGAGAGGCGGTTACAAATGGTCCATCACCTGATGTCATGAAAAAATATGAGCAGGTGATTACATGGTTGAAGTCGAAGATTTCACCTCAGGATATAGATTGGGTTAAGATAGATCGGACTGTACAGGAACCCAAGGAAACGGTGCATGAGTATTACGAAAGACTTCTGCAAGTTTTTAAACAGTATAGTGGGTTGGATGTTTTGGACCCTAAGGATATGGGACAGTTTGTCTCAAAGTTTGTAACAGGTCTGAGAGGGGAAATCAGCCTCATGATACAGCACCATTTGATCTGCTGGCAGAACAAGCCACTAGATGAAATTTTGCGGTACGCGAGGTACTGTAGTGATGAGGTGGATTCAAAACATCGAAAGCTAAAAGACAAATTGATGCTTGTCCAGATGCAGACAGCACAGAATCAGCCTAGTGGAGGGACCTTGGGGAGAAAGCAAGGAAATTTCCAGGGAAACCAGAATGGGCAGGTACAGGGAAAGGGAAAACCAGTAGACCCCAAGACAGGAGTGGACGTGGCCACACTAAAGAAGACCACTGCGTGTCATCTTTGTCGCCAGGTCGGACATTGGAAACGCGAGTGTCCTTTGAACCCAGCTAATCAGGTACAGGAAGAGGAAGAGGGGGCTCAGGCACCCGCGCAAGAGGTGGTTAACACAATAACGAGACCTAGAACGATGAAAGGGGGGTTTACAATTCTCAAGCTCAGATTCCCCAAGCTCCAAGGTTTTCACAAGGAACACGAACATATCAACAGATGCCCCTGTTCGAACGATATGCTGAGGATAGCTTAGACCCTTTATCCTGACGGTGCCTGAGGGGGAGGAAGACTGCACACTTGGAGCGGTCTTGGAGGTAGACCAGAGAGGACCTTTTGTAGAGGCAGAGATTGAGGGCAATCCTGCAACACTTTTGGTTGATACTGGAGCTACCCGGTCTACTGTAAGATCTGCAGTAGTCCCTAACCTACCCCTCTCGGGACAATCGATCCAGGTTGTTGGAGTAGCGAACAAGAAGATGAGCAGCCCATTGACAGAACCGATCTTAGTAAAGATAGGTACTTTCCAAACTAGACATCAGTTTGTAGTATGTGACACGAGTCCAGTTTGTCTTTTGGGAAGAGATCTGTTGTGCAAATTGAACTGCACGATTTATTGTACACCACGAGGAGTGGAGGTCCAGACGAGAGATGATGATGCTGACTTTAAGATGGCCAATCAGCATCTGTGTATAGATCTGTACCCAATGGTGACTGTGGAAGAACTTCCACATGATCTGAGAGACGCAGTGTCGCCTGTGGTGTGGGATTTCGCAGGAGACGAAATAGGTTTAATCAGAGGGGTTGAACCAGTGCGGATTGAGGTGAAACAGAATGTTGATTTCCCCAGAACACCTCAATACAATTTATCGATAGAAACGATTGCAGGAATAAAACCTGTGATCGAGACTTTCATTGAGAAGGGTATTTTGAAGGAGATCAGAGGTAGTCCCTGTAATTCGCCCATAATGGGACTACAGAAACCGAGCGGGAAATACAGGATCGTGCAAGACCTGCGAAAGGTCAACATGATAGTTGTCCCTTGTTGTCCAGTGGTACCGAATCCTTCAGTAATACTGTTCCAGATCCCATGTGAAGCCGAGTGGTTTACGGTTATCGATTTGTGTCAAGCCTTCTTTTCGATACCGCTCCACGAGGAAAGCCAATTTCTTTTTGCGTTCAGGCTAGAGAATCGCGTGTTAACATGGTGTCGTATCCCTCAAGGGTATACGGAAAGTCCATCGATCTTTAACCAGATCCTGAAGAAGAACCTTGAGAGTCTTGTGTTGCCGCAGAACTCAGTTCTCGTGCAGTACATAGATGACTTGCTCATTGCCTCAGAAACAGAAGATGCTTGCAGAATTGACACAGTAGCCTTGTTGAACCACTTAGCAGAGAATGGACATAAGGTGTCCCCGAACAAGCTGCAGTACTGTTTGAATGAGGTACAGTACTTGGGACACAGATTAGAAAAAGGCAAGAGGAAGGTGTCACCAGATCGAATTGAGGCAATAATGAGCATGGCGGTACCCACTACACAGAGGGAAGTTAGGATGTTTCTGGGAATGGTTGGCTATTGTCGACAGTGGATTCCTAGTTTCTCCTTGAGAGCAAAGCCTCTGCAGAGGCTTACGCACAAGGATGTGAGTGATCCGGTACCATGGGACGAGGAGTGCTTGATGTCATTCCTGCAGTTGAGAGATGATTTGTGCAGGGCTCCCGCACTGGGAATGCCTGATTACAACAAGGCCTTTTCATTGTTTTGTTACGAGAGAGGAGGATGTGCATTAGCAGTGTTAGCTCAGAACCATGGAGGTGTCCGTAGACCAGTTGCTTATTTTTCAGCTACTTTAGATCCAGTAGCTTCTGCGTTGCCCGGATGTCTAAGATCCGTTGCTGCAACAGGTGTCAGCATTGAAAGATGTGAAAGCATTGTAATGGGACATCCATTGACTGTACATGTACCACATTCGGTTGAGTTATTAATGACCAGGACCAAGACCCAGCACCTAACGAACAATAGGTTAACAAGGTACGAGCAAGTCATACTTGCCGCAGAGAATGTGACTCTGAAAAGGTGCTCCATCTTGAACCCTGCGACATTGATGCCTATACCGAACACAGATGATGAAGATTGTGAGGACCATGACTGTCTCGATGTGACCGAACTTTGCACCAAACCGAGACCTGACATTGTCGATGAGCCATTGGATGACCCAGATGAAATTTTCTTTGTCGATGGTTCATGCTTAAGAGACAGTGTGGGGCAATTGAGAGCAGCGTTTGCTGTATGTACTATTTCAGGAGTGGTCGACGCCGCTTGCCTAGAAGGAGTACGCTCCGCGCAGGTAGCTGAGATCATTGCCTTGACCCGTGCCTGTTTGGCCGCTGATCGAATTCGAATCACGATTTATACAGACAGCCAATACGGCTTTGGCGTGGTGCATGACTTCGGGCAGTTATGGTCTCAGAGGGGATTTTTGACATCATCTGGCTCACCCATTCGTAATGGAGAATATGTAAGACAATTGTTAGAAGCATTACAGCATCCGAAAGAAATTGCTGTTGTAAAGTGTTCAGCCCATGGGAAGGGGGAGGACTTTGTATCCTTGGGTAATAACTACGCAGATGAGGTAGCCCGCTTCTGCGCAGAACAAGGATGCATATACACAGGCAGGGAGATAGAAGAGAGCCAAGAGGGAACCGATCTCAGCATAATGTTGACCATGGCAGACACTTGGGAAGAGCTTAAGCGATTGCAGGATGAAGTTTCTAACCAGGAGAGAGAGGGATGGATCAAAGCTGGGTGTGAGAAAGGAGACGTGGATGTTTGGGTATCAAACGATGGGAGAGCTGTGTTGCCGGAAGAATTGTTGAGTCCGATGGCAAGATTGATACATGGTCAGGCACACCTGGGTAGAGATGCAATGATGAGGGTGTTCAGACAGACGTGGTATAACCCACGGTTCCGAGCAATGGCTGAGACGGTATGTCAGAGGTGTGTTACATGTCAACAGATGAATGCTGGAAAGAAAACTGTAGTTACACTGAGTCATATTGGAAGGTCAGGAGGGCCCTTCAATAGATTACAGCTGGATTTCGTGGAGATGCCTAGGTGCAATGGCTTGAGGTACATTCTAGTGATAGTATGTATATTCTCACGGTGGGTGGAGGCATACCCCACACGCAGGTGTGACACTCTGACAGTGGCTAAATTATTGTTGAGGGAGCTTATCCCTAGATTCGGGATCCCGACCTCTTTGGAATCAGATAGAGGTGGGCACTTCCATAGCGAAATCATGAAGTTACTTTGTGCAGCATTGAACATTGACCAGAGACTCCACTGTAGCTACAGACCAGAGGCTTCTGGGATGGTGGAACAAGTTAATGGAACTTTGAAGGCCCGGATGGCAAAAATGTGTTCTTCAACATCCCTGAAATGGCCCGACGCCTTGCCACTGGTGCTCATGAGCATGCGAAGTGTCCCAGACAGAAAGACCGGGTTGTCCCCCCATGAAATATTAATGGGGAGGGCAATGAGACTGCCAGCAGTACCAGCTACAGCCTTGATAAGCATCACTGATGATTTGATTCTCGATTACTGTAAAGGACTCTCTGATGTGGTCCGTTCTGTATCCCAGCAGGTGCAAGCAGCTGTGGTTCCAGCCTCGAGTGATCTGTGCCACGACTTGTGTCCCGGTGACTGGGTGCTCGTCCGGAAGCACGTGAGGAAGAGTTGTTTGGATGCCCGTTGGCGTGGCCCGTATCAGGTGATACTTATCACGAACACAGCAGTAAAGTGTGGAGGATTGCCGAACTGGGTGCATGCTTCCCATACCCGCAGAGTTCCAGCACCCTTGGAAGAAACAGCTCCTCTCGTAAATGAAAACCCAGCTGACGTGGTAGGGCCACATGAGAGGACAAGTCAAGCTGTAAGGGTCGCTGACACAGCTGGTGGTGCACTAGAGCAAGCTGAAGGGGGTTTCCACAGTTCGAACCCTGATTCAGGCACTGAAGAAAGAGAAGGTGCAGTGGGCGGAGAAGAGTCAAAGGCAACAGAAAGAGGAAGTAGTGCACTGGGCATAGAAGGAGAAGGCAGACGAACGAACAGAAGTGTTGAAAGTTGGCCTGAAAGACAGAGGCGACTGAACCTGAGGTTAGCACCTGAGAGAGACCTTGCTCCAGTGTCCGAAGTATCTGAAACCGAAGCAAGCGACGAAGACCAAGCACAAGACAGTCGGCGAAGGTCTAAGAGAACAAGAGTGCCTTGTCGCAGATACTCTACCCCTGAGTGGACTTACACTGTGTTTGATGCAGGGGGTGGTGAATACAGGGAGACTGAAGTCAGTGGAAGTGTTCAGTCGGAGCCCGAAACTGGTGGTGAAGGTGGTGCTGCGGATGCCAGGGTTCGAGATAGACGGAACACTGACACTCACGATTCCGAATCCCCCACTTCTGAGTGAAGTCCGAAAATTGCTTCTGCATCGGGTCGAATTCCCGCCTTTCGGAGCTGAGCCGTTTTCACACGAAGTGCTGCTTTTGCGTCTTGAACTTTTGTATCACGTTCTGGTCGTGCTTAATGAGGATCTCATTATGGATCAGTAATGAACTGTAAATAAAAGTCTAAAAGAAGAAGATAACCTAGGTCCAAGTGGAAGAAGAATAAACTTAGGGACTTTCCACAAGAAGAGGAACGAAAACTAGGGAAGTCTTTTTCTGGACTGTGTAAATAAGTTGTGATCGGAAAGGGAAAGCCCGGAGATTTCATGGTTGCTCGAGCTGGTTAAGCAAGTCATAAATAAAGGACAGAGACTTTTCTGAGTTCTTTGCGATAACCAAGACTTTTTGAGAACTTTCGAAATCATGGAGCCGGGAAATCCCAATCGTAGAGCAAAATGGATTATAGGCATTCTTATAAGTAGTGTGATAATTTCTATAATCATAGTAGTTGTAGTCTCATATACTGGTTCGCATGAGCCAGAAGTAGAGGCAGTGACAGGGACACCTACACCTATCACACCTAGTCAGAAGGGGGTAGACAGGGCAGCTGATAGAGCTATGATATTAGAAGAAAGTCGTAGATTACATGTAGATTTGTCAAAGGGTGATTTTAAGCTTAATGCGTATGCTAAGTTGTTGTATGAGTATGTTGACGTGATGGATGCGAAAGATTGTTATGTGTGTATGCAGTTGCCTACTTCAGTGGATGAGGGTATTAGATATCATCATCTTCCCCTGACTTATGGTATTTCTTGTAGTCTTTTGCTTAGTTTGTTTTATGAGAGAGATCAGTTCGAGTATTTCTTTTCCAATTTCGACGCAGTGCTTCCTGAAGTTCCAGCTTACAAGCATTTGAATAAGTATGACTATTATAAGACCGAGGACAGACTGAGGAAGTACTTCATACCGAGTTTGGAATTGGATACAGCATTCGCACACAGACACAATCTGACTTGTTTGATGTCGGATGTAGAAAGAAAGTTTGTAGATCAGGTTGAAGATAGGTATAGAAAGCTGACTGAATCCCGAGATTTAGGGCATCACAGGACAGATTGGACGGAGGAAGAACGGTTGCACAAGACCAGGGAAGCTATGGTCCTATAGCGTTAGATAAGGAGCAGAGGGGTAAGTTGTGTATAAGGCGTTATCAGACTTACTACGAAAAGGTTCCAGTGGGACAGAGTACTTGTGATCACGTTTTCACCATGGCAGATGAGGCAAAAGATTTTCTCCAAGGTCCTGTACAAGTGATACCTACGGTGTATTACGTATGTGGGAAGAATGCTTATGTGAGGTTGCCTGCAAATTGGTATGGAACATGTTATTTGTCAATAATATTTCCAAAGATTTACCATACAGAAGACTTAAATCTTCTGGAAGGTGGAGAGCATTCAAGAGCGAGAAGAGCTGCAAGTGCAGGAATCGTTGTGGGGGATATCTTTGGAGCTATGATACCTAGTCTAGGAGTAGTCTTGAATGATGTGAAGATCCGGAGGTTAGCGACGGTGGTGGATGAATTTTCGATGAACACAGCAAAATCGTTGGTGTTGGTGGAAGGAGAGATGTTGTCGATAAGGGGAATGGTTTTGCAGAATCGCCTTGCTTTGGATGTCCTATTGGCAAAAGAGGGCGGAGTCTGTAAAATGCTGAAGGTTCAAGAGTGCTGCACTTATATACCAGACCGTAGCAAGGATCTGGAGAAATATATAAGTAACATCACTATGATCCACACAAAGATAGCGGATTTGACCGAAGAAGGGGCCTGGGAAAAGGTCGGAAAGGGTTTTGGTCAAGTGGGAGGTTGGTTTGCAAACCTAGGAAAGGGATTCCTTGGGTACTTCCTGAGACCACTCCTTATCTTGGTGGTTTGTGTGGCTGGCTTGTGGATTATGATCAAGGCCTACAAATGGTATCGAGCAGGCAGAGTCAAGAGAGCTTTGAGGGAAAATGACATGAGATTGGCAAGATTGCAGGACAATCAGTATCAAAGGCTCAAGAGCATGGAGAACTTCAGATCAGGGAAGATGGGAACAAGTTCTGTTTAGGTCGGTTCCTTCTCCGAGGGAGTAGAATGAGATGTGATGACAGGAGTCATCAAAGGGGGAACTGATAGAGCGAAATGTTCTTGTGAATTGTAGGGGTGCATCATAATCACTGATAGGCCGCACCCACATGTATTCAGACATATATTCGTTTATATTCATTGTATACTCATGTATGTTTAGCAAAGAATGAATAGTTCACTGAGACAAAGTGAACTCAGCAGTATAATGGTGTTAGGATAATGATGTAATGTAATGCTTTTTGAATTGTGTGAACATAATGCATAGAGGAATTAGTTCGTGTATGTAATGTAATTGCAGTAGTTTAAACGTGCACCATATTAAAGTTGCACATGTAATTCATCGTTTGCATAATGAATCGTAATGAATATGCTTATAGGGAAAAGTAAGATGTGTGTTTAAAAGTTATATGTAAGGGCCTGACTACATATATGCTTAAGGAAGGCCTGGTATATTCTTATGTTAGCTTATAATGTAGGCCGAAAAGGGTTTCTCTTGGAAAGGCTCTCTGGGCACAAACGGTAGATTTAATTAGCACAGTAGAAGGTTTCTGTTGAACGTATCTTTTGTTGCAGGTGCAAGGACACATGTCTCGTTAGTAAAGACTAACTCTTTGTTTTCAAAAGTTAGAAAGATGGGAGGCATGGTACGGGGAGTGCAATGGAATTTAGGGATGATACTTTCAGCGGAGAAGGCGCCTGGGACTCAAGGTCAACGAAACCGTCCAGGATGAAGTCACCGTTTCAATGGAAAAGCACAAGAAAGAAGACCTGGCCAAGAGGGCGTAAACAAGGCGTGTACCTTTGTAGTATGGTTTTGTATTAGGGATAGTGCCCTGAGGGAGGAGGCCAGAGAAGCGGTAGGGGAGACCTGAGAGAAGGACAGAGCTGAGCTTAGGTATATGGTGATTGCACTTCTTAGGAAGTCTTCACAGCTGACACCTTTTATTCTTTCTTGCCTGGGAACATCGTTATGCAGGGATGTCACTTAGCGTTAGTGTAGGGACAGCAATTGATTTTGAGCTTGTTTAGGCCAATGAAGAGCAACTTAGAAATAGGAGCAATCATAGTCTGGTTGGTCCTCCTAGAACTTTCTATTCTTCTTATCCTGAGTCGGATGAGACTCCTGCGTAGATTATTATTTGTATTAGTGCCCATCTATTTCTTTAACCTCGTGTTGAGGTGCCTGCACGTTCAGTTATTTTTGGCGATAATAAATTCTCAAACTTGAATTCGGAGTCAGTGGTCCTTTCAGACAAAATGAATGCTGATATCTAACCTGATGAGATTCTCTCCTTTACACTATTCAACAGGTAAAAAGATCTTGGCGGCCAGAAGGTTCTTATAGATAATTAGATAAGAATCGGCGTTATCACTTCCTAGGGGAAAGAACCGATATACCTACAAGTTAAATTCAGGCAACACAAACAAAGCAGGACACGACACTCCAGGCTTGCACCACTTAACATAATTCCACCTTTCTATAAGAAATGGGTAGGAGGCACTGCTTTCTCAGTACAAGCTGCCTAGTTCTGGAACTCATTACCAGCCAGCATTCGAAGCATCCAGCCCCATATACCCTCCAGAAGACAATTGAAACAATTGCTATTTCCAAGACAACTTCACCACCCCACATCCCTACAACAGAACCCGGAAAGACAGTTGCACTATCAAATTCTCTTCAGCTTCCAATCCACACATTTGAAACAACCCAACCAGCAACTACTTTCGGGAGGCAATTAGGTTAAGGAGGGCTGCCCTATGATTTGCTGAAATAATATGTAGTTATGTCATTTCACATATAATATTTCTGGCCCACACTAATACTAATACCATAACACTCAGCGGTTTGCAGCTAACTGTAACTTACAGTTTTTACATTCACTTAAGACTTGCCCTGTACAATTGTTGGCCACCATTACTGTGCAGCCAATAAACCAACTGTCACCGAATGAACAGGCATGGAATACCTGGAGAGATCTGTCACACGCTGCTGGTCAATCCGAAGACTTTAATTTAGTCCACCACTGCAGGTCTCAAAGTATAATCATTATGGCTACTTCTTTACAACTCACAATGACACTCAGATATGGGATGATAGTAACAATGCCCATCTCAGCAGTTGTCTCCACTTCTCTCTCTCTCCAACCATGCTAGCTCAGGCTCACTACTATACAGGACATTTCTGACTGGACAACCCAGTGCAGTAACCAGCTAGGCAGACTATAATCATACAAAATACCATAAAGGGACCTGCAGAGCTGTTCCAACTACCAGCATACTGAAAAACCATGTACTGTGAGTCTGTGTCTCTCACATCTCATCATCTACCATACTGCAACGCGCTGAGTCTCATAACATGATAACCCCACCTTGGTGGTCATCACGCACTACATAGACACACTTCCCACATAGGATCACAAAACAAAGACAACACCCTTCCAACCATACACCCTATATTGTACGTTGCTGCACATGTAGGTAAGTGTTTCATTGCCCCAGATAGGGGTAGTAAGCACTATACAAATGCTCCAATACAATACACTACAATATTTATCATTTGTACATCACCAAGATTTGTTTTGATCCTTTTAAAAAATCTTTCTTTCCATCATACTTCAGAATTTCAAAACAAAATGTGCTTCATTGGTCTTTCATAACTGCTGATATATTTTGAAATATTTGTACAGGTCATTTACAGGTATTAAAATTGTATTGTGTATTACCAAAAAGTGTACATCCTGTAGTGTTTCTTTTGTACTCACTGTACCACAGAGAGATAGTCTCATAGTTCACTTTACAAAATGATCTCAGTCATGGAAAGAAAAGTAAACAACATCTACATGTTAGAAGAATAAGTAGCAATTTATCAGAAGACATAGCCTGACATTTGACCTCTGTCTTTGAAGCACAGCAAATCTGACAAGATTTAAAAAAAACATAAAGGCATTTTTATTGCTCATTCATCTTCTGAACTCCAGCATGGTTATTTTGGGGGTGCTGCAGCACCCGCAATCCCTGCACCTCTACTGCCAGTGCCTATAACCTTTTTTCTATTAGATTATATGCTTTCAAATGTAAATGCAGTTTGTTTAGCTAAACCTATATTTCCATAAATGCGGTGCCAGGTGACTGGGTCACTCGGGGGAGGCATAGATTAATATGGGCTGACTTGGTTCTCAAATGAATAGCAACCCCCTAACTCAACCCGCGGCTACAGGCCTACCCAAAACAGTGCCTGAAGGGAGAATTCTGCAGGGTGAGGAGTGTTCAATGGGATGAGGGGTGAAAGGGTGGTTTCACATTGGATGATGCCTGTGTGCTTGCCTTACATGTAAAAATGCATCCTGGGTAGTGAGGAAGGAGGAGACCAGGGAGTGAAATCATTCAGTTTGCCCTCACTGCAGGTATCTGGATGCTTACCCTAAGGTAATGGTTCAGTGATGTAAAGGTAATTAAGGGGTAGGAGGTGAGTGCCATCCTTAATGGGAGGATCAGTGGGTCAGGCATTTCCTGCCCTGAATGGGAGAGAATCCTAAAACTGGGACATGTGAAACTACGCACTGCTATGCAAATGTTCAGTCCCAGGGTACTTAGGAACAGGAGAGTTTGTCAAGGGAAAGGGAATACAGGAGTTGCCTGCATGGCCCTCCCAGGAAGCTTTAAGGGACCCCAAGTAGAATCAGCTGTGATAGGTGAGGAGGGATGCTTCAGACCTATAACTGACTACAACTAGGAGGGTCTGACACTGACGCATGTGGTTCCACAGAACTGTGTGAGCTGAAAAGGCATGGACTGTGTGTTTTTCCCAGCACACAGGCTGGATGTGAGGGCTACCCAAGGCACAGGATTTGATCATCACCTGTGGGTGGATGGCCAGTGGCCTGGCGTGGATAACAGACAGCTGTCAGTGGTCACATCCTAGATGCCATTTCACTAGTTCTTTATTTGTCACAGTATGGTCAGAGCTGGTCATTCTAATGGGGCAGAGATATGGTACAGGAGGCAAAGAAGGCCATGGGTAACCCTGCTTTTTCTTGTTTACATACCCTGAAGCGTCTGTGAGTAGGCCAGGTTTATTCCTGTCACAGGAGACTGAAGATAAGGGGGCAGATTTACAAGCCCCTTGCGCCACTTTTGCGTCACTTTTCCCATGTTAAAAGTGACGCAAAAGTGGCGAAGGGGCTTGTAAATCTGCCCCAAGAAGTTCAATGTTCCCCAAGCACAGGCAGAGAGGCTAGGGCACAGCTTGACAGACGGGTATAGGAAAGTTTAGGAGGACACAACCAAATGCGGCACTGCAGAGTTGGTGCACCCTCCCAGCTCTATTTCCTGAGCAGGAAAACACCAAAGGATTGATTAATCTCCCCCGCACGGAGACTCAGAAAGGCATGATTTCATGATAAGTTGTGTTATTTGTATAGTTTGACCTGAGCCAAAAGGCAGTAGAACATTGTACAGAGTCAAAAATAAGGATGCAGTCGAGTGGTTAGAGAGGTGACTGGGTTATAGGAGCATACTTGTACTGTTGCTGCATCTCAATGTAGTGTAATTTAAAGATGTATGTAGCAAATTCAACTTTCAACTTTTTGCATTAGGCTTTGTGAAACTGCCATTCATTTTCACAGTGCATGTTCCTTGCCCCAAAAAATATAAAGTAACATTTATTACACCACTTGACTAGTTACCTTTCAGTAAGGCTATAGAAAATTGGCGCAGAAAATGCATCATTTGCATGGAAGCAACATCACGAGGGCTGCAGTATATTTTAAGAACGACCATATATATATATATATATGGTTGAGCCGTGCAAATAAACGCATTTTGAAAATTTCTTCCTGAGTGCCGCGTCATTGGTTTTGTGATATATATATATATATATATATAAAACCAAGGTTTTGCCTCTCGGCAAAATGATAGAAACGCACTCACTCGTGTGCAGGAATCAGGGCGGTTTTATTTTAGACACTTGCCATGCCCAACGCGTTTCGCCTTAGCTCAAGGCTTGTTCACGGGATAGTGTAACATAGAAAAAGGGCATCTTTTATTTCTATTTGCACACAGTTACTTCCTGTTTTCTTCTAAGTGCATTGTGGTTAGTGTGGTTTAACATTTATAAAAACTTGTGAGAAGTCAAATTTAAAAGTGATGTGAATGTGCTCATTTTGCTATGTGATGTTTTTAAAAAAAACAATTCATTTTAGTCCATTTACGGCCAACTTTGCTTTGTGTCCATTAATGTGCCTTCATTCTCAGTTATTGCTCTCCAGTGAGCTTTTTTAGAATGGCAACAATTTTAACCCATTCTTGGCAATAATTTGTTTTCTGCAGCTTGCTCGTTCTTTATTTTCTTCGTTTCTTTTACTTAATTAGATCTTTTCTTTTCTTCTTTTCAATTCTCTGGTGAGTTCTTTTCTTTATTGTTCCTTATGCCTTTCATTTTCTTTGAATGGTTTATTAGAGGTGTACATAAAGTTCTTCATTTTGGTTGAGACCTCTCGGATCCAAAGTTCTGAATGCCACTATGTGTCTTGATTCTTTTTGTCGCAGAATCTTTTTGCGATCGCCACCTCTCTCTGATTGTGGGATTTGTTCTAGGGCCCAATATTTTAAGGATTCCCATTTTCCTTCATGATTTGATTCCATATGCTTTGCAATGGCATTTGTTCGGTCCTTGTGTTTTGTGGCTCGGACATGTTCAAGAATTCTCTTCTTTACTTCGAAGATTGTGCTTCCTATGTATCGCAACTTCCATGGGCATTCTACCATATAGATTACATCATTACTTTGACAGGTGAGATGTTGCTTTATTTTCCATTTGGTGCCCTTTTTGATGTCAATTTCTCGTTTATGAGTTGCAATCTTACACACCTTGCAATGTTTGCATGGCCAGAAACCTTCTCTTTGGAGCCACGTTGCTATTGGTGCTTCCTGGAAATGGCTATGTATGATTTTATCTCCAATATTTTTAGCCCTGCGATATGTCACATTAGGGTGGTCACCAATGATTTTTGTTAAAGTTGGATCCAACTGTAAAATTCCCCAGTGCTTTTTGATAATTTGCATCAGACTCTTATTTTCTGCACTGAATGTTGTTATCAGTCTTATTGGTGAAGGTTTAGTTGAATCATTTTTCTTCTTCTTTGATGTTTTATTGAGTATATCCCCTCGTTGTTGGTTTGATACTCTTTGTAGACTTTTTTCAATTACTTTTCTGGGGTATTTACGTTTCTGAAATCTATTGCTTGTTTGTTCACTGTGTTTGGTAAATTCTGTATCAGCTGAACAGTTCCTCCTTAGTCTTAGGAATTCCCCATATGGGATGCTCCATTTCAATGATTCATTATGGAAGCTTTCACCATGTAATATCGCATTAGAAGCTGTTTTCTTGCGATGTAACGTTGTATGAAGGGAATTCTTTTCCACATAGATGTCTGTGTCCAGGAAGGTTACTTTTTTGCACTGATTTCAAAGGTAAATTTTTGTTTGAACTCATTATTGTTTAGTTTGTCGAAATAACTTTTGAATTCCAATTCAGTGCCATCCCAAATGATCAGGAGGTCATCTATGAAGCGTAGCCATATTATGGTTTTTCCCATGAAATCATCATTTTCTGAGGTCCATGCCAGTTTTTGTTCGAACCATCCCATTGTTAAATTGGCATAATTGGGCGAAAAGGAAAAACCCATGGCACAACCTTTTATTTGTTTGTAGATTCGTTTGTTGAATAAAAAGATGTTGTTGTCCAGGCATAAAGAAATCATCTCACTTAACATGATGTTATGTTGATGATACTGGATGTTTCTTTTGCCTAAGAAATATTTACATGCCTGGATCCAATGGCGTGTTCAATGTTCGTATATAACGAAATCACATCCATGGTCACTAGTTTGTAAGTTGACTGCCATGAGACTCCTTCTAATTTCTGTAGGAGATCTGTGGTATCTTGTAGGTAGGAACTGAGATCTTTGACAAGGGGTGCCAAGAAGTGATCAATATAGTTTGAAATCGGTTCAAGTAACGAGCTGTTAGCAGAGACTATTGGTCTCCCGGTGGATTATCTTTGCTTTTATGTATTTTAGGTAAGCAATAAAATGTTGCCAAGGTTGGATGATTATGGCTGTGATATTTTCGTTCTTCTTCATCTATTAATCCCTTTTCAAACCAATTTTGTAGGTGTAAGGTCAATTTGTTCTGAATTTCTATTGTGGGATCGCTTGGTAGTTGATTGTAATATTCCACATCCATCAATTGTCTATTGGCTTCTGCAACATAATCTCTTTTATCTTGAATGATGATATTACCACCCTTATCTGCAGGTTTTATTTCAATAGACTTGTCCTGTTGTAGCGTATTTAGTGCTTCTCTTTGATGTTTCGATAAATTGTCCTTAATTTTGGTATTCCTGATTTTGTAAAGATCATCTATTATTGCCTCATGAAAGAGATCTACTTTATTTCCTGGTGGTAAATTTGGGTAATATTTTGATTTTGATTTGAGTCCGCTTTCACCTGCTCCTCCTGGCGGTTGTGACTCTTTTAGTTCACTTAGTGCCTCTATTTCCTGTGATGTTGTTACTGTGCCCATTGTCAATAAAGTTTCCAAGACTTGAACATCTTCAACCAAAAGAGTGCTGATTGGTAATATTGTTTTTACTTGATGTTTTATAGATGTTTTTTCTGCATGTATTCTGGCTAATTTGATCTTTCTTATGTATTTATATACATCTATTCTAGTTTGGGCTATATCCAGATGGGAGGTGGGGCAAAAGTTCAAACCCTTCTTAAGAACTTCGTTTTCAGTGTCACTTAGTATTTTCTCTGAAAGATTGATTACATTTAGTTCTTGTGAACTTGATTCTACTGTTTCTATTTCTTGCGCTGTCTCAGACGATCTCTGGACCATGTGTCCATTCTTGGTTCCTCCCTTGCCTCTCTGACCTCTTCTTGTCTTCCTCTTGTTCCTCTTCCCCGACCTCTGCCTCCCTCTCTTTTTTGGTTGATTGTTTTTGTTCTGTTGTTCTAATGCCATCCTCATTTCGGTTAAAAAGTTGGTCTTTTTTCTATTTTCTATTGTCACTTGTGGGGCTCCTTCGTTTTCACTTGTATCTGTACTGGCAAGAGAGTCATAACTTGAAAATTCTCTATTTGTGGTTTCCAATTGTGCTTTGCCTTTCCGTGCTTCATATTGCCTACCAAAGGTGAAAATTCTACCTTCTTCAAAATCTGTTTTGTCTCGTTTGTTATGTTGTTTTCGTTGTTTTACTCTGTCCTCATGTTTTTCCAAATTTTTGGTTATATCAGATTTAAGTTTCTCTAAATCCTCTGATAGGTTCATTTTATCTATTTCTTCTTCTAATTCTTTTAGTTCCTTTCGTATTTCTTTTAAGGCCTTTTCAATATGTTTTGTTAGGATTAGGATTAAGCCCATGGATGATTCTAGTAAATGTTCTCCCCATTCTTGTAATAATTCCCCACTCGTGTCTTGTTGGCTTGGCATTAACATGAGGCGGAGGCCTCTGGGGATTCTTTTTACTTCAACATATTTTTGTAAGGTTATCAGTTCCCACCATTTGTTGATTTCTTTTTAGAGAGTCTCTCCCAATATCTTAATTTTTCTTTAGTGTTGCTCATTGTTGTTATTTGGCCTCTCTCCATTCGTTGTGAGCCTGCAGTTACAAATATTTCAGACATTTCTGCATTACGTTTTGCCTCTCGTTATTATTTATTCTTAGGCAAAAGAAACATCCAGTATCATCAACATAACATCATGTTAAGTGAGATGATTTCTTTATGCCTGGACAACAACATCTTTTTATTCAACAAACGAATCTACAAACAAATAAAAGGTTGTGCCATGGGTTTTTCCTTTTCGCCCAATTATGCCAATTTAACAATGGGATGGTTCAAACAAAAACTGGCATGGACCTCAGAAAATGATGATTTCATGGAAAAACCATAATATGGCTACGCTTCATAGACGACCTCCTGATCATTTGGGATGGCACTGAATTGGAATTCAAAAGTTATTTCGACAAACTAAACAATAATGAGTTAAAACAAAAATTTACCTTTGAAATCAGTGCAAAAAAGTAACCTTCCTGGACACAGACATCTATGTGGAAAAGAATTCCCTTCATACAACGTTACATCGCAAGAAAACAGCTTCTAATGCGATATTACATGGTGAAAGCTTCCATAATGAATCATTGAAATGGAGCATCCCATATGGGGAATTCCTAAGACTAAGGAGGAACTGTTCAGCTGATACAGAATTTACCAAACACAGTGAACAAACAAGCAATAGATTTCAGAAACGTAAATACCCCAGAAAAGTAATTGAAAAAGTCTACAAAGAGTATCAAACCAACAACGAGGGGATATACTCAATAAAACATCAAAGAAGAAGAAAATGATTCAACTAAACCTTCACCAATAAGACTGATAACAACATTCAGTGCAGAAAATAAGAGTCTGATGCAAATTATCAAAAAGCACTGGGGAATTTTACAGTTGGATCCAACTTTAACAAAAATCATTGGTGACCACCCTAATGTGACATATCGCAGGGCTAAAAATATTGGAGATAAAATCATACATAGCCATTTCCAGGAAGCACCAATAACAACGTGGCTCCAAAGAGAAGGTTTCTGGCCATGCAAACATTGCAAGGTGTGTAAGATTGCAACTCATAAACGAGAAATTGACATCAAAAGGGCACCAAATGGAAAATAAAGCAACATCTCACCTGTCAAAGTAATTATGTAATCTATATGGTAGAATGCCCATGCAAGTTGCGATACATCGGAAGCACAATCTTCGAAGTAAAGAAGAGAATTCTTGAACATGTCCGAGCCACAAAACACAAGGACCGAACAAATGCCATTGCAAAGCATATGGAATCAAATCATGAAGGAAAATGGGAATCCTTAAAATATTGGGCCCTAGAACAAATCCCACAATCGGAGAGAGGTGGCGATCGCAAAAAGATTCTGCGACAAAAAGAATCAAGACACATAGTGGCATTCAGAACTTTGGATCCGAGAGGTCTCAACCAAAATGAAGAACTTTATGTACACCTCTAATAAACCATTCAAAGAAAATGAATGGCATAAGGAACAATAAAGAAAAGAACTCACCAGAGAATTGAAAAGAAGAAAAGAAAAGATCTAATTAAGTAAAAGAAACGAAGAAAATAAAGAACGAGCAAGCTGCAGAAAACAAATTATTGCCAAGAATGGGTTAAAATTGTTGCCATTCTAAAAAAAGCTCACTGGAGAGCAATAACTGAGAATGAAGGCACATTAATGGACACAAAGCAAAGTTGGCCGTAAATGGACTAAAATGAATTGTTTTTTTAAAAAACATCACATAGCAAAATGAGCACATTCACATCACTTTTAAATTTGACTTCTCACAAGTTTTTATAAATGTTAAACTACACTAACCACAATGCACTTAGAAGAAAACAGGAAGTAACTGTGTGCAAATAGAAATAAAAGATGCCCTTTTTCTATGTTACACTATCCCGTGAACAAGCCTTGAGTTAAGGCGAAACGCGTTGGGCATGGCAATTGTCTAAAATAAAACCGCCCTGATTCCTGCACACGAGTGAGTGCGTTTCTATCATTTTGCCCATCCCTAAGTGTTTCGGCGGCTACTGTGGGAACTTGTTTGAACTTCTAAGCAAAATTGGAAACGCCGAAAACCGCTGCTTTCCCGTAAAAGTGCCTTGCCAGCTGAAGTGTTGGACTGTGATCCTGCAGGGCGCCATTACTTACTTAAGTTGTGGCTGCAGGCTGAAGACGGGTTGTTTGCGGTGGGATGAGGGTCCCTGGAGGTTGTTTGCTGCTCACGGAGAGATCCAGGTAGGCGTGGGGAAAGGAGCAGACACCGCCCACATGGGTAGTACTCACGACATGTGCCTGCTCCACATGGGACTCGGAGCTCCGGGTTCTAGTTATCCCCTCGCCTAAACCTAAGCAGCGCCTCAACCAATCGTAGAGGGGCAGTTTGCTTTAAAAAGTGATCTTGGACAGTACTTACTATTTGGCATCTGATGAGTCATGAAGACGAAACGCGTCATGCCGAAGTGCTATTAAAAAACGACTACTTGCTGGATCCGTGTGTGCTCTACTTCTGTCTACAATAAAGGAGTGTGGTTTGGTGTTTAGGTGCGGCCACAAGCACCGGAGAGTACCCATCCCTAAGTGTTTCGGAGGCTACTGTGGCAACTTGTTTGAACTTCAAAGAAAATTGGAAACGCCGAAAACCGCCGCTTTCCCGTAAAAGTGCCTTGCCAGCTGAAGTGTTGGACTGTGATCCTGCAGGGCGCCATTACTTACTTAAGTTGTGGCTGCAGGCTGAAGACGGGTTGTTTGCGGTGGGATGAGGGTCCCTGGAGGTTGTTTGCTGCTCACGGAGAGATCCAGGTAGGCGTGGGGAAAGGAGCAGACACCGCCCACATGGGTAGTACTCACGACATGTGCCTGCTCCACATGGACTCGGAGCTCCGGGTTCTAGTTATCCCCTCGCCTAAACCTAAGCAGCACCTCAACCAATCGTAGAGGGGCAGTTGCTTTAAAAAGTGGGCTTGGACAGTACTTACTATTTGGCATCTGATGAGTCATGAAGACGAAACGCGTCATGCCGAAGTGCTATTAAAAAACGACTACTTGCTGGACCCGTGTGTGCTCTACTTCTGTCTACAATAAAGGAGTGTGGTTTGATATATATATATATATATATATATATATATATATATATAAATATATATATATATATAATAAAATGCATAGATCCAAGGAACACCATTGTTACCTGGCTGGTCACCAGTTTAAAACAGATGCAGTAACACATAAAACTACCAAAATCTGTTTGCTATTGTGCAGGGAAAGTTTCATTTTAATTTTCCCCTGAGCAAGTTTGATTGTGATTAATAGTCTATTTTCGTAATTCCGCTTGGGAAAAAGGAGAAACTTATTTGAAAATACATTTTCACCTTTTATCAAAAATGTAATTCAATGGTGAAAGCCGATTTTTGGTACCTGTAGTGGAAAAGTAAATGTTGTTATTTGTGTTGCATGAAAGTCAGAGCTAAACCATTTCCGCTTTCGGCCTTCCATCCTGTGACTGTAATAACAGTGGCAGCGGGTAATTTTGGCAAGGAGGGGGGACGGGCGGGCCACACACACACTCATACATATACACTCACTCACATCTTTGCATTCACACACGCATAAACATACCCATTCAAAACACAACAAATTCCTACATTTACACATACATGCATGCACACACCAAACATTCAAAAACATAAAACTTACCTATCCTGCAGCTCCCAGAGCAGAAAGCTGCAGAGGTTCCAAGAGGGATGGGAGAACTGCCTTGGGAAGGCAGCAGTCCCTCACACGTCACAGAGTGGGATGGGGTCTGTGAAGCTGTTGACTCCACCCCACTCTGTGACAAGGTGTCACTGATTGGCACTCGGCCCTGGGCACTTCAGGGCTTAAAACTGAAACGTCCAGGTCCAAGGCAATCAGTGACAATCCCCCTTGTCACGAGAGGGAGGGCCTCGAGGCATGTTTGCCAGGCTGAGGAGGTCACGCCCACAGGGCTGTGAAATCCTCAGCCTGGAAAAGTTCAGCTCAGGCAGCCAGAGCCTGCGCATTTAGTGCATGCCTAGCTCCTGGCTGCCTCACCTGAACAAGAAGAGTGTCTTTTAGGAGGGCCTATGCTGAGCCTGAGAGACACTCTTTTTCTCTGAAAAAGTTGAGGGGGTGTGGGCCCTTCACCCATATGGATGGGCCGCGGCTGTGTAATTAGCATTCCAACGAGGCATGAAGTGTTGCCCTACTTGCAGACAATGCAGCTATTTCTAAAGTCAGGAAGACTTCTGTAGTGTAAACACTGACCACTTCGCTATGATAAATCATATGGGAGGAGCAGAAACTGATGGTATCACAAAAGACTTCAGCCATACTCTACCTTTTTACATGAAAATGTCAAAGTCTGAACGCTTGAACTGTCTGACGAGTCCCCTTATAGATTGTTTGAAGGAAGGACGAATCCTCCCAGTAGCCACTGTGCCACTCCACAAATCTCTTTACGAGGAATTCAGGAATCTCCGGAGCATCTAGTTCAAGCCTTTCCAGTGCATCCCCAGAAGCTGCCGAAAAATACCAGGCCCCGTCCCTTATGAAGGGGGAAAGGACATGAAGACCTCAAACCTGTTTGTTTGAATGTCTGGGAAATACAAAGCCTCATTCTTTCTCTTGCCTGTGTCCATGGAACTCCTGAATGGGGGTAGGGAACGGATATTGGCCCTTTTAGACAGTGGCAACAGTGGAGTGTATTTGGATGAAAGTTGGACTAAAGAGCAAAACATTCTCCGCATCACTAAGGAGATACCTGAACAGGTACACTTTGTTGATGGCACACCCCTGGTTTCTAGACTCGTCAAAGAAATGACAATAACCCTGACACTGACTTTTGGAAATCATCACGAAACCGTTTCTTTTGATCTCATATACTCTCCTAACCACATAGTTATTCTAGGAATTCCCTAGCAGCCATGACACAATCCATATGTAAACTGGGAAGCCCAGACTATTTCTTTATCCTCCCAATTCTGTCATAAATGTTTTTGTTCCATGGAGGAGTATTGGACCCCAAAAAAGCTACTCAAACCTCATAGAACTTATTCAAGTATGATAAATTCCCTACAGGGAGTGCCCACCCAACATGGGGAGTCTGCAGGTCTTTTTGAGAAGCCAATGGAACTGAATTTGTCACCTCATCAGTCATTTGATTGCGCCATTACCATTCAACCTGGAGCCACCGTTCCGTTTGCAAGAATTTACTCCATCTCCGAATCTGAGAAGGAAACTCTAAGGTTATATCTAAAAGAGAACTTGCGGAATGCAGTACTCATCCCCTGCTACTGCGTCCATATTCTTTGTTTGTAAAACATTGAATGTATTAAGACCTTGTATCGACTATAGGGGATTAAGCAAGATCAAAGTGAAGGATTAGTACCCATTGCCTATAATCAGAGATATTTTGGAAGCCATCAGAGGTTCTGAGGTCTTCACCAAATTAGACTTACGCGAAACATACCACATGTTGCTCGTTAAAGGGGGAGACAAGTGCGAAACAGCCTTTAGAAATCCACTTGGGCATTTTGAATACTGTGTCATGCCTTTCGTTTTAGCAATGCTCCAGCAGTCTTCCAACGTTTCATGGGCCATACATTTGCTGGCATGCTTAATCAATACGTTGTGATCTATCTTGATGACATCCTAGTGTTCTCCAGAGATCCACTCCTACATCATGTTTTTTAAGCTGGATAAGTGTGAATTTGATCAACCCAAAATAGAGTACATAGGCTACCAGATCAACAGTACTGGAGTCTTGATGGATCAGCTCAAGGTTTCTGCCATTCTGGATTGACCAACCTCGTCTAATGTGAAAGAAACTTAGTGTTTCCTTGGGTTTGCTAACTTCTACAGACAGTTTATTGAAAACTTTGCTCATTTAACCAGCGGCATTACCAGAATCTTAAAGAAAGACATGCTTCATCACAGTTTCCACTGGGATGATCAAGCTGAGAAGGCTTTCTAGGCTTAAAGAAGGCCTTTACTCAAGCACCAGTCTTGTGTCATACTTATCCCACTAAAGTTCATTGTGGAAACAGATGTCTCAGACTGTGCTATTGGAGCTGTGCTTCTGCAAAGTCAGGAAGATGCTGTACTTCCACACCCTAGCTTTTATTTGTCCCATATCTTGTCTGATTTGGAAACAAATTATTCTGTCCTAGGAAGAGTACTCTTGGCCATGTAAAAAGCCTGAACTTAGTGTAGTCATTTCTTAATGGGATCCCAAGAGCCGTTTGAAATCCGAAAGGTTCATCACAATTTCCAGTGCCTCAGAAATATAGAGTTTAGAAGTAGCCGTCAGGCCAGTTGGGCTTACTTTTTTAACCAGTATGAATTCTGTATTACCTTCATTCCCGGCACCAAGAATACTGTAGCGGATGCTCTATCACAAAGATATCATGAAATTACATCACTCTTTGATCAGAACCTCCTTACTCCACAACAAATAGTGGGAGTAGCTCAATCCTTTCTTGAGAAGATTCAAGCTGATTATTTCAAAGTTTCTAAAAAAAATGGAACTCCTTATGAGGACTAACTGTTAAAAAGAACAATATATTGTTCAAAGGAAAAACTCTATTCATTCCAGCCAAGACACTCCACCGTAAGATTTTCAAGATGTGTCACGACTCTCCAGTTGCTGTTCACAGTGGTGTCCAATCCACTCTGATCCTGCTTGACCTCTCCGCAGCCTTCGACACTGTCCCCCACCGCACTCTCATCGATCGCCTTCACCAGATTGGTATCACAGACGGCACACTCAGATGGATGGCATCCTTTCTCACGGGACGCACCCAGAGAGTCTGCCTTCCTCTCTTCACATCGCAATCCAAGCACACCATCTGGGGCATCCCCCATGGCTCATCCCTCAGCCCTACCGTCTTCAACGTCTCCTGACACCACTCGTAGACATTGTCAGATCGCACAACATCGATATCATCTCCTACGCCGACGACACCAAGCTAGTCCTCTCGCTTTCAGCTGACCCAAACTCGACAAAGACCAACTTTCACAACTGCATTAAAAATGTCTCAGCCTGGAGGAAGGACAACTGCTTGAAACTCAACACGGATAAGACTGAAGTTCTGATCTTCGGCAAACACAACGCCCTCTGGAACGACTCCTGGTGGCAGTCGGAACTCTGACCCACCCCACGCTAAAAGACCACACCCTTAACCTCGGCATCATCTTCAACAGCTAACTCTCCATTAAACATCAGGTCAATGCCGTCTCCTCAGCCTGCTTCCACATGCTCCGCAAAATCTTTAAGTGGCTCCCCACCAGCACCGGGAAGACGGTAACGCAGGTCCTCATCACCAGCCGACTGGACTACAGCAATACACTGTATGCAGGCACCACCACCAAACTCATGCAAAGACTCCAGCTGATCCAGAACGCAGCCACCAGACTGATCCTCAACATGCCCAAGAGAACCCATATCACCCAACAGCTGTAAGACCTCCACTGGCTCCTGGTCCAGAAGAGATGCCATTTCAAACTCCTGACCCATGCCTACAAAGCCCTCCACGACCAAGACCCCGCCTACATGAACCACCGCCTGCACTTCCACTGACCCCCAAGGAACCTCTGCTCCGCACACCTCACCCTTGCACAGATCCCTCACATTCGCCGTTGCCATGCCGGAGGATGCTTCTTCTCCCATCTCGCCGTCAAAGCCTGAAACACCCTCCACACCGCACCCTCACTTACCGACTTCAGGAAGGGGCTCAAGACCTGGCTCTTCAACTGAGACTTGCAACAAGCACCTGGATACCCTCCCGGTTGACAAGCCGTGCTTTACAAGTACGACTTGAACCATTGACTCTGGAACTCATGCTTCGTTCCTTTTGGTGGTCATCTATTCAAGAAGATACAGAATTGTATTTAGGTTCTTGTCCTGTCTGTGCTCAAAATAAGACATCCCATACTTGACCTACTGTGCTACTCCACCCTTGCTTTTCCCTCCAGAGCCATGGCATACAATTTCCACCAACTTTATCACTTCTTTACCCCTCTCTGAAGGAAATAGTGTCATACTGGTTACTGTCGACTCTTTTTCCAAAATGGTTCATTTCACTGCTCTAAAGAAATTACCTTCTGCTAAAGAAATGGGACAGATATTTTTACAAGAAGTCTTTCAGTTACATGGGCTGCCTCATGTTATAACATTTGATCGGGGTCCCCAATTTGTTTCTCATTTTTGAAAACTTTTTGCAAATCCCTTCAAATTGAAGTGGCACCATTCTCTAGTTCACCCTCAGACCTATGGCCAGACAGAACGTGTAAATCAGGCTTCTCCAACGAGTAGCTCGTGAGCTACTGATAGCTCTCCAGCTACCTGTGAGTAGCTGTCCTGTGTGCAGTCCAACCTAGTAATCTAGAAGTTTTTGCTTGGTGAATTAATATATGTATACCCAATTTGAGAAGTTAGTATTCAAGATGAAAATGTGTGTTTTTTCAAAACCCCTAATTTCCATACTATATTCAAAACTGGCATTTGAATGATATATTACGCAGCATTGGGAGATTTATGACTATTAATATTACCTTGATATTATTACCTTGGTGCCAAGGGCATTGCAGATGTGTCCGTAATGTATCACCTTTTTAGAGGCATTCAAAATTTTAAAAGCATTTTTTTACATTACTGCTGGTAATCCTACACTTTGGTTAATGCCCCTGTTTTGGTCCGCCGCTTTTTTCTTTGCTTTCCGAATAAATCTAGAGCTTCGGGAGGGGGCATACTGTTGTACAACTGGTGTCCAGCCCAACGCGGCTTCCTGAGGCTGCCTCAGGCAGGCAGTATGCGCAGCGGTGTAAGTGCGAGAGAGCAAGTGGTCCGCCACTTTCCTATTCAGACTTAACTGTAAGCGCCAGGCCCGCCGGTGTAATGTCCCATGCCATCATTCTTCTCCTTGTAGGGAACAGGCCATCAGCATCTCATCATTCCTCGGTATTTCTGGGTCCCTGAATCAATTTTTCCCAAACCAAAATGACCACCTTGCTTGCATTAGTTACCTGAATCTCCCAATCCAACAGCCGGTGTCCGTGCAGGTAACAGCGGTGGGGCGGTGGGGCCGGATAAGGGGGTATTTCGAGGGACGATGCCAAGGGAAAATTAAATAAATAATTAATTTTCCCTCTGTATCGTCCCTCGAAACCCCCCCCTTACACGGCCCCACCGCTGTTACCTGCACGGACCGCTGCTGCAATCCAAGATGGCGGCACCTGCTCTCATGATGCAATTTCCTGTTTGCAGGTATATAAGGGAGCTTGTCCTTTCTTCCTAGCATTCCAACACTTCCTAGTGTGTTAGGTGTGTTTCCTCACTCTCAATTCCTTTCCAAGAGTTTTCTCAGCTTCTGGTGTACTTGTTTTTCCTTTGGTGCTTTCAGTCCATCTTCCTGGTCTCCCTGCCTCCCGTACCATGCTGTCTTGTCCTAGCCTTTCTGCTACCAGAGTCTTGCTGTGATCAGGAGGTTTTTTGCCCTCTGGCTTTTTCCTGCATTTGGGGCTCCTTCCTGGAGGCACTATCCGCTAGGCGCTACCTTCTGTCAGTGGCATCATGGTTACTAGAAGGGCGACAAGGTCGCCTTATCTCTGGCAGACATGGACAATCGAAACCGGGGTCCTCTAGTCTAACTGTCGTTGAACTGTTCCAGACCGGTGTCAGTATTCTGACAATACCAGATTTTTTTACACATTCTTATTCTGTAGCAACTCCAGTCACACTTCAGCATTTCCAGAATGGTTCTTAGGAGATCCAAATAAATTTGCATTGTTACTTAGTCAGTGCCAGTTTCATTTTTTTGTGCAACCCCTTACCTTTCATGATGATCAAACTAAGGCAGTGTTTGCTTGGTCATTTGCAAGTGGGAATGTAGCAAACTAGAGTATTGCTTTGGTAGAGGCAAATTATCCTTTGCTTTATTGTTTTTCTGCCTTTGGTGATCAGATGTGGAATCCGTTTGACAGAAAATCAAACACTCATCTTTTAGGTTGAAGCCTACCAGACAGCACTGCTGTCTGACTGCAAAGACATATTGAGGACATGCTGAAAGCTTACCTCGGAATGCATTCCGCCCAGTGCTTACCATTGGCTTTGTGTTTTGTAACTCACATTTTCTTGCTTTTAATCACTGGCTTTATTTGTTTGCAGCCACCCAGCATGTCTTTGTCCCTCCCATGGAGCATATCCTGTTTACCAACCCTCTGATTGGCTCCTTGTATTCTTCCACAAGTGCTCACTTTCCGGGAATTCTTTTTTTTTAATGAGGCACTTCATAAGAGTACATGTGTTTTGTACTGCCTTCCTTGCATGCTAGTTCAGAAAGCAGTAAACATGCTGTATTTCTTTGAAAAGATTTCCTGCCTCCTATCTTTCTGCATGACTGATTCTACTTATCTCTGGCGCTAACAGTATATGAATCACGCATGCCTTTGAAGACCAATATTCTGTCTACTAGCCTGTTTATTTTGGTCAGTGCCTTACCAGTAACATAACTTAAATGATCTTATTCTGCAATGTCATGCCCACGTAGCAGGAGCTCAAAGTAGGGGAGTGGGGTATGCAGAAGCACCCCCTAAAATAACGGTGCTGGAGTTCAAAGTTGAATGAGCAATAAAGAGACCTTTATAAGTAGTTTTTATTTTGCCTCATTTGCAGTGCTTCCAAAGACAGAGATGAAATATCAGCCTCTACTTTCTCACAAATTACTGTTTATTCTTTTTAAAGGGAGCTTGATGTTTACTGTTCTTTCTCTAGCTGCAAAGTAAGAGGATTTATGCATTAATCATGTTGGGTACTGAGTGTGAAATGAAAGGCTGTAGGATGTCATTTTTTTCTAGTGCACAACATAATTTAAGCATCCATTAGGAAAGCACAAATAAAGCGCATTTATTTGTAACTCTGAAGTCTGGTGGAAAAAGAGATTTTAATACGATCAAAACAAATCAGTACACGTGATGATGCCGATTTCCACACATTATCATTTGTGTGCTGTATAGTTTTAGCAGTAAAATTGTATATCTATGCAAACTTGGTGGCCATTTGAATGAAAATTATGTTGTCTGTACAACATACAGAACAGTGCACTACCACACAATGCTTTAGTAATATATTTACAACAGTGCACTACAAAATGTGCCATTAGCTACTTACTACAGCCTTACTACTCTCCTGATGAATTCATTCGCTAGACTTTTTTTATGTTACGCTTGGATTTTTCACTATCCCTTTGACTTCAGAGACGTAACATTAATGTCAGCACCCGCACTCTGAAAATTGTTTAAGCACCACTGGTGCACATGCCAATTGCGAAATGTCATTCACTCATAAGCCCTCATTGGTACACTTCTTTTCAACTATATGTTTATACGCAGTTATAGAAGGAAGCAGTGGCCTGTAATTTAAATAGCATTTGCTTAAATATCTGGCATGCACTCTTCCGCATTTACTTCAGTATCGAGTGTCAACACACAGGTGTAAAAAATATGAGTCTTTATCAATGAAGCATGTGTACACATTACTGGATTATTTGCATTTCACATCTCAGCAAAAGATTATAACCGATTTTAATAGGATCCGCTGAAAACAGTACAGGGACACATTCAGAGGACTTTTCACAAGAACATAAAACTACACAGTGATATAATCAAAAACAATAAAGGGAGTGTGTGCATGAATAAAGGAATAAGGAGACAGTGAAGCCTAATATTCTATTTTATTCCAATTCAATAACCAAGTTATTTGTTTTGCACACATGATTTGCTAAGGGTAGCACTAGCAAGCAGAGAAGGCTGTGGTAGAAAGACAGTGACTCGGATACAGCATAGCACATTATTGTCAAAACTGTGTCTCTTCTAGAAACTAGGGACATAATTTGAGAGCAGTATGGACTGAAACGCTTAAAATAACTCCACGACTCACAGTCCACACATGTACATCCTTCACTTCACCTAACTTACATCGAGCTGTCCCCTGGCCCCCACCCTGATGGCATCAATGCAGCCTTTGGCCCCACCACAGACCATATATTTTGGCCCAAGGGAAAATGTCTGCAAGTACCAATGATGTTCAACATCACTGCAAACCATTGGCAAAGCCAATAGGTCCCAAAAGCGAGACCTGTAGGCTTTGCCATTGCTTGTTTAGATAAGTGTTTGCTCAACCTAAAACAAGGCGCTCAAGATATACTAAGTTATATTACCAGATTCAATTGCTTGATGGTTGGGACCACTTGGCCAGAGGCAAAAAGGACTCTAATTTGGACTGCAAATTGAGTTAAAAGAAGTCTCACCAGCAGGTGGTTAATGCTCCTGCTAAGGGCAATGAGCTCATTGAATTAGTGATTGCATTGGTTAATCGCTTATCTGAACGTCATTCAGAAAATACCAAAATCCTAGTGGTCTAGCCTAAGGTTTAACAGAACAGAATTATTGAGGCTTCTGACCCTATGCACCGAGGCAGTATCAGAGGGCCCATATCTTAAAAAATAAGAGAGAGAAAGAGGGCGTGTACAGGGTTTGTGCTTGTATTTTAGAAAATGAGGTTATTTTGTCAAAGATTGCAGAAGTAAACCAAGGACCTTTAAGCATTATTAACATTGCCTATTGAAAGGCAGCACCTGACATAGAACAAGATTTCTCGATAATGAAAGGAGCAGCTTTGTTGAGACAGCTGTGGCTCACATGATAATTCCCATGAAGATGATGCTTCCAGAAGGTGAGAATAATGTAATTCTAGTGCATTTAGATTCTGGAGCTTCTGGGAATTACATGGATGTTATGTTTGCTCTATCTGTGCAGATTTCAGTAATCAAAAAAAGGACACCTGAGGATGTTAAGGCAGTGGATGGTTCTAATTTATCCTCAGGTCTAGTGAGGTTTCATATCCACATGCTTTCTTTGGTTTGTTCTGGAAATCATCATGAAAAGATTTTTCTTTATTTGATTGATGCTCCTCGGTTTAGGGTAATCTTGGGAATACCCTGGTTGATTTTACATAATCCATATACGGATTAGGTCGCAAAGGCAATTCAAATTAGATTATTATCAGACTAGCTGAACGATTTCATGCCAATCCAGAGAGAGTCTTTCTTTGTAGGGGCTCGCAGGAATGGGTAACCAGCTACTTGCTTTTCTATCATTCTACTCACTCGTTTTGTGATGTTTTTGATAAAAAAGGCAATCATGTTACCGGTACACATAAATTCTGATTGCAATATTAATTTTGAACCGGGTGCACAAATAACTCGTGATCAGGTGCATACTGAATCAGAAACTGAATGTCTTACCTAGATGAAAACTTGATTAATGGGTTCATTAGGTCTTCGCAGTCTCCTGCTTCCCAACAAAGCAGGAGACGTTTCCCAAAAAAGGGGGCAAGCTGAAAATGTCTATAGATTACAGAGCCCTCAATTGAATCACAGTGAAGAAATTGTACCCTTTGCCATGAACATATGCTCTGTTACATCAGATTTCAAATGCCAAGGAGTTCATAAAATTAGATCTCAAGGAGGCTTCCCATCTAGTCCGAGCCTGAGCAGGAGATGAATGGTAAATGGATGAAGTTTGGATTGTTTGAATACCAGGTCATGCCTTTCGGACTCTGATATGCTCCTACAGTTTTTCAGTATTTTAGTAAGGAGGTATTCAGAGACCTTTTGATTATGTTCTGTATTGTGTGTTTAGATAAAATTTAGATCTATTTTCACTCCTTAGAAACTCACATTATACATGTTAAATTAGTGTTACAGGGATTAAAAGATTGCTATCTTTTCATTAAGATGAATGACTGTATTTTTTTACATTGCTACACTCGAATTTTTGGTGTACATAATTACACCTGAGGGCATTTGAATGGGTGCAAAGAACGTGTCAGCAATTATTTGTGACCTAACCAACTTCAGTCAAGGTAATTCAAAGTTTTTTGAGGTTTGACAATTTTTATAGGAGGTTCATTCATAGTTTATCTGAAATCATAATACCCATCACCAAGATGATAAGAAAGGAAGTAGTTTTTGTCATAATACCCATCACTAAGATGATAAGAAAAGAAGTAGTTTTTTTAAGGGCAACATCCTAATGTAAAAAGTAATTGTTGAGAAGCATGCTTCCTATCGTGCTATTGGAGGTGGTTTATATCAGAGAAATCCAAACATTCTTCAGATTCGCCCAGTAGCTTGCTTTCCTAAGACATTTTCACTTGCTGAATTAAACTTTACAATTGCTGACATGGAACGTTTGGCCATCAAGACATCTTTTGAAGAGTGGAGACATTATGTGTTGGGGCAAAGCATACTAAAGTAGTGTACATTGATCATAGACATTTGCAATTCCTTGAAAACAGCCAAATGAACCTTGTTCTTTTCTATGATTTTGTAATAAACTATAGGCCTGGTCGTGGAAATGATGTGATTGGTGCTTTATCACAACAAGATCAATTAGAGACTGAAAATCAGTTGACATAGGATCCATCATTAATTCTGCACTCAGATGAGTCAATGTATTGATAAAGGCTTTGGCACTTGGTTAAAAGAGCAAGAAAATACATCTGAAAAAGATGTATTGTTGTATCAAGGAAAAGCTATAAATCTACCATCAGTTCAGTTTAGAAAACATGTTATAAATTGGCTTCATGGTTCAAAAGTGTCAGGGTATCCTGGAATTGCTAAAAACCTTGTCAGCAGTGAAAAGGTTCTTTGGTGGTCGGGTCTGTCTTCCAACATTAAGAGTTATGTACAAAAATGTTTAATTTTTGGCCAAATTAAGAGTTCACATAATAAACTGTTAGATTTATTGAGGCTTTAGCCTGTTCCACCCAGACAGTGGTATACAGTGTCAATATGTTTTATTTTGGAAATACCCAAAAGTCAAGGTTCTATGCTAATTCTAGTGGTGGTGGACAATTTGATTAAGATGGATGATTTCATATCCTTGCCTGGATTGCCAACATTCAAAGAGTCAACACAGATTACTTCACAACACATTTAATTACATGGTGTTCCACAGATTCTAATTACAGACAGTGAGTCTAACTGTTTTAAATGTTCTGGTCTGCCTTGGGTAAAGAGCTACATTTGGAAGTTCACCTATCTACTAGTTACCATCCTCAAACAGATGGACAGTCTAAGAGGTTGAATCAGTCTGTTGAATAGTACTTGAACTAACAAGCCTTGTCACAAGGAGGAGGATTGGTTGGCAGAGTTAACATACAAAAACATTGAATACTCATCTATTAGAATGCCATTTATTTTTTCTGTATGGTCATCAACCCAACACATTTCCTGTGGATCAGTCCCTGTCCACAGCAATTCGTTCTATGCAAGAACACTCACCTGAGTTAATCGATACTCAGAAACCAGCGCAGAAGCCTTAGAAAAAGTCAAATATACATTCCATGATGGTTGCAAAAAAAATCCAGCACCCCAATATGTTGTGTGTAGTAAAGTAGAGTTACTCACAAAAAACAGCATCTGAAAACATTTTCTAAATTAGAATCTAAGTTTGTGAGCCCATTTGTGAAAGAACAGATAGTGAATCCAGTTAGTGCACTGTTGAAATTGTCTAAGTCTAAAAAGAGTCACCTAGTCTTTCATGCATCCCTGTTAAAACCATTTTTTTCAAAAACATGTCTGGCTTTACATCCTCTGCCAGCTCAGGTGAATACAGAAGGTAAGTATGAGGTATATAGAATTTTAGATGCAAGAATTGTAAGAAAATAATTGCAATATTTTGAGAGTTGATAGAGGCTTGGCCTTGAATGATCAGGGAAACCTTCTAATCTTCATGATCCACCTTTGCAGAGAGAATTCTGCGCAAGACATTCTGAAAAACCAGGAGCCCCACTGTAGCAATGGCGATCTTGGGTGGGAAAGAGGCACTGCCGTGAAGCAGGGTTGAAAGTCGAGTGTAGGCGAGCAATACTCCAAACCGGCTTGTATTTTCCCCACAATGAAAGGCTGGCTATCCCTACTGAGTGTCAGCGCTATCCAGATTAAGCCTTCACATGCATAGACAATACCTTCCGTGATAGGGTTCTGACAAGGAATTACATTTCCTAATAGGTCATGTCACATAGTTTGGAGATGCTGCAGCTTACTAAAGACCAGTTTCTTTCTTAGTATTTTACAGAAGGATATTTGGAATGTAGAGAAATATTTCTGGTAGTCGTGTTGTTTGTTAAAATGAACAATCTGAATTATTATAATAATGATATGAACTCTGAAAGACTGTGGCTTTTTGCATTCACTTGAGGATTATCCTGTGATGTAACAGGAAGGACTTTTAAACCAAGACTATATTGCTCAGTAATGCATAAGTGTTACGCATTAGCATATTTACACAAAATGCTAATCTAGGGAAGAGCAGACTATTTAATGTAGTTAAATATCTTGCAATGCTATATAAGTAGAAACTATAAGTCCTCTTCCACAAAGAATTCATTGTGAGGAAGCTGAGGTAGTTATTTTATTGAAAAGAGAGTGTCAGTGAACACATATTTCAGGCACCTATTATCTCTATGTTTTGTTTCAGGAATTACCATTTCTTCATCAAAGTAGAGAGAGTTGATTACACAGAGAATCTGCTAAGGTATATCCATGCACTATTACACTTAAATGTAGGACTTTCATAGCAATTTACTAAAGATATATCTTTACCTTTAGATATCCATTACAGACTGCAGACATCACTGACCAACAGCAGTGATGAGTCGTACTGATGGAGTCCGGTGTCTCTGTTTCTTTATTATGCCATTCCCCTTTTTTCAGGGCCAAAAATGAAAGCAAGTGTACGAAGAATGCAATGAAATATTAGGTAATATATCCACTGTAATGTATCCTTCACTTAGAAAAGAAAAATGCTCCAGTTTGGATTGGGATCCTCAGACAGTATCCTTTGGAGTGACCACCATCTTGGAAAGGGCATGTTATAAGGCTTGACCACGCTCTCAATATAGAAAACATGGGGGCATATTCTCAAGGAGCCATCGCTGAGTTAACGGCACTTTATCGCAGCCAAAGTTGCGATACATTTATCGCCCCATTCACAAGCTGGTGCTAACAGCTGATAACACCAGTTTACCTGCGAAAGCATCCTCAAAAAACATCGCCACAGATGACCCCTGCAACTATCGCTAATGAGATGCAGAGTAGGCGTTCCCGAGCAAAAAGCCGCAACAACACCACACCTCAACATTCTCAACGACCAGCCCGATCAGCGATAAGACCACAAAAAAGGCGATAAGGCGCGTTAGCAGCAGGAATCTAACACCTGCTCTGACCTGGTGTAAAGTCAGACGACAACCTGCACCATCAAAGGGAGCCCAGCCCAGAGCCACACCTGAAGGGCAACAGATGCCATGGAGCCACTGATCATGCAGCTCGGAGCCCCAACAGGGCCACAACACCCTCCGCCACCACCCCCAGGACCCCCCCCCGGGACTCCTCCCCCACCCCCGACCAAAGACAAGCCACATCAACTATACGGAACATGTACCAAATAATCCGCCAGATGTCGCACAATCACATTTGGTGGCATGCATGTGTCATCACAAAAATGAGCATCACACATCCACCTTCGATGTAACAAATGAACATTTATTCAAAGAAACACAGAACAGAAATGAAGACACATGGCGGCTCCCCTCGGGACAATCCGTAGGTCACAGCCTGCAAGACAAAAATCATGATGAGAAGGTGTGTCTTGCGCACATCAAAGGACAGAGAGAGAGCGAAGGAGAGAGAGAGAGAAAGAGAGGGAGCGAGAAAAAGACAGACAGAGAGGGGGAACGAGAGAAAGACGGACAGAGAGAGGGAGCGAGAAAAAGACAGACAGAGAGGGGGAGCAAGATAAAGACGGACAGAGAGGGGGAGTGAGACACAGATAACAGAAGAGATGGACAGGGAGAGAGAGTGCCCACAATGCGCACCCAGGCCACACTGCCCACCTGCTGCCACAGGTGTGTCTCCAACCACGTGCCTGTATTGTATTGTATTGTATTGTAATTGCATTTGTATAGCGCTTACTACCCCTGACGAGGCGTCGAAGCGCTTTTTCGGCGAGTAGCACGCTACTCCGGGACCCATAGAGGATTAGTGTTGAATTAGTATAGTGAAACATGCAAGTAAATTTTAAGTGGTGGATATGTTAGTCAGTTATTTGGATTCGGAAGGATAGCAGAAGGATAGAAGAGGAAAGAAGGTTTGTATTTATATAGCGCTTGTAACCCCTGATGGGGTGTTGAATCGCTTTTTTTGGCGAGTAGCACGCGACTCCGAAAACCCATAAAGGATTAGTGGTGAATTAGTATGGTGAAATATGAAAGTAATTTGAGTGGTGGATATTAGTCAGTTATTTGGAGTGAGAAGGATAGCGGAGGGATAGAAGGGAAAGAAAGGTTTGCATTCATATAGCGCCTGTTACCCCTGATGGGGTGTTGAAGCGCTTTTCTGGCGAGTAGCAGGCTACTCCGGAACCCATAAAGGATTAGTGTTGAAAATTAGTATAGTGAAATATGAAGTAATTTGAGTGGTGGATATGTTAGTCAGTTATTTGGATTGAGAAGGGTTAGGGAGGGGTAAAAAGGAAAAAGGTTTGCATTTATATAGCGCTTGTAACCCTGATGAGGTGTTGAAACGCTTTGTTGGCGAGTAGCACGTTACTCTGGAACCCATAAAGGATTAGTGGTGAATTAGTATAGTGGAATATGGAATTAGAGAAGTGAACATGCTAGTCTGTTATTTTGATTGAAAAGGATAGTGGAGGGATAGAAGAGTGAAGGATTTCTTTTTTAGGTCATAGCAGTAGGAGGAGGCTTTTGGATGAGTAAAAGGGTTTTTGGAGGGGAAGAGTCAGAGGGAAGAGTTTAGAAAGGTTTGTTTTGGGGGATCGGTACAGTAAAGGAGGTGTCAGAAGATGCAAGGAGGGGTAGAGTAGGAGAGAGTCAAGAAAGGGTTATTTTGGGGAGCATAGTAGTGGTATGGCGTTTGGGATAAATGAGAGAGTGGGTGTAGAGGATATAATGATAGATGTATAGGGTGAGATAGGGTAGTGAATTGGAAAGAGTAGTAGAAAGAAGTTTGAGATGAGTAAGAAAGTTGGGCTAGAAGATATATTGAGAGAAGTATAGGCTGAGAAATAGGGTAGTGCATTGGAAATGCTAAATTAGAAGAAAGTGATAAATATATAGATCCATAAGTACATTGAAAGTATATAGAGCCATAAAGGAGGTAAGTATATGCAGATTAAAGATATTGATAGAGGCACAGGATCAGAAATAGGGTAGTGCATTGGATATGCTTTTTCAGGAGAAAAGTAACAGACACACAGATCCAAATACATGGAGGTACATAGATGCCCAATGGAAGCAAGTACATGTAGACCAAAGAAGATTTTTTTTTCTTCTTTTGTTTTTGTTTTTATAACAACATAATTATTGTACATGTTTATACAAAGCAAAGACCAGTTTCGAACAGGCTCAAACAGGCACTCACCCTTGTCCTCTCCACCCTTAGCTGAGACGTCCGGGCTGAGACGCCCTAAGCCTTGGCCGTTTATAGCGCTAGTAGTCAGGTGACCCCTTCAGCCAATGGGAACCCTAGCCCTAACAATATCCAATCACAGCACTAGCCCTAAAATCTAGAACCAATAGGAGACGAGGACCTTACAGCCAATCTTAGCCCTAGTCCAAGCACCCAATCAGTTTCAAAAACCCTTGATCTCTACGTCCAATAGAGGCCCTAGCCCTACCAGTAGTCTCAACCCTAGTCCAAGCAACCAATGGCACAGGAAGCCCTAGTCCCGACTTCCAATAGAAAGCCTAACCCTACTCTTAGTCCCACACCTAGTCCAGCAACCAATCACACCAGAAGCCCTAATCGCTACTTCCAATTAAAGGCCTAACCTAGCCCTAGTCCCAACAACCAATAACACAGGAAGCCCTAGTCCCTACTTCCAATAGAAATACTAACCCTAGCCCTAGTCCCAACCCTACATTGATTGAATCACAGACCCAGAAACCAATCAGAACCCTCAAATACCCAACCAATGAGGACACTAACCCTAATCCAATAGAAACATCAGATACAACCACCAATCAGTGTACACATGTACCAAACAATATCAGACTATATTAGGTCCCAGCTACCTCAGACAAGGTTTGCTGGCCAGGGAGTTGGAAGCTGCTTCTCTATTCAGAAATCTCCTAGGAGACAGACCGGCTCAATCCACACTTTGGACTTCTGCAGGTAAGGCCCCAACAAACTTGTCCTCTAATAACACTATTTGTATAAAACTTTACTCCCTCTCCTGGCCAAAAAACGAAGTGCACAGTCTCTATTAAACACAGTTTAAACAGCTTACAGCACATTACTTCTGTCTCAGGGGGGAGGGGGGCTGGTTTCACTGACTTGTTAACACAAGATGGTCGCTGGGGGTGCACTGCTTAAAATTCAGATCTTAGCACAGAGCAAAGGAGACATTTGGAGGGGAAAACTGAGAGTCACAGGGAATGAGAGGGAAAAACTACAGAGTTTGGACTGCAAATCCCACAATTCAACAGGTTAAATGGAAGCAGTTACAGGCAGGAAAAAACACAAAAACATGGGATAAATTATGCAATCACTGGCAGGTTAAAACTACAATTTTAAACGGTAACAACCACAGGCAAAGACAGTTAAAGAAATTTAAAAAGGAAAAAAATAAGATGATGCAATCACAGGTAGGGAAAATCGTTTTTTAAACTTTTTTAGGAAAGAGACAGCACTAGTCTGCCTCCTTACCACTTCCTGGACTCTGCTCACTGCAATCTGGGGCACAGGTAGGCCCGAAGCAGAGCGTTGTATGTAGTGCAGTTCACCAGGTCACACATCTGAAACAGATCCGTCATTTGAAACAGAGTCCAGAGACATGAATGGCAAAGTACACACACAAGACATCATCGCCTGTCCGCCCCTGCGCACCCAGGCAGATGTACCCCAGCCCCTTCCGCCGCCCAGCGGTGCATGCCCGCCCCTGCGCCCCCAGGCCTCACTGCTCACCTTCCGCCCTTGGCGTGTAGTAATGAGGGCCCACCAAGTGCCGCTGCAAGCCACATGCCCGGGGATCGCGGACATGGCACCCTCCACATCATGCAGCCCCGCTCCGCAGGCCACCAGGTCTCACATATGATTCTGGGTCTTGATTTCGCCATGGCAGAGGACATACCAGTGCACCGGGCATCATCGCAGGCTGCACACCCGCTCAGCCCTTGAGGTGCCACTAACTCTGTGATCCGGGATGAGACGCCATGAGTCGGTAGGCCCGTGCTGCCCGCTGGCTCTGGCCTACACTGCGGTCCAGCAGGGCACACAAATCCTGAGCAGTCCGGACGGCCGGGACGGGGCATCATCGCAGGCTGCACACCTAGGGTGTACCCAAAGTCACCGTCCCGTGGCGGTGTGCCTGTGCCGGCCGCAATGTATCTGGTGCCACCGAGTCTGTGTCCCAAAGTCATGGTCCCTGTATGATTGGGTATCGTGTTGCGGACGCCATCATGTCACCTCCGGTCCTGGGGAATGTGATGTTGCAGGGCCCGAGGCCCTCATGCCTACATTAACACCACACGGTCGCACCCAGATAGAGAGTGGAAATGGCGTCGAGCACGTGCGCCCGTCCCTTTTCATTGGCAGGGTCACATGTCCCATGACGCGTGTGCTGGATGGGTGTGGTGTGGGTGTAAACTAGCTGTGAGGGAGTGGCTGTGGCATGCTGACAACTAGACCTGTGAGCAGCAGATCACCACAGGAAAGACAGGGGACATGTAGCGTTGCCGTCCCCCCCTGTGAGCGTAAGCGAGTGGGCTGGCCTGGCGTATGCCAGTCCAGCGTAAGGGTCTGTATATGACCCCGGGGCCCTGGGCGTGGTTTCGTACTGGGCTGGACAAGGAAGTAACTCATGCGTGTGCCCCTGCTGTTGTGTCAGCGCCACCCGGACCGCATTGGGCAATGTGTCACCCTGTGACCCCTGTTCTACGGCATGAGCCACATGGACGTAAGAGGAGTCCAGTGAGCCCACATTCATCCATACTTCCACACTTAAAAGACCATAGACATGACACATCTGTGTGTATATGAATGTTTAATGCACATTCAGTGGAGTGTTGCATCTGGAGAAGTACAGGGCCATGCAAACCCCACATGACGATGTTGTCCCGTGGAGGTCCAGCCAGGGTCCTCCAGGGAATGACAAGTCCAAAGGAAGAGGACAAGTACAGTCTGCAGTCTGATTGCTGTGTCAATGGCGATCAAACATCATATGGCAGTCCATGTCGAGGTCCAAGGTGAGTGTCGCAGAGTGCATCAGGGGGACAGTGGAAGGTGATGATGCAGAGGGCAGTACCAAGCTGAAGCCGGACCTATGGATGAGATGCATGCTGCTGCGTCCTCCTTACCACGAGGGCAGTATCATCCGCATCTTCGTTCTCTGCTGTTTCATGTGCCTCACGTGTGGGTGGTGGTGTTCTGTCTCCAGCACTGTGTGGCAGTGACACATCTGTGGCTGGAGGTGGAAGGTCTTCCGCACTGTGTGGCACTGACACTTCAGGGGGCGGAGATGTGGATGGAGTGGTGGCAGCAGCATGCATCCGCACCAGGCCTTGTGGCAGCAATGCCATGAGGAGGGTCCTGAGGTCATTGAGGAACCCAGCTACCTCTCGCTGGTGTGCAGCCGTGGCAGCCGCTCGTTCCGCATTCGCCCGCTCCATGGTCTCCATTAACCTCCGCCTTTTTCCCCAACTCCCGTGTGACATCGTTAGAGCCACTCGGACTGGACAGTTGTACTAGTCTCTGAGTCAGGGCTCCAGCGATGTCAGCCATGGTCCGTTGGAGAGCATGGAGCGGACTGTGGGTGTCCGTTAGGGACCGTGAGTGGTCCCTGATGGGACTTAGACACCCACGTATGGCATCTAGTTTGTCTGCCATGCGGTCGAAGCCCACCCGCACCCGTTCACCCAGATTCTCCTGGCACCCCAAAACACGGCATTGGAAGGCCATGTGTTCTCCGTGGGGGTCCTGGGAGGCAGCAGTGGTGGTGGGTGCTGCCTGCTGTGTGGTCTGTGCAGGGGGTGGGGTCTCCTCGTAGCAGCTGGGCTGCCCTGCTCCTGGAAGTGGGCTGCGGAGGGTCTCCATGAGCAGTTGGAGGGCATCAGAGTCGAAGCTGTGGTCGTCCTCTTCGTCTCCAGAGAAGAGAGGGTCGGACTGCTCTGCAGGAGGTGTTGATTCTCCCTCTGCAATGTGAAGGGGAGATGCAGTTTAACAATGTGTCCACATGTATGTTGTCGCATTGTACATGTTTACATACAGACAGCATGACTGGGTACATTGTGGCTGTTTGGGAGGAGCTGCCTATTTGATGGGGGACAGTGGACATTTCGACAACATCACGGATGTGTGTTTGTACTTGTACATTATCAACGCACATATCCCTGCAATGCCAATTGTGATTGGCCAGTGTCTGCACCCAAGCGGCACCAGTAGTGTCCTGTGTTCTGTTGTAGGTGTTTTGCGGATTGTGTCACATCGTTGTCAATGTAGATGTGCTCTGTATGTGATGTGTGTGCTGCATTTTTGGGGAGTCGCCCCTGCAGCTCAGATTTTGCTGCCCCTTATCACTTTCATGAGGTGTGCCTCTGACTTCTGTGCTTGTAGAGTGTTGACATGTTGCATACTGGGGTACGTTGGTCTCTTGGTGGGAGTTGGTGGTCTGGGGCATGGTGTGTCTGCAGATGTGCTCAAATTAATTGTGCATGTGTGCCATTGTGCCCATCTCCCCCGTCCCCCAGGCCCTGGTGGTTACTCACCCTGTTGCTGTTGTGTCGGGTCCTGTTGAGCAGTGTCCGGGCCCCCAACTCCTGCCACCGTCTCCCCACTGATGACTGTGGACACCATTTCCTCCATGTCGTCCAGCTCCTCCTGTGGCGCTGGGCTCCCACCTCCAGTCTGCATTGCTGCCTTCAGGTTGTTGGTGAGTTTCTGCTTGGTTTTGCGCTTGACATCATTCCAGCGCCTCTTGACCTCGCCCATTGTCCTCGTCAGCACTCCGACTGCATTCACCTTGTCCACGATGGACTGCCATAATGTATTTTTTCTTGCCAATGACACAGTGGAGGTGACGAACAGTTGTTGATGGTGTTCTGTCACCTCCGTTATCAGGATCCTGTTTTCCTGCGGACTGAACTTCGTCTTCCTCTTCTTCTTGTCCTTGCCCTTCCCTGACCCGAAGTCCCAGGATGGTCCTCCGGGGGGCTTGTGGGGTTCTGGCTCTCCTCCGTACTTGCTCCGGCAACGTCCATTGTGCTTCGCTGTTGTTTGGCATTTGTTTGTCTGGTTTTTTTCTGCTTTTTATGGTGATTGTTCCCGCCTGACGCATGTGGATTGCAGGCCTGTAGCTGGGTTTCGCTGATTTTCGTATCGCGATTGGCCTCATCGCAGCTTTTTTTGCGTTAGTGTTTCGCATTTTTGCGGCGTGGCGTTGATTCTAACGCGGTCAGTTGGCGCGTTATCTGGGGAGTATCGCATGGGGCCGCTGTGTTGTGAATACTTGGTTAACAAGGCGTTAATTTCCTGCGATGGACTGCGATATGCAAAGTTGCGTTAAGCTAAATTTACGGTGGTTATCACACGTTCTTGGGAATATGCCCCATGGTGTTTGCTTGTGAAGGCTAAGTTTGACATCATTCAACCTGCGCTGCATTATGTGATCCCATTGCCTCCATTGACATCCAGTACTCGAAACAGTTCGCTGAGCTGAACACCACCCGAGGCATTTGTGAGCACGGAAACACTAGGGCGATTCTGGCAGCGTAGGTGCTCAGCCATGCGTTGACCACGGCATCTCAGAACGTGCCTCCTGACAGCAAAATGAATACTTTTTACCACTTCAGCCCACCAAGGGTTTAGTAAGCCCTCAACTTCATCTCGGCACAAAAGTAACAGAAGATTCCAAACAGGGACACAACCAACAGAAACCTTTTCCGCCAGAGAGATCCCAGACATTTGTCTCTGCCCACGTTAGAGAGGAAGCTGTTGCCAGATCAGCAAGACTGGGTCTGGGAGGGAACTCAAAGCTCCTGAAAGGGGAGCCTGATGTCTGCCATTTCAAAAGAGGGACGCTGGAAAAGTATGCAGTAAGGTGAAAAGGGAGGTGCTGAAGAAACAGGTTGAGCTTAGGTGAGAAATCTTCCAGGTCAGGCAGAGGGAATTCTTCATTTACTGGTTAGTTTACAAGACGAGAATGTCACCTCGCCATCAGCTCACCAGAACATTACAGAATCTGAAAAAAAGCAGAAGAAGGAAGAATTGTGCGTGACCTGCTGGGGAATGAAGCCTGAGGGACTCCACTTTAATCTATAGACAGGAACTGCTCTACTTTGGCTGGCTGGCCTCCTTTTCACTGCCTCGGAGGTGCAAAATCATAAACAAGGGCCCCTTACCGTGTGGAAGAGCCTCATACCCAACTGAGACTGGACTGCATTGGACCTTGCAGGAGCCCTGGCTGTAGAAAGACATATATACTAGAAGTCTACACTGAGTGCGTAGAAGAGGTCAAAGGGAACAGTAGTGACTTTTCTAGCACATTCTCACGAAATTGGTACGCTTGGCTATTATAGGAAATAAGGGCCGAGAGGATTGACTCATCCTTGGAGCTGTAACTTGAGTCCCCCAGATGGGCATCAGGAAGATTGAAAGCATTGGATTGTATTAGTGTGGAAGACTACTGACCTGACCTTCCAGCCTCTGTGAGGCAGAACAGTTTGCTGGTAATGTTTTCTCGTTTTTGTTTTCAGTACAAGAATGGCCTCTGGTGGTCGTTTGTGTGTAATGTGCAAAGACTTTTACACCCCAGTTGTTCCAATAGGCATTTTTATATATTTCTGCTTAAAACATTTAAAGAATCTATCTCTGATTCCTCTAACACACATTAATCATGTTTGTAACATTTTGTCTATTACATTTTTGGTAATTTTTCTAAATTGGTTTGGGAATTCTGTTGTGTTCCTAACTATAGTGCTGTTTGGTACAGCTTAAGGTTTTATGCCAAGAATGAAGGCTCATATTATGCTTCTCTTACCTTGCTTTAATTCAAATAGCAGCAGTCAAGATAACTAGAAAAACTACAAATCCCACAAGGCTTAGAGATAAGATACGGTAATGCTTAATTTGCGTGATTAATTAAAATCATTGCAACAATTTACTTTAATAAAACATAGACAAATAAGCAGAAAATCGGATTATCCGATTCTACAAACGCTTTGATTCCCATATAAATTCAAAGAAAGGTTGGTTAAAATTGTCAGAATAACATCACTGGTGTATTATGGTTCCAAGTCCATGGCTGGAGAGAGATCAGATGCCAGTTCTGTGTGCAAAAATCGCAGATCTGGATAGGAATAAAGTGCAAGTTCTGTGTGCAAGGATCGCAGATGGAAAGATTTCCAGTGCAATTAAAAAACAGAGGTTGTAGTAGCTATTTGGTTTGTTTCTTGATCGGGTCTGATTCCCTGGCTGAAGAAAGGTAAAATACAAGTTCTGTGTGCCGAGATCGGAAATCTGAATAGATATAAAGTGTAAGGTCTGTGTGCAAGGATCGCAAATAGAACAATTTCCGGTGCAGTTCAAACCCAGAGATCATCTGTTGCAGTGTTATTAGAGACCTCATCCGCCCAAGGTCGCTTTTGAGGTCATTCAAATCAGAGAATCCAAAGGTGGCATGATTCAAGTGTGGGTGCCGCATTGACAGGCTTCCAGGGGCCATCCAGTGCAGCTAAAAACCGACAGTTGCTGTTGAAGCTCATCTGTTGCGTTTTTAATGACTGCCGCCTCCGTCCGGAATCGCCGGAAATATTTGATCGTGTTGTTATGTAACCATTTGTTGACTAGTTTGTCTTTTAATTCTTGTGTCCACAGCGGTTAGGAATTTTACCAAACGGCAGCTCAGTTGGACGTCCTCGCCCGAGAAGCTTGCTAGCACTGCTTGTCTGCAGGACCGTATGTTTTTCCAATTAAAGAGTGGTCTGAGTAGGGCCCGGCGCTCCCATAGTAGTTCCCTGCAGATGGTTAGGAGGTGCAGAATATCCTCCTCCCCTTTCCCGCAGAGACGACAGTTTGCTGGCTTCGGTGGGCGTAGCCACAGCGGCAGGTGGTAGGCAGATGGTAATATACCTAGGCGGAATTTTAGGAACTTCTCTTTGGTGGTTTTGGAAAAGCCAGTACGGAGGTATGTTTGAGGTGAGGCTTTGATATATGACTGTATGGTAAACCATCCATGTGCACGCTCTGACAAGATGGCTTTGTCTTGTATGAAGGATTCTTTTTTAACAGTGTTGTTAACTATTTTTCTGAAGCTTGCGTAAGTCCCCGATGTCTCCCAGAGGTGTCGTAGACCTAGTTGGTCGAGGGAGCTTTCCAGTTAGCGTATGGCTGGACATGCCTCCTTAGCTTGCAGTTCTTTCCATAAGTAGGCGTTTAGTGTTTCTGGCTCCCCCTTTCTGATTTTATACCAGCTTTTGATATATGCTCCTTTACGGGCCAGCTCTTGTCTCTGTATCCCAAACTCTAGTTTCAATTGTGCAGGGATGTGTGTCTTGGTAGCCCATAAATCATTCGCAATGCTCTTGCTGTGGTGCCGTCCAGTGTTTCAGCATCTCTCCCTCTCATGGCTTCACTTCCGTAGGTGATAGATGGTATGAGTTTCGCCTGAATCACTCTGGTTAGTGAGGAGAAGCTTGAGCCAGAGATCTTATTTTTTAAGTTTCTTAGTGCCCCGGCTGTCATTATCCCCCTTTTTTTTTATGGCTTCGCGTTGAGCGGCGAAGTTCCCTTTGTTATCAATGATAACTCCCAGGTGTTTGTACTCTTGTACGGCTTCCAGCTTGCGTGTTGCCAGATGCCAGTGGTGGAATGACTTTGTATTGCGAGTGTTCACGCTCATAACTTTAGTTTTTTCTTGATAAATGCTAAGTTTGTTAACATCTGAATATCCGGATGTAATGTCGATCAAGCGCTGTAGGCCAATGGGTGTCCGACTAATGAGCACAAGGTCATCCGCATAGAATAGATTTGATAGATGCAAGCCACCAAGCTTCGGGGTGTGCGAGTTGTTTTCGTTGAGCGTGGCTGATAACTCTGCCATAACTAGATTAAAAAGTATTGGGACTAGAACGCAGCCCTGTTTCAGACCGGAGGTCGAGGGGATCTTCTTTGTTAGGTGATCTCATGCTCCCAGTTTTGCTTGCACCCAGGCAGGTGTTGCTGTGTAGGAGAATTAGCTGTTTTAAAAGTAGTGGTGGGATATCCAGCCTTTTTAGTTTTTGCCACAGTAAGTTTCTGTTTATATGATCGAACGCTGAGCTATAGTCAATAAAGCACAAGTACAGGGGCTGTTTTAGTGCAAGTGCTGCATCTATCATTAATGAGAGGGTTAAGATGTTGGTAGAGGTCCCCATGTTCTTGCCGAAGCCTGTTTGAGTTAGTGGTATTGCTGCAGTTTCTGTAGCCCAAGACGTTAATACTTGTAGTATTAATCCTGCATAATATTTAGCATCGTTATCCGAATAGTGCTACCAACCGGTAGTTTTTTGGATCATTCCTATTGCCTTTTTTATAAATCTGTGAGATGATCGAGCCCCTCCATGACCAAGGTATCATTGATGTTTGCAGGATTGATTCAAAAATCGGTTTTGGTGCATTAGCTCAGTATTCTTGATCATGTTTGAACAATATTGGCGGGATCCCATTTGGGCCTGGAGCTCCCTCTCGCTTACCCTTAGAAATTCTTTTGCAGATTTGGTTGTTCGTGATTGTGAAAAGTTGTTCCGATGTAATGATGGATTCGGTTTGGTGTGATGATGATTCCAATTCGAACGAGAGGATGTTTGTACCTAGGTCTCTATTGAAGTGGGATTGGAGGAAAATTGTCCAAACCTCTTCTGTCACATGTGAATTGATACCTTGGCTCAGCGGATTAGCCAGAGTATTAATCCTTTGTCAAAATCACGAGTTGTTGTTAGTTTTGATATTGTGCAGACGTTTTGCCCAGAGGGTCTCTTCTGCTTCTTTTTTGAGGCGCCAGATTAATTTCCTGCGTGTAGCTTTTAATTGCCTCAATTCGTGCAAGGCTGTGTGGTCTGGACAGCCTTTCTTTAATTTCCGAAGTGCGCGGTTTATGGAAGCTTTAAGCTGTTTTACTTGTGCGTTGTTTCCAATGGTGAGGTTGAGGGGTCTGTTTTGAGGACGAGCTGTTCTCTTGTTTTGGTAGTTTCCCCTTTTTTTTTTTTCACAGTCAATGAATGTATTTATTGTATAGTTAAAACCATTACAAGTGTATCAGTGTGTTCAAAAGTTAATATGGGCAAATGATAACATCAGCATATGCAAAGATTGTCCTCTATAGCTCATAAAAATTGGCAATTTCTTAAATGATAAATAATTCAATCGTATTGCTTTATTAACCTTCCTGCTTTCTCAAATTTGCTTGAAAATGCACCATTTGGCCACTCTTTTTTCAAAATGTTCTCAGGGGTAGAACCCCCCCGAACTCCCCGTAGGTTGTTCGGGCTCGCTCGCTATGCTCGCTCGCCGCAGTGCAGTATGACAATAATTTTACTCCACACCACTTTCAAATGTCACCAGCCGCCACTGGGTTAAATACACTGATGAGAGTGCCTTTCTAATTGTTAAGATTTGCAGAGCGCGTATGATGTGCTGAGTCTCTTCATTTAAATAAAACACATTTAAAAAGTTAAGATTTGCAGAGCGCAAGTTTCATGTGCGCCAAGTGGTTTATGAGCAGAAGACCCATAGGTGGACACTTCCGAGTCACTAATCTGACTGCATGAAGTGTACAAGGTTCAGATGTGGACACCACAGCAGTGTACAGTTTGAGTGGAACTAACAGGTGCTACTGTTACTCATCTTAATGTTATTGGACATACTGACTACCTAAGGAAGGAGGGCTGACCATGCCTTGCTGGAATTTTAGCTTGTGACTTACAGGTCGCAGCAGATGTAGGAGGCGAGAGTTTAGCACGGTGAGCCATGAAGCGCTTAGCACTGCTCCTACTGTGAGGTAGTATCTGCTGAATGTTTGTTGAGGATCCTCTTGTAAGAGGTGGTTCTTTGGAGTAGGTCTGAAAGCACTATGACAGATGTCTTCCCGTGCCGAGCTTCTATCACATCTGCTGTTTCAGGGAATGAACTTTTAACACCTCTCCAGATGCAGAGAGATAAGTGACTGCCCTATGACAAGCGAGGGAGATGTCCTATTCTGATAGCAAGGTGCACTTCCTCCCCAAGCTAGGAGTCTGTGGCTCACTGCCTGAGCTGGGCCCTCGGCTGCCTTTGTTTGCCTTCCTGCAGTCTGAGAGCGCTCCGCATCCATGACAATCTTTAAGGTTCAGCATGCATGCTGCACTGGTCTTTGAGTAAAGCCACTGAATTTCTGCTGGGGCTTAGACAAATTCAATGCCAAGAAAAGGGGGAGGTTCTCTGTGATGCCATGTTTATAGTAACAGAGCTTGACTATGTAGCTTCCTTCAGTGTCACGGTATGCGCCCGGATAAAGCCTATACTATATATGTGCCATCTATCCATATTTGGACCAGAAAGTCTGTTTTCTATTGCTGCTTCTGGTTTTACACTGTTCAGCTCAAGCAGTTTTTAATCTATCCCTAAACACTGTAGATAAATATTTTAGATTTCTGAGCTATAAAGCTGAAAATAGATTAAGATAGGCACCAGGTATCTCTATAATCACTGTATCTGAATGCATGAGCAGCTCTTATGTTAAATAGTATTTTGTGCATTTAAGTGTACTGCTGGAGAGCTGGTGTGAGAAGAGATGCATTTTTAATTCACATACCACTTCTGCCTGGCAATGTTCTGATGATGCAGTGGAAGGGATTAATCCTCTATTGGACACTTTGACTCAGGGAGAATCCCTTTTCTATGGCCTGCTATAAGGCATATATTTATTTATTTAGTTATTTATTTATGTATGTATTTATTTTATTAAGCGCACAGTTAGTCCTGGTGCTGAGTTAAGGCAGTTGAGCATTGCTAACCATGAGAGGGTATCCTGAAATTCGGAGACAAGTACCATTACAGATCTTTAAAATGTTGGGTTCAGAAGGAAGTTCGGTGGGCAGCTTGTTCCATGCTTGTGCTATGACTACTGAGAAGGCACGTCCACCCATTCTTGTCCTGCGAAACATAGGCACAGTAACCAGGTTTGTGGATGAGGAATAAAGCGGTCTTGAGGAAGTATCTTTTTTTAACATAGAGGAGATGCAGTTCACACTTTTGGTGTAGTAAGCCTATGGCATATGCAGAGAACCTTAAACCAACGTCTCTTCTGTACTAGGAACCAATGTAACTTCCTTCTGAATGCCGAAATGCTGTAAAATTTCCGAATCCCAAATATCCCAATACCATTCTAGCAGCCACTTTCTGGACTAGCTGCAGTCTGCCTATCAAATAGCCAGGGAGGCTAACATACACTGCATTGCAGTAGTCCAGCCTGCTGATAATCAAAGCTTGAATTAATAATTGCTTAAAAAATAGCCAGAGAGGCTAACATTCACTGTCTTGCAGAAGTCCAGCCTGCTGATAATCAAAGCTTGAATTAATATTTAATAGCAGTCTGGACAGTTGAGGGATAAATAGTAAAATCTTAATTAACTTCATAATTATGAAGCAGTTATTCATAAGTTTCCTTATGTGGAGTTCAAATGACAATTTATTGTGAAATATGACACCCAGGTTGCGTGCTGTAGTTGTCGGCGTTGGACAGGGTCCTAATGGCTGAGGCCATCAGGAGGAGGACCAACACGTTTGGTTGCCAAACACTAAAACTTCAGTTTTATCTAAGTTTAATTGCAAAAAGTTTGCATTCATCCAACTGGCTACCTCAAAGAGATGATGTTTAAAGTGGTCAAGCTGGTGTCTGAGAATATCCTCCGTGCGGATGGTCATCTGAGTGTCACCCGCATAGCCATTAAACTGGAAGCCAAACGAAGCAATCAGATCCGCCAATGGAGCCACATAAATGTTAAAGAGTGTAGGGCTGCGAGCAGAGCCCAGAAGGAAAGTAGGGGGATATCAACAAGGGGCCGCGGTAATCATCGCAAATCGCGCTTAGCGCGATTTGCATTATCGCCGTATATCGCCGGTTCACATCGCCGTGTTAGCGGCGTATTTACAACGATTTGCTAACAGGCGATGTTAAACCTTCGATATACGCCGATTTAAAGCAATATCGCCTGAAAACCAGCGAAGTCAGCATTGCGCAGAGTAAAATGTAGATAATAGGGAGAAGTGGATGTAACCTTACAATCCACCTCCCATTATGCACATGGCTAAGTCGGAAAATTTCCAGAAGTTAGTTTTCGGCGATGTCAGTGGTTAGCGCTGCTTTTTTCATCGCTGCGCGTTGTCTGGGCCGGCTTGTTGATACCGCGATGTGCGGTTAGCGATCAATTTCCCTGTTCTTTCCTGAAGATATGCCTACTTTGCATCTCATTAGCGATGCAAAGCGAGGCGTTACTAAAAAGGCAGCAAACATGCGCTAATGCATGCTTTCGCTGCCTTGTTAATAGGGCGATGGCATTATCTCCGCTTTAGCGGAGAAAAGTGCCGCTAAAGCGGAGATAAAGCCCTTGATAATATGCCCCTTAGTTTCCCTTTTTGACCCCACTTTTATTTCCTAGATTTTTTTAGTGAATGTCTCCCAGCTTTCTATTATATCAAGCTCTGCAGCTTGGACTTCTCCGAGTAGTTGCTTTGCAAGAGCGAAGAGGCCTTCCGGGTCGTCTGTTTTGCATTTTACTCTTTTCTCGTTGGTTGTGTACTCTGGGCAGTGTACTGGCTGTAGTTGAGTTGTTGATGACCCTTCTATCGTGATTTCTTGTGGCAGGTGATCACTGTAGTCTAAGGTTCCGATGTGGTAATCCTCTACTTTTGAGAACATGTAACGGGAGATAAAAATGTAATCTATTGTTGTGCTTGCTACTGCATTATGGAATGTTGCTGCTTGTGAGAGATCTCCTAGAAATCTACCATTTAATGCTCGAAAGCCCAGCTGCTCTGAGGTCGCAAGAAGCTTCTGAGCTATTTTAGAGTGTCTTCCGCGAGAATTTTTTTCTTGTGGTATTCTGTCCCATGCGAATGGGTCCTCGTCCAAATGATTGTCGTCGACTGTTTTAATGAACATGTATAGATTGAAGTCCCCAGTAATAATCAAGCTGTTCGATTACTCCTCCGTTAGTATTTTCACCAGTTCTTACTCCAGCTGGTGGCTGCCTTTGGTTTTATCGCGAGGGTGTAAGTATACATTTATTAGTATCATCTGTTCGTTTTTGTCCACCCCCTGTGTCGTAATTCTAAGTGCTACAAGGAAAAAACCAAATCTTCCCCCTAAAGCTTCAGAGATCTGGTGATTCATCCAAAATAAGCATATAGTTGTCCCACAGACATGTAGTTTATAACTTTCATTATCAAAACATATAGATATTCATGGATGCAACATACATTTAAATTAATTGCTTCAAATCACATGTGAGCATAAACATTCATGTGAATAATAGCAAAACATTCATAAAAGAAGAAGAAGAGCCCATGGAACATAATAATCCAACACATGACATGATATGACAATCATAAAATAGGTACAAACCAGACGACCAAACACAACAAATTCAGACACTGAACAATGAAGAAACAACAACAATAACATATAACCATAAAACAATAAAACAATACAGTGATTATGTAATGAGTTGGAGGCAAGAAATAAACAAACAGGACAAAACGCCGATGCGCGTTTCGGAACACTGAAGTACATAGACAATTCCTTCTTCAGGGCGTAGAAGTTATGATACATTCAGTAATAACAAGCCATCTGTTTGTCATGTAGGGTCCACCTGATATGTGGTACAAGGGGCTCAGTTATAGAATAACATAATACGTTTCCGGATATGGGTATGGGGGCTCGAAGAAAAAGATGAGGTATCCTGCCGCAACGTCAGGTATTAGAAGGACAACAAGGGAACCCTACTCACTAGGAGCCTGGGTAAGAGAATTGGAAGCGTAACAGTGGCTCCTGTGAAATAGTAAAAATAGTACTAATAGAGATGCGCACAATGGCAATGTACAGAGTTGCGTTGATGTCAGAGAGAAAAGCTGTCCACAGACACAGAGGTGTAGGTATATAACCACTTTTATAGATTTTTAATGCATGAAATACAAAGTATATACATGAAACTAAAAATACAGAAATGTTTGTGTTTGGCAAACAATAGTTTACCTGGTAGTAAATGCGTGTCCCAGTGAAAAAAACATAATAAACCTAAACAAATAGTGACATAATGTGTGACTTATGTACAAGGTTTAAAACAGTAGGGCGACCATTTGTAGTTTTTTTTGCAATATAAACAACACTAAATACAATCATCAATGTTGGATCAAGGTTCGCCCTGTTTAACAGTCGACGGCGTTTCGACCCTGTTTTGGAATGTAGAGTCTCTTCAGGACCTGGAAATGTGGGACACCTGAAGGGCGGTTGGTCCTGCCTAATGTGAAGAACAGTGCCACCATGTGATAGGTGAAGAAAGGAAAAAGCTACTCACAGGGAACCCGTCCGGGTGCCCATGTGAGGGAGGTGTGTGGTAGACAAGACCTGAACTCTGGACCGGGAATTCCTCGGCAATGCTGCAGGCCCTCTTTATGATCTGTGGCTGATGGCAATCTTAATTGTTGCAAGAATTACGGTGTACGATTTCAGCTAGGCCTGCTGGAGTAGAGGAGCGTGCGTCTCCTTTGGTGCAACGTCAGGTAGGCCCCCAAACTGGCTGCACATTAACCATCGTTTTACTACGATTAATGAAAAACGAATGAAGCTGGATTAAGCTGCTGAATCTACGAGGCAGGGCCGGGTGCAGGGGTAAAAAAGAGTCTATTCACGATGTCGCAGAGGTATGTCGACGTAAGGGATGCACTGTACGCAGTTTCTAGGAGATCACAGGCACACAGTGCCTCGCTCCAAACTGCCTTAAATAGTGTGGGACGTAATCGAGTCCACTGCCCAAAGCATGGCATAGGTCGGCAACCGTCCCTGGACGCGATGGTCTAAGTTCTAATTCTAAGTGCTTGCATTGCATTGGGGGGCGCTAAATTGTGCGTCATTGGCTACACTGCGTAGATGCTCCTTATAGAGCTGTATGTCGCAAGACCTCCCTTGTTATGGCCGAATTTGGTGCTCTTTGTGGCTGGTAAGTGGTGCAAGTTAAATCCTTGCAATTCTATTGGTGAATCACACCATGTTTCTTGGAGTGAAATAATGTCGAATTTTTGAAGATAAGATTGCAGTTCCGGGTCCGAGATCTTGTCTCCCATGTCGTTGATGTTCCAGGAGCAGAGTTTCAGAGTGTTTTTTATATTTGGTGTCGTGGGCATGGTATTTCAAAGGTTTTGACTTTTGGTGTTTATGGTCCTGGATAGCCATCCCCACTCTTGTGTGGCTATGCTTTCGGTTATATTTATCCTAGGGATAGAGACAGTAAGTTAATAGTAAAGCAGCAATAGTACAATAGGTAACAAATCAGAGACAAAGAATCTCTATAATACCTATCTTGACTGCTCGCAGTCAAGATCAGTATTATTTCTTTATATTGTCATTTTGATAAGTCAGGTTATAGTTTTTGGAGTTTTTATTGAATCTTACTAATTGAATTTGTTCATTTTATTTTGAATTGCTGTACATTAAATGCGTCCATGACTCGTCGTGTGAGCGGTTCTAATTCCGGCTCTCGGATCATTGCACTGAAGAGGTACCTCAACAGGCACTTCCTGCCCGTGTGTCATCGCCCTTGTTGGCTGCTTTAGGAATGCTTCCTCTTCATCAGGCCACAACATCTCGAGCTGCCGCGCTTCTGTGGCTCCCGACACCTCAACAGCCCTGTGTTGTTTTCGACTGCAGAGGACTTTTTCTTGAGTGGTTTTTACCTCCTGGCACCTTTAGTTTGTTTAACTGTACTTTATGGTTTTGGCATATTTCTCTTAATTTTTGGCTAAAATAGTCATTTTATTTCTGAGTCCTATTCAGTTTATCAGCAATCCTTATTTAACATTATTAACAATCTTATCAATACAATTTGATTATAGATACTGTTAACTCCTCTGCCTTTTATGAGGATGAAAAAGATCAGGAATTTTAAAATAATTAAAATTCTTTTATTCAATCTTGTGTAGAACAGGCTGTATCCTCCTCCATGACAAAAATAGCAAACATTTTTGAAAATACGGTGAAATATATAATGTCAAAGATTACCATGGCCCAATCTGCAGGGAAATGCAGAAAGCGCAAAGCACATAATTTGTCTGTTAAAATATCAAATGTAAAAAGTAATTCACCCAATAAAGATGATGTGGCTATTAAAAAATCTAAAGATGTGCAATTGGTTTGTGAGTGCTCCTCACATATGGACGAGGCCCCAAGACCTCCTTTAAAGGAGGGGAATTCAACATCTGTCAGTAAAGATTTCCCACAAATTATAATTCATGATATTCAGGATACCGATGATAAAAATAGTTGACCTGACACTGAAGAGGATAATGATAAGTGGAAAGATTCAGATTTCTGGAATGGCGCTAAAGAAAAGGAACATAAATTAGCTTCTTCTCCTCCATTTGGAAATTTCAATTTAAAAATGGTAATGGATTTGGAGGATCAGCCAGTGTTTGATCCCAAATTCATTTGTCGCCCCAATCCCACAGAGTGTATGCCTGCTGATCTCGTTGGAGACTATATTACTATTGGACTGCATTTAGCTTTGGACAAACAGACCAGAGCTAAACTAAAATCAGAATGTCCCAGAACTTCTTAACCTGCCAATATCACTTCAACCCCCTCGATAGACCCAAACATGTTAAACTTCTTTTCAAAGTTTAGCAAGGATCCAAGACAGAGTGTAGACAAAGCCTGGTCTAACTGCCAGGATAACACTCTGGACATTGCGTTGTGGGTCCTCTGACTTGAATTTTTGATCTTGCTGAATCTGCTGGGTTGGAGAATTCCATAACAGATTAAAAAGACTTGTCCTTGTGGACCCAGAGGGCTACTTGTTTTTTGAGGAAAGTCAATTCTGCTATGACTCATGAAAGAACAAAAGGACTCCTTCTGAAAATAGATCCTAAACTAGCTAATCTGGCTTCAGTAATGCCAGAGTCAAAGCGGAAGGATTACTATTTGGAGATTCCTTTATCAAAAAATTAAGCAAATATGTTACTACTTGTGCTTCTTTGGACAAGGCCTAGCAGTCCCTGCTAAGAGTTTACGGACAACAGGTTTTTGCCAGGGCTGGTAGAGGCAGAAGCAGCTTTGACAACCACTTCTTCAGAAATCAGAACTACAGAGGCTCCTCCTACTATGGCACCCAAGAATTTCCCCCAATTCTATTCTCAAGGAGGAAGAGGTTTCCATAATCGAGGATCAAGATGCCCAAAGGTGCAAACCCAACAAGTAAGCCAAAAGTGTGGCCCTTATATTGTAGGGAGTCATTTAAAACATGTATTCAAAAAATGACAGGCCAAAACAGCAGACCCTTGGGTTTTAGACACTGTTTAGGGCTATTCTATAGATCTTAACACAACTTCTTTTCAGGATTTCCTTCCACTTCCTTTAAGATTTTCTCACGTAATGAACACTCTGGTATCTGAAGAAATTCAGAACCTTCTGTACAAATAGTCAATCCAAGAAAGCTCTTTACATCCAGGGGGCTTTCGAAGTACTATTTTTCTGGTGCAGAAGAAAAACATAAAAATGAGCCCTGCAATAAATCTAAGGAATTTCAATCAGGTTGTTGTCTATCATCATTTTCAGATTTAAACTATAATAATTTGAAGGATTCCTTATTGCAGGATGATTGGATGGTCTGGTTAAACCTACAAGACGCATATTTAACCAACCCAATACATCCACATTTCAGGAAGTATCTTCAGTATCAATGGGCAGGAAAAACGTATCAGTTTTCTTCCTTTCTGAATGGTTTATCCTCAGTACCTTGGTGCTTTATAAAGGTAATGAAACCGGTGGTTGCACATCTCAGATCTAAAGGTGTCCATCTCATAATTTATCTAGACAACATTTTTGATGACTAAGAATCTTCATACACTGCACTCTCAGATTCAAACATGTTCATTATTACAAGATCTAGGGTTCATTCTCAACAAAGAGAAATCTATTCTCCCTCCTTCCTAATAAATTCACAAAGTTCTACTCTTCGTCTACCTCAATCGAAGGTGAAGGCAATAAAATCAGAAATATCTCAGACTCTTTAAGCCTCTACTATTTCTCTTAGAACTCTTGCAAGGATTGTAGGTCTTCTCTCCTTGTCGAGACAGGCTATATTTCCAGGGCCTCTTTATTATCGAGCTCTCCAGAGACAAAATATTCGGCATCTCCTCAGAAGTCTCGCATATTCAGATGTCATAGATTTAGAGTCCTGCATGGAGTTACAGTGGTGAATGGACCTTTTTGACGCATAGAACAGCAGAATAATTTTTACTTCAGGCCGAGCTCTAGTCTTAGAATCAAATGCAGGTCTGACAGGTCGGGGCGTCCGGTGTGGTCAGATCTTAATGTTAGGCACATGGTCATTACAGGAGTGTACAATGCACGTAAATTGTTTAGAGATGCTTGCAGGTTCCATTGCAATCCAGAGTTTTGCACAAAAAGAATGTTAAGTTGTTCTATCCTCTTTGGAATGGACAGTCTCACAGCAGTGAGTTATATAAATCACCTTGGGGGTACAAAATCTAAATCCCTAGAGGAACTCACAATAGGTTTTTGGGAATTTTGTCTTACTCACAAACTATCAGTAAGAGCAGAATACCTTCCGGGCTCTCTCAATACAGTCATGGACTGGCATTCTCAATATCTTCATGATTTGAGTGATTGGAGACTTCATCCTTCCATATTCAAGAAACTCTATCTCAAAGGGGTCCCCTAGAAATAGACTTATTTACTTCCAGCTCCAATTCTCATCTCCAGATGTTCTTCAGCTGGAGACCAGACCCCTTAGCCTTAGCAGCAGATGCCTTTCTACAGGATTGGTTTCAAGGAATCAATTATGTCTTTCATCCTTTCATAATGATCATAAGAATACTGGCCCAGGTGAGACGACAGAAGTCAATAATAGTCTTAATAGCTCCTCTTTGGCAGTCTCAAGCATGGTATATATCTCTCTTAGAGCTAACAGTGGATTTTACAATGATAACTCCATCCTTTCCCAATCTCCTCTTGGATTCCCAAAGTCATATGAAAAACTTGGTATTGGACAACACACTAACCCTAACGGAATGGAGGGTATCAGGACAACCTGTTCTCCTTCGAGCATTTCGTCAGAAGCTGCAAATTATATCAGCAACTCCTGGGCTCCTGAAACTACCAAGGCATATAAATCAGCATGGATTATTTGGCCAAGCTGGTGTTTGGGAAAATTGACCAATCCCTTTTCTGGTGACCCAAGGTAGCGAAGGTAAAACCTACAGTACAGTTAATACTCACAGTTCAGCAATTTTGCCAAATAATCCACCTATTCATGGGAAACCAGTTGGAGAGCACCCCCTCATATACCCTCTTTTAAAGGGAGTAAGATTTTGTATTCTCCCTCGTCCAAAATAAAGCCAATTACTGGATGTCAATTTAGTTTTTAAAATGTTTATAAACTGGCCAGAAGACCATTCTCTAACCCTCAAAATGCTTTCTGCTAAATTAGTTATGTTATTATGCTTAGTATCTATCCAATATCTTTTGGAAGTTAGAGCTTTGGATATTTCTTCACAGCATTTCAACTCTACTGGTGTGTTATTCAATATTAGAAAATATACAAAAACAAATTTGTGGCCGTTTTATACAACCACCCCTGGGGTGCAACGGGTATTTGTGCCCGCTTTGCGCGCCCCCAGTGCACTTTGGTGTCACAGAAGGGACCGCAGATGCTTGTGCGGCCCCTTCTTTAATACCGATAGCGCTGGCACTCATAAAGCACCAGCGCTATCTTCAGAGGGCATTCCCTCATTTGCATGGGGGCATGCCCCATGCAAATGAGGGAACCCTATGCCTCTGCACCGTATTACAGACAGGGGCACAGAGGCAAAGAAGCTCTCAGAAGGCGCACTGACAGTGCGCCATCTAAAAGGTGGCGCACTGTCAGTGCGCCCTTGATGGCAGCCCTCTGAAGGGGAGAAAGGGGGTTCCACAAACCCCCCAGGCATCCCTTGCGGTGTTACTAACAATCCCATAAAGGGATTAGGGGAACTGTGAAAAGAACAGCAAACCTTATTTCGTTATTCACATTATCAAACAAACTGTACTAAGAAGAATGAACACTTTTATGTTAAAAGTATTTATTACTACAGGAACAATCTGTTTCTCAGTACATCTAAAACAAGCGCACAGAATATTATAAAAACAGCAACTAGACACGTTATAAAAATTGAGAACAAGATTAACATTTCCAGCGTTGTTAAAATGTCTTCAAAATGTTATCCAGAACCTAGAGCGGATGAAAGGCAGACAACTTGTAGTCTAGAGTTTCTTAGGGGAAAAGGCACACTGCATACCTTGTTGTCAGCAAAGGCTGTCTTTGTTAGCAGAGGCATGAAGACAGTGTTCACCACAAAGGGCAAACATCCACTGCGGTGCTAGTCAGTCGGTCTTCCTCCGGGACATGGCTTTATCAGCTTCAGGCGAAGTGTGAAGTGTGCTGGCAATTGGTGAGACCGACTCTGGCACAAACTCGAGCGATAATATGGGCAAAGGACCTCTTGCGACAAGTGGTCAAGTGGCAGTCCTTATATCCTAAATCTTATCAGAGATTGGACTTTCTGACATAAGTTTAGGAATGTCTGACATAGATTATGTGCATCAAGATATGCGTATCAAATGTCTCCTTATCGACATATTAAGCTAACGAACATCAATTTAGACTACATTATTTTGGTTATATGCCTGTATGTGTTCAGTAGTAAACCTTGGCATAAAGAGAAGGAGACATTTAACCCAGACAAATGTCGCTCTAGATTTTGTATCTATGTCATTTATCGAAGAACTTGACGTTATCATAGTTCTTAGAAAGATAAGGTCTGACGACATCTGCATTGAGAGGCAGACATGACAATAATTCTGCATTAATCAGGGAATATGGGACGCCTGTTGTCTAAGTTGAGAAAGATGGTGACTTCCATGGACTAAGATGGAGTTGGTGCCTACATAAGATGGAGTTGGACCTTAGGGACTTTACGTCCTTAAGAGAACCATAATAGTTGCCTCCGTGTCTTTCATAAAATTAACGCTTTCCTTCATTGACACTAGGAAAATCTACATTAACACGCATTTCTCTGGGAAATTGCCTGCTGCATGTGCCATTGCTTCTTGGTGGTAAGCCGAGATTCTTATTGAACTATGTTGTAACCTAACCAGATTGTTATTGATTAAATTGGTTGTGGCATCCTTTCTCAGATTATTATTTTTTATTTTTATTTATTAAGCTTTTATACATAACAATCTTGATGCACGTTGTTACATCATAACAAAAGCAAGTTGAGCACATAGTGATCAGTTGATTACAGGAAAACATAATACATACAGATCAGCTTCAAATTTGTATAACTCTGTGGTTGAATACCCATGTACTGCACTGATTCTAGTTACACAGTCCCTCCTATCTTCGCAGGGACGATGCATTAGAAACGTAGGGTCCGGAACCACATGTCGCCTCGTATTGTGCGGCTGGATAGGGTTGGCGCAAGGTAAGCTAAATAGCAGGAGTAGGATTATTGCATTCTCGTGTGGTGTTACCAGTATCATTCGTGTCAGTCTCTCTAGTGGACAGGTATGTCGTGTAAAGCCCCCAGAAGTTCTTGGGTCGACTCCGGGGGGGAGAAGATCACTGAAGTTCTCAGTCTGCGTACTGCAGTACAGCATGTCATGTGACCACTGAGCCATAGTGGGTGTAGGGCCTCGTGACCAGCTAATCACCACTCTGCGCTTCACTAGTAGCAGTCCCATGTCAACCATCCTCCGCACTCCCCTGGGCGTCTGCTTAGAATATCCCAGTAAGGCTAACGCGGGGTCTGGGAGTAGTGTCGAGTCGGTTATTTTCCCCAGTTCGCTGAAAACAGATTCCCAAAATTTGTGTATCCCCGGGCAGGACCAGGCCAAATGCAAGAAGTCTGCGGTCTGCTCGTTGCATCTCTCACAAGCTGAATTATCCCTCAACACATATCTATGTAGCCTCTCTGGCGTAAAGTATACTCTGTTTAAGTATTTAAAATGGATCAGCCTGTGTCTGCCGTTTAAGGATATACGCCGTGTACTAGTGCAACAATAAGTCCACATAGTATCATCTATATTCTGCTGTAAATCCCGCTGCCAGTCTAGCCTGGCTTTGGTGTAATGGTTTGCCCTATGGGACATTGACAACTTGTAAATGTTAGAAACAATTTTGCGGGGTGACTTCGCTTTGATGGTATAGGTCAGTTCCATTAATTCTGGAGGTTCCTGAAGGTCCTCCCCTAATATGCCGTGTATTGCATGTCGTGTTCTGTGGAATTGGAACTGCGGAAGCAGAGTGTTAGCGGCAGCCTGGTGCTCTAGTTCTTCCCACTTTTTAGCTACACCATTGTGGAATAGGTCTCCAGCAGTCAGGATTTTCAGTGAATGCAACGGACGTATAACCCCTCTGTCTCTGCATGGGGGCAACCAGCGGGACCATTCAATTGGCATGGCTGGGGAATACAGGATAGCTCCTGCCTGTAATTGTAGTAAGTAATGCCAGGCATGACAAGTCGCATTAATGGAATCTAGTAACCCTGTTCTGCGATCTGTGGCTTCAAATATCATGGCCAATAGTGGCAGTGGGTCTGCAATGATCGTTTCTATACGGAGATGTGGGATGTCTGGTGGGCTATGAATCCAGTGGTAAGCTTGTGCGCACTGCGCAGCTCTATAGTATAAGTTTAAATCTGGCGCGCCCAACCCCCCCATATGGTATGGTAAGGTGAGTGTCTGCCATTTAACCCTCGCTTGTTTGCGCGCCCAGGCCAATTTTATCATCAATGTTGTGACCCGGTGAAAAAAGTAGCTAGGTAAAACCATTGGGATATTTGTGAAGAGGAACAGAAACCGGGTTAGCACTACCATTTTCATGATTGAAATTCTGCCTAGCAGGGACAGGGGTAACCTAATCCAGTTTTCTACATCGTCTTCTAATCTGCTGACAGCAGTACCATAGTTTTCCCTAAATACCGTCTCCGAATCAGAGTGTACCTGGATACCCAAGTATCTAATCACCTCCGTGGACCACTGTAGTGGGTAGTCTGGTTCGAAAGGTGTCGTGGCTGGTGTAAGTGGGAAAACTATAGACTTAGGCCAGTTGACCCCCAGTCCCGACAGTGCACCAAAATGCACCACCTCCCTTAAGACTGAAGAGAGGTTACATTCCGGAGTGCGGACGTATAATAACGTGTCGTCCGCATAGGTGGACACTATCAGCTCATATTTCGGGAATCTAATGCCCTTGTGGCTGTGATACTCTCTCAGCATGCAGGCAAGGGGTTTGGCCACTAATGCATATAATATGGGAGACAGCGGGCATCCTTGTCTCGTCCCTCTGGTAATGGCGATGGGTTCTGTCACCAGATTTCCTATTTTGATTCTGGCAGAGGGGGAATTGTATAGCACCCCTATCAGTTGGAGGAAGACCGGGCCTAGTCCCATCTTGGTTAAAACGTGTCGCATAAAGGGCCACTCAACAGAGTCAAAGGCCTTCTCCATGTCGAGGAAGACCGCGACCGCCTTTGAGTCTTGCCGGGTATGTTCTAAGGCCCCAAACACTGTGCGTAGATTGTAGGTGAGGTTCCTGTCCGGGACAAACCCAGCTTGTTCAGGGGCCACTAGTGTCTGAGCGAGGGGAACTAACCGGTTAGCTAGGATTTTAGCGAATATTTTTGTGTCGACGTTGAGCAGAGAGAGTGGGCGGTAAGATCCACACTCTTCCGGCGGCTTACCCGGTTTGAGAATGGCGACTATAACAGCCTCTCTCTTCGTAGGTGGCATAGTGCCTGATACGCACATGTCCTCGAAGAGCTCGGACAAATGCGGGATTAAAATATCAAGGAACGCCTTGTAAAAGGCTACAGTGAGGCCGTCCACTCCAGGGGCGCTCCCGGCTTTCATACTCGATAGGGCCAGTAGGATTTCGTCTTTTTCTATAGGCCTCATCAGGAACTCGCGATGTGTATTAGTGAGGAATGGTAGTTTGATATGAGCAAGATAGTCTAGTATTTCATCCTCCGTTCCGGTAGAACGTGTAGTATATAGCTCAGCATAGAATTGTTTAAACCGTTCCGCAATTTCAGCCTCCTCGGTTAGTGTATCGCCTTCTGCTGATCTGAGTTCAGTGACCTGTGTTTTACTGCGCCTTTTTGTAAGTAGCTGCGCTAGTACAGCACCCGGCCTTTCTCCTTCACCATATACCCGCGCTGTGGCGTATTTACCTAAGTGTTTTACTTCAGCGTCAGCTGCATCTTGATATTCTCCCAACAATTCCTTAATTTTCAGCGATACCGCTTCATCTGCGCTCGCTAGTTGGCGTTGTTCTAAGACTCCCAGTTTCTTTTCAAGGTCAGCCAGTCGTTGTCGAATAGAGCGGAGGACCCCAGAGTGTTTAGCTATTGTGACACCACGAATATAGACCTTGAAGGCCTCCCAGACTACTTGGAAGCTATCAACAGATCCCACGTAAGTTGTAAAGAAAGTCTCTATTGCTTCAGCCAGTTCTTCTTTAAAGGCCGAGTCCAGCAGTGAATAGGGGGGGAATCTCCAAGTGAATGGCAGAATGGACTTCCTAGGAGTGGCAAGCACTAGTAGGAGGGGGGAATGATCCGATAAGGATCTAGGGAGTACTTTACACCCTCTAACGTTATCGTTTAGGAGCGAGGTAGCTAACCAATAGTCAATGCGAGTATGTAGGTTATGATAAGCTGAGTAGTGTGTGAAACCCCATTTGCCCGGATGTCGCATGCGCCAGACATCGCATAAGTCCATTCTAACCATAGCGCCCTCCAGCACTCTAGCTGCAGCAGAGGTGTGCCTCTCGGGGCCCCCCGAGCGATCTATGTTTGGGTTTCTGACCAGGTTATGATCTCCTCCCCAAAGGAATTGTCCATCCTTGTAGGTACTGGCAGTGTTCGCAAGTGTATCATAAAATTCAGGGCAATCATAATTTGGGCCGTAAATATTCACTATTACTAGGTCCATGCCCTTCCCTTGACATCTGGTAATCGCATACCTACCGTCTCTGTCCGTGTCTAGTGGGACTAAAGAGTAGGGAGATCTAGGGTTAACCCAGGTCAACACCCCTCGTGCATGGGTGGTTAAACCTGAGGCGTGTACATTATCCAGCAATCCTCTGCTGCGTAGTAGTGGACTAGTAAGTGGAAGGTGTGTTTCCTGTAGTAAGGCTATGTCAATGTCATGTCTCTTCAGATAATTCTGTACTTTGCGGAGCTTCATATGATCATTAAGTCCCCTAACATTCCATGTAAGCGCTCGAAGGGTGTCTACTGTCACGCTTCCGCTAATGTTGCTGGGTCCCACCATTGTAGTTGTTGGAGCATAATCTACAACCTGACCTGTGCAGCAAATAATTGTCTTGTACACCATGTGCAATCTGGTAAAAAACATCAACCGTAAAAAACAACATTGCAATTCTCATAACCCACCCTCCCCCCACCCACGTCAGACCATCCCCAACTTGGCCGCGATGCTTCCCCATAGGCTTCTGATCCACCAGCTCCCCCCCCCCACAAAAGCAAAATACCCTCCCAAGTGTGATTCACTTCTGGGCGGATGTTGCTCGCCTGACAAGGAGTACTATCCGGCCTAGGTAGGGCCATACCCCGAGCACCATCAAAGCTTTAATGTGCAACTACATAACTTGTTGAGTCCCAGACCCCATCGGCAGTAGGGAACTTTAGATCTGTGAGGTTGGCTACATATCTGGTATGAGTAGGCTAGGGCACCTTTCCCAGATTATTAACCACATTTTCTGACAACCTTCTCCAGGATCTGCTTCAAAGGGGTTAATTAGCAGGAGGAGGGATGACTGATATGGGTGTGAGTATGTGAGTAGAGCCTGGCTGTCAGTTTGGCTGGTGTTGTTGAGTGATGGATAGTTGTGTGTGAAGACTTTTAGAATGTTTTTTGAGAGACAGAGTTTCTGAGAGCTCTAGTGAGGACTGCAGCCACATAGGAAATGTCTCCAAAGAGTCTGACAAGGCCTCAAGAAGTGCAAAAGAGTTAGACACGTGAGCACTACACCCATATTAAACCACTGGTCCCCTTTGGTATTCCGGAGGACAGAACGGTTCCAGACATGGTGTCATGGACCCCTGAAAGTCAACAGTAAGGGATCAAGACATGAAAGTCACCATTTATGACACCAACGATATGGGTCGGTCAGCCACAAGGCATCCACATATCCCTTGTCCAATATGGAAGCTGGTCCTAGCCCTGGCAGTATGCCAGGCCCTGTCCAAGGCTTCCTTGGGTTAATAATTACAGGTAGCCCATTCGGTGAGTCCGTTCCCTTGTGTGGAAACAGGTGGGGGGGTCTCCCTCAGCGATCCACAGACCTGTACTTCTTCAGCAACACTGTTACCCACTTTCCTTTAACTTGTTGGGGCTCCCAGCCTTAGCATTGGTTGACAGTAATAAACCCAGGGAGCTTAAGTGCCATTCTGACCTTAATATCTACTGCAAATTGACCCTGTTATCTACAGCTAGGGTTATTGCCCGGAAGGTCTGGATAGGCCTAATCCTCCAAAAATTGATCCCTCTTTGTTTGAAGAAGGTGAGAGTGCAGCTCGCACACGCTCTTCAAACAAGCATTGGCATAGCAATAGGTCTTGCCTATGGGACCTTATAAGTGTTTAGCCACATCCATTAGCTTTGCCAGTGTCTTTAAGCTACGTTGTACAGCAGTGTGGCTGCTGTGCAGCATGTTGAAAAGTTACAATAAAAAAGTGTTATAAGCATTTTTGTTACCTTATATATAACCAGGAAAACATTATGTACAACTCAAGGACCCTATTAAAAAAGAATTAACGGTTTAAATCCATACCGCTGGTACACGTTTTTTAATCCTGGCAAGGGGCGTATCTGAATAAAGTATCTTTTTTGCGCTCTTTAGCCAGTTTTAACTTCACTATTCTCACATTTATCAATTTTTTGTTGCGCTGCGCCCTCATTCACACAGCTGTCTCTTCATTTGTGGATTTACAATATCCTATTAGCTATTCAAAACATCCCTGAGCTCCTCCCTATCAGAGAGGGGGTTGTAGCCCTCAGAGGAACTATGCTTTTCCTCTGGGAAGAGAATCCCAAATGATGAAGCATGTCACCTGTGGTGAGTGAGGGATTTCGTCCTGAAAAGGGAAGTGCCCATAGATAGATCTGTGGCACCTAGTCATTGGGTTCTGTACTTTATATTTTCATGTTTTCAAACTATGTAGTAGTGATTCATCACACTTTTTGACCTTTTTTCTAGACCCGAGGATTCTGTACTGTTTTGTGATGCTGAATGATACTCAGGTGGTGCTGGGTGGGACTGCACTGGCAGTGGTGCACTGATGTGGAGGTGGTGCTGTGCTGATGCCACAGCTGAGATGGTGCTGTGCTGATGTTGAGGTGGTGCTGTGCTGTGCTGGTGCTGCGCTGATGCTGAGTTGGTGATGCACTGATGGTGGTGCACTGATGAGGAGGTGGTGCTGTGCTGATGCTGAGATGGTGCTGTGCTGATGCTGAGGTGGTTCTCAAGTGATACTGAGTGATACTGAGGTGGTGCTGAGGTGGTGCTGAGTGATGCTGAGGATGTGCTGACTCATGCTGAGGTGGGGCTGAGTCATGCTGAGGTGGTGGTGCTGTGGTAGTGCTCAGGTGATGCTGAGTGATACTGAGGTGGTGCTGAGTAATGCTGAGGTGGTGCTGAGTCATGCTGAGGTGGTGGTACCGCACTGGTGCTCAGGTGGTGCTAAGCTGTTGCTCAGGTGATGCTGAGTGATGCTGTGTTGGTGCTGAATTGCTGCTGAGGTGGGGTTGCACTGGTGCTGAGGTGGGGCTCTGCTAGTGGTGGTGCAGTGATGTGGAGATGGTGCTGTGCTGATGCAGAGATGGAGCTGTGCCGATGTTGAGGTGCTGCTGTGCTGGTGCTGAGGTGGTGCTGCGCTGATGCTGAGTTGGTGCTACACTGGTGGTGGTGCACTGATGAGGAGGTGGTGCTGTGGTGATGCTGAGAAGGCGCTGTGCTGATGCTGCGGCGGTGCTGTGCTGAGGTGGTGCTGATGTAGTGCTGCACTGGTGCTGAGGTGGTGCTGAGTGATACTGAGGTGGTGCGGAGTGATACTGAGGTAGTGCTTAGTGATGGTGAGGTAGTGCTGAGTGATGCCTTAGTGGTGCTCAGGTGGTGCTGAGTGATGCTGAGTCGGTGCTGCGCTGGTGCTGAGGTGATGCTTCACTAGTGCTGAGGTGGTGCTGCACTAATGCTGAAGTGGTGCTGCACTAATGCTGAAGTGGTGCTGCATTGGTGTTGAGTTGCTGCTGAGGTAGTGCTGCACTGGTGCTGAGGTGTTGCTGCACTGATGCTGTGGTGGGGCAGCTCTGGTGCTGAGTTGGTGCTGCACTGGTGGTAGTGCACTGATGTGGAGGTTGTGCTGATGCTGAGATGGTGCTGTGGTGATGTTGAGTGATGCTGAGGAGATGCTGCGCTGGCGCTAAGGTGGTGCTGTGGTGGTGCTGAGTGATGCTGAGTGAAGCTGTGGTGTTGCAGAGTCATACTGAGGTGGTGGTGATGTGCTGGTGCTCAGGTGGTGCTGGGCTGGCGCTCAGGTGGTGTTGCTTAGCTGGTGCTGTGCTGAGGTGATACAGCGCTGAAGCTGAGGTTGTGCTTTGCTGATGCTGATGCTGAAGAGGTGCTACATTGGTGCTGAGGTGGTGGTGCTGTGCTGATATAGTGCTGTGCTGATGTTGAGGTGGTGCTGTGCTGGTGCTGAGGTGGTGCTGTGGTGATGCTGAGTTGGTGCTGCATTGGTGGTGGTGCACTGATGAGGAGATGGTGCTGTGCTGATGCTGAGATGGTGCTGTGCTGGTGCCGAGGTGGTGCTGAGAGATGCTTAGGTGGTGCCGATTGATGCTGTGGTGGTGCTGAGTGATGTTGTGGTGTTGCAGAGTCATGCTGAGGTGGTGGGGCTGTGATGGTGCTCAGGTGGTGCTGGGCTGGTGCTCAGGTGGTGTTGCTGAGCTGGTGCTGTGCTGAGGTGATACAGCGCTGATGGTGAGGTGGTGCTTTGCTGATGCTGAAGTGGTGCTGCATTGGTGCTGTGCTGGTGGTGGTGCTGTGCTGATATAGTGTTGTGGTGATGTTGAGGTGGTGCTGTGCTGGTGCTGTACTGATGCTGAGTTGGTGCTGCACTGGTGGTGGTGCACTGATGAGGAGATGGTGCTGTGCTGATGCTGAGATGGTGCTGATTGATGCTGTGGTGGTGCTGAGTGATGTTGTGGTGATGCTGAGTCATGCTGAGGTGATGCTGTGCTGGTGCTGTCATGCTGAGTTGGTGCTGTGCGGAGGTGATAATGTGCTATCCTGAGGTAGTGCTGCACTGATGCTGAAGTGGTGCTACGTTGGTGCTGAGTTGCTGCTGAGGTGAGGCTGTGCTGGTGCTGAAGTGGGACTATGCTGGTGGCGGTGCCCTGATGCGGAGATGGTGCAGTGCTGAGATGGTGTTGTGCTGATTTTGAGGTGGTGCCGGTGCATTGATTAGGTGGTGCTGTGCTGATGCTAAGATGGTGCTGTGCTGATGCGGGTGCTGTGGTGGTGCTCAGATGATGCTGTGCCAATGATGAGGCGGAGCTGCTCTGATGCTGAGGTGGTGCTGAGTGATACTGAGGTGGTGGTGTGCTTGTGAGGAGGTGGTACAGAGGTTGTGCTGAATTGGTGCTGTGCTGGTGCTAAGGTGATGCTGCGCCTGGGCTGGTGCTGCATGAAGGCTGAAGTTGTGCTGCGTTGGTGCTGAGTTGCTGCTGAGGTAGTGCTGCAATGCGCTTATGCTGTGCTGGTGCTCAGGTGGTGCTGCACTGGTGCTGAGGTGGTGCTGAGTGATACTGAGGTGGTGGTGTGCTTGTGAGGAGGTGGTACTGAGGTTGTGCTGAATTGGTGCTGTGCTGGTGCTAAGGTGATGCTGCACCTGTGCTGGGGTGGTGCTGCATGAATGCTGAAGTTGTGCTGCGTTGGTGCTGAGTTGCTGCTGAGAAGATGCTGCGCTTGTGCTGATTGATGCTGTGGTGGTGCTTAGTGATGCTGTCCTGGTGCTGCGCTGAGGTTGAGTGATACAGAGGTGGTGGTGTGCTGGTGTTGTGGTGGTGCTCAGGTGCTGCTGAATGATACTCAAGTGGTGCCGCTGAAGTGGTGCTGAGTGACACTGACTGGTTCTGAAGTGGTGCTGCGCTGTTGCTGAGGTGGTGCTGCAGTGGTGCTGAGGTGGCGTTTCACTCTCTACTTCCAGGATATATTGTTAGGTAACCCCACATTATATGCAGCATTTGGAGAGCATGAGGAGGTATCCCTTAATATTGGTTTTATTTCACCAATGATTGAAACCTAAAAGAAGGCATCAAAAGTTGAAAATGAGCAACTTAAAGCTGCTTCCATTCTCATAAAGCGGAGCAATAACAGCATGTTTACCTCTTTAATGGTATCCAAATAATCACGCTGTCAAAAGCACACTGTAAATAGGTTGATCCTACTGCCGGTCGTCTTCTTAAACTACACTTCAATTAAGTAAATATATTCATTAAAGTTTGGACATTTGAGCTAATGAAACCAAAAATGCTATAGGATGAAAAACAACATGTCCTCCGGCTGAAAAAGTGCATGTGAAACCAAAGACAGTGGAAAACAAGATAAGGACATGATTTGCAGCCCTCGGCTGAGCGCATTTGGAAAACCAAACAAGGCGAGGCAAAAGAAAAAGTAATGTGCCAAAACTAACATATTACCGATAGTGAAGTGATCCATCTAACAGGGCCAGTCTCCAGGGCCTGACCAAAACAGCAAAAGGAGGGACAGATGTAAACTGTTCACCACCAAAAACAAAGGAATTTCGAAAGGCACATGAAGGAATGTATGAAAACGGATGGGCGTGCTGAAAGCCCATACAGTACATACAGCATGTCTGAGAGACAGTCCATTCGCTGCCTAGGCAAGACCTAACAACACCACAGGAGAATTAGCATACATTTCACAGAGTGCAAAGGGCTGTTAGCTAAAAAGACAGAACAGGTTGAACGTGAGCCCAGTGCAGTTGTCATGTATATGCTTACAAGAAGTACAGTTGCAATGAAGAAACATGTTCCTGGTTATGAAAAAAGCCATGACAGGCGGAAGGTGGATTGTACTGTCTTATTGTATGGTAGCATTTTGTTACACGTGACATAGAGCCACATGGCTACTGCATACATGTAAACATACCCAATTCAGGTGGGAGACCCCTGATTTTTTAAGACAAAATTGCTTCAATAGCAGTAAATAGGGGAAATCCTTTCCCCCGATTTCTTTTTAAACCTCCCAGTTCCCTGCTCTAAAATGTTGTCATGTATGCAACTATGCTTTCTTGGTAGACTTGACAGGGTTATAAAGCTAGCCCTCTGGCAGTAGGAATCATACCCCCAGTCTTTGTGAGCCGTAGGTTTGGGTATACTGAACAGGTTCAAACGGGAACACAAAATAGGCCTGGGGTTCAAAATTAAAGTTACAGTAGCGGCTGCTACCGGACCCGGGTGGTAGGCCAGGGACTGGGACAGGGACTCGACGGAAAACGTTTGTAAAAAAATAAACACTTACCTGTGACGGCCGGCCACCGCCTCCTCCCTGTATTCCGGTCCCGATGCAGGAAGCAGCAGGCAGGAAGCACCCGGGCACTCAGGCTCCCCTGAGCCAATCACAACGCTACAATGCAGCGTTATGATTGGTCTGAGCGCATTGGTTCGGCGCTCAGCCAGAGAATGGGGGCCTGGGCATGTTCTCCAAGCAGGCTGTAATGCAGCTTGCATAGAGAACATGAGAAGTGCGCATGAAAGTTTGGCCGGCACAAGAGGGCCGGCCAAACAGTCATGTACACTTAGGAGTTGGCGTACCACTCCTCCCCTGCTCCTCTGTCATGGGAGCAGCCCCGCCCCACCCGCAAAGCTGCAGCAGGGGGAAACATAAAATGATAATAACATGAGTTATTATCATTTTATGTTTCTTTGACTTCACTGCTGAGAAGCAGTGGGGCGATGCTCCACCACCTTAGTGGAGGAGCCCCCACTGAAAGCAACCCCATTAGCTAATCAGATAGCTGAAAAAGTGGCCCACATTTGTAAATCAAGGCGGTTTTCAACTTGTAAATACATGTTGTATAGGTGTTTCGCAGTGTATTTGAGACTGCAGGCAAAGTTTGTGTTAATATTGGGAAATCAACAATAAAAAACACTCTATGCCCACCAGACCAAAACAGGCCTACAAAGAGCCAAAACACCAGCCCATATAACGGCCTGTCAGATAAGCCCTACTGGCAATGCCCAATTGCCCTACATGCCTGTCCGACCCTGGTACTGAATAAGGTTACTAGATGATATTATGCAGCCCTGCCAAGTACCACGCATCAGGCGTTAGACTAACGCATTTCAGTGTGGTGGTCCGCATCACCGCATTGAAATGGAAAGGCACGCATAATAGCACCTCCTGAGCTGTCAAGCAGGAGCGCTAGTAATCATGCCATAGTCACTGAAACTAAAGTGGAAGCGCACCATGCGCGCTGCTCCCGCCAGGCTTAGGGGCTGGCTCAGAATTGCAGCTCTACTAACTGCAACTCTGATACAATGTAACAGTACTAGGATTCACCCGACATGGCCAGGTTGCGCGGCTTGTTTGGTAACAACATCCATGATGTGCGTCAGTGCCCAATGGTAAGGTTACTACCTAGATATCCGCCTGGGGAGGTGGGGCCAGTTGTTTTGTGACATACATTTTAATATGGCCGTCTTGCAGCCGCCGGAGCGAGCGCGGGCAGCTGCAGTGGCAATGGAAGCACTGCTCGCACCGCTGTAAATTAAATGAGCCTGCGAACAGAGCAGAGCCGACCCAGCGGCTGAGTGAACCCCACACCCCGTGGTTCCTCAGCAGCCCACACCGCACACCAGTCCACACTGTGGTGTAGCTCTACTGCTCTGAGCCTCAGAATCATCATGATTCCTGGGCCGCCGCCGTTTGCCACAGGAGTCATTGCGTGGAATGTCACACATAAGTGCAATTAAACCATGGTAATGTCACACATAAGTGATCTGAAACTTGGCAGCTATTAGCCTGGTGGTGCCCTTCCATTTCTGTAGCAGTTTTAAGATTTTCTCAGAGTTTCTTGTTGCTCAAATGGGTGTAATTTCTGATATTTAGGTTTCCCTCCTCTTCATTGCTTGATTTTACTCGCGAGAAAATGTCACTCATAGTGGTTCAAATGTAACTCATAAATATTCTGAAATTATGAAAATGTCATACATAGCAATCTGAAACCTTAGCAGCTATGATTATGTCAGTCGTCGTTCTCCGGTGTGTCCAACGCAATTGGTTTAGACGACATGAAGACATCCGGTGACCTTATCCTTGCAACAAGCCCATTTGTGGTCCTATGTAAGCCGTGCAGTGCTGCCTACTGCCCCCTCTCTCCCGCCTCCTTTGTTCCTAGGATTTTACTCCTCCCCCTCCCTGAGCTGCTTCTATGGCAGTGATGACGCTCGAGCCTCGCGATGGTGGCAGCACCTCCCCCTTCTTTTCTAACCTTCCCCACGAGAGCCTTCCCTCAATGTGACGTGGGTGGCATTCTTTTTGACTGACGACAAGGGGCAGGAAACACTTCAAATTCTTCCAAGCAGCCGTCAGTGTATTCGTGGGGTGGGGGCCATTTGAAGAAGGGGTATGGAAGATAAGCCCCCCCCTTCCGTTTGATGCCATGGTGCACCTCCGAGCTGACTCCAGAAAGAGAGCTTGCTTCGTCTTTTCTTCCCCTCGATGCGCACTCCTGTTACTAGGGCAAAAGTCAGGGCGGCGTCCAAGAAACAGCACTGCGTGCCGTGGGGTGGGGGCGAGGGCTATTCCCGCGAGCCAAGGCCCCGCCCAGCCGGCTGACTGAGCTGATAGGTATTTGCTGACGTGAGGTGCGGTGCATGAGTCAGCTTAGTCACCGCTTGCGTTGTTGAGGTGGTGCCAGCACCGGGCACAGTATCAGGGCGTTAAGGCAATGGGTGCCGTTTTCGCACCCTATTTTTAAACAGGTTAAGGGTGTGCTTTATTGTCTAGTTTCTTATTGTGGCAGGCAGTGCTGTTTTGTAGTGGGAAAGAACAGTGTTTAATTTTGGATATATAGACAAAATACGAGCAAGGGATTGTGCTGCCGCTTAATTGCACATAAAACAAAAAGATAATTAGCATCATTATGAGATGTGGCTTCGCAGCTAGAACAATGTTGACTTTGTAAATGGGGAACCAGGTTTGAGTGACAGCTTTTGCATCCTGCGATTGTGGGCAAATCGCTTACCAACCAACTTTGTGAAACAACTAATACATGTCGAAAAGGGGGGGTTGGAATAGGCTGAGTGGGGAGTGCTCAGCAATACCCCATACGGAACGTAGGAGCTAATGCAGTGACGTAGCCTATATGGCTCTCATTTTCCGTAAAGAGGTGCAAACTTGTCTAAAGTAACCCAAATTACAGAAGAAATCTGTGGGAAGGTCCATTTGTTTGAATGTGAGTTGTGAGCACTTAGGAAGCCCACCATGTATGATAAGAAATGTGGTTAAACGACTTCCATTCTGATAAAATGACCATTACAGCAATCGTTGGGAGCAGATCTAGAAGGGCCATATCAATACTGCGTAGATTAATCATATCTTTAGATGACCACAGGCCTAATATTATAGTGGTGTAGTCTAGAACTAACAGAGTATGGAAAACTGCTGTCAATTGGGATTGGACATGGTCCCAGTAGGGTCTGAGAAGTCGACAATGATAGAATATATGCTGATGAGAACCAGCCTCATCTTTGCAATTCCAACATTTGTCATCAGCACAAAGCTTTAATTTATGTGGTTTAGCTGGTGTCCAGTGTAGAAGATTCATAGCAAAGTATTTTGTTTGGAAAATAGCAGGAGAAATTTTGTTTCTCAAGTCTAGTTTATTGATGGTTTGCCAACTTTCTTCTGAGATGTGAGCTGTTGTATCAGAATCAAAATGTTTGGCCCGTTTAATGGCAAGATAGGACCGTTGTGAAGGCAGGAGCTAGAGAGTGTTCTATAGATTTTGGAGGCAATGTGACCAGACCTAAGCCAACTGGCGCCTTGGTAGGGAGGGATAGACAGGCCTGTGAATTTTGGATATTTTCTTTTTTTTTTTTTTAACAGAGTTTTATATATCGCGAACTTGACCCGAATCGGGTATCAGAGCGCCTTACATAGCACCAGTTGCATTACATGAGGACACATTCATTTTTTTGTTAGGCACTTTTAACTTTAGAAATGTATAGAAGTCTTGCACTGAAAGGTTGTAGATTTGAGTTAGGGTAGAAAAGGGCAAGTGGGAAGTTGTCATCACCAAATAAATCTTTAATTTGTAAGATGCACTTGGATGCCCAAAACTCAGGTGAGAAATTAGTAGTCTCTATTCTAGTCCTGGGATTATACCAGAGAGCTGTTAGCGTGGAGTTTTGCAAAGGTATCTGCATATGTTTATCTAACCTTTTAAGAGCCCCTATAGTGTCGGAAAAGATTATCTGTGATAGAGGAGCTTTAAATTTTGGCACAGTTATGATGGCCGAAAGATTAAATGGGGCGCACAAAGCAGTCTCTATTTCCACCCATCGTGGAAGGTTCTAGGAGTGGGGTATGAACCAGAGAGCACCCTGAGCAGCTAGGAATGCTGATTGATACAGACTCCAGTTCCAGTTAGGGAGGTTACAACCTCCTAAAGAGATATCTTTCCTAAGGATTTTGTTTGAGATTCGCGCCCTCTTATCTCTCCATAGGAATTTAGAGGTTAATCTATCAATGTCCTGGAAGAAGGAAGTTGACATATTTAAAGGGAGCATGGCCGAAACAAAATTTACGATAGGAGTAACCATCATTTTGAGAGTTTGGATTCTACCCCACCACAAAATAAATTTAGAGGACCACATATTTAGTAAGTCTCTGATTTTGGACATGGTCTGTGTTTCATTCAGAGCAAGAGTATCGGCTAAGTCTTTACCAAACCAGATTCCCATATACTCAAGACGGTTTGGCTGCCATTTAAGGCCGGAGTCACCCAAGTGGGAGGAGAAGCAAAGTGGATTTAATAGAAAGACTTCTGTCATTAGACGCCATAAGGCCAAGGGAGCCTATCCTAGGAAAGGCCCACAGTGGTTCAATATGGAATGTAAAGAGGTGCGTAGACAACTAGAAGCTGAGATTAAAGAGGGAAATCCCAGTGCTGTACGGCAACTAAGGTATAATTACCGAAAAGCACAAGTGAAGGCAAAAAAATCCTGGGACGAGGCTAGATGGCAGGAACTCAAATTAGCATGCGTAAATAAAAATCCCAAACAGTTTTGGAACATAGCTAAGTGGGACAGGGGTGGTCTGCCAACCCAGCCGTAAAACCACGTTTCACAGGAGCATTGGGTCACTCACTTTAAGCCTCAATATGCACGTAGCTCAGGGAAAGGGACGGAAGAGAAGCCCCTGTGCCGGTACTACACAGGCACAGTTTTTGAAGATGCTGATGTTAGTTTGGCCCTGGGGGCAGTAACGGGAGGTAAAGCACCGGGCCCTGACGGCATTCCGCCGGACATATTTCTGTATGAAAAATCTAAATGGTGCCACTACATCGTGATGGTGGCTAATGCAATTGCGCAGGGTGCCCCAGTTCCTGATTTGTGGAAAGGGGCGGATATCATCCTCGTTTTTAAAAAGGGGGATAAATCCCAGCCAGGCAACTACAGGCCTATCAGCCTGATAGACTCACTCCAAAAGATAATTGGGCGTCTAGTTTTGAACAAAGTGCAGGATTGGGTGGGAGAGACAGATAGCTTATCCCCTCTACAGGCAGGCTTTAGGGCGTGTACTAGTACCATTGATCAGGTATTTCGTTTTATTATGCTCTACTGGAAGACTGTGGTCTTGAACAAGGGTAGCCTTTATGCTGCCTTTGTGGATCTTAAATCGGCTTTTGACCTCGTCTCCCGTAGTAAACTCTGGTCTGTACTACAAGAAATGGGAATGTCTCCGGAGTTATTAACCCTTATAGTCAGACTCCATGAGGATAACTTCGCCCAGATTCGCTGGGGAGTTCAGGGCGAAGTTACTACTCCCTTTCCTATAGAGAGAGGTGTGCGACAAGGGTGTGTAATGGCTCCCACATTATTCTCCCTATTTATAAACGGGATTGCAGACTTTTTAGCCACCACCCCCACAGACGCCCCTGTACTGGCTGGTGTTAAAATCCCAATTTTAATGTTTGCAGACGACACGTTGATTATCTCACAAACGCCAAGCGGACTGCAACGAGCCCTTAACCGATTTGAAGAGTTTTGCCAAATAAGGGGTTTGGAAATCAACGTGTCGAAAACAAAATTTATGTCTTTTAATCCACACAAAGTGTTCAAGGGTGGTATTGTGCTGAATAACGGGCCCTTGGAACAAGTCACGGACTTTGTCTATTTGGGGGTCACCCTACAGAGAGACCTTAGTTGGAAGCAACAACTTAACTTGGCCTCATTAAAACACCGGCAGCAGGCCGGTGTCCTACAATCTGAGTTTAGCTCCTCTTTTACAAAACCAATAAGCCCAGTGCGGCAAATATATGATTTGAAAGTGGTCAGCTCTGTCCTATACGGGGCCGAGCTCTGGGGTTTTGAGAACCTTTCACAAATAACAATAGAAGAAAACAGGTTCCTCCGCAAGATCACCTGTCTCGCACAAAGCACTCCGGTACGCCCATTGTTATACGATCTAGGCAAGAAGGTAATGGCAGATAGAGCAAGATTGCGTCCCCTGCTTTATTGGCGGAGAATCTGGTGTACCCCTGAGCTGACTAACTATGCCGCAGGCCTTTGGGATTTAATCAATGCTGACTGTTTTCATAAGATCAAATGGTTGCGGGGGATTAGAGTTTCCTTGATCAATCTTGGGATGGTTCACTTATGGGAAAACCCGGTAGGCACGCAATTCCCCTCGAAAGCAGTTTTAAAAGCAAAATATTGGGAATGGGTGGCCCAAGGTGCCTACAGGAATAGTGATTCCTCCTCCCTTACAGGGAGTTTCCTTGCTGTTAAACCAGCACCGAGTTTCGAACAGTACTGGGATATCATTACTAAACCATATGCTCGGAAGCTTTACTTCCAATTTAGGGTGGGTACATTGCCAGTAAGATCATTTACAGCAAGATGGGGAAATACTGAAGTCAATTCTTGCCCCATCTGCCCTACCCACCCGGAGTCTATAGCCCACGTACTATTTGCTTGTCCCGCATATGCTGCCCCCCGACGAATATGGCTGAAGCCTATTTGCAAATCTTTAGGTACCAGAAGGTCAGAGGTTGCTCTAAGATTACTACGCTCTGATACAACTAGCATTATTGTTGTAGCCATGGCAAAGTATCTGAGTTGGGCCTGGGCAATTAGATCACATGGCCTTTCTTTAGGCTAAGGGCTGTGCTTATTGCTCTCCACTTTAGATTGTACGAACTGTAGACTCTGACTACATATAGGGTGGCCGGTATTATAGACGATGAGGAAAAGAACAATGACATCAAGGTTTTGATAGTTCCAACAACTATGACCACTCTGTAAATGTGTACAGTTTTATGGTATTTATGATAATTTTTAACTTTAAAAAAAAAATTATGTTTGTAAGTATGCTTTGATGACACAATTGTCGAATAAAGCTATTTTGACTTGACTTCTGTCTTATCTCCCTTTAGAGAGTAGCCTGAGACCCAGGAAAACTCTTGGATAATGTCCAAAATACTAGGAATTGCCCTCTCAGTGTCCTTGTTAAATATTAGAACATCATCAACATAAGCTGAGGTTTTGAGCGACTAGGACCCAAATTGCAGCCCTTTGATCTCCTGGGACGAATTTAATAAGGTGAGAAGAGGATCGATGGCAAGAAGAAATAACAGAGTAGAGAGAGCACAACCCTGACGCGTACCTTGATGTAGGTTGGAGGAAGAGGCGGTATCACAGTTGATTCTCATGTTAGCTTTAGGGTTGGTGTAAAGAGCCATAATCATAGTGATGAAAGACGTACCTAAATTGTGTGAGTCGATACTGCATGGAGAAAAGGCCAAGATACTTTATTAAAGGCCTTTTCAGCATCCAGTGCAGTGGCGGCATTTGGGGTCGTGGAGAGACAAACTTTTTCCATTACATGGCAAAAGGTCCATATGTTATCCCTAGTGAGCTGACCCTTTACAAAACCCATTTGTGAATCATGTATTAGCAATAGAATAACCGGCTCCAAACTTTTGGCAATAATTTTTGCAAAAATGTTTGCTTCCATGTTTAAAAGAGATATGGGCCGAAAATGTTTTGGCCCAGAATGATCTTTATCCTCTTTCGGGATGACCACTATTATGGCTTCTGTTGCTGTACCTGAAACTTCACCGTTGAGGGCAAAGTGGTGAAGCATATTTTTCAGCCGACCCACATGAGTGTGTTGGAAGGTCTTGTAAAAGTCAATTGTGATCCCGTCAGGACCCAGAGCTTTACCCGAGCGTATTGATTTTATTGCAGTAGTAATCTCGTGTAGGGAGATAGGTTTATTCAAGCTTTCCCTCTCCAACCCAGAGACAGAACACATGAGAATAGATTGAAGAAAATCTAATCATGCAGTCTTGTCTGGGGGATTCTGAGGTGTATATTGTTTCTTGTAAAACTTTCTAAAGACCTCAAGTATTTCCTTTGTTTCAAATTTTTGAGACCCATCCATATCCTTGATAGCTGTGATGTGATTGCTTGTAGCTTTAAATTTCAACATACTGGCGAGTGTTGGAATAGAAATGCTTTTAGTCGAATTCTTTATGCATTGTACGATTTAAGTTAGCATTCACTGCACCATTTTGTATTCACCCGCCATTTTGAGCCATGATCGAAACTAACTTCTTCCGTCTCATTCTGTCTGCCTCAGCAGAAAGCAGCTGTAATATTTTTTTTTTGTATTTCTCCAAGGTTGAACTTTGCTGTGCTAATGAATAGACTGTTTTTGTCATTGCATACCTTTCTTGCTAGTTAGGCCTGCTCCCACCCTTAGAGCAGCGGGTGCAGGCAAAGTAACCTTGATGTTATGATAACATGTACCCGGTCTTGGGATTGCAACTCATCCTTCTGTATCTCCACTGTTCACTAGCTACCAACTGGAAATTTCCAGTCTGGGCGTGTCTTTAGTGATTCCGAAAAATGTATATTATACCTTACCCTGTTGGTAGAAGTCAGTCCCTCTGCAGCAATCCATGGAGACTGGTCAGACCGGACTCCGCTCGAGTGTATGACTAATAAATACTTTGGTTTGTATTCTCTACTGTCTGACCGACTCTTCATTTGTTTGGAAGGCTGAGAGGTGGTCGCGAGTGACCCGGGTGGCCATAATCGGGTCACTTCCTTCAGTTGACGCCCAAACAGGGATTCCATTGGGTGGCCCATCTTGGGTGAGGAGTTCGGGGCCACATCGGGTCAGACGGGCGGACCGGGGATCCCTGCACGAGAGAGTCTTGTACTCACAGCTGCCCCGTCTGTCTGACCGGGCGATGCCTCGTCCAGTGGTCATCCCGACTGGGGTCCTGAACGGCGAAACCCTTGGATCTGACCGTTTGGTCCGAAGAGTCGGCATTGGAGAATAACTTTGCTTAACCTGTGTGCACCAGGTGAGTTTGATTTGGTTCTTTGTGGATATGGCGCCATTTTGATTTGTATTTGGTATGGTCTGAGGACTGTCTTTGGACAAGCGCTTGAATTTGTTTGAGTTCTTTGTGAACATGGTACCACTTTGGTTTGCATTTGATGAGGTCTGAGGACCAATTTTGGTAAGATATTTGCAAATATCTGCTCGGCATAAATAGTGAACTTGTTTTCTTTGAAAATACCGTGTCTTAGCAAAGTGTTTTGTTTGGGCTGTCGTTGTTGTTCTGCTGATGCTCGATTGGAAGAAAGTCAGCCAGCGCCCAGAAGGCACTCCTAATTTCGATATGTATGTGAAGCATTGCCTGGCCCTATTATGTTTAGTACGTTATGGCACAAATATACGAGGGACAATGCCGAGTTGCAGTGGCCTTTGACGGGCACTTTTGATGAACAGAAAATTAATTTTCTACAGGATAAATTGTTCGCGAAAAGAAGTAGGCAGTCGATGTTTGATTTCCTCAGAACGTGGCAAAAGGAGGCTAAACAGAGACGAATGAAAGCAGAGAAAGAGGCCCGGAAGGGGAGAATGGTGACAGTGACTCAGAAAGCTGTAGCGCATGATAGAGAGAAAATAGAAAAAGGAACAGAGTGTGCTGATAGGAAATTTCAATTACAATGTGAAAAGTCTTATGTTGCTGGAGAGGAAAATGACGCCTTTGTGGAGGAATTGTTAAATACTAGACCCCCTCCTCCCTATGCCCTGCAGAGAATATACCCTGCTAAACCCCAGTCCCAACCATCGGTTCCTTCTGTTTCTGCTGCTTCTGTTTCTTCCACTATTGATCACGCTGTTTTGGCCACGGCACATCCTTCCCTTTTTTTAACTTCGCCTTCTACGGCTACGATGACTGTCAGTCTCCCTGCAACGCCTATTGTTTCGGCATCGCTCTCTCCAGCCCTTACACCTACGACGAAGATGGCAGCGACGCTGGTGCCTAGTACTTCTGCTGTTACTTCTCCCCTGTTATTCCATCCCCCTGCATTACTGGACAGTGGAACGCCCGTGCGCGGACTAGGGGACGGAGACTGGGCGACAGCTAGGGAGCGGCTAGAACGGATACTGATACGATCTGATGTGGGAGATGAAGAGAAAAGGGTGGTAGCCAAACAGGCCGCTCAGTGGGCCCGTCACCCCATTTACTATGTGGAGGATGTGTGGAGTGTGATGAAAGATTATGAGCCGTTTGTGCAGCAGCATGCCCTTAAGCATATGTCGACTACTTTGATTGGATTGTGGGAACAGTGTTTCAATGATGTAGCACCCCAAATTATTTATGATGTTAGGGATCATGTATACGCTGCTGGTATGGCACCTGGTGAGGTTTTCAGTAATGTTGCGACGCTGGTCGATTATCGAAATAGGCTGTTTCAAAAGAGTCCAAGGACAGTATCCCAGTTTCCGATGAGGGAAGTCCACCCCATATATCATCCTGAACTACCGGAGTTGCGGGATCAGCAGAATACTGTTATTAGACCGAGGGTAGAAGCCCGTTTCCAAGAACAATGGGTGTACACTCCATGGAAAAGGAGTGATGTTTTGCCCCTTAAGACTCAGTTGCCTGACCCTAGAAAAAATCCTACTGCATATTATAAGGAATTGACTGAGGCTGCTTCCTCGACAGTAATGACACTTGCGGATATTGAAATGTTCTTTGGTTTACTGGTGCCTGTTGATATTTGGAGTTATAAACAAAGGGTAAGCCCAAATAAGTCAGTGGGACCTGGGTAAGTAACAGTATAGTGGGAGGTGGTCCCAGTGCGCCAATTCTTAAGAACACACAAGAATTTAAAGCATATTTGAACAAATTAACAGTGATACAATTATAAATTGCTTGTTCAATGTTATTTAATCACACTGAACTGAAATGCTTGTCAATTGACACATAGTTGAAAAAGCTGAACACAGCAAGTGCCCCATAACAGTGGGAGAGAAGAGAGGGAGGGTTGTGTGCATCAAGTGAGGGTTGAAAGGGTGTAAAGAAAAGGTAGTGACATCATATTCATCACACTAAGTATTTACAATGGAGATGGCTCATTAGAAGCCGCAAACTAGAATGGTAGTTTGGTTACATTGCCATGGTTGCAAAACGTTAACACAGTTACAAATCACTGTTGATAGACAACTGGCATGGGAAAATAACACAGTCGACGTTTCGACCCCTAATAAAAGGTAGGCTACTTGGATCCTTACTGCGGGGTCTTCCTCAGGACTAGAACAAAGGGGCACCTGGGGAATAGATATAAGTAGTACTTAGTATTGTGTATAGGTTCAGAACTAGTAAAGGGTAGAAATAAATTAAAGAATTACCATAAAGCCACCCTTGACTGGGAGTGGTAGTGTTGATGTAAGGCCCGTAGGCTCAAATAGGACCAAGAGCGGATAATTGGCACCTACAAAACAAATTGAGGGCCATCAGGATATATGCCACAGTTTAGAGTAATCTCAGACTTAGAGACAGTATTGAATCACACTTACTGTACAAAAAATGTAAATGCACTACACACAAAATGTGGTAGAGTCCTAATCAAGGACTGCAAAGTTCCATTATATTCGTGAAGTTAATCTAAGAGAAGACGAAAAGAAATGGAGGACCCATTATAAAAACAGCGGGGTATTTCTAAAAAGAAAGCATGTGTTGCCCAAATAGAATAATGCATACCCAAGGTAATAATCTCCGCTTCAAAAATGCCAATTCGTGCTCACAATCTGTAAATAAACAAGCATTGGCATAGCCAATAGGTCTCGCCTTTGGGACCTTATAAGTGTTTAGTTATCCAGCACAATATCCTTGGTGCAACAACATCAAGTGTTGCATGGCTAAACACTTATAAGGTCTCAAAGGCAAGACCTATTGGCTATGCCAATGCTTGTTTTGAGTGAGTGGCTCATGCAGGTATGCCACTGTGAGGTAGAGATGCTGTGAGTGCTTTTACAGGAGCCCCTGTGACATTGCGCCTCTTCAAAATGTATCTTGGGTCTGGTGTAATACTTCTAGCCCCTATTCCCGTCTTCTCGCACCCAATGCATCCTTAAATGTCCCATGTACAGCCGGGGTTGACACTGCTATTACCCCTGCCCTTCAGTGACACTTTACCTGTCACGGGTGGTGGTGGTGGACGTGGTGGTGGATGTGGTGGTGGATGTGGTGGTGGACGTGGTGGTGGTGGATGTGGTGGTGGTGGACGTGGTGGATGTGGTGGTGGTGGTGGACGTGGTGGTGGTGGACGTGGTGGTGGTGGACATGGTGGTGGATGTGGTGGTGGTGGACATGGTGGACGTGGACGTGGTGGTGGTGGACATGGTGGTGGACGTGGTGGTGGTGGACGTGGTGGTGGAGGTGGACGTGGTGGACGTGGTGGTGGTGGATGTGAACGTGGTGGTGGACGTGAACGTGGTGGTGGTGGTGGTGATGGTGGATGTGGTGGTGGATGTGGTGGTGGTGGAAGTGGTGGTGGTGGACGTGGTGGTGGTGGACATGGTGGTGGTGGACGTGATGGTGGTGGACATGGTGGTGGTGGACGTGGTGGTGGACATGGTGGTGGACGTGGTGGTGGAGGTGGACGTGGTGGTGGTGGTGGACGTGGTGGTGGACGTGGTGGTGGTGGTGGACGTGTTGCTGGATGTGGTGGTGGAGGTGGACGTGGTGGTGGATGTGGTGGTGGTGGTGGATGTGGTGGTGGTGGACGTGGTGGTGGTGGTGGTGGACGTGGTGGTGGTGGACGTGGTGATGGTGGACGTGGTGGTGGTGCTGGTAGACATGGTGGACGTGGTGATGGTGGTGGACGTGGTGGTATTGGACGTGGTGGTGGTGGACGTGGTGGTGGACATGGTGATGGTGGTGCTGGTGGTGGACGTGGTGGTGGACGTGGTGGTGGTGGTGGACGTGGTGGTGGTGGTGGACGTGGTGGTGGTGGACATGGTGGTGGTGGACGTGGTGGTGGTGGACGTGGTGGTGGACATGGTGGTGGATGTGGTGGTGGTGGACGTGGTGGTTGTGGACGTGGTGGTTGTGGTTGTGGACGTGGTGGTGGTGGTGGACGTGGTGGTGGTGGACGTGGTGGTGGAGGACGTGGTGGTGGTGGACGTGGTGGTGGTGGACGTGGTGGTGGACGCAGTGGTGGTGGACGCGGTGGTGGTGGATGTGGTGGTGGACATGGTGGTGGACGTGGTGGTGGTGGACATGGTGGTAGACGTGGTGGTGGTAGACGTGGTGGTGGTGTTGGTGGTGGACGTGGTGGTGGTGGACGTGGTGGCGCAGTTTTGGGAAGTTTAACAGAGTGATCTGCGAGGAGCGCCGCACTATTGGTAAAGACTGCTTGGAGTGCGGGTGCAAAGATCACTCTGCAGGTGTGCGGCGCATTAAGAAACAGGACGTGAGCAAAAGGGTTTTTGTAAAGGAATGTGTGTCAGGGCTGTAATGAAAATAAGGGAAGGGGTTAGAGGAAAGTCCAGAAACGCAGAAGAGAAAAACGACAGACCGATGTGTGTAGTGCATGCGGAAGGTGTCATGTTTGGAATTAGGGCAGATTTAGGCTAACCCTAAACCATGACCCATGGAGAATTGGAAGGTCAGTGATTTGGAAATGGGGGTGGGGGGGGGGATTTCAATTAACAGTGACTGTTATTGAGTCCCGAGGAAGAGAGGAACAAAACAAATAAAATGTTACAGAGCGTCGGCACCATTTGCAGTGAAATGCAAAACAACGTGGCATACATTGGGATTAGTGTAAAAGACCACATGAAAGTGTCCGGAATTAACTTAAATAAACACATGAAAGTCTTTGTAAGCTATTTTCATTGAATCCCCCCGAGAGGAAGAAACAAAGGCGTTGGGTCGCTCTTGTTGATTGCAGTAAAAAGGAAAAAGAAACAGCTCAAGGTGGCATATACACCTTCATCAATCAAAATGAACACAACACAAGGTGTTGAAAGTCACTGAGCCCCGAAAGAGGAGCTTTAGGTACAACAAACACAACGTCGCAGAGTCTGTTATCGTTCAGCAGTGAAAACAACAAACAAAACGTGATATACACCGCAACTCACTCAAATTAACACATGAAAGTGCATACAAGCAGTATCATTGAACTCCCGTGAAAGGAAAGAAAAAACATAAGAAACGGAGCACCGCAGGAACAAAGGAAAAACAAGCGCGCGCGCGCCTCAAAGTAAAAAAAAACAAGACATAAAGATATAGCTACTGGACGAAGTGATGAAGAGTACAATCTATTTATTTTATATACTGAGGTAAAATGTGTTTTGCAAAGAAAACCGAAAGAAGAAATGGTCCATTCGGAGATGTCGCAGAGAAGTAAGCTTTGATGGGAGCAGAGCAGAAAATTGGAGGGAATGGAAGCCGAGATTTCCGTTCTACCTCTTGGCTATGGCGACAGATAAAAAGGAGATGAAAGCCTTCTAATCGCACTGTTGTTCCTCATGATAGGGCAGGATGTGGCGGAGGTGGGTAGCGATGCACGCGGCACTGGAGCAGGGAGAAGGGCGCGCAAGGTCGGAGAAAGAAGAAAGAAAAGTGGCACTCCGGAGAGACATTCATTAAAGGCTTAATGAGCCTTGACAGAAACCCACATGGCGGCTGCTCGCGTGAACGCAAGCTTGAGGCCAGGAAAAGCCTGTGGTAGCACTTTCAAAAGCCACTCACTAAATTTCTCGCAGAGCAGCGCATGCGCTGGCTCAGCGAGACCTAAAAAAGGAATCCCATTCGAACCCATACATGTAGAAGAGGACGCGATGGGACGATACATATTAGTGCAAGGTATACTCTGTGGTACAAAGGTGCTCATAGTAAATATCTATGGGCCCAACACCGCGCGACCCTGCCTTTTACGAGGTATTGTGGGGCAAAATATACAAATTACCTCCATGGACCATTATATGTGGAGGGGACTTCAATGTTGAGTTAGCACCCTAAATCGATCGTTGGTCAGCAGCGGAACTCACATTGAAAAAAGCAGCGTCATCTGTACTTAACGGTATGATAAATCTGGGACTGACAGACATTTGGCGACTAAGATATCCGAGTTTGCGGGAGGGCACGTGTCATTCGTATGTGCACCAGTCCTGGTCCCGGGATTGACTACTGGCTAGTCACAAATGATGTGAATAATTGGACTATAAATGTCCAACACCTACCTAGAACCTTGTCCGATCACTCCCCGGTTCTTCTCACTATATCTCTGCCGACACACGCTCCTCCACAGTTCCAGTGGCGGCACCAATCCTCCTTGCTCGACCCAGTTTTCTGCGAAGGTATTCGCGAAGCTATCTCGGATTATTTTTCGCACAACACTGGATCAGTTTCTTGTGTAGGGACACTTTGGGAGGCGTTCAAGGTGACCATACGGGGAGCATGTATAGGTCTACAGGCTGGAGTCTTGAAATCCCTGCGTGGCACTATGAGTAGGTTGGAACGGGAGCTGGGTGGGCTAGAGCGTGAATATAGTGTAACAGCACATCCTGCTACATTAGCGAGCATTAAAACAAAGATCACCGAATACAATGAGGTAGCCAACCAAGAAATACGTCATATGTCGCGTAGACACATAGCTAGATACTACGGCGAAGGGGGCAGGCCTGGGAAAACATTGGCTAGTAGAATAACAGACTTACAGGGACGGAACTATGTAGTAAAAGCCATCACAGAGGGCGACACTATACATTATGATACACCCAGTATACTCCACACGTTCGCATACTATTATCAATCCATGTGTGACAATCGGCAGACGGCAAAAGAGGCAGACATAGCGCAATATCTGGATGACATAGCACTGGTGTGGCTCTCGCGTAACCAACAAGAATTTTTAATGCACCCACTAACGCTAGAAGAAATCCGCGAGGCCATTATTGCGTTACCAAATGGAAAGGCAGTGGGCACTGATGGCCTACCGTCCGAGTTTTATAAAGAGTAGGTAGACATCTTGGCCCGCAATCTTCTCGAAATGTACATGGAAGCGTATGACACCCAGAGTCTCCCTCCTACTCTGCGAGAGGCATTGGTTGTCGTAAAGCCTGACAAGGCGCCGGACAGGTGTGATTCGTACAGACCCCTGTCCTTGATAAATACTGATGTAAAGATTCTGGCGAAGGTGTTGGCTAATAGGCTGCGTCTGCTTCTACCGGTTATGGTTCTCCCTGATCAGTCAGGATTTGTCCCAACTAGATCTACGTCACATAATTTGCGCACGTTGTTCGCAATGTTGCACGTACTGGAACCCTCCTTGCCGGCGGTGGCGGTTCTGTTAGATGCTGCCAAGGCATTTGATTCTATATCCTGGGAATATTTGTTTGCAATTTTACATCTCATGGGTGTGCCTTTCATTTTTACGAACTGGATTAAGTTGTTGTATACAGGTCCCGTGGCACGCGTAAGAATCAATGGGCATGTGTCGGATATCTTCAAGATACAGCGAGGCACGCGGCAGGGGTGCCCGCTATCGCCCTTGCTGTTTGCGCTAGAATTGGAACCACTGGCATGTATTCTGCAACAACGCTATGCTCAAGCAGCGCTGCGCTTTCACCAGCGGCCCCTGGCAGTTTCCATGTACGCAGACGACATGGTGTTATATGTGCGCGAGCCGCTAACACACTTAGCACAGCTTATCCGAGAATACATACGATTTGAATGGTACTCTGGCCTTGGGATCAACTGGGCAAAGTCAATTATATTGCCCCTAACAGATTGCACACCACCAGTGGAATTAGATTACCCACTGGAGTGGTGCACAGACCCAGTGAAGTATTTGGGGATTTGGATTCACAGGGATCCGCACGTGGCTGTTCAAACCAATTTTGGTAAAGCCGTCACACGTCTTGAAGATCAAGTGAATCGTTGGATAGCACTACCGTTGTCTTTCGCTGACCGGATAGCATTAATGAAGATGGTGGTGCTTCCGCGATTTCTATATTTATTTTTTAATGTACCCGTGCACCTGACACGCCACTTCTTCGACACGCTTCGCTCCTTGTTAGTCTCGCTTGCTTGGGGTGGGAAGAAACCGCGGGTTAAATAGGAAATCTTAACGTTCCCTTATGAGCTGGGTGGATTCACAGCGCCAGACTGTCAGCTGTATTATCTTTGCGCACAGGCGCACTATGCCTACTACTGGCAACAGGCGCCAGCTTATATTCCACATGTAGCGGTCGAGGCAGGTGCAGTACACCCGATACCACTTAAAGCCATGATAGTTAACCAACACACAGTTTTTGACAAGGGGGAGATAGACACGGTGCATAACACAGCCAGGGCATGGCAGGAGCTGGGAAGACGTGCGCGTAAATTGCTGCTTTATGCACCAAATATGCCAGTCTTACATCATACTGCGATCTCAGTGACAGGGGAAGCTGGTGCGCTGAAAACTCTTCATGAGGTGGGATTGTCTACCATGGGGGATGCATTTCCCCGGGGTCATTTCGTGGAGGCTGCCACTGCTCTTGGAGATGGGAAGAATGCTGCAATGCGAACATTTGTGTACACAAGATTACGATCGGCCATGCCTGCGTTGTACCCACAGTTTCCGGCAGAGCCACCAACTTTAGAGGCTCTGCAGCTCCTCTACACCACCCCGACACGCGCTAAACTAGTTACACGATTATATCGTGCTTCACAGGCAGAAGGGGCTAATGCGGGGGGGGAACTCGCCAGATAAGTGGAATGCAATTCTTTCTGAACCGCTCTCCGATGACGACTGGAGCACCTGCTGTAGACTGACGGGGCAACTAACAGCTAACGGCAATCTACGATTGGTACATTTTAAATATTTACATCAAATATACTATACCCCTGATCAGTTATATAAATATGGTCTGTGTGAGGTTGCCAATTGTAGGAGGTGTGGTGCCCTGGATGCTGACTTTTACCATTTAGCGTGGGCCTGCCCGAAAGTATATTTGTTCTGGCAGCAGGTCACACACATTCTGCAACTGATGGTGGGGACACCCATAGCATGTACTCCCCAACTATGTCTGCTGGGAAATGTTACCGATGTTAAAGCCTCTATTAGGAGATTGGTGGCGATAGTGCTCCTACTTGCCAAACGTAGAGTTTCCATATGCTGGGGAGGTAGACCTGCGCCGACCACTAAACGTTGGTTGCAAGACATGGTATATTGCCATGATCAATTCACCTGCTATGCTGAAGAACTGCCTAGAACCTCGAAACCCCGTGATATATGGAGTCCTCTTACTTCTTATCTGCTCACAGTAAATGATATCTGATGACCATGACAAATGCTGTATTGTTCTGCACTGCTTATTCCCACTTTAAGACCTATTACTGTCATACTATTGCCTGTCTCAAATGTAAATTGATTTGAAATCCTTGTATTGTGCTGCCATAATACCTGTAATTTGTGTGCCCAGTACCTGCTAATGAATTTCTAGATGTCCATGTTTTCTTTTTGGAAATGCATAAATAAAATTAAACAATTTTTTTTTTTAAAAAGGGTTCTGGGGTGTGACGGTTAGAGGTTATGCTGAAGGGGAGTTGGTGCTGCATCTTTGTCTCCCTCGCTGAAATGGAGTTGAGAATAAAAGGGCTTTTGTAAATTACACGAAGAGTGTATCGTTCTTTCAATTCGGCGATGATCTCAACTCTGAGAACCATTGCATGCAGAAGAAATTTGAAGCAGCTTTTCTTTCGGAAAGTATCTGAGACTGATAATGGCGTGTTTGGAAGACACAGGAGTAAGACGTGGTATGTAGAGGATTTGTGGCACCAGTGGCTGGGCGTGGTGACTATTGGTGAAATTTGAGTGTTCTAATCTAGCGGAACAGAGGCAGCAGGAGAACCGGCGCAGTCACGTTAGCAGCTGCATGAGTGCACCAGTAAGTACTGACCACTCTTTGTATCAGGCCACATGGAGAAGAGGATTCCAGCTGATGCGGAGTTCGAAGAAGCGGCGTTGGAGTCGGGAATTTGAAGAGTCTGCCGGCTGAACAGTGCGCGTCACAGTGTCCGCTGTACGTAGGACGCTCACATTGACACTGACGTCGGAGCCTGTCTTGAAGTGGGCAGGAAGTGTTTTACTGCCTGGTATGTGGAAGACCAACAGCGCAGCCACGGTGATACATACACCTTAGGGAAGCAGTTCGAATGCGTACTTGGCAGTGTGTGGTGACTGGTTGTGGCAGCGGTGATACACACACCTAGAGGGGAATATTTCGTATTTATTTTGTGTGTTCACATCGGTGATGCGCATACCATATGAAACATACAGAGTGAAAGACGGTGATATGCACGCTAGTACGCACTCTGATTATTCTACAGCGGTGATAGGCACACTGCATTGTTTGACTGGATAACTACTAGTGGGCATAGTAATATTTACGACTAATCATTTCAGCTTAGTTAAACAGTGAGCACTTGAGGATTAGAGTTGGTACAGTTGTGGAAATTTCTGGTTAGCACTCAATTTAAAAAAAATATATTTTCTTAGAGATTAAGAGGTAGTTTTAGCCGTGTGTGCAGCACAAACGTTCACGTTGACCCCCCCAATACCATTTTTGCCAGAACCACGCATGAAGTGGCAAGAGTGGAAGGAATATTTTTCCAATTATGTGTCTACTAAAGATAACGAAACGCTAACACCTGAAACAACAAGCATTGGCCGCGCGGCCGCGAAACTGACACGGCCGCGCGGCCGTGAAAGTGAAAGTAATCGTGAGTAATCGGGTTTTGGAAGTGCAAAAAGTGGCTTTTGCTGGCGACCAGCTTGCGTTCACGCGAGCGTCCAGATGACGAGGGAAGCCATATGGCGCCTGATCGCGTGTGCACGCTCGCGTGAACGCAAGCTGGTCGCCAGCAAAAGCCACTGTTTGCACTTCCAAAACCCGCTTACTAAAACTCTCGCCAGAGCAACGCATGCGCTGGCTCAGGCGAGACCTAAAAAGGAAAGAAACTGATCTTAGCCGCCATTCGAAAATGAGGCTCAAAGTCTAAACAAAGGTATCTAGGGAACAGAAGCGTGTTCAATAAGCACAGCTCGTCCGATCTCTTACCTCGGTTGTGCCAAGACAGTCCGTCTCCGTGAAGGGAGCGCGGAAAGTGCTGTCTCTATTTAAACATTGCAGAGCACGTCGTCGCCGTTCACGCGCTTTCCGCGTAGTCACAGACGCTCGATGCTAATCAAAAAAGGGAAGAGGCATCGCTCCGTGTTAAAAAAGGGGGAAAGAAAGACTAATTCCAAAATGATGTGGTCAATAAAAGTATTCCTAAAGAACTGAATAGTTACATAAGTAATGGTAAATGCGCCCAATCTCAAATGGGAGGGAAGTGGTATATTTACAAGCGACTTGAATTGGAAAGGTCTAGCACACTACCCACTTGATATGAAAAGTATCGAAAGAACAGTTCATATATATAACAAAGGCAAAGGCAGTATGTCATACTATTCATGGAAGGCCAGGAGGAAAAATGGCTACTCGTTTTTTGCATAAATCATAAATCCTATGCACATTAAAAGAAAACAGTAAACTCTTGTAAATGGAAGGATGGCAAAGCAGCCTCGGGTGAGGGAGGGGAGCGTGGGGGCAGGGGAGCGCAGGGGGGTTTTGTGGATACATACATCATGACCAGCATGTGACAGGCCCTTGGCTTTACATTAAAAACAGAATCAGATATATACAAAGGAAAAACACAAAGGCATATCTATCTTATTAACAGTCAAAATTGGACTATCTTACATCAAACGTGTATATTATTAGTCAGATGTTAGGCAAGATAGTTGTGCGTTGCTAGTGTCCAATTCATTTAGGTCCCTGTGAATGGAGTCCAAGCGGTACATCCATTTACATTCTCTAACGTTGAGGATAGTCTCTTTCAACCCTCACTTGATGCACACAACCCTCCCTCTCTTCTCTCCCAATGTTGTGGGGCACTTGCTGTGTTCAGCTTTTTCAACTATGTGTCGATTGACAAGCATTTCAGTTCAGTGTGATTAAATAACATTGAACAAGCAATTTATAATTGTATCACTGTTAATTTGTTCAAATATGCTTTAAATTCTTGTGTGTTCTTAAGAATTGGCGCACTGGGACCACCTCCCACTATACTGTTGATATTTGGAGGCAGGTGCACACACAGGACCACGTTGTGGAATTGGGTGGTACCTGGGATCAGATCAAAACATGGGATTAGGAGTGGAAGCCTGGGGAAAAGCCTAAGGCCGAGATACTAGCTTTGCCTGGTCGCATTATTACGTATATGCATTCCCTTATTCCACCGAGAAGGGTAGATTGGGACAAGTTAACGGCATGTCGTCAAAAGAAAAATGAAAGTGTGTCCGACTTTTTCACTCGATTTGAAGGTGTGTTTTGGGATTTTAGTGGACATGATTTGTCGGTGGAGGGGGGTGTCCGACTGTTCGTTAATAGATTTGTTACGAACCTGCTTCCTGAGATCGCGACTCGGTTGCAGGCTTCGGAGAGCACTTGGACTACCTCCTCCCCTTCTGTGATATTGAGTATGGCGCAGTATTATGAGCATAGGGAGAATGAGGAGAAGGAGAAAGTGGAGAAAAAGCATAAAGAATTGAAGGCGAAGGTGTTGTTGCAACAGGCTTCGCGAGGGAATGGTAGAGGACGTGGTGGTCCAGACCGACAGCTTCCGCGTACTAACAGGAATGCTACGCCTGTAGGACCGAATCAGTGTGCTTACTGTAAAGAGGAGGGGCATTGGCGTAGCGAGTGTCCTGTGCTTTTGCAAAAGGTGGCGGTTCCAAGGGGACGAGGGTCTCGTGGACGGGGTCGCGGAGATGGTGGCCAGGACAGAGTTAAGGCAGTTGGGACATCAAAGGGTCGCACTGACCAGAACTACTTTGATGATCCTAGGGGCAAACAGTACTACCACAATGACTATGACATAGACAAAGTGACTGGACTGTCTCACAGCTAGGACAGCCAGGGACAGAGTGAGGGACCAGTTCAAATACCTGTAGATCAGCGCGGTCCTTACGTTACTGCAGATTTGCATGGCTCAGCTAAGGACGTTTTGGTGGATACAGATGCAATGAATAGCTCTATCTCTCGTTCACTGGCCCCCGGGACAGCTCTGTCTGGCCATAATAATGTTTCGGTAGGATTTTCTGGTGTACCGGTTGTGAGCCCCATTTCCAAACCTCTCACATTGACTATAGGTCCTTTTCTGTGGATTCGTCATTTTTGTTGACATCTAATTGTGGAGAAAATTTAATGGGGTTGGATTTATTAAAGAAATTGCATGCTACAATCCATTGTTCCCCGGAAGGTGTTTACATGACGATGGGCCCGAATGTAGTCAGCTCTAAGCAGTGTCTATCCAAAGATGCACCCCTCCCTGCTGAATTTAAGGATGTGCCGCCCACGTTGTGGGCAACAGGTGACACGGACGTAGGACTATTGCAGATTCCCCCAGTTTCTATCAACGTCAAAGACAATGCCATTTTGCCTCTTATTCCTCAGTACAAAATACCGCAAGCAGGGGAGAGAGCCTTGTTGCAGATTATAAAAGATCTGATCACGTCGGGAGTTGTTGAAGAGACGACTGCTAATGTGTGTAAAAGCCCTATTCTTCTCATTCTTAAGAGGGCACCTTCCGGCTCCTCTGATGATCATCCAGATGTTTAGCGTTTTGTGATTGACTTGCGCGAAGTAAATAAAATAGTGGTTCCTCAGTTCCCGGTGGTCCCTGACATCACTGCTCTTCTAACGATGATTCCTTCTTCTGCTAAATTCTTTTCTGTCATTGATTTAAAAAATGCATTCTTTAGTATCCCGATCCATCCAGACAGTAGATACTTATTCGGTTCTACACTCGCTGGCAGAAGCTTTAGATTCAGTTGCGCTCCTCAGGGCTATACTGAGAGCCCTAGTATATATAGTCAAGCTTTGAAAGCCCAATTGGACTCCCTCACACTCCCCTCAGGTAATGTATTGCTCCAATATGTAGATGATCTTCTCATCGCCTCTGACACTGAAGAAGGTTGTTAAGATCGTACGGTTAAATTGTTGTTGCATTTGGCACACCATGGACATAAAGTGTCCCTTTCCAAATTTCAGTATTGCCGACAGGAGGTCACCTATTTAGGTCACCTACTGTCGAAGGAGGGTAGGAGATTGACTCCTGAACGCATCAGTACCATTGTTAAAATGCCTATTCCTCAAACTCAAAAGGATGTACGCGCTTTTATTGGCATTACTTCCTATTGTCTGCACTGGATCCCTAACTACTCGTTACTAACAAAGCCTCTGCTGACACTAACTACTAAAGATGTGCATGAACCATTGCCTTGGACGTCTGAATGTCAGCAGTCTTTTGAGCAATTAAAAGTTGCGCTTTGCTCTGCGCCTGTGCTTGGTATGCCAGATTATGCAAAGCCGTTCGTGCTGTACGTACACGAAGCGTCTGGTTGCGCGATCTCTATTTTAACACAGGCCTTTGCAGGTAAGCAACGGCCGTGTGCTTTTTTTTCTGCGCTTCTTGACCCTGTTGCGAGAGCCCTCCCGAGCTGTCTTAGAGCGGTCGCAGCTGTGGCCGTCTCAATAAGACAATCGGCTGGGCTCGTACTTGATACTGACCTCACAGTTATGGTCCCCCATGCTGTGGATACCCTTTTGAATAAAACTAAGACACAGCACCTCACCAGTGCACGTCTGACTGGTTATGAGCTAACTCTCTTTGCACCGCATGTCACGATTAAAAGATGTGCCACTCTGAACCCAGCCGTGTTACTACTCCTCCCTTCTGAGAGTGAGGAAATTGACATACATGATTGTATTTTTCAGACTGAGGAAGAGACGAAGGAACGGGTAGACTTGACTGATGTTCCCTTATCTGAACCCCAAGGGGAACTATATGTCGATGGCTCTTGTTTCAAGCTACCAGATGGTACTACAACAGCGGCATATGCAATCACGACACTACACATAGTAGTTGAGACATCACGAGTTCCCTATCTATCGGCTCAAGCTGCAGAGCTGGTTGCCCTTATTCGAGCTTGTGAGTTGAGTGAGGGGCTGGCTGTCAATATCTATACTGACAGTCAGTACGCATTTGGAGTCCCCCATAATTTTGGACGACTTTGGGCAGAAAGAGGGTTTCTTACTTCCCATGGGATGAAGATACAGCACGGTCCCCTTATACATAGGCTTCTATCCGCATTGACACTCCCTAAGAAATTAGCGATAATAAAGTGCAGCGCCCACAAGGCAAATACTGACAATGTGGGAAAAGGGAATGCATTTGTTGACCAGACAGCTAAGGCGACAGCCCGAACGAAGATGAAAAAGGTGTTTGTAGCAGGTCCCGCTAGGTGGGTGCCTGAGGTTACTATGTTTGAGGATATGCTAGAAAGTGTCAAGGAGATACAGAGTGAGGCAACTATTGAGGAGTTAGCAATATGGCAGGAAAGCCCAGCACATTTGGATGAGGATGGGTGTTGGACTGATTAGTCAGAGAAACAGAGATGGATGCTACCAGATGCATATGTTCTTCCGGTAGTCACCTTGGCGCACGAGCCAGCTCACATTAGTGCGAAAGGTATTTGTAAGTTGTTAGACCCTGTATGGCAGAATGATAACATCCCAAAGACTGCCGCCCACTTGGTCAAATACTGCATGGTGTGTATGATGCACAATCCTGGAAAGGGTACCCCTACACCACCTGGTAATTTTGAACCTCCCACTTTCCCTTTTGAGGTCCTCCAGATAGATTATATAGAGATGGATCAAGTCAACAACTTGAAATATGTGTTAGTGGTTGTTTGTGCGTTCAGTAAATGGGTTGAGGCTTATCCCACGAAAGAAAACACAGCCATAGCGACTGTAAAAGTACTCCTGAAGGAGTTTTTTCCTCGCTTTGGCTTGTCCCGTTTGATTTGGAGTGATAATGGAAGTCACTTCAATGCGAAGTTATCCAGTTAGTTTGCGAGGGACTGCATATCAGACAAAAACTTCATGCTGCAAATCACCCCCAGTCCGCAGGTTTGGTTGAGAAGTACAATGGTACTCTCAAACTGAAGCTGGCAAAGATTCAGGAGAGCACAGGGTAGCAGTGGCCAGATGCTTTACCATTAGCCCTTTTGTCCACAAGAACGACAGCCCATTCTAGGACAGGATTGTCACCCTACGAGGTCGTGTTTGGGCGCCCGGCAAACGTTTGGGGCGTCCCGCGACCTCGTTGATTTTCGGAAATTGAATATCCTCTGTTGGTGGATTATCTGTATGAGTTAACTAAAAGTCTGCGTTCTATTCACCAACATATCCAGGAGTCCCTCCCACCAGTACCTGAGGGGCCAGGCCACGACATCCGGCCTGGCGACTTCGTCTTGGTGCACCAGAGAAAGAAGTGTCTGGAGCGGAGGTGGAAGGGGCCAGTCCAGGTGCTCCTTTCCACCCGCACCGCCGTGAAGGTCGCCGGCCGTAAGAATTGGATTAATTGCCAGCATTGCCGCAAAGTGCTTCTACCCTTACCCTACGATCAGTGGGTCCGTGAGGGCATCGGGGACTCCGAGTGTGAGAGAGTCCCGCGATTCATTCCATTTTCGGATGCCCAACTCACGTGGACCCAAACACGTGAGTTGGGCATCCGAAAAACAAAGGCTGAGAACGATGAGATCCTAAATGCAGTAGTGCCCCCGGAGATTAAGGCAATTCCAGAGTCATCTTCCGCTGGCCCCTCTGTGCCTGACCCAGTGCTTAATTTGTGCCGGTGGTTTCCGGTGCTGAGCACCGGCACTTATTTCTCAGGGCCGGGTCTATTGTAGGGGTGGGCAGAATTAATCATTCATAAACGTTCAGCATTCAGAATTCCAATTTGATACACGCCAAATGCTTCCAATGTAACCCGGTCTCCTCATTATGTGGGGCCTGCCTTGTTTTGGGCTCTTCCGCCAAGTCTTGCGCTTGTTTTTCTTTTTAATCAGGCTAGGGACGGGTCAAAGAAACACCGGATCACCGAGGCAGGAGGAGTGGCAGCACCCATGCTTTGCGTGCAGAGCACTAACACCTAGACCAGCCGAGCGGCTGAGGCCATGCACTGGAAGTGCCAACAACAACCATACAAGTGGCACAAGGGCGAAATAACAGACATCCCGAGAACCATGCACACGCAGATGTATACATGTGCGACGGCAGAGCCAGGTGTTCTACCCACAGGCTGGGCTGTGAGTTCCTGCGGTGCCTCCCAAGCTCTGCTCTCCACTCACCCGAAGTTTGCAGTCGCCTGACCTTATTCAGCGCAGATCCCAAACACCTGCAGGTCTGAGATTCTTTTATTTACGTGCCCCTGGACAGTGCATGCAGTTGAAGCGAACGGCAGAGAATAGAAACTGAAACCGTTCAGCACAACTGCTCACTCGCACCTGGCATTAAATGCTGTTGACTACTGGCATGCTCCGCTGCACGGAGGCCATTCTTGCCGAGCCAGGGTCACTCATGTAAAGTGCTCCAATAACTTCAGTTGAAATAGCGCTAAATAAAACTGCAGGAAAAAAAAGTGATGAAGGTTTTGAGCGTGAATGCCTTATTTCCACTCCCCCCTCCTGTCCTCCTAAACATGCCCTGGGTTCTTCTGAGACACTACAGCATGCTTCTTAGGAGCTGTACCGTCCGGGGTACCATTTCATGCCAGGTGTGATGTCACTTTCAGTGCACAAGTTTGAAGCTGTACCAGCAAATATGTCATTCTCATAGCGCTATACTATACATTATGAATGGCGGGCTGCGTCAAGAGTGTTGCTTATGTGGTGATATTTATTGGTGGGAAATGGGCAATGGGAGCGTCCAACAACTGCCATGTCAGTGTGCTGCGCGTAGAGATGGTGTTTTTTCCTTGTTTTCATGCCAGTCACGCAGAGGGCCTACACACAGTCTTTCCATGGTTACTGGGTTGTCTTTAGCCCGGTGTGGAAGGTGCCCAAGCAGGGCACATGACACGCAGGAGAATGAGCTACTATTAGAATCAAAACTTTCAAAATCTGTGAGACATAGCAACTGAGACATAGTGTAGTCTGCAAATCTTTCAACTTTTGGAAGGGTGAGCTTCAAAAACCCAGGGAAGTTATAGAAAAGATGAAACACTTCAGATAGGTGGCTTAGGGAGGTGGTATTTCCATTAGCCTAAAATAATTCTCGGCACTGTTTAGAAAAAACAGGAAAGTCAGCAATTTCCAAGTTATATGATGAGGGAGAGAGTGCCTGGATGCAGGGTCTGGTGAGTCAGTGGAGTAATGAATTCATTGCATCGATCTGTGTTTGGCCTCATAGTCAAAAGTTCGAAACCTGGCAAGGCCATGCAGGCTTACATCCTCGAGGTCGACAATATGAGTATTCTTGAGTTCAAAACACAGGACTGAGCGTGCGTTTCACAAAATACACATTATGAACTGGAAGCAAGCATGAAGACAGTGAGGAACAGAAGCAAAACAAGGTGGACCTCATGGATGATAGCAGGGGCATAGTGACCATTGGTGCAGCCGGTGCAATGTACCTGAGCCCAGAGGTGGGAGGGACCAAGTCTGGCCTGCACCAAGTGATGACATTTCAGAGGGTGCCTGTGCCCAGGATGTGCAGTCCTGGTCTCATCAGTGGCCCCTAATGCTGCAGCTCAGTTTAGGAACCTACACAACACTGGTGAAAAAATGTTGGAAGGCCTTGCCGAGCCTCAGCTCTTCTGAGGCACCTCATGCCTGCGTTCAGCATTCCCCCGACGGCCACAGCACAATAAACCCACCACAGGTATTCTGCTAATTCCAGAGCATCAGCGCATCCCCAGGTCTCTGCCAGTGCTACTCTCTCGTGATCCGTAGTTCTCACTGGCTGGGCAGTGGCCCTTCACTCACAGCTCTGCTGTGCCACCTCTGCCTCGGGCCTTTAACTGACACTTTTATCTTTTAGCAGGAGTACCAATTGTGATGCCACAAAACATCTTTTGATGGCATAGAACCATAACACAGTTAATGAATTGCTATTGTGCGTCTTGGACATCACAGCAATGCAATGGTGAGACAGGCCAAGAATGATACAGCCTTGTCACCCCTCAACTTTACATAATGAATTACTCTATAGGTAATAAAGCAGAGGTGTACTCTTTTCTTGCTCTCCCTCTGTATCTGCTTTTCTTTCTCCTCTTCACACCTCACTCATTCCCTTCTCTCCATTCTTCCTTCACTATCTGCCCTTTGTCCATGTTTCCTCTTAATCGCCGCCTTTTCAACTTCCTTTCTTTCCCTTCCACTTTCCTTTCACATATTCTCCGCTGTCTGCCCTTCTTCCCTTGCCTTTCTCCTCTTTCCACTTTTCATTCTCATCGTGTTCAAATTCAGTCTTGCACTCTCAATCTCTGCATCTCTGCTTTCCCCGCTTCTCTTCACATTCTTTGTCTACTGTATCTATCTTTGCCTTCAGACCTCCTTCCTCACTCTCCCTTTTATGCTTTTCCTTCTTGAGCATATTATTTATATCGACCGCAGGAATCTTTGTTTGATGTCAGGGTCATAAATTTAAATCTTGATGTGGCCACTCAGTCTTTTTTCTTTCTGAGGTCAATAAAATTAGTGCCATTGAGCTGGATAACAACAATTTTAATTCGGTGTCAGGGCCCCCTCTGGTTAATATGTGCTTTACAAGCATAAATGGTGTGTTAAGGACGCAGATATGTATTTTAATCTTTTGTTTTTCAATTTCTTTGCAGTATTACCCAGCCATTATTCCCTCTGTCCCTCCTTGACCCAGTACCTTTCATACAAGTATCCATTCCCCTGACCTCCTTTCTTTCCTTCGTGTCATTTTGTTCTTTCCTTGTTCTCTTCCTCAGCACCTCCAGCCATGCCTCGTTTCCTCTTTCCATTCTTGCTTCCTTACACCCTCATTCATTCCCCATCCTTCCTCCCTCCCTTTGTGCATTTCTTCCTTCTTCCTCCTTTTGCTTCTTCCTTTCTTTTTTCCTGCTCCTTCCTTCATCCCTTCTTTAATTTCTTTTCTTATCCTCGACCCTTCCTTCTGCTTCTCTTCCTCATTTCCTTTTTTCTTTCTATTCATCCATCACACATCGTTCACTTCCTTTCTCCCTCATTCATTCTATCCCTTCATGACTTCCTTTCACATTCTTTTCTTATTTCCTCTTCCTTTCATCCATTACTCATTTAATTCCTCACTCCAGTACTCACCTTCCTGCCTGCATTTGTTGGTGTCTTCTTTAATGTATTCCTTCCTTCATCCCTTCCTTTCTTTTAAACAGCACAGTACAAGCACATTCTCTTTAGTTTATAAAGCTGCCCCAGGTCCTCAAATGACCCTACTAAAGCTGCATTTTGAGATTTACACATTCTCTCATTTAAGTTCACTTTTAGATTGTTGTCATAGGCTTCGCATATGTTATAATATGTTATGTTACATTGGTTCGTATAGCGCACTAATCACCCAAGAGGGTATCCAGGCCCTTGGGCAGGTGTGTAGGTGTGAGGTCCTCGAGGTGCTTATGTGAAGAACTAGGTCTTCATCTTCTTGCGGACCTCAAGAAGTGAGGAGGTAGCTCTAATGTGTTTGGACTTGTGGATGTGGCTGGAGCCAATAAAGAAAGTGGGTGGAGCCACTGGAGGTTGTGGGCGGAGCCGGGGAAGTGGGTGTGGCCTCCTAAAAAATGTGAGCACCTACACTTCATATTTTACAAATTAAGCACTGTCCTGACCCCCTTTTTCTTGACCCCTCTGGGCCTGGAGTAGCTAGGTACAATTTGCGCCCCCGACGGAGGAACAGTGCACCAAAGGAGAAGTCAGATTAGTAGGGATGGACTGTGCAGAATAGGGTGTATCTCGCCTGCGGTACCAACGGTAACTTAAGGAGAGGCGAGATTGGTGCACTGTTCGGACACTGGACAGGATAGACCGAACGTGCTTCCCCTGAGGGAGGTGCGGTATCCTGGACGACGTGGGATTTCTTCAAGAGCTAGGCTCGTACAGCTCCACCGCCGGTGCTCAATAGCGCCAACGTTGATAAACAATAGAAGTCTACCAGTGAGGCTCTAACGGACACTGGGAACTTTTGTCTCTGCCATTAGTCTTATTGCATTCCTTTTACCCCCCCTGATTTCACTATGTATCCATTTGGTCGGCCCATTACTGAGGAAGAACAGCCATTTGCACCTCCGCTCCCAGAGCAGGGTTGGTCCACTAAAAGTAAAATAGTTTTCGTATCCATAATTGAAATTGCATTAATATTTGTGCTGGAGATATCTTGGTTTCTAGAGCAAAAATATCCTGTACGCTCTTTGATTGGAACTACACCTGTTCCAACCGAACACATGTTTGTTACTTTGGCCCCTCACAAAGGAGAACATCGGAAAACATACGCAGACAATGTGTTTTTACAAATGTTGCATCAGGCCCATGATACATCTAATGCTACTAATTGCTGGATCTGTGGTTTACTCTTCTCAGTTATGCATAAAAGTGACATTTTATTATCAATGCCACTATCTTATCTGGGTAGCTGCGAGGGGTGGATTGAACTGTTTACTATGGTGCATTATCATTTTCATTTTTCTGCTATGAATATGACATCTGCTGACTCTCGCACTGTGTTAGAATATATACGTTTCCATCAAGGGTAGTCTTCCCCGAGGCTAGGAGAACAAGAGACCCCTGGTACATTGTCTCCAACAGCTTGCATGAATGTATATGAGCAGGTAAAGAACTAAACATGGCTTTGAAATTAAATGTTAGATTTCCAGGGGTTCAATGCCACTGAATATTTCCGCTCATTACAAATACGCAATATTACTAAGGACAAAGGGATGCCCGTGTCAGTGGTTAACACAGCAGCTGGATTTTGTGTTCAGAGAACAGGGAATGTGAAAGTGGGAGAAAGTAATTGCAATTACACATACACGCTGAGTACCATTAGTAGCCCGCCTTTGCTCCCACCATATAATGTCAATTTTGTAGCCTATATGGCTCTCATTTTCCGTCAAGAGCTGCAAACTTGTCTAAAGTAACCCAAATTACAGAAGAAATCTGTGGGAAGGTCCATTTGTTTGAATGTGAGTTGTGAGCACTTAGGAAGGAGACCAACGCCCACCATGTATGATAAGAAATGTGGTTAAACGACTTCCATTCTGATAAAATGACCATTACAGCAATTGTTAGGAGCAGATCCAGAAGAGCCATATCAGTACTGCGTAGATTAATCATATCTTTAGATGACCACGGGCCTAATATTACAGTGGTGTAGTCTAGAACTATCGGAGTATGGAAAATTGCTATCAATTGGTATTGGACATGGTTCCAGTAGGGTCTGAGAAGTCGACAATGATAGAATATATGCTGATGAGAACCAGCCTAATCGTTTCAATTCCAACATTTGTCATCAGCACAAAACTTTAATTTATGTGGTTTAGCTGGTGTCCAGTGTAGAAGATTCATAGCAAAGTATTTTGCTTGGTAAATAGCAGGAGAAATTTTGTTTCTCAAGTCTAGTTTATTGATGTTTTGCCAACTTTCTTCTGAGATGTGAGCTGTTGTATCAGAATTAAAATGTTTGGCCCGTTTAATGGCAAGATAGGACCGTTGTGAAGGCAGGAGCTAGAGAGTGTCCTATAGATTTTGGAGGCAATGTGACCAGACCTAAGCCAACTGGCTAAGCGCCTTGGTAGGGAGGGATAGACAGGCCTGTGAAATTTGGATAATTTTACTTTTAACTTTAGAAATGTATAGAGGTCTTGCACTGAAAGGTTGTAGATTTGAGTTAGGGTAGAAAAGGGCAAGTGGGAAGTTGTAATCACCAAATAAATCTTTAATTTGTAAGATGGTCTTGGATGCCCAAAACTCTGGTGAGAAATTAGTAGTCTCTATTCTAGTCCTGGGATTATACCAGAGAGCTGTTAGCGTGGAGTTTTGCAAAGGTACCTGCATATGTTTATCTAACCTTTTAAGAGCCCCTATAGTGTCAGAAAAGATTATCTGTGATAGAGGAGCTTTAAATTTTGGCACAGTTATGATGGCTGAAAGATTAAATGGGGCGCACAAAGCAGTCTCTATTTCCACCCATCGTGGAAGGTTCTAGGAGTGGGGTACGAACCAGAGAGCACCCTGAGCAGCTAGGAATGTTGATTGATACAGACTCCAGTTGGGGAGGTTACAACCTCCTAAAGAGATATCTTTCCTAAGGATTTTGTTTGAGATTCGCGCCCTCTTATCTCTCTATAGGAATTTAGAGGTTAATCTATCAATGTCCTGGAAGAAGGAGGTTGACATATTAAAAGGGAGCATGGCCGAAACAAAATTTATGATAGGAGTAACCATCATTTTGAGAGTTTGGATTCTACCCCGACCACATATTTAGTAAGTCTCTGATTTTGGACATGGTCTGTGTTTCATTCAGAGCAAGAGTATCGGCTAAGTCTTTACCAAACCAGATTCCCATATACTCTAGACGGTTTGGCTGCCATTTAAGGCCGGAGTCACCCAAGTGGGAGGAGCAGCAAAGTGGATTTAATGGAAAGACTTCTGTCTTATCTCTCTTTAGAGAGTAGCCTGAGACCCAGGAAAACTCTTGGATAATGTCCAAAATACTAGGATTTGCCCTCTCAATGTCCTCGTTAAATATTAGAACATCATCCACATAAGCTGAGGTTTTGAGCGACTCAGACCCAAATTGCAGCCCTTTGATCTCCTGGGACGAATTTAATAAGGTGAGGAGAGGATCGATGGCAAGAAGAAATAACAGAGTAGAGAGAGCCTCCCTGACGCGTACCTTGATGTAGGTTGGAGGTAGAGGCGATATCACAGTTGATTCTAATGTTAGCTTTAGGGTTGGTGTAAAGAGCCATAATCATAGTGATGAAAGACGTACCTAAATTGTGTGAGTCGATACTGCATGGAGAAAAGGCCAAGATACTTTATCGAAGGCCTTTTCAGCAGTGGCAGCATTTGGGGTGGTGGAGAGACGAGCTTTTTCCATTACATGGCAAAAGGTCCGTATGTTATCCCTAGTGAGCTGACCCTTTACAAAACCAATTTGTGAATCATGTATTAGCAATAGAATAACCGGCTCCAATCTTTTGGCAAGAATTTTTGCAAACATTTTTGCTTCCATGTTTAAAAGTGATATGGGCCGAAAATGTTTTGGCTCAGAATGATCTTTATCCTCTTTCGGGATGACCACTATTATGGCTTCTGTTGCTGTACCTGAAACTTCACCGGTGAGTGCAAAATTGTCAAGCATATTTTTCAGCCGTAAAAGTCAATTGTGAACCCATCAGGACCCAGAGCTTTACCGAGCGTATTGATTTTATTACAGTAGTAATCTCGTCTAGGGAGATAGGTTTATTCAAGCGTTCCCTCTCCAACCCAGAGACAGAACCATGAGAATAGATTGAAGAAAATCTAATCATGCAGTCTTGTCTGGGGGAGACTGAGGTGTATATTGTTTCTTGTAAAACTTTCTAAAGACCTCAAGTATTTCCTTTGTTTCAAATTTTTGAGACCCATCCATATCCTTGATAGCTGTGATGTGATTGCTAGTAGCTTTAAATTTCAACGTATTGGCGAGGGTTCTACCAGCTCTATGTCTGAGCAGAAGATTTTTGTGCTTGAACTTGAAGATGAGCTCTTTTGCTGTCAATGGAAGTAAACGTGTACTTAAGTTGTTTAATTTCATGCAATAAGGTTCTATCTTTGAAGTGTCTGAAGTTGTTTTCCTTCTGTTTTATGTGTTTGGGATTGTAAGCGATCTTTAATGTCACAATTATTTTTTGCCATACGCTTAATGATTTGCCCTCTAATAATGCATTTAAATGAATCCCAAAAGATTACTGGGGAAGAGACTATGCTTCACTTTCTTTAAAAAAGAATTTAATCTCATTCTTAATATCTGAAACATAAGCCTAATTTTCTAGTATCTCCGACTTCAGCTGCCACAGTAAAGGTCTCGATTTCTCTGATCCACTTTGGAATGAAAAAGAGATGGCAGCATGATCCGAGATAAGAATGGGAAGGATCTTAGGGTCAGTAGTAACACTAAGAAGAGACAAGACCATCAATAAGTAGTCAATGCAAGAGAAGCTTGAGTGTGGGGAAGAGAAAAGGGTGAACTCGCTGCCTTTTAGGTTATGGAGTCTCCAAGCATCATGGAGATTATGTGTTGTGCATAGGTTAATCATTTGTTTGTGAGCTATAGGGGGTCTGAAGATAAAGGTGGAATGCTGGTCCAGAAATGGATCTAACGGAAGATTAAAATCTCTTCCTAAAATCAGTTGAGCTCCTTGTGGAACATCATTAAGTTTTTTATTAAATGGGAGAGCCAAAAATCCAGGTCATCAACATTAGGGGTGTAAATGTTAATAATGTATAACACTTTAACACCATTGTTTAGCCTGGATAGCAGCCAATGATCATTAGAGTCGTGTTCCGATGTAATAATCGAAAGGTCCGAGATTTTTAAAAGAAGTGTGTGGACCCCGTATTTCGTCCCCTGTGATTCAGAGCATGTAACATCAGCTACTCATCCATTTCTCATGAGAAGAACTTCCCTGAAACCAATTTGGTTTCCTGTAATAGTACAATGTCCCCGCATAATAATAATAATAATAATAAGACGTTTATACAGTGCGCGGCTACCTCCAGCGGAGGTGTCACGGCGCTAAGGCGGAATTGGCAGTGAGGAAAAAGGAGGAGGACTACGGGAGGCTGAAAAGCCACGTTTTCAGCCCTTTCCTAAATGCTGTTCTGACTAACTTATGAAGATGGACCGGCATAGAGTTCCAGAGAGACGCAGTTCTCACTGAGAAAGCTCGACCGCCTATCCTGGTCTTCGAGAAACGAGGAATCCTGAGCAGATTCTGATGATTAGATCGTAGAGCCCTATCATGGTGATTGTGCTGGAGTCTCTGTTTCAAGGAGCCTGGGCCCCAATTTCTGGTGGCTCTTTATCGATAGAAAGCGCCTTATACTCGATCCTCCTTTAGACAGGCTGCCAGTGGAGGCTCCGCAGATGGGGGGAAATGTGGTGACGGAATGGCACATTCCTAATGAGTCTGGCCGCAGCGTTTTGAATAATTTGCAGTCTTCGGATCAAATACGCTGGTAGTCTAATATAGAGACTATTGGAGTAGTCTAGCTGGGACGTAACCAAAGCATGGACCACTGTCTTCCTACAGTCCATAGGCAGGAGATGCAGAAATCTCTGCAAGGCTCTCAGCTTCTAGAAGCACGACGAGGAGACTTGGCAGATCTGAGCCTTGCAAGAGAGGTTCGTATCAAATTTGAACCCCAGATTCCTAGCCGAGTCTACTGGGATCGGCGGGGCAGTTTTGCACTGACGGCCACCAGAGCTCGGATAGCAGGGCAGACGATTGATTAAAAAACAGTAACTCTGTTTTATCGGTATTTAATTTCAAGCAGCTATCTGTCATCCAAGCCGAGATGTTAATCAGGCACTGCTTAAATTTGACAAAAGCAGCCTCAGAGTGTTCTCTAAAAGAGAACACCAACTGAGTATCATCAGCGTAGGATACAACTTTCACTCCCCATTGCTCGACTAAAGTCGGAAGGGGGGCTAGATAGACAGTGAATAACGTAGGGCTCAAAGCCGAACACTGGGGGACCCCACACACAAGGGCTTTCTGTGAGGAAACATGGGGACGGAGAAAACCCTCCTGAGACCGGTCCTCCAAAAACGAGTGGAACCAAGCAAGTGTGGTTCCCCTCACTCCCAGGTGCTTAAGTCTCTCCAGTAGAATCCGATGAGACACTGTATCAAAGGCTGAGGAATAATCCAACAGCACAAGCATTGCGGAGCAGCCCTGGTCTAATGCTTCACGTACAGTTTCCGCAACTTCCAACAGAGCTGTCTCCGTGCTGTAGCCTGATCTAAAACCAGATTGGGAGTCATGGAGGCAGTTGTTAGATTCCAAGAAATTTGATAGTTGCTTCTTTACAATAGTCTAGAATTTCTGTTCTTTTCACTGGATGATTTAGTCCCTTGGTATTAAGGGAAATTATTTTAAGAGAGATAATTAGGGAGTAGCTGGAGATATTTGAGTCCAATTCAGACAAAGGTGCCAAAGCAAGTGCTCCTGCTTAAGAGCAGAAGTAACCAGTTAGGGACTATATAACAGTCACATTTCTCACAAGTGCTGAGCAGAGGAGGGCCAAGGAAAGGAGTTTAGAAACAACAGATAGCAATTTGAGGCCACGTGGCCTATACCCACCTGGGGAAGTTTATAACAGACAAAAAGCATGTGGGGTGTTGTGTAGGAGCACAGAGGAGGCAGCTCAGGAGCTGGTGAACCCCACAGACCATACAAATAGAGCATAGCATAACATTTGCAGCCCGTAATTGCCACGAAAAATCATTTCGCAAAGCATAACATATGAAACATTATGGAGTACTGGCCAGTTCCCAATCGCACCTCCCAGATAAGAGACAAAATCATATGGGTATTTGGGGTAATGGACCATCCTTAAATGATATTGTGTATGAGTGGATCATAAAGGCCCAGTGAGGGGAGGAATCAGAAAAGAAGCATTATGTGAGCATATCGACTAAGTATCTCAAGTGGAAGGTGCGAGTGAGAGACGGCTCAGGTCCATTGACCCAGCCACGAGGACAAAGACAAAATATGATAATAATAAAAAGAGAGCACCGATTGTGCACAGTGATAATCCAACAATATTGAGACTATTCTATCATAATAAGAGAAACCTGCCAGGAAAGCAAGAAGAAAACATAGCCGAGTGATACCAATAGAGGCAAAGAGGACTTAGGAACACAGTAAAACCCTAAATTGTAGAAGGAGGAGGAGTAGTCAAAGATTAAATGGAGTTGAAAATACATCTCTGAATAAAATGGTAACAAGTATCCAGACCACTCTTAGGATGGGTCAAGGAGACAGCACTAAAACAGTCACCCTACATGGGAGCAAAAAGACATATATCAACAGTAACACTAAGTTAACAGCAAAGCCTCATGAGTGCAGAACCCACATTTCAAAAGGTAACCTTAAATGTATCGTAAGTGGAGAAGTATAGGGCAAGTACCCACAGAACCTTAAGCTTAAAATAAGTACAATTTCAACCATATGTAAATCGGGAATTGATGCCTCACCACATTGGGCCCCCCTCCCAAGCGGTTCAGAGATATAGTATATCGACACCTTAAGAGACATCTGAAGGAGAACCTGCACCCATTAGCGTTTCTGTTTTGTTATATAAGAATGTGGTTAGATATGAAGGCTCCGTAAAAATATGTGGGTGGCCGTTGAGGATGATTCTGAACTCGGAAGGACCTGAAAAAGAAAAGGGATCTGCATATTCGTGATTCTTTGTCGAAGAGCTAAAAAAACATTTTTGACGTATGACCGTATCTCTTGCAAAGTCTTGTGAGATTGAGATTTTGTGACCCCTCAACGTAATAGATCTGACCTTCCTCATTCGTGCCAAGATTTGTCCACTGTGTTGGTGGCATAGTGGTTTGACTATTAGAGGACGTGGAGCCACCACGTTCTTATTTCTGAAAGTTGGTATCCTATGAGCCTTCTCAATCTTAAAATCTTTAACAAATGTTAGTTGAAGTACTTCTGGGATACAGAAAATTAGGAAATCAGTGACCGACCTGCTGGAGTTTTCAACCTCTTCAGGCAGTCCAAAATGCGCAGATTGCTGTGTCTGTTTCAGTCCTCCTGATCAGTGAGGTCTCTTCTCACTGCTAAAAGAGAGCGTTCTAGGAGATGTATCTTCTTGTCCTGAGTATTTAGAAAGTCCTCCACATTACCAATCTTCGTTTCAGAATTAGAGAGCCTAAAGGTTAAGTCTTTTACATATTTACGTATCCCAGCTAATTCTATTTTAAGGAGATATGTGTTTGTTTTAGTACTTTGTGCAATGTCATGTACTGCATTTAGTTTCACTAAAATTGCTTCTAGTGTGGATGAGTCAGGGCCACTTTTCACAGGAGATTCTGGGATTGGAGGAGACTGTTTAGAGCATTTCAGGCTTGCCTTGGTATCTCTTTCCTTCTGGTTATTTTATTTAAAGTCAGCTATAATGTACTCTTATGTCCTGTAGAGCCAGCTGGTTAGTAAAGTGCTTAAAGAGGAAAACTAGCGCAATGAGGACTTGATGTAGACAGTGGAGCTTACTGATTGAAACCAAGTCTGGTTCTTCGTGGTTTACCACACACAGCAGCCACAATACCACCTAAAAGAGCAAAGAAGCACTTTTTGAGGGAGCCTTGTTATGCTTCTTGGTTGTTGTGAGGAGAACCTGCTGAAATCAGAACATCAGTCAGCACTGGGCAGCAGCTACTGTAAGCGGGACACAGGTTAACTGCTGACCGGAGGTAGCGTTAGAAGGCAGTAAAAGACAGCTGATATCAGTAAATGGTGCCTCACACAATAGAAGGCGGAAACCCACCTCTTAACAAGTTCTTGCACAGGGCAGCCCAAAAGTGCATAAATCAGGTTGTGTGTAAATCAGACTGACCTCAGACTGGATAAAGCAGTCACGCAGGCATAAAAGATCAGCCGAGCTTGGTCAGCACTACTGATGCGCATTCAGTTAGTAAATAAAATGCACCCCTCATTGTAGACAGATCTACATACAAGCTATGTTTACTTGCTCCACTATAAGCACACCGATGGTACCTCACGATGTTAAAAAATCATCATTTGAAGGGCCAGGTACCACGATAGAAGCGGAACCTCAATGTGAGGAAAGAACGGGTGCTGTCATTTTGTGAGTGCTGACGCACCGATTCAAATACAAAGAGAGCTAGACGGGATCTTACCAAGGGTTTGCTGGCTTTATTTGCTGGATTTATTGAATCCCCGGATCTCCAGGGAATGCGTATTTCTTGGTTTACAGGATTCGCAGCATGAGAGCAGCACTGCGCCTCTAGAGGCAGCGGACGTCGGGCGCCGCCATCTTAAGATCGTTGCTGCGTCTGAGAAAGACTGGTTATTTCTTCGTGGAAACAGCGGTAAAGATGACACGGCAGGCACTCATCAGGTGCACCTCGCCTTCATAGTTGCTCCGACGTTGGGAAAATCACCAGCAGCATGGATAAATGGCCACCTGGCTGCGAGGTCACTGCCAGCCCCCGCAGAGCTTAGTGAGGAGCAGCCATCTTGCTCCAGCGCCAATCCACACCCCCAATTTATTTGTGTTTTTTGTATAGCCCTGCTAACTATGCTCAGATGGCTTCTGAGTGCTTTAGACTATAATGTCACCTAGCAATACCACAAAGCAAGAGCCCTGAGAGCCGGGATGAAGAGGCAGGGACTAACACAAACCGAATATGGAGCAATGACTCAAACATACTTTTGATATAGTACTGTAATAAAACAAACAACACAGCCTTGGACTCAGTAGAAAGAGAGACACACACACACTTTCTTCCTCTCTCTGTCCCCCAGCCTCTCCCCCCAGAGACCATGAGTATAGTGCAAGGACACACCAAGATTACCATACGACTTCAACAAGGAAGAGGTGGTATGGCCCTTGCATCTTGTTTAACAACTAACTGCGCTCTCTGAGTTGTAGTCCTAGTTTACTTGAACTGATCCTGAACTGAAACACCTGAAAACAGTGACTTGTGAAAGCAAAGGACTGAAGTATTTAATTCTTGATGACATCTCGTCATCTGACACCTTAACTTTATAGGATTCCCCCAGGTAAGATCCTGCTTCCTTTGAAGGGTGTGACCAATTAAGAAAAAAACATTCTATCTTGCCAGCTCTTGTCTAAGCCAGTGTTCATACTGGGCTGCCAGTTATCATCTAGTGCCTTGCTTCTCTCAAACAGACATTGAGACCAAAGAAACCACCCTGGACTACAACGCCCCTGCTATATGGCCACTTTTGGTTAAACGTGAGCTGCCTCTGCTGACAGCTAGTAAAAACAACCACAGTGCAACTGTAAAAAAAAAATTGGATTATTGATTAGGGTGAGTGATTACCCACCTCAAGGAATAATCCCAACCTTTTCCGGGGTGAACCTTCAAAGTCACTAAATTAACCTGAGCTCAAGCGCCCGGTAGACATGGCACAGAGCAGACAGGCTTAACTTAGGGTAATGCGTAAAGTATTTATGCAGTACCGAAAAGTAATAAAGTCAAAATACAAAAACATACAAATCCCAAACTGAATTAGAAAAATAGGGTTACATTTAATTAACAAAATGGCATCAAATTGACAAAGCTCCAGAAGGGTAAACCAAAGATATGAATTTTTAAAGTTTTAATTAGGAATAGCATCAAGAAGCCTAAAGTGCCTATGGCAGTAAATCGTAACAGTACACCTGGACTTAGGAACATTTTGAGGCTGGCCGCAATAGAGCGCGCATTGGATACACCAATCAGGTGCGTCCTGGTCAAAGATTTTACCTTCTGTCTTTAGTTCTTTAACTTTAAGTTCAAACCCAAGACAGAAGTACACTTCCATACCCCACCACTCCCCCCCACATGACCTCACAGGAGGCACTTACTGACTCACAGGCAGAGCTTAATTTGTAGAATAATAAGTGCCAGGGCTCTTGTCAGGATGCCACTGCTTCACATTGCCCCTGGCATGCTGCCAATGAGAGTAACAGCGCAACTACTAACCATCACACTCCTACAAGTGTGACAATTCTGACTATTTCAGGCCCCCAAAGCTATAAGAATGGCTATTGTCATTTTTAATATAAGTTGAATTAATATTTAACCGTTGTTGTGGTCATCTCTGAATTAGCCAGATAGCACCACCTTGTGGCAGACTGTCACAAGCTCCGGAGTTGACAATTAAGTATGGGGTCGGGCCCCAGAAACCACAGGCTCAAATTAAGCACTGCTCACAGGGTGTCACGATGAGGCCAACAGCAGGGTCAAGGCCAGGTCCAGTTGCCACTGGTCAGCTAGGCAGTTGCATGAAAGGCCTCCTGTAGCTTGTTGTATCCCTGTAGCTAAAAAAGGAGCTCAGCTTTATGACCCTTGGAGTCTACTTCTTTGTTCTGGGTACAATAGGGAGCAAGTTCAGTCCATCGGGACTCCTCTCAGGTCACAGGCAGCAAGTCCAGTTCTCTTCTGTTCTTCCTCAGGTCCAGGCGTGTTATGAAGTGGGTGCCTAGAGATGCCACATTTATGCCTAGCACGAGCTAGTGGGTGGGAATGACTCCTGGGCATGGCCTAACGAATGGGGTAAAATTCCAGAGGCCAACACTACCCACTTTGGGGGCATTTTCTAGATGACAAAAGACCTCGGCCACATTAAACGTCGGCTATTAGGCCTGGGTGTGTGTGTGGGAGTGTACTATGGTAATCCTAGTGTCCTCCCTCATCCAGGTTGAAGCAGCCACTGTACCCACAATGAACCCAGAAACAGACGTCTGGTAGACCAAAACAGGAATTAGACTGTGGATACACAAGAATTGTCTTGCCATCCTGTTCCAATCTTTTCAAACGTGCCCCTAGTGTTATATGTAAACCCAGCAAACCTGTCAAGCCTAATTTCACTCTCCAGCAGGAATTGACACTGGTGTGTCAAAAGGATGCCCACAACCCAAACCCTGCATATTCTGTGAGGTTCAGAGGAGTCACCTCTGCCCATTCTGATGAGCCTATTGTTTGCTCCTGGGAGGCATTTATATATATATTTTAATTCAAATGCTAATCCCTTGTTGGGTGAAATTTGAGAGAAAATGCAGATTAACCTCCAGGAACTTCAGACTCGGAAAAGGTAACTTTCTAAAATAACTTTTCCTTAAAATGTATTAAAATCCAACTACACCATTAAGTTAGATTTTCAATTACTATTAAAAATATTTAAATTATTTTTCTAGCTAATCCCATTCCTGGGATACAGAGTTGGGATTTTAATCAGTACTCTGGTGTTCTACATGGAACAGCTATGCCTGCCACCGTGAAAATTAGCTTTTGGACACTAATCACTGTACGCCCATTTTAACATTAGATTTCTCCATTCCTAATTTTAAATGCCATGCATCCTGCCTTGTCGGTCACAAGCCTACATATGGTTGACGTATTCATATTTAAAAGGGAGATTTTGAACTTTCAAAAGGGGTTTAATTTCTCCCGGCTAGGTTAGTATCTAACCCAGAGGCGAACATAATAGAGGACAGGGGAAGTGTTGTCAACCCAAGGCAACAACGACTGCTGGGCGGGGAGTGGGGGTAAGGTGGCCCTATCGGCTACCTCTTACCAACCACTCCATCTCCCCCCAGCATCCTCTCCCCTTGTATTAGTCCTAGGGAATGTTCCAATTCTTAGGGAGGGACAGCCTGAAACCACCACCCAATTGATGGACAAATCCTTACACTGGCTATCTCACCACATATCTATCAGGGGCAAAGGGTGTGCCTCACTCGCCAGTGAAATCATTATGGCCAGAAAGATACCATGGTTGGGTTCAGGCAGGAAAACATTGGAAGGGGACTGTGTAGTAATAAACTTTAACAATTATTTTGTATCTAGAACCATATTAGACCAACTGCACAGTTACCCCCCGAGGGGTACACAGATTGTAGGTCTCCCGTTAGACTACTTTTATAGACCCCCTCACTTCCCTCCCCAAGGTTTTAGAACGAACCTAACAGGCGGAGTAACGAGAACAATACCCGAGCGCAATACGGATGATGTAGGGGTGGGCGTCCCTGTCACGAACAGATTTGCGGTACTATCTAACTTAGACCAATGTGACTGACCACCTTCTCCTACAATCCAGGGGCATCGTAAAGAAAACTCTGTATCTTTTATTCTCCCAGTGACCCCTAACCCAATTGAGATTAAGAAAGGACAATATACCCCTTTCAAATTAAAATTCTTGGAATGTGGCAGGCATTAGGAGCAAACTGGCAGACGTTCATTGGCAAAACCTCTGGCAGAACAATGAGTTAGCCTGTTTTCAGGAAACATGGGCCCCAGAACCTATTTTTATTAATGGCTATCGGTCGTTCCAGACAATGGCAACCCCAGCCCCCGCAGGAAGATCTAAGGGGGGTCTCTTAACGCTAATTTCAAATACACTGATATGCAAAACAAAGAAGTTTGATAGCAGGAGTCCTTTCTTCCACCTCCTTATCCTTGAGCTTCCCAAAGAAGGCACTTGGGTTTTGATAAATTATTATAACAATAATTTTGGCCCAAAAATGCATACAGTTGTAGATTAGGTAAATACGTCAATTGATTAGGCCCTACTATTTAAAAAGAGTGATGGTGCACTCACTATAATTTGGTTGGGAGATTTTAACATTCACCCTTGTAAGCACACTCAAGCGAATCTCTGCGGCTTGGTTGATGTGGCAGGATATCCTGTACCCCACTTTTCCCACAGTAATTATGGAAACAGTCTTAATACGACTATGTTTACTAGGAACATGGCTATACTTAGTATCTGGAATATCCAAGAGGATTCCCCCTCGAAAACTTACCGCCGTGAACTTCAGGAGTCAACGATCGATTATATAATGGTTTCCACTTCCATTGAGGGTAATTTTAAACATATAGAAGCCCAATTTAATAGTTTTAGTGACCACGCAATTTTAACCGGTGAACTAGCCCTAATCTCTAGGGAAAAACTGTTGCACCAGAGTACCGACCGCCCGATATTGGCCAGGAAAAATGGATACCAATTAAAGTGAGCCCAAATTGACAAGGTCAAATTCACCCCCGAAATAATAAAAACTAATCAGACATCCATCGGTAAATGTCTAGATTTGGGATCAGAGCCAGCAGTCCTGGTCTCTTCCTTTACGGTGCTACTAGAACATATAAAGGGGGCACTCACTCGCCAGCCAAAAGATAAAAGTAATAAGGCGAAAGGCTGGTTCAATTCCCCCTGCTCAAAGGGCAAGAAAACTCTAACGAGAGCCCTCAACACCCGTCCGAGAAATCAAACACAGATTGCTCAACTTCGCACCCAGTATAGATTAGCTAGAAGACAAAGGGAAATGACATTAAGGGAGGAAATTTGGGAAAAGCTTGGTCATGCAACATCGCTGGCCGATAGTCGGGAGTTTTGGGCAATAATCAACTCACCCTTTTTTAAAACTCACAGCGACCCTACATTAGACACTAATGTGGGAGAGGAGCAGTGGGTAGAGCATTTTGTAAATATTTTCTCGCCGACCCTCTCTTCTGCTCAACAGCCCGCTCCCCCTCCATTAACTACGAGGGAGAACTCATCATTTTTACCATTCTCACTCTTTGAAGTAAGGAAGGGGCTAAAGGCATGTAGCATAGGGAAAGCCCCAGGCCCGGACGGGGTCCCGATAGATTTTTTTAAGGACAACTATTACTTATGGGTCCCACTATTAACCAATGTTTTTAACAATATAGCTGTTATAAGCCCCCTTCCCTCGTGGAAAATAAGCATAATTGTCCCAATTCATAAAAAGGGTGACAAGGGATGCCCAAAGAATTACAGGCCAATATCACTTTTAGATACCACTGCGAAGCTCATGGGCCGACTACTTTTATCCAGGCTAGAAACATGGGCAGTAGATAAGGAAGTGCTCATGCAATCTCAGTACGGGTTTCAACAGGGAAAAGGCACCGTAGACCAGTGTTTAAATCTCTCACTGATCATGGACAAATATACCAGGGCCAAGGGTGGGAAAATCTACCTTGCCTTTATGGACCTTTCAGCAGCATTTGACTGTGTTTCTCACTCTAGGCTCTGGTATCTAATGGAATCCATGGGGATTGATCTCCCAATAATTGATTTCATCTGACAACTATATACTGACGCCTCTGCAACGGTTAGATTTGGGAAGAATGGGGAGTGTACCCGCCCATTTAAAATTTTACGGGGGGTAAGGCAGGGTTGTGTCCTTGCGCCATTCCTTTTTTCCATATACACGAATGGCGTTGTAGTGTAGCTCCTATTTCCCTAATAGGCTCTGCGCATTGGAATAATATCCCCTATAGGTTTGACATAAGACTAAGGTCAGTATGTCCCTATCGAGTATATTAAACTTAATTACTTGTGCCAGCTAGCTCAGAGGCCACTAGAAACTCCTTGACAAACAAGAAGGGAGTAGTTTCTGGCAGCCGCAAAACATGACCACTTTGTTTCCCTTTAGAATCAGAACCTGTCCCAGAGTCGTAGAAACAATAGATAACTATTTCACTCAGCTCAGTCGTGCATACTTAGTTTTCCTCAAAGTTACACAGAAAGAATAGACAGGCGTTTCAATAAAAGGTTTATTGAACAGTCTTGTTTCTGGTGTAAGTAAAATGTGCTGTTACGATCACAAGACATTATGCAAGATAAATAATGTACAGCGTAAGCAGTAGAAATAAATAATACTGCGCTAGCATGATCTTTAGCAGATATTCATTTACATAAATAACACAGACTAAAAATGCGAGTACTCATACGATGCGTCTCTAAGCTAGTTCTACCCCAATGTACCTAACCTGTGTAGGGAGAGGTATGAAGTAGGTGAAGTATTCCTTACTATGGTATACTAAGAGTATGTTAAGTCTAGTATGCCTAGTATGCCAAGAGTCCCTCTAGGTTCTAGTCAGCTCCATACCTTTAGAATGAGAGAGGTGGGAATCTCTTGCCAGACTCGAACTCCAACACCCCGCGAGGGAAGTCAGATCACTGGAAGCTGGACTCTCTGCGTGCAGGGATGACAGCGTCTTCTCAGTGCGTCAGGCCGGAAAAACGGGCTCCTCTGAAGTCGAGGTCTCCTCTAGTTTACAAGGGCTAGGGAAGGTATATTTATACCTGAGAGGTACCTCAGAATGTTAGCATTGACGTGAATCAGACAGCGGAAGACGCCATGAATGAACCCCTAAGGTATAACGGTTCATGCATAATATATGAGTCCTTGAAGAAATCAATAGTCCTGTGCTAGGGAAACTCCCGCAGCCTAAGGGTCTGTTCTTCAAGAACTCGTTGTGACGTTAGGGTGGACGGATGTCGGAGACCATGCCTGTATTTGGAGTGCACGGTTTAATGCCTAAATAAGGACTGGGATTTTATGCCTATATAAGGGCAGGGCGAATTGTGCCTATATAAGGACATGATACAGGAAAGCCCGTGTATGGACACCCTAAGAGGAATACAACACCCACTCCACTTTCGTGTGTACGATAATACTAAAATGCTAAACATTTAAAATGCTAAACATTAAATGGAGTACCGCATATTGCTAAAATATTTCATAAAACCATTTAAAAGGCATTTAAAAACCCATTAGAATGCAAAAGGTACTGTACATTTTAAGCATTGCTTTTCATTTCAGGCATATATTTAAAATAAAATGCAATATAAATGAAATAAGCAGTAATATTTACATGTGACAAAAAAATGATCGATAAGTTTTTCAAAATCAAAGTCATTTCATGTCATGAAAATTAATGAACTGTTTTAGACACATAAGATGACTAAGTGTCCGTGGAAGTACCGCGAAGTCTGTACTATAAGGCTAGTTCTACTTTAAGCAGATTGAAGTGCCATTTTAGTTCGAAAAAATGGGAAAAAAGTTCAAATTTGGAAGAGTTCCAAGTTTTTGAAATATGAAGGCCAAATTGTTACTGCATCTCTGGAACACTGTAGGCTGAATCAGAGTCAGTTTACGGGTCTGGTGTAAACATGAGATCATCTATTTCCGTAGACAAAACATCGTCCACTGAAGTTGGTGTCAGTTGGAACACCTCGTGTAGTAGATTAATTGCACAGAGATGTGAAGCATCGCTTTCAGCATAGGTTGCCGCAGCATTGGTCGCGTCCGTTGTTACCTGTGTGCCCGTAGATCTTTCTCGTACCTCAGCAGCAGCCGGAAGCGTCTGTGAGATCTCAATGAATGCTGACATCAGGATTGGTAGCCTCTGGGGACAACACAGAGCATGGGCCGTTATCGGGACCAGTAGAGTATCGACATCCGTTGGCGTTGCTGATGGAAATGTTAGACAGGTGTCCAACACGCATTCTTCACCGCATAGCAGGCATCGTAGAACAGGTAAGATACAATCTTGCCAGATTGGTCTGAATGACAGGAACCACGTGGTATTCAGGTCCCGTAGACGAGTCATGCCCAAAAGCTGTACTTTTCGCTCACAGCACTTTCGTTCAAGGAGAGCTTTCTCCATTTCGCTCGGAGTGATGTCTGCGAATAGGCTGGCCATAGCGTAATAGCAGGAAGAGAAATAGAATTCCGGCAACAAGTGCTAGAATTAATGGTATGCCACCAAACACCGAATGTGCAAAGTTCGGGATGATTCCGAGTATTGCCTGGAAGGGTGCTAACAGACCGGAGCAGATGCTCTTAAATACATGTACAATTCCGGTTGTATCAGACATGTTAAAGATACGTCCTATCACTTCCACGAAATGTATAGGGCAGTTTGTACGTATTAAAGTCTGTATCTCAGCCGAAGTCCTTGCTACTTGTAGATCATAGGTTTCTTTGGCCGAGGTCAAAGGCACTGTTTGCTGTAAAAGCATAGCTTTCATTCTGCTCAAAGTATCAAATCTTATAAATGAGACGTTCAGCGAAGGCCATAGAGGCGACTCCCTGACTGTGTCTATTGGGGCAAACAATACTTGCATACAGCAAGTGACCCTGGAGTTGACCGTTACTAGATATGGGATGCCTGGCAACATGCCGCAGCAACTCTGATCATTCAACATGAGGTAACTCCCACTAGAAAGTTGTCCAAACGTTGGATTAATCACAGCAGCTGGTGTACCCTGCTGATGGCAAGACAAATTTGCCACAGAACCATTACAAGCCCTGTGTAAAGAAATGTCCTGACATATAAGTGAACCGCTTAGTGCACGTTTACAGTGTGTACCGCTCAGAAACACTTCACGATCCCCACTCCAACATCTATATGTATACGGTAAATCCCAAGATGTCTTAATGTATTCCTTACCCAACCTTTCATATTTGCCTGCTTGCATTTGTCTGAGGCAATACTGAAACTGAAAAGTAGTCACAGGTAATGTGATTATGCCGTGAATGATCCATTCTGTAGCTGGTTTTTCTGCCACTGTGAATGGTAATTTTTCCAATTTTTCAATGCTCAGCACTGTATACTTTGCTCCTCTTTGTGCCAGTTCGATCTGTTTATCAGTTAGATTGTATTCTGCAAACAGAGCTGACGTGTTGATGAAATGCCAAGGCACATAGCCCGCGCGCAAAGATTGCAGCGTCCAGCTTAATAACACAATAGAACGTAATTGAGATTGGCCTTGCTGTAACATCGCCAAATCTTGTTCTAGTATGTCGATAGCAGAGGATACAATGCCATCCAATGAATATATTCTGGAAGACAAAGTTGTTAACCCATTGTCGACCACAGAGAGAGTTTTCTCTAAATTAATACGATCAAGTTCACGTATTCGTTCTGCGGCCTCCATCTGTGACACTTTCCATGCTTCATTATAAGCAGCATAAATGCCGGCATATATGAAACGTTTTTGACGCGGTTTTCTTGGTCCAAGCAAGAATTCCCTAAGGTCTGCGTCGTCTTTAAGTAAGGATAAGTGTTGTTTCACATCCTGTAGTGTAGATTTCTGAAGCCAATCGAGGCATAATTTACCTACACTGTATGTTATTACTACCCCCGGATGCTGTCTTTGGACATATCTTGGGTCTGGCCTATGAATAGTAAAGCCCTGAGTTTTATTCAGTAATCTTTCCTGACAGTTGTTCGTGTCTGTGGGCCAGATCAACCATTTTTTCCAATCAAGATTAGATCTGTTGAGTTGTAGTATATTGTCAACTGTCACCACTGCCTGTGTATTATTATCACTTGCAGGTGTTGGCACAGAAGGTGTTCTCATCTCTTTTATCTTGGCTAATCCAAGACAAGATGTTTGTTGGACGGTTTCATTCAAAAACATTATTTGTTCAGGGATGATACAGGCTCTAAATAAAGCTTCTATCCCCTGCACTTGCCAATCTTTAGTACCCCACACAGTTTTTGTGTCTATTGTGTTTTTCCATAAGTCGAAACCCTGTCTAGACAGTTGGGCAATAAATGCTGCAGAGTAAATCTGTTTTGTATTAGTTAACATAATTTTCAGTCCTGTTTTGTTTACATTTTTGTAGTAAAACGTTTCTGGATCAGATGTATTGTACCCTGAAAAATATGGAAACTTGTTAGCAAATGTTTTTGAACTACCTTTTGGTGGTGTAGGACAATGCTCCCATTGGTTAAACATAAACACATTTCTTGGGTATGCAGATTTATGCAAATAATGATGACCATAGTGGTTATAACAATACAGTTGTTCATAGTCTGATGAACCCTCTAAACATTCATTTTTAGAAAATGCAGCAGATTTTTCTAGGTCAAACATTATGTCGTTTACAGTCTCAAAGTCCCAATCATCAGAATAGGTACTGGATGAAATTAGATCACTTAGTGAAATTTTAAACAAATGTGGAATGTTCAATTGTTCCGTCGGGCCGAAGATATCAAAATCTGTTTTGTCCCACACTATACCATCCTGTATAGGAAAGGCTGTGATGTTCATTGATGACAAGTCTCTTGCTTCACGATGGGAAGATTTATGAGGTTTCAAAAGTACTTTCACGTCTTTTCCTTCAGCATTCACATGGATGTATCTGCCACTTATAAGCACGCTCACAGTTGTAACCAAAGCTAGCCAGAGCAGGAAAACAAAAAGTCCAGATGTAATCCAGAGTTCAATCCATGGTGAAACCAGATAAGTCTTTTTCAGAAAGTGAAGAAAGTCTTGTACTTGCTGCTTGAATTTCAATGATGTTGGCGTCGTTTCAGGTTCGCTTGGATCTTCTGAGAACGTATCAAAGTTAATGAAATAGCCAGAAGCAGTTCTGTCAATTGTTGGAATTGCATCAGGATTTGTAGAAATCGCTGGAACCAGTTGATCACTTGCTACATTGGTGTAGACAGGTGTATTTGGACGAACTGTTACTTGGTTTTCAAGAGGGATGAGTTCCATAGCATTGTTGCTCAGTCCTTCATCTGTTACTGCTGAATTCCCAATTGTTATCAGTCTTTCAGTCTGAACCTCTTGGATAGTAGCGAGAGGAGTGTGTCTGCTACTAGGTCGGAGTCCACGAGGCCTACTATTTAGTATTGGCCACATACTGTGGTTTGATGAGGTCGATGGACACAAATCTTTTCTCCTTTCTTCCAGCAAGGGGCGGCAGAAGTACTGTTCTTGTTCCTTGAACTGCTAGGACAGGTACTGGTTGTCTGTAAGAAGGTCCAAATTCCTTCTTGTCCGCAATCTTTTCTCTGACTAGATCCCCAACTTTTGGAATCCAGAGAGGTCTTGCTGGGACTGCCGGTTTTTCCCCAGTGGTGGTTGGCTGTAGGAATATGTTGCTTTGTTTCGTTCTTAACTCATTCAGTTCCTGTAAAACAGGCAAACGATCTTTGATATCAAACGTTTTATTTTCCACCACTGTGCCTACGTCATCGAGACCTGGTACCCACATTCTTGTCCCAAATAGGACCTCATATGGAGTGACCCCCCCTAGAGAACTTCTTGGCAGGTTGTTCAATGAGCGCTGGACCCCATAAAGATGTTTGACCCACCCATCACCCGAACCTAATACCCTAGCTGTTATAGACTGCTTTATTTCCCGGTTTTTCCTTTCCACAACCGAATTTCCCTCAGGATGGAATGGAGAGGAGTACCGCAATGCAACGCCCAGACTGGTCATGGCTTCTTTGTAAGCCCGAGAGTTAGACGCAGGGCCCTGGTCAGAATGTAGCGTGCCTATTGCGTATGTGCCGATAAAGACTCGCAAATCTTTTATAACAGTTTGAGCGTCAGCCGAGCGCTGAGGCCATATCCATAGGAACCTAGATTTAGTATTTGTGGGATTGCCCTTGTCCAATAGGACGTAGGCGCGTAGATAGTCTAATGCTGTCTTACAATGGTGTCTGTACTGGGTTGCCGCATTCGCAGCATGGTGTCTGGTGGCTCTCTCGCTGTAATTTACAGTCTAAACAGTTGTCGATGAATATGTGAATTTCTGTATTCATTCCAGGCCACCAGTACATCTCTTTTAACGTCAAAATTGTTTTAGAGATCCCTTGATGTGACAGACCCTCCCCCAAATGTGTTTCATAAATCAAGGCTGCTCTACGTTCCGTGTTTGGAATTACCCTATCCCCCACTCCAGGGATTCGAGCAAAAGGAAAGTTGTTCGCATCAATTACATAAGAGTACTTGAGTGGAAACTTATTTGGTAATGCTGCACTGCTGCCCTTGCTTGAAGCATTGACAGCCAACATTATCTCACCGTCTATTTTTGTTTTTGAACGAGTGATCACAGCTACGGAAGCCGTCGGAACAGCCCCCTTTGCGGCTTCGTCAGCCAATGAATTCCCTGCAACGTGAACGCCATCACGTTGATGACTCAGTGTGTGGATCACGTGAGCCTTTGGTAGTTCGTTTTTCAACTGAACTACTTGTTCCCAAAGCGTTTTGTGCTTTATTGTGCCACCTTTCGCATCTTTGAAACCATTTTCAAGCCAGTTTTGTATATATTCATTATACGACTGAACACAGTAAAAGGAATTGCACACTATCAGTGTGGGGAATTCTCGATCTGTACTTTCAAGTGCCAGTTTGAATGCTTGTAGTTCAGCTCGCTGAGCTGTACAATCTCCTAGAGATTGAGTTTTTGTGACCATAGGTCTGAAGATGCCATCGCGCATGCGACCTTTAACAATTGCGCACGCTGCACTGTAAGCTTGCTTACTCCCTGTTGCGGGCTGTGCGGATCCGTCAGTGTAAATTATGAATTTGTACTGATCGAGAGGCAGAATTTCAGTGGGCAGAGGACATTCTTGTTCATATTGCAGGAATGCTTGTGTTTTTAAATCGGGATCAAAAACATATTCAACATCTGTTGCAGCAAGAGAATTAACCCATGGTATCCATCTTGGATGTAATGCTTTGGCATTTGGAATGCTTGCTTTTGTGACCGCTTCTAAAGCTGGTACTGGGGTTACGACAATAATGCGTTTCCCTTGGGCTAAGGATCTTTCTTTTGCTACAGCGGTTTGAACTGCTGTCAGAATTTTTTCAGTTGAACTGAAGCGCATTTCTGCTTGTGTGTACAAATGCGATTTGTATGCAATTGGTATTTTCTCACCCTCATTGAAGGTTAAGTAGGTGAATCCGCATTGACCCGAAATTATTCGGATCACCAAATTGCGTTGACTTACGCGTGTTTGTAAGTGATTTGTTGCTAACATGTTAGCCTGGAGTGAACGCAAGATTTCTGTGTGTTCGTTTGTCCAATTTCTGATTGAAAAATCAGGTTTGATTAATTCGTAGAGAGGTTTAACCCTTTCTGCGTAATTTAGAATGTATGTTCTTCCAAAATTTAGGAAACCCAGGATGGATTGCAAGTTTTTTAGCGTTTTTGGAGGTTGGAGCAGCACACATTTCTCTAGAAAGTTAGCTGCCAAGCTCTTGCCTTCACTTGAAAGCTCATATCCTAGAAATAGGACATTGAGATGGGCAATTCTAGACTTTTTAAAGTTGAATTTGTAGCCCTCAGAGGCGAAGCCCAGTATAATGGTGCTTACCCTGTTCAAGTGTTTGTCCAGGTCATCGTCTGTCAGATAGATATCATCGACATAGGACAATGCCTCATTGTCATAAATTTGTAGTAACTCCGTTACTCTCGCTGAGAATAAACCTGGGCTGTTCTTGAACCCTTGTGGGAGTCGACAAAAGTGACGCTGGGTCCCCATTATGGAGAATGCTGTTAAGTACCTGCTTTCAGGTGCTATGTTTTGACAAAAGAAACCATTTGAGATGTCTAATGTTGTTTTGTATTTTTACGCACAATGTTATTCATTAATGCTGTGCTATGTGCATTTTGCACTGCAAAGGTTTTAGAACAAGTGTTTAGGTGTCTGTAATCCAAAACTAGACGATATGTATTGTCTGGTTTGGAGACAGGAAACAAAGGATTGTTCATTGAGGAGGTGCATGTTTCAATCACCCCTTGGTATTCAAGTTGATCTAAGATCTCCCTGACCTGTTTTTTAGCTTCTTGCTTTATTGGATACTGCCTTTGTGCAGTAGGTTCATGTTTCAGATGTATTTTATGGTGAGGGGAGTCCTCATCCCATCCTACATGATTTTTATATAATGCTGGGGCCTGGGCTACTGCCCATTTCCTGGCATATGTATATTTTAGGTGAATTGGAATATGGTTGGAGAAGGCAGGCATAATAATGTCCTCGCCGTGTGGGCATTACCTGACAAATTGTGGTGGCCAGTCTATTTCTGCTAGAAGTATGTCATAGCCCCTTGATAATCTTTCCCAAAAAAGTGCTTTCACCTGTCTAGGTATGTCTCCCTCCATCCGGAGTGTTATTTCATATAACTTTTGTGGAGTACTAACCCTGGTGTCTACAGTCTCAACTGTAATGTACTCATTCAAGTCCACTATCTCCAGAAGTTCCTTCAGGTTCTGGCGAGCTATTGTGACTTCTGCTGCACTGTCCAGCATTGTCTGAGCCCATTCTCCGTTCTTGAGTTGTGTTCTCAGTATTCTCGGCATGTCTGATCTTTAGACCTGCTACTTTCTTTTTGGAGAATTGAGGTTTTGTTTTATTTTTCGTAGCGTGTTTGTCGTCTTTTGATTTCACGCGTTCTTCTCTATGTTCTGATCGTCCTCTTCTTTCCGAAGTCTGTGATGAGATCTGAAAGGGACGAGAGGAACGTGTATCAGTATCTTGATACCTGTCAGGTTTTCTCAAATTATCCCTATTCCTGAGGTTATACCTCCTTTTAGAGGGCTCCTTTTGAGGAGACCTACCTCGGGATTGAGAACGTTTCTCGTTTGAATTTTGTTTGTTAGTCTCCCACTTCTTTTTAGAAGATGTAGGAGTTTGTTTAATTGAGTCCTTCTCAGGACTTTCAGATAGTTTCGGCTTCACTGGTCTTCCACCCAAACTATCTCTCTCTAATTCTGCATAAGATTGTTCTATAATTCTGGGTAGCTCAGTTTGATGTTCTGTAACATCAAATTCCCTTAATTTTTGGCGGATCGCCACTGCTGCTGACTCCCCTTTAATATTAGATAATATTATTGTTGAAACCTGGTCGAAATTTTTCAGTAATTTCATACCTAAATTTAGAGCAGGCTCTGCCCCGTATTCATTTTGAATTTGTTTCAGGACATCTGGTATTACCGCAATTGACGGAATGCCATGTGTTTTAGTGTAGATGGCAGCAAAGACTGAGCCCCAAGTGGTGCAGTCTTCCAGTTGTGGTGTGATCCCCAGGGGTAAACTGATAGTTAGGATTCTGTGTTTCTCATACGGGCTAGTATTTGGAAATACTGCTTCGATTTGAGTAATTTTTTGAGCTATCCAGAATGGAATTTGCTCACGTTTTGTGGGCATTTTACCAATGACTGCGTATAGAGTCGGTGGTGTAATTTTTAGTGTATTCCCCGGTTGAGGAGTTTGATTTGGAAGTGTCAATGGTGGTTGGACTGTGAAAGTCCGCATGACATATTGGACTAGTTGCCTGTAGATTTTTATTAATTCTTGTAGTTGAACAAGTAGTTCCTCGTCTGACATTTCTTCAATGTCGGGATGAGGTGTATAGCCGGCTAGAATCGGCCATGTTGCTCCTGGTCTACCTAGTGGACCGAGCCTGGTAATGTTTCTGTGATGTTTTAGGGCGCCTTTAAACCAGAGCTGATGCTCCTGGTATGTTAATGGAATTTCAATATCCTCGAAAGGAATGTATTCCTCTGGTGGATCATCTTCTTTGCAGAAGTGAAACAGTTTTGTAACTGGATTGGATTCAGGAAATATTACCCATGAATAGAATATCTCTGTCTGAAATGATTTGTGTGCCTCTATCACGAAAATTGCTCTACCGCCTCTTGGTGGTAGGCCATGTTTTATAAGTTTTAGAGTGATGGCTCTTCTTAAGTTTGGATGGATGTCTATAACACCCTCCTCGGTTTCATTTAAACCGGTAATGTTAAAAACTGCTGCTTGGGCTGGATCAGCCACAGCTCCACCGTTTCCGGTGGCTTCGTCCCCCGTTATGGACATTTTGTTGTTTTTGAAAAATGTAGAACAAGTTTCAAGGAAACAAAGATAAGGTGCACAATATTTTGGAACACTGTATCCTTCAACGTTGAGCAAACTAAACAGCTAATATATAGGGTACTGCCCTATGTAGCCGTGGTGGATACTTAACCCTACCAACTCCAGACGTCTTTTGGAGTATATGGGTAGGGGTCTCTGAGAGAAAAAGCACGGCTGAGTTACTCAGTATCTAACGATGAATTACCGCCTTACCAAACCATTGGGCGCCATGTAGTGTAGCTCCTATTTCCCTAATAGGCTCTGCGCATTGGAATAATATCCCCTATAGGTCTGACATAGGACTAAGGTCAGTATGTCCCTATCGAGTATATTAAACTTAATTACTTGTGCCAGCTAGCTCAGAGGCCACTAGAAACTCCTTGACAAACAAGAAGGGAGTAGTTTCTGGCAGCCGCAAAACTTGACCACTTTGTTTCCCTTTAGAATCAGAACGTGTCCCAGAGTCGTAGAAACAATAGATAACTATTTCACTCAGCTCAGTCGTGCATACTTAGTTTTCCTCAAAGTTACACAGAAAGAATAGACGGGCGTTTCAATAAAAGGTTTATTGAACAGTCTTGTTTCTGGTGTAAGTAAAATGTGCTGTTACGATCACAAGACAGTATGCAAGATAAATAATGTACAGTGTAAGCAGTAGAAATAAATAATACTGTGCTAGCATGATCTTTAGCAGATATTCATTTACATAAATAACACAGACTAAAAATGCGAGTACTCATACGATGCGTCTCTAAACTCGTTCTACCCCAATGTACCTAACCTGTCCTAGGTGTAGGGAGAGGTATGAAGTAGGTGAAGTAGTCCTTACTATGGTATACTAAGAGTATGTTAAGTCTAGTATGCCTAGTATGCCAAGAGTCCCTCTAGGTTCTAGTCAGCTCCATTCCTTTAGAATGAGAGAGGTGGGAATCTCTTGCCAGACTCGAACTTCAACACCCCGCGAGGGAAGTCAGATCACTGGAAGCTGGACTCTCTGCGTGCAGGGATGACAGCGTCTTCTCAGTGCGTCAGGCCGGGAAACGGGCTCCTCTGAAGTCGAGGTCTCCTCTAGTTTACAAGGGCTAGGGAAGGTATATTTATACCTGAGAGGTACCTCAGAATGTTAGCATTGACGTGAATCGGACAGCGGAAGACGTCATGAATGAACCCCTAAGATATAACGGTTCACACATAATATATGAGTCCTTGAAGAAATCAATAGTCCTGTGCTAGGGAAACTCCCGCAGCCTAAGGGTCTGTTCTTCAAGAACTCGTTGTGACGTTAGGGTGGACGGATGTCGGAGACCATGCCTGTATTTGGAGTGCACAGTTTAATGCCTAAATAAGGACTGGGATTTTATGCCTATAAAGGGGAAGGGCGAATTGTGCCTATATAAGGACATGATACAGGAAAGCCTGTGTATGGACACCCTAAGAGGAATACAACAGCGTAGAGAAGGCCCTTCTGGGCGTAACCCCGGACCTCCTTGTGTGCGATTCCACTCAGCTCCCAATTCTGGCATATGCAGACGATGCAGTCCTTATCGCCAGAACTGAGATAGGGCTGCAACGTCTAATTACAGCCTATATGACCTTCATGGGTTCTCTGGACCTGAAGGTCAATCAGACCAAACCATTTGTAATCTCAGCTGGGGGTGGGGTCCGACAAAAACTTCCTCATTTTCATATGGAAACAGGGAAAATTGAGGTGGTGGAGTCTTTCCCGTATCTTGGGGTACTTTTTGATAGAAATCAAACCTGGTCACGGCTAATCAACGGAAGGGCCATGGGCATGGAGAGGAGCTTAACAGCGCTAAAGGCATTTATGTCCAGGATTGGTGCGAAACCCTTAGCCGTTATAAAAAACATCTACCAAGCGAAAACTAAGGCCGCGGCTATTTATGGGGCGGGCTTTTGGGGCATGGCCCACGTCGACCTACTTCAATCCTCAGAGAATACATTTTTTAAATCCCTTGTTTCCCTCCCGAAGACTACTTCAAATTATATATTACATATGGAGCTGGGCCTACCGTATATCACAGATGCAATTAGGCTGACCCCTATTCTCCTTTGGCTCTCTATCTGGCGAAGAGATACAATACCTTTAACCCAAAATATAATAAGAGACTGCCTGAGATTGGATAACTACAAAAGGATCAGATCGCTGAACTACGTCGAACAAGAACTGACTGCGCTGGGATTGACAAACCTATTTAAGGACCCAACTACCTGTAGGTTGATGTCAAGACAAAGGTTGGTGGACATTTTTAAGGCCAAGGCAGAATATATATGTAGGGAAAAAACTATTTGAAAAAGTCTGTCCTCACCTACCAACCACATACTACAGTCTTAACAGGAGGCTATTCTTATTTAGAGGAGGTCTCCAGACCGCAACACAAATTTATATTGTTGCGGTTTCGCTTAAATTGGATATCATTGATGCTAGGGTTCCCAGCTATAAGGTTTACTTATTCAGAACTGCCCCCTTGTACTTGTGACATGAATTCCGCCCAAACTGATCTCCTTCTAGTATTCCTTTGTGGTCATTACCACAGAGAAAGGAAAAGGTAGATTGCACCAATTTTAAGGAGGTATCATTTTAAATAATGTAGGGTCACATAGTTTTTTTTTTAAAAACACTCCCTGACCACCTAGTCTGCTTTTCGGTAGCATCATTTTTATGGGCCTGCACGAAAAAAAGAAAGTCATTGGGACCATAAATGTTTATGCTACTTACTCTTAATGATATACTGCACTTTAGCTTAAATTTCATAAGGCAACTGCGTTCGTTTGTATTTTAACCCTGAATGAACCATGTAGTTAAAAAAAGTTTTTAACAAGTGTTTTAGGAATTATTAATTTTTATGGTATTAGTGGAAGTAATTCGTAGTTTAATGTTTATTATGTACTTTTATGATCTTACTTGTTAACAATCGAATAAAGTTATTACTGACTGACTGACTGACAGGTCAAACTGCAGTTTTGACACTATTACAGCCAGGCCTCACTGGTAGGCCTGAAGGCTTGTTTGCACTGTCACTGTAGTAGATGACACAATAGGTACTGCAGGCCACTAGTGACATTTAACTTGCAGGCCCTGGGTACACTTTGTACCATATACTAGGGACGTATAGGTAAGTTCAATATGCCAATTAGGAGTGTACCAATTTCATCATGTTGAAAGCAAGACCACAGGCACATTATCACTGATTAGCAGGGATAAAGTGCACAGAGTTCTAAAGTAAGCACAATATAGAGCCCACAAATCCCACCAATGCCTTGGAGACACGAAAAGAGGCGCACTGGCAAACTGCATTGAAGCAAGCTCCAACCACAGCAAGGCACTCTGCAACATTGTCAGAAAGTTCTCCTGCCTGTCAGCCACTGAGTGCTCTATCTCCCCTTTTCCAGGAACTCTGCGACACCCTGGCGGACTGTTTCCACAATAAGATATCCGCCATCTAAAGTAACTTCACATCCCAGCCCACCGGCCTCTACAACCTCCTCACATCAACGGTTACCACCCACAACCACTCCCTCACTGTATGGGAACAGCTCACCACAGAATACCACAGCCATCATGAACTCCATCTACTCAGGAGCACCCACGGACCCCTGCCCCCACCGCTTCTTCAACCTCAGGAGCAGGGAAACCAGCTGCAAACTCACCTCCATTCTCAACACATCCTTCACTGTGGCTGACTTCCCCGACAGATGGAAACACACAGAAACCCTCAAGAAACCCTCTGCCGACACCAGCAAACTCAAGAAGTACCGCCCCATCTCACTGCTCCCCTTCCCCGCCAAAGCCATTGAGAAGGCTATCAACCGCCAGCTCTCCAAACACCTGGAGAGAAACAACCTGCTGGATGCCTCTCAATCTGGTTTCCACGCCAACCACAGCACCAAGATCACCCTGATTGCTGCCACTGATGACAACAGAACCATCCTCGACCTGGGTGAACAGCGGCCCGGATCCTCCTCGACCTTTCAGCAGCGTTCAACACCGTATCCCACCACACACTCATCAAGAGACTCCTCCACATCGGGATCCAGGGAGATGCCCTCAAATGGATTGCATCCTTCCTCACAGGATGAACCCAGAGAATCTGGCTACCACCCTTCACCTTGGAACCTAAGAGTACCATCTGCACCATCCCTCCAGGTTCATCCCTCAGCCCCACCCTGTTCAACACCTACATGACGCCCCTGGCCAACATCGTCAGAAGCCATGGCCTCAACATCATATCCTACGCAGACGACACCCAGCTCATCCTTACACTCTCTGAAGACACCTTCACCACAAGGACTGACTTCCACCACTGCATCACGAGTGTGACTGAACTGATGAAGACCAACTGCCTGAAGCTCAGCACTGACAAAATGGAAGTGCTGATTTTTCAGAACAACACCTCACCGTGGAACAACACCTGGTGGCCCTTCGAACTCGGACCCACACCCACAGACCACACCCGCAACCTTGGCATCTCCTGGACAGCAAGATCACCATGAAATGCCAGATCAATGCAGTCTTCTCTGCCTGCTTCCACACCCTCTGCATGCTCCGAAAGATCTTGAGATGGCTCCCAGTCAGCACCAGGAAAACCGTCAATCAAGCCCTAGTCACCAGCCAACTGGACTATGGCAATGGCCTCTACGCAGATATCAACACCCAACTCCAGAAGAGACTCCAGACGATACTGAACTCAGCTTCTAGACTCATCCTTGACCGCTGTCAGTCTTACCTGGTTTTCGCAGGAGCGAGATGCGAGAGGAAGAGGCTAAGTCCCAACTTCCCACACCCACATCAATGCCCAACACAGTCAAAGCAGGACGGTGTAATAGGGGAAGACAAGAGGAGACAATATTCCTTCCAGTGAGATCGTCAGTAGAATTCGGAGACTTCCTATGAGTGCCTATAATAATGATAGGAAAAAAAGGTATGTCAGTAGTAGTTAGCAATAGGTGTGCTTTAATGTATATTTAGATCATTCTATGCATAGTTCTAATATAGTGACCTACCTGTACATTTCCCCCCTTCCACTTGGTAGAAATTAAATGGAAGATTGCTGCTGATCAGAGGATTACCGAAGTAGGCAAAAAGAAGGTAGTTAGATTATGAATTTAAGTGTTGTCTAATTATATGTTTTGGCAACGTAGAGACTACTAACCTCTGGTGTAAAAAATAGGAATTTAAAAATGCCCCAAATGGATCTCTAAAGTAAATAAACTAACCATTGACAATCTGGATTAGAAAAATTTCCAATTGATGGATAACACAAAAAGGTGTGGGGCTAAATAGGAAATATTGGTTCCTTTTCTTCAGGAACGCACTGAATTATTTGTGGTATTTTTATGTTTTTCAGGCAGATGCAAAAGACAAATAAGATCACCAACTCATATGGAAAACCAAACATTCAGATGAGTATTTCTTTTAAATGCTTCTTAAATATGTAGGGGTACCGCACTATTGGCATTTCTTGTATCTTAATTTTTCTGGCTGTTTGTTCTCTCTTTTAGGATAGGGCAGCGAAGAGTAGAAGAGCCGGCGTACACCAGGAGATGGGGCCTGCATGGTAACAGGAGCTGGAGCCGGAGTGTGGCAGGAGCGGGGAGCCGGTGTGCAGCAAGAGCAGGGAGCCGGTGTGCAGCAAGAGCAGGGAGCCGGCGAGAATCAGGAGCGGGTGTAAATCAGAAGCGGGAGCCGATGTGTCATCAGGAGCGGGTAGCCAGCAAGCAGCAAGAGCGAGGAGCCGGCGTGCAGAAACAGAGAGCAGGAGCCAGCGTGTGCAACCCAGCGTGAGCTCCCACGGAGAAGGTGAGTGACCCAGAAGCAGGTGAGTGCTCGACCGAGGGTGGAAGATGCACGTGTCTACTGGATCGCCAAGCGCTCTTCCGCCACTGTCCGCAGCATTTATTTTGATGCAGGTTCCGCCCCGATCACACACACTCTATCTGGAGCGGAGCAATCTCAACTACCGCCTCAAACTGACCCCCCCCACCTCAGGAACATCAGCTGGCACCCCATCCAGAAAATATGCCAATTCAAGATACTGACACAAACCTATGAGGCCCTCCATGACCAAGGACCAACATACATCAACCATCGACTGAACTTCCACCAACCCTCCAGACACCTACGCTCTGCCTCCCTTGCACACACTCCCTGCATCCACCGAAACTACAGCAGAGGACAATCCTTCTCCTACCTCGCCGCCAAGTCTCGAAACCACTTTCACCTCCATACATCAACCCCCGACTGGAATTCAGAAAGGGACTCAAGACCTGGCTCTTTGACTGATCCCAGCAAGAACCTAGTACCTGGATACCCTTGCGGGTGATTAGCCGTGCTCTACAAATCCGAGTTGATTGATTGATTGACCAACGAAAAGTGAAAAATCCAGAGTGATCACACCAAAAAGGCCGATTTCCTACCCATCAAGTTACCATCTTTCATGCTCACGTGTAAGCCCAGGACTCAGTCTTACACCATACCTTTATGCACCACTGAAGAGTACTACTCCAAAGCAATGCAACTCCAGTGTGCTCCGAACCTTTGAGGTAGAAGTGCACATCTGGACAGTCACTGGGGGCCATCAGTATTACTATATGCAGTTGAATTGTTTGCTTAACTCTTAGGTTTGGCCTAAGAAATTGTAGAAAAATGTAGGCCTGGCAGAAATTCAATTACACTAGAGTCATCGGAGTAATTTCGGTAATTCTGCATTACTCTTTGATGTGCAATTACTGATAATGCTATTATTCTCGCTCGCATAATTGAAAGTAATTTGGGGGGAAAATCCTACTGCGAGAGCACATTTAGCAAGTGTGAGCTGTCACTCGTGCTCACTGTTTGTGTTCTGTTGCCTTTAGCGCTATTTCTTAGTGCAAATTGCATCCTTATGACCATTTTGGACGCAAGGGTGAATTTTGCGCTAAGAAAATAGTGCTACGTGCTGGGAGTAAGTTGGGGGAATATCTTATCCCAAGTGCACATTAAGCGATCTCGAGCAGCCGCTCATTATTCATGTTCTCTTGCATTTAGCGCTATTTCTTAGCACAAAATGCATCCTTGTGTCCATTTTTGATGTGATGGGTTATTTTGGTGCTAAGAAAATACTGCTAAATGGAGTATTACTCTCCTTGTGTAAATCCGCGTAATCTCGCTGAATTTTTGGGTAATTCCACATAATTACGGTACATGGAATTACGCAAGTTACATCCAGCCTTAGATAAATGTACTCTTGCAAGAGTTACATTTCTCCTCGGTCAGACTTATGCAATGTAACAACGTACAATAAGGGGTCACTCGCTAGTACAGCTGCTAATGGTTGAAAGACGGATTTATCCTGAGATTGTGATTAATGTGGATTCTTGAATTGCAAAAAACAAAGCTGAAGTAGTCTGACTGCTGTTTGCAGCATTAAAATATGCCTTCTCTGCATGTGATTTGTAATGCAGCGATTATTTTTCTGCGTTGTCGAATGTGTCACAAGTCATCTGTTGCTAGGTTTGCGTTGAGGGATTGTTGCTGTGTTCAGGCTACAGTGGCTCCCCATTACGCCATGTACAAAAGAAAGACGGACTTTTCAAGCATGTCTGCTAATATGTGCTGCTTGGCTCTTGCATAAAAGAAAAAACCTGCAAATGTGACATTTAAAAGAACCATTGCATTCAGTGCTTGTGCTGTACTGTAATTAGTGTAGATTTGCTCAGGTATAGTGGTGATATATTTTTCATTGACGCGAGCTCAATACCTCTATGTGTCCCTCTTTTGTCTTATAAAAAGGGTTATGGGGCTACTAATAGTGTACATGTTTTATTAAAAGGTGTGCCTTCTTTTTAGGTCTAGCGTTAGCCAAGACCTTTTAATTATACTAAAATGACATGCAATATGCTTACTTAGGGCTTTCAACCAGTCCTCTTCAACAATTGTTTTGTTATTTACATTTTTATTCTGCCCGCTGCAGCATGCAGCAGTAGTCACAAAGAACACACCCACACGCAAAGTAATTCCCTTTAGTGCCATGGATTACTATGGAAACGTGTGACTTTTTTTAGATTAAAACATATTTTTGCTTTTAGCCAAATCTTTTAGGCCATGCATTAGTAAAGACCTTTTGATTTTACTACAATTATACATATGATATGCTTACTTTTTTTCAGCCAGCTCTCGTCATCCATTTGTCTGTTGTTGTGTCGTTAATATATCTATCCTCCCACTACAGCATCAAGCGTGGGGCAGTGGGTCAGCCCACTTTAGCCACTGGCCAACTTCACTGTGAGTGACAGCATTCTGTTCTTTCACAAGGCGCACATTCACACATAAAGTAATCCCTTTCAGTGCCAGGGACTTTCGGGGCAGTGTGTGCTTTTTAATGCCAAAAAATTATTTTACTTTTTCCCATTTTATGTTTATAATGAAAAGAACCCAGCAGCTCCCCCAACAATAACGTTTTTCAAAAAGCACAACAAAAGAAAGCAAGTATTGACAAAGGCAAAGGGCTGTGAGCCATTGCCAGATCTACTGGCTTTGCCAGTGCTTGCTTAATAGTTCTACTGCCCGCTGTCAACACGCATGAAGGAAACATGCACCCAGTGCATATTTTGTGGTTGATGTAAGTGTGCACATCTTAGTAAAAAACAGTACACTTTTTTTGTAATAATGTAGTGCCAGCATTTACCTGGCATATGTGCCCTGGCATCGTGCAGTAAAAGTAGAGAGAGGGCATGCATTATAAGAATGTGGGCTACAATGCCACAGGTATTTCCTCCTTGCCAGTGTATGGTGCTTTTGTTTTTTATTGAGTTAGATGAGGTCCTAAAAGTGTGTGTCCCTTCTACTTTGTGACAATTGCCACAAGCCTGCTGCTGGCATACATAACTTGAAGGGTTGTGTGCACCTATGATTTATTTCTTTAATTGTGTTGTGCATGGGCGTCCCATGTACCCCTTCTGCACCATAATGTATTTGAATGATATCGTCTGCTGTGTTATGGTGTTTACCAGGAGCCATGGTGTGGCTGTTTGTGGGTGAAATTTAGCAGACCATGTATTGGCAGTGTTGGTCATTGTGCAGTGTCAGATGCCGTTCAGGGGCCACAGGGCAGACAGGGGCAACTGGGAACCAACTGTGGTGGTTGGGATCATTTGCCCCTGGTGTCCCAGGCCCCGTTCTACTATGGGTCTGCCAAAATGGACCAAGTGCACCACTTCTGCATTTTAGTCTCAGGGTAGAGAGGCTGAGACATCAGACATCTAAGGAGGCAGCATAGGGTGGCAGACGGTCAAAACTCAACAGTAAATCAACACAACAAATCACTTTCCAGCTCACTGCATGTCTTACTAAAAAGAGAAGCACTTTAGTGTCACAACAAAATAAAATACTACAAACGTTAATGGCTAGTCAGTTACAGGGCTCTACAATACAGTCTACAGGCTCTAGACAGGTGTCACGCTATCTGAAATGCCCAATCTGAGTTCCTACCGTGTCCCTTACATCTACAGGTCAAGGCAATAATCAAGCACAGATGCAATTTCACTGAGCAATGACCTTGTTAGTTAAACTGTAGCTCATTTCTTTCAGATCCTGAGAAAATAATTTACACTAGCAACTTGAGCATTTCTTTTGGCAGGCTTATCTTTACAAGTTCAAGATATAGTCTCTCAGTCTTTTGTTCTCAGGCCCCTTGTTCCCTGTTTACAGGGGATGATGTGCTCATCAGGCTCGCAACATTGGTGTCTGTGTCAGTGGCATGGGCAGTCTTGCTCCTCACTCAGGTCGTTAGGATGAACAGCTTTGGCGGAATCAGCCCCTGGGCCGGGGGTGGACAAATGGGTTGGGGGGACATCAACCAGTGTTGGACTGGTCTTTGGGGCAGTCTGGCACTACCTGATGGGCCAGCTGAAAAAGACAGTGTGTGGGCCATTTGTTTGGTCCCATGAGCTATGACAGAGCCATAAAAAGAAAGCAGCCTACACACTCGCCCTTTCAAGCTGGACCATCTGGCAATGATAGATTTCTAGACTGCCCAAAAAGCCAGTCCAAAACTGGCAACTATGATGGTTCACATAGGATACACCACACCGTTGGACATCAGAAGCACACATCCCTCTGCCATTGTTCTGGCTTTTTGTTTCTTCATGCCGTTCACCACATGAACCACTCATGGAGACCAGGTGACTCCTCATGACTCGAGTTGGTGCTGGGTTAGTTTCCAATGTAAATCGGCTCTTCTAGGTGCTCTACCTGCCTGGAGCAGGGCTGGGCTTTTCCTCCAGGACAGTCTCTGCTCCTTGCAGGATTAGATACTCTTTCTAATCTTACTTTCTCCAGACAGGTAGTAATGAGGCTGGCTCCAAGCAAGAGGATCCAAAACATGGGAACAGTGAAGTGTGACGTCTTCACACTTGGCTATGATCAGCCTACCTGAAGCAGCAATCAGGGAAAGACAGAGAGGGAGGTCATGCCTAGAAAAGTCCTCACCTTTAAAAATAGAATTTGTTGACTTACCCCTTGTCCACTACTACCCACCAAAGAACAAGGCTTAGGGAAAGAATCAGCAAGAATATCAGCAATCCCTTGCTAAAAGGTCTTCGTAGAATTTCTAAGGGTAGCCCTGTTGCGTAAGCTACAACTTTGGTTATAGCTCTACAAGTGTCCTTTTCCACCCACGGCTGACACAGGTGAACTTGGTTCAATGCACCAACAATGAATGTGAAAGACAGGTTATTGTAGCCCCGCAAAACACTATTCAATGTGTAACTGAAAAAGAGGTATTGCTTTTGGGGTGTGCTAATAATCCCATAAAGGGATCAGGGGCTCCATGGTAACATTATTCACAGTATCACACACACTTTACGGTGAACAATAAATACTTTTAAATAAAATGTATTTATTACTACAGGAATAATCTGTTTCTGAGTACGTCTAAAACAACTACACAGAATATTATAAAAAACAGCAAAATTACATGTTATAAATAACGAGAATAAAATGAACATTTCTAACATGGTTAAAATGTCATCTAGAACTGAACACCTTAATGCCTACATCTATGCGCTACACTAAGAGAGCATGGAAGACAAAGCAACTTGCAGTCTTGAGTTTCCTAGGGAGAAGAGATGCACTGCATACTTTGTTGACAGCAAAGGCTGTCTTTATCAGCATAGGCGTGCAGACAGTGTTCCGCACGAAGGGTAAACATATGTTGCGGTCTTCCTGTGGAACTCAGCTTTATCGGCTTCATTTGCGATGTAGCATCTGCTAAATGCAAAGTGTGCTGACAGTAGGTGAGACCATCTCTGGCAGAATCTCGTGTGATAAGCTGGGCGAAGGATATCTCCTGATAAGTGGTCAAGTAGTAGTTCTTATATATTAAATCTTATCATAGATTGGAATTTCTGACACAAGTTTAGAAATGTCTGACATAGATTATGTGCATCAAAGTGTGCGTTACAGATGTTCCTTTAGGAACATATTAGGTAAAAGGATGTCAATTCAGACCACTATTTTGGTTATATGTCTGCATGTGTTTTTGATTTAACCTTGAAATGGTGAAAAGTAGACATTTGACTCAGACGAATGTCACATCAGGTGTTGTATCTATGTCATTACTTGAATGAATTGACGGTTTCACAGTTCTTAGAAAGATAAAGTCAGACGGCATCTGCGTCAAATGGCAGACATGACAATGATTCTGCATGAATCGGGAAAAATGGCGATTTCTATTATCTAAGATTGAGAAGATGGCGACTTCCATTATCAAAGACAGAGTTGGGGCCTACATAAAATAGAGTAAGACATTAGGGGTTTTATATCAGCCCTGTCTGCAACCTCCCTCTCTTCAGTGTCTGGGCTCCAGCTTCAGGATTGCAGCCAAAACACTTCCACCATTGAGGAAAGCTGTATCCAACCTACATATTGTGTCAACCCAAACCAGGGGCAAACAAAAATGGATCCCTTGGCCCCAGCACTCATACTCTCACCACACATGGAATCTTGTTACCATATATGTGCCATATGTACAACATGCATACACACATTCAATGCAGTCACAGCATGTCAGGGTCTGGGTGTAACATCTAAGCAGAACTTTACATGACTCAAGTCAGTAGGCCACACTTCCCAAAACAAAGCAAAAAAAGAGGCCCGCTCAGAACTATTAAGCCACAAGAAATGTTGTGCAGCCACCACTTTATGTCAATAAATCAGGACATGGTTATTAGTCCCATGTCAATAAAACTGGCACGCTTTGTGCACCCCTCCAGGGTCACAGAACATGCCCTGAATTTTGTCTTCACCATGAACAGGTCTCAGACTCATCATGACACACACTGGAATAAAGTGCTAGCTGGGCCAACAAAAAGTCAGGATACCAAATTTGCCTGCATTGAGGTCACTGAGGCAGGGGACATTCCTGTTCCCCCAGGCAGAGTATTAAGCCATATTGTTTGCCTAGCAGGCTTGTAAAAAGTGAATATTCATCCTTTGCTTATTTAGTGGCTGGTGGTTGTGCAGGAATTCAGTTTTTTCATGAAGTTGTCCTTGGTGGTTGAAGGGTAAATACCACCTGGACCCATCACTGAAAAAAGGAGTCTTTTCCACTTCATTATATGCAATACGTTATTTGCCATGCACAATACTCACTTCCTTTCTCAAAGTCCTGGGAGCATGTAACTAAAGGCTGGCACTCCCACTGCAGATTAGTCTCTACTGGCCTTGACAGCCTTGTCAAATATTTGCACTATTGAATGTACTCACCACTGCACTGTAGGAAGAGCAGGCACTTACAAATAAGATGTTAAAAAAATGTATGCTCCCACTTTTACTAAGTTTTACTTTGTGTATCCCCTTCTTAAAATGTATGTTGATATGTTCATAAAAAATATGTTCAAAAATATTTTTTTCTTTGATACGTTCACATTTCACCAGTCTTCTACCAACCATGGAAAACGAACCAAACGCATCCCCGGAAAAAAAGCCATTCCCTTGTTGCAGTGGAACCACCCCTCTCCAGAGGGTTTGGAGGATGCAGGGATGTGGGAATGCAGTCACACCCTAGAAGAAATGTAGACATATTAATATTGTGTTGCCCTTTACAGTACACTTTTCAAATAACTAGAATAACTATCGGTTTTACCGGCAGTTCTGAAGGGAAACTAATGAAATATTCTAGGGCATGGTTTGACATAGCATCCAGGAGCAATATTACTCAGTGGCAGCATATTGTGTGTGTGCCTGTAAGTAACATTTGTGCATACTACAACACATTGGAGACAGAGCAGTCAAATAAGTGTGCCACGGGCAAAGCAGTGCCAATTTGATACAATGTGCCTTGCTGGAAACAATTCCCAATGACACTTTTATATCAGCTTTAAATACAGTGCCATGGCATAATGCTTGCCACGGTTCCTGTGTTAGTAGCCCATCAAACTTTGAGTGACAGAAAGTGAGATATTAGAACTGATGCTATGAATAGAAAGGGTGCTGCCACCAGGGACGGAGCTTCAGGGGTGCTGTGTGTGGTGTGACACCCCCCAAATAAACCAGTTTGACAACTAAAGTGGTTTGGTATATTTATTTCACCAATCTATTTTCAATGAATTTAAATAGTTCATTGATCATTTAAGTCACATCAAAGAAAGAGACAATACATTTTATAGAAACATTTAACACTTCATCAAAATTATAATTACAACACATGTATTACTCAACACATGAATGACAATAAAAAGAACAAAACATACAAACAAATGATAACAAGCAAGACGGAAGACCAGTCCAAAATTTGAGACAGAAAAAGATGGCGGCACAACCATTTATCTATTTACAATATTACCGCCTGCCATACACAGCTAGCCAAAAAAGGAATTACACCAGGCACAACTGCCCTGTTTGTACACTCTATTAATCAGGAAATTGGTGAAGATTGAAGCTAGCTGGGGTCGGTCGACGCGTTTCAAAGCCCTAATTTCTTTTGGGGTTCTCCTCAGGACCAGGACGGGTCAAGCACTAAAAAGTAATAAATTGAAAAAAATATATAATCAGCTAAAGATTCCTGTAACCCAATTAGCAAAAAGCCTTATGAATACACGCGTATTTTAACCTTACCATCTGGGGTAATGCTCTCTCTTGCTGTATTTGACTTGTGCATATCGCGCAGAGTCGATTAATAGAAGAACTTTCTGAAAAGGGGTGGAAAAAGAAGGGGGGGAGAAGTTGGAGTATTTACTAAATTGTAAACCACCCTCTCTTATTAAAAGGAGCACTGTTATGAAACGACACAACTAATTTATCGCTTCAATTTCGCACCATTGTTGTTATTTTACTTGCCTTTGATTTATCATGAGAATTTGCCAAATGCCAATTTCCAATATCACTTATTGTTTGCAGCCGAACATTCCATGCCGCCTGCAAAACATAAATCATTGGCACACTGTTGTAGTGGTTGTGATCAAATGATCTTTGTGTGCATGAATATTAAATCAGTCGAAACATACCTCCCTTAGAAAACATTACTACATGGGCGCTGCCCTCATTTTGTTCATCAGATGTTGGTTCGAATGAGTCCCCACGTTTAAAAACGCACTGTGTACTTCGTTTGAATTATGCCTAAAAACGAAGTGGATAGAAAACTATGAGTATATATAGCCCTGCATTGTGAATAAAAAAGTTACAATTATTCAGAAAAACGCGATCACTCACTGTGTTTGTATTCAGCGTTTCTTTAGCTCTGTGCATAGAGCTCAATGGCATGGAGATTTCTAAAAAAACGACCGTTAAAATTACGTGTTAGTGTTTGAGTTCTTACTGAATTCGAGAAACACGCTCGTTAAAAAAGGCATAGAGTTGGCGCTAAAACTTGCCTGATGCTCGACTCTTATTCACAAATGACCTCTCTCCAACTCCGGCAGCAATTTAATTAAGCGGAAGTGAACAGCACGCATGAGGTGACTTCTTTTATTTTTTCAAACGCTAGTGCGCTAAGGATGCTGGTACATGTAGTTGAATTCAAAAGTCTTTCTCAAAAAATGGAGACCAAACCATTTCATTGTGATTAAATTGTATGGCAATTCTCATGACAAAAGACAAAAGAGACAAATTGAATATATTTGAGATTACGGTGAAGTTGATTACAGTCTATTAATTTCGGACATTTCATTAAGTCCTGAACAAGCCGTATTAAAGCGCATGATTAAATAAGCTTCACGTTGGAGAAGTGTCTGTTCTGTGTCACCACCTCTGAAATTTGGTTTAATCACACTCAATACTGTCCATTTTACATCATTTTCCGTGTGGCGCAGTTCTTGAAAATTATTAACAAGGGGTGCATTTTGTACGTTCTTTTTTATCCTTGATCGATGTTGTGTGATTCGCTGCCTAATCGCTTGTGTGGTTTTACCGATGTAGATTAAAGGGTAGGGACAGAGCACAGCATAGACCACACTCTTGGTCTTACAGTTAGAGAATTCTGTGTGCGTCCACTTATCTACTCCATTCACAAATTCAGTCCCTTCAATCGTTGACTGACACGCTTGGCATGTACCACATTTGTGGTGTCCGACTACTGGTTGTAAATTCAAGAAAGGACGTAATGACTCAGATTTTTTGGTGGGTTCATCTGCTGCCTTTAGAATTCTTTGGCCAATACTCCTATTCTTTTTCTAGGCGAACAAGGGAATTTGAAGATCCATGTCCTTAATCAAATGCCAATTCTGGCGAATGATTTTTAAAAAAGAATTAGTGTGTGGGCCAAATGTAGAAACACATACCAAACGTGTTAGAGGTTTTTAAGTTGTTTCTCCAAAAGGACTTCACGTGGTGTGAACCACGCCCTTTACAAGAATGTTTCAATAATTTCGCTGGATATCCCTTTTCTTTCAATCTCTCAGTCAATGCTTTCGCATGAATTTCATAGTCTTCTTTACGTGTACAATTGCGCCTTATGCGCAAGTACTGGCCATACGGCAAATTATCTTTCAAACTTTGCGGGTGATGGCTTTTGAAATGTAGTGCTGTATTTTTATCCGTAGGCTTCGTATATAGAGTAGTAATCAATCCGTCAGTTGTGGGTCTTACCTCCACGTCTAAAAATGTAATACTGGTTTTACTCTGAGACAGACTGAATTGTATATCCTGATTTCGGTCATTCAGCCACACATGGAAGTTAAGGAGTTGTTCCTTCATTCCTGTCCAAACGCACCATACATCATCGATGTATCGGTACCACTGAGCCACATGGTGTTGTTGTTGTAAACATACCGTTCCTCATATCTGGCCATGAAGAGGACCGCCATCTCCGGCGCAAAGGGACAGCCCATGGCGGTCCCTTTCACCTGGAGGAAATAGTCATTTTCAAACCTGAAATAGTTCCGCTTTAATGCCAGAGCTGCAAGGCCAAGAATGAATTGTGTGGGGATCTGGTGAGGGCGTTCCCTACTCTCCAAATACGACTCCAGGACATCCAAAGCCTCCTCCTGCGGGATTTGCGTGTACAAAGACACGACGTCCAAAGTAACCAATATGTGGATGTTGGGATCAAATCGAAAGCCTTCGATTTTATTAATAAAATCTGTGGTATCCCTCAAATAAAATTTGACATTTGGTAAGAATTCTTTGAGAAAAACATCCACATACTTCGCAATTGGTTCAAGTACCGAATCGCATCCCGACACTATGGGACGGCCGGGAGGGACGGTAGCATTTTTATGAACCTTTGGAAGGAAATAAATAACAGGAGTCCTTGGATGTCGTTTAGTAAGGTACTCATATTCTTTGGGACTAAGGATCCCATTTTTCAACCCTTCATCAGCCATATTTTTGATCTCATTTTGAATCGCCTTAACAGGATCTGATGGAATCCTGCGATACTATATCGGATTCCCCACATGTTTTCGGCCCTCTTCAAGGTATGCCTCCTTCGACCAGACTACCGTGGCACCACCCTTATCTGCTGGTTTTATAACCAGCTCCTTATCTTCTTTTAATTCCTTGATAGCCAATCGGTGTTTGATCGGCAAGTTGTTCTTAACAAAAACTTTCTGATGATTCAATCGACTCAAGGAAGATAAGACCGCTTGTTCAAATGCTAGCATACTTTTGGGAATTGTGCTAGAAGGTGGACAAAAAGTTGATTTGTTTCGTAGCCCAGAAGTTTCTCTACCAATCGGTGTCTCCTTATCTTTAAAGAATAAATGAAGCCTAATTTTTCTAAAAAGTTCCAAAGCCTAAATCTTCAAATGGACCAAATCTTGTTTTTGGCTAGGGATGAATTTAAGACCCAATTCTAGCACCGCTTCTTGTTCGGGCGTCAAAGTCTTTTGAGATAAGTTAATGATCGATGTTTTCTTCATGACTAGTATTATTGGCGCCTGTTGCGTATTTCCCATGGTTGGGGTTTGTATCTCCCTCGCTTCTGTTGCTGGCCTACCCCTAAAAAATTTGCGGCATTTCGTCGTTGTTGATTCGCGTTTGACGGACCTTCCCCCGCGTCCGATTCACCAGTCGAATCAGACGACGATGTCTCAGAGAAAGTTAAAAACTTTCGTTTAGATCTGCCTCAATATACTGGAAGGGCCCTACGGGCTTCCTCTCTTGTGTAAAAATCCTCCCTCAAATAAGGGTAAACAGTCTCCAAGTTAAACGATTTTTTATCACGTTCAAACTTGGTATTCTTGAAATTTAAGGTGTTATCTTTGAATGTTGAAATCTCTTTTTCGATCTTTTCTAATAGAGATTTAGCCTCAGCGACTGAATGATTGTCCTTAATAGACTGTATAAATTGTTCTATTTCATCCGCTTGAGTGCGACAAAGTCTCTGTGCCGTTTCAATAGAGTGCACCATCAAGTCTCTACTACATTTTGTATTAATAAAGCTAAAACCCTTTTTATATTCAGGGTCTTCTGTGAAAATCACAGGAATAGACTGTAATCAACTTCACCGTAATCTCAAATATATTCAATTTGTCTCTTTTGTCTTTTGTCATGAGAATTGCCATACAATTTAATCACAATGAAATGGTTTGGTCTCCATTTTTGAGAAAGACTTTTGAATTCAACTACATGTACCAGCATCCTTAGCGCACTAGCGTTTGAAAAAATAAAAGAAGTCACCTCATGCGCGCTGTTCACTTCCGCTTAATTGAATTGCTGCCGGAGTTGGAGAGAGGTCATTTGTGAATAAGAGTCGAGCATCAGGCAAGTTTTAGCGCCAACTCTATGCCTTTTTTAACGAGCGTGTTTCTCGAATTCAGTAAGAACTCAAACACTAACACGTAATTTCAACGGTCGTTTTTTTAGAAATCTCCATGCCATTGAGCTCTATGCACAGAGCTAAAGAAACGCTGAATACAAACACAGTGAGTGATCGCGTTTTTCTGAATAATTGTAACTTTTTATTCACAATGCAGGGCTATATATACTCATAGTTTTCTATCCACTTCGTTTTTAGGCATAATTCAAACGAAGTACACAGTGCGTTTTTAAACGTGGGGACTCATTCGAACCAACATCTGATGAACAAAATGAGGGCAGCGCCCATGTAGTAATGTTTTCTAAGGGAGGTATGTTTCGACTGATTTAATATTCATGCACACAAAGATCATTTGATCACAACCACTACAACAGTGTGCCAATGATTTATGTTTTGCAGGCGGCATGGAATGTTCGGCTGCAAACAATAAGTGATATTGGAAATTGGCATTTGGCAAATTCTCATGATAAATCAAAGGCACGTAAAATAACAACAATGGTGCGAAATTGAAGCGATAAATTAGTTGTGTCGTTTCATAACAGTGCTCCTTTTAATAAGAGAGGGTGGTTTACAATTTAGTAAATACTCCAACTTCTCCCCCTTCTTTTTCCACCCCTTTTCAGAAAGTTCTTCTATTAATCGACTCTGCGCGATATGCACAAGTCAAATACAGCAAGAGAGAGCATTACCCCAGATGGTAAGGTTAAAATACGCGTGTATTCATAAGGCTTTTGCTAATTGGGTTACAGGAATCTTTAGCTGATTATATATTTTTTCAATTTATTACTTTTTAGTGCTTGACCCGTCCTGGTCCTGAGGAGAACCCCAAAAGAAATTAGGGCTTTGAAACGCGTCGACCGACCCCAGCTAGCTTCAATCTTCACCAATTTCCTGATTAATAGAGTGTACAAACAGGGCAGTTGTGCCTGGTGTAATTCCTTTTTTGGCTAGCTGTGTATGGCAGGCGGTAATATTGTAAATAGATAAATGGTTGTGCCGCCATCTTTTTCTGTCTCAAATTTTGGACTGGTCTACCGTCTTGCTTGTTATCATTTGTTTGTATGTTTTGTTCTTTTTATTGTCATTCATGTGTTGAGTAATACATGTGTTGTAATTATAATTTTGATGAAGTGTTAAATGTTTCCATAAAATGTATTGTCTCTTTCTTTGATGTGACTTAAATGATCAATGAACTATTTAAATTGATTGAAAATAGATTGGTGAAATAAATACACCAAACCACTTTAGTTGTCAAACTGGTTTGTTCAAATTAGTAATCGCAAAACACGCCCAAACAATCTCTTGGTATAACGTGATATTGTGGCCTGGTTTGGGTGATAGTATAGGCCCAACCCCTAGATTTAAAATACCCCCCAAATAAAGGCATTCTTGGCTTAGTAGTTGGGTCTGGGGGCCCTGAGTCGGGTCTCCTGTCTGTGTCAGTTTTTCTCGTCATCAAGATTTCACTAAGAGGTTTAAACTTGTTCATGTTTTAAACAATAAAAATACTAATGACCCCAAAACCATGGGAGTTTTCTCCAATGGTGTTTGGGTATTTCTCCTTTTTTTTTACTGTCCCACCCCACCAGGAGATAGACGGAAAAAAAGCCATCCTACAATCCACTCTAAATAGGGTGGATGGCCAGATGGCTTACCTCTGACGGCACCTACTCCATCGGGCTGTTGGAGGAAGTTTTATACCGACAAAGTAAATTTCTTGCATAAATCTTGCAGTCTGCCCGATGCAAAATCAGATGGGCAGACTTCGGGTTTGGCGGACAGAGTACTCTGTTGCAGTTGCAACAGAGTGCCTGTCTGTCAAACTCTAAATCAGCCCGAGAGGTCCACCTAATGCTAATCAGTACTGACCCTGCTCCTCATGGGAACAGTCCATCCCTAACCTTGGTCATCTCACCATTCACAGTACAGCTCACTGCTTTTTTAGTTGGGAAATATGATATACACATCCTCCAAATCTCACTGACTAATATGGCACTTTCAAAATGAATCCAAATTGTGCTCAAATCTTTCAGTCGGCTGTCATGTTACTCAGTACTTTAAGTGGGCCGGGTCCTGCCGGTGCTCAACACCGGCAGTTCTAAAAAGCAGGTGCTGAGACGGGTCCCTATCAGGCTCCCCGTTTTTACCCTCACCCTCAGGATGAAATGTTTTTGTTTTTTTTTAACTCTGCAGCAGTACCACGCTTCACTGCCTTTGATGTAACTTCAAAGAGACTTGTTATAGTTCTTTCACAGTCTCATTTCAGAACTGACGCATTTTCAATATTATATACAATGAAGCTATAGCAGTTGATTATTTCTGCAGGTGTTTCCAGCTCCTCTCTTTCCATCATTTGTCTTCCGCGCCGGGATACTCTTGAGTAGCCGTGAGCGATATAAATGATAATAACATAACATAACATATTTATCTTATGCTAACAACCATTGTTGTACGGGCTTGTTGTAGGCGTAATGTTGTTGAATTATATATCTGGATGCAATGACAGAAGCAGCAAAATACCAGTCGGAAGGCACACTGTGCTACGCACAGATTTTTAGCTTGCTTGTTTTCAGACCATGCCCTTAATTACAGTGGCCACGCCCCTTTGAGAGACCCCCCCAGTTTTTTCATCCCACTTAAAGCCGCAATGTTACTGTTCTTCTCACATATTCCAGGCAGGATGCTGTTAGTAATATCATTCAATTTGCCTGCCTGTCATCGGTGATCACTAATACTCAAATTGGCCAAGGGGCTCCTCGCCCTGCCAGTTGGCACCACAGAGTCTAAGACTGTTGAATATGGTGCTAGGTCAGGTTAATTAAGGCACTCAGGTTTCTAATCTTCACTTGTTCAGGCCACAGCCCAGGAGGTAAATATATGCTTCAGATAACCGATGCCAGCATGATGTTTTACATTGTAAAGCACACATTGCCATGCCATAATTCACAAATACCCGGTCATGCAAAAACCCGGTTTTCATGCCACTAATCCAAATTAGCCATAGCATTTAAAGCGGCATTTCTAAGTGAGTGATCTGCCAGTATGTAAAACACCATAACTCTGTGTTGGGATGGGAATGTCCCAACAGATAATTACCCCTGCCACAAGTAACTGAACTGTAATATTAACTAGCATCATTATTTTTTCACTCAGCACACACAACAAGCATGTGCCCATAACTGAGGCCTAGACTGAGTAAACGTTTCTGAGACCCAGAGCGTGGCTCTTTGGTCTGTGGGGTTAAACCAAGTGTGCCTTCTTAGGGCACTGTACTATTGCCTGGGTTCTGGTATGTAATCCTGGAGCAGTGGTGGAAGCATACCATTTTTCTCATCTGTAGTATAGGACATGCCGTTTTAATGTCCTTGAATAATGAGATAGCTACTCAGGTAAATTTCCACTACCGTGATGTGACCAGACCATGTGCTGCTATCCCTGAAGGAGTGGTGTGTGCACGAGAAGTATTGCTCGGTAATGCAACTCCATGTTGAATGCAAGTGTGTGCTCGTGAGATCAGTGGGATCCATTTTGGTACCCCCTGGTAAAGCATGCCACAAGTAGAAGGCACATGGACGCCTCCCCAGACTGTAGGTCAGGCATCCCTGTCCTCTTTTTAGTATCAGAGAGGAAGGTGTGGAAGAACAGAGCCAAGGCTGCTTTAGACATGCAGCAGTGAGCTGTTAGCAGTTGCCTGCTGATTGTCTCTTCCTGAGTATCACTAGGTGAAGGGTGTGGGGAGGTGAAGACAGTAGTTCTGTTGTGGAGAGGGAATTGTTCAGGCAGAGCCAGGCCCATTGTCTCTCCCAGAGGTGCTACTTCAAAAGGCCGATGGCTGCCAGGTGCAAGGTCTTTACACAATATGTGCTCATGTTTTGGGTACTCTAGTTTGAGGCATCCTTCATCGGTACCTTTTGGGGAAATTATCAACTGAAATAAAGACTGTGTAAGATCTGCAGAGAAGAGTCACACTAAAAGAGGAAACCACGTTGGACCTGTTTCAGGACACTGATATTTCTGTCTGTAACAAGACTATAAAAGTGGGACTGAAACTTACCCACTTGATTTCAAAGTATTCGAAGATTGAAGAGGTGGTCCTCCAAAGAGTGAGGCCCGGATAAATATCAGGTTCCTTCAGAATAGAAGTCAATGCCGAGCCCCTCCACGCTCCAGCAGATGCCCTGAGACCCTGAAGAACGGGCACCATAGGCTCCAACAGGACACTGCCACAGGGATCAAAAGTTCATGATCTTCATGGAAGATGACAAACGCGAACCGAGGAAGGGTGCCCAAAATAACAAAGGTGGGAACGCAAAACGAGGAACAAACTCAGCATGAGCGGGAGCCCTACAACAAACGAAAAGTTGCCAAATGCCATCTGTAGTTCTGACTTTTTAGGTTGAGTCTGGGCAGCGCATGCGCTGCTCTGCGAGCCATGCTGTATTGGAGTATGGAATAGAAGCCCCACCCACTCTCTGTCTATATTTGTCATTGGCTTGTGTCATTATCCTTCGTAAATGCTGGCTTCTGATTCATTAATAAGCTTGTTAGTCCCTCCTTAGTACCGCCTTGTCTTCATTCGTAACCTCCCATGAGGACTGGCCCTTTTACTTTGGTTGTTACCCAGTGAGTCTTTTTTAGTCTGTGAGCACTATTTTCTTTAAATAGTTTCTCCTACTGCAGGCACGACATGCTTTCTTGCAACTTTAAGCGCGCCATGAGCACTTTCACTTTCTAAGCAGCCCGGGACAATGGCGGCCGCTTCTTTGAAATTAAATTGGTCTCGCATTTACAAGAGTTTGAGCTACTGGCATTGTACATGACAATGCCTTTTATTTATGTGTTAATTATCAAAACATATAAATAAAAGGCATTGTCATTTACAACGCCAATAGCTTAAAATCTCGCAAATGCGAGACCTATTGCATTGCAAATGCTTGTTTTTAATAGGGACCCAGAACCAATGTGAGTGCTCACCTGTCTCTGTTGCCTCTGACCCAGAAACCTGAGAGAGAGAGAGAGTGTGTGTGTGTTTGTGTGAGTATGTTCGCGCGCTATAAGGAGCCGGTCTTCCTTAATCTCCAGCCTTCCTTGAGAACATGATATCTGTTTCTTTGTTGTGATTTACTGAAGCTCTTTCTCCTGCCTGTTGCTCTCCTGAACGAAACCCCGAGAGGATCAATTTCTTATCCCTGAAGTCTGGGAACTGTGAAAAAAGCTCGTGGACCTTGCTACTAGGTGAAAAGGCAAATTTGTCTGGGGGAACTTGAATTTGTGACATAATTACAAAATGCTTTGTAGCTCACTGTAGGCGGACAACAAATAAAAGACTGAACTTTGTCCTAAAGAACTCAGGTGAACTCTTTAGACTGCGATCCTTTACTGAGAACACTTACAGTGTGAACAACACTCTTCTACTACCCCTGAGGCAGGGAAGGCCTGAAAGAATTTAGATACCTGTCTTCATATTGGAGGCAGAAACCACAGTTCCCCTGTATTTTCCTGACCTGGCCACCTACTGCAAGTGAAATTGTCAGAAAACTAAATAGTTATAATCCCTTAATCTCATCTAACCTGGAGAGCCATTCCAACAACTCCCCATTGTGAGCATGTTATGTTATAGACATTTGTATATCAACCTTAATGACCCTGCAGTTCTCACCCAAAATACCAGAAAATCCCACTGGCATCCATTTAACCGTAATTCATTGTATTTGTTGTGGAAGATAATAGTCAGGTGGCATACATACACACACATATATGTGTGTATATATATATATATATATATATATATATATATATATATGTGTGTATTTATGCCGCCTGACTATTATCTTCCACAACAAATACAATGAATTACGGTTAAATGGATGTGTGTGTATATATATATATATATATATATATATATATATATATATATATATATATATATATATATATACACACACATATATATGTATGTGTGTATATATATTTATATATAATCACACAGCGACCATCGCCACTCCAATGGTCCTGCCGCACTCTCCTCGCTACTCCAGAAGAAGGCGCGGTCCGGGTGCTAGTAAGTATTTATTTTCATACTTGACAATATGGTTTATAGCAACACCCCACAAGGAACACCTACCTATTTCGGCTTGCGCCTTCAACCGGGCAGTTCCTGAGCCCACAACATACCGTGTTTTATCAAAACTATATATATGTTTCGGAATACCTTTATCTACAAATTTATAAAAACCTTTGTTTCAAATTTATGATTGTAGCATGTAATTCGCCACATACACATATAAAATAAGTCTTTTTTTTTGGTTCACAGATCACACATATAATACATACAATTTCATAGTGTCCCCATTACTTTAGTTGAATGATGTATTTACACATTTAGTTTGAAAAGTCCATCAGATTGATTTGTATGTTTCCTGCATTTGATATGAAGACCTAGATTTGAGGTCCACTGGTAGCACACAGATGGCATGCTAATAGCCAACACATGTTTTGCAGGAACCACCCCACTTCTTCAGGGCTGAAACCAATTTCCAAGGTAGCCAAAATTAGGATTCCTTAGTGTCAAAAAAGATCTCTTCATATCGCCTTCCATCCACAGCTGATATTCGATTCCTTGACAATATTCCCTAAATCCTACTACGTCACTGTATCCAATCCAACAGATTCATGAATGATTCAATAAAACATTTTTCATTAGTAAAAAAACACCCCTGATAGGGTTCCTCAAATGAAATGAAAAAGAATCATTTCTTCTAAACTGAGTGGAGTTACCAGATGACTGGATCGCATTAGTTTACAGTGCTCAAAGTCACTGTGATTTAGGGATGCCTAGGGATGACTTATCACTGCACGCACACCAAAGGCTATGTATCCAATCCTTAGGTTTCCATTTCCAAATCACTGTTTTCAGCCGTTACAACCAGACACGAGCAAGGATTGGGACTCCCAGAAGGCACCGACTTGTTGAAAGCACCTGCTGGAAGCACCATGCGTGCGCCAAAGATCAGCCAACTTTAGGAGCTCCCGTGAACAAAAACCTGCTGTCACCCGAGGAAACACAAATGCAGGGACCTCGGTCTGGTAACCTTGCTTCAAGTACCCAATAACTCGGCGTCACCAAGGAGGTAGTTTTCCAGCCCTGGGATTTCCTTTTACAAATCATCGTTCTCCAGAGTCTTACCTCTGTTGGGTCAAAGGAAGTGAACCAGGAGCACAACTCCCAGAATGCACAGGGTTGTTTAACGAAAATCTAGGGCAAGCTGTGGCATGAAGTCCACCTGCTGATCTTAAGCAGTGCCAGATAGCTCCATTATGTGGAATAGTCCAGTTGGTTTAATTTGAACAAAAACTACAACTCCCAGAACATGCTTTTCCGTTAAATGAAAAGCCAATATTGAAACCTGGCGTTCGACATTCAAGGAGACACCTAGTAAAGCGAGTCGTGATTCACAGCTCCTTCGGAGGCCCTGTGCCTGGCAGGAGTCCATCCAGCACAAGACATGAGCCATGACACGTGGTTGTACATAAATATTGGTTTACTGGGAGAACATTTGTGCGCTCAGAGATAGCTCCACAATTGGGTGTGAGAAATAAGTTTATCTGTGGGCCGTAATATGTTTGTTCTTTGCTAATCCTGGGTATTATGTTCAATCCTTTTCACTTCCTTTCGCCATGGCAGTAGATCTCATTACGGAGACTGGGTGAGTTTCATCCCCTCCCAAAGAAACGAGTAGGAGAGCTCCTAGGGCCAGATGTTAGAGTTTGCAAATGGAATATCGGGCCGTTTGCGACCGCCAAAAAGGGTTGTATTATGTACAAACTCAATTTTGCGAGTCGGTAACCTATTACTGACTCGCAAAATAGGGTTTGTGAGTTGCTATTAGGAAGGGGCGTGCCAAGGGCGTCCCTTCCTAATAGCGAGTCAAAGAGGGATGTACGATTGTTTTGCAACTGCAAATGCGGTCACAAAACAATCGCAGTTTACCACCTACTTCAAGTAGGTGGTAAACCCAGTCACAAACGGTAAGGGGTACGGTACCCCTTTGTGAATGTTTGCAAAAATATTTTTTAAGAGCAGGCAGTAGTCCCACGGACCACTGCCTGCCCTTAAAAAATGAAACTAAAACATTTCATTTTTTTCTTTTAAAAGCATCCCGTTTTCATTTAAGGAAAACAGGATGCATTTAAATAAAAAAAAGTTGCTTTATTTAACAAGCATTGGGAAATGCATTAGGTTTCGCCTATATGATTAATAATAAGCTGTTTTTTGTTTTAATTAGTAGCTTGCTGAGTACTTGTACAATATAAGTTACAGAAAGTCTGTTAAAGTGTTATGACTTGTTTATGTACAAAAAGGCAATATATTGTGCTGTTACTAGTGGTATAGTGCAGGTAAGTAATAGAAATATTTTGAAAAATTAAATGAAAGAGGGAAAAAGTAGAATTAATTGATGTAATAGCAATATTATGTGTTTAGAGTAGCTCTGATAACTTTTGGACTCGGTCAACAGACAGCTTGTGCAGTCTGGTAAGTGAGACCTAAAAATGTTGGTTAATCTTTGAGCAACAGAGGAGCAGCCGTACTGGTTACAGGCAGTGACCACAAATGCCATACTGAGTCAACAGGAAAGCAGATCATGGTATACACTGGATACAAGCAGTTATTGTAAATTATATATAGAGTCTGTTTAAGAGAGACTAGCAGTAACTTACATACCTGTAGATAAAAATGCAGCCACAATGAATTCTCTTTAGCATCTACCCAGAAGCAACAGAAAGGCAAACAGTAGGCATTCAATTGTTAAAGGCACCCAGCTCCAAGGAAGATGCCACAGAAAGGCGTTTTTAACTTGAAAACCTGGCTGGATACCCTGTTAGGAGAAGTTAAGATGAGTCTGTATAATGGTAGAGAAGGGGGCATCTCAAGAGGGCACATGGGAGGTGGGATGAACAGGAGGTAAGGCCCAGGTCAGGTCAAACCTGATTGGTGCCTGGTTACTTCATGGAACACATGGTTGGATCACCGTACACACTGTGCGTAGGTTACAGTTTCTGTGGGCTACAACTGGACTCCACTGTGGGACTCTGTGGTTGGAAGAGATACCACATCATGTAGGGTACAGGTCGCAGTAACTTGAATTAACAATTGGTTTGGATTTAGGTGAGGTGCAGGATAAGGTTGATATTTCAGTAATTAATGCATCAAGCTAAAGAAGAGAGAGCTAGGGGTATGCAATAATGTTCAGATTTAGGGTGCTAGGTAGCAGATAAGAAATTAGTGGGTCAGTAATTTAGTCAGTGAATGAAGGGTCCTTGTAATAAGTGGTGGATGGTATTGATTTTGAGAATTTGTAGTACCTCGGATGATTCTGGCTTCGTTGGCAGATGATGATGGAGCTAGCAGATTGAACTATGGCAAGATTGTGCCACGGGCTCATAAACCCCTGAAACAAAATGTATGCCAAATTAAAATGGCATGACGAAAAAGAAGTGCACTCTACATGTACTGCCAAAGAAGAAAGGAGGTAGAGTGTTGCAAATGGTTGATCATGAGGACTTCATGGTGAATATGTAAAGGTAACACCTGGATATCATAGTATGGTGGAAAAAGACAAAGGGATGTAGGCTTTATATGCTGCTGGTGGGTTGAACATTGGCCAAGGCCTCTGTGTACTGTCTTTGGCGTGTTAGTGTTGCAGCATGATTAGAGTCGGAGTTGACCCCTGCAGAATGATAATGGCTTTAAAATGGGAGATAGCAGGAGATACTTGGCTCTATGGAATGGTTATAATGGAAATAGGTACTTCTACAGCTAGGGCCTTTTCAAGTACCACATGGCAGGTAAAAAAGAAGTTTATTTAGACTATTGTCCATAAAAAATTCTAAAAACACAGTTAACAATTAAAATCAATAAAAAGTCCCGTCTTACTACTCGACAACTCCTTCACATTATAATTCATCATAAAATTCTATTTAACGGACTGTAAAAACCAAGCAATTCCAACTGCCACATCTAAATAGCACATTTCTGATAACAACTCCACAGCTTTCCCCCTATGGAGAGTACCATATTTAAACAAGCATTTGCAATGCAATAGGTCTCGCATTCACGCGCGTTTGAGCTATTGTCATTGTAAATGACAATGCCTTTTATTTATGTTTTGGGTTTTAAAACATAAATAAAAGGCATTGTCATTTACAATACAAATAGCTTAAGCTCTCGCAATTTCGAGACCTATTGCATTGCAATAAAAGGCCTTCTCGACCGCTTGTTAGATTGTAAATATCAGAGGAAGAGACCGGCCTGCGACGTCTTTAAAGTAATAATAAATAGTGCAGTGAAGAGGATGTGTAAGTGTTGTATATTACACAGACACAAAGGGGCCGATTCCGATCTCGGCCGGTAGGGCTCCGAATAGGATTCGGCTTTACCGGATCCGATTCGGAGCCCTGTTTCCCGACCGAACCGTACGCGGGTCCGGCCGAGCGAGTACGATGCGAATGCGCCGACCGACTCGTCCGGGCGACCCGACCGCTCCGACCGACTCGTACCCGGATCGTACCGCTCCGACCGACTCGGTCGGACACGATTCGCACCGCGCAATGGAGACGTTTTCCGGCCGGGTAAGTACGATGCGCACCTCGACCGCTCCGACCGACTCGCGCCGTCCGACTCGAACTCGCTGTCGGAGCCGTACTTTGGGGGTCCGTGTCGGACCCCCCTGTACGCGTACCCGTGCGAGGCGCACACAGGGGGGACCCTTGGGTCCCCCCTACCTGTGCGTGTACGCCGCGAAGCGCTTCGCGGCGTACTCGCTGTAGGGGGCGCCCTTGTCCGCCTCGCACCCATTGAGGCAATGGGAGCCCGCGTACGCGTTGTACGACCGGCTCCCATTGAGTTCAATGGGAGTCCGACCGACTCGTGTCCGGTGGCATACGAATGCATCGGACTCGTTCGGTCGGACTGCACGGGTCCGATTCGGTCGGAAATCTCTCCGGGTCCGGCTCGGTCGGAGAGATTTCCGGCCCGAATCGGAATCGACCCCAAAGTGTGAAGTGAGAGTTACATATGATCCGAACTATAAACACTAACAAAGCGCTCCAACACCTTTCGCACTGTGATTACACTGTCGCGGCTCAGGAGGAAGAGCTGGAGGGGGGGCTATTTCCTGCCCTCTCCATGATTTGAGTGTGCAGTGTGGCATTGCGTAATGTCATTGCTATCTTTGGCCTAATAAATACTCCAGCTGTAGTAAGGGCCTGGCTTCACCTCCTGGTGCAGGGCGGGCTGTGCTTTATGGCAGGCATGGAGGGAGGGAGGGATGGTCTCGGCTGCAGCTTCGGCCTCGTACAGTGCCCCTGCTATTACTAGTGAGCGAGAGGCGCTAAGGTGGTGGTGGTGGTATTGGTGGTGGTGGTGGTATTGGTGGTGGTGGTATTGGTGGTGGTGGTACTGGTAGTGGTACTGGTAGTGGTGGTACTGGTGGTGTTGGTACTGGTGGTACTGGTGGTAGTGGTACTGGTCTTAAAAACTTAATTCAATTTGCAGAATAAAAACACAGTCCATTAATATATGCAGAAAGGAACATTTTACATCCAAGGGGCAGGGACTGAGGCCACTATTATTCTGGACCCAGGCCCTGTTTGGGCGGGATGAGTAGATTGGGTTACATCCCACCCTGAAACTTAATATTTCATTTCGCAACCCTGGATCTGGTAGCTGCAACAAATAGGGGAAAACAGTATCCTGACCCAGAGTAGGAAGTGAAAAGCTGATAGATTGTTTCTTGCTCAGGTAAAATAAGTTGTTTGATTCAGACACCAAGGCAACAGACTTTTTTAATACCTGCTTACCTGGGAAGGGGTACCAGGATGTAATTGTACCACTATCTGTATGCAAGTTCCTATGGGCAATTAATCTGGTTCTTACATCCTTTGCCCACCTTGGGGAGAGGAGTTGGCCTAACGGCTAGGGCGGTCGACCTCGAATCTGGGGAACCGGGTTCGAGTCTCGGCAATGACGCTGAACATCCTGTGATTCTGGGCAAATCACTTAATCTCCCCGTGTCTAACAAAAATGAATGTGTCCTCATGTAACGCAACTGGTGCTATGTAAAGCGCTCTGATACCCGATACCTTCTGGTCAAATTTGCACTATATAAAACTCTGTAAAAAAAAAAAAACCTTCTTTCGCTACTTTGGATCTCTACCCAACACAATTTGGAAACTTTGGACACTTCTTCATCATCAGAGAGTGTGTTAAAATATCTTAGGGCCCGAGTAAAGGCCATCAGGTTCCAGGAAGCCAACATACACTCTCTCCTTACGGCTTGTACCATAGTGCCCTGGGGGAGAGATAAAAGCCTTCTAAGTACTGCCCCTTCTAATCGATCCTATTTATATGTTGGATCAAGGGAAAAGACCTCTCCCCCATACAGACCCAACGGGGGAATCTTCCCTTCATAAGCCTTTAATAGTAGAATATGAGAAAGCCCCCCAAAACTACTATTAAATCTTGATAGGCAACTGGCTTGCAATAGGCCTTCTGCTTAATATCATCCTGATGCGTGTCCCAGTTCTGGTTCCCCCTAAAAGTCAGACCCAAATATTTATATTGGTCAACTTGCTCCACCTCTTGTGTATCTATATGCCAACTGAATTTCTTAACTTTTTTCCCAAAAACCAAAATTTTGGTCTTTTCCAAGTTGATGATTTGTTAACAAAGCTGGTTCTGCTTACTAAAAGTTGCTAAAGCATCTAATTCCCTCTGCAGACCAATTGGAGTACAGTTCAGTAATACCAAATCTTTTGCGTATAGCAAGCAGTCAATATGATGTTTCCCAACTTTGGGGGAAAAAGACTTGGATTGGGAGATAAAGGCGGGAAGGTTAGCTAAAAATAAACTAAAAAGCAGGGGAGCTCAAATGCACCCTTGCCGAAGGCCATTCTTGATGGAGATTCTTTGGGATAACCGACCTGACTTGTCTAGCTCCACCTGAGCCCAATTACCAGAATGCAAGGATTGGAGTACACTGAGGAGGTTTAACGGAAGCTCCCAGGCAACAAGTTCCCCCCAGGTACCATATGAGTGTGCCACACTTTACACACATTCACCCCGCAGCATAATTTGAAGCTTTAGAAAAAATTATGCATTTCTCTCTGGCTGAAACGTTTCCAAAATTATAAAAAGCAGTCCACCTTGGTGGAGCCTTGCCTAAGACAATGGAAAACCTAACTGATCACTTCTTAGTTGTTGACTGCTGTATTAAGTCATTTAAATTGGTAATACATTTGCCAGACTACTATAAATATCTCAATATGACGGATTTGATAGAAGGGCTTTTGCCTGTAGCTGGTAACAAAACAAGCCTTTGCAATGCAATAGGTCTCACATTATTGAAAATGTGAGCTATTGGCATTGCATTATTTTTAGCAACGCTAATAGCTTAAACTTTTAGTAACACGAGACCTATTGCATTGCAAATGCTTGTTTTGGGAGTGCCCAGGCCTAGTTGTGATCCCAATCCGACCCTGCCTCTGGGATAAATTGGGTAAACTTTTAACTTGCAGTAGACGATGTGGCGTAAGGGCCCGAGCTGCTGACTTCAAGTCTCGGTGTCGGCTTAATCATCATGTAATTTTAGGAAAATCACTTATTGCCCTGTGTCTACCAAAAATGAATGTGTCATTTTGTAATGTAACTGGTGCTTATGTAAAGTGCTCCAATACCTTCGGGTTGAGTTCGCGCTATATAACTGCAAAGAAAAACTATTCTGGTAAAGCTCTCGGGAAGTTGACACAGTTCTGCTAAAACCTATTAACTCTTAAGGCTCAATTCTCCAACAGAGTCCATGGTTCTTGTGAAACAGACACGTCTTATTCAATCCAGCACAACTCCAAGTCACCTGAGTACAGCTCTTGTGCAGCTTGGCCTACCTGTCAGAAGAATGGCACAGAACCGATGCTGCTCGGATCAGTCTCCAGCATGCTGGCTCGGTTTTGTGCAGCTTGGCCCAAAACATAGCTCTTGGGAGAGAAGCCCAGCTCTCGTGCTGTCTGACATGCCTCCCAGAAGACAAACCCAAGAGAAATGTTTGCTTCACAGTTCCAAACGGGTGTGAAGCCTTTATTGAAGGTGCCATCAAGGACAAGAGGAAAGAGATGGAGGCTGTGGAGGCAGAGCGCCAAGGAACCAAGACGGTTAGAAGCTAGAAGTGGGGAGAGAGAAACTGGGTGAGAAAAGTGAGGAAGTGAGAGAGAGAAAGAAGATGGGACTAAAATGAGGCAGCGAGGAGGGGAGAAAACAAGCAAAAGAGAACTTGGTAACAGAAAGGGCAGATAGAAATAGAGAGGTGGCGAGGGTTTTTGAGCATAAGAGGAAAAGGGCCAAATGAACCAGAAAGAGGGGGAGAGGGAAGGAGGACTGGTGAGCAGAGAAGGGTGAGAGCAATGAAAATTAGAGACTGCGAGAGAGAACTGGTGCTAAGGGTGTTTAAAGGGAAGGGGGTGTGATTTGGACAAAATGCAGTAGGATAATAAAATGACAAAAGCAGGGGGCGGGAAGTGGTAGAACGAGACAGAGGAAAGCAATACACGAGGGCAGGAGAGAAGGGACAACGAGAAAGTTGAAGTCCAGTTAGGAACAGATCTGAGGAAAATAGTGTAAAGGCAGGAGTATGAGGAAAGAGGCGGAAGTAAATATAGAGAAGCTGGGAGAGGAAGGCGGCGGGGTGAGCAGCAGACTGGGTGAAGGCGGGCTGCACAGTAACACATGTTTTCAGTTAGGCTTGGCCCGGGGCCTCCACAGTAGCGTGGCTCTGTGTGCCGCGAGGAAAGTGCTGAGCAGGAAACCCTCCTGTCTCAGCCCTGCAGCCTGTACAAAGGCCGGTCCAGGCTGTATAAGAGACACAGAGGAAGTGCTGATCAGTTAACCTCAGATATCCCATGTGCTTTATCTGATCACAAAGAAAGCCCCACTAGCAAAGAGTTTCTCTTTTTATGGAGTCCGTTTTCACCTTCTCCTCTTCCATATCTGAATGCTGCTGGGATTTCACAACAAAATGGAAACCGACTGGCTGCGGCGCTGGGCTTTGCTAGTATGCTATGCCCCTCTTGTCATGCACACGTTTGGGCTTGTGCCCTTGGTCTTAAAAAGCTGCATGTTGTTGGCAAAATGGGGTTGCAGCTGCTGTTACTGGCGGCTTTGATGTGGCTGCAGTTGCCAGAAATATGAGCCGGCAGGTGCGATCGAAGGTACTGCCAAGGCGCTATACAGACAGGACTATGCAGTACAGGTATTTTGGGAAAGGACCACATTGCAACTGCTTGCAGGGCAAAGGATTGTAGGATTCACCCATAAAACATGTTGGCGGGACAGTGGTGCAGCTGCAGCTGCACTGCGGTGGCAGCGGTGCCATTTCAAATCAAAGTTAACAACAGAAAAACATTAAAGCGTAACAAAATCCATCCCACTCAAACATAATGAAGGCGGCGGTCTAGCTAGCGCTGTACCGACAGGACTATGCGGTTCTGTTTTTTTGGGGGTAAGAGCACATCGCAACCGATTGCAGGGCAAATGCCATGAATGGCAGTAGGATTCACCCATAAAACATGTCGGCAGGACAGTGGGGTGCTGCAGCTGCACTGCCGAGGTAGCGGTGCCATTTCAAATAAAAGTTTAACAGAAAAACATTAAAGCTTAACAAAATCCATCCCGCTCAAACATAATGAAAAGAACAGAAAAATAAACAAGCGAGTGAAAGCGATGGAGAAAACGAGCAGTGGGGTGGAAGTACAGACGGGCAAAATGCAAATAAAAAGTACTTGCATTGCATCAGCGGAGGGGCACTAATCAAGTCAAATTCATCTGTACTTGAGCGGTGCTGCTTGGAGAGAAACTGAAGTGATGTATCGGATTCACGAACAAATCAGGAGACAGCAAATATGAGCGACACAGGCGGTAACCAATGGCAAGCAGCAGGAGGGATTGGACTCCGTATATTGATTACAGCATGTCTTCCAGACAGCGCATGCATGCTGCCTAGGCTTAACCTAAAAACTATACGTATTTAAAAAGCATTCAAAAACGGTGAAACAAATAATTTCCCTTTTGCCTTTAAAAGCATTTTATTTCACTAGTGAATGAATGAATGAATGAATGAAGTAACATTTCTAGAGCGCGTGGTTACCCGAAGGCATCCCAGCGCTGCGACAACAGTGATGCTGTAAGACACTCAAAGGAAAAGAGAGGTTTTCAAAAGTTTCCTGAACTTAAAGTGGTTAGGCTCAGAGCGTAGGTGGAGAGGAAGACTATTCCACAGTCTGGCTGCATTGTATGTAAACAGTCGGCCTCCACTCCGGGAGCGTTTAATCTTGGGGACTACAATAAGGCCTTTATTCGCCGATCTAAGGGGTCTGTTAGGGCAGTAGGATTGAATCCATGAGCAAATCAGACGGGGGCCGTTGTCAGAAAGTGCTTTGTGTACGATGCACATTGCCTTAAATTGAATTCTTTGACAGACCGGAAGCCAGTGCAGAGAGGTGAGAGCGGGTTTAGCCGAGATGCGTCTCGGAATATTTAACAGCATGCGCGCCGCACAGTTCTGCACTGTTTGAAGTCTTTTAGTAGTAGATAGCGGGGCTCCCAAATAGATAGCATTCGCATAGTCCAGCCGTGAAAGGATGAGAGCTTGGACCAGCAGTCGTCTGGCCATGAAAGGTAGTAGAGGAAGGATCCTCCGAACCATTCTTAAAAGGCCGTAGCAACAGGCCGCTACTTTACGTGATTGTTCATTGAAGTTTAAATTTGAATCAAGCCAAACTCCTAGGCTTTTAATTTGCTGCTTAGGAACAGGGGGAGGGCCTAGGCAGCTGGGCCAAAAGGAATCAATGTTTAGGGGGGCAGACTTCCCCAACAGCATAAGTTCCGTCTTTGCTCCATTGAGTTTTAAAAATGAGTTGTTCATCCAATAAAAAACCTTCTCAAGGCAGGCAGCTAGATTGTGGCCTTGTTGGAATTGTTGAGTCAGAGAGACAATCAATTGAGTATCGTCAGCGTATGTGACAATCTGTAAGTTCATGTTTACATAACAGACAATGTTCTCAAAACATAACTCATTTCAAGAGGGCATTAACGACTTTATAAGATTGCTAAACATGTTGCCCGAGGATCTTGGTTCGAGTCTCCGTGGCGCAACATTCTGTGATTCTGGGAAAATCACTTAATCTCTCAGGGCTGAGCTATATAAATCTGCTGCAAGACGAAAAAGCAGAAAGAGGCAAAACTTTATAAAAAAATAGTTCCAGCAAAGCGAATGTTAACAGTATTTTGGCTACGGGAAACTAATAAGAAAAGCAGATGAGGAACAAGCATTGGTAAATGCAGGAAAATATGCTACAGCCAATAGAAATGGAGCTAAAGTAAGTGGCAAGCACAGGAACAAATGAAAAGCCAGGAAAGCGAGGGGGGGAAAGTAAGCCCCTTTTAAGATTTATATTAAAAACAATAGATTTCACGCAGGCGATACCTAAAAAGCACACTCAGACATGGTGGTCTGCTGTCCCCAGCAGGCCACCGTCCGTGATTGTAGCCCATTCCCAATGGGTCGCAAATTGCGACCTGCCTCATGAATATTGATGAGGCAGGTCATTTGCGACCCCATTGGGAATTGCTAAATGTGTCTGAGACACATTAGTACATTCCGTTTTGCGAGTCACATAAAATCGCAAATTGCGGCCCGCAAAATGGAATGGTCATACATCTGGCCCTTAGTGCTCTGGTGACAGGAGAGGGGGCAATTTCCTGTGGCTATTTCATATGTGGGTTCTGTCTAGCAATGGAAGGGGAGTAGTGAAGGGGTTCTGTCTAGCAATGGAAGGCGAGAAGTGAAGGGGGACTGGGGTGTGTACCCCCTTCATCTACTATACACTGAAGCCCTATCTTGTCTCTAGCTTTACCCCTGTAGTTTCTGTCAACGCCTCCGCTTTGTTTTCAAGCATGAAAATTAAGCAAATTAACTCAAAAAACCCTCTGACCTAATGTAGAGCACACAAAGCTTATTTTTTGAAATACTGACATTAATTACTCATACCTTACAGTACCTATTCATTCATTCTATGTGAACCATTTCCTGCCTGGCCTATTCAACAAGCCATGATGTGCACATCAAGGAAAGACAAACCTCTAGATTCACACACTTTGTATTGTTTTATTACCTGTGTAGCGCTTTCCAACCACTTATGAAGCCTATAGCACTTTCTAGATTGATTTGTATGTAGCTACTCCACATGTAGAGTTTATGCAGTGCTTCATACAGCTCACAAGGTGGTAAAAAGAAAAACAAAACTGGGAAATGTGTCAAAAAGGGAAAAAAAATAAACTTCCGGTTTGGGGGAGGGGACATGAGCGGTTGAGCACACACAGAATGGGCACCTCACGGACACTGGTTCCAGTTCACCTGCATGCTGGAGACACAAGGCCTGATTTAGATCTTGGCAGACGGGGTACTCCATCACAATAATGACGGATATCCCGTCTGCCGATATATAAATCCTATTATATCCTATGGGATTTGTATTTCAGTGGACAAGATATCCGTCACTGTTGTGATGGAGTAACCCGTCCACTAAGATCTAAATCAGGCCCCCAGTTTGCTTTCAAATACGTAGTTAGACTAACACACCTGATAATCATGATTTGTGGGTGAAAATTCCAAAGTTGGACACAGTGCACATGATAACATGAAGTGAGGGGGCCACCCGAGATGCACACTTTTCAACTTTCCAAGGTCCACGTGTGAGTAATTTCACCCAGTCCAGGTTTTTTCTTTGCAATCTTGGACAAAACCTGAACTGGATAAGCTACTCACAGATGGATATAGGAAGCTTGGGAGCTCTGGCATGGGATGCTAGGGATACCATGCCAAGAGTGAGAGGTCACCTGCTTTGTGTGACCTAGAGCCAACCCTTCATATTGAGACCTGCGTTTGGCCTAGAGTCATGGAATTTGTAATACGGTGGACACGATATCCGTCATGTTTGTGACAGAGTATCCCATCTGCCAAGATCATAATTAGGCCCTCCCTCTGCTAGCTGTCAGCGTTGGGACATGTGCATATGAGTCACCTTCTGGTTCTAAAATAAATGACCTTTGTGATGAAGGAGGAGTGCTGTAGGCGCAGCATACATAGGCTGTCGATTTTTTTAAAGAGGGCATTTGCTTATAGTTTTGTGATCTGAAATGGGGCAGCGGGCGGCTTCTGCTATATTCAAAACCTGGAGCCTGACAGCAGTGGCAGTGATAAATGATTCAAGCCTTATGCTTTAGTGGAATAGAATGCAGATTGTCCTGGTGGCTGGGAGGGAGGGAGTCTGGGCGTCAGCTGGAAGATGGAGGTGGCTAGGGACTCCAGGCAGTACTAGGTCGGAATTGATACACTGAGTTTCAGAGATCTATGCAGTGTTTGATGGCTGTGAGACAGTCAGAAACCTGCATTTGCAGGAAGCTGTGAGGGAGCGTAAGGAGAAGAATTGTACTGTAATTTCATTTATATAGTGTTTAATACTCCTGACGAGGCATTGAAGCATTTTATGGCGAGTAGCACACCACTGAGGTAACTCAAGGTTAGTGGTTAAATTAGTGGTTTTTTTAGTTAGTGAATTTAGATTTGTGTTCTCAGGCGAAACCTTTACCGTGTATTACCCCAGTATATTTGTGGTGGGAGCAGAGGGAGCTAGATGCCACCGTTAGCAGGGAATGGGGTGTATTTTAGTACATGCAAATGATTGGTGGGGTGAATAGATATGGTACAAGAAGCTCCCACTGGGAGTTAAATGTTAACACTGGGGGAGAGAGAGGGGATTCGGAGTCTGTTAGTTTGTGTGAATGATTTGTGGGGCGAACTGATAGGATAGAAGAAGCTTGCAAGATTGATAAACTGCAAACAAGTGATTAACAGTTTGCAAGAAAGGAGGGGTAAGGGTTCTGGACCAAAACAGAGGCAATTCACACAAGTACCTATAGAAAAGTAAGCCAGAAGGAATGCATTTTCATGTCGAAGTTGAGTAAGGACGGAGATTGATGGCGGTGGGGTGAGCCCGATGGACCACCGCTGTTGAGGCGCGTAGCTCCTCCCCCTCCTTTCTTCCCGCAAGCTGCTTCCGGGTCGCTCTCAGCTGCAGGAGTGCGAGTGAGGAGCCGCGCAGCGAGCCGCAGACCGCAGATTTCGGTGGCGTCCCGAGTGGAGTCTTCTGTGCCGTGGCAGCGTGGGGGCTAGCGGTGGGAGCTGCGAACCGCCAATGCCAATACCAATGCGCTACCAAACGGAGCTCCGCATGTTGTCCCGCCGAGGGTGAAGGACCACCAGGACTGTGAGCCCTGTGTCGTGCTACGGACCCTTTGAGAAGGGGGAAAGTCATGTCAGGTACAACGTACAACGTACTGGAGGCAGTGAAGTAACCTAGTGCTGGGGGTAGTGTAATAAAGTTACCAAGACACCAGGTTTGTGTTGGTAAGAGGCTTTAATATAGCAACCCCATCCATCGACCAGCTAGCCAACTCGCCAACTGCCGAACCCTAGAACGCTCAGTAGACCTGGTTCCACGCTAGAACATAGAACGTGGAACCAGGCCATATCACACTTCTTCCCTCTTACATTTGAAATATATTTTAACAATAAAGTAACAGCCAGAAACATAAATACAAAAACAAGAAACCCAAACCCTTCATCCCCCTAAAATACCCAAGAGAGAGAGGACATGGTATGTATGAAGAAACATAGCGAATGTACAATCGTTATCTCAAAAAAACGTGAAGATAACTTGGGCTTTTGCAGACTCTAATACTCCTGCGAGTAGGCACAGATTCAGAATGAGAAGAAGAAGAAATTCCTACATTAGACCCAGGCAACGAAATGTTATCGTTATTAACCCCAACATGAACAACTCGACTGTGGTTCCAAATACGACCATCATCAGTTTTGACAGCATTCTTGAAAAGTTTAACCACACTTTTTATAGCGGTAAATTTGGACCAGTTCTGGCACCCCACAGGAGCTTTAATTTTGACCTTGTCCCCAACCCTGAACTCAATAGCCTTACAAGAACGGCGAGCATCTAGATAGACCTTCCTTTTTTGTTGAAGGACTAGTTCCTTGTCTCTCCACTCACCAATGTCATTGTTCTTGAGACCTTTATCTAAAATCATCCACCCTGGACAAAAAAACGTATTGGAAGACCTTCCTTTGAATAATTCAAAATATGTTTTTCCAGTTGTTGAATGTGGTGTAAATCTATAAGCTGAAATGCGATTTTGTAACTCAGCCCTCCAGTTCAAACAGTTAACTCTTGCCAGTTGGATGCTTTCCTTCAAGGTTTTGTTCAATCTCTCAATGGCACCATTAGATTCGGGATGATAAAGCGAAATTCTTTTATGTTCAATACCACACTTCGCCAAATAATCCTCCATTTCACGAGAACAGAATTGTGGACCATTGTCCGAAAGTAGTGTTAATCGCTTCTCGTTGCTCCCTCAGACTTCTTCCGACCACTCAGATGCGGCGATTCTTCTTCCTTCCAACCCCTCCGACCAGGTAGGTTTCCTCTCTTTGAATCTTCGTTTTCCTCGTCCTTCTCCTTCCTTTCGTCTCTTCCCGATGTTGGGGTTGCTTCAACTCTCTTCTCCCAAGCACGCTCGTTGCCAGTGTAATAAAGTTACCAAGACACCAGGTTTGTGTTGGTAAGAGGCTTTAATATAGCAACCCCATCCATCGACCAGCTAGCCAACTCGCCAACTGCCGAACCCTAGAACGCTCAGTAGACCTGGTTCCACGCTAGAACATAGAACGTGGAACCAGGCCATATCACAGGTAGCCTCCTTAGACAGCCTCGTACATGCATTCTGGCTCTTGACATTTTTTTCTTCTATTTGACATTTTTTGACCCTCTTGAGAGCCTTCTCTGGCGGCGTGGGGTAAAAAAAAGGCGATACCTTCTTTATGGCTTTGCTCCCTCTTTATGATACCCAAGAGGCACGTGGGTCAAGGTGTGTGCCAGGTGTACGCTAGCTGCAGCATCTTGCTGTAAAGTGGTCTTTGGCCAAAATACAGTACCCTGCAGCCCTGTAGCTGAGAGCGATTTACTCTGGAGATCGGGACATAAAGTATGCTCCAGATGGTTCGGAGAGGAGTTACAGCCGAGGCTCCTACCCCCCCCCAGCACTGACTCTAAAAACAAAGAGAGAAGCAGCGCAAACGGGTCTATTGGCAGCTAAGAGAGGAAGAGCCATACCAGCGAGTGGGCACTTTGAGGCGTTTTCCCTCTGGCGCATACTCTCTCAGGGAGGTCTTCAGTCTCTTCAGGGTCCTCACCAGAAATTGCCGCCAGCACCGAAAATGGTAGGACCACCGGGGGAGAAGAAACTATGGTCCCAGGTAGGGTAGCAGATATGAAAACTCCACGACTCATTAACATGCATCGAGAGAGTAATGGTGGGGGGAGCGAGGCCCCGGCCCCGCAAAATATCATAGGGGCAGTAACTGAGTCGAAGAGTGCAATGTCAGAGTCTGCTAATCACTTGAAAGACTATCCTCTGTTTGTAAAGAATCGTAAGGGGACCCAGGCGGTCATCAAACTGCCCTCGGTGGACCAGGTTTCTCCTGACGCGTCAGTCCAAACTACCTCGGGTATGGTGGGTGCTAGCACCACGGTTCAGGACGGTCAGGATGGTCAGGCTCCACGAGAGAGCAACCCCGAGGAGTCTATACAGGCTGCTCTGGGAGAAGGTGGTGATACGTTTCAGGAGCAAGTGATACCAGGCGACCTTGGGCTCTCTCTCCCTCAGTATTCAGTGGTCTCCAGCGGAAATCCTTGGCTGATCCACCTACCCAGCAAGGGGGTGCAAACGCAAGCACAAGCATAACTGTAGCCGCTGTAGGAAGTATTATTATGCCCCAATCTTCGATGATTTCGACGGATCAAATGCATAAGCTTTTCGAAACTATCCTGGGAGAAATACTCGATTGTAAATCTTCACAGGCCCAGGAATTATCCCTACTACATCAGAGATTGGATAAAATCAAGTCTATGGTACAGAAAATACCAGAGCGTTTTAAAGAACTGGAACAACGTGTATCAGATATTGAGGACCACTCCCTGGTATGCGACTCGGATATTGTCTCTCTCCAGAAAAAACTACAGGCCTCACAGTTAAAGTTGGACGATATGGAAAACTATGCAAGACGATCAAACCTACGTTTCACAGGGATACCGGAGGATAGTGAACGTCTAAATGGCCAACCCAATACTCTAGCCTACATAGAGTCATTAATCAGAGACCACATACTTGATAAAGCGCCGGAGGATCTCACTATAATGAGGGCCCACAGAGTCCCCTTCCAGAGACCTTCGGGGGCCAAGTATCCTAGGACAATGATTGTTAATTTCTCAGATTATCGGATTAGAGAGGCTGTCCTAACCAAAGCGATCCAAAAAAGAGACATCATTCTACCAGACAGAGAGAGTGTTCTCCGATATGTCAGCATCTGCAGCACATAATGGAGGGACTTTGTGGGCATGATGGGTCAGTTTAAGAGTGCAGGAGCACAGGTCTCTATCGCCCAGCAATCCAAGCTGAAAGTTTTATGGAAAGGAAAGTTCCATCTCTGCTCTTTTTTGGAGAAAGCTCAAGAATTACTACAAATGATTACACATGCACGTGGCAAATAGGGAAAGATCTGAGCAGAGTATGATTCTCTGGTCCTCAGAACTTGGGGATTATAGATAGTAATTTAAACTTGAAATAATTCTCGTAGCCAAGGGCCTCTTTTCTTCCTGTACTCTAAGCACTTTATGCATTTTGTGATGCACTTTGTTCACTTTAACTCTATGCACTTTATGATTGTGGTTTGCCATTTCTCTACGGAGGTCATGTATATGTTGCTACTACTACTTCTCTGTGTTTTAAGGATCCCCTTTTTTCCAAGAGGGTAATCCTACTGTAACCCTATTGTATTTGCACTTTACGCTCTTTATGCACATTATTCACTTTTACTATGGCACTTTAGTTTTATTTTCATTAGAAGGAGGTATGCTAGTGGGTAGCCGCAGGTGGGTTTAGCTTACAGTAATTGATTCCCAGATTAGCTATGGAACACTGCAAAACTGATCCCTACTTTTTCTTTCTTGACTAAGACGGGCAGTATTTGTGTATTCTTAGTTTGAAGCTCTGTAGATCATGGCTTGTAGAACCAGTACAAGTTGGCTTAGATATATATTTTAAAGCTTAAGTCCTTCCTGTCTCTTGAGAAGGATATCACTTTTGCACTTTAAGCACTTTAAGCAGGGGAGACTCATTAGGAATTACCCCGGGGGTAGGAAAGGGAAATCTATATGTTATATGTCACGGAGGAGGGGAGGGAGGATAGACGCGCAACCAGGCGCCAAGTCAAGGTGCCCTTTTTTGATGGGGGGTCTGAGGAGGCGAGGTAAGGGCTACCTCCTTCCTCAGGTAGGGTGGGGAGGCCAAGGGTGGAGGGGTTGGGGTTTGAAGCATAAAAAAAAATGGGTGCAGTAGTAGCCGGCAAGCAAAAAGTAAGAATAAGAATCAGAATCAAATCAGGAATGTAATGAAGATCGGCGAGCAAGGGAGATGTGGGGGATGTTATGCCATTAGGCGATGCCAGGTAACTACAAGAGGGATGTTGTTGCAGAAGGAAGTCGGGAAAAGGAGAGAGTATAATGTGTTTATGTGGGTTGCGTCAAGGGTTATGCGCTAGTGTGAGGGATGTCTCAATCATTAAAAGTAATTACATGTAATGTATATGGTTTTTCGAATGCACGGAAAAGAGGAGCAATGTTGAATTGGATAGCTTCTTTCTCCCCGCAGGTGATTTTTCTTCAAGAAACCCACTTGAAATCTAATTCCCCCAACTTTTCCCTCCCCAAGAAATATGCTCATTAATACTTTACCTCATCACATTCTGCAGTTCGGGGGGTGGCTATTTTACTCTCTTCCGCCCTAGAGTGGGAGGTTGGTAAAGTGATTCGAGATGTAGGTGCAAGGTGGATCTAGGTTGAGGTTTCAGTTAATGGTGTAGACCTGGTGCTGTTGAATTATTATGGGCCGATCTTTGACGATACTGGGCCCCTGAATAAGATATATGATCTGTTAATAGATGCCCAGGGTAGTATACTAATGAGTGGCCACTTTAATTTCATCCAAGACCTGGGTTTGGATACATCAAATAAGTGTAAAAAACAACTAAAACCAAAGACAGCTAGACTATTAGGAACTATCAAAGAAGATTTCGCCTTGATCGATCCATGGCGTCTTGATCACCTGGGCCTTCCCCAGTTTACCTGCTTCTCAACTAGATATAAAACAGCCTCCTGCTTAGATTTTGTTTCGATAAGTAAACAATTGGAAAGAGGCGAATCCACCATTTTTGTTCTAATTCATTTTCAGATCATTCAGCAGTCTCTCTGGTTATATACTTACCCTCCCCGAAAAAACATAACCGCAGATGGTATTTTGATAATGCACTCCTCTCGGACCAAAACTGGATCACTGAAACTTGTGATTTTATACAATGGTTTTATGAGGAAAATATCAATACAGCACCGGGTTTTATGGTTTGGGAAGCTTTTAAAGCCACATTTCGGGGTAGGGTGGTGGCATACAGGGCAAATCTCTATAAAACCAGACAGGAGAGGATCCAGGGGCTTCAGAATGCTGTGGATCAAGCAAGGTCAGAACTTATGTCTAAGCCCTCAGGGAACTCTGAGGAAGAAATTGCACGGCAGGACTTAATAAAGGCAAAGGAGCAATTAAAAAAGTTTTTTACTCTGGAAGAGATCTCGGGAAGTAATGCATTTAAACAGAAGGTCTACGAAGAAAGTCAACATATAGGCAAATGCTTAGCCTGGTCAATGAAAACGCAGCAGAGTAGGCAACTAATTCCTCAAATAAGGGACCCCAATACCACTAATCTGATAACCAACAAAGACAGTATTGCCAAGATCTTCGTGTCACATTTTGAGAAAATATATGTGGAGACCCAGCTAGTAAACACCCAGGCCCTTGAGGACTATTTCAGCTCAGTCCAACTACCTATGGTTACTGAGGACGAGTGTAAGGTTCTGGTTGAACCAATTACATCTACAGAACTCAGGGATACTATAAAAGAAATGGCCAGTGCGAAGGCAAGTGGTAATGATGGGTTACCGATTGAGGTTTACAAGATGTTTATAGATGAACTTTCCCCCATGCTAGTGTCTTTGTATAATCAGATTATGGATGGCTTGCCTGTCCCTGATAGATTTAAGGAAGCAGTTGTGATTACTATCCTGAAGAAGGATAAGGATCCAACCGATCCAAGTTCCTATCGTCCAATTAGTCTATTGAACGTGGACTATAAGCTTTTTATGAAAATTTGGGCGAAGACGATCTCAGGATGTACGCATCATATGATACATGCGGATCAAACAGGGTTTTTGCATGGCAGATCAATGGCGGCGAATACCTTTTATCTGATTCAATTTATTGACTATTTTTCTGCCAGGAAGGACAGTGCAGCTATTTTAATGATGGACGCAGAAAAGGCATTCGATCTGGTGGATTGGCCCTTTTTTTTATCCTCCAGAAGTTTGGCTTTCCGCCCCGCCTGATAGAGATGCTAAGGAGAATCTATACGGGGGCATCTGCAAAAATAATTATAAATGCAGAGCAGGCGTGAGAAGTATTGATAAGACGGGGGACTAGGCAGGGCTGTCCCCTTTCCCCCCTTTTATTCTCGCTTTTTATCGAGCCACTGGCAACAAAGATCCGAGCTAATACGTCAATCTTGGCTCCTCTACCAGGAATGTCCAAAATCAAGCTCTTTGCAGATAATCTGATTTTATATCTGAACACAGAGAGGGCAAATATCCAGTTTGCGCTAGGGGAAATTCAAGCTTTTACAGAATTAGGAGGATACAAGGTCAATCAGTCCAAAACGGAGCTTCTCCTATTCAATTCACTAGAGGCCGATCTTCCTGAAGGGCTAGAATATCGGCCATTAAGACCTATAGGATATCTGGGCCTTCTTGTCACAGCAGATTTTTCTCAACTGTTCCATTTAAACTACATAAAAACGCTTAATAAAATCAAAAATCTTTTAGAAAAATGGTCGCTTTTACCTCTTACAATAGTAGTCCGAGTCTCTCTAGTGAAAATATCAATCCTTCCCCTGCTGATATTCCTGTTTTTAAATCTTCCTTTAAAAATACCGATTTCTTATTTTAACGAAGTAGACAAAATTTTACAGCATTTTATATGGGCAAAAAAAAAAACCCAGACCAAGCTAGCTATTCTCTAACTGGACGTGGAGCAGGGTGGACTTGCATTACCTCATCTATCTACCTACTACCAAGCTGCTCTGGTTAGTTTACTAACGCAGCTGGCGGCTCCTGCCTCGAAATTCGATAACTTTTTACTGAATCTGATGCTAACAGAAAGTGCAATTAAGCTACCAGCATTTCTGCGCACCGCGAAGCTACCCAAAAGAACAAGGTATAAGGTGGTGAATACAATTGCTAACCGTATACAACGGTTTCATAAAGCTTACAACATTCCATTGTGCCACGCATTTACTCCCCTTAAAGACTGCGAGTTGTGGGGTCTCCAGGTTCCACAAAATATACTGCAGTCCTATAATAGGCTAGGATTTTGTAAACTTGGAGATTTCCACAATGGCACCAATTTTATATCATGGGAGGCATTCGCATTGCATTGTGTACCTCAGAAGGGCGATCTCTGGTTAAGTTTTAGACAGATAATCTGTTTCCTCACGAACAAGTATAAAATAATCAACGAGAGGGAAAGAATAATTCTGAAAGCAGCCCTAGAGTTGAATTTAAGCGGTATTGGTAATTGGTACAGTTTATTACGACAGGTACCAAAATCTCATTGAGACAATGCTTTCAAAAATTGCCCAGGAAACTAACTGCCGGTTCAATATAAAGGAATGGCAACAAAGATGTGAATAAGGCATTGAGGGCAGCGAATTTTAAGAGGATGTCCTTTCTTTCGAGGTGGTTGGTCTATCATACCCCCCTCAGACTACACAAATGGTTTCCGGCACTTCCAAACGAATGTTTTAGATGTAACCATGTGGGGGCTGAAGATTGGACGCATATATATTTTACATGTCCCAAACTATGTCATTTCTGGGAAGAGGTGTTCAGGTTCATCAGTGATTGTATGTCTAGGATCATCTTACCTTCATCACTGCTTGCCCTCTTTGGCTTTTCCCACGCAACTAGCCAGCTGCCAAAGTATAGGCAATATTTCGTCTTTGCTGCTATTGCAGTAGCTAGATCTCTGGTGTTGCAAAACTGGAGATCTCAGAAGGTGCCTACAGTGGGACAATGGCTCTCCAAGTTGGCCCGGACCTACCAATTTGAAGAGGCATATGCAAAAAGGGTAGGGGCGCTTCATAGATTTAAGATAACTTGGGAGGGCTATGCTCGGATTGCATGTGCAGATGAGAATGTGTAAGGCAAGCTATCCTTTTGGGTAAAGAAGAGACATGAGACTTCTACTTTACACTGTGCCTGCTCCCCCCCCCTTCTTTTTTTTCTTTTTTTGTTTTGTTGAATCGAGGCAAGTTCGCAAAATGTTTCTTCCCTGTGTCGGGCTTTTTAGAATGCTAGCTATATTGTATGTGAATCTATTAATTGTCCACTGAAATATGAATTTGGATATTAGGGAAGTTATGTCGGGTTTTTTAGAATGCTGGTTATATTATATGTAAATCTATTTATTGTCTACTGAAATATGAATTTGGGTATTATGAAAGTGTGTTCTTTGTGTTATACCATGTCTAACGTGGCTACTTTATCTGCAAACTACGCTCAATAAAAAAAAAAAAAAAAAAAGAAGTTGAGTAAGGACATACAATTTGGAATAGGAGTCAATTAAGGAGAGCATGGCATGCAGAGGATAGTAGGTATTTCATCGTCGTAAATCAAAGTCCTTTTTGTTTTGTGCAGGTATTTTGCAATATATTGGGAGGAAGCTAGTTGTATTACATTAAGTCTCGAGTAGGCAATAGCAGAAAAAAGCAGAGTATTTGTGTGCTTGACAGTACTTTTATTTCACATTTAATCATACAGCGGTGGGCCGACAGGAAAATCTGTTGTCAGGTAAAATTGATGTATCTTGACAAGCTGTCCAGAGCATCTGATCGTGAACAGAACAGGCTTTATTCTTGTTGTGTGCCCCGTTTTGTAACAGATGGTGCATCAGGGTATTCATGATTGTCATGCTGGGAAGAGCCTGCAGTTAATCCTTCTTCTAAATTCCAGATGATTATCAGTGACCCACATTTTTGTTGGAAGCAAATTCCATAATTTGGCAGCCTGGATGGAGAAAGCTGTGCCGCCGACTGTTTTCTTTAAGTAAGGTGGAGTGATTAATTGTGGTGGTAGTCTGGAATCTAAATTCCTAAACTGTGAGCACTTGTTGATTTTTATCCAGAGGAATTCAGGACCTTTATTTTGTATTGCCTTATGAGTGATGCATACATTTTGAATAAAGATATTCTTCTGAACAGTAGCCAACGGAGAACCATCAAGGTGGGGGAGATGTGTATGCATGTCATTAGGAGTAAAAGTAATCTTAGGGCTGAGTTCTGAATTCTCTGGAGTTGTCTCATGCATGATACAGGAGTCCCCTGATAGCACTATTAGCGTAATCACTTTTTAAGAGGTTGAACGATGTTGCTTGAACCTTTTGTGGAAACTCAAGATGTAGAAAATGTGACAGTGTCTTCATAAAACAGAAGAATCAATATGTGCATGTTATCCTCATAGAGATGATGAGATGAACAACTTAAAGGGGAGATTATGTCACAGGGAGCCATGGTACAGAGGGAGAAAAGAGGGGACACACTCCCGAAAGTTGACGAATGACAACTGGTTGTGGGTTGGGTGATGAAAGTGATGAGCTCCGGGGGGCGAGAAAGGCCGACTGAACAGAACAGAAAGGAGGAGAACATGTCAGTGCTAGGACAGAGATACTAAAATAATCAAGTTTATTAATCACAGTGCAATAGTCAACCGTACCCAATGTAATAGAGAGGCAGAGGAATATAAGAATAGATGAGAGGTGGTTATGGTGTGCAGATGTTAAGTTTGCCGCTTGTTTTCGGACAGTCCAGAAGAAAAGAGCATGTTCAGAAGGTAATGCGCTGAAAAGTGGTTACTGAGCTGGTTAAAGATCAGGTGCTCAAAAGCCCTGGAAAAGAAAGGTGTGGTATTCAGGTTAGTCAGTTGCCATAGGGTTGGATTATAGAATGTGATGGTTTGGTAGTGGCAGTTGTAAGTAGTACCCGGAGGCTGAGGATTGCCTCCTGCTTGCTCTCTAAATAAACTCTATTCTACCTAAAGTAGCCTCATTACTCTACAATTTGGTGACAAGGAGCTAACCTGCGTTCCCGATACTCGTAGCAGATTCAACTCAGCATCCGTGGTGAAGCATTTTGGACGCCGCATGCAAATAAGGACAGAGTAGTGCATCTCGTCAAAGTGGTGCATCTCGTCGGAGTGGGCCCTGCTCCAGCACTATCTGGTGGACCCATAAGGAATGGAATTTTGGCAGGTGAGGTGAATTACAGGCCAACTGTTATGCACAACCGCGTGCCACGCGCCTCTCCTCAAGCTCGAGAGGTCCCACAAGACTTTGTGCTTTATGCCACGCTACTCTTGGCATCTCCTTGAACGTCCTCACACCACACAGATGAGAACAACATGACGGATGTGAGAGCCATATTGGATTGGACCCTTTATACTATACCTTGTCTGCAGCAGCTAATATAACCAGTTGAGGGTGTGCGCATCACCGACAGACACGCCAGTATGAATAGTGTGCGTGTCACCGTGAACACACAAGTACTTAACCCTCAGAATCCATAGTAGTACCTGGAAGGAATATATGATGTTACAACGCAAACAATTACAATGCATGCTTTTATAACGCAGTTTTTACATCGCAACTACCATTACATCGCATGATTTTACAACGCATGCCATTACAATGCATTTTTAAAAACTACCATTACAACGTATTCCATTACAACACATACCATTACAACGCATACCATTACAACGCATAATACTTTTAGGGCAACAGTAGGGTAAGTGTTAGATAGTGTAGGGGTAAAAATTACTATTACCACTCCAGTGAGTGCAACAGTATGGAAAGTGTTGGATAGTGTAGGGGTAAAAATTACTATTCCCATCTACCCCAAAACCCATACCCACTCTAAAACTAAAAAATCTCTATTACTTACCTTATAATGCGTTGTAATGGCATGCGTTGTAATGGTATGCGTTGTAATGGCATGCGTTGTAGTGGCATGCGTTGTAATGGCATGCGTTGTAACAGCTGCGTTGTAAAAGCAGTGCGATGTAATGACTGCGTTGTAATGGATGTTTCCCACCTGGAAGCAATCGTCTGTAGGAAAAGAAGTGGACACACTGCTGTGAAGTGTGTGATGAGTGATCTAGATATGTAGCATGTTGTAAAGAATGAGTCTTTCTGTGAAGAAAGCATTCAAAGCATCAATGGCACTGTCTTGGAGGTTGGGTTGGTAAGATGAAACTATCTTGTAGGATGAGGATTAGCAGAGTGGAGATACAAATTGTGGCCGACTCTGGTTCAGGCAGAAAATCACAGGGGAAATTGTTTGTGGTGGAAAGAGGGCCTTCTGTATTGGGATGGGTGGTTCAAGGAGCTCTAGGCATTACATTAGACCCTAATAGCGAATACCAAGTCTTGTTGTTGGGGGAACCTGTAGTAATCATGGAGGAGGAGCTGCAAAAACAGTTCCCTGGAGTGTTCTCTGGCACTGTGGGGAGGTTGAATGGATTTTTGCATAAGATCGTGTTGAAGAATTGAGCAGTGCCAGGATGTCATAAAGTGAGAAATATACCCTTGAATGTGAGAGATGCGGTGATGGAAGAGTTGGATAAATTGGAAAGGAGTGTAAAGTGCAGAATGGTTGGCACCCTTGGTTGTTGCTTGAACGTCCAACAGGCAGATAATATTGTGCACAAATCTTAAGAAATTGAATAAAACATTGTGGCAGAAAAGTTCCCACTACCCAAGATCAATGAACTTTTAGCAAAAACTAAGGGTGTTATGTGGTTTTCCACAATAGACCTAACGTCTGCTTGTCACCCGATTCCACTGCACCAGCCTAGCAGAATTTGATCTTATTCATTACACCATTTTGGTGCTACAGATTTGTGCACATGCCGTTCAGGCTGGTGTCAGAGGCTGACATGTTCCAGCGTCTGATGCATTTGTTATTCAATGATCTGGAAGGGGTAACCTACTTCCAAGATGATATACTTGTTATGGGTAGAGATAAGAGAGAACATGATAACCGATTGAAATTGGTTTTGGGAAGACTAGCTGCTAAAGGGTTGACTGCAGAACTGAAGAAATGCAAGTTCATCATGAGGACATTAACATACCTGGGGCATGAAGTTAGCAGAGAAGGTATTTCTCCTAAAAGGGACATTGTGGAATCGATTAGTAAAGCACCAGCACCCACTTCCAAGGACGAGGTCAGATCCTTCCTTGAATCAGCTGAACTTTATCCCAAAATTTGTGGAAAGTTTTGTAATGAAAATACAGGGGTTGAGACAATTGTTGAAGGAGTGGCAAGCATTTCACTGGAGTGAAGAGTTGGAAAAGGACTTTGAAAAGATCAAACGGGGCATTTGTACTGCAGTTCCCTTGCAAGGTTTTTATACCTGTGCACGTAGTGTTGTAACAACTGATGCTAGTTGCAAGGGACTAAGTGCTGTTTTGAAACAGATTTCTAAAGATTGGTCAGAGTGTACTGCGGCGTATGCTTCTCGTTCCTTGTCTCCTGCTGAGGAGAAGTTTTCCGTGATCAAGAAGGAAATGTTGGCAGCTGTATGGGCCATGGAAAAATGCAGACAGTATTTATAGGGTTCTAGATTTACTCTACATACAGACAGTGGCATAACGAAAGCTTAAGGCCCCCCCCCGCAAGATACGCTGAGTGCAGCCTCTTACACTTACCATACACACTATATCAACCGAGTAGAGAAATAGTCCATAAAAATGATTATACCAGCAGATTGTTTATTCTATGGTATAATAGCAGCAAATCAATATAATATATGTTTGGGCAAACGGATTGATATGTCAATTTGCTGTCATGATATCCAACTATACTTCCAATATTTGTGTGGTGCCTGAACATTCCAGACTGCTGCTCAAGTATTCAGGGGTGTTGGCATTAACATAATGCATAGTGTACCAATCAGCCTGTCAAGGAGTTCTCCAATTGAGAAATGAAAGCCCATTGTGTAAACAGCTCTGCTCAAATATGGCTGGGCTGCTTATTTTGCCTGAGGAGTTAAGGATGTCATGACTAGTTAAACATGTGTAACAAATTTACATGGTTGTCAGCATTGTTTTTACCTGGGTTATATATAAGAGTGTGATTCTAGTTTGCACGGCACCCCAGTACAACACACATTGTCATGTAGGCTGCCATAATGCACATTAAGCACTTCATGCACAAAAGATGAACACAACAGAACAGCTCACAGTGATATACACAACATAGGTCCGTAGAGGCCCAAACAACTACAATATAAACACCTCACACCCCTTTAATTGGACAGCTTGAAACATACAATTTTCCATTTTCAGAGGTGAGGTATTACCTTGCCCAAATATTGCGTGTTTGGATTCTGCAATAGCTCCATAACTGAAACTGAAACTTATTTATTGCCTCTGATGGAAACAGGTGGGTCCAACTTCAACCTCCTGGTCAGGAGGAGCTACACACAACTTCACAGAGGAGCATATACTGGTGAAGAGCAGGCACATAGATAGGCAGAGCAATAACCTCCTACGAGAGGGCACTATGTAAGAGTGTTACCTCTGTGATGTTGCAAAGTACATTTTCACTGCACCAATACAGTTTGTGTGAGCAGACCTCTCTATCACATTTCTTATGTTCATCTCTCTTAGTGACCATCTCATGTCTATCTCTTTCTCTCTTCATTTAAACACCTGAGTGTAGCTAGCATTGTGACTTCCTGTGCTGTACCAATTATTTAGTAATACAGCCTGCACTGCTGTTTCCCATCCTTTGTGTGAAGAGGCATGCACAATTGCTTTCCATGCTCTACCTGTTTGTGAAATCAGTTCACACTACTACTAAGCATGCTGTACCTATTTTGAGTTAGGGAAGCCAGTACGTTTGCTTTCGTTACTGTATCTGTTTTGCGAGGGACACTTGTACTTCTACTTTCTATAGTGTACCTCCATTGTGTGAAGTTGTGTATTCTAATCCGTCGTCCCGGGTATTAATCAACGGGATCCTCTCGCATGACTTCACGGTTCAGTGGGGGACGAGACAGGGTTGCCCCTTGTCCCCCCTGCTTTTCGCTTTGGCGATTGAACCTCTAGCCCGCATCATCGGGTGTGACGCCCAGATCCATGGCTGGCGCTGGAGCGCCTCTCAAGACGAGCATATTGCACTGTACGCAGGTGACGTACTCCTGTTTATGACGGATCCGGCCCATACCGGCCCCCGGTGTTTCAGGCTCCTAGAACTTTTTGGGGAGGCGTCTGGCTTGAGGCTTAATCCGACCAAATCGGTATTGGTCCCCCTTCACAATTCAAGGGAATGTATTGAATGGCAATCAAACATCCCCATTAGGCGCCACAGCTTCCGTTATCTGGGTAGCGCGCCACCCAGAGTTGACCTGGTCCCTCAACCTGAAACCCTAGTAAAGAAGACCAAGGATGATCTGCGAAAGTGGCAGTCTCTGCCACTAAACCCGATGGGGAAAACGGCCTTGTATAAAATGATGATACTCCCGTGCTTCCTGTATGTACTGCAGAACCTCCCGCTTCATCTCCCGCGCCATTGGTTTTGCTCCATGGATAAACGAATGACATTGTTCCTCTGGGGGTATTCTAGACCGTGGGTGGCACTGACCCGCTGCCAGAAAGCTCCATATGACGGTGGGATAGGAACGACAAACCTCTTTCTTTACTACATTGCGATGCGGCTCCTGATTATCAATCTGTGGTTCTCCGAGTGGGTGGTCGGGTCTGGCCTACCAACTAAAGCTAGAAGAACTAGGGTTTTTAATGATTCAAGTGATGCTCTACGGGTCACTAATCCCCCGCACAATTCCGTCTGTAACTAGAACGGTCCTTTTGGCTTGACAGTCAGCACTGCAATACACTCGGTGGGACACCAAACTTACACTCCAGACACCATTATGGCGGGGTACATGGATTGGGGATGTGGCGGCCCTCGAAGGGTTTCAAAAATAGGACCTCATTGGCATCTCCCAGCTTGGAGATGTGTGGATGGGGAGGCATATCCGTACCTTTCTAGGCCTACAGGGTTTATACTCCCTCAAAACTACACAATTTTATAAATACCTTCAGCTCTGAAATGCCATTACCCCACTCATACCCGCAGGCACCACACTCTCGGAATTCAGCCCCTTAGAGGCCAAGCTTCTCATGGGAGCCCTGGGGAAAGAGGAGTCTCTCAGATTTACAGATCCCTAGTTAATAACTCACTCAACACATTAAACCAATTGCGCTCCAGGTGGGAGGGATGGCTGGGTCCCTTAGAGGACGAAGATTGGTGGGACGCCTTTATGGCCCCCAGAATAATTACCGTCTCTGCAAGACTGCGATTGATCCAGTTTTATTACCTTCACTGTGCGTATCTCACTCCTAGTAGGCTTCACCAGGCAGGATACCTACAAAACCCCAGCTGCCCGCGCTGCACTGGCACGCCCGCAGACTTCTTTCACATGACATGGTCTTGCAAGGTCATAGCGAAATATTGGAAGCGGATGGTTGATGAGCTGACCGAGGTACTGGGCTGGGAGGTTCCCCTTACACACCAAACCTTACTCCTGGGGGTGATGGAGGTCACCGGAGGCACGAGATCGGATAAGGCCTTCTTGGGTACAGCCACCTTGGTGGCTAAAAGGGACATTGCAGCTAATTGGAAAAACTCCCCTCCGCCCACAATTTCCCAGTGGCGCAAACGACTGGACTGGTGTGCCGCGCAGGAGCAACCGGTGTATGAAGCCCGAGGATGCCCAACTAAACACAAGAAAATATGGGGCAAGTGGCTGGGCTTGTTGGGCTAAAAGGCAAAAGAGATGGGCTTTGGTCTGAGATGTGGGTTGCTTTAAACATGTGTACTGGAGATGGCGAATTGCATGGAAATGACGTCATGATTTATTGTGTCTGCTGATTTTGGCCCTTGTTAAAACCCAATAAAGTTGAGTATCAAAAAAAAAATGTGTGAAGTTGTTTTTTTTAGTTTATGTCCATTCTGTGACTTTGCAAGCATTCACTTCTGTTTCACCTGCGGTGCTTGTTTTGTATTGGGGAAGCTTGTGCAGAGGCTCCATATGTTGTCCCTGTTCAGTGAAGGAAACTTCACTGTTGATGCTGAACCTGTCCTGTGTGAGCGAATCTTACAATTCTGTCTTTGCTGTATCTCTTTTGTGTGTGCATGAAGTTCCCTATACTACTAAACATGCAGTACCATTTGTATGTGTCAACGAACTTGTACTGCTGTTGCCTGTACCCTACCTATTCCCCATAGGAGAAACCTCTTGTGGTGCATCCTGGAGGAGTTACCTCTATTATGGCCTTCTGCCCTCCCTCCCCCCCAACACCACCACTTTGATATCGAGCATTTCTACTGGCTTCCTTTCTGCCTAGGAACATCATGCAAAATATGGGCAAAGAGCTCTCTTGAAATGTCCTCCACTTCTCCACTTCCCCACTTAATGTGCTCCGAGCACATAATGGTCATTAGTTACTGGAGCACTCCCTTCTTGGTCATAGAGAACGTAGAACTAGAACAACCAGGGGATGCCACTTTTTACAGTAAAATAGGCAGATGATGCCTGTGCTAGTCTTCACTTTACGAACTGGTATGGGGTGGCTTTCCTTTCAAGTGCCCTTTTTACAGCCTTTGTGTAGAGTGATGCTCCTAATTGCAGGGTAGTCTCAAGCCAAGAGGCTGTGTGATCTTTCTAACATGACTGTGATCATCCACACTAAACAATAATCAGGGAAAAGACTAAAGCTAGCTTCACCTAAAGTGTCACTATCACCTTGAACAACAGAGACTGCAGTTCCACCCTTCACCCCCACCATCTACCAAATGACTAACCAGCAGCTCATCCCAGCAGAAAGCCTAACTGAGTTACTAAAGGAGACTTATTTCCCCACTTCAGTGTCTAGGTCTCCTTCCTCCAACTTCAGGAATGGCAGCAATACACTACCACTCTTAAGGAAAACAAGTTCAACTCCATCTTGTGCACACATCCAGGCCGGGGGCAGCCAGAATGGATGCCACAGGCCTCCATTTACTCTGTCTCATTCATACACACAGTGCATGTGCCGTGGTGGCTACATACAGATAAACACAGAACGTATACTTGGGATGTTAGCGTAAGGATGGACGTTAGTGCATAGAAGCAGAACTTTGCAAAAGTGGGCCAGTGAGTCTTTACTCAGGTGACACAGATATACAAGTCTAGTCACAACTATGGAATCACAAATCCCGGTATTCTGCCACCACCATTCTTTGGACCAAACCGATAACAATGGAAGGTAGTCCACTGTCAGTGAAACAAGATCACTCTTGTTGTTTCCCTCCAGGTCACAGGACAGGTCCAGCACCTCACTCGTGTCAAGGGACAGGCCTATCCCTCTGCACATGCTGTAGATTAGGATGAGGCTAAGGCAAAAATCAGAAACCAGGATACCAGATACACACTATTGGTGTTCGGAGAAAGGCAACACGACTGTGCACCATGCAGATGACATTCCCAGATGCTGTGTACACCACATCATAAACAACAGGTACAGCATAGGAATTGGCAGTGCAAACGTCCATTATCATATAGGCACAGCATTGCTTTAAGGCTATGTAGCCATCCCTTAAGCAACACAGGTAACACAAGCAGGGCCCGACTGGCCGTAATAGGCACCAGGCGTTTTCCCGGTTGGCCGGAAGTGTCTGGACATTTTTTTGGGTGGTGGGGGCCTTTTTTGTTACTGAGGGACAGTTTTGCAGCAGTGCTGCAATATCGGCCCCCTGTAACAAAACCAGCAGCAGTGCTTCTCACTAGCACCCCCTGAACCCCCAGGAGCCGGTCCAACTGAATTGCCAGGGCTGGTTTGTGTTCCCAGTCCGGCCCTGAACACAAGAGAAGGGGCACTGCAAACCTTTTTCATGCCACAGGTAGAGAACGGAACTGAGATTCATCACACAAAACAGGTACAGTGCAGGCAGCACAAAATAAATACATCAGTGTCAGCTGAAAATAATGGAAACATATTGAAGGGATAATGTGCGCAGCTGGCAAGTAGCCCCTGCCTAATTTGACACCTTCTACCAGTCTGTTTTTTAGGCAAAACACTTTGCAAGCTTTCAGTTTTGTATTCTCAGAAACAAGACACCGAATCCCAGAATGCAAAGCAATGTTGGCTAAAATGTTAGGATTCTCCAAACATGTCACATATGACATTGGGCCAATACTCAGAAGCGTGTATTCACTTGTGCCAGATACTCAAACTTCACATGTGTTAAATAAGCTTCAAAACCAAACATAGTCCCTCCCAAAGTAACATCTGGAGCAGTTAGATTTTAATTTTTGAAAGTGCATAGTTTGAGGTCAGCTACTGAAACCCGACATGCATAAATAAGAGCTCCTGACTTGCAGGTCTAAATATGTGCATTTTTAAAATAACATCTATAGATTTATTTTTGCACAGCTGGGCCTGTGTACTCTAAGTGTTTTAAGACTTTCTTTACCTTGCCCTGTGATTGTCAGTTGGTCACTGAGAGGCTGTTCTTTTCGTTTCCGTTCCTGAAAAAGACCCGTGGTAATGTTTTACATAAACACATAACCTAATTGGGTCGAAACGCCGAAGATAATTAGAGGTGCTCCCTTCCTTTGTCGAGCAGACTACACATACAATTCAATTCAATTCAATTTAATCTTTATTTCGGTTTGAAAAACCATAAAAGATATACAATAACAATTTGCACATCATGATAATAAAACATTTCCAAAGGTATCACTAGACAATTGCATAAGTATGAAAATTCATATTTTAAATACAAGACCTTTCTCAATTATAATAAATACAGTTAAAATTTATAGTTGTTAAAAAAATAAAACATGTTGAGGAGTTACAGCAAATATCATTATAGATAGCCAAGAACCATTAATATCTATCTGGCATCCTTTAAATAAAACTTCCTGGTTAGGAATCAACTCAGCAAGTGCTTTAAGTGCAACATATATACTTGGTATGTCATTCCACTAGTTTCCTTGTTGATTCATGAAGTGCAAGTACAAAATTAGTATAGTAACAGTATTACAAGTGTAGTACATAAGGTGCAAGTGCAAAGCTTATGTGTTGACAATATTCCAAGTAAAATACACTAAAATTTCAAACCTTCCTTTGCTCTTATTAAACCTACAGCAAACAAGTACCTACTGACGCTAAAAACGACCTTTTGAGAGGTATCAGTTCTCAGTATTCTTGCTGCCTCATAACATGACCTAATTCCCAATGTCCGACAAATGGGTTTGATCCATTTCCTTCTGGATTTTACGTAAACTGGGCAGAAGAATAATAAATGTAGGTCATTTTCTCTTGCACCAGATTGGCACAATGTACAGCACTCAATATTTTCCTCCCCTTGTTTGCAAGCCCATTTCGATGTGTTTGAATTAATATGGAGGACACCGTATCGAAATTTCATATATAGGGATTATGCTAACTGCGGCTGCACCTCGTCCAAAAATGGCTCAAAACTCCAAGTTTGTTTAATTAAAAGGAACCGTGTTGTTAGTGTACCAATGGCTGAGCTATGAGACGCACTATCTTGGATATAGGCCCAAAAAGTTGATTTTAATATTTTCTTAGAAACCATAGACAATTGAGCAGGCTCCTCCCAAAAGTGCTTCAGCCCTAATTTATTGAACCAACAATGAACATGCTTGAGCCACGGTATACCTCTACCGTGGTTGAGCCTTAAGATTTCCTCTGGCCCTTCTTTATAATGCACGAGCTCTGCTGTAGACCTCAGCCGCACCCAGAACAATAATGGTCTTAAAAGTGCCTGGTGATCCATACGGTGTACATTTAGGTCCATTCCAATAGGTATTAGTGGTGTACGCATAGGAAGGCGAAGTAATTTCCTAAAGAACTCATTTTCTCCTACCATAAAAGTATTATTGCTTGAGGGACCCCATAATTCTGCCCCATAAAGGGATGCCGATTGTGCCCTATACTTATATACATCAAGGGCAGGGGATACCGCTTTAGACATGCTACTCTCATGTTTCTTTACTATTGGTAGAGAGTTTTGGAGTAAAATGATCTTGCTTTTCTCCAATTGTGGTTTCCAAGATATTTTAGTGTCCAAGGTTATACCTAAATAGTTAAAATTATGCACATATTCTAGCCTCTGGTTTTTAACAGTTAAATTATTTTTAAAAGACTTATGAGGATTGACTGCCATATATTTTGTTTTGCTAGAATTTATTTCCAGGCCCTTAGTCTCGCAATATGCACCAAAGGTATCTATTAAACATTGTAAACCTTTTGGAGTTTGGGATATTAGAATGGTATCATCTGCAAATAAAAGGGCAGGTACTGGCACCCCACCTAGTTTGGGAGAATCATGTTCGCAGCCCAATAAGTATTCCGGAATATCATTTACATACAATGAAAATAGGGTGGGAGCCAGCACACATCCCTGCCTTACGCCCCTGTCTACTCGAATTGGCTCGGTAAGCTCACCCCTCGGACCCCATCTAACCTTCGCAAAATTATCCTCATGCAATCTTATAATTTGCGTGAGTATCTCCCCCGGTACCCCATGATTTTTTAAGGATTTCCAGAGGAGGTTTCTAGGGATGAGGTCGAAAGCGGCCTTTAAGTCAACAAAGGCGATGTACAGATGACCCCTCTTAAAAACTGTATATTTCTAACTCATGCATAGGAATCTAAAAACCTGGTCAATAGTGCTGGATTTGGCTCTAAAGCCAGCCTGATATTTTGATAAAATACTGTTCTCCTCAATCCAATCGTTTAATTTTATTAAAACTTGGCGGGCATATATTTTTTGTAAAACATCTAATAAACTAATCGGTCGAGAATGCGAGGGGTCTTGGCAATTACCTTTTTTTTAAATTGTTGTAATTTCAGCCCCTTTCCATGATTCCGGTATTGGTGCACCCGCGGCGACTGAATTACATAAAAAGTTGACATAAGGGCCCCAAACCTCTTTATCATGCCTCAGTAAGTCTCCTGGTATCTTGTCTGGACCTGGTGCTTTTCCCGGTTTTACTGCATCCATTGCAGACAGAGTATCTTCCAAACTAAAGTATAAAGGGGCTATAGTTGGACTTGTTACATAGTCTTGCATTTCGAATTCTTTATCACTCGTAGGTATTGAATAAAGACGGGAGAAATGGCTGACCCATGTTTTAGCATCTATGTAAAGGTCCTTGCTACATTTCCCCGCCTTATTGCCTTTAGATATCAATCGCCAAAACCAGAATGGTCTTTGGCTTTGGCTGCACTAATCAATTCAGTCCAAATATTGTCATCCCAGTTTTTCTTAGTTTGTATTAATAATCTCTTATACATGTTCCTTTTCTCCCTTAAGGCCACTACATTTTTTATTTTTACTGCCAAAATAAGGTCCTTTTTTGCCTCACTGCATCTTTGTTATACCATGGATTATCTAAATTACTTGCATCAATCTTCCCCTTTTTACATTCCTTCAGAATCCTACTCAAGATAGGTGTTAATGCATCTACCAATGCGTAGTGTATATTCATAATTGGGAACTCTGAAGCAGGTAGATCTACATACGGAGAAATAGTGTCTGCAAAGATTTCATAGATCTGCTTCATGGCCTCGTCATTTCCCCTATTGAAGGCCATTTTAAGGCTCTACGATTATTACTTAATAATGGTTCAATGACACTAGAGTTAATATCTCCATTATTCAAGGGAGTTATTGGAAAAAATTAGCTGCTAACGTCAGACATAGGGGATAATGGTCGCTATCAGATCTATCCTCAACTACCAAGTCATATAAGATTGGCCAGAGGCCAATGGATACCAATATATAATCAATACTGCTCTTACAGTTACTCCTGCTAAATGTAGCAGCACTCGGACTATCCGAAGGCAATCGGCCATTGCAAGCTCGGAGTCCATGTCCTGACACCAATCTTATTAACTGTGCAACGGCAACTGTACAGGGTACTGCCGTACCACTTTCCAATGGGGGAACATTATTTACCGTATCTTCTTCTTCGAAGATATTTTCAAATCCCACCACAGGCTCAAATTTACGGTTAAAATCACCCCCCACAATTACCAAAGCCCTTGGGTCAATTGAACTTAGAAATTGGTCTAGCTGTTCTATTACCAAAGAATCTTTGCTAGCTAAACTAGGTCTGTTATAAATATTTACTATGTATAGTTCAATTTTGTCCTGTGTTCGGATCTTCACTCCAACTATATCCTGTGATGGTATATCTAGCTGGACTATATCAATACATAAAGTTATTTTTATCCAAATAACAAGACCTCCTGAAGGCCTCCCACTAACCGAAGGAGTAGCATTAACGCTATATGTTTTAAATCCTACCTTATGAGGAGTTTCCAAGGCCCAAGTTTCTTGCAAAAGGATTACTTCACTTTGCCCAATATACTCCTGCCACTCTACATCCACTTGTTTTCTTTTCAGCCCCGCTATATTCCAAGATGATAATCGTATTTCTGAATGCCATTCCTTCCTAATTTGCTGATTGGGTACTACTTCCATCTCATTTCTTATTCCTGAAGCTTCCTGACCCCTATTATCAAGTTTAGGGCTAAAGTTAAGAAATCCATTCCATTGTTTTGTGCTGACTGGTTAACCTTAACTGGAATCACAATGTCGCCAGGCAAAGGCACTAACAGTACATCCGGTGTCTTATGAAGCATAACTGCTTCTTGTTCATTCGGCAAACTTATCCAATCCTGATCGCCAATCCTCAGTTGTGGTCCTCCTGTGTTTCTATTTAAAATACTTATATCAATATCTACCTTAGCCTTATCTAATAATAACTGACCGTCTTGGACAGGAAGGGTAAATGCTAGAGCCTGAGAGCCATCAAATAAATGCAATTCATATTGTAATATAGATATTTGCCAATCTTGAGCATTTAAATCTGATAAAACCTGAAACCTGTTGAACAAAGAAATTGAAGTGGGTTTATTTGCAAAAGGCTCAAGTGAAGGTTTATAGAAGTATCCCAAGGGAAGAGCACAAATGTTAGTACTCTGGGTATAGGTTGACTCGCAAAAGTTTAGTAGACAACTAACCATCTGTGGCCTGCGGAAATTGATCACAATGCAGTCCCGATCAATACATTTTGAAGATGGACTAACCCACCCTACTCTGCGGACCATTAAGATCTCCTTTATAGCAGACGGATGGAGTCTTTTGTGTTTCGATATCCAATCCAGGGTTTTATTACGTAGATCAACACACGTCTCCACCTGATCTGCCCTAAGAGCAGGGACACCAGCCAGGACTAAAACATAGGGACACGTGGCTGGAGGTAAACTCAGCACATCAGTATTGAGCTTCAAACGATTGTTGGTTAAGCCATCTACTGTATTGTTGGTTACAATGTTTGGTACAGTGCCTGGAACTAAACAATCAGAATGGATATTGTGCGAGCCTACACAATTCGTGCTCAAACCCTTGGGTACTTCCTGTATTTTACCTTTCATAGCATTTTAATTCGTCATAGGGCATTCGTTAACTTTACCGAGTAAATTTCGCAAATTTACGGTTAGGTTACTATCTGTTACTGTATTTGAACCCCCTCTCTCTATGGCATTAGGTTGTCGAATCACATTATTGCTACTTAGGTTATTTATAACAGTATCCACTCGGTCCAATTTTTCCCACAAAAGGGTAAATTTCTTTTCAATCAATTCATGAAAATGAGCTAACACTGTTCCTAATACAGAGTCCTCAGCAATAGCATAAGTAGCAGTCATTGCGTCCATAGCACTATCCTGTCTTGGTTTAGCAAGCAAAGAAACCACATCAGTCTGTGTACCAACAGAAGTAGTTTTCAACACATCATGAGCATTTACATTATTGACACGATTATCAAGTTGGGAACCCTTTGTGTTCTTAGCTTTTTGAGCACCAGCACCCCACTTTCGTTTTGCCGGTGGCTCTATCGGCTTACTTGCATCAACCGAATTAAAACCCCGTGCTCTAGTAGCTATACGAGGTGCTTCTATAGCCATGGATAGTGGTAAATCCAAAGCTAGCACGGGAGAAGTCAATAGCACATTTGAAGACGTTGTGGGCAGAGATATTTGTGCAAGGTCCCCTGAATTTGAGACAGAAATACCCAATGATAAACGTTTCTGCAAGTTGGATGGATCCAAGGAAAGACGCCGTTCTGTTATTTCAATTTCATGTGTCAAAAGTAACTCCGCCCTAACTAAAAATGCGTCCAGAGTACCCACAACTCCTTTACTCTTATTCATAGTAGGGATTTAAAACACTAGTCCTCACACAAAACCTCACAGGTGGACACAAATACTGTAATTTGGATTTATGAAGACACTCCAATACCTACTCACTGCAGCTTATAACCACACCGGTGTCCAATTGTCAGAAAAAGGGCCCAGCCCAGCCTCTTCCGGGCTCTGACGGGCGCAGACGGGCCCGCCCTTGGCCCGGGCTTTGCCTGGGCGCGGCCCGGGCACGCCCGTGCGCGGCCCGCGCGGCGGGAGCCCGCGCTTGATTTTAAAGCGCCTCCAGGCGCTTTGATTGGCTGGTTGACTGCCCCCTCCACACGGCACACAACGAGGCAGAAATGAAGGGCTGACTGCGGGACCCCACATACAAGCAAAACAGAATATCTGCTCCAACATATATATGTTTTCCACGGACACCATATTGAGTCATTTATGTATTTTATGTTAATCTGTGTAATGTCTTTCGTATTTAATGTATTACAGTCTTGATACTCTTTGGCAATCTTTTATTTTTTTCGTTAATGTATATGTTACATGACAGTCCTGTGTGTTCTCTTGATATGTTATTATTTGCATCCTTTCACGATATATGATTGACAATATACCGTGTTTAATTTCATTTTTTCGTTGGTGTCATCTTGTTTTTCATTTGGTAATTTGGGGCCAGATGTACGACCATAGTAAATTGCGACTCGCAATTTGCGCTCGATTGCGAGTCGCAAATTGCGAGTCGCAATTTACTATGTACTACAGTGTCAGAGACACTGATTGCGATTCCCAATGGGGTGGCAGAATGCGAGGCTCATTAATATTAATGAGGCACTCGCATTTTGCCACCCCATTGGGAATGGATGGCCCTCCCAGGGATGGTGGCCTGCTGGGCTCTGCAGACCACCATGTCTGGGACTGCTTTTAAATAAAGCAGTTTTTTTTAAAAAATGCAGCCCGTTTTCCTTAAAGGAAAACGGGATGCATTTAAAAAAATAAAAATGAAACGTTTTGGTTTCATATTTTAAGGGCATGCAGTGGTCCCGGGGCCCACTGCATGCCCTTAAAATATATTTTCGCATGCATTTGCAGAGGGGAGGGGTCCCCAAGGAACCCCTTCCCATTTGCGATTGCATTACCACCTACTTGAAGTAGGTGGTAATTTGCGAGTGTTTTGCAACCGCAATTGCAGTCGCAAAACATTCATACATGCCTCATGAGTCGCTATTAGGAAGGGAACACCCCTTCCTAATAGCGAGTCGCAAAACCTATTATGCGTGTCGCTAATTGATTAGCGACTCGCAAAATAGGTTTTGTACATGGGCCCAAGGTTTTTAGCGTGCGCAAACGCATCTAAAACCCGTTTGCGCACACTAAAAACCGTCGTACATCTGGCACATAATGCTTTGCACAATTTATTTTTCAAAATCCTAGTGATACAGGATAATGTGTAGTTCCGGCATAAGGATGAGCATCTGATGAAGGATACTGGTTTGTCCAAGGATGTTATGCTTCGAAGTGACAAAGTCGTACCTACTATTGGATGTGATGAATGTAGAAGCGACGACAATAGTCCTTTTAGTGGTAACCAGATGGAAGATTCTGCTCGAAATCTACAGCCCTACCAAAGAAGTTTAATGATTTTGTAATAGGGTGAGGGTTGTTTATTTTTAGTGGTTGTATGAATTCTGTTGTATTGGGTTATTGTATTATTAAGAGGGAGGATGTGTGTTATCCAGGTTAGCTGGTTGCTATAGGGTTGGATTCTAGAATGTGATGGGTTGGAGGTGGCAGTTGTAAGTAGTACTGGGAGGCTGAGGATCGCCTCCTGTTTGCTCTCTAAATAAACTCTATTCTACCTAAAGTAGCCTCGTTACTCTACAAGAGGGAGTTGGGAGACTGGGTAATATGATAAAATGGCGGGGTAAGCCGTTTTTGTTTTAGAAGTGGTAGTACAATCTCTTAAACCAGCCGAGAGAATTAAGGCTTCCATGTCTGGAAAGCACCACATATCCAGCGGATGGCTTTCCTTTTACAAACCATTGTTATCTAGTGTGTAAGTCGAATTGCTTAAATTGTAGCAAACAAACACTACGAGCAACAGATGGAAACAAAAGCCCAGAGCTGAGTTCATTGTATTCTCCTGAAATGGAGCTAAATGGCAGCACTCAGGTAAATACCAAAAAGCACAGATCTGTTGGCAGATTTTAGTAGGGGATTAACTCAGTTATAGAGGTGGGAGCAAAGGAATAGAGCAGAAGCAGTGGAGAAGAAGGTGAGGTGTAGGACAGTGTGGGGGAAGAAAGGACAGCGGTGAGTATTCTTGATGGTAGTGAAGTAGGAAGCAAGATCAATGGCCTGAAGGTCGCCTAGTGAGACTGAGGATCTGGACGAGGAGAGGATTGAGCTAACTGACTGGGATAGGTGCTGGGGTTGAAGCAAGGGTATTATGGATCGCTCAAGGTAGTATGTAGACTTGGCTGAGTCAAGGGCATTTGCAATGGAATGTGTAATGCGATGTACCAAGGGTGACGACGACTGACCGCCTGTCTCCGTGTAGCTATGACGCAAAGTTCTCCTTAAGTACAGAGAAAAACTGAGGGGCCAGACTCGGGGTAAACTGAGGAAATGGGCAAGGGAAGGAGGAGAAACGAACACACGGGCCAGTCATCAGGGAACACTCCAGCTCCTGAACTAGCAGAAAATGCAGTATTAGAAAAAGGCAGAAAGCTGTAGCAGATGTGTTTGTCAGTATGCAGAAATCACATTACCCTCACCCTCTTGGAGTCAGGGGAACTGTTGACTCAGAGGTTAAGAAGCTGAAGACTTGTTCCACAGGAAGGAAAATTGGAGGCCTTTATAGGGAGCAAGGCACAAAATAGAAGAGCAACAAAACAATGTTTAATAAATATTCACCGAAGTAGGAAACCTGAAAGGGATGTGAGAAAAGCAAGAAAAATGCAGCGAGGGAAGAGCTAAGTGACCTAACTCATGGCACCAGAGAAAACCCACCAACACGAGGAAGTACCAAGCAGTGCATGCTTGTGCAGGCGTGCTTATATACTGACTCTATCTCAATTGCCGCGGAAGAGGCAGTGTGTCTAAGTTGAGTGTTGTGAGAGACGATCTTGGATAAGGAATGACATTGTATTGGACTATGAGAACACAGAACCAGTTTTGCCATTTTATTTTGGGAACCAAGCTTGTTTCTGAATGCACTCGTCTGAGTCCACCGATTTGTCCCCCAAGTCTCCAACCACCAATCAACCACATTCTCCATGTTTTTCAAGCCCTGCACCCCAATGTCTACTAAGTCTACCTGTCCCCCCTTTCAGACTACAAATCAATCGATGTCCCAAGTGAATTTTTACAGTGACTTCCAAGGGGCTGGAGTTGGAGGGTGCATAATGTTATCCAATAGTGGAGGTGATAATGCATTTGCACTTTAAGGGGTATATTCACAAGAACGCGTGATAACTACCGCAAGAGTAGCGTAACGTAACTTTCAATAACGCAGCCTATCACGGGAAAATAACCCCATGTCAACGTGGAATTCACAACAAAGCGGTAGCATGCGATAGTCACCAGATAACGCGTCAAATGCCAGCGTGTAAATCAACACCACGCCCAAAAAATGTGAAACGCGAACACGAGAAATCATGCGATGAGGCCAATCGCGGTACAAAAGCTGCGAAAAGCAGCCACAGGCCTGCAACTCCCACACGTCTGGTGGGCAATTGCACCATAAAAACCACAGGCACAACACACCAGAAACAAGCCAAAGCACGTAGCAACATCCATGCACCCTGACCCAGCGCAGAGGGCAACGCGAACACCACCACCCCCACAGACCACCAGCAAGGAACAAGTGGGTCGGGGAAGGCCAAGGAGAAAATGGAGAGGAAGACGGGGTGCAGACCGCAGGAAAACAAGACCAAGGCCGCGGAGGCGACAGAACACTACCAGCAAATGACCCACAAGCAGACCGCCTGGAATGCAGTCGCAGAGCCCAGGAGGCCAATCCAGGAGGCCAAGAGGCGCCGGCAGGACCTGACAACCTAAACCAGGTACAAACCTGCTGCCAACAGGAAGGCAGCAACGGCGACAGGAGGTGGCAGTCCAGCGCCACAGGAGGAGCAGGAGGAAACCCAGGCCAAAGTCATCAGTGTGTAGAGGGTGCAAGGAGTAGGGAGTACGGACACAGCCCGACGGGACCTGACACAACAACAACAGGGTGATGATCCAACAGGGACTGGGGGGACGGTGGGTGATGGGCACAATGCCACACATGCACAATGAGGTGTAACACACTGCACACCCACAATTACCCAGGGACATGTCCCCCATTCCCGTGGCACACTGCAGCACACACACATAGCAATCACAGCACATACCATGACAATGTGGCACAAAGTGCAACACCCACACTGCAGAACAGGGGACACAACTGGGTCCAACCAGGCACAGTAACAGAACAATCACATCGGACAGAGCAGGGAACTGTGAGATGCACATCTACCCCTACAACCCCACATCAGCCATGTAGGCCAAATGTACACTGTCCCAACTCAAATAGCCACCACCGCCCAAACACTCACAATGTACATCGTCACACAGTCTGCATGTCGACAAGAACAAGGCGCCAACACAATGCCAACATGCACCTCCCCTTCACACTGCAGAGGGACAAACAACACCTCCAGCAGGTCAGAACAGACAACCCATCAGTGATGCCCGAGACGAACACCACAGCCCAGACACCAACGCCCTACAACAGCCCATGGACATCCCACACAACCCACCACCAGGACCAGGACAGACAAGCCACTCAGAGGAAAACCCAGCCCCTGCAACAGACCACACAGCATGAAGCACCCGCAATCACGGCTGCCTCACAACACTTCACCCACCCACACATTGCATCCCAATCCCAGGTGGCAGAACGCCAAAAGGAGGTGGCCCAATAGGTGAGGGTGTTGCCGAACCCATGGAATGCAAACTAGAACACATATGTGGGTGTCCAATACCCTTCAGGGACCCCCCACACCCCACAAAGGAGACCCACACCTCCACAGAGACACATGCACATATCATGTTGAACAGGCCACGGGCACGTGCACCCGGCCCCTTTATTGGCAGGGCCACATGTACAGTGACGCCTGTGCTGGATGTGTGTGGGGTGAGTATAAGTCAGCCCGCACGGAGTGCTTGGTGCTGCCAACAACCTGAACAGTGGACACCAGTGCAACGGAAACAGAAAACACCAGCATAACAGAGTCAACTGCAGAGCAACATGGAGGGATCCGGAGTAAGGACAGAGGTCACCCAATATTCAGTCTGGACGATCCTTGAGTTGCAGTGCACTGAGGCAGGGGCACTAGAGAAGAGCGCGCTCATGTGAAGAAATTGCTAGGATTGTGTCCCTTCGGATCAGTCCTGATGCAGATGCAGTGGGGTGTGTTACACCTGCATCAACTTCCTCATCAACGTCCCAGGTCTCCCACACTGCCTGAGGTGACAGTTGCGTCCGCAGTCCACAGCGCAATACCCAGCAATAGATCCGGGTGTGTAGCTAGACTACCACCACCAGTCTGCATTCCTGCCGTGGGGCTGTTGCCTCCTGCCCTCCCATTGTCTGTGCCCTCTCCCTTCCGCACACTTGACACATCTTCCTCATCATAGTCCCCGGTCTTCCCCACTGCATGAGGTGACATTGCTGCGCAACCTCACAACAGCACAAAACTCAATCAGTAACGGACAATGGCTTGCGGTGCACTGAGTCACTGGCACCTGGAGTGCTGAGCAAGGTATCAGTCCGATGATGGCACCCACGACTGGTCTGAGCAACTCCTTAGGTCTGTCAGGACCACCGTTTCGACTCTGGCAGATGGCGGTTGAAGGTGGTCCTTGCGGTGGTGGCGTGTGCCTCCTGCGGTGATGCGACGTTAGGGCCGGTCAAGACTCGATGCCATGTGTGGGCCCTGGTGGACCGCAGTTGGGGCCGGAGGAGGCGGACAGCGCAGGGCCACAGACACATGGTGTTGATGACCCCAAGACCATCGCTAAGGAGGCCATTCAATGACTCAGAAGAAGGGGTCCCAGGCCTGAGCAGCACAGAGTTAGTGGCCCCGGATGCACTGCGGCCGGCACAGGCACCCAGCCACGGGACGGTGACTTGCGGTGCAGTCAGACGGGCCATGCGACCTGAGCGGTTCCCCATCAATGTCCGAGGTGTATGTTGCGGAGGGTTTCGGGGGACAGTGGAAGGTGTCCTCCAGGGCATGATGCGGAAGGTCTGATATTATCTGGAAGCAGCAAATGGAGGAGTGGAAAGCGCAACCCTCGTCCTCACCAACAATTCGGGATCAGCTACATAAGGATGAAAACGAGCCCCTAGTCCATGGACTCAAACGCCACCAATGTCCGACCAGTGAGTGTCCATGAATGTCGGGGAACAAACTTAGTGGCACAGGTGCTGTGAGGGGATGCAGTCTGCGATGATGCCCGTACACAGATGTGAACTCCAAGAATGCCAAATCAAGGCTCTGTGACCTACTGGACCGCAGTGTAGGCCGGAGGCAGCGGTCAGCAGTGGCCCACAGCCACGGGTCGTTGGCTCGCGAGGCACAGATTTGGTGACACAGTGGCAGTTGACGGCAGTGTTCAATCACCTCCGTGACGCTGATCCTGTTCCCTCCGGACTGCAACGTGTCATCCTCTTACGCCCCTCCGTGCGTGCGAGGAAATGTATTCTGCCTTCTGAATTACCGATGTTCAGTTACAAATCAGTGATCCCACTCGTGCACAGCGTAGGCCAAGGGCAGTGGTCCTCGTAGGCCCACAGACACGTGTGGTTGTGATGCCATGCACAGAATTGTTGCCACCACATCGGAGGGTGTATAGTGTATTGTTCTCTGCCTTAAATGATGGTCACTGCCATAGTGTAATCAAGACTCAGTTCCAAATGTGTGACCTACCTGACCGTGGTGTAGGCCTGAGGCAGCGGTCAGCACGGCCCATTCACAGAGTGTCGCCGGCATAGGTTGGAAGGCCTCACCGGCCTGCGTAGTTCAGGTTCATTGGCACCACGTGTAGCAGCCTGGCATTGAACAGGGTTAGTGGCACCACGTGTAGCAGCCTGGCGTTGAACAGGGTTAGTGGCACCACGTGTAGCAGGCCGGCGTTGAACAGGGTTAGTGGCACCACGTGTCGCAGGATGCCCATATGGAACTATGCCTCACTGAACTGGGGGGGTCTGGTGCTGTGGCCGCTGGCCGGGATATGGGGTCACTGCCATTCATGACTCAAGACACAGTTCCACATGTGGGACCTACTGGTCCGAAGAGTAGGCCGCGGGCGGCAGTGGAGTACGTCAACGAAAAAGGGAATTAAGCGGGCCAGTGTTGTGGCGGCCGTGATGGTCTGAGGTGGCTGCCAAGGTCTTGGGCCTCGGGCTTGTGGCTTGCGCCGGCACGTGGTGGGCCCTCCTTGACACAAACCGGTGTCGAAAGGTGATCAGTGTGGCCTGGCTGCGCAGGGGCTGGCCTGACGGGTTCGTGGACCAGCGTGCCGGGGTCCGGCAGGCGCACGGCATCTCAGGCAACTCCGCTCACGAGGATGGCGCCGGCCTCGTGGCGAGGTGGGAGGCGCCGCCCTGGCAGAGACGTGGGTCTTTCCAGAAGTGGACCACGCCCAGGCCTACGTGGTTTTTATTCACACCCCTACGCTGGCGTGGCATACGCCGGGCCATCCCACTCCGCTGACGCTTAGGGGGGGCGTAACAGGCAACATTTCCGCGAGGTCCCCCTCTGGCTGTGGTGACATGGTGGCGTCCACTGTCCACTACACTCCATACGCAAGCGGTGTATGTCGCCATGGATATGGGTGTGTTCTGCATACTGCGAGGTGTCCAGCACATCTCCGACACTGTTGGCATTGTGTACTTTCCCAATCATGGTTCTACTGCATCCTTCACACATGCCTGGTTGCCACCTCTCCCCACATTCGGCTAGTATGTGGCTGAGGTGCCATGCCATTGCTGGCTCATTTTCAGGGCTTGCCCATGTGGACATTGTAAGTTGTTCTGTCGTGTCTGGTGGGTGGGCATATTGTTGTGCCTGTTGTATGTGATTTTGTGACGTGTGCATTGCCAGAGTTGTGAGTTGCATGGTTGTGGTGTTGAGGTGTGTGGGGTGTTCATTTGTATATTGCCAAGGGGCTGTACATTTCCCTTGTTGCCATCCTGGGAACGCTGGTTGATGATGGACTGTCGGAGGCTGAAGGTATCATGCACACTGGCTATGTATTTGAAGGCGACATTGTTGGGTGTTCCACGGTGTTCTGTTGTTGCCTGCACATTGGTGTGAGACGTGTGCTTCCTTTTGCGGTGATTGTGTGCTGTGTCACCAGGGGGCACAGGTAGTACATGTGTGCTGTGTGTTGCCCCCAACACGTGCGTGCATCCTGCTATGGCGTATGGTCCTTGCTTGGTCTCCAGCGGATCCTGCGTATTGTGTTGTACGTATGGGGACTGGGGTACCAGGGTGATGGTGATGTCCAGGACAGGTGTGGGGGACTTGGATGTGGCTGTCTGTGGGACTCCTCTGACTCTGGTGGGTGTTGGATGGGGGGTCTCAGGGACCAACAGGTGCAGCCACGCCATCAGCTTTGTGTGGGGTGGGATGTTGGTTGTCCGCTGTGTTGTTGCCGTAGGCCTGTTAGGCGATGATGGTCAGGATGCGTAGGTTGGTTGTCCCTTTCAGCCTGGAGTGGAAGGTGACATTGTCAGATGTTGGTTCTGTGCCGCTGGTACATTTCCTGGGGTTCCGCTGTCTTTGTCTGCACTGCGTCTGTGTTGGTCCAGGGGGGGGGGTGTTCCGGGTGTGGGATGGGGTCCTGGGGTGGTAGGGGTGGGTGTTGTGGCCCTCTTGGGTGTCCAAGCTGCATGATGTGTGGCTCCATGGCATCTGTTGCCCTTCGGTTGTTGCCCTGGGCTGTGCTCCCTTTTGTGGTGCTGGCTGCCATCCGACTTTACACCAGGTCAGAGCAGGTGTAGATTTCCTGGTGCTAACGCGCCTTATCGCCTGTTTTGTGTTTTTATCGCGGATGTGGCTGGTCGTTGTGAATGTTGAGGTGTGCTGTTGTCTCGGCTTTTGTCACGGGAATGCCTACTCTGCATCTCATTAGCAATATTTGCGAGGGTCCTCTGTGGCGATGTTTTTTGCGGCTGCTTTCGCAGGTATACTGGTGCTGTGGGCTGTTAACACCGGCTTGTGAATGGGGGGTAAATTTATCACGACTTTGGCTGCGATAAAGTGCCGTTAATTCGGCGATGGCTCCTTGTGAATATGCCCCTTAGTGTACATTTGACTGGTGTTAATCCATATCTTTAGCAAAAGAGTTAAATGTGCTAGAGGGATGGGGAGCATCCATTGCAAATGGAGGATGTTATTAAAGTCCCTGAAGATTCTAGTATCCCTGAGGAAGGTAAGACATTGTGTATTCGGCAGAAGGTATGATGGGAGGCTTGTACCACCAAGGTGTGGTCAGATGGGAATTGACCGATCACAGGAGTGATGTGGTACTGCATAGATGTTATGTTATGCTGTGTTGTGCTGAGCTATGATACTATGTTATGTTACGTTATGTTACCCTACCCACAGGGGAATAATGGGCTGATTACGAGTTTTGCGGTCCATCAGACTGCCAAACTCACGCTGGAGGTGTGATGGCGGTCGGGGACCGCCACACTGGTGGTCAGACCACTGTATTACTAGTACAGCGGTCGTACCGCCATAGGACCGCTGCAACCACCAGGGATCCCCAATCCTTGGCAGTGGAGCGGCAGTATGAGGGCTGCAATATGCCAAACATATTACGAGTTTCCTCACCACCAGCGGTCTCATGGCGGTGATCATGCCATGAAACTGCTGGTGGTGAGGAAACTTAGGGGGCCCTACAGGGCCCCCTGTTCCCTCAGGGCCTAGGGATGCATGCAGGGGGGGCACATGATGTGCCCCCCTGTCTGCATGCACCCTCCGGTCTAGCACAGCATGGACTTTGCAGTCCATGCTGTGCTGGAACGCGCTATGGCAGGCTTACAGCACTGACTTTCAAGGGCTCTCCCATGAGCACACTTGTAATCCGGTGGGCGGTCGGCTTTGGCCGTTAGGGAGCGGGCGGTGGCATGGCGCCATGCTCCCACACCGCCAAAGTCTTAATCAGGCCCTGAGTGAACCTGAGAAGAAAGAGAACTGCGTTTAACAAGTTCGGTCAGCTATACACATCCTCCGATGTTGCGGAATTTGAAGATCAGCTGCTGAAGAGGATCTTATCGTACGACCAGCGATGTAAGGCAAAAGTCTCCTCTCTATAAAGATTGCGCAAAGCCTTACAATGCCTTGTGGATCAGACACACGACTTTGAAAATAATTTGGTGTTTAATGGGCAGCCAATGTAGCTTCGACAAAAGAGGGGGTGCCTAAAGAGAAAGCTGAATGTACACCATGGGCAAGATCTTATACGATAAGTTGTTATATTCCAAGTCAGCTGCATGGTGTAAGGACCCATTTTAATCAGCCAAAAATTATCCACATTGGGATTTGAGGGCATGCCAACCATAAGAATCTAGATTTTTGGTCCAAACATATTAGTATATGGTGGATTTTCACAAGAGTGAGTAGAGTGGGAGTGAGGGCAGGGGAGTTATTGTGCTTTTGAGTGATAGGCTTCTGATGGGACTCTCAGTCTTTACTTTGACAGCAGCAGTCAAGCCTGGATGTGAGTACTATCAGGATGTTCTTCACTACAGATATTGATGAGTAAACTGTTTCGGAGATTTTCCTTTGGAAAACCAGTAATTCATTATTCACTTCAGGCGTGAGATTTGTCTCCAGTTCTCTGCAGGCTCTAGGTATTCAAATTCAAGCCCTTAGAGTGGCAATAATTGGCTGTGTTTTATGCCAAAACGTTGTTTTCTGGTAGCATTGCCTAACTCGCACCCTGGAGGAACATGGGACACTTCTTAGTCAAGAACACATCTGAAGGAGCCGGGCCTGGTTTTAGACCTAACATTTCAACATTCCATTTCAGTGATAATATTATTCTTCCAGTGTTTATGTCTAATTTCTATGTCTAATTTTATGTCTAATATATATATATATATATATGTGATCAAGACCGCGAACTAACGGTCGAAACACGTCAGGGACGAAGGCACTAGCCTGTGATGTTGATGGAAAACAAATAAAGTAATTGATATTCGCACCTTAATGGAGTCCATACCTGCTTCGCTTATTGGAGTGTGTTGGATTAAAGGACTTGGATCTTTATATATATATATATATATATATATATATATATATATATATATATATAGAGACAGATATATTATCTACTGGCGGTCGCCAGTAGATAGTTATAGTTACAACCTATTATCCATAGGAAATCCGCGACATTCTATTTTAAATAACTCTCTTGCCGGTTGACGTATCTTCGCGAAATTTTCAAACTTTGTGGCCCGCTCCGGTCCGCTCCTACCCTGAAAGTCTCAGGGGATTCGTCTAGCGGGGGCCGAGAAAAAGGGGGTCCCAAAACGCGTTTTCCCATGCATTTTTCCATAGGAAACTTTAGACACGGCTACAGCCCGAACTGCTGAACGGAATTACACCAAATTTGGCAAAGAGGTAGTTCTTGGTTCAGAAAGAACCCTTTTGTTAAATGGTGTAAATCCGTTCAGTAGTTGCTGAGAAAATGAAAAGTAAAAAGATAGTGATATCTATGGCCGAGTAGGGTCCGCGTACCCTCAGCGCACCCTGCGCGCACCGTCCCGATCACGAGCTGCATGTTAATTGGCTGTCAGCTGGCTGTCAACATTCCGATTCAGGAAATGTTGGCAGCCATTTTGTCCCTCGGTAGAACCGAGGGACAGAAACAAGTGCACAAAGGGGGCAGGGTAGAAACACCCTGACCCCCTAGGTTTGCTCAGGGGGTCCCACATGGACCCCCTGGGCAAAAAAAAAAATTTTTTTTTTAAATCGGCAGGATGCGCTCAGGGTGCGCGAATCCTGCCGGAAAAAAGAAATCGAGCGCGGTCTCCCGCGCTTCGATGTTAATTGGGCCCCGGGTGGCCCAAGTCCCGGGGGCATGGTGGGGGGGATAATTTAATGTGTGGGGGCCTCAAAGGGCCCCCAAGCCCCGGGGACCGCCACCCCCGGGGCTTTTTTTAAAAATGGTGCGGGAGGGCTCTGAGCCCTCCCGCAGCCCCGGGGACCACCACCTCCCCGGGGCTTTTTTTTAATAAATTAAAAAACCTGTGTGGGGGGCTCCAGCCCCCACACGCCCGGAGACCGCCACCTCCCGGGGCACTAAACATTTAAATATGGGGGTCCGTTACGGACCCCAGAGCCCCGGGGACCACCACCTCCCCGGGGCTTTGAACTGAATGGGAGGGGGCCGCGCGGCCCCCTCCTGCAGCCCTTGATGGCCCTGGGGACCACCACCCCACAGGGCCGGCTCCTGCAGTGTCCCGGGGTGCCTACCCCCGGGACACTGTAGTTTGCTACACTGTAGTTTGCTATGGCAGGACGGGAGCCTCGCGGCTCCCGTCCTGTCATAGCAAACTGCTTTGGATATTGGAAGAGAGAGCAGGGAAACCTGCTCTCTCTTCCAATATCCAAAGCACATTGCTTTCCACATGGGGAGCTGCATCTTAGCAGCTCCCCATGTGGAAAGCAATGCCGGCTCCCAAGGGACGCGGGGAGCCGGCGGGACTGTGGGGGATTGGGGACCCCCACAGTCCCAAACGAAGGGCCAGCCCCGGGGGATGGGGTCCCCGGGGCAAGTAGTGGCCCGGGAGGGGGCCACGCGGCCCCCTCCCCAAAGTTTAAAAAAATAAAAAATTAAAAAAAGGGTATGGCCGGCCCCGGGGATGGGGTCCCCGGGGCCTTAATGGCCAGAGGAGGGGGCCACGCAGCCCCCTCCAAAGAATAAAAATAAAGGCCATGCCCCGGGGATGGGGTCCCCGGGGCCAATACAGGCCCAGGGAAGGGGGCCACGCGGCCCCCTTCCCGTTTTTTTTTTAATTAAAAATTTAAAAAAGGGGTAAGGCCCTGGGGGATGGGGTCCCCAGGGCCCAAAAACAGGAAAAAGGAAGGGGGCCACACAGCCCCCTTCAGGGGACAAAAATGTTTTTTTTTTTTTAAACGATCGGGCCCGCAGGCCCCGCCCCCTTCCTTCACCACTCTGCAAACGCGCCCCCTGGCGCGTTTGCAGAGGGGGAACGAATTCCCCTTGAATACTGGGGGTCCCACGGGGCGCGTTTGCACAGATGTCACCTCAGGCCCCGCCCCCTCCCTTCACCATTGTGCAAATATTCCTCTAAAATCTGCCGAAATACGAATTCCGATTTACTCACCTGTTATCAGGAGAGACCTCAGTGCTGCATCTTTCAGCCCAGTACTGATCCTCAAAAGTAATTTTAACCGTACTTACCAGTAACTTGAATTTCCTTCCATAGGATATCATTGCCTGCTTTTTGCTGAAAAAGTTTCTAAGTGTTGATTTTTGAAACATACAAATATTCCTCTAAAATCAGCCGAAATCCGAATTCTGATTTACTCACCTGTTATCAGGAGAGACCTCAGTGCTGCATCTTTCAGCCCAGTACTGGTCCTGAAAAGTAATTTTAACCGTACTTACCGGTAACTTGAATTTCCTTCATAGGCTAACATTGACTGGTTTCACTTGGAAATTCTTCTAAGTGTGGAGTTTTGGAACTTTATAATATTCCTCTAAAATCAACCAAAGTACGAATTCCAATTTACTCACCTGTTATCAGGAGAGAACCCAGTGCTGCATCTTTTAGCCCAGCACTGACCCTGAAAAGTAATTTTAACCGTACTTACCAGTAACTTATATTTTCTTCCATAGGAATCCTTTGTCTGGTTTTCAGCAGAAAAGTTTCAAAGTGTCGATTTTCACAAACTACAAATATTCCTAAAAATCGCCTGTATGACTTAAATGCATTCTTTCAACTGTTTACAGGAGATGCACCAGTGCTGGATCCAGGATCCAACACTGAGTAAGAAAAAGTAACGATAACAGTTTTTACCTTCTAAGTGAATTTCCTTCCATAGGATAACATTGGTGATTCTATGAGAAAAAGTTTCTAAGTGTGAACTTTTAAAGTACAATAATATTCCTTAAAAATCACGACTGTAACCAAAACGCTTTTACTCAACTGTTTATAGGAGATGTCCCAGGAGTGAATCTAGGATCCAGTCCTGTGGTTAGAAAAGTAATCCATAAAGTAACTAATTGCATTTAACTAGAAATTCACATTGAGCTGAATGTTGCATTGTGTTTGAAAATGTGTTGCCCATTGCAACAACTGTAACTACTGTACTTAAAAGTCTATTGCCTATGTGCAAAGTATTTAAACTAAAGTAATTCATTCTGAGAAAGTATTTTTTGTAATGTAATGTATAATGTAATTACAATGTAATTTAAAAAATAAAATATGTAAAAAAAATTGTTTCTAAAAATGTAAATCAGTATGAAAAAAATTAATATAACAATTAATACATTTAAAAATTGTCATTTACAAAACCTTTGAAATTCACTGAAAAACCGTAGGTTTCAGACATGTTATAGTTACAAATTAGCATTTAAAAAACCTTTGAAATTCACTGAAAAAACCATTGGTTTCAGGGACGTTATAGTTACAAATTAGCATTTAAAAAACCTTTGAAATTCACTGAAAAAACCATAGGTTTTAGGGACAGTTATAGTTAGTTGGACATTGCACTCGTACAAAACCCCTGAAATTCCCCCGTTATAGTTAGTCCAGCTAACTATAACTCGCGCCCCGCAATGCACTGCTGATGACGTCACATATTACATCACTCATGACATGGTCAGTGACATCACTGATGACATCACTGATGACATCTCAAATGACATCACTGATGACATCATCCATGTGATAATTTCATGCATCTTCTCACACCCTAATATAACTTTTGATACACCCACTCTAAATTACAGACTGCCATTCGCAAAACCATAGACACTCCAACACCAAAAACTACATACCAACTCACTGATTCTTAGGTCTACACACACATCCACTCACTCACCTGTACAGTCACTCATACTTACAGTCACTCAGTACAGGACTATCATATGCACTCATACACCTATATAAACACTCACACACCGCCACTCATCCATAGAGGTACTCACACACCTAGTCAGTCATGCAAAAAAGTAATCACACACCCATTTACTCACCTATACAGTTATACACACACCAGCTCACTTACTCATACAAATACTAGCACATTCTTACGCTCTGATACAATAACTGATACAATCACACACGCATCCATACAGCCACTCTCACAATAACACACTCTCACTTATAGCCATTTAAATACTCTAACACACATATATACTGCCTTTTACATATGTAGTTACTCGCACATGTACCACTGAGATATACATTCACTCACTAACACACCCATACACACACTCACCCACCCAAGCAGTCCATCACAGATGCACTCTTGAAATCATGCACCCAGTGAATCACACCCCACCCACACACACCCCACCCACACACACCCCACCCACACAAACACTCAGGCAGCCATACAGATACTCAGAGAACCAATCAATAACCCATATAGACACTCATGTAGCTAGTCGCAAATCCATGCATCCACTTACACACCAACAAACAGACGGATACAGACATTCGCACAGTTTAGTCACTAACCCATGCATTCAGTAAGATACGTTTAATCACTCACTTGTAGAGTCAGTCACTCACGTACTAAATCATCCATTCAGACACTTATACACCCACTCATTCTTCAATACGCCTTTCCCTATATATATTAAACATATTTAAACTTTACAGAAACACACAGTCACTGGATTATGTCATCAGTGATGTCATTTGAGATGTCATCAGTGATGTCATCAGTGATGTCACTGACCATGTCATGAGTGATGTAATATGTGACGTCATCAGCAGTGCATTGCGGGGGCGCGAGTTATAGTTAGCTGGACTAACTATAACGGGTGAATTTCACGGGTTTTGTACGAGTGCAATGTCCAACTAACTATAACTGTCCCTAAAACCTATGGTTTTTTCAGTGATATATATATATATAGAGACAGATATGTATCTGAGGAAACACACAAGCGTGCTAATGAGTAGAATGTTTTTTCCAGTGAAGTTTGGAACACTGTTTATGATCACACAATGTTAGTGCTCTGAGATGTGGAGTTTGGCTCACAGTTCGCGATCATGCAACAAGTACACTTTGAAATATGCAGTGTCCGCGAGTTTAGGGTGAGTGCTTTTAATCTTAATGGACTAACTAATTCCCATTGCTTTTATATTTGTTTGAATGCACTGCAGTATCCCAGTAAAGAACGTGCAATTATGACCTACTTGGCGGCTCTTCCTTAAGGGTAACCTTTCTTGTGTGGATGAATTGTGGCTGACCCAGTCGCGGAAGGAACCCCTCTGTTGTGGCGGACCCGCGGTGACTACGGACCTGTGGTCACCGTGATGCGGGAAGTAAGTGCCTATTGGGACACACGAACAAGGCAGTGTGTTTGAAAGAGACTGTTGCTTTTACCCACTGGGGATTTCACAATTTTAACGCATGACTCTGGGCAAAACTCACGAGAGTAATACTAGGTGGTGCTACTACATGAACCAGAAGGCTGCAGTAGCGGCCACGCCCACTGGGGGTGGTTCAGGAGATATAATGAGCAGTACACTTGCCCGGACTCATTGCTACACCGCAGGCCAATGATTAGGTGTTATTTTTTTCAAAAAGCTTGTTTCTTGTTTGAATGCACTGCAGTATCCCAGTAAAGAACGTGCAATTATGACCTACTTGGCGGCTCTTCCTTAAGGGTAACCTTTCTTGTGTGGATATATATATATATATATATATATATATATATAGACAGATATGTATCTGAGGAAACACACAAGCGTGCTAATGAGTAGAATGTTTTTTGCAGTGAAGTTTGGAACACTGTTCATGATCACACAATGTTAGTGCTCTGAGATGTGGAGTTTGGCTCACAGTTCGCGATCATGCAACAAGTACACTTTGAAATATGCAGTGTCCGCGAGTTTAGGGTGAGTGCTTTTAATCTTAATGGACTAACTAATTCCCATTGCTTTTGTATTTAATATAACTATTCCTACAGGTGCCATTTGAAGAGGTAGGAAAAAAAAGGTATGAGAGCATTAGGTCCCATGTGGGTGCATGGCACATTTGCCTAGGATAGGCCACAACTACAAATCTGTCATGGTTCATGAATAATCACAGATTGCCCCCCACATTTGCACTCAAAAGTAACAGCTACTGTATTCTTTTACAGGTGTATAATGAAATTTTGTGTACTATCATTCCACGATGCAAAAAATATATATAGCTGCATAAACATCGATAACCCTAATTTCAACTTTCTTAAACAAAGAACAAAAATATATACAATAAAAATATTGTGAAAGAAACATTATTGATTACAATATAGAGAATAAAAATATCAACAACACAATCAAACAAATGCAACACAACCTTAATATCAATAACAAAGTTATCAACCACTAAAATATCAAAAAATCCCCAAAGATATTTAAATCATATAATAAACTAACATAACATGAAATAAATATATATAAAAAAATATTTACATTTAATTCAAGACAAAACATGAATTAGCGTCTTTCTTACAAGGTCTATACAAAAAATTAAACTTGAACCAATCAAATTTAAAATCAAAGCAGTTAACACATAGAAACAGGGCTCTAACTGGAAGGAATTTAAGAAGAGAACATTAAAAAAAAAAAACTACTACTCGTCAAGCCTCCTTCCCAGGAGACTAATAACCTGACTGAGTGAAAGGCCATCAAGGAAATGAGGAAAGCCCTTTAATTTTCACAAAAGTACATAAAATGTATTTAAAAAATAAAAATAAAACAGCAAAAGTCACAAATATATAAAAAAAAACTAAACACCTAAAATAGTTATCTTTAAATCTCATATATTCCTACTATAGGCCAAGAGCCTTAAAAAGAGAAAATTGTGAAAGCTGAACGTGAAAAATAAAACTGAAGCTTGAAAGTCAGCATAAATGAAAACCAACTGAGAAGCCACAAATAAAACATAAATATTACAATTAAATTGTGCAAAGAAAAAAATAATAACTTAAAATCCTTAATGATAAAAAAATACATAAATTGTAAATACAAAAACACATGCAGTAAAAAAGTCTTCACAAATCAATATATAAAACAACTCTATTTTATTTATAAATCCAAAATAGAAATTAATTTAATTCTGAACTCTAATGTTAAAATAACAGAATATTTATTTTCCATGTTATCGTCCACAAATACCAATGTCTCGAATACAGCAATATAACATCACAAAAGGGAAGCCTTTACTAAATTAGAAAATAATTATAATTTTCTGCACAGGCAATAACTTACTAACCATTACTCAATGCACTGTCTGGTTGAGGGATGGTACCTTTAATCTCACCCCACAAAAATTCACATAAATATACACAATTCATGTACAGCACCAAAACACTAATATACCCTCGTGTATACACAATTGCCCAACAAGGAAGCTCCACATACCAAAAACTAATACCAACAGTAAAAGACAAGACCAGTAACTATTTCCCTAGAAACTAGTCATGGATTTTGAAACAACAGTAGTAAAAGTCTATCTCCATGCACCAATACAATCCCTAGCATAACAACTGAGACCCAAAGTAGACAAACAACCAAAAATGACATTCAAGCCAGTAAAATCCTCTTTTTCCTAAACAATCATGGAATACATTATCTAGAATCCATTCTAGATACATTACTATAAAAGATCATAGCAAAAAATAAACCACTACAAAAAAACTAACATTTGTAATCAGTAATCTATATCGAAATATTTGTTCATTACCTCAGTATTCATTTATTTGCAATCATTCTATATAAATTCATGGGGAATATTCACAAAAACGTGCAATAAAAATCGCCAAAATAGGTTAACGCAAATTTACATATCGCCGTCTATTGCGGGAAAATAACTCCGGGTTATCGTCGTATTTTCAACACGGCGGTAAAATGCGATAGTCTCCCGATAACACGTCAAATGTCCGCGATAACATTACCGGGACGGCGATGAAAATCCAAACCCGAACGCGGAAAAAGTTGCGATGGGCTCAACCGCGATAAGACAATCAGCGAAAAGCAGCACCAGGCCTGCAATTCACACACGTCAGGCGGGAAAAACAACTACAAAAGCAGAAAAAAAAACACAAACAAAAACCAAACTACAGCGAAGCACAATGGAGGCAGCCGGAGCAGGTACAGAGGACGGCCAGAACCCCACAAACCCCCCGGAGGAGCAGCCTGGGACCTCGGGGACAGGGAAGGACAAGAAGAAGAGGAAGACGCGGTTCAGTCTGCAGGAAAACAGGATCCTGATCACAGAGGTGATAGAACACCATCAACAACTGTTCGTCACCTCCACTGTGTCATTGTAAACAAAAAATGGAACATGGCAGTCCATCGTGGACAAGGTGAATGCAGTCGGAGTGCTGAGGAGGACAATGGACAAGGTCAAGAGGCGCTCGAATGATGTGAAGCGCAAGACCAAGCAGAAACTCGCCAACAACCAGAAGGCAGCAATGCAGACTGGAGGTGGGAGTCCAGCACCACAGGAGGAGCTGGATGAGAGGGAGGAAATGGTGTCCACAGTCATCAGTGTGGAGACGGTGGCAGGAGTTGGGGGACCGGACACTGCTCAACATGACCCGACACAACAGCAACAGGGTGAGTAACGACCAGGGACTGGGGGGACGGGGGGAGATGGGCACAATGGCACACATGCACAATCAAACGGAGCACAGTGCACACCCACAATGACTCTGGATCATGTCCCTGATCCCCTTGGCACTCTGCAGCACACATAGCAACAGCACGTAGGCCCCCGTCGACTATGTGCCCAGAGGAGGCCCGCCCACACATCACTTATCTCACAACCAACCCATGCACATGTGCTGAACCCAGCAAAGCTGCGGGTCCGTGAGCCACACTGACAATGCAAGTGACACTGCATGACGATTAGCATGGCTGCAGTCCGATCATCATGACATGGTGCATGCCACCACACTGAGGTGGCTGAGTGTGGACCACATCCGTAAAGGAGCAGGTCACACTCTGACACATCCACCTGCACAAACAACCCCTGACGTCAACAACACATCTGCGGACAAACCATGCCCCAGAGTCCCAACTCCCACCAAGCCCCAAATTCACCCAAGTCTGCAACATCTCAGCACTGTATGGGCACAGAAGTCAAAGGCACACCGCCTGAAAGGGACAAGGGGGAGCAAAATCAGAGCTGCAGGGGCGACTCTCCCAAAATGCAGCACACACACATGACATTCAGAGCACAGCAGCATTGACAACAATGTGGTACAAACTGCAACACGTTTACAACAGGACAGAGGACACAACAGGTGCCGCTTGTGTGTAGAAACTGGCCAATCACATTTGGCATAGCAGGGAAATGTGAGATGTCAATGTACAAGTACAAACACATATCCGTGATGTTGTTGAAATGTCCACTGTCCCGCATCAAATAGGCAGCTCCTCCTAAAGAGTCACAATGTACATTGTCATGCAGTCTGTATGTGAACTTGTACAATGCGTCAACATACATGCGAACACAATGTAATACTGCATCTCCCCTTCACATTGTAGAGGGAGCATCAACACCTCCTGCAGAGCAGCCCCAACAACTCTTCACTGATGACGATGAGGACATCCCCAACATCGACACCGAAGCCCTCCAAGTCCTCATTGACAGCTTCGGCACCCCACCTCCAGGAGCAGGGCAGCCCAGCTGCATCGAAGAGACCCCACCCCCTGCACAGACCACACAGCAGGAAGCACCTACCACCCGGGCTGTCTCCCAGGACCCCCACGAACAACACATGGCCTTCCAACGCTGTGTGTTAGAGGGCCAGGAGAAGATGGCTGATCAGGTGCGGGTGGGGTTCAACCTCATGGCAGCCAAACTTGATGCCATACATGGGTGTCTGATTCCCATCAGGGACCACTTACAGTCCCTAACGGACACCCACAGTCCGCTCCATGCTCTCCAACAATCCATGGCTGACATCGCTGGAGTCATGATACTGAGACAAGAACAACTGTCCAGTCAGAGTGGCTCCAGAGATGTCAGCCGGGAGTTGGGACACATGCGGGGGCTCATGGAGAACATAGAACGGATGCAGGCGGAAAGAATGGCTGCCACGGCTGCACACCAGCGAGATGTGGCTGGGACCTTCCATGCCCTGCAGCACATCGTCATGGCATTGCTGCCTCAAGGCCTGGCGCAGATGAATGCTGCTGCTGCTTCTACATCCACATCTCCGCCCCCTGATGTGTCAGTGCTTCACAGTGCGGCAGGCAATCCACCTCCGGCCCCTGATGTGTCAGTGGCACACAGTGCGGCCGACATTCCACCACCACCCACGTGTGAGGCACATGTGACATCAGAGGACGAAGATGCGAGTGAATCAACCTCACTGGTAAGGAGGAGGCAGTAGCATTCATCTCCGCCATATGGCCTGTTTCTGCTTGATTCTGCCCTTTGCATCATCACCTTCCACTGTCCCCCGATACACTCTGCGACACTCAACTTGGACCTCGACATGGACTGCCATATTCTGTTTGGTTACCAATGACATAGCGATCAGACTGCGGACTGAACTCTTCCTCTTCCGATGTACTTGTCATTCCCTGAAGGACTCTGGCTGGCCCTCCACGGGCCAATAATGGGAAGTGGGGTTTGCATGGCCCTGTACTGCTCCAGCTGCAACACTCCACTGGATGTGCATTAAACATTCAGAATCGCACAGATGTGTCATGTCTTTGATCATACAAGTATGAAAGTACGGATGAATGTAGGGTCAGTGATTCCCCCTTACGTCCATGTTGCTCATGTCATGGGACTTGAGTCACAGGCTGCAACATTGCCGATTGCGGTCCGTGTGGCGTAGACACTACAACAGAGACACAAGCATCAGTTACTTCCTTGTCCAGCCCAGAACTGAAGCACGCCCAGAGCCCCGGGGTCATTGATCCCACCCCTACGCTGGCCTGGCATACGCCAGGCCAGACCACTCCGCTTACGCTCAGAGGGGGGGACGACAAAGCTACATGTCCCAGGTCTTCCCTGTAGTGATCTGCTGATCACTGGTCTAGTTGTCAGCATGCCACAGCCACTCCCTGAGGGCTGGTTAACACCCACACCACACCCATCCAGCACAGGCGTCACAGGACATGTGACCCTGCCAATAAAAGGGGCCTAGCACATCACATCCCCCACTGCCGGAGATGACATTATGCCGTCCGCATCCATGGAACTCAGTCATGAGGGGTCCGTGACTTGCGTTGCACTGAGTTGGTGGCACCCGATGGCCTGCGTCCAGCACGGGCCTACCGGCACGGGGTTAGTGACACCCGCTGCACTGCGGCTGGCAGGGGCATACCGCCACGTGGCGATGACTTGCGTTGCACAGGGTTAGTGGCACCCGCTGCACTGCGGCTGGCAGGGGCCTACCGCCACGTGGCGATGACTTGCGTTGCACTGAGTTAGGCCCACCTGAAGAGCTGAGCGGGTGTGCAGCCTGCAATGATGCGTTGGCCTCGATACGGCGATACGGCGTCCAGCGAATCAAGACTCAAATTGAACAGTGTGCCCTGCTGGACCGCAGTGTACGCGCAGGCAGCAGTCAGCACACACATGACTCCACGGTGCGGTGCCGCAGGGTGCGCTGGGGGCCTGTGGCGTGGAAACCAGCGAGCGGCTGAGGAGGTTGCACCGGCACGTGGAGGGCCCTCTTGGAGACACGCCGGTGGCGGCAGGTGAGCATTGAGGCCTGGGTGCGCAGGGGCGGGCAGTCTTCGCTGGGCGGCGGACCGGTCTGGGGACCAGGGCTGGGGTGCAGCAGGCGCACAGGATTGAGCAGGCACCACCGGTCATGGTGGCGGCCTCGTGGCTGGGTGGGGGGCGCAGCCCTGGCAGACACGACCCTGCATGCAATGATGTGATGTGCGCGGGTTGGTTTGGGACGTAGCCACCTCGTCTCCAGTGTGAATCTGCCCGTTGTAGGTGGTCGGCCACGTGTGTGTAGGCCTATGGACAGGTTATGGCGGAGACTGAGACACACGCAGTAGTCACTTTGGTGGTGGATTTGTGATGTTTGCATTCCCACAGTTGTGAGTTGTAGGATTGTGGAGTTGAGGTGTGTTCAGTTGGTACTTGCCGATGGGCAGTGCATTACCATTGGTGCCATCCTCAAAGCGCTGGTTGGTGGCGGACTTGCGGACATGTGGGAATCATGCACACTGCCTGGGGAGTTTGCGACGACATTGGTGGACAGGCCACGGTGGTCCACTTTTGTCTGCACATTGATGGCATGCGTGTGGTTGCTGTTGCGGTGCTTGTGTGCAGTGTCAGCAGGGGGCACAAGTCGTACACGTGTGCTGTGAATTGCCCCCAACACGTGTGTGACGCCAGTTATGGCGTAGTTCCCTTGCGTGGTCTCAAGATGTTCCTGCGCAGTGTGGGGGGAGTGAGGGGCAGGGGTATCGAGCTGACACACACCGTGATGCTTTCAGGTAGGATGTGTCCTGCATGATGTGACCGTAACAGCAGTTCGTGTGGTCGTTACCTTCCTTTTCATTCCTACGATGGTTACGTCCACGTGAACTTCTGTTACGGTCTTCTCATGCATGATTTATCATGCCTGTGAGCATTCCGGTTTGTCCAAGTGCAGTACACTGTACCAGATTAGGCATGTGACTATACGGAAGTTTGACCATTTACACCATTTCTCCCACAGGTTTCTGAAGACAAGTTGCCCTGTTGAAGTTCCCCGTTCGGAATGGAACGCGTTGGCTGAGCTTTTCGTTTTGTTTGTTTGTGTATTTGTAATAAAGTTCTGTTTTTACACTACTGTTGACTACTGGACTTCATGACCTGGCGCACCCACATTTCGGTTACTATGATCTTGGGTCTGGGGCACGGAGGCGTCTAGCACGGCTGGCGTTGGGGTTGGTTGCGCAGGCACACTACGAATTGGAACTATCGTGTGGTGCAGATACAGGGGACCGCCGTTGCTTTTGTGGACATGCATCCATGACATGTGTGAGGGAGTTTGATGGGGCTGGCTGTGAGACTCCTCCGACTCTGGCAGTTGTTGGTTGGAAGGTACCAGGGGCCAACAGGTGCAGCACAGCCAGCAGCTTTGTCTGCGGGGGGATGTTGGTTGTCCGCTGTGTTGGTACCGTCAGCCTGTGGGCAATGTGGGTCAGGATGCGGAGGATGGTTGTCCTTTTGAGCCTGTGTTGGCCAATGGCTTCCTCTGGCGTTGAGTCTCTGGGGCTGGTGCGTTTTAGGGTCGTACGCTGTCCTGCGCTGCCTAGGTTGTAATCCGGGGGGGAGGGCCTGGGAGTGGTGGCGGTGGGTGTTGTGGCCCTCTTGGTTCTCCGATCTGCATGATCAGTAGCTCCATGGCATCTGTTGGTCTTCAGCTGTGGCTCTGGGCTGGGCTCCCTTTCATACTGCAGGTAGTCGTCCTGCTTAACACCAGCAAAAGGCAGGTGTTAAATCCCTGCTGCTAACGCGCCTTAGCGCCTGTTCTTGGTTCGCATCGCAGATCTGACTGGTCGTTGAGAATCTCGCGAAGTGGTGTTTTCGCACGGGAACGCCTACTCTGCATATCATTAGCATTAGTTGTCGCACTCATCCGTGGCGATGTTTTTTGCGGGAGCTATCGCAGGTAAACTGGCAATGTCGGCAGTTTGCACCTGCTTGTGAATGGAACGATAAATGTATCGCCACTTTGGCGGCGCTAAAGTGCCGATAAATCAGCGATAAGTCCTTGTGAATATGCTCCCATGAATCAAACTTGAAAGAAAAACATCAGAATTATATAAAATAAATTTATATTTTAATAATTATATAGCACAGTAGAAACAAATCAAAAAATTATACCTAAATATATAAATACGTAAAACATAAACAATTTTACATACAAATAACACATCTAATGAAAATATTAGACATTTTTCCAAAATAGAATACTTCAAAACATAACAACAAAACAACAAAACTCAATATTCACAGTACAATAAAGAAAGAAGACATGTATAACTGTATATATATATATATATATATATATATATATATATATATATATATATATATATATATATATCTCAATATATATTTTTATATATAACTCAGAATACGGCGGTCAGATCGTTGGTGCGCACCGCCACCGCTGCGCCACCCCGGGTTTGAATGTCCACGGACCGCCAAACTCAGAATCGGGCCCTTAATCTATATTCAGCTTAATTGGTTTGTCATGAACGTGCTGCACTGTAAATGTAGGACAAATTAATGACCATTTTATGTAGAATGCAATCTATTTTTTGATCCTGTTTGTTCAATGCCTTCTTTAAAATATTAATGATGACAGTCAACTTCGAACTCCATGTAAAAAATAATTCTTTGATGAGTATCCTCAAGGTTTTCAACACTTATTAATGATTTTTTCTAGTTAAAATTCCAAATAATATCAAACATTTATCATACCCAATGCATTTCAACTGTTATGGTGATGTGGGACATTGGTTTGATCTGTTCCTGTCGCAGGAACTACGTAGTGGGCTCTGCGCAAGTCACACCAGCCTGATTCGCAAAGGGCCTCCGCACTCATGGTGAAGGCCCCACAGTCGTGGGGGAGAATCCACACTTAGGGCAGTATCTCCACAATGAGAATTCTCATACAAAAAAAAATGAGAATTCTTGCAGAGACTCCCCCATGACTGCAGGGCCTCCACCACGAGTGCGGAGGCCCTTTGTGAGTCAGGTCCTTGGTGTCTACTTTTGAAAAATGTCTGGATTTAGTAGGTTTCTCCGGGTGGCAACGGGGCCCAAACTCTGCAGCTACTCACATTGCCAAAAAGGGTTGTTTTTCATGCCAAAAATGTGATGTTTCCACGTCATGTTTGGAGCCTTTCCTGTCACAGGTGATAGGGCCAACCACACAAGTGGAGTACCATGGATATGTACGGGAACACAGAATAGTAGAACATTTAAATACTTAGGGCCTGATTACGAATTTGCCGGTCCTCCTCGCGGCCCACTACCACTGCGTCGACAGGTGCACGCCAAGCCCATAGTGGGCCCACCCGCCGGATTACGGCTGAAATCCAGGGCGGGCGGGAGGTGCTGTGGCGCTCTCATGGCGGTGGTCTTTTAGGCTTAATGGACAGCATAAGATGCAGACTGCCGCCGTGACAGAGCCTGCAGCACATTCCACTGTGTGGCATGCTCCATGTCATGCATGTCACACCGTGCAGTAACGGGGGTGCAATTCCAGGGGGGCACAACATGTGCCCCCCTGCCTGCACCCCCAGGAGCGGCAGGGGCCCTGTTAGGGCCCCCTTAGTTACTTCTCCAAAACCTTTTTCATGGCAGGCTAACCGCCATGAAAAGGGTGGTGGACAGGCAACTCGTAATATGCTCGGTGGTGCCGCAGCGGCACCGCCAGCATCTTACTTTTCCTGACCGCTGTACAACCACTGCAGGATCCTGGATCCCGGTGGACACAGCGATCCCGTGGCTGTTCGACTGCCACACTCAGAATACGGCAGGCGTTCTATGGACTGCCATACTCGTAATGAGGCCCTTAATTCATATGATCTGCTCAAGTGTGTTGAGTGTCGTACACAACAATATTTTGATAGACATCACAAGGTTATCTGTTATGTTTAACAAGGATATGGTCGGGATGGATGGGAATATCACACCAATTAGTTCAACCGTTTTTCCCAATAGCAATAGCCCGGTTGTGTATAGCTCAAATTTGGATTAAGCCAAACCCTCTCATGTTCTTAAATGGTGAAGTTTGTTATATTACCATCGTGACCTTGAAGCATCTATTGCTTGTAAAAAAGAGATTCTTAGCAAAAGATGTTTTCAAAGGATTTGAGGTCTATCTAATCTGGAATTTGAATAATCATGATTAGCAATCACTAATTGTACTTGTCTCATGGTACAATCAGTTTATAGGTCGATTAGCATGTTTCATACATATTAACTTCCGTGTTTAATTATCGAAGGTATTAGCACAAAAGTGTATCTAATGAAGTGAGAAAGCATACTGAATATATGGAAATTGATTATAATACTTATTTATTCCTTTTTGTATATTGTTAGCACCTTTTTATGTACGTGCTCTGTGTATTTAAATTTTTTTAATGTGACACAGTGATGCAGACTGTGTGGCAGAGAGACACAGGCCTGGGATATGGTAGGTATCACAGACACTGGAACTGGTAGCAGTGACGGCTACCCGTTAAAAAAATGGTGAAGCGTGATGGTGCCAAACTTACCATAAATGCTGCCCTTCTCCCCGGCGTTCCACAAGCAGGAATGGAAGGAATTCCTTCCTGCTCAGTGGAACGCAAAAAAAAAACAATCCTGGAGCTGCGCTCATCAGCATGAGAGCAGCTCCAGGATTGGTGGGAGCAGGCTAACCCAGCGCTCATTTTGAGGCTGGGGGCTTGTGCCAGCAATTCCCTGGCTGTTTCACAGCTTTGCTAGTCCTACAGTGCACATGTCGGGCCAGCCGTAGGTAGCCAGCCAGCCAACCAGACATGCGCACTGAAAGGGACAGCAGCAATCCTGCAATAGCCCCCTGCTTTATGCTTGTGCTGTACACAGCGCAAGATGGTGGCAAAATAAAATGGCATTTTTATGTGTGTTTGCCTGCTGCGCTCGCAGCAGGCAGGGCGATGCTCCTCCGCTCTTGTGGAAGAGCCACCGCTGACAGGTAGGCACATTTTGGGGTGGCTAGACATGCATGCATGGGTAGGCACAGAAACATGAACAAGTGGGGAGAGGGAGATACGTGATTTGAGAAACACTGAAACAAGGACCACTGGCACTGCAGCAGTGAAACTGGGGACTTGGGCAGGGACATACAGAGAATGGGCATTGAGGGAGACATGGGCACAGGGTTTGAGTATGGAGGGACACTGGAATGGGGACAGTCACACAAAGGCATTGAAACTGGTGCTGAGAGGCACAGTAATACTCAGAACCAGAGCTCTGATTAAATAAATAACTGGCATCTCTCAGAAGTCAACCATAACATGAACGCTGGGGCTAGGGAAACACAGGGGGTGTGCCTGGGGATTTACAGAAACAGGGGCCGTGCACCAAACAGGTAGCAGGACAGAGAGGCGCGGACTCAGGAACAATAAGGTATGGACCAGAGCAGATCAGAGGGACACTGACACCTGGCAGGGGCACAAGGACAATGGGGCATAAAGACAAGAATACCGGATGATGTGCAATTGTCAGTGAGGTAGGGGAGGCAAGGTTATTGAGTCAGGCAGACAAGGTCACTACATGGTGATAGACATTGGTACATGGAGCAAGTGCCAAGGCTGGCAAACGGAGGTGCAGAAAGTTGTAAATACTGGGGAGTCATTGGGGCACTTAGGCACAAACAGTGGGGTAGGGAGACAAGTCTACCTTTAAATTGAGATGCAGTAACTGATACAAGGAAACATGAGATCCTGGACAAGAAGACTGGGTCTGGGGGTTACTGGTACTGACATTGGGTCACCGGCACAAATAATGTCACGGTGAAAAGAAGAGGCTCACTGGGACAGAGAAACACACATTGAGACACTACCAATACATCACTATTAATAAAAAAACACAGACATCACTCTGGCTGGGGGAGGGAGACATAGACACGAGGCAAGGGAAACACGTGCATTGAAACAAGGAGAGACGGGCACATGGATATTGTATACACTGACACTAAGGGGTCGATTCCGATGTCGGTCGGAAGGGCTCCGAATCGGATTCGAATTGCCGAATCCGATCCGGAGCCCTTGTTTCCGACCGACTTGTTCCCAGTTCCGAACGACCAAGTATGATGCCTGGAAACCGTTAGGGCTGGCCCAATCGGTTCTGAAAGGCATTCGGACAGGTCGAGCCTTTCCCGAGCCGATTCGTACAGCTCTATGGACTTGGTTTCCGAACGAGCGAGTACGATGACCGATTCGGACAGCCTTTCCGATTCGGTTTGCCCGGAACAAAACGGCTGCCGGAATCAGTCTTCAGGGGCCCTCCAAATCAGGCCCATGGGGGTACCCGGGGGTACTCAGGGGTCCCCTCTTCCCCCCATGGTGCCTGCCACAGGGTGCAAGTTTTCCCCAGCCACCCCTTTCTTCAATGGGAGCCTGTGTTCACGTTCGGTACACAGGTTCCCATTGAAGTCAATGGGAGTCCGACCGAATCGGATACGGATGCATCATACTCGATCGGTCGGACTCCCCCGATCCGAGTCATACGGAAAGCATTCTGGAACCGATTCGGTCGGCATGCTTTCCGAACGAGATCGGAATCGGGCCCTAAGACGGGTCATGTACTGAAACTGGGACAGGGAGCAGGTCACTGAATGTCCTCATGGTGGGATGAATACATTGATACTTGGAGACATTAATGACCAGGGTTACATATATTGGGACAAGAGAGAGAGAGAGTGACATGGATACCAGGGCAGGGAAGACTTGTCACAGATACTGCGTCAAAGAGATGTGAACATTAAAATTGAAATAAAAATTGTAAGACGACAATCAACTATTCAGCCATAGAGGTAACCTAAAGCCATCAAGCCTGACACTGGCACAGTGAGAGATGTACACTGAAGCTGAGAGACACTTAAACAGAATAAACAGATACTAGAGCAAGGAGTCTCTCTCTCTCTCTCTCTCTCTCTCGCTCTCTCTCACTCATTTCTTTTTTAGAGCTCGGAGGGCAGCCTGCTATTTCCAGTAAGGTCCCAGAGGGCCATCGCCATATCATCATTCCTTTGATGAAAGTGCATTCACCACTACAACTAACGAAAGCCAAGTGGGCAGCCATGTTTATTTCACTGGATCAAAATTCTCTTTTGCTTTTCAGCAACAAACCCCGAAAGTGGCGGGTGCAGTGAGGTTTACCCTTGTGCATGCACATTTTCAAGCCATGGCTACCATCACTGTGACCTGGTGATCTATTAAATAACAGGCTGCAAGGCAAAGGCTTTCAGATTCTGGAGTGAGCTGTGACTCTGTCAACAGAAACCCTGCAGTTCCCCCAACTCTAAGTAGAACAGGGAACCATGAGAATGGCAGGGCAAGAGCTCCTCAATTTATGGTGGCACTCCTGTTCTGCCAAACTATAGATGAGCCTCCTATACATCAAGTACATTGACACTAAGATAGAGAGTACCCTGGCACTAGCAAAGAAAATGCACCATTACTGAGGCATTTAGACAATTTATATGCTCCTTGGGACAGGCTTGTTCTGAAACAGAGAGATACTGATGGGCCGATTACGATGTCGGGCGGAATTGCTTCCACCCGACACCATCTCGGTCCTGGGACTGACCAACCTCTGGTCAGCGGTCCCGACCACCTAATTAAGATGCGACCGAACAGTGTTCGGTTGCAGTCCTACATTTCCCTATGGGAGCATGCATTATGGCCGTAAACCGGCCGTAATGCATGCTCCCATTGGGAAATGGGAAGTGCTGTTCATCCCTCCACCCCGTGGCAGGCACCTTGGGAATAAACAGGGGGGCACCATAGGCGCCCCCTCGGCCCCCAACCGGAGGCCGCACACACAAGGGAGCCCTGCTGGGGGCCCCCAAACACGCTTTCCAATATGGTTTCCATGTCAGGCAGGCTGGCATGGTAACCATGCCGGAAACCGTGCATCGTAATCTCAAGGGCGGAGAGGCCCGCCCTTTGGAATTACAAGCCGGTTCCGACTGGCCGACGGGCTCCTTGACCCCGTCGGAAGCCAGCCGGAATGACTGGCCGGTTTCAATTCCGACCAGCTGCATCATGATCAGCCGGTCGGAATTGAAACCGACGATGGCGGTCGGAAAGCCCCTGTCCGCCATCGTAATAGGCCCCTGAGTGTTTTTTGAAACAGCACAACATTGTAACGCTCTGACACTAACCCGTTCTTTCATTTCTTCTTCAGGTTGTGCAATCCTGTATTAGTGAGATGCGATCCCAGAAGCTAGTTACCAGCGCCACTGACTCCGTCTGAATCCTCACAGAAGATTCGAACCGTGCCAGTACTCAGGGGAACCCTGGAAATGGATGAAAAAAGAGACAATGTCCTCTGCAAGTCTGGTCCTTCTGAGCGCAGGTACTTCACACTGTTCCCCTCTCTGGTCACTACGGAGTGTGTTTATTTGTATCTAACAAATGAAGGAAAAGTGGCTAAGTAGAGGGTGCTTTTGATACAAAGGGCCCGATTCACAAATGTAAACTGAGACGAAAGTCTCTAACTTTAGGACTTTTGGTATTCACAAAAGGTATTTACTACTCGTAAATGCCCTTTGTCGATACCACAAGTTGAACTTTACGTCTTTCGGTATTCACAAAGAGCATTTACGAGTAGTAAATGCCCTTTGTAAATACTGAAAGCCGTAGAGTTAGACTTTCGTGTCATTTTACCTTTGTGAGTTAGGCCCTATGTCTAAAAAATAATCCAGTTTACCTCCCCTGAAATCAGCTTAGCAGTGACTTCCTTCTTTCCCACTCAAGGCTTTGATGTTTAGGAAAACAGTATATACGTCCGATGATCCCTAGAAAAGCAAACAATTCGATCACTGGATAGCTCTGGGGAAATGTAGTAACATAGGTGATTTTCCAATAGGAACCTTTCTATTAACTATTTAACCACAAAGGATGGACCTTATACCATGCAAAGGATCCCGGGAATTATATCATCATTCCCTTAATACTTCCAAAAGTAAGTTAATACGAGAAATTGCAACATTAAATTAGTGGAAAAACTCCAAATGTCCAAAAATAGACTTCTGAACAATAGTCTTGTCAAAAGGTTCTCTTCTATATCTTATATAGTCTCTTTCTATTTTCAGAAACTTCAAAAAACACTCCAGAAGAGATGAAGCCTAAGAACAGATATCCATTACCTGAAGTCCTTCTCCATATCAGATTTATAGATTGCACTTTACCAATTAGTAGGAACAGTCCTCTGTTGGTAAGTGCTTTACTTTTCCTTTTGCAGGTCCCCAGTGTCTTTCCGTGGAGCTGTAATGCATGCGAAGAAATAATCAAGCACCAGGACTCCCAGAGAGGTAGGAGACCAGCAGGAATCCAGGCCCCCAGGACGGGCTAGACAGGGTAGGGGTAGGCGAGGAACAAGACTTCAAAAGACAGGTGCTGCATTGGTCAGTATTCAGGTAAGTTCTACAATAGCAAGCAAACTGCTGGCCTCCTGACCGCCATGAAAAGGCAGGCAGAAAGGGTCTTTGGGGGCCCCAAGCAGGGTCCCTGTGGGCCACTGCTAGGAGGCCAGGGAGGGCACATGTGGTGCCCCCCCAAACATCCATGCACCGTGTGCACCCTTTTCCAGGCTGCAGCAGAAGCCGCAGTAAAAAAAAGGCATCGTAATAGGGCAGATGGGACCACTGACTCATTGTTGGACGGTCACCTACCTGCATCCTGATTGGTCCGTCTGGATTGCAGACCAATGGGGACTATGCAAGATTATACATGTATAGGAAAGGGTCGAGGGACTCTATGTTACAGGTAGGATGGGGTTGTGTCTATGAGACAATTAGGGAAGATACCAAACATTAAAGGCCTTATTTAGGTTAAAAATGTCTGCAGTATTATAGGTGCCATAGGCTATAATTCACTTGTAATACGGTGGATGGAATATCCTCTCCACCAAACATTAAATATAAGTCCTAATTCTCTGTTAATTAAAGACTCAGGGGTATATTCACAAGAACGTGTGATAACTACCGCAAGAGTAGCGTAACACAACTTTCAATATCGCAGCCTATCTCGGGAAAATAACCCTGTGTCAACGTGGAATTCACAACAAGGCGGTAGCATGCGATAGTCACAAGATAACGCATCAAATGTCAGCGCGAAAATCAACGCCACGCCAAAAAAACGTGAAACGCGAACGCGAGAAATCATGCGATGAGGCCAATCGCGGTACAAAAAGTCGCAAAAAGTAGCCACAGGCCTGCAAATCCCACGCGTCTGGTGGGAAATTGCACCATAAAAACCACAGAAACAACACACCAGAAACAAGCCAAAGCACGTATTTATTTATTTAAGGGTTTTGTAAAGCGCCTGAATCACTCCCGAAGGAGTATCTCTGCGCTGAGTGAACTTGCGGGTGGATAAGGACAGATTAAAACAGGGAGGCTTTAAGCAGTTTCCTGAAGCGTAGATAGTCCGGGCATTGTCGGAGCTGTAGGGGGAGCTCATTCCAGTAAAGAGGGGCGAGGAGGGAAAAGGATTTCCCACCAAGTCTAGTTTTCCTAACCCTTGGTACCTGTAAAAAAAGTTTACAGCTAAATCTCAGTGTCCTAAGCGGAGAGTAAGGCTTGAGCTTGCACGAGATGTAAGAGGGACCCTTATTATGAATGGCTCTATAAACTATGCAGCCAATCTTAAACTTTATCCGCTTACGGACTGGTAACCAGTGGAGTCTGCGTAACAGGGGCAAAGAAGGGGTTCCAGGAGTAGAGTTCGTGATAAGCCGTGCCGCAGTGTTCTGGACCACCTGAAGCCTATTAAGGGAAGACTCGTTTGCGGAGAGTAGAAGAGCATTACAATAGTCAAGGCGGCCCAGAATCATAGTTTGAATAAGAGTTTTCCGTGTGCAATCTGGCAAAAAGGGGAAGACTCGGCGTAACATGCCCAGCACATGAAAGCAATTGCTAACGGTTCGGGCAACATGCTCCTTCAGAGTAAGAGCCTGATCAAGATGGATGCCCAGGTTCTTAACTAGGGTTTTAGGAATGGGAGGTGGGCCAAGAATGGATGCACCCTGACCCAGCGCAGAGGTCAACGCAAACCCCACAACCCCCACAGACCACCAGCAAGGAACAACGGGTCGGGGAAGGCCAAGGAGAAAAGGGAGAGGAAGACGGGGTGCAGACCGCAGGAAAACAAGACCAGCGTCACGGAGGTGACAGAACACTACCAGCAACTGACCCACAAGCAGACCACCTGGAATGCAGTCGGAGTGCCCAGGAGGCCAATCCAGGAGGCCGAGAGGCGCCGGCAGGACGTGACAACCTAAACCAGGTACAAACCCGCTGCCAACAGGAAGGCAGCAACGGCGACAGGAGGTGGCAGTCCAGCGCCACAGGAGGAGCTGGAGGAAACCCAGGCCACAGTCATCAGTGTGTAGACGGTGCAAGGAGTAGGGAGTACGGACACAGCTCGAGAGGACCTGACACAACAACAACAGGGTGAGGATCCAACAGGGACTGGGGGGACGGGGGTGATGGGCACAATGGCACACATGCACAATGATGTGTAGCACACTGCACAACCACAATTACCCAGGGACATGTCCCCCATCCCCGTGGCACACTGTAGCACACACACATAGCAATCACAGCACATACCATGACAATGTGGCACAAAGTGCAACACCCACACTGCAGAACAGGGGACACAACTGGGTCCGCCCAGGCGCAGAAACAGAACAATCACATTGGACAGAGCAGGGAACTGTGAGATGCATATCTATGGCTACAACCCCACATCAGCCATGTAGGCCAAATGTACACTGTCCCAACTCAAATAGCCACCACCGCCCAAACAGTCACAATGTACATTGTCACACAGTCTGCATGTCGACAAGAACAAGGCGCCAACACAATGCCAACATGCACCTCCCTACACAATGCAGAGGGACAAACAACACCTCCAGCAGGTCAGAACAGACAACCCATCAGTGATGCCGGAGGCGAACACCACACCTTCGACACCGACGCCCTACAACAGCCCATGGACATCCCACACAACCCACCACCAGGACCAGGGCAGACAAGCTACTCAGAGGAGAACCCAGCCCCTGCAACAGACCACACAGCATGAAGGACCCGCAATCACGGCTGCCTCACAACACTTCACCAACCCACACATGGCACCCCAATGCCAGGTGGTAGAACGCCAAAAGGAGGTGGCCCAACAGGTGCGGGTGTTGCCGAACCCATGGAATGCGAACTAGAACACATACTTGGGTGTCCAATACCCTTCAGGGACCACCTACACCCCACAAAGGAGACACACACTTCCATAGAGACACATGCAGATGCACATACCCAGTACAGAACCATGCCCAGGGGCACGCACATATCAGTCACATACCCACGTTGGCTCTGCGTACGACGGCACAGTCCACTCCCCTTACGAATTGAGTGGGTGACGACAAAGCTACATGTCCAGGTTCTAGCCCGCTGCCTGCGGTGACATGTCTGCGTCCGCTGAACACAGCACAATGTAATGTCGTAGGGCCCAGGGCCCCCATGCATACAAGACCACAGGGACACATGCACATATCATGTTGAACTGGCTATGGGCACGTGCGCCCGGCCCCTTTATTGGCAGGGCCACATGTACAGTGACGCCTGTGCTGGATGTGTGTGGGGTGAGTATAAACCAGCCCGCACGGAGTGCTTGGTGCTGCCAACAACCTGAACAGTGGACACCAGTGTAATGGAAACAGAAAACACCAGCATAACAGAGTCAACTGCAGAGCAACATGGAGGGATCCAGAGTAAGGACAGAGGTCACCCAATATTCAGTCAGGAGGTTCTGTGAGTTGCAGTGCACTGAGGTAGGGGCACTAGAGAAGAGCGCGCTCATGTGAAGAAATTGCTAGGATTGTGTCCCTTCGGGTTAGTCCTGATGCAGATGCAGTGGGGTGTTTTACACCTGCATCAACTTACTCATCAACGTCCCAGGTCTCCCACACTGCCTGAGGTGACAGTTGCGTCCGCAGTCCACAGCGCAATACCCAGTATTAGATCCGGGTGTGTAGCTTGACTACCACCACCAGTCTGCATTCCTGCCTTGGGTCTGTTGCCTCCTGCCCTCCCATTGTCTGTGCCTTCTCCCGTCCGCACACTTGACACATCTTCCTCATCATAGTCCCAGGTCTTCCCCACTGCATGAGGTGACATTGCTGCGCAACCTCACAACAGCACAAAACTCAATCAGTAACGGACAATGGCTTGCGGTGCACTGAGTCACTGGCACCTGGAGTGCTGAGCAGGGTATCAGGCTGATGATGGCATCCACGACAGGTCTGAGCAACTCCGTAGGTCTGTCAGGACCACCGTTTCGACTCTGGCAGATGGCGTTTGGAGGTGGTCCTTGTGGTGGTGGTGTGTGCCTCCTGCGGTGATGCGACGTCCGGGCCGGTCAAGACTCGATGCTATGTGTGGGCCCTGGTGGCCCGCAGTTGAAGCCGGAGGATGCGGACTGCGCAGGGCCACAGACACATGGTGTTGATGACCCCAAGACCATCGCTACAGAGGCCATTCAATGTCTCAGAAGAAGGGGTCCCAGGCCTGAGCAGCACAGAGTTAGTGGCCCCTGATGCACTGCGGCCGGCACAGGCACCCAGCCACAGGACGGTGACTTGCGGTGCAGTCAGATGGGCCATGCGACCTGAGCGGGTCCCCATCAATGTCCGAGGTGTATGTTGCAGAGGGTTTCGGTGGACAGTGGAAGGTGTCCTCCAGGGCATGATGCGGAAGGTCTGATGTTATCTGGAAGCAGCAAATGAAGGAGTGGAAAGCTCAACCCTCGTTTTCACCAACAATTCGGTATCAGCTACATGAGGATGAAAACTAGCCCCTAGTCCATAGACTCAAGCGCCACCAATGTGCGACCAGTGAGTGTCCAAGAATGTCGGGGAACACACTTAGTGGCACAGGTGCTGAGAGGGGATGCAGTCTGCGATGATGCCGGTACACAGATGTGAACTCCAACATTGCCAAATCAAGACTCTGTGACCTACTGGACCGCAGTGTAGGCCGGAGGCAGCGGTCAGCATGGGCCCACAGACGCGTGTCGTGTGCTTGTGATGCATTCGTTTGCTTCACTGATAGCAGGGAGTTTAGTGATATCACCCCTGCAGTAGACATCTGGTCACTGCCATTCATGACTCAGGACACAGTTTCACACATGGGACATACTGGACCACAGTGTAGGCCGGAGGCAGCGGTCAGCAGTGGCCCACAGCCACGTGTCGTTGGCTCGCGAGGCACAGAGTTAGTGACACAGTGGCAGTTGTCGGTAGTGTTCAATCACCTCCGTAACGATGATCCTGTTCCCTCCGGACTGCAATGCGTCATCCTCTTACGCCTCTCCGTGCGTGCGATGAAATGTATTCTGCCTTTTGAATTACCGATGTTCAGTTCCAAATCTGTGATCCCACTCGTGCGCAGCGTAGGCCGAGGGCAGTAATCCGCGTAGGCCCACAGACACGTGTGGTTGTGATGCCATGCACAGACTTGTTGCCACCACATCGAAGGGTGTATAGTGAATTGTTCTCTGCCTTCAATAATGTTCACTGCCATGGTGTAATCAAGACTCAGTTCCAAATGTGTGACCTACCTGACCGTGGTGTAGGCCTGAGGCAGCGGTCAGCACGGCCCATTCACCGAGTGTCGCCGGCATAGGTTGGATGGCCCCACCGGCCTGCGTAGTTCAGGTTCAGTGGCACCACATGTAGCCGGCTGGCGTTGAACAGGGTTAGTGGCACCACGTGTCGCCGGCTGGCGTTGAACAGGGTTAGTGGCACCACGTGTAGCCGGCTGGCGTTGAACAGGGTTAGTGGCACCACGTGTAGCCGACTGGCGTTGAACAGGGTTAGTGGCACCACGTGTAGCCGGCTGGCGTTGAACAGGGTTAGTGGCACCACGTATCTCAAGATGCCCATATGGAACTATGCCTCACTGATCGGGGGTCTGGTGCTGTGGCCGCTGGCCCGGATTTGGGGTCACTGCCATTCATGACTCAGGACACAGTTTCACATATGGGACCTACTGGTCCGAAGAGTAGGCCTAAGGCGGCAGTGGAGTACGTCAACGAGAAAGGAATAAAGCGGGCCTGTGTCGTGGAGGCCGTGATGGTCTGATGTGGCTGCCAAGGTCGCGGGACTCGGGCTTGGAGCTTGCGCCGGCACGTGGTGGGCCCTCCTTGACACACGCCGGTGTCAGGAGGTGATCAGTGTGGCCTGGCTGCGCAGGGGCGGGCCTGACGGGTTCGTGGTCCAGCGTGCCGGGGTCCGGCAGGCGCACAGCATCGCAGGCAACTCTGCTCACGGGGACTGCGTCGGCCTCGTGGCGGGGTGGGAGGCGCCACCCTGTCAGAGACGTGGTCTTTCCGGAAGAGGACCACGCCCAGGCCTACGTGCTTTTTATTCACACCCCTACGCTGGGGTGGCGTACGCCGGGCCATCCCACTCAGGTGACGCTTAGGGGGGCCGTAACAGGCAACATTTCCGCGAGGTCCCCCACTGGCTGGGGTGACATGGTGGCGTCCACTGTCCACTACACTCCATACACCAGCGGTGTATGTCGCCATGGATAGGGGTGTGTTCTGCATACTGCGGTGTGTCCAGCACATCTCCGCCACCCATGGCATTGTGTACTTTCCCAATCATGGTTCTACTGCATCCTTCACACATGCCTGGTTGCCACCTCTCCACACATTCGGCTATTATGTGGCTGTGGTGCCATGCCGTTGCTGGCTCATGTTCAGGGCTTGCCCATGTGAACATTGTAAGTTGTTCTGTCGTGTTTGGTGGGTGGGCATGTTGTTGTGCCTGTTGTATGTGATTTTGTGACGTGTGCATTGCCAGAGTTGTGAGTTGCATGGTTGTGGAGTTGAGGTGTGTGGGGTGTTCATTTGGATATTGCCAAGGGGCTGTGCATTTCCCTTGTTGCCATCCTGGGAACGCTGGTTGATGATGGACTGTCGGAGGATGAAGGTATCATGCACACTGGCTGTGTATTTGAAGGCGACATTGTTGGGGGTTCCGCGGTGTTCTGTTGTTGCCTGCACATTGATGTGAGACGTGTGCTTCCTATTGCGGTGATTGCGTGCTGTGTCACCAGGGGGCACAGGTAGTACATGTGTGCTGTGTATTGCCCCCAACACGTGCGTGCATCCTGTTTGGGCGTATGGTCATTGCTTGGTCTCCAGCGGATCCTGTGCATTGTGTTGTACGTATGGGGACTGGGGTGCCAGGACAAGTGTGGGGGAATTGGATGTGGCTGGCTGTGAGACTCCTCCGACTCTGGTGGGTGTTGGTTGGGAGGTACCAGGGGCCAACAGGTGCAGCCAAGCCAGCAGCTTTGTGTGGGGTGGGATGTTGGATGTCCGCTGTGTTGGTGCCGTAGGCCTGTTAGGCGATGATGGTCAAGATGCGTAGGATGTTTGTCACTTTCAGCCTGTAGTGGACGGTGACATTGTCAGATGTTGGTTCTGTGAGGCTGGTAAGCTTCCTGGGGGTCCGCTGTCTTTGTCTGCGCTGCGTCTGTGGTGGTCCGTGGGGGGGGGGGTGTTCCGGGTGTGGGTTGGGGTCCTGGGGTGGTGGAGGTGGGTGTTGTGGTCCTCTTGGGTGTCCGGGCCGCATGATGAGTGGCTCCATGGCATCTGTTGCCCTTCGGTTATGGCCCTGGGCTGTGCTCCCTTTTGTGGTGCTGGCTGCCGTCCGACTTTACACCAGGTCAGAGCAGGTGTAAATTTCCTGGTGCTAACGCGCCTTATCGCCTGCTTTGTGTTCTTATCGCCGATGTGGCTGGTCGTTGAGAATGTTGAGGTGTGATGTTGTCTCGACTTTTGGCACGGGAACGCCTACTCTGCATCTCATTAGCGATATTTGCGGGGGTCCTCTGTGGCGATGTTTTTTGCGGCTGCTATCGCGGGTAAACTGGTGCTGTGGGCTGTTAACACCAGCTTGTGAATGGGGAGGTAAATTTATCACGACTTTGGCTGCGATAAAGTGCCGTTAATTCGGCGATAGCTCCTTGTGAATATGCCCCTGAGAATCTGAAAGATATTGGAAGTAGCTACGATGAACATGAAGTAATGTTCATGGCGTTTGAAAAAGAGGAGAATAAACCCCATTTTCCTACACCTGAGCCTGTCTTGCTTCATCATTGCTGTGATCGAAGGCTCTACAGTCAGCAAACTGACATTTCCTCCTTTTTTTTTGTGACTTGCAGGAAAAATGTCAATGCTTTGTGTCTGCTCCTGCTGTCGCCCTGTACTGAATGACAAGGGTAGTTGGTTATAATCTGCAAATTAAGATTTGTCCTTGAGGGACAGGTTCCACTGTGACACCCTACTACCGGAAATAGGAGGAGCACATAGCAGTCCATTTTTAGGTTGAAGACTACCAGACAGGTAGCATCTTGCGGATATTCTGAAAGCTTCCCTGGGAATGCATTCCGCCCATTGCTTACCATTGGCTTTGTGGTTTGTAATTCACATTTGCTTGCGTTTTATTTGGTGGCTTTATTTGTTTTAGGCTGTCCCGCTCATCTTTGTCCCTTCTCTTGTCCACACACTATTTACTGTATTCGTCCACCAGTGCTCGATTTCTGTAAACAGTACTTTAAATCTTGTTCTTATCTTGTCACATTTGCTGTCCATTCTAAGAGGTCAGATGTCATGCTACGTCGTGCAAGGAGCTTGGTGTTTACTTTTCTTTCTCAAAGTGAGAGGATTTATGTGACAATCACACTGGCTCGGGGATTGCTTGAGGAATGCTGTAGGCTATTATTTTTAGCACACAAAAACATTTAAATGATTGTAAATGAACTGTGCAGATATTTCAGAAATAGAAAATCCCAAATCAAACACGTTATTTGGTAATTCTGAAGTCTGGGGGAAACAAATATTTTAAAATGATCAAGACAAATAAATACATTAGGTGAAGACATGTCCACACACTGTTGTTTGTGCGCTGTATACTTTTATCCGTAAAACTGTACACCTGTGCAAATATATTGATGATTTCAATTGAAGATGTGGTGTCTGTAATAGAAGTGTGCTACCACACCATACATATTCCACTCTACACCACTCCACTCTACTCTGCACTACTCCACACTAAGACACGCCACACTGTGTCACTGCACTCTACTTTGCACCACTTCACTCTACGCTACCTCACTAAATGCCTCTCTACTCTACACCTCTCTACTCTATGCCAATGCACTCTACCCCACACTACTCTACTATGCACCACTGTACTCTTCGCAACTACCATCTACACTCTGCACCACTCCACTTTATGCCACTGCACTCTATGCCACTCTACTCTGCAATACTGCACTATATGCCACTGCACTCTAACTCTACGCCAAAGCAATCTACTGTGTGCCACTCCACTCTGCATCACTGCACTCTACTCTGCGCTATTGCACTCTACTCTGCACCAATGCATTCTATGCCAAAGCACTCTACACCACTTTACTCAAAACCAATGCACTCTAAGTCAACTACTCTGCACCATTGCACTCTGTGCCACTATACGCTACACACTATACTCTACTCTGCAACACTCGATGCCACTATACTCTAACCTGCAACACTTTACGCCACTGCACTTTATGCTATTGTACTCTAAACCACTCTATTCTACTCTGCACCACTGTACTCCATTGCACTGCTCTCTACGCCTCTCTACTCTGCACCACTCTATGCCACTGCACTCCACACCTACTATACATGACAGTCCATTGCACTCTACTCTGCACCACTCTACACCAATGCACTCTATTCCACTACATTCTATGCTACTGCACCCTACCCAACACAACAAGATGATAGACGATGTGCTGAAACTTTTCAACCACTCACCCCCAGTCAAGAGATCTGGGTTTAATCCATTGTTCTTTTGCTCACTATGCCGCCCCAGTTTGGACCCAGCCATATACAAATCAATCTTGACCCTGCTCCTCATGGGAACAGTCCAGTCCAAACTGCTAGGTCCTTCCTGGACTGGGAACAAGCATCCTGGGACCAGTTTAGGCGCTTTCTGCTGTTTTGTAGATTTCAAAGCAGCTTTTGACCGGGTGCCAAGGGAGGCCCTTTGGGCTAAGCTAACGAAATGGGGAATTCAGGCTAAACTTCTGGAGGCAATAGTCCAACTGCACACTAACACCTGGATCCAAGTTAAGCTTGGCACTGGCTCTCACCCATCTCAAAAAATACAGACGTCGAGGGGAGTCAAACAGGGATGTGTGTTAGCTCCTCTGCATTTCAACCTGTTTTTAGTCGCCCTTTCAGCAGAGTTAGATGCAATAAATAGCCATTCCCCTAGGATCGGTGGTGTTCAGTTCAGCAATTTTTTATATGCCAACGACCTTGTTCTCCTCTGTCTTACGAGAGTTAGGCTGCAACAACTGCTAAATAAATTATACAGTTATACCGCCACGAACAACTTGGAGGTAAATCTAAAGAAAACCCAAGTGGTCATATTTGGAAGGAAATGTTACAGAGGTGGTGGCTGGTCGTATAACAACTTCGAACTCTCAGTAGGAAAAACATATAAATACCTGGGGATCAACATCGACTCTAGAGGCACCCTTGTCAAGCATCGCAGTGAAATCGCTATAAAAGCCATGGCTCTTCAAGTCAGCCTCTTTAAACTTTCCAAAAAGCTGAAAAGCCCGAGCCTGGTTCCAATGTTGTAAGTTATGCGAGCTAAAATAGGCCCCACCTTGTCGTATGGCTTCGAAATTTCCTTGGGCAAGCTCAGCTCCACACTGAGTGAGTGGCACCTTTTGAAACATCTACCCCTTTGGTTGCGCCCATCAGACGAGCTTGCGTGTAGGGGTTGCGGAGAATCGTTCGAGTCTCTGGAGCACGTTGTATACGTCTGCCCAGCACTGATGAACCTACGTAGAACAAAACTGAGGCCTAAGTGGAACAAACTGGGAGTCTGGTCCAGCAGGCAGGGCATCATTGCGACACTGAATCCGGAAAACACGGCCCTAAACGTCAGCTTCACAATCTTTGTTCATCTTACATATCGTAAGTTCAAGCAGCCATTGGTCACTCAGAAAATGCAGGTTCTGAGTTAAAATGAGGAAACAGTCACTGGCGGACATAACAACGGTACATTTTTAAAGTAGCCTTTGCCGTATTTTAGTTCTCTGATCCGGTAACCTGGTGACTCTTATCTAGGTGAGGCTGAGGAAAAGATGTAACATCAATGTTTTGTTATTGATCACTGTAACTTTGAACTTTACACTAAAACTAGAGCAGCACAACACAGAATAAGCTAAATTCGATTAAGAGCATCCACATCCATTGAACCCTTTATCAACTTATGGACAAATTGTTGGATAACATAGTCCTAAACTCCACAGCTGCTTAACATTTCCTGATTTTGCACTGGCCCATGAACAGGTACTCCCTCTAGCGCTATGTTGCACTTATTCCTGCTTTGTGGCTACCTCGTTTTTAGCAGGGATTTTCACTTTAATTAAATGTAATTATTAATACAACGCCACCTTGTGCTAGCACACAAACGATGGCTACCTTGTTCCAGAAGAGAACTTTTATCTAGTTATCTTATTGTCTTACTTTTATCGATTGCGATGGGAGCAGTTCAGGGCAAAATGTTTGAACAATGTTTTAAGTTCTTATACATATTGTAATGATTTAATTAATCAAACAATAAAGTACTATACTGGGTGATATCGCGAAAACTGTCCCAGGATGATCGTTTCTGGTCCTGGGAGGACCTTGCTTGACAGTTCGGGCTGGACTGTTCCCATCAGGAGCAGTGTCAAGACTGATTTATATATGGCTGGATCTAAACTAGGATGGCATGCTGAGCAAAAGAACGATGGGTTTAACCCAGATCTCTTGACTGGGGGTGAATGTTTGGTTTGTTCTGCATTCCGTCCATCATTTGTGTGTCTTTTGCTTTCTTGCCCTAAGTGCGCCAGGTATGCCAAGATGTGGGTCCCGATCTCACTGTGCCACTGAAATTAAGTTAGCCTGACTGATGAGGGGTGATACCATGAAACCGGTCCCAGGATGCTTGTTTCTGGTCCAGGGAGGACCGAGCTTGGCAGTTTTGTCTGGACTGTTCCCATGAGGAGCAGGGTCAAAACTGATTTGTATATGGCTGGATCTAAACTGGGGTGGCATGGTGAGCAAAAGAACGATGGATTTAACCCAGATCTCTTGAGACTAGGGGTGAGTGTTTGATTTGTTCAGCATTCCGTCCACCATCTGTGCATCTTGTATTTACTTCACTCTACCCTGCACCACTCCATTCCACGCTACTCTACGTCACTTCACTCTATGCCACTGTACTCTGCTGCATTGCACTCTCCCCACTGAACTCTATGCCACTCTTATCAGCTCCACTGCACTCTACTCTGCACCACTCTACGCCACTGTACAGCACTCTACTCCAATGCACTGTACACCACTACACTTTACATCAATCTCCTCTGCACCACTGCACTCTATGCCACTGCACTCTACACCACTGCACTCTATTCTGAAACAATCTACTCTATGCCACTGCACTCTACCCTGCGCCACTCCACTCTATTCTCGGCCACTGCACCGCACACCACTGTACTCCACGCCAGTGAACTCTACACCCCTTTACTCAAAACCAATACACTCTAAGCCACTGCACTCTTCACCAATTTACTCTGCACCACTGCACTCTACACCATTATACTCTACTCTGCAACACTCTACTTTATGCCATTGCACTCTCTGCCACTCTACACATAGCACTCTACGCCACTTTACTCTGCCCCACTCTACTCCACTGCACTCTACACCAGTGCCCTCTATGGCACTCTACTCTACACCACTGCACTCTAAAACACTACTCTGCAACATTGCACTTTATGCCACTAAATTCTACGCCACTCTACACTGCACCACTACACTACTCTGCTCTAAGCCACTCTACGCAAGTGCACTCTACGTCAATGCACTCCACACCACTGCACTCTACACCACTGCACTCTACGCCACTACACTCTACGCCACTCTAATCTACTATGCACCACTGCACTCTACACCACTTCACTCTACGATTCTCTACTCTGCTCAGCAGCACTCTACTCTATGGCAGTGCAATCTATCATCCTCTATTATGCACCACTGCACTCTACGCCACTGCACTCTAAACCACTCCAGTCTAGGCCACTCCACTCTACTCTGCACCACTCCACTCTACGCCACTCTACTTTGCAACACTGCACTCTATACCACTGCACTCTAAGCCAATGGACTCTATGCCTGTACTCAATGCCACTGCACTCTACCTTGCACCACTCCACTCTACCTTGCACTACTCCACTCTACGCCACTTCCCTCTACTCTGAAACAATCTACTCTACGCCACTGCACTCTACGCCACTGTGCTCCACTCTGCACTGTACTCTGCACCACTGTATGCCACTGCGCTCTACGCTACTACTCAATGCCACTGCACTCTACTCCACTTAACTCTACTCTGAAACAATCTACTCTATGCCACTGCACTCTATGCCACTGCACTCTATGCCACTCTACTACAACCTACACCACTCCATTCTACGCCTCTGTGGTCTACTCCATTCTACGCCAATGCACTTATCAATACTTTTCTCAAAACCAATACACTCTATGCCAACTACTCTGCACCACTGCACTCTATGCCACTATGCTTTACTGTGCAATACTATACGCCACTGCATCCTATGCCCCTACACTTTACGCTGTGCTACTTTACTCTGCACCACTCTACTCTACGCCACTCTATTCTAAACCACTGCACTCTATTTCAGTGCAGTCAACACCACTTTACTCAAGACCAGTGCACTCTACCCCCCTGCACTCTATGGCAACTACTCTGCGCCACTGCACTCTGCACCACTGCACACTATGCCACTCTACACCATTGTGCATTACATCATTGCACTCTACGCCACATACTCTACGTGGTTTTATACTCTGCATCACTGTATTCTATGCCATTGCTTTCTGCACCACTCTACTCTAAGCCACTGTACTCTAAGCCACTCTGCTCTATGCCACTGCACTCTACCACACTCTGCAAGACTGCACTCTCTGCCACTGCACCATACACCACTGTACGCTACTCTGCACCACTCAAATTTACACCACTCTACTTCACTCTACCCCACTGCACTGTACGCCACTACACTCTCCCCCACTTCCCGACATTCTAATCTATTCTGCACCACTCCATGCCACTGCACTCTACACCACTCAACCCTGTGTGACTGCACTCTACCCTGCACCACTCCACTCTACCCTACACCACTCTACGCCACTTCACTCTACTCTGAAAAAATCTACTGTACATCACTGCACTGTATACCACTGCACTCTGTGCCACTGCAGTCTACTCTGCACCACTCTTCTCTACACCACTGCACTCTACGGCACTCTTCTCTATGTCACTGCCCTCTACACCAATGCACTCTACACCACTTTACTCAAAACCAATGCACTCAAAGCTACTGCACTCTTAGCCAAACTACTCTGCTCAACTGTACTTTACGCCACTTCACTATAGGCCACTTTATTCCACTCTATGAAACTCCACTCTACAATACTCTACTCTACAATACTCTACGATACTCCACTCTATAATGCTCTACTCCATTAAATTTTACTCCACTCTATGACACTGGACTCCACTCTACAACACTGTGCTTCACTCTGAGCCACTTTACAACAATACTCCACTCTATTAATCTCTACGCAACTCCCTCTATGCCACTCCATGCCACTTTACTCTATTTTATGACACACTACTCCACTCTATTCCACTCCACTATTCCACTCTCTACTCCACTCTATGACACTCTATGCCACTCTACTCTGCTCTACACCACTCTACTCCACTTTATGTCATTATACTCTCCTACACTACTCCACTTTATGACAATTCATTGCGCTCTATGCACTCTACTCTACAACGCTCTACTCCACTCAGAGCAACACCTTCTATGCCACTCAACTCAGCTCTACACCACTCCACGACACTCTGTGCCACTCCACTCTACGACACTCTACTCCACTGTGACATTCTATTTGGTCTTTACATTGGCTCCCGATAAAGGAACGCATCTCATTCAAGACCCTTACTACAGTTTATAAGGCAGTACATTGCAAGGGTCCTTCCCAACTCAAATCTTTGTTCCACCGATATATCCCCGGGAGGACCTTCAGATCATCCACTCAGCTTAAACTCGCGATGCCTAGATTTAGAAGATCCAGATGGGGAGGCCGTGCGTTTTCGGTGGCCGCTGCCAAGCTTTGGAATCTTCTCCCCTCTGCCATCGTCAATGCTAGTTCCCTCTCTATCTTTAGAAAACTCCTGAAAACTTGGTTATTTTCCGTTTAACTGGTAGCCGTGTTCCCTCCTCCTTTCTGCATCTGCTTAGCGCCTTGACACCTACGGGTATAGTGCGCTCTATAAATGCTATCTTATCTTATCTTATTCCACTCTATGCCCTTCCACTCTACAACAATCCCTTCACACCACTCAGCTCTACTCTACACCACTTTATGCCACGACACAAGACTCCAGTTCACTCCCGTCTACTCCATGCCATTCAACTCTATGCCACTCTACACTAATACATAACACTCCACTCTACTCCACTTTATGACACTCTACTTAACCCCATGCCACTCTTCTTTACCCTACTAACTTTTAGCCATGCTGAACAGCAGCCACACTGGTGCACAATATGGTTAAAACATATTGGCAAAGCCAGTAGCTCTTGCATAGGTGAGACCTATTGGCTTTGCCAGTGCTTGTTTTTATTCCCATTGCGACAGGTGTCGCAGTACCCGCACTTTGTAAAAGCGACTACAGACATGGAGGTCTGCTGGCCCTTGAGATGTTCCATCTTTGCATTCAAAGCTGTTCATTAAGATTTACTGAATGAATCCTGCCTCATGCACAGAGGTAAAGTGGCATTTCTGTGGCAGGGTATGGTAAAGGGTTGTGGGAGTGAGTGCTCATTCTTCGGGGATGAGGGCAGGTGAGGATAGTTGGCTTGTTGGAAGCAAGCAGGATTTGAGGGGGATCTGATATGATGTAAGAAATAGTGGTGAAGGTGGGTGGGCGTTTTTGATGACGTTAGCTACATTGTTGTTATAACAGTGCTCTGTTTGGCTTTGTAGGAGAAGGAATCTCTTTATTCCGCTTCTAGAGGTAGTGGAAAGGGGAGGTATTTTCCCAGAGTAGTTAATATGCAAAGTCATTTTATGTTACTGTTTCTGCAAAGTCATGCGGTGTCAGCCCCAGATTGCTCGTGATGGGCCTGGCTCAGTCATCGCGGAGAGGTGGGTGAAGGTAGAAGGCGCTCCTGTGGGCGGAAGTATCGATTGTGCAACAGCATAGAGCAGGGAAGCTGGCAGAAGGGCCAGAGTCCAGGCGCCGGTGCACTGTGCCTCAGAGCAAAGGGCGGCTGGAGAGGCACGGGCAGGTGGGAGGGAGGGGCGGCTGGAGAGGCACGAGCAGGTGGGAGGGAGCCTCTGGAGGAGGCTGGGAGAGTGAGAGGGCTGAGAGCACATGGGGGGTCGGGGGATGATGGCACGACGCTCTGGGAGGACAGGAAATGGGTGGGAAATCGGTGGAAATGTTAAGAGGATGGTTAGGGTGATCAGGAAAAAAAAAAAAAAAAAGCATTTGCAATGCAATAGGTCTCACATTTGCGAGAGTTTAAGCTATTGGCATTGTAAATGACAATGCCTTTTATTTATTTGTTTTGCTAATTAACACATAAATAAAAGGTATTGTCATTTACAATGCCAATAGCTCAGACTCTTGTAAATACGAGACCTATTTCCTTGCAAAGAAGCCGCCGGCATTGTCCCGCGCTGCTTGGAAAGTGAAAGCGCGCATGGCGCGCTGAATATTGCAGGAAAGCATGCCGTGCCTGCAGTAGGAGAAACTGATTTGAAAACCAGCATTAGATTGTTCTGTGCAGCGTGAGGCATGAGCGCGCACCAGGATCCGTGCGCGAAAACCAGCCGTGTGGGAAACCAGCATTAGAGTGTGCTGTGCAGTGTGAGACACGAACGTGCACCATGACCTGTGCATTAAAAACAGCCCTATGGAAAACCAGCATTAGAGTATCCTGTGCCGCGTGAGACACGAGCGTGCACCAGGGCCGTGTATGAAAACTATCATTAGTGTGTGCTGTGCAGGGTGATGCATGAGCATGCACCAGAATCCGTGAGCAAAAACCAGCGGTGTGGGAAACCAGCCTTAGAGTAATCTGTGCAGCGTGAGACACAAGCGTGCACCAGGATCTGTGTATGAAAACCAGCATCAAAATATGTGCAGTGCCGTGCTAGATACGAGCGTGCAGCAGGATAAGTGCACGAAAAACAACCCTGCGGAAAATCAGCATTAAAGTGTACTGTGCAGCATGATACACGAGCATGCACCAGAACCTGGGCATGAAAACCAGACTTGTGGAAAAGCAGCATTAGAGTGTGCTGTGCAGCGTGCAACACAAGCGTGCACCAGGATTTGTGAAGGAAAACCTGCCCTGCCATGTGGAGAACCAGCATTAGAGTGTGCTGTGCAGCGTGCAACATGAGCGTGCACCACATCCCCTGTACGAAAAACTGCCACGTAGGAAGCCAGCACCAGAATGTGTGCCGTGAGCCACCAGCGTGCACCAGGATCCGTGTATGAACAAAGGCAGTAAGGGAACTAATGCCAGAATGTGTGCTGTGCAGCCTCAGACACAAGCGTGCACCAGTATCTGCGTACGAAAACCAGCCATTTGAGAAATGAACATCAGAATGTGCGCCACCAGCGTGCACCAGGAGCCATTTTTGACAAGCATTTGCAATGCAATAGGTGTCGCATTTGCAGGAGTTTAAGCTATTGGCATTGTAAATGACAATGCCTTTTATTTATCTGTTTAGCTAATTAACACAAAAATAAAAGGCATTGTCATTTACAATGCCAATAGCGCAAACTCTTGTAAATGCGAGACCTATTCAAAGAAGCGGCCGCCATTGTCCCGGGCTGCTCGGAAAGTGAAAGCATGCATGGCGCGCTGAATGTTGCAGGAAAGCATGTCGTGCTTGCAGTAGGAGAAACTCATTAAAGAAAATAGTGCTTAAAGATTAAAAAAGACATACCGTGTAACAACCGAAGTAAAAGGGCCAGGCTCATGAGAGGTTACAAATGAAGACAAGGCTGTACTAAGGAGGGACTAACAAGCCTATTAACGAATCAGAAGCCAGCATTTACGAAGGACAATGACTCAAGCCAATGACAAATATGGGCAGAGAGTGGGCGGGGCTTCTATTCCATACTCCAATACAGCATGCCACAGAGCAGCGCATGCGCTGCCCAGACTCGACCTAAAAAACCGCGACATTTCACTGAAATAGAAGTAGGACTACAATTTTTCATCAGCCAAGGAGCACAGAATGACAGTGTACATCAACCTAGAAAAACTGATGAGCCACTGAGGAAAGAAATAAAGTGCAATTTTTAAACCCACTATCACACCTTAAATTGCTTTCTGAGAACAGCTGCTAACTAGTCCTGCTTTGGAACATATAAAAACATGCCTTTCTCGGTTTTCAGTTGATCCTCTATGAAAACTGGGACAGGAGACAAACTTGCTGAAATCTGCCCGGACAGCTGCTGAAAAAACAAGACTGTCCTCGCAAATCCGGGACGCATGGTCACCCTAAGGATGGTAGAAGCGGGGCCTGGGAGGAAAAGCAACAGGAGGACTTCGGAAGAGAAATGCCGTTCTGGGTGTAGTGCAACTGTGCTCTAGGATTGGCTCTGGGATGCTTAGTCTTGGAGGAGACCATTGGTCCCGGGATTAGAGAAGATGTGATGTATGAGGTGAACAGATGCCTTTGTATGATGGAAAACTGGAGACTGTGGAGAGTAGACCAGGTCCGGTCTGGACCATTCATCTGGGCACTCTGGAATTTCCATAGTGGATGGAAGGAAAGTGGACTGGCGACGGGGAAGTTAAACTGCCATGATCCAATCCCAAAAGCACATTTGGCCATATTCTGGTTGCCGGGCCTTGGCAATGCCCACATCAGTTGGAGCAGCCAGCTTGTTTCCCCTACTCAAGGCATGACTATATTTCATGTAGTTTGTTCCCCTACTCAGGGCATGACTATATTTCATGTCGCTTGTTCTTCCGAGTTTAAAAACAATACACCTAAAATGGTGGTATAATTATGTGCATGCACAAGGAGTCATCGACTGGTGACCAAAGTGGAAACAGAAGGCTGTAGCAGAAGGAACACTCTTCCTCCAGGCGAGAGCGAAACTGGACTTACTGGGGAGGAAGAAGGACGTGTGGTCTTCCTGTATCTCTGCAGTAGCATAGGAAGGAGTTAACACTTAAGGCAGTAATTGGTGAACTGCTGCTGCATTTCCAGGTGTGTGCAGCTCTAGCTGCCATCTCCTGCCAGCTGCTACAGCCACTCCAGTGAGTAGGAGAATAGGGCAGGAGGGTAACTAAGGGGTAAAAGGTTAACATGCGAAACACGTTGGCAGCAGTGCTTTTACTGAAATGGAGCATCACACAATGGGGCAGTTTGATTTCTGTCACAACTGTGTTGCACATCCTATGTGGTGTGGATTCTGGCATGACAATAGTGCTGTACAAACCAGAACAACGCAGATACTTGCATTGCAGTTGTATTTTAAGTAATGGGGAAATTTGGTGTCTGGTCTGACAATGGTGCTGTACATACCCAAGTAATGTAGATGCTGATACGAGGCCAAAATGCATGGTTTCTGGCATGAGAGTAGTGTCTTCCATAAGTCCATAATGTGAATTGTGTCAGCTCCCTGGTGGTTTATCTATCAGAGCCATGATGGACCTGCCATTGCACTGGGGACTCTTCATTGTGGGTTTTATGATGGGGCAATCTTACGCAGATTTATAGAGCGCACTATCACCTTGCAGGCGTGAGTCTAGCCAAACCGACGGCCTAGTCAGTGGTGTAACAAAGGCCCCCGCAGACCCCGAGCTCCAGGGGGCCCCTCAGCACAGTACCCTGGCCTGAGAGCTCCTGAGTGAGATCGGAGCGGGCCATGTAGTTTGCCACTGGTCCTAGTGGGACTACTTGAAACACCAGGTCTTCAGCAATTTAGATTCTGGTATCATAGCAGTGCTTAATTTGAGCCGGTGCTTTCCGTGCTCAGCACCTGCACTTAATTGGTTTCAGGTGCTCGGCACCGGCACCTAATTGTTAACACCATACTTGGAAAAGTCTACCACATGGTGGCGCTGCTCATCCAATTTAGAGATGAGCAGAACAATGGTTGTTTTGGAAACAAATATACATTAAAATAGCTAATACCTGCCTCCCCAGCCATTCCTTTAGCTTTGGGGACCTGGAATAATCTGAACTGTTGCATTTACATGCGAGAGAGATGGTTAGTAGTTGTTTTGGCAGTGATGACAAGGGCGATGGGTGGTGCAAGCTGCAGTGGCCTCCTGGTCAGAGCCCTGGCACTCAATATTTTACAAATTAAGCACTGTATCATAGCAAGACCTGGAACATAATGGGTAACTCCAATGTGTAAGCTCTGATCTGCATAATAAGTAACTTACACAAACCCTAAGATCTGTAGCGACCAGACACTCGAGCTGTCCCCTGCCACAATGAATCGCAGAAGCTTGTTAAGCATTACTGTTCACCCCTGATCGGATGGCATTTTCAGAAGACCTTGAGTGTCACCTCTGGCAGACTGACATATTTAGCATCATATTATTAGCAGCACCCTAGTTTTGATGCACTCTTATTTGGCAACAAAACAGTAATAACCTGACACAGAATTTAAAACTGATGTTACACCTCTCAGCAAAGGATTCTGAATGGGCTTTTCTTCAGTGAGCTGTAAGGAAGCAAATATGCACCGAACCATACATTGTATTGTATTGTATTGTAATTGCATTTATATAGTGCTTACTTCCCCGAAGCGCTTTTTCAGCGAGTAGCACGCTACTCCGGGACCCATAAAGGATTAGTGTTGAATTTAGTATAGTGAAATATGAAAGTAATTAAAGTGGTGGATAGGTTAGTCAGTTATTTGGATTCTGAAGGATAGCGGAGGGATAGAAGAGGAAAAAAAGGTTTGTATTTATATAGCGCTTGTTACCCCTGATGGGGTGTTGAAGCGCCTTTTTTTTTTTTTTTTGGGCAGTAGAACGCTACTCGGGAAACCCATAAAGGATTAGTGGTGAATTAGTATGGTGAAATATGAAAGTAATTTGAGTGGTGGATATTAGTCAGTTATTTGGAGTGAGAAGGATAGTGGGTGGATATGTTATTCAGTTATTTGGATAGAGAAGGGTAGCGGCAGGATAGAAGAGGGAAAAGAGGTTTGTATTTATATAGCGCTTGCTACCCCTGATGGTGACACAAATACAATACATATATTGTTTACATCCAATTTTTTGTATCTGACACATAATTTCCTTATAGGAAAATGGAAGTTTTTCTGTTTTGGAGAAATAGTGACCCAGGGCATACTGCAGATTTTGAAGTATGTGAATATTCCATTAATTCCTCCTCCGGACGACCTGCAAATTCTACGACCTTGTAGCCACCATATTTGAAACATTGTTCTGCCAAATGCATTGCTTGGGGCCATTTCTAAACCCTTGCTCCAAGCCTCGCTGATGAGGGCCAGGTCTGCTCCTATTCTAGCTCAAACAGTCTAACGTGGGGCTGGTCTGATTTTTTTTTAATTTGGTCGGATTTTAATTCCCAGTCCATTGCTGAGTCTCAGAGAAGAGTTGGGTCATTCAAGAAGGTCAGGAGAGCTGAAAAAGAGCAGGGGTCCTCTGAGGATATCAGCATCCCATCACTGGAAGACTTCAGGAAGAAGCTCAAGACTCGGCTCTTCGCCCGTCATGGCCATCCGACCGAGACTCGCAGAGCCCCAGCGCTTTACAAGACCTACTGATTCATCCCTGGGAAGAGGCGAGCGGATTAGGAGAGAGGGGTAAGTGAAGTGCAGCCTCTGGGAGATAAGGAGTTATCTTAAACTGGCTGGCTTCAGATTCATATGGGAATACCAGTCAGCACCAGACATAACCAAAATCTCGGTGTGGTGCCCATGTGCTCCAGATTAGCCCCAACTGCCTGCTGCAGCTTCGCTCTGGTTGCCTGAACTCTGATGGCTAATAAATGGAAGAAACAACCAAACACCCACAAAATTCAGCAAATAAATGTCGGAACACCACTTAACCTGCTGCAGATCCTGAGGCTGATACCCCCTTGGACTTGTGTGCTCCTAATTGTTGCACCTACTATAGGGCTCCATCCACGCTCCAATGTCAGAGGGGCACCAAAGTGCTTCAACTCTGCCTCTTTTCTAATGGCTGATGAAGGAAAAGAACCAATCACCTGCCCATAAAATTCAGCAAATTAAGCATATTAAGAATGCAAACTATGTAACAAAGAACGCAAATATGGTAAAACTGCTCCAGTCAATGAACTACCACGCCGGTTGAATGTACAAAGCTGAGGTGAAGATTTACATCACGTTCCCTTTACCTTTGCACTTCCATGACCACTACTGTCAAGTTGATCAATCAATTATTCATAATGATTTGCTGATACTTTTTGCAAGAGTAACCTCACCTGGATACAATGATCTTCCCACCAGTTGCAGACACAACCATCACATATTATTGATCCTCATTAAAAGACAATTGCCAAATCTAAAAAACACAAGGACATTAAAGAAGTTAAAGAACAAAAAGACAGGCAAAAAAGATCAGGAGCCACCTATCCCAGACTCACCCATTAAAGGGAAATCCAACTCTCCTGCTAACATGGAGTTAATCCTATAACGTCTCAACTCTATCCTTGAACTGACCCAAAACACCAAAACCAGCACCAATATTCCACAAAATGAAATGTTTGGCTTGAGAAGCGACCTGAGATATCTCTTAAACAGAGTAGAATAGCTGTACCCCAAAAAAGCACTTTCAAGGACCCACAGAACTTACTACAGAAGAAGTCAGATGTGAGGCCAAGAAAGACGAAGTCCTTGAAAGAGAAATACTGAACCAGAGGATAGGAATACAAGATGCAACCAATGATCTTCGGCCTGCCAGAGAACACAGAAAAGATGCTTAATCTTGTGTAGCCTTTTAGAATTGTTGATCCAACATACCCTTGGCATCACCTTTGACAAAGAGTTCGAAAATGAAACATCCCGTAGGATCCCATCCACATGGTCCCATGGCTCAAAATAGATTCCCCAGACCAATGATTTTCGGACCTCTCAAGTATCAGCAGCCCAAAGCCATTTTGAATCACATGAAAAAAGTGAAAATAATTGATTGGAATGGCACAAAAATAGGCATAACAGAAAGACTATGCTAAAGCTACAATTAACCGCAGGAAGGGTTTCCTAGCCTTGAGGCCAGTCTTGAAATCACTAAACATCATCTTTACCTTTGCAGGGCCATCAAAACTGAGAATAACTCATGAAGGAAAAAAATATACTTTTTCATGAACCATCGGACTTGGACAGTTTTCTTAAGAACTTGCGGCAATCCCAAATGGACCATTAGTTCTTTCACTTTTTTGTTCAAACCTTGAGGAATTGAGATTCTGCACTACCTACTGTCTATATGAAGCTCATGAAGTCTCACGTTCACTTCAGTGAAAGCCTTTGGTAATTCTTTTTGATTCCGCAGACAATCTGATATACACAATAATCCCCTCTAAACACACCCTCTCATGCCATATAGACTAACCATACTAATGCCCCTACCACCTCGACCGACGCCAACCTTGCAGCCAAAGAACTCCACAGATGGATCTCCAACTGCGCAGACAAGCTCGCACCCCTACGTAACCCCGACAGACAGCGCCCCAGGAAGGCCACCTGGTTCACCACCGACCTCCAAGAATCCAGATGCACCTGCAGACGTCTCGAGAAGAACTGGAGAAACAGCAAAACGTCGGAAGATCGCACCACCTACAAGAACGCCATGACGGAATACCACCTACGCATCAGATCCACCAAATGGACCTTCATCCAGAACAAGATCCTCGCCAACTCCAGCAACACCAAGGAACTCTTCAGCATCCTCCAGGAATTCACCAAGCCCCCCAGCGAAACCTCGGATATCACCCCATCCCAGGACCTCTGCAACAAGCTCGGCTCCTACTTCCATCTGAAAATCAAGGGCCTATACGACAACTTCAACGACCAGACACCTTACTCCGAGCCCGCCTCACCATCTCCAGCAACTCCAAGGAATTCTTCAGCGTCAGCCAGGAGTTCACCAAGCCCCCCAGTGAAACCACAGACATCACCCCATCCCAGGGCCTCTGCAACAAGCTCGGCTCCTACTTCTATCTGAAAATCAAGGGCCTCTACGACAACTTCAACGACCAGACACCTGACTTTGAAACCACCTTCTACTCCAGCAACGCCAGCCAGCCTACCATATCCTCCTGGACCCCAGTCACCACCGAAGACACCTCCTCGACCATGAAAGGCATCCACTCAGGAGCCCCCACTGATCCCTGCCCCCCACACATCTTCCACAGAGCCGCCACCACCATCGCTCCGGAACTACGACGCACCATCAACGCCACCTTCGAGACCGGCATCTTTCCAGATGACTGGAAATGCGCAGAAGTCAGACCCCTGCTCAAGAAGCCCTCAGCAGATCCCAGGGACCTCAAGAACTACCGACCAATCTCCCTCCTCCCCTTCACAGCCAAAGTAACTGAGAAGACCGTCAACGCCCAACTAGCAGAATTCATCGAAGAAAACGCCATCCTCGACCCCTCCGAATCCGGATTCCGCAGCAACCACAGCACCGAGACCGCTCTACTCGCCACCACAGACGACATCCGCACCCTCCTCGACCAAGGCCATACCACGGACCTGATCCTATTCGACCTCTCTGCAGCGTTCGACACCGTCTCCCACCGCACGCTCACTGCCAGACTCAACGATGCCGACATACAGGGAACCGCCCTCGACTGGATTCGCTCCTTCCTCACCAGCAGAACCCAAAGAATCAGACTGCACCCTTCCTCTCCGAACCCACGGAAATCAACTGCGGAGTACCACAAGGATCGTCACTCAGCCCCACGCTCTTCAACATCTACATGGCCCCCCTCGCCGCCATCGTCAGACAGCACGGACTCAGCATAGTATCCTACGCCGACGACACCCAGCTCATCCTCTCCTTCACCAAGAACCCCACCACCACCAGACTCAATTTGCAGCAAGGAATGAAGGACGTTGCATCCTGGATGAGCAGCAGCTGTCTGAAGCTCAACTCGGAGAAGACAAAGGTCCTCATCCTCGGACCCTCTCCCTCTGCATGGGACAACACCTTGTGGCCCACCGCCCTCTGCAGTTCTCCCACCCCCACAGACCATGCCCAAAACCTTGGCATCGTACTCGACTCCTCCCTCTCCATGACCCGAAAGGTCAACGCCGTCGCCTACAGCTGCTTCAACACCCTCCGCATCCTCCGAAAGACCTTCAAATGGATCCCCCCCGAATCAAGGAAGACCGTCACCCACGCACTCATAACCAGCAGACTGGACTACAGAAACGCCCTCTATGCCGGGATCAACAAGTCTGTGCTCCGCAAACTCCAGACCATTCAGAACACCGCAGCCAGACTCGTCCTCGGCATACCTCGACACGAACACATCACCCAACACCTGCGAAACCTCCACAGGCTCCCCGTTGAGAAGAGAGTAACTTTCAAGATACTCACCCATGCCTACAAATGGCTCCACAACACTGGACCCCAATACCTCAACGAGAGAATCTCCTTCCACGTACCCAAGAGAAAACCTCTGATCCGCCGACCTCGCCCTCGCTGAAACCCCGCGCATCCGCAGAGTCAGAACAGGTGGAAGAGCCTTCTCCTACATCGCGGCCAAGACCTGGAACGAGCTCCCGATCGACATCAGACGCGCCCCCTCCCTGAACACCTTCAGGAACACACTCAAGACTTGGCTCTTCGACTGAACGGTGCTGTTCCCCCCGCCACCCCCACAGCGCTTTGAGACCCTCATGGGTGAGTAGCGCGCTTTACAAATCCCCTGATTGATTGATTGATTGATTGAAACTCAAACACCCTCTGACAGCATTATGGCGCTAAATCCAAACTATTAACGGTACTAGACAGGCATGTGTAATACCATTGACCAATAACAGTACTATACCGTCTCCAAGGCTTGAAACCTCTACGCAATTCCATATGCACCTAACTATACTTCTATCAGACTTTTTGAAAAACTATTCACTTAAACAAGTTGACAAGAACTAATGATCGCACCCTACACTCAATTAATATTCCCCATTACCAATGATTACCATATCTCTGATCCAAACCTGCCCCAATTTCATTGGTAGCCTTCTAGAATTGTCTCCTTATATGCATCATTATCTACAGCAGGGTCCACACTCCTACATCTAAATTGTAAAGCAGGCCTATGCTAATAGAGTGTAAGAGGGCTCACACTATATCTCCTGCTGACCATTCTATAATATAGTCATTACAGTCATGGAATAGATCCTGTTCTCTAGCAGTATGCTCAAATGTACACAAAATAGTCTGTTTTACACCATCATTGATGTACCCAATTGGGGTAGTACCAACTGGGGTAATATGAATATCAAAGTTATATTGACACGTTTTCTCCTTTGGTGTGGTAATAATAAGGTTAGTAGTATCATGGTTATTTTGACACATTTCTCTTTTGGATTGGATTACTTAATAGGTCTTACTATAGCAAGTATTACTTCTGAATGGGGTTAACTTTATGTATTAATTACTGGTCCCCCTGCAGAGCCATGAGGTCCTGAGAGCTGTCGCTTGAGGCCTCTACTCTTCTTAGCGGGTTGGGTGTATGTTTAGGGGGAAGTGGGGGGAGTTAACCATGAAGTTTGGGTTCGATTTCTAATTCCTCTGTGTCTACCTTTTCTTTACCTTCCATCTTCACTTCCTTGCCTCCCCCTTGACTCACACACTAGTCCATCCTCCTTCCCCTTCCTGGGAGTGTTTGCGCTACCCTAAACCAAAACATGTGGTATTTCTGATTATCCTTTCAGCTAGGTACATATTCATCCAGGAAGATTGGCCAATAATACTCTACACAACCTTCATAGCTAACATAATCTATGCTATACTTGATCACTAGACTACTACTACGCAGTATTATATTTCTCACTACCTCAATGACAAATAAACCACTGAAATGTTATCGCTGAATTCTAAAGGCCAGGGGCGGTTCCTCCTAAATGGCAGGCAAACACAAATAAATAAAATAGCATGTCAATGCCATTTTATTTTTCCACCAGCTCGCGCTGTGCAGCGTGAGAATGGGGGCAGGGCTCAATCCTGCGATTGAAGGATGACTGCTGCCCTTGCCAGTGTGCATGTCGGATTGGCCGGCTGTCTACAGCTGTCCTATCCGACATGCGCACTGTGGACCCAGCAATCCAAGGGCAATGAAACAGTCTGGGGATTGCTGGCACAGGCTCCAAGCCTCAAAATAAGTGCTGGGTTAGCATGCTTCAGCATTGGTTGGATTCATGTTCCATAAGCAGGAAGGAAGTCCTTCCCTTTCCTGCTCGTGGACACAAGGATCACCACCAGAGAAGTGCTGCACCAGGCGGGAGCATTGCCGAGCTTTGGTGGGTGGTGCACCATCGCATCCCACTATATTTTGTTACCACTAGCCGCCACTGCTAAAGTCCTCAAACACCCAATCAAAAGGAAAACGTTTTTAGACTTACTGCTACATACTTAGAGTGGATATTATCTTCTTTCAGGAAACTAGGTTTGGAAGGAGAGAGGCCCAATGTATGAAGAACTCCTGGGTCTACGACTCTGCATGCTCCCCAGCTAACAAGAGGAAAAATAGAGTCCTCATGCTAATCTAAAAAAAGCTGGTATCACTAACTCCATCCGTGATAAAGAGGATTATTATCTCTGCACATGTGTTTATATCCTTATATTTAGAAATTAAAATTTCACAAACCGTACAGTTGCCTCCGGGGTTATTTAATGGGAAGCATTCAAGGCTGTGCTGCGGGAACAGGTGATATCCTTGACCAATGCATGGCCACGTGGGAACAGATGCAAAGAGTGGAGGACCAAATTTTATCACTGGAGTGACAATATACTCAGTGCCCTTGTGAAGATTCTCGACACCACCTAGACCTCAAGTGTAGAGATTATCAGGGGCTAGCATTGAATGCAGCTAATGCGCCAGACAAAGCAGCACAAAAAAGACTATATGAGGTGGGCAACAAAGTGGGCAAATATCATTAGCCTGGTTGGGTAACAGAGATGAAATGACAAGATGGGTGAGTGAGATACAAACGGGCTTGGATGAGCTGGTTAGTAACAGTGGTGGCTGATACATAATGGCGGTGGGGGGCGGGGGCAGTCAAAAAATAAAAATTTACATACCTTTCCACGGCCCCCATCTTCCTCCGTCACCTGTCCTCGCATCTATTCCCGGAAGCACACAGACTCCCCTAAGCCAATCACGACACTGCTGTCACCATGACAGCAGATTTGTGATTGCTATGAGCGCCATGGTTTCGCGCTCAGACGGGGACTACAAGCCTGTGTATGTTCTCCACCCAGGCTGTGCATTACAGCCTGCTGGAGAACATGCGCATGATTGTTTGGCCGGCCCAAGACGACCGGCAAAAACCAATATGCGCACTTAACCCGTTTACCGCGGCGGCAATTCCGCCACGGTGCGGGGCGTTCCATTGAGTGGGCGGGGCCGCGTCGGCCAACGGACGTGCACAGCCCAACGGAGGTAGTGCTCGCGATGGCCGTTGGCCGACAGAAGCAGCAAAGGGGTTAAGTGCACACACCACTCCTCCCCCTGCTGGCTGTGTTGACAGCCAAGCCCCAAACTGCCCCGCCTCAAAACTGGCTTCAGCAAGGAAAAATAAAATGATGATAACAGCGGGTTATTATCATTTTATTTTTCCTTTTTTTACACTGCTGAAAAGCTGTGGGGCGACACTCCTCCGCCATAGTGAAGGAGCCGCCGCTGGTTAGCAGTAATGATAATATTGCTGAGGTGTTTGTTGAGCATTACAAATACCTCTATACATCTGTCCAGACCTGCTCCGCCAGAGCAGTGGACAATTTCCTTAGAGATATATCATTCCCTGGGCTCAATGATACTGATAGAACGATACTGGATGCATATCACAACTGTGGATATAGAAGAGTCCATTAGGACCCTGCAATCAGGTAAGGCCCCAGAAGCTAGACCCATCAAGCTACACAAGTGCCTAGTTGGCAAGGTCTCTGCCCTCCTACGGACAATGTATGTTGCAGCAAAGAAGGAGGCTGCATGGCGAGAGAACTCCAGTTGACCATGATTGCAGTCTGTTTGGCTTTATGGCCAGCACTGGCGATTCTACTGAACCAGCGTGTTGGTATAATTGGATGCATCCAATGCCTTTGACTCTCTTGAGTGACTTTACTTGTTCTGGGTGTCGGAATTGATTAATATAAGGCTTAACTGTTTGGCATGGGTGAAACTGCTCTAAAAGGGCCCCTGGTGTGTGCTAGAGTCAATGGTGAACATTATGCAATATTTCCTCTCTATAGATGCACCAGACAGGGTTCTCTACTGTCACTTATGCTCTTTGCATTGGCAACAGAGCCATTAGCTTGCTGGGTGCAAAGGGATCCACTGGTCAGGGCTCTGTGATGGGATACGGCATGGGAGGAGAAAATATTCTTGTACGCAGACAACATGTTGCGGTACGTCTCCGACCCAGTTCTCTACCGACAGACTAATGCAGATTATACAAATATTTGGGAGATACAGTGGTTTTCGCATTAACTGGTAACAATTGGGTTTTATTCGCTGTCGAAATGGGAGTCGAGAGCACAGATACAGGGTAATTTACAGATCTGTCCATGGGGATTCCGATACTTGGGAATCCAGATCACTCGGTCCCCAGAGGACCTCCTCAGTGATAACCTCTATAGTGTCCTAAAGAACTTCAGAAGTGATGCTGCACATTGGAAAACATTCCCACTTTCCCTACTTGGCAGAGCAGCTTTGTATAAAATGATAGTCCTACCCAAATGTATTCATTCCTGACCTACAGAACACGCCGTTTGCTATACCAGAGTGCTTCTTTCAGGGTGGCGACAAGGCACTGAGGCAACTGCTGTGGAATGATGATGCCCCTAGAAAAGCGCTCTATAAATTAGTCAGAGGAGTGATTGAGGGTGGCATAGCCCTCCAGGACCTCAGGAAATATTACTGGGCAACGCAATTGGTTGTAGTAAATGACTGGGTATTTGCAGATCAGGTTAAGCCCTCTGTACATCATGATAGAGCATTGATGGGCTGTAAAAGGTTATAGGGCTGCCATATTTGGGAAATAGAGTAGAATTGTCTTGCCGCCATATATCAGTGTGGTGCTGCAAGTATGGGACTAGGCAGATGGGGTGGTCCTCGTTGCTGACTACAGATACTCCACTATTGGACTCTTGGAGACTGAGCGAGGTACAGTGTCTGACTGGGGGCGAATGTTGGGATCTTATTGGAATTAGTACACAGAATGATATATGGGTGGATTAGTACACAGAATGATATATGGGTGGATACAGATATAAAGAGATTTCAGACGTTGAGGGATGAATTTGGGATGTCTGAAAGCGAGGTTTAGTTTAGTTAAGTTTAGTTTATTCGGTCACAATACCGCCATAAAACACATTTATACACATAAATAATATATACCATATGCAATGTAAAATACATTGTGAAAAGTTTGGAATACAACATTATAATGCATATTATTCTCCAACCAATGCAGTAATCGGGCACTAGAGCATAAGTTTGTACATACAATCGATCATTAGTACATTAAAGCTATCCATCATTAAGATGCATTATGCTCTTCAACCAGTGCAGTAATCGGACACTAGGGCATAGGTTTGTGCATACAATTGGCCATTAGTACATTTTAAAAGTATCCATCAATAAAGTGCAAGTGCTTACTTTCATCATCTGTTATAACAAAAATGATCATCAGTTATTGATATCATCAATGCTCCAACCTTACAATAAAATCAAATATTTTTAAGATGGATGATGTATCTGTGACTTCCCTAAAGTCCTAAACAATATTTATATGTACAATAACCTTTAATAACATTCTTAAAAACTAATCATCATAAAAACATACATGTACTTAAAATCATCAGCTATCTTAAAGGTATTAATCAGCATTTAGTATTTTACATCTAGCACACCAAGCATGCAATAAATACCTTGAAACTGAAAGCACAATCCACTCTGTGTTTTCAGAACTTAATATGTAAGTTGCATCTGCGAGTCGTGTTATAGAAAGAAACCAGCAGACTGGGAATACCCATGTGTTCCTAGCTTTTGCATAAGCAAGGCAGAAAAACATAAAGTGCTCCACAGATTCTATGCCAAATTTACATGCTAGGCATGATGGCATGATGGAACTCATCCGCCATTTGCTTTTGACTGCATTCCCAGGCAAGATCCCATATCTAAATCTTGAAAAGAAAGATCTGGCTAGAGGAGATTCTATCTGGTCCATTAACTGTTCTAAGGCCAAAATGCATTTGACATCAATGAAGTGCCCTGTTAAAGTGCTATGTGCTGGTGATGACAGCCAGTTGCCTAGGGTTTATCCCCAATATCTATTCTTCAATTGAATCACCATTCCCCCAGTAAGGCTCTCCGGGTTATCCAAGGCTTCACGCAGATATAATTTGTAGAGCCACGTCTTAACACAGGGTATTAATCCCATTTTATCCAGCTCTTTGACCTCAGCAGATGCCTGTATAATGGGAATCTGGGACTTGCCCGTCCAAAGCTTTACCCAATAAGTCAGAGGTTTAAGAGCAGCAAGATGTGTGACATCCTCCAGTCCTAGGTCTAAACGTAACGGAATAAGTGGGGCACTCTGGGGCATATTCAGTAACAAACGAATAAACCTATTTTTTATTTTTCCAGACCGTTGGTCTGATTGGATCCCCAAATTTCTCTCCCTAATGAAGAGCTGCACCAAGTCCCCTGGCATGGTATATTTTAAGAGTGGGTAAATTGGGTGGAAGTTGGATCTATTCAATTTCTTAACAATTGCTGCTTCAACATGTTGTAAAGCCATCTGGCTCTTCAGTATTTGAACAGCCCATAATAGATTGCTGGCTAGCCTTGCACCCAGGTAGTAAAACTCTTTGACCTGTTTCAGATTCCTGGAACCAAGCCTCACTTTCCCTATGAATGTCTAATGTGGCCGGAAAGTCATACATTTTGTTTTAAGAGTGTTGATTTTCAGACCAAATTTATCACAAGCATCTGAGAAGTGATTCAACATGTTTTGTAGTCCCATGGGTGACTTGGAACTTAAAAGCGTGTTGTCTGCAAAGAGCAGGGCAGGGATTCACTAGTCCGCTAATTTGGGGGGAGTCACCTTTACTGTGGTATAACGTGTCTATTAGCCAATTTATATAGAGTGTAAACAATGTTGGAGCTATAACACATCCCTGCCTGACCCCTCTGGAGATATCTATGCATCCGATCAACTTACCTTCCCTGCGCCACTTCACTTGTGCATAATTCCCATTGTGTAAATGGATTAAGAAATATAGCAGATCTGTTGGCATCCCCATCTCCTTAAGTGCAACCCACAGTTTTCTCAAGGGATTAAGTCAAAAGCAGATCTTAGATCAACGAACACTACATACAAATGTCCCTTATTTAATCAGACCACTTCCCAAAGAATCAATAAACAGCAGAAAACCTGATCTATAGTGCTTATGTGGGCTCTGGAGCCTGCTGGTAGGTGAGATAAAACATGGTTGTCCTCCATCCAAATTTGTATCTTCGCCAATATTTGCGTACTAAACATTTTCTGTGTGTTGTCTATCACGCTGATGGGCCTATAACTGGCTGAATCACCCTTATCCCCTTTTTTCATAAATTGGAATTATGTCTGTCCCTTACCATGTTTCCGGTATCTCAGCCGCCTTTGCTATGGCATTGGAAATTATGTTTAATATATAACCCCATAGGACCAGCTCAGAACAATATAGATCGCCGGGTATTCTATCTAGGTCTGGCACTTTCCCCTTTTCATACACTCAATAACTATTATTGTTTCTGTCATGGCGAAGGAAACTGAAGACCCACTACCCCAGTCCTGGACCTCAGTCAGACCAACTACTAATATTAGATCCCTCTCCTATCTCTTTAATTGAATATAGCTTGGTAAAGTGTTACCAAATATATGGTTGAATATAGAAGTCATCTTAATTTACAGCGTATGGTACTGTTATGTGCCCAGGTTAGGCCCATGTAGCGAAGCTGCTCATTTCTTACATTGTCCTCTTTTTCACATTAACATTTCTGCTGTGACCTTTTGCACCTATTTGCGTGCATGACCAAATTGAATTAATTTCTCTAAAACTACTTCTGTTTACACATCTAGCTTTGCATAATATTATCACAATGCCTTGAAACCAAGCACAAAGCCTCTATGCACGAATGTACAAATGGCATTCTATCTTCATCCGCGGGACGACAAGGCTATCCACATATCCATAACATTGCTAATCTATACGTACATTGCAAAGATGCTTTTTATTATAAATAGTCAGCATCTCATAGAATCAGCAGAGGAGGCACTTCAGCTGACACTGAGGGTCCCTGCATGCTAAGACTTCACCATGCAGCGGTCTGACATCTCCGTGAGGGGTGTCCAGTTCGTGACCAAGACGGGGTCCTACATTCTCTCCCTCCAGGTAATGGGGTTGGATCGTCCCTTGGGGGAATTCTTGGCTTCACACCTACACACACTCTAGATACACACAGGGTAGGGTTTGCATAGTAGGAGCACGCCTTATTTGCCTGCATATATACACTGTTTTAGCACCATGGTAGGACTACATCTACTATTTACGCTTTTGGTGCTTGTAATCACTTTCATCTGCTTCTGTATACTGATTATCGCAGCATATGTATTTTATACAAGAATAACATTGGTTCAATAAATATATTGAAAATATCCCAATGTGTATTCTCTGTATATTTCTATGAGAACAAGTAAGCACAAGTGACTGAGCGAAACGTCCTGAACCGTTACCACGATCCCTGAAGGGTCAGGGTTGTCATGTTAAGTGATTGCCAGAAACCATTCGCTCCCTGGTAGGGTTAGGGGGGCTTATGGTGGCACTGTGAGCTAGCTGGTCTCTAGGCCAACATATCCTGCGGGGTGCTTGGAATCAGTCTAGGCACCTCACCCAAAGTTTATGTTGTCCAACAAACTCGCAGGTCCTACGGATCAGTGGGAACTACACGACGGTACCTCTTTGGCGAGCAAATGCCAGAATGATTGGCTGTCTTTCATTGTAGCTGCTCTGACCAGATCTCGCCTGTTTTCCTCTTCCCAATTCTTTATGGTGAGTAATTGTGCTTTTTATACTGTTTACTCCCGTCTATTATGGCGGATCTGCAACCAATTTTCACTGCGGACATCAATTGATGCCTGGCTATCATACAATCCTTATCAAACTATTCTGACTAATTTTGCCTAAAGATTTTAACCTTAGGGTTTCTATAAAAGCATTTCTTAACAGCTGCAAGTAAGTTATTAAATATATGCATAACAGCCGAATCTGTTTGATTTGAGGTTTGGCCTTCTTATCTTACATGCTGAAGAGGTCTTTATCCATATTATTAAGCCTCCTGACGGGTGACCTGCTGGTGAAGGTCTAGCTTCTACACTATAATTTATGTAGCCCGCCCTGAATATGGGTTGAAGAGCCCAAGTTTCTTGAAACAAACAAATATGGAAATGATCAACAAAAGTTCCCCAATCTGGATCAATCACCTTGGATTTTGTTCCTGCTAAGTTACAAGAAAGCAGATTAAACTGCTTTCTATCCACTGCACTCTGCGAGTAGATATGTTGCGAATGCATCTCTTCTTGCATTGACATACTAGCCAGATCCATATCTCTATCTGGCTGCCTAGCTGACTGTTTTCGAGTTAAAGGAGGGAGTAAGTACATAGTCATTGGCTGGTTCCCCCTATAGGTACATCGTTTCCATTCCAAAGTCATTCATTCACGCTAAGGTCATCATCGTTACATCTCACATTAGGTACATTTAAAAATTCTCTTACTTTAGTAATAAGGGGCATTTGGCCCACACTGAGGGGCATATTCACAAGGACTTATCTCCGAGTTATCGCCACCTTAACGCATCAAAAGTGTAGATATATTTAACGCCCCATTCACAAGCGGGTGCAAACTGCAGACATCGCCAGTATTCCCGCGATAACTGCCCCAAAATTTATCTCCACGGGTGACACCACCAACTAACCCTAATGAGATGCAGAGTAGGCGTTCCGGTGCAAAAACACACGAAACCACCACTACACCACTTTCACAACGAACTGCCAGATCTGCGATGCGAACCAAAAACAGGCAATAAGCCGCGGTAGCACCAGGGAATTAACACCTGCCTTTTGCTGGTGTTAAGCAGGACGACTACCTGCTGCATGAAAGGGAGCCCAGCCAAGAGCCACATCTGAAGACCCACAGATGCCATGCAGACAATGATCATGCAGCTCGGAGACCCATGAGGGCCACAAAACCCACCGCCACCACCCCCAGGCCCGACACCACCCCCAGGACCCCCCCGCCCCCTCCCCCCCGGACCACCACAGAGGCAGCGTACACAAAGACAGCGGACCCACCGTAAACGCACCAGCCGCACAGACCGAACGCCAGAGGAGGACATTGCCCACTACAGGCCCAAAAGGACAACCATCCCCCGCATCCTGACCCACATCGCCCACCTGCTGACGGTACCAACACAGCACACAACGAACATCTCTCCGCAGACAAAGCTGTCGGCTGTGCTGCACATGTTGGCCCCTGGTACCTTCCAACCCACAACTGCCAGAGTCGGAGGAGTCTCACAGCCAGCCCCATCCAAGTTCATCACACCTGTCCTGGATGCCAACATCAGCCCGGTACCCCAGCACCTCCACTCCACCCACACTGCGCAGGAGCAGCTGGAGACCAAGCAAGGCTCCCACGCCATAGCTGGATTCCCTCACGTGTCGGGGGCAATCAACTGCACATATGTACCCCTCGTGCCCCCTGCCGACACTGCACACAACTACCTCAACAGAAAGCACACGCATCCCATGAATGTGCAGGCAATAGTGGACCGCCCGGGACTCCTCAACAATGTCGTGGCCAACTCCCCAGGCAGAGTGCATGATTCCTACATCTCTCGACAGTCCATCATCAACCAGCGCTCCCAGGATGGCACCTATGGAAATGCAGTGCTCGTTGGTAAGTCCAAAATGAACACACCACACACCTCCACCCCACAGTCAGGCAACTCACGATACTGGCAATGGGCATGCAGCACAACTACATTCAACATGCCAACCGACCAGACACGACAACACGACTCCATTGGGAACCTGGGCTTGCCATGCCCACAACCCAGCCACGGCATGGCACCACAGCCACACAATAGCAGGATGTGAGGAGAGGCTTGGAGCAGGCATGTGCGAGAGCGGCAAGTGACTAATGAATGTGAACCTACCCAATGCCAGGTGTGGCGTGGAGGTGCCGGACAGATTTCAGTGTGCAAACCACGGAAATGGCCATGTGGAGATTAACTGCTGGTGCATGGAGTGTAGTGGCCAGTGGACGCTACCATGTCCCCACAGGCTGTGGGGCAGAACGCGGAAATGTCGCACGTTACGTCCCCCCCTGCATGCGCGGGTGGAGTTGGTTGGCCCTGCGTACGCCAGGCCTGCGTAGGGGTGTGAATAAAAAGCCCGTCACACTGGGCGTGGTTCTCATTCGGAATGGCCAGCGCGTCTGCCAGGGCGCCGCCTCTCAGCCCGCCACGAGGCTGGCGCCGAGCGCGGCGGGGCCTGCGTTCCTGTGCGCCTGCTGCACCCCGGGCCGCTGGTCCCCAGACCCGTCATGTCTGCCCCAGTGCACCAAGGAGGCTCCGCTCACCTGCCGACACCGGCGTGTGTCAAAGAGGGCCCACCACGTGCCGGTGCAAGCTCCAAGCCACAGTCCCGCGACCTTTGCAGCCTCCGCAGACCATCGCTGGCCTCCACGACGCTGGCCCACAGTACTCCTTTTTCATTGACATACTCCACCGGCGTCCTCTTCGGCCCAGTTGTGGGCACATGTTGAACTGAGTCGTGAGTTCTGAATGGCAGTGACCAAAGGTCTGTGGCAGCGTCCACATCACTATACTCCCTCCGATCAGTGAAGCCAAAGTCTGCATCGCAGGCCTGCGACACGTGGTGCCACTGACCCTGTTCAACGCAAGCCGTCGACACGTGATGCCACTAACCCTGTTCAACGCAAGCCGGCGACCCGTGGTGCCACTAACCATGTTCAACGCAAGCCGGAGACACGTGTTTGTGGGCCCCTGCAGACTACTGGCTCTGGCCTACACTGCGCTCCAGTAGGTCCCACATATGGAACTGTGTCCTGAGTCTTGAATGGCAGTGACCCCAAGTCCGTGGCAGCGTCCATTCACTAAACACCCTCCGATCAGTGAAGCCAAAGTCTGCATCGCAAGCCTGTGACACGTGGTGCCACTAACCCTGTTCAACGCAAGCCGGCGACACGTGGTGCCACTAACCATGTTCAACGCAAGCCGGCGACACGTGTTTGTGGGCCCCTGCAGACTACTGGCTCCGGCCTACACTGTGCTCCAGTAGGTCCCACATATGGAACTGTGTCCTGAGTCTTGAATGGCAGTGACCCCAAGTCCGTGGCAGCGTCCACATCACTAAACTCCCTCTGATCAGTGAAGCCAAAGTCTGCATCGCAAGCCTGCGACACGTGGTGCCACCAACCCTGTTCAACGCAAGCCGGCGACACTTGTATGAGGGCTCAGGCCTACACTGCGCTCCAGTAGGTCCCACATGTGGAACTGTGTCCTGAGTCTTGAATGGCAGTGACCAAATGTCAATAGCCGCGTCTATATCATTGAACTCCCTTCGATCAGTGTCCCAGACCCTGCATCGCAAGCACACGACACCTGTCTGTGGGCCCATGCTGACCGCTGCCCCTGGCCTACACTGCGGTCCAGTGGGCCCACATCCAGCACTTAGTCGTGATTCATGAATGGCAGAGTCCATACCAGTGAACGCACGGAGAGGAGTAAGAGGAAGATGCGGCTCAGTCCGGATGAAAGCCGGATCCTAGTCACGGAGGTGACCGAACACTAGCAACAACTGACCTGGTGCCACCAACCCTGTTCACCGCAAGTCCGTGTCCTGTGGTGCCACTGAACCTGAACTACGCAGGCCGGTGGGACCATCCAACGTAAGCCGGCGACACTCGGTGAGGGGCCCCTGCTGACCGGTGCCTCAGGCCTACACTGCGGTCCAGTAGGTCACACATGTGGAACTGTGTCTTGGGTAAGATGTGGAGGAGTCCACACCATTGGACATGCCTCATCGCAGGCAGCATCCCCTATCAGCACTGGTGCCACTAACTCTGTGCGCAATGAGTCATGCGCACTTTCTGGTTGGACTTTGGTGGCGTCTGAGTCCATGGCCTGGGGGTTGTCTGCATCATCATCTGGCTGGACCGGACTTGGTGTACGACATGTGTCTGTTCCATTCATCTCCACCATAGTGACTGTTTCAGCGTGGTTCTGCCCTCTGCATCATGCCCTGGGGGTACACCTTCCACTGTCCACCGAGACACTCCGCGACAACCCCCTTTGTCATCTACGAAAACCTGCTCTGCTCTCGTGACCCTGCCCCAGTGCACCGCAAGTCAGCGGCCCGTGGCGGTAGGCCCGTGCAGGATGCTGTGCATCCGGGGCCACTGACTCTGTGCAGCTCAAGTCATGGGGCCTTAACGATGTACACTGTTGTCGTTTATTGACTGCACCAGGCACTACATTACGGCTGGTGTGCACACACCCCACACACATCCAACACAGGTGTCACTCGACATGTGAGCCTGCTAATAAAAGTGGCCGGGCGCACGTGCCCATAGCCATTCCCACCATCTAAGCAAGTGTGTTCGTGTGGTCATTATGTCCGCATGATGGGCCCGAGCCCTGCAACATCACAGTGTGCTGTCTTCAGCGGACGATACCATGTCACCTCAGCAGTGGCTGAGACCTTGGACATGTAGCTTCGCCCGCCCCCCCTGCATGCACAAGCGGCGTGTGCTGGTCCGGCGTACGTCAGGGCAGCGCAGGGGTGTGCTGATTCGGCAGGGGGATCAGGGCGTGGCTCTGGTCTGGCCTTGAGCAGGAAGTGCAGTAAGTGTGTCTCTGTGTTGGAGTGTTGTCGCCACCAGGGCCACAGTAGTCGATGTTGCAATGTAGCATGCACCAAGAGGTCGGGCCCGCACGTAGGGGGAAATGTAGGAACGCAATACCGCTCGGGGTCTTGGCACATGCATGCCAAGTGTTATGTGTATCAGTCCTGCGGCTGCATAAGTCAGTTGCCTAGCCTCAATCGCAGCGCGATCAAAGCCAGCCATGGACTGTACACCTGTGTCCGCCCTGTCCGGACCATTGGCCTACACTCACGTGGCCGCACACCCTCAAAGGCCAGCTTCACGGTGTTGTTGGCATGCCGCTGGACATGCACGGACAGGCATTACAATGGTGTGCCGTAGGAGTACACGTGATACAACCGCGCAGCGCACACAAGTGTGAGGGCTCGTGGGAGGGAGGAGCAGCTGTGAGGCAACGTAACACACAGTGAGGCTGCTCATGTGCCACGTGCTGGGCATATCATCCATGATTCCCTGGGTCGCAGACATCCCACCACACCAACGACAGGCCTCTGTACATCTCCTGTATGCATGCAGATGGTGAAGTTACTGTAGGGATGAAAGGTCCTTTGTCTGAACTATCAGGCAGTAGCACATCTGCAGCTCCGAGCTGGGACTTGCATGTGGCCAGCACCCCCTGACAGATACGACTCCCACACTACGCACTGCCCGACGTGAGACCAACGTGTACACATCCCACAGGCAGAAGTCCTTGGTCGTAGTTAGCGTGCGTGAAATGGCCTTCACACGTACTCCCACCCCACCCCAGGCCTGCACCCGTTGCACACAGACACTGCTCTTTGCTCCGAGCTGTGCCATTTCATTCACAGGACTGGCGCAGGGCAAGCCAGTGCCGCTTCAAGCAGAGCCACTGACACAATGGCAGGCCATCCCGGACACATGCTCAACTCCAGTCACGTGGACCTGTACCGTGCACGTCTGCTGCATGTACTGGGGGCACTGCCATTGGCAGTGCTGCGGATCAGTTACCGGCTGAGCTTCCGCCTTGCGAACGTCACCTGCGTTCAGCCTGTGTTGCATTGTCGCTCGTGCATATTCGAGTGGACCATGGATGTCTGCCTCTCCAACGTAACGGTAGCTGACCTGGATTTCGACGTGTGTGTGCGCCCCCTGTTGGCCCACAACCAGGAGTGTCACCGTGATGCCCGTTTATGGCATGCCTGGATGTTTGGCATGCATGCTGGCAACTGGACCTGGGAGATTGCACGAGTCGTCGTGTGAGGTGACCACATTGAGCCGCTCCCCGATTGGGCTTTGGTGCAAAGTGGGGCCAGGGGTTGGAGTCAGCACATCTGTACGGGACAGCTGATGGATTACGTCGCCGACATGTTAGATGTGGTGGACAACGATCTCTCATTGGAAATGTTGGCCTACGCTGCTGCAATCGCGTTCATGGACGAGTGACAAGGTACCTGCAGCCACAACTGGATGTGACCCATTGCACGTGTCCCGACGCCTGGTTGCATGTTGGGGATCTGGTCACATGTCCCAAGACGACAGTGGACATGGCTGCATTGGCCTGGACTCCTGATCCATGCGCGGACAACCAACGCGGGTTGGCACTGACTTGTGTTGGTGATGGACTCCCCGGGGTGGACATGGGCGCTTTCAAACGTTCCTCATTCAGACATGCTGCTGCATTGGTCTGCATGTCGTGGCACTTCTCTTGGCCGTACTGACACGCACTTGTTGATAAAGTTTCCGCACTTTCACTTGTCTCCAACTGTGTTGAGTCTTGATTTGTATGCCAATGTGTGTGTCACGGCCTATCTGGGTCCCTGCCATACGTGCATTGCTACCCCATCAGGGCTGTGGGTTTGTACTTGTGCATTATCATGTCCCTGTTTCGTGCTTTGCCAGATGCGTATGGCCATTTACCGGCCACAAGCGGGTGCACTTGTGTTCTGTGCTCGGTTGTGCAAATGTTGCTGTTTGTACCACATTGTGTTCGATGTTGGGGTGCTCTGCTTCCTATGTGTGTGTGCTGCATTGTGTGTGAGATGTCCCTTCAGCTCTGATTTGGCTCATCCTTCTCCCTTTCAGGCAGTGTGGTTTTCACTTCTGTGCTTGTTCAGTGGTGTGATATTGCCGGGTTGTGTGACTTGTGCTCTTGGTTGGTGTTGTTACTCTTGGGCATGGTTTGTCTGCAGTTGTGCTGTGCTTAATTGTGCATGTGTGCCATTGTGCCCATCTCCCCCCATCCCTGGTCGTTCCTCTCCCTGTTGCTGTTGTGTCTGTTGATTTTGGGCAGTTTCCGGTCCCCGAGTCCTGCCACCATCTCCAGACTGATGTGGTGGACACCATTTCCTCCATGTCATCCAGCTCCTGGTGTGGCGCTGGACTCCCACCTCCGGTGTGCATTGCTGCCTTCTGGTTGTTGGCGTGTTTCTGCTTGTTTGTGCATTTCGCATCATTCCAGCTATTCTGGTTTTCTTCCATTGTCCTCCTCCGCTCTCCGGCTGCATTCACCTTGTCCACGATGGCCTGCCATGTACAATGTTTTGTTGCCAATGGGGCTTGTGGGGTTGTGTACTGGCTCCGGTTGCCTCCATTGTGCTTCGCTGTTGTTTTCTGTTTGGTTTGTCTTTCTTTTTCAGGCTTTTGTTGTGCTTATTCCCGCCTGCCGTGTGTGTGTCGCAGGCCTGGCGCTGCTTATCGCTGCTTTCCTCATCGCGAATGGGCTCATCGCACGTTTTTTGGTGTTGAGGTTTGTGTTTTTATCTCCGTCGAGGTGGTTGTATCACGGACATTGGCCGCGTTTTCAGCAGACTATCGCATGGTACCGCCGTTTTGTGAATTCCACGTTAACACGGGGTTATTTTCCCGCGATAGGCTGCGATGTGTAAAGTTGCGTTAACATTTTTTGGAGATGTTTAGCGCACGTTCTTGTGAATATACCCCTAAGAGCGGAGTGTTCCCGAACTGGCAAGTTAAGTTTGAATTGTATTAGGGAATCCTTTGAGGAGGAGGTTCGCAAATCTAAACTCACAAGCCCAGTTACATGTTCCTCCTCGCGTAACTCTAGTACTATGTAGTCAAACTGCTCATTTTGCGAAGGGCAGCACTTCACCCCTAAAAGATCCAATCTTATCAGGGAATAGCAGCGTCTGAACTGGGGTGGCGTGGTGAAGCAAAATAACGATGGATTAAACCCAGATCTGTGACTGGGGGTGAATGTTTGCCAATGTGCAACATTCCGTCCATCATCTTGTGTGTTTTGCATTTCGCCCTAAGTGGGAAGGGTATGCCCAGACGTGGGTCCCGTGCTCACTACGCCACTGGAGTCAAGCTATCCTGGCTGATGAGGGCTGAAAGCCCGAAACCGGTCCTAGGATGCTTGATTCCGGTCCAGGGAAGACATGGCTTGGCAGTTCGGTCTGGACTGTTCCCATGAGGCACAGGGTCAAGACTGATTTGCATCTGGCTATGTCTGAACTGGGGTGGCGTGGTGAAGCAAAATAACGATGGATTAAACCCAGATCTGTGACTGGGGGTGAATGTTTGCCAATGTGCAACATTCCGTCCATCATCTTGTGTGTTTTGCATTTCACCCTAAGTGGGAAGGGTATGCCCAGACGTGGGTCCCGTGCTCACTACGCCACTGGAGTCAAGCTATCCTGGCTGATGAGGGCTGGAAAGCCCGAAACCGGTCCTAGGATGCTTGATTCCGGTCCAGGGAAGACATGGCTTGGCAGTTCGGTCTGGACTGTTCCCATGAGGCACAGGGTCAAGACTGATTTGCATATGGCTATGTCTGAACTGGGGTGGCGTGGTGAAGCAAAATAACGATGGATTAAACCCAGATCTGTGACTGGGGGTGAATGTTTGCCAATGTGCAACATTCCGTCCATCATCTTGTGTGTTTTGCATTTCGCCCTAAGTGGGAAGGGTATGCCCAGACGTGGGTCCCGTGCTCACTACGCCACTGGAGTCAAGCTATCCTGGCTGATGAGGGCTGAAAGTCCGAAACCGGTCCTAGGATGCTTGATTCCGGTCCAGGGAAGACATGGCTTGGTAGTTCGGTCTGGACTGTTCCCATGAGGCACAGGGTCAAGACTGATTTGCATTTGGCTATGTCTGAACTGGGGTGGCGTGGTGAAGCAAAATAACGATGGATTAAACCCAGATCTGTGACTGGGGGTGAATGTTTGCCAATGTGCAACATTCCGTCCATCATCTTGTGTGTTTTCCTTACCTAGTGTATCACTTTGTTTTTGAGGGACTCACTGTCCTGCTTGGCTCCCTTAGGTAACTTGGGTACATTAACCATTTATAGTTCTTTTGGGGTGTTTCCCTATGGACTGGTCTCGTTACACAGGCTTACCCCTCGTCTAGATGGTCTAATTCCCGATTCCCGCCATGTTACCTCTTGCCCCCACCACACAGACTGTAAGCTAGGATATTCCCCTTCCTGATTCCATCTATGTGTTGGGGCATATAGTGGAGGTCTGTATAGGAAGCTGAGGGGGGGTACAAGAGATCCCTACTCTGTCAAGGACTCTCCCATTTAGTATTGCGTTAGATCATAGGTTCTATCGTCCCTTGTGGACTCACTCTTCCCCTCTTTATCCTATTCCTTTCTTCCTTATAGCTTGCCCCCTTACAAGTTTCATCACTCTCTAACGATTAGGCCAATCCAAATCTCTCGATCCTATTCATTAGTTGGATTAGTTGGGGAACTTGTGCTCGTAAATTACTAATTCCCCCCCCACCCCATCTGCCCAATAAGATCTCTAAGTTCATTAACACTTTGGTCAGAAACACACTCCTTCATAGTATTGGATTGTGTACCAACCTGTGTTTCACTGGCCTGTAGCACGGCAGACCCTCCATCAACAAGGGGGCTATAGCGATTCGAACAAGGTACCACAGGGATATGTATAGTATTAATAGTATTACTTTCAGCCAGATTACCCTGGGTTTCTTTCATATCATTCCCAGTGTTAACATCCTTCATTTCCTTATTATTGTCATTGGTATCTCGCTCCTCTCTGTTAGTCCAAATTTTTTCTATATCCTGCAGAGATGACTTGACAGTTTTATGTCCCTTCTTGAATATTCCAGCAATTATCAGGTCTGTGTCAGAGCAATCCGTCTTCTTCCCCTTATTGAGAATAGTTTCTACTTCTTCAATAAGATTGTCAATGTCATCTATAGTGCAATTCCCTGCAGCATGTTGGGAAGCCCTTTTGCTATTTACAGTTCCCTGTAGACTGCCACAGGCTTTCTTCTTCCCCTTTATTTCACGCTTGGCAACAATTCAACAGGTTGAGTTAAACCAATCAGCTCAAACAGTCAGATAAGTCACTTCTACTCCAGTAGACCGTAGGACAGCAATAACCAGCATCAATGTTTCTTCCAGTATAAAAGAGGCTTACCACTTCATTGCCCTCACAAGCCTACTATATCATGGACCCAGTAATGTGACCAGCAGAGCTGAGCGTCAGAGGGGTGGCCCTGCCCTGCCCTTTCCTGGCTCAGGCGGGCTAAGACAGGCCTGGTTTTGGCCCAGTCTTCACCCGGGGTCTGTGCCCTGGTGCATCTTGTGTGGCTGGAGCAGGCAGCACTATATAGCATGAAGATCATCATCTCCTCCTCCTTCCTCCAGCAGGCACGATGAATAGCAAGGCTCCTGGGACTGGTAGTCCTTTGTAGATAACAGCAAGATGAATCACGCGATGTGGGGCAGACAGATCTATATAGCACGAACATCGTGGACTCCTCTTCCTTCCCCCAGCATGGACGACGAGTAGCAAGGCTCCTGGGACTCGTAGTCCCTTGTAGATAGCAGCACTGAAAGCGAGGTCTTTCACTACATGCACCTCAGACACTCCCTCTCTAAGGAAATATTGAAAGGAACACATGTGGAGGATACAAACCCTCTGGAGGATAGAATACTGGACGAACCACTACAGCGTAAAGCCATTTCCCTTATATACCAGAAGAATAAACATTTTCTCCGATGTATTTGAGGCCCTTAGGGGACTATGGGAATAAGACCTCGGAGAACTGATGAATGTGTGGGTTGAGATACTCCAGGGGCCTAGGGAGGTGACGATAAAATCAAGGTTTCGTTTAGTCCAATTAAACATCCTACATAGGGTGTACAACATAGAGCACTGATGCTGAATATTGGGGGAGTGGGTCCTCATGACTGCCTCAGAGAATGCAGCGAGAGGGGCACATTCATGCACACTCTGTGGGAGTGCGTGAGATATCCTCATACTCACATGAGGTGGTGGGGACCCTGGAAACTGTAAAACAATAAAAGATTTATTTTTTTAAATCACAAACCAGTGATAACATTTGGAGAATGAACGAAGAGATCCTCAACAACCTGGACTCAAGAAAACAAATCCTCTCCTTGATCAAACTTTACTACGAAGAGAACAGAACACCTACCCTATCCCCAGAACTCCTATGGGACACCATCAAGGCTAGTATTAGAGGAGTTAGGAAAGGCATTACATCCAAAAGAAATAAAGACCTAAACCCTAAACTCGATTCCCTAGAATGAGAGATTAAAAAGCTGAAACGAGATCTAATATAAACAAGAGATACTACCATCCTGCTTAAATGAAAACCCCTTGTTCACGGAGCCTGTAACGTTTCGGCCCCTAATCTGGCTTGTTTTTTACGAGGTACCCCTGTCCTGGCTATTATTACCATATTAACTTTGCTTTCTAACGGTAGTTATCTTATTTTGAATAACTACGACTGCTGCGGCTTGAGAGCTGGCATCCCGTATATAGTAACAGTTTCTCAACAAGTTACATGTTGCAGCAATGTCCTGTTTCCACCCCCGCATGGGATTGTAGATAGTTAGCTTTGGCCTTCCATTCCGACTTTGAAACAAGGTGCACGGAAGGATGGCCCAAATTCTTTTTTGTTCTAAACCTTTTCTCGGACCAAATCTCCAATTTTAAGAAGCCAGCCAGAAACACGAATCAGCACCGCTGGATCAGTGGAAGAGGGAAACTGGGCTCTTGCTTGTGAATCACAAGCTTTTTGTAGTTCCTGTAACATAGCACAATGATTATCTACGTCGAAGGTTGCGGCAGCCGCCACAATGTCTAGACCATCAAGGTCTGGCACAAACATTTTAATGCCAAAGAGCATTTCGTATGGGGTCCGTCCACCAAGAGATCTTCTAGGGAGATTATTTAGTGCACGTTGGACTCTCCATAGAGATGAGTCTGCCAACCCCTGCCAGTACCTGACTCTAGCTGTCAAACATTGCTTTAAATCACGGTTCATCCGCTCCACAACTGAATTGCCCTCAGGCTGGAATGGAGACGAACATTGCACCAACACCCCCAGAGACTTCATCGCATCCCGGTAAGCCTTAGAGGCAAACACAGGACTTTGTTCAGAATGGATGGTGCCACAGGCAAATGTCCCGACAAAGACACGCAAATCTTTAATGACAGTTCGAGCGTCAGCACTACGTTGCAGCCAAACCCAAAGGAATCTAGAGCACGAATCCACTGCAACCAAGATATGTTTAAAAGCAGTGTCAGATGTCAAAGGACCACAGTGGTCAAGATAAATATAGCCAAACGGCTGATTAGAGAATGTAAAGTTGAGTGTGGGGTGGACGTGCAACAGTAGAAGGCTTAATTTGTTGACAAATGTCACAAGAAAGAACATATTTACGTACCTGTTGATATAAACCATGCCACCAGAAATGTTGCTGTAAAAGAGACACTGTCGCTGTCACTCCGGCAAGCGCAGAAGCTACACCTTCATGAGCTGCAATGATCAAAGAAATTCTGCGATCCTCGTTGAGAATCAACCGATCGCCAGCGGACGGAATAGTTACAAATGGAAGCTGATCAGACGACAAGTGGTATGTGTAACGTGAAGGGAAACCTTGGGGATACTCCGTTCCCTCCTGCGTAGCAGCAATAGCCGCTAAAATATCATCATCAATTTTAGTCATGGACCTAGTGACTGCTGCTACTGAACAAGTGGCTACTGCAGATTTGGCTGCCTCATCAGCCATTGAATTACCAACAGCATGTGCTCCCACATGTTGATGGCCCAAAGTATGGATAACATGTGTGAGTGGCAAGCGCACCTGAAGAGTGGCCACTTTAACCCAAAGCGTTTTATGCTTAATTGCGCTACCTTTAGAATCACGAAAATCATTTTGTGTCCAGAAGAACAAGTTGTCATTGAAGGATTGTACACAGTAAAACGAATCGCACACCACAAGAGTAGGAACATCAGGATCAGCAAATTCAAGAACCAAAACCAACGCGCGTAGCCCTGCCAATTGAGCCGTGCAATCACCAAGAGACTATGTGTGCACCAAGGAGGATTTTAAATCCCCATCAACAATCGTACCTGCAACAATTGCGCAGGCGGCTGAATAAGCATGTTTAGAACCAATGGCCTGCTGCGCAGATCCATCAGTGTAGATAATGCATCTGTACTGATCAAGTGGGAGTAATGATAAAGGAGGAAGATGAACATGTTCATATTGTAAAAACTCCTGTGTTTGCAAGGACGGATCAAAGATAAAGTTGACATCAGCCGACGTCAAAGAACTAGCCCATTGTATCCAACGTGGATGCAAGGCTTTGGAATTAGGAACACTAGCCTTCGTAACTGCTTCCAAAGCAGGCACTGGCGACCATAAAAATGCGTTTACCCTGAGCCAGAGAGCGTTCTTTCAGAATCGCCATCTGTACAGCCGTCAATTTTTTTTCCGTAGAATAGAAATGCATCTCAGCCAAAGTGAACAAATGCGATTTATTAGCAATGGGAACCGTGTCCCCTTCATTGAACGTCAAGTAAGTGAAACCCAACACGCCTGGTACAATCCTATGACCAGATTTCTAGAATTGTCAGGTGTTAACAAGAAGTGAGTGGCAAGCAGATCAGACTGCAGAGACCAAAAAATTGCGGTATGTTCCGGAAGCCGAGAAAGAAGGTTGTATCAAAGAGTAAAGAGGTTTGATACGCTGGGCATAATCAGGAATGTATGTCCTCCCGAAATTCAAAAAACCCGGCAAAGATTGTAATTTTTTAAGTGTAGATGAAGGTTGCAATTGTGCACATTTCTCCAGAAAGTGGGGGGCCAACCCCGACCTTCGTTGTTTAGTTCGTAACCAAGAAAAAGAACCGTCAAGAATGAGGCTTAGCAAAATTAAATTTGTAACCAAAATTTGCAAAATGTGTGATAATGCGGTCCACCCACAAGAGATGCGGGTATAATTCATCGTCCGTCAAGTATATATCATCGACGTACGAGAAGGCATCTGGGTCGATCTCATGCAAAAGGGACACTATGCATGCCGCAAACACACCAGGGCTATTCTTATATCCCATAGGCAATCTTGCATATCGGCACTGATTGCCTAGCACACTGAATGCGGTCAAATCGCGGCTCTCAGGAGCCAGAGAGTGACTGAAAAATCCAATTGAAATATCCAAGGTGGTTTTATATTTTTTGCAAACAATGTTATTCACTAACGCAGAGCTATGTGTGCTCTGTACCGCAAAGGTACGAACATGACTGTTTAAATGTCTGTAATCTAAAACAATACGATATGAACTGTCCGGTTTCAATATCGGAAAAAGAGGATTATTCATTGATGAAACACAGGGTTCAATCACACCCTGATATTCCAATTGGGTCAAGATTTCACATACGGATGCTTTAGCGTCTCGTTTGATTGGATACTGTGGTTGGGGCTGAGGTGTAGAACGCAAAGGAATCACATGAACTGCAGAACCCTCGTCCCAACCTGCCTGATTGCGATATAATGCCGGGGCAAAGGCTAAAGCCCACTTGGAGGCATAAGCCATTTTGTCATCATCAGGGACATATTTTGAAAAACTAGGAAGAATAACATCCTTCCCCCCTAGAGGAAGCGAGGGCAAAAGGGGGAGGCCAATCAACCTCCGCCAACAAAATGTCATAAAAAGAAGTGACATTTTTCCAAAATACTGCTTTAATTTGGCGTTGAATATCACCTTCAATCTGGAGGGTTACTTCATAAAGTCTATCTGGAGGGGCAACTCGAGTATATGCTGTCTCTACCGTAATAAAAGTGTCAGTTGCTTCCGCCCCCAGACGCTGGTGGAGTGTCTGTCGCACTATGGTAACCTCCGCTGCGCTGCCCAGCAGGGTTCTCACTGTCTGAGGCATACTTTGCAGTCAAAGCGGCAACTTTTTTCTTCTGAAACGGGGCACGATATTGAGGTGGTCCCTCCGGTTTGGCTTTTACTTCAAACTGGTGCTGCGGGTCACGTCATGACTGCGTGGACTCGCCTTGTCTGCGATCCTGACGCTCTCCCCCACCGATCTGTTGATCCGATGATTCCTGAAAAGAACGAGGAGAACGAGGATCAGGAACCTGAAACCTCTCGGGTGTCTTAATTTTAGAGCGGTCGCGCAAATCATATCTACGTTCAGAAGCGCCCGGTGGTGGCGAACCAGCACGAGAACCAGGCTTCTGTTGTTGCTGCCGCTGATTTTTATTCCTAGTCTTTTTAGGAAAGACTGGACGACTCTCCTTTTCAGGAGAAGGCCTATTTTGTACCTGAGTAAACGGTCTTACTCCCAAACTATTGCGTACTAATGATCTATACACATCCGCAATAATAATCGGCAACTGCTGCTGCCGGTCAACGTCTGCCACTGCCGATAGGCATTGATGCACTTGCAAGCTAACTGCCTCACCTTTGACATTGGCCAGAATCATATTGAAGGCAATAGGGAACATGCCCACTAATCTCATCCCCAATTCCAGGGCTGGACCAGCCCAGTGTTCATCTTGTACCTTCTTTAGAACGCTCGGTAGAACACTCATGGAGGGGCTGCCAAAGCAGAGTTTATACACCGCAGCAAACACCGTCTCCCAGGTGGTGCAATCAGCTACAGCGGGAACAATACTACTTGGTAAACTCATCGTCAGGATCCTGTGTTTCTCAACAGGGGTAGAATGCAGAAAAACAGCCTTGAGTTGCTCAAATTTTTCTGCCAGCCAATATGGCAAATCATCCCTATTCTGAGGACGCTTGCCCATCACTGAATTAATCATGATGGGACTTATGACAAGACCACCACCATTACCAGGTGGTTGAGGAGCGGCTCCAGCCTGAGCCACTTGAATATTACGTGACATAAATTGTATGACACTTCTGTGTATATGAATCAGGGTTGTATGGAACTGACGTAGCTCTGCGAGTGTAACATTAAGATAATTTGGATGCGGTGTAAAACCAGCCAAAACCGGCCAAGTGGCCTCATCAACTGATAAGGGGCCTAAACGGACCACTGAAAAAGGGTGAGGAAGGGCACCATTAAACCAGATGGTATGCTCCCACGCCGTCAACAGAACTTCAAGTAATGCATAAGGGCGGTAATTCCGCGGAACATCGGCTGCCGTATATTCATGAAACAAATTATCATTTCCATCCACTGTCGGAAATGTAACCCAAGAGTAAAAAACCTTGAAGCGGTATGCCGCGTCCTCCTCAACAACAAAAATAAAGGAACTCCACGTTGAGTCAAGAATGCAGTAACCGCCGCGCGATTAGGTGTCGTAATAGCGACTGCCATAATAAAAACAGAAAAGGATAAACCAAAAGAACGGTAGTGCAATACCAGGTCAGAAAGAGAAAAAAAAACTTTTAAATTTCAAGCTTGAAAAACCTATAAAATAAAAATATAGGAGGCGAAGCTTCTCCACCACGGACGTCTCCGGAATCGGTGAGAGGGGATTGTGGACAAGCACAAGCGCTACTCAGGGGTCTCACGAATAAGTACCAGACCAAACGTTGGTGGCGCCATGTTGCAGGGATTCTGCACAAATTCAGAACTATGCGCAGGAGTATGGGACCCTGGTGTATAGAGACTGGGTCTTCCTACCTACTTAGTACCCACGAATCCAGGACTGACTAGCTATAGTATCTCACTTTCTCTCCTACTCACTCACAGAGAAGCAAATGATTAGACACCCCAGAACACATCACTCCCAGATCTCTCAGGAATTGCGGTAACAAGACACACCCTTTCGCTTATTCTCTTGTACTTGTCCACAATAAGATCTGACAGAGACACAACACAGTTTAAAATATTTATTTTAACTAACGTGCCCTAACATGCAGTATAGGTGCCACAGCAAGTAGAGAAATGCATAGTACAAATATAGTCACCTTAGCAGATAGTCCATAAATCATGAAGGGAGATGTCATCATAAAAAGACAATGGAGAAAGGACTATAGTGCCTAACCTCCCTCCCCTTCCTAAGAAGAAGTATTATTATAAAACAGAAGATCTCTGGGCTTTGTCAGCAGACCCCATACCTTAGCCTATAGATGGTAGATCTACATCATAGGTGCTGTCTCGCTCTTCTTCCTGGAAAGGTCCCTCTCCAAGTGTGTGTCACCTATTCGTGTACCCCACTAAAAACCCAAGTACGCTGTCCAAACAACAGCTGCATCGGTATGTTTTGTCTAAGGGCTAAGGTCTGGCCAGAACAAAATAACAAGGGGAATTGTTGTTCGACCTTGCACATAATGTTCAGTCAAAATCCCAGGAACAAGCAGAGAATGAACCCAACGATGAGTTCTCATGTGAAAAGCAGCCGTTGAAATTATTGCAAAAATAAAGACGTGTAGTAACGTGTGCAAAGCAGCAACGTGCTCATGCTAAGTTAGTGAAAAACGACAATGTCCCCATGGGCTACGTGACACCCTTAATTACAAATTCATCAAAATCTTCATTAAAGGAGCTCACAAATGAATGCAGGTATGCAAAGCTATAAATATCATAGAACGAAACAAAGCTGGGAAACTCTTAGCTAATTACCTCAAGGCAAAGACCAAAAATACACAACTTGCAGCCATCAGGGAAAAATTAGATACAACACATATAGACACGGAAAGTATCCTAAATAAATTCTACTCTAATCTCTGCAATGCTAAAAAAGTAGCAGACTCCGAAGATTGTCAGAGGTACCTTAATAAATAAAAACTTCCCTCACTTAGTGAAGAAACACTTATAGAATCAAATAAAGAGATCAAAGATTAGAAATTATTAAAGACATTGGTTCTTTAAAATGCGGCAAAGCCCCAGATCCGGGTGACTTTTCCACTTCCTTTAATAAAAACCTTCAAATCACGTTATTACCATACATGGAAGAACTCTACTCCCACTTTAGCTCCAATGGAGGGAATAGGGGAACAGCTTCAGAATCTACAATCGTTGTCATATACAAAGATGGGAAAGACCCTACAAATCCCAAAAGATGATAGACCAATATCACTAATTAATGTTGACTGTAAAATCTATGTAAAGAATCTGTCCCTACGATTAGAAAAAAATCCTCCAATTTTAATACACCCTACACAAATGGGTTTCGTCAAAGGAAGATATGCCTCCGATAATATAAGACTGTTTAGGTCATCTCCTTGAAAATGTCAAATCACTTCCTTCTCCCACAATGGCCAAGGTGCTGAAAGGAGAGATGGTCTTTGATAGGGTTTCTTGGACTTTTCTGTGGTCAGTAATTTAAAAATGTCATTCTAGATCCCTCCTTTGAACGTTTGACATTGGCCTTCTACACAAAACCATCTACTGACATAAGAGTTAATGGCAACAGAATCAAGAACTTTGGTCTCTCTCGATATATCAGACAAGCCTGTCCATTATCGCTTGTGCTATTTTTATTTGCTATTAAACCATTGTTAGCTGATATTCATTCAAACTTAAATATCAAAGGGATTGCTTTTCCTTTCAGCTTGCAAAAAGAGTGGCAGCATACGCTACAGATGTGCAAATTTTCACTGACAACACAGATTTGCTATCCCTGAACTTCTTAACACAATCAAGAACTGTGCAAGAGTTTCAGGTTAGACGCTTAATTATGGCAAAACTGAAATCTTCCCACTGAATAACCTATGTCACCCATCTATCATGGAAAACTCTGGACTCAAATGATAGGCCAAACAACTGAAATATCTAGGAATAGAGTTCAAAATAAACTTAGGGTTGTAGCACTTTATTGTTTTAAGAGAGTTTACAGGTCTTTCGCCAACATCCACTGGCCGGCGAAGAAAGGGAGTTGGGGGAGGGGTAGAAAGGGGGATAACAGTACATTTATTAACTAAAGATTTGTATTAATCTGACTTATCTTACTATTGTGCTCTTTTTACGTATATTGCCAATGGATTTTACTATGACTCTTTTCCTGTGCATTTTAAAATCTGTTATGTTGCTGTGCTTTTATGGATACGATGTTATCGGAATAAAGTGTTTTTGAACCTTGAACCTTGAACTGAAGATTTCAAGAAATTCAATAAACAAAACATGCCTTGTCCGTATGCGATGGAAAAATGCCTAAGCTATCCCGAGCCTTCTATGTGACAGTTGAAGTACCTGATTGTGCACTTGCCGTGAGGCGCAGAATGCACAAGTATATTGGGCAGGTGAGTTCCCGGAAGATGTTAGATAGGTATTTTAGACAGGGGCTTCATGTTTTCTCGAACTTGTGTAGGGTTTGGCTTGATATTGCTGTTAGCTTCTCCATACTCAGCAGGTCCCAGAGTTTGTGTGTCCATTCTAGGTGTGTGGGAGTGGTGTCAGTTCCCCATTTTGATAGCAAGACTTGCTTCGCTGCGCAGAGGGCTAATGTGATAGCTCTCCCCTTAGGAGAGGGTAATGGGTATGTGAGTGCGTTAGGGAAGCGGGGTAGCTCAGTGTCGAACATTTGATCAATGTCTGCGAGCCCTTCTGACCAATAACGGTGTAGTTTGGGGCAATGCCACAGCAGGTGAGATAGTGTACTGGAATGGCCACAGTGGCGCCAATACCTATCGTCAGTCCCCTTCTTCCACTTAATCAAACGGGTGGGTGTATTGTACCAATAGTGTACTAGCTTAAGGAGTGTCTCCCTTCTGGCGGCACTGCTAGCCGACGTGCGAGCCCTATGCAGAATGTCCGTCCATTCCTTATCTGTGAATTTCCGTTCGCATTCCGCCTCCCACCTTGTCCTGGATGGAGAAAGCAGGGAATTAGCGGAAGTGTTTATAAAAGTGTAGATATCTGACAGCAGTCATCTGTCATCCTTCCAACACAGAAGCCAGCGCTCAAATGGCGTGAGGGGTCTGCCTGCTTGTGGTCGCACCGTTGGCTGGGTTACCCAATTGTGGACCGCTGCATGCCTCCATTGCTCTGAGTCTGGGAGTCCAAAATCTTGCTGGAGTCTAGGAAAGTCCAGCAATCCCCGTTCATCAAAAAGATCCCTGATGCGTTTGCAATTGGCTTCTTGCCAACGGGAGAAAGCCGACCCGTGCATTGTCGGTGGAAAGTCTGTATTTCCCATGATTGGCGTAAGGGAGGACACCAGGGTGGAGAGACATCTAGAGACACTTAATTTGTCCCAGGCCCCAACCTTGGCCCTGACCACTGGAGAGACGTGCACTCTCGGAGCCAGGGTATCTTCCAAATATGGATGCCGGCTACCGCCTGGTCTAGGAAGCACCAGTGCTACTCCGTGAGTGGCCGTTGCCATTCCACTAGGAATCTCAACTGCGCTGCTTGGTAATAGCGCACTAGGTGAGGTATACCTAGCCCTCCCTTAGCTACCGGAAGATATGCACGATCACTTGCCATTCTGGCTTTCTTGCCGCCCCAGATAAAGGACTCCAGCGTGGATTGTAGTTTCTTCTTCACGGAAAGGGGTGGACTGCCTGCATTAAATATAAAATCTTTGGCAGGAGGGTCATTTTCATAGCCGCTATTCGCCCGACTAAGAGATGGGTTGCCCGTGCCAAGACTGGATAAGTGTGCGCACCGTGGACAATAGCGAGGAGTAGTTGTGCGACAATGACCTATCATTAGTGGAGAGTAAGTGGACACCTAAATATGAGATACACTGTGTAGCCCATGCAAAAGGTGTGCCTTCTCGTCTCGCGGAATAGTGAGGATGAGGGCCTGAGATTTGGTGGCATTCATCTTGAACCCCAATGCCTCCCCGAACGCCGCAAGCTTTTCCAACAATGGTGGCAGCAACTGTCGCGGTTTAGTGACAGCGAGCAGCACATCATCCGCATATATCGCTATTTTGTGTGCCTGTCCACCCATCCATACCCCCTTGATGAGTGGGTGCCTCTAAATACACTCCGCCAGCGGCTCCATGTAGAGCGCGAACAGGAGTGGGGAAAGAGGGCACCCCTGTCGCGTGCCCCTCAAAATTGGGAACGCGGGGGACAGTGCGCCGTTGACACGAACTTTTGGGTCTGCATAGCTAGACCAAACCCATTGGCGAAAACGGGGGCCCAGACCTATGGCCTCCATCGCTGTCCGCAGAAAAGGCCAATGCACCCGGTCGAATGCTTTCTCAGCATCTATTGATAAAAGCAGTGTGGGTGACTGTGAGCGGGTGGTTTTGTCAATTAGATGAAATAATCGCTTTGTGTTGTCCCCGCATGTGCGTCCCAGAATAAAACCTAATTGGTCTGGATCCACCAGGCCGGGCATGTACCTTCCCAACCTGTTGGCAAGAATCCCAGTAAATATTTTAGCGTACACGTTGAGCAGGGATATGGGCTGGTAGGAAGTGCATTGCTGTGGGTCTTTCCCCGGTTTTGGTAGAACTGTTATAATGGCCGTTTTCATGTTCTCCGTGAGGGTACCCGTGGAGCTAAAGGAGGTATATAGCCGAGCTAAAATAGAGGACAACTGCTCCGCAAACGTTTTATAAAACCCAGCCATAAATCCATCCTGCCCAGGTGCCTTATACACTCGGAGCCTCCCTATTGCCTCAAGGACTTCCTGTGAAGTTATTTCTGACTCTAGTGGTGCAGAGACAGGTTCTGTCAATTTCGCTAGGGGGCCTTTGTATAGTTGAGCATAGAATCGACCAAATTCTGCAGCAATCTCTGCGTCGCTTGTCATTGGGTATTGGTGTGATCTACTAGGACTTGTATGCGGCGCGCTTGTGTCTGAGCACGTAGTCTGTGAGCAAGGAGACTACCCACCTTGTTTCCCCAGCATAGTATCTTTGTTTCGTGCGGAGTAGCGCGTATTTTGCAGCATCCAATCTAGGGCGTTAAGCTGCTTCCTGGCAATAGTTAGTCGACGTCGCACCTTATGAGACCCTGTTTGTCTGTGCACCTCCTCCATGTCCCTCACCCTCCCCTCTAAATCCGCATGCTTAACCCTGCACTCCCTGTTAAGCCGCGTCACTATAGCTATGTAAGTTCCCCTCACCACTGCCTTAAGGGCGTTCCACAATGTGGAGATCAAGGAGTGTGGCGTGTCGTTAGTGGCAACTCCCTGAACCTCTTTAATGGCCTGATTATAGGAAAGCAGTTTAGGGTTAAGGCTCCACATTCTAGAGCTCTGGGTAACACTGGGAAGGTGCAGCGAGACGGGAGAGCGATCCGAGATAGAGGTGACCTCAATGTCTGTCTGTGTCACCATCAGGAGTAGAGAGGAAGAGACCAAAAAGAAGTTGATTCTGGCATATGACTGGTGTGCGGCCGAGAAGTGTCTGTATGTTCTTGTGGAAGGGTGTAGCATCCTCCATACGTCAACCAACCCGGATCCGTAAGCCACCCAAGTCCCTGTGGAGTAAGTGCTCCCGCCGAGCCGGCCATCTGCGGGGTCCTGTCCAGCGAGGCATCTCGTACTATGCTAAAGTCTCCCCCTATCAGAATATTAATATCTGGTGTGGTGAGGATCGTCCCAATCATCTGGCAGATAAAGGGTTCCTGGTGGTCATTGGGTACATAAAACTCTGAATGTGCATTGGTGAAAAGAGATCCGCACGGATAGCATGCGGCCCGTGACTTCAGACTGCGTTTGAAGGACCTGTCCTTGAAAGTGTGAAGTTGCAGAATGGCTACCCCTGCCCTCTTACCGGGACCAGGTGACCAGCATTGACGGTCAAACCACTTTGACCGCATTCGGTTACAATCTTTTTTCAGAAGGTGGGTCTCCTGCAATAAGCATATGTCACAGTGTGTTGCCTTCAGTTGGGTCAGTAGCGCTATTCTCTTTGCTGGCGAGTTTAGGCCCCTCAAGTTAAGACTAACTACCCGCACCAAGGTTTGGGAGTGTGCTGGGAGCTGTGGTGGGTCTAAGGTGGGCCAGGAAAGGCACTCCTGCTTCGAGAATGTAGTGGGTCGAGACAGTAGTGCATGTGGACGGTGCAGGGAACATGTGTCAAAAAGAATAAACAGAGAAACATGAATAAAAAATTCACCAATCAATGAAAAACATTAGTTACGTAGTAGGGGTCCATGTCATCAGCTATCCGCATAGGTCGTCAGGGATGATGGCGATTGGTGGAGTCTTCCGCCGCTTCCGTCTAACGTACGATCTAGAGTCCATGCAAGTCCAGGGGCCGGGTCCGCGGCCCCCATGCGGCAATACCAGCCAAGGGCCGGCTCTACCCCACCAGAGTAGGTCGTCACCAGGGGAAGCAGAGTTCGCGAATTTCCGCCCACCCGCAGGTAAATCATTCGTCTGCTCGCTCAGGTGAGTGGTCTCTTATGGCGAGGTGCTGCAGCAATGCTGATCCCTACCTGTTGCTCTCTGTCGCGGTCGGCCTGTTCACGCCCCCGTGAGGTTGAGATTTGGGACACCTCCGGCGGCCAGTCAATGGAGGGGATGCTGAGGCGTCACGAGGTCCCACCCGATCACCTTGATCCAAGTTCAGACCCAGGACCGTCGTCGCTTCCGGAGGTGTATGGGTAGAGCATGTTTCTCCATTTCAGGGGAAGACAAGGTGGAACGGGTGTCCACATTTGTATCGCACCCCTTTGTTCCTCAGAAAGTCTGTGATTGGCTTCATGCTGCGGCGTCGTTGAAGGGTGATGAGGGAAAGGTCCTGGAATAGACATACCTTGATCCCTTTAAAGAGGACATGAGTTTGGTCACCCACAGCATTCATGATGAGCTCCTTCTGGCGGTAGTTTTGAGGGCAGGTAAGGATGTCCTGAGGGGCCCTGTGTGATAGAGATGGGCGGCCTGCTCTGTGTGTTCTATCGAGGGGTATTTCTTTCTCCTTTAGCTCTGGAATGATCTGACGGAGAAGACATATGACAAAGTCCTCCAGGCGGCCCACATCTGCCTGCCGTGGGACGCCCTTGATTCTTTGAGTTCCATTATTTCGCTGCAGCTGGCCTCCAACTCTTCTTCTCTGGCATCTCCCGATCTTTCTACAAAGTCTACCCATTGTTCCAACTCGCTCATTTCACAGCGCATCTCCTTCATGTCTTTGGCAATCTCTGTTTTCAGGGTCGCGATGTCGTCCCTCAGTGTGCTGAAGAGGGACTCCATAAAGCCACGCGTGACCGGGCCTTCTTCTCCTACATCTTGGGCCTGAGCCGGCCCGGCTGACAGCCGTTCCGGCGAGCCGGAGTCTGGTGCCAGCTCCGCTCGTTAGGAAGGAGTTTTTGTTAGGAGATCTTTAATGGAGGGGTCTTTTTTGGTCCTAGTGTTCGTCATTTTATCTGCTTTCTGCGGTGGCGACAGGGTTTACCCCTGGTCGCGTTTTGGATTCACTCCTCTGGTGGGCTGTTCAGCCCTCCGTTGTGACTGGCAGGGGACCAAGATTGATTTGGTCTCTCAAATGGCCCGTGGGGGAGACCTAGGCAGCTAATTGCTTCTTCCACGTATTGGGCGAGGGAGTTTTGTACACTGTCTCCTGATTACCAACGCAGATCCTGCAGATGAGGGGAGGGGAGGGGGGCACAGGCTGTGCCGTGACCAGTCTTTTGTATCCTGTGCGCCCAGGGAGCAGGCCATGGATCCCTCCATGCCCCCCATTTTGTGTCAATGACGGCACTCGAAGGCGCTCCAACGTCTGTGCCCCACCACCACTGCCCCTCATTGTAATGTGGCTGCCTCCTCCTCAGACCACCAGACTTGATACAGGGGCCCAAGCTCCAGCTGCTCCGTGCGTGTGACACTCATCATCCATGCCCGCCGGCGCTGCCAGTCCAACTCCTGCTCTCAGGTTGCAGCCTCTTGCTGCGGGGAACGCGAGCACCAGGGGGCCTCCCAACCGCCGCCCGGTGCAGATGGGGACAGCTGCCAATGGGAGCTCTATGACTGCATGGTGGGGCCCAGCCTACCACCGCGGGGCCATGCCGCTCACCCTGGAGGCCGCCGTAGGCCGATCACAAGCCCCCGACCATGAGCCAGTTGCTCGTGTGTCCCTCCTCGCGGTCTGCCCGCCCTCCGGCCCACGCCTGGGGGCAGGGGACGATAGCTGAGGGTCGGTCGCAGTTTCAATGTACGTGAGCCCTGGGGGTGCCGCACCCTCCCCGGCAAGGTATCCTTCGCTGTTTGTGGCAGGCCAGTGGTCCGTCAATTTGCTGGCGGCTAGTCTGGTGCTCCGATCCCAGCGCTCAGGTCAGATTGTGCTATTGCCCCACCTTGCACGCCTCCGGTGCCTCCATGCAGCATGCCATGTGAGTTGTGGCCCAGGAGCTCAATGTGTGGGCCGTAGGCGAGCGGCTGTTGCCAGACCTTTATGAGTTGTGGTGAGAAGGAGGGGGACAAACAGGCCAGCAATGCGCCCAGCGGTGCTTTCTCCGCTGTATGTCCCGGGGCCGCAGGCACCTGTCCCTTGCCTGTGGTGCCCGCGGTGGTGGACAGTCAGCATTCCGCGGCTTCTCCGGTTGTCAGGAGCCGTTCCGCTCCCGTCTGATATCTCCGGCTGCCATTTTGTCTCCGCAGCTCCTCGGTTGTGGGATCGCGCTGCTCCATGGCGGCGCCACCTCTCAGCTATGCGGCGGCTCATGGGTGTCCTCCGGCCGCCAGCTCTCGATACCGGGGTCTAGGGCAGACCAGACCCCCAGGATCCGCCAAAGAATGAAGCGGCGGAGCTTCGAAAGTCCGCTCCTACACGGGCGCCATCTTGGACACGCCCCCCTCAAAATAAACTTAGACAAAAAATAGAGAACACATATAAAACATTCTTTACAACAAAATTAAGGACTTAACTGACTCTTTGTCACCCAAATTTATGACATGGTGGGATAGAATAGAGCGTGTCAAGACAAAGATCTTGCTTCAAATTAACTTTATCACTAGTATGCTCCCTTTATACTTCTCAACCAACTTTTAGAATACACTGGATAAGAATATTTTAGAATGTATTTGGAATAGGGAGAGAGGTAGAATTTCCCTCACTAAACTAAAAAGGAATAGATCAAGAGGGGGTCATAATATACCAAACTTTGTTATAGCCAAACTGCCTTTTTAGTGAGGCAAGCCTGGGTGACTGACCCCTTCGGATTCTAATCACCTGTTTGGATGAAAATTGAAGCAGATCTAATCAAACATCTTTCCTTTATTAACACTTTAAAAACAGTGAGCCTTAAAGGACCTCACTTACAAAATATACCAAAGTATACCACTTCAGCCCTAAAAGCACTAGACAAGTCTTTTTTCTAAACCAACTTCTAGGTTCAGGTCTGGCCTTCCTTAGGCTCAATGCAAACATAAAGATTGAGGGGAAGAAGAGTTTCTGGGTAGATCGGACAGAAAAAGGAATAAAGATTATCAGAGCACCTAACACACCTATCCTTTGCGATGCTACAGGGAAATCATAAACTCCCCGACATTGATCTTTACAAATTCGTGATGCTTCAAGCTGTTCTGGGAAAACTAAACACTCCACACCGTTCTGATACTATCAAATTCCTTGAGAAAGCTGCTACACAGGACTATATAGCCCCTACAGCTGCACAAATATACCAGATCCAAGAAAAAAGGAAGCCTAGAAATGTCACACATATCCAAAAGAAATGGAAAGGCTCCCTTACTAAACCAAAAATAACATCCCGGACAGAAAAAAAGAATGGAATTATATCTTAGAATACTCCCTAAAACATAAAATATCACCCTTATTGTATCTATGCAAATACAGGATGCTCCATAAATGCTTTTGGTCCTCCAAGAGGATTTTTAAACTAGGCCTAACAAACTCTTTCACTTGCTGGAGTTGCTCAGAACAATCAGCAAGCTTAGCTCACACGCTCTTCTTTTGTGAGAACACTCGACTTCACTGTGGTCAAAAATAAAACACATCATAAATTATATGTTACAATCCAAAACACCCATAAACTATTTCAACATCATCCTTGGCCTGTGGCATGTTTACCCCAGCTGAAACTAATTTCTGTGATCTTTCCCTCTTAGACTTAATACCAACAATTGTTTTTAAAACTATTCTTATTCATTGTAAAAACACATAGAATCTCTTCTACTACACATGGTAGTTCTGGGTTTGTTTCATAAGAAACTCTGACAACATAATAATTAAAACAACTTTTAATACCACCACCGCAAGATATTAGGAGAGATCCGGGTGGTGTTGCTTGGTTTGCTGCCCAGACCCAAGAACAAGAGTCTTAGCAGGAGGTGTGTCCTCCTGGGACTGGTGCTGGCGAAACGACGGATCGCCATATCATGGTTGGGCCGCCGACCGCCCACACTGACACAGTGGGTACGAGACATGAAGGAGTGGGAGACAGCCGAGGTGATTCGAATGCAGCAGACTAGGAGAGATGAAGAGTTAGAGGATGACCTGCAGGCGTGGAGGGCGATGGTGGGAAGTTGACAAGTGATGGGGTGGACAGCGAAGCACATGAGGAGGCTGGAGGGAGTGCACAATCGGGAAGTGGACTAGAGGGTAATCAGGAGACAGGGGCGACCGCCCATCGAGGACATACTGGATAATGAATAGACATGGACTGTAAGGCTAAACGACAAGGAGGTACAACGCAAGGACGTACACCAGACATGGCGGGGGGAGGTGTGTTTTAGTTGAGGGTGGGGGGGAGTTGGAAGTGGGGATTGACAGACACTGATTTGCCTCTAAGATTTGATAGCATGGATCAAAGTAGGAAACCCATGGGGTTGGAATCGGATGAGAAAACATACATGGAAATGGGGCTTCTGTTTACGTTGATTGGATTACTGTGTATGTACGTGGTGTAATCAAACTGCTCAACTTATGTTTATTATGCTTTGATGCTCCTCATGTATGATTACGAGACGATACAAACTGATTTTGTACTGTTCAATATAAATGCTAATAAAGATATATAAAAAAACAACAACAAAAATTTTAATACCACCACCTCCAACCAATTATGGAATAAATTAGATCTCTACTTGCAGAAATCAATTCAATTCGATAAGCTTTATTCGATTTCTACAAAGGAAATCACGAAAGCAGGTACAAACAAATCAATAATACTTACAGAACTGAAAACTCATGTATTAACACTGTTAAATATACAGTTGTCTATAAAAGATTCAAATCTTCTGCGGCACTTGATTAAGAGTACATCCTAATATGCAATCATAATTACGTCAGCAGGTTGCTACAGACCACCTAAAATATTAATTATCTAAAAGCTGGAGGAATAAAAAATCTGGGCGACATTGCCTAAAACCAAGCAGCTTTAAAATTGGCAGGATCCACATCTTTCTCTGTACTTCATAAAATTTGCAAAAGAGCACTACGTGGATTGTTGTTTGCTGCGACGTTTCATCACATGGGCATTTAATGAGTGATTTCGACCAATCATTGGTTACAGGAAAACTTATTAAACGGTGGAAAATACCAAGCCTAAAACGAGTTAAAACAAGTCTATCCTGCATACATTCCATGCTATTTTAGATAGGGCTGTATGCCGTAAGTGGTCAGTATCATTTGATTAGACTGTACAGTTGGCCTTAATATTTCTGCAGAAAATCTAGTTGTCTCTAAGAGTGTCATGCAATCTCTCTTCAGGTCTTTTCTAGTAACAGCTACTATGGATACCGGATCATCATAATATTCTGGGTGTCCTAGGTTGTTCATAAAATCTTTTATATATTTCAGCCAGGAGATGTTAAGGTCCCGGTGTAATTTAACACAATCTCTTATGGGGTCCCAATTAAGGGTAGTTTTCACTGAGGCCCAAATTCTATGCCACAAAAGAATTGGTTGGATTTTTATTAGGTCCGTTATATAAGGTAACCCTAGCTTTGAATGGCATATATAAGTGGAACAACTGCCTGGGACTGCCAAGAGGAATCTTAGGAAGGCATTCTCGACCAGTTGTAGGATCGCAATAGCCCCTCACACCTGCAGCATATATATTGTGGTATTAACGCATTTTGCCTTGTGTATGTTTAGCAGCTCTACGAGTGGTCTTTTGCCCAGCTTTCTTGAGAAGTTGGCTAGGGCAGCCGTAGCTTTCGAAAATTTTAGCTTTCTAGCTTTAACTGCCTGGGATTATGACCCCTTCTGATCAAAAAAGATGCCTAAGTAAGGAAATGTCTTTGTAGCTTCTACCTTCTTATTATCTATATATATCTACACTTTGAGCTTCCTCTTCCGCATTTCATAATGAAGGTCTTCGATATATTAACTCTGAGTCCCAGGTTCTGCATATACAAGGTGAAATTTGTCAATACACGTTGGAGCCTCAACTGCGTGCGGGCCATCAGCACGGCGTCATCAGCGTACAGAAGGGCGGGTATAGGGCACTTATCAATTTGTGGTAGGTCCCGGCACTGTTCCGCCAGTACCTGCCCCAAACCATAGGTGTAGAGCGTAAATAAAAAGGGTGCCACGACACAACCCTGTCTTACCCCCCTCTCCACGCTGAATGGTGCAGTGCACTTGCCCTTTACCCCAAAGCCAACCCTTGCTTTCAAACCGGAATAGAGCTGCCTCAGAAAATGTAAAAGCAGTGCTACCACACCCAAATTGGCCCTAAGGATCCATAGTTTATCGTGTTCTACACAGTCAAAAGCTGCGGTTAGATCTACAAACGCCAAGTATAATCTACCCTGCATAGCCAGGGTGTATTTCCCAATTAAAATATTTAAATTTAATCCTTGCTCAACTGTACCTAGGCCCGGTCAGAAGTCAAACTGTAACTCAGATAAGACATCGTTATTGTCAGCCCAGTCTTGAAGTCTGTTAAGTACAATGCGCCCCACCACCTTGACCAGTGAATCGAGCAATGATATTGTCCGGTAGCAGGCAGGGTTCTGGCGATCACCTTTCTTGAAAATCGGTACCAATAGTGATTCTGACCAGGTGGCAATGAAACCTGAGTTACAACAAGCTAATATGACTTGTGTCAGAAGTGGACCCCATAAAAGAAGGTTAGTTTTAAAAAGATCTACAGGTACGCCATCGGGACCAGGTGCTTTCCCTCCCTTACTGGCTTCAATTGCTCGATTGACCTCTTCTAAAGTAAAATGGAGGTCTATAGGAAAATTCTGTGGGGCAGTTATTCTCTGGTCCATCTGAGTATCGCCTGTACCTATCTTATCTAGGTAGAATTTATACATGTTTGAATAGTGTTTCACCCATTCATCCTTGCTGATGGCAATCTCTATGGTGGGAATATCATGGGGTGTTAGGAAGGTGGCATTTACTGCCCGCCAAAACGCTGTTATCTCTGGCCAATGTTGCTTCACGCAAGGCTCTCCAGGCTTCCTTTCTCATATCCCCCTTGCGTTCTTTTAAAGCCTGTTTGTACTCCAATCTACACGCTTTTATTTCTTAGTTATTTCTTAATGACTTATGTAAAGCGTGCTTCAATTTCTTGTGTGCTTTTGTACACCTAATTTTAAACCACCCTTGGTTTTTCTTGTGTTCTCTTTTATTCTCCACCATTAGGGCTTCCTTAATTCCTCGGGTAATCTGTAGAAAGGATTCCAGATTTTCAGCATGGGCAGACGTCTCATCTAAGCAGGCTAAAAAAGCTATATAATATTTCCCCATTATGTTCTTAGTGAATTTCACCGGGTCCACTTAAGACCAGCGGAGAAAATAACATTTGATTTTGTTCAGGGCGATATCCTGGACCATATGCGGACATTTTCCCTTATTTTTTATTACCTTACTAGGCAGTTGAAAAGTTACACTCAGAGGGAAGTGGTCGCTTAGAGCATTCTTATGTGCTTTGAAGCCTTTGATTCTTGTTGAGTGTTTATTGGCTGTAATTAAATATTCAATGATCGAGTTCGCACCTCTCACATTAAACGTGTAAAAGAAAGGTTCTGGAGGGATGCATAGGTCGTTAGCAAAACCTAAGTCAAACATAAACAGAATCTCATTCAGGTTATCCCCGCAATTCGGGTACGGGAAATGGGTATAAGTTGTATTCTCGTCTGATGATATCCCACATTTTTTTCCTCTGTAAGACAAACACAGGCCAATATTAAAATCCCCACCCGAGAGAACAAACATATCTTTTTCAGTTTTGTTGAGTACATAATTAAGTTCATTACTCAGTTTTCTAAGAACCCCAGGGATCTGCTCGTGCGGGTCATTGTTATAGCAATTTAGTACAACTACACAGTGATACTTATCAATTTCAATGATGGTGATTTGGTAATGGATTTCAGAAATCGTCAGACTTATCTTAATCGCGTTCATATAATTTGAAACGTATGTGCATAGCCCTCCTTTAGGTCTCCCATGTGCAGATGGTACGGCTGGAGTATGGAAGGTCTTATACCCGCAGATAAGAAGGGTTTCCTCTACTCAAGTTTCTTGAAAACAAAGGATGTTGAATTTCCCTACAAAATCTGTCCATTCTGGGGTTAGGGCTTTTTTACGTAAACCTGCGACATTCCAGAATAGTGCGAGACATTGGTCGTCTCTGTTATTATCTTCGTTGTTGGTTCCGTTTACCTTTTGGGGAGGATGTGATGTCGTGGGTGGGATAGCTGCAGTTAATCCATTTCCTAAGTTTATCCCTGTATCAAGACTGTACGCTGCTATATCGGGGACTGTGTGTGGGCTATGTCTGTTAACTTCTAACTCACTAGCGTCTTCTACAGTGAGTCAATTTACCTCTTCTAAAGTTGGGAGACTGTCGGAGCGGTTGTGACAGGAATATTATATGCAACCTCAGGGTGGCCATTTTCATTTGTGTCCCCTCTGTTCTTTCTCAGTCTCATATTAAGCGGCGGCTGATAGAAATAACCCAGCGGTAGTAGGTTAACACCGTGGCTAGAGACCGTATGGTTACCTGCTCTCTTGATAATAGTTTCTACCAGGTGAGGGGTTTTAAACAATAGTGCCACGCAGTCGCCCTGTAGGGTTTTGTGGTCTCTACCAATCCAGCTAACTCTTCTGACTATTTTGAAGTCAGTAAAAAGGGCCTGTGTTAGCCCTGTTTTGGTGCCTATCCAATGTAGGGCTTTATTTCTCAGGGTATCCCAGGGTTCTGTTTTCTGAGTCGGTAGTCTTGGTACATTTGCTAACACTACTGTATAGGAGGAAGTTGCTGGAGGTAAATCCAAACAATCAGTGTGAGACAAATTCCTGTGTTGGGTGAGGGGCTGATTGGAATGTGTATTATTAGAACATGTAATACTGGTAGTGTGCAGGTCGCCGCCCTTTTTTGGGTTCTCTCCCCTCGTGCCTGATGGATTAAGGTATGATGAGGTCTTCATGACTCCTACTAGTGTCCTTAGGCCGGCCTTTGTCCGGCACTCATTACAGTATACCTCTGTGGCTTGTTTAGCTGTCATAGGAACTACCTGTCTAGATGGCGTGGTTATTACCTCCCTGTTGGTGGGCTCACGTATTCCCCCTTGTTTTTGAGTTAAGCTGTCCACCCTATCCGCCCTTACATTTGCCAAACATATATTTAGCGTGTCCTCAATCAGGCCAACTCTGGTGGTTAATGTGACTAGTGTTTCTCTTAGGAATATAGCTAAACCTTCCACTATTGTGATTCATTTTCTAAGTTCGGTAGGAGAAGTTTTAGGTTGACCTTTTACTTGAGTTCTTCTCTTTGAACCCACTATAGGTAAAACTGTTAATGAGCTAGGTTAATTGGGTTTTACACGTGTGCTCATGTCCTCGGCCCGGCTATTTCTAAAAGTGTCCTCTGGGTTTCTTGGGCGTTTCAGAGGTGGTTGCAGGTCAGGTTCAAGATCACTGACCGATATATGTTCCGACAAATTTTACACACAACCATTTTGAGTTTGATAGCCCTTTGTGATCTCGGCTGTTACAACCGAGTCGGCTGCTTTCTCCTTGCACAAAAGCACTGCTGCCCCCACCCCTCCTGAGTTCAATGTCTCTTCCTCTGTTGAAATCTGTTTTTCGATTGCTCCCATCGCCCTTGTAATATAATTCATTAACGTTAAGTGTGGTGTCCTTGATGTTTTTTTCTTTAATGGGATATGAATGTATATCGCCTTTCTTTTACCCATCATGCGAAAGAACGGAGTAAGGAGGGGTTATCGAGGATAGCTAGATATCAGCAAGAATGTCCACAATGTCTATAGATTCTCACCCGGTGCATCAATGTTCATGCTAAATGTTCAATTACTGTGAAGTATTCAAGCAGTTACCCTTGAAAAGATAAGTATGGTATCACAGATTATATTCCCATGAGCAACGTCACCTGCTAATAAAGATGCAGAGGACTTCGTCCGTTAGGCCAGAGTTTTACGATATCTTGCGAAGCAAATTCTCCCTGTCGGTCCCAGACGTAGTTACCACGAAGCGGAAAAACCACAGGGTGGCCCTGCTTCTTCCTGGCAATGACGGGCCAGCCCTTGGCATGGGCTTTGCCCGGGCGTGTCCCGCGCAGCGGGGTTCGGGCGTGGTTTTGTGGCACTCCTGCGCCGGAAGCAGTGTTACGGCCCCTCCTCCTGGCAAAAGTAGTCAGGGAGCAGTCTGGGAGATGGAGTCTCCCTGAAGCAAAGTGGTCACAGGGTCCCGTACAGCGGGGCTCGGGCCGTGGTTTTGTGGCACTCCTGCGCCGGAAGCAGTGTTAGGGCCCAAACTCCTGGCAACAGTAGTCAGGGAACAGTCTGGGAGATGGAGTCTCCCTGAAGCAAAGTGGTCACAGGGCCCCTAGAAATCAAAACCACCCTAAACAAGACTCAGCTTATCTCTGATCTTACTTAAGAAGTACCATACTGATTTCATCAATGAAAACCTCAGCATAGTCTACCCCTCCCTGCCTCTCTACTCCTCTATATTCTCTCAACTTCTCTTTCTCTCCTTTCGTCTCCCTCCAAATTGATTTTAGCATCATATTATTCTCCAGCAATGAAATGATTATTTATCGTTGGATGACAGATTCAATCTGTTTGGATGATAATATTTCAACACATAATTCCATTCAGATCCCCAATTAAACCAGAATCACACTTGCAAATTCACCTAATCGAGAAAAATTGAACAGGACATTTATATAATATAAAATACAAGACAGAATGTGCATATTGTGATTCAGAACAAAAACGAGCTCTGCTTTTTTGCTTTCTCCTTGCAGAAAGATTATGCAATTTCCTTTTCAAAGTGAACTCTTATGAAAGGTTGACATGTTTCGGCTGCATACATTTATGGACTCATCAAGACAATGGCATAGCCGGAAAGATAAAAAACTTCTAACATCCTGGGATAAGGACTGTGAATGTCAAGTAATTGTAGAGCTGTCACCTGTGCAGAGGACAGACTGGAAAGCTGACTTGAATTGCCTGAGTAGTGCAAGATGCACTCAGGCGAACCTTGTGGAACTTGACCAAGTGAAAACGCTCCTGCAGGGGATAGAAATCTATCCACCTCCTCAAAACTGCCAATAAACCTCCAATGGAAAACAGTACCTAGCTGTATTATAGACATGCCATTATAAACAATGGGGTATTCCCAAATAGTCCCTGGACGTGGGTATTGGTTATTATAAAGAAACAGTGGTCCTGGACCAATTGTTCAAGGAAGAGATAGATTGACAGAATTATCAACTTATTTGAGCTTACATTAATCAGCTCCCAAACGTCTGTAAATCGTAAAAATAAATGTGCAGAAAAACCACTAAGTATCATTACAATATATTTATTTAGTAATTGAAAGGAATAATCATTAGAGGGTCAAGAAAATAGGAGAATGTTCTAGGGAACGTGTAAGAAAAAGTGCTCAAGTGTATATATAGGAGTCAAAAGAGCTCAAAGTGTGTAGAAAAGTAAAGGGCATATATTTAAAAACTGTACAAAACTGATATCCAATAAACAGTTAGATGCAACCTGGCCACATGCAAATTATTCATTTGAATTTGTAAGGAGAGTTTCCTTAAGGCTGTAAACAGGGGTAATGGGGAAGGGGAAATTGGTCCAGGTGCGGTAGGGGGTAGCGTCGACTTTTCGATCCCATCGGCAAACGAGGGACTTTAATACCTCAGCTATGCAGATCTTCCTCAGGACAAGGGGACAGGTGAAATGACCCTCATTAATCTTGCAATGCTCAATTGGAGTCCAAAAACCTGGTTACACCAATGCCCATGAAGTGGCAAGGGCCAACTAAGGACAATTCCCGTTATTCAGTAGATATAAACCATGGCGGTGGTGCCCAAACCATCCATGGAACATAATATTCTGGCCCGTGTGTGTGGCAAGAGTTTGCTGTATGAATCAGGCAATTCGGGGCACAGCGTAATTTTGCAACTGGAGACGATCTGATCGACGTCCTTACTCCATCGCAGTAGCAGCCAGCTGCTACCGCGATGGAGTAAGGACGGCGATCAGATCGTCGAATTGTCGAACGGGAATTGTCCTTAGTTGGCCCTTGCCACTTCATGGGCATTGGTGTAACTAGGTTTTTGGACTCCAATTGAGCATTGCAAGATTAATGAGGGTCATTTCACCTGTCCCCTTGTCCTGAGGAAGATCCGCATAGCTGAGGTATTAAAGTCCCTCGTTTGCCGATAAGCCGGATCGAAACGTCGACGCTACCCCCTACCGCACCTGGACCAATTTCCCCTTCCCCATTACCCCTGTTTACAGCCTTAAGGAAACTCTCCTTACAAATTCAAATGAATAATTTGCATGTGGCCAGGTTTCATCTAACTGTTTATTGGATATCAGTTTTGTACAGTTTTTTAAATATATGCCCTTTACTTTTCTACACACTTTGAGCTCTTTTGACTCCTATATATACACTTGAGCCCTTTTTCCTACACGTTCCCTAGAACATTCTCCTATTTTCTTGACCCTCTAATGATTATTCCTTTCAATGGCTAAATAAATATATTGATAATACTTAGTGGTTTTTCTGCACATTTATTTTTACGATTTACAGACTTTTGGGAGCTGATTAATGTAAGCTCAAATAAGTTGATAATTCTGTCAATCTATCTCTTCCTTGAACAATTGGTCCAGGACCACTGTTTCTTTATAATAAGTATTATAGACATGGACACCCAGTGAATTCAGAATGAAATGATAGACAAAGATTACAATTTCTTCTTTGTGACAAAATACGAGATCTAAAGCTGGATGAATAAAAGTATATATTTATTGAAACCCGTATATGTATGTTCTGTCTTGCATATTATTTTAAATAAATGTCCTGTTAAATTTTTCTCGATTAGGTGGATTTGCAAGTGTGGTTCTGGTTCTATTCGGGGTCCAAGTGGGATTATATTATAAAATATCATCCATCAAGATTGCACATGCCCTCTAATGATAAACAATAATCTCATTGTTGAAGAATGATCATCTGCTAAAATCTATCCATATAGAGGGCCACTTTTCTCTTATTTATTTGTAAGGCAGCGGCAACCACAAACAACAAAACAGTCTTAAATACAGGAGCCTAATTAATGACGAACCTGCAGTCATGGCTTTAGTCACGAATACCAATCCCGCATAGGCCCCTCTACAGCATCATAAGCTAGGTGAGGGGCTGTCTGTTCATGAAACCGAATCCCTATGTTTCCTTAGAAATGATTCACGGGTGCCTGTTTCCACCGTGCCAGGAGGAGGCTTGCTATACAGAGTCTGGGCTGTCACGGCTCCAACCTGGGCCCCTCGTTCGCCTCGTCGAGGGGAAACTATCGTAGACAAGGAAAACAGGCTAGAGAAAAGGAAAGAAGATAGGGAAGCAGGAGTAACAGGAAAAACTGAGTGGGAAGGATGAATAAGCAGAAAAGAAACACAGAGGGTTGTCCCCAGTAGACAAGGACGACGAAACATGGCTCCCGACGAGGAAAGGACGCTGTATTGGAGGAGAACGGGCATAGAGGAACCTCTGGGACTGCTGCGGGAGTCTTGGACGCCAGGGATCTCTCGAAGAAAAACGCCAAGCCGAGGACGGAGTGGAGGGGGCCCAGCTGAACCGTCCAACAGCATTCTCGGGAATCGTGGATAAGGATTCCGGCGTTTTGGAGGAAGAACCTAAGAGCTGGTTTGGGGGAAGAAGAGGGTATGGGGGTGCGGCCCCCGCCCATCCCCCCTCCAGTGGCTGCACTCTGCTGCCATCGCCCGGGAAAATGCCGTGGCCGACCTAGGTACATGAGCCAAGTGTGTAGACTAGGTAAAGGGGTGATAAACCGGGGTTCAGAAGAAGTAGGGCTGAAATTACTGAGTGATGGAGTAAAACTCCCATTTAGGTGTATTTCGCTTTTGTGTGGTGGTCGCTCCTTTACCTCAAGTTTTTTTCCCTTTTTGTTTCCCAAGACCCTTGGGGAAAATTCGGACGTTTAAGATTGGAGAACGGAGAGCAAGACAAGAAGTATACAACCGTGTTTAACGAATGCAACAGTTATATGATTGGGGAACAGGAGGGAGGATGAGAAAAGTGCAATTAAAGCAAGAGAGATAAACCTTGGAAGGAGAGGTTGTTAGAAGAAGAAGTTCAAGACAGGAGAGCAATACGAAGTAGAAGGCTGGAGAAGCTGTCTCCTAGCTTGCAATAAGAGATTGCTCAAGAACATTTTCGAAAATATATATATTTGTATTTCTTTATTATTGTTGTTTTACATAACCTCAATACTTTTCTGGTTCTTTCTCGAAGGTGAAAGCTGGTGGAGGAGATGCTGAAAGCTGGAAGTTGAGCACCGGAGGACGCCCAAAGACCCAGGACCAAGACCAAGAATCCACCTGAAAAGGAGAAAGCAGAACTTATGCGAGAAAACTGACAGATATACTTTTGAACTTGACTGGAAACTTGCTATATAACAAAATGTATAAAACCCAGTATTCCTGTCCACTCTGCTGAACCAAAGTTCAATCCTACCAGACTCTTTTAGACTCTTTTTTGTGTTTTTGTCATTTTACATCTTTTCTCTTTTTCCTATTCTGTTTGTTTATTGGGGAGCGATTTTATGCCGAAGAGACCGTAGATGTGAGAACCTTTTCAGAAGGACTCACGCATGCATGTAAATCTCACACCCGCAGCACCAGGCATGACACCAGCCTAATAAAAGGACACCCAATGATTGGGTGGTCACTATGGATACAAGTAGAGCGTGTACTTATATTTTTTCCACTACACCCTGGTGCCACTAGGCTAAGGATCTGCACCTGGTCAAACAAGTCTTTCACAATTTAATAGTAACCTAACTACCAATGTATGTAATTGTGTCTACCTGTATGCATGCCTATATAATGTGACTGTTCTTGCATCTGCCTATGACTGTGTCTATCCCTTTGTGTGCCGGCTCGTGACTATGTCTGTCCTTGTACAATTCTATATATACCTATGCATGCCTACGAGTGCATATATTTAAGCGCGCATGTAATTATGACTAAACCTACATATGCCTGTCTTGCTTGTATATATGTGCGCCTACTCCTGTATGTGTCTGTCTTTGTCCATGTTTATGTCTCTTTCTGCATGACTATTAATGACTGTGACTATTCCTACATCTGTACTGTTATGTGTGCTTTGCTGTTAGTTTGCCTATCTCTCTGTTTTATATCATAGTATTGATTCCTTTGTGACCTTGTTGCATGTTGTATGTAGGTATTTATTTGTTATTTCTATAGCACAAACCTACGCAAAATGGCAGCGGAGAGTTGTATAGGGACAAAGACAAGCATAATGTCAGTGAGTGATGGGAGAGGTAGCTGGTTTGTGAACTGTTAAAGCATTGTGAAGTAGTGTAGTGACTTGGCATTCAGTGAAAGTTGGGGGTTCAAGGGCGTCAAGGTTCATGTCATTGACCTAGGTTTCTACTGTTTCTTGTTTGTTTTTCTTCTGGGCAAATAACAGGAATTCTGTCTTTTTTGGGTTGAGCTTCACGTTGGCACTTGACATCCAAGTCTTGATAATGTGCAGACAGTGTTTGAGGCATTGGACGTCTGTAGCAGAGGAGACTTTCAAGTCAAGTTCTGAATTATTGGCATGTTAGTGAATCTTGATATCACTGAGTACAGCACCCAGGGGCTCCATGTAGACGCTGAGGATGGCAGTGGGCAGCATTTAACCCTGGGGGACTCTGCAGGCGACAGGGATCTGGTGGTGCCCATGTGAACAAACTAGTGTCAGTTAGAAAGGTAGGGGGAGAACCAGTGAAGGACACTGCCAATGTACTCCATGTGAAACTCCAGAGTCTATATGAGGGTGGGATGATCGACTATGTCGGTTGCAGCTGGGAAGTCCAACAATATCAAGAGGGAAGGGTCAGCTTCATATGGGGTCAGGAGGGCATCAACTACAATGTATAAAGTAGCGCTTGCTGCATTGCAGTGTGATCCGAAGCCATAGTAGTAGCCGTGCTGGAGATATTTAGCATTAATGTGATCTTGGAGCATAGACTGCCAATGGTGGGTGAGTTATAGGCAGTAGCTTGCAATGTCATCGGTGTCTAGTGTAGGTTTCTTTAGCAGTGGGAGGATTTGGCCCATCTTGACAGCTTCTGGAAAAGATGCCTTGAGTGAGGGAGGGATTGGCAATGGTAAATAGGGGGGAGAGAACATCACCAAAGAGAGCTTTGACGAAGGAAGAAGGTAAGACATCATCTTCATGAGAAGGGGCTTTGCAGGAGTTGAGTATGTCAGTGAGATCTGCAAGAAATAGGGCTTTGAAAGATGACTATGGCAGTATTCAGTGGGAAGTGGGGCCATAAGAGGCGAAGCAGGCCTGATGTTGTCAGTGTGCTGTTGGATATTCTGTATTTTTTCACTGAAGAACAGGTTGCTGGCACTGCATTTTTCTGTGGAGTGAGGAATAGGTGGGTCCAATAGGAGGTAGATGCAGTGCTTGATTGTCTTGAAAAGTGTTCTGCTTCTGTTGGTGTCTTCAGTGATTTTGACTGGCCCTGTATTAGTGACATGTCAGGGAAATGGGGGTAGCCCATCCAGAATGATGAGATGGCAGTAGTGTCTTGCATAGCCACCATCAGACAAGCAACACCCAATGGGCTAAAAGGACTTTAGCCTCCTAATACCCCAGTTAAATGCTGTAGGCTGAGCTAGCACTATCCGACTTGAAGGGAGTCCCATCAGGGGTATTCCCGCCGGCGTTCAAAAGGCCATCTATAGCTTCACAATGTTCCTTTGTTTTCTATTGCTCACCGTGCCCCCTGCAGCCCTGTTTGCACTGCCTAATCTCATGTGCAAGATAATGATCAAGCAAATCAGCAGAGCTTTATATCAACAGGCATCAAAATCACTATTATTACAACCCACCACAGTTATACATAAACAGGAGACAGAGAATGTCAGCTCCTATCAGAATGTAATGAACAGAACAAAGTTCATTCATATGACAAAGACAATATTAAATGGATTTTGCATTCCTAAACAAAGGGTATAACAAAGTACAAGAAATGAGAACCTAAATGTTAATAATGGTGTGTTTTACATTTTTAGTGACTAATTATGAGAGCCTATGAATTTCAGTATGTGTTGTAACTTCTGCTACAGCACATATTAGAGTCTGAGTAATGCATTTATGTCAGCATGGGGAAATCATGGGGAACGATAAAAATCACATCCATGCAATTTTCCCCTGCTATATTTCGGTATGTAAAACCTGCCAAAATATACTTGGGGAAATACCTGGTATTTACAGGAACATGTACATTTTGGGATGGAAATCACCAAACTCTACGTCATTTCCCAGTTTGAGGGGAATAGGAGAACGTTATCTCACGCAGTGATATCCAGAACCTGTAGTTTCAGATTTTTTCTGGGGCAATACATTTTGCATCCTGCTCTTGTGCACTTGTACTCATGGGCTTTCTGCTTGCAGGTCATTCATAGCAAGATGCACTATTTAATTGTAAACCAAGGGGCACTATATAAATGTTAACTGAACAAAATAAATGTTACACTCTGATGGTCAGGTGAGTGGCCTTGAAACCAGCAGCGGCTCCTCCACTATGGCTGAGGAGAGTCGCCTCCCCTCCTGCCAGCTGCCTCAAAATATCAGGAAAGGAAAAATATAAACTCGTTTTATTATCATTTTATTTTTCCTTTCCTGCTGAGTCTTTGGGGGCGGGGCCTTGGGGATGACAGGCTGCAGGAGGAGTGGTAAGTGTACTGTGATCATTACGCATGACGGTTTGGTCGACTGTCTCAGGCTGACCAAACCATCTTGTGTACTGAAGCTGCCTCCAACCCTAGCTGTGTTGCTTGGATAGAGACAGCAGGCAAAGGCTCCCAGTCTCACTGGGAGCGCAAATTCAGAGCGCCCAGGCCAAATCTGATGCTGCATGAAAGCAGCATCAGGATTGGCCGCAGTTCAGTCTGGGAGCCTGTGCTTCCACAGAGGAGATGAGCAGAAGAGCACGATGCGGCCGGCTGCAGGTACGTTTCTGTTGTTGTTTTTTTTAAATTTTGTCATTTGTCGTCCGTCGTCCCTCGACCCCTTCCCTTTTTGTGTATGGGTATCTGTGAATAAGCTGTTAACGCCATTGACTGTTCCAATGGAAACATTTTGAAACTATAATGGGGTTTGCAATGGATTCAAAGGTGGATTTGGGCATGTGTGTTGCTATTTTTCCATGCTCATATATCTTAAAGTCCTTAATGTCTGCACCAAAGCCTTGACTGATGTCACTTCTTCTTCCTCTCAATCAACAGAAGCTAATTTGCCCCACACCATTTTTTCTGGTTAACACCTAGCCTCTAGCTTGCACCAGAGAAAACTTCGGCGATGGTATGTATCAACCCGTCTGTGAAAACGTAGTTTATTAATTGGGGTGGATTGGTGTCCACCACAAATAATAAAGTCATTATCTTGCTAGGTCTGGTCAGAGGTTTTAGTCATTTAAACTTGTAGCTATGGCACAGAACTGACAGGCGTAACTTAGAGATAATATGTAAAGCAATTAGGAATACCAAAACAGTTTAATTGAAAACAAAACACAATAAAGTTTCCGCTCCAATTTATAAAGAGTGAGAAAAATGTAACAAACAAAACAATAAAAATCCAATAAGGGGAAACGGAGATATGAATTTTTAAAGATTTAATTGAAAAAACACCTATGGTAGTCAAGGGTTGAAGTAGACCGGGACCTAGGTGTGATTAGAGGCTGATCGCGATGGAGAGCAGGTCGGATATACCAAATAAATTGGCTGGCTACTGACAGGAAGTTCGAAAAAGTCCCAAACTGAAAATGCACTTTGTCATTTTTCTAAAGGAAAAATCTTTTGTGCATGGGACATACCTAAAATTCAGTCCAATGCCAGGAAACTGCTGGTCAGATACTTCTCACGGTCAGTCCCCCTGAGGCTCTGGAGCTCCGGAGCTCAAGTTTAAAAAAAGTTCCCAAACTTCTTTTGGTGCCCAAAAACACAGGAGTACACTTCCAAGGCTGTCAGGACCTCAAGGGAAGCACTTAGAGCCTCTTAGGGTGTCAGGCAGAGGGCAACAGCAAAGTCCAGTCCAAATCCAGTTGCCACTGATCAGCTGGAATGCTTCACAGGAATTTCCTCTTCAGCTTTTTTGTGTTCCTAGACCCACCCAGTAGATCAACCTTATAATTCTTGCTGATTTTTCTCTCCTTGGATATCAACCACACTAAACATGGGCTCTGAAGCTGGGGGTGAGAGTGGGGACTGTACTATAGTAATCCGGGTTTCCTCCTATGTCTAACACTAAAACCCAGTTTGAAGCAGGCTCTGTACCCACAACAAGCCCAGAGAGAGACGTTTGATAGGACAAAAACATGGTCCTTCCACAACCATACAGATGATACACAAGAATTGCCCGAGCATGCTCCCTTTGAAGGACACAAAACTTTCACAGGTAATTCAGATAGACCAGTCATGCAGGATTTGACAATGGGGAGTTAATAGGAGTGGTATAGCCCTAACCTGCATATTCTATAGCGCTAAGAAGAGACATCTCCGCCCTTTCAGGTCAGCCTTTTCTGTGGTCCTGGGAGGCACTTTACACCTCATTGAAGGCTAAGCACTGGTTGGGAGTAGCTGGGGACCTAATGCAAATTAGCCTCCTCAGAGCTCAGGCAGGTAAAAGGTAACATTCTAAAATGTACATTTCTTAAATATTTATGAAACATCTGACTTCATTCCATTGAAATGGATTTTTAACAACTATCAAAAATAGTAGTTTAATGGCTGAGTGATCTAACCCAGCAATCCAGTAATATTGGAAAATGATCATAACACACATTCAAGAAATCAGTGGGATTGGTCCTACTTTAGACCTTGTGGTACTAGTCCTGGGGATCCTGGAGAAAATTCTATATATTCATTCACTACCTCACTAGTGAAACTCACCATACATTTACTACTAGCAGCCAAAATATCGTTGGCACAATTCTGGAAAAAACCATGACTCCCCCATCCATGTTTTGTGGTCGAAAGTATGGGCGGTTTATGCGAATGAAAAGTTATTTGCACTGATTCCACATCATAACATCTCTGTAATTAGTGTTCGAATAGTGACTTATACACATGATGTTGTTTGACTTCTGTGAAATAAAATAAAATGTTTAAACAAATAGTGGTTACATTATTTTTCTAGCTGGTCCCTTTCCTGAGTGAGCAGTAATAATATTTTAATCTGAACTTTGGTTTTCTACATAGGACAGCTAGGCCTGCCATAGGGAAAACAGCGTTTTAGCTAGTGGCGTAACAAAACATGAGGGGCTCTCCTGCAAGATATGCTGAAGGTGCCCCTCACACTCACATCAGTAGGAGCTGAGGAGGTCCCCTCCAGTATGGGTAAGCCTGGCCCCCCCGCACCGCAGGGGCTGTGGGGGCCTTTGTTACGCCCCTGGTTTTGGCCTTGGCCTTGTCACTGTAGGAACATGGTAACCTTAATTTTCTTCATGTCCCACTTCTAAATACCATGCACCCAACCTTGTAGGCTACAAGGTTACTTACTAATATTTAACCAGGAGGTTTTTACCTGTAAAGGGGTATTTTAACTGATTGTACTCCATTTCTTATACTGCATCAGTCAGGCTATAATGGTAGGCCTGAAGCCATGTTTTCCTTTGCCACATTAGTGGATAGCACAATGAGTGTTGAAGTCCACAGGGGACATTTAACTTTTCATGTCACAGATGTATTTCCGCACCATGTACTATGATCTTATGGAATAGTTAAGGTAGGCAATTAGGAGTTAGGCAGTTTTGTCAAACTTTAGAGGTCTGAGCACATACACTGGGACCTGTTTGGCAGTGTCCCAGTGCCAGAGAGAAAAAAAACAGCAGCATCAGTCTAGAACAAATGTGGGTTAGAAAGCCAAAAAGGGCACTTTCCTACACTGCCCTACTGTGTCTGTTCTCACACTCTTTACCTACAACCATGCCTATGCACAACTACACAATTGGTGCAATAAATTGTATGAACAAAAGGTCACCACCCCTTGCAGTCAGAATCATAACAATCACAAGAGAAGTAGAAAGTGTTTTCCTTCTCTGTCCTGTTAGTTTTAACAGTAACAGAAAACATGGAGTTTCTAAAACGAAAAACATTGCAATCAAGCCCATATTTGTTAGCATTACCAATCAAACCATTGAAAACATTCAAATAGTGTCCCTCTAATAAGGCCATGTGGCTATTTCACTCAATCCCTAGTTCTAAATGTAGTTATGTTCACTTGGAATCAGGTCTTTCTTTCGTGTAACAACATGATATATATGGGTGAAGGAGAGGGAATTCTATGTGGGTGTAAGATTTGAGGGGAGAGGAGGATAGGCTTTGCGGGTTTAAGACAAGTAGATGATGCACTGTATGGTGGATTTTGTGGGGATGTGCGATAAATGATAAGGGGAGATGAAAAACTGTGGTGGAGGATGAGGGGGCTTAAGACAAATAGAGATTACATCATCTTTCTCAGATTCTCCTGTTATTGGCCCCTTAGCGCCGACCACCATTGGGCAGATAAGAGACTGAGAAGCCCAGAGAGAGAGACCTAGAGAGAAAGGATCAGATATAGAGAACAAAGGAACTGTAAAAGGAAGTGTCAGAAAGGGAGAGTGGGAGAGCCGAGATAGAGACATCTCTCAGTCTTGGTCTTGTGATAACAAGACCAAGACTGAGAGACTGAGTGAGAGAAACTCAGTAGTAATTTACAGCAAAGAAAAGGTTCAATTAGCATTGCAGCACAAATGGTCTTTGGATGTGGGCTCTGTGTGTCCTAAGATATTATGTTGCTTCTTTCTTTAGCTTTTTGAGTTACCATAAGATCACCTCAAAGAACTAAGGCCAGGAAAGGGGGCAGGAGAAGTAGAAAAAAGAGAGCAGGAGATATGAAAGACGGAGACACACTAGAGGGAAAGATGAAGGAGCCCTGAGGGTAGGGTGGTCTTCCCTTAGACACTTGTATCTCACCAGATAGAGCAACAGTGCTTCATGGGTAGGCACATGTGATGGCAGAGATAGGCAACTGTCCAATAGTCAGGAAGAGAAGAAAAATAAGATATAATGGGGTAGGAGGGAACAGAAGAATAAGAAAAAAGGTAGACATGTGGGTGATATTGGGAGGGTACAGGGCAGACAAATAGTTAGAAATTGCTATTCATTATCCTCAAGTCCAATGTCCTCATCCCAGTCATTACTTATGAGGTGAATGCCACCTCGACCAAGAAAGAAAAACAGGAAGTGGTTGGTTACCCCTAGTATAAACACCCTCTTACACACATTTATTCCTGATTTTCAATCCGCCTAACTGGAACAGGAACAGGGATATTGGACCCCTGCTTGGCTTGAGTCTACTGCTTTACTCCTGTTGTTCCCCTTTTGCTGGGCACAAGGGGATTAGCGAGTACATCGCTATTTTATTGGGGGCAGGATGTGGAATTTGTCGCTACCCTCCGGAGGTCCTTTCACTAGAGTGCTGCTGCTGGTGGAGGACGCTGGGTTACATGAGCAATGCCCGCTGCACCCTCATTTTCCTCCAAACTGATATGTTGTTGGTTGTGGGTCTTCTTCCTGGGGTTTTGGGAGGATACCCTTTGTAGCATGCACCTCTCTTTGCGCTTCTTGTGGGCCCTGCTGTTGTGAAACGGTGCAGATGATTGTCATGCATGAGCTTTGGAAGTTCATTGAGTATGGACTCTGAACAGGCACATTTGAACTGAACTCCACACGTGCATTAGATTGTACTGCATGCATGCGCATTTGCTGCCTAATGGCTTTCAGGTGTGGACTCGCCTGTTCTGAATTTAAAGCCCCATTTTTTTTAGTTACTTTGTTGCAGCAGTTTGTAAATCTTTCTGAAGAGTCAGAATTTGCATTTGTTCTTTGCAGCTTTTATGAAGACTGTTGGTGTTTCTTTTTGTTGGTTGGAGCAAAGGCAGAATAATGGGGAAACACTCTAGAAAAAGAAGAGGAGAGAGGAGTTGGCCTAACGGCTAGGGCGGTCGACCTCAAATCTGGGGAACTGTGTTCGAGTCTTGGCAATGACGCTGAACATCCTGTGATTCTGGGCAAATCACTTAATCTCCCCGTGCCTAACAAAAATGAATGTGTCCTCATGTAATGCAACTGGGGCTATGTAAAGCGCTCTGATACCCGATTCGGGTCAAGTTCGCGCTATATAAAACTCTGTAAAAAAAAGAAGAGTTTCTGAATCTTCTCCGTCTAGGGAGTAGAAGAGATCCAATCATGAGGATGTGTCTCTGGAGGACAGAATTAAGTGGATTGTCCCTGAGACTATGTCAGCAGTGAACACTCCTTAACCTTCTAAACCTTTCATTGAAGACCAGTACTTCTCAATTTCAAGCTCTGGAGCGGCGGAGGAGGGAGTGGAGATAGTTCCCTCAGGCTTGAAGGGCAAATATATTTACAAAGAGTTGCTGTCTGTGGTTTTGGCTGGGATTAGACAAAATATCGGATTTCCTTTGAAGGAGTTACCTAGTACCTCCTCAGAGCCAGTTTTAAGCCAGCTCAGCAACATAGAGCACTGGTTCTCCCGATATATCAACATGTTGTTGACGTAGTGAAAAGGGAATGGAAGGACCCAGACAAAATTAATGTCCCTAAATTTATGTCCAGACTTTATCCTTTGGAGGAGGTGGGTATGTCAATGCCTGAGTCAGTGGATTACTTGGTGGCCAGCAAGGTTGGCAGAATGTCCATGGCTACAGAGAGTATCCTTAAGGGCCGACCTGAAAAGAAGATTGAATCTGCTTTAAAAGAAATCCTATGCTGGAGCTAATTCCGTGATGAGGGTGGGTATTTATGGTGCTTATGCCTCGCAGTTCCTTACTTCTGATATCAAGACCATTTTTAAAGCAGTTCAAGAGAACACTGAGTGTTCTGAGCTTCTCAAAACCTTGGAGATACAAGTAGAGTTTTTATCTGATATCTCCATTGACATTGTAAGAACTTCAGCACTGGCAGAGAGGGCCACCATCGCTGTTAGAAGAAATATTTATTTGAAGATGTGGCACACTGATGCAGCTCAGAACTCAGTGACCTTAAGAATGCTATTTTAGAGGACCAAGCTCTTTGGTATGGACCTCGAGGAGAAATCACATAGAATTTCCAAGGAAAAGAAGCATTTTCAGCCCTTTCGACAAAGTGGTGGTACATCAGGATCCCACTCCTCTTTTTCCCAATCCTCCTTTCACCAGCCTTTGGGAAGATCTGGGCAGCAGCAGCTACACCAGTACTCTTTCTACAAAAAACAGAAGGGAAGATCATGTAGATCAGAAGGGAAAGCCTGGGTCTCAAACCAGAAACCAGCACTACTGACTATGCCGGTAAGATCTCCCTCTTTGCTACTTGGGAAGAATCGATTTCCGATGCATGGGTCTGTCTAGTGGTGAAAATGGGATACCAGGTAGAATTTCTGGATACTCCTATGGATTCTGGGATCATTCCTACGCCAGAACCTCCGGATGTGATAATGAAATTGGCTATGGAAGCTGTGATTCTCAGTTTGGTACAGAAGTGAGTTAGTTCCAGTAGCAGAAAGGGGCGACGGAGTGTAATCAAGGATCTTACTGGTCCATAAACCCTCTGGTCAATTCAGACTCATTATAGACTTAATGGGGGTGAACAAATGGATAAGGAAGATCCCATTCAAGATAGAAACAGTTCAGAGGATTATTTCTTTAATCCTGGACAAATCCTTCATGATTACTTTGGATCTAATTGATGCCTATTTTAATATTCCTATAGTGGAGATTCATCAAAAATACCTCAGATTTTTTGCTCATAAAAAACATTATCAATTCCAGGTATTGCCCTTTGGCATCTAGTCTGCCCCAAGGGTGTTTGCAAAGATGATGGCACCTTTGGTAGCACTTGTATATCTTTAGGAACTGAGTCTATATACATACCTAGATGACTGCTTTCTACATACCCTGTCAAAAGAGGAGGTATCGAAAGCTTGGTACGTGATGAAGAATTGTCTTCAGAGACATGGTCTTCTCATAAACATAGAGAAACGCAAGGTAGCTCCTTCTCAGGACAGGACTTACATTGGAGCTCATTCCAGGATGGATTTTGGCACGGTCTTTCTTCCAGAGGAGAGAGTAGTGAGTCTGACGAAACTTCCTCTTCTCTATTATCCTGAACAGAGGCAACAGCAAGATGGTGGCTGAAGTTTCAGGGCCACATGGCCTTGTGTGTGTTTCTAGTCCCTTGGGCAAGGCTTCATATGAGACTACAGTTGGCTCATTTAGCAAAATATTGGAGAGCATTTTCCATGGACTGGGAGAAGAGTATCTCGGTTACGGATCTGATCAAGGATCAACTACAGTGGTGGTTGAAAGAGAAGACTTTGATCAGGGTTTTTCTGTTTGGTTCTCAATCCAGAGATTCTCATAACAATGGAACCTTGGGGAGCAAGGGTGCTCAGAGCAGATGGCCTGCAAAGGACAAGACATGAGCTTCAAACTGGAAAGAGTTATCCACAATTTTCCAGGCGTTGTTACATTTCAGGAGGGACATTCTGAATCAGTATGTGATGATCAGGACAGACAAAACAACAGCAGTGTTGTATGTGAACAGACAGGAGGGGACAAATTCTACCTCTCTCAATCTGGGTGCCTTGGGGATTGGAGTGTGGGCAGAGAAGCACATTCTTTCCTTGAAGGCAACTCACATCGGGGGAAGACAATACAGTAGCAGACAGACTAATCAGAGTATTCTCAAACCCTGCCTGTTGTCCTCTGGTATTCTGCCAAATATGTTAGAGGTTTGAGGAACCATTTTTATACCAGTCTGCTTCCAGAGATGTCTCTCAAGTTCTGAGGTTCTTCTAACGGGATCCAGAAGCATGGCAGGTTGGTGCGCTATATTCTGGCCTCCTCAACTTCTATATGCATTTCCAAATATTCCTCTCATTTGTCACATTCTCTTAGGGGTCCAGAGAGAGAAAATGGAAATTGTAGTGCTGGTCATGTTTTGGCCAAGACACTCTTGGTTTCCTCTCTTAAAGAGCCTGGTTGTTCTTCCACCCTGGAGAATCCTGTTATCGCCTTTCGCTATCAGATCAGTGGGTGCCTTCCTCTTCAGAGACTGGCTCTGTCGGACTAGAGATTGAGAGAATTGGGCTTCAGAGAAGACGTGTGGCTCACACTAAGCTGAGATTATTAAGGGTTCTAGATGTCCCTCTGCGCTAAATTCTTACTTCAAGCATTGGAGAAATTTCGAAGTATGGTATGCTTCTAGATCCCTTTCAGCTGTTCAATGCAATATTTCCTCAGTTTTGCAATCAGTTTTGATATTCTTGCTGGATGGTTTTCAAAAACATCTGGCTGTAACTACATTAAGAGCCCATGGGCTACAATAAGGGCCTTTTGGGAGCCCTAGTCGAATTCCAGCAATGACTTTGATTTGTTGGTCAGAATCTTACAAACTTAAAGAGTTTTTCTATCTCTAGACCAAAGTCTAGACCCTCAGTTCCTCAGTGGGATTCACCTTTAGTCCTGGAAACACTGCAAGGCGCCATTTGAACCTCTGTTTTCTGTTGATTTAAAGTACTTATCTTTTAAGGTGGCATTCCTAGTGGTTATTACCTCGGCTAGAAGGACTGGGGAGCTGCGGGCATTGTTATGCAAACTTCCTTTTCTAAAGATTCTGGAGGATGGAGGCTTGTTTAAACACAGACTGACCATCCTAAGATAGCAACCAAAATGCATAGGGAACAAAACCAATGTATTTCCACCTGTGTCCTTTCCTTCTCCGTCTTCAAAGGAGGACGAACTTTTTCATTTTTTGGATGTTAAGAGAGCATTTGAAATTTACCTTCAAGGATCTGTGGGTAAAGGGGAGCTGGAAGGGGCGATGGGAGCTGGAAGGGGCGAAACTCGATATTGTCGATGAATTCAAATACTTGGGCGTAATCTTAGACAATAAAGGCACGTTCCTTCCGCAAAAAGCATCTATAAAAGGCAAAGAAACTCTGATAGCAGTCACACTAAAAAATATTAAACAAAAAATAAGCGGCCCGAACTTCACCCCCCTACTAAAGGTAATTCGGCAAAACTCCTCCCAACTATCACTTATGGAAGTGAGTGCTTTAGAGGGAGAGACGCCGACACTCTGGACAGGATGGTAACAAAGGCTATGAGAATCATTTTTAACCTCCCACGGTATATATCACCAGCCCAAATCAGACTAGAGTTTGGTCTATCAAAACAACAGATAGCACGCAAGGGGGCATACTTGAAATGCTGGCACAAAATAAAAGGAGCAGAGCCAGGGTCATTAAATGAATTTTTATGGAACGAACTTAACCGGAAAAAAGGCAGTCCAGCTTTTACCTACCTAAAAGACTCCATGGACAGCTTGGCCTTAGAAGCTCATTGGGGCATGATTGGGGCCCACAAAACCTTCAAGGAGCTTGTCAACAAAACAGTAAAAATATTGTCAGCTCTCGAGGACAAAGCCTCCCTTTCAGAAAGGGCACACGGATGGTTTGTCGCCCAGAGCTACAACAGCTGCTCCCCACAACCCTATCTGGGCACTGGGTTTACCAGGGCCAAAAAAGAAAAAATGTTGCACTTAAGGATGGGCATTTCACCAACACTGTCGCATTTACCCCCATGGAAACGGCCACAATCTATAATACTGTGCAGACTGTGTGCCGAGGTAAAGGAAGACATTCTACACATTGTGTGTTCATGCAAATGTTTAGATAGGGAAAGAAGATCCATACTAAAGCCTGCCTTCAACAGATTACGGATAAGATCATGTGGACAGGCAGTTAAGGCCTGCTTTGATGGAGAGGACATCCGGCTGGCCTGCTGTCTGGTTCGCTTCTTGGACGTGGCCGGAGCGAAACTAAGGACGGCGGAGAAGGAATATAACATCATTATATCGGACAGTAATCTGTAACCTCTTGAGCACCTCTAAAAGACTACAGTGGCCTTATTAATAATGTTCTTTTCTAATAAAAAAATTTTTTTTAAAACCTTAGCTCAACGATACACAGATTTTAAGAGCGTTTTAACTGGAAAAGTATTATCTGACTTTTAGTATTTTAAATTGATGGCTATAAGCGCTTAATCTTCTTCCCCACAATAAACTTGACTCAAAACAAATTATGTTCAAGGGAAGAACAACGCTAACTGAGATTGTGCTCATAGGTAAACAGAACTGCTACAAGTGACTTTTTTTGATAGGACTTAAGAGACGATTATGAACAGTCGGCCTCAGCATCTTATGTGAACGAGATAACGATGTGATAACGTGTATTTTAACTAGCCATATATATATTCCTCTCTTTTTCTCTTTCTTTCTTCTCTTTTAATGATCTTTTTTATGCAAAGGTTTTTATTAACTAAGCATATAATAAATATTACTTACTTACTTACTGTGGGTAAAGGAAGTCTGAATATTTATTTGTAACTTTTGGTGGTGTCAATCAGGGTCACAAAGTTTTCAATGTTACATTAAGAAGATGGGTTAGATCTACTATTGTGTTAAAATATTTTTTGACTAATGTTTTTCTACCCAAAGGGATTCAAGGTTGATCCACTAAACAAGTGGCAGCCTCTTGGGCTGAAATACAGAGAATTCCCTGTCAGAAATCTGTAGAGCGGCTGCCTCATCTTAAACTTTTGTAAAACACTATCAGATTGAGAGTGTAAATCATTTGAGGGAAATGTGTTGAAAACAGTATTTTCCTCATAACTTGATTTCATTTGTTGTTACACTGATTACACTTTAGTGAGCATGATTGATGTGAAGTGTTGTTGTTTTTTTCAGATGGTGGTTGTTTGTGAATGCTAGCTTTTTGCTTGGGTAAGCCGCATAAGTAATGACTGGGATGAGGACATGGGACAAGGGATAATGCCCGGTCACTTACCAGCAGGGCCGGACTGAGAACCAAAAGCAGACCTAGCAAATTTTGTCATACCAGTCCCCACACTACATAGAGATAGAGCAAAGTGAGAGAGCCCAACAACAACAGGGCCGGTTTGAGGGGCTCGTCACTCATTTTTTGAAACTTGGGGAAAATGATACATTTTGCAACACATTATTCCTCATCTAATACAATTGTTTACATCTCCTTTTCTCCCTCACTACTTCTTTCTTCTGCCTGCTCATTCTTTCTCTCGATCCATCACCTACTATTCTCTAACTATAACGTCTCCATGATTATCCTCTGGCCCCCCTCCTTTCTTATGCTCACTCCTTCTTACTTTTGCTGTATTTCTACCTCCCTTGTTATTGCTTCATTCTCCTTTCACACCCTTTTTCTCTGCTCATCTCCGTTTCCTAGCTCCTTCACTGTCTTCCCTTATTTCCTGTACTGAGTAATCCTCTCTCCGCTTTTCCTTTTTTCATCCTTGCTTCTTCTCCTTTCTTTCTCCCCTTTTTGCTTGCTACCTTCTTTCTCTACTTTCTTCCTTCTTCTCCTCCTTAGAACCCTTTTCTCACCTTCTCTTTCTCCCGTCTACCCTTTTCCGTTCTCTGCTATGTTCTCCCCCTCCTTTACCAAGTGCACAGGTGACTGGGGATGATTTGCGTATGTGAGGAATGGCAAATTCACAGTGTGCCTTCTCTTACCTTTTGTCAGTGTGCAGGAAGTTAGAGGCTAACGGACATACGTAGGTACCGAGGGGCTTATTTACAAGTCCCTTGCACCGCTGGTGAGTCACTTTAAATATGGGAAAAAGTGACGTACTAAAATGCATATTTTGCTCATTTAGAGAGCAGAGCTCTCATGCACAATGCAGTCAATGCAAAGCTTCACATTTTGAACTGGTATTTTGTTAAAATGAAAATACATGCAATGAGGCTCTTTACTTGTATTTTAAAAATTATAGATTTTCTGCAGTGAAGACTTCTGGTGAATGAGATGCTCCCGGCCTTGCTTCAGCAGCACAGGAGGTCTGACCTTGAAATGAAGTTATGCTGCTGAGCCAGACAGCAAGCCTTGCCATCAAGGCTTCTGATTGGCTGGACAATGTGCTGATTGGCTTCAAGAGGTGCCAAGTGTTGTGGACCTCTGGCATCTCTGTTCGGCTGCATGGGGCGTGCATTTTCACTGAACTGGCTGGAATTACTAGGTCGAGTCTAGAGCTTTGGTGAGGATGGTCTGAGCAGGTGAAAATCAGCACCCTGGTCTCTAGCCCACCGGGGAAACTCCTGATGCCTGGTACAGCCAGTCCAACCCTGCTTACCAGTAAATTTCATTATCCTTCGTCCTTTTTGTTCTCGTCACAGTCATTACGACTCATCCTGAGAGCTAGCCTTCATGTGGCTTGGTACAGTCAGGATGAGATGTGAGTAGGGAGGATGTTTATACTACCCTAGAGTAGGGAGGGTGTTTATACTACCCTAGAGTAGATGGGGTTACCCCACCACTTCCTGTTTTTCTTTCCTGGTTGAGGTGGAGTACACTTCATAAGTAATGACCGTGACAAGGACAAAAGGGACTAAGGATTATAAGATTTACCAGTAAATAACTTGGCAATATTCACTGCGACAGCCAATGAGAGTCATTGGAAATCCACCAGCTCCACCGTGGCCAGCAGTCTGACTCCTCAATAGCTAAAGAGCTTAACTGCCAAGTCGGACTAACGGCATCTTGGGACCATTCGGAGAGCTTCCCTGGGAAAGCATTCCGCCTGTTGCTTACCATCGGCTTTGTGGTGTGTAACTCACATTTGCTTGCTTTCTATTTGCTGGCTCTATTTGTTTTAGTCTGTCCAGCTTAAGTTTGTCCCTTTGGTTGCCCAAATCCTATTTACTGTATTCTTGCACCAGTGCTCATTTTCTGTAAACAGGCCTTTAATTCTTGTTGTTATCTTTTCACATTAGCTGTGCATTCGAAGATAGAGTTCAAGTGCCAGGCTCTGTCTTCCAAGGGAGCTTGGTGTTTACTATTCTTTCTCTGACATTAAAATAAGATGATTTCCGTGACAATGTTGCAGGCGCTGGGAAAGAAAGGTTTTTTTTCTAGCACACAACTAGAAGAGTGGGCTGCTTGTCGCCGAACTCTTTTGTTTTCCCAAGAACATAACTTCCTAGTTTGCTGGTTGTTGTGTTCACCTGCATTCATGAATGCAACTTGATTCCCTCAAAATACCAGTCCTTTTATTCACTGTAGAACACAGCACACGAAACAACATTGCTTCTGTGGTCCCCATCAAAGGATTGGGAATCAAATATCCTGTTAGTCGTTTGGTGAAATATTTTTAAATGATAGATGTGCAATGAGGAATGCATACACCCAGAGTCCCCGCACAGATTCTTGTAGATGGGACTTGACGGTGTTCCAGCTGCTTAAAGTTGAGGGCGCAGAAGATAAGGCAAAGTGAGCCAAACATCACCTTATTTAACCGCTTCCCTTTTCACTCCATACTATTCCTTTGTTTATTACCTCTCTGTGCCTATCAGTGCAGAGTTACCACAGCCTTATGTGCACAGCCTGATCACTGCAGAATGTTAGTAGGGCAATGAACAGGGTAAGCCACATCCCTTATCATACTGTCCATTTCGAGATATACATTTGGGTTAAGGCCCACACACACCTCAAGAGTACCCTCCTTTTACAGTCACCCACGCTGACTATCCTTTATTTCCAGAATTTGTCAGCTGTTTCTTGGCTGTCGGGCATGTAACACAACCAGATAAACACATAAGAGACACACATCTATAGTCAGACACAGACATATAGATACATACACTCATCAGCATATAATATACCCACACATACTGTCACAGTCGGGCTCACAAAGAGGAAACCGCAATACAAACCCTACAGTAATGCTAAGCACACCCATACACATACAGACAATTACACAGACTCAATCAATCAATCAATCAATCAATCAATCATGTCACTTATAAAGCGCACTACATACCCGCGAGGGTCTCAAGGCGCTGGGGGAAGAGGGGGGTGGTGCTGCTACTGATCGAAGAGCCAGGTCTTGAGGAGTCTTCTGAAGGCCAGTAGGTCTTGGGTCTGTCGGAGGTTGGTGGGGAGGGTGTTCCAGGTCTTGGCGGCGAGGTGGGAGAAGGATCTGCCGCCGGCGGTCGCTTTCCGGATGCGGGGACTCTGGCGAGGGCGAGGCTGGTCGAGCGGAGCTGGCGGGTGGGGGTGTAGAAGCTGAGTCGTCTGTTGAGGTAGGCTGGTCCGGAGTTGTGGAGTGCTTTGTGTGCGTGGGTGAGGAGCTTGAAGGTTATCCTCTTGTTGACAGGGAGCTAGTGCAGGTCTCTCAGGTGGGGTGTAATGTGGCTGCGTCGGGGGATGTCGAGGATAAGACGTGCAGAGGCGTTCTGGATGCGTTGCAGCCGTCTCAGGAGCTTAGCCGTCGTTCCTGCGTAGAGGGCGTTTCCGTAGTCCAGCCTGCTGGTGACGAGGGCCTGGGTGACTGTTTTTCTTGTTTCGGTGGGGATCCACTTGAAGATCCTGCGGAGCATTCGGAGGATGTTGAAGCAGGATGAGGAAACGGCGTTGACCTGCTTAGTCATGGAGAGGGTGGGGTCGAGGATGACCCCTAGGTTGCGTACGTGGTCGGTGGGTGGCGGGGCTGTTCCCAGTGATGTTGGCCACCAGGAGTCGTCCCAGGCTGAAGGGTTGGAACCAAGGATGAGGACCTCCGTCTTGTCCGAGTTCAGCTTCAGGCGGCTGGTCCTCATCCATTCGGCGACGGCCTTCATTCCTTCGTGGAGGTGGGCTTTGGCGGTGTGAGGGTCTTTGGTGAGGGAGAGGATCAGCTGGGTGTCGTCGGCGTAGGAGATGATGTTGAGGTTGTGCTGTCGGGCGACGTGGGCGAGGGGTGCCATGTAGATGTTGAACAGCGTTGGGCTGAGGGAGGAGCCTTGGGGTACGCCGCAGATGATCTTGGTGGCCTTGGATCGGAAGGGGCGAGGCGGACGCTTTGTGTTCTGCCGGAAAGGAAGGATGTGGTCCAGGCCAGGGCCTTCTCTTGGATCCCGGCGTCGTGAAGGCGTGTTCGTAGTGTGTGGTGGCAGACCGTGTCGAAGGCGGCTGATAGGTCCAGGAGGATGAGGGCTGCTGTTTCTCCGTTGTCTAGCAGGGTTCTGATGTCATCGGTGGCGGCGATGAGGGCGGTTTCGGTGCTGTGGTTGCTGCAGAAGCCGGACTGGGAAGGGTCCAGGATGTTGTTCTCCTCGAGGTAGCGGGTCAGTTGTTTGTTGACGATTTTCTCGGTGACCTTCGCGGGGAACGGGAGCAGAGAGATGGGTCGGAAGTTCTTGAGGTCCTTGGGGTCTGCCTTGGGTTTCTTGAGTAAGGCGGTGATCTCGGCGTGCTTCCAGCTTTCCGGGAAGGTTGCTGTCTCGAAGGAGATGTTGATTATTTTCCGGAGATGGGGCGCGATGGCTGTACTGGCTTTGTTGAAGATGTGGTGAGGGCACGGGTCTAGCGGTGAACCGGAGTGGATGGTGTTCATGATCTCGCTGGTGTCCTCGTCGTTGATGTTGGTCCAGGAGAGCAGGCGGTTGGTGGTTGTGGGGGCAGTGGTCTCGGTGGTTGCCGGGGCGGTCGTGGTGTTGAAGCTGTCGTGGATGTCGGCGATTTTGCGGTGGAAGAAGGTGGCCAGTGAGTCGCGTATAGGTGCGTATAGGCCCAGGCACAGACGTATCCATACAAAGACCCATACACTCAGACACATAAATGTATACAAAGACAAACCAAGAAACGGATATACACATGGATGCATGTGGACACATATGGATACAGACACCAGTAAAATCCAGACATATAAACACAATCACACCACCAGTTACTGACAGTGAGACCTGCAGACACTCACAGGCATATGCTAAACGACGCATGCACACGTAGCAATGCCTACAGACACACACACAGAGAGAAAGATTCAAGCACACATAGGCACTTGTGGACACAGAAAGAAACCAAGACAGATACACATACACACATCATATAAATAATCTGACAGTCTTAACGCACTTGCTTGTCCCGTTCGGCTTGGGCTGTTCGTTGACTTGCTTCCCACTACAGAGCTGAAACTACAGGTGCAGGATGCTGTCTTATGTAGATTGACTTTACTGGGTGAAACATAGTGTATTCTGGGATTCGTAGTGCCAAAGATATGAAGCTGTTTCAAGCCAGGGGAGAGGTGAGCTCATCCATTTCTCAATTCATCCTTTGTGTTCTGGTACATAGAGTCCTGGGCCTGTCATTACTAAGTGAGCCAGGATGCCTGCTTGCATATGTAGTTCAGATATCTCATCCGGTCCTCAGCCAGTTCTTTGTGTTCTGATAGATGTAGTCCAAGGAAGGTGGGCAGGGGGATCAGAGTTGCCATAGAATCAGTTGCTGTATTGTCCCGCCCAGCCTCTATGTAGAGTCCCTCCTGTGCATTGTCCTAAGTTAACCACACAATGGAATAATGCGCATAATGTGCCCATAGCATGTAGTGTGCTGTCATTACAATGCTTTGATTCAAAATAAACCAGTAAAACGTGTGCAATCCCCTAAATTGGACTGGTATTTGCTCTTTCATCTGAAGAACATTTAGTAGGAGTTGATATGTGTAAAACTTATTACTGCACACTGTTGTACTAGGATGGACGTGGATCACATGGAATGTGTGGCTGTGCATTGTACTGCTATTACCACATCCTATTAGCAAATATTTAACATGCGATGTTCTGGCAAATGTCAGATAAGATAAAAAGTGCCAGAAAAGGAAACTTAATCTGTGTGTTGTCCTGTAATTGGTGAACGCTGATTGGGGGGGGTTGACTTAATTTGTAGAATGTCTGCACCTGTGTATTGTTGATACCGCAGAGTGTTGCATGGCCAAGTGATGTACAGGTATTACCACACTCTCTTCAGGTGTGTCGCAACACAGGTCTGCCAAAGGGAGCTGCGTTCCTGCCAGATTTTCAGGAATATACAGTATATGTGCACATACAGAAACTCTAAATAGAACGCATTTACGGAGCTGGTGGTTATCCTGGAACAGTAGCAAGGATCCCGCCTTCCTTGGTACAAGTTGGACACCCTACCTTTAACAAACTTTTGGGTGAGATGCCATATTGATGGCCATGTGGGTCTATCCAAGAATCTTTTAGTTTGCAGTGTAGACTCAAGTAAGTGCCCTGCTTCCCTCCCTCATTGTCCCCCTCACACCATCTACTACCCATTCCACCTCTCCTCCACCAACCAAGTGCGAGGTGTCGAGCCAAAGATAAACCTGTTTTCCACTAGTGTGTACAATACTGATAGTGTCTGTGAGCCTCACGATGGAGACTGTGTCCGATTCCGGAGGTCACGTCTGGGACAAGACCTTGTATCCAGTGCTGAAGTTCATGCCCCTGTGGAAAGGTATCGCTTTGTTGGCCCTAAGTTGGCAGGGTATGCCCAGACGTGGGTCCCTTGCTCACTTTGCCACTGGATTCAAGATAGCCTGGCTGATGAGGGTTTTGAACCCGAAACCGGTCCCAGGATGCTTGTTTCCGGTCCAGGGAAGACATGGCTTGGCAGTTCGGGCTGGACTGTTCCCATGAGGCACAGGGTCAGACTGATTTGCATATGGCCATGTCTGAACTGGGGTGGTGGAGTAAGCTAAAGAATGATGATGGATTAAACCCAGATCAGTTGACTGGGGGTGAGTGTTTGATTTGCTCTAACGCTCCGTCCATCATCCCCTTTGGTATCGCTTTGTTGGCCCTAAGTTGGCAGGGTATGCCCAGACGTGGGTCCCTTGCTCACTTTGCCACTGGATTCAAGATAGCCTGGCTGATGAGGGTTTTGAACCCGAAACCGGTCCCAGGATGCTTGTTTCCGGTCCAGGGAAGACATGGCTTGGCAGTTCGGGCTGGACTGTTCCCATGAGGCACAGGGTCAGACTGATTTGCATATGGCCATGTCTGAACTGGGGTGGTGGAGTGAGCTAAAGAATGATGATGGATTAAACCCAGATCAGTTGACTGGAGGTGAGTGTTTGATTTGCTCTAACGCTCCGTCCATCATCCCCTTTGGTATCCCTGTGGCATAAAAAGCATTAGCAAACCTAATAGGTTGCGCCTGTGTGCGGTCTATTGGCTTTGTCAATGTTGTTTTTTTAGTCATGTTGTAAAGCAGTGCAGCTACTGTGCAGTATGGCTAAACGTTTTTTTTTTAAAGTGCTATGACACGGTCAACGCTGGCCACTTTAAAGTGCTTTTTTTTACTTCCAACAATGCTGCACATCAGCCACGCAGCTGAACTACATGGCTAAAAAACATTGACAACACCAATAGATCTGGCATAAGCGAGACCTGTTGACTTTGCCAGGGCTTGTTTAATGGACAGCGCTTGCTGAGATGTATTCATACTTGTATGCAAAAGCAAAACTACACATCCAAGAATGCAACTTGGATTGCCGCATGATTGGTATTTTAATGTCCTTGCCGGTACAAAAATAAGAAAAATCACCTAAAACTGGTATTTTTCCCCTTATCAGTACATGCACGAAACAGTAAATATTGGAATAAAACACTTAAAAAATGTGTTCTAGAACTGCTTTAATGACCCTGGCTGATAATTAAAGTAAAAAAGACAGAAAGTGCCTGTTAAAAACTAATACAGGCAGGGCACGAGTCGGGGGTACATGCGGGTGGACGGCGTCCGCCCACTATTTTCACAGGGTGGACGCCATCCACCCTGCCAAGAAGTTGGGCCCCACTGAAAAATATGCTGAATTCGTCCCGGTGTAATTTTCAAACACCGGGACACATTCTGCAGCGCCTGTTGTCTGCTTTCAATCGCAACAACATGCAGGCTGGGACTTGGCTTTCTTAGTTAAGACTCCTGCTGGCCCCATAACAAAGGCCCAATTTGAGGGGTCATCAGGCCCCTTTTGTTGGAGTCTCCTGGCTGGGAGCGGTCAGGAGCGTCACACCTAGATGCAAATGCAGCAGAGGGGAAACAAAGGCTCACACCTTGTTAGCACATCACATATACTTAAGAGAGGCAGCTTTTCACTTTGCTCAGTCCCTGTTTACAAGATATGCATGCACTGTAAAAATGTCAGATGCATTGGTCTTTCCCTGTATTTGCTCAAAATAAATGTAATTTATATAGTGCTAATGCTTACTAGCCCTGAGGAGACGTTGAAATAATTTAGGTACCACTATTTTTTCTTGTAAAGCACTATGGGTAGAGGAAGTTTGCGCTGACAAAAGGCAACACTTTTTTATGCGTAGCTTTTAAAAGTGTGAATCTTCTGCCTCAATCAGGAGGGTTTGCGTGTATATTCGAAATATGCTCCAATGTACTCATGATAGACCTGCTAAACATATATGTGAGGGCTCAAGATCTGATGTCACTTCTTATGATGCCACTTCCTGTGATGTCACGCGCAGTAATGTCACGCGCCGCGATGTCACACACTGTGTTGTCACATGCCGTGATGTCACACGCTGTGATGCCACTTGCATTCTGATTAACTTGGTTAGTCCCCCCACTTCTTTTTTTAGGACTTGTGCCCTGAATACAGGCGATTTCATTTAAGTTCTACTCAAGAATCAACTCCGATACTTTGCAGGATCTTAAAACATGAACAAACGGCCGGTATTTTTCTCTGGGAAAGGTGGCAAACCTAAGTGCAACCTGGCATTGGCTAAACGCCAGGACCGGGCAAAAGTGTCACACAGAACAGTACTGAGCATCTACGAACTTGCTCTTAGCAACAAAAAAAAATCAGCACGCAAATAACATTAAGTGGGTTAATGACAAAAAACCAGTCCTGGCGTTGCCAAGGGCTGCCATGCTGATTTTTATCATTTTTGGACAAAGTGATGACTTGGTGCATACCCATGACTCCCGGAAATAAAAGTAAAATAATGTGTTTTCTCCCGAAAATCGTTATGTATCTCCGTGTTTGTTTAGTAAGCATCTATCTGGTAATAGTGAAACGTTATATACATCGTTGTTACGACACAGTTCTCCTTGAGGGGCGTGGCTGGAATAAAACTCTCCATGACGAGGCAGTGTGAAGGGCATATCCAATTGTGAATGCTGGGGGGAGCCCGAATACAGCGAGGATGGGCGTGCACGAATTCAATAAGGCACCAAATATTGCACGACGCCGGTTCCTGGTCTGGGATGTAACTCTATGCATGACGCACGGCAAAGGGCTGTGACTTTGACGTGCTGATCACATGGTGCCACGTCGTTGCTAGGGATTTTTCCTTTAATGGGAACTAGTCTCTACCCTTCACTTATTGAAGTTGGTTTAGAGTCGAAAGCAAACCAGAGACAATCGGATTTTTAAAATCTTCAGTCATGAGGTAAGGTCCGCTGTCGACACCCCCCAGCTTGGTTTGGGACAGTTGTCATATGCCCTTTCGACACCTGCTGCAGGCGAGACAGCCGGCTCTCCTTCGCAGGTACCGGCTTTTCGAGGGGAGGGGGCTGCAGATGGGTGTTGCCTTGCACAAGTGAATATGTTTAGGGAGTTTTGAGTTTCTGGTAGAAGGCGGCGCTGCGTGATAGGTTAAGGCAGGTGGAAGGCTGTAAGTCGTGGTGGCAGAGACGCTGTTGGGTGTGGTTGGGGTTGTTAGAAGGGTTGTGCTTTTTTTGTGGTGTCTGGAGGGGGTTATGGAGAAGCTTTTGATTGGGTTGTTATCTGTGGTGATTGCCTGGAGGGGAAGTTGAGAAGCGGTGGGGGTTGTTGCGAGACTTAAGGGAGTTGGTGTGTTAAATAGACTGCCGGCACCGCTGCGTGTTGTAGGGGGGCGCAGGGACACGGAGGTTAAGGGGTGCTGGGTGATTTCGGGGAGAGGTAGGATAGTGACTCGGCGTTGCCCCTCCCCTGACAGCTCAGGCAGCTGAGCTGATTATCTGTCTCCAGGGCAGAGGCAGTGGCGGCTCTGCTTCCTGCTGATTCATGCTTTGCAGACAGACTGAGGGAGGAGGTAGGCGCAGCCCTGGCCAGGCTCCTGGGGAGCAGGAGGACTGTAGATCCTCAAGACCCTTAATTGGAGGACAAGACACCTCATTCTTCCTCTTTTTTTAAATGCCAGTTCTCGGAATGACTCTTCTCAACATATTTAGCGTAGTGACTGACCAATAAATCTAATTTGAAGCTTCAACTTGATCTGACGTATGCATTTCACAGAGACCCTCATTACAACTTTGACAGGCTGTGAACGGCCGCGCCCTGGCTTCCAGCTGAGGAGGGTGGGACACTCTTGGTCAGGTTTTCGATGACATTGTAGCTCTAGCTTGGGTGATATCCACGGTGGTTCAGGTCTCGGTCGTGGCCATGTTCCTGCCTGAGGAGGAGGAGGTCCCAGACCTGGACAGGTTCGTTATGAGGTAGAGGGCAAAGCCCCGGCTGGGCCTGTTTCTGACGTAGGAGGAAGGCCCAACTCTGACCAGACCTCTTGATTGGGGAGGGACCAACCTTGGACGTGCTGGAGGAGGGACCCGGGCTGCCGGCCAAGCCAAGGGGCCTGGAATTCATACCATATGTCTCAGGCATGGCAGGAATGTGTGGCATCTTGTACTGTATGCAGGGTGCAGCCGGGGCCTCTTCTCGTGTACCATAGCCTGCAGGAGATGTGGCGCAGGGAGACTCGGAAAAGCTGTGAAGAGGGTCAACTTTGGGTAACACCCCTTTTCATTTTTACTTTCTCAATACAATCAAATGGGAGAGGGTAATCGTGGGCTCGTGTTTCCTTCCTGGCGGTGGTGAGTCTCTTTGGGGAGTTTCTTGTGGCTGTGGTTCCTCTCAGACAATGTGGGGCTCTTGGCTACTGTTTGGGGGGCTGCAAGGGAGAGTTTGGAATATAGCTTGCTTGAGCAAGGTGATTAGGATCTGAGCTGCTGTCCTGGGGAGGAGACTCTTTGCAGGTGGATGTTGAGAAATGGAGGCATCTTTGTTGCCGGTAGAAGAGTGTGAGTTTTGAACTCAGCAGCTTTGGGGGGGTGGTAATGCTGCTGTTTGCCTGTGTGTGGGAGAGAGGTTGGGGGTCGCGGCTTCTGATGGGATCTTCGTTTCTCGGCTGTCTGGAATGTAGGGGAAGCGAATGTCATATATTTTTGCTGCTACAAGTGGAGGCTGGGGTCTTGGGACAGGAAAGGAATTACTTGTGGCCTTTGCCTCCGAGGCGTGGCTTAATTATTGAAGCAGTGCTGCTGGGCTCAGTTGCTGTCGTTTTGGCTGTGGGTAACAAATTGCTGGTGTCTTGCAGCCATGGGGAAGGATGTTGAGGCCTTTTCTGCTGGTCTCTCTTGAGTGAGGGAGGACGGAGCAGCAATATGGTGGCTCATCCGCGGGGTGGACTGAGGGCTTTTTACCATTAGTGGATTTCAGGCTATAGGTCAGGATAATGAGAAGAAAGTGTGGAAAATCTTTGGGGACCGGGAGGCTTGGTAAAACTATTAAGTTCTTTTGGTTGCTGGTAATATATTGTTCGGCTGTGGCTTCTGGTAGAGACCGTGTAATCACCGTACCCATTTAGGGCCCCAACACTAAGGTCACTAAAGAATTGCTCATGCTATGCTTATCTAACAGAGGCCCCTGATGAGGACCATAGCGTGGATATCCAACATGGATGCACCCCATGAAGTGCGTATCCTGCTGATCAGTCATGGATGTTTAATGAAGGCTTGTAACTGGTTATTTAACCTTGCAGTCGCAAGAAGCACGTGGAGCGGTTGTGCAAGATGTCAATGTGCAGGTCTTGCTCAGTTTAAATTGTTCCGGCACATGAAACATGCATCTTGTATCTCTACTGGCACAACCCTTTAGTTATTTTATATGGATATGTTTAAGAAGCCTGCACTACAGCGTTGTAATTTTGAAGCATACAAACCGGTTGTCTTGCATGCAATTGACAACGTTTGTGAAGCATACTCGTTCATGCTCATTGGGTGTTCCCCAGGCCATCTAAGGGAGACGCACTGTAGTTTTATATCGCGACTATGCAGCTTTTAACTAAGTTACCTATAGTGGTCATGCTTATGCAGCGCACAAACTGGTGATCTATCCTGGACACATCCATAAAAAACATAGCCTGACTGTCTATCCGGGTAGTCTTAGCAAAGCAAGCATCCCGGTTTACTATCATAGCGTCGTCTACGATTACATTTTCTTTAATATGGTTGTATCTGTGAAGCCACCACCTTCCCTTCATGTCTGAGTTGCACACCTTAGTTTTCCAAGCTGGCCGTGCCCTTGAAGGACAGGACCTGATTATCAAGAGTAGGCATAACGATGCGGTGTGCATGCTGGTTATCTAGCATGGTCACGCCCAGGAGTGTACACCCTGGCTTTTTACCATGTTGTGTCCTTGAAGTGTACTCGCTGTATATGTAAAATGGCATAGTGCACCCATCCTCTCTCTCTAAGAAGACCTTACAAATGAGCCAGAGTTCCTTATTTGTTGGACAGAATGCTGATTTTTCCGTTCCTATTTTTGTAGTGTGGGGATGTATACCGCAGCAGTTCGGGAGCTCCATATTAAGCCCAATCAATCAGGGGTTTGTTAAAGCGCGAGTACTCACCCGTAAGGGTCTCAAGGCGCTAGGGGGGGGGAGGGGTGCAGGTTCCATCCATCAAGGAGGGGGGTCTGTCGAAGAGCCAGGTTTAGAAGTTTCTTGCGAAGATGGGGAGCGATGTCTGTCTGAGGTGGAGCGGAAGGGCGTTCCATGCTTTGGCCGCGAGGAAGGAGAAGGAGCGGCCTCCCGATCTGGTCTTTCTGGTGCGGGGGACCACGGCGTAGGAGAGCTGGGCTGATCGTAGGGTCCTTTGGGGTGCGTGGATTTTGAGTCGGCTGTTCAGGTATGCTAGTCCGGTGCCGTGGAGGGCCTTGTGTGCGTGGGTGAGCATCTTGAAGGTGATTCTCACCTCGACAGGGAGCCAGTGGAGTGTGCGCAGGTGCTGGGAGATGTGGCAGTGTTTTGGCAGGTTGAGGACCAGTCTTGCGGCGGCGTTCTGGATGTTCTGTAGCTTGCGGGTGAGGTTTTTGTTTATTCCGGCATAGAGTGCGTTGCCGTAGTCGAGTCTGCTGGTGACCAGGGCGTGAGTGACGCTCTTTCGGTGTTCGAGGGGGATCCATTTGAAGGTCTTACGCAGGAGGCGGAGGGTGTGGAAGCAGGAAGACGAGACAGAGTTGATCTGGCGGTCCATTTTGAGCTTGGAGTCCAGGATGATTCCCAGGTTGCGTGCGTGGTCCGTGGGGGTTGGCGGGTTTCCGAGGGCAGGGGGCCACCAGGTGTCGCTCCAGGCGTCGGGGTTTGGGCCCATGATGAGTACTTCTGTTTTGTTGGTGTTTAGTTGTAGGCAGCTGTTTTTCATCCATTTGGCGACGGCTTCCATGCCTTCTCGAAAGTTGCGTCTGGCGGTGTTGGGCTTGTTGGATAGGGAGAGGATGAGCTGGGTGTCGTCTGCGTATGACACGATGTTGAGTCCGTAGGTTCTGACGATGGGGGGCGAGTGGAGCCATGTAGATGTTGAAGAGCGTCGGGCTGAGGGAGGAGCCCTGGGGGACTCCGCAGGTGGTAGGTGTGGGGTCCGAGAGGAAAGGGGGGAGTCTGACCCGCTGCGTCCTACCGGAGAGGAAGGAGCAGATCCAGTCGAGGGCCTTGTCCTGCATTCCTGCGTCGTAGAGTCTGCGTATTAGGGTACGGTGGGAGACTGTGTCGAACGCCGCTGATAGGTCAAGGAGGATGAGGGCTTCTGTTTCTCCTTTGTCCAGTAGGGTGCGGATGTCGTCTGTTGCTGCGAGGAGGGCGGTTTCCGTACTGTGGTTTTTTTCTGAAGCCGGATTGGGAGGAGTCGAGGATGTTGTGTTCTTCAATGAATGTGGGGAGTTGGCTGTTGATGGCTTTCTCGATGACTTTCGCTGGGAACGGGAGCAGGGAGATGGGTCTGTAGTTTTTGAGGTCGGTGGGGTCCGCTGAGGGTTTTTTTAGGAGGGGGTTGACCTCGGCGTGTTTCCAGTCGTCGGGGAACAAGGCGGTCGCCAGGGAACGGTTGATGGTGTGGCGGAGCATGGGTGCGATGGTGTCGGCGGCTCTGTTGAAGATGTGGTGGGAGCAGGGGTCCGTGGGGGCCCCTGAGTGGATTGACTTCATTGTCTTCAGTGTGTCTTCGGTGGTGAGGGCTGTCCAGTCGTCAATCGCTGGTTTCCGGGTGTCGGGGGTGGTTGGTGAGGGTTCAGTGTGTTGGTTGTCTTCGTCGAAGTTTTCGTAGATGCTCTTGATTTTGTGGTGGAAAAAGGTGCTGAGTTTGTCGCAGAGGTCTTGTGAGGGAGGGATGTCGGTAGACTCGCTAGTGGGTTGGGCGAACTCCTTGATGATGCTGAAGAGTTCCTTGCTGTTGTGCGCGTCGGTGGAGATTCTGTCTTCAATCGCTTTTTCCTCGTTTCTCTGATGAGTTGATGGTGGGCGTTGGTGGCGGCTCTGAAGTTGTTGTGGGCTTCTGTGGATTTGGTGTTCCTCCAGGCCTTTTCGAGGCGGCGGCATGTGCTTCTGGACTCTCGAAGTTCGGTGGTAAACCATCTGGCTTTCTTGGCGCGGGTATTGTTGTTTTTCTTGAGGGGGGCTATGGTGTTGGTGCTGTCCGAGATCCATCTATGCAGGGTTCGGGCTGCAGTGTTGGGGTCGTCGTTTTCCGCGATTGTTGGGCTGGAGTTGTTGAGTGAGGAGGTGAGCTGAGATTCTCTTACTTTTATCCAGTTTAACTGCTTAAATATAGTAAAGACAACAAGGGCTGAACAAGCTTGGGCTCCCAGTGCTGTTATGCCCAGACGAGCAATAGCAATTTAACCAAGCCATCCTACAGTGAAGGGCCAGCATTAGAGGAACGAGGGCTTTCCTGCATTTGCAGGCTTGGTTTAAGGATGTTTAAGTAAAAATAGTTTCGTTGTTGGAAGGTTTGGCTGTCTGATGTCTAGCAGTGGTGGGGTTGGTTTTCTTGGGTTCAAGGGAGTATGGCTTTCGAGAAGTTTAAATAACTGGTGTTTTACCTCTTATGAAGTTTGACTGTCCTACTGTGAGCCTCTTTGGCTGCTAGTGTGTGGCTGGCTATAGATGACTCTAGTCTCTAGTTTTAAGACCTTTTTCAACCCAACGTCTGTCTTTAACAGTATTATTTGTCTGGCTTGAACTTGGAATGGGTTTCCACTTACTGGCTGTAGGAAGGTGTGGTTGTCTGGCATTAGGCTTTAAGAGTTTTTTTTATTGTCTTGTATTGAGAAAGGGTCGTGGCACCTGGGAGGGAGTTGGATTCTGTTATATGGCTGCAAGAAGATTTGACTCTTGGCTGATTGTAGAGGATTTTGCTATAGAGGGATTTTGCTGTTCGCTTTCTGGCTATAGGCAGACTTAGTTGTCAACTTGCTGAGTCTAACCTTTGTTTCTAAACATGTCTGGTGTGCAGCTGCTTTGTTTCAGTCTCTTGTTTCTGGCTGTGTGTATAAATGTGGAAGGTGAGGGAGTTGTCAAGTGTTGGGTTGTGGGTAAGTTGGCCTGTCCTTACCAGTTCCTTCTCCGTTTCCACGTCAAAAGTCTGACTTCATGCCCATGTGATGCCGTCCGGGTGAGACGGTGCAGAATGACGGACACTCTTGTGTGTGAAAAAGATTGCTTCAATGAAAAATGTCTGCACCACAAACCATTCAAACATACCTGGCCAATGTGACAGACTAACCAAACCTCACTAAACGATGAAAGTCTTATAAACCCCGACCCCACCCCACTTCTTATCGCAAGTAAACCCCAACCTCATGTTGCAATCTGCCCTTTCAGCAGACTGCACTGTAGCCCTTTCCTTGTACCTCACCTTTACTAGCCATAACCCTACTTCAAGAACTCTCCAGGCCCACTCCTGCTTTGTTGCTCCTTCAGGCCTCATTGTCTTTACCTGCATCTCTAATAGCAAACCGGTCCCACCAGTGACAAGCAATGACACAATAAAACTTACAACAAACCTGTGACGCCAAATGCCACCCCTTATACATGTCAAGCCTAATCTAAATACCCACAACTAAACTCCAAGAACAGCCAAGCAAACACGAAAGAAATAAGTAGGAGGGAAGGATGAGTGCCATAAATTGAACACCAGTCCTCTGACCAGGTGACAAGTTGAAAGGCCAACTTTACCTTCCCATTGGCTGTTTAGCCAATTATCCCTACTCTGTCCTCTTCTGCCATGTCGCCCAACAGCACCACCTACCCGAAAAGTGCTGAGTGTAAAGACAGCCCCCCCTCGCTGACACCGCATACCCCCCATATGACTGGCAATGGAAAAAGTCTCTGTATGTAACTTAATCACACTGCGTTTCCATTGTCGCTCAAATAAAGTTATGTGGAAGCATATGGCTTGGCTAGAGTAAAAACAGTATGGCTTTTAAAGGTGCAGGCCTGGATATCACTGGCATGGGCACGCCTAGCCTTAAGACCTGGGCGTCGAGGATGTCATTTCTTAACATCAACCATCTTCTCCTGCCCAGGTTCTAGTTAGCGGTTAGGGGTCATTAATGAGCAGTCAAAGCAAAATGCATGGTTTGGCTATGGCCTGTTATTTAGTTATTGGATGAGAGACGGGGCATTTTTCAGTCAGTTTTGTTAATATTTCTCATCCCCTTAAAATACTGGGTGAGGGGTTTCTTTTATTTTATGGCCATTTTATTCCTGGGTTGATCCGAAATTGTAGTAAAAGTGTTCTTGCTATGACCTATCGACAGTGCAGTAGTATACTACGCCAGTTTAAGTGAGCTCAGAATTTCTTGCTTAACATTTTGAGATGTAGTGCCTTTCAGCTCTAGTCACTATCAGCACCCCTAACTCCCAAAATTGTAGTTGGTGGCCTGTGTAAGAGAAGCATCTTTTTTGGCAGAGTAAATGGGTGGATCTGTCATGCCTCCTCCTGTTAATTTAGGAAAGTCTGTTTTATTTCATAGCAATTGGGAAGTTGCCTGCCTAAGTGATTGTTGATTGTGTATTGTTTATGGTGAAATACCTGTGCAATGTGGTGGTGTGGTGCCAGTTTTGATTTTATTATTTTGAGGCCCCCTTCACTGCTATTGTTTGTTGTTTGATTTTAGTGCTGGCATGAGAGACACTTGCTCTGTTTTGTAGGCTCCAATTTTTATTGGTGATAAAGGGAGTTTCTATATTTTGGGCCTCCTTGTTTCAGTGTTTTGACCTCTGCCTACTCATTTTTTTGGGTTGGTGAAAATGTATAATGTTTTTGTGTGTACCCCTTATGCTGGGTGGCGCAGTGGGGATGTGAAGAACATATTTTAAACTACCCATTCTCTGCCACCCCTAGGCTTTTCTGTGGTTTTCATCTTGCCATAGTTGTTTGAGGGAATGGGAGTATTGGTGGGGGCAGAGTGTCAGTTCTGTTATGTAGTGTGTTGCGCTGAGGTTTGGTACAGGTAATGGGAGTCTGAGCAATCGTGTTGCTTTACTCCATGTTTGAAGTACATAAGGGAGCTTTTTCATTAGATGCACCTCCTTGGGCTTGTATAGAGGGGCCAGCATGCAAATTGAAATGCTGTTCAAGCTGTAACGTTGCTTTATTCACAAACTATTACCTTCCTGTTTGACTGCGTAAGTGAAGGCACAGTAGAAGGTGGCGTTAGTCCTTTTAGTGAACTGTGCACAGAAGTCGGATTTTTCAGTGTCATCTAACCTGACTTTAGGTCTGCCATAGGTTGGCGTTCTGTAGTAGTGCCTGCGGCAAATAATTTTGTTACGGCCGGGGACCGTGGCTGTTTCTCAGCCCTTGTCATGTTGGAGTGGTCGGAAACACATTAATGTTCATCATGGGGCAATATGGGGCTTGGAGTACATGGTGAGAGACTGTTATCACAAAAGATCTTGTTCTTGCAAGACCTAATTGGGATCAATCTCTTTTTGTGGTCTTCCAGCAGTCGTAGCTATTGTGCATTCCGCCCAGTGTGTTTGAGAGACTGTTGGTCTATAATTGGAGGCATGGCTTACAGTGATATCAGTAGACCGAAAACACTCTGCAGATCCTGTTTGGTGGGGGCATGGGGCAAACAGGCTACTGAGCCTCAGCCATGGGGGCTGGGGTCATTTTGTCTCTGATGTCCTGGAGTCTGTCCTACTATGGCTTTGCAAAGTGGGCAAGTACAACCCCTTCAGCAGCTGACTCTCAGTGGTAGCAGTTGTGAGCAGTCATAGGGAAGTAGTGTGGAGATGCTTCAAGCATGGAACATAACAATCACTTGGCTGTGCAATAATTGATTGTCCATATAAAAAAGTATTTTAATACACTCAAAAATGACTGACGCAGGGCCATGCCACTAAGGATTCAAGGTCCCTTTCCCCACCACCTTCCTCTAACTTGGCTAAAGATAAGATACAGTAGGTTTCAGGGACAGTTGCAGTGCTTCCCCTCTAGTTCAGAGTTTGTGCGCTCAGTTTTACAGTCTTAGTCCCAGTATGTAAATCTCACCAATACGACTCTTTTTCTCCCACCTGTTGTAGTCCAGGTCTACATCAGTGTCTAGTCCCTTCTCCCCTCTGCGGGAGGAAGACATACCGGTGCGAGTGTATTGCCACTCCAGTTCGCTTCTTGAAAGCATCAGCTGCGGAGGCCACTATGCAAAGTCTGGCTGGCGGGCAGGGTCTGACATCGCTGGCGATCTCTGGTCATTCGCAGGCCATCTTCTAGGTGCGGGATGAGTCTGTGGGAGTCAGAGGTCACAAGACTGCCAAAGACACTTCTCAGTAGCAGTGCAGCTCTGACACCACTCACAGCGTTGGTCCATCGGTCATCATGTGGGTGCAGTCCGCTTCGGCCACACTTCTGGATTGCACTGGCACGGTTCACTATGGACACAAATGTTCAGAGGCAAAGCAGCTCATTCCACTCCGGCACACTTCAGATCAGTACCACGGTACATATCACTTTTAAGGACCAAGTGGCGCAGCATGCTTTTGACCTACTTCAGGACAGTGTTCAGTGGGAGACCACTTTCAGGGTCACATCGGCGCAGTCGACTCTGGCACACTTAAGCAGTTACATGGTGCAGCTGCTTCAAGTAAGGTATTCAACAGTCTGATCGAGGAGAACACCGGTCTACCTCTCTCGAGTCTCTCTAAGCAGATGGACCTTCGGCTCCAGGGTCTCCTGCAGGGTTGGCACTCTTTTCCTCTATTCTTCTCTGGCAAGTTAGCCTCCAGAGCTTCGGGACAGAGAGACAGATCTTGGTTCGAAGTCAGACTCCAAGTGATGTCTCATCACCTCTTGGAAGCTGGATGTCAGGCATACACCAGCTCTGGTTGCACAGCTGTCCTCTGTATGTGCTGTGAAGCACTCCCTTCTTTGGTCAAAGATAGCTTAAAACTGGAACAACAAATGGGTTAGCAGCTCACATTTGTATACAGATAAAGCAGAGCGGGAATGTGAATCCTCTCTGTGCACTCTTAACACTGGTTCGGGTTGGTTTTTCTTTCATGTATCTCTTCCAGATGCAGCGTTTGTGTAGAGTGATGTAGAGTCCTCTCCAGTTTATAGCACCCGCAACAGAGACATGAAGAGGAGTGAGCTTTCTGCACCTGGCTAATGCAGTCTGAGCAGTGATCAGGAAAAGATACAAAAGGCTGGCCTCCCTTAAAGACCCTTTACACTCTGAACAACAGAGACTGCAGTCCCACTCTTCACCCCTAGCATTTACCAAACGACAGTGCTGATGTAGACTACTCAGCAGCTCCTTGTAGCAAAAATACCTAATTGAATTCCACTTCAGTGACACTGATAAAAAGGTTTGGTCACCACCACTTTACATGCCAAAACAATGACGGGTGTGGTAGTCCACTGAAGGACAAACGAGGGCATGCTTTGTGCTCCACTATTGGACCAGGATGGCTCTCATGTCAAGGGACAGGCCTATGCCTTTTCTCATGCACTATGTTACCATGAGGCTGGTGCCAAAATCAACCACCAAGATACCAGGTACTCACAGTTTGGCAGGAGGACACAACATTTACGTCCCAACTCACCAACACATCCATCTCCCTACCTCAGGCAGTCCACAGACCACTATCTTGACTCTAGTGTGCTCCTGAATGGAAACAAATAAGCTTAAACTGAATCGGGACAAAATGGAGCTGATGGTTTTAGGTTTTGAGAGCAACTTTAGATTAGACCTTGGCACCTCTCTATTAATTGAGGGTACCCGCTCCCTGTGTCCAAGATGCGTGACCTCCAAGTCCCATTTAGCCTACATTCCAAATGTGTGTGCTAAGTTACTCTCTGTGGTAATGGCAATTTCATTTTTTACAATTTATTTTACCCTATGAGGTTTACTTCTGCTCCAGTGAGTCCATGTTTTGTGTTTACACATCTTGAATATGGGATTGACCCATATCAAATATGTTCTGTTCAGGAGTCTCGCGTGCAGAAAGTAGCAGCTCAGATGCTGAGACTAGTATCTAATTTAGAACATGCAACTCACCTTGTGTAACTTGCATTGATTCCTTGTGTTCTCTTGTGAGTGAGAATCGAGTTGGCTTTGCCAGACATGGTGAAAGTTGGGGATATCAATTTGCATTTATGATCGTTACAGCTCAATTGTGGTGTATACAGGCTTCGGTCCCGAGGCTGTGCATTTAGCCAAACCAAGGCTATGCTTCCTAACAGTCGAAAAGGAGATGCATTCCTAAATGAAGTGAAGATGTGCAGAGTGTGATCCACCCTGTTGTGGCTTCACTACAGTACCTACATTTTAAAAACTGCCTTTCCTCTGTGTGTGCAATTAAAGCCTTTTTATTCATGAAGTGTGCTTTGGTCCCCTTGGGTGGGGGATTTGTTTAACTTCAAAACAGACATGTTTTATTCGACTTTATGATGGGATGATGTACATTTGTTATTGTCTTTGGCTCTCAGTTGCATGAAATGGTGGATAATGCATGTTGAGTGTGAACGGATTGGGCTTTCCTTATGTCATTTTAGAAAATTGAACAGTTCTGCAAGGATGGGGCAACTCAGCAGTAAAGATGCAGGCATTGGTAGAGTTGTAGGACTTGAAATGGTCTCTACAGCATGGCTTGGTGCCCTTGTTCTGCTCAACATACATTTTCTTTTCAATGAACATTCCTTGTGATCAGCTTTCCTTCCTGCTCAGGTGCTGACATGTCGTCGTTGATCTTCTGTGGTGTTCAGGCTAACTACGCCAGTTCTTCATTGGCAAGCTTTATGTTGTTGGTGTCCACTAAAGCTGCCAGTTGAAGAACTGTTGAAGTTGACCATGCTCTTCGTAGGATTTCAACCTGATGCTGGTGCGGGCCTGGGCCAGGAAGACCTTCTGCTCTTCATATTCATGGTTCTTGTTCATGGTGACTCCCTCCTCCCCGGAGTGAAAAAGTAGCACTACATGTAAACTTTGTGTGACATTTTCTCCACAGTCTTCCCAGTGCACCTTTACTTCCTAGGAATGTGAAATAACTCCTCACTAACCGAATTCATGCTTTTGTTGTATCCTCTCCTTCTGATGATCATACAAGCAACCAGCCTGACAGAGCGCCACAGTTGTCACTCTTTTGAATTTGGCCATGGTGCTAAGCCTGGACATGCCCTTGTAAAGCATGTGGAACTGCTAGTGGGACTTGCACATAGGCACTTTCTATTGTTAGAAGGACCTCCCTCCCAGTCTCGGCATCACTAAAGATCGCTTCAAGTATATTCTGAGCTGTCTGCAAGATGTATTATTTTGCCAGCTTTCGCGCTCTTGGAGGAAGCGTGATGAGGGGCAGGGCAACAGCAAGTTGTGTCCATAACCAGCATCAAAAGTTGCACAGTGAGTTGTAGTATATGTGTGACTGCCTTGCCTCTGTGTATGCCACATGTAGTGCTGCACTCTTGGCTGTTTAAGTAGAAATCTTGGCTCGTGGTTTCAGAGGGAGAATACGTCCATGCATCCATTGTTTCATGAGGGAGAATGTTTGGCCTGAATGCAGTTGTGGGATGAAGCGGGTCTAAAGGTGTATGGTATGTTTGTGGGAACAAGAAGATTGAGTCTTGGCTGCTGTCTTCCTTCCCATTTCAAAAGGTTTACCAGTAAGGTCACCAGACCAAGGATGCTGCAATACTTAACTAACACTGGCCTCCCACATTAGGAGAACACCCTGGGTATTCAGCATAAATGTGTCAATATAGTGTATATCCTGGTTATCAGTTATGGGTGTACCCAAGAGGCATGCACCCTGGTTATTTAACTTGGCTAAGTCCATTAAGCACACACACTAATTATGTAAAATATCAGCATTACAGAAGATTGCAATCGTAGGTTTGGTATGTGAAACTTGCAACCTGGTTACCTACCTGGGAAATTGCTGAAGTGTACCTTTTGATTAATTTCCTTTGCCACGCTCATGAAGACTGCCTCCTGGTCACCTAACATGGTTGTCCGAGTGCAACTAACATGACCGTATTCATGAAGTCTACATAATATGCTCATTAAGTGTTTACCCTGGCATTAAAAGTAGAGATGCTTAGATTTTCTAACCTGATCATTCTCATGAAACTCAGCCAGGTTACCTAAAGTAGTCCTGGTAAGCCCACACCCTTCTTATTTAACCTAGACACACATTTATGCACTTGAACTGCTCTTGTCAGTTTACGGAGAGTAGCCTTCTGATTTGCCTTAATGGACCCATCCATGAATTACATTCTGTGGTATCATAGATGAATGTTACCATGAAGTACAATAATTGGTTATTTAGCATTGCTGTGCCTGAGTTGTGCAGGCTGGTCCTCTAAGATGCTTGCATCTGTGAGTCATAGATCATGCTTGTCCAGCATAGTCACAACCATGAGGAATGCGTAACAAAGCTACGTCCACACAGCGTACACCCGGACTGTGATATTCTGTTCCATGAATGTTATCTAAGACAGTAGTGTCATCCAGGTTCTGTGCCATTAGTTGGACAGACTTCATGTTTACAGTCTTGGAACCTACAGAAGGAAGATTTACACTGCAGTAACAGGCTAAGCGCTCTGCAAGGTCTTTCCTCCCTTTACCAGATATGAACAGGTCAGTTTGTTTTAAAGACGAGCTGCTGAATAGGCTTGAGCTCCCACTGCTATCTCATCCTGCTGCACCATTTCTAATTGGGCCTTTCCACAGAGAAGCAATGTAGCAGAAAAGGAAGGACTGCTTCTCTACACTTGCCGTCTGATTGTACTAATGTTTAGGTGTTGTTTGTTTTCCCATTGGAAAGTTTGGCAGTCTATCAATTATGGTTTTAGCTGAATGGTTAGATGGAGGTTTTGCTGTAGAGTTGTTAGGCTGGATGATGGATTGACTGTTGGAGGGCTTTTCGCTGTCCACTGTATGCCAATTTGGCTCTAGTTTGACTTTGGTGTTCAGGTCTCAAGATTTGGCTCTTCGGTGTCTGGCTTCAGTGGGATTGGTTGTCTTTTGGTTGCAGGGAAGTTTGGCTGTCTGATGGTAGGCTGCACACGTCTGCTGTTGTTTCTTGATTGTAACGAGGGTTGGATATTTTGTAAGGGCTTTGGGTGTCTGCCTGATGGCTAAAGAAGCTTTCTGGATGGGCTTTGGCTGTATAGAGATTTTAATGCCCACTGTCTGACTATAAAGAAGCTGGAATACGGTGTCTGACTCTGAGGACAGAATGTAAACCAGGGTTAATTGTTTCACACTGAGTTTATTTTTGGTAGATTGTACTGTCTCTGGTCCGGCTGTACCACATAGGTGCCCAAAAGGACTGACGGAACAATCACTGATTAAAGAGTTCAATTTAGATTCATTGTATGTGAATATGTCCTCTGTAGAAATCCTGTAAAATTCAACGTGGTTCCATCACTACTAGATCTACCCATTTGATTGAGGATTTAGTAGAACTGTGTTTGACTGCATGAAGGTTTGGTTTTTCAGTGGTTACCAGTAGAGAAGGCAGGATATCAAGTATGACTGTTCCAGGTTTGACTCTATAGATTTAAAAAATATATATATATTGTCTGGTGCCAGTTTTTAGTTGTAGTTAGCTGTCTGGTTTTTGGAAGATTTGACTAGTGTCTGAGTTAGATGATTGGTAGAGGGGGCTCAGAGAGATGTTTGGCTCTCCAGTATGTGAATGTAGGGGGAGGGTTCAGTATGCGAATGGTGGCTGGGGTCACCGTCTCTAAAAAGGTTTGATATTCCATTTTTTGTGCACACACGAAGGATTAGTTGCCTTATGTCAGATAGTAGGGAGTTTTAACTTTCTGGTTTATGACTGCTAACATGTTTAAATATATAATTTCTGGTTGTATGGAACGTACGTAGTTTGGTGTGTAAATCTGTAGAGAGGTTTGAGTTAAGGTTTGTCAGGTGTCCGGCTATTTGAGAGCTCAAAGTAGCTTTTTGGGGTGGAGCTTTCTCAGGTTTAGTTATAGGAATTTTGTTGTTTGGTGTTGGGCTGTTGGTAGATTTGCAGTCTCTTGTCTGGGTGGTACAAGGGGCTACTTGTCCAGTGCCTTTCTGTAGTGAGAATTGCCTGCCCTGCAGCTACAGGCTCGTGTTGTCTTGTCCAAAGCTGCAGGCCAATAACACAAGGTCGTTCTAGTATATTCTCCGTTTTTGTGTCTAGAAGTCTTGATTTCATACTTATGTGGTCACTGCCTGATGAGCAATGGAGAGAGGATTGATTAGAATACAGCACTCGGCTAAGTCGGTAGAAAACTGAGTTGTATGGCAGGCAACAAAGATATTGGTGGGCGCCTGTAGTGTATGACTACTTGAGGTCTAGGATGGCTGAATGTTGCTAGCACTTGAGCACAGAAAACCATCCACTGTGGTGGCTTTCGGGTACCAATCCTTGATATTGGCCTCTCCTTGTGCCTCGGTTTTTAGTTACTGCTCATAAAGAAATTTTCCCGTTTGACCCAGTTCCAAAACATAGGGGTAACATGCATGCATGCATGGTTTGGCAGCCCTCCTTTAATATTTGAATGAGCCAGTATTTGTCTTTTGGCGACACCTGTTTGTAGTGTTGGGCATTTTTTGTTTGTGGTTATGTTATCCCTGGGTTTATGAGGTGGGCCTGGAGATGTAGAAGACCTCTACCTGGCAACCCTAAACAGCATTGTATAGCGTGGCACAGAAGTGAACTCACTAATCTTAGTGCAAGTTTGTTCACAAAGTGAGTGTGTTTTAGTTCCCATTCTTCCTAGCCCCAAGCCTCTAAATATGTTGATGTTTGGTCAGTGTGAGGGAAGCCGCAGAGTGAGGAAGTTGCTTGTGTGTTGGAAAAAAAAAATCTTTGTGGAGGATAGCAAGCATCGTATTGCTTACTGTTAGTTGTGGACAACCTGTTTCACCAAGGCAAGCAGAAAGTTGTTTTTTTTCAATGGCCACCTTCTTTGGGATGATAGAGGTGGAATACATTGGTGCCTGGCATTAAATGTATGATTTGGAGGCCTCTCCCACTGCTATTATTTGTTGTGTTGGACATCCATTTTCTCACTGTTGGCCGGTGGAGAAGAGTGCTCTGCTTTGGTAGGTTCAGGTTTCACACCCCTTAAACATGAAGATGCTGGACCTCTTGTTCCAATGGTTTGAGCCTTGCCTACTCCAATCTTTGGCTGAGTCAACAATACTTTAGTGTCTACCTCCTTGTTATGTTGGGTGAAGTAATAGGGATTCAGGGAATTGCTTGTGGGGGGGGGATGCATGGGAGAGGGTCGGCTATGTTTTTGATGAGACAAGTTTCCTCTTGTGTCTGCATTGTGGGACAGTGAATATGGGATTGAGTATTTTTGTTGTGTAACAAGACAAGATGGGGGAGCTTTTTTATCATGGCCTCCTGAGTCAGTTGGGTCAAGAAGGCAGTTTGTTAAAGGCAAATTGAGATTTTGTTAGGCTATGTTATTGCCATGTGTAATGTACAATCTGCTGCTGTTTTGGTATTGCAGCACTCCTGGTAGCCCGCGAGTCACTTTCCAAACAGTTCTTAGGGTTCCATCTAGTTTGATTTGACTAGTGAAGGTGTGCTATCAGTGGTGGAAATATCAACGTTCCTATGGATGGTGAATGTGGCAACTTTAGTGAGTTGTGGGCGAATTATCTTCTTCTAGTTTAGATGTTCATATGCAAAATGTTGCGTGAGCATTCACTGTGTACCTCTTACTATACTGGGTATAGCAATGGTAATGTGAGGAATTGGTTTTTTTTTTTTTAAATCTTGCCCCTCTACCATCCCCAAGTTTTGCTATGATTTTATCTTACTCTCCCCTGGTTGATGGGTGGTGTATTGAAGTGACGGTGCCATTTCTGTGCTAAAGTCTGTTGCTCAGAGTTTTAGTACAGGGGATTCAGTATCCTTTTTTGGTGTAGAAGAGGGAGATAGTTTTGGGCTGCCTCTTCTAAGTTTTTTTTGTAGCAAAAATTAGGTTCCCATTCTAGATGTGATGTTGATGTATTTGCCGGCTCCTCCCCTTCAGTCTGACTTTGTAAGTGAAAAGTACTGTAAAAGGCGATTTTCACCTAATTAGTGAGCTGGGGAAAGAGGTTGGATTCTCCAGTGACTTGCAACATGGCTTCAGATCTGGGCATAAGATCTGGTCATCGGATGGAGTCTGCCCTGTTCTCTTGCAACAGGTTTAGATATGGTTGTGAACGGGCTGTTCCTCGCCCCTTGTCATGTTGCATTAGTCAGTGGCATTCAGTACCATTGTTCGTGGTGTGACTCTGCAGAACATAGTGGGTATTTGATAGATTGTTATGCAACAGATCTGAATTTTTAGGGCTCCTCTGAACCGAGCCTCTTTTTGGGGTCCTCCAGCAGTCATTAATATTTACGTTCAGGTCCATGTATGTGTGAGGCTGTTGTGCAATATCATCCCAAAGCAGGATTTGTAGTCTTCCCATAGGCTAAAAAAAGGAGTCCAGCCTTTCATTCAAAGGCCTTGAGAACACAACTTTCTTGCTTACGGTGCCCTTTGGATTGGGAACAAACTTGGCGTAAATATATTCTGGACAAAAAGGAGCTAATGCTTTTGGGGTCTGAGATTAGGCTGTAAGGCACTAAGCTAATAAATGAAGGCACCCACACCCTGTAACCATGACTGCTGGTCTGAGGTTGCTTTGAAAGCAGTTTGAGACTTGACCTGGGGAATGTGCTATTGATGGAGGGCATGCACTCCCTGTGACTAAAGTGTGTGGCCTCGGTGTCCACTTTGGCTGCGTTCTGAACACATACTTTCAGATCGCAGCAATTGTCATTCTGTTTTTTGTAACTGAGGGCATTTCGAGGTTTGCATCCATTATTTTTGACTCCATGTCTGGAAACATTTATTTGATCGTTTTGAGTTGCATCTCAACTGTCAAACTCTCATGTGTGAAATACATGTTTTCTTTTGTGCCTTTTCGGGAGACTTTGGTTCGTGCTAAACACAGCAGTTTTGATGCTGAGTCTAATCTTTTGTGTAGAGCAAATAACGTATCTTGCACAACCTACACTGGAAACCCATGATCTATTGTGTGGCATCCCTTTTGAGGGTACACCATGAGCAAGTAGGAGATATAGTTGCAGTGGCGAACAGTGTGACAGTGCAGGTGTCTATGCTTAGATCATCTTAGGTGTAATTATGTGCTTTTAGCCAAACGAAGGTTACTCTGCATTGTGATAAAAATGAGGATGTGTTCTTGAAAGTGGTGGTAAGGCCCTGACTGATATAATGCCACTTTCTACAAGACCCTCAATATCCATTTAGCACAACCCCTTTTAAACCTATATCAACAGTTCCCATCCACAGGCCAAGTCTCAGGCACCCCAGCAGAGGTCATTACAGTCATTCCAAAAGAAGGCAAAAATCCACTCCTCACAAGAAGTTATAGACCAATCTCCCTAATTAACCTCGACTGTAAAATATATGCTATGATCTGACTGATCTGGTACAAAAACATATTGCCTAACTTATCCACCCTTTGCAAGTAGGCTTCCTTAAACAAAGGTTCTATAGTGACAATACTAGAATTTTCTGCCATTCAATTGAATAAGCCATACTAATCAACTCCCTGACTGTCGCGATCACCCTAGATGCAGAAAAAGCATTTGACAAGGTTGACTGGGTGTACCTACGTATGATTCTAGATAGGTTCAACTTTGGAGACTCATTAATACGAATGATTATGGCATTATACCATGAGCCCAAAGCAAAAGTTAGAGCGGGGGTGCCGTTTCCTCCTCCCTGACACTTCGACAAGGGATCAGACAAGGATGTCCTCTTTCCCCATCACTTTTCTTATTAGATATAGAGTCGTTTCTCCAACACTTGAGAGCAAATGTAGACATACCAGGTATAGAGTTTGGCAGTACAATCTTCAAAGTTGCCGCCTATGCAAACGATGTTCTGATAGTGTCGAGGGACGCTGAGACGGCCTATCCCTGCTCTGATGAAATCAATACTTGAATTCACAGAAGTCTCAGGCTTCACACTTAATAAAGACAAGACAGAGGTCAAGCTCCTTAATTCTTTTGGAGGTAAAGACATTCTGGGGGACACGGGCCTGGCATGGCAACCAGAACCAATTAAATACTTGGGTCTATTATTCACTAATGACCTCATAACTACACTACCGGAGAATGAAAACACTACATTTAAGAAAATCTCCGAACTACTGAACGGATGTTCACCAAAATTTCTATTGTGGTGGGGAAGGGTGGAAACGATCAAAATGATGATTACGCCCCTCATTAACTACCTTATCAGTATGCTTCCTATGATATTATCGGAAGACTTCTTGAAGAAAATCGACAAGCCCTTTAACAATTTTTTATGGCAAGGGAAGAGGCCCAGCATATCGCTGGTAAAACTCAAACAAGCCCAAACTAAAGGAGGAGTTGGACTGCCCAACATCAGAAATTATCAAACTGCTTTCCTCTGCAAACAAGGGGCAGCCTGGTTTGTAGAAAACTCACATTACCACCCCCTGTGGTTGGAAGTTGAAGAAAACCGAATTAAAGGCATCCCCCTGCCTGCCATTATGACTATGCATACCTCGATCCTACCACACTCTAAATACATTATCCAGAACACAAAACGGGTGCTCTCGCGCTTAGTGGTACACTCTGACATTAAGCTAGATAAATCCAACATGGCTGCAATCTGGAATAACCCTAAATTGAGAATAGATGGTAACCTAATTTTCTGGCAAGATTGGTCACAGAAAGGTATTAACATGATAAAAGATCTGTATGACGATACCTTCCCTAAAACCTTCGTTGACCTGCACCTAGAAAAGAACTTGACTAACATAGACTTGTACAAGTTTGTGAAACTTAAAGTTCAGATTTCTAAACAACCTATAAAGCTGGTATATCCTTCTCTTCCCCTTAAACTGTCCCAATTAACCAAAGTGGGTCGTATGGTATCTAGGGTATATAAAATACTCCTGTCTAAACCAGGTAAATGCCAGACAGTTAACGAAAGGAAGTGGGAATCGGAACCCAATACTAAATCTATCAAGTTCGACTGGGAACGCATACATATGACACCATTCAGGAATAAAATCTTGCCATCGCTCTCCCAGACGAAATATGATTATAAACAGAGCCTATTGGACACCAGCCAAGCTCCACAAACTTAACCTTACTCAATCCCCCAGTGCTGGAACTGCAACTCTCAGGTGGGAGACCTACCACATATGCTATTTTATTGTTCATTCTTGCAACCTTACTGGGATAGGATATTCGCATATATAACACACAATCTACATATTAACTCAACCAGAGAATTCTCCTATATTATGCTAGATCTCCTGGACCCCCAAATACTAAATGACAATTGCCGAGACCTACTTGACTTAATGCTCGCTCTAGCATGCAAAATAATTTTGGGTAACTGGAAGAATTTCAAATTGATCTCTTCAAAATGTGGCAGGAATGGCTAATCTTTCTGAGAGGTGCTAACAACATAGCTCTACAACTCTCTCCCTGGCCTCCAACCCATAGGAAAATGTGGGGCGCTTTGGACTCATCCTCCTATACCTTCAAGCTGCACCGATTGACTTCAAACACATTTGGCTAAGTCACCCCAAATTCGTCATATCAGACACTACTTACCTTGAGAGCCCACCACAGACTTCTCCTATGTGTGCCTTCTGACCGTTGCGAACCCTTGGTTTCCTTATTATTTTTCGTTAATACATGATTTAATCTCTTATTTCTGTTGTATTACCTCTTATGTGTAACATGCATATACTACAACACAAAAAGATAAATCGCTAATACAATTTGAAACTAGCAGCTGCACCAATGTACATGTTACCCATTTTATCACTGGATTAGTCGATAGTCGATCTGTCAGTTCATACAGGATATGTTATACTTGACATTGTGTCTGTTAAATGATATGTTATACTTGACACCGCATCTGTTAAGTGAGAACTATATTTACCATGACTACCTGTCTCTTTCTTTTTTTTCCTTCCCTTTTGGTGTTGTATTCTCAAAATTATTTGAAATTAAAAAACAAAAAGTGGTGGTAAGGTGTGCGGTACTTGCTACACTCTATTCTGACCCCTCTACAAGATCTACACTTTTCATTCAGCCTTTTCCCTGAATATAATGTTATTCTTTTTACATTTTTATTGCGTTCATTTAGTATACTGGAGATCCCTTGGGAAAAGGGAAATGTTCTACTTTCAAAGAAATGGAATTGACTTGAGGGGTGTATATGTGTGAAACTCATTGGCTCAGATGTGCCTGAAGTGGTGGATGATATTTTTTAAGTGGGGAGGGAAGGGACCAATAAATTTGGTAAATTGGATGCAAGGATGGGCCATGCCAGAAATAAAGATGTGGGGAGCACTAGTGGTGTAGAAGTTAGGATGATCTTTGCAGCATTACCTCAGGTCCTTGCTGAACTGGATATAGGTTATTCCAATTTATATTGTTTGTGATACACTTTTTCTTCTTACCCAGGTGCCAGCATGTCTTCGCCTATCTTTTGTGGTGTCCTGCTAACTGTACCAGTTCTTCATTGGTAAGCTTTATGTCAATGGTGTTCGCTAAAGCTGCCAGTTGAAGAACTGTTGAAGTTGGCCTTGCTCTTCGTAAATTGTCGTCAAGGTACTGATTAGTGACAAGGGTACCTGCTGCTCCTGCCCAAGCATCTGTGTGCCAGCATTCTCCTTCCATGAAAGCATTATGATACCTGGGACTGCGAGAGGCAAGAAGGTCTTCAGAATGAAAGCAGAAAGGATGTCTAGGCCAGCGATTTGGGGTGAGGATGTTGGAACAAATGGGTGTATTTAGCAAAGGTGGTGGGGATAAAAAGTAGACCTGCATTTATTTCTTTGTGTGCCACAAATAAACCGTGCCTATTGCATCTTAAAATCCTAGCAGGTTGAAACTGGTGTTAAGCCCACAGCTTCTCTATAACTCTTCCCACTACCGCTAAATTGACAATCTTCCTGTTTTCTCTTTTTCCAAAGTTTTGTGCTCTTGACATAATCATTCAGGCCAGAATGAGATTGCATCATGGTAGCTACCTAGTGGCACCAGGTCACATTTGTCAATTTATGCTATGTCCAGCTTTTCACAGAATATCACTTAGCTTGCAGAGGTTTTAAATGCAATGTTTAGGATATAGAAAACAAACACCTTTTCCCACAGTGCAATTAGTATTGGTTGTAATGGCAGGTTTTGGTGAAGATGAGACCCAAAGGATGAGACTGTTTGGCTGGCAGCTATGCATCAAACTTGTGAGTTTCAAATTTTAGCTAGGGGATTAAGCCTGGGCATGTCCTTGTTGACCATGCAGAGCTACGGCTGGGGTGTACAGCGAGGCGTTGCCATTGTTACAAGGACCTCCTTCCCTTTGTCTACATCAGTGTGATTCCTTTCAACTATTCCAGGCAGTCAGATAAGTATAGCATTTGTCCAGCAGACCTAGCTCTTTTTTGAGGGTGGGGGAGGGAGGGGGTGCGCGGTAGGAGACCTAAGGAGAATGGATGATTGTACGTCTCTCTCTGCCATTGCTGAACATGATGGAATCAATAATTGGAAAACTTATGGCATGGCCAACTGTTTTTCATTCTACCACTAATTTCAATAAAAATGTATTTAGATGTTAGTGTTTGTTTTTTTACTGAAAGTGTTTTTATCCAAATATTCAAGGTGTGATGAGACTTTCCAGAGAGTCGTGGCCCGACCCCCGGGTACCACAGGCAAACCTCGTGGGGGATCTGTCACAGACATCTGTTTGCAACAATCCTTACAGGGCTTAAAACCTGTTGTCTGAGGGGGGGTGACATGCCTGGCAAACTGTGGAAAATTTGAAGAAATAGCTGACAAAAGGCAGTCTCTGAGAGATGAGAGAAGCTCCGGACCTGCGTATAGAAGCGCAGAAAGAAAGGAACGGACGTCTGCACGCAAAAGTGGCACATTTATAGGCCCTGCAAGTCCTTTCCGGAACGCCATCTGTGCAGAGCCGCACAGCGCCACCTTCTCGCATGCAGAGGTACTATGAAAGAATTTCCAGATCCAGTCTCATGCCTTGGGAATATTCAAAAGGTGAAGAATCTGCAGCTAGAAGTCTCTACCAGAAAAATATACCAGTGTATACGTTACATTTCTGTCCACCATGTATTTTTTTCTGAGTTTTCATTTGTGATGATACGTTTTTAATATTTTTTTTTTATCCTAGGTCTCCATCCTTTTCTGTATTAAGAGCCACTCCTCTTTAAAGAAAATCATCCTGAGCTACTATTATTATTAGTGTTGTAAAAGTGACCATGTCCAGCACGATAACATTAGTGGCCACCCCCACAAGCAATAATCAACCTCCGTACATTAGGCAGGGTTGCCAGCAGTAATGTAAAAAAGATTGAAAGCCATAGCTATAATGCCAATGGTACCAAGTTAATATTAATAATACTGCATAAATGTGTACTCAAATACTGGGTTTAAATCTATTTTGGAAATAATTTTTTCTCGAAACATCAGCTTATGAATTCTGAAAATAAATACATTTTAATCTCATATGTGGTTTTCAATTTTGGGATGCATATATTAATTCAACCTCACAAACGCCTCTACTTTAGTAGGCTGGGCTGCACACAGGAGAGGTACTTACACGTAGCTTAAGAGTTGCAAGCTGCTCCTGAGCTGCTAGTTGGAGAAGCCTGGTTTAAATTATTACAAGATTAAGGACTAATTGTCAGAAAAGTGCTATTAACGGTAGTATCCGTTACAATATACGAACCTTTGGTGTCCAATTCCAAGCAGCTCTATGCTCCGTCAGCTGGGATTAATGAAATTGACTGTGGATCTAGGTGTAGGCAGAGGGCTCAGGAACAGCCTGGCTCCCATCCAACCTCTTCTACAGCATCAAGTGGGGCATGGCATCTCCCACCCCACAGTCTGCCGTTCCTCCCATTCAAAATGGAAGGGAAAAGCCCATGGGATTGGGGGATAATCATGTAGAAATTACCTGATATTGCCAGGTCCACACCATTCTACAATGAAAACTCATAATTGCATGTTGCAGGGGTGCAATTTTGGCTGGAATCCTTGATTGCGGCACAGATGATTCTAGCACCATTCATACCTAGATTACGTACTACACTGTGACTTCATCATATATTGAGGTATGCAGATAACCGTAAATCCCAGCGATAATGTGGACATTAGAAGAAGTAAGGACAATCCCACTGTGAGACGACCATCCTAGCAAAAGAAGAGATTTGTATGCCAAGTGTTACATTTCCCCATCGAAAAAAAAAACAAGAACAAAAAGATTGTGAAATCAAATAGAAGTGTCCCTAAAATATGAAAGAAATAATAGCTCAACTACCAAGCCCAGGAGAGCGTTAAACTAGTGTGTCAGCTAGCAGTCTTAGTGATTATTCAGAAAGGAAGGTTTATTAGACCGGTAACTAGAAGATTACCTGTAGACTCTATATATGTTAAATGCCACTAGTGGTAAGTCAACAGGTAAAAATGTGTCCTTTTAATGTCTATCTGATAAATTCTTCAGCTAAATCAAAGTTTATCTTCATCAAGAATACACCAAGAGGTAAAGGGGGTGTTGAATGAGGGAGATAAAACAGATGTATTTTATTTCCTTCCGGACCTCGAAAGTCAATATTAGAATAAATATGGGAATAAAATAATCTCAAGAAAAAAAATACTCACAGGAATAAGTAATAGCCAGGGATAAAGTTAAGTGGTATAAAAGTACCACACCCACATGTGCGTGTTTACACATGCTATTTGCTCTTGACACTTGATGGGCACCCCTGGGCTGTTCCCTCCCCCATCCCCACGTATGTCTTGATTCCTCACATCTTCCGTGCACTCTCATGAGCTTGTTTATGTTATGATGTTTTGATTGGTAGAACTGCGTCTACTTTTGCCATTTTCAACATGGGCACATTTGAGCCGCTGGTTATATTGATAGACAAGTGTCTTTTGCATGCGCTGCATGTTGCAGCAATCCTCTGTCTGCTGCGATGTCTGTAACGGCTGTTTCAATTTATGCATAAAATCTAATAAACACATTTAAAAAAAAAATTGGTATCAAAGTAAAACGTGTAAAACATAGTATGGCAAGTCCCTGATAAGCCATTCAGTAAGGAGGCAACGCTGAAACAGTATAAAAGTGATACAAAATTAAACCTGTTACAATTACATTTATCACAAAAGGGCAGGTAGGATAATCTTGCCAGAAAGGACAGTCATGGGGAAATCCAAAGATTCTGGAGTAGACGCCTCACCCACTTAATAGTGGCATGCTTCATCATCGGTGCCTATCCACACCCTGGTGTGATGGTACAACCAGGGCGGACTCACCAAAAAAGGTGGGCGTTCCTATATAAATCGTATCTGGATATGTGGCAGGGATCTAGAAAGTAAGAGTTAAAAATGCCTCCGGGTAAACCCAAGGAAATTTCCTTTAATAAGTGGGTACCCTAGACATAATCTAAAAGCAGAGGTTTTTTTGGTTGAGTCCGCCCTGGTTGTACCATCATACCAGGATGTGGATAGGTGCTGATGATGAAGCATGCCACTATTAAGTGGGTGAGGCGTCTACTCTAAAATCTTTGGATTTCCCCCATGACTGTCCTCTCTGGCAAGTTTATCCTAGCTGCCCTTTTGTGTTTGTGATTATATTTGGGAAAATGCAACTAGGATTCTTCTCCTCTCGTTCTCTCATTGTGATTGAAAGAAACAATTACATTTATTACAGATTTGTACCTGTAATATTAGTCAGTTTTCTAAAACAACATTTTTACCCATACATTTACAACTTGCACACAATGAAGTATTGACTATGATCTGATTTATGTTTAGTGTCCTACTGGAAATTAGGGGAACTGCCCCGAGGAAGACCTCACTTTAAGACCTTGTCCAAATCTAGGAGGTCGAAACGCATCCGCACATAGAAGGCAATCCCCTACTGTAAAAGCAAACATCTTACACAAAGTTGGACTTTTTGACCTCTAAGTAAGATCACCCCTGTTTGGGACATCATTAACTTCAGACAACGCAGAACAGATGAGAACTTCTAACGTGTTTGATGTTAGATACTGTATTTTATTGTTCGTGAGTCTTGTTTTGTGAGTCTTATATTCGTGTTTCTTTGTTTTAAGAATTGACAGTTTTACGTGATACCTAAGGAAGCCCTATACCTATTAATATAAGCTAATGCTTTCATAAACGACTCAAGCTTGTGTATTCATAGAAAATCATATTGTAATTCATGGTAAATGGGGGGCCTATCTTTTGTGATTGTCTGGGTCGCATCTCGTGAGCTTAAATAGGATCACGCCCGCTCTTTATATAACAGACCCCTGAATTAAAAGCGGCCTTCGTGTCTGCCTACTCAATTGTGCTGGAAAAGGGGACTCGTTTTGTGAACATCCACTTTGGGGACACTCGTTTTTGAACATCCAGCCTACTTAAGTGGCGGTTGGTTGGGGAGGGCAACACTTCACCAAAGTCACTGACCTTTGCAGCTTGAGGGACGGCCTTGCAGAGCGCTGACGCAGCTTTTTCTAAGGTCAGCAGTGCTGCTGTCAGGTGCGCGCGGTGGCCTTTCCCAGGCTGCCTGGCTGGCACCCGTCCACAGCCGCGGGCTGTCAGGAGGCGGGAGGGGGCGCTGGGGGAGGCTGTGCATAGCAGAGTCTAGCTGGCGAGAGCCTGAGAGCTGTCATGTGTTTGCCCTGAGTCCCTGCTCGCGTCACAGACCGAGAGGAGAAACCTTGGTCGAAAGATGACCGTGCATTGACGCAGCTCGTGGTGGCTGCCCCCAGATTAGCACATTTCTTAACCTCTTCCCCCCCCCTCCCCGGCGGGATCCGGCAAGACTGACGTGTATCTTGTAGACGGGCGTGATGAAGTTGTTGAACATACACTTGCACGAGCAGTGCAGGCGAACACCCGCCAAGACGTGACACGTATTCTGTGCAATTTTAATAATGCATAAACTGTGGTGCTCCGAGTCTGTAAATTTGGCCACTGGAATTTATGGACGATGTAGAACCAAATTAGTCAGCCACAAAAGGGCAAACTATGTAGAATGCGGCGCTGGTTTTTGTAGCGCGTTATGCCTCTCTAAGAAGGTTCCTTACTTCTGGGAGTAGAGCGATGGGGTAGTCGCAGATGAAAAAGGTTCCTTACTTCTGAGAGGATAGGTGTCTTTGTCAGGAAGGAGTGCTCATATAATTTGAGCCGGTGGTTTGCGGTGCTCAGCACCCGCAATTATGACAGTCTGTCACATGGTGGCAGTGCATAGTCTCTAATTTAGAAATGAGCACGGCAACAGTCGTTTATTAATTCAGTAGATATTAAAAATGACAAATGCCTGCTGCCCAAGCAATTGTCATAGCTTCGGTGGCCTGGAATAGTCTGAATTGTCACACTTGTAGTGTGATGGTTAGTTGTTGTGTTGGTACTGTCATTGGCAGCGCTGGCAGGGACAATGGGCGGTGCAAGCTGCGGTGGCCTCTTGATTAGGGCCCTGGCACTTTTTTTATTTTATTTTTTTAATGCAAATTAAACACTTAGTAGAGGTCATGCAACACCAGTTCTTGACTTGCACCTGACTCCTAGGTGTGGACAGGAATTTCACAGATCTTGTCCTCTGTGGCTGTTGCCTAGGCGGTGGCTCTGTCGGCCCTTCTGCCCCCTCGTGCTCTTGACCTGACGAGGCTACCCAAGGGCTTGAGACGTGTGCAGAGGCAGAAGCTAGTCCATCTGCAGTGTTTATCCTGCTATTCCAATTTGACAAAATTCCATGCACTCCCTCTAACTTTCACTCCTCAAACCTCCTGCAAGGTACTACAATACCTACCTCCCCTTTTTCTACCCCTCATTCTCCGAATCTGATGTGGTTTTACCCCTGCCAAAAAATCTACTGCTGACCGGCCCCCTTCCGTTTCAACTGCTCCCATTGTCTCGGCTCTTTCTTCAGAGAGAGAGAGAGAGAGAGAATATATATATATATATATATCTATTACGCACGCTCCTTTTTCCGTCTTCCTCCCTTCACTCGCGGTCGGGTGCTATGTAGCACGGTGACAGACACCGTGTATTAAATTCAAGCTCGGGGTAAAATAATTACCAGCACTCTCGGAAACAGTTAAATCCCAAATTTTATTGGGTCAAACAAACACAAGACGCGTTGCCGAAACGCGTCTTGTCGTGTTTGTTTGACCCAATAAAATTTGGGATTTAAATGTTCCCGAGAGTGCTGGTAATAATTTTACCCTGAGCTTGAATATATATAGCTTGAAATAGTAAAATAGAAGTGCAGGTACTCTGTATCAGAGTACCTGCTTATCTCTGAGAAATGCCGGTACTCTCCCCCTCAAAAAAAAAAAAAGTTCCGGTACTCCGTACCGGACGATAGTGAGAATTAATGTATGTGTATATGTGTGTGTGTGTGTGTATATGTGTGTGTATATGTATATGTGTATATATACATATGTGTGTGTCTGTGTATATGTGTGTGTGTATATATATATATATATATGTGTGTGTATGTGTATATATATATATGTGTGTGTGTATGTGTGTGTGTGTGTATATGTGTGTGTGTGTGTATGTGTATGTATATATATATATATATATATATATATATATGCTAGGATTCATGAGTTAAAGCCTTGGGTAGGCCATGATACCACCTTCAGCCGTGGTACTGAATATCACAATACTCGATGCCAAGCTGTTATTTGATGCGCAGGATATAAACACAGCCATCTGGGCAGACTTAAAGCACCATCTCATGGTATTGGCCTGTAGTGTAAGCAGTGAAGAGCACAGGTGTCATGGTCTTGTAGATCCACATCCGTGTCAGCTGTTCTGTGGTAATAACCTAAGATTTGACCTTTGCACTGATGTAATTAATATCTGAATCTGTGTTTATTAGTACAGTTCCAAATAAAATATTGTATTGGCCCACATTTTTTTCCAATGGCTGGATATAAATATTCTACTGGTAGTTTAAGTGGTAGGTAGGAAGCTCCACCCTGACAAGGCTGGTACTTGCACAGACGCGGGGACAAGCCATCCCGTACAAGATGCAGAACTGCATTGAACACAAGGTATGACTAGTTCTCCTGTAAGTCATAGTTAAATCCACTTGTTTAATAGCAGTGAGTGTCCACTTGCAATTGGGATAAAATCAAGTTCTTCATATATATTTGCTGGCATCCCACGTCATAGGCAGAAAACAATGTTTAGCACTTGAGGCAGGATGCAATTAAAAAACATGTATTGGATCACAACAAACATTAATAAGTAGTAAATGGACTTTAATTGCATCCTGACTCGCGTGCCGGCAGTTTCTTTTCCTTATGACCTGTGATTACAGCAAATGTACAATGGTTGCCTGACGTTACCTTCTTTGAGCATTACATCCTAATCAAGGGTCCTTCGCACAGGCAAAGCAAGGAGAATATAATATCTTTTTATAATTAAGGAATGTTATCGGAGTGGGAGGAAGAGAATGATGTACATCTATAAAAGTATATTATTCGGTTGTTTTGATACTTTGTAAAACACTGCATGTTTATGAAAGTTGCTAATCAACTGAATTTGTAAAGTACTGTTCTAAGTTTTGTAGTATCTTGGATTTTATATTGTAAGGCTTACATTTGCAATCCAAAACAATAATACATAGTATAAAATATAGAGAGAGAACCACGGTTTCCCTTACGATGTTTTTCCTTTTTTTTTTTTAAATTGTGCTAAAATGTCTGTTTGCTTTTGCAGTTTTGTTTTCTCTAATTCAGTGGTACTCCTAATTCGTACCACTTTCAACCTTGACGTCCAGCATACATCTTTGTACCAAATGAAAAATTGTCTTGTAGTACAACATTTCTGTTATCTGCTGTAAATAAAGGCCATTTAAAATGTTATTCCTCAACCATGAATGTTTTGGCCTTGTGTGAAACTGCTGAGGGTTCTCTTTATTTATTGTTCTGTACTTCCTAGAGTTGAATGGTTTGTGTGGAACATGTACAATATTGTATTTGGCAGAACATTAAACTTCGTATACACACTTTTTTGTAATGAAAGTGTGCTTATTTTATTCTAAGCCTCATAGTTATATATTAAAACATGTCTCCTGGAGTCAGACATCGAATTTATTCTGTGTTTACACCATAAACTTTTCGAAGTACCCCTTTTCAAGAGGAAATGGCCATCGCGTGAAAGTGAAAAGTAATTCCCCTGCATACTTCGAAGTTGTTTAAAAACTTTCAAGTCTCATGATATTTCGAGAAGGTTACAAGGTATTTTTTAATCGTGTGGGAGAATAACTAGCTGCAAATGCAGGTTTTGCAGGTACAAATGGGTAGAAAATTGTTCAGATAAACTTTTTACTTTGTATGAAGTTTCGCCCACTGTCAAAGTTTTAAAAAGCTCACACGTTTAGCAAATTAAACGAAGCATAATGTTTGTCAACTGTGGTGTAAATTTTGCATTTCAGACAAACGTAATTGTTTTCCAAGTCTTTCTTTAAGATTCTCAGTGACTGGCACAGGAAGATGCAAGACCTCATATCCTCAAAAATGTCCAGAGACCACAGAACGGAGGCTTTCATCTTTTTAAGCGTTGCCTTTTCTATTTTAAATGCACAAGTAAAGAAAACCGAACCCAAACAAAAACATCAACTGGAAAAAATGGACTCCCAACATGGAGCATCTTTAAATTGAAGTCGAATATAATCATGGACAGAAAAGCAAAAATCCTTTTCGCTTTTTCCTATCCTGAAATTTGTGTGGTAAATACATTCGAAGGTGGCGATTGCTCGTCAAGGCAGTATATTGTAGTTTGAAGGGAGGATATTGCACACCAGCAAACTGCCGTTGCAGAGTTTTGAGCGTTTTTATTTCAAGTTTGTGAATTGTGATTGTGCTTTCGAAGGTGCAGAAAAATATCGTGCACACAGTCTGTTCTGTAAGTGCATATTCACTTCTGTTCTCCTTGGGTTAACGTAGACCAGTGCCTTACGTGTAACCTCCCTATACACAGTACATAAGCAGTAAGTTATTAAAAATATATGCTGACAATACATTTGACAAGTTATCCACATAATAATGTATATGTAATCTTCTCACAGCAGTTGAGACGACCACTGGTACCACCCGCCCTCCAACTGGGCCACTGACCACACCATTTTCACTTGACTAGCGTCTCTTCACCTGGGTCCCTGCCTTCCACATAGATCTCAGCCTTTCAACATATAGTCAGGATTCTCCCCTCTGAAGCACAAAACCTGTACCTACTTAATCTCCTTGTCGAAATACACTGGAAAGAATGGATATATTGAGGGTGACGGCGGGAATGTATTTGTTTTTTCTCCTAGGGATCAGAGTAAATTCTGGCTAGACCATGCAAATGAGTGCTACTTCAAATCCTAGGCTGAAGATCACCTCGATTCCTGAGAAAGGATGACTGGGGACAGAGGGGGCAGGCACATGGTTGCATGAGGATGGTGGAGCCATTTTAATATATATATATATATATATATATATATATATATATTCTTATCACCGCTTGACTTCATTTCCCATCTCCGAAATGTATAAAGCAGGCACGGACCACGTTTCTGTGCAAAGTTCGGTTTATTTACTTCGCCTCAGTCGGCCATGACGCGTTTCGGTCCCTCCTGGACCTTGATCATATAATTAAAAATATATATAAATAATATACTTATACACACACTTTCTCCTAAAGTTATTGGGGAATTATGTTTTACTGATATGCTCACCGTGGCGATGCCAAAAAACCTAATGTGTCAGGAAAGTAAAAAGTTAAGTTAAATGCTCACTCTCATCTTTCACCACCTGCATAATTCCTAAACCCCTATCAGTATTGTGTGTGTACACACACACACACACGTACACACACACACACACACACACACACACACACGTACACACGTACACACACACACACACACACACACACACGTGTGTTTAATTTTGAGGCATGTTTCCCGTTTGGTTGTTTGAATGATTAATGAGAGGTGCAGGTTGAATTATGAATAATAATGACAACAGTAATCTATTGTGGTAATGTAAATTACAGTTTGTATGCACTAAATTTTGGGAAATGTATGTGTAGGGTGATTTGTATTTTGATTGTCAAGTGTTATGCCTACATTTTGTTGTTGAATATGTGAACAATAATAAATATCACATTGCATGCTTTTGTGCTATTAAAAAGCAGAGTATATGGCAGTGGAGTGAATTTTTAAAAGCTCACTTTATTTGCCGTTTATGAAAATTCTTACATGTTTGCGAGTGACTCAAACATTCAGCATGTTGGCATCCGTATTTATGGGGCTTGTGAATTTTTTTGTTAAGGTTTGTGTGGGAATAAGTAGACACTATTGCTTGTTGTATAATACTAATTACTATAGGTTTCTCATTCATCACACCTATGTGGAAACCGAGCATATACTACAGCTGATGCAATACTTTACCTTCAAAGGTAGCGCCCTCACATCTGGGCACCATGGGGTAAAAAATGTATTTTGCAAACCAGTCCAGACCACCCAAGATGGGAAGTATCTGTAGTATCTGTATGTGTGATTGGCTCGCCTCATTCTTTGTCGCACCCGTTCTTGGGCACAGCTAACTTATAGTGCATGATCTGAGCAGTCTCTGCCATACACACAAGCCATCAAATCATTTCCCCCAAAGACCACAAGGAGCTCACACACCATCCAGCCATGCACTAGCATCTCATGCTTACGTGTTCTATCCCTCACTCCTTTTTACTTTAGTCACATATGTGGCGTGAGAACCCACAATAATAGCACAACTCTGGTCCTCGCATACAGTTTTATTCACTACCCATGCAAGCACATGACAGATACACTTAGTGTATAGCACTTCCAGAAGATAAAGTTCTACCTCTTGACAAATTGTTAGGGCTATAGAGAGCAATTAAAGTTGTCCATGCTTTTTAGTCTTGCTTGTGGCAGTGGGATAGGAGCCCTGCACGACTGATTGTTTACTCAAGCTGTTGAGAGGGGAATAGAGGCTATCACCATTTCATAATCTCTCCGTGTTAGTTCCCCAATACCACATCTCACCCTTGTCCTGTTGAACCCTTATTACCCTGTCTTCAAGCTGTCTCTGCCACATTCTCCAACTTTGATTTTTACTACATTCATTTTGGAACTTCTCATGGACGTTTTAAAAAAAATATATATTTTCCTCTACTGCATTTTTGTTAAGCAATTCTTTATAATTGCTTGTGGTGACACTATCGAGCTCACTGCTGTCTATAAGTAAAGTCTTCATTTTCCCAAAAGTGCCCCAAACTAAGCTACCTGAAACCCCATATTGAAGTGACACGTGGTAGGATGCGAGAGTAGCTGGATTTTTCAAAATAATATCCTATACATAGTTGTACCAAACCAAGCTTACCCTAGTAAGAAGTCTCCATTGTTGCAACTAAAATAAATTCGGCTTTATAACCCCCCCTCCATGGTGCAATAAGTAAAGCTATTGACCAGGAATAAAACACCTGCCTGCCCCCTTTATCTTCCCACACTGTTTTAATCTTCAAGTAGCTAGAGACGTTAGTACTCTCACAGAATGGCCAAGTATTCATTGTATTTTTTTGATGGGCCTAAGAAGCCAGAGGCATCAGACAAACCCCTTCTGTATGTTTGTTTATGGTCCTTTAGCTGGAAAAATCAAAGGCTGTTGTTCAACTCGATACCCTTTTCTCCAGGTCTTCTGGGTTTATTATCGAAGTGAAGAGGAACCTGAGTTGTCCCCCCCCCCCCCCTCTTGCTTGTGATCCAGAAGCCCTATAAGACTTCAGAAGGAAGAGGGTCTTGAAATTAGACAATCGTTTCATATTGATTTAATCATCCTGTACTGCTTTTCTAATATAACTGAATGTACGCACACGTCCTCGCTCTCTTGAAAAGCAGTGTGTAGCCTCTGACCAATTTGTAAGACCCATCAGTCTGACGTGATGGATCTCCAGCTAGGGAGGAACTATATCTTGCCCCATACAGGCTGGTGGTGGACCCTGGAGGGCAACTCAAAGCACCTTTGGAGCTGCAGCAGGGGTAGACGAGTTGGAGGGTAGCTGTCCCTGCTGTTGTGAATGGACACAGCCACCACGTCCTCTTTCCCGAAAGGATGAATTTACTGCTCCACCAGCAGGGAAGGTTGGACATAACCCCTAATCTAGGCCTTTGGAATAACCCATAAACTTTCTATACTGCTTCTAAAATAGTCAAGTTTGGGATAATAACCCAAAGAATCGAGCTGTTGTGCGACTGTTTGAGTAGCTTGAGTGCTGACTTAGCCTTCTCTCCAAACAGTTTAAATCCATTAAAGGGCATGTCAACAAGAGAGGCTTGGACATCCCCTGAAAACCTGATTGAACACATTCAGGCATTTCGTCTAAGCACTACACTGGTGCTAATTGCATGGCATACACAGTGGTGTCCAGGACTGCACCCAACGCATACTTTGCTCTGTACTGTTCATCTTGCATTGTCTAAGCCAGTGAGTTCTTGAGGCCTTCCAGAACAGCTGGCAAGATCTCACTGACCATTTCCTGTAAGGCATAGGTGTACCTGCAGAGGAGGCACACCAAATTCAAAAAGCGAGGCTAGATGAGGAAAACAATTTCTTGCCAAAGGCATACATACATTTCGACTCCCTGTCTGATTGGTTTAAAGGAAAAGCAATTGGTTTGACTTTACTGTTGGGCCCCTCACCACAAGGTTTCCAGGCAATGATAATCCATCAATCACACCACATTTATAAAGAGCAGCACTGTCACCCCCTAGGGGTTTCTGGGTGCTGAGAGTGCTGTGTCTCCGTCGAAAAGTTATGTCTTGAGTATCCTTCTGAAGTCTGTTAGTGTGCTGTTTGGAGGAGGAGGGGCAGGTTGTTCCAGGTCTTGGCAGCAGGGGTGGCTGGTAGGGGGCGGGGGGGGAGCAAGAAAATAAAAAAATTAAAGAAAGAATAAAGCAAACTTACCTGCCGGTCGAGTCCCTGCCGCAGCCTCTCCTTGCAGGAAACACCCAGGCTCCCTAAGCCAATGACAACGCTGCATTACAGCATTGTGATTGGTCTGAGCGCCATGGTACTGCGCTCAGACTGGGACAGGGTCCCTGTGCATGTTCCCCACCAGGCTGTGTAATGCAGCCTGGTGGGGAACATGCAAAGTGCGCATGAATGTTTGGCCTGCTCAAGACGGCCGGTCAAACATTCATGCGCACTTTGAGTGTGCTCACCACTCCTCCCCTGGCCCCTGCTCTGGCCAGCCCTGCCCCTCCCTGCACCTAGGAAGGAAAAATAAAATAATTCATTATCATTTTAATTTTCCTCTGCACTGCTCGAAAAGCAGTAGGGCAACGCTCCTCCACCCCTGCTTGGCAGCGATGCAGGAGCAAGTGAAGCGGAGCAGGTGGAAGTTCAGTCGATGGTTGATGTAGGATGGTCCTTGATTGTGTAGAGCTTTTTATGTGTGCATAAGGATCTTGAACTGGCATCTCTTCTGGATGGGGAGCTAGTGGAGGTCTCTGAGGTGAGGGGTGATATAGGTTCGTTTGGGGGAGTTCCAAGATGAGTCATCAAAAAGTCAGGGTCAAAATGGCTGGTTTGTGCTGTCTGGCCACAGGTCAAATTACCGGAGGGGCTGAGCATGGCTTAGAACAAGTGGCCATGAGAGTGCCCGTAATGGCCTCGTTAAATAGTGTCAGTGGCTCAGATTAAGTCGAACCTGGTTGAAGAAATTCAGTCAATAAGTTTGTTTTTGTTTCCATACTAGGCAACTCCAAGTCTTGCATGTCTGCAGCCCTTCACACTGCTACTGCAAAAGAGGCTCTTTCTTCCATTGGTGGAACATATGGTGGGTCTGGTGCTGTCTTTGGTGAGGTATCTAGCCCACTGGCATTTTGCAAGTCTAATTACAGCAATTCATCAGTGCACTAAGGGGAGAGCAGATTGTCTCTTTGTTGCCATCAATATTGTAAGAGACATTAGGTATGCCCATGTCCGCATTAGAGTCAGAGCCGAAGAGGGTGGCTATCGTTTGATAATACTAGCATCGAGGGAGCAGCCAAGGTTGAAGGTTTGGCTCCACAAACACTAGTTGCATTTTCCTTGAAGGCCACAATCTGCCATGGGGTCAATTATGGTCTGGGGAATTCAGAGACTGCCAAGCCCAAGTGCATGATCAGCTCAGAGGTTTTTTTTTTTTTTTTACTTACCTGAAAAGTTTTTGAGAGTATGGGATTTTGTGTGGGACCAATCTTGTGACCACTTTTGATATTGGCCCACAACTTGGAGCACAACCTCTGTTTTTCAAAGTGATCGCTTATACTCGGCCACAAAGTTTGGCATCCTGCTCCTTGACTGCCTTTGGGTGCATGGGAGTGTACTTATCACACAACTGATTGTGACAGGAACCCAAGCACCATAGGTACACATCGCGCGGATCCATGACTAACATCTGATAAGTGTAGTTACGGCACAGCTTGATGCCTGTTGTTTTTGGAGGAGACAGTTTCCCTGGCACAGTGTCTTTGAAATAATGTTTAGAGTCGTCAGAAAACTGACAAATTTTGGAGTGGAGCTCCTGATCTGCATCAAAATTCACAGAAAGAAATTGATTTCAGAATATAGCCATATGGCACCATCAATGGGGAGCATTGCTGGAAAACTCTCCGGATCCGTCTGACGCCTGAAAATATTTTAAAGTTGAGTAATCTATGGTCAGAACTATCCATCAGAAAGTGTTTGGTGATAAGGTTAAAGAACTTCAGAAACCAGATGTTTTGGCTATATGTAGCATCTGCTTCAGGGCCTGTTTTGCTACAGGTCAAAGGGAAGCATATATGCATGTGTCAAGGTTTGTGTTGCTCATAAAGGACCTTGGAGAGTCTACAGACTGCTTAAGATCATTTGCAATCCTTGTACCCCTGAGCAAGTCATGGTGATAAATTAGCCTCAGAGGAACACAGACATTTTAAAGTCCTTTTCCTCGAAGTGTTTAATGTGAAACTTCAGAAATGACATGGCTGCTTCACAAAATTTGCCTCAAAGATGTCACCATGGTAAATCAGAAACTGAGGGGTATTCTCATAAGCATTAGGAAAAACTGATGGCTAATGGTTGAGGGCAATGCAGAGGAAGGAAAATGGGTAGATCATCAGAATGGGTCTTCCCTGTAGAACTTGACAAAAAAAAAAACAGCTGACTATATTTATGTGTAAATTTAAGGGCTCTGAATGCTTGCATTGTAATAAACAACCATCCATTGTCTAAACGATTTTAATGTTGGAGGAAGCCTCTGTATCCTCAACCGTCACCTTGAGAGCAGTCTCCCATTAAATGGAGCTTAGTCCAGAATACAGATTATTAACAGCCTCCATTACTTACTTTGGCCTGTTCTGCTGCAGGAGAATGTACTGCAGGATGGCTTCCTACAGCTTCAGTTTTCCATAGAGTAATGTTTGCTTTATTCAATGCATTGAACAGTTATGTCAAATGCTTCTAATATGATATCCTTGTTTTCACTAAAAACACATAAAATACTCTGAGATGTTTGTTTGAGTATATCAAATAAGGGCTGGTTCTCATCGCTGAGAAATGTACCTTTTTGTATTCCAAGATGGAAATTCCAAGAATTAATTGGCCCAAAGGCATTGTACCAAATAGTTTGTTAATGAATGTCATAAAGAATGCATTAGCCCCGGACTCCAATGCCAAACTGCTGTTTTGTTTGTCAAGAACTTCCCAGAGGTCATGAACCACATTGAAAACGTTTACATAAGGGACAAGACTTCAGCAAGGGTGATGATAAAGAAAATGCCTTTGACCAAGTAAAAAAGCTGTTGTCTCAGTCCTATTTTGAAACCCTTTGTAGGGGCATGTTGGACATTATCACAGTTATCACAGTTGATGCTGCTGCTGCATATGTTTGTGGATGTTACTCTCACAAAATGCAGGTGAGCATGAATGGAATTGAACACAGAATATGCCGTCATAGAGACAAAGCTCCTAGCCTGTGTATGGACTAATGACCATTTCAGACATTAATTTTTGGTAAGTTCAAGTAATTGTTCATCACATTCTTGCTCAGTACCTGCCAAGAAAATGTGTTTGCAACAGAGCACACAAATTTAAACCAATCTTTTGGGGGCAGGTGAGGAGGGTTTAAATGATGACTCCAATCATGAGATAAGTAAATTAACAAGAACAATTTGTCGCAGCTGAGAGAGACGATTTGATCCTTTTAAAAAAATATATATATTTTTTAAATACATTATATTGAGTTTAATGGTACATGTTGGGGGGAGGCCGAAGCATACATTAAGATACAATTCGAATAAGATAGTACCAGTTATATTCAAACAACAAGTTAGCCTGCAAACATACAGGCCCAATAACTAAAACTTGGCACAGGTTAACACATGATTCACTGGACGTGGTATGTCTTAGTACGCAAAAGAAATCCTCAGCACACGTCTATGGTGTATCAAAACTATTAGCTGCACGATGTATGCACAAATATCAACACAGTATTGTGAGTTCTTGTTTTCCTTCTTGCTTCAGCCAACACCTGTTTCGTCGCATACAATAGGAAATCGTCCCGCGACTTTCTCAAGGCTCTAATTTCTTTGGTAAAGTCCTTTCTTTTGTGGTGATAATTCCAACCCACAATGGGAAAATAATATCTGTCCTCAGTGTTCAAAACCAGTTCCACATTAACGAAGGGTCTCCGTCCAACCCCAAATCACAAGCTCGTTTATAAGACGAATAAGTCCTCAACATAGCCCACCGTGTATCTCGAGTACGAGACAGGACCCGACCCAGGCGTGACGAAATTTTATGCCAGAATGGCTGCAATGCCCCACAGCTCCAAACCGTGTGGAAGAAGGTTCCCTCGCATCCTCCAGAGGTGGGAGCGGGTGTAGTATGCTCGGTGGAGATATTTAAACTGGATAAGGCGATATCGTATGGCAATAGTGGCTCTGCGGGGACTAGTGAGGGCCTCCGTCCAGTCATCGTCCGTCATGTCAGGCAAGTCTGCCTCCCATGCCTCTCGGGTTTTGTGTAGTGTGGTCTGGGTGTGGGTGATCAAAGTCTGGTAAATCTGCCGGATCTTATGTGCCCCTAGATCACCCATTAGTAAGCGACCCTCAAGGGGGTGAAATTCCGGTAGGTCACTCAGAGCGCGAATCAGGGGAGTCAGGGCATGTCTCAGCTGCAAGTATTTATAAAACTGTCAGGTGCAACTGAAATTCTTTTTGCAGTTGCTGAAACTATTTGAGGGTGGATCCCTGCATAATGTTGAAGGAAGTGGCCCTTAGGGGCCACCCGGGTTACTTACAACCACCTGCTATGCCTTCCCAAGAAATGAAGAGCCGGTCAGACAGTAGAGAATACAAACATACCTTTGTTAGTAATACTCTGCAGAGGAGTCCAATCTGACCTGCACCCTAAGATGTCTGCCGAGGGGACTGACCCCCCCCCCCCCCGACAGTCAGCAGTGAGTAATCATTCTTCCCAAGAAGGCTCCAACCACGCCCACAAGGGAATGTTACCGGCCTGAGCCGAACATGAACAAAGAAGGCACAGAAGGATGGGCTACCCCCTGCCAGATGGGTACATGCTATCTGTGATTCGAGGTCACTGCGCTGAGTCTCAGCGTCTCCCAACGTGGGAGCAGAACTACACACTTGGATAGGTATGTGAGGGCAGAATGGCCTTTTCATTAGTAAGTCGGAAGACAGCCTTGAACAGGAAAGAAAAAATAATAACTAAATACAGTATTCGGCTGAGGCAAGCAGTACGGATAATGAGGCCTAGTTCAGACACAGCCTAATAGGGATTATGAAATACAAAATAGAGTCACACTTGCTAACTAGGGCTTGCACGTTGCGGGGATAACTCAGTGGGTTGCATAACGTGAATACAAATGGCATCTATTTAGCCACACACTGTTAACCTAATGTAGCATGATACGAGTGCGTAGCAGGAATGGGATTTTCAAATCTAACAGACCCTCCTTTTAGCAGTGGTGGCTAAATACTTTATTAGGCTATCCGGTAGGGTCTTTACAAGTCTAAGGGGAAGGAAGAGAATGCACGTTCTTTCACATTACAAGAAAGAATAAAACGGCACAGGAGAATCAACATCTGCTTAGTACTCAAAAATACCTTCATCTATCAACATGATATCCTGCATCATCATAGTGGTTACCTTAGTATCCTGTCCTGGCAATTTAGGGGTAGGAGTGGGCTTGCTCACACAATAGGTGCAACATGCTGGAAGGCAATTAATACAGAGGCAACATGTGAAGATGACACCTGCGATAGCTATAAGGGCAAGTAGTATCTTCCAACCCCATGATGTCAGCAGATCCCAGACCCACCCTGTGAGGGACCAAGAACCATTATCCTGATGGATATCTGAGGCAAGCCTGTGTAATTTCTGTATGGAGGAGTATACACTAGGGGCGGTATCAGAAATGTAAACACAACAGCTACTGCTGATTACGCGGCAGGGTCCGCCCCTATCAGCAAGGAGGACGTCTAAAACCATCCGGTTCTGAAGAGCAACAAGTCTCGTAGCCTGAAGCTCGACTGTGATATTAGTCAGTATACCTGCAGTAGTGTAAATGACTCCTTCAACTACTCTAGCAAGGTGACGGATATTACGGCTATTGAACATGGGGCCCCAGAACGGTAAAATGCCCTTCATGATGTCAGTAAATTGTTGTAGGGAAGTATCTGTTTGATCTATATCTTCTGAATTGACAACTCTCTTGGCTCGGTGCAAATGGAGATCCCTACGCTGTAGTCTATGATCCTTGTGCTAGTTGGATGGTGCAATATAAACTGGGGGCAAGAGGAAAGAAACATAACACCGGCCAGACCGTCCCCTGGGAAGCCAGGTATAAGCCTATTCCCCACAAACAAAGTATACATTTGGAGGCGTGAGCAAAGGTGGGCTACTAGTAGTGTTCAATCGGTATGTATAGTTACAGCTACTCTGGCCTACTGGAATGCTCCCTGTACCTTCAACACAGAAACTGGCTGCTTTATTGATCACAGGGACGGGCATGGCTTTGTCTTCTGTTATATTTCGTTCCTGAAAACATTTAAAATATTCAGTAACTTGAAAATCCAGCATTTTGTTTTGCAACCAAGTGACATTCTTATGATCCTCAAAAATGTTCATACAAGCTTCTGGATTTAGGGTACCCTCCTTTCCATCTGCCCCAGGCGTATATCCTTGGTGTACCACTATATATTCCAACACTGCTTCGTAATCAGACTGTTCCATGTTCATCACGCCAGCATAATAGTGCATGTACACCATAGAAAGCAATTGGAACCATGCCTCACAGCTATCCAAGTATGACAGGGGCAAGGACATCAGTAGATCGTTCTTATTTATAACTGAGGGAAGTAACCCACACACCCAGCAATTCGTGGCATTAGTAATGCTGTGCACCTGATGAAGCATCTGCAGAAACGCGTTCTCGACATAGGTCTATCTATGTCTTTCCTTAAGCGAGGCCAGTGTAACAAACGAATGCTCAGGTGGAGCCGGGGTAGCCCCTATCAATGTGTGCACAGTATGCTGTTCTTCTAAATACCACACCACCCCGAATAGTGTTATCATTACGATGAGAAGGACCACTACCACCCTACTCCCGGTAGACCAACTAGACCACACAGGACCATTCTGCTGTAATGGTGGGGCCACTAGGGGCTGCTCCTCCTTCATAATTGCGCGGCCAAATGGGTACATAGAAAGAAACTTTTAGGAATTGGAGCCACAAAAACACAACCAACCAGAGGGGTACAAATCGCCCAGTGTCCGTTAGAGCCTCACTGGTAGACTCCTATTGTTCATCAACGACGGTGCTATGAAGCACTCCCACGGAGGAGCTGCGCGATCGCAGCCCTTGCTGGAAAACAAATCCTCTTCTTTCAGGATAGGGCACCCTCCCTCCTTGGAAGACACCCTCAGCTAATCCTGTCCAGTGTCCAGGGTAGTGCACCAGTGTAACTCACTCTAATCTAAAGCAGGCACCTTAGGCATAGCACCCACGCCCTAAGCTCGAGTCCTTCCCTAACTCCTGGACTGTCCTACTGGCGCACTGTCCTTCCGTCGGGGCCGCAGGTTGTACCTGGCCACCCCAGGCACCACTTCTTCAACAAAAAGGGGAAGAAAGTCAGGCTCAGCAGGGCACTGAGACTCAGGTGACTGTGCCCCAGAAGCGGGAGCATCCGGGGTGGCCCTTATCTTTGGGGGGACTGCCTCAAGTAAGACCTCGTCGCTTTCTTCTTCTCTCTGCGCCCACCTCAATCGGGCATCAGAGAAAGGGACGAAACAGGGCACGTGCTCCCCTTCCTGGTCAGCAATTCCTTCGAGGGCCCACCGATCATACGGAAGTGGTAGAGGCACCCTCTTGACATGGGATGCATGCACCCAGTGCTTCCGGCCTTCAAGCTTCAATGCAGTGCGGGTGGCGAGCAGGACAATGAGGGGCCCTTTCCACCTCGGCTCCAGGCAGTTCTTTAGTTGAATTGTTTTTACCATGACATAGTTCCCGGGTTGTAGCTGATGCCCGGGCTCCTCTGGTACTGGTTGCAGCGTGGCGTGAATCTGTTGGTGGACAGAACGAAGATCTTTAGTCAACTCATACAAATAGTCCACAAGTAGGGGATACTCTATCTCGGAAAAGCGCTTGGGTCTTTGGACGCCCCAGACGTTGGCGGGGTGCCCAAAGACTACCTCATACGGGGACAACCCTGTTCTAGAATGTGCTGTCGCTCTGGTAGACAACAAAGCAAAAAGTAGAGCATCGGGCCATCGCAATCCTGTGCTTTCTTGAATCTTCGCTAACTTCAATTTGAGAGTACCATTCAACTTCTCAAACAGGCCTGCTGACTGGGGGTGGTTCGCTGCATGAAACTTCTGTCTAATATGCAAGCCTTTACACACCAATTCAATGACCTTTGAATTGAAGTGGCTTCCGTAGTCACTCCAGATCACACGTGGCAATCCATAGCGTGGAAAGAACTCTTTTAAGAGTGCCATAGCCGTATTCTCCTTAGTGGGATAAGCCTCAATCCATTTACTGAATGCGCAAATCACTACTAGCACATACTTCAAGTTGTTAACTCGTTCCATTTCGATGAAATCCATCTGGAGAACCTCGAAAGGGAAGGAAGGCGGTGCAAAATTACCTGCGGGTGTAGGAGTACCTTTCCCAGGATTATGTTTTAGACAAATGATAGTGTTTCACCAAGTGTGTGGCTACCTTAGGGATATTATAATTTCGCCATACTGGGTCCAGTAGCTTACATATTCCTTTGGCACTAATGTGTGCTGGGCCGTGGGCCATGGTAACAACAGGGAGCACATAGGCGTTGGGCAGCAACCACCTCGGTTTCCCAGACAAGTCAGTCCAACACCCATCCTCGTCCAAACGCCCTATTCTCTCCTCCCATTCTGCCAGTTCATCTACTGTTGCCTCACTCTGTATTTCCCTGACATTGTCTAATGTGTCCTCGAACATTACATTGTCTGGAACCCACCTAGCGGGACCTGCCACGAACATCTTTTTCATCTTTGATCTAGCTGTCTCCTTAGCTGTCTGATCTGCAAAAGCATTGCCCCTTCCAACATCGTCTGTTACTGCTTTGTGAGCGCTACATTTTATTATTGCCAATTTATCAGGAAGTGTCAGTGCTGTCAACAGTCTATGTATCAATGGACCATGTTGTATTCGCAACCCATGCAAAGTCAAGAACCCTCTCTCCGCCCAGAGGCGCCCGAAATTATGGGCCACCCCAAAGGCATACTGGCTGTCGGTGTAGACATTGACAGTCAGTCCCTCACTCAACTCACAAGCCCTAAGGAGGGCAACCAACTCTGCAGCCTGGGCCGATTGGTATGGGATACAGGATGTCGCAACTACAGTGTGTAACGTTGTGATTGCATAAGCTGCAGTGGTAGTGCCATCTGGTAATTTGAAACAAGAGCCATCGACATATAGTTCCCCTTGGGGGTCAGGTAAGGGAACATCAGTCGGGTCTACCCGTCCCTTCGTTTCTTCCTCAGTCCGAAATAAACAATCATGGACATCATTGTCCTTTTCTTCCGAAGGGAGGGGTAGTAACGTGGCTGGGTTCAGAGTAGCACATCTTTTAATGGTAATGTGCGGAGTAAACAAGGTTAGCTCATATCCAGTGAGACGCGCACTAGTAAGGTGCTGCGTCTTTGTCTTGTTCAAAAGCGTGGCCACAGCATGGGGTACCATTACTGTGAGGTCCGTATCAAGGACGAGCCCTGCCGTTTGCCTGATGGAAACTGCCACCGCCGTGGCAGCCCTCAGGAAGCTCGGGAGAGCTCTGGCGACGTTATCAAGAATAGCAGAGAAATATGCGCAGGGTCTCTGCTTACCACCAAAACCCTGTGTTAGAACAGAAAGCGCGCAACCGTCCGCCTCATGTACATAAAGCACAAAAGGCTTCTGGTAATCAGGAGTACCAAGCACAGGAGCAGAGTAAAGCGCAACTTTCAATTGCCCGAAAGCTTGCTGGCATGCAGATGTCCAAGGCAAGGGTTCATGCACGTCTTTAGTGGTCAGGGAAAGGAGGGGTTTCGTTAGTAAGGAATAGTTAGGGATCCAGTGCCGACAATACGAAGTTATACCTATGAACGCGCGTACCTCGCGTTGGGTCTTAGGAACAGGCATATTAGTAATAGCAGCTATGCGTTCAGGTGTTAGTCTGCGACCCTCCTTCGACAGTAGGTGACCTAAATAGGTGACCTCCTGTCGACAATATTGGAATTTCGAAAGTGACACCTTGTGTCCATGGCGTGCCAAATGTAACAACAATTTAACTGTGGCCTCTTTACAACCATCTTCAGTGTCTGAAGCCACCAGGAGGTCGTCAACGTACTGCAACAGCTTATTACCAGGGGGAAGGTCCAAAGAATCCAATTGAGCTTTCAAAGCTTGACTATAGATACTCAGACTTTCTGTATAGCCTTGTGGAGCACTGCAGAATCTAAAACTCCTTCCGGCTATTGCAAATCTAAACAGATGTCTGCTATCTGTATGGATTGGAATGCTGATAAAAGCATTCTTCAAATCGATGACTGAAAAGAATTTTGCAGACGGGGGAATCATTGTCAAAATTGCGGTAATGTCTGGGACTACAGGATACTGGGGGACCACTATCTTGTTCACCTCTCTAAGGTCAATTACGAAGCGGTAAACATCAGGGTGAGTATCAGAAGAATCCAAGGGTGCCTTTTTAAGAATAGGAAGAATGTTACACACATTTGCTGCTGTCTCTTCAACCACACCAGACTTAATCAAATCCTGTATTATTTGCAGTAAGGCCTTTTCTCCTGCCTGGGATATCTTGTACTGGGGAATACGTGGTAATACAGCATTGTCTTTGATCTGTATAGAGATCGGTGGGATCTGGAGTAACCCCACATCTGTGTCTCCTGTAGCCCACAGTGTACGTGGCACATCCTGAAACTCAGCGGGGAGGGGGGCATCTTTTGCAAGGCATTGTTTAGCACGAGCCACATGCGGTCCAATAGTCATGTAAACACTGTCTGGGGAACAAAATATTGTCGCATGCAACCTTTTCAACAAATCCAACCATAACAAATTTTCCCCACAATTTGACGTTAATAGAAATGGTGAATCAACCGTGAAGGGGCCAATAGTCCAAGCAAGAATGGAAATGGGGCTGACAACCGGCACGCCTGAGAAACCCACTGAAACATTATTTTGGCCAGACAGAGCTGCCCCCGGGACAAGTGAACGGGAAACCGAGCTATTCATAGCCCCTGTATCAATTAAGAATTTCTCGGTTGTACCATGTAAATCTGCGGTGACACAGGGTCCACACTGATCTACAGGCACCGGAACTGGTCCCTTACCCTGTCCCTGGCTGTCCTAGCTGTGAGACTTTCCTGTTACTTCGTCCATGTCATAGTCGTCATGATAGTTCTGTCCCCTGCGGGGGTCGTCGAAGTAGTTCCCGCTCTGTCTACTGGATGATGTGTTCTCTGATCGCATGCTCCTTCGACCTCCTCCTCCCCATCCATGTCCTCCAAACCCCTCACCTCTCGGGGCCTCACCTCTCTGCGACAACTCCGGGCACTCATTCTACCAATGTCCCTCCTGCTTGAAATATGCACATTGATTGAGCCCAAGGGGTGCATTCGAAGCACCACCCCTGTTCGTCCGGGGTAGTTGCTGGGCCGAACCCGAACCTCTTTCTCTCCCTCTTCCTTTCGCAACTTGCTGCATCAACACCCTCGTCTTCATATCCTTTGACTTTTTCTCCACCTTCTCCTTGTCCTCATTCTCTCTATGCTCGTAGTACTGTGCCATACTCAAAATTACTGACAGGGAAGAGGTGCTCCAAGTGCTTTCTGAAGCCTGCAACCTAGTCGCAATCTCTGGAAGCAAACTGGTAACAAACCTGCTGACAAACAACCGGACACCACCCTCCAATGACAGATCCTGGCCACTAAAGTCGAGAAACACCCCTTCAAACCTAGTAAAGAAGTCAGACACACTCTTGTCCTTCTTCTGACGACATGCAGTCAACTTGTCCCAATCCACCCGTTTCGGCGGGATTAAGGGAATGCATATAGGTGATAATGCGGCCTGGTAAAGCCAATATCTCCGCCCTCGGCTTGTCACCGGGCTTGCGATCCTTATCCCACGCCCTGATCTGATCCCATGTTTCCCCCAATTCCACCACATGATCCTGTGTATGCACTTGCTTCCAAATATCCACCGGTACCAACAAACCGAAGAACAACTCAACATCTGCTAACGTCATCACCGTGGAGGAGGCCACCTCTGTCAACTCTTTATAATACGCAATCGGGTTTTTCCGAGGGTCTGGCAACTGACTTTTAAGGGATATTACCTCACTACTCTTCCAAGGAGTGTAGATCCACTGTTCCTGGAACTGAGCATCGACTCGCTACCGAATTACAGCATTGGTGGAGTCGCGCAGTTCTGGTATTTCAGGATGATAAATGGGATGGACCTCTCTCATGGGGTACTGGGTCACCATCGTCGGAACCTTTTGGTGCAATCTGCCCCGATAACCCACTAATGTCGTTACATTGCTAAAAACCTCATTAGGAGCCATATCTGCAGCATATACCCTGTCCCGTATGTCATAGATGATCTGCGGTGCAACACCTTGAAAACACTGCTCCCACAGTCCTATTAGCGTGGCCGACATGTGCTTAAGGGCATGTTGCTGTATGAAGGGCTCATAATCTCTCATCACACTCCACACATCTTCCACACTGTAGATCAGGTTCCGAGCCCACTGAGCCGCCTGATTCACCACCATTTGCTTCTCCTCATCACCCACAGCAGAACGCACCAACACTTTGTCCATACGGTCTCGTGCTGCCGCCCAGTTCCGTTCATGTATTCCTCGTACGGGGGTCTAGCCATTCGGCAGTGCTAGGGGTGTCATACTTGAGGGAGAAAGAGCAGATGAGGAGACAGGTATCATCATGAAAGGAGACAGTGTTGTAGGAGTGAAAGGGGGTGTAGCAGTGGATGCAGAGTCAGTAGACGGAACAGGAGAACTAACGGCTCCCACCCTCGTTCCTAGCGTAAGCAGGTAAGGAGCAGGCGGGGCTGGGGCCGAAGCAGTTTGACTAGAGGCCGGAATACTAGGAAGCGCGGCACCAGAGGCCAGAGACTGAGATGTGGGAACTCTTGGGTATATCCGCTCAGGAACATAAGGTGGAGGAGGGCAAGAATCCAAGAGCTCTTCAACGAAAACATCACCTTCCTCTCTATTGACATAACATTTATCTGTCTGCAATCAAAATTTTCTATCGGCACATTCTATGCCTTTCTCCATCTTTGCCCTTTCATAGGCCACTGCTTTCTGCGTTATTGTTTGTGTCTGCCTCTTCCGGGCCTCTTTCTCTGCTCTCATACGCCGCTGCTTGGCTTCCTTCTGCCAAACTCTGAGAGAATCAAACATCGACTGCCTGCTCTTTTTGGCGAACAATTTGTCCTGCAAGAAATTCAATTTTTGCTCATCAAACGAGCCAGTAAGTGGCCACTGTAACTCAGTATTGTCTCTCCTATATTTATTCCACAATGTGCTAAACATAATAGGGCCAATACCGTGCTTGACGTATACATCAAACTTTGGGGTACCCTCCGGAGGTGCAGGCTGGCTCTCTTCCAATCGAGCCTCAGTAGAACAACACCGACATCCAAAACACCCCAGTTTACTTAAACAAGGCATCTTAATATAAGACACATGCACTGTCCCTAATGGACAAGTATAACACCAGAAACAGTAATATAAAGAAAAGATAAGCAACAAAAATTATTCAGGAACCAAACCAAATGGTCCAAAGACCACTCCCTACAGACCGGAGACTGTACCAAGTTCAAGAATACAGGCTCTTGCCCCAGACCTTTTCAAGCATTGACCAAATTACCAGTTGGCCTGGCAGATTGTTCGCGAACATTCCCAGACCTTTTCAAGCGCTGGCCAAATTTCCAGTTGGTCTGGTAAACTGCTCACAAGCACTCTGTGCCTTTTCCAAGGGTCCGCAGACCCACTAAGTTCAAGACAAGACAGTCCGAAGACCGTACCAAGACACAGACCGTCGGCTCGTGTCGTTCAAGCAAGGCAGTCCGAAAACTGCACCAAGACAGTCAGGAGACTGTACCAAGACACAGCCCGTAGGCTTGTGCCGTTCAAGAATGACGCCATTTTTCCAAGAATCAAATCACGCACCTGGTGCACACAGGTCGAGTCAAGTTATTCTCCACTGCCGACTCTTCGGACCAAATGGTCAACTCCAAGGTTTCGCCTTCTCAGGACCCCAGCCGGTGACCACTAGACGAGGAGGCGCCCGATCAGACGGGCAGGGCAGCTGCGAGAACCAAGCTCGATCGTGTGGGGTACCCCGATCTGACCGACCAGACGCAACCCCGACCCTGCAACCCGATTACGGGTGAGCTGGATCACCTTGTGGGGTCCCTGTTCGGGCACCAACTGAAGGAAGTGGCCCTTAGGGGCCACCCGGGTTACTTACAACCACCTGCTAGGCCTACCCAAGAAATGAAGAGTCGGTCAGACAGTAGCGAATACAAACATACCTTTATTAGTAATACTCTGCAGAGGAGTCCAACCTGACCTGCACCCTAAGATGTCTGCCGAGGGGACTGACCTCCCGACAGTCAGCAGTGAGTAATCATTCTTCCCAAGAAGCCTCCAACCACGCCCACAATGGAAAGTTACCGGCCTGAGCCGAACATGAACAAAGAAGGCACAGAAGGATGGGCTAGCCTCTGCCAGATGGGTACATGCTATCTGTGATTCGAGTCTCAGCGTCTCCCAATGTGGGAGCAGAACTACACACTTAGATAGGTATGCGAGGGCAGAATGGCCTATTCATTAGTAAGTCGGAAGACAGCCTTGAACAGGAAAGAAAAAATAACTAAATACAGTATTCGGCTGAGGCAAGCAGTACGAATAATGAGGCCTAGTTCAGACACAGCCTAATAGGGATTACGAAATACAAAATGGAGTCACACTTGCTAACTAGAGCTTGCACGTTGTGGGGATAACTCAGTGGGTTGCATAACGTGAATACAAATGGCATCTATTTAGCCACACACTGCTAACCTAATGTAGCATGATACGAGTGCATAGCAGGAATGGGATTTTCAAATCTAACAATGTCACCTAGGGTAGAGATTCCGAGAAGGTCCCATGTATGTAAGCCTGGAAGTTCGGCAACGGACACAGGTAAGTACCCTGCCACAGCAGGGTCGTCCGTGTCAGGCACCCATCCCAGCCCATTTTCTTAGCGGTATAGCGCCAGAGCTGAATGACTGTTCTGCTGGCGGGGGGCAAGAACTTTAGGTTTATGCGGCTGTAGAGGAGCTTCAGTAGGGGTATACCTTCCATCGCCAGATGCTCCACAACATATGCTGGGTCTGCGTGTGGGCTGTACCACCACTCATTGATGTTCAACAAGTGGGATGCTGCATAGTAAGCGTAAATATCGAGTGCTGCAATCCCGCCACAGTACGTCGACTGCGTGCAAATTCGCAGTGCTACTCGGAAGGCGCCCCCTCCCCATAGGAAATTGTTCAGGAGTGCATTAGCTTGGACGAACCATGTGCGTGGAATATTGTATGGGAAATTTTGCAACCGGTAGAGTAACCGAGGCAAGGAGACCATCTTAAAAATTGCTGAACGCCCATACAGGGACAGCAGTAGAGGGGACCATATCTTGGTCTCCTCTCGAATACCTGAAAGCAGCGGATTAATGTTATATGTCCACAATGTCGTGGGACACCGCGAAATAAAAACACCTAGATATTTGAAGCCTCCCATAGTGTGAGATAACTGCTTGGCCCAGGCGCCGCGCTCCTGGTCCCCGCACACAGGAAACAACACCGACTTTGCTGGGTTGGCTCCAAGGCCGGAGGTCTCTCCAAATACCCGGAGTATCTGGAGAACTCTGGGCCCAGAAAACCAAGGATCAGCCAAAAAGAACAACACATCGTCCGCATATAGCGTGATTCTGTCCGACCTCTCCCGTAACCACTTGAACCTTCGAATCAATGTGTCCCGCCGCACCCATGTGGCTAAGGGCTCTATGGCTAGTTCAAATAACAATGGTGACAAGGGGCAACCCTGCCTTGCGCCGTGGCATATTGGGAAGTGTGCCGACCTGAACCCAGCTACCCGCACGGAGGCCGAGAGATCTGTGTATAATAATTGGACATATGATAAAAAGCACGGACCAAAGTTGAGGGATTGGAGGAGGTGAAATAGATATGTCCAGTTTAGGGAATCAAACGTCTTATCTATGTCGGCCAGGAGGATAGCCGCAGGCCGGCACAGCTCTGGAGCCTGCGCAATGGCATTATGAACTCGCCGGATGTTATGCCTGGTAGGCCGGTGCGGCATGAAGCCGGACTAGTCGGTGAATTAAGTCGAGAATACATGTGTGGGGTCAGTCTGCGAGGACCTTGCCCAGGAGTTTGGGTTCAAAGTTGAGAAGGGAGATGGGGTGGTAAGAAGAGGGGTCTTCTGGAGGGCGACCGGGTTTAAGGAAAACCACGATCTTTGTGTGGTGCCAATCAGAAGGTAAGATGTGCTACTCGAAAGCCTCATGAAGTGCTTCCAACAAGTATGGGCCGAGCTGTGCCATGTGTGGCCGTAAGAAGTCACTGGGGAAGCCGTTGGGCTGAGCGCCCGGCCGGGGTGTATATTAGTTAACGCGGCACCGAGTTCTTCTACGGTTATGGGAGCATCTACCTGGTCCCGTACGTGGTCAGGGAGCTTTTTGGGAGGTATGTCTATTAAGAATTCCTCTATCAAAGCACTCAATATGAGTTCTTTCTGCTCATATAGGGAGGCATAGTAGGCCGCGAACGCTTGAACCACAGCATCGGGGTAGTACAGAGGACTCCATCTGCATTACGAAGTGCCGGAACAGGTGTGGGAGACATCGAAGCCTGGCACATACGATGGAGCATTTTACTTGATTTGTTGACCCATTGATAGATCCTGTGTTGGGTCGCTAGCCAGATCTCCTGCGCCTCGTTAGTGAGATGTGGTGGATTTGTTGTTGTATTTGGAAGAGATTACGTTGCGGTATTGGATCGGCGGACATGGCTGTTTCGGCTTCAAGGGACCTCTGACGGTTTTCTAATTCTACTATTTGGGCGAGACGTTTACGCTTTTCGCCTGTGCAAAAGCTGATGTCTATGCCGCGGATTGTGGGTTTGAGAGCTTCCCAGAGGATGACACTGGAGAGGGCTAAAGCCTTACATCCAAGATGGATACAATGGGCTAATTCTCTCACTGCAACAGATGTAGAATACAGGTACGACCCAAATCTAAAAACACAAGCATTTCTGCAATACGAACAAGAATATCCTCTACCAAATGAAATAATGCCTCTAGATCAGTATGGATATATAATTTACACTGACGGTTCTGCTCAACCGGCCATAGGGAGTAAACAGCAATACAGCGCAGCGTGTGCTATCGTTAAAGGTCGCATGCAGGATGGAAAGTTTCATCCGAGTTGTACAAAAACACAGTCTCTAGCAGACTGCATGGCACAGCTAGCAGAACTAAAAGCACTAATACTGGCACTGGTAAATACGGATCGAGAATTCCCCACACTAATCATGTGTGATTCCTTTACTGTGTACAGTCATATAATGAATATTTACATCACTGGGGACAAAACGGTTTAAAGATGCAAAAGGTGGCACAGTTAAGCACAAAATGCTATGGGAACAGGTAGTGGAGTTGAAAAAACGAACTACCAAGGGCTCACGTGATACATACACTGAGTCATCAACGTGATGGTGTTCACCTTGAAGGGAATTCATTGGCTGATGAAGCCGCAAAGGGGGCTGTAAGCACAGCTTCCGTAGCTGCAATCACTCGTTCAAAAACGAGAATAGACGGTGAGATAATGGTTGCAATTATTGCCACACGCAATCCCTCAGCAGTACCAAAAAGATTTCCACTGAAATACTCCTACAAGTTAGATGCAAACAGTGTCCCATTTGCTCAAATTCCTGGAGTGAGGGATAGAGTAATACCAAATGTGGATCGTAGGTTAGGATTAATTCTAGCAGCACACGAGGGTATAGGTTCTACACATGCAGGATTACTAATATCAGACAAACCACTCGCGTGTGTTTATCTGGACCACTGCGGCCCCTTACAATCAGATGGAGCTTACAAATATATCATGGTTGCAGTGGATTCCTGCTCTAGGTTCTTATGGGTGTGGCCCCCAGCGCTCGGCTGATGCTCGAAATGTTATAAAAGATTTGTGAGTCTTTATAGGGACATACGCAATTGGCACATTACATTCTGACCGTGGCCCCGCGTTTAGCTCTAGGGCTTACAAGGAAGCTATGGGAGGTCTGGGTGTAGCATTGCGGTACTCCTCTCCGTACCATCCCGAGGGAAATTCGGTCGTGGAGAGGAAAAACCAGGACTTAAAGCAGTGTTTAACAGCTAGAGTATTAGGCTCGGGTGGAAATTGGGTAAAACATCTGTATGGAGTTCAAAGGGCATTAAATAATCAGCCAAGAAGCTCTCTAGGAGGTGTCACTTCTTATGAGGTCCTATTTGGGACGAGAATGTGGGTACCTGATCTTGATTGTGAAGGCACAGTGGCGGATGATAAACCTTTTGACATCCATAAACGTTTGGCTGTTTTACAGGACCTGAATGAATCCAGGGCACTACAGAGTAATGTCCAGGAAAAGGACCGCCACTGGGGAAGCAAAAAGTGTCACGGCAAGACCTGTCTGGATCCCTAAAGTTGGGGATCTGGTCAGAGAGAGGATAGCGGACAAAAAAGAATTTGGGCCATCATACAGAAACAGAACGCCTGTACCTGTCCTGGCAGTTGAAGGAACAAGAACAGTCCTTCTGTTGCGTCTTGCCGGTAAAAAGGAGAAAAGATTTGTCTCAATAGACCTGATCAAACCACACTATGTGGCCGATACTGAGTAGTAGGCTGCGTGGACTCCGGAGTAACAGACACCCTCCTCTCACAACTATACAAGAATTTCAAAAAGAAAGACTCATCACGTTTAAAGGGTCACCTGCACGGAATGATGGACTAAGCAACAATGCAATGGAACTCGTTCCTCTTGAAACTGAAGTTCAAAATGAGAACTCCACTGAAAGACAAATTTCAATTCGGTCAAACACGGATATCTACGTCAACATGCCCCGACAAGAGCAAGCTACAGTTTCCACAAGACCTGCGGAATTACCAAAAATACACCGAACTGCATCTGGCTATTTCATTGACTTTGATACGTTTTCACTGGACCCAAGTGAACCTGAAACGATGCCAGCCCAAAAGACTTGTGTACAGCGATTCAAAGATTTTCTGAACTTCCTTAAAAAGACTTACCTGGTATCACCTTGGGTGGAACTCTGGGTATCCACCGGAATACTTTTCTTTCTTTTCTGGATAGGCCTACTAACTGTCTTTAGTATGCTTATAAATGGAACTTATCTACGAGAAAGCTCTGCAGCAAAAAAAGTGAATGTGATTCTGAAACCGTATCTATCAACACATCGTGAAAAAAGAGACCTATCATCAGTGAACATTTCAGCAGTTCCTATACCTGACGGTATAGTGTGGGACAAGGTTGATTACAACATATTTGGCCCGACTGAACTTTTAATAATACAGCATTTATTTAAAATTTCATTAAGTGATATCATTACCTCCAGTACATTTTCCGATGATTGGGATTATGAAACTGTAAATAATATGTGTCTGATTTAGAAAAATCTGCTGCTTTTCTAATAATGAAATGTTAGAAGACACATCAGACTATGAAACAATGTATTGCTATCAACATTATTGTCATCAATTTCTGCATAAGTCTGCTAATCCCAGAAATGTTTTCACATACCACCAATGGGAACATTGCCAGACACCGCCGAAAAGCAGTTCAAAAACATTTGCACAGAAATTTCCATATTTTTCAGGGTTTAACACATCAGACCCAGCCTCATATTATGATAAGGTTGCACTAACAACAGCACGGAAAAATATGTTGACAAACACCAAACAGATTTATTCTGCTTCCTTTATTGCCCAGTTATCTGAACAAGGTTTCGACTTATGAAAAAACACCATAGACTTAAAATCTGTCTGGGGTACTAGAGACTGGCAGGTCCAGGGAACAGAGGCACTATTTAGAGCATGCCTTATTCCTCAGCAAATAATGTTTTTGAATGAAATGGTGCAACAAACGACCTGTCTTGGACTAGCCAAAAATAAAGATTTGAATACACCTCAGGTGCCAGCACCATCACACACTAAGGGTAACATAACATAACAAGAAGAGGTTACACTAGATGCCATCATGCAATACAATAGATCAGACCCCGATTGGAAGGGATGGTTGATTTGGCCCACAGACACCAATAGCTGTCAAGAAAGATTCTTGGGTAAAACTAAAGGATTTAGTATCAATAGGCCAGATCCACGCTATGTACAGAGACAACACCCAAGGGTAGTGACATCATACAGTGTTGGAAAGTTATACCTCGATTGGCTAAAGACCTCAACACCTACACATGTGAAACAACACTTATCCTTACTTACAGAGGATGTGGACCTACGGGATTTTTTATTAGGCCCTTGGAAGCCACGTCAGAAACGTTTCTATTATGCTATCTACAATGAGATTTGGAAAATATCACAACAAGAAGCCGCGGAAAGAATACGAGAAATAGAGCGTATAAATCTAGAGAAAGCTCTAGCAGTGGTCGACAATGGGTTAACGACACTAACTTCCAGGATATATTCTCTAGGCAACATTTGTATCTTCTGCTATTGATGTACTAGAACAGGATCTGTCCATATTACAACACGGGCAATCACAATTGCGTTCTATTATGTTATTAAGCTGGACGCTGCAATCTTTGTGCGCAGGCTATGTGCCTTGGCATTTCATAAACAGTACGTCTCTGTTTTCTTCGTACAATCAGATCGAAATGGCACAAAGGAGAGCAAAATATACAATGCTGCGTATTGAAAAATTGGATAGATTAGCATTTACAGTGGCAGAGTCACCGTCCACGGAATGGTTAATCCATGGCCACATAACTCTTCCGGTCACTACCTTTCAATTCCAATATTGCCTTCAACAAATGCAGGCAGGCAGATATGAAGAAATGGGTAGGGAATTATCAAGGAATCTTGGGAATTACCGTACAGATTTTGATGCCAGAGTGGGGAAAAAGAAGTGTTTCTAAGCGGTACAAACTGCGAGAATACTTTAAGTGGATCAATTATATGCCAGGATATATTGCTTCATGGGGCCTGTAACGGTTCGGTAGCTAACTTATCCTGTCACTTAAAGGGTGCCCCAGCTGCCGTGATCACTCCAGTGTTCGGGCTACTTTCGAATGGGAGTTACTTGATGCTGAACGATCAAGGTTGCTGTGGGATGCTTCCGGGCATCGCATATCTGGTAACCGTGAGTTCCAACGTTAGTTGCTGTATGCAAGTATTGTTTCCACCAACTCATACAGTCAGGGAGGCGCCGTTATGGCCTTCACTAAATGTTTCATTAATACGGTTTGATGCCTTGAGCAGAATGAAAGCCATGCTTATACAGAAGTCTGTGCCCTTAACCTCTGCTCGAGAGACCTTTGATCTTCAACTTGCAAGGTCTTCAGCAGAGATACAGGCGCTTATACGTACAAATTGCCCCTTCCATTTAGCAGAAATGGTAAATCGTATCTTTAACATGTCTGATACGACAGGCATCGTCCACCTATTTAAGACCATAGGTTCTGGACTATTAAGCACCTTTCAGACGGTCCTCGGAGTTATACCAAACTATATACACTCCGTATTTGGAAGCATATTTGGAGGGCTGCCGCTGATCCTGTTTCTAATAGCAGGTATCCTGATTGTCGTTTTTCTGCTACGCAATGGACGTCCCAGTCACCAAGGAGATGGAAACAGTACTCCTGGAGTGAAAATACTGTGATCGCATGGTACAACTTCTAGGCACACCTCGCCTAAGGGAACTAAGTGCTTCTTGGTTCTTGTCATTTAGACCAGTCTGGATGGACTGCATCTTACCTGTCCTCCGATGCCTGTTTTGTGGAGAAGAATGCGTGTTGGATCTCTGTCTGACACTCCCATCATGTGCGCAACCGGACGTTGATGCTTTACTGGACCCGATAACGGCCCATGTTCTGCAGTGCCCCCAGCGTATTCCCATGTTGATGGCGGCATTCCTAGAGCCACCACAGGTAGTATCTGCTCCTGTTGGTATGGACACCAGCTCCTCCTCTGACATCCAGGCCTTGGATGGCGCACAGGCTGCCCCAGCACCGGCTGTGGACAGTACGGAAGATCATCTGTGCTCAATTGACATAATCTGCAAGGTGTTATAGGGACCGTCGACTGCGGAGGCAAGCAACAAAAATGTTGCGTCTACCAGCCAGGACACATAAACATTTGACTCATTTGGCCCGTCGTGTGCTGGGAAAATCTTTTACTTTTGGAAAACAAACAGAAAAATTAGAACTCCATATCAAAATTGACATTCCTTTTGAGCAAGTACGGCTTTCAAATGCTTGTAGTAGTTCAGACTATACGGACATATTAGAGCTGTAGCTTAAAGTGTCAATTTCTAATATTTTCTCCTTTTTTTTTTTTAACACTTTTTTTACATTTTTAAAAACAATGTTTTTTTAACACAACGAGAAACTAATGTTTTAACTATTTGCGTACAAGTATCTAGTACAACTAGTAGTACGTTTAGAATTAAACTATGTCGTCCATTCGGAAGAGGAGTGGGTGTTATATTCCATATAGGTACCATAATATAGGCCAGAGGAACAGTGTCGGCAGACATCGTTTCCGGAAGTCGGTGCAGGAGTCGTCGGGCCCATGAAGTCGCCTGTGTTGCAGGTCAAACTCCGTCAGCTTGAAGTCAAGAGCGTCGGCAGGCATCAGGGCTGCGGTGTGAAGCGGAGTGGTGCGACATGCGGTGCCCTCAGGTCGCGGTGCAGGCAGCGGCTTGGTGACGGTTGTCCAGCGGCATCGTGAGACCAGGGCTGCGGTGCAAAGCGGGGCGGTGCTTGTTTTGGTGCTGACAGGTCACAATGCAAGCAGCGTCATTGTCGTTGCTCAAGAGCTGTCGTCGATAGACCCAAGGCTGCAGTGCGAAACGGGGCAAGGCAGTGTGCAGGGCCCACAGGTCGTGGTGCAGGCAGCGGCTTCGGTTGACGATCTGGAGTCAATAGTGTCAGTGAGCCTAGCCTGCGGTGTGGGACGGCGGTGCGTCGAGTAACCTATGAGCAGTGTCCCCAAACCGTGATGCAGGCAGCGGCGTCGAGGTCAGCTTGGAGCGTAAGGTGAGATCAGGGCTTCAGTACGAAGCGGGAGTGGGCTCCGTGTTCTCCACGAGCGGTGTCCACAGGTCACGGTGCAGAGTGCGTCATCGGTGATGGTGTCGTGGGGATATCAGGGCGGCTGTGTGAAGCGAGGCAGTGCGGAGTGCAGTGCCCTCAGGTCACGGTGCAAGCAGCGGCTCGGTGGTGGCATCGAACGTCGTCAGTGAGACCAGGGTTGCGGTGCGAAGTGCAGCGGTGACCTCTGCGGTGCTTTCAGGTCACAGATATTTGAAGCGGCATCGTTGACGGTGTTGGGTTACCTTTTTCCTCTGTGGCAGCTGAAACATCCAGTTCCAGAAGCCAGTACCCAGAATATGTTGAAGTCTTTGATTTCCCTGAGACTTCCAACAGGAGGCAAGCTCTACATGGAACCCTTGGAGAGACTTAGAATGCAGAAAGAACAGCCCAGTCCTTTTGTCCAAGACAGAAGCGGCAACTGCAGGCCAACCCAGCACAGCACACAGTAAAGTAATAGTCGCTCCTCACAGCTCTTCCAGCTCTTCTTTCTGGCAGGTTCCGTAGTCCAGCAGTAATCTAAAGTTCTGGGGTCAGGGCCCCAATATTTATACCACATTTCCCTGTGAATTTGGTAAACAAAAAGCTCCACTGGTGTACATAATCCAGTTCTGCCTGGCTCAGACCAGGCTCACTCCAAGGGGTGGAGACAGCATTGTGGAAGACAGAAATATTCCATTTAGGTGCAAGCAACAACTCCTCCCACTACTCTAAATGCAGCCAGGTCTATTCAGAGTTGTTATTAATCACCCAGGAAAGGCAGGACACACCTCAAACTCCCCCCGCCCCCTGGTGGCTGTCTAGTGTGAATCACAAACCAGCCCCTGTCAGTCTAAAACCCAGACAGCGAATACAGAACAGGCAGAGGCACATAGATGGTTAGACAAGAAAATACCCACTTTCTAAAAGTGGTATTTTCAAACACACAATATCAAAATACACTTTACTAAAAGATGTATCTTTAAATCCTGAGTTCAGGAAGCCTAAACTCCATTTCCCTATCTTGCCCCAATGGAAATTTATGCCTGTAAGATGTTACAAAGCAACTCCCATGTCAGCCTATGGGACAGATAGCCTTGCAATACTGAAAAACAAAATACAGTCTCCCTATCAGGACATGTAAAACACACCAATACATGTCCTACCTTTCACATACACTGCACCCTGCCCATGGGGGTACCTTGGGCCTACCTGAGGGGTGCCTTGCATGTAAGAAAAGGGAAGGTTTGGGTCTGGCAAGTGGGTGCACTTGCCAGGTCAACATGATAGTAAAAACTGTGCGCAGACACTGCAGTGGCAGGTCTGAGACACCTTTGAAAGGCTGCCTATGTGGGTGGCACAATCAGTGCTGCAGGCACACTAGCAGCATTTGATTTACATGCACTGGGCACACACACAGTGCACTGTACTAGGGAGGTAGTAGTAAATCAAATAAGCCAATCATGGAAACACCAATCCATAAACACAATTTACATGGAGAGCATATGCACTTTAGCACTGAATAGCAGTGGTAAAGTGCCCACAGCCCTAAAACCAACAAAAACAAGGTAAAAAAGCCAAAAGTGTGGGGGTGAACCTGCTGAAAAAACAACACAGGTGGAGAGGAGGGAGGTGGTGGGATGGGGCAGAACCTAAAGGAAGGGAAGGGTGTAACCCCTTTCTATAATTTGAAGAGCCCACTGGTCTGAAGTAATGGCCTTCGAGTCCGGAAGAAAGTGCCTGCCCACCCACAGGCTTTGTGGCAGATTGGGGAAGAAAACTTGGCCTACTTACCTGTAGTGCGGGAGAGGAGGAATGTTGCAAGGTGGATCTGTGGCCCTTTCCTCTACTGCAGCTTCTGTAGTGACAGACGAGGGGGTTATGCTGCTGCTGAAGTGCTGGGGCTGAAAGGAAAAACCTATTCCGAAGCCACGAATGCAGTGGAAAAAACGGTAGTCCTTCATCAGTGCAGGAGTGGAAGGCCTGCCTAAGGATCTGGCTATGGCCTTGAAATCTTTGAACCGCTCCAGCGCTGAGTCGGCCTTGTCTCCAAACAGCCCTACCCATCAAAAGGGAAGTCCATGAGGTTGGCTTGGACCTCTGATAAGTTGGACGGTCTCAGCTGAGCAGGACGTTGCACTGTAATGAAGGTACCCATGGCTCGGGCAACAGAGTCTGCAGTGTACAGACCAGACTTAATAATGTGCCGAAGGACCAATCTGACCATCTATTGTGAGCTCCTGGAAATGGTCCTTCATGTCGATAGGGACATGTGGTTGACTCGTTTGGGCAATGTCCCACAAGGCATGATTGTTGCGGGTGAGAAGGCAATTGGCATTTCGGTGGTTTTAAGGCCATTCTCCCACTTGCCCCAATCTTCCAGGCGTTTTGATTCCCTGTCAAAGGGAGCTGTAGAAAAAGCACCACCAGATTATGTCCCGAATAGGAAGCTTGCATGACCAGGCTCTCTAGTGAATGGTGTGTGGAGAGGAAAGCTTGATCACCAGGGGCTGAGTGATAAAGGTGGGCCACAAGCCTATTGACTGCCTGCATAGAGGAGGGCTTCTCCCATGCCGCCAAAACAGGTTCAAGCAGAGCCTCAGTGAAGTGGAGAAGAGATTGTGAAGAGGCCAATGAAGGTAGAAGGACCTCAGTGAGGACATTAGTCTTTACCTCAGCTGATGGTAGCTGCAAGTTCAAAACCTCTGCAGCTTTTAACATGACCTTATGCAGTGACACTCCCTCAGACGTTGATGGTCCAGTGGGGAATCCATACCCAGCTCAGGGAAAGTATCCAAACCACTTGCTGAAGACAGGCCCTGAAACTCGAGAGGATTCTGGGCAGGATCACCATAGGGTAGATATTCCACAGGGTCAGAGCCCGTTCCAAAAGTCTCGTGGAATCTTGTTCTGTAAGTAGTCCTCTTCTAGCCATCTCTTGGCATACCTGCAGGAATGGATCTGGGGCTTGGCACCATGTCTGGAGCAGGAGGTGGAGATGGAGGTGATGGTGATGGACATGCAGGGGGAGCAATCCATTGTGTTGGTTGTGGCGTCCGAAAGCAGAGCATCAGGTCTATGCAGTATGGCGAGGGCACTGGGTCCAATGGTGCAGCGCCGAAGAGCGTTGGCTGGAATGGCAGCAACATGGACAGTCGTTGCTGGGCCATTGGGCCTGAAAGGGCGCCGAATGGAGTTAAGGCCTTAGCAAATATGGAATACATGGCATTAAGGAATGCCACTGGATCCAATACCGGAGTCAGGAACTCAGGGAAGGTCGTCTCTGGGGTCTCGTGCAGTAGAGGTGCTGGCGCTAAGGGCTCCTGGAATGATGAATGTGTGTCCAGAGCCAGGTGTGTAGAAGAAGCAGGGCTGCACAGAGGAACCACTGGCGTCAGGTCGATGAGCTCTGGTTCCGAGGATGAAGGTTTTGTTGGAGACTGAGAATGTCGAGGAGACTTACCTCTGAAACGTTTCTTGTCCTTCTTCCTGTGTCTCCTCTATTTCTTGGCTGAAGAAGATGATGGTGAGGGAGAACATTGATGGAACTGCTTCCGGGGTCGATGGTCTTCCTTTGCCCTGGCCATGAAAAGTTTGGCCTCCCGCTCCTTGATTGCTTGGAATGCGAGCTGCAATATGTGAGGAAAATTCCTCAGAGAGTGAAGCTCTGGGCTCGCATCAAAGGCATGAAAAAAGGGTACTGACATCAATGTGCCAAGGCGGGTGCTTTATGGGCTCGGTGGCGTCAGCTGAGGCCACTTCTGGCGCCGACTAAGTCCAGCACCCACTACCGGCGAACTTGTTGCTTTGAAGTTTTCGGGATCGAGTCTGATGCCTGGGGATTGTTCTACAGGTGATGGATCTACAGATAGAAGTATCCATCAGAAACAGCTGCACGATGAATTGTGAAATATGTGCTTCTGGTGACAAAAATCCCAAAACCAATGCTATGCCCATGAATCCTAAACAGTGGTGTTGGAAAACGAGGTATTAATTGTGTGGCCTGCACAAGTAATGGGTCTTAATTTGTCCTTCACTGGGAACCAAACACACCATTGTAGTGCTTGACTCTCAGAGGGTAGCATTGCAGAACTGTCCAAGGCTTACTCAAGGGAGGTGGTGTGGGCTAGTAATCACCATTGACAGATATGCAGAAATAACAATCAATATATGATTGTCCAGTCTGTGCTTTTCTTTAAAAAAAGGAAAAGTACATTTATTACACGCACACTACTCAATACTACGCAACAATTTACAAATATACATAAGCTGATGGAAATACTTCTTGATGACATTACGCAAACATTCCCACCCCTCCCGCAGGAGGGGGGTATAGTACCATCACTTACATGTATAAACATTATCTTGCCCACAAATGCCACGGGTTGACCATAACTTGGAGTGAGTGCCCTTATCACTGGCACCAAGCAAGTGGCTGCCCACCCCATTATTTCAACAAGCATTTCATAAGGGAACCCATGCCATAGTTACATATAACCCTGACCGAGAACACCTAATACTGACAATAAAGAATACAAACTTAAATCACAGTGGCTCACCGTCTTGTTATTCAACTAAAGCAGTAGCAAGAATACATGTCTAAGCATGACTGGGAGTGAGGAGTACTTATCATAACTGGTAAAATGAACAATGCAATTCAATCACAGCCCCTAAAGGGCATCACCGTGATCATGACAATGCTGTGCAATTATAATCCCTAGACCCCTAAAGGGTGCTAGCAACATATATTCCATTATCACATTTAGTACAACACAAGGCATGTGAAACCTGGTCCCTAACGGACCACCTCAGTGAAACAGCACCTCTCTGCAATTACACCCTTCCACCCCTAGAGGATGCCTCCAATATTAAGCCTTTCACACCTGGGTGTAGTTCTAATCATCAACTATCCCAGCTGAAGAACGAAAGTTCCGACATTAGGTAGGCTTGTAAACATCCAAAAAAAACCTTCAGGGGCTATTTCCTTGCAGTCCCCAGAAACTTAGGGCGGGACTTTCCAAATTCTCTGATGGGGGGAGTCTGCGCTGCTCCTGCGGCTCCCCCCGCACATTTGCTTCCCAATGGTGGTGACCCCATCTTCCTGGGGTCCCTGCCGTTTTCTCCTGTACCTTGTATGGCATTATGAGCGCTCATGAATATCCGAGCAGGGGCTCCCCCACTGATACTTGGGGAGCCGCGCTGGAGCATTTGGAGGTAAGCGGCTTTGCGCCTCGACTCATGTTTTCTCTCGGGGTGCCTGGGCCCACCCGGGCACCCTAATGGCCTTTCACATCCTTGAAAAGCAGCTCGAGGAGCCTACCCCCGGCCGTTCTTGACAGCTCCCCGCCTGGCCAGCAGCCTCGCGTGCTGCCGCTTGAGCCTGCCCTTTATTCTGGTCTGCCTGCTCCTGCAGGCGTTGCGGCCGGCCTGGCGGTGACGCGGGGCAGTGCGACAGCACTTCCCCTTCCTCTCTCCCGTCATGGGGGAGTGCGACAACACTCCCTCCTCCTCTCTTCGGCCATCGGGGCCCAGGAATTGGGTCCTGGGCCCCAGCCATCTTCACGGGGAACGCGACGGTGCTCCCGAACTTCCTCTTTGTCAGGCCCAGGGGTGGGATCCTCGGCCCCTAAGGCACCTTCACGGGGGTTCGATGGTGCTCCCCGCCTTCATCTTTGTCGGAGCCCAGGGATGGGATCCTGGGACCCTCCAGCACCTTCACAGGCGGCACGAGGGCGCTCCCCGACTTCCTCTTCGTCGGGGCCAAGGGATGGGATCCTGGGTCCCTGAGGCACCTTTGCGGGGGTGCGACAGCGCTCCCCGCCTTTACTTCGCTTCTGGGGGGTCCAGGGATGGGATCCTGGGTCCCTCGCCAGTTTTGCGGGTTATGCGTGACGACGCTCCCAGACTTCCACCACTTCTCTGGGGCCACTTCATGGGGAGCGCAATGGCGCTCCTCAGCTTTGTCTTCTCTTGGGGGCAGCCTTCAGGACCTGACCCATCCCAGGGGCACATCGGAGACCGGTGGAAGAGCCCCACGCGCTTCCATGTTGGTCCGGTAGAGGTCAAAGGTCGCCTACCTTCTGGGGCATATCTCGGCCCCCATTGGGCCGATTCTGACAAGTTTGGCCTCTTTTCGCTCCTGGTGATCAGCCCTAGCCACAAGGCCTGTCTCTTTCTGCCTCCTGGCCTCCCAGAGGATGTACTCAGCACGGAGCAGGTTTTACTGGCGCCCTGTGCCAACCTTTCACTGGGTTTCCTCTTCGGGGCTTCTCTCCTTGCGCAGAAACAAAGGATTTCCCTCACTGGTCCTGAACTCCCTCAGAGGCACAGTCCAGAGTCCTGAGGGTAGTCAGGGGGTTCCTCCTTCCAACTGCCCATGGCGTCAGCCTCCAGTACCAATGTTCCTCAGCAAGAGCACATCCCAGATAGAGCTCCTCTTCCTGTGCAAAACCTTTTAAGGAGGGGCGAGGGGTGCTAGCACAAATGCACCTCTTCCCTATCCTGCAGTGCCACATCACCTCTGTGTCCCTGATCCCTCCTTCCTGCACAGGCCTCTGGGATACTTCAAGATGGCATTGTCCAGGAGTCCCATGCCACATGGTCTCTAAAAAGGCCACTTTCCCCACTTGCTGACATCACGGCCAGGGCCTGGAGCAAGCCTGCCGCCTGGCAACTGATTACAGCTGCTGATTGATATCCTGCAGCTTCACCCTATCTCTCTCTCCTGGAGAGAAGACTTCCGCCCTGGGGAATGCTTGCAGTAAAGGGCTAAGCCTCTGATGCTACAGCTTGGGGAGGAAGGTAATTAATCCAGCCTGGCAGGGTCACACAGGGCTTGGGCTCTGGCTCTGAGCTGAGTCAGAGGAATATGACATTTCTGGTTGACCCATAAGCCGTTCAGATATGCCTTTAGACATAGCAGAATGGTTCTTGTCACACAAAGTACACTGTATTTTCGTGTGTGTCTGGAGTTTGTAGGCCCAAGGGAATTGAAACTACCCCGTGTGGTCTACTTTTCCATAGGAATAATGGAGTGTTCCTACAGTGAAACAGTAAAGCACACTGACAATCCCTTACATGTGTACCCCTACATTATCAGGCCTATTCCATGGCACAACCCAATTCTGCATAGTTCCTTCTACAACCTTCTATCTGTACCCAGCTCCTGGGCTGCACACAACAGGAATCTCCCCCGCATAGCCCTTACACAGGTGCACACATATGTGCCTACATGTCCACATGTAACTAGTCCGGTGCCCCTTACCATGGTTGCAGCGCAGCGGCCTTACCTCTCAAGGCGGACACTGCTGGAAAACACATGCAGTCCATTTTACCATGAGCTTACAGTGTGTGAGTCCCAGCTTATGATGCTCTCCCACAGTAAAAGCTCAAAATTATCAGGTGATCAAAAAGTAAAAAATCCTGGTGGCTCAGATGGTCAGAACCACCTTCTCACAAGTGATCACAATACACCTGGGAAAAACTGGCATTTGACAATGCAGAAGCATTAGACACATTGCCAACACACAGGCCCTATGCTTTTGTCCTCTTTGACTACCATTTCAAATAGCAAGAGTTACGTTTGTAGAAAAGTCAGTCACTAATCAGTTATCAATATCCTCATGAAAATGTTTAGGAAAAAGTTTTCCCAGAAACTCTAGTAACGGACAGTCTGTCAACTTAGTCTCAGTTAAGATAATCAACTCCCTCTAAGGTGTCACATAAAGCACCTCACTCCCAGCCTTAGCGGTCAAGTGGAAAGCTTCAATTGCTACCTGATTAAAAGCATGCAATTGGCTTTCGACAATGAGACAGAGGTTAAGATCTTTCATATTCACACCCTTTGTGTTTACGGGTGTTACTCCAGCCGATCTTCTCAGAGACGGGTAACCTTCCTCACTGGTGGTTCAGCAAGCAAGTCACCTGGATTGTAATTGTCTCTAAAGAAAGGAAAGCTATAGGAAACAATGTACAGGCTGAACGGTTAAAATGGTAATGCATACATGATGCCAATAACAATGTTGGAAGCAATGAAAAAAGAGCGGGCAAAATCTTATCTCTAGACCATCCTGATGGATAATCTGGTATATACTAGAACATGAGAAGGGTATCTAAGTGTAGTAAGTCCGATACCAGAAACTTGCCACCCTATCACCCAGACCAGGCTACTTAGCAGCAAAACCGTGGCAACTGTTAGAGGAGTTAGTAGGGGCAATCACAATAAATTTGGGTTCTATGGTTCTGGTTCAACTTTTTGTCTCCATTCCTGTTCGAGACTGTGCCCCTACCCTCACAATCGGCTCCTAGAGCACTGAAGAGGATGTCATAATGAATGTAGAAAAGGAAGAAGGCCTACTCATGTCTATGAAAGCACCAGCACAAAGACGTGTGCAGAGGTACGTGTTAAAGGAGAATACAGGCCTATGCTGTCTTCGGTAGCAGAATTTAAAAAGAGCGCAGATGGAGTCAGGACCGGGGGAGAAAGGAGTAGATATGAGCTTCAGTAGAATAGAGAAATATAAATAGGCATAGTGGAAAAGGAAGGTCACAGACTCGCATTACAAGAATACATAGCTGAGAAAATATGTAGATAAGGTAGCTCAGAGGTGCAGAATAGGGGGGAGGTTAGGCCTTGCCAAGCAGCAGAGGTGTAGGGAGTAGAGCATTGCTAGGCTTCAAGTACAAGACAAACCAAGGGCACTGGTAGTGTAGCGGTGGTGTGGAAGCACAACTAACGATAAAACGTGCACCTGCATTTCGTAAACATGTGACTAGCTGTTTTTGAGAAGTATAACCTTTTGATAATGTTGTGCTTTAGCAGATGTTAATTTAATATGCAAATGTATGACGTATTTATGACTACACATGTATAAAAGAAACTGTCAGTTGCATTGTAAGTTGAAGCTCAGATTTCAGTTACGCGAAGCTGACTGACCGTCCGCACATGCTCTTGCTTTTCATATAAACTCCATATTTCATTGCCAACAGAAGTCGTGCCGTCTTTTTCTTTCATTCGGCAACATTTGGCGAGCCTGCCATGAGTTCATCTCAACTGTCCCAGACTGCGCCCAAGGGAGCCGCTGCCTTCCGTTGATTGAATAGATACTGATCAAATATCAGGTAAGCAGATGCCAAGTCTAATACTAAAAGTCTGCCTATTCAAAAGACGAGCGTGTAAGATCCCAGGTCGCCATCAAAAAGAGGGAGGCGAGATCGAACTTCGTACCTTAAAATTTTAAATTGCATGATTTTTTGGCAATCATAGTATAGAAATGCATGCATGGGGTTTTTCCTTTTCTTTTGTTAGGATAACATGATATGTTTTGAGAAACAAAATGTACTGATTCCCAGTACACACCAGAAGACTAGCTAGTGTGAATTCGCCTTTGAAATTAAAGGAAAGAGACACTCCTTTGGGAGTGATCTAGCAGGCAGTAGTGCATTACCCAGGAGACTAGCTCCTGGAAGAGAAATTCCTTCAGGAGTGGCCTAATAGCAAATAGTGAATTACCCAGGATGCAATCTCCTGTAAGATACATTTGCTTTGTGGAATGATCTAGCAGGTACTAGTATATTACCCAGAAGGAAACTTCTGGAAGGAACATTCCTTCGGGAGTGCTTGCAGGTAGCCCAGTTAGACCTGGAGGGCTAGTGTAGAAATAGTGAGACGGGACTGAGTAACAAGCGTGGGAAGTCTGACGTGGTAAAAAGATGGTCATTTGATCGGCGCCGGCAAGCATTACTCTGAATGAGTCAGACGTACAGCTCTCAAATTCCCAGATTTAAGATATCTGGAAGTCGTCTTTAAGGAAGAACGACCAAGGCTGAGGCCTCAGTTGGTGAGTCTGACGGTTAGGTAAAGGAATAGTGAATCACTGGTGTCCATTGACTTTGCCCTGAGCACGGCCAGACCCTTGTTTATGAATCCGAAAAGCGCGTGAGGTATAAGTAGATATCCATCCATGAATAAGGAAGATGACATAAAGAGTACACTACTGCATAATCACAAGGGGCAAATCGTTGCGAAGTGGCAGGGTTCCCCGCTGGTTGTAATATAGTCTAGTATAAGGGAGGAAGAAAGGCAGCAAGATCTGTCTGATATTTTTGGTATTTCAGACAGTACAGACCCATAAAGTGTACTGGAAGCAGGGAAACATTAACTAAGATAAAAATGCAGGGAGACAGAATAAAACATCCTAAAACAAGTCTAAATATTAATAACTTCCTACATGTGAGACTGATAATTTGCCATGGGAGGTAACTGACGAGATTGAATTAGAAATTACGTTTATATAGGCCCATGGAGAACCCCAGTGTCCATGTAATACCCATCGAATTCATATAATAACAGAGTCACCTATCATATAAGAGGCTCTACTTGATGCATTCCTCACAGATATTCACGATTCAGGAGTTTGAAATATGAATGAGAGTCCACATCCTCGAGCACTGCAAATAGTCATTTATATTCATGATAATATTATAACATGTATTGCGTCAGGCACAAAGCCTCTTAGTCACCCCCATAAATGCACCCGATCCAGATATAACTATGGACAAAGTGTTACACAGACTAGCGATAAGTGTGCTTGATGTTCACCACTTTGGCCTCACTGTGGTATATGTGAAATCGGGTACCACTGCATAAGACCAATACATGTTACCATTACTATAGGTTAGAACACAAGTATATTAGTGAAGGAGACAGGTCCAAAAAGGGCATAAGACAGTGGGCAAACAAATAAGGGATTAAAAGTGACACTTTTATTACACTTAGGAAACGCACACATCATTAGGGGACCATGGAGACCCCTCTGGAACACATGATAAAGACTTTTTCTTCAGACAAGGATAAGATACAAATGTATTGTAAACAATGGCACCAAGAGCCACGCCCAGCCATCGCCAAAGGACGGAACATTCGATGAAGATCTAATTGAACATAACACACATTGACTTACATTTGCTCTAAGTATAACAAAAAGAAAAGACAGAAAAGGGAGGCCACACTGTTATTGTGGTGGGTATTCTGCGATACAAAAACAAACGTGAAGCCAACAGCACCTGAAGAGGCAATCACACAGTCCTCAGCAAAGCCTCCACCTTATGATCTTTACCCCATTCTGTCAGTGACAGGATACCAAGATCCTATCAGAGTTCAACCTAAAGAGGAGAGACAAAAATCATGGGGGAACGAGGCACCTTTGGACCCCACCCCTACCCGGTCCAGAACCGGACCGAAGAGACAGACTTATAAATGACACTGTTAGACAAGTAAAACGTTCTAGATGTCCTGCTCCCCTTCTAGGACAATCGGCTAGGGGATATGTTGTTCTTAGACTGGGAGACACTTCTGAAGAGAATTTGAGAGAGGCAACTGAGGAATGGATAGGAGAAGAAGAAGGATGGGAAAGGGACATCAAGATGCCACAATACCATCAACCCCCAAATGAGTTACAAGCCGTTGGGGGTGGGGCAGAGGAAGATGAGGAGTGGGAAGACAGGCCTAACAGGGGTACAAATGAACAGGACACTAACCGAAGACCATATAATTTCTGCCTGCTTCCTCCGCGGGGGTCATTAATGGCAGTAAGAGACACCCTAGAAATGCAGAGGAAGTCCATTCTAAAAAAGAGTAGGTCAGCTCTAACACCTATAAAGGTAATAGAATATAAGGGGGGTAGTTACTATTGCCAACCCTTCTCGGATGAATTGGCAGAATGGACTAAAAATGAAGGGAGGAGGCAATGGCCCGACAAGGGTCTATTCAACCTATTGACTCACCAACTGCCGAAAATCGTATACGGTAGGGATGGGCCAACCCAGTATTGAACTACCCCTATATGCAAAAGTGCCTCGCGGTTTGGGAGGAGTATGCTATAGACAAGCCAACTGAAGTGATTCGCAGTAATGGACCAGATCCAAGGTTAGGCCCAAGACCAGTAAATCCCCAACCAATAACTCAGTTACCCCTCATTTTCAAAAGTGGACAACTGCCCACATACGTACCATGGCCACAAATGGATAAAGAGAATTCAAAGAGGCCAGTACCCCCACTGTCTGAGGGAGAGGGAAAATAGATAGTGTGCTTTGAGAAACACACTGCTGGAGTGACCCTTGCCTTGGGCGATGTTAAATGCTTGTTAAGTTCTCAGGTGGGAGACAAAGTAAATACTATTTTTACTAGAGGAGTATTCCCTCAAATAACATTGATAAATACACAGTTTGACGTTCATCCTTCAACAATATCCATCAATATGTCTTGGATACGCACAGGTAGACATACCCAGACAGACCAGTCATTTGAGCCCTTTTGGCCGAGAGCATAAAACCGACTGAAGACATTGCAGAATTCATTACTGGAATGAAAAAACAATGGGTCCAGGAAGTAGGATGGAACTGGGAAAACATGGAAGGAAATGTAATGTTATTTTATAATGTACTGAAACGGGGCCTGCCCACGGATATACAAGCAAGTCTAGACAGAGTAGTGAGAAAAGAGGCTAAACCGTGGCCAGAAATACAAGCCCATATAATACATTATTTCAAGCAAAAAAAAGAAAAGGATAAGGAAAGGACAAAGCAGGCCGAGAGGGCCACAGCTAGGTTGGTGCAACAGAAACTTAAAAAATCAAGTACGGAAGGGGCACTTGTAGCAGCACCACAAATGGCTGTCACAATGCCGGTCCAGGTGCAAACACCAGAAGGGCAGCCAGTAAATAACATGAGAAAGGAACGAGAAGGTTTTTCAAGAGGCCATGGGCTAGTGCAGGAAAGAAGACAAGGAGGATATAGGGTAGGACAACAATGTTATTATTGTGACAATATGGGTCATTTTGCAAGGGAATGTAGAATGAAAAAGAGTGGTGATCAAGCACACAGTGGCAGAAGGGGCAACAACAGATGCAATTGGCTCCCTAACAAGTAACACAGGGGCCCCCGCAGGTCCCTAAGGTTCAGTGGACTGCACAACAGGGGCAAATGCCACAGAATATGCCCCAGGTTGTTAGAAATACTACAGGAGGACCTACACAGGTCCAGTTGTGAGGAGAAACCGTACAGGGAGGTAATCCCTTTTCTGCACAACCCCAAATGTCCAGAGGGATGCCAACTAATAGCTATACATAATGAGAGAGCCACAGACGACCATTATGTGTCCAATACTATCGGTAACCCACAGATCAGATGAGGAACCCACTGTGACGGTAGCCATAGAAGGTCCCCCCTATAGCTTTTTAGTTGACACAGGGGCCACTAAATCTTGTATAAAGGAAGGAACACTACCACTTTCCCATGCCAGTGGACACACAAGGGTTTCTGGGGCTGTCAGGTGGGTTCCCTTTACAGAATCAGTGAGCATGACAATAGGAGACACGCAGATTGAAGGACCATTGTTATATTCCCCAGAAGCACTGGTCAATCATCTCGGAAGAGACCTGACGAGTAAGCTGAATATGACCATCTCTTTTTTAGAAGATGGGTCGATGGTATTTAAATACTCCTGGTACTATACCAGGTAGGATAGTGTCACTCATAGCTCATGGGGACTTGGGAAAGCAGGTCAGCTCAATTCCTGTGGATACAGAGACCTTCTTGCGTGGCATATATGTTTTTATAGTGCATATACCAGGGCTACTGGAGAAGACAGTGCAGATACCAAAATAACTATTGTTTAGACCCGAGAGACCTGTGGATCCTATAGAAGAACCTTATATAGTGTTAGAAATAATGGCCCTTGAAATAAAGCCACATTATGCATTACTGATAGCATTTGACAAGAGACATCAGTAGTATTGATGGATTCAGAGGTCAAATTGAGATACATATCCGATGAAATGTTTGATGATAGCCCATCCATTGAGACAGTGGTATTTTAAATGGATATTCCCATTAGAGTGCGGTTGCAATACAGATCGGTGCCAAAACATGCACAAGACAGTACAATGAGAGAAAAGGATTTGTCAAAGGTACCAGAGAGTATGTGGTCAAAGGGACCACACGATGTGGGATTGATTAAAAGAACTGAGCCCATGAAAATCGCACTGAAACCCTGAGGGCACATTAGTATCCCTTATCTAAAGAAGCAGGAGGTGGCATCTTTCCCACAATACAGGCATTACTTGAGCAAGAAGTAATATATGAGAGAAGATCAACCTGTAATACACCAATTTATCCTATAAAAAAGGCTAAGGGGTAACTTGGAGGATGATTCAACATTTCCGTCCCCTGAACGATATAGTAATCCCAGAATTTCCCATGGTACCCGACCCATCAGTCATACTGACAAACATTCCTATTGATGCCTCTTATTTTTCAGTAATTTGTTTGAAAAATGTATTCTTCAGAATTTCAGTGCACCCAGATAGTTAGTAACTAACACGGTTTACATACAGACAAACTCAGTACTGCTATAGAAGGCTCCCATTGGGCTATTGAGAGTCCCAGAGTACAGGACAGTATAAAAAGGATTAAGTAAATGTAAAATGCAAAAGCACTATTTTACAGTATGTGGATGGCATTCTGTGTAGCCCCACTGAAAACATATGCAGGGAGGATACTATTGGTCTTCTTTCATGCTTGCAGTAAAAGGATACAAACTGAACAAAGACAAACTATAATATGTGCAGACAGAAATTCACTATTTGGGACAGATAATCTCCAAAGACGGGAGGAGGGTGACACCTGACTGAGCAGAGAACATCAGAAACATGCCTAAGCCCACCACCACTAAACAAATGCAGTAGTTCCTAGGACTCTGCAATTATGTGAAACAGTGGGTATTTGATTATGCCACCCTGACTGCACCACTTTTAACTGCTCTAAAAGAGTCTCATACCAATGGGAACAAAATAAACTTGACCGATGAGAGAGAGACAGCATTCAGGGAGCTGAAGAATGCAATCACAAATGCTCCAGTGTTAGGTACGCCTGACTACAGCAAATCATTCTACCTCTTCTGTCATTGTAATGGAATGACAATGACGGTCGTACTGACTCAAAAGATATCCATGGGACACAAACCAATTGTCTACTACAGTGGGCTGCTAGATTCCGTCATGAAAGGTCACTATCCATATGAGCAAGCACTGGCTGCAGCAGCATTTGCAGTTCAGAAAAGCACCACAATAGTGATGGGATCACCTTTAACATTATAAGTAGAGCATGCAGTATTTGCTATTTTACAAAGAAGTAAGCACCCTCACAACTCAGAGGGCACCGGGTTAAAAGTAATACTTTCAGTACCAGGTCTCAACAATAATATTATCTAATATTAAAGGGGCGGTAGCAGCAGTGGCGATCCGCCAAAAATTAAGGGAATTTGATGTTACAGAACATCAAACAGAGCTACCCAGAATAATAGAACAATCTTATGCAGAATTAGGCAGAGATAGTTTGGGTGGAAGACCAGTGAAGCCGAAGCTATCTGAAAGTCCTGAGAAGGACTCAATTAAACAAACTCCTACATCTTCTAAAAAGAAGTGGGATACTACTAAACAAAAATCAAACGAGAAACGTTCTCAATCCCGAGGTAGGTCTCCTCAAAAGGAGTCCTCTGAAAGGAGGTATAACCTCAGGAATAGGGATAATTTGAGAAAATCTGACAGGTATCAAGATACTGATACACGTTCCTCTCGTCCCTTTCAGATCTCATCACAGACTTCGGAAAGAAGAGGACGATCAGAACATAGAGAAGAACGCGTGAAATCAAAAGACGACAAACACGCTCCAAAAACTAAAGTAAAACCTCAATTCTCCAAAAAGAAAGTAGCAGGTCTGAAGATCAGACATGCCGAGAATACTGAGAACACAACTCAAGAACGGAGAATGGGCTCAGACAATGCTGGACAGTGCAGCAGAAGTCACAATAGTTCGCCAGAACCTGAAGGAACTTCTGGAGATAGTGGACTTGAATGAGTACATTACAGTTGAGACTGTAGACACCAGGGTTAGTACTCCACAAAGGTTATATGAAATAACACTCCGGATGGAGGGAGACAAACCTAGACAGGTGAAAGCACTTTTTGGGAAAGACTATCAAGGGGCTATGACATACTTCTAGCAGAAAAGACTGGCCACCACAATTTGTCAGGGAGTGCCCACACGGCGAGGACATTATTATGCCTGCCTTCTCCAACCAAATTCCAATTCATCTAAAATATACATATGCCAGGAAATGGGCAGTAGCCCAGGCCCCAGCATTATATAAAAATCATGTAGGATGTGATGAGGACTCACCTCACCATAAAATACATCTGAAACATGAACCAACTGCACAAAGGCAGTACCCAATAAAGCAAGAAGCTAAAAAACAGGTCAGGGAGATCTTAGATCAACTTGAATACCAAGGGGTGATTGAAACATGCATCTCCTCAATGAACAATCCTTTTTTTTCTGTCTCCAAACCAGACAATACATATCGTCTAGTTTTGGATTACAGACACCTAAACACTTGTTCTAAAACCTTTGCAGTGCAAAATGCACATAGCACAGCATTAATGAATAACATTGTGCGTAAAAAATACAAAACAACATTAGACATCTCAAATGGTTTCTTTTGTCAAAACATAGCACCTGAAAGCAGGTACTTAACAGCATTCTCCATAATGGGGACCCAGCGTCACTTTTGTCGACTCCCACAAGGGTTCAAGAACAGCCCAGGTTTATTCTCAGCGAGGGTAACGGAGTTACTACAAATTTATGACAATGAGGCATTGTCCTATGTCGATGACATCTATCTGACAGACGATGACCTGGACAAACACTTGAACAGGGTGAGCACCATTATACTGGGCTTCGCCTCTGAGGGCTACAAGTTAAACTTTAAAAAGTCCCGAATTGCCCATCTCAATGTCCTATTTCTAGGATATGAGCTTTCAAGTGAAGGCAGGAGCTTGGCAGCTAACTTTCTAGAGAAATGTGCGCTGCTCCAACCTCCAAAAACGCAAAAAAACTTACAATCCATCCTGGGTTTCCTAAACTTTGGAAGAACATACATTCTAAATTACGCAGAAAGGGTTAAACCTCTCTACGCATTAATCAAACCTGATTTTTCAATCAAAAATTGGACAAACGAACACACAGAAATCTTGCGTTCACTCCAGGCTAACATGTTAGCAACAAATCACTTACAAACACGCGTAAGTCAACGCAATTTGGTGATCCGAATAATTTCGGGTCAATATGGATTCACCTACTTAACCTTCAATGAGGGTGAGAAAATACCAATCGCATACAAATCTCATTTGTACACACAAGCGGAAATGCGCTTCAGTTCAACTGAAAAAATTCTGACAGCAGTTCAAACAGCTGTAGCAAAAGAAAGAGCCTTAGCCCAAGGGAAACGCATTATTGTCGTAACCCCAGTGCCGGCTTTAGAAGCGGTCACAAAAGCAAGCATTCCAAATGCTAAAGCATTACATCCGAGATGGATACAATGGGTTAATTCTCTTGCTGCAACAGATGTTGAATATGTTTTTGATCCTGATTTAAAAACACAAGCATTCCTGCAATATGAACAAGAATGTCCTCTGCCCACTGAAATTCTGCCTCTCGATCAGTACGAATTCATAATTTACACTGACGGATCCGCACAGCCCGCAACAGGGAGTAAGCAAGCTTACAGTGCAGCGTGTGCAATCGTTAAAGGTCGCATGCGAGATGGCATCTTCAGACCTATGGGCACAAAAACACAGTCTCTAGGAGATTGTACAGCTCAGCGAGCTGAACTACAAGCATTCAAACTGGCACTTGAAAGTACAGATCGAGAATTCCCCACACTGATAGTGTGCGATTCCTTTTACTGTGTTCAGTCGTATAATGACTATATGCAAAACTGGCTTGAAAATGGTTTCAAAGATGCGAAAGGTGGCACAATAAAGCACAAAATGCTTTGGGAACAAGTAGTTCAGTTGAAAAACGAACTACCAAAGGCTCATGTGATCCACATACTGAGTCATCAACGTGATGGCGTTCACGTTGCAGGGAATTCATTGGCTGACGAAGCCGCAAAGGGGGCTGTTCAGACGGCTTCCGTTGCTGCGATCACTCGTTCAAAAACAAAAATAGACAGTGAGATAATGTTGGCTGTCAATGCTACAAGCAAAGGCAGTGGTGCAGCATTACCAAAAAAGTTTCCACTCAAGTACTCTTATGTAATTGATGCGAACAACGTTCCTTTTACTCGAATCCCTGGAGTGGGGGATAGGGTAATTCCAAACAAGGAACGTAGATTAGGACTAATCCTAGCAGCACACGAAGGGATAGCTTCTGCCCATGCAGGTGTTTCTGCAACAGTATCTTTACTCAAGCAAAGATATTGGTGGCCTGGCATTAGAAAACAAACAAAGAACTATGTTTTAGAATGTGATATATGCCAACAGATGAAAGTCTCCACAGTGAAACGCCCTGCGCAGACACCCCTGTTAATTTCAGACAAACCATTAGCTTGTGTTTACCTGGACCACTGCGGTCCCTTGCAAAGGGACGGTAACTATAAATATATCATGGTTGCAGTGGATTCATGCTCTAGGTTCCTATGGATATGGCCTCAGCGCTCGGCTGACGCTCGAACTGTTATAAAAGATTTGCAAGTCTTTATCGGCACCTACGCAATAGGCACGCTACATTCTGACCAGGGCCCTGCGTTTAGATCTCGGGCTTACAAAGAAGCCATGGCCAGTCTGGGCGTTGCATTGCGGTACTCCTCTCCATTCCATCCTGAGGGAAATTCGGTTGTGGAAAGGAAAAACCGGGACATAAAGCAGTCTATAACAGCTAGGGTATTAGGTTCGGGTGATGGGTGGGTCAAACACCTTTATGGGGTCCAACGCTCATTGAATAATCTGCCAAGAAGTTCTCTAGGGAGGTCACTCCATATGAGGTCCTATTTGGGACAAGAATGTGGGTACCAGATCTCGATGACGTAGGCACAGTGGTGGAAAATAAAACATTTGATATCAAAGATCGTTTGGCTGTTTTACAGGAACTGAATGAGTTAAGAACGAAACAAAGCAACGTATCCCTACAGCCAACCACCACTGGGGAAAAAACGGCGGTCCCAGCAAGGCCTGTCTGGATTCCAAAAGTTGGGGATCTAGTCAGAGAAAAAATTGCGGACAAGAAGGAATTTGGACCTTCTTACAGACAACCAATACCTGTCCTAGCAGTTCAAGGAACAAGAACAGTACTTCTGCCGCCCCTTGCTGGAAGAAAGGAGAAAAGATTTGTGTCCATCGACCTCATCAAACCACAGTATGTGGCCAATACTAAATAGTAGGCCTCGTGGACTCCGACCTAGTAGCAGACGCACTCCTCTCGCTACTATCCAAGAGGTTCAGACTGAAAGACTGATAACAATCGAGAATTCAGCTGTAACAGATGGAGGACTAAGCAACAACGCTATGGAACTCATCCCTCTTGAAAATCAAGTAACAGTTCGTCCAAATACACCTGTCTACACCAATGTAGCAAGTGATCAACTGGTTCCAGCGATTTCTACAAATCCTGATGCAATTCCAACAATTGACAGAACTGCTTCTGGCTATTTCATTAACTTTGATACGTTCTCAGAAGATCCGAGTGAACCTGAAACGACGGCAGCATCATTGAAATTCAAGCAGCAAGTACAAGACTTTCTTCACTTTTTGAAAAAGACTTATTTGGTTTCTCCATGGATTGAACTCTGGATTATATCTGGACTTTTTGTTTTCCTGCTCTGGCTAGCTTTGGTTACAACTGTGAGCGTGCTTATAAGTGGCAGATACATCCATGTGAATATTGAAGGAAAAGGCGTGAATGTACTTTTGAGACCTCATAAATCTTCCCATCGTGAAGCAAGATTTTGATATCTTCGACTCGACGGAACAATTGAACATTCCACATTTGTTTAAAATTTCACTAAGTGATCTAATTTCGTCCAGTACCTATTCTGATGATTGGGACTTTGAGACTGTTAATGACATAATGTTTGACTTAGAAAAATCTGCTGCATTTTCTAAAAATGAATATTTAGAGGGTTCATCAGACTATGAAGAGCTGTATTGCTATAACCACTATGGTCATCATTATTTGCATAAATCTGCATATCCTAGAAATGTGTTTATGTTTAACCAATGGGAGCATTGTCCTACACCACCACAAGGTAGTTCAAAAACATTTGCCAACAAGTTTCCATATTTTTCAGGTTACAATACCTCTGATCCAGAAACGTTTTACTACAAAAATTTAAACAAAACAGGATTGAAAATTATGTTGACAAATACGAAACAGATTTACTCTGCATTTTTTATTGCCCAACTGTCTAGACAGGGTTTCGACTTATGGAAAGACACAATAGACACAAAAACTGTCTGGGGTACTAAAGATTGGCAAGTGCAGGGGATAGAAGCTTTATTTAGAGCCTGTATCATCCCTGAACAAATAATGTTTTTGAATGAAACTGTCCAACAAACATCTTGTCTTGGACTAGCCAAGATCAAAGATATGAAAACTCCTTCTGTACCAACACGTGCCAGTGATAATAATACACAGGCAGTGGTAACAGTTGACAAAATACTACAACTCAACAGATCTAATACTGATTGGAAAAAATGGTTGATCTGGCCCACAGACACAAACAACTGTCAGGAAAGATTCCTGAATAAAACTCAGGGCTTTACTATTCATAGGCCAGACCCAAGATACGTACAAAGACAGCATCCGGGGGTAGTAACAACATACAGTGTAGGAAAGGTATGCCTCGATTGGCTTAAGAAATCTACACTACAGGATGTGAAACAACACTTATCCTTACTTAAAGAAGACGCAGACCTTAGGGAATTCTTGCTTGGACCAAGAAAACCGCATCAAAAACATTTCATATATGCCGGCATTTATGCTGCCTATAATGAAGCATGGAAAGTATCACAGATGGAGGCCGCAGAACGAATACGTGAACTTGATCGTATTAATTTAGAGAAAACCCTCTCTGTGGTCGACAATGGGTTAACAACGTTGTCCTCCAGAATATATTCATTGGATGGCATTGTATCCTCTGCTATCGACATACTAGAACAAGATTTGGCGATGTTACAGCAAGGCCAATCTCAATTACGTTCTATTGTGTTATTAAACTGGACGCTGCAATCTTTGCGAGCGGGCTATGTGCCTTGGCGTTTCATCAACACATCGGCTCTGTTTACAGAATACAATCTAACTGATAAACAGATCGAACTGGCACAAAGAGGAGCAAAGTATACAGTGCTGAGCATTGAAAAACTGGAAAAGTTACCATTCACAGTGGCAGAAAAACCAGCTACAGAATGGCTTATTCATGGCAAAATCACATTACCTGTGACTACTTTTCAGTTTCAGTATTGCCTCAAACAAATGCAAGCAGGCAAATATGAAAGGTTGGGTAAGGAATACATTAAGACATCTTGGGATTTACCGTATACATATAGATGTTGGAGTGGGGATCGTGAAGTGTTTTTGAGCGGTACACACTGTAAACGTGCACTGAGCGGTTTACTTATATGTCAGGACATTTCTATACACAGGACTTGCAATGGTTCTGTGGCAAATTTGTCTTGCCATCAGCAGGGTACACCAGCTGCTGTGATTAATCCAACGTTTGGACAACTTTCTAATGGGAGTTACCTCATGTTGAATGATCAGAGTTGCTGCGGCATGTTGCCAGGCATCCCATATCTAGTAACGGTCAACTCCAGGGTCACTTGCTGTATGCAAGTATTGTTTCCCCCAATAGACACAGTCAGGGAGTCGCCTTTGTGGCCTTCGCTGAACGTCTCTTTTATAAGATTTGATACTTTAAGCAGAATGAAAGCCATGCTTTTACAGCAAACAGTGCCTTTGACCTCGGCCAAAGAAACCTATGATCTACAAATAGCAAGGACTTTGGCTGATATACAGACTTTAATACGTACAAACTGCCCTATACATTTTGTAGAAATGATAACACGTATCGTCAACATGTCTGATACAAGTGGAATTGTACATGTATTTAAGAGCATCTGTACCGGTCTGTTAGCACCTTTCCAGGCAATACTCGGAATAATCCCGAACTTTGCACATTCGGTGTTTGGTGGCATACCATTAATTCTAGCACTTGTTGCCGGAATTCTATTTTTCTTCCTGCTATTACGCTATGGCCAGCCTATTCGCAGACATCACTCCGAGCGAAATGGAGAAAGCTCTCCTTGAGCGAAAGTGCCGTGAGCGAATAGTACAGCTTTGGCCATGACTCGTCTACGGGAACTTAATACCACGTGGTTCCTGTCATTCAGACCAATCTGGCAAGATTGCATCTTACCTGTTCTACGATGCCTGCTATGCGGTGAAGAATGCGTGTTGGACACCTGTCTAACATTTCCATCAGCAACGCCAACGGATGTCGATACTCTGCTGGTCCCGATAACGGCCCATGCTCTGTGTTGTCCCCAGAGGCTGCCTATCCTGATGTCAGCATTCATTGAGATCTCACAGATGCTTCCGGCTGCTGCTGAGGTACGAGAAAGATCTACAGGCACACAGGTAACAACGGACGCGAACATTGCTGCGGCAACCTATGCTGAAAGCGATGCTTCACATCTCTGTGCAATTAATCTACTACACGAGGTGTTCCAACTGACACCAACTTCAGTGGACGATGTTTTGTCTACAGAAATAGATGATCTCATGTTTACACCAGACCCGTAAACTGACTCTGAATCAGCCCACAGTGTTCCAGAGATGCAGTAACAATTTGGCCTTCATACTTCTAAAACTTGGATCTCTTCTCAAAATTGAACCTTTTCCCATTTTTCGAACTAAAATGGCACTTCAATCTGCTTAAAGTAGAACTAGCCTTATAGTACAGACTTCGCGGTACTTCCTCAGACACTTTTATCATCGTGTTAGTCTAAAAAAGTTCATTAATTTCCATGACATGAAATGACTTTTGATTTTGGACAACTTATCGATCATTTTTTTGTCACATGTAAATATTACTGCTTATTTCATTCAAATTGCATTTTATTTTAAAAATATGCCTGAAATGAAAAGCAATGCTTAAAATGTACAGTACCTTTTGCATTCTAATGGGTTTTTTAAATGCCTTTTTAAACGGTTTTAAGAAATATTGTAGCAATATGCGGTACTCCATTTAATGTTTAGCATTTTAAATGTTTAGCATTTTAGTATTATCGTACACACGAAAGTGGAGTGGGTGTTGTATTCCTCTTAGGGTGTCCATACACGGGCTTTCCTGTATCATGTCCTTATATAGGCACAATTCGCCCTGCCCTTATATAGGCATAAAATCCCAGTCCTTATTTAGGCATTAAACCGTGCACTCCAAATACAGGCATGGTCTCCGACATCCGTCCACCCTAACGTCACAACGAGTTCTTGAAGAACAGACCCTTAGGCTTCGGGAGTTTCCTAGCACAGGACTATTGATTTCTTCAAGGACTCATCTATTATGCATGAACCATTATACCTTAGGGGTTCATTCATGACGTCTTCCGCTGTCCGATTCACGTCAATGCTAACATGCTGAGGTACCTCTCAGGTATAAATATACCTTCCCTAGCCCTTGTAAACTAGAGGAGACCTCGACTTCAGAGGAGCCCGTTTCCCGGCCTGACGCACTGAGAAGACGCTGTCATCCCTGCACGCAGAGAGTCCAGCTTCCAGTGATCTAACTTCCCTTGCGGGGTGTTGGAGTTCGAGTCTGGCAAAGAGATTCCCACCTCTCTCATTCTAAAGGTATGGAGCTGACTAGAACCTAGAGGGACTCTTGGCATACTAGGCCTACTAGACTTAACATACTCTTAGTATACCATAGTAAGGAATACTTCACCTACTTCATACCTCTCACTACACCTAGGTTAGGTTAGGTACATTGGGGTAGAACTAGCTTAGCAACGCATCGTATGAGTACTCGCATTTTTTAGTCTGTGTTATTTATGTGAATGAATATCTGCTAAAAGATAATGCTATCGCAGTATTATTTATTTCTACTGCTTACGCTGTACATTATTTATCTTGCATACTGTCTTGTGATCGTAACAGCACATTTTACTTACACGAGAAACAAGACTGTTCAATAAATCTTTTATTGAAACGCCCGTCTATTTCTTTCTGTGTAACTTTGAGGAAAACTAAGCATGCACGATTGAGCTGAGTGAAATAGTTATCTATTGTTTCCACGACTCTGGGACACGTTCTGATTCTAAAGGGAAACAAAGTGGTCATGTTTTGCGGCTGCCAGAAACTACTCCCTTCTTGTTTGTCAAGGAGTTTCTAGTGGCCTCTGAGCTAGCTGGCACAAGTAATTAAGTTTAATATACTCGATAGGGACATACTGACCTTAGTCCTATGTCAAACCTATAGGGTATATTATTCCAATGCGCAGAGCCTATTAGGGAAATAGGAGCTACACTACATGGCGCCCAACGTTTGGTAAGGCAGTAATTTAACGCTAGATACTGAGAAACTCAGCCGTGCTTTTTCTCTCAGAGACCCCTACCCATATACTCCAAAAGACGTCTGGAGTGGGCAGGGTTAAGTATCCACCACGGCTACATAGGGAAACACCCTATATATCAGCTGTTTGGTTTGCTCAACGTTGAAGGATACACTGTTCCAAAATATTGTGCACCTTATCTTTGTTTCCTTGAAACTTGTTCTACATTTTTCAAAAAACAAAATGACTGAAACCGGAAACGGTGAAGCTGCTGCTGATCCAGCCCAAGCAGCAGTTTTTAACATTACAGGTTTAATTGAAACCGAGGAGGGTGTTATAGACATCGCTCCAAACTTAAGAAGAGCCATCACTCTAAAACTTATAAAACATGGCCTACCACCAAGAGGCGGTAGAGCAGTTTTCGTGATAGAGGCACACGAATCCTTTCAGACAGAGGTATTCTATTCATGGGTAATATTTCCTGAATCCAATCCAATCCAATAACACACATGTTTCACTTCTACAAAGAAGATGATCCACCAGAGGAATACATTCCTTTCGAGGATATAGAAATTCCATTAACATACCAAGAGCATCAGCTCTGGTTTAAACGCGCCCTAAAACATCACAAAAGCATTACCAGGCTCAGTCCACTAGGTAGACCAGGAGCAACATGGCCGATTCTAGCCGGCTACACACCTCATCCTGACATTGAAGAGATGTCAGACGAGGAATTACTTACTCACCTCACAGAGTTAATAAAAATCTACAGACAATTGGTCCAATATGTCATGCGGACTTTCACAGTCCAGCAACCACTGACACTTCCAAATCCAACTCCCCAACAGGGGAATACACTAAAAATTACACCATAGACTCTCTACGCAGTCATGGGTAAAATGCCCACAAAACATGAGCAAATTCCATTCTGGATAGCTCAAAAAATTACTCAAATCGAAGCAGTATTTCCGAATACTAGCCCGTATGAGAAACACAGAATCCTAACAATCAGTTTACAGATGGGGATCACACCACAACTGGAAGACTGTACCACTTGGGGCTCAGTCTTTGCTGCCATCTACACTAAAACACATGGTATTCCAACAATTGCGGTAATACCAGATGTCCTGAAACAAATTCAAAACGAATACGGGGCAGAGCCTGCTCTGAATTTAGGTATGAAATTACTGAAAAATTTCGACCAGGTCTCAACAATAATATTATCCAATATTAAAGGGGGGGTAGCAGCAGTAGCGATACGCCAAAAATTAAGGGAATTCGATGTTACAGAACATCAAACTGAACTACCCAGAATAATTGAACAATCTTATGCAGAATTAGGCAGAGATAGTTTGGGTGGAAGACCAGTGAAACCAAAACTATCTGAAAGTCCTGAGAAGGACTCTATTAAACAAACTCCTACATCTTCTAAAAAGAAGTGGGAGTCTACTAAACAAAAATCAAACGAGAAACGTTCTCAATCCAGAGGTAGGTCTCCTCAAAAGGAGCCCTCTGAAAGGAGGTATAACCTCAGGAATAGGGATAATTTGAGAAAACCTGACAGGTATCAAGATACTGATACACGTTCCTCTCGTCCCTTTCAGTTCTCATCACAGACTTCGGAAAGAAGAGGACGATCAGAACATAGAGAAGAACGCCTGAAATCCAAAGAAGAAAAACACGCTCCAAAAAACAAAACAAAACCTCAATTCTCCAAAAGAAAGTAGCAGGTCTGAAGATCAGACATGCCGAGAATACTGAGAACACAACTCAAGAACGGAGAATGGGCTCAGACAATGCTGGACAGTGCAGCAGAAGTCACAATAGTTCGCCAGAACCTGAAGGAACTTCTGGAGATAGTGGACTTGAATGAGTACATTACAGTTGAGACTGTAGACACCAGGGTTAGTACTCCACAAAGGTTATATGAAATAACACTCCGGATGGAGGGAGACAAACCTAGACAGGTGAAAGCACTTTTTTGGGAAAGACTATCAAGGGGCTATGACATACTTCTAGCAGAAAAAGACTGGCCACCACAATTTGTCAGGGAGTGCCCACACGGTGAGGACATTATTATGCCTGCCTTCTCCAACCATATTCCAATTCATCTAAAATATACATATGCCAGGAAATGGGCAGTAGCCCAGGCCCCAGCATTATATAAAAATCATGTAGGATGGGATGAGGACTCACCTCACCATAAAATACATCTGAAACATGAACCAACTGCACAAAGGCAGTACCCAATAAAGCAAGAAGCTAAAAAACAGGTCAGGGAGATCTTAGATCAACTTGAATACCAAGGGGTGATTGAAACATGCATCTCCTCAATGAACAATCCTTTTTTTTCTGTCTCCAAACCAGACAATACATATCGTCTAGTTTTGGATTACAGACACCTAAACACTTGTTCTAAAACCTTTGCAGTGCAAAATGCACATAGCACAGCATTAATGAATAACATTGTGTGTAAAAAATACAAAACAACATTAGACATCTCAAATGGTTTCTTTTGTCAAAACATAGCACCTGAAAGCAGGTACTTAACAGCATTCTCCATAATGGGGACCCAGCGTCACTTTTGTCGACTCCCACAAGGGTTCAAGAACAGCCCAGGTTTATTCTCAGCGAGGGTAACGGAGTTACTACAAATTTATGACAATGAGGCATTGTCCTATGTCGATGACCTCTATCTGACAGACGATGACCTGGACAAACACTTGAACAGGGTGAGCACCATTATACTGGGCTTCGCCTCTGAGGGCTACAAGTTAAACTTTAAAAAGTCCCGAATTGCCCATCTCAATGTCCTATTTCTAGGATATGAGCTTTCAAGTGAAGGCAAGAGCTTGGCAGCTAACTTTCTAGAAAAGTGTGCGCTGCTCCAACCTCCAAAAACGCTAAAAAACTTACAATCCATCCTGGGTTTCCTAAACTTTGGAAGAACATACATTCTAAATTACGCAGAAAGGGTTAAACCTCTCTACGCATTAATCAAACCTGATTTTTCAATCAAAAATTGGACAAACGAACACACAGAAATCTTGCGTTCACTCCAGGCTAACATGTTAGCAAGAAATCACTTACAAACACGCGTAAGTCAATGCAATTTGGTGATCCGAATAATTTCGGGTCAATATGGATTCACCTACTTAACCTTCAATGAGGGTGAGAAAATACCAATCGCATACAAATCTCATTTGTACACACAAGCGGAAATGCGCTTCAGTTCAACTGAAAAAATTCTGACAGCAGTTCAAACAGCTGTAGCAAGAGAAAGAGCCTTAGCCCAAGGGAAACGCATTATTGTCGTAACCCCAGTACCGGCTTTAGAAGCGGTCACAAAAGCAAGCATTCCAAATGCTAAAGCATTACATCCGAGATGGATACAATGGGTTAATTCTCTTGCTGCAACAGATGTTGAATATGTTTTTGATCCTGATTTAAAAACACAAGCATTCCTGCAATATGAACAAGAATGTCCTCTGCCCACTGAAATTCTGCCTCTCGATCAGTACGAATTCATAATTTACACTGACGGATCCGCACAGCCCGCAACAGGGAGTAAGCAAGCTTACAGTGCAGCGTGTGCAATCGTTAAAGGTCGCATGCGAGATGGCATCTTCAGACCTATGGGCACAAAAACACAGTCTCTAGGAGATTGTACAGCTCAGCGAGCTGAACTACAAGCATTCAAACTGGCACTTGAAAGTACAGATCGAGAATTCCCCACACTGATAGTGTGCGATTCCTTTTACTGTGTTCAGTCGTATAATGACTATATGCAAAACTGGCTTGAAAATGGTTTCAAAGATGCGAAAGGTGGCACAATAAAGCACAAAATGCTTTGGGAACAAGTAGTTCAGTTGAAAAACGAACTACCAAAGGCTCATGTGATCCACACACTGAGTCATCAACGTGATGGCGTTCACGTTGCAGGGAATTCATTGGCTGACGAAGCCGCAAAAGGGGCTGTTCAGACGGCTTCCGTAGCTGCGATCACTCGTTCAAAAACAAAAATAGACAGTGAGATAATGTTGGCTGTCAATGCTACAAGCAAAGGCAGTGGTGCAGCATTACCAAAAAGTTTCCACTCAAGTACTCTTATGTAATTGATGCGAACAACGTTCCTTTTGCTCGAATCCCTGGAGTGGGGGATAGGGTAATTCCAAACAAGGAACGTAGATTAGGACTAATCCTAGCAGCACACGAAGGGATAGCTTCTGCCCATGCAGGTGTTTCTGCAACAGTATCTTTACTCAAGCAAAGATATTGGTGGCCTGGCATTAGAAAACAAACAAAGAACTATGTTTTAGAATGTGATATATGCCAACAGATGAAAGTTTCCACAGTGAAACGCCCTGCGCAGACACCCCTGTTAATTTCAGACAAACCATTAGCTTGTGTTTACCTGGACCACTGCGGTCCCTTGCAAAGGGACGGTAACTATAAATATATCATGGTTGCAGTGGATTCATGATCTAGGTTCCTATGGATATGGCCTCAGCGCTCGGCTGACGCTCAAACTGTTATAAAAGATTTGCGAGTCTTTATCGGCACATACGCAATAGGCACGCTACATTCTGACCAGGGCCCTGCGTTTAGCTCTCGGGCTTACAAAGAAGCCATGGCCAGTCTGGGCGTTGCATTGCGGTACTCCTCTCCATTCCATCCTGAGGGAAATTCGGTTGTGGAAAGGAAAAACCGGGACATAAAGCAGTCTATAACAGCTAGGGTATTAGGTTCGGGTGATGGGTGGGTCAAACACCTTTATGGGGTCCAACGCTCATTGAATAATCTGCCAAGAAGTTCTCTAGGGGGGGTCACTCCAGATGAGGTCCTATTTGGGACAAGAATGTGGGTACCAGATCTCGATGACGTAGGCACAGTGGTGGAAAATAAAACATTTGATATCAAAGATCGTTTGGCTGTTTTACAGGAACTGAATGAGTTAAGAACGAAACAAAGCAACGTATCCCTACAGCCAACCACCACTGGGGAAAAACGGCGGTCCCAGCAAGGCCTGTCTGGATTCCAAACGTTGGGGATCTAGTCAGAGAAAAAATTGCGGACAAGAAGGAATTTGGACCTTCTTACAGACAACCAATACCTGTCCTAGCAGTTCAAGGAACAAGAACAGTACTTCTGCCGCCCCTTGCTAGAAGAAAGGAGAAAAGATTTGTGTCCATCGACCTCATCAAACCACAGTATGTGGCCAATACTAAATAGTAGGCCTCGTGGACTCCGACCTAGTAGCAGACGCACTCCTCTCGCTACTATCCAAGAGGTTCAGACTGAAAGACTGATAACAATCGAGAATTCAGCTGTAACAGATGGAGGACTAAGCAACAACGCAATGGAACTCATCCCTCTTGAAAATCAAGTAACAGTTCTCAGAAGATCCGAGTGAACCTGAAACGACGCCAGCATCATTGAAATTCAAGCAGCAAGTACAAGACTTTCTTCACTTTTTGAAAAAGACTTATTTGGTTTCTCCATGGATTGAACTCTGGATTATATCTGGACTTTTTGTTTTCCTGCTCTGGCTAGCTCTGGTTACAACTGTGAGCGTGCTTATAAGTGGCAAATACATCCATGTGAATATTGAAGGAAAAGACGTGAACGTACTTTTGAGACCTCATAAATCTTCCCATCGTGAAGCAAGAGACTTGTCATCAGTGAACATCACAGCTGTTCCTTTACAGGATGGTATAGTGTGGGACAAAACAGATTTTGATATCTTCGGCCCGACGGAACAATTGAACATTCCACATTTGTTTAAAATTTCACTAAGTGATCTAATTTCGTCCAGTACCTATTCTGATGATTGGGACTTTGAGACTGTTAATGACATAATGTTTGACTTAGAAAAATCTGCTGCATTTTCTAAAAATGAATATTTAGAGGGTTCATCAGACTATGAAGAGCTGTATTGCTATAACCACTATGGTCATCATTATTTGCATAAATCTGCATATCCTAGAAATGTGTTTATGTTTAACCAATGGGAGCATTGTCCTACACCACCACAAGGTAGTTCAAAAACATTTGCCAACAAGTTTCCATATTTTTCAGGTTACAATACCTCTGATCCAGAAACGTTTTACTACAAAAATGTAAACAAAACAGGACTGAAAATTATGTTGACAAATACGAAACAGATTTACTCTGCATTATTTATTGCCCAACTGTCTAGACAGGGTTTCAACTTATGGAAAGACACAATAGACACAAAAACTGTCTGGGGTACTAAAGATTGGCAAGTGCAGGGGATAGAAGCTTTATTTAGAGCCTGTATCATCCCTGAACAAATAATGTTTTTGAATGAAACTGTCCAACAAACATCTTGTCTTGGACTAGCCAAGATCAAAGATATGAAAACTCCTTCTGTACCAACACGTGCCAGTGATAATAATACACAGGCAGTGGTGACAGTTGACAAAATACTACAACTCAACAGATCTAATACTGATTGGAAAAAATGGTTGATCTGGCCCACAGACACGAACAACTGTCAGGAAAGATTCCTGAATAAAACTCAGGGCTATACTATTCATAGGCCAGACCCAAGATACGTCCAAAGACAGCATCCGGGGGTAGTAACAACATACAGTGTAGGAAAATTATGCCTCGATTGGCTTAAGAACACTTATCCTTACTTAAAGAAGACGCAGACCTTAGGGAATTCTTGCTTGGACCAAGAAAACCGCGTCAAAAACGTTTCATATATGCCGGCATTTATGCTGCCTATAATGAAGCATGGAAAGTATCACAGATGGAGGCCGCAGAACGAATACGTGAACTTGATCGTATTAATTTAGAGAAAACCCTCTCTGTGGTCGACAATGGGTTAACAACTTTGTCCTCCAGAATATATTCATTGGATGGCATTGTATCCTCTGCTATCGACATACTAGAACAAGATTTGGCGATGTTACAGCAAGGCCAATCTCAATTACGTTCTATTGTGTTATTAAACTGGACGCTGCAATCTTTGCGAGCGGGCTATGTGCCTTGGCGTTTCATCAACACATCGGCTCTGTTTACAGAATACAATCTAACTGATAAACAGATCGAACTGGCACAAAGAGGAGCAAAGTATACAGTGCTGAGCATTGAAAAACTGGAAAAGTTACCATTCACAGTGGCAGAAAAACCAGCTACAGAATGGCTTATTCATGGCAAAATCACATTACCTGTGACTACTTTTCAGTTTCAGTATTGCCTCAAACAAATGCAAGCAGGCAAATATGAAAGGTTGGGTAAGGAATACATTAAGACATCTTGGGATTTACCGTATACATATAGATGTTGGAGTGGGGATCGTGAAGTGTTTTTGAGCGGTACACACTGTAAACGTGCACTGAGCGGTTCACTTATATGTTAGGACATTTCTATACACGGGACTTGCAATGGTTCTGTGGCAAATTTGTCTTGCCATCAGCAGGGTACACCAGCTGCTGTGATTAATCCAACGTTTGGACAACTTTCTAATGGGAGTTACCTCATGTTGAATGATCAGAGTTGCTGCGGCATGTTGCCAGGCATCCCATATCTAGTAACGGTCAACTCCAGGGTCACTTGCTGTATGCAAGTATTGTTTCCCCCAATAGACACAGTCAGGGAGTCGCCTTTGTGGCCTTCGCTGAACGTCTCTTTTATAAGATTTGATACTTTAAGCAGAATGAAAGCCATGCTTTTACAGCAAACAGTGCCTTTGACCTCGGCCAAAGAAACCTATGATCTACAAATAGCAAGGACTTTGGCTGATATACAGACTTTAATACGTACAAACTGTCCTATACATTTCGTAGAAATGATAACACGTATCTTCAACATGTCTGATACAAGTGGAAAAGTACATGTATTTAAGAGCATCTGTACCGGTCTGTTAGCACCTTTCTAGGCAATACTCGGAATAATCCCGAACTTTGCACATTCGGTGTTTGGTGGCATACCATTAATTCTAGCACTTGTTGCCGGAATTCTATTTTTCTTCCTGCTATTACGCTATGGCCAGCCTATTCGCAGACATCACTCCGAGCGAAATGGAGAAAGCTCTCCTTGAACGAAAGTGCTGTGAGCGAATTGTACAGCTTTTGGGCATGACTCATCTACGGGAACTTAATACCACGTGGTTCCTGTCATTCAGACCAATCTGGCAAGATTGCATCTTACCTGTTCTACGATGCCTGCTATGCGGTGAAGAATGCGTGTTGGACACCTGTCTAACATTTCCATCAGCAACGCCAACGGATGTCGATACTCTGCTGGTCCCGATAACGGCCCATGCTCTGTGTTGTCCCCAGAGGCTGCCTATCCTGATGTCAGCATTCATTGAGATCTCACAGACGCTTCCGGCTGCTGCTGAGGTACGAGAAAGATCTACAGGTACACAGGTAACAACGGACGCGAACATTGCTGCGGCAACCTATGCTGAAAGCGATGCTTCACATCTCTGTGCAATTAATCTACTACACGAGGTGTTCCAACTGACACCAACTTCAGTGGACGATGTTTTGTCTACAGAAATAGATGATCTCATGTTTACACCAGACCCGTAAACTGACTCTGATTCAGCCCACAGTGTTCCAGAGATGCAGTAACAATTTGGCCTTCATACTTCTAAAACTTGGAACTCTTCCCAAAATTGAACCTTTTCCCATTTTTCGAACTAAAATGGCACTTCAATCTGCTTAAAGTAGAACTAGCCTTATAGTACAGACTTAGCGGTACTTCCTCAGACACTTTTATCATCGTGTTAGTCTAAAAAAGTTCATTCATTTCCATGACATGAAATGACTTTTGATTTTGGACAACTTATCGATCATTTTTTTGTCACATGTAAATATTACTGCTTATTTCATTCAAATTGCATTTTATTTTAAAAATATGCCTGAAATGAAAAGCAATGCTTAAAATGTACAGTACCTTTTGCATTCTAATGGGTTTTTTAAATGCCTTTTTAAACGGTTTTAAGAAATATTGTAGCAATATGCGGTACTCCATTTAATGTTTAGCATTTTAAATGTTTAGCATTTTAGTATTATCGTACACACGAAAGTGGAGTGGGTGTTGTATTCCTCTTAGGGTGTCCATACACGGGCTTTCCTGTATCATGTCCTTATATAGGCACAATTCGCCCTTCCCTTATATAGGCATAAAATCCCAGTCCTTATTTAGGCATTAAACCGTGCACTCCAAATACAGGCATGGTCTCCGACATCCGTCCACCCTAACGTCACAACGAGTTCTTGAAGAACAGACCCTTAGGCTTCGGGAGTTTCCTAGCACAGGACTATTGATTTCTTCAAGGACTCATCTATTATGCATGAACCATTATACCTTAGGGGTTCATTCATGACGTTTTCCGCTGTCCGATTCACGTCAATGCTAACATTCTGAGGTACCTCTCAGGTATAAATATACCTTCCCTAGCCCTTGTAAACTAGAGGAGACCTCGACTTCAGAGGAGCCCATTTCCCGGCCTGACGCACTGAGAAGACGCTGTCATCCCTGCACGCAGAGAGTCCAGCTTCCAGTGATCTAACTTCCCTTGCGGGGTGTTGGAGTTCGAGTCTGGCAAAGAGATTCCCACCTCTCTCATTCTAAAGGTATGGAGCTGACTAGAACCTAGAGGGACTCTTGGCATACTAGGCCTACTAGACTTAACATACTCTTAGTATACCATAGTAAGGAATACTTCACCTACTTCATACCTCTCCCTACACCTAGGTTAGGTTAGGTACATTGGGGTAGAACTAGCTTAGCAACGCATCGTATGAGTACTCGCATTTTTTAGTCTGTGTTATTTATGTGAATGAATATCTGCTAAAAGATAATGCTATCGCAGTATTATTTATTTCTACTGCTTACGCTGTACATTATTTATCTTGCATACTGTCTTGTGATCGTAACAGCACATTTTACTTACAGGAGAAACAAGACTGTTCAATAAATCTTTTATTGAAATGCCCGTCTATTTCTTTCTGTGTAACTTTGAGGAAAACTAAGCATGCACGATTGAGCTGAGTGAAATAGTTATCTATTGTTTCCACGACTCTGGGACACGTTCTGATTCTAAAGGGAAACAAAGTGGCCATGTTTTGCGGCTGCCAGAAACTACTCCCTTCTTGTTTGTCAAGGAGTTTCTAGTGGCCTCTGAGCTAGCTGGCACAAGTAATTAAGTTTAATATACTCCATAGGGACATACTGACCTTAGTCCTATGTCAAACCTATAGGGTAAATTATTCCAATGCGCAGAGCCTATTAGGGAAATAGGAGCTACACTACAAGGGAACATTCTTAGTAAGCACCACGCAATATGAGGAAGCTTTAGCAGATGTAATGAACATTTTAACAGACCGCAAAGAATTAGTAGTGAAGTTAGATGCAATGGCCAAGACAGGAATTATGAGGTACAAGGGTGAAACTTGGAGAGCGAAGATATTGCAGCATGGTTTTTTAAGGGTATACCGTACTACACTTTTCTGCAAACAAATACTCCGCTACACCTAGGCCCCAAGATTGTCAGGAAAGGCCATATTTTCGAGTAAATGGGTCAGTATACGTTCATGGTCATTGGCACCATGGCGCTACATTTGGGTGCAGAGCCTGATCTCTATGGAAGGGAAATCAGACTGACAATAGTACACAACAGATTTGTCAGGCAGTGTGAGATGAGAATATATCTAAATTTACTTGGGTAGAAACACCTACAACTCTTCGAGCAGGTAGAAATCCCATTCTTTTCTCTGTGTCTTAGGGGAAATGGAACGGTCCCAGTGGGAAAGAACATAAACTGCAATGTCACATAATATAATGCTGATATGCAATGGAAAACAGTTGATGGACAGAATGCAGAACAATGTCATACATTCACCCCAGTACAGAGATCTGGGCCTAAATCCATCGTTTTTTTACTCTCCATGCCATTCCAGTTTGAACCCAGCCATATGCAAATCAGTCTTGACCCTGTGCCTCATGGGAACAGTCCAGCCCGAACTGCCAAGCCAGGTCCTCCCTGGACTAGAAACAAGCATCCTAGGACCGGTTTCGGGGTTTCACCCCTCTTCAGCCAGGATAGCTTGATTCCAGTGGCATGGAGAGCAAAAATGCAATGGGGCACCTCCAGTCTAATGGATTTCCACTGTAGTTTTGGTGAATGGCTGTATACATGACTCCCTTCAGGTTGGAGAGGCCTTTGCTCCTTGGTGACTGTGCACACTCCCTCCTTGGTGATTCCAGGAGCTGACATCGCTGAACTGCATGACCATCCCATGAGCCATCCAAAGACCTTGTTGCATCATCATCATCGGAGGAGAGCTGCAGAGTATTACAGTACTACAGCCTGGGAAGACGTTCCGCAGGAGCACTGGCTGTTCAACAATGCCCAAATCATGTTTGGCAGCATCCTTCCGTTCCTTCAAGCAAAAGCAACTGCACGTTGGTTCCAGATAACCTGCTGGGAGTTAATGACGGCCATAAACGCCACTGAAGATGGCTTCATTGCTATCAAAGAAGAGCTGCGAGCCATGAGATAATGATCATGCAACAGATATGTGTTGAACTTAATGACAGCTATGGAAGGAGTAGTACAAGCCAAGATTCAAATGGCCTGTTGCACGTACATTCCAGCCAACCATGAAGATACCAGAACATTAACAGAGACCATACAAACTCTGCACACTTTACAAAAGAAGACGGTGGACGTAGAGGGTGCCCCCAACGAATGGTTTACAGGGTGGTTCACTTGGATACCATCCTGGATGCCAGAACTATTTAAGGCCTTGTTACCTGTATTTGTGATATTGCTCTTGATATTCTGTCTCATCCAGATAGTAATAGGATGTTGTAAAAGGGTCAGTCAGAAGTTAGAGGGAATTTTCACTTCTAGATTAATCAATACATTGCAGGATGTTGAGGAGAATGTATACACAGTAATGACTCTAAGGAAAAGGAAAGGTGAGGAAGTAGTTGACAAATCAACTAAAGGGGGGAATGTTATAATGAATGTAGAAAATGAAGAAGGCCTACTCATGTCAATGAATGCAATAGCAGAAAGATGTGTACAGATGTATGTGTTAAAGGAGAAATACAGGCCTAATATGTCTTCGATAGCAGAATAAAAAAAAAAAGAGAGCGCAGATGGAGTCAGGACCCGGGGAAGGGAAGTAGATACGAGCTTCAGTAGAATAGAGAAATATAATTAGGCATTGTAGAAAAGGAAGGTCACTGTTGTATGTTATAAAGTCCTCTGTAGAATTAACATCAGTTCTTAAAATAGCGAAATTGGTAGTCACGTGTTTGGTTTAAATTTTGTGTGCTGTTTAAATAGATGAGCTGCACATGAGGTGGTTTAATTGGGATCATTATCACTCAGCTTGCACTGCGTACTATCGTGTTGGCTTGACGGAGTGCGGATGAAGTGGTTATAATGCCAGTCACACGGCGTTAAGATTTTGCAGGTACAGTTGAGTTTTTCACGACATTGGGAATCTCTCACAGTGTCAGTGTTGAGTTTTTCACAGTGGTTTTAAATCAGGCTATCAAGGGGAGTACTTTATTTCATGATGATCTATTACATATTGGATATTTGATTTATTGTGCTTTTCATGATAATGGCGGGGCATGTTTGGCGAGGTTCAGTGAAGTACAGGGTTGTGGAAATAACACGGGCAGTGTTTGTGAGTCACATTGGAGTATACAATAAGAGGTTAAAACAGTTTTCTTTAATTATTTTTTGTTTGAAGAATACTGTTCATTTTAACATTGCAGTTACCCCCGAGGAAGGGCTGTTGATCCTGAAATGCATTGGGTTAATGTGAATTAGGCTGCCCAGTTTGAACAGTGTATTCCTACGTGCCAGAAAAAGGCCCGGATGAGCATTTCCTCAGCATTTGAAAAAATTAGGAATCACGTTGCCTTCTATGTGAACGGAGAAAGCAGTGGAAAACTTGTGAAAACAATTTTTGGATTAAAATGAATTAAACTAGATTACTTGACACAGTATGGATTCATTTGAATATTTCATGACTTTGCTGTGCGAATTGTAGTTGGAGCGAAACAGCGCACCACAAAATATGGAATTACTAACCTGTGCCATTGGGGTAGGGCACGTTACAAACCTGCACGCAATAATTCTGCCATGAGCATTCTTCTAAAATAGTAGAGCTTGAGTACATAGGTGTGCATTCTATCATTTGTATTGATCTGGACTGAATATACCATAGGATTCCGTCCGGGGAGAGGCACTGAATCTGCCCTCCTTGCCATCTGGGATGACCTAAAAAATACAGTTGACCGCAACGGAGTTGCTGCGCTACTCCTCTTGGACCTCTCAGCTGCCTTTGACACGGTTGACCATGACACTCTGAAACAAAGACTCTATGAATCCGGCATAGAGGGAACTGCTCTAGACTGGATCGCGTCCTACCTTCAAAACAGAACTAATGTCATCCATACCCCACCTTTCTCGTCCAAACCGTACTCCACAAAAGCAGGGGTCCCTCAAGGCTCTATCATCTCACCCATGCTTTTCAACATCTACATGAAGTCATTACCAGTACTGATCAATAAATTTCACCTCACGTGCTATAACTATGCAGATGACACGCAAATACTCCTTCAACTGGAATGCCCCAAAGACATTGGAAAATCACCAATTTTCAGCTGTCTCAGAGCCGTGGATCAGTGGATGACTTGGAGCCATCTCAAATTGAATACTTCAAAAACGGAAATACTCACGTGTGGCGATTGGAAACATTACAACCCGCTTGCCGCATGGCCTAATGAACTGGGATCACCACCTAAAGTATCGAAGGAAGTAAGAAACCTAGGAATGACCATGGACTCCAAGCTGTCGATGAATGCCCAAGTGGACAAACTAGCAAGTTCAAGCTTTGTCACTATAAAAACGCTGCGACGAATTTTCCCTCATTTAGGATTTCCGCACAAGGTCCAAGCTACCATCTCCCTTGTCCTGTCCAAACTCGATTACGCCAATAGCCTCTACCACGGATCACCTTTGACGACCATGAAAAGACTACAACGGATTCAGAACTCGGCTGCCAGACTACTCTTACATATCAAACCGCGAGACCACATATCCCCTGCCTTGAAAGCCCTGCATTGGTTACCGGTTGCCAGAAGATCCACGTTCAAGCTGCTTTGTATCACCCACAAAGCAATACATGGAATGGGACCACTCTTCATCAGGAATAAAATCACCAAACACATTCAACAGAGGAACCTCCGCTCTAAAGGAGCATCTCGCCTCAAAATCCCAAGATACAAGAAAAAAACCATGGGTGGCACATCCTTCTCTGTTCAAGCAGCCAAACTATGGAACTCTTTACCCCCCAACATAAGATCCACCGACAGCCACCTTATCTTCAGAAAACTACTCAAGAATTGGCTTTTCCCACATAAGCACCATACGCAAACAGAAATTTACAGCATATCCCTCTGTATATAAGCATTTGTTTTCACTATAGACATGTACCTATCTTTGTGTATTGCTTTGTATAAACATGTACAATAATTATGTTGTTGAGAGAAAAAAAAAATAATAATAATAAATAAATATCATCTTTGGTCTACATGTACTAACTTCCATTGTGCATCTATGTACCTTCCATGTACTTGGAACTGTGTGTCTCTGTAACTTTTCTCCTGAAAAAGCATATCCAATGCACTACCCTATTTCTCATCCTGTGCCTCTATCCATATCTTTAATCTGCATATACTTACCTCCTTTATGTATCTATATACTTTCAATGTATTTATGGATCTATATATTTATCACTTTCTTCTAATTTAGCATTTCCAAGGCACTACCCTAGTTCTCAGCCTATACTTATCTCAATATATCTTCTAGCCCAACCTTCTGACTCATCTCAAACTTCTTTCTACTACTCTTTCCAATGCACTACCCTATCTCTCATCCTATACATCTATCAATATATCCTCTACATCCACACTCATTTATCCCAAACCCCATACCACTACTATGACCACCAAAATAACCCTTTCTAGACTCTCGCCTACTCTACCCTCCTTGCATCATCGGACACCTCTTTTACTATACCGATGCCCTAAAACAAACCTTTCTAAACTCTTCCCTGACTCCTCCCCTCAAACCCCCTTCTCCCCCTCCTACTGCTAAGACCTATAAAAAAATAAAAAAAATAAAAATAAAAAAATCCTTCACTCTTTTATCCCTCCACTATCCTTTTCAATCAGAATTAACAGTCTAACATATTCAATTTTCAACTATACTAATTCACCACTAATCCTTTATGGGTTCCAGAGTAGCGTGCTACTCGCCAATAAAGCGTCTCAACACCCCATCAGGGTTACAAGCGCTATATAAATGCAAACCTTTTTCCCTTTCTACCCTCCCCAACCCTTCTCAATCCAAATAACTGACTAACATATCCACCACTAAAATTACTTTCATGTTTCACCATAATAATTCAACACTAATACTTCTGGGTTCCAGAGTAGCGTGCTACTTGCGCTTCAAAACCCCATCAGGGGTAGCAAGCGCTATATAAATACAAACCTCTTTCCCTCTTCTATCCGCCACCTACCCTTCTCTACCCAAATAACTGAATAACATGTCCACTAATCAAAGTTACTTCATTTTTTACTAGACTAATGTTCAACACTAATCCTTAATGGGTTCCGGAGTGGCGTGCTACTCGCCAGAAAAGCGCTTCAACACTCATCAGGGGTAACAAGTGCTATATGAATGCAAACCTTTCTTCCCTTTTATCCCTCCGCTATCCTTCTCACTCCAAATAACTGACTAATATCCACCACTGAAACTACTTTCATATTTTCACCATATTAATTCACCACTAATCCTTGATGGGCTTCCAGAGTAGCATGCTTCAACACCCCATCAGGGGTAACCAGCGCTATATAAATACAAACCTTTTTTTCCTCCTCTATCCTTCTGCTATCATTCCAAATCCAAATAACTGCCTAACCTATCCATCACTTAAAATGTACTTGCATGTTTCACTATACTAATTCAACACTAATCCTCTATGGGTCCCGGAGTAGCGTGCTACTCGCCGAAAAAGCGCTTCGACGCCTCGTCAGGGGTAGTAAGCGCTATATAAATGCAATTACAATACAATACAATATTGAAGTTTCATGTTTAACATAGGGCCCATGTCTTTTCATTGACTGGGAAGAGTATGTTTTATTCATTAAGCATCTCTCCTTGCTCCCCCCCTTATTCTGCAAAAACAAGGAGATGATGGACGGAGCACTGAAACTTTTCAGACACTCACCCCCAGTCACAGATCTGGGTTGAATCCATCATCGCTCTTTAGCTCACTTCGCCACTCTAGTTCAGACCCAGCTATATGCAAATCAGTCTTGACCCTGTGCCTCATGGGAACAGTCCAGCCAAGCCAGGTCTTCCCTGGACCGGAAACAGGCATCCTGGGACCTGTTTCGGGGGTAACACCCCTCATCAGCCAGGCTAGCTTGAATCTAGTGGCAAAGTGAGCAAGGGACCCACATCTGGGCATACCCTGCCACTTGGGCAAACAAAGCAAAAACAAGAAGATGATGGACGGAGCGCTGAAACTTTTTAGACACTCACCCCCAGTCACAGATCTGGGTTGAATCCATCATCGTTCTTTAGCTCACTTCAGCACCCCAGTTCAGACCCAGCTATATGCAAATCAGTCTTGACCCTGTGCCTCATGGGAACAGTCCAGCCTGAACTGCCAAGCCAGGTCTTTTCCGGAACGGAAACAAGCATCCACCAGTTTCAGGGTAACACAATTCATCAGCCAGGCTAGCTTGAATCCAGTGGCAAAGTGAGCAAGAGACCCACGTCTGGGCATATCTGGCTTGGTAGTTTACTTAATGAAATTCCCTTTTATTATTTTTTTCCAGTTCATGTCATTTTTCTTCAACTAATATCTTCACCCCGTAACATTTTCTTATAGTGGCTGCCACTGTGTGAGATTGTACCCGAGCATGACAGCTTCACTGGAGCAACTGATGGCAGTTCCTGGGCATACGAATGGTACTTCAACATATGATGACTGTAGCTGAACATGCAACGCCTTAATAGTAATTACTCGTTTTTTAAATAGCTTGTCATCCAACATTTCAAAAACTTTGGGCCAAATGTACAATGGAGTGGCGGAGAGAGGCGTTAGCCTTCCTGGCTTAACACCTCTCTCCGCCACTTCTGAAACGCAAGACTGCACCATATCTACAAGAATGGATGCAGCCTTGCGTTTCCCCCTGCGATGGCGCTAAGTTTAGCAACTTAGCGCCAACGCCCGATGGTTTCAGGAGTGATGCGGCATAAGCGACCTGAGTTAAAGGAAGAGATTGAGGAAAGAAGCACAATGTTTTTGGGAAAACAGGTCCTTCGCTGTACGAAGGAAGTTGATGAGCATGAGACCAGCTTATGCTCCATGCCAATGGGCGGGGAAAAAAGGAGGAGGTGAGGATGCACATTTATGCCATGCTTGTGAGTGTAGATCATCGACGGGGCATGACGGCCTATCACGTACAGTAATGGGCATGCAAACATTTTAAGTACAATTTTCGGTTTGTTACAAGGTGGCGCCAGTGCTCACAGACTGACAGTGGGAGAGAGCCATGACACATGAAGAGGTCAATTATTCACAAGTTCCGAAAAGTTTCAGGGCGTTACCCTCTTGGAAGGAAGGATACTACATACCTATTTTTGGTCCTCTATTTATCACAGACATAACTCCATCCCTAGGGTAGTGGGCCACTACCCATGCGGAAGGTGTAGTATCTGTTATCTGACTCAAACTACAAAAATGATAGATTCAGATAGATTTGGACAACAATATTCAGTGGGAATTGAGACAGTTTACCAATTGCAATATTCCCAAGGTGGTATATATAATCACATGCCCATGCAATCTTCGTTACATAGGCATGACTACACGAAAAGTTAAGACAAGAATTGGAGAACAGCGCAGTAGCCTGAGATGTGGGAGAAATACGGCTAAGATGTCTGCAAATTTCAGTGAGAAGGGGCACATAGTGACTGATTACCAGTGGGTGGTCCTAAAACATATATCTGAGACCACGAACTGTGAAAGAAGACTACTGGAAAGGGAACGGCGCTGGGTATTCAAACTGGACACTCATATTGAAGGCCCTAATGACAATATCCCTTGGGGACAATTCACAACCTAGTCCACAGGTAACATCTTTCAGTTATATATATATATCTTAAGCATTCTTTTCTGAATTTAATACATCTTTTTTTTGTTTGTGTGTAGTTTTATATAGCACGAACTGGACCCGAAGGTATCAGAGCGCTTCACATGAGCACCAGTTACGTTACAGACAGACACATTCATTTTGTTAGGCACGGGGAGATTACGTGGTTTGCCCAGAATCGCAGAATGTTGAGTGTTCCTGCCGAGACTCGAACCCGGTTCCCTAGCTCCGAGGTTGGCCACCCTAGCCGTTAGGCCACATTCTCTCCCCAGTTTTTGGAACACATCCCGTATAGACCTCATATTAATTGGGATGAGTAATATAGCAAACACAAGGGGATGATGAACGGAGTGCTGAAACTTTTCAAACACTCACCCCCAGTCACAGATCTGGGTTTAATCCATCATCATTCTTTAGCTCACTTTGCCACCCCAGTTCAGACACAGCTATATGCAAATCAGTCTTGACCCTGTGCCTCATGGGAACAGTCCAGCCCGAACTGCCAAGCCATGTCTTCCCTGGACCGGAATCAAGCATCGTGGGACCGGTTTCGGGCTAACAGCCCTCATCAGCCAGGCTAGCTTGAATCCAGGGGCAAAGTGAGCAAGGGACCCACGTCTGGGCATACCCTGCCAATTTAGGGCAAACAAAGCAAACACAAGGGGATGATGGACGGAGTGCTGAAACTTTTCAAACACTCACCCCCGTCACAGATCTGGGTTGAATCCATCATCATTCTTTAGCTCACTTTGCCACCCCAGTTCAGACACAGCTATATGCAAATCAGTCTTGACCCTGTGCCTCATGGGAACAGTCCAGCCCGAACTGCCAAGCCATGTCTTCCCTGGACCGGAAACAAGCATCCTGGGACCGGTTTCTGGCTAACAGCCCTCATCAGCCAGGCTAGCTTGAATCCAGTGGCAAAGTGAGCAAGGGACCCACGTCTGGGCATACCCTGCCAACTTAGGGCGAACAAAGCAAACACAAGGGGATGATGGACGGAGTGCTGAAACTTTTCAAACACTCACCCCCAGTCACAGATCTGGGTTGAATCCATCATCATTCTTTAGCTCACTTTGCCACCCCAGTTCAATCAATCAATCAATCAATCAATCATATCACTTGTAAAGCGCACTACTTACCCGTGAGGGTCTCAAGGCGCTGGGGGTTGGGGGGTGCTGCTACTGCTCGAAGAGCCAGGTCCTGAGGAGTCTTCTGAAGGTCAGTAGGTCTTGGGTCTGCCGTAGGTGGGTGGGGAGGGTGTTCCAGGTCTTGGCGGCGAGGTGGGAGAAAGATCTGCCGCCGGCAGTCGTTCTTTGGATGCGGGGGACTGCGGCGAGGGCGAGGCCGGTGGAGCGGAGCTGGCGGGTGGGGGTGTAGAAGCTGAGTCGTCCGTTGAGATATGCTGGTCCGGTGTTGTGGAGTGCTTTGTGTGCGTGGGTGAGGAGCTTGAAGGTTATCCTCTTGTTGATGGGGAGCCAGTGCAGGTCTCTCGGGTGGGGTGTGATGTGGCTGCGGCGGGGGATGTCGAGGATCAGACGTGCAGAGGCGTTCTGGATGCGTTGCAGCCGTCTCAGGAGTTTGGCCGAAGTTCCTGCATAGAGGGCGTTTCCGTAGTCCAACCTGCTGCTGACGAGGGCCTGGGTGACCGTTCTTCTCGTTTCGGTGGGGATCCACGTGTAGATCCTGCGGAGCATGCGGAGGGTGTTGAAGCAGGAGGAGGAGATGGCGTTGACCTGCTTAGTCATGGAGAGGGTGGAGTCGAGGATGACCCCTAGATTGCGTGCGTGGTCGGTGGGTGTTGGAGCTGTTCCCAGTGTAGTTGGCCACCAGGAGTCGTCCCAGGCCGAAGGGGTGGAGCCGAGGATGAGGACCTCCGTCTTGTCCGAGTTCAGCTTCAGTCGGCTGTTCCTCATCCAGTCGGCGACGGCCTTCATTCCTTCGTGGAGGTTGGTTTTGGCAGTGTGAGGGTCTTTGGTGAGGGAGATGATCAGCTGGGTGTCATCGGCGTAGGAGATGATGTTGAGGTCGTGCTGTCGGGCGACGTGGGCGAGAGGTGCCATGTAGATGTTGAACAGCGTTGGGCTGAGGGATGAGCCCTGGGGTACGCCGCAGATGATCTTGGTGGCATTGGAGCGGAAGGGGGGGAGGCGGACGCTCTGTGTTCTGCCGGAGAGGAAGGATGTGGTCCAGTCCAGGGCCTTCTCTGGGATCCCAGCGTCGTGTAGGCGTGTTCGTAGTGTGTGGTGGCAGACCGTGTCGAAGGCGGCTGACAGGTCCAAGAGGATGAGGGCCGCTGTTTCTCCGTTGTCTAGCAGGGTCCTGATGTCATCGGTGGCGGCGATGAGGGCGGTTTCGGTGCTGTGGTTGCTGCGGAACCCGGACTGGGACGGGTCCAGGATGCTGTCCTCCTCGAGGTAGCGGGTCAGTTGTTTGTTGACGGTCTTCTCGATGACCTTCGCCGGGAACGGGAGCAGGGAGATGGGCCGGAAGTTCTTGAGGTCCTTGGGGTCTGCCTTGGGTTTCTTGAGTAAGGCGTTGATCTCGGCGTGCTTCCAGCTTTCCGGGAAGGTTCCTGTCCCGAAGGAGATGTTGATTACTTTCCGGAGATGGGGTGCGATGGCTGTGCTGGCTTTGTTGAAGATGTGGTGTGGGCATGGGTCTAATGGTGATCCGGAGTGGATGGTGCTCATAATCTTGCTGGTGTCCTCGTCGTTGATGTTGGTCCAGGAGAGCAGGCGGTTGGTGCGGGTGGCAGTCGTGGGGGCGGAGGTCTCAGTGGTTGTCGGGGCGGTCGTGGCGTTGAAGCTGTCGTGGATGTCAGCGATCTTGCGGTGGAAGGTGGCCAGTGAGTCGCACAGGTCTTGCGAGGGTGGGATGTCGTTGGTGTTGGAGTTGGGGTTGGAGAATTCCTTCCTTCAGACACAGCTATATGCAAATCAGTCTTGACCCTGTGCCTCATGGGAACAGTCCAGCACGAACTGCCAAGCCATGTCTTCCCTGGACCGGAAGCAAGCATCCTGGGACTGGTTTCGGGCTAACAGCCCTCATCAGCCAGGCTAGCTTGAATCCAGTGGCAAAGTGAGCAAGGGACCCACGTCTGGGCATTCCCTGCCAACTTAGGGCGAACAAAGCAAACACAAGGGGATGAAGTGAGTGTTTTTAAAGTTTTAGTACTCCGTCCATCATCTCCTTGTGTTTGGTGAGTAATATACACATTATTTACCTTACATGGAAATTCTTGGGCAATTTTTGATGGCCCTTAAATAGGGAGAGCACCAAGCAGATGCGTTGAACACAAAGAGCACATCATGGTGAGCGATTCGTTGGGATTGTATTTTTGCCCATAACTTTGCTTGGGGTGGTCCTAGGAGGATGAGACCACCACCGAATCGTTCAGCATGATGTGCTCTTTGTGTTCAAGGCATCTGCTTGGTCCTCTCCCTAGGATGGGGGGACCCCAAAATAATCACCTTTCTCACTGCTTGATAAATTTCCAAGGTCACTTTTGTGAGGTGGCTATATGCTCGTTAGCATGTAAAGGTAAAGTTGCTTTACCAAAGGTGTGTGAGGTGGGTGTGGGCGCAGGGGCTAACTCCCCCACTCCACGCCATGGAGTCTGAGTTTTTGCCTGAACTCTGCGTTCCCAATGGAGCGCAGAGTTGGCAAAACTTCATCGGACCCAGAGTTGGCAAAACTCTGTAAACTCTGCTGGCGGAGCGGAGATCGCCACCCGGGCTTAGTAGAGACGTGATCTAGCTGCACAATCCTTACCTGTGAACTTCCAGGCATCAGGCTGGATCAAGAAGATTTTTCTTAGCAGTACTCCTGCGCGCCGGTAGGTGGCGTCGGTCGACTTTGCGTGACGTCGTATGGTGTCGAGTTCGTCATCCTGACGTCCGTGTCGTCTATGTAGGCACCACCTTGGCGCTGACATAAGTATTTTTCACGACTTTCCACGCCAGAAGCGCGGAGCCATGAAGGTACTTGACAGTGGGCCCTGAAGGGGAACAGCCCTGACATGAAGAACTGATCTGCAGTGTGGGGAGGATGGGTGGGTCAGTAAGAAATCTGTGGCTAGATCATGTCTCTACCAAATAAGGCGTTACCGAAGGTAAGTAACTGTCCATGTGATAGAGACATCTAGCCACAGATTCCTTACCTGTGAACAGATACCCAAGCAATACCATCCCCGGAGGAGGGACTGCAGAAATGTTTTAAGCCAGAAAGTCCTGTAGGACGGAACGGCCAAAAAGGCCCTCCCTACAGGCCTTGTCATGTAGTTCCCATAAATCTATATAGGATCTGCGCGTTTAGACAACACAAACTGTGAGATTGGTGTCCAGACTGATTCCGGACACCCCCACCGGGTATGTTTGCCTGTATACCAGCTAGCTCACAGTGCCACTGTAAACGTCTCTTACCAAGGAGAGAATAGTTCCTGGCAACTATTGAACATGACAACCCTGTCCCATCAGGTATCGTGGAAATAGTACAGTACTTTTCGCTCAGTCACTCGTGCTCACTATGTCTCAGAGAGATACACAGAATAAACGGTGGGGACATTTTCAATAAGCATTTATTGAACCAGCGTCATTCTAGTGTAAAATAGGTGTGCTGAAACAACCATAAGACAGAAACAGATATAAACGATTATAAGCACCAACAGAGTAAATGGATGGTAGATTTCTACCATAGTGCTAAAACAATGAATATATGCAAGTATTTAAATACATGACAGTAATAATGCGTACTCCTACGATGCAATCCTAACAAGATGTACCTAAGGGTACCTAGCATGTATGTAGGTGTATAGCCAAGAATCCCCCTAGGATGAGGCCAACCCCAATACCTGGTGCGAGAGAATGAAGGACCCCGTCTTGGTCTCAAGGTGGACACCCCGCAAGGGATGTCAGACCACTGAGTGACGGAGTGTCTGCGTGCAGGAACCTCAGCGTCTCGTGTCAGTGTGTCAGCATGGAAGTCTTTCTCCTCTGCCTACCCCGGCAAAAATATGGTGTACATATACCCAAAAGGTACCCTCAGGGGATTCTACCTTGCTGTGTCATGTTGGCTGAGGATGACAGAAGGGATGACCCTTATACATAGTTATTATGCAGAAGTTGGTAATCCTGCTGTGATTCTGAGAATCCTCATGCATAATTAATAAGGCTAGTTTTCGGGGAAAACCTTTATGACATTAATGCAACGCTTAACTAGGTAAAAGATCAATACCAAAACCCATTATGTAGTACAGTGGTACGGTAAATGTAGGTGAAGGGTCAGGTGACTACTCAAGCCTATATTGGGTACCCTACGAAACATAACAACCTGATTGTCCAAGCAATAATGTTTCACAAATGTGTGCAGGGATGCCCACGTAGCCGCCTTGCAGATGTCAAGAACCGGGACACCATGCAAAGGGCCCTGGTAGCTGCCTTAGCTCTGGTTGAATGAGCTCTGAGGTCTTCAGGAGGCTGTTTCTTTGCCTGAGCGCAACAGATTTTAATACAGAGGATAACCCATCGCAAGATGGTCCTCTTCTGAACAGCACGTCCCTTCTTTGCTCCAACGTACCCCACAAAGAGTTGGTCCTCCACCCAGAACTCTTTAGTGCGGTCAAGGTAGAAGGATAATGCTCTTTTTGGGTCCAGGCAGTAGAGAGGTTCTTCTTTTCAAGTATGCGGAGGAGCATAGAAGGTGGGCAAGGTGACAGATTGCCCTAGGTGGAAAGGTGTTACAACGTTAGGCAAAAATGAAGCCCTAGTGTGAAGCACAACCTTGTCTGGAAAGATACTCCGCTAAGGAGGCTGTTAGGAAAGTGCCTGCAACTCGCTCATCCTCCTAGCAGAGGTTATTGCCACTAAAAAGGCTGTCTTAATGGTGAGCAGCCAGTGGTAACAATTGTGCAATGGCTCTAAAGGTGCACACATCAGATAAGTGAGGACAAAGTTATGGTCCCACCGAGGCATAATGAAAAGTGAAGGGGGAAACAAATGTGTAAGCCCGTTCAGAAATCTATGTACAATAGGAGACTTGAATAGGGACGGTTGGTCTGGCAACTGTAAAAAGGCAGACAGGGCTGAAAGGTAACCCTTTAGAGTGCCCAGAGCAGAGCCCTGCTGGGCAAGAGACAGGATGAAAAGAAGAATGTCAGAGAGGGAAACAGACAAAGGGTAAATAGACCGTTCTGTACAATATTTACAATTTTTTGGCCATCGTCAGGCGTATACCAACTTTGTGGAGGGGTGCTTGGCTGACAGAATAACTTTGCACACTTTGGGAGGAAGGTCGAATGCTATCAACTGTCGCCGCTCAATCTCCATGCAAGGAGGCGGAGGGTGGACAGGTTCGGGTGAAGGACCCTTCCCTGCTGCTGCAACAGAAGATCCTCCCGAAGGGGCAGCCTGATCGGAGGATTGATGCTCATCTGCAGAAGCTCAGGATACCAAATTTCCGTGCCCAGTTCGGAGTCACAAGAATGACTTTTGCCCGGGCGCTCCTGATTTTCTTGAGCACTATGGACAGGAGTGGTATGGGCTGAAAGATGTAAAGGAGGCCGGAGCTCCACTTGAGATGAAATGCGTCGCAGAGCAAGAGCTACCATGGAAACTCCAATGTGCAAAACTGCTGACATTGCGCGCAGAGGCGAAAAGATCTAACCAAGGCTCTCCCCACCGATGAGAGAGTCCTTGCGCCACCTCCAAATGGAGGCGGCTCTCGTGATCCGCTAGGCACCGACGGCTGAGTTTGTCCACCCTGGCGTTCAAGGAACTGGCCAGGTGTTGAACCACCAGGGATATGCCCAGCCAAGCCCAAAGGCGCTGGGCCTCTTGACAGAGGGTCCACGACCCCACCTCGCCCTGTTTGTTGCAGGTGGTGTTATCCTTGAACACCTGAACAAGCCTTCCCTTGAGGGATGGTAAGAATGCTTTCACTGCCAATCCGATTGCACGGAGCTCCAACAAGTTGATATTGAGCCCGGCTTCCGCCAGAGACCAGAGTCCTCTGATCTCCACCTCCCCCAGATTGCCGCCCCATCCCAGAAGTGATGCATCTGTCAATAATGTGAGATCTGGTTGGGGAAGGGAGAGGGATCTGCCTCTGACCAAATCGCAGTTTGTCAACTACCATTGCAGATCTTTGGCAGTTCCCTCCAAAATCTGGACCAGGCCGGTGAGATTTCCCTGATGCTGCGCCCATTGGAACTTCAGGTCCCACTGCAGAGCCCGCATGTGCCATCTGGCATGAGTCACCAGCAGGATGCAGGAGGCCATGAGGCCCAGCAGCCTCAGAGTAATTTTCACTGAAATCCAGGATAGAGGCTGATACATCGGTATCATAGCCTGAATATCCTGGACTCGCGGCTCGGGAGAATAGGCCCAAAACTGCACCGTGTGCAGACCACCTCTGATGAAAGGGAGCGTCTGAGAGGAAGTCAGGTGTGACTTCGGCACGTTGATAGTGAACCCCAGTGAATGCAGGAGCTTCACCGTGGCCTGGAGGTGGGAGACGACTGCCTGAAGCGAGCCCACCTTCAACAGCCAGTCATCGAGATATGGGAACTGGAACCCCTGATCTGCAACCACCGCCATCACCTTTGTGAACACCCGAGGGGCACTGGTAAGGCCAAAGGGGAGCACGGTAAACTGAAAGTGCTCATGGCCTACCATAAACCGCAAGTAGCGGCGATGGGCAGGCAGGATGGGAATTTGACAAAAGGCATCCTACAAGTCCAACGCTACCATCCAGTCTCCCGGGTCCAGAGCAGACAGAACCTGAGCCAGAGTGAGCATCTTGAACTTTTTTTTTTTGAGGAAGTAGTTGAGGGTTCTGAGGTCGAGGATAGGACGGAGGCCTCCATCCTTTCTGGGGACCAGAAAGTAGCGGGAAAAGCAACCACAGCCTACTTCTGGGCTGGGAACCCTCTCTATAGCTCCCTTGGCCAAGAGAGTCTTGACTTCCTTCTGAAGCAAAGCAAGGTGATCCTCCGTCAGCCGATCGTATGTTGGAGGCATGGAGGGAGGGGTAGTCTCAAAAGGGAGGGAGTAGCCCTTTTGGACTATTTGCAATACCCACTTGTCTGAGGTGATGGCATATCCTGCCACCAACTGGACGCCCATGATCAGGGAGGATCGGACTGGGAAGGTTTGGAGGCGGCGGCGGGAGAGGAGATTGTGGCCTGACCTGACTTCTGGCCGCCCGACCCACGGGGTTGGGGCGGGGCCACACAGAGGTTGCTGAACTTGCATGGTCCTCTGGCTAGGATAGGGCTGGCATGGTTGGAAACCCCTTCCTTAGCCACGAAAGGAGCGAAAGGCAGTTCCAGGACGGTATGATACAGAAAGGCCCAAGTACTTGGCCGTAGCCCGCAACTCCATCTGCCCTGTCTCCGAAGAGACGAGAGCCATCAAAGGGCATGTCCAGCCGGTTTGCTTGGATATCCCCCGAGAAGCCAGACGTGGTGTCTAACTGACACCGTTGAGGAATCGCTTTGCCCAGCGAGTCTGTCATGTCAAGGCCACAGCGTAGAGTAAACTTTGCTGCATCCCTCCAGTCTACAACAGCTTGGGAGAGGACAGCCCGGTCCTCCTCCGGGACTTGTGGCAGCACTTGCGCAACCGTCTTCCACAGGGAGTGGGAGTAACGGCCCAATACGCATGCGTATTTACTGACTGCAATGCCAGGCTGGTGGAAGAAAAGAATTTCTTTCCGAAGTTAACCAGCCTCTTGGATTGCCTATCCGTGGGTGTGGAATGGAACGCACCACAGGAAGTAGAGGCTTCAACCACCAAGCTCTCGGGGGTTGGGTGGGAGATGAGGAAAGCTGGGTCGCCCGGTGCAGGACGGTGGCAGCGGGCAATGGTTCTATTCGCCGGAGGCCCTGTGCTGGGTTTGGACCAGGTCCCCAGAAGAACATCGATCAAGGCATCATTGAATGGCAGCAAGGGTTTCGAAGTGGAGACACCAGGCTGCAGGACCTCTGTCGAGACACTGGTCTTGATAATCACAGTAGGAAGCTGCAGGTCCAAGAACTCCGTAGCCCTACGCACCACCATAATGAAGGAAGCTCCCTCCTCTGTAGCCAGGTTAAGTGGGGAAAACATGGAAGGCTATGGAGAGGTATACAAGCCACTGGCATCACCCAGTTCCTCATACCAGTCCATTTCTTCTGTGTCATGTGGGACTTCTAAGGGGTCCTACATCTCCTCTCAATCTTCCTCCAATCCTAGCCCCTTGGAGTAAGGGTGAGGATACGACATAGAGACCAAAGGCTCTTTCGGCACCGGTCTCGGCGTCAATAGATGTCTGACTGGCTCTGTGTCATGGGGGATAAGAATGGGGCTGGAAACGTTGAGGGTCCTGGCGTCGGGGAAGGTTGAATGGGAGCGACGGCACCAGTCCAGATCCGGGAACAGATCCATGAGGATCCTTGGGCACCAGAGCTGCCAGCGCGGAACCCAGAGGAGCTACTTCCGCTGAGCCTGCGGGGCCCAAAGGCGCACCGGAAGGGTCAGGCCACCCAAATATGGCACACATGGCATCATAACATTCTTTTAACTGGGCGGGGGTCGCTCCTGTACCTGGAAAGGGAGGGAAACGCGGAGCCAACCCAGGCACCCGCTCGGTGGAAGAGGGCCTCGAACGTGTGATGGACGGGGCGAAGTCGAAGCCTGCTTCGACTTCTTGTGCAGCTTATGGTGCTTCTTACCTGACCCCTTTGAAGATTTAGAATGGGAGGACGAAGACTTGGATCCCCTGGAGCAGTGCTCGGACCCTTCTCTCGACCGAGACCAGGAGCGGATTTTCGAGGAGATCTCAGAGGCGACTGACCCTGGGCCCTAAGCAGCTTTAAGGACTGCTCCCTCAATGCACTGATCTTGTGACAGCGGTTTTCTCCCAAGGACTCCCCAGCAACTTGGACTCCCTGTACATTTGACTGATATCTTTGGACGAGTGACACACCTTATATTTTCCTGATTGATACAGCGCGTTGCCTGTCCTTTCCCGCTATGGTTGCTACCATTACCTTGTTTGCCCTGATGATGACCCTGACAAATTGTTGATCACAGAGTTGAAACGCTGACAATTTCGTTAGCAGACTATTTAAATTGATTGTATTAATCGGTATGTACTCCCAGCTGGAGTCTTACCTGGATTAAGTGCTGTAGTCCTTAGCTGCTAATGTACATATCAATAGTATTATTTATTATTTCTGTACAGCACTTCGGCACACTTATTTCACTGATGTCACTTTACAATTGCACTGCATCTGTTCTGGAGCACCTGCATTTTTATCTTTATTATTCTTAGATTTAATGAAATGAACTTCCCCCACAGAGAACCATTGTTTTGTTATATGCTCATGAACCCAGGTTCCCAGGGTTATAGGGTTGCCTCTTTAATGTTTTGCCATTTGAAGTTTGCACAGTACCATAAACACTGAATGCAGGATCATAGTACTCTGTGGGTAAGCTGAAACTATATCCTAGAGTTAATGGCTGCTAAAAATTACCCTGTATTGCCAGCTGACAGTGCGGGGCACTGACAAACATTATGGAAATTTGACTGATGTCCGTGATAACAAATTTTGGCTCGAACAGTTTAGTGACCTTTCTTTGGCTTTTGCCTCCACTGCCTCAAAAGAAGCCAACCCGTTCAGTTACCTAGAACTGTTGTAGTAGACCGGACTGGCACCAAAATATACTTTGTAAGTGTTTACAGTCTACCCAACTTGATTAAATATATCTATAATGCAATTTACATCCTAATGGTCTCTTAATCAAACAGAGCAAACCATTTACGCCAGTGGCTAAAAACAGACACAACAATCTTGGAAGTGATCGTTAAATCAACAAAACAAAAAAAAGTTTTTTCCTAAACTAAGTGTCTTCAAGGCAAGGAATAGGAATACAGTCATTTCATAACTTGCGACCAAGATAGCTTAAAGACAGGTCCTTTAGTTATCTCTATACATCCAAGCACGCTGAACATTAAGATGGCTCCGTCGACTCGCTTAATACTGTTTCTGGGCTCCTACATTGCAATGAATTGTATTAGCGATCACTTTATCAGTTATGCCAGTCTTTATGCATATTACAGTTGCATTTGTTTCCAAAGAAATAGCTCAGACTGTACATTGATCTTGACTGCGTGTCGATCACCAACTTTTAGGAAGTCTTGACTGCAGCTATCACTGGAAAATCAAGGAAACAAAGCTATTCTTGGCCATTGCCAACCACGGCAGGCAACTGTATCCAGGGGCCAGAGACTGTGAGGAGACAAGACAATACCACCACTGAATCTGACAAAGTGTTTAATGATATGAGTATATTAATTTACCCTCTGGACAATTCAGGTAAAAAGGAGAATCTGAACACTGTTTACGAGGACGTAGACCATAACCAGAAACTGGTTATGAGTCAAAGGCAGTGATGGAAATACTTTGAAGATTGCCTTGTTGACTACTGTGGAAGTCCATTGTTGGAAAGTGGATTATTGGTAGGGGCAAATGTAGGTCTGCCACTGGCAATAAGGCCACTAATCATTGGTAGGACTCAGCATAGGTCTTAGAAAATTATTCCCATGCTCAACCCTTGGTAACGTGGCTGCGAGCAGACAGGCTTAACTTCAAAGACAGGTATGTAAAGCATTTAAAAACTCCAATTCAGTACATAATTAAGGCACAACACATAATAAAAATCCAACACCAATTTATAGAAATAGGAAATATTTTTATCTTTAAAATGACACCAAAACGACAAAAATCCAATGTAGGGAACCGGAGATATGAATTTTCAAAGATTTAATAAAATATAGCACTTAGAAGATTATAGCACCGTATTGGGATACCTGCTCGCGATAGACCGGGGCAAAGTCAAAGTTTCAGGCTGACCGCGATGGAGCCCTGGGCGGCTACAGCTTGCGGCAGGTCCCGGTCTCAGTTTCTACCTTCACACTTAGAAACTTTTCTGGAGCTTTTCTCCTCGAGGCCCCTCGAAGCTCCCAGCCAGTCCGGATTCGGTGAGGGTTCGCCGGATTGTCTTTAGACGAGCTCCCGGTCAACTTCCCTGGAGCGGACTTAGAAACTTTTTCTCTAGCGCTTCAGCGGGGCAACCCAGGAGCCCAGGCTGACACGCGATGGAAGGCAGGCGGCTTGGCGTTCGCGGTTGCTCCCGGTCACCTTTTCTACGAGCGGACTTAGAAACTTTTCTGGAGGTTTTTCTCGCGGGGTCTCTCGATGCTCTTCATGTAGCCGGATCCGGTGAGAGTTCGCCGGCTTCAGATTTCTTCTAGTCCCAGTCAAACTCTGGAAGTGGGACCGACGGAGCTTTTAGCGGGACGAACCTGGGTGGCTTGGCCGGCTCGCGGTTGAAGGCAGGCGGCTTGGCTGACCAGGTTGAGTCGGTCCCTCTATGGAGCTTTTTTTCAAAGTTCCTCCAAAGTTCTCCAAACTTCTTGAACTTCTTCCTGAAGTTCCTCAAAGGGTCCCAAAGTGTCTCAAACTCACTCCAAGGGTCTGGAAGCTCCAAGATGGTCCTTGAAAGTTGAGGACTTCAGTTCCCACAATCCACTGGGACGTCACCCTTACAAATCCACTGGTAGTTCTCCAAGGTGCAGATTTAGTTGGTGATGTTCCAGATGAGCTCTTTTAACCTGTAGCTTTCAGGGAGTCCACTCTTTAGTTCTTTTTCAGCAAAATAATCCACAGGGCTGTAGTTTCAGATGGTGCAGTTTTCAGAGGTCAGGCCTTAGAAATCTTTGCACAGCAAAACTTCTCAGCTTGGCAATGTCTTGCTTCAGTAAGTTTCAAGCAGCAGATCTGGAGGGCTCTGCCCCTCTCAGATACTTATTCCAAGTTCTCTGGGTCAAACAGGAGGTCACTCCTGACCAATGGGAGCAGGGTAACTCCTTAAACATATGACCACTTCCTGTAGAGTGTGGCATTATTTTGTCCCAGAGTGCATCAAATCTTCCAAATCCATAATGGCAGATTTTCCAGCAAGGAGGCAAGAGCTGGCTAAACACACCCCTAGGATGGCTAATTTACTTAGACTCGTCCCCCTGCATCTGCTCATACCTTCCATAATCCCCCCATCTGCCTGAGGTAGAAAGTTCAGAGTTGTAAATGACACTGGGTTCTGCTTTTCTCTTTGAAGCCCATGGTTTACAACCCCTCCCCCTGGCCTGGCATTCCTGTGGACCAGCACACTGCCCTCCCAGCCCAGCTGCATAACCCCGGGGGCTCTTTATCACCTCTCCAGGCAGGCTGGCTAATCCACTTAACTCTGACCAATCAGGGCAAACCACTGGAAGGCTGAATCTGGACTTACAAACAAGAAAGTCTTATAACTTCTTGTATGTGCACTTTAGGAGAAATTCAACAATATTATATTGTTGGATTTATTAATACCATTCAGGGAAATCTTTGAATGGCACTTCTAGCCCTCTCCTATCAAGAGTTATTAATTAATAACTTCCTACCATGTTAACCTATGTAACGGGATTTGCAATGGGAAAAATGACTTGGGCCATTTTTCAAGCACCAGGACTTACAAAACCATATTTTATAAGTACTTTGCTTATATCTACAGGACCCCCACCCCATAGGACAACTAGGGGAGACTTTAGGGGTTCTGAATCTGTAAAAATATTGCAGATCCTCACTTCACAGTGCTCCTAGCATCAAAGTCGAATTTGGGCAGCACTTTACCACAATGTGGGAGTGAAATGTGAAATTTCACTTTACCCAGGCATATAAAAACTCATTTTATAAGGGTGTACCTTATAAATATCTGACCCCCCACCCCTGGGATACCTAGGGGAGACCCTGGGGGTCCCTAATATGCCAAACCATTGTAGGTTATCCATTTTTAAGTGCCCCAAACCCAAAAGTCGAGTTTGGGCACAATTTACTTTTTAAAAGCAGTCCTGGCACCCAGGGCTGCTTTTAAACTGACCTCAGGCTTCAGCAGTGCACACATGCAAGTGCAAAAAGAGCTGCTGGCCTCTAAACTGCCATGCCCTAGGGTACTAGGGACTTCTAGGTAGTTTCAATCCCCCTGCCCTATTATATACTAGGGGCTTATGGGGTAGATCATGCCAATCACAGGGGTACCCCACCATACCATTGTGTACCCTAGTGTATGTAGGTGTTTTAACTGTATTCTAATGTGTCTCTTTCAGCATTGCACTGGCCCTGGGCCTGGTTAGGCAGAGCCCAGGGTCAGTCAGAGTCAGTTACCACCAGTATCAATCAGCAAAAAGTTGGGGGGTGCCCAGGGCACAGGATGACTTTGCAACATAGCTCCCCCCCCCAAACGAAAGGTGATGGGTAGTCCTCATCAACTAAGTGGAAAAACCTGGAAAGTCCATCGGCATTTGCATGGGCAACCCCAGGTCTGTGTTCCACTGTAAAGTCCATCCCCTGTAGGGAAATGGACCACCTTAACAGCTTGGGATTCTCCCCTCTCATCTGCATGAGCCATCTGAGAGGCCTGTGGTCAGTTTGAACACGAAAGTGAGTCCCAAACAAATATGGTCTCAACTTTTTCAGGGACCAAACCACAGCAAAAGCTTCTCTCTCAATGGCACTCCACCTCTGCTCTCTGGGAAGAAGCCTCCTGCTAATAAAGGCAACTGGCTGATCAAGGCCCTCTTCATTTAGCTGTGACAACACTGCCCCAATCCCTTGCTCTGAAGCATCTGTCTGAACCACAAATTCCTTTGTGTAGTCAGGGGCTAATAGTACTGGTGCTGAACACATGGCAGCTTTCAGAGTGTCAAAAGCCTTCTGACACTCTGGGGTCCAAATCACCTTCTTGGGCCTCTTTTTAGAAGTCAGTTCTGTTAGGGGCCCCACCATGGTCCCATAATTTTTAACAAACCTTCTATAGTACCCTGTCAGTCCAAGGAATGCCCTGACCTGAGTCTGGGTAACAGGTGCTGTCCAATCCAAAATAGTTTGGATTTTCGCTTGGAGAGGCTGTACATGGCCCCCACCTACCAGGTGGCCCAGGTACACCACAGAACTCCGCCCTATTTGGCACTTACTTGCCTTAATAGTCAGGCCTGCCTGCTGCATGGCCTGAAGCACTTCCCTTAGGTGGCTTAAGTGATCCCCCCAGGTAGAACTGTATACAGCTATATCATCCAGGTAAGCTGCACTGAACTGTTCCAGCCCAGACAAGACCCTGTTCACCAACCTTTGGAAGGTGGCAGGTGCATTCTTTAATCCAAAGGGCATTACCATGAACTGATAATGTCCCTCTGGGGTGGAGAATGCTGACCTCTCCTTTGCTCCATCAGTGAGGGCAATCTACCAGTAACCTGAAGTCAAATCAAAAGTACTCAGGTACTTCGCAGCCCCTAACCTGTCAATGAGCTCATCAGCTCTAGGTATAGGGTGAGCGTCAGTCTTTGTGACTGCATTCAATACTCTGTATTCCACACAGAACCTTAACTCCTTGGGTCACCCCTGAGGATTAGGTTTAGGCACCAGCACCACTGGACTGGCCCATGGACTCTCAGACGGTTCAATTACTCCCAATTCCAGCATCTTAGCAACCTCAGCTTTAATGCTGGCTCTGACATGGTCAGACAACCTGTACAGTTTATTTTTGACAGGTAGGCTGTCACCAGTGTCAATGTGGTGCACACACCACTCAGTGATGCCTGGTGTCAAAGAGAACAGGCCAGCAAACTGCTCCAGCACTTGCTTACAGTCTCTGTGCTGCTGGTCTGTCAACTTGGGAGAGAGTATCACCCCCTCCACTGACCCATCTTGCACATTAGTGGAGAAGAGGTCGGGCACAGGCTCAGTTTCCTCCTCCACACCCTCATCAGTGACCAGTAACATGGTCATGTCTGCCCTGTCATGGTGGGGTTTCAATCTATTCACATGCAGGACCCTATGAGGGTTCCTGGGGGTGCGAAGGTCAACCAAATAGGTAACCTCACCCTTCTTTTCTAAGATTGGATAGGGCCCACTCCACTTGTCATGGAGGGCCCTGGGAGCCACAGGCTCCAACACCCACACCAATTGTCCTGGAGTATACTCAGGCATAGTAGCCTTCTGATCATACCAGTGCTTCATGAGCTCCTGGCTGGCCTCCAGTTTCCTGTTTGCCTTGTACATGTACTCTGCCATTCTAGATCTCAGGCCTAGCACATAGTCAAGCACATTGTCCTTTGCTTCTTTAAGAGGCTTCTCTAAAGACTCTCTCAGCAGGCTCAAGGGCCCCCTCACCGGGTGTCCAAACAACAACTCAAAGGGACTGAAACCAACCCCTTTCTGTGGCACCTCCCTGTAGGCAAACAGTAAGCATGGGAGGAGAACATCCCATCTCCTCCTGAGTTTCTCTGACAACCCATTTATCATGCCCTTCAGGGTTTTGTTGAATCTCTCAACAAGACCATTTGCTTGTGGGTGATAGGGGGTGGTGAACTTGTAGTTGACACCACACTCATCCCACATAGCAGTCAGATAACTGGACAGGAAATTTGTGCCCCTATCTGACACCACCTCTTTTGGAAAACCCACTCTAGTGAACACACCAAGCAGTGCTCTAGCCACTGCAGGAGCATCAATGGTTCTAAGAGGGATCGCTTCAGGGTACCTAGTGGCATGGTCCACTACCACTAAGATATACCTATTCCCTGATGCAGTAGGTGGGTCCAGGGGACCAACAATGTCCATCCCCACCCTATAAAAAGGAACCCCCACCACTGACAGTGGTATTAGGGGAGCCTTTGTCTTGCCCCCTGCCTTGCCACTGGCCTGACAGGTGACACAGGAGCTGCAAAACTCCTTTACCTTTTCAGACATATGGGGCCAGTAGAAATGGCTCACCAATCGGTTCCATGTATTTGTCTGTCCCAAATGTCCTGCCAAGGGGATATCATGACCCAAAGTCAGGATGAACTCTCTGTACTTCTGGGGCACCACCAACCTCCTGGTGGCCCCCTCCTTGAGGTTTCTGGCCTCAGTATAAAACAGTCCATCTTCCCAGTAGAGTTTGTGAAACCCACTGTCATCCCCCTCCTCTTGCTTAGAAGCAATCCGCCTCAAGCTCTCAAGGGTGGGACAGTCACACTGTCCCTTACTGAACTCTTCTCTGGAGGGTCCACCTGCTCCTGTCAGTTCTGCCAAATCTGACAGCTCGGGCAGGGATGGAGTACCTCCCTCAGAGGCCAGATCCTCCCCATCAGGGTTAGATTCTTCCTGCACCTCTGGAGTTCCCTGGGCTGGCTCACCAGGCCCAGTGTCCTTGGATGCTTGGCCCTTTGTTCTAGGGTCCAAGTGTCCAGCCCCTCCCTTCTGGCTAGTCTGTGACCTAGTCACAGCACATACCCACTCAGGGAGCTCCAATATTTTCAAATGGAGTCCTCTCTCCACCTCTGACCACACAGAGGATTCAAGATCATTGCCCAGTAAACACTGGACTGGGAGCACCTTTGACACAGCTACCTTCATAGGGCCTGTCACACCTCCCCATTCCAAATCCACCACAGCCATAGGATGGAGTTTGGTAGTGCTGTCTGCATAAGTCACCTGGTGAAACTCACCAGGTAACAACCTCTCTGGAGGCACCAGCTCATCCAGGACCATAGTTACACTAGCCCCAGTGTCTCTGATAGCCTCCACCTCAGTCCCATTCACTTTAGGCCTCTGCCTGTACTTGTCCATGTTTGGAGGTAAAGCAGCAAGGGTTGCAATATTCACCCCACCCAGGGACACTAAGGTTGCTTCCACCACCTGACTACTCCTCACGGGGGCACCACTCTCCACCCCTACACTGACACTGGCAATCCCTGTGGATGGCCCCTTAGGGGGGAGCTTCTTGGCGCAGACAGCATCTCCCTGTTTGTGCCCTGGCTGGTTACAGTCAAAGCACTTACCCACTTTTGAGGGATCAAAGAACCTACCATTCTTTCCCTGATTCCACCTCCCTTTGGATTTGGGTTGGCTCGGGGCCTCCCCTCCTTGTGCAGGTTTTTGTGGGTCTTTGGAGGACTCCTTCTGGTTTTGACCTTCTTTCCCTTGGGCTTTCCCCTGGGGAGGGACCTGTCCTCCTTTCTTCTGGTCACCCCCCTGGTGCTGTATGGAAACCCAGGTTCTCACCCACTCATCAGCTGCTTCACCCAGCTCTCTGGGGTCTGTCAGCTTAGAGTCCACTAGATACTGGCGTAACTTCTCTTCTGCACAATGAGTCAAAATGTTCTTTCAAAAACAAATTATACAATCCCTCATATGTGTCAACTTTGTTACCAACAATCCAGCCTTCCAGTGCCTTCACTGAAATGTCCACAAAGTCTACCCAAGACTTTGAACTCAATTTCTGGGTGCCTCTAAACTTCACCCTGTACTGCTCTGGAGTCAGACCAAATCTCTTGACTAAGCATGCCTTCATCTCCTGGTATGATTCAGCATCCTCTCCCTTCAGGGTCAGGAGCCTATCCCTCCCAGCTACTGGAATCAACTCCCACAGGAGTGCACCCCAATACCTAGAGTGGACCCTACTCATTCTAAGGGCCCTCTCAAAAGCTGCTAGCCACTTGTCAATGTCATCCCCCTCTGTGTACTTGGGCACTATACCCTTGGGAAGTTTAGGTTCAAATGCACCACCCCTGGACATCTCAAAATCTTCATCATTTTCACTGGCACCATTTCTTCTCAACTCCTCCTTCTCCCATCTCTTCCTAGCCAATTCCAATTTCTCCTGCTCTAAAGCTATCAAAGCTAATTGAGCCTGAAGCTGTCTCTCTGCAAGGGACGGTAGTGGTTCCTGAGTAAGGAACCCTTCCCCACTCCCACCATCTGGAATCATAGGGCTAACATTAGAGATAATGGAAGAGGCACCATCCTCACCCTCCTCTTGGGTGAGGTTGGGGGGAACACCCTCCATCCCCCTTGAATCTCCTCAGCTACCCCAGCCCAGGCCTGTAGGGACTTAAGTAACCCTGCCTTCCTAATCATGTTGGAAGCAGGCAGCCCCCTAAGCCTACACTGTACCCTAAGATCAGCTATCTTGAACTGGGACAGTTTAGCCAGATCCAGCTCCATGGTTCCCTAGTTTTGGGTCACAAAAACTAGGCACAACAGACTTAGAATAATTTGGAAAAATCAAAACAATGGATTAAAAACAGTTTAGTCCAAATTCCAAAAATCAAACTCAAAAGTTTTGTTCTAAGGCAATTTAGAGGATTTTTATAATCTTAATTCATTCACTGAAAGGTGTACTTTTTAAACACAAGTTCTCATCCACACCGCTGAGCACCAAATGTTGGAAAGTGGATTATTGGTAGGGGCAAATGTAGGTCTGCCACTGGCAATAAGGCCACTAATCATTGGTAGGACTCAGCATAGGTCTTAGAAAATTATTCCCATGCTCAACCCTTGGTAACGTGGGTGCGAGCAGACAGGCTTAACTTCAAAGGCAGGTATGTAAAGCATTTAAAAACACCAATTCAATAAATAATTAAGACACAACACATAATAAAAATCCAACACCAATTTATAAAAATAGGAAATATTTTTATCTTTAAAATGATACCAAAACGACAAACATCCAATGTAGGGAACCGGAGATATGAATTTTCAAAGATTTAATAAAATATAGCACTTAGAAGATTATAGCACCATATTGGGATACCTGCTCGCGATAGACCGGGGCAAAGTCAAAGTTTCAGGCTGACCGCGATGGAGCCCTGGGCGGCTACAGCTTGCGGCAGGTCCCGGTCTCAGTTTCTACCTTCACACTTAGAAACTTTTCTGGAGCTTTTCTCCTCGAGGCCCCTCGAAGCTCCCAGCCAGTCCGGATCCGGTGAGGGTTCGCTGGATTGCCTTTCGACGAGCTCCCAGTCAACTTCCCTGGAGCGGACTTAGAAACTTTTTCTTTAGCGCTTCAGCGGGGCAACCCAGGCGCCCAGGCCGACACGCGATGGAAGGCAGGCGGCTTGGCGTTCGCTGTTGCTCCCGGTCACCTTTTCTACAAGCGGACTTAGAAACTTTTCTGGAGCTTTTTCTCGCGGGGTCTCTCGATGCTCTTCATGTAGCCAGATCCGGTGAGGGTTCGCCGGCTTCAGATTTCTTCTAGTCCCGGTCAAACTCTGGAAGTGGGACCGACAGAGCTTTTAGCGGGATGAACCTGGGTGGCTTGGCCGGCTTGCAGTTGAAGGCAGGCGGCTTGGCTGACCAGGTTGAGTCGGTCCCTCTATGGAGCTTTTTTTCAAAGTTCCTCCAAACTTCTTGAACTTCTTCCTGAAGTTCCTCAAAGGGTCCCAAAGTGTCTCAAACTCACTCCAAGGGTCTGGAAGCTCCAAGATGGTCCTTGAAAGTTGAGGACTTCAGTTCCCACAATCCACTGGGACGTCACCCGTACAAATCCACTGGTAGTTCTCCAAGGTGCAGATTTAGTTGGTGATGTTCCAGATGAGCTCTTTTAACCTGTAGCTTTCAGGAGTCCACTCTTTAGTTCTTTTTCAGCAAAATAATCCACAGGGCTGTAGTTTCAGATGGTGCAGTTTTCAGAGGTCAGGCCTTAGAAATCTTTGCACAGCAAAACTTCTCAGCTTGGCAATGTCTTGCTTCAGTAAGTTTCAAGCAGCAGATCTGGAGGGCTCTGCCCCTCTCAGATACTTATTCCAAGTTCTCTGGGTCAGACAGGAGGTCACTCCTGACCAATGGGAGCAGGGTAACTCCTCAAACATATGACCACTTCCTGTAGAGTGTGGCATTATTTTGTCCCAGAGTGCATCAAATCTTCCAAATCCATAATGGCAGATTTTCCAACAAGGAGGCAAGAGCTGGCTAAACACACCCCTAGGATGGCTATTTTACTTAGACTCTCCCCCCTGCTTCTGCTCATACCTTCCTTAATGCCCCCATCTGCCTGAGGTAGAAAGTTCAGAGTTGTAAATGACACTGGGTTCTGCTTTTCTCTTTGAAGCCCATGGTTTACAACCCTTCCCCCTGGCCTGGCATTCCTGTGGACCAGCACACTGCCCTCCCAGCCCAGCTGCATAACCCCAGGGGCTCTTTATCACCTCTCCAGGCAGGCTGGCTAATCCACTTAACTCTGACCAATCAGGGCAGACCACTGGAAGGCTGAATCTGGACTTACAAACAAGAAAGTCTTATAACTTCTTGTAGGTACACTTTAGGAGAAATTCAACAATATCATATTGTTGGATTTATTAATACCATTCGGGGAAATCTTTGAATGGCACTTCTAGCCCTCTCCTATCAAGAGTTATTAATTAATAACTTCCTACCATGTTAACCTATGTAACAGGGGATTTGCAATGGGAAAAATGACTTTGGGCATTTTTCCAGCACCAGGACTTACATAAACATATATATTTTATAAGTACTTTGCTTATATCTACAGGACCCCCACCACATAGGACAACTAGGGGAGACTTTAGGGGTTCTGAATCTGTAAAAATATTGCATATCCTCACTTCACAGTGCTCCTAGCATCAAAGTCGAATTTGGGCAGCACTTTACCACAATGTGGGAGTGAAATGTGAAATTTCACTTAATCCAAGCATTTAAAAACTCATTTTATAAGGGTGTACCTTATAAATATCTGACCCCTCACCCCTGGGATACCTAGGGGAGACCCTGGGGGTACCTAATATGCCAAACCATTGTAGGTTATCCATTTTTAAGTGCCCCAAACCCAAAAGTCGAGTTTGGGCACAATTTACTTTTTAAAAGCAGTCCTGGCACCCAGGGCTGCTTTTAAACTGACCTCAGGCTTCAGCAGTGCACACATGCAAGTGCAAAAGGAGCTGCTGGCCTCTAAACTGCCATGCCCTAGGGTACTAGGGACTTCTAGGTAGTTTCAATCCCCCTGCCCTATTATATACTAGGGGCTTATGGGGTAGGTCATGCCAATCACAGGGGTACCCCACCATACCATTGTGTACCCTAGTGTATGTAGGTGTTTTAACTGTATTCTAATGTGTCTCTTTCAGCATTGCACTGGCCCGGCTTAGGCAGAGCCCAGGGTCAGTCAGAGTCAGTTACCACCAGTATCAATCAGCAAAAAGTTGGGGGGTGCCCAGGGCACAGGATGACTTTGCAACATACATTATGAGCTGCATTGGATCACTTTTTCTTTACTCTTCTGTGTCCTTACAGGAAAGGACCAACCATGCAAACCAGTGTCACCAGATGCTAAGAAAAGCAGTCCAATCCGAACTGCTAAGCCATGACCGCAATACATTGGAGTATTCCCATAAACATTTCCATCTCCATTGGCTTTGCTAGGGAGACCCAGCTTGAATCCCAAGTCACAGCAAACATGCATAAATGAATGAGAGATTTGTACAGCGCACCAAACCTGAAAAAGAGGTTTCCCGGAGCTTTTCAGCCAAGTAGATGTGCATCAAACAAGCGCCTCACAATAGTCTATGAATGATTGTACATGTAGGTCCATAACCTGATACTCCATATCATGTAGGGTAACAATTCAAAGCCACATTCATCACAACTTTCAGTTACACATAACAGATCATTATTGGGTTGAGCAAGCGCTGAGAAATCTTTATTGTTCTATTTGAAAACTGGTTTAGATGTAATTAGTAATAACACACTACTTTTGAGTCTGTGACTTATGATTGAGATGTATTTATAGTTTACCTTTACTGAACCACATGTGCATATCTCTTTGTTATACTGCATGCAAACTCAAATCAGTAAAGGTGCCAAAACCGCATTTTCTCGATAGCAGAACTGATGGAAGTCAGGGCGTCTCAAGCTTGAAAAGAACACTAAGATCTTTATTGTAGGACCTACTCGCTCCCTATGATTAGAACCCTGATGTCCTAATTGTGTGATTTCCCCTCTCATTCTGTTACACCAAGTCAGGAACCTTGGAATTCATTTTTAGGTTGAAGGGTTTGCTAATGACAGTTTGGGGACATTCAGAAAGCTGACCTAGGAATACATTCCACCTGTTGCTTAGCATTGGCTTTGTGGTCTGTAACTCACATTTTCTGGGTTTCTATTTGCTGGCTTTAGTTGCTTTAGGTTGTCTAGCTTGAGTTCGTCCCTCCGATTGCCCAAACTTTGTGTACTGTATTGTTCCACAAACTCGCTTTCTGTAAACAGGCCTTTAAATCTTGTTCTTATCTTTTCACATTTGCTGTGCATCTAAAGTCGGAGGTCAAATGTCAGGCTCTCTCTTCCAGGGAGTTTGGTGTTTATTTTTCTTTCTCTGATTTTAAAGTGAGAGAGTTTGTGACAATTCTGCTGAGTGCCCATGTAAGAGGAGAGGGTGTAGGATATTTTTGTTTCTAGCACGCAATATAAAAAAATTAACTGTACTGATGTTTCAGAATATATCGGAATTAGTTCAAATGAAACATTTTTTTTTGTAATTCTGAAGTGTGGTGGAAACAAATACTTGAATACAATCAAAACACATCAATACACTAGTTGATGACATTTGCACACATTAGCGTGTGTAGTAAACCCATATTTCGGTGCAAATGAAATGGTCATTTCAATTGAAAATGTGTTGCCTGCAATGGTAGTGCGCTACCACACCATGCTTACTCCAAACTACGCCACTCAGCTTTGTGCCCTTCCACTCTATGGCATGTCATTCCATTCTACCATACTCCACTCTAAGACATGCCACTCCAAGCCTCTCCACTTTAAGGCACTGCGACATGCCACTCGACGACAATCCAATCTGAGCGACTGTCTCAACGACACAACACGCCACTCCACTCTACACCCCTCCACTCAACACCACTTACCCCACTCCAATCTATCCCACTCCACACCAATGTATCCCAATCTACCCCATCCCACTCTACTTCGCTACAATCTACCCCAGTCTACTCCACTCCACTCTTACCCAACCCAATCTACCCCACACCACTCCAATCTACCCCACTGTACCCCAATCCACTCCACTACGATCCAATCTACCCCACTCCACCCAATTTAAGCCAACCAACCCCACCCCACCCCATTCTACCCCACTCAAATCCAATCTACCACACTCCACTCAAATCTACCCTAGTCTACCCCACTCCAATCTACCACAATCCACCCCACTGCAATGTACCCCAATCAACCCCACTCCACTCTACTCCACTCCTCTCTACCCCAATCTACCACAGTCCAATTTACCCCACTCCAAACTCCACTGCAATCTATCCAACTCCTCTCCACTCTACCAGCCTCCACCACAATCTACCCCACTCATCTACCACAATCTACCCCACTCCACCCAATCTACCCTACTCCAATAAACCCCTCTCCAATTTACCCCACCCACTTCTACCCCACCCCTACCTACTCCACTCCAAGCTACCAGCTATGGCCGCTGCAGGTAAGAGCGGTGGGGCCAGGTGAGGGGGTATTTCGAGAGACGACCACGAGGGAAAATAAAATAAATAATGAATTTTCCCTCGTGGTCGTCTCTCGAAATCCCCCCTCACCTGTCCCCACCGCCCTACCGCTCTTACCTGCAGCAGCCGCGGCTGCAAGCTACCCCACTCTACCTCACTACCCAACTGCAATCTACCCCATCCCACTACAATCCACCCTACTCCACTCCAAACTACCCCACTCCAATCATCGCTCTTCAATCTGCCGCACTCCAATCTACCCCACTCCACTACACCCTAATCTACCCCACTACACTCCATTCCACCCAATCTTCTCCAATCTATCTACTCCAATCTATTCGACTCCACTCCAATCTACCCCACTCCACGCTACTCCAATCCAATCCACCCCACTCCACGCTACTCCAATCCAATCCACCCCACTCCCCCTACCCCAATCTATCACACTCCATTCCGCTCTACCCAATCCACCCCAATCCACTTTACTCCAATCTACAACATGCCACTCAAATCTACCCCACTCCAGTCCAATCTAACCCCACTCCACCCTACTCAACTCCACTCCAGTTTACCCCACTCCACCCCAATCTACCCCACCCCACCACACTCCAATCAACTCTTCTCCAATCTACCCCACTCCAATCTATCCCAATCCACTCCATTCTACCCCACTCAAATCTACCTGACCCCACTCCACCCCAATCTACTCCACTCCAAGCTACCCCACCCCACTGCAATATAGCCCACCCCACTCCACTCATCCCTCTTCAATCTACCCCACTCTAATCTACCCCACTCCATTCCAATCTAACCCACTCCACACCAGTGCACCCCACTCAAATCTACCTGACCCCACTCCACCCCTATCTACTCCACTCCAAGGTACCCCACTCTACCCCAACCCACTGCAATATACCCCACCCCACTCATCCCTCTTCAATCTACCCCACTCGAATCTACCCCACTCCATTCCAATCTACTCTAGCCAACTCCACCCTAATCTTCCCCACTCCACTCCAATCTACCCCACTACACTCTTACCCAATCTATCTCACTCAACTCTCTACTCCACTCCAATCTATTCAACTCCACTCCAATCTACCCCACACCACTCTACTCCAATCTACCACACTTCATTCTACTCTACCCAATCTACCCCACTCCATTTCACTCCATACTACCTACCACATGCCACTCAAATCTACCCTACTCCAGTCCAATCTAAACCACTGAACCCCGCCATACTCCACAGCACCCCAAATAGTGTACTCCAATCTACCCCATCTAATCTGCCTCACTCCAATTCGCCCCACTCCAGCCTACCCCAATCTACTTCACTCCAATCTTCTTCACTCCAATCTACCCCACCCCAACCCAAGCTGCCCCACCACAATCTACCACACCCATTTCAATCTATCCCACACCACTCTATCCAACTCCACTCCAACCTATCCCATTCCAATCTACCCCTCTTCACTCTAATCTACCCACCATATTCCACCCAATCTATTCCACTCCAATCTACCCCACTTCACTCTTCCCCACTCCACTCCTATCCACTGCACTCCACTCTTCCCCAATCTACCCCACTCCACTCTACCACAATCTATTCCACTCCAATCTACCCCACTCCACTCCAATCTACCTCAATTCAATCTACCCCACACCACCCCAAACTACTCGACTCCACTCCAGTTTACCCCACTCCAATCTACTCTTCCCCAATCTACTCCACTCCATTCTACCCCAATATATCCCACTCCACTCTACCCCAATCTACCGTACTCCTATCTACCCCACTGTAACCTACCCCAATCTACCCCACTCCAATCTACCCTACTCCACCCCAATCTACCCCACTCCAATCTACCACGCTAATATACCCAACTCCCTCACTCCAATCTACCCTACTCAACCCCACTCCAATCTACCCCAATCCACCCCACTCTACCCCCACTCCAGTCTATGCCAATTTACCCCACTCCATTCTACCCCAATCTACCTCAGCACCTCCACACCACTAATATTTAGCCATGCTGAACACCAGCCACACTGGTGTACAACATTGCTAAAACAATTTTTGCCAAAGCCTATAGCTCTCGCATAGACAAGACCAATTGGCTTTGCCAATGCTCGTTTACCAGAGACCTTTCCTTTCAGTCCCAGGTACCTAAACTTCTCCTTCCAGCTTCCTCTTCCCCTTTAGATTATAGCAACACTGTATACTCTGGGCTCCCCCAAACACACTCTCCTGCTGTTACAACTTACTCAGAGCTCTGCTGCCAGGCTATTCAGTGAGGGTTACAGCACCCCAACAGACCCTGGTGGGAATGTATCTGGAACACTTCGTAAAGTGACGAACAGCTCTGTGTAAACCTTTGGAATAAAAAAAGTTTTCTGTATGTTTAACAAAAGAAAAAAACGGGCAGTAGATGTGAGTAGGAGCTTGATAACCCTTGAAGCCTGTGCAGCAACTCGACTCTTCTGTGCTCTGTTCGCAGTGTAAGAGGACTGTCGAAGGCAGCTTTGCGCAAACACATTACATAAAGTGTAGCACGAGGCCTGCTTGGGAGAAGGAATGCCAAAGATAGCAAGAGGAATGTATCAAGGCTAGAGGAGCCAGGCACAGAGTGGCACCTAAAAAACACGAATTGTTTTGACCTAGGGGGAACGTCAGCCAGGATTGGGAAATACCATCAACAGTGGATATTTCTTGTTTTGAAATTGAAACCCTGTACTTTAGGGAAAGGCCGTTTTTCAGCATTTCTGTGCTTATGCTGGCCATGAAAATACGAATGCTTCTCCAGGTAGTTCTGCTGATTGGACAAAGGGTTGGACGCTGGCCATCTCTGGGATTATAAACCAGTCCTGTGGGATACATGAGGTGGTGCAAGAAGTAAGGGATGATTCAGTCTCCTCAGACCCAGCATTAGAGGTAAGGGACTCCCTCATCATAAAACACTTAGAGCTGCATGCATCCACTACTTCATTTCTCGTTTACACCGCCAGTGCAGGCCCACCCATGTGCTTGAACTCCGTTTCTGGATTTATAAAAGCTATTTCCGAATTTAGGATTGTAAAGACACACACAGATCTAAATAAAATGTTTCCAAAAACACATGCATGCACCACGTTTAATGTATGTAGATTTTATTCATGTATGTTTCTGCTTAGACTTATGACTGACAGCTCATCACATCTGAAGGCTCAAAGGGGTGCGAGATGTCGATAATGACAAACATAGAAGAAGAGAGTAAAGATGCCAGCAATGGAGCAGTCAGGGTCACTCTTGAGAATGGGATGGTTTAAATACGGGAGGGGTGAGCGCAAGAGGACAAACACTGTAAGGGTGGAGGGTATGAGGATGGGGATTGGAGGAGTTGGGCGTAAGAGGTTGAAGAATGTGAGTCCATCATGGTGATAGGGACGAAGACGGGAGTTTGGAAACTGGCAGAATTTAATGCAGGATAATTCGCATAGGTAGGCTCGAAGTTAGGTTGTGAAGGAAGAAAAGGTCAGACAGGATAATCACCTCACAGGAAAAGATGTGCACTGTTCAAAGGGGAGAGGAAAACTGGAAGATAAAGTGGACTGAATGGCAGAGATGGATAGATATGAGGGCAGGATGATGGTGTTCACCAGTGTCCTGCATTCACCGTCATTAAAATGGATGATAAAACATAACATGGTAGAGTTCTGAAGTGAAAAGGATGTAAATGGCAAGCAACAGGATAGGATGGTGGAGCAGGTGCCGGAGGTAGAGTGCTGGGTTATGGGGTGGAAGATCATGGACATGGCATTTAGGTTTACAGCTGTTAAGAGTTGAAGTGCAGATGCTGGGACTGGAAGCCAAGATCTGTAAGGCTTAATGGGGAGAAAGATGCAGACACCTGAGGAGCTGCTTTAAGGAACAAAGTGTAGATGATAGACCTTGTACCAGAGAGGAGAACTGTCAAGAGCCAAAGGGAAAGTGATGGAGCTGCCACCAGGGGAACAGGACATTTATGGGTCACACAGCACATGACTTGATGTCACACCTTGAAGTCAATGCAGTGACATGAAGGAGATGTCTGTGCTCAGGGTCGCTTCAGCCAGCTCAGATCCTCAGACCTGCAACAAAAACGGAAGCAGATTTATTCTCAAAGCTGTCATGTGTATAGTGATGCAGACACTACAGCAATTCTAAGGTTTTCATCTAGGGCAGCCTCAGCAAGAGGTTGCCAGGTCATCACTGATGCACAAAATATGGCCAAATCACTGAGGGATATGGCATCAAAATATTTACACTGGCCCATCATTTCATCCTAGTGACTGCCCGGGTCACATCATCCCTCTGCTCTCTTCCTTGAGTCATAGCCGATGACACTTCTTCCCTTTGCCCTCTACATCCAAGCACTTCTCTTTTCCACCACCTCTCCATAGGCAGTTCTTACCTCTGCCTCCTCCCTGAGGCACTTATCCCCTCTACCCCACTCCCGAAGAACCATATCTTCACCACCACATTTCCAGAGGCACTGCCATAACACATAACCAATCTGCCCTACAGCACTTCTTCCCTCTAAAAATTAACTTGAAAAAACACAAAGGTTAAAGTGAAGCTATAGTTAGGGTAAAATGTCAGTTAAACGTTACATTTTAAACTCTAAAAACACTGAAATTCACCAGTTATCGTAAACTCAAGGAACTATAGCCCATGCCCTCGCAATTCACTGCTTACAACCTCACATATTACTTCATTCATGTCATGTTCTATCACATCATTGATATCACCATTTATACCGTCTGATATGACATTATTGATGAGAAAGAAAATAAGTTACTTACCTGTAACTACGGTTATCCAGTATTGGTATATTTCATAGATTCACATGCCTGAATCATTCCCCGTCTTCGAGATGGGAGTCCCACGGTAAAATATTCAAGCAGTGCCTTAAATCCTTCATAAGCTATAATGACCCAAGGCCATCTAAACAGTAGCCTATCTATGTCCTTTTTAAAAAAGGACCAAATGTTGGCATTCAGCTGTTAGCATCCTCTAGAACACTCCCAGCAGAGGCCAGTTCTCCTCAGATTTTCTAAGCACAAGTGGGAAGTAAGGATCCCAAAATCAATGAGAACTGACTCCACGGGGAGGAGGGGGGTTGCATGTGAATCTATGAAAGATACCAATACTGGATAACCGTAGTTACAGGTAAGTAACTTTATTTTCTTATCCAGTATTGGGGTATCTTTCATAGATTCAAATGCCTGAATCAGAATAGCAAGCAGTACCATAAAACTGTACTGTCGTTAGCGGACGGTGGGAGACATGTAACTTTAAACTCCCAATGCTATAGACATATACTAGTAACATTTCTAATAATCATTCAATATCCTGTATAAAATGCGTGCACTAAACGTTCCAGCAGAATAAAAAGCTAAAACCACCACTGTTGAGGTAAATCTTCCAAGATACACGAGCATTCACATATATTAAAAATAGTCAAATACAGTTATATATTCATTTGTCTATACATTTTCAGACATAGGCAATACCTTTATTAGAATAAAGAAAGAGCTCCTCTTATCTCAAACAAAGAGGCTGACCTTAATTGAAGGGATGACGCAGTACCGCTTGACCAACCGTTGCATCCTCTCGTTGCGTACATTGCAGACAATAATGCTTCGTAAAAGTGTGGACATTCTTCCATGTCGCAGCACAGCATATCTTGTCTAATGTCACTCTGGCACACAAAGCTGCTGATACAGAAACTGTTCTTGTGGAGTGTGCTTTAGTTCTTGCTGTCAGAGGCTTGTTAGCCTTTTTGTGACAGAACTGGATCGCGGATGAGACCCATCTGGCGACCGTGGCCTTCGTTACAGCCGTTCCTTGTTTTCCTTGTCCGTAAGCGACCAGGAGCTGATCGGTTTTCCTTATCTCCTTTGTCTTGTGTAGGTAGAATTTCAAGCATCTCTTGATATCCAACGTATGCAATGCCCGTTCTGCTGGGCTAGATGGGCTTGGAAAGAAAGTTTGTAATATCACCGGCTCGTTGAGGTGAAACTGTGTTGGTGCCTTTGGAATAAACGTCGGGTTCGTCCCAGGGCCGGACTGGCTACCGGGCTTTCCTCAATAAACAATGCAAAACAAATGTTTAAAGAAGTACGCTTTAAAGCTATTTGTTTTGCATTGTTCATTTAGAAGCACCGGCAGCTCCCCAGTAACAAAATCAGCCCTTCCGCTGTGAACCCGGACCCCACCCTGCCACCCCTGCAAAAAACACCCGGTAGCCACTCCGGCCCTGGTTCGTCCGTAGAGTTACATAGTTTTCAGTGAAATGTAGAAAAGGTTCCTCGACTGTAAAGGCTTGTATTTCGCTCACCCACCTTGCAGAAGTAAGAGCTAGTAAGAGGGATACCTTCCATGTGAGAAACTTAAGCTCCACCTTGTGAATTGGTTCATACGGTTGTCTCATCAACTGCGCCAGGAACACATTGAGCTTCCATTCCGGAGGAGGCACACGCCCCGGGGGAAATGTGCGGAAAATACCTCTCATGAACTGCTTTATAAGACTAGATGCACAGAGAGAATGAGTTTGAGGAGATTTCCTATAACGGGAAATTGCAGCCAGGTGAAACTTCACTGAAGAGAAAGTGAGACCTGATTTAGCCAGAGAGAAGAGATACGGCAAAATCTGTTCAGCAGGAGCTTGGAGTGGGTGAACGTTATTTCTTTCGCACCAGAAACAGAATCGTCTCCATTTTAAACGATATGTTTTGATAGTGCTTTCAGCACGGGCTTTAGCAATGATTTCCCTATACTCTTGCAGTATATTTAGGTCCCTAAATTCTAGGAATTCAGGAGCCATGCGTGCAAATGAAGAGAGTGTGGGTCTAGATGATTCACTTGGCCCTTGTCCCTCGATAACATCGTTGAGGATGGCCGCAGGTGAATGGGCTTCGACTCCAACAGCAGAAGCAGTTCTGGGAACCAGTATTCCCTGGGCCAACGTGGCGCTATCAGGATCAGACGACAGCCTTCCGATTTCATCTTGGTTAGCACCCTGGGAATTAACGGAATGGGGGAAAAGCGTAGGCATATATCCCTGACCATCACATTAAAAGGGCATTCCTCCTTGACCCTGGTAGAGGGAATCTGCTGGCATAGTACTGGCATTTGGTGTTCTCCTCCATTGCGAAGCGGTCCAACGCTGGTTTCCCCCCATTCTCGAAATACCTTGTCCAGCTGGGATTGTTCGAGCTCCCACTCGTGACAACTGGACTGAGACCTGCTTAATGTGTCCGCTAGGGTATTGTGCAGACCTCTGACATGCTCGGCCTTTAACGAGATCCCATGGTGTGTTGTCCATTCCCATAATTCTTGCGCTTCTTGAGATAGTGTAATGGATCTTGTTCCTCCTTGCTTGTTGTCATAGTACATGCTGGTCGTATTGTCCGAACGAACCAACACGAAGGAGCCTGCTATTCTTGGCAGGAAAGCTTGGAGAGATAGGAATATGGCTTTGAGCTCTAAGCTGGTGATGTGCTGCTTTCTCTGCGTCGAAGACCCTTTGCCCTGAATTTGCAAGTCCTGTAGATGACCTCTCCAGCCCTCCATGGAGGTGTCCGTTGTTAGAATGAAATCTGGGGTGCTCTATTGGAAAGTCAGGCCCTGAACGAGATTTGTTGCCTGAAACCACCACTGCAGTGTTTTCACCATCCGTGCTGTGATTCCAATTACATCTTCGAAGGATCCCAAAGCTTGTTGCCACTGTTTCGGCAGTTCCTCCTGAAGAGGCCTCATCTTCAGTCTGGCTAGAGGTACCAAATTTATCGCTGAAGAGCACATCCCCAGGAGAGATTTGTACATTCGCACAGAAACTGACCCTTTTTTTGATATTGTCTTTGCAAGCATTTGCAGACGTATCCGTCTTTCCTGAGACAAGAACGCTTTGCATTGAATGGTGTCTATGGACGCTCCAAGGAAAGATATTTCTTAAGTTGGATGCAAAACCGATTTTTCCCTGTTTAGGGTAAGTCCCAACGTATTGAACAAATGAAGGCAAGCTTTAGTTGCTCGATCGGCCTCCTGCGCTGTTGCTGCTTTGAGCAGCCAATCGTTGAGGTATGGAAATACTTGAAACCCCTGAGACCTCAGGGTCGCCGCTACTGGCGCCAGGCACTTGGTGAAGCTCCGTGGTGCTGATTTGATGCCAAACGGGAGCACTTTGAATTGATAGTGGGTACCAGCCACCGTGAACCTTAGGAATTTCCGGTGTTTCGGATGGATTGGGATATGGAAATATGCATCTTCCATGTCGAGCGAAGTCATGAAATCTCCTTTGTTTAACCCCTTCCGTGCTCATGACGAGCTCAGCTCGTCATGCTGCGCGGTTGCGCTGTGCGCATGACGAGCTGAGCTCGTCACGACTCCACCCGCGATCGGAATGTCCCGCATACGAGCGGAATTCCGATCGCGGTCAAGGGGTTAAGCAACCCAGGGTATTGGAGAGCGTTACCATCCTGAACGTCTGCTTTTTGAGAAACTTGTTGAGATTCCTTAGGTCCAGAATCAGTCTCCATTCTCCTGATTTCTTTTTTATTAGGAAAAAACAAAAATAAAAACCTTTTCCCTTCTGAGCGAATGGTACTTTTTCAATTGCTTCTTTGAGAAGCATGGCCAAGACTTCCTTTCATAATAAGTGAAGACGAGGGGGAGGGGAACCCCTGGGTGGAGTGGTTGGCGGCCGCTGAAGGAACTCTAGAGTGTGACCATTGGTGACTAGGTCCAACACCCAGCGATCTGATGTTATTTCGTGCCAACATTGTACATAACTGGAAATGTTCGCACCCACAGGCAGGGAGGGAAGATGGGCTGGTACCCTGACGTGCTCATTGCTTTCTGCTTGAGTCACGGCCTTGTTGGGTTGCTCGCTTGCGGCCTCCCTGGTGAGAGAAACCAGCTGTAGATGGTTGACGATATGATGAGGGGTTATAAGATTGCCGATATTGAGCTACATATGGCTGATATTGTTGAGCCCTCTGCTATCCTCCTTTATAATTGGCGAATCCTCGCCCTATAGCACCTATGAGTGGTACCCTTCTTTACTGCAGAGTGCCCAAAGACTTTGCGGTGTCCGTATCATTTTTGATTGCCAATAGAGCTTCATCAATGTGTTTTACAAAGGGTGACTCACTGTCAAAAGGCATATCTAGAACCTTTGCTTGTACCTTAGGTCTAAAGGTGGTTGCTTTTAGCCGTCCTTGCCGTCGAAGTACAGCCGCTCCTGCTAACTGTCTAAAACCAGTATTTGCCACGTCGAGTAAGGGTGGGCGGAGCTGGCGTAGTGCCTCTACGCGTAGCTCGACGGAGTTTGAAAAAACTCAGTGGAGCTACGCTTTGCTCCCTCCCCCCTCCCAAATTCTTTAAAAATTATTAAAGAAGGCACTTGCCTGCGTTTCTGCCGCCTCCCCTGCCTGGCCGCTCTCCTTCCTGCTCCTCGCGTCCTTCTTTATTGAAAAAAACACTACGTTGTATGTCTTGCGCGTGCGCATGCGCACTCGTCATCCTCCTGGCACTTCACATGGAGCTCAGATGGGCTGTGAGCCACCCCTTAGAGGCCATCATCATCATCATCATCCTCTTCTTCTACATACCCTTCCAACAGATGTGATGGAAGCAAAGGCGACACCTTGCTATAGTCCTGCATAGATGGATGTAAGAATGTCTTTGTTACTCTAGTGACCTGAGTAATCCTCGTCGACGGTGCAGAAGTTATGGGAAAGGGCACTTCCTTCGTCGACGGTGCTGTCGTCGACGGTATTGTTATCAACGATATCTTCGTCGACGGTGTCGTCGTCAACGGTGTCTTCGTCGACGATACCTTCGTCGACGGTGTCTTTGTCAACGGACCACCAGTGGACAAGTCCGTCGTCTTAGGGATCTTCGTCGACGGCATTGTAGCCGACGGAGGGGCGTCAACGGTCTTCGACGACGGTGGAGCTCTCGTCGTCGACATGGAGACTCTGGTAGAGAGAATAGGAGACTGGATCGCCGTCGTCACCATTGCCGTCGACAATGGCGTCGACGATGTTACACAGATTGTCGTCGACGAGAGAGAGATTGTCGTCGGCGATGGCTTTTTCAAGGTTTTCCTACTTACAGGATCAGAAGAGGAGGCTCTAGGGCAATCTCTTTCCTTCCCGACAAGTGTAGAGGGCACAGATAACGCAGGTTCAGAGGCGTGTTTGGTAGCCTTCTCTTCACTTGAAGTCCTTTCCTAGGAAGGCTTAAAATGTTTTCGTCCCTCACCTGAGGAACTGTCCTTGGATCTAGCCCTCTTGTGGGATGTTAAAGCTCTGTCCTCTTCTACATAAGAAGAATGAGATTGTTGTTTTGTGGTTTGGAGCCACAATAACAACCTTCCCTCTCTGTCCTTGAGGTTCTTGTTAGAGAAGGTGCGACAGATCTTACAATCTCTCACCTCATGTCTAGGATAAAGGCAATAAATACATTCCTTGTGTGGATCATCCACATGGTCCCTTTTCTTCCCACAGGTTTTACAAGGGCGGAAAAAGACCTTTTTTGTCTGACATGATGTCCAGATTTGCTGAAGAGAAGAAACTGAGTAGCACTCAGGGAGACTACCTTCCACACAACGTGCAGTGAAAATCTGAGGAGAACTGGCCTCTGCTAGCAGTGTTCTAGAGGGTGCTAACAGCTGATTGGCTGAATGCCAACATTTGGTCCTTTTTTAAAAAGGACATAGATAGGCTACTGTTTAGATGGCCTTGGACCGTTATAGCCTATGAAGGATTTAAAGCACTGCTTGAATATTTTACTGTGGGACTCCCATCTCGACGATGGGGAATGATTCGGGCATGTGAATCTATGAAAGATACCCCAAGACTGGATAAACTGTGCATGGCGGGGGTGCAAGTTATAGCTCCTTGCGTTAACTATAATTGGTGAATTTCAGTGGTTTTTAGAGTTTAAAGTTCCCACACGGGCACCCAACAATTTTTATCAACGTTGAGAGGCTATGGGAGGAGGCCTATGGCCCTCGTGGCCATGCCGACTCCCCAACCAGCACCCATCCTGGGTGCTGGTGGGAGCCAGCAAACATGTTTTTGTGCTTGCCCCAGTCCCAACCGGGGCACTCACAACATTCACAGCCATTGACGGCTGCAGGGAAAGGCATGTGGCCCTCAAGGCCCCGCCGGCTGTCCTGCCAGCACCCACCCTGGGTGCCGGCGAAAGCCACCTGCACGGGTTTGCTCCCGCCTTGCAGGAGCAAGTTTTGTTTCTGCTTCCACTTGGCGGGAGCAAACCTATGTTTCCTGCCTGGGAGAGTGCGAGCAGGGACTTGCCTTTGTGTTCCCTGCCCGTGCTCTCACGGGTACAGAACAACATAGTCTCCCGAAGGATGTGGTCCCAAGCACTCTGCCTGGCACTGGGCCCTGGAAGATGGGGTCTCCGGGGCCAATAGGTGGCTCGGTGGGGGGGCACACCTGCATGACCCAATTCCCTTCACTTAAAAAAAATTTATTTTATATGTTTCTCAATGTGCCAACCTCCTTTGCCCCCTGGCTCACCCCGGCGGGGTCCTAATTGGAAAGGGTGGTAGCCCACATCTTTTAAAAACATTTGTATTGTGGTACCGCAGTATCTGACCCCCCCAGAAGGACTAGGGAGTCAGAGAATCCCTACCCTACCCCCTATATGCTATTTTTTTTCAGGACACAGGGACTGAGTGCCCGAGTCCTTAAATGGCTGCCAAACATCTTGGTTGCTGTAAGGCAGCCAATCAGATCTTACCTTTTGATCTTCCGGTCCCGGTACTACCACGTTTCCTGATATCTATAAATTTTGAATCTCAAGTTCTCAAAACCTACTGAACGGATTTACACTTTTAAGGTAAAGATCTAGCGTGCTACAAAATGTGGCATAATTCCATTGAGCCCTATGGAAAATATGCTTGGAGAAAACGCGCTTTGGAACGCCCCTTTTTCTCAGCTGCCGGTAGACGGAGCACCCTGAAAATTTCCAGGAAGGAGCAGAGGTGGATGTACCTTTCTTTAGAAAGTTTTGTGAACATTTATCTAAAGGTGCCAGTGTTATTATTGCATAGTTATAGTTAGGTCAGAATTTCCATAGGAAGTGTGTTGAATCAGTTTTTTTTTAGGGATAGATGCCTTTTTAACTATGGTGACCAGGACAGAGATTAAGATCTCCCCTGCGGCTATGTTACTAGGTGTCACATGTGGCTCGTGACCGGGCAGGCTACTTCGCATGTGGGTCACCTTATATTCATGGCAAATGCTGTGGCCCGGCTGTGTATCGCTTCGTCGTGGCTTCAAAAAGACCATCCTCATTTGAAATTTGGAGAGCTAGATTTTTCGCTTTCTTCAGTTTAGAACATAATTTATATTCACTTAAAGGGCCACGTAGAAGGAAACTTGGTTTATCGGTCTGGGGAAGTATACTCGATTATGTGAATGTTGTGACCCTTAATTTTTATGAGTTTTACTGGCTTTTCTGTAGCCCTAGCAGGGTCAGAGGAAAAGGAGGCTTGCCAAACATGATGCAGATGTCTATCCTTCCCCCCTGCAATGCAGGCAGATGTTGGTGATTCTTCCTTCTGCACAGCAGCTGGGATATTTCTTGTCCTGGGGTGATGCGGACCTCACAACAGCACCAAAGATACTCAGACAGCTGTGTTGATGAATCAAGGTTCTGCAGGGAGGAGTCCTGCAGGGGTTACAGCAGGTTTTTTGACTTAGTGCATAGTCTGGTAAAATTTGGAAGCCCCTGTCTCTGAAAATATTTCCTCAGCTGTACTAGTGAACATCTCCTTCGTTAGTCAAGAGGGATCATGGAACAAAGTATTGCATAATCGTAACTTTTAGAGGGATCCTACAATCGAATACTATGTGGCTACTGCATGATCACCTCATTCCAGGGGAATGGATGACAGCATTCCCTCCTGAGCGGGTTTAACCAGCTAAAATGTAGAAGTATCTTTCGACTCCACAGCAGGCCACATTTTTTGTGACAACCAATCAGGTAGGAAGAAGGGGACGGAAATGTCCGACAGCACTTTGGTGGGGGAACCGAAGGCAACTTTAAATGGTAGAATCTGACTCCTCCTTCCCTCCCTCCCCTTGCCACATAAGCAGACACCCACCCAACCACAGGACAATGACCCTCTGCAGCAGAATGGGAAGGAGTGTAAAGATAAATACTCTTAGATCTTCAGAGACCTGGGCAGAGTAGCACAAAGCTCTCAACCTTTTTGGTTTGCTATGCAAAATTAGGGAAATCAAAATGAAATATCTCCTGAATCGAGGCTCTGCACTCATCCTGCGATATACAGAGTGTACATACACCTTTCACTCATAGCTCACACAAATGGAAGTGAAAATCCTCAGTTTGGGGACAGTGGCAGTATTTTTTGGAGAGGGGAGACAAGGAAACAGGAAAAAAGGCATCTTTTCATTAGAAAGTATGCTGCCATCATCGCCTGCCCCACCATGCCTAACTACAGAAGTAGTCACTCCTTCCAAGAAGGGGTGCACTTTGGTGCCTATATCTGGGAGGGAGGATAAAAGCACAGTGACTACACAGATTGGAAACATACGTCTGAGGAACACACTTTCCAGAGCCATGTAGTAGGAGAATTTCCACCCCCAACATGCTTTCAACTGAAGCCTTTTAGGAGAACAGACCCTTTAAAACAAGCTTACGCTGGATTCCCTAGCCCAGGTGTACATCCGCAAAGGAGCAACATCATAGGGCCTCTTCCTGCTAGTGCCTGTGAAGGGCAAAGGGCCACACTTCATGCTCAACCCACACAAGGACTACTAGGACATTTAATTTCGAAAATGGTCAGAGGTTCCTCTTTGTAGATGCCTTGTCTCTTTGCACTCCATGTTAGGGATCAAGCAAACATTTGTGGGGACTATGTGTGTTACTGCATCACACCAAAAGTGGGTTTTCTATTTTAAGAAGACTGCAATATTTTGAAGATATTTCTTTCTTGGTCTATTTACCTGCATTCACCATTCCAATCAGCACAGGCCTAATTTGCAGTAACCTAAAACAAACTGCAAAGGTAGTAGAGAAATTCATACTAAAAACTACACTTGCATGAATCTTGATTGATCCCCGGTTTTTGGATAAATAAGACTGAGAAATGAAAAATTACCTGCTGCAAGGATTTACCAGCTGCTGTGTCGCTTTTGGCTGTTCTGGATGTTTTGAGATATGCTAATATTATCCACAAAAAATGGATGAATGTTATTGTTTTAGTTCTCAGTTGCTAAATATCTACGTTTATACTGTAATGCAAAAACTGCCATGACTGAACAGTGTGCTACCTTGATTGTTCTAAATGTCTTTGAAAATACCTGGGTTTTGGAAAAAAGATTGGGCAACACCTGCTGTAGTTGTAAATACCTGTTTGGAAGGTAGACACTAGGGTGGGCAACTGTTCTGCATTTTGCTGGTTTGTTCTGTAATTGGTGCTCCTGTCCTGCTGCCTGAACAGAGACACTGAGGGAGGTCAACAGTCCTGCATTAACCAACCCTGAATGTTTGAATGAAAACCATTCTGTGGATTGTACTAGGAATATGCAGCTAATGTTTATTTCTTCTATTAAACCTGTTTTCAGAATGCTAAAACATTATCAAGTTAGCAGACTGATGCACAGGGAGAGAATGATTTGCCAAAGAACAAACACTTCGTTAAAAGTAGTAGACCCCAGACTGCAGCACATTGCTCATTGTTCCAAAGGCTATATATGTACCGCCCTATTGCATTTTGGTGAATATTTCCTAAGACTGGACAGTGCCCACCCCCTTCCACAGACAATATTCAATTCAGTTTTTAACGACGCGCTTACTAGCAGCTTTTATACTGATTCTAAATACTCCTAATATTGTCCAAAAAAAGCAGGGGAGTAAGATACTCCTAATCTTGTCAAAAAAGAATCAGGGGAGTAAAATACTTCTAATCTTGTCAAAAAAGAAGCAGGGGAGTAAGTTCATTACATGATTGTCCACGAGCATACAATCTAGCTAAATAGGGAAACTAGGATTAAAAACATGATTCCTGGTTCCACAGCTTCTAATTAGCCCACTAGACCAAACTGGGGTATAAGTGATTCTAATGGAAGACCACTAACTACCCTTCCAGGGAAATATCACTGTGTTGAAGGGCCTTCCCAGTTTCAAAATAGTTTTTGTGTCTGGCATACTTAGATGAAGTGTTAAAGTGGAGATTATATGTCACGTATCTTCTTAGGTCCATGGCTAAAACGACCCTACTAGGCCACATCTAGTTTGTTGTCTGCTCATCCCAGTGACTTGCCTACCTTGTTAAGAATCCTGGCAAGGTTTTTGTTTGCACTTAATGCATGTACGCTGTTTCTAAGCTCCCCAATATTGTCATATAATTTTCAAAAGATGTGAGTCTGCTGTGAGACATCTTCTTTGGGTCCTGTAACAGTAGGTAGCTACTGGGCAGTACCAGTGGTGGATACTGATATTTACCATTGTAGTTTCACGGTTTAAGGCTATTTAATCACATTTGGATAACATAGTTATTAATTTTGTAAGCTTGTCTCTTAAAAGTGGCAATAGCGAGTAGCCTAGGTTTACTGCAGGAGGTGGTATAGGGATTAGAACTCAAATACAGTATGAACGGTAATCACGATCGATAACCCTGTAGTTATGGCTGCTGCTAGGCCTTGCTGATTGAGCGGCCTGGGCGCTAGCATAAAGGCACACACAAACTGGTTCAGTTTCTGCCCTGTGCCGAGAACAAGCACGTGGGCAGGATCCCCCTCTTTTTATTAACTCGTCCTGACCTCCAACGTGGGGTCAAGGCATGTATGCATGCATGCTTCACACACGAGGGCTTGACCTCAAGCTGTGTTACATTCCTCCAAAACTTTCAATAAACAAAATAACATTGGCATAGCACAGTCACCAGAGAGGGAGCCCAGTTGGGCTCCGTGTGTCAGTCTCATGATGGTAGAGACAGTCTCTTAGATCTACTCACACACATAGTCTTTGAGCTTTCTTAGTCTGGTAATGCTGTCTCTCAGGTTATATGGATGGCGCGGGATTGGTGGAGGCGGTGCAATCGGCTCAGGTGTTCTGGTGGGCGCTGCCCTTCCTTGATGGGGGGAGCAACAGCCTGCGGCCTGGGACGGGCACTGTGGTGGTCGGCATCTAGGTCTTGGGCTTCTTCCCTGCTTTTCTGTGTGGGGTGAATGGTGTACTAGTCTGAGCTGTATGCGGTTGGCCAGCGCCATTTGGTATAAGCGGACACATTTCTAGTGATGTAGTCTAGGCTTTTTCTAGCAGTCACTATTGTGCCATTCTTGGCGACTACTTGAAGTGGGCGAACTTCAAAAGGAAGCCAAATCTTCCCACCAGGGTGTCGATCTCGTACCAGAACCCAGTCTCCAGCGCTAATATCCTAGGTCCTGGCTTTGCACGCTTAACGCTTAACTGGCTTTGGCATTATTCTTCACCCTCCTCTGTAGCGTGGCAACGATGTTGATGGGCTCTGGGGTCCTTGTAGACACGTGAGGTATACTGTCTTGCATGGCGCGTCCAAACATGACATGGGCAGGCGCCCTATGAGTCTTACTATGGGGGGTGCGCCTCTACACAGAGGGTTTTGTGTATTGCCTCCTCAATGTCACCTTGTGCATGTGCAATGCGGATAGACTTGTTAAGAGTACAAAGCAAAAGACACACAATTGATGGAGGGAATGCAGAACAAATCAAAACATTCACTGCCAGTCAAGAGATCTGGGTTAAATCCATCATTCTTTTGCTCACCATGCCACCCCAGTTTAGACCTGGCCATATGCAAATCAGTCTTTACCCTGTGCCTCATGGGAACAGTCCAGCCCAAACTGCCAAGCCAGGTCCTCCCTGGCCCGGAAACAGGCATCCTAGGACCGGTTTCGGGGTTTCACCCCTCATCAACCAGGATATCTTGAATCCAGTGGCACAGTATGCATCTGTCTCTCCACCTCCCTGTTGGCTTGGGGCCGAGGGCTGATCTTTGTGTGTCTAATGGCCAGTGACTGAAGGTATTGTTTGATATCCAGGCTCTGGAACGGGGGCCCGTTGTCGCTTTCCATAGTGTGAGGGACTCCAATTTTTGCGAAGACTTAGTCGAGGCATCTCTTAGTGTGCTCGAATGAGTATCTCAACAATTGGAGACTTGGAAAATACATCGGAGATGACCAACATGTGCTGGCTGTCAGGTAAGCTTCCAAAATCCACGCTGATGTCGCACCAAGGCTCCTCACTCGGGCTCTCGGTCGCGATTGGAGGGGGTTTGTCTGGTAGTTTGCTGCATTGGCATCATTGGATCATGCAACCAAATCATCGACTTTGTCGTTCAAGTCTGGGAACCACACCTTCTGCCTTAGCCGTGCCTTGGTTTTTGTGGAACCTTGTTGGCCTGTCTACACAAGAGTCAACATCGTCATACGCAGCGAGTGAGGGATGACAATCCGGTGTCAGTGCAGGCGGAACTCTGGTGACACATTCGTGGCACACGTTCCAGAGGGCGGTCAGATCTTGTTGGGTGATGTTGTTGTACCTACTTATGGTCCGGAGGAAATCCTTCCACTTTCCAGAGGCAGTAGCCTCCCGGGCCCTTTGAATGACCAGGTCTGACGCTAAGGCGTCAGCAATGTCCTGGAGGGAGATAGTGTTAGGGCAGGCAAGGTCTGTCAGCCAATAAGTGTATTCATTCGCTCCCACTGAGAGGCTGGGCGAACTGTTTGTCGCTTGCTATGGATGCCTGGAGAGGTAATCGGCTGCGTTGCCACAGCCGGGTTTGTATCCTACGGTCAGCTGGCACTTCTAAAGCTGCAGAACCCATTTCTCGATTCTGGGCAGTGGGTATGGGGCTGTGCTGGCAAACAGAGATATCAGTGGCTTGTGGTCTGTGACGACCCGGAAGAGGAGGCCATACAAGTAGCGGTGGAAATGGAGACAGTCCCACTTGATGGCAAGGGCCTCTTTCTCGATGTGTGTATGACGTTTTTCTGTTCTATGAGGGCGCTGCTGGCATACGCGACAGGGGCTTAGCAGTTGTCTCCTGCATGTAGCATGAGCACGGCTCCCAGACCAATGGGGCTATCATCGACCACAAGCTCTGACTCTGGCTTTCTTATCGCTTGGAAAGCATTGTCTTCAGCTTGACCCCATGCCCATGGGGTTGACACTTTGGTGAGGTGTCTCAGTGGGCCTGCCAGTGTCGCCAAGTTGGGTATGAACCTCCCGCAGTAGGTCACAAGGCCAAGAAAATGTCAAACATCTGCTGCAGATGAGGGTGTAGCCGCATCCCTTATGTCGATGCATTTGAATGGATTGACCTTGATGTGATCCTTGGAGAAAATATAGCGAAGAATCGCATTTCTTTTTGGAAGAACGGGTACTTTGCACTGTTGAGGGTGAGGCCCACTGACTTGTTCCTCGAGAGGGCGACATGCTGGCAGGTGCGATGGCTGGCAAGGGTGGGCGCATGAATGAGGATGTCATCGCTGACATTGATAACACCTTCAAGACCTGTCAGGACCTCCCTGATTGCATTTTGGAAGACCTTCGCAGATGAAGATATCCCAAAATTGAGCAGGCGATAGCGACAGAGGCCACCATGCGCGGAGAAAGTTGTAAAATACCTGCCCATCCTCGTAGAGTTGCAGTTACTGGTATCTAGGTTGAGTTTGAAGATCCAGGTCAAGCAATGAGGTCGTCGATCGTGGGGGATATCTGCTGTTCTCTCTTAATCGCCATATTGAGGAAGCACAAATCTATGCAGATGCAGATGCAACTCAGCTGCTTGGATTTGTTTGTAACTACCATAGGGAATATGCAAGGGGTTGGTCCAGAAACTTTTTCAATGACTCCTGCCTCCTTCAGTTTGTGTAGTTCTACTTCCACCACCGGACGGAGATGGAAGGGGCTCCTGTGGTGGCAGAGCATCACTGGGCGGACTATGGGGTTGATGTGGAATGAGACAAAAGGACCTATTAGGCATCCTAGACCAGTGAATAGGCGAGGAAAATCGAGGAGGAGCTTGTCAATGTCTCCTATGGGGTCACCAAGGGCTGCAGTGAAGTGAACGAGATGGAGCTGTTCATTCATATCACAGCTGATGAGAGTTTTAGAGTTCCCAGAGGTGAAAAAGAACTTCGCTGGGCATGAATGGGCACCATGTGACGCAATACAGGAGAAGGTACCAACCAATGGTCCTGTTCCAAAGATGCGTGCCATTGTGGGCCGTAGATCAGGCCGTGGGACTAAGGTGCAGAAATGTCTTAGGCTGGTATTGTTTACTGATGTGCCTGTGTCGATGAGTGAAATAGTCAGGGTCCCATCGATAAGGACTTGACAGGTTGGGCTGATATGGTGTGTTGGCTGCCCTGGCGACAGGGCGTTAAAAATGAGGAACATGTCGACCTCGCCATCAACATCACCTTGCCCAGAGCCGGGTATGTGTGTCTCATTGTCTGGAACGGGTGTAGGATCATGTGAGACTGCTCTCACTCCTTGGTAGCGTGGTGTGGCATGACAGCGAGGGGGGGGGGGGCAGGCAAGAGGCACCCACCCCGACAGACTTTGGCTAAGTGGTTGACCAAAAGGCACGCCGAGCAGGGGATGTATGATGATACCACGCATGCATTACATCGCATGCCATTAGATCGCGGTTTTAACAACGCAAGTCGTTACAACGACTTGCGTTGGAGGGCGCTGGACTTAGGAGTAGTTTAATTTACTATTCCAACTCCAGCCTACGTACAGTAGGGAAGGTGTTGGATAGTAATTTAAACTACTCCTTGTCCTATAACGCCCTCCAGTGCAAGTCGTTGTAACGACTTTCGTTGTAAAAACCGCAATCTAATGGCATGCGATGTAATCCATGCGTTCTAAAGGTTGTTTCCCCGAGCAGGTCATGCACCTGGCTGGGCATTCATGGAGCGGGTGAGGAGAGAGACCATGGTATCCACAATGATCTTTTGGGCTGTCTCTGAAGCAGACCCGGGGGTGGGTCAGCGAGGCTTGCCTCTTGCGAGGGCTGTGGCTGTATCCACTTTGATGGGCCGAGGGGTGTATTCTGGTGTAGTGGACAGTTTCTGGAAGGTGAGTTTGATCTGTTCTGCTCAGTCATTAGAAAGTTCATGGGAGCGAGTAAGCGTGAGGATTTCGTTGCAAGGTATGTTATGCCGGCAGAGGATGTGTCGCCTGAGCATGACCGATCGGCAGCCTTGTATGATTTGGGAGTGCACTTCTTTTTGGGGACCATCTTCTGTGCACATGCTGGCCAACACACACATGCGGGCATAAACAGGTTGATGGATTCCCCCTCCCACTGGCGGGCGTGTCTCAGTTTGAAACGTTCAAAATCGGGGTTCATTTTGGGATCAAAGTGTGCATTCAGAGCAGTGATGTTATGTTATGTTAAAAATACTTGTTGAGCGCACTTACACCAAGCGGTTTCATGGCGCTGAGAGCGGGTGGGCGACAGTTACACAATGACAGAACCTTTACTCATATGCCTGAGAGAACAGCAAGGTCTTGAGAAGTGTTCTGAACTGGGCGTAGGATGTTACTGACCTCAGTCCAGCAGGGAGAGAGTTCCAAAATTGAGGGGCCAGAAATGAAAATCTAAGGCCACCGTGTTTTTTACGTTTGAAGGTGGGGATGGTAAGCAGATTCAGATGGGAGGAGCGCAATTCACGAGAGGGGGCATAGCGATGGATCCTAGACGAGATTAATGCAGGGCCGTTCCCGGCAAGGGCTTTGAAGATGGTACAGCCCAGCTTAAAGGCACAGCGTTTAGCCACCTGAAGCCAGTGGAGGCTCTTCATCAAAGGGCGGACATGTTGGTGTCTGGGTTGATGGAAAATTAGCCTGGTTGCTTGGTTTTGTACCAACTGCAAACAATGAAGTTGATATGCCGGGATGCCGACAAAGTGAGTTGGCATAATCAATTTGAGAGATAACCAAGGCCAGGGTGACTAAGGTCAAGGCCTCGGTAGTCAAAAATCTGCAGATCTTACGGATTCTGCGTAGGTGGAAGAAGCAGGCAGAGACCACCGCACTGATCTGGGGTTTCATAGACAGGTCGTTGCTGATTATAACCCCAAGACTTTTTACAGATTCTACTGGGCGTGGATGACTGCCAAAGAGGGGAGGCCAAAATTTAGAATTCCAAGGGTTGGCAGTGCCTCCAGTTAAAATTAGCTCAGTTTTAGATGGCACTGTTATTATCAACAGCCACGTTGGGGAGCTTGCGAAACAGTTTGAAAATCTCTTCCCCCGTGTAGTGTAAAATAAGGGAAAGTTTTGTCTTGCTGTACGTCTCCTTGGTGGCCTCGAAATGATTGTTGAGTGAAGTTACCCAGGTGCGCCGACGGGCCGTGGCGGTGCCAGGGTCACAGAGTTCCCTGAAGGGGAGCAGTGAGTTGGACGTGCCGCCCGGACATGGGCAGGCATGAGGCGTTGTGGAGGGGCAGCCGGCGCATTCTCTTGACAATCCGCACTCATGGCGGACGGTGGTGCGCTGGAAAACGGGGAATAGGTGAAGCGCACTCAGCGGGAGAACGCACGTCATGTGGTCAGGCAAAGAGGGGTCAGTACTCACAGTAAAGGAGCGTTCATCTGGGCAGTGGCACTGGGTGCTTTAGATGCCGCCGGAAGTGGGTGCTGCTGGGGCCACTTGTGTGAGGATGGCAGCTCCTGCTCCCAGTGCAGCTCGCCTGGATGGTTGCAGGAGGCACTGAGGGGAAAGGCCTTGCGGCAGATAAGGACGGTGCGTGCGCCCTGCGGGGAGGGCTGGGCAGCAGCACATGACTTGGACTTTTGTGCAGCTGCAGGGGGGTGGCAGGCAGTTGGGGCCGAGGAGGAGGATGCTGCAGGGTCATCTGTCCGTTGTCGCCACTGTAGTGATGGCCGCTGGCTGCGAGGCCTTGCTGTTCGAGCGGCGCGAGCATAAAGGCACACAAGCGCGCACACACACCGATTCAGTTGCTGCTTCGCACCGAGAACTAGTGCGTGGGCGCAACCCGTCTCTTTTTATTAACTCGTCCTGACCTCCAAAGTGGGATCAGGGCGTGAACTCGCGCTGGTTTACACAACCCAATATCTGGCCGAGTTAGATATTTTCATATGGCCTCATTATGAGGTGGAGGATATAGAATGAACCTCCAAAAATATGATTTTCCTTGCATAGTCTGCCCCACACTCAGCCCCCCAAAAAGAGACTTCTGACCTCCTCCACGCCCAGAGTGTTCTACGAATTGATAATGTAAAGTTGGCCACTGCAACAGACAGCCAGGACTGAGAGAGAGGGTTTTATTTATGCTTTCTTCTGTGTAGGCTCAGGTGCAGTTGTATCAAACAGAATGGCTCGAGGCCGAGTGGGCTGCAGAATGACAAGTGTCTTAGTAGCCCGGGCTCTGAAATCTATGACGGATGGAGCTCAAAAAGGAAACGCTCGTCTCTGCGCGCAACGCGTGTCATCTCATTATACAACAAGCGGGGGCGCAGTTGCCTCATGAAGTGGGTCCAGAACATTTTCTGACTCGTTCTCCGGTCAGGGCCTGGTTAGAGGCAACATGGCACGGAAAAAGCCCGAGAATCAAACGGTTTGCAGGTAAACTCAAAGAGGATTAGCCGGGACCGGCTGGTCCAGAATCAACAGCCCCATGTCGGATTGCAAGCTGACTTGTGGCAGATTTCAACTCCGTTCTAGCAGTATTTTACCTATCGCGGCATGTGATTGACCACAGCCCAGCTCCATTCGCCTCTGGATTGCACGTTTGATCTAACTTTGTCCTAACCCTTATATCCATTTTTGTTGAGCCTAACAGGGGAATTACTTTATCCCAGCTGTAGCGGACGCTAAGAAGCATGGACAGGTCAGACAGCTGCTATGCTTGCATTTTTAGAGGCACTGGCCTATCAGGAAAAGCCTAGGTTCTGGCGTCGGCCTGCTTTGAAGACGCATGCCTTCCCACACAGCCTGCAGACTATGTTCGAGTTGCTTACCTGTAGGGCCGGCCTTCGCCTCCAGTCTGTGGGAGAGAAGTTTACGAGGGCGGCAGTATTCACATATTTACTTTTATATTTGATATTTAAAAGTAAGAGTGTTCGACACAGGCCCTGGAGGGTTATTTAACGACAGATTTTTCAGGACAGCTGATTATATATGAGGCTTACTTAGATTCAATGTATACAAAGTCATATCGTAATAGCCTAAAAATCTGTAATGGATACAGCCGACCTGGACCTACACTGGACAACACTGTTTTAAAGGAACAACAGCAAGATGGCTCAGTGAGTCAAATACTCATCCAAACATTGTAAACTTTACAAATCTGTCAACTCCGTTTGCAACATGATGTCTGCTTTGCATGCAAAAGAAAAGGTTACTCGCCATTGGTAACAATCTTTCTGGTGGATACTCTATCTACCTGCAGACTCCTCACCTTTTGACTATTCCCAGGCACCACAATGGATTGGGAAACTTTCATAGTTCCCCTACGCCAGTAGGTAGGGGAAAGCAGGGCAGGTGTGATGTTTTTCCTGTACCCTTGGAGGCAGAAACAAGGTAAAATGTCAGGTTAATCATGGAAGTACAGTGCAGCAACCTGACTTGAAACCTTATTATTCAGATGACTCAGACCATTCTTCAGGATGGGGAGGAGGGCAGGATCGGTGAGGCATCTAATGCTAGAGTATCCTTTAGAAAGATTGTTACCGACAGTAACGAACTGTTTCTTCTTGTGGATACTTCGAACTGCAGATGCCTCACCTTTTAAATAGATACCAAAACCTGTATCTCCTCCTAGGGGGTGGGGCTGTATTAATGGTCAGACAAGGGAATCCTGCAACACAGACCATGTGAAATGTCCATCTGTTCTCACCTGCGAATCCAGGCAATACTGCTTAGCAAACGTGTGAAGAGATACTCGTGCCGTACAACAAGTTTCAGCGACAGGGACACCCCTGGCAAGTCCCAGCGTGGAAGAACTTTGTTCTGAGAGAGTGATTGCGAATTACTCAGTTGGTTTCTTCTTGGCAAGGGCATAAGATATTTTGATGCACAAGATTCATCATGACAAGGTCCTCTTCTGTACCACCTTACCTTTTCTGCTGTCAACATAACCAAAAAAGAGCTGGTAATTAGACCTGGTCTCCTTGGTTTGGTCGATGTAGTAACTGACTGCCCTCCGAGGATCCAGCCAGTATAATCGCTCCTCCTCCTTGGAGGGATAGCGTGGGGGAAAAAGATGGGAACAGTAATAGGTTGCCCCAGATGGAAAAGAGTCATCACCTTGGGGAGGAAAGCAACTTTTGTACTCAAGACCAGCTTGTCTGGGTACAAAGACAAATGGACACTCAGTGCCTGTAACTCGCTGAAACTCATCGCTGCTGTGCCACAAGAAAAGCAGTTATGACCATTAAACACAACTGGCAAATGTGGATAGATTCAATGGAGACCCCATCAAAAAGGTCAAACCAAAGTTCAGATCCCATTGGGACAAGGTTCAGATCCAATTGGGACATAAACAGTAAATAGAGAAACATATATGGCAGGCCCTTCAAAAACGTGATCACAACTGGGGATTTGAACAAGGAAGATTGATCTGAAAGACCGATTAATGCTGACAGGGCTGCAGTGTAGCCTTTGACGGTGAACACAGCACAATCCTGCTGTGCTAGCGACACAGTTAAATGAATCACCTCCGAAAGATGTGCCTTTAATGGATCTACATTCTGTTCTGCACAAGATGCGATGAACCAATTACATCTTGCTGAATAAAGCAGGGATATTTGAGTTCCTTCAATCTGCCATTAAATGAGCTCAAAGTGCTTCCCAATCATCAGCCCTTCACAAAATCTGTTTATTCAGGAAGGTGTAATTGATTCATCACATCTTGTGTAGAGCAGAATGAAGATGTTTTGGACCAGCTTAGGTTGGAGACGCCACTCGTGGTCAGCTAGGTGATACCGCCTCAGCTTGTCTGCTCTGGTGTTTGGAGAACCAACCGGATGGCTGGCCAGATTCCATCCACGTTTTCACAGTCAAGTCTTAGAGCTTCCCAACAGAAAAGGCTACACACCACTTCTATCTGCTTGTTGACATAACACATCGTAGACATATTGTCTATCAAGATTTGGACAGACCAGATGTGAAGGGAGGGGAGGAAGGTTTTAAGGGCCAGGTGAACTTCCCCTGCTCCTCTGGAGACTAAAGGCCACTGATCTCCTCTTGATGCACACCTCACCCCAGGGTAGAGGGGTCCCTTACTACAGTGGCCACTGCTGGAGGGGGATAAAAGGACATCCCTTGAAAAAGTGCCCCTCCAACGACCAGCCGTGCCAGCCTGCTGCAGTGTCCCAAGAGATCATGTCTAGCAGATTCTCACCATGCTGCAACCACTTACATAGCAGAACCACTGGAGCCCTCATATGCCAGCATGTGTAAGTGACCAATAGGATGCAGGAAGCCATCAGACCTAGCAGTCAAAGAACCATCAGGAATGGAACGTGAGCTCCATCCTGAAACATCAGAATCATATCCTAAATGTCCCGGACCATCTGAGGAGGATGAAAGGCTCTCAAGGATGCTGAGTCCAGTAATGCCCCAATGAACTGGAGGCACCAAGAGGGCTCTAGGAGAGACTTGGGCAAGGTGATGAAAAATCTCAAGTTGAACAACAAGGATGCTGTTGTTTGTGGATGGTTCAACACCAGCTACAGCGAGCCTGCCTTGATCAGTCAATCTTCGAGTAAGGAATACTGAGATCCCCGACCTCAGCCGATATGCCGCACACACTCACTTTGGTGAAGATCGATGATGTTAGTGCAAACTAGATGTCTGGGAACTGGTAAGGTATGGAACCCACCATGACCCGCAAGTACCTCCTGTATGACCGCAGGATCCATATTTGTAAATAAGCACCCTGTAAGCCGAGGGACACAATCCAGTCTTCCGCTTCCAGTGCCAGAAGTACCTGAACCAGGGACAGCACTTTAAAATTTTCATTGCAATGGTAGACGTTCAAGAGCCTGAGGTCCAGGATCAAACCCATACTGCTGCCCTTTTTAGCAACCAGGGAAGCACTACAAATAGCACCCTGTTCCACTTCGTGCCTTGGGACCACCTCCACTGCCCCTTTCTGCAGCAAGGCCGCCACCTCGTGCTGCAGTATTCAAAAGTTTTGGTCCAACTGAAGAGACTGAGGGGGGATGGCTATGGGGGGAGCCTGTTAGAAGGGAGGAGCATACCCCTTTTTACTATCTGTATTACCCACTAATCTGAAGTTTTGACCTTCCAAAGGAATGTAGAAAGGAACACACACTCCTTTCAACTAGCTGCACATGCTCCTTTAAGGGGCAGCAAAAGTTGTTTCCCGGGTGGTGCCTGGGGAGGAGGAGGAGGGCTGCTGCGTTTGCCAGCTCTTATTTCTACCTCTCCCCATTACTGTTGCAGGAGTTGATTGGACTGCTGGACCAGCTTGGATGGCTGATGCTGGTAAAAGTAGAATCTATTAGAAATGCCACAAAATTTCCAGTAGTGCCTGAAGTTCCAGGCTGGGGATCGAAGACCCAAAGATTGGTTGGTTGCTCTCTGCGCCCTCGACCTCTCAAAGGCTGAATAGGCATGATCTCCGAACAGGCTTATACCATCAAACAGCATGTCCACTAGCACTGCCTGCACATCACCAGCAACCCCTGTTGATCTTGACCCTGAATGCCTTTTCAGGGTTACTGGGGAACCCACAACCCTGCTGACGAGTTTACTGTATCCATGCCTGCTCTTAAGATCTGTTTGGAAACATCTTGATCATATTTTACTCTGCCAAGTAATCCTTGAGATGGTCAGAAAGATTTGTAACCACTAGGGCAGTAATGTCCGCTGAGTATATCTCACAAGTAGGCAAGTGGCATTCATCAACCTACTTCTGCTGCCTTTCTCGAGACGGAAAGAAGGCCAGAGGAGCACTCCATCTCTGCCGCACGGGAATTTGACTAGGCCACTAGCATTCTATAATGCCAGATAAAATAGGTATTCCAGGAAACACTCTTTTGGAGTAGCCATTTAGGCCTTAAAAAATATGCCAAATTAATGTGTAAAGAGACTGCAATGTATACCTTGGTAAATGTGTCTAATTTAATCAGAAATATGTGAGAGAAGAAAAAGTTACTTACCTTCGGTAGCACTCTTTCTGGGTGCGAGTCTATCCTGCCTCAGATTCCCCACCTTTTGAATAGTCACCAGGCGTCAGACTGGATGCGGAAACTTTTCAGCAGTACCTCTGCGTGCCTGTAGGTGATGCCATGTGGCTCCACACTGACGGCGTTCCACTCCGGACATGACGTATAGAGCCTTTACAGGCGCACACCCGTGCACTCACATTAGTTGCTTTCAAGACTGTCAATATCCCCCAGATGCAGAGCCCCAAAAGAAAACTGGTGTGACCAGAGTGCAGATTCATAGACTTGGGAACTTATTAAATGATAGAGTTCAATCACAGAACTGGGAGGATGGAAGGGTCAGTGAGGAATCTGCGGCTAGACAATTTCTACCAGAAAGGGCATTACTGATGGTAAGTAACTTGTTCTTCTGATAGAGACTTCTAGCTGCAGATTCCTCACCTTTTGAATAGATACCAAAGTAGTACCTACATAGACGCGGGCCAGTGACTGGACTCAAATCAGAAAGTCCTGCAGGGCAGAGCGGGCGAAATGCTCCTCTCGACAAACCTGACTGTCCAGACAATAGGGCTTTGTGAACATATTGAGGGATGCCCACATGACCACCTGACAAATGTCTATGACAGGGACTCCACATGCTAATGCAGTAGTAGCAACTTTGGTCCTGGTAGAATGAGCATGCAGATCTTCCAGAGGTTGCTTTGTAGCCAATGCATAGCATAACTTAATGCAAAGCACAATCCAGCAAGAGATTGCTCTCATGCATTACCTTGCCTTTTTTTGCTCCAGAGAACCCCCAAAGAGCCGACTGTTCATACAGTGTTCTTTGGTATGATCTATGTAAAAAAATCAATATTCTCTTGGTGTCCAAGAGTTGGAGTCCCTCCACCTCCTTAGAGGGGTGAGGCGGAGCATAGAACGCCCACAGGGTGATAGTTTAACTGACGTGGAATGGTATCACAACTTTTGGTAAGGAGGATGCTCTCCTCCATAGAACCAGTTTGCCTGGGAAGGTGGTGGTGTATGGCAGGTTGACACGGAAAGCCTGAAGCTGACGCACCCATGCCTCTGATGTAAAAGTAAAAAGAAACACTGTCTTGAGGGTAAGAAGGCATAAAGGACAGCGATGAAGCAGCTCTGATGAAGCTAATGAAGCAGAAACATAAGGACCCAGTTAAGGTCCAACAATGGCATGACAAAGGGAGAGGGAGGAAACAAATGTTGTAACCCTCTTAAAAAACACATAACATAGCGCAGAATACTCCATTCTCCGCCTCAAACACTCCTTTTATGTAGAGGGGAACAAATGTGGGAGATTATTGGCGAATAAACTCAGATCCCCATGTCAAGCTACCACGGTGGACTCCATATTGACTGAAGAGGGAGCCTTTGTTAAGGGGGACGGGCATGTGGCAGCAAGGTTCGGGGAATTTTATAAAGACCTTTTTTTCCGCACAGGCTCTTCCCACCCTTAACATAGCTAACTATTTGGGAGAATCCAACGTGACTAATTTGACAGAAGAGCAGGCATCAGTACTAGATGGTCCAATAAGAATAGAGGAGGTCATATCAGTGATCTCAAGGCAGAAACCCCTTAAATCGCTTGGCCCAGACAGATTCCCGGCGGCCTTTTACAAGGTCTTCTGTTCTTCCATAGCTCCTCTCCTTACAGAAGTATTTAACTCCATCACAAGTTCAGCCTCGTTTCCTCCCTCAATGATGGAAGCTTCCATAGTGGACCTAGTGAAACCAAGCAAAGACAAGAAGCAGTGCAGGTCCTATCGGCCCTTCTCCCTCTTAAATGTTGATGTGAAATTATTTACGGGCATACTAGCAGCCCGCCTCACACCCTTAATGCCCAGACTGGTGGCCCCTGATCAAACAGGTTGTATACCCAACAGACATTGCACAGACAACCACAAACGGAGTTTACATCTCATAGACAAAGCCAATCACTCCCAGAGAGAAGTCATGCTATTCTCCATCGATGCAGAGAAGGCATTTGACTGCGTTCACTGGCCCTACTTAGCCGAGACGCTGGCTCACTTTGGCTTAGGGGAACGGTTCTGCACCTGGATTCTTACCAATTATGGGGACCCGAAGGCCTCTGTCAGAGTCAATGGGAGAAGCTCAGCCCACTTTCCCATACGTCGTGGCACGCAGCAGGGGTGCCCCTTGTCTCCACTACTATTTGCGCTCTATATGGAGCCTTTTGCCCAGAGGGTCAGGGATAACCCGAATATCACAGGGGTATGCTTTGTGGGTAAGGAACATGTAATTACATTATACGCGGATGGCATTATTGTTTTCCTAGACAACCCTCGAGAGGGCCTGCTAAGCTTCGTAGATGAGGTGAGACACTTCGGAGCGGCGTCGGGATTCCATATGAATCTTGCTAAATCACAAGTCTTAGACCTCACAGTCTCACCCAACGTAAAGGCCTACTTGATCCAGAATCACACGATCCAATGGGCTTTGGGATCTATCCCCTACCTGGGTATCCAGCTGGCCCGGACTATCGCCAGGGGCACCATCCTTAAAGATCAAGATTTGTCTAGGAGGGTGAAGGCTGACTTGGCACGTTGGAAATGATATCCCCTTTCCATGCTAGGATGTGTCGTCGCCCTTAAAATGACGATTCTACCCAAGATTCTATATATCTTCCAAACACTCTCCCTACAGATCCCAATAGGGACGCATCTGACTCTACAAGACTCACTACAGCGTTTCGTGTGGGCTGGTAAATGACTCCGGATGAAACGCGATCGCAGCTGGCATTACCTGATCGAGGGAGGCCTGGGAGTCTCATGTCTACTACATTATTTTCAGAAGACTCAGCTTCGTTATTTAGTAGAGTGGTCTCGCCCTGAGTCGGAGAAGATGTGGTTGTTTATGGACAGAGCACTGGTGGGAACGGCTTTATGGAAGGGTCCGTTTCTGTCCCACACCCACTGCCTCGTAAATCTCTACTTATCCCTGATCACCGCGCCTACTTTGAGGGTTTGGGATAGTCTGGTAACCCGATGGGCCTTATGTTGTTTCCTTCCCCCTTAACTCCAGTTGAGGGTGATGGAGACTTTACCTTGGCTCTGGATAGCACACTGTTCCCAGCTTGGCAACATGCGGGTTGCCAGTCTATAGGCCACTTTTTCGATGCAGAAGGCCCCATCTCATTTGCCTCCCTGCGTGCTGACTTTGCTATCCCAGAAAGAGAACAGTTTCGATATACACAGATCAGACATTGACTGATGCAGCCGGCAATTAAGGAGGCTGCATAACTGCAACTGACAAAATACAATCGTTGGCTTCTCAGCAAGGACTCAGATAGGCGCCTCATTACCGAACTATATGGGATAGTGTTACATGAGGAGTCTAGGAAAGTCCCCTGCGCAAGTCTGGTGGGAATTGGAACTTGGCAGACAATTGTCCCCTAAGAGATGGCAGGATGTTTATTACCGTGCACGACATACAGCATCTAACACCTCCAGCATAGAGTCTGCAACGAAAATTGCCACTTATTGGTACCTTATCCCGGTTCGATTGCATAGATGGAATCCAGCATGTAGTGATAGGTGCTTGAGGCATTGCGACTCCCCTGGAACTTTGGTACATATCCTGTGGGAATGCCTAAACCAACGCAGTTTTACAATGAGATCCTGTCTGACATTGATACTCACTTTAATACCCAGCTGGCCAGATGCCCCTGATATATTATAGTGAGACTCCCCAACCTACTCACTTACCCATTTAAATCCCGAAGGGGCCGACATAGAGCTCTGGCACTGGGAGTGGCACAACAGTCTATATTAGCCTACTGGGGAACAGATAATGGTGGCGTCCCGGCAGAATTGGCTACACCGCATTTGGCATGTTCTGGGGATGGAGAGGCTCTCTAACACTCACTCAGCAAGGGGATTCATACCGGGATATCTGGCAACCATATATCACGCTCCTCTCACAGGAGTTTACGGAGTTGACCTGTCCCAGATATCGGAGGTTGCTCCAACTGACTAGTCCTGCAGAATGAGCTACTCTGACAATCCGTCTACATGAACTCCTGTTAATACATGATCTCTCCCATGGTTTAAGGCTTGATTAGCACCCGGGGGGGATGGTGGAGGGTCACGGGGAGTTTATTAAAAATGTTGCTACATGTTATGGTGAAGCTGAACCTTTGAGATGTCACAGCTTTATTGAGTGTCTTTGTTTTTTTATCTCGCAACATAAAAACAAAGTTAAGCATTAAAAACGCATAACAACCGGGGACAAACAAGAAAGCTGATCCAGCAACCGCAAAAAAGCTGAAAGAGTCGAAAGGCACCCTTTAACTGTGTCCAGAGCAAAGCCTTTCCAGGCTAGAGCCAAAACAAACAAAACATCAGAGTGCTTTGCCTTGAGGGGTTCTATCTGGTAAGTGCCACACCAAGCCACAAATTCGTTGCAACAATAGTCGTATACAGTTTTTGTCGAGGTACACCTGGCTGCCAAGATTACATCAACCACCTGCGGAAGAAGGTTGTAAGTATTCAGCTGTTGCCACTCAATCTCCAAGCATGAAGGTTAAGATAATGAAGGCCTGGGTGCAGAATCCCAGCCCAGCTGCTGCAACATCATATCCTCCCGTAGGGGCAGCTTGATCTGAGAACAGATGCCTAATTAAGGAGTTCGGGATACTCTCTGTGCCACATCCCTAGTCGCGGAAGAGACATTGCACCACCTCAGGATGCAATTGCCACTTGTGATCAGGTAGTCTTCGATGGCTGAGTTTGTCTTCCTGGCATTTAAAGAGTCTGCCAGGGGGTTCACCACAAGGAAGATCCCTTGGTGGTCTAGCCATTTCCAGAGGATCAGAGCCTCCTGGCACAGGTTCCATGACCGCACCCTCCCTGTTTGTTGCGGTATCACATGGCAGTGGTGTTGTTTGTGAGCACCTGAACCAGCATCCCCTTGATGTATGGAAGGAAGGCTTTTAACGCCAAGTGGTTGGCGCTCAGCTCTAGAAGGTGGATATGGAGCCGTGACTACACCCGAGACCAGAGGCCTCTGATCACCTCTCCCAGATGGCGGCCCCAACCCAGAAGCTATACATTGGTCATCACTGTGGGCTTTGGGTGGGAAAGGGAGAGGGGTATGACACAGACTCAATCGCTGTCCAGTAACTACCCCTGTATATCTTGTGCAGTCTCCTCCAAAATCTGAATGTAGCCGGAGATGCCCCCTTGATGGTAGGCCGACTGAGACTTCAGGTCCCACTGCAAAACCTATATATGCTGCCTGGTGTGCTCGACAAGCAAAATGCAGGAAGCGATCATTCCCAGCAGCCTCATAGTTGACCTCAATGAAATCCACACCTGAGGATGAAAGTTTGGGATCATAGCCTGAATGTCCCAAACTCTCTTTCCCGGGGAAAATCACAAAACCAAACCGTGTCCAAAATGGCTCCAATTAGAAGGAATGTCTGAGGAGGAGTGAGGTGTGACTTCAGCCCGTTGATAGTGATTATCCAAGGGGCGCTGGTGAGACAAAGGGAAACACAGTGAACTGGAAATGCTTCTCTTCCACCATGAACCGCAGATAGTGCAGATGGACAGGCAGGACAGATATATGGAAATGGGTATCCTGCAGGTCCATCGCCACCATCCAGCCTCCAGGGTCGAGGGCAGACGAGACCTGGGCCAGGATGAGCATTCAAACTTCTCCTTCTACAGGGAGGCATTGAGAGAGAGCAGGTATAAAATAAGATAAAGGCTTCCGTTCTTTTTGGGCACCAGAAAGTAGCGGAAATAACAATCACATCCTACTTCCGGCGCTGAAAGCCCCTCAACAGCCCCTTGGGCCAACAGGGATTGCACTTCCTTTTGCAAAAGAGAGAGCTATGGTGTCACCCAAGAGGGGGGTAGATGGTGGGGGACCAGTGGAAGGTGCAGTAGAGAAGAGAGCAATCTTGGATGGCCTGGGAAGGGACAAGTCAGAGGTCTTCAGGAACAGTAGGGAAAACTTGAGCCGCTGAGTCCCAAAAGTCATCAGAATAGCAACCCAGGAGGCAGCTGGAATTTACTGATTGGAAAGCCATACTAGGGGGGGGGTGGGGGGGGAGTAGTTTGAAAAGTGTTTGGGTTAGATCTGTGCAAGGTCGCAGGGCGATGGCGTCTCATTATTTGTCTGCTGATTATGGGACCAGACCAAGGTTTGGCCCATGCCACCATAAATGTATCCCTTAATGCCTCATTAAATGGTAAAAGGGGCTCAGAGGATGTCTGCCCCGGCTGGAAGACTTCTGTCAACTCATTAGTCTTGAACTCCAAGGTGGGGAGATGGAGGTCAAGGATTTCAGAGGCCCTATGCATTACCATGTAGTACAAAGTGGATTCCTCTGTGGCTGGACCAGGGAGTGAGAGAAGGCCTATTTCAGGGGAGGTATCGAGACCGCTAGCCTCCTGCAAGTCATCATACCAATTGTTGTCTTGATAAGACTGAGCGAACTCATCACTCGTGTCATAATCATTGTCCAGGTCCGTGCCGTAAAGGGAGTGTAGGGTGCGTGTTCTCCCTTGTGCAAGAGGCAGATCAAGTGGGGGAAGCCACATCTCAACAGCTGTCGGCGAGGCTTTAGTCGAGGTAGGACCGCCACCGACTTGGAGAGTACTATGGGTATCTCATCATCTAGTATCGGTAGATTCTGCACCAGCGTTGAAGTTCCAGGGACCAGTGTGGTGACAGAGGCGGGGTCTGGATCTGAGCGAGAGGTGACATGATGGGCTCTGAGGACCAACTGGCTCCAAGGGCAAGCCTGCCGGCAGTACCCCACATGAAAGTCCTCTCAGCTCCCTGAGGCCTGTGGGAGTCAGCAAGGATCCAAAGAGCCAGAGCATGGCCAGGCAGAACTATTATATCTGTTGGGGAGTGGCAAATGGCACCGGAAACTTCGGTTGTGCCGGAACCAGTTGTGGGACCGGCTCAAAAGTAAAGCGAGATTGAGAGCCATGGGGTCGCCCCCATGCCTGCTCAAAAGAATATCAAGGGCCAAGAGGGGGCAGAGCCCGCTTCGATTTTTTATGTTTCTTCTTTGACTTACCTGAGGATTTAGCTCTTGACGCAGATCAGCCTCTGGAACAGCTTTGGCAACTCCTGCAGTGTTAACGGGACTGAACCTTGGACTTGGACCTTGACTTACACTGATCTTGTTGCAGAGTCTTCTTGTGCTTGGCGATGCATGGCTGCACCTTCCGGCCCCGGATAGTCTTCGGGTTAATCGACGCCCAGTCAGTTTAGGCCTTAGAGTCATGACTCAATCCCAGGCACCACAAGCACATCTGATAGGGATCTGTCACAGACATTTGTTTACAACAGTGCTTAAAACCTGACATTTTTAGGGGTGCCATTCCTTGCACACTGACAATTTTCGAACAAAAAATATTGAGGTGTCTCTGAGAGATGAAAAAGGGTCCCAGATCCGCATCTGGTAGCGTGTAAAGAAAGGAACTGACATCAGCACGCAGGAGTGGTGGCTATATAGGCTCCGCACGTCATTTCAGAAGCAGAATGGCATCAGTGCAGAGTCGCATGGCGCCACCTACCGGCAATCAGAGGTACTGCTGAAAAGTTTCCAAATCCAGTCTGACACCTGGGGAATATTCAAAAGGTGAGGAGTCTGTGGCTAGAAGTCTCTATCAGAAATACTGTATACAACAGAATGCTGGCAATACCTATATGTTTAAGCATAACTATAAACCTACAAGGGCGTGCAAGGGAAAACACAGCCAGGGCTACTCTAAACATATAGTAGCAAGCGTCAAATACCCTGGGTTTGTAGTTCACTAAGAATTTATCGCCTGTGGTCTATGCTCCCATAATTTGCATTTTGTTATGGAACTTGCTTTTACAGACAGAAATATTCCTGCCGGATCCTTAGGATAACTCCTGGTCAATTCATCCTATTGTTTTTAGGGTTTGGTGATGTGCTACCTACAGTACACGCGGTCTGTGCTGGCCCCTTCTGGTTGCAGCATGAGTGTTGGAGCAGATTCTTTTAAGTATAAAAACCAGCGGGTGGTTAAAATTGTGTTGAAGGGAGTTCCAACATGCATTTTATTCATGTCTTCTATGTCTCTCCTGCAGCATTCAAATCAAAGTAGCCATTGTGTTATATTATGTTATATTGATTTGTATAGCGCACTAATCATTCGAGAGGGCATCCAGATGCATGGGCAGGTGTGTAGGTGCGTGGTCCTCAAGGTGTTTATATGAAGATCCAGGTCTTTAGCTTCTCGTGGAACTCAAGAAGTGATGAGGAGGCTCTGATGTGTTCAGAGAGGTTGTTCCATGCCTTGGGTGTGATGTAGGAGAGTGAGCGACCTCCAGTTTTGCTTTTGAGGAAGCGGGGGATGCGTGCTAGTGACAGTGAGGCAGAGCGTACGTGTCTGGTGAGTTGGTTAAAGTGTAAGCAGTTGTTCAGGTATTCTGGTCCTCTGTTATGTAGGGCTTTGTATATATGCGTGAGAAGTTTGAATTGTTGTTCCCCTTCAGTATTAAGAGGGGTCAAAACGTTCTGCTTCCATTTACTAGTTGTCTAGTGCATTCATCAGGAATTCTTGGTTTGTATTCACCCGTCTCCCCAATTTATCCAGTGGAAGGAAGGTGTTAAGAAGCATTATATTAACACCACTCTAAGCCAGATAAAAGTTGCAGTTCCTTTATTTTGCTGTCCCTTGTTTAGGGTTCAGATTTATCTATTGATCTGTGTGTGATGGGTTTAAAGCTGTTGGTTTTTTTTGGTTGTTATCTCCCCTGACATATAAAGTGGTGCCCACTGGATTTATCAATCTGATTTCCCTCTTATGACCCTGCAGAGCTTCCTTCAAATAGCTGCACAGTTTTGTACAGTCTTTTCTTCTGTGTGAGAAACACCAAGCACAGACTGTGTCCTTGAGGTGTCAACATCAACAATAAATATAAAAATGTGTTTCTGAAACCCTATAATTATATTGTATGAAATAGAACTTAAAAGGTATTACACAGTCCACTAGTAATGCCCAGTGAAACAAAACCTCAGGGGTTTAGTGAATAAATGTTTAATCATACCAATAAATCATCATATTGTATATTATTTTTATTTTTCTGCACCACACTTGTAATCACGTTCTTATAATTAACAAAAAAACTGCAAGTACCAGATGCAAAGAAATAACATGATATAATCATTTAGCCACATATGACATGGGAAAACAAGAGATCCAGTATTGTAATGTAGTCTCTTCAGATATATAATCTGACAACACGTTTGTAAAATGCATGTTCACCAATTGGTATCTTGATGCCATATAACATGTTTATTGTTAGCCAACTCAATGGTTCTCATTGTATCTGCCTTAGAAGAATACGAAGCTGTGTGGATGCTCATAAATTCAAACCAGTGACTAGTGGGGTAAACACATTACCTCCTCCTCCCTCTTGCTTAGCTTCCCGACTGTATGAGGCCACCCACGCCTCCACCGACACTCCCCATATTGTAATACAACCCCTTACGCCCTCTTACCTCCTGTTTCTTCTTGTCGCCTTCACGATGGGCGGTGCGGTGTGCCCTCTCCAGCATTTTTAATATGCTCTGGCTGACTTCCTCAGGAGCGGGCCTTGGGGGACTTGAGCAGAGTTTTGGTGCGACGCTCCAGCCTTTCTTAGTCCGTCGGCAGACTTCTTCACGGGCGGGGTCCCGGGGACTGGAGTAGAGCTTTTGGCAGGTGCCACTTCGCAATGAAGGTTCTTGTGTGTCCTCCTGCAGTGCCTGCGTTTTATGGATCACTTCCGAGTTTGTGGTGCTTCTGCATGGCGGGTCGTAGCAGTGCAGGATCGCTGTCAGCAGTCCCTACTGGAGAGTGTGGGGCCTCCCTTGGGAAAGGACCACGATGACTGCAGCTGGCGACTGCTGTGCTCGCCTAGTGTCAAACAGGAGACGCAGGTAAGAGGAGCACCCCTATGGTACTGCAGCTATATTGCTGAACCTGGGGATTGGCTTCTTTTCTGCTGCTTTATTGGGGGGACCTATGTGTTTCTTCCCTACTGGTCAGGTTTACAGGTGTATTTGTATTTAAACCCTGTTTTTGTCACTTCTGCTTGCTATCATTATGGAGGGAAAGCGATGTGAGAAGAGGAAGCATTCCCCTTGTCCCTCATTAGAGGGGGAAATGTCTGAGCAGCTTTTCCAGTCACTGGATGCGGATGACAGACTAACGGCCAGACAAGTGCAGGCCATGATTGATGAGGCGGTGGCGAGGGCATTGGCCGCCAGACAGTGGCGGCTGGTGAGATTTGAAAGTGGTGAGGCGTAAAATAATTATTGTACTGCACTGCAGCGAGCGAGCGTAGCGAGCGAGCCTGCACAACCTACGGAGGGTTCGGGGGGTTATCCCCCCGAGAAAAGTTTGAAAAAAGAGTCGACAAATGGTGCATTTTCAAGCAAATTTGAGAAAGCAGGAAGGTTAATAAAGCAATTGTTAATTGCCTTGCTATTTCCCTGTCAAGCAGCATCACACCCCTGTACAACTCCCTTCTATGTTCATTGCCTAGCTATGTCCCTGTCAAACACCAGCACAACCTTGTATGTCTATCTTCTATGTTCATCGCCTTGCTATGTCCCTATCAAACAGAAGCAAGGTCCTGCATATCTCTCTCTGTTCTGTTCATTGCCTTGCTATTTCCCTGGCAAGCAGCAGCACAGCCCTGTACATCTCTCTTCTATGTTCATCGCCTTGCTAGGTCCCTGTCATGCAGCAGCACAGCCCTGTACATCTCTCTTCTATGTTTATCTACATGCCGCCTTGTAGTATATGTTTGCTATCCCATCCTGCGACGCCTGCACTGTTTTGCTGTCCCTTCTTACCATGCTAATATGTACGTATTCAGAACTACATAATACTAAACACAGTAAAGGCATTTCATTTACGACTCTCTAGCATTAATTAGTGTGCCCCAGCTTAGGGCATGAGGGGTTCTTTTCTCTTTCTTGTAATTAATCCATGGCACCCTTGCTATGACTCAAGAATGCTCACGATAAGCCACTGAGAGCTTTTTTACTTTACACAATAATGGGTGTGGCTTCCATTTAACTGTGCACTCCATACTGTTGAGAGTGCTTGACAGTTGCTATTGACTCCTTTCTATGACTACAGGTTAAGTATCTGAAACCACCACACTGATGAAAGCCAAGCAAGGCAAATCCTGTCTGTGAGTGTTGAACTCTGTTGGGAGATATCTGTGTATGGCTGACAGTCCTGTTTGATAAAACTTTATAATACAATTATGCACAGCATTTTCTTCGAAAGTTCAGTAAAATAGCATTAAAACGTCAAAACAATATTAAGCATGCCTGCAGGATTCTGTGGGGAATATAAATCTCCATAAATATGGCTGCACAGATGTCTTTTTCATTTTTGGATTTATTTTAAGAATGAAAAAAGTACGATTTGATTTTTGCCTTGTGCAGTTTTGTCAATTCTGTGGATGAGATGAAGTGATTGCAACTCTCTGGCTTTTACCACCCCACAGCCCCTGACATTTCCATGTGTTCTTTTCAGCAGCATTTATTTTAAAGCAGAATTACAGAATGACTGCTGGGAGCGGGTCAGACGTGGTGCATATGGATTCCTTCATTTAACGGTGCACTCAGTCTGACAGTATTACCAGAGTCACACCTGACTGTTGAGTGAACTGAGTACAAATTCAAAATGTACTTGTAGCACAACTACTGTATATCTTATTAAATAAAGTAAGCATTAGACTTCCTACTTAAGACAGATTCAGAACTGAAACTCCTCCAGGTGCCCCCATTTTTTTTACAAATTTGTAAACAGAGTTTACCTATTTGTCAGCCTAATTTGGCCAGGTTCACAGTTTGCTTTGTGGAAACAGTCAAACCTAGTTACCCAGGTCTTTAAATTAGCCCTCATCAGATCTGGAAATCCCCTGTCTCACCATCACCAATAATGCAGACAGGCATCATCCATTCACAGAGGGGTGTGCTAATCCCCTCCCAGCTTAATGATGATCTACGGCAGTAAGAGGTCCCTCAAACGGATGAGATCCTATCTTCATTGCAAGGAAGCAAGCTAATATCTCTAAGAAAAAGAAAACAGGGCATGAAAAATAACACTACTGCACATCAGACATCTTCTAAACATGTCTGATGGCGCCATGCTGGGTTGTTGCACCAAACACCCAGGGAGCTTCCTTACATGGGATATTCCTCCCTCACCCCTTCGTCCTTGGGCCTTGGGCCTTTTCATGGCTGTATCTGCGTTTCAGGTATCGTTCCCCCACAACACCCTGACACACGGGGAGGACAGAATTTTTTTTGTTATTGGCAGCTGCACACTCTAACAAAGATTGTAACTTTATGTTCTTTGCTTAAATAGCTGTATTACTTTATACAGATCCGAAAATTGCAGGCTGATTTTTTAAGAAGACCTCTACAGGCCATCTGCTCAGAATTGGTGGGCGTGGTTCAAAAGCCCATAAGGAACTAGCCGCTACTGCCTTTACCGGCAATTACGAAATTCCACACCTAAAATGATGAAAAACTGATATGCTGAAATCGATGTTTCCATGCTGAATACAAGCTGGTATTCGCCATTTTTGGCCAGATTTTACTTGGATATTTGGGCTGCATGTAGCAGATAAAATATCTGGGGACAACACTCCCGATATATGGTGTTCCTGATTCAGCTGCTAATTCCGGTTACCAGCAGACTTTGATTTGCCACAGACTCTTCTCCTTGAGGCCTTCTGTAGGGCCCTGTAACCAACCAACTCAAGATTACAGGCTGACTAATGGTGCAGACTTTTGTGGTGAACATTATCTAGCAATGCACATATGCTATTAAGCTCCTCTGTCTTGTGAGGCTTTCATTGGAGCCACACTTACTTTCAATGAGCCACCTGCCTCCCTCGCTCTCTGTCTCAATGGTCTTTAACTCCGCCTCCTTTATGTATTCACTAGTGACCAGGTCCTGAGAAGCTAAAGCTGGCTTGAATGTGGTGGGGCTGTGGTCTGAGGGTGTTGCAGCAGTTTAGCAAGGATGCCAACAGCGCTTGTGCAAGCAAAGACAATGCCCTCCCTGCGCCCCCCTGTTGAGTAGTTCAAATAGCGATAATTGGGATGCAATGGACCCATCAAATCCCTGGGCCCCATTGCTGCAGCACCTGCTGCACTATCAGTACCTTCGCCCCTGGAGTGGTGAGCCGCACAAGTGTTGAACCTATTTTGTTCAAGTGAAAAAAACTTTACCTGTGTCCCAGCCTGGTGAACACACTACGAATCCAGGTAAGGGGTGCCGTGAACTGCCAGAGCAAAGTCACTACAGTTGGTAATAGCGTATCATCAGTGTGTGCGCTCACTATGGTTCTATACGGTATGATAGATTATGTGGCAAATGCGGAAAATCTATAATTATGTGAAAAATGCTGTGGTCGCAAAATCGCATAATTCCAGTGGCCCTGTCTGTGCTTAACTCCCACTATGCAGAGAGAAGTGAGCCCTACCCTTATGCCAGCATTTTTCATACCGGAGGGGACGTTTCTTCCAGAGCGCAAAATGTCTACCTAACCCCACCGCCTCACCTGCCGTCCACACACCGGGCGTGTTAGACTTCAGACCTCTTTGTGCTCGCTTATGCTATTCATGTTAGAGCATTTAAAAAAGACGGTGGTGGAATTAAACGTTGAAGTTAATCATTTGTGTGAAGATTTCCTGGGTCATCTAAACGCAATCTCTCTTGGTGTTCAAGAGAGGAGTAATTGCTTCTCCCCCTAGCGCTCTGCCGCTGTGTACACCGAGGACTTCTTGACAAACAACAGTTTCATTTATGTGCCCGACAGTCGCGGCCGGCATGAGGGGGGTGGGGGTGTCGCGCAGGTAAGGGGGGGGGGGTAATTTAATAAATAAATAAAATAAATAAACTTACCAGGCATCTCCTCCGGTCCCGCGTCGCATCGCGTCTCCTCTCCATACAGGACAGGAAGCAGACAGCCTCCCTCCCCTCCCCTAAGCCAATCACAATGCTGCAATGGCAGCGTTGTGATTGGTGCGGTGCGGTGCAGGTGCACAGCGCCCCACCCGGGAGCCTAATTGGAGGCCCTTTTCTCTATGTAGGCTGCATGCAGCTTACATTGAGAAAAGGGAGAGTGCGCATGACTGCTTTGGTCGGCCCCAGGCCGACCAAAGCAGTCAGGGCCCACAATAGTGGGCAATCCACTCCCCTCCTGCCCTCGAGCAGTACCGCCTACCCGCCCGCCCACAACCAGGCACTCCAGGCACTTCTGCTTTCTCGCAGTGCGAGAAGCAGAAACATAAAATGGTAGTTTTACCATTTTATGTTTCTGCTTCTCGCACTGCGAGAAAGCAGTGGGGCGACGCCCCCACGCCCCTATGGAGGAGCCGCCACTGCCGCCAGACCTTCTCACAACAGGAAAAAGTCATCTTTGGACATTTCTTCATTACTATGATTTTTTTGCCCAATAAACCTAGCTCCTATGTGAGGAAGTTTATTTCCAGAGAAGAATTAGGGCCCATCCTTTTGCAAATTCCGGATAATTTGGGGTTGGATCCTCCCCATGTTGAGGAACATGTGGATGGTTTGTTTCCTCAGTTTGCCAAGGCGGTTCCAGTGACTATTCCATTTCACCCTAAAATTAAGGCAGAGATTTTCAGAGGCTGGAAGGAGCCAGATCAATTTCAAATTCCACAATTGTTTCAGAAATCTTATCAATTGGAAGAGGCGGAATCTGTGTTGCTCCAGAGTATTAAAGTGGACTCTGTTTTGGCTCCTTTGCTGGGCAGGTCTTTTTTGAATCCTGATGACTATTCACCCTTAGACTCTACTGATTAAAAGGTTGATGCAAGCCTGAAACGGTGTTTTGGGGCTGCTAACCTGACTCTGCATGCTACTTTCTATGCTGCATTTTTTTTTTTTAAAGGATTTTTATGTAGCGCATGGCTATCCGGGAGCATCCCAGCGCTGTAGTGGTCACCAGAGTTGGACCTGCCTTCTAAGGAAAGAGCCAGGTTTTTAGTTGTTTCCGGAATGCTAGATGGTTGGGTTGTCTCCGCAGTTGCGGCGGCAGGCCGTTCCACAGTTTTGAGGCATTGTATGAAAAACGCCGGCCGCCACTTCTGGCCTTTTTAATCCTTGGCACCACTGCTAGGTACATCTCATCTGAGCGAAGGCTTCTGTTGGCCTTGTAAGGGCAAATCATGGATTTGATAATAGGAGGCCCATTTCCTCCTAGGGACTTATGGGCAACACAGAGGGCCTTAAAATTAATTCTCTCCTGTATCGGTAACCAGTGGAGCATACGTAATGCCGGCTTAGCTGAGCAGCGGTTCTGGGTTCCCGTGAGCAGTCTTGCAGCTGAATTTTGTACAATCTGCAGTTTTGTGATGACTGCATTAGGGGCGCCCAGGTAAAGTGCATTGCCATAATCTATCCTAGAAAGAATGAGCGCCTGGACCAGCATTTTTTTTAGCTTGGTCCGGTAGGAGTGGCAGCACTTTGCGGATCATTCTTAACATACCATAACATAGAGCAGCGGACTTCCTGGCTTGGACTTTAAATGAGAGATCTTGGTCCAACCAGACACCCAGGCTTTTTATCTCGGTTTTTGGGATGGGTGCCGGTCCCATGCAGGCTGGCCACATAGTATTGGATTTGAAGTTTAACTAGTTGCCAAGCAACATAAGCTCAGTTTTTTCACCGTTAAGTTTTAAGTGGGACAGGCTCATCCATTTAGTGAGTTCCTCAAGACAGGCGTGGAGACCAGAGGGGATGTGATCGGCCTGGGTCAGTGCCACCACCAACTGAGTGTCATCGGCATATGTGACTATATGAATCCCAAAGGGGGCAACAATATCCGCCAATGGATGCATATAGACATTAAAAAGGGTCGGGCTCAGAGATGAGCCCTATGGGACTCCACACCTAAGGGGGACCGGTTTAGAGAAGATGTCACCTTCGAACACCTGGAAACACCTGTCCTCCAAAAAGGATTGGAGCCACAATAATGCCTTGCTGGACACTCCTATATTCCTGAGACGGTGAGCCAGTGTACGGTGATTCACCGTATCGAAGGCAGCACTTAAGTCGAGAAGTATTATGGCTGCCGTGCCTCCCGAATCAAGAATTTTTCTCGCTTCCTCCACCACCGCTAATAAAGCGGTCTTGGTGCCTTGACGAGGGCGGAAGCCCGTTTGTGAGGGGTGGAACAGGTTATTGGACTCGAGAAACGTGGAAAGTGTGTGGTTAACATGTTTCTCAGCAATTTTGCCAATTACCGGGAGGAGCGAGATAGGACGATAATTGCCCAGATCTGCCGGGTCCAGGTTAGGTTTTTTTAGCAGAGCTTTTACCAATGCCCTCTTCCATTCGGGGGCAACAATCCCCAATGAAAGGGAGGAATTGATCAGGCTGGTCATGATGGGGGCCACTGTGGGTGCTACCAGTTTTAAAATGTTGGGTGGTGCAGGGTCCAATGGTGATCCCGATTTGACCGAAGTTAGAGTGGCTAAGAATGACTCCTGAGTGAGCGGACTAAAAAACTCCAGATGGTCTTTATTTCCATACTGGCCCGTGGCGGTCGGCTCAGGTGTGTCATTGTCTCTTTGTGGGAGATGCTTGAGAATATTATGGACTTTGGTGGCAAAGTATTCTGCAAGTTCGTTACAGCGGTATCCCGAAGGATCGGGTGCCGCTGGGGGATCGGGGACTTTGAGAAGTTTTTTTGCAATCAGAAAGGTCTCTCTGGAGGAGTTGGCTGCTAATGTAATCTTTTCCTCATAATAAGTGGCCTGGGCTCGTTTTATTTCAGCCTTATATTTTCCAATAGCTGCCCTATATTCCTGTTTCTTAATAGTTGAGAAATCTTTCCTCCAAGTCCTCTCTAGTCGTTTGCATTGTTGTTTTAAAATACGTAGCTCTGGGGAGAACCATGCGGACTTGTTGTGACCCGCTTTCTTCAGGATTGATTTCTTTGGGAGCACCGAGTTCAGTGACTCCTCAATCCAGTGTGTGAACTTCTGATAGTCCGTAACTGGGTTGAGTTCCAGATTCGGTTTGGAATTTTCCATTTCCTGGATCCAACCTTCCACCGGGAGTTTGGGCCAGGGACGGATTAGTATTCGAGTTGACTGTGTGTGCAGGACAGGGGCCGGTGTGGGCCATATTCAAGGAATTAAGAAATGGTCTGACCATGGTATGGGAATGGGGACTTTACCTTTTAGTTCCGCCAGGTTAGAAAAAATTGGATCAAGAAGGTGACCTTTAATATGAGTAGCTTGGGAGACCTTCTGGTGAAGTTGGCATGCCATCAGGTCTTGTGCTAGTTCGATCACCAAAGATGCCTGGGGATCGTCAAAGTGAAGATTAAAATCTCCAAGGAGAGTGAAATTAGCCGAGGCGCTAGCCAGGGTCATAACTGTTTCCAACAGAGATTTACCAAATTGGCCCATTGACCCAGGTGGGCGGTAGATCAATATACCTGAGAATGACAATGAGGGAGTAAATTCCATTGAAAAGTGAACATTCTCGACAATGAGGGAGTAAATTCCATTGAAAAGTGAACATTCTCACGGTCTAATAATGGACTCCCTAGTAGTCTACAGGTCAAATGGTCTTTATAGATAATGGCGATCCCCCCGCCCACTCCTGATGTTCTGTCTTTCCTCTGGATTAAGTATCCCGGAGGAAGTGATTGGACAATGTCCGGCTCTGAGCTCACGGTCAGTCAGGTCTCCGTGAGAAACAGAACCTCCGGACCAGAGTCTTTTAGCAGCATGAAAATCTCAGTAGTATGCTTGGGCAGGGATCTGCAATTGCGTAAGAGTAGTTTGTAGGTGAGCCCTGCTGGGAGTGCGGGGAGATCTCGTGGGGTGAGTCTGAAATCGCAATGTGAGCACCTAACCTGGTGCTCCTCCAAGGAGATGGTATGAGTGCACTTGGGACCTTGGACTCTATTTAACTGCTTCAGCGATGAACTGGAATAGTAAAGCCTTTCTGTGCTGCATTGACCTCACAGTCCTTGGTTATGGATTTTGATTTATTTGCTGAACTGATGCCGGAGGGAGTATATGTTTCGGACCTCCTGGTTCACATGGAACAACAGTCCAAATTTCTTTAAGAAATCTCGGCTGATCTCATCAAGGCAGCCACTGTCCCTTCTAGCTCGGTGGTGATGGCCCGCTGACATGTTTGGCTCTGAGATTGAAAAGCTGATTTTTGGAGAGGTAATTCCGGATGAACCTTCCATTTGAGGGTAAGAAGCTATCTGGAGACCAACTGGAAGACATGATGAGGAAATCATTCAAGAACAAGGAACATTTCTTGTCCTATAAGTCCTCTTCTGCCAGATCCTTTAAACCCTGGGATAGGGAGTCTAAGGATTTCGCAAAGGGGATTCTAAATCTTATTCCCCAAATTGGCACAAATTCCAGCCCCGTAAGTTGGAGAAGTCTCAGGGTGGGTCCAGCCAGACTAGCCCTTCTTCTCAGTGGTCCTGACTATTCCAATCCTCTGGGCCTGGAGGCTGCAGGAGGAAGACTCAAGGACTTTTTTCCTCAGTGTAAAGCTTCCATTACAGATCAGTGAGTTCTGAACATCATTCAGAATGTGTACTTCAGCTCTCTGCTTCCAGACTCATTGTACATCCGTACTCCCGTTCCCAGAAGCCCTCTTCCTACGCAGACCTTGCGTGACGGAATTTCTGCGTTATTGCAAAAGAAGGCCATCATCTCAGTTCCAGAGGAGGAACAAGGGCAGGGGATGTAATCCATTCTGTTTTTGGTGCAGAAGGTATCAGAAGACATTCGTCCTGTGCTCAATTTAAAAAGACTCAATCTCTGCATAAAGATGGTGCATTTTCGAATGGTAACCTTACAAGTCATCATTCCTCTGGTCTTTGTGCAAGACTTTCTGGCTATCACTGATTTACTGGACGCTTACTTGCACATTCCTATTTACCTCTCACATAAAAAGTATCTCAGTTTCGAGGTGGTGGGGGCTCACTTTCAGTTCTCTGTACTCCCGTTCAGGTTGAAGTCTGCCCCATGGGTGTTCACAAACGTTCTAGCTCCATTGATGGATCTTCATTGGCAAGGGATTTGCGTCCAGCTCTATCTGGATGACGGCTTAATTTCAACAGGTTTATTTATTTATTTAAGAGTTTTATAAAGCGCCTGAATCACTCCCGAAGGGGTATCTCTGCGCTGAGCGAACCTACGGGCGGGTAAGGACAGGTTAAAATAGGGAGGCTTTAAGCAGTTTCCTGAAGCGTAAATAGTCCGGGCATTGTCGGAGCTGTAGGGGGAGCTCATTCCAGTATAGGGGGGCGAGGAGGGAAAAGGATTTCCCACCAAGTCTAGCTTTCCTAACCCTTGGAACCTGTAAAAGAAGTTTACAGCTGGATCTCAGTGTCCTATGTGGAGAGTAGGGCTTAAGTTTGCACGAGATGTAAGAAGGGCCCTTATTATGGATGGCTCTATAGACTATGCAGCCAGTCTTAAACTTTATCCGCTTACGGACTGGTAACCAATGAAGTCTGCATAGCAGCGGCAGAGAAGGGGTTCGAGGAGTGGAGTTCGTGAGGAGCCGAGCTGCAGTATTCTGGACCACCTGAAGTCTATTAAGGGAAGACTCGTTTGCGGAAAGCAAAAGAGCATTGCAGTAATCAAGGCGGCCCAGAATCATAGTCTGAATAAGAGTTTTCCGTGTGTAATCCGGCAAAAAGGGGAAGACTCGGCGTAGCATGCCCAGCACATGGAAGCAATTGCTAACGGTTCGGGCGACATGCTCCTTCAGAGTAAGAGCCTGATCAAGATAGATGCCCAGATTCTTAACTGAAGTTTTAGGAGTAGGGGGTGGACCAAGAGCGGCCGGCCACCAGTTCGGAGACCAGAGTAGAGGAGCTTCTCTGAAGAGCATTATCTCGGTTTTCCCTGCGTTTAACTGGAGAAAATTTCTCCTCATCCAAACTGATATGGCAGTCATACCTTCAGCGAAGGATGACAGGGCATATGTTGAGGTTTTGTCAAAGGTGAAGAGAAGCTGAGTGTCATCCGCGTAGGAGATGGGTAAAAAACCATGAAACCTGAGCAAGTGGGCTAAGGGGGCAATATAGATGTTAAAAAGCATAGGGCTTAAGCACGAGCCCTGCGGAACACCCTTGGTCAGTTCAGTGGTCTTAGAACGGAATGGGCCCAGGTTGACGGTCTGAGTTCGAGATGACAGAAAGCTAGTCATCCACTGCAGGGCCGCTCCCTGGAGTCCGATCTCCCTCAGTCTCATGAGCATAATCTGGTGAGATATAGTGTCGAATGCCGCAGAGAGATCCAATAGCACAAGTATGGTGGACTGGCCGCTATCAAGAGTCATTCTGATGTTATCCGTGACTTCCAGTAGGGCCAGTTCTGTGCTGTGATTAGGCCTAAAACCAAATTGAGAAGGGTCCAGGCAAATGTTGGTTTCGACATAGGTAGAGAGATGTAGGTTAATATATTTTTCCAAGACTTTGCTCATATGAGGTAAGAGGGAGATGGGCCGAAGATTGGACAGGTCAGTCATAGAGGCCTTGGGATTTTTCCGAATTGGAATGACCTGTGCCGCCTTCCAAGTTTGAGGGAGATAGCCGGTCAGTCGCCGTGATCAGGGTGTTAACATCTCATGTGTTTCTGATCAAATCCCAGAAATCACAGTTGGTTCCGGCACAGGATCATGTCTTCATCGGAGCCTGGTTTCACATAGACCTCAGAGTAGTTACTCTTCCAGGCAACAGGGTCAGGAAGATTCAGTCACACATATGGCCCTTCTATGCTCCCTTTCTCCAAGGGTTGTGGACTAGTTGAAAGTTCAGGGGGATCTGGCAGCCACTGTGTTTTTGGTGTCTTGAGATCGGTTCCATCTGAGCATCCTTGTACGATTCCTGCTTCAGGCCTGGGATCCTGCCTCGCAGGATATGTCTCTCTATCTTCTGGTAGCACAATGTGTTCGGCAAGAACTGGCGTGGTGGTTGGATCCATTGGATCTATTTAAGGGGGTCCCCTTATCTCCTACCCCTCCAGTGATTGTTACCATGGATGCCAGCATGATGGGGGGCTTCGATGGCTTCACATCAGGTGTAGGGTCTATGGACATCCTCCCAGAGAGTCAGGTTGGTGAACTGGAGAGAACTCGTAGCGATTCGTTTGGCCTTCCTTACCTTCTATCCATGGATTCAGGACAAGGCTGTTCATATCAGGACGGGCAATATTACTGTCAAATCCTACATCAACAGGCAGAGGGAACCAAGGTCCGGTCCCCGTCTCTCATAGCGGGATCTTATTTTTTATCGGAGCCAGTCTTGTCTGCTGTCTCTGGCTATGATTTATATTCAGGGTCTTCTCAATTCCCAGGCAGATGTGTTAAGCAGGGTGATTCTCTCCTCTCATGGTTGTCTTTGTCCTGCTCTGTTCAGCCAGATTTGTAAGCGGGTGGGGTGCCCAGTGGTGAATCTATTTGCAGATGCTCACAATACTCTACTTTTGTTCCAGGATGAGGAAGCAGTCAGCGTGGGGGATAGATTCCTTGTACTGTCCATGGCATTAGGGTCTGCTGTTTGCTTCACTCCCTTCCCTTTGATCCAGAGGTTTCTGCTCAGAGTGAGGAAGGAGGGAGCACAGGTAGTCCTGGTTGCTCTAGCATGGGGCCGCTCTTCTTGGTTTCCTCTTCTGGTAAGGATGAGGAGGGGAGGAGAGTGGTTGCGACCTACGAATCCTTCCCCTCTGAGCTTACTGGTCCTTGGTTTGACTGCACTTGATGGGATGGAGACTGAGCGGTCTGTATCAATGGCTCTGGGTTGTTCTGTTTCCTCTTCTGCTAGGAGACCTTCGACTAGGGCCTCCTATGCTAGACACTGGATGTCTTTTGGGAAATGGTGTGGGAAACAGCATGTTAGGCCTCTGTATGCTTCTCTTCCCCAGATCCTTCAGTTTCTGTAAGGTGGGATCTCTTTAAGACTGTTTCCTTCAACTCTGAAGCTGCTATGGGCCACAATCAGGGCTATTCGAGCCCATTGGGGTACTCTGTACTCCAACGGTTTAGTTCAGTAGTTGTTTAAAGGGTTTTCCAACAAGCATCCAAAATGGTCACCCGTTTGCCCTACCTGGGATTTGCCCATGGTCCTGCAGGCTCTTCGTTATCCTCCTTTTGAGCCTCTTCCTTTCGTTGGTCTCAGGTCACTTACCCTGAAAGGGATTTTTCTTGTGGCCATTACTTCTGGGAGGAGGCTGGGTGAACTAGGTTCTCTTTCCTGTAGAGCTCCGTTTTTGCAAATCTTAGAGGATCGATTGGTGCTGAGACCGTGCTCTGGATTTATTCCCAAGGTCAATTCTGTTTTTCATGCTCAGCAGGAGGTTATTTTGCTGGCCCTGAGCCTCAGCCACCGGAGGAAGTTAGTCTTCATTTCCTGGGTGTACAGAGGGCTGTTTTGATTTATCTTGAGAGGATAGCGAGCTTTCGTCACAGTTCCCCTTTGTTTGTGAATTTTGGGCCTGCCAGGAAGAGTTGCAAACCTACCACGCAGAATTTGAGTAGGCAGATCCGTTCTCTAATTGCCTTGGCCTATTCCCAGCTGGGTGTTCCATCTCCGTTAGTGGTTCAAGGCAAGTCTACTCAGAGATTAGCAGCCACCATAGCTGAGTGTCAGGGGGCATCACTGAATGAAATTTGTAGGACTGCCACTTGGGCGATTCCTTCTATATTTATTAAGCATTACAGAGTCTCTCAGAGCCCTGTGGTGGCAGATCTGTTTGGTTTGAAAGTACTGTCTACGGTGGTGAAACCGGAGCTTGTTTCTTTCTGTAATAAAATTTGTTTCTGCATCTCTTCAGTTGTCTTAGCTTTTTTACTAGCTTGGGTACATCTCATACAGTCAGGAAGCCAAGCGAGAGGGAGGAGGAGGTAATACTTTGATTACTTGCCAGCAATTGCATTACTCAGAGTCCGTCTCTCACTTGGCTTCCTTACGCCCTCCCTCCCGCCCTGTCAGTCAAGGCCAACTGATTTTTGGTGGAGCTTGTGACGATTCAGGATGTAAAAGAGGGGGGGGGGGTATTAAAATAGGAGGAGTGTCGGTGGAGGCGCGGAGGCCTCATACAGTCAGGAAGCCAAGCGAGAGAAGGACTCAGAGTAATGTAATTACCGGTAAGTAATCGAAGCATGTCCTTGCAGCGGATGCATTAGTCCACTGACCAATCAGACATATCCATTATCATCCCAACAAAGTATTTTATTGTTAAAAAAAAGCCACAGCTATTGGTTTTGTCGATGCATGCAAAAAATGGTCCTGCATGACAGACATCGTACAGAAGTACTGGTTTCAAATCAAGCCAGTGCATTTCCATAAAATAGGAAATGGCGTGCGCCGAAAAGAAAGCATAATGAGCGATTTGTGTAAATCCAGCAGCTGCATCTTCAGCTACATTTGGAGGGCATAAAGAGCTGTTGGAGAAACCCAAGAAAAAGGGGCATGGGTAGGGAAAGTCTGACAGTAGGCGGTGCATATGCTTTTGCGCCACAGGTCATCTATGTTTCCCTTAAGTGCTCAGAAGTAACCACATATAAAACATCAAAATGGAATAAATATCCTTGGCTGGTGAGAAAGCTCGGTGATTCATGCACCAGCTGCTGAAATAAACTGGGGAAACATGCAGGTTGGCATCCCGGCAGGGGTGGCTCTCACTTTGTTTATGCAGAAGTGAAGGAAATGAGAGCAGATGACCAATGTAAAGAGGGACACGCCTTAAGACTGACAGCAAGCAAGAGTTAAAATAAGGTATTACTCACTGGGCTTCTTCTCTAGAGATCTTCCTTCCGGAGAGCAGCATTTCGGCAACCTGGGCCACTGCGGGGTCAAAGTTCATACTGGCAACGGCAACCACGATGTCATCCCTGTAACGACCAAAAGGGTAATGTGGTGGTGGCGGGAAACTCTGCAGTCCCTCGAATTACAAATAATTCTAATATTCCAGACAACGGGTACTGTCCTACAAATGTGTACTTGTTTGACCCGCATTCACCCGTACACACGTGCATATGCGCAAAGAAGGGTGCACACATACAGAGGTATGACACGCATGTCTGTAGCCACGTAAAGAATGCATAACTGAATGTAGCTTAGGCGTACACTCGGACCAGGGCAGACATACTATACACAAAATGACACAATATTTGTGCATCACTGAGTGCAGAACATTTGCAAACGCTGTCAGAATAAAAGTCTGAAGCGGTTTAACATAGTGATTTCAATGCATTTTTGCTACTTTTCCTCTGAAAGCTCCATCTTTGTTTGTTCTCCACCTGGTTGTAGTGCTGGAACTGTGAAATAAAATTAGCTCAGAGAACCCATAAATTGGGGTCAGTGTGTGGCAGAGGAATGGGAGTGGAGTCACAAAGGGCGGGGCTTGAAAAGCAGAGTCTGACAGATAATATTATATATATCTATCTATCTACATATATCTATATATATCTCTCTCAATGTAGCTCCGCTCGTAAATTCCCTGGATTTGGATGAACGGACACAGACTCCTATTATCGTGTGCTGGCAATTTATTTTCAACAATCCACCGTGACGCGTTTCGGCCTAAACTGGCCTTGATCACATGACGTGGCTGCGGTGGAATACACATTATTTAAAGTGACAGGTGCGTAAAACGTGCAATAAACAGTGCAAACAGTCTGCAAATCTGCCCATTTGTTATGATCTAATTGTGAACAGCTACTGTTAGGTATCGAATCACTATTAGGAAAAGATGATATCAGCCTGTTGATTCCTTTTGATTATATAAAAAAACAGAAGTACTTTTCTGATCTTCGCATTCAAAACCAATATACATAAAACAGAAGCATGAATATAAATATAAGCATAAATGCATATAAATAGTAAACAATATCAATGCTATACATACATTATAATCAGCAATCTAATGACCACAAATTGCATTAGCCTGAATATTTGTGCCGATATATCATGTAATGGAATGTACATATCACATTCTACGATTTGTGACTGCTATTTAATATCATCACTGCCAGTTCCTAAGGACTGACCTACTAACTAAAGCCCACGTGGGCCTAGTTCTAACATTTTGCTACTATTGCAGTCTTTTTGAAGTGCTAAAGTGCAAAAAAAAAGTGCAAAGTGACGTTATATCAAACGTCAAAGTAAACCTTAAGACTCTATAAAGTGTTTAAGTGCAAAGGGTAGCAGCAGATTATATTTGAATACAGGATGTAAATATCCTAATATCATCCCAATCTTTTAATTGTAATCAAAAATTCCTAAAATGTGCACTAGCTTAAAATGTTTTTTAAATGAACATCAGGGGCAGAAAAAAACCTCAGAATTTACTAAAAGAATGTCATTTAGAGTATCAATAAATGTTTCAGAGATATATGTGTGCAGCCAATGGACCCTATTGCGAGCATAATGGAGACATCAATGTTAAAGGCACGTGAAAAGATCCTCACTTTAATTAAGACCATGAGGAGTCTTAGTATCAAGATCGAGGATGTCTCTGGTTTCCAATTTTCTTAGGGCAGCCTCATGGTTGCCCCTCACCTTGAGCTCGGAATCGAGTCTAACAGATGGTATTTAAAATGTTCCAAGTTGTTGCCATGTATTTCTTAAAAATGGCGCGCAACAGGGTATGTCGGATCGGAATTGTTAATTGCCCGTATGTGTTGGAGTATCCGCTTATGGGCCTGCAGCTTGGGGCTGCCCACATAACGCAGCCCACAAGAACACTCCAACACATAGACCACAAAATCCATTTTACAGGTAAGGAACTTCTTGATTTTATTGGGTCTATCTTGAAATGGGGTTCAGTAGGTTGTTTTATTTACCCCAAATTTACAGGCTTGACAAGTATTACATTTGAAAAACCCCTTTCTTTGTGTCAGCCAACTACCTCCTTCCGAAATTTCTGGATTGCTTTTAACTAGAGCATTGCTCATAGAAATGGCTTTCCTAAATGTTATAGAAGGTGTTCTAGGTAGGAGGGGACCAATAACAGGATCGCTAAGTATGAGCGGCCAGTTCTTCCTAACAATATTTCTTAGCTGGTGCTCTTGCTTATTGTAGGTTAAAATTAACCTGGTTTCTTGTTCTCCTTCCTGTTTCTGCATTTTTTTAGAAGTGACCCCACTGCTGCTCATGTCAAACAAAAGATTAGATCTACTTGCAACTTGCGATTTTCTAATTTCTGAATCTATTAATTGTTCTGAGTATTCCCGTGCCATAAACCTTACTTTGCTGTCACTTTGAGCTATTTTAAGGTCTAAGTCATTGCTGCAAATTCTCTTAAGTCTGAGCGTTTCACCGTAGGGAATGATGTGTATCAAATGACTAGGGTGAAAACTGGTAGCATGAAATACAGCGTTGCCAGCCATCTCTTTTCGATGTAATTTAGTTTCTATCCTCTTGTTGGCAATATAAACATGTACATCGAACAAATTCTGAACTTATCGTCACTGTAAAATTAAGATTGATATCATTAACATTGATTTCAGACACAAAGTTGAGCGCACTTTCTCTAGAACCCCTCCATATGACAAATAGATTGTCAATGTATCTCTCTCAGCCATACAATTACATGTTCATCCAGAGTCTCCCTGTAGGACCAGTTCCTCCCACCAGCCCATGTGAAGACACGCGTAGCTGGGAGAATAACTGGCCCCCATGGCGACTCCACGGACCTGCTGGAAAACCGGATTCTGGAACATAAATAGATTGTTTTCTAGACAGAACTGCATGATATTGACTAGCATCTTGCTATGTTGGAATAGCCATATGGGTCTATTGCCCAGAAAATGTTCCAGAGCTCTGATGCCATCTTATGGTTGATGCTCGTATAGAGCATTGTGACATCCAATGTCATTAATAGATAGTCTTCTTGCCATGGAAAGTTGTAAATTTGTCTGAGAAAGTCGCTAGTGTCTTGTATGCATGATGGTAATCTTCGGACATATTCCTGTAGGAAGTAGTCTATGTAACGGGATGTATTTTCCAATAGACTTTTACAAGCAGAAATAATTGGCCTACCTGGCGGTTTCGTAGGGTTTTTGTGAATCTTAGGGATGAAATAGATCACTGGCATGACTGGAAAATCATTCTTGAGATATTTGTATTCATCAGAGTTCAAAAGTCCTGCACTTTTCCATGCTAGCAATTTGGAATAATATTTGTTATACGTGGCTGTAGTTATTTGGATGTTACTTCTCTTGTAACAATCTCGAGCGTTTAGTTGTTTGAGAGCATTCTCTATATAGTCCGCTTTGGGCCCGATTACGATATTGCCCCCCTTGTCGGCATTTCGAATAACAATATGATTATTACTTTGTAACTTTCCCACAAGTTGACGATATTTACGGTCATGGTTGTTGTAGCTTTTATGCGCTCTTTGAATTTGATGGTTCAATTTCTTAATCTGAGATATTACATGATCATTGAATACATCAATAGAGTCACGTGGCATGATTGGATTTAAGTTTAAAAGTCGTTAAAGCCGTCCCAAATGTGTTCAGCTGTTGTTGAACTATTATGGATTGTGTAGAGACTTCACTGGATGACGCTGAGTTCTCATTTTGTATTTCCTGCAATTCGCGTATCAGATGTAAGTCCGAGATTAGCAGATTACTGGGACTCTGGGAAAGAAAACAGTGGGGAAATCATTGCTGTTATCGTAGATGTTTCGCAGAAGATATTTTTTAAGATTTAGTTTTCTAATAAATCTGTAAACATCCGGCCTTGTCTGTGAATAATTGAAATTGCTTTCTGGGCAAAAAGACAGACCTAATGTTAACAGTTGGGCTTCTGCTTGGTTTAAAGTTACTTGTGATAAATTGATTATTGTTTTCGCATCCTGTGGCGCTAAATTTACTTGCGCCTCCATCTACCTGCTGTTTGTTTCTTGTTCTTGTGGGCTTGAAAAGCAGAGTCTGACAGATTATATATATATGTATATATACACACATATATGAATATATACACATATATATATATATATAATATATTATCTACTGGCGGTCGCCAGTAGATAGTTATAGTGAGGACCTATTTTCCATAGGAAATTCGCAACATTCAATTTCCAATACCTTTGGCGCCGGTTGACGAATCTTCGCGAAATTTTCAAAACTTATGGCCCGCTCCGGTCCGCTCCTATCTTGAAAGTTTCAGGGTGATTCGGCAAGCGGGGGCCGAGAAAAAAGGGGGGTCCCAAAACGTGTTTTCCCCATGCAATTTTCCATAGGAAACTTTAGACATGGCTACAGCCCGAACTGCTGAACGGAATTACACCAAATTTGGCAAAGAGGTAGTTCTTGGTTCAGAAAGAACCCTTTTTGTTAAATGGTGTAAATCCGTTCAGTAGTTGCTGAGAAAATCAAAAGTAAAAACACATATATATCTATGGGCACGGAGGATCCGCGCACCCTCCCGATCACGAGCTGTATGCTAATTGGCTGTCAACACTCCAAACCAGGAAGTGTTGGCAGCCATCTTGTGACTCGGTAGAACCGAGTCACAAGAAAACATTAGAAACAAGTGCGCAAAACGCAAAAAGGGGGCAGGGTAGAAACACCCTGACCTTGGACTCTATTTAACTGCTTCAGCGATGAACTGGAATAGTAAAGCCTTTCTGTGCTGCATTGACCTCACAGTCCTTGGTTATGGATTTTGATTTATTTGCTGAACTGATGTCGGAGGGAGTATATGTTTCGGACCTCCTGGTTCACATGGAACAACAGTCCAAATTTCTTTAAGAAATCTCGGCTGATCTCATCAAGGCAGCCACTGTCCCTTCTAGCTCGGTGGTGATGGCCCGCTGACATGTTTGGCTCTGAGATTGAAAAGCTGATTTTTTGGAGAGGTAATTCCGGATGAACCTTCCATTTGAGGGTAAGAAGCTATCTGGAGACCAACTGGAAGACATGATGAGGAAATCATTCAAGAACAAGGAACATTCCTTGTCCTATAAGTCCTCTTCTGCCAGATCCTTTAAACCCTGGGCTAGGGAGTCTAAGGATTTCGCAAAGAGGATTCTAAATCTTATTCCCCAAATTGGCACAATTGCTCAGGGGGTCCCACATGGACCCCCAGGGTCAAAAAAAGCATTTTTTTTTTTTTTTTAAATCGGCGGGATGCGCTTAGGATGCGCGGATCCCGCCGTGAAAAAAAAAAAACGAAGCGCGGGTCTCTGAGGGCCAACGAGCCCAACAGGTATCTCCAGTATGCGCCAGGGAGCTGCGTTGAAGAAAGGTGTTCAGAGGCCACGCCCCTTTTTACACCTCTCTGCAACGCAGCTCTGTGGCGCTTACCTAGTGGGCTAGTTTGAGCCTAGGGACCCTTAGGATTCAAGGGGACTTAATCTCTCAACTTAGAACGGCCACAGGGCGCGTTTACACAGTGGTGAAGGGAGGGGACGGGGCCTGAGGTGACGTGTGCAAACACGCCCTGTGGCGCGTTTTAAGTTGGGGACATAATTCCCCTTCAATCCTGAGGGACCCTGGGGGCCAACTAGCCCAGCAGGTGCTTCCAGTAAGCACCACTGCGCTGCATTGCAGAGAGGTGATCCGAGGCCACGCCCCTTTTTAAAACCTCTCTGCAATGCAGCTCTGTGGCGCTTACTGGAGGTACCTGGTGGGCTAGTTGGGCCCCAGGGACCCTCAGGATTCAAGGGGACTTAATCCCGCAACTTAAAACGCGCCACGGGGCGCGTTTGCACACGTCACCTCAGGCCCCCCCTCCCTTCACCACTGTGCAAACACGCCCCGTAGTGCGTTTTAAGAGGTAGTTTTAATCCCCCTGCCCTATTATGTACTAGGGACTTACAGAGGAGGTCATGCTAATCACAGGGGTACCCCAACGCATAGTGTTCCCTAGTGTATGTAGGTGTTTTCACTGTATTCCAAGTGTCTTTTAGCATAGCACTGGCTCTGGTTAGTCAGAGTCAGTTACCACCAGTACCCGTCTGAAAAAGTTGTGGGCACAGGGTGATTTTGCAACAAGGCCTCTTCTCCTCTGTTGGTTCTTTCTGCACATCTTTTGCTTCTTCCTGCACTTTTCTTCGTCTTTGTGGACTTCTGTTGCTTCTTTCTGCATTTCTTTTGCTTCTTTCTGTCCGTTTTTTCTTCTTTCTTCTCATGTTCTACCTCTGTAGGCATAGTTAGAAACTAGCATTTAAAAACCCTTTGAAATTCACTTAAAAAACCATAGGTTTCAGGCACGTTATAGTTAGAAATTAGCATTTAAAAAACCTTTGAAATTCACTGAAAAAATCATAGGTTTCAGACACGTTATAGTTAGAAATTAGCATTTAAAAAACCTTTGAAATTCACTGAAAAAACCATAGGTTTTAGGGACAGTTATAGTTAGTTGAACATTTCACTCATACAAAACCAGAGAAATTCCCCCGTTATAGTTAGTTCAGCTAACTATAACTCGCGCCCGCAATGCACTGCTGATGACGTCACATATTACATCACTCATGACATGGTCAGTGACATCACTGATGACATCTCAAATGACATCACTGATGACATCACTGATGACATCATCCATGTGATAATTTCATGCATCTTCTCACACCCTAATATAACTTTTGATACACCCACTCTAAATTACAGACTGCCATTCTCAAAACCATACACACTCCAATACCAATAACTACATACCCACTCACTAATTCTTAGGTCTACACACACACATCTACTCACTCACCCGTACAGTCACTCATACTTACAGTCACTCAGTACAGGACAATCATATGCACTCATACACCTATATAAACACTCACACACCGCCACTCATCCATAGAGGTACTCACACACCTAGTCAGTCATACAAATAATTATTCAAACTACCCTTTACTCACCTATACAGTTATACACACACCAGCTCACTTACTCATACAAATACTAGCACATTCTTACGCTCTTATACAATAACTGATACAAGCACACACGCATCCATACAGCCACTCTCACAATCACACCCTCTCACTTATAGCCATTTAAATACTCTAATACACATATATACTGCCTTTTACATATGTAGTTACTCGCACATGTATCACTGAGATATACATTCACTCACTAACACACCCATACATACACTCACCCACCCAAGCAGTCCATCACAGATGCACTCTTGAAATCATGCACCCAGTGAATCACCCACTCACACATCTATGTACAGAGTCAAACACACCCCACCCACACAAACACTCAGGCACCCATACAGATACTCAGAGAACCAATCAATAACCCATATAGACACTCATGTAGCTATTCGCACATCCATGCATCCACTTACACACCAACAGACAGACGGATACAGACATTCACACAGTTTAGTCACTAACCCATGCATTCAGTAAGATACGTTTAATCACTCACTTGTAGAGTCACTCACGCACGTACTAAATCATCCATTCAGACACTTATACTTCACCCACTCATTCTTCAATACGCCTTTCCCTATATATATTAAACATATTTAAACTTTACAGAAACACACATTCACTGGATGATGTCATCAGTGATGTCATTTCAGATGTCATCAGTGATGTCATCAGTGATGTCACTGACCATGTCATGAGTGATGTAATATGTGACGTCATCAGCAGTGCATTGCGGGGGCGCGAGTTATAGTTAGCTGAACTAACTATAACGGGGAATTTCTCTGGTTTTGTACGAGTGAAATGTCCAACTAACTATAACTGTCCCTAAAACCTTTGGTTTTTTCAGTGAATATATACATATATTTTTTTTTTTAGTCTGCTGCAAAGAAATTGGCAACAAGGGCATAAGTGACAGTAAACCTCTTCTGGCCACAAAGAGGCTGCATTTTGAAATATCTTACAGGGTTATAACACCTGCTGCATAGATCTTTGTGTGCCCAACATTTTGAGGACATTATAATAGAGGTAAGTTAACTCTAGTGGTTAACCCAGTGCTGGGAGAGCCCTGTGTTTTGTCCAGTGACATTTTTGACTCATAAAGTAGCATAGAGGATTAATGTGCCTGCTGCAAAGCACATCGTGGAACATGCAGATCACAGATTTTATGTAGAAAGGTGAGTGTGCTACTGTGTTTGACGCAGAGTTCATTTTGTTACTTCCAGTTCATAAGTTGCAATCTTCTAATATAGCACTGTGATCTATTTACATGAGTTTAGATCCTATTGTATTTTTTCTCAATCTGTTTTTATTCTAACATTGCAAAGAAGGGTTCCTTTGGGAAGTTATAGTCTTCTTAGTACAGACAACCCCAATCACTGCATTTCGTTTTATATCCTGACTTTATGTTTCTCCCGACCATTCACTTTTAACATAACTACAAGTATGGACAATATGTTATTCCTACTCTTAATAACCCTCATTTTCTTATAGAACATATCCTGCACATTGTTTTATATACTTGTATCATTTATTGTGCCTGTGTGTGGTGTAAAGCGCTGTAACACTCTACAATGGGATGAGTAGAGCTGTAAACGAATTAAATAAAAAAAGCAGGCGCTATTTAGATATTTGTGTAATTACTCATACATTCAGATAAATCTTGCATTCTTACAGCACATGCACATCTCTTACATAGGAGGCTGAACAAAGTAAAAAACCTGCCTCCAAGTGATAGTTTTTCTAAAGTACTTGTGACGTGATATGCTGTGCGCCTTTGTTTCCTTCCACTGTATTGGCATCTAGGTAAGATAGCTCCACGCCAGTGTAATACTTAAACAGAAGGGCAGATGGCCCTTTAAATAAGGCCTTTGTTCACGTCCAGCTGGAAATGAAAATAAGAAAGCCACCTCACTGTGAGCCTGGAGGTTGCTGCTCCCACAGGAATGCAGACAATGTTCAGGCTCTGCTGAATTACGTCCCAGTGTCGGAAAATGACACTAAGACAAATTCAGCATGTCTCCCTGGGCCGGTTGGATCCCAGATCTGGCCTAGAAATAGCTGTCGGAACTGGGATCCGGTGGGATTCCCCCTACTTTCCAGCACTGCCTTGCTGTATACAACTCAGAAACCACCAAGGAGCAACAAGTGCTCCGGAGCTTAATGCTGGACTTCTGGGGGTAATGGGAAACATGCAAAGTGACCCCCGACATATCTATTGGAGGAAAACACTTCTGAGCAGGGCTATGAGCAAACTGCAGTTATTTTACTAGGGTACAGCACCCCGCCCCCATGGCCTTTCCGTAACTTAACATTCCCTCTAACCCCAATATCCTTGTGTTGAACTGGGACCGTTACACTCCTTTTGTGTGGTTTTGCAGTACCTGGAAACATTGTGGTCTCCGTGACAACCTGCAGCCCATGTAGCACATCCAGACTATGAATTTCTTTTGGCCTTTACAGAAACTCAGGCTCCCACGGGCATCACCGCTGACGAGTTTTGATTTATATTTGTCCACCAAGCTGGAAACCCACAATCCAAGGTTCCTTGGTTGACTGGTGAACACAGAGAAACTAACAGCAAAGTCCAAAAATCCTCCATTCAATAAACTTTTATTTCAGTTTATTTGAACTAAATTGGATTTTCGGCTCAAAACAACGAAGCCTTATCAAAACCCAATAGATATATCCTCGCTTGACATCTCTGGCAACGTAGTAAATGTTCCCCACCGTAATTGGACCCTCTAATGATATGACCCTGATTAGCTAGGACTTTGTGCTGGCAGTAACAAACACAAGCTATTTACTATCCAGCGCAAAAGGAGTTTCGCATTGGAAAGGTGATGTTTTGTCAGCGCTAAATATGCAGCACTTTGCAACAAGTGGGCATTAGTGGGGCTGATCAAAACAAACACAGATATAAAGTCCAATCTACTAAGACAGCCAGACTGGGGTTTCTGTCACAAACTAATGCCTATTTGAAGCAGATGCAAACAAGGCAAAATGTGTTCATTTCTTGAAATAAATAAATAAAACACACACAAAACACACAAGCATTGGCAAAGCTAATATGTCGCGTCTATGCAAGATGGAATGGTTTTTGACCCCTATTCCTAGTTCTCTCCTAGGGGAATCTCCATTGAAATCATAATCACCGAATAATCCCTCCCATGTTCGGGGATCCTGGAGCACGTCTTTAAAATATATCTGCTTAAACGTAGATCTGCGCTGTGCTTCAGGAGGGCCAAGTTTTAGCATATAATCTTTTAAAACATTTTGCAGCCTATAAAATAGGCTATATTGGCCAATTACTTTAATCTATTTTTAAAAAGGGCAAATTAATAATAAAAACTAGGGGAAAATATTGGAGAACTAGATACATTTTCCCTGTATATCTCGTTCACAAACCTTTTTAAAAAGGACATTTTGAAAAAGGAATAGGGCAATGTAGGCACATAGGCTGCAGCTATGCATATAAGCCCCTCACAGCCCTCCAGCATCCCATCATGCACAGCTGATGGCAGTTACCTCAGTTCTTTCTTACAGAGCGATAGAGATAAGGATTCTTCAAGAAGCAGAATGTCTGTTAATAAACTCCCCCCGGAGGATGGAGGGTTTCTTATGATTTTAATGGTGATTCCCCCGAGAGAGAACTAGGATTACAGTAAAGAAACCATAAAACCATTCCTTCTCGCTCAGAGGATCTCAATTAAAAATCAGCAGCACTGAATAGAGTAGCAATCCCATCCCAAAAGACGATAGAAGAGGAAAAGATGAGCAACAGAAGTAACTAATCAAAGAGATTCCTTAAAGAAGTTTTTCCTACTTGCAATAGTGTCTCGTAAAGGTGTGAACATTCCTCTATGTGACAGTCTTGCACATTTCTGCAATAGTAATATTCCTCATTAAAGAAGCTGTCTCAGATTTACCTCTGGTGGAATGGGCTGTTGGTTTACCAGCTATGGTTTTATTTGCTTTTTGATAGCAGAGCAGGTCCAACTCCTATGTTGGGGGTCTGCGCGTTTTAGTTGGGACAAGGGCTCTATCACCAGAGTGAAGAGGAGGGGAGACAGGGGGCAGCCCTGGCTTGTCCCTTGCTCTATGACGAAGGTGTCGGAGAGGACACTGTTGATCCTGACCCGGGCAGTGAGGTTGGAGTAAAGGACCCGGACCATGCGCCGGAACTTCGGTCCGAGGCCTGCACAAGTCAACACCAACTGAAGGTAGTCCCAGTCCACCGTATCGAAAGCCTTCTCAAACTCGAGAAGAAGCAAAGCTAGATCTGACGATAGTCGATGATGGTAGGCCAGGGCCACGTGAAGCCGGCGGATACAGTGTCTTGTGCTCCGGGACAGCATGAAGCCACATTGGTCCGGTTGCACCAGCTCATGCACAACGTGCTTGAGCCTGTTCGCCAAGACGGAGGCAAAGATTTTGACCTCGCAGTTGAGGAGCGATATCGGCCGATAGGCCACACACAATGTAGACGGAGGTTGCGTCTTAGGGATTAAGACTACGGTGGCAGAGGCTAGCTCCAGCAGAAAAGACCCGGGCGGCACACATAGTTGTATAATGACAGGAGGTGGCGGATAAGAGTCTCCCGGAACATAGTATAATTTTCCATCGGGAAGTCGTCTGGGCCTGGGGTTTTTCCCGGGGCCATACCGGACAATGCTTCTCCAACATCCTCCGCTGTGAGGGGCCCATTGAGCAGGTGAGCAGCAGATGTGGACAGCTTAGGAAGAGGAGCTGAATCGGGGAATGAGCCAGACATTTCTGTGTTTTTATCTACTGGCCGGGCGTAAAGAGCTTGGTAATAATGAGCAAACACTTGGGCTATTTCAACAAGGCTCTGTTGGGAGTGGCCGGAGCCATCTATGATCTCGGGGACGATCCTGTTGGCAGGAGACCAACCAATAGAGTAATTTCCCCTTCTTGTCCCTCCAGCCGTAAATCCGAGCTGTCGTGGCCCGCCAGAGGTGTTTGACCGCCTCCAGGGAGTGCAGCGGGATGTCCTCACGGACAAGGCTTAACTGTCGGGAGGCGTCCGCCTGGGGGGCATACTCCAACTGTCGCTCCAGATGAAGTGCCTGTGCCTCCAGGTGACTGACCACGGAGGAGAGTTCACGCTCCTGGGCTCTGACGTAGCTCCTGGCAGAGCCCCGTAGAGTTGCCTTACTTGCGGCCCATAGGGTCCCCGTGCGTGTAACCAAGCCCTCGTTGTTCTGAAAGTAGTCCCGGAGCTCGGACCTGAGATAGTAGACACATTTCTCGTCCTGGAGGAACCAGGCGTTCAAGCGTCACACTGCATTGCCCAACAGGCGAGCGCCCCAGGTGGAGAAGCATGGTGGAATGATCCGAGATGCCGCGGGGCAGAATATGAATCTGAGTCACTGACTGGCAATCCAGTGCAGGCAGGAAAATGTGGTCTATTCTGGAGTGGGTATGGTGAGCCACCCACAAATGTGTGAATGGTCGTTTCCGGGGTGCCAGGACCTCCACGCATCGCAAAGACCCAAGGCGGTGGTCCCTTGCGGGAGGCCAAAGAGGAGGCACAAGAGGTCCTCGAGACTAGCAGTCAAGGAAGCTGGAGGAACATAAACGCATACCAGGGAGACTGGCCGCATCTTCAATGCGCCCTCCAGAGCATGAAGCGCCCGTGCAGGTCGCGCGTCACACATGAAACTACCAGGGGAAAGGAGTAGCGCAGAAGAATAGCAAAACCCCTCCCAGCCCCTTGCGAGTACCCAGCATGGAAGATTCTGTCATAGCACTTACGCGCTAGGAAGGGGCAGCGTTCCCCCAGGAGGTGAGTCTCCTGCAGCAACAGAACCTCAGGACGGTGTCGCTGAGCAAAGGTGAAGGTCGCTGCCCGTTTTACACCGTCAAATAGGCTGTTGATACTTGAGGCTGGTACGGGACCTTCGAGTACTAAGCAGGACCAAAAGGCAGAGTATAAGGTAAGTGACACAGCATGGAAAACATCATGAATCAGGAGTAATGCAGATAATTGACTTGAGTCTGAACCTGCAGTGGGTCGCGGAGCAGCGAGAGGGAAGCACAGCCAACAAGCGGTGATGACAGTCAGATGGCAGGGCTGCGGGATAAGTCAGTGTCCGAGTGAAGGGTGACCGGACCAGGGTTGCAGCGATACAGTCACTGGCCTCTCCTTCGCCCTCCTCCGCCTTGGAGGCGGGGTTCGATGCCTGTCCAGGGGGACTACGTGGGCGAGAGCGATTGGCCAGCTCTACGTCCCCTCCGTGACCGGGTGCGGCACCTGCGTGGCTTTGGTGTCTCCTGTGGCCCAAGGTTGACAGGGACTAGTTGGCGCTGCGAAGGGGCGGAGACGGGCCCGTGGAGCGGATGGTCCTCCGTGAGCCACTGCCAGGCAGAGTCGGAGTGTCGAAAAAATGGGACTTATTGAGGTGGGTAACACGGAGGCATGCGGGGAACAACAAACGATACTGGAGCCCCATTGCCCGCAACTTTTGTTTTACCTCCACGTTGTTGAACTTCACGAGTGTAGTCTGGGAAGAGAAGAACCTTGGCGTCTCCACACCAGAGGTCAGGGTGTAGTCGAGCCTCAATGAGGATAGCGTCCCTGTCCCGGAAATTAAGAATACGAGCTATGATAGGCCTAGGGAAGGCCCCAGGAGGTTGCCGGGGGGTCAGGGCACAGTGCGCTCTCCTAACCGCGAACATCCAGGACCTAATCCAGCGCTCCACAGAGTTCACCATCCGCTGCGGGTGAGTCCCTCCGTTCGCTACGGGACTCCAATCAAGTGAACATTGTTACATAGGGGGCAGTTCTACGTGTCTTCGGCGTGCCTGTGGAGTTCCAATGTTTGAGTGAGCAGGGTGGAGACCTGGCCTTTAAGGATTGAAATGTCATCTTCGGCTGAGGAAATTCTCCGCCTCCATGATTCGCGCCGTGGCATTGCGAAGATCCTGGCGGAGCAGCGCAATGTCCAACCGGACTTCCCCAATCTTGGTCTCCACTGCTGCCTGTGAGGTCTGGATGGCCTGCAATATCACTGTGAGATCGTTGACGGAGGAGGCCAACCCACCACCATCCGGGGCTCCCGCGGCAGCACTAGATGAGCCAGTCATGTATTGGTACATTTTCATTTGTGTTGGCGCAGTGCGGGCTGCCCTATCTTTTCTCATTGTGGAAGGGCGGCCGCCGGAAGGGCAAGGAGCACAAGGAGGGGAGAGAGGGCGGTGTCCGGCCCCAGGCAAGCAACCTCTGAGGCAGGCCGTATGGTACAGACGGAGCGCTCAACTGGAGCAAAGGGGGGGGGCACCAGCGAGAGAGGCACATCTAGACCAAGAACGGTGAGCAGTCCCAACAGGGGATTGAAAGGAGCCCCCCTCAGGAAGAGCAGCAGCCCTAGAGTAGAACAGATTGCAAAGTCCCAGAGCTCAGCATCTGGAGGAGTCTAATCAAGGCCAGGAGGAAGCCAGAAAGTCTTGCAAGTGGGGCCAGGAGTGGCCCAAGGGGGGGGCAGAGCAGTCCAGGGCTCCTGATGAACCAACCAGGCCTGAGGGGTGCACGGCATGGGCCGCGTGGTGGAGCCTCACTCACACGAGTCATGCACCCTGCCCTTGCACAGGGCCCCAATCTCCACTCACCGCCAGCAAGGGGCCGGGCAGCCTGTCACGGAAGATAGCGGTCTCCGGGGGAGAAAATCATTGCATCCAGCGAGGCCGCCCCATGTCACAGCTGTCACCGCAACACTGTCCAAGCGAAGCCGGTCCCCCGTCCTATAGGCTGGAAAGCAGTTGCGGGCCCCCGGCGTGGGGCGGCCTTGGTCAGGAATCGCACAGCAGTGCGGTGTCGTGGCCCCCTGCCAGCTCCCAGGACAACGTATGGGGCCTCAAGGGGGCTGCAGATCTATGCATGGGCCCTCAAGCAGGAGGGCTCCCTTTCACATGGACACAGGAGGCGGCAGGCAAGCAGTGATGTCTCCGGCCTCTTACCACGTCAGCCAGCCCCAGCCCCTAGGATGCATCCAGGTCGGAAGCTGTGCAGGGTCTCTCGCCGGTGGCAGGGCTCCGCCCACCACGTCGAGGTCCCTCGCGGCTCAATCAGGCACGCCGCCCAGGCAGTAGAGTCTCAGCTGAAGGCGCCAGGTGGCGCAGAACCAAGAAGGCCAGTAGGCTGCAGCCCTCCACCCCCGTAGAACAGGGGCGGGCCTCTCCACCGGCCCCAGGAACTATGCAGGGCCGCACCCCTGGGACCCAATGGGTGCAGCGACCTGGGGTCACGGCGCCCAAGGAGACGTCAATCAGGCAGCTGTGCGACGGGCCCACACCCCGCAGCCCCCACCGGACTCCTGGTTCAGAGGCGCCAGCGGAGGCCCAGGGCCCGCTGTCAGTCCCCAGTCTTTGGACTCCCTCCGCCTCAAACTTCATTTCCAGGCCTCCACCAGCGCAGGTCACAGCCAGGGAGGCAGGTAACAACAGTGGGGGCCCCCCGGCGGTGCAGAGGAGGGCCAGGGTAAGGGAGCCCCCGGTCGCTGCAGAAGGACGTGCTGTGCAGCCAACTGCCAGAATCCAAAGGGGAGGCTTCAAAGAGCGGGATCAGCGACCGCACCAGACCTCGGACCCCCTCGCTGTGCCAAGATTGTGCGGATGGCGTCTCTCGGCCCCGAGAGATGATGGATGTAGGGGTTTGCAGCAGAGCGGGGCTAAAATGTGACCACCATGTTGACCTGCTTGGCCACGCCTTCCGTTGGCAATTTAATGGTTTCATTAACGTGACAATCTCAAACTACTTTAGGTAAAAATTTTGCATGAGTTCTACAGACCACTTTAGTGCAATAAAATACTGTGTATGGTTCATGAAAGCATAATGCTTGAATCTTGCTAACCCTGCGTGTTGATGTGATAGCCACAAGAAAAGGGGCTTTCTGTGAAAGGTACTGTAATGACGCTTTATGGATAGGTTTGAATGGAGAACCCATGAGACGCACAATGTTTAACTCCAAGGAGGAGATGGTCAATGTATGGGGGAAAAACCTTTTTAATACCTTTTAGGAAGTCCTTCACAACTGGGATGTTGAAATAAGAGGTTTGTGAAGGACATTTTTGTTAGGCAGTAATAGCTGCCAAATGGACTTTAATAGAAGAAAATTGTAAATCAGCTTTGGCCAAATGAAGCAAGTGTGGTAGTAAAGCTTCTTCTTGGCGTGTGGTTAGATCAACGTTCTAGTCAAAACACCAGATAGAACATTTCTTCCATTTGAATGAGTAGAGGCTCCTGAGGATGGTTTAAGAAAGTGCCCCTTTTTGCATGGTTACCCCCCCACACTCTTTTTGCCTGAAACATGATGCACTTTGAATTGGTGTGCCCAGGGTCCCTGCCAATCAGGTTCCCAAGGCCTGTGTTCTTTCCCAAAGCTGTACCTCTGTACCCACAATTGCTACATCTCTGGCCACAGGTAAGCCCCTTGTAAAAGGTACCATGGGTACCAAGGGCACTGTGACCAGGGAAGGCTTCTAAGGCGCTACAGCACCTATTGTGCCACCCCTAGTGGCCCTAGACCTCAACACCCACACACTGCCATTGCAGGATGCGTGTTTTGGTGCAGATAAGAGTGAAGAGTCGACATGGCACACACCCTGTGTGCCATGCCTACAACCCACTGCCTGAGGCCTAGGTAAGTCACCCCTTTAGCAGGGTGCACTAGCCTCAGGTGAGGGTACAGTGGCATGACCCATGTACCCCTACAATTTCTAAGTCCATTCTCAGACATTGTAAGTGTAGTAAAGCCGTAAAGCCATTAAGGGTATATGGTCTGGGAGTTGGTCATTATGAACTCCAAAGCTCCATAATGGCTTTACTAAAATGTGGGAAGTTTGGTAGCAAACTTCTCAGCACATTAAACCCACACTGATGCCAGTGTGGGATTTAATGTAAAATGCACACAGAGGGCATCTTAGAGATGCCTCCTGAAAAGTGACCAGCCCTGGTGTGGTTCCTGAATGGCTGCTCGCCATTTGCCACCATCAGACAGGTTTCTGGACCCCTAGGTAGAGAGCCTCTGCTCTCTGGGTCCAGAAACAAAGCCCATCCTGAGCAGAGGTGTCATGCCTCCCCCCGCCCCAGGATGGGTTGGGTACATGAGAGGGGAAGCTTCAAAGGCCTGCCACCTTTGTAAGCTGTCCCTGCCTTTTGCTACCCCCAGCAACTGGCTCCCACCGGTTCTGACCCCCACTTTGGGAGGAAGGATCGGCGGGAAAACCGAGCTAGAAGGAGAGGTGTGCCCATCTTTGCCAACCCCAACCCTCAGGTGGGGAGGCGAGGTGAAGCACACATCTCAGTCCCCTCCATCTTGGAGATGAGGGGACCCAACCAATTAGGGAGAGGCTCATGCCCCCCACCCACTGCTGGCATAATAGGGGGTGTACTCACCCAAAAGAAGGGACCCATTGGTCCCGACCTACACACCCCTATTAACACCCCTATATTTAGTATTTAGGGGCAACCCTGAACCTTGCCTCCTCAGATTCGAGGAAGAAAGAAGGACCAAAGAGCCGTGCTGCACCAGGAAGAAGAGGACACCTACTGCTTTGGCCCAGCCCTACCGGCCTGTCCCGACTCCGACCTGCCTACAGCGTGTCCAGCAGCCCCCCAGAGCCCGGAGGACCTGGCCTGCACTCACCTTACAGACTCTGTCTCCCGTGAGCACCAGATTTTCTTCACCAAGCCTCCAAGACCAGAACCCAGACCCAGGCGGCTCCGCGGTTCTGCACCACTCTGCACCCAACACCCACGGCCCGAGTGGCCCAACACCACGAGGAGGTCTACCCAGCGATCCTGACTTGGGATCTGGTGATCCTCGACCTCCCTCAAGCTTCAAGACAATGCCTGCAGCTTCAACCTGAAGGGTCCCCCCGACCGCGACCAGAGCTGGTAAGAAGACCCAACGCCAAAAGACTTCCCTGCACCCAATGTCCCACGGCCTTGGATGTCCCAACCGACTGTGTCCAGGCATCCCCCAAGAATCCAACTTACCCCTCCAGCCGGCGGTCACCTTCAGGAAGTGTCCCTGCCCTAGCCTGCAGCCTCTTTGCCGAACCGAAGGTCTCCATTGGAATCCACAGGGTCCCTGACCTCTTATTGGCACACTGCACCCGGCCGCCCCGGTGCCGCTGGTGGTGCAGCTCTTGTGCTAATTGTTGGCCCCTGCAGTAATGACCTTAACCCCAGGAGCTTTGTTCCCACACCCGAGTGGCCTGCTCGTAAGCAGACCCTGACCGAAGGCCCCCTTAGCCCCATTGGATAACGGTGGGTCCCTGCACTCTGCACCCAACCGCCCCAGTGCCGCTGGAGGTGCAACTTGAGTGCCTATCTAGACCTTGGGGAACCTTGGTCCTAACCTCAAAAACTCCCACTTGTGAGTCGAGTACTTACCTATGTGAGAAAGTGCCCTGTTTCTGCATGGTTGCCCCCACGTTTTGCTGAACTGCTGATGTACTTTGACTGAGTGTGCCCTGGGCTCCTGCCAATCAGGTACCCAGGGCCTATGTTCTTTCCCTAAAACTGCATTGAAGACCAAACCCCATTGACACTCTCTGGCCACAGGTCAGCCCCTGGTAAATGGTACCACAGGTACCCAGGGCACTGTGACCAGGGAAGGCCTCTAAGAGCTGAAGCACTTATTGTGCCACCCTTAGGGGCCCTGTACCTTTACACTCGCACACTGCCTTTGCAGGCTGCGTGTTTTGGTGCAGAACAAAGTGAAGAGTGACATGGCACACATCCATGTGTGCCATGGCTACAACCCACTGCACTGGCATAGATCAGCCACCCCTCTAGCTGGGTGCACTATACCAGTGGTGAGGGTACAGGTGCATGAGCCCTGTACCCCTACAGTGTCTAAGCCAATTCTTAGACATTGTAAGTGCAGTACTGCCATTAAGAGTATATGGTGCTGGGAGTTTGTCATTACGAACTCCACAGTACCATAATGGCTTTACTGAAAACTGAGAAGTTTGGTATCAAACTTCTTAGTACATTAAACCCACACTGATGCCAGTGTGGGATTTAATGAAACATGCACACGGAGGGCATCTTAGAGATGCCCCCTGAAAAATGACCTAACACTTGTGTCCAGGCTGAGTGGCTGCTCTCCAGCTGCCACCACCAGACATGTTTCTGGACCCCTGGGTCGAGAGCCTGCTGCTCTCGGGGGTCTGAAACAATGCACATCCTGGGACGAGGTGCCAAGCCTCCTCCCCCAGGATGGGCAGGGTCCACGAAGGGGAAGCTTCAAAGGCTTGCCACCTTTGTTAGCTTCCCCAGGCCTTTTGCTGCTTCCAGCAACTGGTCCCCACCAGTTCTCACCCCCACTTTGGGCGGGAGAACCGGTGGGAAAACCAAATGAGGAAGGGAGGTGTGCCCACCTTTGCCAACCCCACCCCTCAGGTGGGGGAGGCGAGGTGAAGCACAACTCTCAGTCCCCGCCATCTTGCAGATGGGGGGACCCAGCCAACCAGAGTGAGGCATATGCCCCCCTCCCACTGGAGGGTAGCATAATAGGGGGTGTACCCACCCCAAGGAAGGGACCCATTGGTCCCAACCTTTTACTTACCTGTAACGCCCCTAAATCTAGTATTTAGGGGCACCCCCGAACCTTGCCTCCTCAGACAAGCAACGACCAAGAAGAAAAGGAGAAGAAGGACCTAATAGCCGTGCCAAAGCTAAGAAGAGGAGGACGCCCACTGACTTGGCCCCAGCCCTACCGGGCAGTCCCCACCTCGAACCTGCAGAAGCGAAACTCCGGTGTGTCCTGCAGCCAGCAACCCCAAGAACCCAGAGGACCTGCCCTGCCTTCCAAGGAAAAGACTTTGTCTCCCGTGAACACCAGATTCATTCACCCACAGACTCCAGCTCCGGCAAAATCTGCGAGTCTGCACCACTCTGCACCCGTCGCCCACGGCCCGAGTTCGAGTGGCCCGACACCACGAGGAGGTCTCCCCGGCGATCCTGACCCAAGATCCAGTGACCCCTGACCTGCCTCAAGCCTCCAGCCGACACCTGCAGCCTCAACCCGGAGGGTCCCCACAACCGCGACCAGGAGCTGGTAAGAAGATCCGACCCTAAAAGATACCCCTGCACCCGACACCCCACGGCCTTGGGTGGCCCAACCGACGGTGTCTAGCCAACCCCCAGCATCCCAACTTACCTCTCCAAGTGGTGGTCGCTCCCAGAAGACCTTCGTCCCTGAGCCTGCAGTGTGTTTGCAAACTGGAGAATCCCCATTGAAAGTAACAGGGCACCCGACGACAAACCAGCACCCTGCACCCGGCTGTGCTAGTGCCGCAGAGGGTGTACCTTTGGTGCTAACTTGAACCCCCATTTGCCCAAAGCTAAAGTCCAGGAGCTTTGCTCCCACAACATTGTGGCCTGCTCTTGAGCAGCCACCAACTGGAGGCCCCCTATGCCCCATTGGATAACATTGGGCCTCAGCACTCTGCACCCGGCCGCCCTAGTTGCGCTGAGGGTGCTTTGAGAGTGCATCCTCGACCCTGGGAGACCCCTGAGTCTAACCCCAGAAAACCAACTCCCACAACAAAGTACTTACCTGTTAACCGATAACTCTATTACCTCCCATAGGATAACATTGACTGTTTTCTATGAAAAAGTTTCTAAGTGTGGAGTTGGAAAATCTATCAAGTCTATATAACTGTGTACAAATAACCAAAACACATTTACTTACCTGTTTACAGGAAATGTCCCAGTGCAGTATCCAGGTATACTACACTGTGTAAGAAAAGTAATCTGCAAAGTAATTTACATGACATCCTATTAAAAAGTCATTACAAAGTATATGTACAGTATTTGAAGGTATTGCAATTTCAGTAATTCTACTGTAACCAAACCAAAGTATATACCCAACTGCAATTCAAACTGTATTGTTACTGCTAAGTATAAATCACTTACCTGTGCCAGGCTTGCTTGGTTAAGAAATAAATATAACTAAATAATATTTTTATACAAACAAAATTGGCCTGAGTTCAGTCTTTGAGTCTGTGACATCATTTGCTAATTGAGTGTGTACAACAAATGTTTAACACTACCCTCTGATAAAGCCTTACTGCTTGCCCACACTACCACAAATAGAGAGTAAGGTGCTATCTACTTTTACCTCTGCCTACCTTTGGGGTTCTATTGGACTCTGTGCACACTATACCTCACTTTGGTATAGTATATACAGAGCCCGCTTCCTACATTGGTAGATCAGCGGTGGGATATACAACTTTGCATTTGTTGGACTAACTTGATTACCACCTGATCACACGGCAAAACTCTTAAATTGTCTTTAGTATTCTGATTTTTGAATTGACAACATTTTCCAAATTACTAAAAGTCTTGTTAGGGCCTTGGTTAAGTCCCTTTAGAATTTTAGAAAAATAAAAGTTCAATTTAGCTAGGGATAAGAGGGCTTATAAGGTTTTTTTTAACAATGTCTCTTAACAAGAACCCAGCTGAAGATAACCACAAAAGCATAGAGGACCAGGTTGAGGAGCTTGACCTCACCCCTTACCTCCACTTATCTTTCAAGGAGTTAAGGTCCCTATGCAAAATTAAAAATATAACCATGGGATCCCCATCCCACCAAGCAAAAGCTCCAGCAGCTGTTGGCTGGGTATGCTAAGGACCATGCCTCTGAGAATGGTGAAGACCTCTCAGATGTGGAAGAAGATGGAGGGGATGAGGAGATTATCCAACCCCCACTTCACAGGGAGAGAAGGGCCCCAGTGGCCCTGACTCAAAGAATTAACCTCTCAGTACCTAGAGTCCACACAGGGTGGACCAGGTGCTACTGAGGATATTGAGGACAGTCTCAATGAGGAGGACAGCCTGATAGCCAGGTTGACCAAAAGATTGGATCTAGAGACCAGACTCATGGCTCTAGAGAGAGAGAGCAGAGATGGGCCTAGCACCCATCAATGGTGGCAGCAATTTACTTAATAAGGATAAAGAGCAATCGTATGATCCTAAAATCCCCAAAGGGGTTGTCCCTAAATATGAGGAAAGTGATGATATCACAAAATGTTTCACAGCCTTTGAGAGGGCCTGTGAAAGGAGAAAAGTGAAGAAGTCACACTGGGGGGCACTCCTTTGGGAACTGTTCTCTGGTAACTGCAGGGACAGACTCCTGACCCTTACAGGGGCAGATGCTGGGTGTTATGACCTCATGAAGAGAACTCTGATTGAGGGATTAGGACTCACAACTGAGGAATACAGAATTAGATTCAGGTGGACTCACAAAACCCAAAACCAATCCTGGGTTGACTTCGTTGACTACTCAGTTAAGACACTAGATGGTTGGTTAACTGGACACAATGTGCATGATTTCAATGGACTTTACAATTTGTTTATGAAGAAACATATTTTAAGTAATTGCACTAATGAAAAGTTACATCAGCATTTGGTAGACTTGGGTCTAATTCCTCCCCAAGATTTGGGAAAGAAGGCAGACCATTGGGTCAAGACAAGTGTGACAAAAACAACCACTGGGGGTGACCAAAAGAAAGGGGTTACGAAACCTCCCCAGGGAAAAGGTGGTGAGAATCCCCAAGATAAAAAGCCGGAGTCTTCAAAAGGACCCCAAAAACCTGCATAGGGGGTGGGTCCCAAAACTCCTCCCAGTCCAATAATAGGTACAGGGGAAATAACTTTGATCCTGCAAAGGCCTGGTGTAACAACTGTAAGAAGTTGGGACACTTAACTGGAGATGCTACTTGTCCTAACATGAAGCTCCCTAGTGTAGCCAGTCTCCAGATGGGATAAGCAGTGCGCCAAGAGCAAATCGGGTTGTACACTGAAGCAGTTCTAGTCACAGAAGGGGAAGTTGAGTTTGCCACTTTAGCTGTGTGGCCACCCAACTTAAAGAAGTTACTTGCAATACCCTTGGATCAATGGGACTAGAATAGAAGCTCTGAGGGATACAGGTGCCAGTGTCACTATGGTGAGAGATACACTGGTTTCCCCAGAGCAATACCTGATTGGGAAAACTTACCCAGTCACCAATGCTGACAGTGTTAACACTAACCATGCAATGGCTATGGTGACATTAGATTGGGGGGGATGGGGCTGCTGGCCTGAAACAGGTAGTGGTCTCTCCAAAGCTTCCAGCTGCATGTCTGCTTGGTAACGACATGGAAACCTCAGCATGGGCTGAGGTAGAATTAAAAACCCATACAGCAATGCTGGACATCCCTGAGATTGTGTGTGTGAAAATAAGAGCACAGAGCTGACAAGCAGGATGAAAAAGAAGTGTTGGAGCCTGAAAGTATGGCCCAACCTTCCAAGAGGAAAGGTAAGAAGACTGGGAAACCAGCTTCTGTACCGCAAAAGGATCAGGACCCCTCTCCTCAGGGATTGGACTTGGACACCCCAGAGGGAACTGAGCTCATGGAGCTTGACCCTTACCAGGTTGAACTCTTAGGCCCAGGGAAGAGCTGTGCCTTGGGCAGCAGGACTGTCCAACTCTTGAAAGCCTGAGGCAGCAAGCTGCTACCCAGGAAAAGGGAGATGTCAGTGGTACCCACAGAGTTTATTGGGAGGAGGGGCTACTGTACACTGAGACCAGAGACCCCAACCATGGAGCCACTAGGAGAGTGGTAGTGCCTCAGAAGTACAGGGAGTTTCTTCTAACTTTAGCTGATGTAATCCCCCTAGCTGGACATCTGGGCCAAACAAAAACATGGGAAAGGCTAGTTAGCCACTTTTACTGGCCCCAGATGTCTCAGAAAGTAAAGGAGTTTGTCAGCTCCTGTGTCACCTTTCAAGCCAGTAGCAAAACAGGTGGACACCCAAAGGCCCCCTTGAGTCCACTACCAGTGGTTGGGGTTCCCTTTGAGAGGGTAGGTGTGGACATAGTGGGTCCACTTGAACCTCCCATAGCATCAGGAAACACGTTTATACTAGTGGCAGTGGATCATGCCACTAGGTATCCTGAGGCAATTCCCCTTAGGACTACTACAGCTCATGCAGTAGCCAAGGCTCTCTTTGGTGTCTTCACCAGGGTAGGGTTTCCTAAGGAGGTGGTTTCAGACAGAGGGTCAAACTTCATGTCTGCTTACCTAAAACACATGTGGAAAGAGTGTGGAGTGCAGTACACGTTTACTACACCCGATCACCCACAAACCAATGGTCTTGTTGAGAGGTTTAACAAGACATTGAAAGGCATGATTATGGGGCTCCCTGAAAAACTCAAAAGGAGATGGGATGTCCTCTTACCATGCTTGCTTTTCGCCTACAGAGAGGTGCCTCAGAAGGAAGTAGGGTTTTCCCCTTTGAACTTCTGTTTGGCCATCCTATCAGGGGAACACTCTGTCTTGTAAAGAGGGTTGGGAGAAGCCTCTCCAAGAACCCAAACAAGACATTGTGGACTATGTACTAGGCCTAACGTCCAGAATGGCAGAGTACATGGAAAAAGCTTCCAAGAATCTTGAGGCCAGCCAGGAGCTTCAGAAGCACTGGTATGACCAAAAAGCTGCACTTGTAGAATTTCAACCAGGGCAAAAGGTGTGGGTTTTGGAGCCAGTGGCACCAAGGGCTCTCCAGGACAGATGGAGTGGCCCTTACCCCATCTTAGAAAAGAAAAGTGAGGTCACCTACTTGGTTGACCTGGGCACAAGCAGGACACCCAAAAGGGTGAACCATGTGAACTGCCTTAAGCTTTTCCACGACAGGGCTGACATCACCATGCTGATGGTGACTGATGAGGATCAGGAGACAGAGAGTGAACCTCTCCCATATCTCCTCTCCTACAGCCCCAAAGATGGGTCAGTGGATGGAGTGGTCTTTTCAGACACCCTCACTGCCCAACAGCAGACTAATTGCAAGCAAGTCTTGCAGCAGTATGCTAAGCTCTTTTCCTTGACCCCTGGATAGAAAAACTGGTGTACCCATGATGTGGACACTGGTGACAGTGCACCTGTCGAGAACAAAATCTATCGACAGTCTGACCAAGTCAAGGAAAGCATCAGGGCTGAAGTCAGCAAGATGCTGGAGTTAGGGGTTATTGAACCTTATAAGGTTTTTTTTAACAATGTCTCTTAACAAGAACCCAGCTGAAGATAACCACAAAAGCATAGAGGACCAGGTTGAGGAGCTTGACCTCACCCCTTACCTCCACTTATCTTTCAAGGAGTTAAGGTCCCTATGCAAAATTAAAAATATAACCATGGGATCCCCATCCCACCAAGCAAAAGCTCCAGCAGCTGTTGGCTGGGTATGCTAAGGACCATGCCTCTGAGAATGGTGAAGACCTCTCAGATGTGGAAGAAGATGGAGGGGATGAGGAGATTATCCAACCCCCACTTCACAGGGAGAGAAGGGCCCCAGTGGCCCTGACTCAAAGAATTAACCTCTCAGTACCTAGAGTCCACACAGGGTGGACCAGGTGCTACTGAGGATATTGAGGACAGTCTCAATGAGGAGGACAGCCTGATAGCCAGGTTGACCAAAAGATTGGATCTAGAGACCAGACTCATGGCTCTAGAGAGAGAGAGCAGAGATGGGCCTAGCACCCATCAATGGTGGCAGCAATTTACTTAATAAGGATAAAGAGCAATCGTATGATCCTAAAATCCCCAAAGGGGTTGTCCCTAAATATGAGGAAAGTGATGATATCACAAAATGTTTCACAGCCTTTGAGAGGGCCTGTGAAAGGAGAAAAGTGAAGAAGTCACACTGGGGGCACTCCTTTGGGAACTGTTCTCTGGTAACTGCAGGGACAGACTCCTGACCCTTACAGGGGCAGATGCTGGGTGTTATGACCTCATGAAGAGAACTCTGATTGAGGGATTAGGACTCACAACTGAGGAATACAGAATTAGATTCAGGTGGACTCACAAAACCCAAAACCAATCCTGGGTTGACTTCGTTGACTACTCAGTTAAGACACTAGATGGTTGGTTAACTGGACACAATGTGCATGATTTCAATGGACTTTACAATTTGTTTATGAAGAAACATATTTTAAGTAATTGCACTAATGAAAAGTTACATCAGCATTTGGTAGACTTGGGTCTAATTCCTCCCCAAGATTTGGGAAAGAAGGCAGACCATTGGGTCAAGACAAGTGTGACAAAAACAACCACTGGGGGTGACCAAAAGAAAGGGGTTACGAAACCTCCCCAGGGAAAAGGTGGTGAGAATCCCCAAGATAAAAAGCCGGAGTCTTCAAAAGGACCCCAAAAACCTGCATAGGGGGTGGGTCCCAAAACTCCTCCCAGTCCAATAATAGGTACAGGGGAAATAACTTTGATCCTGCAAAGGCCTGGTGTAACAACTGTAAGAAGTTGGGACACTTAACTGGAGATGCTACTTGTCCTAACATGAAGCTCCCTAGTGTAGCCAGTCTCCAGATGGGATAAGCAGTGCGCCAAGAGCAAATCGGGTTGTACACTGAAGCAGTTCTAGTCACAGAAGGGGAAGTTGAGTTTGCCACTTTAGCTGTGTGGCCACCCAACTTAAAGAAGTTACTTGCAATACCCTTGGATCAATGGGACTAGAATAGAAGCTCTGAGGGATACAGGTGCCAGTGTCACTATGGTGAGAGATACACTGGTTTCCCCAGAGCAATACCTGATTGGGAAAACTTACCCAGTCACCAATGCTGACAGTGTTAACACTAACCATGCAATGGCTATGGTGACATTAGATTGGGGGGATGGGGCTGCTGGCCTGAAACAGGTAGTGGTCTCTCCAAAGCTTCCAGCTGCATGTCTGCTTGGTAACGACATGGAAACCTCAGCATGGGCTGAGGTAGAATTAAAAACCCATACAGCAATGCTGGACATCCCTGAGATTGTGTGTGTGAAAATAAGAGCACAGAGCTGACAAGCAGGATGAAAAGAAGTGTTGGAGCCTGAAAGTATGGCCCAACCTTCCAAGAGGAAAGGTAAGAAGACTGGGAAACCAGCTTCTGTACCGCAAAAGGATCAGGACCCCTCTCCTCAGGGATTGGACTTGGACACCCCAGAGGGAACTGAGCTCATGGAGCTTGACCCTTACCAGGTTGAATCTTAGGCCCAGGGAAGAGCTGTGCCTTGGGCAGCAGGACTGTCCAACTCTTGAAAGCCTGAGGCAGCAAGCTGCTACCCAGGAAAAGGGAGATGTCAGTGGTACCCACAGAGTTTATTGGGAGGAGGGGCTACTGTACACTGAGACCAGAGACCCCAACCATGGAGCCACTAGGAGAGTGGTAGTGCCTCAGAAGTACAGGGAGTTTCTTCTAACTTTAGCTGATGTAATCCCCCTAGCTGGACATCTGGGCCAAACAAAAACATGGGAAAGGCTAGTTAGCCACTTTTACTGGCCCCAGATGTCTCAGAAAGTAAAGGAGTTTGTCAGCTCCTGTGTCACCTTTCAAGCCAGTAGCAAAACAGGTGGACACCCAAAGGCCCCCTTGAGTCCACTACCAGTGGTTGGGGTTCCCTTTGAGAGGGTAGGTGTGGACATAGTGGGTCCACTTGAACCTCCCATAGCATCAGGAAACACGTTTATACTAGTGGCAGTGGATCATGCCACTAGGTATCCTGAGGCAATTCCCCTTAGGACTACTACAGCTCATGCAGTAGCCAAGGCTCTCTTTGGTGTCTTCACCAGGGTAGGGTTTCCTAAGGAGGTGGTTTCAGACAGAGGGTCAAACTTCATGTCTGCTTACCTAAAACACATGTGGAAAGAGTGTGGAGTGCAGTACACGTTTACTACACCCGATCACCCACAAACCAATGGTCTTGTTGAGAGGTTTAACAAGACATTGAAAGGCATGATTATGGGGCTCCCTGAAAAACTCAAAAGGAGATGGGATGTCCTCTTACCATGCTTGCTTTTCGCCTACAGAGAGGTGCCTCAGAAGGAAGTAGGGTTTTCCCCTTTGAACTTCTGTTTGGCCATCCTATCAGGGGAACACTCTGTCTTGTAAAAGAGGGTTGGGAGAAGCCTCTCCAAGAACCCAAACAAGACATTGTGGACTATGTACTAGGCCTAACGTCCAGAATGGCAGAGTACATGGAAAAAGCTTCCAAGAATCTTGAGGCCAGCCAGGAGCTTCAGAAGCACTGGTATGACCAAAAAGCTGCACTTGTAGAATTTCAACCAGGGCAAAAGGTGTGGGTTTTGGAGCCAGTGGCACCAAGGGCTCTCCAGGACAGATGGAGTGGCCCTTACCCCATCTTAGAAAAGAAAAGTGAGGTCACCTACTTGGTTGACCTGGGCACAAGCAGGACACCCAAAAGGGTGAACCATGTGAACTGCCTTAAGCTTTTCCACGACAGGGCTGACATCACCATGCTGATGGTGACTGATGAGGATCAGGAGACAGAGAGTGAACCTCTCCCATATCTCCTCTCCTACAGCCCCAAAGATGGGTCAGTGGATGGAGTGGTCTTTTCAGACACCCTCACTGCCCAACAGCAGACTAATTGCAAGCAAGTCTTGCAGCAGTATGCTAAGCTCTTTTCCTTGACCCCTGGATAGAAAAACTGGTGTACCCATGATGTGGACACTGGTGACAGTGCACCTGTCGAGAACAAAATCTATCGACAGTCTGACCAAGTCAAGGAAAGCATCAGGGCTGAAGTCAGCAAGATGCTGGAGTTAGGGGTTATTGAACCTTATAAGGTTTTTTTTTAACAATGTCTCTTAACAAGAACCCAGCTGAAGATAACCACAAAAGCATAGAGGACCAGGTTGAGGAGCTTGACCTCACCCCTTACCTCCACTTATCTTTCAAGGAGTTAAGGTCCCTATGCAAAATTAAAAATATAACCATGGGATCCCCATCCCACCAAGCAAAAGCTCCAGCAGCTGTTGGCTGGGTATGCTAAGGACCATGCCTCTGAGAATGGTGAAGACCTCTCAGATGTGGAAGAAGATGGAGGGGATGAGGAGATTATCCAACCCCCACTTCACAGGGAGAGAAGGGCCCCAGTGGCCCTGACTCAAAGAATTAACCTCTCAGTACCTAGAGTCCACACAGGGTGGACCAGGTGCTACTGAGGATATTGAGGACAGTCTCAATGAGGAGGACAGCCTGATAGCCAGGTTGACCAAAAGATTGGATCTAGAGACCAGACTCATGGCTCTAGAGAGAGAGAGAGCAGAGATGGGCCTAGCACCCATCAATGGTGGCAGCAATTTACTTAATAAGGATAAAGAGCAATCGTATGATCCTAAAATCCCCAAAGGGGTTGTCCCTAAATATGAGGAAAGTGATGATATCACAAAATGTTTCACAGCCTTTGAGAGGGCCTGTGAAAGGAGAAAAGTGAAGAAGTCACACTGGGGGGCACTCCTTTGGGAACTGTTCTCTGGTAACTGCAGGGACAGACTCCTGACCCTTACAGGGGCAGATGCTGGGTGTTATGACCTCATGAAGAGAACTCTGATTGAGGGATTAGGACTCACAACTGAGGAATACAGAATTAGATTCAGGTGGACTCACAAAACCCAAAACCAATCCTGGGTTGACTTCGTTGACTACTCAGTTAAGACACTAGATGGTTGGTTAACTGGACACAATGTGCATGATTTCAATGGACTTTACAATTTGTTTATGAAGAAACATATTTTAAGTAATTGCACTAATGAAAAGTTACATCAGCATTTGGTAGACTTGGGTCTAATTCCTCCCCAAGATTTGGGAAAGAAGGCAGACCATTGGGTCAAGACAAGTGTGACAAAAACAACCACTGGGGGTGACCAAAAGAAAGGGGTTACGAAACCTCCCCAGGGAAAAGGTGGTGAGAATCCCCAAGATAAAAAGCCGGAGTCTTCAAAAGGACCCCAAAAACCTGCATAGGGGGTGGGTCCCAAAACTCCTCCCAGTCCAATAATAGGTACAGGGGAAATAACTTTGATCCTGCAAAGGCCTGGTGTAACAACTGTAAGAAGTTGGGACACTTAACTGGAGATGCTACTTGTCCTAACATGAAGCTCCCTAGTGTAGCCAGTCTCCAGATGGGATAAGCAGTGCGCCAAGAGCAAATCGGGTTGTACACTGAAGCAGTTCTAGTCACAGAAGGGGAAGTTGAGTTTGCCACTTTAGCTGTGTGGCCACCCAACTTAAAGAAGTTACTTGCAATACCCTTGGATCAATGGGACTAGAATAGAAGCTCTGAGGGATACAGGTGCCAGTGTCACTATGGTGAGAGATACACTGGTTTCCCCAGAGCAATACCTGATTGGGAAAACTTACCCAGTCACCAATGCTGACAGTGTTAACACTAACCATGCAATGGCTATGGTGACATTAGATTGGGGGGATGGGGCTGCTGGCCTGAAACAGGTAGTGGTCTCTCCAAAGCTTCCAGCTGCATGTCTGCTTGGTAACGACATGGAAACCTCAGCATGGGCTGAGGTAGAATTAAAAACCCATACAGCAATGCTGGACATCCCTGAGATTGTGTGTGTGAAAATAAGAGCACAGAGCTGACAAGCAGGATGAAAAGAAGTGTTGGAGCCTGAAAGTATGGCCCAACCTTCCAAGAGGAAAGGTAAGAAGACTGGGAAACCAGCTTCTGTACCGCAAAAGGATCAGGACCCCTCTCCTCAGGGATTGGACTTGGACACCCCAGAGGGAACTGAGCTCATGGAGCTTGACCCTTACCAGGTTGAACTCTTAGGCCCAGGGAAGAGCTGTGCCTTGGGCAGCAGGACTGTCCAACTCTTGAAAGCCTGAGGCAGCAAGCTGCTACCCAGGAAAAGGGAGATGTCAGTGGTACCCACAGAGTTTATTGGGAGGAGGGGCTACTGTACACTGAGACCAGAGACCCCAACCATGGAGCCACTAGGAGAGTGGTAGTGCCTCAGAAGTACAGGGAGTTTCTTCTAACTTTAGCTGATGTAATCCCCTAGCTGGACATCTGGGCCAAACAAAAACATGGGAAAGGCTAGTTAGCCACTTTTACTGGCCCCAGATGTCTCAGAAAGTAAAGGAGTTTGTCAGCTCCTGTGTCACCTTTCAAGCCAGTAGCAAAACAGGTGGACACCCAAAGGCCCCCTTGAGTCCACTACCAGTGGTTGGGGTTCCCTTTGAGAGGGTAGGTGTGGACATAGTGGGTCCACTTGAACCTCCCATAGCATCAGGAAACACGTTTATACTAGTGGCAGTGGATCATGCCACTAGGTATCCTGAGGCAATTCCCCTTAGGACTACTACAGCTCATGCAGTAGCCAAGGCTCTCTTTGGTGTCTTCACCAGGGTAGGGTTTCCTAAGGAGGTGGTTTCAGACAGAGGGTCAAACTTCATGTCTGCTTACCTAAAACACATGTGGAAAGAGTGTGGAGTGCAGTACACGTTTACTACACCCGATCACCCACAAACCAATGGTCTTGTTGAGAGGTTTAACAAGACATTGAAAGGCATGATTATGGGGCTCCCTGAAAAACTCAAAAGGAGATGGGATGTCCTCTTACCATGCTTGCTTTTCGCCTACAGAGAGGTGCCTCAGAAGGAAGTAGGGTTTTCCCCTTTGAACTTCTGTTTGGCCATCCTATCAGGGGAACACTCTGTCTTGTAAAAGAGGGTTGGGAGAAGCCTCTCCAAGAACCCAAACAAGACATTGTGGACTATGTACTAGGCCTAACGTCCAGAATGGCAGAGTACATGGAAAAAGCTTCCAAGAATCTTGAGGCCAGCCAGGAGCTTCAGAAGCACTGGTATGACCAAAAAGCTGCACTTGTAGAATTTCAACCAGGGCAAAAGGTGTGGGTTTTGGAGCCAGTGGCACCAAGGGCTCTCCAGGACAGATGGAGTGGCCCTTACCCCATCTTAGAAAAGAAAAGTGAGGTCACCTACTTGGTTGACCTGGGCACAAGCAGGACACCCAAAAGGGTGAACCATGTGAACTGCCTTAAGCTTTTCCACGACAGGGCTGACATCACCATGCTGATGGTGACTGATGAGGATCAGGAGACAGAGAGTGAACCTCTCCCATATCTCCTCTCCTACAGCCCCAAAGATGGGTCAGTGGATGGAGTGGTCTTTTCAGACACCCTCACTGCCCAACAGCAGACTAATTGCAAGCAAGTCTTGCAGCAGTATGCTAAGCTCTTTTCCTTGACCCCTGGATAGAAAAACTGGTGTACCCATGATGTGGACACTGGTGACAGTGCACCTGTCGAGAACAAAATCTATCGACAGTCTGACCAAGTCAAGGAAAGCATCAGGGCTGAAGTCAGCAAGATGCTGGAGTTAGGGGTTATTGAACCTTATAAGGTTTTTTTAACAATGTCTCTTAACAAGAACCCAGCTGAAGATAACCACAAAAGCATAGAGGACCAGGTTGAGGAGCTTGACCTCACCCCTTACCTCCACTTATCTTTCAAGGAGTTAAGGTCCCTATGCAAAATTAAAAATATAACCATGGGATCCCCATCCCACCAAGCAAAAGCTCCAGCAGCTGTTGGCTGGGTATGCTAAGGACCATGCCTCTGAGAATGGTGAAGACCTCTCAGATGTGGAAGAAGATGGAGGGGATGAGGAGATTATCCAACCCCCACTTCACAGGGAGAGAAGGGCCCCAGTGGCCCTGACTCAAAGAATTAACCTCTCAGTACCTAGAGTCCACACAGGGTGGACCAGGTGCTACTGAGGATATTGAGGACAGTCTCAATGAGGAGGACAGCCTGATAGCCAGGTTGACCAAAAGATTGGATCTAGAGACCAGACTCATGGCTCTAGAGAGAAGAGAGCAGAGATGGGCCTAGCACCCATCAATGGTGGCAGCAATTTACTTAATAAGGATAAAGAGCAATCGTATGATCCTAAAATCCCCAAAGGGGTTGTCCCTAAATATGAGGAAAGTGATGATATCACAAAATGTTTCACAGCCTTTGAGAGGGCCTGTGAAAGGAGAAAAGTGAAGAAGTCACACTGGGGGCACTCCTTTGGGAACTGTTCTCTGGTAACTGCAGGGACAGACTCCTGACCCTTACAGGGGCAGATGCTGGGTGTTATGACCTCATGAAGAGAACTCTGATTGAGGGATTAGGACTCACAACTGAGGAATACAGAATTAGATTCAGGTGGACTCACAAAACCCAAAACCAATCCTGGGTTGACTTCGTTGACTACTCAGTTAAGACACTAGATGGTTGGTTAACTGGACACAATGTGCATGATTTCAATGGACTTTACAATTTGTTTATGAAGAAACATATTTTAAGTAATTGCACTAATGAAAAGTTACATCAGCATTTGGTAGACTTGGGTCTAATTCCTCCCCAAGATTTGGGAAAGAAGGCAGACCATTGGGTCAAGACAAGTGTGACAAAAACAACCACTGGGGGTGACCAAAAGAAAGGGGTTACGAAACCTCCCCAGGGAAAAGGTGGTGAGAATCCCCAAGATAAAAAGCCGGAGTCTTCAAAAGGACCCCAAAAACCTGCATAGGGGTGGGTCCCAAAACTCCTCCCAGTCCAATAATAGGTACAGGGGAAATAACTTTGATCCTGCAAAGGCCTGGTGTAACAACTGTAAGAAGTTGGGACACTTAACTGGAGATGCTACTTGTCCTAACATGAAGCTCCCTAGTGTAGCCAGTCTCCAGATGGGATAAGCAGTGCGCCAAGAGCAAATCGGGTTGTACACTGAAGCAGTTCTAGTCACAGAAGGGGAAGTTGAGTTTGCCACTTTAGCTGTGTGGCCACCCAACTTAAAGAAGTTACTTGCAATACCCTTGGATCAATGGGACTAGAATAGAAGCTCTGAGGGATACAGGTGCCAGTGTCACTATGGTGAGAGATACACTGGTTTCCCCAGAGCAATACCTGATTGGGAAAACTTACCCAGTCACCAATGCTGACAGTGTTAACACTAACCATGCAATGGCTATGGTGACATTAGATTGGGGGATGGGGCTGCTGGCCTGAAACAGGTAGTGGTCTCTCCAAAGCTTCCAGCTGCATGTCTGCTTGGTAACGACATGGAAACCTCAGCATGGGCTGAGGTAGAATTAAAAACCCATACAGCAATGCTGGACATCCCTGAGATTGTGTGTGTGAAAATAAGAGCACAGAGCTGACAAGCAGGATGAAAAAGAAGTGTTGGAGCCTGAAAGTATGGCCCAACCTTCCAAGAGGAAAGGTAAGAAGACTGGGAAACCAGCTTCTGTACCGCAAAAGGATCAGGACCCCTCTCCTCAGGGATTGGACTTGGACACCCCAGAGGGAACTGAGCTCATGGAGCTTGACCCTTACCAGGTTGAACTCTTAGGCCCAGGGAAGAGCTGTGCCTTGGGCAGCAGGACTGTCCAACTCTTGAAAGCCTGAGGCAGCAAGCTGCTACCCAGGAAAAGGGAGATGTCAGTGGTACCCACAGAGTTTATTGGGAGGAGGGGCTACTGTACACTGAGACCAGAGACCCCAACCATGGAGCCACTAGGAGAGTGGTAGTGCCTCAGAAGTACAGGGAGTTTCTTCTAACTTTAGCTGATGTAATCCCCCTAGCTGGACATCTGGGCCAAACAAAAACATGGGAAAGGCTAGTTAGCCACTTTTACTGGCCCCAGATGTCTCAGAAAGTAAAGGAGTTTGTCAGCTCCTGTGTCACCTTTCAAGCCAGTAGCAAAACAGGTGGACACCCAAAGGCCCCCTTGAGTCCACTACCAGTGGTTGGGGTTCCCTTTGAGAGGGTAGGTGTGGACATAGTGGGTCCACTTGAACCTCCCATAGCATCAGGAAACACGTTTATACTAGTGGCAGTGGATCATGCCACTAGGTATCCTGAGGCAATTCCCCTTAGGACTACTACAGCTCATGCAGTAGCCAAGGCTCTCTTTGGTGTCTTCACCAGGGTAGGGTTTCCTAAGGAGGTGGTTTCAGACAGAGGGTCAAACTTCATGTCTGCTTACCTAAAACACATGTGGAAAGAGTGTGGAGTGCAGTACACGTTTACTACACCCGATCACCCACAAACCAATGGTCTTGTTGAGAGGTTTAACAAGACATTGAAAGGCATGATTATGGGGCTCCCTGAAAAACTCAAAAGGAGATGGGATGTCCTCTTACCATGCTTGCTTTTCGCCTACAGAGAGGTGCCTCAGAAGGAAGTAGGGTTTTCCCCTTTGAACTTCTGTTTGGCCATCCTATCAGGGGAACACTCTGTCTTGTAAAAGAGGGTTGGGAGAAGCCTCTCCAAGAACCCAAACAAGACATTGTGGACTATGTACTAGGCCTAACGTCCAGAATGGCAGAGTACATGGAAAAAGCTTCCAAGAATCTTGAGGCCAGCCAGGAGCTTCAGAAGCACTGGTATGACCAAAAAGCTGCACTTGTAGAATTTCAACCAGGGCAAAAGGTGTGGGTTTTGGAGCCAGTGGCACCAAGGGCTCTCCAGGACAGATGGAGTGGCCCTTACCCCATCTTAGAAAAGAAAAGTGAGGTCACCTACTTGGTTGACCTGGGCACAAGCAGGACACCCAAAAGGGTGAACCATGTGAACTGCCTTAAGCTTTTCCACGACAGGGCTGACATCACCATGCTGATGGTGACTGATGAGGATCAGGAGACAGAGAGTGAACCTCTCCCATATCTCCTCTCCTACAGCCCCAAAGATGGGTCAGTGGATGGAGTGGTCTTTTCAGACACCCTCACTGCCCAACAGCAGACTAATTGCAAGCAAGTCTTGCAGCAGTATGCTAAGCTCTTTTCCTTGACCCCTGGATAGAAAAACTGGTGTACCCATGATGTGGACACTGGTGACAGTGCACCTGTCGAGAACAAAATCTATCGACAGTCTGACCAAGTCAAGGAAAGCATCAGGGCTGAAGTCAGCAAGATGCTGGAGTTAGGGGTTATTGAACCCTCTGAGAGCCCCTGGGCCAGCCCAGTGGTTCTGGTCCCCAAACCTCATCCCCAGGGTGGAAAGAGAGACATGAGGTTCTGTGTGGACCATAGAGGGCTCAACTCTGTCACCAAGACAGATGCTCACCCTATCCAAAGAGCAGATGAGTTGATAGATAAATTGGGTGCAGCCAAATTTCTAAGTAACTTTGACTTGACTGCAGGGTACTGGCAGATTGGCATGGCACCAGGAGCAAAAGAAAAGGCAGCATTCTCCACACCTAATGGGCATTATCAGTTCACTGTTATGCCTTTTGGTTTAAAGAATGCCCCTGCCACCATCCAAAGGGTGAATCAAGTCCTTGCTGGATCTGAGTCCTTTAGTGCAGCATATCTAGATGATAATGCTGTCTTTAGCTCCACCTGGCAGGATCACCTGATCCACCTGGGGAAGGTTTTAAATGCCCTGCAAACTGCAGGCCTAACTATCAAGGCATCCAAATGCCAGATAGGGCAGGGAACTGTGGTATACTTGGGCCATCTTGTTGGTGGAGGCCAAGTGCAACCCTTACAGCCCAAGATCCAGGCCATCCTGGACTGGGCAGCTCCAACAACCCAGACCCAAGTCAGGGCATTCCTTGACTTGACTGGGTACTACAGGAGGTTTGTGAAGGGATATGGGGTCCATTGTGACTCCCCTCACAGAACTTACCTCCAAGAAGATGCCCAAAAAGGTAAACTGGACAGTCAAAAGGCGTTTGACACCCTGAAAGAAGCAATGTGCTCAGCACCAATTCTCAAAGCTCCAGACTATACCAAGCAGTTCATTGTGCAGACTGATGCCTCTGAGCTAGGGATAGGAGGGGTCCTATTCCAGACCAATGATGAAGGCCAAGACCAATCTGTTGCTTTTATAAGCCGAAGGCTTCTCCCCAGGGAGCAGCGTTGGAGTGCCATTGAAAGGGAGACCTTTGCTGTGGTTTGGTCCCTGAAGAAGCTGAGACCATACTTGTTTGGTACTCACTTCCTAGTTCAAACTGATCACAGACCTCTCAAGTGGCTAATGCAGATGAAAGGTGAAAATAATAAACTGTTGAGGTGGTCCATCTCCCTACAGGGAATGGACTTTGTAGTGGAACACAGAACTGGGACTGCCCATGGCAATGCAGATGGACTTTCCAGGTTCTTCCACTTAGACAATGAAGACTCTCTAGGGAAAGGTTAGTCTCATCCTCTTTCGTTTGGGGGGAGGGGAGGGACTGTGTGAGAAAGTGCCCTCTTTCTGCATGGTTGCCCCCACTTTTTGCTGAACTGCTGCTGTACTTTGACTGAGTGTGCCCTGGGCTCCTGCCAATCAGGCAGGTACCCAGGGCCTACGTTCTTTCCCTAAAACAGCAATGAAGCCCAAACCCAATTGGCACTCTCTGGCCACAGGTCAGCCCCTGGTAAATTGTACCACAGGTACCCAAGGTACTGTGACCAGGGAAGGCCTCTAAGGGCTGCAGCACTTATTGTGCCACCCTTAGGGGCCCTGTACCTTTACACTCACACACTGCCTTTGCAGGCTGCGTGTTTTGGTGCAGAACAAACTGAAGAGTCGACATAGCACACATCCCTGTGTGCCATGCCTACAACCCACTGCCCTGGCATAGATCAGCCACCCCTCTAGCTGGGTGCACTATACCAGTGGTGAGGGTACAGGTGCATGAGCCCTGTACCCCTACAGTGTCTAAGCCAATTCTTAGACATTGTAAGTGTAGTACTGCCATTAAGAGTATATGGTGCTGGGAGTTTGTTAATACGAACTCCACAGTACCATAATGGCTTTACTGAAAACTGAGAAGTTTGGTATCAAACTTCTCAGTACATTAAACCCACACTGATGCCAGTGTGGGATTTAATGAAAAATGCACACAGAGAGCATCTTAGAGATGCCCCCTGAAAAATGACCTAACACTAGTGTCCAGGCTGAGTGGCTGCTCCCCAGCTGCCACCACCAGACATGTTTCTGGATCCCTGGGTCGAGAGCCTGCTGCTCTCGGGGGTCTGAAACAATGCACATTCTGGGACGAGGTGCCAAGCCTCCTCCCCCAGGATGGGCAGGGTCCACGAAGAGAAAGCTTCAAAGGCTTGCCGCGTTTGTGAGCCTCCCCAGGCCTTTTGCTGCTTCCAGCAACTGGTCCCCACCGGTTCTGACCCCCACTTTGGGTGGGAGAACCGATGGGAAAACCAAGCGAGGAAGGAAGGTGTGCCCACCTTTGCCAACCCCACCCCTCAGGTGGGGGAGGCGACATGAAGCACAACTCTCAGTCCCCGCCATCTTGCAGATGGGGGGACTCAGCCAACCAGAATGAGGCATATGCCCCCTCCCCCCCCCACTGGAGGGTGGCATAATAGGGGTTGTACCCACCCCAAGGAAGGGACCCATTGGTCCCAACCTTTTACTTACATGAATCGCCCCTAAATCTAGTATTTAGGAGCACCCCCGAACCTTGCCTCCTCAGACAAGCAACGACCAAGAAGAAAAGAAGAAGAAGGACCGAACAGCCGTGCCGAAGCTAAGAACAGGAGGACACCCACTGACTTGGCCCCAGCCCTACCGGCCTGTCCCCACCTCGAACCTGCAGAAGCGAAACTCCGGTGTGTCCTGCAGCCAGACACCTCAAGAACCCAGAGGACCTGCCCTGCCTTCAAGGAAAAGAGTTTGTATCCCGTGAACACCGGATTTATTAACCCACAGACTCCAGCTTCGGCAAAATCCGCGAGTCTGCACCACTCTGCACCCGTCGCCCACGGCCCGAGTGGCCCAACACCACGAGGAGGTCTCCCCAGCGATCCTGACCCAAGATCCAGTGATCCCTGACCTGCCTCAAGCATCCAGCCGATGCCTGCAGCCTCAATTCGGAGGGTCCCCCAACTGCGACCAGGAGCTGGTAAGAAGATCCAACCCTAAAAGACACCCCTGCACCGGACGCCCCACCGCCTTGGGTGGCCCAACCAACGGTGTCTAGCCAACCCCCAGCATCCCAACTTACCTCTTCAAGTGGTGGTCGCTCCCAGAAGACCTTCGTCCCCGAGCCTGCAGTGTGTTTGCAAGCCATAGAATCCCCATTGAAAGTAACAGGGCACCCGACGACAAACCAGCACCCTGCACCCGGCCCGCCCTAGTGCCGCTGAGGGTGTACCTTTGGTGCTAACTCGAACCCCCATTTGCCCTCAACTGAACTCCAGGAGCTTTGCTCCCACAACATTGTGGCCTGCTCTTGAGCAGCCACCAACCGGAGGCCCCCTATCCCCCATTGGATAACATTGGGCCTCAGCACTCTGCACCCGGCCACCCTAGTTCCACTGAGGGTGCTTTGAGAGTGCATCCTCGACCCTGGGAGACCCCTGAGTCTAATCCCAGAAAACCAACACCCACAACAAATACTTACCTGTTAACCGATAACTCTATTTCCTCCCATAGGATAACATTGACTGTTTTCTATGAAAAAGTTTCTAAGTGTGGAGTTGGAAAATCTATCAAAGTCTATATAACTGTGTACAAATAACCAAAACGTATTTACTTACCTGTTTACAGGAAATGTCCCAGTGCAGTATCCAGATATACTACACTATGTAAGAAAAGTAATCTGCAAAGTAATTTACCTGACATCCTATTGAAAAGTAATTCCAAAGTATCAATCAATCAATCAGGGGAATTATAAGCGCACTACTCACCTGTGAGGGTCTCAAGGCACTGAGTGCGGGGGGGGGGTCAGCAGTTCTGTATCAGTCGAAGAGCCAGGTCTTCAGAGCCTTCCTGAAGGTGTTCAGGGAGGGGGCACGTCTGATGTCGGTGGGGAGCTCATTCCAGGTCTTGGCCGCGATGTAGGAGAATGATGTTCCCCCTGCTCTGCGGATGCACAGGGTTTCGGCGAGGAGGAGGTTGGTGGAGTGGAGGTTGCGTTTGGGCACGTGGAGGGTGATTCTGTCGTTGAGGTATTGGGGGCCGGTGTTGTGTAGGCATTTGTAGGCGTAGGTGAGTATCTTGAAGGTGACTCTTTTCTCGACGGGGAGCCAGTGGAGCTTGCTAAGGTGTTGGTTGATGTGTTCGTGTCGAGGGACCCCGAGGACGAGTCTGGTGGCGGTGTTCTGTATTGTCTGGAGCTTGCGGAGTAGGGATTTGTTGATGCCGGCGTAGAGGGCGTTTCCATAGTCCAGCCTGCTGTTGATGAGTGCGTGGGTGACTGTCCTCCTTGCCTCGGGGGGATCCATTTGAAGGTCTTACGGAGGGTGCCGAGGGTGTTGAAGCAGCTGGAGGTGACGGCGTTGACCTGTCGATTCATGTTGAGGGAGGAGTCGAGTACGATGCTGAGGTTCTTGGTGTGGTCTGTGGGGTTCGGGGGGCTGCCGAGGGCTGTGGGCCACCAGGTGTTGTTCCATGCTGAAGGGGTGGTTCAGAGGACGAGGACTTGTGTCTTCCCTGAGTTGAGTTTTTAGCAGCTGTTGTTCATCCAGGCTGCGACGTCCTGCATTCCTTCCTGGAAGTTGAGTCTGGTGGTGTGCTTGGTGAGGGAGAGGATGAGCTGGGTGTCGTCGGCGTAGGAGACTATGCTGAGGCTGTGCCGTCGGACGATGGCGGCGAGGGGAACCATGTAGAGGTTGAAGAGGGTTGGGCTGAGTGATGATCCCTGTGGGACTCCGCAGTTGATTTCCGTGGGTTCGGAGAGGAAGGGTGGCAGTCTGATTCTTTGGCTCCTGCCGGTGAGGAGCGATCTGATCCAGTCGAGGGCGGTGCCTTGTATGCTGGCGTCGTGTAGTCTGGCTGTGAGTGTGCGGTGGGAGACGGTGTCGAAGGCTGCTGACAGGTCGAGTAGAATCAGGGCTGCGATGTGGCCTTGGTCAAGGAGGGCGCAGATGTCGTCAGTAGCAGCGAGTAGGGCGGTCTCGGTGCTGTGGTTGCTTCAGAATCCGGATTGGGAAGGGTCGAGGATGGCGTTGTCTTCGATGAACCTTGACAGTTCTGCGTTGACGGTCTTCTCGGCGACTTTAGCAGCAGAAGGGAGGAGCGAGATGGTCCGGTAGTTCTTGAAGTCTGTCGGGTGTGCTGAGGGCTTCTTGAGCAGGGGCCTGACTTCTGCGCGTTTCCAGTCATCGGGGAAGGAGCCGGTCTTGAAGGTGGTGTTGATGGCGTGTTGTAATACGGGTGCGATGGTGGTGGCAGCTCTGTGGTATTTGTGGGGTGGGCAGCGGTCCGTGGCTGCCCCGGAGTGGAAGCCTTTCATGGTCGTGGCGGTCGTCTCGGTCGTGATCGGTGTCCAGGCGGAGATGGTGGTCTGCCTGGCGTTGCCGCCGGGCGGGCTGGCTGCGGGGTCGGGCGTGTGGTACTTGAAGTTATCGTAGAGGTTCTTTATCTTCAGGTGGAAGTAGGAGCCGAGCCACTGTATATGTACAGTATTTGAAGGTATTGCAATTCCAGTAATTCTACTGTAACCAAACCAAAGTATATACCCAACTGCAATTCAAACTGTATTGTTACTGCAAAGTATAAATCACTTACCTGTGCCAGGCTTGCTTGGTTCTAAGAAATAAATATAACTAAATAATATTTTTATACAAATAAAATTGGTCTGAGTTCAGTCTTTGAGTGTGTGACATCATTTGCTGATTGAGTGTGTACAACAAATGCATAACACTACCGTCTGATAAAGCCTTACTGCTCGCCCACACTACCACAAATAGAGAGTAAGGTGCTATCTACTTGTATCTCTGCCTACCTTTGGGGTTCCACTGGACTCTGTGCACACTATACCTCACTTTGGTATAGTATATACAGAGCCAGCTTCCTACATCCTGTGAAACCGATAACCATTTTTCTCCCATAGGGACCAATGCTATGTGTGCTTTTTCTAAAAATAAAACATAAGTATACCTTTTTTATACTTACCTAATTGGTCTGGATTCAGTCTCTGAGTGAGGGCCATCAGTCTTGAGTGAGTGAATACAATAAATGCTTAACACACCCTCTAGATAAGCCTAACTACTTGCCTACACTACCACAAAGAGAGCTATTAGTGCTTACCTAATTTAGCCTCTGCTATACCTCTTGGGACTCCCTGGACTCTGTGCACACTATACCTTACTTTAGTAAAGTATATAAAGAGCCAGCGTACTACAGATGGCCGTTTTGCATCTTCCCATACAGTCTTGTGAAAGACTCTAGTGTCCATATTGTACAAGTTCAAGAGCCATGCTGCCAAACTCACAGATGGAAGGGTGGGATAAACTATCTGGCCTCCGAACGTCATGAGAAGGTCCGATCGGTACAAAAGCCTCATGTGTGGTCGCTCCTACATGTACAGCAGATCTGTGAACCACCACTGTTGGGGAATCCAAAGCTATCAAGATCATTCTGGCTTTTGAGTACGACAGTTTGACGATCACTGCTAGAATCAGGGTGTCGGTGGGAAGGCAGAGAGAAATTTGCCAGACCGGTCGATCCACAGGGCATTCTCCTTTGTCCCTGGTTTGTAGAACCTCAGGGTAAAGTCTGGGCATTTTTTGTTCTCTGCAGTAACGAAGAGATCTATATAAGGCGTGAAAAAAAGAAGTCATTCGGGACCCACTTGTGATTTTCTTGAATAGATCTGAGGGAGTCCGCTTGAGTGTTCTAGACGTCCGGGACCTGGGCCGCAGTGGTCCTTAGTTTCCTGACCAGCAACCAATTCCATATGGTTTGGGCTTCCAGTGATAAGGTTCTAGACCTTGTTCCTCCTTGTTTTTTCAGATAGTACATTGTTGCTGTGTTGTCCGTCTGGACAAGGAGTGAGTCCATCTTGAAAGAGGTTTGCAAGGATTTCAGGGCTAAGTGAACAGCTCTCAGTTCCAGTAGGTTGATGTGATATGTAATTTCTATCATGGACGACGTTCCCTGTATCTGAAGTTGATCTATGTGTGCATCCTAACCTGCAAGGGAGGCATCAGTCACTATTTTCTGTATGGAACCTCATGATGAAAAGGCATTCAGAGGAGGAGATTGTTCGATTGACACTATCATTTGAGAGATTGCTTTGCTATGAGAGGGAAGAGTGATCTTGTCTGCCTAACTGCCCGAATTTTGGCTACAATGATATTCTAGACACTCTTGTAGTGGTCTTATGTGGAGGCTGGCATTCGGTGTTAGAAAGATGCAGGATGCCATCAAGCCCAGTAGAGATAATACTTGTCTCACCGTTGGTTGGGAAGCTTTCGTTCGAGATTGACATTTCAAATGTATGCATAACAGTCTCTCCTCCGAAGGATACACTTTTGCTTTTATGGTATCGATAACCGCTCCTACGTATTAAAAATACTGCATCAGTGATGAGGTTGATTTTTTGTGATTGACGGGTACACCTAAATGACAGAGTAGAGACAGTTATTTGATAATGTTGATGAGCTTGTTGGTGTGTTAAAGCCATGATTGCCAATTGTCTAGATACAGATAGACAAAGATCTTGAGTTTCCTTAGAGGTGCGGTGTCCACAGTCATGTACTTTGAAAAAGTTCTTATGCCTGGTTTGACCCTGAAAGGAAGTACTCTGTACTGGCAGTGGTTGCTTCTGACCACGAATCTTAAGAATTTTCAGTGCTTTCTGGTATTGCAATATGAAAGTAGGCATCCTGAAGATTTATGGAACATAGCCAATCCCCATGAAGGATTTGAGGATTGATTTTGTGTAATGCTAGCACCCTGCATTTCTCTTTCCAAATCCATTTGTTTGTGACTTTCAGATCTACGAAGGGTCTGAAATTGTTCTTTGGAATTTTTTTTCACCAAAAAATAATGGGAATAGATTTTCTTTCCTCTTGGGGGAAAAGGCACAGGTTCCATCACTTACTTTTGAAAAAGAGTATTTACTTCTGTTTGCAGCAGATCACCAGATGTTGGGTGGTTGCTTTTGGTGGACTAACTATTGGAGGAGGAATGAATCTAAGAGAGCAGCCCTTTCGTACAATATTCAGTACCCATGCATCTCTTGTGATAGAACTCCACTTTTAAGTGTTTGGAAATACTTCCCCCTACTGGAGTGGGTAATGGAAAAAGGAGAAGCAGAGGCTTATTGTTTTGGACCTGTAGGAGTGATTCCTGCCTGAGCTGTTTAGTGACCACCTCTTCTTTTCGTTTGTCGTCTTTGCTGTTGTTGGAAATGCCGTTGTTGTTGTTGGTGGTGGCCTTGGGACCACTGAGGGGTTAAACCCTCTGTGGGTAATAGCGACATACATAAGGCCTGCAAGAATGTATCTTCTGCTCCTTACATTTCTCCAGCCCAACAGCTTTTAAGGTCTCCATCTTCGTTTTCCTCTGAGCCATCTCGTTGTCTGTATAACTTCCAAATACAGTTGCACCAGAGAAGGGTAGATTAATAATCCTCAGTTGAGACTCCTGTTTGAGAGCGGTCAATCAAAGGCAAGATTCTCAAAGCTAATCCGTGGCAATAACTATGTGCTAGTAATAAAGATGAATCTGCAGCCACGCTGATCACTTGGTTACACACCATCATGCCCTCATTCATCCTCGTGCCAGCAGCTCCTGCGACAGTTCATCATCACATTCACAATCTCCTTCCCCTTGTGCTTGAAATATCTGGTAAGGGCAAACAAACCTTGCTGCCCCAGGTATGCGCACCACCACTGAAATTCGAGAAATAAGCATATGTTTTACTGATTCTGCTAGAACTAGCTTAGCACCTGGAGATAGCATAGTGAGGGAGTTTGGGCTACAAATCGTGATGATGATGTTACACAGTCTTTTCCTGTTGTTTTTGCTGTTCATGAAACGCTAAGCAGCTTTTAATTTTTATCTTCTGTGATGTTACCATACAACAGTGGGAGCACACTATATTTAGGAACTTTAAACTAACGATTTTAAAATATGTCAAAATGCATATTCTGTTTCAAATGATCCTTGAGTGTGTAACACATTAATGAAAGATCGTTTGGATTAGCACTGTGTCCCTGAACCTCTGATAGGACTGTTAGCAACCTAGAAAACACCACTATCGCAGGAATGCTCAGTGGGTTGTGTGGGGCTGCAGTTCAAATGGTATTTGTTACCCACTGTGGTGCACTGAACTAAGTCCGTGCACCCATGAGTCAGAAATTAAACCCCTTGCAGACCTGGGGTATAACCCAGGATTCCCAACAGTCAATGTTTTTTAGCCATGTTGTACAGCAACCCGACTGCTGTGCAGCATGGATGAAAGTTTAAAAAAAAAAAAAAAAACGCTATGAGCCATCCAGAGCCCGTGCAGGTAAGATCGGTGGGGCCAGGTTGGCGGTGCAGGGAGGGAGGGGATTTCAACAGACGACGATGAGGGAAAATTAATTATTTATTTAATTTTCCCTTGTTGTCATCTGTCAAAATCCCCCCACCCCCACCCGGCCCCACCGCTCTTACCTGCACAGGCCGCGGCTGCTAAGAGCTATGGCCCAGTAAATGCCGACTGCGTCTTAACGTTTTTTTTTTACTTGTAACCATGCGGCACAGCACAGCTGCTGCACAACATGGCTTAAAAAAAAACAACAAAGCCAAAAAGTAGAGACAAAAAAGTAGAGGAGGGCGTTGGGGACAGACGAAGCAATGGCAGGGGAGAATGGTCAAGCAACAATGGGGGAGGGGAAATGGTGAACGCGCAAGCAACTACATGGGGCAGGGGGTGGGGCGGGGGGCATAGGAGACAACAACAGGGAATATGGGAGTGAGTCAAGCTACAAGGTGGGAGGAGGGAGGTGAGGGGGAAAGCAATGACGTGGAGCGGGAACGGAGGTGGGAGGGGAGACAGCCTGTAAACCCATACACTCTTAGTAAATGCTGCAAGTAGAAGACCATAGTAGAAGCCCAGGCCAGAAAGTGCAAGCAGCGAAAAGACACTGAAAAAGAAAGGAAGCAGTACTTGGGCCATGCTCCAAGGGAGGGAGAGACACACGAAGAGGAAGTGAAGCCGGCACACGCTAACCAAACAGGAGCCAGCAAATAAGAGTGAAGATTAAGCCAACTAATGGTAGGCAATTGGTGGGCTCTAATCCCCCTTTAAGCCGGCAAAATGTCTTGTAAGGGACAGCACATGCACTGTCTCAGGCAAGACCTAATAAGAAGCAAGCAAATGAGAGTGACAATAAAGTAAAGTAATGGTAAGCAATGGTCGTGCTTTAAGTCCATGTAGGTTTTGGGTATTGTCCATAGGAGGTCTTTCGCAAACAGACAGTTAAAAGTGAACTATGTTTTCCTTTTTGTGAGCCTCAACGTTTTTTTTACTGAAACAACAAGTCATTGTTTTATAAAGAACATTGAAGCTTTAAATGCAAGCATATATGGTATGGCACGACTTGTCATTGTATGGTATGGTATAGCCTGTTATTGTACAGAATATTGATATGGTATGGCTTATCATTGTATAATATGGTATGGTATGGCTGGTCATTGTATAGTATAGTATATCTGTGGGTGTAGAAAGAAGACTGGCAGCTCAATTGTATGGTTAAGGTAGAAGCTAGAAACTACCTTAGGGAGGAATTTTAGATTGGTTCTGAGAAACACTCTATCCTGATGTACCTGGAAGAAAGGCTCTTCCAAGGTAAGAGCGTGTATTTCACTGACTCGCCTTAGGGAAGCGATGACTACAAGAAAAGCCACCTTCCATGACAAACAAGTTACTTACCTTTGGTAACGCCTTGTCTCTACAGACTATAACTAGCTGCAGATTCCTTACTTTAGAATTATCCCCAGGCATCAGGCTGGATCCCGACATTTTTTCACATGCAGTACCCCTGTGTGCCAGTAAGTGGCGCCGTTCAGTTCCGCGTGGCGTCGTCGGCATCATTTGCGCGGGAAGTGACGTTCATGGTGCCTATATAGATGCCACCCAGGCCCGCTGACATCTGTTTCTTCTTGCGACTTTCCACACCAGGAGCGTGGAGCCAAGAAGAACACTGACCACTGGTGTGGAAAACTGGGGCCCTGAAAGGGGAACGGCCCTGTCCCTAGAAATCGGTTCGTAGAGCGGGGAGGATGGGTGGGACGGTAAGGAATCTGCAGCCAGATATAGTCTCTACCAGATAAGATGTTACTGAAGGTAAGTAACTTGTTCATCTGATAGAGACATTTAGCAGCAGATTCCTTACTTTAGAATAGAAACCCAAGCAATACCATCCCTTTGGGTGGGTCTGCGAACCAATTTTTAAACGAGGAAGTCTTGCAGATGCAGAACGGAATGGGCGAAGTGCCCATCTCGACAGACCTGATTGTGCAAGGAGGCTCATGTTGCTGCCAGGCAGATATTCAGGACTCTGCGTGCTAATGCAGTGGTCGCAGCTTTGGATCTGGTGGAATGGGCATGCAAACCCTCAGGGGGTTGCTTTTTGGTTAATGCTTAGTAGCTCTTAATGAAGGGCACGATCTATCTGGAGATGGTCCACTTCTGCACGGCCTGAACTTTCTTAACTCCAACATACCCCACGAAGAGTTGGTCGTCCACCTGGAACTCTCATGTGCGGTCAAGGGAGAACGACACCGCTATTTTTGGGTCCAGGCAGTGGAGTCGCTCCTCTTTTTTGGAGGGATGTGAAGGAGTGTAAAAAGTAGGCAGGGTGATGGATTGGCCTACGTGAAATGTAGTGACCACTTTCAGAAGTAAGGAGGCTCTTGTGCGAATCACCAGTTTGTCACGACAAATGGTGTGGTAGGGAGACTTAGATGACAAGGCCTGAAGTTCACTGACCCTCCGGGCAGATGATATCGCCACGAGGAAGGCTGTCTTGATGGTAAGGAGCCTGAGAGGGCAATTATGAAGCGGTTCAAAATGAGTGCACATAAGAAGTGTCAACACAAGATTTAGATCCCACTGATGCATTGTAGGAGGATGGCTTAGTATATGGCGTAGACTTATTCAAATGATGCACCTTGCACTAATCCAGACAACCCTTATGGTGATTTTAGTGGTCTTTGATAACCTTTGAAAGCTCTCAAAGTGGTAGCTGTACAGTGCAGCCTTCAGGCTTATCTTAAAGGAGTGTAAAGCAGCTTGTTTTACCAACTTTATCAAGGGTGTAAGTTAAATGAAAAAGAACCACACAGTGTTTATATAAAAATAATTATATTTATTACACAACACTGACTAACACATTGGTATATCTCCTACCCGGAGATATCAACACAATACACAAGAATACTTTACAAGAATCAGGTAAGTACCACAAGTATACACTGGTCTCCAGGGGGAGACCAAACCATATATTAAGAAAGTGGAATGCGAACTGAAAAGGAGAACGGGACTTGGACCAGAAGACCCAGAGGAGCAGGAGACACAAGGAACCACCCAAGGTAAGTACCTCGGAACCCCAAGGAGGCTGTGTGCAGAGTGAAAACACAGCCACGTGCCCATTGGAAGTCAATGGAGAAGTTGCGGTTGCAGTTTTAAAGAAGAAGGACCCTTCCCGGGGACTCTGAAGAAACCCTTTGGAAGACAGAAGGCTTGATAGCCACCCTGCCCGTGGATGCCACAGGAACCAGGCTCCCTACACCAGGGAAGCTGGGTGCATAGGGGTGAAGTGACGTCAGAACCTGCCATAGGCAGCAGTGGGAGACTTCGACCATGATGCCTCTGGAGAAGACTGTGAGGTAGTCTGGTGGAATCCAAGGTGGATTCTGGAAGTGAAGAATCTGCAAGCAGAGGGGACAGAGTCTATGCCACTCAGAGGTGACCAGGAGGCATGGAAGCACAATGCCCACCGATGTCAAGAGGTTCTGAAGAGACAACTGTGACCTTTTCGCTGCAGCTGTGAGGACCAGGCGACGCTGAGGAAGACCAGGAGCTGTGCATGAGCTGTCCCATGTCTGATGTCGGTGTCTGGTGGTTGGTGTTTGGTGTCCGGCGGGAGCACCAACAATCCTTGGTAGCTGCAACTGGCGTGGAAGACGAGAAGGAGCAAACATTGGAACCAGCAAGGTCCAAGGGACTCACCAACAGCAGGAGAGTCAGAGTAGGCCCGAGCAAGAAGGGGAGCCCACTGAAGCAAAAGAAGCACAGACATGGACAACGAAGACTTGAAGAACAGCAAGACCAGGAGCAGCAGGAGTATTCCTTGATGCAGTCTCAGTTCCAGTCGAAGTCCAAGTGTCCAGACGGTTGAAGAGTGACATAGTTTCAGGGTTGAGTCTTGTCCCACGACGAATCTGAGGACCCACCCATAGGGGAGCCCTTAAGGACCCTAAGGAAAGGGTTGGAATGACTCGAGGATCCCTCCCAGATGAGGGGCTGGACAGAGGGGAGGATACTCCAATGCCGTTTGTCCAGTTTCACGCCAGAGCGGGAACCAAGGGTTCCTGAACTGGTTCAAACTGGAGTATGCAAGGAGGGCACCAAATGTGCCCTTCAAAGCAGTCTGGTGGCACTGGCAAGCGCCCCCACCCCAGCCCAATACACTAAGTCCTGTCTGGGAGGTGGTCACGCCTCCCTGTGACAGGAAACCTATTGTTCTACCTTCCCCTGCTCGAGCTTGGCTCAGCAGCAGGATGGTACAATTGGGTCTGTGGTCAGCAGCAGGACTAGCTTGCTTGCAGACCCTGAAAGGCTGTTACCAGGAGTACAGGGGGGTCCCCTAAGGAGCCCCTCAGTACATGGGATCATACTTCCAAAACTAGAATCGGTGTTGGGGTATGAATCCAACATGTTTGATACCAAACATGACCGGTTTGGTGCAGCCACTATATAGTTAGACATCTCGTAATGACTGGTGTCTACTATACGTCTTAAAATGGCTGACCGCACTTACAAAGCCTGGAGAATTGACTCCAGAGCTTGTAGGGGTGTCCTGCTCATGCAGAGGCACTCACACACTTGTAACCAAGCACCCTGCCCTCAGGACTGAAGAGCCTGCCATAGGGGTGACTTATAGGTTTTAATTGCAGTGACCTCAAATATAAGGAAAGTTATATCTGTTGTGAGAGGTGCAAGCACCAACTCACACAGGCTGCAATGGCAGGTCTGTAGTCACAGTTTAAGTGGACTCCCATGGGTGGCATAATAAATGCTGCAGCCCCTGGGAGGCCCCGGGTGTACCTATGCCCTGGGTACCTTAGTACCATATACTAGGGGCTTATAAGGGTACACCAGTAGCCAACTGTGGAGGCAGCAAAGTAGTTACCTTGTCAATTTAGGGAAGAAAGCACAGTTGCTGGGGTCCTGATTAGCAGGATCCCAGTAGACTAAGTCAAAAACACAATGAGACCAGGCAAAAGTGGGGATAATCATGCTAGAAGGATCCTACCTTCCTACAGGCATGATAAAGGGTGAAGGAGGAAACACATGTTGAAGACCTTCTAAGAACCTGTTTACAAAAGGGGATTTAAAAAAGGATGACTGATCAGGCAACCGCAAAAAAGCAGAGATAGCAGAGTGATGGTCCTTGAGAGTGCCCAGAGTAGAGCCCTACGGGGCAAGAAAGAATAAAAAGAAGATACTGGGAAAGGGGATCAATATGTTTTTCTGAACACCATGCCACAAATTGTACCGTCTTGGTGGAGGGCCGCCTGGCAGCCAAATTAACTTCACAGACTTCAGGAGGGTGGTCGAAAGCTTTCAACTACCGCTGTTCAATCTCCACGCAAGCAGGTGAAGAGTTGACAGTTGGGTGAAGGACCCTCCCCTTCTGCTGCATCAGAAAGTCCTCCCAAAGGGGCAGCCTGATTGGAGGACCAATGGCTATGCTCAACAGTTTGGAATACCACACTCTCCATGCCCAGTCCGGAGCCACAAGGATGACTTGGGCCCAGTCGTTCCAGATCTTCTTGAGAACTCTGGGCAGGAGTGGTATGGGTGGAAAGGCATACAGGAGGCCTGAGCTCTATTCTAGACGAAAAGTGTCTCAGAGCCAGAGCAGCTTTGGAAATTCCTGCGCGCAGAGCTGCTGACATTGCAGGTTCTCAGCAGTTTATTTATTTATTTTTGACACTTGTAAAGCGCACAGCTACCCCCAACGGGGGTGTCCCGGTGCTAAGGCAGGCGGCAGATGCGGGTGCTCATAGAGGGCTAAGAGTTGGAAAACAGCCAAGTCTTCAAGTCGCGTCGGAAAATAGATTCAGATTCAGCCATCCGCAAGGACATAGGCAGTCTGTTCCAGGTTTTGGCCGTGATCACTGCGAAAGCTCTGCCACCCATTCTAGAGCGGCGAAAACGGGGAGTCACCAAGAGGCGGAGATGGTTTGATCTGAGTGAGCGGTTAGACTGAGCATGCTTAAGTCGAGCTCTAAGGTAGGCCGGGCCCTGACCCTGCATTGCTCTAAAAGCCAAAACCAGTGACTTAAACTGAATGCGTCTGGTCACTGGAAGCCATTGAAGCTTCTTCAGATGGGGAGAAATCGAGTGGCGATATGGGATGTTATAGATCAACCTGGCCGCCGCGTTCTGAACAAACTGCAAGCGTTTGATCAGGTAAGCAGGAGCCCCATAGTCCAGATGTGAGGTGATCAGGGCATGAACGATGGTCCGGCGAGATTCCCGAGGGAGAAAAGGGAGGATTTTGCGAATCATGTGCAATTTACCGAAACACGCTGAGGAAACCTGGTTGATTTGAGATTTACAAGATAACTCGTTGTTAAACCGGAATCCAAGATTCCTGGCTGAGTCCACAGGTTCCGGAGGGGGGTTCAACTCCGATGGCCACCATAATAGAGGCAGAGGAGGGTTTTTTTGATTGAAAAACAGCGCCTCGGTTTTATCAGAGTTGAGCCTCAGCGTGTTCAATGCCATCCAGGTGGAGATGTTACATAAACAGCGTCTGAAATTAGAGAAGGCTGCTTCAGAGTGATCCTTAAATGAAAACACCAATTGTGTGTCGTCGGCATAGGAAATCACTCTGACACCACAAGATTCTATCACTGAGGCCAGAGGAGAGAGATATACATTAAAACATGGCGGGCTCAGTGCGGAGCCCTGAGGGACTCCAAGGTTCAATGGTTTCTCCTCGGAAACAAATGGCTGAAGGGAGACCTGTTGAGTCCGGCCATTTAGGAAGGATCTGATCCAGGACAGAGGGGTGCCCTGAATCCCGAGGTTATATAGTCTCTCAAGCAAAATAGCATGAGAGACCGTATCAAATGCCGCGGACAGGTCGAGAGGCACCAGCATCGCTGCTTCACCTGCGTCCACACATTCACGAACGGTTTCAGAAACCTCCAGCAGCGCAGTCTCTGTGCTGTATCCGGATCTAAACCCGGACTGTGAGTCGTGTAAGAGATGGCATGACTCGAGATAGCTCGATAATTGCTCTTGAACTGCTTTTTCCAAGACTTTGGCTGGTTTAGGTAGAAGGGAGATGGGGCGGTAATTTTTAAAAACAGAAGGATCAGCGTCTGTTTTTTTTAGAATAGGTTTTAGAATGGCCTGTTTCCAGGTTGAAGGGAAAGCCCCAGTTCGCAGGGAGGTGTTCCAAATCAGATTCAAAGGAGAAATAATAAGGGGGGCTAAAGAGCTAAATAATAATGCCGGACAGGGGTCCTTTGGAGAGCCTGATTTACAGGCTAACAGTTTTTGGAGTGCTGAGTCAGTGGAGATCGGGTGAAAGGTGGTGAATGGGTCACCATTGGTTACCACTGAGCTTTGGACCGGACTATCCAGGGTAGGGCCAAACGTAGAGTAACTGTCTAAAATGTTGTCATGAAAGAAGTCCGATAGTCCATTACAGAGTTCCTGAGTAGGGGGAATCAAGCTGGATAAGGCAGACGGTTTAGTAAAATCTTTCACTATTTTGAAAAGGGTTTTCGAGGAATTACTGGCGGAGTTCACTTTCTTGACAAAATACTCTCTCATTACCGAGCGCTTAAGTTTGTGAAAATTCTTAATTGCAGCTCTGTAAAGCAGTGGTGAACAGATCTAACCAAGGCTCTCCCCACTGCTGAAAGAGACATTGCACCACCTGCAGATGGAGATACCATTCGTGATCTGCTTGGTCAACTTCGGCTGAGTTTGTCTGCTCTGGCATTCAGAGATCCCACCAGGTGTTGAACCACCAGGAAAATGCCCAGACATTCCAGCTACATCCAGAGAAGCAGGGCCTCTTGACAAAGGGTCCATGACTCCCACCCACCCTGTTTGTTGCAGTATACCACATGGCGGTTGTGTTGTCCGTGAACACCTGCACCAGCCTTCCCTTGAAGGAGGGTAGAAAGGCTCCTAATAATGCCAATCGGATCGCCCGGAGTTCCAACAGGTTGATGTGGAGTCCGGATTCTCCCGGAGACCATAGTCCTCTGATATTCACCTCTCCCAGATGGTCGCCCCATTCCAGGAGTGATGCATCTCTCACTACTGTCAGATCTGGTTGGGGAAGGGAGAGGGGTCTGCCGCTGACCCACCCGTGATTCGTTAGCCACCACTGCATATCTTTTGCAGTTCCCTGAGAGATCAGGACCATGTCAGAGAGATTCCCCTGATGCTGCGCTCACTGGAACTTCAGAGACTGCATATGCCAGCGGGCATGTGCCACCAGCAGGATGCAAGTGGCCATGAGTCCCAGCAGCCTCAGAGTCAGCCTCACTGAAATCCATGATAGAGGCTGAAACATCGGTATCATAGCCTGAATATCCTGGACTCACCATTCAGGAAGATAAGCCGGAAACTGCACAGTGTCCAGAACAGCTCCGATGGAAGGGAGATTCTGAGAGGGAGTCATGCATGACTTTGGCATGTTGATCGTGAACCCCAGCGAGTGCAAGAGATCCTCCATAGTCTGGAGGTGGGAGACGACAGCCTGGGGCGAGTCCGCCTTAGGGAAAGACTCACACCCCTGATTTCCGCAGCTGAGCTGCAACCACAGCCATCACCTTGGTGAACACCCAAGGGGCGCTGGTAAGGAAAGGAAGCATGGTGAACTGAAAATGCTCGTGGCTAACGTTGAACCACAGGTAACGCCTGTGTCATGTCAGGACGGGAATGTGGAAGTATGCAACCTGCAAGCTCAACGATACCATCCAGTCTCCTGGGTCCAGCGCAGACAGGACATGAGCCAGGTTGATCATCTTGAATTTATTTCTTGAGGAAGAAATTGTGAGGGTGTAGGTTTAGAATAGGACTAAGTCCTCCATTCTTTTTCAGTGCTAAGACGTAACAAGAATAGCAACCACAACCTACTTCTGGCATTGGCACCCTCTCTGAGGCTCTCTTGGCCAAGAGAGCTGTGACTTCTTGGCGGAGAAGAGACAGGTGATCCTCCGTCAGCTGGTCATAATTTGGTGGCATGTGGGTAATAAAGGGGAGGGCTTAGCCCCTTCGGACGAGCTTCAAACCTCCCCTGTCCGATGTAATGGACTGTCAGTGGGGTAGGTGATGGCGAATCCTGCCGCCAATTATGTGCTCATAATGATACAAGGGCAGATAAGGAGGGCATGGAGGCTGCGGCTGCCGCAGGGGTGGTGGACTGGCCCGACCAATGGCTGCCTGACCCAGAGGTTCTGTGGGTACCGCGCCCTCAGCCACACGCAGGCTAGGGAGCATGTGTGGCGCAGTGGTTGGAAGGGTAGGCGCGTGGTTGGAAGCTCCTTACGTAGGCACGGAAGGAGCAAAAAGCAGATTGTGGGTGACGGGGGACCATAGAGAGGCCCAAAGACATGGCCGTAGCCCTACTGCCCTTAAAACGCTCCAGCGCCGAATCCGCTTTGTCTCTGAAGAGATGGGAGCCCTCAAAGGGCATGTCCATGAGAGATGATTGGAATCCCCAGAAAAGCTAGTCGTCCTCAACCAGGCATAGCCCCGTAAGGCCACCTTCGATGAGACTGCTCTGTCCAGTGAGTCGGTGGTGTCCAGTCCACATCTTATTATGAACTTCACTGTATTCTTCCCATACGCAACAGCCCGGGAAAGTATGGCCTGGGCCTCCTCCAATACCCATGGCAGCACCTGCGCAACCGTATCCCACAGAGGATGAGAATAGCAGCCTAAAAGGCATGCAGTGTTTGCAGACTGCAGTGCCAGGCTGGCGGAAGAAAACATCTTCTTCCTCAAGGTGTCCAGCCTCGAGTTCCCTATCCGGGAGTGCTGTAGAGATCACACCAGGGTTTACATGGGACATAGAGGCTTGGACCACCAGGTCATAGGGTGAGGAAGTTTGGGTTCCCTGGAGTGGGGCGGTGGCGGCAGGCGATCATCCTATTTACAGGAGCCCTTGTGATGGGCTTGGGCCAGGCCCCAAGTAGGACATCCGTGAAAGCCTCGTTGAACAGGTCTGGCTGTGAAAGAAGCTTGCAATGATGAGAGGGTATGATTGCATCAAAAATCAATTTCTTTCAACTGCAACTGGGAAGCTTTATTAACCTTCCTGCTTTCTCAAATTTGCTTGAAAATGCAGCATTTGCCCACAATTTTTTCAAAATGTTCTCGGGGTGAGAACCCCCCCGAACCCTCCTTAGGTGGTTCGGGCTCACTTGCTGTGCTCACTCGCGTTACCGTGTCGCAAGATGAAGATTGTCTAAAAGGTGTGTCACCAACATGAAAAGTTTGGAAAGCTGTGCTTTAAGCCATCCCTGCTGTCTCAAGACCGCTGCTCCTGCCAGCTCACAGAATCCTGTGGAAGTGCACAATCAATGACTTCAGAGGATGTTCTTCCTCTTTCTTGAAGGATTCTCTTAGCTTCCGACCGTTTATCTTCTGGCACGAGATCTATCAGTGCACTCATGTCGGACCATATTTGTCAGTCATACCGACCCAAAATGGCAAGAGAATTAGAAGCACGGATGGTAATGGCAGACATAGCGGAGAACCTTTTGCCTATATTGTCTAGGCGCCTGCCCTCACGATACGATCTGGTGGAGTGGAGACTGGTGTAGATGGATTTTTAGATCGACATTGAGCTGCTTGAGCAACTACAGAGTCCAGCTTTGGGTGACCCACTAAACAGGCCGGTGAATTCTCTGGCGCCTTATATTTTGTATCTATTCGCGGCAATATCTCTGCTGGGTTTTGCATTATCCTTACGCCTTCTTCCCAAATATAATCCACAATGGGAATAGCACACACTGACTTCCTTGCCTGCTCTTTGAAGTCATATAAGAAACAATCTGTCTGTTTGCCAGTCATTGGCAGTAGGAATCTCTTAGCAGCTCTCTCCATGAGGTTGTGGAACCTCCCCTATGTCATCCGGAGGCAAGCCCACTGGGTGTGGAACTGGTGGAGATGGGGTAGGAACTAGGTAGTCGTTCCATTCAAGGTTGGATGGATCACCAGCAATTTAACCCTCTTCCTGATCGTGATCTGATGATTTAAGATCATCCCTTGGAAGCTGCGCAATGCCAGATGGAAGTGTCATCCTAGGAGTTACTGGTGGTGGGATCGTTCTCGGTGTTCTTGGAAATGGAGTGGCGGAACACTAGGCTGTGCTGGCTGCAGTGGCGTAACTTGCTCCGGGAAACGTCTTTGATAGTCGTGGAGCATACCTTGTAGACCTTGCAATAAGGATAGTGGCACCTGCACAACGGCTAATTGTGAAGGTGAGTGTTCATGATGTCTCTGCCTTTCAGAGTATCTTGGTTCATAGTAACTTTGATATTATGTTTCTTCCTCCTCACAGTCGGCTTCATCCTGACACTTAACATGCAATTCTGAGGGACTATGGGCTGCCCCAAATGGCCCGTCATTATCAGATTCTTCAATGTCCAATAGGTGGCTTGAAGGAAGAGGGGTCACCTTACTGGGAGAGGTGTGTTCTAGAAGTAGAAACGTTTTTGCAATTTTAATCATCATCGACTTCGTCTTTCCATGGTGATAATATCATCCTCGTATACGAGGCAGTCGTTGACGGCGTAGTCGTTGATGGCATGATTGTCAAAAGAGTCGACATCGATGGGGTCGCCATTAAGGGAAATGTATGCGCTGTTGTCGACAAAACTCTTGTCTACGGGATGGACGCCGTTGACGGTCTAGAAGGCCTCGATCTTGTCAACATCACTGTACAGCTGGTCATCGTCATCGACGACGAGGTGGTTGTTGTCTAGGCAGTGGAGGCCTTAGTTTTGGGCCTTGCCGTTGACGGATCTGTGGAGGATTTTGAAAAGCGAACTCCATGTTCCACAGCAGGAGTTGTAGGCTCAGACACAGAAGTTCCTGAGGAGATTTTTTGGGTATTTCTCCTTTTTTAAACTGTCCTTTCGCAACTCGTGATGAGACTTTAAGGACTTCTTGGGAGCATCTTGAGCCCTTTGCATTTTTGACCTCTCTCTTTTTTGTGACCTTATGTGAGACGTCGATGAAGTGTCACTGTCCTCTTCAGAGGTAGAGGTTTTTGCTTTTTGAAGCTCTAAGAGCAGCCTTCCCTCGCTATCTTTTAATGTTTTAGTAGTTAATTGCAACAGATTTTATAGTCTTCCACCGTATGATGAGGGTAAAGGCAATAAATACAATCCTTGTGGGGTTCATCTGTATGAAGATGTTTCCTCCCACAACTGACACATGGTCAAAAGAGCCCTTTTTAGGTCTCGCCTCGCGTTAGCAGCGCGCATGCGCGGCTCTCGCCATGCGAGGGCTTCTTGGAATCGATACGGTTCCAGAAGTCCTGTGTCCCCTCCGCCTGCAAGTTCCATTGGCGTGCGTCTTTTCTCCTCATTACTTATGCTAAACATACTTCTTTGATTGCACCGGAGGGTTTTTAGACCCTCCTGGTTGCCACCCTGTCCGCTTTAGGCCACGCCCACCGGGATTGGATCGTTTACTGACGGCATGATACTGTCTCCTTTGTTTACTCGTGTGTGGACTTTTTTTCCCATTAAGGGCTTTGGCAATAGCAGTGCGTGTTTATTTTTGCATCGCGCTCCATGCAATTATTTAAACTTGTTATTGTTGATTTTTTGCTACGTGTTTTACAATGGCGACAGCTTGTATCAGTCGCTTTTCAGTCTCCCTCGCGATGTAGCGCTTTCTTTTGAACTTGGAAAGATGCAACAATGTACCTTCAGTGCTCGATCGGCTCGGCACTAAAGTAAGCACGCAAGCACTTTTATTTTTATTTGCACAGCGGTCCGCCGCGCGCGCTGTTCCTTATGTTTGTGTTTGAGTTATATGAAGCTCCAAAATGGCATTTACCTTTTATGTAAGCACTCGTTTTTTTTCACCTAACTGAGTCCCATAGGAATAATAAATACGGCTTGTTAGTCTTGCTTTCCAAATTATATTTAAAAAACACAGACAGGCGGGTTCACAATTCCCGGAAAGTAAGGAGCCAGGACTTAATCAGCTTCCCACGTCTCACAAAGGAACACTCGCCATCTCTAGAGACAGCTTTTCTATGCAGCTGGTACCCATTTGTTTTTATTTCGGTGGCCAGTGCTTTCTTGCAGCTTGTGTTAAAAAATTGCCTGGGCATGTTGGTGCAACCAACGGACGCAGTGGACCAGTGGAGCCCCCAGTGCATGTGACTGCCTCTACGGGATACTTGCCGATGAGTGTACCTATTTCCCGTCGATTTTTTTGCATTCTGTCGGATTTTTCTAAAATCTGTGCAATCACCTCGTAATTGTATAATAGCCAGTGTTAGATAAATTGAGTTGCGTCACTGGTTTGCGGAAGGTGGCCGGAGGGCGTCTCGGCGCCTCTGAACCTAAGCTTGTGTGCATCCCTCTTCCACTTGTGTTGTGCTAGTGTCACAGACTCCGAGTGGGGGTGGGGTGCGGTGTAGTGCGCTGCTTACAGGTCACTCCCTCCCTGTGTGTGAGCATACCGCCCCGCGCCTGTTATTTTCAGCGCCTCACGCTCCCGTCCATGGGGGGAGGGGTTCAGCTCGCGCCCCGTGTCAGTGTTCGTGTGTGTTTGTACTGCCAAGGGCTGTTATTTTCAGATGCATCACTGGCTCTCGGAGCTGCAGCCTCTTCCCGCCTCTCTGACGCGGGATCTTCGCTCGCTTCCCTCACCCCCCACCTCTCCTTCCTAGCCAAACAGAGGAAATGCCTTCCTTTTAGGACGCAGACAGACTTTGGGGAGGAAAATCGGCTCTGAGGGGATTGGTGGGGTCTTAGCAATGAGAGGGAGTGGACTCTGCTCTTAATGGCTCATGTCAGGGCGCCCTGGAAGCCAGCCCGCTCCCACCCCACTTTGTTCCCGGGCAGCTGTTTACAACACGGGTTCTTCTTTGTGTTCTTTTCTACAGTTCCTTGGAGTTCTGAACCACTGACATGTTAACCCTGCAAAGCCAAGGTCTACTGCATGTCATATCCCGCTAGAGCTGGCACCTAACCTTTCCCAGCAAGAAAATACCATCCATTGGCCTTTGTTTATGTTCGAATGTTTTACAAAGACCCGGAGAGGCTCCTGTGAATACAGTGCCATCGAAACAAAAATAGAGCTCTGGAAACCGGACCAAGCTGTTATAATGTTACTGACCAAACCACCTACTCTGTAACCTCTGCTGCGTATTATGTTGGACAAACGATGACCATTTGTTAAGATCCTTGTCGCATCACTTCCGGAAAGCCCCAGAGCTCTTTTGTTGAACTTCATCCCCCTTTTCCTGGTTTTGTTTTTGTAGACTGCTCAAACTTGCGCCGCCATTTGTCTGCGAGTGGAGTGATTTAGTATACGTTCATGACTTCCTCGCACGTAAAGGTTCTTCCCGGAGGGTGCACAGTTGTACTTTTCTCTCATGCTCTTTTATGGGCAGTGTTAGTGAAAATCCGAGGATTTTAGCAGGCTCGCTCTTTCCGTTAACTCCGCACCGACATTCCCTTTTTAATCACCGGCCCTTCTTGTGAACGTGACCCGGGGCCATGTCGTGACACTCCCCACCTCTCAGACGCCTATTATCGGGCACTAGACAGAGACGTCTGTGGTGCCAAGAGCCAGCGCCGCACCTATCATTCGAACTTCCTGCACTGCCCCGGGCACCTCTCCTAGAGCAGTGTCTTTATTCCAGACACGCTGTGCAGTTTACACCGTGCACTTCCCTCGAGGTGTTACATTTTTTCAAACATTAATCCAGAGGTGTGGTGTTGAGGGGCTGGGAGTTCAGCAGTTCATAGCAGTACTTTGTCAATGCATGGACCTCACGCTGTTCCCCGTAGATCCTTGCTTTGTGACCTAGAGGTGTTAGTTATGCATCCACATGCCTTTTACTTATTTTTAACTTTTAAAATATCTGTTTTCCTTAATCGTTGTTTAGTGTACTTTTCACAATTGCAAATCCAACTACATTTGAAGGAATGCAAGTACCAGAATGTAAACAAGCATTACAAATGCAATAGGTCTCATTAAGTTAAAGCCATTTGCTTTGCTATACAATACCATTAGCAAAGCAAATGGCTTTAACTTAATCAAAGGCGAGACCTATTGCATTTTCAATGCTTGTTTAGGCATGGAAGTAATAATAATGAAGGTTTACAATACCAGTTGGTGGATAAGTGAGCAGAGCTCTGGAAGACTCCCTTCAAACGACATACAGTAGAAAATCTGAGGGAACTAGCCTCTCTTCGGAGTATTCTAGAGGGTCCTGTCACCTGATTGGTTATAGTCAAATTTGGCCCTTTTTTCAAAAAGGACATCGATGGGCTACTAAGGTAACAGTAATTTGCCATTATAGACTATGTTAAAGATACAAATGCTTTATTATGGTACAGTGGGACTCCCACTTTGACGACAGGGAATGATTCAAGTATGTGAATCTATGAAAGATCCAATACTGGAGAACTTTTCCTTCTGCTACCAACTGCTGCCCCTTTTTTGGGTACTGCTCTGGGAGATGTTCTACCAAGTCTGCCATCTGATCCCAGTGGGTGAGGTCATACCGGGAGAGTAAGCCAATGGATTTGGCAATTCGCCAATGTACTGCTGACTGCGCCGCCACTCTTTTGCCTCCAACGACTATCTTCTTGCTTTCCCGGTCAGGAGGGTGCGCACCACATGTGTCTTAGGTATTCATGCATTTCCTGGTTGTATGAACCAGCAGAGAGTGAGTGGGTAACTGGCTACGAATGTATGGAGAATCACTGGGGGATTTGTGATAATTCTTGCCTGAAAGGTCTCCTTGAAAATTTCTGTAGCAGGTTTGAGAACCCCCTTGAGCATGGGGAGGTATTGGAGAGAGGGATGGGTAGAGGAGAGCGTTTTCACAAGGAACTCATCCTCCTCTTGTTGCACATGGAGTTCTACATTGTGGAAAGTGGCAGCCCTATGCAGAACTTCATGTTATTAGGTAACATCATCGGGAGGAGAGGGTTTACCATGGTACACATATGGGTCTGTGTCTGCTGGGGGTTCTATATCATAGTCATCCCAGGAGTCTGGGCCCTGTAGGTAATGAGGGCCATATGGGCCAAAAGGGAGCCTAGTACTATCCTGCCCCCTGAGTGTGAGGAACCCCGAGGTGACTGCTGTGGAGACACAAAGGCAGCACAGGAGAAACAGAGAAACAAGGGAAGGTGAAGAAGGAGAAGGATAAGCAAGAGGTAGTGAAGAGGTAGCCCTGTAGTGTCTTTTAGGCCTTTTGAGACAAGCAAAGATTGCAGACTTCGTGGAGGTCGGATCTCTGGAACTTGGTGTGGCAAGTAGGACAGAAACTGAATGGAGTCTTTCTGATCATGGGGCATTCTCGACCAGGGCAGTGGGAGTCGAGAGATTGGTGACCGACACGGAGTAGAAAGGCTCGCGACGGTATGGACCGACAAGAAAGGTTTGTTTGGAACAACCGACGAGGAAATGGACAGAGGGCCTGGCGAGAACACCACACAGAGTCGAACTGGAGCTCACATTGACACGTCTGAATCTGACGGCGGAGAAAAAAGCAAAGTAACAATGGAGCCGATGCCCATGCAAAATACCACTAATAGGTGGAGTTACTAGATCCCGTGACTCAAAAAGACTCGCCTACGAAGAAAGACAAGGTGTACACATCCAAGCTCAACAGTGGGTGGCAGAAGTATACTTTAATTCAGGAAATGTGCATATGATAAATATTTGATGAAACCTGATTTTCAAACATTATCGTTTGTTTGCTATACAGTGTTAGCAGTAAAAATGCATGTCAGTGGGAAATTTTGTGGGCATTTCAATGGAAAATGTGCGGTCTGTAAATGACAATGCACTACCACATCATGCTTAGTATTGCATAGTAGGGTAGGGTATTTTATGGCCTGTAATTGTATGGTATGTTATGGCCTGTCATTGTATAGTATCGTATGGTAATAATGTTATTTTTATACTAGAATGTTCTGTCCAATCCTTAATCTTGAAAATGTAAACCAATTTTAAACAGCGATTATATAATGGCAATAGTGCAAAGCCATTAATGTAGTTTAAAATCGTTTTTGATAGCCACGCTAACAATCTGTGGCTTGCTGGTGGCACATACATGCAGCAATACTTTTTTTTTTAAAGACTTACATTTTATTTTAACAATCAAGTTGTCCTGTTGGTTTAAATTTGGTGTTGTGACAAAGGGCTTGATTTAGATCTTGGCGGACGGGTTTACTTGGTCACAACAGTGACGGATATCCCGTTCGCCAAAATATAAATCCCATTATATTTCGGTGGACGGGATATCCGTCACCGTTGTGATGCATAACCCGTCCGCCAAGATCTAAATCAGGCCCAAAAGCAACATGCTGCCGAAATAGATCAATATAAAATTGACAAAATGCAACAAACCTTCAACAGGAGGTTCATTGCAATTTTGTTATGCTGCACCAAAGGCTTAAAGGAGAGAGGATGAAAAGTAAAAGGGAAAGACCATGGGAAACCTGTGGGTGAAAGCAACAGCGCATGCTCTGTCCAAGCTGCAATCGTGCAAACAAACCAATTTAAAAAACAGTGTTTTTTGCCGAAAATATTTTAACCATGACCAAGATGTCCTATAAATCAGGAAACACATACCATAAAAGCACTTTGTCACAAAGTAAATGAGTGATTACTTAATAGAAAACACAGAAAACGAGCGAGTGAAAGCAGTAAAAAAACACATACACTCTTAGGAACTGATGCAAGCAGAACGACATAGGCCGGGGCATAAAGCGGAAGTACCGGAATGGCACTCCCAAATAAAAACAATGGTCCATGCTACAGGGAATGAAGAAATATACAAACAGAAGGTGAAGCCAGCAAGCGCTGCCCAAACATGAGCCAGATATAAGAGTGACAAGAAAGCCAACAAATGGTAAGCAATGGGCAGGCTCCAAGCCTTTTTAAGTTAACAAAATGTCTCACAAGCAACACCACATGCACTGTCTCAGTTGAGACCTAGCAGTGCATTGATTTGGTGCTGCAGTGCACAGTACACATTCTATGCAGCATGGGACTATTCTTATTTTGTCTATGTATAAGAGTTTCTACTGGAAGTGCATGCTTCCAGTAGAAATTTTAAGCTGGTCTCTGCACCGAATCACTGACAAAATATCGAAGGTCAGAATATCGACCTACAGAAATATCGACGCAAGAATATCGAAGTCAAGAATAACGACATCCTATCTACATTATGGTAAGTACAAAAATATCGAGAAAAAAATATCGATGTCAAAAATATCGTTGTTAAAAATATCGTTTTTTATTTAAGTTAAAAAAATAATGTAAAATAAAGTAAATAATACATATAATTAAAATAAACATAGTTAAAAATATTTTAAAATGTTTAAAAATTATAAGTAATATATATGTAATGTAAAAATAAATTAAACATATACATATAATGTATAATGTATATACTTACTAATAATTTTTAATAATTATTTTAATAACAATTTTTTTTAAATATCATATAAATTATAAATACATCTATACACAAAACAATAATATAAATAAAAATTTAATAAATATATATAACAAATTAAAAAAATTAAAATTATTTGTAATCTTTTAAAAATTAATTATATACTACATTAACTAAAATAATACAAAAAATATTCGATAGCGGAGGTAATAAAATTACTATTCCAACTCCAAACAGTGCAACAGTAGGGAAAATGTTGGGTAGCGTAGGGGTAAAAATTACTATTCCCACTCCAGTGAGTGCAACAGTAGGGAAAGTGTTGGATAGCGTAGGGGTTAAAATGACTATTCCCACTCCAGGGAGTGCAACAGTAGGGAAAGTGTTGGATAGCGTAGGGGTTAAAATGACTATTCCCACTCCAGGGAGTGCAACAGTAGGGAAAGTGTTGGATAGCATAGGGGTAAAAATTACTATTCCCACTCCAGTGAGTGCAACAGTAGGAAAAGTGTTGGATATCGTAGGGGTTAAATTAACATACTTATTAATTAAATAATTTTTGTAAAATAAATAACATATTAATAATTAATTAACTAAAAAATTAATAATAAAGACCAATAAAATTAAATTAATATTTACTTATAACATTAAATTACTTCCCACCCTATTCCCCCATAAACACACAACCCGCTACACATAAAAAAGAACACAATTTAATTAATCAATTGATAAAAATTAATTACCAATTAATAATAAATTAACAATAAATTAATTAACAATAACAATAAATAAAAAATAATAATAAATTAATTATAATTAATATAATTATAAATTAATCAATTAATAAAAATTAATTACAAATTAATAATTAATTAACAATAAATTAATTATCAATAACAATAATTAAAAAAATATTAATTAATTAATTATAATTAAATTACTTCCCACCCTATTCCCCTATAAACCCACAACCCGCTACACATAAAAATTAACATAATTAATTTAATTATCAATTAATCAATTATTAAAACTTAATTACCAATTAACAATTAATAATTAATTAACAATTAATTAATTAACAATAACAATAAATTTGTAGAAAAAATTATAATTAATATAATGATAAATTAATCAATTAAAAAAATGTATTACCAATTAATAATTAACAATAAATTAATATTCAATAACAATAAATAAAAACATATTAATTGATTAATTATAATTAAATTACTTCCCACCCTATTCCCCTATAAACCCACAACACGCTCTGATACTAAAACGCAAAATTTACTTTAAAAAAATTACTAATTTCTAAACATTTAATACATATATTTAAAAATAATAAAAATACATTAAAAAAAATGTTAAACATACATATACAATACATACTAAAATACATAACACTAATATAAATATCGATATTATTAACAACGATATTTTTGCTAACGATATTACTTACTTCGATATCACTTACTTCGATATAAAAATAAACAATATTACTTACCTTAAGGTCGATATTCTGGTCACCGATATTCTTGACATCGATATTCTGTCCCTACGATATTAAAAACTCGATATTAGTGTAGGTCGATATAAAAAAATAGATATTTTGACTGTGCACGCTCTGCACCATGGTGCAGGGCTGTACATCGAGGAAGCCAGCCTTTTTGGAGTGCTAGTAGAGAGGATGACAAGCAGCAGCAGGCCAATCTTTGTAGTTATGGCTCTGCATTATTTCCCCCCTTCTGCAAAGCAGCATGCAGCAAATTTGCTTGTTTCACTACGTTGTTTAGAAAAATTGTAAATCTGGGCCTATGCCTGTAAACAAAAGCAAAGATTTCCCAAAGACCAAAAGTTAGAGAGGACTTCCGAGTGATCACAGAGCATGCTCACAGATGATCCCAGCCGGTGAGTAAAACCATTGTATGTTTTTATCTCGAACTATAAGTGCTAGGCAGTTCTGTTTTTTCAGCTGCTTGTTATTTGAACTGCTCTGTCTATCTCGCTGTACGTTAAAAATGTATTCCTTCCAAAAGAGGTATCTCTAACTCAATACTAGCCCCTGTGAAGTGTAATGACATATATGTCATGTTGAGTCTGTATGAAACCTTCACACCACCCACACCGGAGTAAGACTTGACTACTCGCCCGATGGCACAGGAATATTGACCAACCTTTGCAAGCAGTAGCATTGTGTATCCTGAACAAGGAATCTCACATTTATTTATTTAGTATACTTATAAAGCACACTCGTACTCTTCGGCACTTAGATTCTTTACATCTAACAAGGAGCCATACAATGGACATGGTAGCACAAGAACGAGATAGTGTAAAGGAGATTAAAACTGATTAGTCAACAACCAGTTAGTCAAACAGTTAAACAGTGAGGGAAGATGTGGGAAAAATCACAAAAGTACATCAGGAAAGTGGAATCCAATATATAGCAGAAGATTTGCAAGGGAAGGTAGGAATTTGGTCTTTCATTTCAGCTCCTAACAGACAGTTCACATACTATACGGATTTAAAAAATTGGAATAGATTTGTTTTCAGATGTTTTTGGAAAGTCAGAAGGCGGGCTGGGTATTGCTGTTTGCTAGCAGTGAGTTCCAGGCAGATATTCTGACTACAGAGGAGGGTCTATTCTGGACAAAGGGGGTCTTGAATTTAGGAACGTCAATTCATAAGACATTTTGACTTCGAATATTTTTCTGTCCTCCTGAGGTGGGTAGTAAAGCAGAAGGGTACAATAGATTGCTGGTATCTAAGACCTCATACGTCAGGTAAAATATTTTGAAGATTATCCTAGCTCTGAGAGGTAGCTAATTTAGTTCACATAGGATGGGCAAAATGGTGTCAAACTGCATCATAGAAGTCAACAGTGTGGCGGCAGATTTAGCGGAGCTACATTTGATTGGGGAACCGATGCTAGAATAGAATTGTCAAACTCAACATGAGAGATCAATTAGATTTTGAGAATTATATCTCCTATTTGTTTGAGGGTGTCAAAGGAAGACATTAGCACTTTTGCCCATATTTTTAATATGGGCAATAAAGGACAGTGAATAGTCCAGTGCGAAACTGAGAGATTTCACAGTTGACTCGAGTGTAGGAGTGAAGCCTTCAAGTTTTAGGTCTTCCAGAAGGTAAGACTTTAGAGTACTTTTATCCGAATGGAAGAAGAGTAGTTTTTTTTGGATCGAGTAAAAGAAAGTTTGTACACATCCAGCTTTGGCTTGTGATCAGGCACGTCAGGTACTATTGATGTTTGTGATGTTGGAGTTTAAGTTTTTTTGTGTCATTAACTTACTGATGAAAGGATATGCCTGAATGGCCAAGAATCTCACTCAAGGCTCCGGGTAAAGTTTGAAAAGGGTAGGTGCAAGGATTAACGTCTGAGGAACTCAACATATCACCTCTTGTAAGTGAAGATCCCAATCATTACTACATGAAGACGGTTTGAGAAGAAGGGTTTAAACCAGCTAAGGAAGCCCATGCGCCTTTCTAACATCCTGAAAAGTCTTCCAAGCCCTAGCATTACTATGCGCTTACTACAGGTTACAGGACTACAGAAAAAATGTGGACACTACAAATACTTGGCTATAAGCCCACAATGAAAACACACAGATACAATGACTTTACTCACTTGATATAAAAGGCCAGAAATGTCAGCTCCTCCGGTTTCCCCTTCACCAAGATATCTGTGTACCCCTCACCATAACCTGAAAGAAAGAGTTACATTTCATTAGATATTAATGCAAGATCGGAGCAGACATGAATAAGTTACTCACCTTTGGTAATGTCTTATCTGGTAGAGACTCTATGTAGCTGCAGAGTACTTACCTTAGAATGTTCCCCAGGCGTCAGACTAGATCTGGACTGGATCCGGAAATTTTTTAGCCGTCCCCTTGCGCACCGATAGGTGTCGTAGTCCGTCTTTGTGTGGTATTGTCGACCGCGCCGCAAGTGACATGCGCAGTGCCTATATCGGCGCCACCCAAGCGCACTGACCTCAGTTCATGACTGTTTCTCCACACCAGAAGAACGGAGCCAAACTGAGGTGGGGAAAATCAGTGTGCCAAGGTGAGGTCCTGAAGGATCTCTGTGATGTCAGAATACAGTTCACAGAATGGGGACTTTTAGCCCCAGATTCCTTACCCTAGAATAGATACCAAAGCATTCTCTCCCTGGAGGTGTGGCTGTGAACTGTTTACACTAAAAAGTCCTAGAGGACTGAATGAACGAAATGCCTATCATGAGGGACCTGACTGTCTATGCAGTAGTATTTGGAAAACATATGCAGCGATGCCCACCCATCCGCCTGATAGATGTCCAGAAATGGAACTCCTCTAGCTAACGCCGTGATCGTAGCTATAGCTCTGGTGGAATGAGCTCGCAAGCCCTCAGGGCATTGCTTTTTTGCCATTGCGTAGAAAATTTTGATACAGAGAACAATCGATCTGGAGATGGCTCTCTTATGCACTGCCTTTCCTTTCTTCGCACCAACAAATCTAATAAAGAGTTTATCGTACACCCAAATGTTTTTTGTATGATCGATGCAGAACGACAACGCTCTTTTTGGATCCAGATGGTGGAGTCTCTCCGCTTCCTTGATAGAATGAGTTAGGATGAAGAAAGTAGACAGTGTGATGCTCTGCCCGACGTGAAAAGGTGTGGCCACCTTTGTGAAGGAGGAGGCAAGGGTTCTAAGGCCCAGCTTATTCTGGAAGAAGTTTATGTACAGGGAGAGGACAGAAAGTGCCTGCAATTCACTGACCCTCCTGGCAGATTTTGTAGCCACAAGAAAAACTGTTTTGATGATAAGTAGTCTCAGAAGGCAGGTGTGCATGGGCTCAAATGGTGAACACATTAAAAAGGTGAGAACTGAATTCAGCTCCCATTGGGGCATGATGAAAGGTGTAGGGGGAAACGTGCTGTAAACCTTTCAGGAAATGAGTCACAACAGGTGACTTGAACAGGGAAGGTTGATTCGGCAACCGTAAAAAGGCTGAAATGGCAGAAAGGTACCCTTTAACTGTGCCCAAGGCAAGGCCTTGCCGGCCAAGGGATAAAGCAAACAAAAAGACTACCGTCAAGGGTGCAGACAGAGGATCAACAGATTTGGCAGCACACCAAGCCACAAATTTGTCCCATCAGCAAGAGTAAATTGTTTTCATGGAGGGACGCCTGGCTACCAGAATGACACCACACTCTTCAGGAAGGAGGTCAAATACCCTCAACTGTTACTGCTCAATATCCATGCATGTAGATGGTGAGCGTGCAGGTTTTGATGCAGGACCCTTCCCTGTTGCTGCGACAGCAGATCTTCCCGAAGGGCAATCTGAGCGGAGGACAGATGCTCATGCTCAGGAGTTCAGGATACCAGACTCTCCTTGCCCAATCAGGAGCTACTAAGATGACTTGGGCCAGGTCGTCCTTGATCCTCTTGAGAAGTATGGACAGAAGCGGTATCGGGAGAAAGGCAAAATAGGATACAAGATAGCAGTGGTAATAACAAAAAGTTAGCACCTCCGTTGAGTTTGAAAGTACAATGTGGAAGCGGTTATAGCATGCTCAGATGAATAAAACACTATGCCATCCTAGTACCTAGTAGTGTTAGTCAATATATGGAAACTCGATTTCACATATACATCAAAAATTTAGATACAAGTCAGAGCACAGCAATAATGTAGTTTTGATCCGACACTGTGGTTGGTCTAAATTTAATTAGGATAACACTCCAAAATAACCAAAGTTGAACAGCACAACAAAGTCCATATATACACGGGGGCATATTTACGTTCCCTGGCGCATCCCTGCATATCAGCAGGGATGCGCCAGGGAAAATGCGTCACGCAAGTTTACCCTTGCGCCACGTCCGATGCGCCGCATTTACAATGCGGCGCATCGTGGCGCAAGGATAAGCAGATGCGTGACGCATCTGCCGGCGGAAGGTTGGCGCAGTGCTGAAGTTGTGTTGCAAGCGCGACGCAACTACAGCACTGTTCTAACCTTCCCTATCCCTAACATGGTGCGTCAATTCTTACGCCTGCTTGAAGCAGGCGTAAGGATTTGACGCACCAGCGTCGGAAAAGTGACTGCGTGAAATCTTGTAGATTTCACTACGTCACTTTTCCGAGGCGTTCCTGCGCTGGAACGCCCACATGAAACCTGACGCAGGTTTCATGTGGCGCAGGGGTTTACTACGTGACGCATCTCCCTAGATGCGTCACGTTGTAATATAGCGCAACGCGGCGCATGGTTTGCGTCGCCGCTGCGTCACATGCGTGACGCAACGGCGGCGCAAAAGTGGCGCAAGGGGCTTGTAAATATGCCCCACAGTATTTATATATATATAGCTGGTTGATTTGTTGACACGGAGGTAGAACGTAGGTGCAGACAGCCGACAGGTGTTTCGTCATGTAGACAACTTTTTCAAGGCTGTAGACAAAAGTAAATACACACTACTTTAAACTATAGATGGAATTGACAATTAATTGTCTTGGTGTCAACTATCCCATAGATGCATTGTAAATTACATCTTGAAGTGCATATGGACAACATGCAATGTCCCTAAGAAGAGGGTCCTCAATAGAAACATAGTCAGACTTGACTATGCGGTGAAGTAACCCAAAGTATCAGAAACAGGAAAGGGAAGAAATAAGAAAAAAGATTTCAAACAAAGTACCTCGTGAGAACGCACTTCTGTGCTCTATGTAACTCCTGCATTGTGAAGACTCCCATGCATAAAAAGCGTAACGAAAGTAAGCTGAAGAAACATCGACACCAAACACGGAAGAACAAGGGGGGTTACAGTTCCGACCAAGAGCTGTATGCAAAGTACCTTAAAATGTAGTAATCCTGTTTAATCCTTTCAAAACGAGGGAAGAAACCTCAAGCCCCCTTCGTATAACGGGGTAGTATATGGTAAAGATACTTCTAAATCGTCGAGGATTCAGTGGATACAATGTCAAATTCAAATCCATGAACTAAAGTGCTCTTTTTTCATTCCGCAGTTCGACTCTTCTTTATGGGACGCCGTATTTACTTGGTCGGAACTGGAACCCCCCTTGTTCTTTCGTGTTTTGTGTCGGTGTAGACGTGTAGAGACCTTAGAAAACCCAAAAAAACTAATAAGGTAGCAACATTGAACATTTTAAAACCTTTTTTAGATTTGATTGTGAAATACTCAAAATACTTCAATATTTTAGCATTTATTTGGTGTATTCTTGTTTTTGTATTTTTGTGTATTGTTTTGAGGTCTAAATCATAGAAATTGCTTAGGCCGAGGTCCTTAGTTTCCAATAATGACTGATTGGGGGTCCCTGGATTCCAGTAATGATCCAGTGGGGGTCCAAAGAATTCAAAATGTTAAGAACCACTGTTCTAAGGTAAGGAATGTGCGGCTAGAAGTCTCTAACAGACATGGCGTTTCCAAACACTGTACAAAGCATGGGTACTGGATCAAAAGGCCTGTCTCTGGGGTCTACATCTCCTGTACAGAGCATGTGTTTGGAGTTTGGCCGCCAAGTACAGAGCATGTGTTGAGGGTTTGTATCCCATGCACCCATGATGCCACTGGTATGGTAACTCCTGTACCGAGCATGTCTCAGGGTTTGGAAAACATGAATAGAGGATTTGTATCAGGTCTGCATCGCTGCACAGACTCCACGTCTTCAGAATATGTCTGGGATTTTTATTCCAAGAATAGAACATGTTTCTGGGGTCTGGATCCCTCCTACAGGACATGTCTTTGTGGTTTGTGCCCCCTACATCAGATATGTCTTTGGGGAGCTTTACCCTCAACGTAAAGCTTCTTTGGGGCCTGCATCACTCATACTATGTCTCTATGTTGCTTTGGTTGTACACAGCTGTATTTGGGGAGTCGCCACCCTTCTAGTGCTGCTTGACTGACCTGAGATCTCTTACATCACTGATCACGAAATACTAGTAATCAAACTGGAATCAAGCATGGCTAGCTTGAGCTCATGCTGAATGGGCTTAATTCCTACCTCTAAGACCACCTGTACATATGGAGGTTAATCAAGAAACACCTTACACTGCTGCTGTCCACTGACCCCAGCCAACTCTGCACCACAATTTAATATCTGACCTCCATCACCTGCCTTAAAGCATCCATCACGAACATCAGAGAATAACTCCCCTCTTTCTACTCTCAACCCCAATGAAACAACCTCGGAGCAGATGGTGTCCTGCCCCCTTTACAAATCTTTTGATCATAGGTGGCGCACTCCCTTCCACAATCACTTTCCAGATCTCCAAACTTCTGTTGATAGATGGACCTACTTCTGTAAACTTCAAGAGCTCCCTGCAGTGCTTAATTTGTAAAAAAAACAAAAAAAAAGTAAGTGCCAGGGCCCTTCTCGGGAGGCCACTGCAGCCTGCACCACCTGTTGCCCCCGCCAGTTCTGCCAATGACAGTATCAACACAACTATTAACCACCACACTCCTACGAGTGTAACAATTCAGACTATTCCCGGCCACTCAAAGCTATAATAATGGTGTAAGCGTCATGTATTATTCATTTAAATGTTTATTGATTTATTAAACACTGTTTTTGTTCTCATATCATAATTTGACAGACAGTGCAGTGCAACCATGTGGTGGACTCTCTCTAGAGCCGGTGCTGACAATTACCTGCCGGTGCTGAACACCAGAAACCACAGACTAAAATTAAGTATTGGCTCCCTGAGGGCCACATATCTCTCTACAATCCCCAATGAAGCAGGGTCTAGTTTTTACCATGTAATGCCCCAGGCCTATCCTGCCCCACACCTAAAGCATGAGACCCCCATATGACCCCACCACCCAGCATGAAGGGATTTGTTAAATTGACCAAAGTATTGTAAACTCTTTTTCTGAACACAGTAGGCCCTGTAAAGCAGGCCCTGCGGCGCCTCTCTGACTAAAATCATAAGACATCTCCTCAGCGAAGCCCCAGCTCCCCCAAGCCCCCACTCTCTCATTGCATCCAATGTGCACTTCTGTTCTCACATCTATTGAAATATATCAAAACCACAAGAACACGGAACATCTCAAGCTGAGAGGAACTCTTATAAACTTATAAAAATTTCCCTGAAGTGACGCAAATCCTGTTCGATAGATGTTCAATTTCATTATGATTTACGGTCAAACATCAAGTGACCTTTTGGTAACAAAAAACTTGGACAGTGGACCAATTTGCAAAAGGAGGGCACCACCTCCCGAAAATCACCAATCTTATTTAAACTACAACCAAATTCTTTGTGCAAGCTTTAAAGGTGCCCTCTGTCCAAAGGCACCACCCTTAGCCTCAGGGTAAATTAGAAACTTCAAACCATATCAAAGCTGCACCAGATGTCCAGTTACAATCAATTATATCATTTGTCAAAAAATGTCCAATCCGAATTGTAAAGTGTGATCTTGCTTCTTTATTAATCTTTAAAAAGCCACAGCCAACGCGTTTCGTTCTGTACGCAGAACTTCTTCAGGGCGATAAGAGTATCCGTCAAAATCTTAATATAATCTCTAGAGATGGTACTCGTATGTCTCATCCGTGTGTCACCGTCGCTATTCATTAGGAATCGGCGTATTGCGCTTGGTTTCTCTACTGCCATAAGTATATATCAGTCATTTCTAAAAACGAGTGCTGCTTACTGATAAGATAATCATTTGGGGTAATGCCAGCGACGATATATATAAGACACAGCATACACCGTACCTTAAGCGAAGGCCTTATATATATCGTCGCTGGCATTACCCCAAATGATTATCTTATCCTTGGGTCATGACACATGTGTGGTTCCCCTCAGCCATCTATCTAGGATCCTTGGCTGAGGCTATAATGCTTATTGTATTTTGAAATTGTCTCTTTCTCTCTCCTCTGCATTGCCATTATTCTAAACATTATTGCAGTTGCATGTTCTTGCTCTCCAAGAGAATTTTCATTAAGGTTGCATATTTTCTAGTGTATTCTGAATGGCATTTCTCTCTGCAAATGTTTAATTGATCATGAAATGCATTTCTCTCCTTGCATTATTTTAACATATATCCTTCTCATTGCTATTATTAAGAAATATATTTCTCCCATAGCACCTATCAAGACAGGTATTTTCTTCTTGCATTCTTGCATGTATTGTGACAATTGTCTCTGCGTACATTATCATGAAAAGTATTTCCCTATGATTTTAAGTCTCATTGCAATTGCGTGTCTTCTGCTCTCTAAGACAATCTTGACACTGTTGCATATATTCACAAATGTTTCTCCTCTTTCTCCTGCATTCACATTATTCTAAAAGTATTTCATTATATGCTTTTGCCATAATTTTAGTATGTGTCTTCTGCCATCTGGTCTTTGCTAAGACTCCACGGCTCATTATTGGATTTTAAAGTGTTTTCTTTACACTTCTTGTGGAAGTGGTTTCATTGTAATAAAGCACAGCATTCCCTGATTCAATTCCTGTCACTCACACGTGTATTTTCTCATTTAAAATGCAGCACCCCAGTACAAATTAAGCTGCCCAAAATTATCTCCCTCTAACACCTATCCCCCTGTCATAGACTGTCCTTCGCTTGCCCCCAAATGCAACCACAGAGATCCCAATACTAATTAGACCAACCACAAATCTCACTCTAGAAAACTCTGGATCACACTCACAATCTTTTGAGCTCCCTATTATAGATGGGTAAGACTTATAAAACAACCCCAGATCTACCGATAATAAACAGATCATATCACAAACACAGTGCTCCTGTTCCACAAACTGTAGAGCTCCCGCCTGCAGTCAGACGCCTACTCTCCCGCAAATCTGAAGATCTCTATCATAGGAACATCATCCCACAGATCTTGAGAGTAAAGATAGATTATCCTTCTCTGAAGTCCCAATCAACCCTGTCTCTAAACATAAAACAGTGGCAAAGGGCACTATTCCTCCAAAATTGAATAGTACGCCTAATAGGCCCTATTCCGGACTCACACAATTTTCCTCACAATTTTAAAACCGAATTGTCTCCCTCCATCAAATTCTGATAACTGTTATTTATATTATGCACGTTTATTAATTTCTCTCAGTGCAGAATGCGCTCCCCATTTAGAGCATACCCAAGTAGAGGTGATGTCTGCCCTTCGTGTTGAGGTGTCTCTCAGGTTTAGAGGGTGCCCCTATGTAGAGGGTGCCCTTCCCCACGTGCAGAAGTTCAGATGTTCCTCCTCTGTAGAAGGTTCCCCCATGGAGAGGATGTCCTTCCAATGCAGGGTGCCCCCTTGTCTAAAGTATGTTCCCCCAGTTCAAACATTATCCCCTCCTGTGTAGACGATGCCCCTCTCCAGTTTAAAGGGTGCACCCTCGTCTTGAGGACTTCCCTGCAGTGCAAAGGATCCCTGCCCATGCCGAGGGTGTCCCTCCATGGCAGATTCTGCCCATCGTGTTGCGGGTGACCGCCAGTGATGAAGATGCTCACCCTTTACCTTGTATTTACCTGCATAGCGAAGGCTCTTTCCAAACAGCGATGTCCAAAAGAAAGGCACAGAATTCAGCGCAACTCGGCGTTCAAGCATGTTCAGGGCAGCAATGCGACCTGCGGGGGTCATAAGATAACAAGGAACAAAAATTAACTGCAAAAGGAAAATCATGGCAAGAGAACCATGTCAGAAGCACTAAGGCTACACACCATGAGGAGTATTTGATGTATGTCAAGAAATACCACAAGTGTGATGAATGGCTCATGGTATCCTGAGCGAGCAATGTGTTAATCATTATAAACTTAAGAGTATGAAATGTGTAAATCACAAGTCGAGTTAGTGAGTTGTGAAAAATGACATACTGTGAAACTGAACTTTTGCATAGCATATCATGATCCTGTATTACATGCCTTCTGATATACTTTGATCCTTGTATCTAGGCTTATTGTGATCTTGTGATGTTTATCATGACATGCTGTTGGAACGAAAGTCTGATACATGCTGTGCAACTCTGCTGTTTGATGTTTCTGGCCAGCCCTGTGTGTTTTTCCACAGTGTGAACGATAAACATGCAAGCTGGATTTTGACACCCACAGTGCCCTCACATTCTGAGTGAGAATGACTAGTTTTCTCAACCTAGCTATGTGACAACCAATGGTGGTGAAACCATGACTCTAACCAGGGGCACAGGGCTTTTTACCTATGTCTCTATGGGGAGACTGCCTCTTGGGTCTACCTGCTCCAGCAGTGACTGCGATCAGTCTTCTTCGGTCTAGAGCTGACCTGGACCACACTTAATAACCCAAATTGAGGCTCGCTAGAAAATAAAGGGACTTTTAAGTCCTTGGTTTGATGGATGATCTCTGGCAGGAAGATGGGGAGATATTCTATCTGGGGAATGTGAGGGGAAGAGGGAAGCTCTGGAAATTAACTGGCAATAACTTTGAAATATTCCCTGCTCACCCTAAAAGGAAAATAAAGTAGATCTTTGTGGACCTGGCTTCGGCACTTCTCTCACTCAGGAAGATCATACAGAGACAGGACCAGTTTAGGTAGGATTCTTATTGGTACCTAGGGAGAGGTTTCTGTATAAATTGACCCACCGACCCACCTCTAAGGACTGACAGAGCTCGATCAGTGGAAGTAGATTGCAATCTTGGAAACCTGGCGCAATAGGGCTTTTTGGGATTGTTTTTACCATAAGTTGGGAAACAGCTTAAAAGCTGGCAGGGGATGGTGAGGAAAGACTTAGCCACTGCAAAACCTTCAATAGTTGAGGCTCCCACTACCATAAAAGCAGCGTACAACTGCACTTGGCGTTATTATTTATTGGAAAACTGGTGAACGCATGCCTTCAAAGAGCTATGGCCAAATACAGTTTACTATCGTATAAAAACACTATATTCAAATTTAAAATATCAAAGAAGTTATTAAATATTTAAAAGGCCAATACAAAGACTCCCTAGAAGTCCTTATGCATTGAAGATTAGAAGTGGATTGTCCTGCTATATGCCTAAGGAAAAAGAATGAAGCATAATCTTGTACTCAGGCTCTGGAAGGTTGTGTCAAATGGTCATGGAAGATGGCCTCCAGTGGTCCACCAAAACGTCCTGGCAAGAGAGGTCAGTAGTACTGAACTCTTGGATGTGTCCCAAAGGAAGAGGCACCTTCACAGAAGGACTCAGCAGGCCTGTGGATCTGGGCACTGCCTGGGCCCTGGGGATAGATTTCCCCGACAGCGCTCTTGGAAATTAGACAGCATTGTGATTATCCGGCCAGAAATTATTCAGCATTTAAACAACGCAGTATTAGGCTTTACGCAGGAGCTGAAAGGAGAAGAGTCTGTCTCCCCCAACAGCCATCTGCAAAATCAGTAGCCTATGTGCACCTAGAAGGAATCTGAGAAGACTGGAAGCAGTTGAGTGTATTAGCCTGTAAAATAAGTAAGTCTGCCCAGACTCTCGACTGTAGGGCACAAGCAGTCACGTCTTCTGATGACTCTAATCTTTGGATTAAATGTGTTCAGCCAGAGGTCACTACATAAAGCGCATGGATGATCGACTTTTACACCCCCATTGTTGCTTATGTACAATTTTTTTTCTTTTATTAAAAAATCCATATTTCCTGATTGCCTTATCCAATACTCGTCGCACTAAGGGAGTCACACTGAGGAGTACAAAAAAGTGATGCCCAACATGCCACCTCAGATTATACATAGCCAAATGAAAACCAGCCTTGGTTCTGCGCATATAGGAACAGCCCAGCCTGAACTGCCGGGCCACATTCTCTCTGAACCACAACACAAGTAATCCAAGACCAGTTTCGGCTTAATTGGGCCTCTTCAGTCGAGTGCAGCTTGGTCCAACAGCATTTTTCACCCATCAATGCCATTTACTCAAGCCCATTGCACAACTGCTTAGAATTGCCTTTCATAAACACAACACACAAGAATCCGATCACTGTTATAGACACAACAAAAGCAAGTAGTTGGTAAAGCACTGTAAACTCAACTGCACTTATCCCTCACCACACCAACACACATTTTAGAAATGGTCCGAAAAATCAAGGTTAAATATACCATTAACCATCACAAACCACTAATATGCTATGCTTTTGACAAGCTAATCCATGTAACCAGACACAAATAATCACACAAAAAAATAAGTGTTCCCAGTTCATAAAAACACTATGGGGAAATACTAAAGGGTGAGGGATCTGTACAAACACAGGTAACATAACGTATGCATGTAATCACTAACTAGTGACATACTGTGAGTGTATGATGTGTGAAAAGTTTGCAATACTGTCCGTGCTTAATGTGCAAATCATTACATAACATGAGTGTGCTAGGACTCATGACATATTTTAGGTGCACAATGTGTGAATCTTTGTGTGTGTGTGTGTGAGTGATGCCCATCATTAATTACAGTTAACCTGTAATATGTGAATCACACGTATTGTGGAAGGGTGAAGACTGAAGCATGATACACAAGGTGTATATGATGTTCATAATTACACACCATGAGTGTTTGTTGTAGTGAATAATACATACTATGAGTGTATGATGTATGTATTATGACATACCAACAGTATGTGATGTGTGAATTGTGGCATATCATCAACAATGCATGAGTCACAACATACAATGTGTCTCACAGGCATAGCATCTAATGCATGGCTTACTGTGAGCCTATATAGTGTGCATGATGACATTCAGGAGTGTGTGATGCTTAACATATGTGTGTAATGTGACCATGTCTTTATTTACTGTAACTCTCCATGTGTGTGACGTTTGAATAAGCACATTATGAATGCATGATGTATGACTACTGACATAATGCTGTGTGTGAATCATGGTGTACTGTGAGCATGTGATGTGTATCATGACATAGCATAATCATGATATGTTGAGAGTATGTGATTCAGATCATGACATAACGTATATATCTAATGGCCAGATCATTATCTTCTGTGACCTAGCGATGTGTATCACGACATATTTTAAACATGTATTGTATGACTTATAACTTAAACACGATGGCTGTATCATGACAAGCTGTGGCGAACGGTGGGGTTTATGACACGAAGAAGTACGGCTCAGAATTTGCAACGGTTGGTGCATGTGTGGCATGCTCCGGGGTTGTCAGAGACGGACTGCGCTACAGCACTCTTGGATATCGAACAAGCGTTCGATTCGGATGAGTGGCTCTATATGTGGCAAGTCCTTCAACAATTTGGGGTGGGAGAGCGATTTCTAAAATGGGTACAGTTACTTTATGCGGCCCCTAGCACCAGAGTACGGGTTGGTTGGATGGTGCCCGGACGGCTCACTCTGTGTCGGGGCACCCGCCAAGGATGCCTGCTCTCTCTTCTCATATTTGCAAAGGTTATGGGGCCCCTGGCTACGCGCCTATGGACGGCATTGGCCCCCTGGAGGGTTAAGCTAGGGAAGACCAATCATATAGTCTCTTTAAAAGCGGAAGATACACTGGTTTGACACACCCGGAGAGCTGTATACCTTTGCTCCTTACAGAGTTATGGACCTTCGGTGACATCTCAGGACTTCGCATTAATCCCGCGAAGTCCAGGGTGGTCCTGATGGGGAGACTTGCCATGGTACCTGTGGCAGAGCGACCGCACATTGGCTGCCGTGGGCAGGGGAGGGGGCGTGATATTTGGGGATACGTCTGGCGAACACAGTCGCTGCCCATCTCGAGCAAAATGTAGGTCGGGCCATTGAGGGGTTGAGGGGCTCGATCCGCTTCTGGACAGAACTGCCGTTGTCACTAATGGGGTGCATTGCAATCATTAAAATGATATGTTCTACATCGCTGTCTGTATGTAATGCAGCACTCACTCTACATAATCCTGCGGCATTATTTCCGAACGCTGGAGAGTCTACTGGTGGACCTCCTATGGGGGAAGAAATGTAGAAGGGTGCGAGTAACAACGCTACAGAGGACGTGGGAAAAGGGGGGACTGGAGGTGCCTCGCTTGGAGTTCTATTACATGGCCTCTCAATTGCAGCATGCGGTTCACTGGTTAGACAGTGAAGATAATTGGGAGAAACGACTGCTGGCGGGAACTTATGGCGACCGTTCGCTGACAGAGCTGCTGATGCTGGGATGTGGAGCTCCCAAGGTATATATTTTATTGTACGCCATGTAGCGACAGTATGGGAGAACGTGGTGCGGCGAGTGGTGCAGGATGCCCCGTTCGCTCCAGATATGCCCCTGTGGGCTTTGCGCCCTTTCGCCAGTATCGTGGACTCCATGTTGGTGCGCCGCTGGAGGGATGGAGGCTGCCGGACGATGGGAGACCTGTACGTGGCCGGGACATTCGTGACGGGAGAGGAGGCACAGGATAACTTTGATCTAGGACCGGGTCAATTCCTGCATTATGGGAAAATCTCTAGTGTTGCCCGTGAGCTTTAGCATGGGTTCCCGGAGGAACCTCCTACCACTAATACTTTGAAAGTCGTGTTGTACATGGCACTGGGCAGGCAACTGATTTCTCATCTCTACAGAGCACTGAGAGATGATTTACCGGGGGAGACCCTGGCAATCCAGCAAAAGTGGGATGCACTAATGGATAAACCCCTGACAGAGAGCGAATGGAAGAGGGTACATGAAGGGGTCCAGAGGGTTAGTGCAAATGCATGGTTTAAGCCCCTCAAATACAATTTAATACATCAAGTGTACCTCAAACCACGCACGCTACACATAATCTATCCGACCCGAAGTGATGAGTGTCCCAGATGCAGCCGGCAGGGGGCGGACTTCCTCCACATGGTCTGGTCCTGTTCATCATTAATACCTTATTGGGAGGAAGTAGTTGCACGTCTGCAAGGCGCCATGGGACGGATCATTCCCAGAGGTATTCGGCAAGCACTACTGGGAGTGTTGCCCACGCCAAAACATAATAAACTAAGCAGGCGATTTGTTAATCTGGGACTGGTCATAGCTCAGAGACGTGTAGTTATTGCATGGATGTGTCCTCTGCCCCCTTGGCTTGCGGATTGAATTAGGGATGTGAGCGAATGGCGGACTGCGGAATCGGTACGAATGAAATGTGTGCGGACAGATGATAAGGTCCGGGAGGATCTACTAGCGTGGGCCGCTATGTTGGCGGACCTGCAGGGAGACCAAACACCTACATCTCAGAAGGCCACAGGAGGGGAGGACTCCCAAAACAGGAAATAAGAGTGGAAAACTGCCAAGACCATATTCATTGTTTCAGCAAACAGAATAATTTTGTATTGTGCAAATAACCATGTAACCTGACACGGACTGAAATGGGGAAGGGAGGGTTAGAGAGGGGGGAGGGGAGTTAGTTTAATGAGACATTCCTTATGTATTATACTAAAAAGGATTGTGTGCGGCAGTAAGTTGACAATAAGTGGTAATTGAAAGTCAATGATGTTCATGCATACAGATGTAATGCTATTTCTTATTAATGCCAATAAAACTTTATGGGAAAAAAAGCTGTGGCGAATGGTATGGTTATAATGATAAGCAGTTGATGCATGAGCCCCGATGAGCTTTTAATGCATGCATCATGACATAAGATTATGCCTCTGAAATGAGACTCTTGACATGTAATTTGTGACTGAATGTTGATATCGGAACATACCCTGAGCTTGTTATGTATGACATATATGATATACTGTGAAGATTTAATGTATCAGTAAAATCGCACAATAATTTAAAGATGTCTGAATCATGTCACACTTTAAGTGCGAGGTTTGTGAATTATGATATACTGGGATATGTAAATTGTGCTGCAGCATGAGCATGTTGATGTGTGTCTCATGACGCTGTGTGATGAATGACTCATGATGTATCATACGCGTATGGGATGTATAACTCCTGATAGTCCATCAGTGTATGATGTGTATCACAACATGCTATTTGCATGTCAGAGTATATCAAGAGACACCGAGCATAAGTGTTAATCATGATAAGCTGTGAACATTTGATGTGGATCACATGGTGTGAATTGAATGAGTAACTCCTGATATTCCATGAGCATGTGATGTGTATTGTCAAAAAACAAAGGGATCCACCCTTATCGGAAAGTATAGAAGTGTTCCTCCAGACTACGTGTGTCTCCTACAATGGTGGAAAGCACACAGCTTTGTTTGAATACCCCTCAACCACCAAAAGGACCCTTGGTGGCATGCTTCATCATCGGGGTCTTCCCACCCCGCTGCGGGACGAGGCGTGCTACGACCTACGACTACGTGGGAGCACTGGTTATGAAAAACAATACTATGTGTGGTGTAGGAGTGTGAGTGGAAGGGTCAGAAGTGAGTGAATGGTGAAAAATTAAAAAATACCTGGCTGAGTGGAAAAAATAAATTTTAATGTTCCTTTGAGCTGGTATCGTTAAAAGTGGGGAATGAGATGGAGATACTAAGCTTTAATGAGCAGTGTCTCCTGTGTCGACATGTTTCGAAGCCCTCTTTTGGCTTCTCATCAGAACCTAGAAGAGATCCCTTCTACACTCAAATCAAAACAACTGTGTATTTACATATAATCCTAACTAAGTGGTGCACATAAATTTAACATGCATAGCATACTATACCCCAGTAGGTATATTGCTGAATGGGTTTCTTATATCGCCCAGATAATGCCCCATGAGCCTTCAAAACGGGAGGGAAGGGGTACCTATAGTCACACAAATATCAAGGTTACCTCCTCACCAGGACACTGCCTCGCCGCGGCTCCGTGAGGGGTATTTAAACAAAGCTGTGTGCTTTCCACCATTGTAGGAGACACACGTAGTCTGGAGGAACACTTTCCGATAAGGGTGGATCCCTTTGTTTTTTGACAATATAACTTGAGGAGGACGTATCCACCTCTTCTGCTCTTTTGAGCATTATCTCTTCACTCCCTTCTTGTGTTACTTTGACATGTGATGTGTATGACATACTGCGAGCAGTGATGAGCATCACTACATACCTTGACCTTGTGACAAGTATTATAGCATACCGTGGGCATGAGCCATCTGCCAATGACCGATATGAACCCTTCGACCATCCATTATTGAGAGTGGAAATGACACTACGTCTCCTGCTGCAAAGACACCAGGGGTGCTGGTGCGCATGAACTGTAGGAGAAAAGAAGGTGTAGGCAAGGAAATCTCTCATTAAGTAAAGCCCCCCTTAGCAACCTCCAGGCTACCTCCAACCACCCCCACTCTACATCCTACGTTAGCTAGACCCTTACACCTCCACATTACTGCCTCAGTCCCACCCCCTCAAACATGACCATCTCTGAGATGTTGTTGACTTTACAGAGATCAATTCTTCCATCCCTCACTGAGCCTAAGGTAGGGCTAGACACACAAATCTGTCATGATCTGATCCGTCCTCACCATTAGACCCCCTCAGTAGTCATTTCCTCTAACTCGGTGCTTTCTCCTCACCACAGATATATCCTCGCCATTGTAATCCCCTCGCTACCTGCTCTATCCCCCTCTCCCATTACCTCTTCTCACCTCTTCATCTTTCCTCATCATCCTGTCTTTAGTCTCATTTTTGGATCTCTTCACTCACTTTGTCTTCTGACCTCCACTGATTCCAGTTATCTCTCTCCACTCTCCTTATATTCTGACACTACCCTGGATCTTATTCTGGATCTCCCCTTAACTAACAATCATCACTCACTCCACTGATCTGTTTTCTCACCAAATCTCTCCTCATTTGCCTCTACTGAGGTGTTCCCATCCCCTCTGTGTATACCTGATCCACAAAGACTGCGCCATGGGAGTCTGTGGCAATCTCACTTCCCTGCAGGAAACCAGCACAAGGGGAGACACCTGAGGACACAAACAGGGGAATTAGGGCAGATGCTCGCATGCAGAATCTCATGGGATCACTGATAAGTACATTGTGCTCATACCAATTCCAGCCACCACCACTTCTGCAGGTAGAACTTCTCCATGTTTCAGAACGACCTCTTGGACCTAAACAGGGAAGTAAGAGAAGCATGTACTGGTATGTATGTTAGTATCATCATCACTACTTTCTAGTTTTAGAGGTCAGTTAGTGATAGATGGATTAAGGAGAAAGTTTCCATTTTCACTTTGGGGCATTTTGTGGAACAAACCTTGCCATTATCGCCTTTAAGTGCATCCACGCCATTCTTCATGTAAAATGTTACTCCTCGTTCCTCCAGCATCTGCAGTGAGAATAAGTGTGTGTTATTCTGGACAAAGCAGCAGACCCACAACAAATCTAATGTAAACAAAACCACAGAGGAGCCATGAAATCACCAACATTGAGTTATCTGGCACAAACAGGGGAATAGTTGCCTTACTTGAAAACAAGCAAAAGTCATTAAACTCAAGCACGACCTAAAGATGAGTAATGAAGCTGTCCAATTAAATTGGGAGCCATACACTCACCCACAATGCAAAGAAGGTTTGAGTCACTCAACTGAAAAAGGCCACAGAGGAACCAACTTTTAAGATTAGTCACAGAATCACTCAATACAGAGGGAAATATAATTAATCTTGATCAGGAGCCCCATAGTCACCCAGCCACCAAGGACTGTTATATTGTTAAAAGAATTCTTCATTAGTTTTCCCCTTTGTTTCTTTCACCCTACTACACAGGGCTACCAGACAGAATTCTAAACTGCCTCGCGAGAAGTACAAATAGGTACTCTTTCATCCCCAAGGAGTAATCTACCTAGTTAGGCAATAAGATGACTGCTATTAGTATATTGACCCCTCTGTTTAAACCCATAGAACTACTTCTCCACTACCTTACAGGAGCTGTCCCTTCACCAAAGTGATCACCAGGAAAAATAAGCTAGAGGGATGTATTCAAGCCCAGAACCAAACATCCAGACAGGATTTTCTTTTAAAAAGATCCAGCTGGGTGGCCAAGATGGCGACCGGGCAAGACGTACCTTAAGCGTCTCCCCGTTCCCGTCCGCCGCGAAACCAGCCGCAAATTCAGCGACACAGATAGCCCCCAAGCGGTCCCAGAGCTTGCGGGAGACCTCGGAGGTCAGCCAGGAGCGGCTACCGCGGCAGATCGGCCGATCGCAGCTGCCGAGAGATCGCACGCACGAGAATACAAGATGGCGGAGCTGGCCTAGATGAGGGTGGTGACGCCGGGCCGGACAGAGGCAGCCCTGCCTGCGGCATCAAGGGACCGGCGACAGCGGCGGGAGGCGGCTGGATGAGAGATCGGCCCGCCGGGAGTCGGGTGGCACCTACCACTAAGCGAGGGGACCGGAGGAGGCGCGGCGACGAAGGTTCCCCGGGGCCCCGGAGGTGAGAGAGCGGAGCGGGAGGCCGGCCTGTGGCATTGGCCGAGCCCCCAGCATTGGGTCCGGGACTGCGGTCTCCCTTTGGCCCCGCGGTCAGCACGAGGGCCCCAGACACGGCTGGGAGCGGAGCAGGGGGCAACTGGCGCACCAGAGCTAAGGAGGTGCCAGGGCGGGCCCGGGAGTGCCGCAGGAGGGAGCACCCGGCGAACGGGCCGACCCAGGGCCCAGCAGGAAGGAGAAGCCGCGGTGGGCAGGAGCGGCAACAGAGAGGACGACAGTAGCGGTGAGGTGGGCGGACTCCCCGCAAGCACACCTGGCGCAGCAGAGGGAGACGCCCCACCCCCGGGCTCGGCAACTGGAGTGGCGCTACCGTGGCCCCCGGAGGTGATGCGAGTGGAGGTCACCCAGGTCGGTTTGGGCAGAGACCTCGGAGAGGGCACCGGGGCGCGGGCGAAGGGACCCTGACCCAGCAAAAGGAAGAGGCCATCCACTCGGCCCAGGAAGGCCTGAATCAAAGGGAAGGAGCATACACGACACGACACGAAGCACATCCGGGGTAGGCCCCACGGATCCTCAGGGGCCCTCTCATCCTAGCAGTAGTAAAGTCGCCCCAGAGCTCGGCCTAGGAGCTGGAGGGTCGCGGGCGGGCGGCCCCACGAATCGGAGATCACCATGGCGTCCGCAATGGTGAAAAAGCACAGGAACCTAAAAGAGATGCTGAGCAAGCCCGCAGGCGAAGACAGGGCGCCGCCCCCCCCTTTCGGCGGGCCGGGACTCAGAAGGCGATGAAGAACCGGTCACCCACTCATTCCTGGAAGCGCTGTTTACCACGCTACGCGACGACCTCCACTCTCTCAAAAAGGAATTCGCGGGAGAGCTGAAAGAGATCCGCAGAGATGTGGACGCCGTAGGGGAGAGAGTGGCCAGCAGGGAGGAGCACGAACAGTCCCGCGACGAGGAGGTGGAGCAGCTCCAGCAAGAAGTGATCCGGTTGAGGGCCCAGCAAATAGACCTCCAAGCACACACGGAGGATCTGGAGAACCGTTCTCGACGGAACAACATTCGGGTGAAGGGGGTTCCGTCCAAAGAAGAAGGCCCGGACATTAAGCTCTACCTACAGGACTTATTCAGGGACATACTGGGGGAATCAGCGGACTTTGATATCAAAATAGAGAGAGCACACAGGGTGGGCTTGCAACGCAAAGCTCCGGCCCCACCACTGGACATACTTGCCTATCTTTCGGACTTCCCACTCAAAGAGCTCATCCTTAAAACAGCCAGAGACAAACATCCGCTTCGGTTCCGGGGCCATCCTATCGCGCTTTTTCAGGACTTGGCGGCGATCACGCTCCAAAAGCGAAGAGACTTTCGTCCCGTGACGTCTCACCTGCGCAGCCAGGGGGTAGCATACTCCTGGGGGCACCCCTTCAGGTTAATCTTCCGGTGGGATGGCAAACTGCTCCAACTCCGATCGTTACAAGACGCCTGCAGGGTCCTGGGCATAGACAACTCGCAACAGGAGGATCCAGGAAGGACATTAGGACCCACAGCTCCACGGGAACGATGGCAACGGGCTCGGGGAGACCGCAACAAGGACCGCGCAACCAGACCGGACCCAGAGACAATGGCGCACGAAAGACAAGCGGTCATAGAATCACTGGCCTCTGAGAGATCCCTGCAGAAGACAGAATAGCTTGAAGGGGGCAGATAAGTGCACCCAGAGTGGTGTGGCAGGCGGCGGGCGGGGGGACCGGGGCGGGAGGGAGGGTTCGCACGGCCACTACATGCACCCAACTTTGAATTTTTCCAGGGACACGCGGACTCGATCTGCGGGTCTTGGACTATGGGGGGGTATTTCTCGTTTTCTTGTTGGGGTTAAGGAGGGGCGGGCTCAGGGGAGGTATTCAGGGATATGGTACTACAGAAGTGGCCTTGGTGTAATCAGAGGTCAGGCGGGGCCTACGCGGGGGGAAGACGAAGGATTCAACGACAAAGGTGGTATCTAAGCCGGAGAAACCCGTCCCACTGATCGATGCCACATAACACGTTACGAGTCCTCACACTAAATGTGAAAGGACTGAATAACCCAATCAAGAGTAGAGCCATCCTCTCATTCCTAGAAAACTCAGAAGCAGATGTCTGCCTCCTACAAGAGACGCATCTGATGTCCAAAGATTGGCACCGCCTCAAAACACGACCATTCCCTCATCAATTCTTCTCTTCTACAACAGATAAGAAAGCGGGGGCGGCCATACTAGTCTCAAGGTGTTTCAGGGGGGAAGTCCGCGACAGAGTGGCAGAGATCAAGGGAAGGTTACTAGCATACACCGTCATGGCCGGGGGTAACCTCATCACGATAGGGTCAATCTACGCCCCTAACTCAGGTCAGGAAAGGTTGCTGAAGACTACCATTTCGGAAGTTATGACTTCCCCTTCTAGGATGGTGGTCGTGGGGGGAGATCTTAACACTGTCATGGACGCGGCCAAGGATAGATCTGGAAGTCGCTTCAGCCAGGCGGGAGAGATGTCAAACGAGGGGAAAGAGTGGTTACAATCTGTAGGGCTGATAGACATGTGGAGGGAGCGGCACCCACAGTCCTCCCAATACACCTACTACTCTCACGCACACAAGACATATGCACGGCTTGACCACCTCCTAGGAACATCTGATATCAATAGAGCAGTCCAAGAAGTGGAAATTGAGCCGGCCGCACGTTCCGATCACGACGCACTGAAGGCCACGATACAGCTCCCAACTCAGCGACCTCACCTGGGGACATGGCGCTTGCGGGATAGTATGCTCCATAAGCCGGCAGTCCAGACACAACTTACTAAATGCATTTCCGATTACTTGGAGCTGAACGACTCCCCAGACATTTCTCTCTCCACCCTATGGGAAGCCCTGAAAACGGTAGTACGGGGGGAGCTGATAGCTATCTCAGCCGCAGAAAACAAAGAGCGCAGGGAGAAAAGGGAGCAGCTCGCAGATCAGATCAAATAACTAATCGCACCGGGGCACCGAGAGTATGGCGGCAACTAAAAAATGTCAGTGCACAAATGGCTGGACTAGACCTGGATAGGGCAGAATATGCGGCACTGCGTTTAAAACACTCCTACTACATAGGGGGAGATAGACCAGGGCGCCTGCTGGCAAGCAAACTCAGAGCAAGATGCCAACAGACGAAGATCCAATTAATCATTGCAGAAGGGGGGGTAGCACACACATCAGACGAGGACGTTGCACAAGCATTCCGAGACTTCTACGCGGACTTATACAAGGGGGAGGAACTGACAGACTGTCGCGCGACTTCTTACCTGGAGGGTGTACACACTGCTAGGCTGATATCGAGCCAGGCGGACAGCCTGGACGCCCCAATACGAATCGAAGAAGTGATAGGAGCGATCTCGCGTCTTAAACCCCTTAAGTCTCCGGGTCGGGACGGATTCTCGGCAATCTTCTATAGAACATTCTGTCCACTCTTAGCCCCGATATTGACCAGACTTTTTAATTCCTTCGGGAGACCGGGCTCTATTCCTGCCACTATGCTTACAGCCACCATAGTGGTGCTTCCGAAGCCGGGGAAGGATAAAACATTATGCGGGTCATACCGCCCGATTTCCCTTCTCAATGTAGACCTGAAACTGTTCATGAGTATTTTAGCCACGCGACTAGGCCCAATGATGCCAGGCATAATTGAACCAGACCAAGCAGGTTTTATACAGAATCGCCAGAGCAGCGATAACACCAAGAGGATCCTACATCTGATCGACAAGTCGCACCGGACGCATCGCGACGCGATACTGCCGACAGTCGACGGTAAGAAGGCATTTGACCGAGTGGATTGGGGGTTCCTGTCTAAAACATTAGTCCACTTCGGCATAGGGGAGCACTTCAGATCATGGGTGGAGGGCTGCTATAGTTCTCCTACGGCTACGATTAGGGTGAATGGAGTATCCTCCCGCCCCTTCCCGATTCAAAGGGGCACCAGACAGGGGTGCCCGCTTTCACCCCTCCTGTTTGCCTTGTACATCGAACCGCTGGCCCAGAGGGTGAGAGACAACCCCGACATCAAGGGTATCCCATTTGGGGGGAGGACCATCTGATAAGCTCATATGCCGATGACATCTTAGCATCCCTCAAGTCGCCCGAGAGTTCGCTGCTAGCCTTCTTGGCAGAACTGGAAACCTTTGGCAAGGCCTCGGGATTCAAGATGAATGTCAACAAATCACAAATGCTCGACCTTCATGGGATCCCGAGGGAGGCGCCGGTCGGAGGACAAAACACCCCGGTAGCATTAGCAAGCGAGTCAATCCCATACTTGGGAATAGCGTTGGGCTCCAGCATTGAGCAAATGGTCCAATTAAATTATGCCCAACTGACCCGTCAGATTAAAAAAGAGCTGGAGAGCTGGAGACACCACCGCCTCTCCCTACTAGGCCGCATAGCTGCCGTCAAAATGTCCACCCTGCCCAAAATACTGTACATGTTTCAAACAATCCCGATCTCTCCACCTAAGGGGACGATAATGTCACTGCAGAGGGATATCCTCCACTTTATTTGGGCCGGATCGCGCCCACGGATGCGCCGGGACTTGGGGTACATGTCGCCGGAGGACGGGGGATTGGGGATCCCAAACCTCATAGAGTACTATCATGCCGCCCAGATGAGGTATTTGGTGAAATGGAATAGAGAAGAGTCGGAAAAAAGATGGCTATTCCAAGACAGGGCCCTAGCGGGTATCTCACTGTGGAAGGCATCCTTCCTACAGAAAGCAGACAGGCCACAAAGTTTATATAGGTCGCCCATCACGAAGTCCGTGATGGAGGTATGGGATAGGACAGCAGTCAAAAAGGAGCTGACGTCGTTCCCCGCCCCGATGACGCCACTGTTTGGGAATAAAGAATTTTCCCCGGGGCTGAAGCATACGGCGTTTAAGGCATGGCACACCACGCCCTGCAAAGCAGCGGGGCACTTGTTTGATCTGGAAGGGATCATACCGTTCCCACAACTACGGCAAGACTATACACTACCAGAGGCAGAGCGGTTCCGATACACGCAACTGAGGCACTGGCTGCTCCAACCTAACGTACACCCCCAGGTCAGTAGGAAACTGACGAGGTATGAGAAATGGCTAGTCACCAAAAGCACTGACAAGAAATTGATCTCGGAGTTATACGCCATGCTTCGCCCCGCGGCTCTCACACAACCCACCCCAAGCCAGAAGCGCTGGGCCAAAGAGCTAGGAAGAGATTTATCCCGCAAGGAGTGGGGAGAAATTTATTATAGGGCCCGGCACACCGCGCGAAACGCATCCAGCATAGAGACTGCCACAAAAATAGCAACATATTGGTACTTGACGCCAATGCAGCTAAATAAAGGGAACCCAGACCGAAGCCCTACATGCTGGCGGGGGTGTGGGGAGGATGGTACTTTAGTACACATACTATGGGAGTGCCCAATACTAACAACATACTGGTCTAAAATACTAGATGAAGCAGATCGTCAATTTGACACGCAGATACCTAGATTTCCAGCATATGTGATACTGGGCTTACCCAACCCACTGACTTACCCGTTAAAATCCCGGAGAGGGCGACAGATGGGAATTGCAATAGGCGCGGCGATCCAGAACATATTGTCGTATTGGGGAACGCCAACAACACCAACAACCCTAGGGTGGTTACACAGACTGTGGTTTATTTTGGGGATGGAGCGAATCAATGCCACCTTGACGAACTCGGAAGGTGCATTCAAGGAGGTGTGGAAGCCATTCCTTAACCTTCTGGCCTCGGAATTTAACGAAATTACGTGCCCGAAATACCTCCGCTTACTTAGGCTCACAAGCACACATTAAACCCCATGATCCCACGTGACACCGACCGATGCTATACTTCTGTGTACCAAGCAGTATTGATGTAGAACACTGTGAATACCAGGGAAGGGAGTGGGTGGGGGGGATGGGGAGGGAGGGATTGTTTACAAGTTTACGTTGGGGGAAGAGGGTATATGATTATAACACCTGTAAAGCAAAGGACATCCCTTCTTAATTGCAGAATGGGCGTCAAGGCGACTATAGCTCACAGTAGCAATGAACGATGTAGGACGAAATGTTACATTCAGCGTAATGTGATGCCAATAAAAGCGTTGTAAACATGGTAATAAATCAATAAAAGATTTAAACCTAAAAAGATCCAGCTGTAGACCATGGCTCAGGAGATGTGAAGAAGGACATATACCAAGGTTGCTGTTTCCTGATGAAGATGTTATCCCAGGTACTCCATCCCCAATTCTCTCCTTAATAGGAGTCACAGGTATGTGTTAAACAGTCTGGGGAGCCAATCCACCAGACAGAGAGACATGATGAGGACACACTTTATTTAGCTGAGCATCCTGGAATAATGAATCTGACTTTTTACATACTCCACCAGTACCTCAAGGGGCCTCCCTGCATTGCTGACATTGGCATTAGGCAACTCACATCTCTCTGGGGTTTAGAATTATTGATAGACTGTTTGGAGGCACTTTGGGTCTTCTTTGCATTCCCACCTGGTGAGGCATAGCCATGAATATCCTACAAGTCTGTCCCCTTGGGGAACTTATGATACCTTCTGTAGCCCTCACCAAGAGCAAAACCTAATAAGTTACCTTGGAAATGTACACCTGACTTTAAGGTCTATTGCATCAGACTTGAAGGACACTTCTACATACGTTGTACATCTCAGTACTACATTTAACTCACTGACTTTTTGTATCCTTTTAAACAAAGCAGAGTTTACCTAAAAACCCAAAGGCCTGTGATTTTGCAGGGATTGTGGGCCAAGTTCTTTATAGTGATCGCTAAGTCTGCCTACAGAGTACCATAAGGCAATTCAAAGTATAGACAGCAGCCATCATCTTGCTTTATGTTACATTATGCCACATAGACTGTTAGAGATAGACACTTTTGATTTTATTGTTTCTCTTTTTACGTGTTCTGTCTAATCCTACAAGACACATCCCCTTCTAAGTGTTCTACCACATTTGAGGTTTTTTTTTTACATCGACCTACAAAAATATTAAATCCAAAACAAAATCTACATTTTTTTTCCTCAGAAGCTTATGGCCTCATTTCTGACTTATTTAACTTAATCAATTTCCCTTTTAACGGATATTCATATGAATTGTTTATAGGTTTCCTGAATCATACTTTTCACAATGAAGTTTCTCCAACTGATCACAACTTTCTCTTTTCATTTTCACCGATTTTGTCCTTCTCACTCCCTTCACCCATTTATCACTCCCTTAAATCCACTCACATCAGACTTCCTACATTGGCTAGTTTACAGTCAGTTCCCATAGTGCAACCATATAGCTCACGTCTTTTTCCATTCCCTGTGTTCTCATGACAAACTTGTTACGTTTAAATACTCCATTTACTTTGGTAGTTTCTAGTGATATTTTTTAAATGTTAATTGATTGATTATATTGTTCCCTAAGTGAATTTTCAAGACATTCTTTATACAGTCTCCTTCCCTCGATTCCTAGATGATGGAGTAAAATAGCTTGTCTGCACACTGGCCTTCTACCTATTGGCAGCATACATGTTCAAAATCTCTTTTTCCATGGTTTCCAAGGGACAGAAGGATCACCTTGTGTAATAAGGAACAATGGAGGTGGAGGCACGTTTTGGCCTGCCATAATTAAGAGAAGAAGTGACAAAATAAAGAATTAAAATAGCAACTTAAGTAATTAATTTAAAAAACTGTGGGGCATATTAGCAACAACAGGTGAAAATTATCTCTCTTTCCATGGTCCTGGAATGATTATTAACTTTTTTGTCACAGTCTCCTTTTCCTTCTAGTCATCTTTGTTATATCTTTTTCTTTCTTTTTCCAGACTTCTCTGCCGTTTCCTCTCCGTCACTTGCATCTAAGGCAAGTTTAGACGCTTCTGCCCACAGCGCAGAGGCGATCAAGAGTACTACTTAAATACATGCTTGTGCACATTCCTATTGTAGTGCAATTCTAAAGGGAGCGCCGGTCACAGGCTGGCATCCCAATGCTTTTTTGTGTCTGAAGAGGTCACCTCATTGTGCGTTCGAATCATTCACTTTGGCGTTTGAGCAGTAATGTATCTGAGCACTAGTATTCAGTAATCTCGTGGGTCCTCATTACATGACTGAAGATGAATTTCATTACTAGCCAACAAACAATTAACTACTGGCATACGGACTAGCTTCTATCAATCTGAAAGGACTCATCCTATAATTTACTTTTATTAATTTTCTCCTCAAATGTTTTTATCTTCATGGAAACTTCCAGGGGGTACAAGTGCCCTTGCCCCCAACATAGGTCCTTGTCACCAGAAATATGTGTAGAGAGAGCCACAATGATGTATTTAGAATATAAGATTTATTGTTTGCTCCTCATGGTTTTTAGCTCTCTCTTTATCCAATTTCTCTCCTTGAAATCCTCTCATTCAACCATCATACAAGGACACAACAAAGCTCAGAATGCTCATGAGAATTCCATAAACACTAGGATGAAACTCCATCGCAGATCCAGACAGACAGATAGTGGAAGCTTCACTAGTTGCCTTAAATTGCAACGCTAGGCACCCTGAGCCCAAGGAACCCCCGGGGCAATTATGACTGCACTCAACCACTTCCAAGACACTGGCCCAATATTTTCCACTGGTATCATGAACCCTGATTTCAAGTCCAGATCACAGGGGCACCAGACAATCTTGACTTGTGATACAGAGCTATTGACCTTTTTGTCCGCCAGCAGGGAGAATGTGAGCAGGGTGCAGCAAGCTGGAAAGCTGGGGCATTGGTGAACATATAAAAACTCCACCAACACAGTCCTGAAAGCCCCATGTATCAAAACATGTTTTTATTTCATTTTACTTGGTCAAAAGTGGATTTTCTGGCCAAAAACATGCCCAGATGCAGTTAAACCCGTCTTGGAAAACCATGCCCGGCTTCAAGGGACTTCTGGATACACTATATTATCAGGAGAGAGAGAGAGAGAGAGAGAGAGAGAAAGAGAGAGAGAAAGAGAGAGAGAGAGAGAGAGAAGAGATCTATTTAGGGTATTATCTCTGGATGGCTCTTCTGTGTTCTCTATTGTTGTTTCTCATTCCAAGAGCAGATTTGTGCTTGGATAGATGCACGTTCAAAAGTCGATTTGTGCACACCCATTGCATTTCGTGCACACAAGATAGATGACAGGTAATATGCACAATGTGAAGCAAGTTTTACAAAGAATTTATTGAAAATCAAACTAACTGGCTTTAGTGGTAATAGAGGAATTCTAGAAATAAATAAAAACTGGAAAACAATTTAAGTAATCTTCATCCTCCACGTGGATCCCCTTGGGGCTCTGCTCACAGATAAAAGCATCAAAATTCACCAATATGCCAACAGTTCACAACTCTACCTGAGAGTCTCCAGTGCCTCAACACTGCCAGTACCTCATCCTTCCTAGATGTTTAGCACTGATCTGAAGCTAAACGCCATGAACTCAGATTTCCTATTATTTGCCAAAAACAACAAGAAGTAGTACAAACCTGGCTCAATGACATGAATCATGACCGCTTCAAACCGGAACTTTCACTGAATGCCAAGTCACTTGGATTCACCTTGGACAGTAAAACTTCAACCTCAAGGAACACATTGCTAACAAAAGAAAGATGGCCTGAAACCAGTTTGCTCTTCTTAAAAAAATGGTGAAACCGCTTCTTACAAAAAGCGACTTCAGAACTGCTGTTTAAGGCATCTGGTATGGGGTAATACCCTGCCCTATGGCCTCTCAGACTCCACACTGGTACCGCCCTAAGGGGTCGCAGGAGGTAACATCCAGGGCCTGAAGAAATATAATTACATCACCCCCTGGCAGATGTAACTGCATTGGCTTGACTGCACCACCTAGCTATCACGACCAGCACCCCTGCTTATCATGCAGACACGCTCACCATCTCTGGTGGCTCCCTGCACACCTGCAGCCAGGCCACCATAACACTGGAGACTATAAAGTGAAAAAAAACAAAAAGGTGCGTTGCCATTTTGTCAAGGCTTACACTATACAAATTCCACATATATACTCTAACTGAATACTGACTATATTGTTTAATACATTTTTAAAAATTATGCATTCACTATGATGTGCTAATGACCTATCAAATGGTCACTTCACACTATTGTCCTTTTTACCAGTAGCCGTATTCCCCAAGTGTGTTGTTTCTGGGTGAGATACTGTTACGGGCCATTACAGGTAACTGGTGCCTCAGAGACCTGGAAAATTCTGGATCCACTGATTCAATATCACCAGGTATGAATCAGTGCCTGGTATAACCGCTGCAGGGATAGGAGCGTCAGGCAGGAGCAGAGCCCGACCACCATCACCCGATGCCTTGCAGCACTCCGTGGGAGCAAACATATCTACACCCAGCCAACCCCAGCCCTGCCTTGTCCTGATCCCCATCCTGCCCCACGCACCCACGACCCCTGACCTTTACTAGCTTTCCTGCTGTCATCATGGCAGAAAATACCAGTAGATTTGTCACCTGAATCGGGGATAAACCAGCAGAAAAGAACTGGCTATTCCAGAGACCGGCTGGTCATTTCCCTCATCCTATTTGCCATTCAGGGCACAAAACTCATAACTGCCAGATGGGGATATGAGCGGGAAGGAGAGATTCCACTCCCTCACCCTGGTATCTGAGCTTCAAAATCCAGCAACTTCAAGATTTCTGATCTTCTGACTGCCACATAATCTTTTGTTTGGTGAAGCAGATGAATATGTATTTATTATTTGTTACCTTGCTCTCTCTATCTTCCAACCTTAGTTTCTTTTAATGAGGGTGCAGGAGGCTATACCTTGCAGCATACGGCTACAGTCAGCGCCTCCCTTGCCCTAACATTTAATGACCATGCTTGTGTGACACTCAGTGTTTTCCTTTTCATTACTGTAAATTGAGGCCATGTGGCTGGGACGCGTCTGGAGACCTATTTTTGATCTATGACTGTGATTGGATCCAGTAGAGCCAAGTTCACTTAAAGCCATGCTGTGAAGAGAACCTATTGAGCAGCCTAGATTTATATGATTCAACACAGAGAGCACTATTCAGCTGGAATAAGATTTGGTGCCATGCAGTCCAACATGCCACCTAAAGAACACGTTACTTACCTTCGGTATAGAAATATCTGTAAGAGACATAGATTAGTTATAGATTCCTCACCTTAGAATTACCCCCAGGCGTCAGACTGGATCCAGAGAACTTTTCGTCAGCACTACCCCTGCGCGTCGAAAGGTGGCGTCGGTTGGCTCCGAGTTCGTCATTGGCGCCGTTGTCGCCGGGATGACGTCGCGGTAGCTACTTAGACGCCGCCCTCGCGCGCTGACATCAGTTCTTTTACACAACATTCCACACCAGAAGCGCAGAGCCATGCAAGACACTAACCACTGGTGCACAAAAACTAGGGCCCTAAAAGGGATTCCCTGACCCTAGAAGTCAGTTCGCAGAATGGGGAGGATGGGTGGGGCGGTGAGGAATCTATAACTTATCTATGTCTCTTACAGATATATCGTTAACGAAGGTAAGTAACTTGTTCATCTGAAAGAGACAATTAGTTATAGATTCCTCACCTTAGAATAGATACCCCAGCAATACCAACCCCGGAGGTGGGTCTGCGAACCAAGTTCACACCAGAAAGTCCTGGAGAACAGAACGGCCAAAGAAGCCGTCTCTCCGGACTTGCCTATCCAGGCAGTAGTGATTGGTAAACGTGTGCAATGAAGCCCACGTAGCTGCCTGGCAGATGTCATTGAGGGACTCCCCATCCCAAAGCAGTGGTCGCTGCCGTCGCCCTGGTGGAATGGGCGTGCAGTCCCACTGGAGGCTCCTTCCTTGCCAAAGAGTAGCAAGCTTTAATGCACTAAACGACCCACGTAGCCAACAAAGAGCTGGTCATCCACCCGGAATTGCTTGGTGCGATCCAAATAAAATGAAAGCGCATGTTTTGGATTCAGACGGTGGAGCCTCTCTTCCTCCGTAGAAGGATGCGGAGGTGGAAAGAAGGTGGGCAAAGTGATAGTTTGACCAATGTGGAAAGAAGTAACCACCTTGGGAAGAAAAGAAGGTCTGGTTCTGAGGATGACCTTGTCCGGATGAACAGCCAGAAAAGGAGGCTTTGAAGAAAGAGCTTGTAGCTCACTCACCCTGCGAGCAGAGGTGATGGCAATCAGAAAAGCAGTCTTTAAGGTAAGAAGTCTGAGAGGACAGTTATGAAGCAGCTCAAAGGGAGCGCACATTAGGTAAGTAAGCACCAAGTTCAAGTCCCACTGAGGCATTACGAAGGGAACAGGAGGAAAAAGATGAGTAATGCCCTTCAGGAAGCGATTTACAACAGGGGACTTGAAAAGAGAAGGCTGATCAGGAAGCCTAAGAAAGGCTGAAATGGCTGAGAGGTAACCCTTCAGAGTGCCCAGAGCAGAGCCCTGCTGGGCCAAAGACAGGAGGAACAAGAGAACCTCAGAAAGAGGGGCGGAAAGGGGATCCACAGCCTTTGCTGTGCACCATGCCACAAATTTGTTCCATCCGCAGGCGTATACCGTCTTAGTGGAGGGATGCCTGGCTGCCAAGATAACATCACAGACTTCGGGAGTAAGGTCAAAGGCTGTCAACTGTCGCCGCTCAATCTCCAAGCAAGGAGGTGGAGACTGGACAGGTTCAGGTGGAGGACCGTCCCCTGCTGCTGCGACAGAAGATCCTCCCGAAGAGGCAGGCAGATCGGAGGATCGATGGCCATGTGTAACAGCTCGGGATACAAGACTCTTCGTGCCCAATCCGGAGCCACAAGGATGACTTGGTCCCGGTCGCCCTTGATCTTCTTCAGCACTCTGGGCAGAAGTGGTATAGGCGGAAAGGCGTATAGAAGACCGCAACTCCACTCGCGACGAATAGCGCCGTCGAGCGAGTGCCGCCTTGGAAATTCCAACATGCAGAACTGCTGACATTGCGCGTTCTCTTCGGTGGCGAATAGATCTAACCAAGGCTCTCCCCACTGCTGAAAGAGACCTTGCACCACCTCCGAGTGAAGACGCCATTCGTGATCCATCAAGCACCGGCGGCTGAGTTCGTCCGCCCTGGCGTTCAGGGAACCTGCCAGGTGTTTAACCACCAGGGACATGCCCTGATGTTCCAGCCACTTCCAGAGACGAAGGGCCTCCTGACAGAGGGTCCACGACCCCACTCCGCCCTGTTTGTTGCAATACCACATGGCGGAAGTGTTGCCTGTGAACACCTGCACTACTCTTCCTTTGACAGAAGGAAGGAATTACTTCAGTGCTAGACGAATCGCCCGGCGCTCCAGAAGGTTGATGTGGAGCCCGAACTCTGACGGACACCAGAGGCCTCTGATCTCCGCCTCTCCCATGTGGCCGCCCTATCCCATGAGTGACACATCTGTCACCACTGTGAACTCTGGTTGGGGAAGGGAGAGGGATCTGCCGTTGACCCTATCCTGGTTCGTGAGCCACCGCTGCAACTGATGTGCAGTCCCTGCCGAGATCTGGATGACATCGGACAGATTCCCCATATGCTGCGCCCACTAGAACTTCAGTTCCCACTGCAGAGCCCGCATATGCCACCTGGCATGATCCACCAGCAGGAGGCAGGAGGCCATGAGGCCAAGCAGCCTCAGGGTCATTCTCACCGAAATCCGGGATAGAGGCTGGAACATTGATATCATAGCCCGAATATCCCGGACTCGCTGTTCGGGAGGATAGACGAAAAGCGTCGCCTAGCGAGTGCCGCCTTGGAAATTCCAACGCGCAGAAATGCTGACATTGCGCGTTCTCTTCGGTGGTGAATAGATCTAACCAAGGCTCTCCCCACTGCTGAAAGAGACCTTGCACCACCTCCGAGTGAAGACGCCATTCATGATCCATCATGCACCTGCGTGTCACGATTCAGCGCGCTTAGTGAGAGGCGTAAATGGAGTGTGTATGCCTGAACACTACAACTCCCATAATTCCACTGACAGGGGCGTGGCCCTACCTCTCCTCCGTATTTAAGCACCTCCCTCATCCAGACGGGTGCTTGTCAATCGAGCTCATTGCAGTCTTCACGAGCCCGTGTTCCTGTTTGCAGAGTTGTTCCTACGCAGTTCCTTGGTCATCCGGAGGCTCCTAGTGGTGTGTGACAGCCGCGCTGAAGCGCGAAGGGAGAAGACCAGCGTTCTGAGCGCCCGGCCGCTGCCTCGGTGTGCGACCCCTTCCGGGTTAAGACGCGCTGACGCGCGGAGGGTACAGAACGCCACAGCGGCAATTACGAGACTTCTTCCCCAGGGACTGCTGCCTTGTTGGAGCTTCCGTGCTGGAGCGCCTGGTGTCCCGTAATAGGAGTTGAACGCGGCAAGGAAGTCGTGTTTCAGCGTGAACAGAGCCGATGAGAGGCTCGGAGTAAGATCATCCCGTGTGCGGCCAAAAGGTTGCTTTTCCTCGCCTCACAAAGCTGGGGCAGACTTCATGACTCAGCTGGAATGTGAGGTCGCCATTTGGACCCTTGTCAGTTGGAAAGGAGTATCCGCTGTGGTTTGGGACTCGACCAATCCAGCTAAGTACAATTAAGCTTCACCATTATTATTTCTGGCATTACCTTTCTTGATTAAAGAATGAAAGCGGCCTGACTAGCTGTAAGTACTTACACATAGCCATTAGTTTTCTTGCTGGCGTCTGTGTATGATGTTTGTTACAGGTGTGTTGTGCTTGTGTCTTACCTAGGTAACCAGGGACTAGCCAGCAGGAGTGGCTTCTTTAACTCCGAGGCCGAGTTCCATCGAGGGTTCAGCAGCCGCCATTTTTTTGTTTCCTTTGTCCCTTTTGTTCCCTTTCCCTTCACGTAGTGTTTCCTGTTGGCGTGGTTGGTACACCCCGACAGGTTATACTATTAAGGGGGATAGGGTTACTTGGCATCTTCCATCGCTCCCGTTGTATCCGGCTTTAAAGGTTAGTGGTTGAACTAATCCGTCCGTGACAGATTGACAAGCCTACGGTTACTTACAGCCTGAGCGATGGAACCCAACGTGATCCTTACGACTGTGCTAGAAACGTTGACAGCGTTGAGGATGGAAGTGGATGCCTTCCGAGGGAGAACCTAGAGCTACGTAATGAGATGGGCACGATGAGACGTGAAGTAGCGGGTCTGTCCCGCTCGAATCCTGGGGGTACACGAGGAGGTTCGTACATAAAAGACTGGACCTTACCGCCCCGCTTACTTCACACGACACGGGCAGGGGGCACGGGACCCACACGCAGGATGGAGGGACAGGGCCTTTTTCGTCTCCTGCCCAGGGTGGGCCTGCCTCTATACAAGTGATACAGCCTTTGCAACTACCCCTCGCCCCTCCTGAGAGGTTCTTTGGGGATCCCAAGAAGTTTGGAATATTTTTGGGTCAGTGTAAGCTGCACTTTATGTGCAAACCTGCTGTGTTCCCCACTGACCAAGCCAAGACAGCATTTGTTATGTCCTACCTAGGGGGCAATGCCGCCAGCTGGTCATTTCCCTTGATAGAGAGGGACGATCCTGTGTTGCGTAACTTTTCTGACTTTTGTGAAGAGATGCGCAACCTGTTTGACAGGGAGCTTATTGCGCTTAAGCAGGGCACGCAAGATCTACTCACATACATAACCACCTTCAACAGGCACTTGGTGGAAACCAATTGGCCTATGGAAAAAAGAACATCATTATTCTACCAAGGCCTGAGAAGTGAATTAAAGGACGTATTGGCTCAAGTCGTGCATATGCCCGCCACGTGTGATGAACTTATAGATCTCACGGTTCAACTTGATCATCGGCTTCAGGAAAGAAAAGGAGACAAACAAAGGGCGGACTCAAGATTCCTTCTACCACGCCCTAGGCCCATACCAGAAGAACACCCGGCTACCCCTGATGGGACAGAGCCAATGCAGATCAGCGGAATAAAAGGGCCGATTAGTCAAGATGAACGTGACAAGAGAAGGAAACAGAGGTTATGTATGTACTGCGGGAAGCCCGGTCACTTCATCAGGGAGTGTAAATCTAGAACCAGGTTAATGAACAAAGGCAGTCCGGGATCCAGGAACCTGACCGTGGTGGAGTATACCTCTGAGGATCAGGGAAACTAACGCCCTCGAACAAGAAGGAGACCCCTTGTTTGAGTTTTAGGAGAGCAGAGGTCTCACCAGCTGTGGCCAACACAGTTCAAACGTCCGTGGCCCATATGAACGTGTGTGTTACGCTGGAACTACCAGGGGAGGGCCCGTAATGGTGCATGCTTTACTGGATTCTGGAGCTACCAGTAATTTCATTGACCAGCAGTACGCGCAAGAACTTGGTGTACCCTACATACGAAAAGAGACTCCGGAACCTGTTAAAGCTGTGGATGGAACGGCTTTAACTTCAGGCCCAGTGAGGTTTCACACACAATTGTGTTTGATGCATGTGGGAGCAGATCATTCCGAATATATCCAGTTCGACCTCATAGATGCTCCCCACTTCAAACTCATATTGGGCATGCCTTGGCTAACCCTACATGATCCCTTAGTGCGGTGGGCTGCTCGCACGGTCACTATGAACTCCTTGTTCTGCAAAACGCATTGTTCTACCGAGAAGATACGCTTGCCTGACGCCATGGTGAGCTCGGCAGGACTGCTTGCGAGCGCTTGTAACGCACAGACCGTATGCTGTACCACCACGCTGCCGGAGGAATACGGGCAGTTTAGTGCGGTGTTCAGCCAACAGGAAGCGGAAAGGCTACCCCCACACAGAGACTACGATTGTGTGATTGACTTAGAGCCTGGAGCCAGTATACCATGCAGCCGTCTCTACGCCCTTACCGAATCAGAAACCACCTATCTGCAGTTGTACCTCACCAAGATGCTGTCCTTCGGCTTTATCCGTCCCTCTTCTTCCCCTGCTTCCTCGCCGATTTTCTTCATTCCGAAGAAGGAAGGCGGCTTGCGGGCTTGTGTGGACTACAGGGCGATCAACAGAGTGACCAGAAAGAACAGGTATCCTCTGCCCTTGATACCCGTGCTGCTGGATCAGTTGAAAGGAGCCAAGGTATTTACCAAACTGGACCTTCGGGGAGCCTACCACCTGGTAAGAGTGCGGCAAGGAGACGAGTGGAAGACGGCTTTTCGGACAAAATTTGGGCTGTATGAGTACCAGGTCATGCCCTTCGGTCTCTGCAATGCTCCCGCTGTGTTCCAGTTTTTTATGGATGAAGTCCTGAGGGGCCTGCTGGACGTATCATGCGTAGTGTATATCGATGACATACTGATCTACTCAGCGTCCTTAAAGGACCACATCCTTCATGTATCCGAGGTTCTGGAACGTCTACAGAGGTATAAGCTCTATGCTAAATTGGAGAAGAGCCTCTTCCACGCCACCGAAGTGGAGTTCTTGGGATATGTCATTGGACCAAACGGTATACACATGGATGACAAAAAGGTACGGGCCATCCTGCAGTGGGAGTCACCCTCCTGTGTAAAGGCCTTGCAGAGCTTCCTGGGCTTCGCGAACTTTTACAGGAGGTTCATTAAGGAGTTCTCCGGTATCATACAGCCCCTAACACACTTGTTGCGGAAAGGAGCGGCGTTTCGCTGGACCGACTCCGCGGAAAGGGCATTCCGAACGCTAAAGAGCCGTTTTACCAGTGCTCCTGTGTTAAGACATCCCGATGCCTCTCGACCGTTTGTGGTAGAAACGGATGCGTCTTATTACGCACTAGGTGGAATCTTATCCCAAAGACATCCTGACACAGGCCAGCTTCATCCTGTTGCCTTCTTCTCCAAGAAGCTGTCGTCTTGTGAGTGCAACTACAGTATCACCGACAAGGAGCTTTTGGCAATAAAGCGGGCATGCGAGGAATGGAGGCACCATCTGCTGGGAGCTAAACACACCGTGGAGATCTACACCGATCACCGGAATCTGTTATTCTTGAAGAGCGCAAGAGCCTTGACTCCTAGACAACTCCGGTGGTCGTTGTTTTTCTCTGAGTATGACTTCGTGATTCGATACAGGCCAGGAGCACAAAACGGCAAGGCTGATGCCTTATCACGACCCACACATGACCCTGAACGTGGCCTGGTGCGAGTTGAAGAAAACCCTGTCATACTACAGAACGCTTCCTTTCCAGCGGAGTTAATGGCCTTGACAAGAACACCTGACTTCTTGGGAAAGGTGAGGGCGAAAATCGAAGGGCTAGATGAACAAGCCTGGGTTACCGAAGAGCCTCTGCATCGTTCCTCTCTGGACCGGTTGTGGTATCACGATAAGCGGTTATACGTGCCGGAGGAGGCACTGCAAAGACAGGCCCTACAATGGGTACATGACTCTACACTGGGTGGACACCTGGGAGTCCAAAAGACCCTTCAGGCTATGCAAAGACACTTTTGGTGGAATACATTAAGGAAAGACACGATGAAGTACGTCACGGAATGCGCTATCTGTGCACAAGGAAAAGCACAACACAGCAGGCCCAGTGGATTGCTCCGGCCCATACCAATACCTCCAGCTCCCTGGCACACCTTGTCTATGGACTTTATAGTGGAGATGCCTCCCTCCTCAGGCAATAACACCATTTTAGTGGTCGTAGATCATCTGACCAAGATGGGCCACTTCATTGCAATGACCAGGCTACCGACATCAGTGGAATTGGCTCAGGCGTTCTTGCAACATATCGTGCGCCTGCATGGCATACCAGCAGTCCTCATTACTGACAGAGGGACTCAATTCACCTCCAGGTTCTGGAAGGCACTGTGTGTTGTCATGAAAGTTGATGCCCGTCTTTCCACTAGCTACCACCCGCAGACAGACGGCAAAACAGAAAGACTGAACCAGACGTTAGAGCAGTATCTCCGCTGCTTCACGTTGCAACATGAAGAGGAATGGAGCACGCTTCTATGGATGGCCGAGTTTGCGTACAATAACTCTGACCATTCTTCGCTGGGGTGTTCGCTCTTCTTTTGCACCTTGGGTTACCATCCTAATATGTTGCCCTTCGACTGGCCTGTCGTGGCAAAGCACCCCTCGATCCAGGAACACCATGCACACCTGAGAAAAGTACTACAGACTGCCAAAACACAGCTAACAGCCGCTCAAGCGCGCGACAAACAGTATGCAGATAGGAAGAGAACCCTAGAACCGTCCTATACAGTGGGGGATAGGGTGTGGCTGGACACCAAGCATCTACCATTTAAGGGGAATTCTCGGTTGAAACCTAAGTTTGTGGGCCCCTATCCCATAGAGAGAATAGTCAATCCCGTAGCGATCAGGTTATCTCTCCCTTCCTCATGGCGCATCCACCCTGTGTTTCATGTTTCCCTTTTGCGGCCTTGTCTCTCTCACACCAGACTACCCGTGAGACCACGACCACTCTCCGTAGAGTGGGAAGATGAGTACGAAGTCAGGGATGTACTCGACTCCAAGCGTATCAGGGGGAGGGTGCATTATCTCATCGACTGGAAGGGTTATGGTCCCGAAGATCGCTCTTGGGAGCCCGTTACCAATCTCCACTGCCCCGGCCTTCTCAGACGTTTTCACTTGCGGTATCCCTCTAAGCCTGGTGGGCCGCCGAGACGTCGGCCCTTGAGGGGGGTTCTGTCACGATTCAGCGCGCTTAGTGAGAGGCGTAAATGGAGTGTGTATGCCTGAACACTACAACTCCCATAATTCCACTGACAGGGGCGTGGCCCTACCTCTCCTCCGTATTTAAGCACCTCCCTCATCCAGACGGGTGCTTGTCAATCGAGCTCATTGCAGTCTTCACGAGCCCGTGTTCCTGTTTGCAGAGTTGTTCCTACGCAGTTCCTTGGTCATCCGGAGGCTCCTAGTGGTGTGTGACAGCCGCGCTGAAGCGCGAAGGGAGAAGACCAGCGTTCTGAGCGCCCGGCCGCTGCCTCGGTGTGCGACCCCTTCCGGGTTAAGACGCGCTGACGCGCGGAGGGTACAGAACGCCACAGCGGCAATTACGAGACTTCTTCCCCAGGGACTGCTGCCTTGTTGGAGCTTCCGTGCTGGAGCGCCTGGTGTCCCGTAATAGGAGTTGAACGCGGCAAGGAAGTCGTGTTTCAGCGTGAACAGAGCCGATGAGAGGCTCGGAGTAAGATCATCCCGTGTGCGGCCAAAAGGTTGCTTTTTCTCGCCTCACAAAGCTGGGGCAGACTTCATGACTCAGCTGGAATGTGAGGTCGCCATTTGGACCCTTGCCAGTTGGAAAGGAGTATCCGCTGTGGTTTGGGACTCGACCAATCCAGCTAAGTACAATTAACTTCACCATTATTATTTCTGGCATTGCCTTTCTTGATTAAAGAATGAAAGCGGCCTGACTAGCTGTAAGTACTTACACATAGCCATTAGTTTTCTTGCTGGCGTCTGTGTATGATGTTTGTTACAGGTGTGTTGTGCTTGTGTCTTACCTAGGTAACCAGGGACTAGCCAGCAGGAGTGGCTTCTTTAACTCCGAGGCCGAGTTCCATCGAGGGTTCAGCAGCCGCCACCTTTTTGTTTCCTTTGTCCCTTTTGTTCCCTTTCCCTTCACGTAGTGTTTCCTGTTGGCGTGGTTGGTACACCCCCACAGGTTATACTATTAAGGGGGATAGGGTTACTTGGCATCTTCCATCGCTCCCGTTGTATCCGGCTTTAAAGGTTAGTGGTTGAACTAATCCGTCCGTGACACTGCGGCTGAGTTCGTCTGCCCTGGCGTTCAGTGAACCTGCCAGGTGTTGAACTACCAGGGATATGCCCTGATGTTCCAGCCATGCCAGAGACAGAGAGCCTCTTGACATAGGGTCCACGACCCCACCCCGCTCTGTTTGTTGAAGTACCACATGGCGGTGGTGTTGTCCATGAACACCTGCACCACTTTTCCCCGGACAGAGGGAAGGAATGCTTTTAGTGCAAGACGGATCGCCCGAAGTTCCAGAAGGTTGATGTGGAGCCCGGACTCCGCCGGAGACCAGAGGCCTCTGATCTCCGCCTCTCCCATGTGGCCGCCCCACCCTAGAAGTGATGCATCCATCACCACCGTGTACTCCGGTTGGGGAAGGGAGAGGGACCTGCCGCCAACCCAATCCTAGTTCGTTAGCCACCACTGCAATTGTCGTGCAGTGCCCTCCGAGATCTGAACGCAATCGGACAGATTCCCCTGATGCTGTGCCCACTGGAACTTCAGGTCCCACTGCAGAGCCCGCATATGCCACCTGGCATGATCCACCAGCAGGATGCAGGAGGCCATGAGGCCCAGCAGCCTCAGGGTCATCCTGACCAAAACCCAGGATAGAGGCTGAAAGATCGGAATCATAGCCCGAATATCCCGGACTCGCTGCTCGGGAGGATAAGCCCTTCTCCCAGCGCCGGCAAAGATGTTGGAAAAACTGGTACAGCACCAACTTAATAATTTCGTGGTTAAAACGATATATTGCATGAAACTCAGTCCGGCTTCCGGGCAGGCTTTAGCACAGAGACGGCACTTCTGGAGGTGGCCGAATCAATAAGAATGGAAGTGGACGGAGGAGCCTCAGCTATGCTGGTGTTGTTGGATCTGTCTGCCGCATTTGATACGGTGGACCATTCATTATTGCTGGCCAGACTGAGGAAGGTGGGAGTGAAGGGGAAGGTACTCGCTTGGATCAAGTCCTATCTTAGCGATCGCACACAAAGAGTGACATTACACCCTTATAAATCAGAAGCTAAGCCTCTCTGGTGTTGTGTGCGCTCATTTCTAAATGGGGAATCAAAACCGTGTCTTATGCAGATGACACACAATTTGTGTTCTCCTTCAGGGACCTATCGGCAAACACCTTCGAGAGGTTCAGGGGCTGCCTGTGTGATGTTGCTAGGTGGATGAACAATAACAAATTAAAACTGAACACAGAGAAAACTGAGGTGTTGTTTTTGGTAAGAATTCCCCCCCACCATCGGGTCTGTGGTGGCCGGAGGTAATGGGTCCTCCACCCTCTCCGTCTTCTACGGTAAAAAACTTGGGTGTAAAATGGGATGCTGAGATGACATTTGCTTCCCAAATACGTTCCATTACATCTATTTGTTTTGGAATCTTGAAGAGTCTGAGGAAATTTCTTTTTCTTCTGCCGGAGAACTGTCGAAAATTAGTCGTTCATGCTACGGTGACTTCAAGGCTTGATTATGCCAACAGTCTGTTCCTTGGCCTCCCGGCATATTTGATAAAAAGATTGCAGATGGTGCAAAATGCAGCAGTAAGATTGATTAGAAGAGTGCCATTTAGACAACATATTTCTCCACATGCTAAACGACTTCATTGGCTGCCACTTGTACAGCGTATAGAGTTTAAGGCCTTGACAATTGCTTTTAGGGCCCTGAACGGCAGCGGTCCCAACTACATTAAAAAACGTATCCGCCCTTATCAGCAAAGGCGATTGTTACGCTCTAACTCACAGAACTTGCTGTGTGTTCCCCGATTTGTAAAGGCTCGTATGGAGGAAGGGCCTTCTCCAGTTGGAGTGACCAAATTGTGGAACCTCACTTCCGGTTAGACTTCGGCATATACCGGAAGAAGGGGAGTTCAGGAAAGCTCTAAAAACATGGCTTTTTAGCCGGGACTAGTTAATTACGTTTCGGTTTGGAGATCTGTCACCCCTATGCTGCTGGATCATGCTAGCGCCGGGACACCTCTGTTTGAGGTAGCTGTTGCGCTCTATAAATGCTGATGTATTGTATTGTATTGTATAAGCCCGAAACTGCGTCGTGTCCAGAACCGCTCCGATGAAATGGGGCTTCTGAGAGGGAGTCAGGTGTGACTTCGGCCACGTTGATAGTGAACCCCAGCGAATGCAGGAGGTCCCGCCGTAGTCTGGAGGTGGGAGACGACTGCCTTGGCGAGCTCCGCCTTCAACAGCAAGTCTTCGAGATAGGGAAGACTGGAACCCTGATCTGCGTAGATGAGCTGCGACCACCGCCATCACTTTCGTGAACACCTGAGGGGCGCTGGTAAGGCCAAAGGGAAGCACGGTAAACTGAAAGTGCTCGTGGTCTACCGTGAACCGCAGGTAACGTCGGTGGGCCGGCAGGACGGGAATGTGAAAGTAAGCGTCCTGCAATTCCAACGCTACCATCCAGTCTCCAGGGTCGAGGGCAGACAGGACCTGAGCTAGCGTAAACATTTTGAACTTCTCCTTCCGGAGGAAGCGGTTGACGTTCCTGAGATCCAAGATAGGACGCAGGCCTTTGTACTTCTTGGGCACTAGAAAGTAGTGGGAATAGCAACCACGACCTACTTCTGGGGCAGGAACGCGCTTGATGGCTCCCTTGGCCAAGAGAGCCGTAACATCCTGTTGGAGAAGGGCCCAGTGATCCTCCGACATTGCGATGGTACTGAGGTGGCATGGATGGAGGGGTAGTCTCGAAGGGGAGGGAGTAGCCCCCTTCGGACTATCTGCAAAACCCACCTGTCCGACATGATGGTGCGCCAGTGGGGGAGGTGATGGCGAATCCTGCCGCTCACCGGCGATTGGTGCCCTGGAAGGTCAGACTAGGAGGGTTTGGAGGCTGCTGCAGAGGGGGCGGTGGTGGACTGGCCCATTCGCTGGCTCCTAGACCCACGGCAGTGGGCCCCACGTCCCCGGCCGCGCAGGGGCTGAACAGATTGTGCCGGCCTGTGGCTCTGGGTGGAACGTGGTGGGGCACCCCTTCTGTAGCCACGAAAGGGGCGAAAAGCAGACTGCGCAGGGCGGGTGGTGGAGAGGCCCAAGGACTTGGCCGTAGCCCGAGAGTCCTTGAAGCGCTCTAGCGCGTTGTCTGCTTTGTCGCCCAACAGGCAACGGCCATCAAAGGGCATGTCCATCAGGGTAGCTTGGACATCCCCGGAAAAAACAGTCGACCTCAGCCAGGCGTAGCGTCAAAGGGCTACCGACATTGAAATCGTCCTGCCTAGTGAGTCGGCGGTGTCCAGTCCACATCGAATGATAAACTTGGCTGCGTCTCTCCCCTCGGCAACTGCATGGGAGAGCATGGCCCGGGCCTCCTTCGGGCACTGGGGCAGCACCTGCGCCACCGTATCCCACACAGAGTGGGTGTAACGGCCCAATAGACATGCAGTGTTTACCGATCGCAGTCCCAAGCTGGAGGAAGAAAACATCTTCTTCCCAAGATGGTCCAGCTTTTTGGATTCCCTATCAGGTGGAGCGTTAGGGAATGCACCTTTTGACGTGGAGTCTTGAACCACCAAGCTCTCAGGGGTGGGGTGTTGGGAGAGGAAAGTGGGGTCGACTGGAGACGGGTTGTGGCGCCGGGCAATCATCCTATTCACAGGAGTCCCTGTGTTGGGCCTGGACCAGGTGCACAAAAGGATGTCCGTTAGGGCTTCATTAAACGGCAGCAGGGGCTCCGAAGAGCTCGCTGGAGTTGAAGCACCTCTGTCAGGAGGTTAGTCCTGACCGCCCCGTAGGTAGCTCGAGGTTGAGAGCCTCGGCCGCCCTACGCAACACCACTGCGTAAGAAGCTCCCTCCTCCGTAGCCACGGTAGGAGGAGACAACATGCCAAGGTCTGGCGAGGTATCCAGACCACTGGCATCCCCCAACTCCTCTCTCCAGTCCGGATCATATTCCAACTGGTCAGTTAAAGGGTCTCCAGACCCCTCCCAGTCCTCCTCACCCTACTCTGGTTGCCAATCTGGTCTGAAAGAACCAGGGTGGAACCGGGGTACAAAAGTAGCCGTTGACGCCGGTCCGACTCCGTGTCCACGTCGAAGACTCAAAAACGGTGTTGACAAAAGTTGGCAAAACGTCAGTCAAAAAGTGACTGGAGGTACCGCTCTCTCCGGATCTGCGCTGGCTGGCGCGGAGAAAGAAAGAACTGACGTCAACGCGCGAGGGCGGCGTCTAAGTAGCTACCGCGACATCATCCCGGCGACCACGACGCCAACGACGAACGCGGAGCCGACCGACTCCACCTTTCGACGCGCAGGGGTACTGCTGATGAAAAATTCTCCGGATCCAGTCAGACGCCTGAGGGTAATTCTAAGGTGAGGAATCTATAACTAATTGTCTCTTTCAGATCTAAAGAGTAGCCATCCAGAGAGGGAGATCCAATGTCACCCACTTGAGGAATGCATAGTGCTCTTCTGTGGAAGCGACACACTTTCATGCAAACAACTTATCACAATTTCTGGCAATATTGTTATCAAAGTTTTTCATAGGATGTCCTATTTTTACTGTTTATTTTTTGTGGATTTCAGCAGAATTTGCTCTGTGTTTTCGAAACCTTTTGCAATCGGTGTTTATCTATCTTTATTCAACTGCCTAACCACCAAATTAGACAAAAAATTGTGCATGTTTACAAAACATGCTGTTTTTTGCAGTGATTGTTACAAAGCACACAGGGGGGGAGAAGTAATGCAGGGTATGTAGTGTCTTCTCATTGACAATGTGTTCAATGGACTTCACATCTACTTACACTCACATCTCATTACCTTCTCTAACATCTCATTACCTCTCACACTCACTCTATCTGATTTACAGGACCATTAATGTATTAAAAAAAGTAAACGTGCTCTATTCACATGTTTTAATATACAAATTTCTGGACACATTTGAAGGTCATTCATCTACTTCTTACTGAATATTATGTCATTGTAGGGGTGGTGAACCCTCCCAACAGCATAGTACCTTGCAAACCTTTAAAATAGTGAATTACACCACATTCATTTGTAGCCCTGAATTCTAGGGTACCTGACACTTGATGTTTTAAGCATGGTCCCCACTGCGTTTCTGTACTCTTTGTCTGACTACATTAAGGTGGTGCTGCTGCTGTTTGGACATTCATAGCAGCGAAGTGTCTCCATGGCAAATGCCTCACTTTAAGTAAGTCCTGACCTTTTAACATAAATCCCATATCCTGGGACTTGAAATGTTGCTGTTAATATTGCAATTATGAGCTCAAACGCCTACCAGTAAAATGAAGTTGGGTAAAAAGAAAAGATTAGTTAGCTGTATATATCACACATAAAAATGGGACACCTTGCAACCATGAAATCTGTTAGTATGTGGAAAGTCTCGAGTCATGTTTTCACCACTATTCCATGTGAATGATGTCAGCACTTTTTTCACAGGTACCTGTCACTAATTTCATTGAATGGTTACAACATGGAGTATTTGGCAGATGAGCTATTATCAATACTGACTTGTTAGCAAAGGTGGTGGATGTATTAAAAGGTTTCTTACCCATTCTGTGGGTAAATATGATAGTACATATTGACCAAGATTGTTATGAGCCATCAATTTCACCAATCAGTAAAATAATTAAGCACTGCCAAAAGATCAAATATGATTTTAATATTCCCAAGTTCTCTAAAGTGTATACACTAATTAGGTCAGACCTAAAACATGCTTCAAAACCCTGCACCTTTAATCAAAACACAAAAAACTAAAAAAAACAATAAAAGGAAGAAGAAACAATACTTGAGTGACATCCCTAAACTAAAAATGTGTACGGAATAATCTTAGACCAGTCTTTCTTGCCACTACCTTGTATGACAAAGTTACAAAGTGTGTGCCCCTTCAGAAAGAAATAAAAATGATTCATTCTCTCTCAATTTCCTTTTTTTAAAGGAATTTTAGTCTGTGGTAGTGCAGGTGTTTATTAGTGTTTATATGTTTACACTGATGAGGGCTGTTTCCCTCTCACTGGGGTTTTATCAGTTATTAGAGGTTTAAACCTAAAACAAGATACCCTACTAATTCACCATATATTTTCACAAAGCCCTAAAACCTGAAGCGTATACCAAACATTATTACCACTTTATAGCATTAGCTCAAAATTTATCAGACACCCATATAAAGGTTTCCTTGTTGTTGGCAGATGAAGAAAATCTTAAATGTCACCAATCGAAGAGTGAACACTACTGACCTTCATGGCAACTTTTCCAATTTGTTGTCCTAGCACGGCCTGAAATGGGAACTCTGACATTCCAACCACAGAAACTGAGTTGGCCTTGTCTGACAGGAATGCCGCCACCTCCATGCCTGAAATACAACGCAAGTGAGAAGTTCACATAACATCATAAGAAGTATACATTAGAAGAGCAGGGTGGGTAATGTCACTGACCGCTATGTCCCTATCTAAATTCTAAATATAACACTGCTCTTCCTCACCCTGCAGTTACTTCACTAACCTTTCTCCCACTGGCCATTCCCATCATGCCTTTCATGTCCATTTACATTGCAACTAGCTTTTCTGAGTGCATCCTTGCATTGCTTTCTGTGGCAGAGATGAGTTAGAACAGTACACAAAGTTCAAAGTATTCTATCTTTCTATAGGGGTTGTCTTTGAGGGTACTCTGATTCTTTAAGAGGTTTCTAGAGGTCAGATGGTTGCGGATAAGGAATACAAAAGATTGGAGTCTCTCGTTCTTGAAGGCATCTCATACCAATAAAGGAGGATCCTATGATCACCACTCTCTTGCCCACTGCAGATTCAGATATTGTGTTCGCGTCTTCAGGGGTTCGCAGGAGAAACACATTCTGAAGCTCTGATCCTTGGCATTTCAGCTGCCTAGGGCTAGAGTGAAAAGGACAAAATAATTATGTACAAGGGCAGTGATTTATAGAGCTCTAAAGAGTGAGAACACTTTTCCTACCAAAGCATATGCCAACTAACCTATGTTGGACATCTCCTCTGTGGCAGTGCCTGACACACCTCTACTGGGCGCATCGAATACAAGCCCCTCTCCAAGACACATTAGCACAGTGACACCCCATTTAATCCCAGGCTGTGAAATCTCCCAAACACATAGCTGCCACTCGTGTGTTTATCTGCAGTTGTACCCATGCATTCACCTTCTTTTTACAGTTACCACCAGTACATCTAGATGACACATCTGCATTCACCTTCCTCTCACATCTGTAAATTAATTTTACTTTTATAGCCCTGTGCAACAAAGTGCATTCACTTTGATTGTACACCTATCCAAAAGCTCCTTTCTTAAGTCAGTAACATCAATGCATAACAAGCCCTCTGATATTTTCACTCAGAGTTAGGGAATATGAGAGCACTTTCAGACATATTGGTGTAAGTTTAGTAGCTGAAATCTTGAACTGATGGCATCGTCTGAATTTTGGCTTTAATGTGGTTTCACTGTTATGCTCTCAAGCTAGCATTTATTGTGGGCGTTTAAAGGTCAGCGTGTCTATAAGGCTGGATTGCACCGAGTAACATCATGTTGCCAGGCAGATGCCAATTATGTCACTTTATGATGTTTAGTGAGGTTATGTGGCTAAAATTGTTACTTAGAAGAAGGGCAGGGCTTCAGCAGTGACCCCTGACCTATGTTCCCAGGGTAGCTCATGTTTAAAGGCCTACCTGGTGACCCAGTCCATGCTAGTCACGGTAGAGTCTGCAGTCTTTTTTCATGGCCAGAAGTGGTTCGTCCCTCTCTTTAAGCAGAAGGATGTGATGAAATTGAGTCTATGTGATTGCAACATCTCAGATAATCTGGAAGGATTCCTCATGGTACGTCTGGAAGAAAGGCTTCACTATACTGATGAGCCGTGGAATAGGCAAGACTGAGAAAATGTGCAGGATAATTGAGGAGTATGGGTGAGGTCACGGAACAAGTGGTTTTTAAGTCAGGTTCCAAATATTAGATAAGGTAAAGTAATTGGGTATACAAATACAAAAAGAGTGCTTTGTGTGATTTATTGTTGTCTTGAATTCATACCCTTCCCTGGAGTCTTAAGAGAAAAACAAAAGCTAGAATTGTGCATAAACTCCTCTTACTGCCACTCCTCTACTACATAAAAGTCAAGCATCATACATAACTCGTACATATGTAGAAAGTGACTTAAAATTGTGTAAGGCCCCTTTTCTTTTGTTCAGACTAATGACTATATATATATATACATACACACATCAATGTAAAAGCCAAAGGTTAAACGTTTGTTATAGTTAGGAAAACTTTCTTTTCTCTATACAAACCAAACTTGAAATACACAAAAATTACAAATTCTTAAATTATAATTCTACATTAAATTCTGAATTTACACACCATAATTACATTTAATATAACTTCAAACAAAACTTAAATTTATACCTTTCACATTTATAATTCACGCAACACCTTCAAAATATTATAACTTGCACACCTCCATACACAGTATATTCAACTCGGTAGCCACACTACATTAAGTATAACTTGCGCCTTCTCCATGCACTGCTTATACTGTTTTATATAATCTCAGTTATACCATCTAAAATAATAATATTTACAAAAACAGTTATGACACGCAAATCAAATCATTTGTGAGTGCATGGTAGAGGAGCGAGCTATAGTTAAAGGAGTGTGGCTACCGACTTCAATACACTGTTGGCCTGATTCACAAAGAGCCTCCGCCATAGTGGCGGAGGCTCCGTAGACACGGCAGAGTCTCCACGTTTGTGGACGAATCTCCCCCCGGAGATTCGGCCACAACTGCAGAGCCTCCACCACGACTGCAGAGGCTCTTTGTGAATCGGACTTACTGTATGGAAGTGTGTGAGTTTTAATTTGAAGGTGGGGCGTAAATTATTAAAAAAATGAACATTTTTGTGTAGTTTAAGTTTTGTTTTTATAAAGTTATATTAATTTAAAGGTGGTGCATAAATGATAAATTTAAGGTATAACTATAATTTAAGAATTTGTAATGTTTGTGTATTTTAAGTTTGGTTGTATAGAAAGAATAAATACATTTTTCCTTACTGTAATAAAGGTATAACCTTCGATTTTTTCATTAAATTTTAATGTTTTTTCATTTTTAATAAAAATGTGTTTCAATTCGTTGAGTTTACTGTTGTCGAGTGGAGTGTCATTAAGTGGAGTATGGTACAGTAGAGTAGAGGAGGAAGTTGTGTTTTATACTGTTGTAGACTGTAGAGTCGTAGAGTGGAGTGGAATGTGGTACACTGAAATAGCGTATTTATTTATTTATTTATAGAGCGCAAACTAACACCCGGAGGAGTCACGGTGCTAGAGAACCTGCTGTGAAAACTAAAAACATTAGCGGCACTCAGACGTAGAACCTGTAGAAGATGGGCTACAGGGAGAAAAGCCATGTCTTACGGGCCTTCCTAAATGAAAGCAAGTCAGAGGAGTTTTTTTAAATGGGTGGGAAGACAGTTCCAAAATTTAGAGGCGGTAGTAACAAAACGTTTGCCTCCTCCCCTCCCTCCAGTTTGATAGCCGGAATCTGGGGTCCTTAACCAGATTTAGAGTGGATCACTGAAGGTTTCTAGATGGAACATACCGATGTTTTAGGTATTTCGGTTAAAAGTCGTGGAGGGTTCTAAAAGCGATAGAAAGGGCTTTAAAATCAATCCTTTTCTTCATAGGGAGCCAGTGGAGGGACTGAGAGCTTGTTTGGTAGAGTAATGTCTGGGAATCCCTCGCAGGAGTCGAGCCGCCGCGTTCTGAAGAACCTGTAGCTTGTTAATAAGACCCTTCTGTAGACTAACAAAGAGAGCATTACAGTAGTCTAACTTAGATAGGATAAGTGCAGAAACAAAAGTTTTTTGAAGATTAAGAGGTATAAAAGGAAAGATTTTCCTGAGAGTTTTTAATGTGAAGAAAGTGGACGAGGTGATGGCATTTACCTGATGTTTGAAGGACAAAGCTGAGTCGAAGATAACTCCCAGATTTTTTGCTTTTGTTACAGGAATAGGGAGCGGGCCAAGTTCCTGAGGCCACTAATCATGGGACCAAAAGGAGGTGTTACAACCGAAGAGTAGTACTTCGGTTTTGCTCAAATTTAACTTCAGACAATTCTCCATCATCCACTTACTAACCTGTTGCATACGGATTTGAAACTTGGAAACTCTGTCCTGAATATTATTTGTCACTGATACAATAATCTGCATGTCATCAGCATAGGACACCATGGCAAAGCCAAAAGATTTAATAAGACTGGTCAAGGGGGTGACAAATAAATTGAAAAAAGAGGGGCTGAGCGAAGAGCCCTGTGGCACCCCGCGAGGAAGTTGGAAGTTGTGTGACGCGTAGCTGTCCATATCCACAAGTTGCTCTCGCTCAGCTAGAAAAGATTTAAAGAGAGGAAGAGCTGAACCACCTACTCCAATCTTTTGGAGATGACTCATCAGTAAGCTGTGATCCACTATATCTAAAGCCGCAGAGAGGTCCAACAGAATCAAAGTGGCTTTGCCTCCTCTGTCGACCGCACGTCTGACCTCCTCAGTAGCGGTAATCAGGGCAAGCTCTATGCTGTGCTCACTTCTGAACCCGTACTGAGTAGAATCTAGGATATGGTTATTGTTAATAAAGGTAGTCAATTCTTGATTTATGAATTTTTCCAGTATTTTAGCCGGAAAGGGCAGCCGGGAGATAGGACGGTAATTACTGGGGTTCAAAGGGTCCAAATTAGGTGTTTTGAAAGAGGCAGAATGGAGGCCTTTTTCCAAGGTTTGGGAATAATCCTGTTTTAAGAATGAGATTAAAAATCTCAGTGAGATGCTGTGCAATAAGATCCAAAGCCAGATGTGTTATTCTTGTAGGACAAGGATCAGCCGGGGAGCCAGCTTTTGCTGTGCGGAGAAGCTTAAGGACTTGATCATAAGAGATGGACGGGAAAGTGGTTAGCCGGGCTGAGTTAGTTTCTGATGAACCCTTTTGGCCTGTTTGGTTGCAGATGCCCCTATGCTCTCAACAGAAAGACTGCAAATTTCTGCAGGCTGATTCGTGGAGAACGTGTCGTAAATGCTACATACTTTTTCACAAAAAAAGAATGCTAAAGTATTGCAAAAGTCTGATCAATGGCCCAATTCTTATTCTCAGGGGTCCTACTTAGTTTCTGAACAGTAACGAATATTTTTTTGGTACTGTTATTTGCTAGTTTTCTTTTATCTGAAAAGTAGATGCTTTTTGTGTTGTGGATCAATTCTTTGTATTCTGAGATCATCTTCCTACACGTTTCTTTCTCAGTGGTCGCATAATTTTGTCTCAAACTGCATTCTTTTTTAAAAAAAAATCTTTTTATTAAACCGTTGTGATGGTACAACAATCGACCACAGGTCCACGTATATTCAGTAAAACGCAAATATAGCAGTTGTACATATCTACACATTATATCACTGCACATTATGACGTTAGATAGGAAGAGCAACAATATCTTTAGCATTTTTGCGCAATTCCACTGTAGGAGAGACACAAAGTTCGCCTCTGGAGACATTCCACTTTGCCCATTTATTGTCCCATTTCGCCGGGCAACCTCGGTGTTTGAACACGTCTTTCTCTGCAAGCATGGCCCTGTCCATGTCCTTGGCCCACTTCGAATATGTCGGTAAGGTATCAGTTCCCCACCCCTGAGCGATATTTCTTTTTGCCAGAGCAAACCCCAGTGATGCCCACGTACGTTCGGTTTGGGTCAGGTCTGTAGCTTCCCATACATCCAGTAAACAAAGCTGTGGGGATAATGTGATAGCCTTCCCTCCCACTCTCACCAGTTCAGAAACTATTTCCCCCCAGTAGGGCTGTAACCGCGGGCACTCCCATATGATATGGAAGAAAGTGCCCTCCGAAGCGCACCCCCTAAGGCAGTCGGAGTCAGTCCGACGGCCCATCTTGACCAACGTGTGTGCGGGCAGGTAGGATCTGTGCAAGAGCTTGAGTTGAACCAGTCGCAGGTGCAGAGGGATGGCGACCACCCGGGGAGAGGAGAGGGCTTCCTGCCAGTCATCGTCCTCTAAATAGCCTACGTCCGTTTCCCACTGCTGGCGGAGTCGGATTAATGGGTCCGGCTGATTATTAAGAAGTTTGCGGTAGGTGAGCGAGATCGCCCTGCTCGGTAAGGGGTCGGTCAAGAGTCTGTCCTCCAGCGGGGAGGCCTCAGGTAAGGTATCCTCCTTAGGGATCACAGAGGTAAGTGCATGCCTAATCTGTAGGTAACGGTAAGTCTCTGACTCGGTGAGCTGATATTCTTTTTGAAGATATGCAAATGAGACCATGCCGTTACGTTTCCATAGGTCCCCCACCGAGGAAAGTCCGATAAGGTCCCATTTATCGAACCCCGGATACCTACTCAGTGTGCCTAATCGTTCGGCTTCCCATAGAGGGGTGTGTGACGTGATCTTATTGTGCCAGCCCATTTTTTGGGTAACCGTGTGCCAGGTTGTCACCGTTTGGGCAGTAGGGCCTGTCAGGTGAAGTCTCTTGGGATTAGAGTAGAGCGCTCGCTGATAACCACCCCTTGACATAACCCATCTATCCGTGCGGTATGCCGGCTCTAGTGGTGGGGCAAAGACCCATTGATTTATCACGGCTAGCTGGGAGGCCCAGTAGTACCTTCGCAAATCGGGCAGTGCAATCCCCCCATCGTACCATCCCCTGGTGAGCTTATGTGTCGCTATACGTGGACACTTTCCGTCCCACAAGAGATTTCTAACCTCACTCTCCACACTGACAAAGTATGCATCGGGGACTCTGTGGGGAGTGTTGTGCAGCGCATATAAGAAGCGAGGGAGGGCGAGCATTTTAAACAACGCCGCTCTGCCCAACAGAGTAAGGGGTAGCGCCCGCCAGTGGGTGACGTCTTTACGGAATCTGGTCAGCGGAGGCAGGAGCTTAGCCTCATAGAAATGGGTTGGATTGAGTGTGATGTAGATACAGAGGTAGCGAAAGCCCTCACCGGCGACCGTGATGACAATGTCTTTGGGCAGCTGTGGTACCGGACCCCGCAGCATGAACAGGACCGACTTTCCCCAGTTTATTATGTACCCGGAGTGGGCACTAAAGATAGCAAAGATATGTAGGATTCGGTGAATCGAGGCCCTAGGGGCCGCCACATACAGCAAAACGTCGTCTGCATAAAGGGAGATTCTATCCTCATGCTGATCTGTCCACCGCAGGCCCCTGATCATGGGGTCGCCCCTGATCCACGTCGCCAACGGTTCCACAGGAGGGCAAAAATGAGGGGTGACAAAGGGCAGCCTTGGCGGGTGCCTCTGCCTAGGTTAAAACTATGGGAGGTGTGTTGATTGACGACCACTTGTGCTGTGGGGTTCGTATATAACAATTGAACCCACCGGGTAAAGTTAGGGCCGAACCCCATTCGCTCCAGGAGGGCAAATAAATAGGGCCATTCGATAATGTCGAATGCCCTTTTCGCGTCTAGGGATAATAGTGCCGCATCTTCCAGGATGGTGTCGGTTCTCCCCAGTACTCCATGTAGACGCCTCAAGTTATGGGGCGTGTTGCGGCCAGGCATAAAGCCTGATTGGTCAGGGTGAATAATCTTGCTCAGTACCGGAAGGAGCCGATTGGCCAATATCTTGGCTATAATTTTATTCTCGGCTGTCAACAGCAAAATGGGTCGATAAGACTCACATCTCGTGGCTCCAACGCCATTCTTGATAGCGGCATCGCATTTTTGAAAGCCTGAGTTCCTCTGACAACCAAGGCTTAGACGGAGTGGCTCTATTCACCTTACCGGTTTTTGTGGGCACTAAGGTATGCACTGTCGAGTCAATCCAGACATGATAATCAAGGGTGGCCGTAGGAATCACTGGAAATAACAGGTCTACTGTTTTTTAATAGAGCATTACATTCGGTGGCATCAATGCTATGCCACAGGCGACACTCGTGCTTTCTGGCTGAACTGCTAATTTTGCCTGGGGCTATGGGCAAAGATAAGGTGAACAAAGCAGCAGAGTGATCTGACCAGTGTAGTTGAAGTACACTCATGTGTTCTAAAAATGGGCTGTCCGTAAAGATGGCATCAAGCAGATGCCCTGCCCTTTGAGTGGGACCCTAATGATCTGTTCTAAACCTACACTGGTCGTTAGATCAATGAGGTCACTTGAATCTTTATCCTGCAAATTATCCAGATGGAAGTTAAAATCACCTAGTACAGTGCAATTCTGGGAGTTGACCTTGTACTCTAGTAACTGGCTAAGAGTTTGTATGACGGCGGCTCTAGGGCCAGGGGGGCGATAGATGAGAAGAGCATTGAAGGAGTGTGGCTGAGTTCCATTTTTAAAGGAGAGCACCTCACAATCAGGCTTAGATGGTATATCTGTGAAAATTGCCCTCAGGTCATCTAGGTAAACTATGTCTACTCACCCACCCATCTTTCCCTCCCCGTCTTTCCTAACAATGGAAAAACCTGTTGGGGTGGCGGCAACCATGTCGGGGCCAGATGAAGCGTTGGCCCATGTTTCTACAACAAAAGCTATGTTAAGTGCATGTGCTTCTACAAAATCAGCGAATTTGTACTTATGTTTTATCAGTGATTGAGCATTTATTAATGTACAGTGCCAGGTTTGTGTTTGCTTTTTATCCCTAACAATGTGGGGGCTAAAGATCTCAGTTGTTCTCACCTTGATGTCAGTTAAAGTGAGGCTGCACTCCGGGCACATCAATAGCGCCTCGTTGCTACTACAGCTCAGCACTGAGCCAGAACAGCGTCTGCTCGAGGCGTTTAACTCAAGGAGATTGTTTCTTGTGTAGCCAAATATTTTTCCCGGATGCAGTACAAAACTGGCAGAGAGGCTATCGCTGAGCGCGATCAGAGCGCGGACGGGTGCAGACGGGCTTGCCTTAGGCGCGCCAGTGGCGCGTCGTCGCTCCCATTCCGATTAAATCTCCCGGCGAATGCTGGGGGTGTGGCTTCGCCAGACACTTTGAGTAAGCGTTTAAACAAAGGGGCTGAAAGTAATATTCTAACTGGGGTCCAGCAACCCCTTAGTCCTGCAGCAGACTGCTGAGGGCTAATACTGGTAAATTAACACAAACTAAAATAAGCATGAAAACGTAAAACACATAAAATCAATCAAATCTGGGTAAAAACCCTCTACTAGGTGAAGCCCGTCCTAACTGGAGCCAGGCACCTCCAAAAAAGGCACATCAGTGCTTACAAAGAAATCAAAGTGGGCTGTAGCAGTGATAGCAGTGCAGGTAAGAGCACCCAATTATTAGTATTCACCTTCAGTTATGCCAAAGCTGAGCGGACGTGCTCCCATTCTGATTAAATCTCCCGCCGAATGTGGGTGTGTGTGGCTTCACCAGACGGTTCGAGTAAGCCTTTAAACAAAGGGCTGAAAGTAACATTCTAACTGGGGTCCAGCAACCCCTTAGTCCTGCAACAGGCTCCCCTGCTGAGGGCTAATACTGGTAAATTAACACAAACTAAAATAAGCATGAGAACATAAAACACATAAAATCAATAACATCTGGGTAAAAACCCACTACAAGATGGCGCCCATCTAACCAAAGCCAGGCACCTTCAAAAAAGGCACATCAGTGCTTACAAGGAAATCAAAGTGGGCCGTAGCAGTGATAGCAGTGCAGGTAAGAGCACCCAATTCTTAGTATTCACCTTCAGTTATGCCCAAGCTGTACGGTGGAGTGGTTTAAATTGGATTGGCGTGGATTGCTGTACAGAGGAGTGGGGTACAGAGGAGTAGGGTACAGTGGAGTGGGATACAGTGGAGTGGGGTACAGTGGTGTACAGTGGACTATTGCAGAGTAGAGTGGAGTAGTGTAGCGTGCAGTGGAGTAAATTATTATATAGTATAGTGGCATTTATAGTACAGTGGCGTGGAGTGCGCAGGTGTAGAGTCAAGTACATTGTTATAAATTGGAGTGTTGGAAAGTGTCGTAGAGTGTTGTACACCTGGTTGTAGCGGCATAGAGTGGAGTAGAGGGTTGTACAGTGTAGCGTAGGGGCACAGAGTGGAGCACAGTTTTGTAAAGTGGCACAGAGTGTAGTAGAGTCTTTTAGAGTGGAGTGCATAGAGGGGAGTAAAGTGTGGTACAGTGGGGAGGTGTAAAGAGGAGTGTTGTAGCATGCCATAGAATGGGATAAAGTGTTGTGCAGTGGAGTACAGTGTAGTAGAATCGAGTGGAGTAGCATACAGAGGAGTAGCATGTTTTAGAGTACAGTGGCGTGCAGTAGAGTGGATTGGCGTGGCGTGCAGTAGAATAAAGGAATGAAGATTGGAGTGGTGTGTAGTACAGTGAAGTGGACTGGTGTGTTGTAGAATGTTGGAAAGTGTCGGAGTGGAGTACAGTAGAGTGTCTCAGAGTGGATTAAAGTGCTGTACTGTGGAGTGGAGTTGAGTGTGGTACAGTATGGTAGAGTGGAGTGGGACAGACTGTTGTACAGTTGAGTGGTATAGAGTAGCATACAGTGGAGTGGCGTAGAGTTCAGCAGTGGAGTATAGTAGAGCATAGTGAAGTAGTGTCTCATAGGATGGAGTATATTAAATGGGGTGAAGCGACGCAGAAGGGTTTGCGTAGAGTGTCATATAGTGCACTGAGTAAAGTAGAGTTCTGTACAGTGGCATTGAGAGGAGTACATTTTTGTACTGTGCAGTGTTATACATTGGAGTATAGTGTGGTACAGTGGAGGGGCGTAGAATGTTGTTGAGTGGAGCATAATATTGTACCAGTGAGTACCAAAGAGTGGAGTTGCATAGAGTGTAGTGTGGTAGAGTGTAATAGCGTACAGTCGAGCAGCATAGAGTGCAGTGGCGTAGAGTGAACCGGCATGGAGTTGAGTGGAGTGGCGTAGTATGGAGTAGCGCACAGTGGAGTGCCGTAGAGTGGATTTGCGCATGCTGCAATAGCATAAAGTGGAGAAGCATAGAGTGGAGTGTGGTAGAGTGGAGTTATGTACAGTGGAATGGGGTAGAGTACAATGTCAGAGAGGAGTGGCATACAGTGGAATGGTGTTGACTGCAGTGGTGGAGAGTGGAGTGGCGAACAGTAGAATAGCATACAGTGGAGTGGTGTACATGGGAATAGTGTAGACTGGAGCTGAGTTAGGTGGAGTGGGGTAGAGTGGAGTAAAGTAGAATAGCATACAGTGGAGTGGCAGAGGGGAGTGGCATAGAGCAGAGTAGCATAGAGCAGAGAGGCATAGAGGGGAATAGCATACAGTATAGTAGAATACACTGAAATAGTGTACAATGGAGTAACGAGGAGTCAAATGATGTACAGTGGAGTGGCGCAGATTGGGATACAGTGGAGTGGGGTAGAGTGCAGCAGGGTATAGTGGAGTAGCGCACAGTGGAGCAGCACAGAGCTGAATAGCATAGAGTTGAGTGGCGTTGAGTGTAGTTGCGTACACTTGAATAGCATATAGAGGAGTGACAGTTTAGTGGGGTAACGTGGAGTGGCCTACCGTGGGGTGTTGTGGGGTGGGGTGGAATGGCGTACAGTAGAATAGTGTACAGTGAGTACCAAAGAGTGGAGTGGCGTAGAGTGTAGTGTGGTAGAGTGTAATAGCATACAGTTGGGTAGCGTAGAGTGCAGTGGCGTAGAGTGGAGTAAGGTACAGTGTAGTGGCATACACTACAATAGCCTAGAGTGGAGCGGCATAGAGTGGGGTCACTTAGAGCGAAATAGCGTATAGTGGAGTGCCGTAGGGTGGAGAGGAATAGAGTAAAGTGTAGTGGCGAGAGTTGAGTTGCTTACAGTCAAATAGCGTAGAGTGGAGTAGCGTAGAGTGCAGTGGCATAGAATGGAGTGGCATAGAGTGGAGTTGGAAGAGTGGATTGGGCAGAGTGGACTAGAGTGCAGTGGAGTGATGTACAGTGGAGTGTCGTACAGTGGAATAGCATGTATTAGAGTGGCACACAGTAGAGTGGCATACAGTGGAGTGGCATACAGTGGAATAGCATAGAGTGGAGTGTCGTACAGTGCAGTTGTGTACAGTGAAATAGTGTAGAGAGGATTGGCATACAGTGGAGTGGCGTACAGTGGAGTTGCGTAGACTCGAGTGTCAAACAGTTGCGCAGCCTACATTGGAATAGCATAAAGTGGAGTGGTGTACAGTGCAGTGGCATACAGTGGAGAGTGTTAGAGCGGAGTGGCGTACAGTGGAATAGCATAGAGTGAAATAGTGTATAGTGGAGTAGAGTGGAGTGGTGCGGAGTGGACTGGCAGAGTGGAGTGAAGTATAGTGTAGAGGCAAACAGTTTAATAGCGTAGAGTGGCATGATATACAGTGGAATAGTGTACACTGGGGTGGAGTAGAATGGGGTGGCTTAGAGTGGAATAGCATGGAGTGGCGTAGAGTAGTGTACAGTAGAGTGGCATGGAGTGAGGTACAGTAGAACAGTATAGAGTGGAGTGTTGTAGAGTGGAGCGTTGTAGAGTGGAGCGGGGTAAAGTGTAGTGGGGTAGACTGTAGTGGGGTACAGTGTAGCGTACTGTGGAGTGTCATAGAGTGGAGTGTTGTAGAGTGGAATGGCATACAGTGGAACAGTGAACAGTGGAGTGACATACAGTAGAGTGGCATAGAGTGGAACAGCTTACAGTATAGCAGCATACACTGAAACAGCGTACAGTGGAGCAGCATAGAGTGGAATGGCGTACGGTGGAGTAGTGTAAAGTAGAGTTGCATAGAGTGAAGTAGGGTATACTGGAGTAGTGAACAGTGGAATACGTACAATTGAGTGGCGTACAGTGCGGTGGGGTAGAGTGGAGTGGCGTAGAGTGGAGTCATATACAGTAGAATAAAGTACAGAGGAATAGCAAAGAGTGTAGTGGTGTAGAGTGTAGTGTGGTAGAGTGTAATAGCGTACAGTCGAGTAGCGTAGAGTGCAGTGGCATACAGTGGAATAGCGTACAGTGCAGTGGTGTACACTGAAGAACAAGTTACTTATCTTCGGTAACGATATATCTGTAAGAGACCTATATTAGTTATAGATTCCTTACCTTAGAATTACCCCCAGGCGTCAGACTGGATCCGGAGAATTTTTCTTCAGCAGTACCCCTGCGCGTCGGTAGGTGGCGTCGGTCGACTCCGCGTTCGTCGTCGCGATTGCCGGAATGATGTCGCGGTATCTACTTAGACTCCGCCCCTGCGCGCTGACGTCAGTTCTTTACAAGACATTCCACGCCAGAAGCGCAGTGCCATGCAAGACACTGACCACTGGTGCACAAAACTAGGGCCCTGAAAGGGAGTCCCTTACTCTAGAAGTCAGTTCGCAGAACAGGGAGGATGGGTGGGGCAGTAAGGAATCTATAACTAATATATGTCTCTTACAGATATATCATTACCGAAGGTAAGGAACTTGTTCATCTGAAAGAGACTATTAGTTATAGATTCCTTACCTTGGAATAGATACCCCAGCAATACCAACCCCGGAGGTTCACACCAGAAAGTCCTGGAGAACTGAAGGGCCAAAGAAGCCGTCTCTCCGGACTTGCCTATCCAGGCAGTAATGTTTAGTGAACGTGTGCAGTGATGCCCACATGGCTGCCTGACAGCGGTCACTGAGGGGGACTCCACGTCCCAGAGCAGTAGTGGCTGCCGTCGCCCTGGTGGAATGGGCGCGCAGTCTTACCGGAGGCTCCTTTTTCGCCAAGGAATAGCAAATTTTAATGCAAAGGACGGCCCATCGAGAGATGGTGCGCTTTTGCACGGCCCGACCTTTCTTGGCACCCACATAGCCAACAAAGAGTTGATCATCCACCCGGAATTGTTTTGTGCGATCCAGATAAAATGATAGAGCACATTTTGGATCCAGACGGTGGAGCCTCTCCTCCTCTTTAGAAGGATGCGGGGGCAGAAAGAAGGTGGGCAAAGTGATGGTCTGTCCTATGTGGAAAGAGGTAACCACTTTGGGCAAGAAAGAAGGCCTAGTGCAGAGGACAACCTTGTCTGGATGAACAGCAAGGAAAGGAGGTTTAGAAGACAGAGCCTGAAGCTCACTCACCCTGCGAGCAGAGGTGATGGCAACCAGAAAGGCAGTTTTTAGCGTCAGAAGCTTGAGAGGACAATTATGTAGAGGCTCGAAAGGAGCGCACATAAGGTAAGTCAGAACAAGGTTCAAGTCTCACTGGGGCATTACGAAAGGAATAGGAGGAAACAGGTGAGTAATGCCCTTAAGAAAACGATTTACAATAGGGGACTTGAAAAGAGAAGGCTGATCAGGAAGGCGAAGAAAGACCGAAATGGGCGAAAGATGGCACTTAAAGGTGCCCAGAGCAGAGCCCTGCTGGGCCAAAGAAAGCAGGAAGAGGGGAACCTCCGAAAGGGGGGCAGAAAGGGGATCCACAGCCTTTGCTGTGCACCATGCCACAAATTTGTTCCATCTACAGGCGTATACTATTTTAGTAGAGGGACGCCTGGCTGCCAAGATGACATTACAGACTTCAGGAGGAAGGTGGAAGGCTGTCAAATGTCGCCGCTCAATCCCCACACAAGGAGGTGGGGGCTGGACAGATTCAGGTAGAGGACCATCCCCATCTGCTGCGACAGAAGATCCTCCTGAAGGGGCAGTCTGATCGAAGGATCGATGGCCATGTTCAACAGTTCGGGATACCAGACTCTTTGTACCCAGTCCGGAGCCAGGAGAATGACTTGGGCCGGGTCATGCTTGATCTTCTTTAGCACTCTGGGCAGAAGTGGTATAGGCGGAAAGGCGTATAGAAGACCGCAACTCCACTCGCGACGAAAAGCGCCGCCGAGCGAGTGCCGCCTTGGAAATTCCAACATGCAGAACTGCTGACATTGCGCGTTCTCTTCGGTGGCGAATAGATCTAACCAAGGCTCTCCCCACTGCTGAAAGAGACCTTGCACCACCTCCGAGTGAAGACGCCATTCGTGATCCATCAAGCACCGGCGGCTGAGTTCGTCCGCCCTGGTGTTCAGGGAACCTGCCAGGTGTTTAACCACCAAGGACATGCCCTGATGTTCCAGCCACTTCCAGAGACGAAGGGCCTCCTGACAGAGGGTCCACGACCCCACTCCGCCCTGTTTGTTGCAATACCACATGGCGGAAGTGTTGCCTGTGAACACCTGCACTACTCTTCCTTTGACAGAAGGAAGGAATTACTTCAGTGCTAGACGAATCGCCTGGAGCTCCAGAAGGTTGATGTGGAGCCCGAACACTGCCGGACACCAGAGGCCTCTGATCTCCGCCTCTCCCATGTGGCCGCCCCATCCCATGAGTGACACATCTGTCACCACTGTGAACTCTGGTTGGGGAAGGGAGAGGGATCTGCCGTTGACCCTATCCTGGTTCGTGAGCCACCGCTGCAACTGATGTGCAGTCCCCGCCGAGATCTGGATGACATCGGACAGATTCCCCTGATGCTGCGCCCACTGGAACTTCAGTTCCTACTGCAGAGCCCGCATATGCCACCTGGCATGATCCACCAGCAGGAGGCAGGAGGCCATGAGGCCAAGCAGCCTCAGGGTCATTCTCACCGAAATCCTGGATAGAGGCTGGAACATTGGTATCATAGCCCGAATATCCCGGACTCGCTGTTCGGGAGGATAGGCCCGAAACTGCGCTGTGTCCAGAACCGCTCCGATTAAAAGAAGCTTCTGAAAAGGGTTCAGGTGCGACTTTGGCACGTTGACTGTGAACCCCTGCGAATGCAGGAGGTCCGCCGTAGTCTGGAGGTGGGCAACGACAGCCTAGGGGTGAGCTCGCCTCCAACAACCAGTCGTCGAGATAGGGGAAGACTGGAACCCCTGATCGGCGCAGTTTCGTGAACACCCGAGGGGCACTGGTAAGGGCAAAGGGGAGCACAGTAAACTGAAAATGCTCGTGGCCTACAGTGAACCGTAGGTAACGCAGGTGGGCAGGCAAGACAGGTATGGGAAAATACGCGTCCTACAAGTCCAACGCTACCATCCAGTCTCCAGGGTCGAGGGCAGACAGGACCTGAGCCAATGTCAACATTTTGAACTTCTCCTTCCGGAGGAAGCGGTTGACCTCCCTGAGGTCTAAGATAGGACGCAGGCCTTTGTCCTTCTTGGGTACCAGAAAGTAGTGGGAGTAGCAACCAAGACCTACTTCTGGGACAGGGACATGCTCGATAGATCCCTTGGCCAGGAGAGCCGTAACTTCTTGACGGAGAAGGGCCAAGTGATCCTCCGACATGCGATGGAATGTAAGTGGCATGGATGGAGGGGTAGTCTTGAAAGGGATGGAGTAGCCCCTTCGGATTATCTGCAAAACCCACCTGTCCGACGTGATGTTGTGCCAGAGGGGGAGGGGATGGCAGACCCTGACGCTCACTGGCAACTTCAGACTAGGAAGGTTTGGAGAGTGCTGCAGAGAGGGCACTGGTGGACTGGCCCGCCCGCTGGCCCCCAGACCCACGGCGCTGGGTCACACATCCCGGCCGCGCAGAGGCTGAGCAGCTTGCGCCGGCCTGTGACCTTGGGTAGAACGTGGTGGGGCACCCCTTCCGTAGCCACGAAAGGGGCGAAAGGCAGACTGCACAGGACGCTAGGTGGTAGGGAGGCCCAATGATCTGGCCGTAGCCCTAGAGTCCTTGAAGCCTTGAGGAGGTTGTCTGCCTTGTCGCCAAACAGGCGACGGCCATCAAAGGGCATGTCGATTGGACATCCCGGAGAAGCCAGTGGACCTCAGCCAGGCGTAGCGTCTCAGGGCTACCGTCGTAGAAATCGTCCTACCCAGCGAGTCGGCGGTGTCCTGCCCACAGCGGATGGCGAACTTTGCTGCATCTCTACCCTCAACAAGCGCTCCGGAGAGTACAGTCCGGGCCTCCTGTGGCCACTGTGGCAGCAGTTGCGCGACCGTTTCCCACACGGAGTGGGAATAACGGCCCAAGAGACATGCAGTGTTCACAGACCGCAGTCCTAAGCTGGCAGAAGAAAACATCTTCTTCCCAAGATGGTCCAGCTTCTTGGATTCCCTATCTGGGGGAGCAGTAGGGAACGTGCCTTTTGAGGCTTAGATCACCAAGCTCTCAGGGTTAGGGTGTTGGGAGAGGAAAAGTGGGTCACAAGGTGCCGGGCGGTGGTATCGGGCAATCATCCTGTCCACAGGAGCCCCTGTGCTGGGCTTGGACCAAGTGCAAACTAGGATGTCCATGAGGGCTTCATTGAAAGGCAGCAGGGGCTCCGAAGAGGCTGCTGCCGGCTGAAGCACCTCAGTCAGGAGGTTAGTCCTGACTGCCACCGTAGGAAACTCAAGGCCCAAGGCCTCAGCCGTCCTACGCAACACCACAGTGTAGGACGCTCCCTCCTCCGTGGCCACGGTAGGGGGAGAAATCATACCTGGGTCTGGGGATGTATCAAGACCACTGGCTTCACCCAACTCCTCTCTCCAGTCCGGCTCCTCTAGCTGGTCTGCCAAAGGGTCAACAGACCCCTCCCAGACCTCCTCATCCTCACCTGGCTGCCACTCAGGGTGAAAAGGAATGCCAAGGATGAACAATGGTACAAAAGTACCCCCCGGCGCCAGTACCAGCGTCGGTCGACCCCGGTCCGGCTCCCTGTCCATGTCGAGGGCGAGGCCGGAATGAACGCATGCCGGGGACACAACCGGCGTCGGAAGCGGCGGAGGTGTTGTCAAAGGAATCAGCGCCGGGGGAGGTGTCGTAAGGCTGAAGCTGCCGGCATCGAAGGCCTAGAGCTCCCAGCTGAGTCCGCGGGGCCTGAAGGCGCACTGGTGGAGTCAGGCTGCCCAAAGATGGAGTGGAGAGCTTTGTAAAATGCACGAAGCTGGGCAGGGGACGCTCCGGCTCCTGGGAAGCTCGGAGCTGTCCCAGCTGGCACAGCGGGCGGAGCCAAAGTACGAGACCTTCCGTGCTTCTTTGCCTTCTTCTTGTGCTTCGACTTACCCGAAGACCAAGATTTCGATGATGAATGGTGGTGGTGACTCCGCGACCGGTCCCGCGACCTCCCTCTCGTTGGGGACCTTCGAGCGGCGCGGAGCCGACTGCCGGGCCTCCAGAAGCTTTCGGGACTGCTCCCGCAAAGACTTCGGGTTCATGGCCCGACAGTCGGAGCATGACTTCGGGTCATGGTCGCGCTCCAGACACCAGAGGCACACGAGGTGTGGGTCCGTGGCCAACATCAATTTGTGACAGGAGTCACAAGGCTTGAAGCCGGTACGCCGATGGGACATTCCTACGTGCACCAGGAGTCGAACGACTCGAAACAATATGTTGGCAAAAGTCGAAAAAGGGTTAGTCAAAAAGTGACTAAGGGTACCGCTCTCTCCGGATTTGCGCTGGCTGGTGCGGAAAAAGAAAGAACTGACGCCAGCACGCAGGGGCGGCGTCTAAGTAGATACCGCGACGTCATTCCTGCGATCACGATGCCAACGACGAATGCAAAGTCGAGCGACGCCACCTACCGACGCGCAGGGGTACTGCTAAAGAAAAATTCTCCGGATCCAGTCTGACGCCTGGGAGTAATTCTAAGGGAAGGAATCTATAAGTAATAGTCGCTTTCAGATATCGTAGAGCATTGATCTTCAAACTTTTTAATGCTGCGCCCCGACCCCCGAGTGGACAGGATATTATTAAAAATTGATCAGGCCAGTCTCCAAATTTTTCACAATTATGCTATTAAACTAGAAATGTTTAAATATGTCTAGACTTATTTAAACATTGCAGTTACGTTCTGTTACTATTTTAAAAATGCAATCAAATACATGATGCCAAACATACTATTCTGATCAGGAAGCCTTACTTATGTGTAAAAGTACCCACAGTGTAATTATTAGGGGTGGGAGTGGAGGCTTTGAAGAGTATTTGTAGTCCCGTCCCTTTTGACACATACTCCCAGCTTGGATATAAATGACAAAACATGTTAGTGATGGCCCATCACAGAGCGGTTTAATGCTGCTCATTTTTTTCAGCTTTAAACAAAGCCCTGTTATTAGCACAATGCTTCTTTTACTTAGAGCCTGGCGCCCCTCCTTGGGATCATTTGAGGCCCCCCTAGGGGGGTCCACACCCAAGCTTGAAGACCCCTGGTATAGAGTTGTTGAGTGGAGCTGTGTACAGTGGAATAGTGTAAAGTGGAGTAGCGTAGAGTGGAGGGGCGTACAGTGGAGGGGTGTACACAGGAATGTCATAAAATGGAGTGGCGTAGAGTGTAATAACATACAGTGGAGTGGCATAAGTGGAGTGACGTAGAGTGGAGCGGCGTACAATGTAAAAGCCTAGAGTAGAGTGGCATAGAGTGGAGTGGCGTAGAGTGGAGTGGCGCAGAGTGGAGTGGCGCAGAGTGGAGTGGCATAGAGTTGAGTGGCATAGAGTTGAGTGGCATAGAGTTGAGTGGCGTAGAGTGGAGTGGCCCGGCGTAGAGTGGAGTGGCCTGGAGTGGAATGGGGTTATTAAAACAGACGTAGCGTGAAAGTGTGAGAACAGATATAGATGTAATGTGGCAGGAAAATTCATTACTAGGTGTAAATGGTAATTTTTGGCAGCATATGTAAATAGTGTACATAGTTTTAAAGTTATACGTTTTAAAATGCTTAGTTATATATTAGCGATACCAAAGGGGATGATGGACGGAGCGTTGGAGCAAATCCAACACTCACCCCCAGTCAACTGATCTGGGTTTAATCCATCATCATTCTTTAGCTCACTGCACCACCCCAGTTCAGACATGGCCATATGCAAATCAGTCTGACCCTGTGCCTCATGGGAACAGTCCAGCCCGAACTGCCAAGCCATGTCTTCCCTGGACCGGAAACAAGCATCCTGGGACCGGTTTCTGGCTAATCAGCCGTCATCAGCCAGGCTAGCTTGAATCCAGTGGCAAAGTGAGCAAGGGACCCACGTCTGGGCATACCCTGCCAACTTAGGGCGAACAAAGCGATACCAAAGGGGATGATGGACGGAGCGTTGGAGCAAATCAAACACTCACCCCCAGTCAACTGATCTGGGTTTAATCCATCATCATTCTTTAGCTCACTCCACCACCCCAGTTCAGACATGGCTATATGCAAATCAGTCTGACCCTGTGCCTCATGGGAACAGTCCAGCCCGAACTGCCAAGCCATGTCTTCCCTGGACCGGAAACAAGCATCCTGGGACCGGTTTCTGGCTAATCAGCCGTCATCAGCCAGGCTAGCTTGAATCCAGTGGCAAAGTGAGCAAGGGACCCACGTCTGGGCATACCCTGCCAACTTAGGGCGAACAAAGCGATACCAAAGGGGATGATGGACGGAGCGTTGGAGCAAATCAAACACTCACCCCCAGTCAACTGATCTGGGTTTAATCCATCATCATTCTTTAGCTCACTCCACCACTCCCAGTTCAGACATGACCATATGCAAATCAGTCTGACCCTGTACCTCATGGGAACAGTCCAGCCCGAACTGCCAAGCCATGTCTTCCCTGGACCGGAAACAAGCATCCTGGGACCGGTTTCTGGCTAATCAGCCGTCATCAGCCAGGCTAGCTTGAATCCAGTGGCAAAGTGAGCAAGGGACCCACGTCTGGGCATACCCTGCCAACTTAGGGCGAACAAAGCGATACTAAAGGGGATGATGGACGGAGCGTTGGAGCAAATCAAACACTCACCCCCAGTCAACTGATCTGGGTTTAATCCATCATCATTCTTTAGCTCACTCCACCACCCCAGTTCAGACATGGCCAAGTGCAAATCAGTCTGACCCTGTGCCTCATGGGAACAGTCCAGCCCGAACTGCCAAGCCATGTCTTCCCTGGACCGGAAACAAGCATCCTGGGACCGGTTTCTGGCTAATCAGCCGTCATCAGCCAGGCTAGCTTGAATCCAGTGGCAAAGTGAGCAAGGGACCCACGTCTGGCCATACCCTGCCAACTTAGGGCGAACAAAGCGATACCAAAGGGGATGATGGACTGAGCGTTGGAGCAAATCAAACACTCACCCCCAGTCAACTGATCTGGGTTTAATCCATCATCATTCTTTAGCTCACTCCACCACCCCAGTTCAGACATGGCCATATGCAAATCAGTCTGACCCTGTCCCTCATGGGAACAGTCCAGCCCGAACTGCCAAGCCATGTCTTCCCTGGACCGGAAACAAGCATCCTGGGACCGGTTTCTGGCTAATCAGCCGTCATCAGCCAGGCTAGCTTGAATCCAGTGGCAAGGTGAGCAAGGGACCCACGTCTGGGCATACCCTGCCAACTTAGGGCGAACAAAGCGATACTAAAGGGGATGATGGACGGAGCGTTGGAGCAAATCAAACACTCACCCCCAGTCAACTGATCTGGGTTTAATCCATCATCATTCTTTAGCTCACTCCACCACCCCAGTTCAGACATGGCCATATGCAAATCAGTCTGACCCTGTGCCTCATGGGAACAGTCCAGCCCGAACTGCCAAGCCATGTCTTCCCTGGACCGGAAACAAGCATCCTGGGACCGGTTTCTGGCTAATCAGCCGTCATCAGCCAGGCTAGCTTGAATCCAGTGGCAAAGTGAGCAAGGGACCCACGTCTGGGCGTACCCTGCCAACTTAGGGCGAACAAAGCGATACCAAAGGGGATGATGGACTGAGCGTTGGAGCAAATCAAACACTCACCCCCAGTCAACTGATCTGGGTTTAATCCATCATCATTCTTTAGCTCACTCCACCACCCCAGTTCAGACATGGCCATATGCAAATCAGTCTGACCCTGTGCCTCATGGGAACAGTCCAGCCCGAACTGCCAAGCCATGTCTTCCCTGGACCGGAAACAAGCATCCTGGGACCGGTTTCTGGCTAATCAGCCGTCATCAGCCAGGCTAGCTTGAATGCAGTGGCAAAGTGAGCAAGGGCCCCACGTCTGGGCATACCCTGCCAACTTAGGGCGAACAAAGCGATACCAAAGGGGATGATGGACGGAGCGTTGGAGCAAATCAAACACTCACCCCCAGTCAACTGATCTGGGTTTAATCCATCATCATTCTTTAGCTCACTCCACCACCCCAGTTCAGACATGGCCATATGCAAATCAGTCTGACCCTGTGCCTCATGGGAACAGTCCAGCCCGAACTGCCAAGCCATGTCTTCCCTGGACCGGAAACAAGCATCCTGGGACCGGTTTCTGGCTAATCAGCCGTCATCAGCCAGGCTAGCTTGAATCCAGTGGCAAAGTGAGCAAGGGACCCACGTCTGGGCATACCCTGCCAACTTAGGGCGAACAAAGCGATACCAAAGGGGATGATGGACTGAGCGTTGGAGCAAATCAAACACTCACCCCCAGTCAACTGATCTGGGTTTAATCCATCATCATTCTTTAGCTCACTCCACCACCCCAGTTCAGACATGGCCATATGCAAATCAGTCTGACCCTGTGCCTCATGGGAACAGTCCAGCCCGAACTGCCAAGCCATGTCTTCCCTGGACCGGAAACAAGCATCCTGGTACCGGTTTCTGGCTAATCAGCCGTCATCAGTCAGGCTAGCTTGAATGCAGTGGCAAAGTGAGCAAGGGCCCCACGTCTGGGCATACCCTGCCAACTTAGGGCGAACAAAGCGATACTAAAGGGGATGATGGACTGAGCGTTGGAGCAAATCAAACACTCACCCCCAGTCAACTGATCTGGGTTTAATCCATCATCATTCTTAGCTCACTCCACCACCCCAGTTCAGACATGGCCATATGCAAATCAGTCTGACCCTGTGCCTCATGGGAACAGTCCAGCCCGAACTGCCAAGCCATGTCTTCCCTGGACCGGAAACAAGCATCCTGGGACCGGTTTCTGGCTAATCAGCCGTCATCAGCCAGGCTAGCTTGAATCCAGTGGCAAAGTGAGCAAGGGACCCACGTCTGGGCATACCCTGCCAACTTAGGGCGAACAAAGCGATACTCAAAGGGGATGATGGACGGAGCGTTGGAGCAAATCAAACACTCACCCCCAGTCAACTGATCTGGGTTTAATCCATCATCATTCTTTAGCTCACTCCACCACCCCAGTTCAGACATGGCCATATGCAAATCAGTCTGACCCTGTGCCTCATGGGAACAATCCAGCCCGAACTGCCAAGCCATGTCTTCCCTGGACCGGAAACAAGCATCCTGGGACCGGTTTCTGGCTAATCAGCCGTCATCAGCCAGGCTAGCTTGAATCCAGTGGCAAAGTGAGCAAGGGACCCACGTCTGGGCATACCCTGCCAACTTAGGGCGAACAAAGCGATACCAAAGGGGATGATGGACGGAGCGTTGGAGCAAATCAAACACTCACCCCCAGTCAACAGATCTGGGTTTAATCCATCATCATTCTTTAGCTCACTCCACCACCCCAGTTCAGACATGGCCATATGCAAATCAGTCTGACCCTGTGCCTCATGGGAACAGTCCAGCTCGAACTGGCAAGCCATGTCTTCCCTGGACCGGAAACAAGCATCCTGGGACCGGTTTCTGGCTAATCAGCCGTCATCAGCCAGGCTAGCTTGAATCCAGTGGCAAAGTGAGCAAGGGACCCACGTCTGGGCATACCCTGCCAACTTAGGGCGAACAAAGCGATACCAAAGGGGATGATGGACGGAGCGTTGGAGCAAATCAAACACTCACCCCCAGTCAACTGATCTGGGTTTAATCCATCATCATTCTTTAGCTCACTCCACCACCCCAGTTCAGACATGGCCATATGCAAATCAGTCTGACCCTGTGCCTCATGGGAACAGTCCAGCCGGAACTGCCAAGCCATGTCTTCCTGGACCGGAAACAAGCATCCTGGGACCGGCTTCTGGCTAATCAGCCGTCATCAGCCAGGCTAGCTTGAATCCAGTGGCAAAGTGAGCAAGGGACCCACGTCTGGGCATACCCTGCCAACTTAGGGCGAACAAAGCGATACCAAAGGGGATGATGGACGGAGCGTTGAGCAAATCAAACACTCACCCCCAGTCAACTGATCTGGGTTTAATCCATCATCATTCTTTAGCTCACTCCACCACCCCAGTTCAGACATGGCCATATGCAAATCAGTCTGACCCTGTGCCTCATGGGAACAGTCCAGCCCGAACTGCCAAGCCATGTCTTCCTGGACCGGAAACAAGCATCCTGGGACCGGTTTCTGGCTAATCAGCCGTCATCAGCCAGGCTAGCTTGAATGCAGTGGCAAAGTGAGCAAGGGACCCACGTCTGGGCATACCCTGCCAACTTAGGGCGAACAAAGCGATACCAAAGGGGATGATGGATGGAGCGTTGGAGCAAATCAAACACTCACCCCCAGTCAACTGATCTGGGTCCCGTGCTCTCCATGCCACTGGAATCAAGCTATCCTGGCTGAAGAGGGGTGAAACCCCGAAACCGGTCCTAGGATGCTTGTTTCCAGTCAGGAGAGGACCTGGCTTGGCAGTTCGGGCTGGACTGTTCCCATGAGGCACAGGGTCAAGACTGATTTGCATATGGCTGGGTTCAAACTGGAATGGCATGGTGAGCAAAAAAACGATGGATTTAGGCCCAGATCTCTGTACTGGGGTGAATGTATGACATTGTTCTGCATTCTGTCCATCAACTGTTGTTTTTGCATTTGTCACCCCGAGTGGGACGGGTATGCCCAGACGTGGGTCCCGTGCTCTCCATGCCACTGGAATCAACCTATCCTGGCTGAAGAGGGGTGAAACCCCGAAACCGGTCCTAGGATGCTTGTTTCCAGTCCAGAGAGGACCTGGCTTGGCAGTTCGGGCTGGACTGTTCCCATGAGGCACAGGGTCAAGACTGATTTGCATATGGCTGGGTTCAAACTGGAATGGCATTGGTGAGCAAAAAAACGATGGATTTAGGCCCAGATCTCTGTACTGGGGTGAATGTATGGCATTGTTCTGCATTCTGTCCATCAACTGTTGTTTTTGTAGTTATATATTAGGCCGCAGTATACTGCGGTAAGTTCGCGGTACTTGCGCATGATATGGCAATATGTGATTGGCTAATGGATGTGTTTATCATATGTAAAAGGCAGCCATGCTGTTTTCAACAAAGTTTGGCTGCGTTCTGCATTTCGTTGCAGGCTGGGTTAGCATCTTAGATAGGTAAGTAATAGGCTTTAATGTTGTACACTACTTATTAACACTTTATTAAAGTGTTAATACGTAGAGTATTTTTTAATAGTTTTCAATATTTTTTTTACAGACGTTTAGAGAGAACTGCAATTTAATTATTTTTTAAGTAGCGCGGTAATTTGTAGGTATCATCAAAGTACTTTGTAGACTGTTTTGTGAAGATTTAAATATGTAAAAATAGAAAATACACTGTAGTACACTATATTTGTAAACTATAGAGTAATAGTGTATTTTTAATTTTTTAACATAATTAATTTTTTTATTTATTTTAGGTACCAATGGGACTTCCAAGGCAATATCGCGGTACTCTTTACTTTTTAAAAAAAATATATAAAAACGTATCAATATTTTTTACCTAACTATTACCACTTTAATAATGGTAGGGTAAAATATCAAACCTAATACTTACCTATATCTCAGGGCGAAAAGCAGAACACAACCAAAGTGTGCCTAAAAACAAGATGGCTGCCTTTAACTTTTTAGGACCTGGCTTGGCAGTTTGGTCTGGACTGTTCCCATGAGGCACAGGGTCAAGACTGATTTGCATATGGCTGGGTCCAAACTGGGGTGGCGTTGTGGACAAAAGAACGATGGATTTAACCCAGATCTCTTGACTGGGGGAGAATGTTTGAATCATTCAGCATTCCGTCCATCATTTGTTGCAGTTACACTTTTTGCCCTAAGTGGGACGGGTATGCCCAGACGTGGGTCCCTTGCTCACTGTGCCACTGGATTCAAGCTAGCCTGGCTAATGAAGGGTGACATACCCTGAAACCGGTCCCAGGATGCTTGTTTCCCGTCCAGGGAGGACCTGGCTTGGCAGTTCGGTCTGGACTGTTCCCATGAGGCATAGGGTCAAGATTGATTTGCATATGGCTGGGTCCAAACTGGGGTGGCGTAGTGGGCAAAAGAACGATTGATTTAACCCAGATCTCTTAATTGGGGGAGAATGTTTGAATCATTCTGCATTCCGTCCATCATTTGTTGCAGTTACATTTAACTTTTAGAGGCAGTTATTCGTCAATCACATAATTCCTTGTCATCGCCATTTACCACAGTACTTCTGGAAAATACTGCATAATTTTGCCAAAGTACAGCAAGAACAGATATCACTAAAGTTAAAATGCCTTATAACTTAAAAAATTCTTACCCTACTTAGTACCCAAAAGGATCCTCTGCGCACCATATTGTGTAATCCTGACAAATTTAATGGAAATCCGACTGGGCGTTTGGCCGCTACATGTGAGTACAAAGTCTATGGATTGGTGCCCAAACATGTTTGGGACCCCCCTTTTGTCTTTGCTCCCCCTTGACCAATCACCGCAAAACCTTCCATCTTCCACCAATGTAAAAAAAGAAAAAAAGCAATAGGTTTCGGAAGTTTCATAGAGATTCATCAAACAGACACAAAGTTATTACTGGTAAAAAAGCAGAGGAATTCCTAAATTCCTATCTCTGGTAACCCCAAATATATCTCCAGCCTCCCCAAAAGCACACCCTCCCTCCCATTGCTTAATGACATGGGAAGGCACTCTGTGGCAGACATAGCAAGGCTTCGCCCCTTACTATATTGGCGTAGAATCTGGGTCACACCCGAGCTAACCAACTACCCAAGTGGACTAAGGGATGTTCTAGATGCCGATTGCTACCATAAAATAAGCTGGCTTAGAGATATCAAGGGGACATTGTCTCTAATGGGCCTGGAAAATATGTGGGATAATCTGGCTAACTTACTTTCTATGCACCCGCCTGGTGAATATGTTAAAAAAAGTAAAAATCGTTGAATAATGCATTACCCACACTGTCAAAGTAAAATCTGGGTTCGATTTAAAAGTTGGTGTTAATTCGCAATGGCAATGAAATTTTTAAGGTTGTTTAAACTTTATTAAGTTAATTATTTTGACAGTAATTGTTTTGATGGCGAATGATTTCAAGCAATGAATCATGAGATCGTGATTGTCTCAGTTAAGCTCGGTATAACCGAATTGTAGTATGGGAAATGTAGTGCGCTCAACTCACCAGTGATTTGTGAAAGTAGTTTTGACAACAGGAAAGGCCAATCAGTGAACCCATTGGAGCATATTTAAAAAGCGGGAGGGAAGACGGGATGAATAATGATTTCCTGTAATGGAGACGCAGTAAGGGTGGTGGTAAACACCAGCGGCAGGTATGTGTTCAGCAATGACGTTCACAGTAATTGAAAATAGAGTTGAGGATTTAAGTACGGGTGAAAAAGGGATCGGATGAATTTGAATGTATACATTATAAAGAGATCACTGAAGGAGAAGGAATTGAAGCTATAATAGACTCGAGTCAAACTGTTTCAATTGGAACGCTGTTAAAGTCTATGGAGAGAGAAGTAGGGTGGGGGATGTCAGTGTGGGACACTTGGGCGGACCGTGAGGAGGCAGTAGCGATAATTTTATGAAGGAATAGGAAGGTTGATGGAGTTTCATGGGGGAACGATTAAACGGAGACATTGGCACGTTGAGTAAGGTGGGAGGTTTATCGCACACGGAAGAAAAGGCTTTATGAGGGTGAATAAGAGCAGGCAGAAAAGTAGAGAGTATTTTTTGATTTATCGAGCATTAACTCGTGGTGATAAATAGAGTCAAATGTCAAAGCATTGTCATTACTAATTGGTTATTATTTTCATTGCATTTATAGTGACCCTCGACGAAGGGCTTTTATAGCCCGAAATGCATTGGGTTTTATTTGAATAAACACTGCCTTTGATGAACTTCGCAATGGTCATGTTCTTTCAAGAGGTCCAGAGGGGCACAGTCTGAACATTAAGAAACTTGGAAAATGGCGTATGACTTTGTGTGGGGACTACATTTCAAGAGAAATTAAGAGGAGTACATGAATGAAAAAATTGAAGTAATGAGATAAACGGCAAAAGATGATTAACTGCTTGCCATTGTGGCACATTTCGCAGTGCGTTTGATTGGGGCGAAATGTCGCCCCACCCCTTTGTGTTCGTTAATTTTGGTGCCATTTGGGCAAGGCACTACCATCAAGCTGCACGCATATCTTGGACAATTAACAGATAATTTCTAAAAAGTCAAGTAAAATTGGTGTGCATTCCATTCCCCAAACAGTATAACTTACTTTCTATACCTAAAGCTGTATTGAAGAATAAATACCGGGACATGGTGGGGCAAAACTGTAGTAGATTGAGTGACAGTTCAACGCTGACAGGGAGGTTTCTGTTAGTTAAACCCCGCCCCCATTTTGAACCATACTGGGATACCATCTCCAAGCCCCTTGACAGTAAACTATACTTCCAATTCAGAGTCGGTACCTTGCCTATAAATACCTTCACGGCAAATTTGGCAGAAGCGGGAGATAACAAGTGCCCATACTGTGCTGATCACGTAGAAACGTACCAACATGTTCTCTTTGTATGCCCCGCCTACGCTACCCCACGTAAGATTTGGTTAGTGCCTTCGTGTAAGAACTTGGGCACCAAGCAAAGCAGTGAAGCCTTAAGAATTCTGAGGACTGATCCCTCGCTTCGTTATGCTATCCCCCTAGCCAAATATCTTAAGTGGGTTTGGTGCAACAGATCAAAAATTGCACCAAATGAGAATGATCTAGCACCTTTGCTACCAGGTTTTCCTTCCGCTGAAGCATCAATTTGATCTTTGTATGTTGGTATTGAACCTCACTGTGTAAACTTTTATTACTTGTATTTTAATCCTGTCTAATAACTTTTTAACTTTTTATTAGTTTTATGTATGGAGTTTTATTAAATGTTGACTGTATTGACTTGATACATTGTATAGATTATCTTTAAATTGGATAACCATGCGTTTTGAGGACTGTGCCCCCTCCCCCGAGCTGTGGTATCTTACTACATTATACATCACGCTTGTATTGTATGGTGTAGGATATATGAATTCTGTGGCGATACCATTGATGAAATTGCCCACTTTTAAAACCTTTAAGATGTAATGATTAATTTTGTTTGTTTTTATCACTGTTAATATTGACTTGTAGATCAAGCCATTAGTCAAATTATGTATATTGTGTTGTTCTCGCTTTTATGACAATATTGTCGAAATAAAGCATTTTGAAGTGAAGTGAATATACGACCTTGTACAAAGCTAGAAACCCATTGCCTTCTTAAGGCAAAACTAATTTTGATGAGAAAACCTAGGATTAACTTTAGTAGCGGGTGGTTCAAGTAACAAGCCTAGCTCAGATAAAAGTATGTTAATTATGTTAGAAATACAAAGACCCTTTAAGCCATGAAATAAATCAGTAACATTCCTAAGTCAGTTTAGTAAAAAGGAGAAAACTGTAATGCTTAAGGTGACACCAAACAACAAAAATTAGTAAGGGGAGTTGGAGTTAAAATTCTTAAAGAGAATGCAGGAAAAAAATGAACAAAATCCAAAGAAGCTAATGGAGAAGTTAGAGGAACAAGTTATATACATACTCTAACTGCAGATTCCTCATCTTTAGAATATCCCTAGTTACCATATTGGATACAGAGAATTCTTTAGCAATGTCCCACACACCAGGAGGTGGCTCCATGAGGCTCTGGGAGGACTCAAACATTCCCTGGAAGTGACGGAGTGGAGCCGCATACAGGCATCATCCTCAATCAATCTATCAGGGTTTGTAAAGCGCAGCTACTTACCCGTGAGGGTCTCGAGGCGCTGAGGGGGGAAGGGGGGCTGCTGATTCATCTGGACGCTGGGGTTCAGTCGAAGAGCCAGGTCTTGAGATCCTTCCTGAATTGGGTCAGCGACGGGGATTGCCTTAGGTGGAGAGGCATGGTGTGCTGGTCCTGCGTCGTGGAAGGATTTGTAGGCGTGTTTGAGGCGTACCATTCTCCTTCCGTGCTCTCAGATGCACAGTTCAGAATAAACTGACTGAGACAATGTGCTGATTTTCTAACCTGAGACCTTTTAGATGTAATAGAGACCACTCCACAGAATGGTGAGGTGGTAGGACAGTGAGGAATCTGCAGTTGATAGAGTATTCACCAGAAAGAGGTGTGCTGATGGTAAGTAACTTGTTTGGATGGATACTACTAACTGCAGATTCCTCACCTTTAGAATAGATATGTGGGAAAATGGGTTATTAGTTGGGGGGCTAGTACCCACCTAAAGTAGTAATCACAATCCTTGTCAGGGTGAACCGTTAAGGTCACTAAATAAACCGGAACTCAACCCCTCTGGTAGCTATGGCACAGAGAAGACAAGCTTAACTTACATGCAATGTGTAAAGTACTTATGAAGCTCTAAAATAGTTTAAAAGTCAAAATGCAAAAGAATAAAAACCCCAAAACTAATTAGAAAAACAATATTTAATAAACAGAACAGCACCAAAACAACAAACATCCAGAAAGGAAACCCGAAGAAATGAATTTTGAAGTTTTTAATTATTTTATTTAAGTTTTGTTCAGACATATACATAACATAAGCAAATTTGTATGTGCAAACTACAAAGCATTATACAGAATTGTGTCATTACATGAATTGGTATTACACCAGTATAAAATTGAGGTCAAATATATTGCTCCAGTGCGTCCCCTTCTTTTTAAGAATATCACCTTATACATCAAAACAACTTACGAGGTTATAATGACTGGAACATTTTAACGGCAGGCATGGATTGGGCAGGCAGAGAGATTTTTTGGGCACCTTAAGAGGGGGGGGTGGTAGTATCTAACTATTCCACGTATTTCAGAATAGGCCACCTCCATATCTGTAAGGGTAGTCTGCACAAGATGGCAGGTGTTCAGGCAGCTATTGGGGAAATCCTGGCGAAGTTGCAGCTGGTATTGGCCTAGAGTCGTCTGGGAGAGTCTCGCTTTTTTCTCTGAGCCAGAACGTGAAGGGTTCCCATATGTCTTTCGGGCGAGATGCCATGTGCATAAGGTCCCAGAATGCTGCTAACTGCTCCTGACAATAAGCTATGTCTTGCACCCAAGTAGCTATACAGGGAGTTTTAGGGGCACCCCAGTGTATGGCTAGTCTACGCTTTGCAAGCAGTAGCATCATAGCTGTTAGTCGGCTTTTCTCAGGTGGGATTTCCTCTACGCAACCCAGCAACGCTACCAATGGGGTATACTCCACCGTCAGACCGGTGACCGCATGTATGGTGCCGTATACCTCCTCCCAAAATCCGGCTATGGGTGGGCAGTCCCACGCAACATGTAGAAAAGAGCAGCTTCTCGTCTGCATTTCCAGCATCTCGAATCTGTCCGTAGCCCTAGCTTTGTGTAACTGCATGGGGGTGCGATACATCCTGTGTATGAATTTAAAATGTATAAGCCTCAGCTTGTAGTTCGGGGATAAATATTTTAGCTGTGAGCAACAGAATGACCATTGTTCGCCTGTAGGCAGTTCATACAAATCATTCCTCCACTGCGCCAGAGCCCTGGGGGCAGTACATGGGGTATTTGTTTGCGTGAGGTTATATAACCTAGTGATCATTCGACGAGGTGATGGGGTAGTTAATAGGTGCTCTAGTGGCTTCATAATAGCTGGAGAAGTTGGGAAGGTTGGGTGTATTGTCTTGCAAGCGCCTCGGAGTTGATAATATAGAAGTAATTCCAGGATAGGTATCTGAGTGCCTTCCTGGTTTTGTGGCGGCTTTAGAAATGTGTCCTGTGGGTACAAGTCACCTAATGTGGAGATGCCCATATTAAGGGCACATGCTATTGCGCCCTTATCATTAAGGGAAAATGTGGATGATGTGCAAGTGGGGTGGAGGGTGCATAAAGCAGTGGGGTCCCAACACGCTTCCTTAGACCTTTCCAAGCCCAACGCAAGGTCTCAACCGTGTTCACCTCGCTGGCCGTTCTATGATAGGGCTTATATACAGCCGCGTGCAGAGGGGTGGGGTCAGCCACGTCCTTCTCAATAGCCACATGCGGCTGAAAAGGGATGGGATGTATCCAGAAATGGAGATATTGGGCTTGTGCGCATAATGCATAAAGTTCAATGCATAATGCTCCCATCCCTCCCCCCAACAGAGGACGTGTCAGCAGTTCCCAGCTCACCCAAGGCTGTTTTCCAGCCCAAACCAGGGCGATCATGATAGAGCGAATGGATTTAAAAAAGACTTGGGTTAAAGGTATGGGGATATTGACGAATAGGTATAGAAATTTGGGGAGAACTATCATTTTGGTTATGGCAATTCTGCCAGCCAATGACAAAGGCAGAGCAGCCCAGAATTTCGATTTGCACTCCAACCAGTCCAATAACTTGCCAAAGTTCATATGCCATATGTCTTGTAAGTCTCTACTTAGCCACACACCAAGGTACTTAACAGCTCCATCAGCCCATGTAAGGAGAAATTCCAAGTCAGTTTCTAATGGGGCTTCGGTTAGAGGTAAAATGGAAGATTTGGACCAATTTATTTTTATGCCAGACATTCCCCCATATTGGAGGACTTCCCTCAGTACTGGGTTCAAGTTTTCATCTGGTTTACGAATATATAATGTGATATTGTCAGCGTACATTGAGATTATAAGGCTCCTATCTGTGAATCCCAGTCCACGGGTGGTATGATGCTGATGGATTCTAGCAGCTAATGGCTCCATCGCCACTGCAAATAACAGCGGCGAAAGCGGGCATCCCTGTCTAGTGCCGCGGATTATGTAAAATGGTTCCGATATTAGACCATTTGCTCTGAGACGGGCTGTAGGTTTAGTATAGAGCAGGCTGATCAATTTAATAAAATTAGGACTGAATCCCAGTCTAGGTAGAATGGTAAACAAGAATGGCCACTCCAGGGAGTCAAACGCCTTGGTTGCGTCAAGAAACACAGCAATGGCCGGTAGTTGAGGATCTATTTGGTGGACCGTGGCAAAAAATGTGCGCAAATTGTGAGCAGTTGACCTGCCCGGAATAAATCCAGATGAGTCTGGCCTGGCGATAAGTGGTAGAAGCGGCTGCAGCATATTGGCAATTAGTTTGGCTAGAATCTTTGCGTCAACATTAATCAAAGAAAGGGGTCTATATGAGTCACAAAGATTTGTTTTCTTGTCCGGTTTTAAAAGGGAAATAATCACTGCCTCACGCATAGTTGGCGGCAGGACTCCTATATCTAACGATTCCTGATATACATCTAGTAGCCGAGGTGCTAGCTCTTCCGCATATTTCTTGTAAAATGTGGTGGTCAGCCCGTCTAGCCCAGGTGCCTTTTCGCCAGGTAAGCTGCTGAAGACTTGTGTAATGTCCTCGACTGAGAAAAGTTCATCTAGATAAGCTCTGTGGGCTTCGCTGAGCCAGAGTAGTTTGATTGAGTCTAAATACTCTCCGAGTTTGAGGTGAGGTGCGCATTGCGTGGCCGTGTATAATGAGGAGTAAAATCTGGTAAGATACTCATGTGTGGCTTCTTGCCCTCTAATGGGGGAAGAGTCTTTGTCTAGCAGCTCGGCTATAAAGGTAGGAGATGTATGTTGTTTGAGTGCATTGGCAAGGGTTCTACCCGGCCTGTCGCCCTCTCCATAACTACGTGCTCTCACGTTTTTCCCCAGGAATCGGGTCTCCCTGTCCGACTCTGCTTCAAATTCCGAGATTATTTCCCGTATCGATGCCAGGTGCCTGAGTTCCCTAGACTGAAAGAACAGTAGTTCAATGGATTTAATTTCATGTTCCAGTTTTGCTAGAGTAGATCGAATAGATTTCAGCACCCCAGATTGCTTGGAGATACAAGCTCCTCTGATTACTGCCTTGAAGGCCTCCAATAGGGTTGAGGGAGAGTCCACTGACCCTTCATTTGTGGAAAAGTACTGGGTAATGTCGATTCTAATCTCTTCTCTGAATGCAGTATCCAAGAGAGCGTGTGGTGGGAGACGCCAGCTGAACGCGTGGGGCAAAGTTTGCGGTATCATCCAGCACAGCACTACCGGAGCATGGTCAGATAGCGTACGCGGTAGATGCAGCACGTCTATCCACGTCCAGGATGCAATATCACATGTTACAAGTCAATATTCCAGTCTGGACCAGGCACTGAGGTGTGAAGTGATACACGTGCCCTCTCTAGTGTCTGGATTCCTGCTGCGCCAGATATCGGTAAGACTGTGGTCCAGAATGAGATTATTCAGCTGCTGGGTTGCCTTAGAGTGTGGGTTGCAAGGGGCCCGACCCTATCACAATCGTTGTTAAGAGTGACGTTGAAATCCCCGCACCAAATGACCGTGTCACCACCTGCTGCCAATACCTTAGCCCAAACAGTGAGAAAGAATTGTGGATCATCAACATTTGGACCGTAGATGGCTACTAGGGTGACCTGTGTTGACATGAGGGTGCCAGTTAAAATCATATAGCGCCCGTCCGGGTCTATCTGTGTATGTGTGGTTGACCAGCCGAGGCCACGTCTAATCAGAATCGAGACCCCTCTTGCGTAGTTGGAGTACGGGGCCGAGTGTATCTCCCCCCAGTATCTGTTTAGCAGTTTGGGGTCAGAGTCCTGTTTCAAGTGAGTCTCCTTGAGGAAGCACACATCTATGTAGTGCCTGCTTAAGTATGCATGTATCAACAGTGATTTCCTAAAGTCAATAAGTCCCCGCATATTCCATTTGAGGAATTTAGTCTCAGTCATGTCTTAGCATGAATGTTGTATAGTAAGTTTTTTGTATAGGAAGAGAGCGCTTTGGAGCAGCAGAAAAGAAATAGGAAGATGGTGTCACTGGTCCATCCTTGATATATAGACTAGAAATTAACATGAATATTAAAAAAAACAAGTTACTATTTGCCATCTGCAAATACAGTGCAGTTAATGACCATGTGTCTGAATATGCTTTGAACTCCCTGTCCCACCTACCACCCACACCAACCTTCCAATTAGGTTGTGACTTATAGCCTCCCTCCCACCCCTGCAATACCCCTTTAACAAAAAAGCAAAAGCACATGGGAGAATTCCCTGTGCGGCTTGGGACGCCGGCAATTACCTGCCTGGTGGCAGGGTGGCCAGGCTGTGGTATATGAGGCGGTATCTGCCAAATATGAAACTTACATCATTTTAAGACCATGAACAGTGAGTTGCATCTTACTATGGCTGGTATAACTAATGGAATTATCGTAACTAATGCAAATGTATACAAACATGTGTGGCTAAATTCACAACTACTGAATAAACATGTCAATCATTGTCGCTTAAGTTCTGTTCCGAAACGGTTTGTTGTGAGGAGCGAGGAGGCGATTTTCTTGCGCATATATGCTTAGTGTACTTTAGGGCTGACTTGGCGTCGGTGAAAAATTGTGCTTGCCCTTCGTGTGTAATTTTTAGCTTGGCCGGGTATAACATGGCATATGGATGGAGGCATTTTGCAGGATGCGTTTCACTGGCGTGAACTCTCTGCGTGCGGCCTGAACAGCAGGGGTGTAGTCTGGAAAAAAGGAGAGGGAGTTCCCTTGATGAGTTATAGGGCTTTTGTCCCTGGCTGCTCTAAGAATTGCGTCCCTGTCTCTGTAATTCAGAAGATGTGCTATTATAGGACGTGACGAAGCGCCAACCGGGGGTATAGGGCCCAGTGAGCGGTGGGCACGTTCGATGATCATGACTTGCGAGAGTACTGGCCCAAATAAGTCTCGTAGCAGGTTTTCTATCTATGGCTCCATTTTCGGAATGGCAGTCGACTCTGGCAGGCCAATAATTCTTAGGTTATTGCGCCTTGAGCGTGCCTCCAAATCCTCATTTTTAGCTTTAATTACAGCCAGCACTTTTTCCATGTTGAGTATTTGTACTTTGTATTCCGCTTGGAAATCCTGGGTATCTGATATTCTATTCTCCAAGGTATCAAGGCGGCCCTCGTGGACGTCCACACGTTTCTTTACTTTTTCTAGGTTTGAGGTGAGTGCGTCGATCTTGTTATCAATGGTTTTGATCCTTGAGCGCACATCAAGCAGAATAGTGCGCAGGTCTTCCTCTTGCTGCTCCATGGGGTCTTTAGCGCCCAGAACAGTGTCCAGCTCGGAGCCTGCATCATTCGTGCGGGTTTGGCGCTTATTTTCGAAGGGGAGCTTGGCCTGTCTAGGGTCAGTCTTACCCATTGGGGCAGGTGGCGTGAGACCAGTACAGGGTGACAAAACCTAGATGCACCACCTCCTTGACTTCCTACCGTAGGTTTGTACAGACTATTGACTGAGCGCTATGTCTTGCATTAGTTTAGTGCAGTCACCTTGCCCACGTCGTTGGAGCCCCTTGATTATGAGTTTGAAGGGCACCAGGCCTGCTTCGAGAGGGGGGAGTCGGCACTAGAGTGATCAGGCGGTGGGGCTATCCACTGCGCTGGTGGGTGCCCGATCAGGCGTGAAAGGAGAGGCCCCGTGCTCCCAAAACCAAACCACCGCTCCTTAGTGCGGGAGGTGCGGAGGGGAAGGCGGAGGCCAACTCAATCCCACCACTCTCCCGGGCAAACCACCTCGCCCAACAGCAACCAACAGCAACCCGGTGCACGAGCTCGGCCGGGATCCCACGCAGCACGGGCCCAAACGCACCCACCGCCAACCCCAGCCCAGCCCCAGCGGTCACTATATACCAATTGGGGTCCAGGCATAGGCAGCAGAAGCGCGCACGGCCCAGCACCACCCCCGATCCCCGGCCCACACTCACCGCAATTCTCTGTGACGCCACACCACCTCCGTCTTCAGGCTAGCGCAGCCAGTGCTCTCCACAGCCGCAACGCCTCGGCGTCAGCCCACGGGAGACGGCTGGATCGGTTCGTGTCCTCCGGCCTCAGGTATCGTCACGCAGCCCCACCGGCGCTTCCGCCCTCGGTTTCTGTATCGTCGTCACCACCACGCATGGAGTAAGTTAAACCGGCTAGGGACTGGAACCCGACATCCGTCGATCGTCTTCCACCTCTCAACTTGCACAGACACGGCACAACGCAGTGGGAGCGTCTTGGGGTTTAGGAGCACGCCAGGCTGGTTACCCGTCTCGGTGATGTGCGGCGGCCATATTTCCCTTCAGGCCAGGCCGCAGCTCGAGAGGCTAGACTCACCGGCTCCCACTTCATCCCCGCTGCCGAGTCGTTGGACAGACAACGCGACTGGCGCCGGCAATGGATTCCCCTGCTTTGCGGCGGCAGATTCCGAGTGCAGATGGTGATAATTAAGGATATTGAAGCCTGGCCTGCAGAGCCCCTTCAGAAGGCGGCCATACTGCAGCACGGTGTAGCCACGCTCCCCCAATTTTGAAGTTTTAAGTAGAAATAGAGCCTAAAAGCACAAAGTGACAACAACAGTCGATGGTCTCGGTAGACTGGGACAAGGTGCAGTTTAAGGCGGACAGCAATGGATTGTGGATCAGATACACCAACCAGGTTCGTTCTGGATAAAGATTTTACTTTTTGACATAGTTCTTTAAGTCCCAATCCACCACAGGGTACACATCTAAAACTTCCAATATCTCAGGGGCGGCACTTAAAGATTCACAAGGTGTCAGGCAGAGGTCAACCTCAGAGTCTAGTCCAGATCCAGTTGCCACTCCTCTCAGGTCACAGACCGCAGGTTCAGTCTTCTTCTTTCTCAGATCCAGAAAGCGTTCTAAAGTGGGTGCCTGGAGGTGTCATATTTATATCTGGCTCTACCAAGTGGCTGGAAATTACTCCTGGGCACGCCCTAACCAATCAGGTAAACGTTCTCTGGCCACCCATATCTTCTTTGGGCATTTTCAAGATGGCGAAAGTCTTTGCCACACTAAAAACAAGGGGGCTGGGGGTATGTGTGGGGAGTGTACTATGGTAATCACAATATCCTCCCACATCTAGCACTAAAATCCAGTTTAAGGTGGCCACTTTACCCACAATAACCCCAGAGACAGATGTTTGGTAGGACAAAAGTAGGATTTGTTAGCAAACAGACAGTGCATTCACAAAAATTGTCTTGGCATCCTGTTCCCATCCTTTGAAGTGCTAAATTTAGTTCAGCAGACCTGACGCACAAGTTACTAACTTGTGTAACGATATATCTGTAAGAGACAGTAGTTAGTGACAGATTCCTTACCTTAGAATATCCCCAGGCGTCAGGCTGGTTCCGGAAAGTTTTTTGCGTAGCAGTACCCTTGCGCTGTCCGGTAGGCGGCGTCGTGCTGCTCCGCGTCCGTCGTCGGCGTCGTGATCGCCGGGATGACGTCGCGGGCAGTACTTAGGCGCCGCCCCTGCGCGCTGACGTCAGTTCTGTACACGACTTTCCGCGCCAGGAACGCAGAGCCATGCAAGAAGCTGACATAGGTGTCTGAAAAATACTAGGGCCCTGAAAGGGATGTCCTTAACCCTAGAAATCAGTTCGCAGAACGGGGAGGATGGGTGGGCGGTAGGAATCTGTCACTAACTACTGTCTCTTACAGATATATCGTTACACAAGTTAGTAACTTGTGCATCTGAAAGAGACACGTTAGTGACAGATTCCTTACCTTAGAATAGATACCCCAGCAATACCAACCCCGGTGGTGGGTCTGCGAACAAAGATCAGACAAGGAAGTCCTGGAGGACAGAACGGCCAAAGAAGCCGTCCCTCCGGACCTGACTGTCAAGGCAGTAATGCTTTGTAAACGTGTGCAGTGAGGCCCACGTAGCTGCCTGACAGATAACCGGCAGCGGAACACCGCGGCCCAAGGCCGTGGTAGCAGCCGTTGCCCTGGTGGAATGGGCACGCAGCCCAACAGGAGGCTCCTTTTAGCCAAAGAATAGCAGGTCTTGATGCACAAGGTAACCCAGCGGGAGATAGTTCGTTTGTGCACCGCCCGACCTTTTTGGCGCCCACGTAGCCAACAAAGAGCTGGTCATCCACCCGGAAGTGTTTTGTGCGGTCGATATAGAAGGAGAGCGCACGTTTTGGGTCCAGACGGTGGAGCCTCTCTTCCTCTCTGGAAGGATGCGGAGGCGGAAAGAAGGTGGGCAAAGTGATGGTCTGCCCAATGTGGAAAGCAGTAACCACCTTTGGCAAGAAGGACGGACGCGTCCTAAGAACAACCTTGTCTGGATGGACAGACAGAAAAGGAGGTTTGCATGATAGAGCCTGGAGCTCACTCACCCGCCGAGCGGAGGTGATGGCCACCAGAAAGGCTGTCTTCAGAGTCAGAAGACGAAGAGGACAGTTATGTAGAGGCTCAAAGGGAGCGCACATTAAAAAGGTAAGAACCAAGTTCAAGTCCCACTGAGGCATCACAAACGGAACAGGAGGGAAGAGGTGTGTAATGCCTTTTAAGAACCTGTTAACAACAGGAGACTTGAAAAGGGAGGGCTGATCAGGGAGCCTGAGGAAGGCCGAGATAGCACAAAGATAACCCTTGATGGTACCCAGGGCAGAACCCTGTTGGGCCAGAGAGAGAAGGAACAGAAGGACCTCAGAAAGAGGGGCAGAAAGGGGATTCACAGCCTTTGCTGTGCACCATGCCACAAATTTGTTCCACCTGCAGGCGTATACCACTTTAGTGGAGGGACGCCTGGCTGCCAGAATCACATCACAAACTTCGGGAGGCAAGTCGAAAGGAATCAACTGCCGCCGCTCAATCTCCACGCAAGCAGGTGGAGGCTGGACAGGTTCGGGTGGAGGACCGTCCCCTGCTGCTGCGACAGAAGATCCTCCCGAAGAGGCAGACGGATCGGGGGATCTACGCTCATATTGAGTAGCTCGGGATACCAAACTCTTCGAGCCCAGTCCGGAGCCACAAGAATGACTTGGGCCCGGTCGTGCCGAATCTTCTTCAACACTCTGGGTAGAAGTGGTATAGGCGGAAAGGCGTACAATAGACCGCAACTCCACTCGTGACGAAAAGCGCCGCCGAGCGAGTGCTGCCTTGGAAATTCCAACGCGCAGAACTGATGACATTGCGCGTTCTCTTCGGTGGCGAATAGATCTAACCAAGGCTCTCCCCACTGTAGAAAGAGTCCTTGCGCCACTTCCGAGTGAAGACGCCATTCGTGATCCATCATGCACCTGCGGCTGAGTTCGTCCGCCCTGGCGTTCAGGGAACCTGCCAGGTGTTGAACCATCAGGAACATGCCCTGATGTTCCAGCCATGTCCAGAGGCGTAGAGCCTCCTGACAAAGGTTCCACGACCCCACCCCGCCCTGTTTGTTGCAGTACCACATGGCGGTGGTGTTGTCTGTGAACACCTGCACTACCTTCCCTTTGACAGAGGGAAGGAATGCCTTGAGTGCAAGTCGGATCGCCCGGAGCTCCAGAAGGTTGATATGGAGCCGGGACTCCGCCGGAGACCAGAGGCCTCTGATCTCCGCCTCTCCCATGTGACCGCCCCATCCCAGAAGGGACGCCGTCCGTCACAACTGTGTGCTCTGGCTGGGGAAGGGAGAGGGATCTGCCCATGACCCATTGCCGGTTCGAGAGCCACCACTGCAACTGTTTTGCAGTCCCCTCCGAGATCTGGACGTGATCGGACAGGTTGCCCTGGTGCTGCGCCCACTGGAACTTCAGGTCCCACTGCAGAGCCCGCATATGCCATCTGGCATGATTGACCAGCAGGATGCAGGAGGCCATGAGGCCCAGCAGCCTCAGGGTCATCCGTACCGAAACCCAGGATAAAGGCTGAAAGATCGGAATCATAGCCTGAATATCCCGGACTCGCCGTTCGGGAGGATAGGCCCGAAACTGCGTCGTGTCCAGAACTGCTCCGATGAAAAGGAGCTGTGGAGAAGGAATCAGATGCGACTTCGGCACATTGATGGAGAACCCCAGCGAGTGCAGGAGTTCGGCCGTAGTCTGGAGGTGGGAGACGACTGCCTGGGACGAGCCCGCCTTCAGCAGCCAGTCGTCGAGGTAGGGGAAGACTGAAACCCCTGCCCGGCGCAGATGAGCTGCGACCACCGCCAACACTTTCGTGAACACCCGAGGGGCACTGGTAAGGCCAAAGGGGAGCACGGTGAACTGAAAATGCTCGGGCCTACCGTGAACCGAAGGTAACGCCGGTGGGCCGGCAGGACGGGGATGTGGAAATATGCGTCCTGCAAGTCCAACGCTACCAACCAGTCTCCAGGGTCGAGGGCAGTCAAGACCTGAGCTAGGGTGAGCATCTTGAACTTCTCCTTCCGGAGGAAGCGATTGACGTTCCGGAGGTCCAAGATAGGACGCATGTCCTCCTTGTCCTTTTTGGGCACCAGGAAGTAGTGGGAGTAGCAACCACGCCCTACTTCTGGGGTCGGAACATGCTCGATGGCCCTCTTGGCCAAGAGGGCCGTGACTTCCTTCTGCAGAAGTACCAAGTGATCCCCTGACATGCGGTGGAATTGAGGTGGCATGGCTGGGGGGTGGACTCGAAGGGGAGGGAGTAGCCCCTTCGGACAATGTCCAAGACCCACCTGTCCGAGGTGATGGTACGCCAGTGGGGAAGGTGATGGCGGACCCTGCCCCCTACTGGCGTGCTGTGCACCTGAAAGGAGGGACTAGGAGGGTTTGGAGGCCGCGGACGGGTTGGAGGTGGTGGCCTGACCCGCACGCTGGTTGCCCGATCCGCCACGGCGGAATCCACGTCCTCGGCCACGCGAAGACGCCTGCTGCGCGGGCCGGTGGCTGGGCTGCTGACGTGAAGGGGCGCCCCTACCGTGGCCACGATAGGGGCGAAAAGCAGAAGTCAGCGGAGGGCGTGTAGCAGAAAGGCCCAGGGACTTGGCAGTAGCCCGTGAGTCCTTAAAGCGCTCCAACGCATGGTCTGCTTTGGACCCAAAAAGACCGACTCCATCAAAGGGCATGTCCATGAGAGTATTCTGGACATCCCCTGAAACCAGTGGTTCTCAGCCAGGCGTGGCGTCGTAGCGCCACCGTCGTTGCAATAGACCTGCCCAGCGAGTCGGCGGTATCAAGGCCACATCGAATCGTGTATTTGGCCGCATCCCTTCCTTCCGCAATGGCGCGGGAAAGCAGTGTCTGGACCTCCTCAGAACACTGGGGCAAAACATTCGCCACCGAATCCCACAAGGAGTGGGTATATCGGCCCAAAAGATAAGCGGTGTTGATGGACCGCAAGCCAGCACTGGAGGAAGAAAAACCTTTCTTCCCAAATTGATCCAGGCGTTTGGATTCCCTATCCGGAGGGGTGGTAGGGAAGGCGGTTTGGGAAGCGGAGGCTTGGACAACCAAGCTCTCAGGAGTGGGGTGAACAGAGAGAAACAGGGGGTCGCCCGGAGCTGGGCGATGGCGTCGGGACACGTTCCTATCCACAGGAGCCCCTGTGTTGGGCTTGGACCAGGCGCCCAAAAGAACGTCAGTGAGGGCGTCGTTAAACGGCAGCACAGTCTCCGTAGAGGAGGCTGCCGGCTGAAGCACCTCTGTCAAGAGATTAGTCTTGACCGCCACAGTAGGGAGTTGGAGATGTAAGGCTCCAGCCGCCCTACGCAACACCGTTGCAAAATTGGCTCCCTCCTCCGTAGCCACGGGAGGAGACAGCATGCCAGTGTCAGGGAAGTATCTAGACCACTGGCATCCCCTAGACCCTCTGTCCAGTCCTCATCGTACTGACACTGTTGTGTCAGAGGGTCATCAGACCCCTCCCAGTCCTCCTGGTCCTCCTCAGGTTCAAAATAAGGGGAGGAGGGACATTTGGGACCCAAGGTCTCATCGGCGCCGGAACCGGCGTCGAGCGACGTCGGTCCGGGTCCATGTCCGGAGCCGGAAGGAACTGGGGACGACGCCGCCCGGAGCCCCAGGCGGCGTCCAGAACGGCACCGGAGACATCGGCGCCGGCGGAGGTGTCGTTAGGTCGACCGGCGTCGATGGGGGTTGCGGAGCCGGGATCGAGGCCGGGGCCGAAGCCGGAGCTGGGATCGAGGCTGGAGGCACGTGCGACGCCGGGGCCGGAGCCGTCGGCGACGCCGGAGCAACCCCATCAGGGCCCGCGGGGCCCGAAGGCGCACCGGAGGGACCTTGAGGCCCGAAGAGGCGGGCCATGGCCGACAGGAATTCCTGCACTTGGGCCGGATCCGCCCCGAACCCGGGAAGGACGGGTATTGCGGGGGCGACTCCACAGGCATGTCCGGGGCCGCGGGGCGGGGACGGTGCCGGGAGGGGCCTCAGCCGAGTCGCGAGACCGGCGAGGCGAAGTCCTAGAGCGACGATGCTTTTGGACTTTTGTGTTTTGACTTACCGGACGAAGAAGACTTCGATGCCGACGACCGGTGTGGACTCCGCGATCGACCCCTGGACCTCTCACGCGACCGGGGCTTCCGCGGAGCCGAATGCCGGGCCTCGAGGAGCTTTCGAGACCGCTCTCGCAAAGCTTTCGGGTTGAGGGCCTGGCAGTCGGTACAAGACTCCGTGTCGTGGCCTCGGCCGAGGCAGAAGAGACACTCCCAATGCGGGTCTGTGACGGACATCATCCGAGCACAGGCGCCGTAACGTTTAAACCCGGGCATCCCTACGACACCTTGAAGTCGATTGAGAAAAACAGTGAAAAAATTCACCAAAAAGTTTGGTCAAAAAATGACCAGGGCACTGCTCTTCCCGGATCTGCGCTTGCTGGCGCGGAAAAAGAAGAACTAACGTCAGCGCGCAGGGGCGGCGCCTAAGTACTGCCCGCGACGTCATCCCGGCGATCACGACGCCGACGACGGACGCGGAGCCGCACGACGCCGCCTACCGACGCGCAAGGGTACTGCTACGCAAAAAACTTTCCGGATCCAGCCTGACGCCTGGGGATATTCTAAGGTAAGGAATCTGTCACTAACGTGTCTCTTTCAGATATGCAGCATTCAACACTATGCTGTCAAAAGGAGACCCAAAGCCCCTCCCTGAACAATCTGTCAGGTTCAGAGGGGTCATCTCTGCCCATTAAGGTCAGTCTATTGTTTGCTCCCAAGAGGAATTTTACACCTTTTTCAACCCTATTTAAATACTAATCACTGGATTGGAGAAGCTGGAGAACAAATGCAAATTAGCCTTCAATAACTTCAGGCAGGGGAAAAAACTAATTTTCTAAACATTGCTTTTCCTTGAACTGGATTTTTAATAACTATTAAAAATAGTTCATAATTAATTTTTCTAGCTAGTCTCATTCCCAAGATACCGAATTAGTATTTTAACCTGCACTCTCGTTTTCTACATTGGACAGCTAAGCCTACCACAGTGGAAAACAGCTTTTGGGTGCAAGCCACTGTAAGTACCTGTCAACATTACATTTCTACATGTCCTACTTTTAAAAACAATGCACCCTGCCATTTGAGCTACAACACCTACATAGGGGAGACTTATTAATATTTAAAAGCAAGGTTTTTACCTGCCAAAATGGTTTCTTTTGACAGGTCGAAATGCAATTTGTATCCTGCTACAATCAGGCTACACAGGGTAGGCCTGAAGCCATCTTTGCACTATCACTGTAGAGGATGGGGCAATAGGTGCTGCAGTACACTAGTAGCATTTACCTTTGCAGGCCCTGGGTACACCATTTACCACATACGAAGGACTTACGGGCAAGGTAATTATACCAATTTGGATTATGCCAACTCAACCATGTTTAACAGGGTAGCACATCCACTTTACTAATGGTTAGCAAGGGCAAAGTGCACAGAGTTCTAATGCCAGCAAAAATATAGGGTCCAGCAAAAGGTGAAAAATCTGGAGTGACCACGCAGAAAAGGTGGATTTCCTAAAAAGAGATACTACTGCCATCACTCTGTGAATACCCAAGGGGCCGAGGTAAAGCCAAAGGGTAGCACTGTAAATTGGAAGGGATTCTCGCCCACACTGAAGACTAGATAACACCTGTAGAATTGCAGGATAGGTATATGGAAATAGACGTTCTGCAAGTCCAAGGACACCATGCATTCTCCTGGGTCCAGAGGTGACAGGATCGGAGTCAGAGCAATTTTGACTCTATCTTTCCTCAGAAAGGCATGAAGTAGCCTGCATCATTCTTGGAGACAATGAAGAATTGGATCAGAGGGCTAGTCAGACTGTAAAGAATCTACCTGAAACTATCAATTCTCTTTGATTCCCTATAAGGATGGTTGGTCAGAAAGTAATTGGAATTTACCTTGCTTAGTGAAGCTTGGACAATTAGGCTCTCCCATGTCGGGTGCTTAGTTAGAAAGTCAGGATCAGCAGTAGCTTACTTATGCCTCCTAGATACAAGTTGACTGACTGGCGGGCATGAGCGGAATTTAAACCACGTAGCCAGAAGGGCGCCCAAAAGGTCCTCATCAAATGGCAACACCTTCTCAAGGAAGCAGGCCCTGGCTGATAAATCGGTAGTATCACACAACAAGAGAGATAGGTAAATTACTGTGGCCTTCGCATATATCCTCCCACAAGACATCAATTATACACAAGTTGTGAGAGCTCGGGACGGTATGATTCCTGCCTACCTGTCTACCCACTTGCCTACTGGTTTTTTTAAATACTAAGAGGAGACACCCCTTCCACCAACTAACAGCATGCTTCATCATTGGTGTCTAGTTTTATCCAGGTAGGAAAATACCACCGGAATGGGCTCAACCAAAACGTAGGAGCCTACATAAGGTATTGTCCTAGACAAATGCAGGGTTCCAGTAAAAGTAAAAATTATTTTTTAACGAGTACCCATATCGTAGTTAAAACCAAAATTCGGATGTTATAGAAAACACGTTTCAACATCCTAATTTGCAGACATGTTTCAGCTGAAAGAATTGGTGCTCCACTGGGTCACTCGGCTTTCATCAGGGCTTCTATACCTCCCTGCCTATCTCTTCCCTAAATCAGAAACAAGTGGATTAAAAAACAAGGCATAAGGCTCTCCTAAATGACCAATTATGATAGCAAAAGCCTGTAGGTTAGAAAACAAAAATAAAAAGACTAATTATAATTAATCATGCCTTAAAGGTAGAAAGAGAACATAATCCCAACTAATCGAAATACAAAAACATCTGTCAATGAATCAATCAGTAGATATGTAGAGCGCCTTTTGTCACCCGTGAGGGTACCCAAATGCTGGCAAGGTCCAGTTGATTAGCTGAACAGCCAGGTCTTCAGGGACTTTGGGAACTCTGGAAGACATGGGGAGGTCTGTAGATGAAAGGGTACCTTGTTGAATGTCTTCACTGCTAGGTAGGAGAAGGAGCGACCTCCGCATCTGCTACGTTGGATGCGGGGTGGTGAGGCTTAGAGAAAGGGATGCGGAGAGGAGGTGTCTGGAGGGGCTGATGGAAGTTCAGGCAGTGGTTCAAGTAGGAGGGTCCGCAGTTGTGTAGGGACTTGTATGCATGGGTCAGGGGCTTGAACTGGCATCTCTTCTGCACATGAAGCCAGTGGAGTTCCCTGAGGTGGGTGGTGTGTGGGTTCATCTAAGGAGATCCAGGACGAGTCTGGCTGCGGTGTTCTGTATGGTCTGTAGTCATCGGAGGAGGTGAGCTGCAATCCTTATGTAGATAGAGTTGCCATAGTCCAGTCGGCTGGAGATAAGGGCTTGGGTGATGGTGTATCTTGAGCTTTGGGGTAGCTATTTGAGTGTCTTTCAAAGCATGCGGAGGATGAAGAAGCAGGAGGAGGAGAAGGCGTTGACCGGAGTCATCATGGTTAGCTTGTTGTTTAGAATGATGCCTAGGTTCCTAGTGTGGTCACTGTGGGTAGAAGTAGGTCAGAGTTCTGAGGGCCACAGAATGCGTCCCGGGGGAGCTTTTATTTCCAAAAATCAGAACTTCACTTGTCCGTGTTGAGCTTCAGGCAGTTGTCCTTCATCCAGTTGGCGACGTCTGTCATGCAGTTGTGGAAGTTGGTGTTGGTGTTGTCTTCAGGGAGGGAGAGGATGAGTTGTGTGTTGTTGGCATAGGATATGATGTGGAGTCCGTGGGATTTGGCGATGCTGGCCAGAGATGTTGAAGAGGGTGGGGCTGAGCGAGGATCCTTGGTGTACTCCACAGATGATTTCCTTGGGTTCGGAGGTGAAGGTGCACTTTTTTGCGTTCTTTCGGTGAGGAAAGAGGCAATCTATCTGAGAACGGCTCCTTGGATGCCCATGTTGTGCAGCCTTGCAATGAGTGTGTGATGGGAGACCTATCGTAGGCTGCTGAGAGGTCTAGGATGATCAGAGCCGCAGTCTCTACTCAGTCACGCAGGGCTCAGATGTCCTCGGTAGCCGCAATAAGGGCTGTCTAGGTGATGTTGTTGCTGAGGAATCTGTATTGGAAGAAGTCGAGTTGAAGGTTCCATTCCAGATGTGAGGAGAGCTGTTGGTTGATGGCTTTTTCTAATACTGTGGCTGGGAACGGGAACAGGGAGATTGGGCGATAGTTGTCGAGTTCGCTAGGGTCTGCTGATGGTTTCTTTAGTAGGGCGTTGACTTCTGTATGTTTCCAGTCCTCATGGAAGGTGGCTGTGGCAATTGAGGTGTTGAACAAGGTGGCTAGTATGTGGCTGATTCTGGTTTCGCCTAGGTTGAAGATGTGGTGAGGGCATGGGTCCGTTGGGGCCCGAGTGGGCCGAGATCATGATGGAGATGGTGTCCTGTGAGGCGAGCTGGCTCCACTGGGTTAGTGGGATATCTGTGATGGTAGCAAGGTCATTGTGTTGCTTGAAGAAGTCGGTGGCCTTGGGATGGGTTTTGAAGTTCCAGAAGATGTAGGCGATCTTGTCGTGGAAGAAGTTTGCAAGGTTTTCGCAGAGTTCGTGTAGGGGGGGTTAATGTTTTTTGTTGCAGCTGAGGGGTTTCAGAATTCTTTGACAATGTTGAAGGGCTCTTTGCTGTTATTGGACCTTGATTCGATGCGTGAGGCTAAGGCCATTTCCTTCGATTCTCTCAACTGTCTGTGGTAGAGGTCGAGGGCTATCTTCAAGGCGGTCTTGTCGGTCATGCCCTTGCACTGGACACGGTCCAGCACAGATGGGCGCAGATGGGCTGGCCTTTGGTGTGCCAGTGGCTCGGTCGCTCTGCAGCCAGCATTACGTAGGTCCTGGGGTGTGGGGGGCCTCTGTTGGCAGGAAGAACGGTGAGTAGGAAAACCCCTGTGAGGAAATTCGGCAGCTGCGGTGTCATTGGATCAGATTCTCAGAATCGGCCCGTTTGCGAACGGGAAAAAGCCTTTTGGGATGTATCAGCCCAAAAGGCCATCGCAAGATAAGGAATCGCAAAACCCGTATTTTGCGAATGCATTTAAGGAATCGCAAATTGCGATTCCTTAAATGCAATTCTGGAAGCACAGAAAATTTGCGATTTGGCCTTAAGGAATCGCAAATTACCACCAACTTCAAGTTGGTGGTTATTTGCGATTTCCTCGAAAAATTCACTTTTTGGCATTTTTCAAAGTGCCATGTGGCGCAATACATGCCCTTTGGGCATGTATGTGCGCCACATGTGCACACATGCATATTTCAGGGGTGCAACAGGGTGTCCTTTTGGCAACCTTGCACCCTTGAAATTGCATTCGCAATTTGCGAGTACCTATTGGGTCAAATTCGCTATTATGGAATCGCAAAAGCAATTCTTGATACATATGGCCCCTGGGGCCTACTGTTCCGGTCGTGCTGCTGCCTGCATTAAGTATGTCCTGGGAAGGGTGGGTCTTCTGTTGGAGGGAAGAATGGTGAGAGGGGAAAACCCAGGCAACAGCGGTGTCACGTGACAGTGTCACTGAATCAGGTTGGAAAAAGGAGGAACTGGAGACCACAGGCAAGTGGCAGGCTATGTGTCCAGGTGCCTACTGAAGCAGTCGTTCTGCGGCTTGCATTAAGTAGGTCCAGGGGTGGGTGGGGCTTCTGTTGTCAGGAAGAATGGTGAGCAGGAAATCCCGGGAAGCAACGGTGTCACTGGATCAGGCTGGAACAAGCAGGAACTAAAGGCCACAGGCAAGTGGCAGGCTAGGTGTCCAGGTGCCTTTAATGGCGGTCACTGCAAATCAACAGAATCTCACTCCCTATAGTGAACTCTTAACCCATCCAAAAGAACATTTAACTGCACACCTACAGAAAGGCACTGCACTCCGTTGATATATACAAGGGACCCCACAAGTTGCGATATCACCAATAGATATGGCACAAAGATGTGACTTTGGACCGTTTAATAATATTCATCCAATGTTGGCGTTTTTCGGACCTCATCAACAATGAGGGAGTGAGCATTCCCTGTAGTTAAACTCTGAAAAGCAATCATCATGATTAGTATTCAGCTATTGCAACCTCCTAATTATTGAATCACCCTTATCTATTATATGCATTAATTCCTCCCCATCTAAATCTCACTGAGTGAATGCCCGCTCACTAACAGATTCGTAACTGTAGGTAGTCATCGTACTTTTAATTAGCTTGGTTATTTGTCATCGATATTGTTCTGACTTCTATAGTCATCAGTATTCGCAGAATCTGCTACCACAGACCTACAACACAGCATATAAAAACATAGACAATTTGAGATATATGTATCTCATCAGCTTGCGTACTGGCCATTATGCGGGGCTTGTCACACCATAAAGTAATCTTTGACCACACTGCTGTTGGTGCTAACTTTTTAAGAGCTCTCAAGCCTCCTTTCTTAGGAATTCATTCTGGATACTTATCATGTGTACAAGACACACCACGCAACATAAAAAAACTCACAATTTATGCTTCCCGTAGATAGGGCTAACTTGTGGGATATAGTCATCAGATAACTGCCTTTCTGCGGGTTTGGCCTAAGCCAAAAATATACATTCATGACATCCTATGTTCCATTGCTTAGGGATCCATGCAAGATAATTATCACCAGCAGAGGTTAATTTGTAATAAAGCAAGTGCCAGGGCTATATTCAGGAGCCACTGCGTCTTGCACCTCCCATTGCCCCTGTCAGCACTACCAATGACAATAGTAACACAACTACTAACCGTGACACTTCTACAAGTATGACAACTGAGACTATTCTAGGCCACCCAAAGCTATAAAAGTGGATCGGTGCCAGGTATTCGTCATTTTTAATGTATACTGATTTACTAATCAACTGCTGTTGTGCTCATCTCAAAATTGGACAACAGTGCCACCATGTGGCGGACTGTAAAAAGTGCAGGTGTTGACAATGAAGTGCCGGTGCTGAGCACCGGAAACCACTGGCTCAAATTAAGCACTGATCACCAGTGAGAGACACTGCATGCAACATATAGGACTCACTGCAAAAGCTTCCCGTATGTATGGCAGGCTCATATGATACATCATATAATGAAAAACCTTCCTGTTGGTTACTAGAACAGTATATCACAGTTGTGTGGTTCCGATTGCACATGGGGTGTAAATCCAATACTGAAAGTGCTGATCCATGGGATAGTTAATCCCACAATGTGCATTGTACAAATGTTCACATTCATCATCATCAATAAATGTACAATTTAGATTTGTGAGGTGCTTACCTGCTGCCTGTTGCAATAAGAAGCCGGTCATACTGAATAGATGCTTCATCCTGGAAGTGCACAGTCTTCTTCTGGCTGTCGACAAACACCACCTGCAAGGATCAGAGAAGAATGGGTTAGAAGCCTAGCTGTCCATATCCATGTTCCAAGCCACTTTGTCCGCACCCTCCAAGTCCAACAAATCTCCCTCCTCCAAGCCTCTGTCCCCATTTTCCTCTTCTTCCAAGTATGTCCCTTCCAATCCTCCTCATACCACATCTTCCAAAGCCATTTCATCCCATTTCCCAAATCTTTTGTGTCTTTAGGTTTCCAGCATCGTCCTCTGCTGAGATATTCCTTCTGAAAGTCTCTCTTTGGGGCTTGGCCTGACCAAGATGGGCAACATACATTAGAAAGTTAATTGCGATGACTTAAAACTGTCTGTGAAGCCTTCACAGCTGCTCTAGATTTGCAAAAGACTGTGGAGCTTTTGGCGATCCAAATTTGTGCTGTGGCACCTGTGGCTTGTTTTGTTGTTGACACCCCATCCTTCTCAGGTCTGATCGGTGGTAAGTGCTACATGCACAGTGGAAGGTAGTGCAAGTGGTGGTAATCCTGCAAGCTACCCTGTTGCAAAAATGAGGGATAAGAATGATTCAGGAGGCACTGAGGTTCAGGTGAAGGGCAAGGAGAGAGAGTTGAAGATATTTTATTGATGAGGCCGGTGGTTTGACCTGGACCTCAGCTGGGTCAATGCCTGGCAGAGCAGATGGGCGGCTAGTTCCACTGCCCTTCTAGTGATGGAAATAGTCCCTGGATTGTAGATTGTGGCCCCTTGCCATCTGGTACTGCGGAGAACTTCACTCTTCCAGTTCTGGGTCACAGCACCCAGCCTCTTTGAGGCCCCTTTTAAACTGCACCTTGAGAGCAACTGGGTGTTGTGAGGAATCCCCAAAATTCAGATTTGGGGATTTCTTCTCCCCTTCTCCTCCCCAATAGGATTTTGAGCCTGAAAAATACTTCTTCATTTGGGTAAGATGTCTAAGAGACAGAAAAGAACATGTTAATTACCTTCAGTACCATTCTTTCTGGTGGATACTCAAACTGACTGCAAATTCCTAACCTTTAAAATATCCCACATGAGCTTAATGATATCCAGAAAGGTTTCACACCAGTGCTTCCACATGCCAGCAGGTGGCACTGTGTGGCTCCACACTGACTCCGTTCTGCCTTAGAAATAATACTTAGAAACTGATGTCAGTGTGCAAGGCTGGCGTTTGTGTGGCTCCTGTCTGTCACTTGACAGACAGGAGCCACACAAACGCCAGCCTTGCACACTGACATCAGTTTCTTTCTTAACTCTGTCCACACCCTCGGGTGTGTGGAACACAACAAATCGGAGGTACCAGTGTTCAGCTCTCTAATGTGGGACTTTTAGATGGAACAACTGATCATTACACAGAAAGGGGAGGGCAGTGAGGAATCTGCAGTTAGATAGAGTAGCCACTAGAAAGACAAAGCATTACTGAGGGTAAATAACTTTTTTTTCTGATAGACATTTCTAACCACAGATTTCTCACCTTTAAAATAGGTACCAAGGCAGTAGCTCCCAAAATGGAGGGTCTGTGGAATGGATTCAGATGAAAAAGTCCTCAGGACCGAACAGGCAAAATGCCCTTCCCATTGGACCAGGCTGTCAAGGCAGTAGTGCTTTGTGAAAGTGTACATTTGATGCCGATGGCCTGATAGAGATGAAGAACAGGCACTCCGGGTGCCAACACACTGGCAGCAGCCTTGGCCTTGGAGGAATGAGCCCTCAGTTCCTATCAAGGCTGCTCCTTTCCAAGGAAGCTGCTTCTTTAAGCAGAGAACTTATTCACCTTCACAAAGTTCTTTTCTGCACAGCCTTTCTTTTTTTTGCCCCAGAGAACGCCACATAAAGCTGATCGTGCTCCTGATGATTTTTAGTTCAATTAATGTGAAAACGCAAGACTTTATTGAGATCCTGACAATAGTCTCGCTCTTCCTCTTTCAAGGGGTGAGTTGTCAGAAAGAATGTTGGGAGGGTGATAAATTACCCATCGTGAAAAGGAGTCACAACTTTTGGCAAAAAGGCAGCCATGGTCCTCAACACAATTTATGTGGGAAAAAGGTGGCGTAAGGCGAATGCACAGAGATCCCGAAGCTTATTCAAGCGATGAGCTAAAGTAACCGCAACAAGGAATACTGTCTTTAGAGTTAGAAGACGAAGCAAGGAGCTGTGCATCAGCTCTTAGGGAACACACATGAGGAAAGTTAGGACCAAACTGAGATCCCACTGTGGCATTGCGAACGGGTTTGGAGGAAACGTGGGTTAAACCTTCTATAAACCTCACAAGAAGTAATTTATAAAAGGATGGCTGATCCGGCAAAAGCAAAAAAAGCATAAAGGGCCGACAAATAACCTCAAATGGTGCCCAGAGCAAACCTTGCTGGGCCAAAGACAAAAGAAACAATAAAACATCAGATAGTTAAGACTGCAATGGGTCTGTGTTGTGGGTTCAGCAACAAATTTATCTCAGCGCACAGCATAAATGGACTTTATAGAAAGATACGGGGAAGCAAGGAAAACATCCACAACTTTGGGAGGTAGACAGCACGCAGTTAACTGCTTCCACTCAATTGCCAAAAGCAGAAAGGGCCAACAAATAACATTTAATGGTGCCCAGAGCAAACCTTGCTGGGCCAAAGACCAAACAAATAAAACATCAAATAGTTTGGCCTGCAAAAGGTCAGTGTTGTGAGTTCCACACCAGGCAACAAATATATCCTAGAGTGTGGCATAAATGGACTTTGTAGAGCGTCACGAGGCAGCAAGGATAACATCCACAACTTCAGGAGGTAAATAGGACGCAGTTCACAGATTCCACTCAATCGCCAAGCATGGAGTGTAGACTGCGCAGGCCCGGCTGCAGCTACTGAAGATCCTCCCGAAGGGGAAGCCTGATCGGAGAACAGATGCTCATGCCCATAAGTACTACATACTTCTGGCTCAAACCGGAGCCGCTGGAATGACTTGGGCCTGCTCGTTCCCAGTTTTCTCTCCTGATCACCCATAAGAACTCAGGGCAGGACAGGTATAAATGGAAATGCGTACACGAATCACATGCTCCACTCTAGCCATAACACATCTCCCATAGAGAGCCTTCATGGAAACTCCAGTACGCAGCCTGCCACCTCTGAGTGCAACCACAATTAGTGATCTGCAGGCATCACCAGCTGAGATTCTCCACCCTGGTATTTAAAGATCCCGCTAAGTGGTTCACGATCAGGGAGATGCCCTGATTCTCCAGCCACCTCCAGTGGCACAGAGCTTCTTGGCACAGGACCGAGGACCCGATTTCGCCCTGCGTGTTGCAGTACCACATAGCGGTGGTATTGTCTGTGAGAACCTATACCAGCCTCCCCTTGATGGATGGTAAGACAGCTTTCAATGCCAGGTGAATAACTCCAACAGATTGATGTGGAGTCAGGTTTCTGATGGAGACCAGAGTGCTCTGATCTCCACCTTTCCCAGATGACCTCCCCAACCCAGCAATGACGCAGCCGTCACCAATTTCAGCTCTGCGTGTGGTAGACAGAGGGGTCTGCTGCTGACCTAACTGCAGTCTAGCAGCTACCACTCCAGATCCATTGCAGTCTCCTCTTAAACCTGGGTAGAATCCTACAGGTTTACTTTGTGCTGGGCCCACTGAGAATCGAGATGTCACTGCACAGCCCTTGTAGGCCACAGGGCATAGTCGACAAGCAGGATGTAGGATTCAGGAGGCCAAGAAGCCTGAGAACTACTCTCACCAAGACCCAGGACGAGGCTGAAATATCTGGTTCAAAGCCCTAGTGTCCTTGACTCATTGCCCTGAACTGCACTGTATCCAAGACGGCTCCTATGAAAGGAAGCCTCTGCAAAGGAGTCAGGTCTGACTTTGGTAAATTGAACAAGAACCACCAGCGATGTTAAGAGGTTGGCCATTGGCTGGAAATGCTTTACGACTGACTGTGGTGAGCCTGCTTTCAACAGCCAGTCGTTGAGGTAGGGGAAAACTGGTACCCCCCACATCTGATGATATGTGGCGACTATTGCTATTACTTTCGTGAACACTGGAGGGGCACTGGTAAGGCTGAAGGGGAGCATGACAGACTGAAAATGCTCCTTGCCTACCTTGAACCGCAGGTAACATCTGTGGGACTACAGAAAGGGGACATGAAAGTATACATCTAGCAGGTCCAAGGCTACCATCCAGTCGGCCTTATCCAAGGCAGACAGAACCTAGGCCAGTGTAAGCATTTTGAATTTGTCCTTCCGTAGAAAGGTGCTCAGAGGGCGAATATCTAAAATTCCCTGTTGATGCAGTTTATCCTGTCTACTAAACAATTTACCCTGTGATTGTAATCTGCTGTTTTCCTGTGTACAATGTTGTCGTATGCCAAATATCTTTCTATTTCATATGAGCATAACTGAGAGATATTATCTGAAATTAGTTCTTTTGGATAAAAACCCTCTTTCAGAACTTTATTACCTTCCTACAAGTGACATCTCCAACAATTTCAATATCAAATCACATCGGAAAAAAATCAACAATTACTATAGCAAAATTATAGTCTACTCAAAGTTTTTCTATGGGACTTATAATATCCCCAGCAACTTTTGCCTGGATGTATGATGCTACATCGCAAACGATTACATCGCAAACATTTACATAGCCGTCTTGACATCGCATACGCATGCGATGTAACGCATGCGTTGTGATGGGTGTTCGCCCTTTTGCCTAAGCCCTAATGGGAAACTTCACAGGTTGAGAGAGTTGCGTGTGGGTTTTAAGTATTTTGTCACTACTGGCACACAATAAGCATTCTTTTACTTCACGTTCAACCTCTCTATCCACGCTTGGCCACCAAAATATCTCCATTAACCTGCTTTTGGTTCTGCAGCGTCCCATGTGGCCTAGATGTTCCAATACAATTAACTTGCTTCTTACTGTCTATGGAGGGATCAATTTACTACCTGTTCTCAGACCCCACACATCGTCGCTCAATTCTTCTGAAATTGTACTCAAATCTATAACGCTTATGTTTGCAATCCAATTCTGTTCCAAGATACGTTCTACCCCAGTATCCTGGCAGTGCAAGTGCTTTGTTTACATCCTTGACAAAAATGTCTGTAAATCCATTATTTTTACCATTTACAAACTCCACAGCGAAATTAAATTCCTCCATGTTTGCCAACCACCTTTTCTAGGTGAAGCAAGACCAGATCCTCTTGTAGTCAATAAATGAATTAATGGTTTGTGATACGATCGTACTCTAAATGGAATCCCCCACACATACATCCTGCAGTGTCTCACTGCTCCATCCAAAACTGACCAAAAAGCTCACTGACCAAAATGCAGCAAGAGTTTCCCTTTCAATCACTGAATATTGCTTTTCAGTATCACTCAATGTGCACCATGCATGTGCAATAATGATTTCTTCATTATCTTGAATCTGGCTCAAAACTGCCCCCAGGCCATTGGAACTTGCATCAGTAGCAATAAAAATATATTTTTTAATATCAACAATCCCTAAAATAGGCGCTTCTGTCACCTCACGTTTCATATTGTCAAATACTGATTTGACACTCCTGATCCCATATGAACTTATTGACTTTAAGAATTCATGTATACTTTTGGTCTTATCAGCGAACATTATAACAAATTTATAATAGAACTCTACTACACCGAGGAAAGATCTTAAGTCTTTCTTGTTATATGGAATAGCAGCATTCGGTATGTTATCAATTAATTCGTCTTGCGGACTAATTCCATTTCCACTAATGACATGACCTAAATAGGTTACACTTTCAACCTTCACAATATACTTCATAGTCTTGACAGTTAGCCCATTCCGTTCCAAAATGCTCAATACCTTCTCCAAACGTTCACATGTTTTACTTCTGTTCTAGCAAACACTAAAATATCATCCTGGAAGTACTATACCGCTGGTGTATCGCAAAATAACTTTTGCATTATCCTTTGAAAAACAGAACTAGCAAGGCCACATGGAATGCACATGAATTGAAATGCCCCAAAAGGTGTAATAAAAAATGTTAAGTAGCAAGATGTTGGGTGCAAAACAATCTGGTAATACGCTGACGCGTGGAAAACCAAATTGCACGACCAATAGTGGACAATATTTTATTTACGTTCGGGAAGAGATTCCTGTTAATCCATTATTGAGATCTCGAAGATCGACACATCCTCACTGAAAGATCCAGTTTGAGTCATAACGATGGACACCAATCAATCAGAAAATTCAATTTCTGCTATAATGTCATTGCCACTTAATGTTTAGATTTTACCTTTAACTTATTCTCTGATGGCTAACGGGAGGTTCCTAACTTTATGAACTTTTGGTTGCGCATTTCTTTTTAGTACAATGTTATGTTGAAAACCCTTCAATTTTCCCAAGTTCTCACTAAATTTTGGGATATTGTTTGATCTAACACATTGACTCCTCAGAACTATCAACCAGTAAAATTAGTTCTGACGCACCTAGTCTCAATGTCATTCGAAGAGCAGATTTATGTATCCATCCTAAGATCGGCGCTCTCTTCTTTGCAATATAAACCCTTCCTGGTATCCTTCTGTTCTTAAACGTAATGTCAGACAAGAACTACCCAATAATTTCCTTTTTCTCACCACCATATGCTCTCAAATGTATTAGTTTCAAGCACCACTTTTTGTTCTAGTCTTAGCAGTTCTTAAAAATCTTTGTAGGATTCAATAGTATAACTTGCTCCAGGATCTACTAACACATTAAATTCCACATATTATTTATGCATATCGTACATTTCGGACCTCTTACATTTATTTTTCTATACATCTTCTGGTCAAAACTATAATTTTTCCAGGCTCATCAACAGTGTTATTAATTACTTCTATGGATACTACAAGGTTTCCATCATCATCATGCTCGACTTCATCTAGAATATTGATACTTTTATTACCTGATGTTCATACACAAGAACTTTTGCACATGCATGCATAATGTTCCACTTTCTTACATTTTATACAAACAACATTCCTAGCAGGGCAATGCGGATCATCTGCCCAATTTTCAGAACTACCACACCATACACATGTCCCTTTGTTGTGGTACTCTTTCACTTGTTTATGCCCACTCATTTGTTCATGACCACTCCGTTTACTATCTGTATGGTCAGATTTTGTATTTTTACCTTTCAATTTTGCAATGGCGATTGGGTCAAGGGATGCCTCATTGACACCATTGGGTTTAGTTCCAAGAAGTGTTTTTTCATTCATCATCTTAATACACTTGTTTGTTAATTCTTCACTCCAAGCTATTCCTAATGCCTCCAATAAAGTTGGATTCCTCGCACTCCATAGTTTCTGGTGCCTATCAGCTTTGTTTGACGTGTGCATCATCAACTGGTCACGGATGTACTCATCTTGTACGCCAATGAACACACATTTAACTGAGAACTCTGTAAGACTAGGAACAAAATTGTCTATAGATTCATCCTGGCCTTGTACTCTTGAAAATAATTTGTAATGTTCTAAAATGATATTGGTCAATTTTCTTAAGTATATTTCCAATTGCTTTAGGTGTTCTAGCACAGAGTTTCTTAACCTGTGGTCCTAGGACCCCCAGGGGGTCTGCGAGGTATACTTACGGGGTCCGCGACTGTATTACTAAATAAAATAATATTAAAATGAATAAATGAAAATGAGCAAGGTATATACAAATAAGGGAGCAACATAGAAAATTTGAAGTTTTTTATATATTTGATTGTGAATTACACAAAATATTTCAATATTTGAGCATATGCTTGGTGTATTCTTGTTTTTGTATTTTCATATATTGTTTTGAAGCCCAAATCGTAGAAACTGCTTGGACTAGGGATCCCAAGCTGCCAATAATGTCTCAGTGGGGGTCTCCGGATTCCAGTAATGATTCATTGGGGACCTACAGAAGTCAACAGGTTAAGAACCTCTGTTCTAGGATATAAAGACAATGTATCATCCCCTTCTATTTGTGTTAAGGGAGAAAGAGTGTGGTAAATATATCCTTTAACCGTCCTAGCCTAAACTGTGCAATAGTGTTCCTTGGTTCCTGCCATCAGTCAATTTTCACTCAGAAGCGAACATATATATTTTAAAAGCATCAATACATTCCTCCCATGACGATTCAGGTTCCTTTCGATGTGCCAGGAAACTTGCAGGATGTACCATGTGGGACATGGTCAACAAGTACACCAACACTTAAACATGTGTAAAATTGTAACTGAATTGAGTCCTAAATCAATACTAATAAAACAATGAACTAAAACAATTAAAGTTGTTGCAATAGACTCTTATTGCTGGAAGAACCAAGAAATAAATAACTGAAATAATGAATGTCGTCACCAATGTCTTTTATTAATAGTCATTTCCCGATAAGTTTTAACGCATTCCTCTTCACTTTCTTCAATTAATGACATACCCATAAAGTTCTTGATGCAAGGATTATATTGCTGATGGAAGTGCTTACTTGAAGTCAACAGTACTGTTTTTGAAAATAGACAAAAAGCATATCCAGAAAATAGCTCAAGAAACGCTACAGAATGAACAAAGCTGTGCGAAGACTGTGTAGGAATAGAGGCCCTGTCAAAGTAGTTTCACGATGTGTTAGCGACCCCAAACCAATATGGCCACCATTTTGCGTGACGCTCATGTGTTGATGCCACTAATTGTTGTCCATTGATAGCGTTAGGAAAACGTTTCAGTGGCCATTTGATCACTTCCTGCTCGCGAGGTAAAAGCAGAATTTAAATACAATTCTGAAAACAAACATAGTGCTTGGTATAAGGTATCTTCAAAACTGCCACAACGCCCTTGTACAGGATACTTGAGGCTGCACCTACACCAATATTTTGAATGCACTCAGTAATGTCAAGTGGGAAGATTGCTGGCAGCCGCAATAACTAAGCGCTGGATTAAAGGTTGCTCAAACACCCATCGATGGTATCCACAGTTAATTAGAATAAAATCAACAGTTAACTGAAAAGCACTTGATAATGCCAGATAATATGCTTTGTGCCCAGCACGCTGGATCTGAACCAATTAAACTCCAGCAGCCAAACAAAAAATAATTAAGTAGAATTGTTGCTTATCATAAGTTGCTCAGTTATGCTTGAAACAAGTTTTAAAAGTACCTTTTGCATTGAAGAGAATAAACTTGCTTGAAACAAGTTTTAAAAGTACCTTTTGCATTGAAGAGAATGATTGATCCTTTTGTATGCCCAACAACTTTGTGAAGCAAGGTTCTTTTCTGGGGAGTTCTACAAATAGTCGACAAAATGTTGTAGTATCTTCACCACTGAAGCGGTCCAAGTGTAGATTCATGTAGAAATATATTTATTCAAGACAACTCCCCAGTCCTACCATTCATCAGCAGCTTCCAATCCAACTATAGTCTGGCTTCTTAACATAAAATTCCTATCCTAAAGATCTACTGATGACATCATAAGAGTCTACCAAGATGCTCCAACACAGGATATAACGCCGGTCTTTGCAGTATGTAGGGATTTTTCAGTTTATATATATATATATATATATCCAAATGTAATTTGCTCGAAACTGAAAGTGCCACACACAACGTGATTTCTTCCTTTTTATTGGCAGGACTGCAAGGCTTCAACACAGTAAGTTCCAGCACACAATATGCCAAACGTTGCCATACGCGTTTCAGGAGTCTCTTCCCTTGCTCACTGGCTTGGCTAATGGAGAGCAGATGGGCAAAAATGACGCCGCACTTGCAGCGTGTTTTTAAATCCTGCCCGAGTGGGCGTGTTCTCACAGTGCATTCTGGTCTCAATAGTTCCATAGTGGATGCCTCCGTATTCTCTCCTAACACAGTTTATACACCACAGTGGGTCTGCAGGCAACATACCAGGTTGGTGCTTCGCATTCTTAGTCTCGCCAACTGGACACGTTGCTCCATAAGTGCCTCATTCGTCATCGGCACCGAGGACCCGCACTGTCAGCGGTGGGGCGCTTCCGCGGCCAGAGCAAGCCGCTATATATCCAAATGCAATTTGCTCGAAACTGAAAGTGCCACACACAACGTGATTTCTTCCTTTTTATTGGCAGGACTGCAAGGCTTCAACACAGTAAGTTCCAGCACACAATATGCCAAACATTGCCATACGCATTTCAGGAGTCTCTTCCCTTGCTCACTGGCTTGGCTAATGGAGAGCAGATGGGCAAAAATGACGCCGCACTTGCAGCGTGTTTTTAAATCCTGCCCGAGTGGGCGTGTTCTCACAGTGCATTCTGGTCTCAATAGTTCCATAGTGGATGCCTCCGTATTCTTTCCTAACACAGTTTATACACCACAGTGGGTCTGCAGGCAACATACCAGTTTGGTGCTTCGCATTCTTAGTCTCGCCAACTGGACACGTTGCTCCATAAGAGCCTCATTCGTCATCGGCACCGAGGACCCGCACTGTCAGCGGTGGGGCGCTTCCGCGGCCAGAGCAAGCCGCTATATATCCAAATGTAATTTGCTCGAAACTGAAAGTGCCACACACAACGTGATTTCTTCCTTTTTATTGGCAGGACTGCAAGGCTTCAACACAGTAAGTTCCAGCACACAATATGCCAAACATTGCCATACGCGTTTCAGGAGTCTCTTCCCTTGCTCACTGGCTTGGCTAATGGAGAGCAGATGGGCAAAAATGATGCCGCACTCTCAGCGTGTTTTTAAATCCTGCCCGAGTGGGCGTGTTCTCACAGTGCATTCTGGTCTCAATAGTTCCATAGTGGATGCCTCCGTATTCTCTCCTAACACAGTTTATTACATTTGGATATATAGTGGCTTGCTCTGGCCGCGGAAGCGCCCCACCGCTGACAGTGCGGGTCCTCGGTGCCGATGACGAATGAGGCACTTATGGAGCAACGTGTCCAGTTGGCGAGACTAAGAATGCGAAGCACCAACCTGGTATGTTGCCTGCAGACCCACTGTGGTGTATAAACTGTGTTAGGAGAGAATACGGAGGCATCCACTATGGAACTATTGAGACCAGAATGCACTGTGAGAACACGCCCACTCGGGCAGGATTTAAAACACGCTGCAAGTGCGGCGTTATTTTTGCCCATCTGCTCTCCATTAGCCAAGCCAGTGAGCAAGGGAAGAGACTCCTGAAACGCGTATGGCAATGTTTGGCATATTGTGTGCTGGAACTTACTGTGTTGAAGCCTTGCAGTCCTGCCAATAAAAGGAAGAAATCACGTTGTGTGTGGCACTTTCAGTTTCGAGCAAATTACATTTGGATATATATATATATATATATATATATATATATATATATATATATATATATATAATTAAACTTCTTATCTTAGGTATCTCCTTTATGTTGGAGTAGCACTGTTTATTTTACATCTTCTTTAATTCCATTCTCTCGTGTACTCATGTCTATGCTTTAGTGGGGTTTAGTATTCTGAGAATGTTGGGAGGTGTTGGAGCTCGTGGGTCTAGGAGTTGCCAGCTTACTCCAGGACCAGAGGGATGGCTTGTTCGTGATCCCAATACTTATGAAGAATACGTTTATTTTCTACATTCTACTTGTGACTGTGTCTCATTCCTACATTCTTTGGTACCAGGAGTGGGATCATCAAAAATAAGACATGGTGTGTCAATGTAGCAAGACTGCGAAGCTTTGGCAGCGTTTGATTGGACCCACTAACAGCCTGCAGCATAGCTGAGGAGCTCTCTGCTCTACCCGCAAACATTTTGTGGTGGCTGGATATGTGTACAGAAGTGAACGCCATGTTTTGTGTACACTTTTAATAACTGTTGTGACCTACTTTGTGGTAGGCCGTGCTTCCACGAGACCATCTTTCTCGCGCATGGATCTGCCCTAGGGTTCTGAGCGGAACTGCCAGCGCACACATTCTGATCAGAACTTCTGGAGCGCACATTTGGTGGTCGCACCCCACAATGCACCACATCACGCACCAGCAGTCTGATGTCAGATGCAGGCCACCATTTTGCTTTGGGTCTCTGTTCTGAGTGGAACAAGGAATCGAATTGTTTAATTGTCTTTATCTGGCACTCAAGGACCTGTTCACAGCAGTGTGCACGGTTGAGCGCTCCTCTGTCTCAGCTGATAATGGCAGAGTACAAACAACAGGTGATACCTGTTTTTCTGGAACATGAAATTGTGTACTTTACCTTGGCCTGCTTCATTTTTTTGTTACACTGCATGCTTAAAAAAAATGGCAACTCCCTGGGTGTTATTCAACCTCCACCATTTCTCCGGAGACCAACGGAGCCTGATTTGCCTATAACACAAAATTATTCGGCAACCATTGACGCATGAGAATATGAACCGCCTAGAAAATTAGCTTTAATGTTCAACCATCTAAGCATAGCAGGAAGAGAGTTTTCAGTAACCTTCCTCAGATTGCAGCGTCCTTTGGTGATAATGGTGATTGGAATGTATATACAGAGGAAAAATAAAGGATGAATAGGCAATACTCTGAGGAATCAAATGTGCCTTTAGAACATCACAATTTTTTTAAGAGCAAGCATGGAAGTGACTAGTCCGCAGGGGAATTTATTGCGGCATTGCGAGTGTTGGCTTCCACCTGCGAGTTTGAAAACAGCATGGGGATTTATATAAGAAACCAATTTGTATTCAATTGCTTCACGAAAACAACGCAGGAGTGTTTATTGACATGCAGGAATCCCTCTTTAACAGAAGTAATATACATAGCTAAAAGTGTTGAGAGATCAATATTGTCCCCACAGGCTTTGTCTGGTCAGAGTGGCTTGTCGCCAGTTAATACTTCTGTGTATGCCATGAATTGTAGGGGTGCTAGAAGCAGGAAAATGAACTACAGCTGTATTAGATGTGGATCTAAGAATCATATGAGCAACAGTAGCTCTTTCCATGCCCAAGGCACGATGTGTAACGTTTGTATGAAAATGGGGCATATTCAATCTGTATGTAAAGCTAATGTGCATCGATCCAATAGTGTCAAAATTAGTAGTGTTGAGTAGCACAGTAAGAGTGCAGAGTTGAATATGAGAGACTGTGTGAAAGGTATGGGCAACATGCTTTTGACTGTTGAAGCCCTAGTTGAGAATGAAGATCAAAGAACCTTTGTGTCAAGCTGTGATTGATGGTGTTTCATTATCCGTAACGGCGGATTCGGAGCTCCCATAACTATTTTAGCAGACAACACCTTTTATAAATTGTGGCCCAAATCTACTGTCCCCGCCGGTACTCATCTTAATCCTAAAGCATTTGGAGAAATTGACATCGAAATGTTGAGATACTTTGTGGCTACTCTCATGTGTTTGAGAAAGAAAACTTGGAAAAAAAGTTATGTCTCAGTCAGAGGACGCAGCATAATTGTTGGAAAGATATAGCCACGTTGGGCTTAAAACAAGGTCATTCTGAACCCACTGTACTAGGGAACATGCCTATTTTGGCTGTAAATACCAATGAGAAGCTCACTCAGATGTTAGTGGCAAAGTATCCCAGAGTGTTCAAGGATGAAATTGGGACAGTTAAAAGTTTCGAGCATAAAATCAAACTCAAGAGGAATGTAACTCCGATAGTTCATAAGGTCAGACCTCTGCCTTTGAGTGTGAGAGAGGATTTAAAATCATTACTGAATAAATTGTGTGCAGAAGAGGTCATCTTACCTACCGAATCTTCTGAGTGGGTTTTCCCAGTGGTGCTCACGAAGAAGCGTTCAGGAGATCTTCGTTTGTGTGTTGACTTGCGTTCCCTCAATCAAAACATTCTGATTGATTGTTAACAATTGCCTCGTATCCAGGTGATGATGGATACTGGTGAATCTGGTTACTTTTCGACTATAGATTTGCATTCAGCCTATCATCAAGTTCCCGTATATAAGGATTCGAAGATCTTACCACTTTTGTTACAAACACCTGAAATTGCAGTTTGGCCTAGCTTCAGCTGCCGGTGTTTTCCAGAAAACTATGGCTATTCTATTTGTAAGGAAAAAATATGTCCAGACCTTTCAATATGACATCCTTATCTTTACTGAAAGTGAGGAAGAACATTTGAAGGGACTTGAGAGGGTTTGGGGCATTTTGGATGAGAGAGGAATGACTGTAAAGCCTGAGAAGTGCAGATTGTTGGAGCAACAAGTCGAATACTTAGATTACACTATTTTAAAGGAAGGCATTAGGTCCATATTTTGCAATTTCGATGCTATTAAAAATGCCCCACCTCCAGAGGATAAGGGCACTCAATGTTCTTTCCTGAGGTTGTGTGAATATTGTGCCAGATTTGCTCCTGGGTACACATTAGCTGTTCAACCGTTAAGGCCAGTAAAATGGAAAAGGACTACGTTTGATTGGTCTCAAGAGGTAAAAGACGCTTTTGAAAGGGTCAAAATTGGTTGTGAAAGCTCCTGCCTTGAACTCTTTTGTTCCTCAGGGGAGATCTTTCACTGCGGTTGATGCCAGTTTGAAGGGTACTGGAGCTGTTTTTGGTCAGATTGTGGATGGCAAGGAATACACAGTGGCTTTTGTTTCAATGACACTCAGTGAGGCAGAAAACAATTACAGCACTATAAAGCGGGAGGCTTTAGCCTGTGTGTCCGGTGCCCAAAAATGTAAAACCTATACCTGGGACACTTTGTTTGATATATTTACTGGTCATACGTCTCTTGTTTTCCTGGTAAGTGGTACTTGCTTAGGCAAGGCATCAGTACGTTTTGTGAGGTTTCTTTCCAAATTAGAAGAAAATGATTTTGCAAGTTAAGTATGTGCAAGGTGGTAAGAACTACAGGGCTGATGGTCTGTCAAGTTTATCTTTGCTGATGATGAATGAAGATGAATGTGCGTTGGATGCTGAATATGCGGTGGAGGTGGTAGATGCGATTTCTGGGTGCCAGGGCATTATTTCAGAAGACGAGTGGCTAGATGCCACAGCTCAAGATTCAGTACTGCAAAAAGTGTTCAATTCTGTCACAGTTGGATGGCCTTCTCATAAAGAATTGTCTAATGATTTACAGGGGTTTGGTCAAGTTGCCTCAGAATTGACTTGTGAAGGACAATTTTGTTTGAGAAATGCTCTTTTTGTACCTCCAGAAAAACTATGTGCAAGATTGCTCATGAGAGCATATGGGTATATCAGCCACTTGTAAGAAATTACTGCAAGCATATTGGTGGCCCAACATGGACAAAGAAGTTGCAGGTAATGTAAGTTTATGTCTCCAATGTATTGTTTCTGATAAATACAGGAGAACAGTTAATAAGTCTCTTTTTCCGGTTCCCTTCCCGGAGGGGCAGTGGACTATGGTTGCATTCGATTTTTCAAGTCCCTTTCACCTGCGTCTAAAAACAAATTATTGTTGTTGCGATTGATTAGTTTTCAAAGTGGTTTTACTTTGAATCTGTAGATTCAGCCTGCACAAAGTGTGTTTTGGAATTTCTCAAGAGGGTATTTTTGATTGAGGGGTACCTCAAGGAAATTATGACTGACAACAATACATATTTTGTGCCTTGTAAGCTGAATGAATTTTTGCGTGAACATGATATTAAACATCTTCAAGTAGCTCTATACAATCCAGCTGCTAATGGTTTGGTGGAGAGGGTTAACCGTTTTTTGAAGGAGGGGGTTCAAACTGCCCTCTCAGCTGCATTAGATTTAAGGACTTAAAGGAAAAAGCTTGGTCATACCTCACTTCCCCACAAGCAACCCCTTGTATTTCTCCCTTCACATTTTTGAAGGCAAGGGATGTGAGGACCAAACTTGTACCGGGGTAGTTGCAAGGTAGATGTAAAGCTGTGGGTGTTGAGTATAATTTCACTAATTTTAGAGAAATGGTGGAGAACCAACAAAAGAGTCAGAAAATAACTTTGATGAGAGGAAGAATGCCAAATATGTGGATGTGGCGGTCGGAAAATGGGTGCTAATCAAGAAACCCTTTGGAGTGGTGAAAGGTAGGTCCAGGTATTCCTCCCCGGTCAAAGTGTTGTAAGTCAGCAAGGCATCTGCTCTTCTTCAGAACAAAGGATGGTGGAACAAGAGTAGTGTAGCTCCCATTTCTGAAGAACACGCTAAGGTTTTTCTTTACACCTGTGTTGGGGTGGAGGATGAGAGTTCCATGTTAACCATGGACTTTGGCAACAAGTGGTCTGAGTGAGATGGTTTCGGGGTCCGGGATTCTATCTTCTCTGGTGTCCAGACCGCTTCCTGTTTGAGTGGTGAGGTCTTGGTGGAGGGGAGTTCTGGTGCCTGTGATTCTAGATTTGATACTTATGTATCTGGTGTTGCTTCAGAGAATAATGTGAGGCATTACTCTGTGAGGCATTCCTCTCGTCCTACTAGATTGCCCACCAAGCTTTTGGACTATGATTTATCTTCAGGTGATGTTTATACCCAATTTTACAAATTTTTGTTGTTTGTTTTTTTGTGAGCAAAGGGGACTAATGTAGAATGTAGGGGTTATTGAATGTAATTATATATACTTAAACTCTTCTTATCTTAGGTGTCTGGTTTATGTTGGATTAGCACTGTATATTTGACATCTTCTTTATTTCCATGCTCTCCTGTACTCATGTTTATCCTTGAGTGGGGTTAGTATTCTCAGAATGTTGATCTGGTGGGTCTAGCAGTTGCCAGCTTACTCCAGGACTAGAGGGATGTCCTGTTCATGGGTCCAATACTTATGAAGAATAAACTTCTCTTCTACATTCTACTTGGGACTACGTGTCATTCCAGCTTACAGTGTGACTACCCTCTACAGTCTCCCAGTCTCAAACCACCATTTTAGTCCATCCCATTGGGTCCTCATTTCAAATTAATCTAACTTCTGATACACATCTTCCACCCTCCACTGCATCTTACCTCTTTCTTAGTCCAGACTTCGATACTGTGAGTACTGAAGAACTCTGCAGACCTCAGCTCAAGCTCCGCAACCGGGGCGTTCATCATCTAGAGAGGAGTCACAAGACAGAAGGTCAAAAATTAGCAGTCTGCACCTCTCTTGCCAAATAAGGGGTCCATGGATCACTGAGATGATCTCTGAAGGTCAAGGTCACAATGCATGGCAGAGAAGCCCTCTACCTCCCTTTGCTCTTTTCATCACCACAAGGAGGTCCAGTGCTATGAAGAACAGGGCCATGAGGACCAGCATCAGGAGGATTAAGGACTAAGATGACCAAGAGAAGCAGAACCAGGGCTAGGAGGCTCAGGAACTGGGTTAGGACCGGGAGGACCGAGGGTAAGACCAGGACCTGGAGGTCTTCATGGTCTTGAGCCTTCTGCTCTATTCCCCTGGTCCTTGTCTTTTAGGTTATACTTCTTTTTATATCCCTGGTCTTGATCCTTCTGTTCGGGCTTGTCCTACTGGTCCTGGTTCTACTTGTGCTCCTCCTCACTCTCAACCCCAGCCAGGTACTCCCTCCGAAGTCCATCATTCACTTTCTTTTGCCACTTATACATTTTATTTATGCTGAAGACATGGAGGACAGAAAAAAAACAGCCCGGGAAGGATTCAGGCTGGTACTGTCCACCGAAAGAAACCGCCTAATTAAAACACTGGTTAAGGCATCCACTGCACAGCTGTATGTGGATCGAGCAGCGTCAGGGCATAATAGTGGTACGTTAACTCAGGTGGTTAATGCACTTTCTGGAGTGCCATCTCTGGTCACAATTTGGAAACATCATAAAATAGCACAGAGGGTGTAATGCACCTTTTTTAGAGCATAGGGTGTAATGTGTAGGTCAAAGATTTGTGCTTTATGTAGAATAGTTCAGTAGGTTAATCATCTTGTAACAAAGATCCTTGTGTTACCAGCAGGTCGTAAGTTGCAATCCTGCTAAACTAGCTGGATGAGTAATGCTGTCACTTCAACCAGCTCCATTCAACGTGTAAAGCAATAGTTTGAAACCTTGCAGCTTTTAACTCAATATTTTGTTAATTTAAGGTTGATGAACGGTTTCCTCTGGGTAGTACTAAACGCTTATTAACTGTCAAAAACGTCAGATTTATTGTGTGTTGTATAAATGGTTACTATGGGTGTACTTACATATAGACAGACACCTGGCATTCTTACAGAGTATGCATAGGCCTACACCATTGCAAAGGTATAAAAAAAAAAAACCTTTTAGATCTCACATTATCTATTGGCAGCTCGTGAAGCGACATGTGACTGGATATTAGTCTTCCCTACTAATGTAAGAGTTGGGCTTCAGCTGTGTTCAGCATGAGCTCCAAATACTCCCAGCCAGGAAACAACTTGGATAGAAGTTAAATGTCTGTTCATGGAGGAAGTTGCAAGCACAACTCTTCTGCTGATTTTCCCAAGAGGCCGTTCATTGTAAGCTGCTCACACCTCAGTTCCCTTTTGGTTATTGGAGACAGATACAAAACAACAATTGTGAGGCATGGCTTTTCAGCTTCTAGACACTTTAACATCTTGGCAGACTCAAGAAACACGTATGGGCAGGTAACTCCACCAATCCTGAGGACAGTGTTGAAAGACTGGCACTCCATTACTGGAGAAAACCTTCAGTCCAAGAAGGTTGCATACAAGCAAAATATCTCTTCAGCTGGCAAAGAAGTTATGTGTACACAAAATGGCTGACAATTTGTACTTATTTTTCTTTAAACTGTTCTTAGTTGTTTGAATTCACTCTAGAGGGAGTAATAAAGTGTCATGTTTGTTGGAAGTCTATTAACTTGGTGGTCATCTATTTTAAGACCTTATTATAAACGAGGTTTCATTACGACATGCAGTTGAGCATTTTATTTACTGATTATGTTAACTGAGCAAGTAACATTAATGACAGAAAATGTCTGTTACAATAAATCTCAAAGCAGACATAACACACCCTATTCCATTAATTCGCACTGCAAGGTTTTGAGAGGACTGTGCAGGGCCGGCGCTAGGCATGGGCAGTGTGGGCAGCTGCCCAGGGCCCCGCGACTGTTTAACTAGGATGGGGCCCCCCACGAGTCCATCATGCTTTTGAAATGGTGCCATTGTACAAGTTACAGGTGGGGAGCCCCCCTCCCTTTGGATTCGTGGTCATGGTGAACCGTGAAGACACAAGGCGGGGCCCCCCTCTCCTGGGCCCGGCTGCCATGGGCTGAAACGGCAGCATGACACCGCATCCCTTTGAGGTGCTGCAGACTGGGCAGGGCAGGGTTTGTGGCCCTGAATAGCTTTCCCTGCATCTCTTTCTCTTAGCCTAATCGCTGCATCTGCATGATAACAGCGGTTAGGCAGCTACTTGGACTGGCATAAGGTGTGAAGTGAGCCCTGCCCCTGCATGAATGAAACGCATGCAGGGCTCACAACAAAAAAACAGAGAGAATTCACATCAGAATGGGCGCTGCTGCTCACTTCCAATGAAGGGAAAGGGAGAAGAGCAGAAAACGGAGAGAGAGGTTATTATTCTTTTTTTTTTACAATTCTGTTTTGTTGTTTTATTTTCCAAACAAGCATGTGCATCCAAAAGTAAAATGAACAGAGTCAAACATAAATAGTGACTGCAGTCGAGTATAATCGCTTACTGTTTTTTAATTTCATGTAATTTACAAGAAACGAAGGAATATTGAACAATTGGGTCTGTAAAAGTGGCAATAACATTGAGTTGGTAGGAGGGAAGGAGGGGTGACCCCACATCCATCCATACCACCCCGAGGTGAGTGCAAAGAACCGTCTAAGATACACCCAAGCTATTTAACCCGTCAAACCACACACCAGTCCTTGTTTTGCACATCTGAAAAGGTAGCACTACTCCCCGGCATCATGTTTGATCACATCTGAAATCCCTAATTCCTGTGTTCCTGGGTACATCTAAGGAGGTATGGTGTTCTCTTTAGCTTTTAATAAAATGATTGAGGGAGAGGCACATCTAAAAGGGGTTAGAGAAACAAAAGAAAGTAAGAGGTGGGGAGATGATAGAGTACAGCAGAGAGGGGAGAGCTGAACATAAGGGGCAAAACAGCTATATAGAACAAGACGCTTAAGGAAAGAGGGAGATGGGGAAGGAGTGATGTGTATGTCATGGCAGAATCAATGAAAGAAGGGAAGAATGTTGGTTAGGCAAAAGGAATAGCATGCAAAAAAATCTAACAGGCTTGGGGGGAGTGAGAGGGTGGCAGAGGAGAGAATGTTGTAAGTTACATAAGAGCAGTGGTGTAACACAAAATGATGGGGTCTCTCTCTGCAGAATGTGATAATGGGCCCCTGAGTCTCCCACATCTCACAGATATTCATTGGCCCTGGGCTGAATGGGAGCCCCCTGATGGGTTGGGGGCCCCCTGAAGTGTTGTGGGCCCATCTGTGCTGCAGGGGCCTGTATTGCGTCCTGGCACAAGAGCTGAAGCAAGGTAAGAGGCCGGGGAGAAGAGTGGTGAATAGCAGCGCATGTAGGGGGAAGCGGAAGCTACAGGGGCAGAAACAGCAAATGGAGGTAAGAGGTGAGAGAGATAAAACATGAAGAGTTGAGCATGGAGGGGAGAGGTGGACATGAAGGGGGCAGAACCAGTGAATAAAGTTAAGGCTGGAGAGAAAGATGAAAGGTGAAAGGCAGTGCTTGGATAGGAGAGGTAGATATAAGAGAAGCGGAACCATTAGGATAACTTGAGTGTCACAGAGAGGGAATGGTGAGTGTTAAATGTAAGAGGCAAGACAACCAAGAGCAGGTACGAGGCTGGGAGAGAGAGAGGCAGGGGAGAGGTAGATTTCAGGGAGGTAGATCTAGAGAGAAGGTTAGAGACTGCAGAGAGATGAGAGGTGAAGGGTTTAGCAGGTAGGTAAGAGGTGGGTGTAATAGAGGCAGAATTAGTGAGAAAGCTAAGAGACCATAGTAGAGATAAAGTGAAGTGTAGAGCATGGAAGGGAGACGTGGATATAAGAGGCAGACACAGTGAGACAAGGTAAGAGGCAGGGGGCTCAAATAGGAGAGGTGGATTTAAAGGGGACAGACCAGCAAAAAAATTTTAGGAGGCTGGAGGAAGAAATGAGAGGTGAAGGGCAGTACATGCATGGGTATATAGATGTAAGAGAGGCTGAACAATCAAGAAACCTTACACAGAGAAGAGAGTGGGAATGGAGAGAGGTGGATGTAGAAGGCCAGAATTGGTGAGAAAAGTAAGAGGCAGGGGGAGAGATGAGACATACAGCATGGAGGAGAAAGGTGGATATAAGAGGGACATAACGAGAAAGAGAAGCGACGAAGCTGGGGATAGCAGAGCAATTGATGTAAAAGGGGTGTTGTGAGAGGCTGGCTCAGTATATGGTGCTCACTTATGTAAGTGTAGCATCCTGCTGTGATACTACATCTTATGCAAATTAGATGGGCCTCGCATGTTCCTATCCTGCCCGGGGCCCCACAAATCCTAGGACCGGCCCTGGGACTGTGAGTATACCACCAGTACTCATTACTACTACTAACAGGTACTTAAATGTAGTTATTGTTTTTTTGTGCCCTTAATGCAGTCACTTTTCCAGTTGGATCTACCATGTAAGTGAAATGGTGAATTTGTAGTGTGATAAAGTAAATTTCTTATACACAGATTATTGGAGTTGTGGATCGCTAACATTTCTGTCACAGGACCAGAAAAGGTTTAGGCTAAAACAGGTATCCAGGACCTCAGACAGTCGCAGATTGGCAGATTAATTTAGGAGGGCGGCACGTCAACTTTCCAGGTTGTGGTAGGTTTTGCAGTATGAATTTATTGTAGATTGACAGAGTTTTCATAATTCCAACATCTTATAACTGGGCTTGGAGTAATTTCTTGCTGTTGGGAATGACGTAGGATGTTATTGGTGTTATTCAGTTGAAGAGAGATGAATACTTGGATGAGCCACTACATAATTGACAAAGTTTCAGTTCAATAACTGAAAGAGGCTACCTGACGAAAGCCAATGGTTTAAAGCGGCAGACCCATAGTCCACTATGTGTAGATTGTAAGCATTAGATCTGTCTGACAGCTGTGTTGTCAAAACCTAACCCTAAAAAAGAGAAACAAAGAGAAACAAAGAGGAATAGATTCAACAAGCCAGGAATGGAGAATTTCCACCAACGATGAAATAAGTGACATAATACTAGGTCCAATAAAGCATTGCAAAATGTTAAATTCAACGATGTCACTTCTCAATGTGGGAAAAAGTTACAGTAGGTGGCGCGTTTGGGGAGATGGGGGAGAAATGAAAGAGGAGTGGGGGAGAAATGAAAGAGGAGTGAGAGAGAGAAAGAATATACTTTGTGAGACGGAATACACTTTGACAACAGCATGTGTTCCATGATGTGCATTTCAAGTGAAACTTTGACAACAAAAACATTGGCCTTTTTATGCAATAGTTTTGGTCCACGCTGAACAATGTTCTGACTAGAAAGCAGAACACTCATTGTTTGCTATAGGCAAGTCCTTAGCACTCAAAACATGGAATTGAAGATGGAAATGCAGCTATTTTCACTCATGCTGCCTCAAATTCACAGACATATGCCGATCCAGTTATGGCAACCAGGATAAGAGGCCAGGCAATAAGGACTACACCGCTGTCACAACATTTTTGACACTGTCATGTGTAAGGCAATTGGAAAAAAATGGTCCCATCAAACTTGAATCAAAGGTATTCATGATAAAGTACCTAAACCATCACATCGACCGTGAGTTAAGCATGATGCCTCCAGATTTGGGAAAAATACAACTTGAAAGACACAAACGTCTGACAAACTAGCTCAATCCCATAATACCAAAAAATGTATGCAAGGAAAATGCACTGTCTTTCAAAGAGGCACTTAATAGGGCACCAGCTCTTAGAAAGGATTAAAATAAAAGAAAAATAGCCATTTACTCAGAGGACAGACAGACTGCTGAATTAAACTGTAGAAATTAGTGAATAAATCTACTTCTGAAGTTTTAAGCAAGACTGGAGCCCCCAAATGTTTTCAGGCCAGAAGAAGCTGACCGGCGAAAACAGAATAACTGCATCTTAGGGTACTCTGAGATATAGCCATTTAATATTCTCCTGCCATGCCAAGCCCTCGCCGCAAGGCTCCAGAGAGTACAGTATGTCTGGGGAACAGAAACAAGCTGCTTTACCGTTAGTGTCTGTTTTCTGATACAGGCCTGTTAAGACCACCCAATATCATCATGAAAACTTCACATTGATGGCGGACTGTGAGATACTGGCTAATTTGTCCACCTAGTAGCTCCTTGACTGGCTTGTGAGGCAGGCAAGGCTCTGGGACACTGGTGGACATTGAAAAATGTCTTACTGTAAAAGTTGAAACATTTTTTGTTTGAGTTTGTTTGAATTTTAATACATTTTGGGCCCACAACAACTCCAGCATAGACTTTTGTGTGACCTGAGAATTCCCACCAGACATCCAGAGCATGCTGTGCTAGACCTGCTCGGGACTCACAGATGCGTTGTATACTTCCATCGACTGTCTGGGTGTTTGTGATCAGAGTAGAGATTGCTGAAAGGCATAAGTGATGATGAAGGTCCATAGAGTAATACTTCCCTTCCAAAGTCTATATGTGTTAGGCCTTGGAGAGTAAGGGCCGCACTTACAGAGATTATTATACGCACATGGGTAATTCAAAAAGACCACATTATGCCTTCAGGGACTGGCATAGCTGGTGACTAGGTGCATGGTGTCTCTAGTCAGCCCGCCCTCAAGGTGCAAAATATACTTCCCAGTGTTGGTCAGCTAGGTTGACACTTACAGGTCATGAGAGGAAGAAAAATGCGGCTGCACAGTAAATGATGCCTTGCAACACTGCATGGTCATTGGCGACTTCGCTTTTGCTGAGTTTTTTCACGGCTTTAGCATCCTACATGTTTGTTGTTTTTTCCCCTGCTGGTTCCCTTGCCTTCCTTTTTGGGTTTACTTCAAGGGGTTCTTTCCCGTGGTCTTCTCCAGGACATGCTGCTTTTCCTCCCGATTAAGAGCAGCTTTTCTCGAACGTCCATTGTTCAATTTGGGACTCACTCGTCACCGGTCCACTGAGGTTCAACACCTGTTTGCTACCAATTATGGTAAGAAACAAGCTTCTGCCATATATATTGAGAGTGAGATTGTGCAACGCTTCCTGAACAGCTTAGTTACACAGTCTGTATGTTTTTAGTAGGCCAGCTCCTTGGACTAGACACACGAAATGTCATAGGGGGGGGAAGTACCATTTTAAGAGTACACCTACCAGGAATCCAGAAGATATCCGTCTCAGTCTCTTAGTCTCTCTCTCTCTCTCTCTCAGTCTCTCTCTCTCTCTCAGTCTATCAGTCTCCCTCTCAGTCTCTCTATCTCTGTTTCTCTCTCTCTCAGTCTCTCTCCCAGTCTCTCTCTCTCAGTCTTTCTCTCTCAACCTCTATCTCTCTCTCTCTGTCTCGCTCTCCCCTACCCTCTCTTAGTCTCTCTCTCTGTCTCTCTCTCAGTCTCTCTCGCTCTCTCTGTCTCTCTCTGTCAGTCTCTCTCTCTTAGTCTTTCTCTCTCAGCCTCTCTCTCTCGTTCCCCTACTCACTCTTAGTCTCTCTCTCATTCTCTCTTTCAGTCTCTCTCTCAGTCTATCTATCTCTCTCTCTCTCTCTCTCTCTCTCTCTCTCCCTCTCAGTCTCTCTCCCTCAGTCTAGCTCTCTCTCTCTCTCTCTCTCTGTCTCTCTCTCAGTCTCTCTCTCAGTCTCTCTCTCTCACTCATTCTCTCTCTCAGTCTCTCTCTCTCTCAGTCTCTCTCTCTCGGTCTCTCTCTCTCAAGTCTCTCTCTCTCGCTCACTCTCTCTCTCTCTCCCTCCTCTCTCTCTCTCCATTTCCCTCATCCCTGGCTACCTGTTTTACTACTGTGTATTTCACTACTGTAGTGACTACATAAGTGAGGAAGGAGTATTATAATTGGAAATCAGATGTGACCACTCGAGAATCTAATAAGGCAGCACATGCCATTTTGTTTTATACTATGATGTTGGAAAACAATTGGGATATCTCTGGAACCATAATTCCTAAGGCACATTAACTGTTCTACATTTTTAATAACACCTTGTTTTTATATTGCGCTTCACATTGCACTGCTGGAATCTTTAAGTGTTGTAAATAACTTTAACTGTATTTTAAAAACGCACTCTTTTCCAAGGAATATCTCTGAATTGTCAGGGACTGCTGAGAGTGCTATCAAATGTGCTATATTGTGAATGCACCAGTTTGATTCAACCTCCTGTGATTAAGTCTTGGCCACGTCACCACAAATATTACTGAAGAGTCCAGGAAACTGAGAGGATATTGGCTAATTGTTGCAAGCAATATTGTCCAGTACCCTCGCACAGGAAACAGAAACAGAAGTTAAATCTGCCCAACTGCTCCTTTAAACAGAAAAACCTTGAAAAGAAAAAGCCTGGGAGTTACTGAGAAAGTCACAAGCACTCCACAATGAGGGAGCCACAGAAGAAGTTTAGATGGAAGAGAAAGGAAAATGAAGCAATCCCAGATGCTTCGTGGTCCCACTTTCAGGCCAATACAGGGCATCTAGACAATCTGGTTCAAGATGGCAATGTCACAAGATACTTTCTCACAGCTGCAGGAAGGAGTTTCAGCCACAATATTCCTCTTTCATGCACTCATAGCCAAGAAGCACAGGATCATATGCTTTATTATAGATGGAAAACATTATTCAATTTGCTATGAAATGTGTTCACCAAGCATTATCCAAACACCTGACAATTGGAGCAGCTCTCATATGCAAGGTGGCCCTTTAAGGTTCTCTCATCTAGACGTCTGTCTGGTGAAGTGCAGTTCCTTTCACAATAATGCAGAACAATACAAATATGAGAAATTAACTAGTGCCACAACTAAAAGGCATAAGGAAATCCAGCACAAACTCCAGTCAACAAAATAAAAATATTGAAGCAGAAAAATATACCATATTGGGTTTAGATTGCACCAGGATCAACAGTAACATCTAAAATAAACATTCCATTGTATCAGACACCACGGCCCGTGACAGTGAAAACAATGAAAAGACTAAGGAATTAGGACATCTTGCATTCAGTTGGTTCCATATGCCAAGCAATCTATGAGAGCTTTGCAAGAACACTCAGTAGCACCTGACTGTGGGAATTAGGAGGATCTTGTGGTAATCACAGAGACACACTTTCATAATAAGAGTCTGCAGCAGAGAACATCCAAGAAATTTCAAAGGGCCTGCCCCCATCCATCAGGTATCCATAAAAACAGATGCTTCACTCATGGGGTGGCAAGCGCAATTGCTGCACATGAGTTTACAAAAATAGCTGGTCTACTACTGAATAAAACAAGACCTATCAAATCTAGGCCATCCTGCTCTCCTAGCCGAATCAATGGAATCAAGGTAGGTTTCCTTTCAGCACCTTGTTTCTAGTTTACTCAAAAATGTAATTCTTACTAATAATTAAATGGGAACTTGCATGGGAGGAATTCTAGAAGGGCAGAAGGAAGAATCATTATGTAAACTAGAAATAGAAAGGGTCTCTGGGATCTAAGAAAAAGTACTGGGCTTGCATGCCAGGTAGAGGACAGAAGGATAGAACAGGCTGATATGACTCAGTCTTGTTTTGTCTGTGCAGTACCCCTCCAAGAACTTCATCTGTCACCTTCACATGTGACTAATGCCAGTCCGGTTGGGATACCACCAAATCTAGACCAGTCTATGGCTTGTCCAGCTGGTACTTGTGCTCCTCTGGGAGCTTTCAGGAGCATGAAAGGGATTTGGGGAACATGCCTACTCAAAAGTTTGGCTTCCTTCAGCCTAGCTGGGCCTTTCAACTGTGCAATTTCTGCTCAGGTTGCCAACCGTGATTGCTGTTCCACAGGGCCGGCTTTAGGGTAGTGCTACTGGTGCAGTCGTACTGGGCGCTGACTTGGGGAGGGTCGATGACCTTAGGGGGAGGCGCTGTGTTTAGCAATAACTTACGATTTAAAAACACCTTCAGCAGAGTTCTTTGTGCGTTCAGATTTCAGGCAGCATTAAAAATGTCAAGATAACTCTTGTGATTAATCTTCCTGTTAGAGCAAGAGATCAGAGTTTTGTCTAGGGGCAATTTTCACTCATCAATAAAGTAGAGCAGAGGGTTAATATTTATGCCTGCTGCAACGAACGCTTACCATGCAGATCACAGTTCTGTATTTTATGTGGATAGCTGAGTAGATTACTGCTTTTGTCACAGAGATCCTTTTGTTACCGCAGTTCATAAGATAGAACCCAATATAGAACAGTGACTGTTAGGAACTGTAATCAAGGAGCTGCATGAAAACTGCATAAAATAGGTTAGGATGTTATGTTTTCCCCCCCAGTCTTTCATCATATATTCCTAATTTTGTTGAAAAGTGTTTGTTTGGGTAGATATACATTCTTATTAGCAAAGACAGCCTTTACCAGTGCTTTAAAACAAATTAAATGTATGTGAGAGAGGGGCTGTGGAGATGAGCGGCACTTTTGCCTGGTGTGTGTGAGGGAATCCAACGAGATGGTCATGGGGTGGGGGGTGCCAAAAATGACTGTCACACTGGGCGCCAACAACTCTAAAGCCAGCCCTGATATTCCACTTCCTTCTTCATTCATGAGGTGTATTTGTAAAGCAGAAGGCAGTATCTCTACCTTTCAAAGCTGCATGACTCCTGCTCATGTCACCAACTTCCAGTCTTTCCCATTTGGCATCATTTTTGTCATCTGACAGCATCTCTTTCTTGCATATGCTGCTTATTAATAGCCAGGCCTTTTCTGCTTACCCCGCTTTTTGGTGTAGAACAACACAGTCCTCTCTGGCCAGTTTGGTACTATACAGCTGCTGCCTGTAGGTTAGTGTCCCTACATGTACCTGTAATGCAGAACATTCCGGCAGATCTCTGAATCTTTCCCCTATCCTTCTCCCTCCGCCTGTCTCCCTCTCAAACTCCCAAATGTTAGAGTGTATGCCCGAACTGCTGCAGTCAGCATAGGATACGAATTGAAAGCATAGTAGAAACCATGAAACGAGAATTATAACCACCACCCAATTCCAATTAAAGCACATATCTTTCACACCTTCCCCTCACCCCCACAGTGTCAGGCTCTGTGCACGATAAGATAAGAGCACCTCTCTGGTCATTCTTGTGCAGCATCAAAACAGCTCCCTCGTAGGATCACAATAAAATACAACACTCTCCAACCACTCACTCCGCCACAGTGTACTGTGCTACCCATCCAATAATGAACTGTGGCACCTCACAAGGGGCTATGAACCACCATAGAAATGCCACTATACCATAAAATCCAAGGCAAGTGGAGTTTACACAACTGCAATACACATATCAATGTGTTAAAGCTCAAAGTAGTAGCACCAGCATTTAGAGCTCTCACAGTCATCTACGGGGCAAAGTAATGATGTCATGGACAAACAACAGAGCAGCAGCGCACTACTTGTCAAAATGGGGGTATTCTGGTTTCGGCTAGCACAGATAGATGATTTTTGGCATCCTGCATTTCTAAGAAACATATATAGAATAGAAGAGCACATACCAGAAACAAGCAATGCTTTTTCAGAAAAGAAATCACGAGTCACGGGGAATAACTCTCAAAAGCCTGTTTATAAGAGAAGAAAATAATGCCAAGGGAATGCACCTAGACACCCTCAGCATCAGATTTGTATATGCTTTTTCTCCTATGCCAGTGATACCATAGGTGATCCGGAAAATCAGGCAATTCATTAATGACAATGAAATTTACTGCACCAACATGGAAGCACAGACATGCTTCTCACATTTGATACAGATGTTTATAGCTGCACATTGGAAATTACTAAGGGCCTGATTACGTGTTTTGGTGTCTTCCTGCAGGCCACCACGCCAGTGCCATGCAGGAAGACCACCAAACCCATTGCCTGACTGCCCACTGGATTACGAGTTTAATCCTGGGCGGGCGGATGGTGCTGCGGCGGTGTTATGGCGGTGCATGAGTAAGGCACATAGGTGTGCCTTAGACATGCACTATCGTGAGACTGCCGCAGCCCGTTCCTGCACGCTATGGAATGCACAATGGTGTGCATTCAATAGCGTGCAGGAACTGGTGGTGCAAATGTACAGGGGGCACAACATATGAACCTCTGCATGCACCCCTTGGCCCAGGAGCGACAGGGGGCCCTGTTAGGGGCCCTTAGTTTTCTCACCGCCACCCTTTTCATAGCAGGCTCATAGCCATGAAAAGGAGGGCACTGGGGACTCTCGTAATATGCTCTGTGGTGTCGCAGAGGCACTGGCAGCATATTGCTTCCTCTGACCACTGCGCCACCGACGCGGGATCAAGGATCCCCGGCGGTTGCAGCGGTCCTGTGGCGGTCCAACCACCAAAGTCGTAATATGGCAGGTGGACTACCAGTCACCGCAACTACGACGGTCCAATGGACCACCGCAGTCGTAACCAAGCCCCAAGTCATCAGAACTTATTGACAATGCTTATATAAAAAGTTTAATGTTTGCGTTGGTTATTCAGAATCCATTACTTCACTTAGGCGGTAACCAAACTGCAAGGTCATAAGATACAGAAATACACCTTGTTCTCACAGTACAGCCTAAATCCCCACAGAAGGTTTCATCAGTTTTTGCAAGCAAGTCAAGTCAAGCAATAGAAATATCAATTTCCTTTATCAGAAATCACTACACATATTAGATGCTAGGTGAGATAAAAGACAGCAGTAGGATAGCCAGTACTTACCCGAATAAAATATTCACAGTGAAAATTAAAACGGCCCTTGCCTGGAACAGTAGTTCTGCAGTATGTATGAAAATTAAATTCACATTAAACCCAGCCTCCCCTCTCCCGGATGATACAGGACGCTAATTTTCATGCCAATAAATAATATTTACACATCTGCACTCAATTACTCTCACATATAATAGGATGAAGGGAAAAAGCTGGGCATTGCGGGTTTTGAGTAGACCTGGTGGTTCATCTGACTCCCCTAGGGTGAATTGTTGCTTTTCAGTTCGAGGAAATCAGGGTTGATTATGGAAATGAGCACAGTATGTACATCAATAAAGCTCTTTATATTTAAGTAATGATTCTCATACAGTTCAGCAGTGCATTTTTTTAGGATACTGCAGAGAATGAAGTATGAGTGTGGACTATGGAGAGCTTAGGAATTGATGGAGGACCTCTGGCTGTTGGGGAGTTGTAGAGAATGGCATAGTAGCACTGGATGTGGGAGGGAGAACCGTAGATGTGGAATAGCGAGGCTATGGGGAGTTGTAAGGAATGATGTAGGAGGGATGCTGTGGTGGAGCTCTTTATGGATATATATATTAATGGTATTTCTATAGTGTGACCTAGCCAAAAGGCAGCAGAGCGCTATACACGGTCTATAGAATGGTTCAGGATAGTAGGTGTAAGGATGTGTAAGGAATGTTGTAGGATCTGACAGTTAGGAAGCTGTGGGGGCTGGCATAACAGCAGTGGCCCTCAGAGAGATCTAAAGGAAGGTTAGAAGAAATGGCTTTGAGGAGTTGAAAATAATGACGTAGGATGGATGGCTGTGGAAGAGCTCCATGAATTAGTGGAAGAGCGCTGGCCGTGGGGGACGCTGCAATGACCATTGTAGGACTGCAGGCTGTGGGGAACTCATAGTTTCCGAACTCCAATTTCCCTCAGTAGGAAGTATAGTAAGGGGTTTGTGGCAGTGTTTCCATCATCTCACGCACCTTGCTCAGATTGGTCCTGTCATAGGGGAGATGCTCTTCTTTGGTTACCATGACAATTCTCCCTGTGAAGCCTTCTTGCCGTAGTGTTTCGGCACAAACCAGCGCAGCCGGACCTTAAGGTATGAAAAGAGAGATGGTAAGGGTTTGGTGGATGCCTCTAGAAGTTTGTCACATATGGCATACCACCAGATCTCACCCCCTCAGCATGTGTGATGAATGTTCCTTCCTCACCTCTAATGAGGTTTACCACCATCTCCCATGTGCCAACGATCAACCCCTCATATGTGCCAATGATCGTCCACTCTTCTGTTCTGATTATCCTTTCATTGAATATGCCCATGATCATCAACTTACCTGTGCCGATTATTAGCACTGTGCATCTGTCTTCCTTGGAGCGAGCCCTCATTGCTTTCACTCTTTTGGGATTTTCCAGTGTCTGAAAGTGATGTAAGGAAAAGTTCAGCTCCCAGCTAACAATAAAAACTCAAAAACCAAGACGAAAATTGTAAAGTGTTCCTGACAGCCAGGAGCCTCATCTGCCACTATTCGACAAGACAGGCAGCTCGGAGTCATTATTTGCAGTCCTTGGAATCACCTGCAGCAATGGGGAGTCACCTACAGTGCTGGGAGCCATCAGCATGCTTGGAAATCACCTGAAGCCTGGAGTGTTACTCTATGCCCGACAACCTCAAATACAGTCTTTAGGCTTTATATGTAGCCAAGGGAGCCACCTTTTAGCCTGGTTGATCAGCTGAAGTCTAGAGAATGCCATGCTTTGAGGGGGACTCTCCTCCAGGCATCACCGCTGTCCTAGCTGGTCTTCTGCTAGCATGGGGTGCTGCCTACAGCTATGGTACACTCCCTACTGCCCAAGAGTGTTGCCAGCAGCTCAGGTTTCAGTCTTGAGAAAATGCTATCCTTCAGACAGAGTGGAACCTTCAGGACAGTGTTACCCCTCAGGGAAGGGGATGTTAGCGCTGGGACATGGTTGGCAGCTCAGTACACAGTGATAGCATCAAGCTAGGGTAACCCTCAGACCAGAGCATTAGAGTTAGGCTGAAGCATTAATCTCGGAATGGAGCATTCCTGATTCAGGCTCCATCTTTACCCTCAATATACAACCTTGAGTAGAGCCCACATTTCAGGCCCATGTGCCATTCTCAGGCATACACGTTAGCTGAGGCCAAAGCATGAGGATAAGTCATTACCCTCACTTCAAATGTTATGCAGGGTTGAGAAATTTACCTGCAAGTTGAGCGTTAATCTCAAGCTGGAGCCATCCTCCAGACAGAGCATTACTTTCTTCATAGAGCTCCTTTCAACACACAGCAAAACTGTAAGGACGGGGATACTCTCATGAAAACACGTTACTCTCACAACCGATTGTTCTTGGAGAGTTACTCTCAGGATGAAGTATTAACCTTAGGCTACAGAATACCCTCAAGCCTCCAATAAACCCTCACAACAGTGCAACTATCAGGCTGCAGATACTCTCCTGACGGGTACTAACCACAGACCCAGGCCTAACTTGAAGCATGAGGTAACTTTACCTTTCTGTCAGCAGAGATGGTCACCTTCCCTTTATTCACCACCACCTGCAAGAGAAGAGATGAATCAGTAAGCAGGATCTTCCAGTGCTACATTTCACTATGGCATCTTCTGAGCACTTTAAACCACATGATATGCCAAACAAGGGACAAAGACACTATTAATGTCAGGAAGACATCATGACAAATCACACATTATACAGCTCTTTGAAACAGGGGAAAGGGATAACAAGGAATTCATGGTTTAGTGAGACAGCTGTGCTTGCTAGAGTTGGGCTAGGAGTAGGGGAAAAGGACCGTACATTTTGAAAGGGGGAGATGTGTTGCTGATATTATTAATTAACACTTTTGTTGTCAGACCGGGATAACAGGTGTGATCGAGAGAGGTTTGGATAGGTGTAGCTGAGAGATGGAGTACTACAAGTGTGGTTGTGAGAGTTGGTAGGCTTTTGAGAGGTGGTGAGACCTGTGATTGTTAGAAACAGGGTGGTGAGAGTTGAGGTATGTAAGTGTGGCTACTAGAACCAAGGAGAGGAAGAAAGAGGTTTGGTTGTGAGAGATCGCATGAGGGGTGAGACGGACATGGTCATTACAGGGTGGTGGGAACATAACATAAGATGTGTATAAAACATCTATAAGCTTAACTAGTAGTCCAAAGCAAGGCGCTTGAAAGAGTGCATTACTGTGTATCTGTTATTTCTTGAAGGATGTTGGTGGCATCTGCTATAGAGCACTTTGTGGCAGACTGATCTAAGCAACTTAAGAGCATGAGCACATAAATGCAGGTGCATTAACAGTTTGCACATTCCACCCAATTAAACAGATTGAATCCAAATATTTTGCTTCTTTGACGGTTCATTTCCCAGACAAACCTACTTTTCAAGATTCCAACAGCTAGGCTGTGGCACCATTAATAACATGAGATATGGGTCTTCCTGCTTTAAGCCTGTGTACTGAGGTTATTACTCACATGTAGCCCATTCAGGGTGTGTCTGCCACAACCCACTGTTGAAAGCAGCGTGTATCTTTATCCTTGTTAAGACTGGCCAGACTGTTCAAACACAAGGGCAGAATTCAAGCATAGTAACAAATTGTTACTTAGTTGTAGTATTGGTTCAACATCATAGGAATCTTCATTTAATATATAAATGTTAGAATAATTCCCTGCTGCATGCGTGGACCCCGAAACACCTCAAATACAATATTGGTCTCTATAGTTAAACACACAGGGTGCCATTGTTCATATTAGATGCATCACTCCTTAGAAACCCTTATCCAAGAAAAGATTTTCTCTGAAATGAAGGCTGTTTCATGCTTAAAACAATCCCTGAAAACTAGATTGCAGCATTTGAAACGTAAAAACAGACACAATCTATCATTGAGCCAGATAGGCATTCATTATAAAGGTGTGAAAATAGACTGCTGTCTCTAGCTGGGGAGGCGAGTGGGTCATGTATGAATTCAATGAAGATTCCTACGATGCAGAACCAGGACTACAAATAAATAACTAAATCTTCTGAATGGCAGAATCTACACGGATAGCCAAAAACGTTAGAATATAGTAGAAAGCTAAAAGTCTTTTTCATATGCGGCTCTTAGAGAAAACGAACAACCCAATTAATAGAGTCTTCTAAAGTGCAGTTTCAGGGTAGATAGATTCTTTGGAGTGACCTTACCAACTCTAACATCAGTCTGAGTTTCATAATCTAGACAGGAGTGCCTCGTGAATATATGTACATATTTCCTGGTGGCCACTTGGAACATATTTGGTAATAGGAAATTCTTAAGTCAGTCTGTACTTGCAGCTTAACCCCTAGTTTAGTGAGCTCTCAACCTAACTGGAAGAGGCTTGTTTGCTAGTTGGTAACATAAGGCAATGCATGCAACAATCCATCAACCCATCTATTGAATGTTGCAAACTCCTGATGAATGTGTCCATAATTAATAAAAAGTTGGTTACATTTTCAAAGTAACTTTGTCTTGTCCAGGTAAAACATGCATAACATCCAATGAGTGAAGGGATCGTTCTGCTACTGTGGAAGGACTGGAAAAAAACAGGCAATGTGACTGTCGGATTGATGTGAAACTCAGATACTACCTTGGGCCAAAATGAGGAATGAGTTCTCATGACTACTTTATTTTTATGAAATATTGTGATAGGCTCTACTGTGGAGGGGCCCGGATTTAATTTACTCTCCTAGCAAAGGTTATTCTACTAAAAATGCAATTTTCCAAATGCTACAGTGTAGCCTTATGAATGCTTTCAAACAGGGAACCCAATAATCTGGATAAGACTACGGTGAGATCTCAAGGGGGTGATCGTTGTCGAACTGGAGGAAAAACTTTCTTTAGGCCCTCCAGGAAGCCTTTGACTACCAGAATCCTGAAGAAAGAAACATGATCTGGGCTCTTTCTCTAGGTTGTGATTGCAGCGAGGTAGATTTAGGACAGCAATTTTGACTGGGCCAGGCGCAGGAGATAAGGTATAATAACATCCTCTTGACATTAGATTGGATCATATACATTCTTCTGGCACCATATATAGAATCTCTTCCACTACACTGCATAATGTGTTCTAGTGGTTGGCTGTTTTGATTTGTTTGCAATCTTCATACTAGCAAGTGGATGAGGTACATGTCCATACTGATTGTAGGACACAACCACCCATTTATTTTCCACGCGTTCCTTAACAACGCAGGTGGAATAAGAAATGCGCCTGAACCACGCATTCCATTTACAACGCAAGTCGTTACAACGACTTGCCTTAGGGGGGGTGCTGGACTTTGGAATAGTATAATTTACTATTCCAACTCCAGTCACCGTAACAGTAGGGAAAGTGTTGGTCTTTAAAGTCCAACACCGCATGACCTAACGCATGTCGTTGTAATGACTTGTGTTGTAAATGTAATGCGTGGTTAAGACGCATTCGTTATTCCACCCACGTTGCAAAGGCAACGCGTTGTTCGTCGGTCATTGTATTTGCCGTTTCCCATCCATACTTACGGACTAGGGGAGCCATGCTGCTAAATTCAATGATGTGCAATCCGCCCCTGAAGTGATAAGTGGAATCAGCGGAAAGGCATAGAGAAATCTCTTCGACCCATCTATTAAAAGGACATTCCCCACTGAATTTGGTTCTGGAAATCTGGATGTGAAGCTTCAGTATTTTTTGTTTTGAGCTGTCACAAAAAGATCTATCGTAGGGGCTCCTCACTGTGCAAAAATGTCTTGTACAGTGGTGTTGTCTAGGACCCAATCATGGTTTTCTTCGTAAAACCGGCTGAGGAAGTCTGCTTGGTTGATGTGGCCTTAATATGTATCACTCTTGTCTTGATCTTTGCCTCCCTGTGTGTTTAGGTAGTACATCATATTGTCCATTTAAATAATAACACTGTCTGCCTTCAGGGATTGGAGAAAAGCTTGAGAGCTGGAGCATTGCTAGTAACTCCAGATAACTGAAGTGACTAGTCTTTTCTCTTTCTGTCTATTGACCATGTTCTGACATATGTTGCATCTGCGCACCCCATCCTGTTAATGACGCATCCGTGACAGTTGTTTCAAAAGGTGTTTCTTGCTGAAAAGGAACCCCTGCATAGGATTCTTCCACCTACACTACCACGCTAGAGACTGCTTTGCTGGTAGAGTCGTCAGCTGGTCATCCCAACTGCTCTGTTTCTGCAAACATTTGTTTTTGAGGCACTGCTGCAAAGGCAAAAGGTCTCATATGCCGTCTTAGTGTCTGCTTTGATTTTCAGTACTCGTTCGATAGGAATACTTCTAGCCTTGCTGGTGGTGTGGCGTCTGCTATTGGTTTGGCCAGGGTACTAAATCCTAGTTGGAAGAATCTGGTGCCCTTTTTTTGTACTGTTGTCTGAAAAATGTTTCCTCTCTTCTCTTCAGGTGGGGTGAGGGAATAGAAAATGGTGACTGGATTATATGTAGAGAAGGCACTGGCAATGCTGATAAGGCCATGGAGTGTCTTGATGTCGATGGAGTGGTCTTCGACGACGAGCATAATTAGTTCGATGTCGAGGAAGGTTCCGACGATGAACAGTGCCTCTACAACATCATCTTCTTTGGCAACTTCAACAGCAAGGGATCTGTCATAGACTTGTGGTCTCTCGACCTGAAGTGCTTCAACGTCAATGATGTTGCCGACCTGTGATTGTGTCTAGCCAGCGATAATCTCTCCTTTGACAGCAAACATGTAGGTATCGAAGCTCTCAAAGTTGACATCCTTTACAGTGATCATGAACGATGTTGAGTTGATGTTGATGACAGTGTTTTTTGGTATCTTTCTTTCTTCTCTCCTCAGATCCTCCTCTGAGGAAGTCTTTTTGAGGTGAAGGGTTTCTAGGAGCGGGGGGAGTGGTAGGCTGGTTTTGCAACCTTCTTTTTCCTCCTTATTTCTTTCATCATTATGTCCTCAAGTTACCTCCTGGGCCTGATGTCTTCTGTATCTTTTAATGTCCTTTTTGACATTTTCAGCCAGAATTCACATTCTTTTTAAGATAATGGTAGACACACCACAGAGACCCTGGTTGGGTCTGAAGCCAACTTCTTTCTTTCACATGAGAGGCACTACTTCACAAATAGTGAAGGGATCCTGACTGGAAAAAAACAGAGGAATGGAGAAAAACAGGTTCGCTCTGTAGATTAAAGTAAAAGACGTTGAGTGAAGCTGAAAAAAACAATATTCCGGAGAGAAAACTCTCTGAAACAATAGAGGAGTGAAAAACGCCAGAGGTTCTGGGAGCACTCCCTCAAAAAAAGAAAAAAAATGACTGATGGAGTGGAAGCTACTTGGCCTAGGAAGTCTTTCTGGCTGCATGTTTTCCTTATTGATATTCAGATGTTGCCGGTTTTTATATTTCAAATGTTGCAATGTACTTCTTGAAGATTATTTTAAACATACAAAAGTCTAGATGTCTGAGAAAATCTTGCTTTAGATATGCTTTTCTGAAGGGTGTGCATCTCATACAGACAATTGCATCCTGTTTATTGAACTACATGGAAAAATATTGGATTTGAAGAGTTCCGGGATCCACGCATGCAGAAGGGAATTATTCTAACATTTACGACTATCAATAAAGATTCTACGATGTAGAATACAGTTTTGTGAATGTATTTGGTTTGAAAGAAATACGTGTCCCAAGATTCCTGGCAAGCTGGTCCGATTCTAAGTTGTTGTATACCGGGCACAATCTATTTGGTCTTGTTCCTAATAGTACTGGGCTGGAAGACATCTTGGACAGTTCCCCACTATTTATGGAAAACACCACTGCTGCAGTAGTAGTTTTATAAATTTGGACAATAACATTTTACTACAACTATTACAAGATACAGCTTTCCCATGCAGAACTATTAAACGTACGGGGTACCTTGCAATGGTGTAAGTCTATTATACTAAAGAATGTTCAGTCATGATGGATCAAACCCTTCCTCTCAGGAAGCTTCCAGATAGTGGCAATTGCTCCCTTCTTCTCTGACCAGAAAGCTCTGAGTTGTGGTTTCCTGCAGGGTTGCTTTTGATTACTATTCTTGTTAACCAGTATATGCAGCATCTCATTTCAATAGTCCTTCAAGTAGAAGAAGCACACACATATGCACGCCAATCACATCCAGCTCATCTCCCTTCTAGGTCTTCGTGAGCACTCTGAGCAAAATCATGGCCCCTTCGTCGTTGACTATCTTTTGGTGGACATCCACCAACTTCCTCAACTAAACCCTGCCAAAAAAAGAGATTTTTGATTACTTGCTTCAACGCCTTATACTGGAAACTATTTCCTGGTGTACATTTATGGGACCACCACCAGACCGGTCAAAGGTCATCCATAACCTGGGGCCTTGATAGACTCCAACTTATCTATAAAATTGCTAGTGGGGAGAGTAGCAATGCCTGTTATGCTCAACTGTACAATCACAAGAAAATGCTATTGTATATGGAGTCTAATCTTCATGCTACAGTAATTAATGCCCTTATACAATCTAGATTTGATTACCCAACTTCCATTTAACTGGCAGCTTCAGAAAAACTTCTCAAAAGTCTACAAATGGTCAAGAACACGTCTCCCCACCTGATCACCACTGTCATCAGATTGAATCTTATTACTCCAATGCTTCGGCACCTCACTGACAGCCCCAGGATCATCTTTAGAGCACTAATCATAGTGCATAAGGGTGTCTACAGGAAATCCTCTGATCTTCTAGCTGCTAAATTCATTTTACACTGTCCCTCTCCCCTATTCCATTCTTCCAATCATTTCTGCTTGCGTGGCCAATGGCTAGATCGATAACATTTGAAGACTGGGCCTTCTCAGTTGCAGTGGCCACATTTAGCAATAGTAGGCCAAAGAGCCTCCAAGTAGAATCTAATCTATGCCTCTTTAGGATATGCCTCAAGACTGGCCCTTTCAATAAGGTTAATCGCAGTCGTTCTTTCAATCCATTTGGCACTCAGAATCTTTACCCATGGAGCTCTACACACACAACAGAACATAACTTACATAGCTAGGAGGGTAGTGCCAATAAACGGCTGTGCATCTGATGCAGTTAGAGCGCCACTACATCAGAAGCTCTACATCAAAATCACCACTACTGAGGATGGCACTATAATGAGCAAGGTATGCTTAACAAGTTTTAATATAGTTTCAACGTAATTTCATTTATGTAAGGTATTAGTGTTCATTTAATTTAATTTAGGGCTACTCATTTAATTTAAATAAGGGATGAGGTGGCGGCATTAGGTTTTAATTTATTTGATATAATTTCAATTACGGAATAGGCTTACAGGTAGTTTTAGAGTAGGCATACATAGGGTTAGATAGGCTTACAAGTGGTATTAGAGTTAGGTTACGCTTACTTTTCAACCAGTCTTAACCTCTGGCTATCCACAGGAAGAAAGTAAATGCATAAAGCTATTACATTTGATTCAGGTGGCAAACCTATGACCTCATAGTCTAAAGCTCCTACACTATGGATATCTCCACTAGTAAGCTAAGTAGAGGAAAACGTATACTTTAGTCAGTTGTTTCCCAGTTATCTGAACCCCAGTGAGGAGGGACTTCCTTTAGATGAACTTAGATAGTAGTAGCGATAGGTCCAGGGAATTGAACATGTCTTGGTAGGAATTTCTTCAATTTACAGAGAAATGAGGCATACTGATGTATTGGTTAAAATCTAGTGATACATCCTAGAGACATCCCACTGCATGACTGGTCTGTCTGCTTTGAGTAGAGTGTGTCATCATATTGTTATATTTTTATGAGATCTATAGATGTAGCTCGGTGGCATTCCCTCACAGAGCATTAAGACCTGATAATGGTCGAAAGAGTCAAGCACTTCAATATTGAATAATAATAATAAAGAACGAACTGTACTTAGAGCGGTCTGACCCACAGCTCACTAAAAAGATAACTAAACTAGAATTATTTTTAAAAAAATGATCTTGAAAGCATTTGTCTGCTATTTTAATGCTCTTATACAGGGTGCGTTTCGAAGGAGTGAGAATAAGCATATTCACACTAGACTTTCATTGTAAGGTGTGCCTATGAGGGTGGGGGAAGCAATTAATTCACACACTTCTTCATAATGTGGAGTCGTTTTCTTGGCTGGAGTTGGATGTTTAGTATTTCCATGCAGCGAAGGATTGCTTTGTTTTGTTTATTGAGTGTTGTGTCTGTGGAGGGAGAGATAGCAATGTGTTCTAATTCCATTCAGCCTGTACACCGTGCTGAGGGACGAGAGATTGGCATTTCAATATGTTCTTTGGTGATTTCTTTGTATGGGAAGAGCAGAAAGAAAAGTGGAGAAATGAGAAACTGTGAAAAGTGTGAGTCGTAGGTTCCTCTTGAAGAATTCTTCAGAAATGAGGACAGAGAATGGACGGGGAGTACAGGTAGTCATTTGGATGCGGAGTACAGGAGTGGAGAGGTAATGTCTTTGGGGCCAACAGTGTCTTAAGGCTTTGGCTACAACTCTGGGTGTTACAGATGGTAGTTGCTGAGACATTTGGAGATGAGGTTACCTTGAAGCAGGGCAGGCTATCCAGGCCCGGATAATCCTCGATGTCTCCACTTTGGGTATTGAAGCAGGCTCCATGCCAAGGGCAACGCACTCTGTCCCCTACCAGAACACCTGCAAGGAAACATCAGACCACTGAGAAGGAGGATGAAGAGACTAAGAGGGGAGAGACCCCCGTCTTCTAGGATTGGTGCAAACTATGAAACAAATCAGTGAGAAGAGAGCTCCAGTTTAGTTGGGGTGGGATTAAACACCCTCCGCAAACTATGTAAAGTATACACTAAGCCAGTAACAGGAGGACATTCAAAGCACTAGGGAGATAAAGACAGGGAGAAGAAAAGCACCAAATGGAAAGGAAGAGGGTGGGAATTGAGTGGAAAGTGTCAGGTTCAGAGTGGAGAAAACCGTACAGACTAGGATAGAAAAAGAGAGAATAAGACACTTGAGGCAGGGAATTACAAGTGAAAGGAATGAAAAAAGGGGAAGATGTAAGGAGGGGCACTGGAATAGGAGTATAGTAGTATAAGAGGGCCAAGAGTAAATAAGGGAGTACATCAGCCAAGAGAATCTACAAAAGAAAGTAATGGAGCAGAGAAGAAGTACAAGGTCAAAAGACACAAAGGAATTTATGAGAGGACAGTGTAAGCATGACAGTATAAGGCGATCAGAGATGTCCATGCCTGAGTGTCAATTAGTACATCAGCATCTCACAATCTGACACCGAGAGCCAGGAACATGGTTTCAGATGGCCGGCCCAGAGTCCCTCTGTGATTAGCTGGTCACTACAAGACAGTATAGACGGTCCCTCAATAGAGGGACAGGCCCCACCACTGGACGACATATGGCTGCTCGAAATGAGCTTCTGCCTTTACTTTGTCCGATGACAAGCCTAGTGATTTGAAGCAGCCACTCTAGAACATGTCTAACTAAATAATCGTTTGAAATAAGTTGTGCTATAGAGATTAGACAAGTGATGTATTTATCAGATCAGTGCTTCATGGAAGCCGTAGCAAAGAGGCAAACCCTGAAATTTGGGTTCGAATAATGAACAAATCATACAGGCACTTGGGAGGGAAGAACAACAGAGTAAAGCCCCACTCCATACTATAGAACATGTGCTGAAACTTCTTTTTGTCAAAACTTTGTTTTTTTCAAAAACATACAGTGCAATAAAGTATTCAGCACAATCCCTATTTCACAATACACAATAGCCATTTAGAAATAACAATTTCCACCTGGAGTGGAATTGATCAAATACATTTGTTATACCATTCGTCTGCACAGTCGACAAACAGATATTTCAAAACGTTACCTCCCTTATGCCCTCCCCCTCCCCCCAACAAAAACCCATTACCTGATGGTACATGGGGACATCACGGACAGAACAGGGTGTCGTGTAGTTCCTATATTACCCATACAGGACCTGCGCGTTCGGATAACATAAACTGTGGGTTTGGTGGCAGACTGATTCTGAGCACCCCCACCGAAAATGTTAGCCTGTTTGCATAAGCTAGCTCACAGTGCCACTAGTGTCTCCTCTTATCGGGGAGAGAGTAGTTTCTGGCAACCTTAGAACATGACAACCCTGATCCCTCAAGATCGAGGAAACAATGTACTACTTTTCGCTCAGTCACTCGTGCTCACTTATCTTGTCTCAGAGATACACAGAATAAACAGCCTGGGCGTTTAAATAAAAGGTTTATTGAACAGTTGTTATTCTCGTGTAGAATATATGAGCTGCAAAAACCATTAGACAGTAGCAGAGATATATGATTAGCAGTACTATGAATATAAATGGATAGTACAGTTCTACCATCTTACAATACGCATGAATAAATACATGGATATAAACTGCATTGGTAAAAGAAAGCACGTACTCCTACGATGCCTATCTAGATGTACCTAAATGTACCTAGCATGTGAGTAGGTGTGAAGCCAAGAATCCCTCTAGGATTTAGTCGAACCCCATTACCTGAAGTGAGAATGTAGGAGCCCCTCTTGGTCCCGAGCTGGACACCCCGCAAGGGATGTCCAGACCACTGTCAGCTGGAGCGTCTGCATGCAGGAGCCTCAGCGTCTCTGGTCAGTGTGTCGGCCTGGAAGTCTTGGTTCCCTCTGTCTAACTCTAGCAAGAGGTGCTATATTTATACAGAAAGTATCTAGGGCTCCTTTGTCCCTTGTTGCTTGTATTAGCCATTGTTGGATTTGAGGATGACGTATGGGATGAACCGTGTACGTAGATGTGGGGAGGAAGGTGGTGTAGCCCCAGCCTGGTTTCTAAGAACCCTTATGAATATTCATTCATACTGTGTGAGTCTATTGATGGAGTTATAGGACCCTATTGTTCAGGAGAAACCCTCCTTCGGCACCCAGAACTAGAACTAGGTAAAGGTTCAATCCTAAAAGGCTCGTTACAGTGTAGTGTAGGGGAGGTAATGTAGGTGAAGGGGTATGATGTTACCTGGGCCTATATTAGGGTACCTATATGAAACATAACACCCACTCCTCTTCCGAACAGTCAACAATGATAAAAATGTTAGTGGACTATTCTCTTTACTAGACAGTAGTGCATAGAATATTTTTAAATGAGCTTCGTTAAAATCTTGTTTTAAAATCATCTTAAAAACAGCTTAAAAGGGGAAAATTAAAAAGATTGTACTACGAAAATTAGTTGTTTGGAATTGTCATTTAAGCCACAGTCCTAATTGAGTCCATTTATATAAGTTGAATTTCTACAAGCGTCAAAAGGCCATGCTTTTCAGCGAGAAAGTGTCAATTTTTAGGAAGTGTTCCAAATTTAGTTATTTTTAGATAAAATGAAAATCCGAATTCTTTCCCAGCACACGATGAGCCAATTACAGATTAAATGTCCTGGCTGGGAGACGCAACATCATCGCTGCTTGCTGCTGCAGGGGACGGTCCTTGTAACACCTCACAGAGTACGTCAATGGAGCACAGATGATATTCAGTACTGCCAATAGCTGGTGTAGAGGCAGCCGGTGCTGTAGTCGATACCTCGGTGCTAGTGGTGCTAGCGGTAAAGCTGATACTCAACCCAGTTGTAAAAGGCACCTGCGGATTCTCGAGGAATGCAGCCATCAGGATGGGAATGCGCTGGGGACATTGCCGAGCATGGGCCCTCAAGGGTTCCAGCCGGGTATTCAAGTCCGCGGGCATGTCCATCGCAAGTGTCAGACAGAGGTTCAACACGCATTCTTCACCGCAAAACAGGCATCGAAGAACAGGTAGGATGCAGTCCATCCAGACTGGTCTAAACGATAGGAACCAAGAGGTGCTTAGTTCCCTCAGGCGAGGTGTGCCCAGATGTTGTACCATGCGTTCACGGTATTTCCGCTCCAGGAGCGCTTTTGCCATCTCGTTGGTAATTGGGCCGTCCATTGCGTAGTAGGTAAATGACAATCAGGACTCCCGCTATTGATAGCAGGATCAGAGGTAGACCTCCAAAAATGCTTCCAAATACGGAGTGTATAAAGTTCGGGATAACTCAGAGGATTGTCTGAAAGGTGCTAAGAAGTCCTGAACCAATGGTCTTAAATAGGTGTACAATACCACTCGTATCAGACATATTAAAGATACGACCCACCATTTCTGCGAAATGAATGGGGCAGTTTGTTCGTATAAGTGCCTGTATCTCAGTCGAGGTCCTTGCGACTTGAAGATCAAAGGTCTCTCGAGCGGAGGTTAAGGGTACGGGTTGCTGCAAAAGCATGGCTTTCAGTCTGCTCAAAGTATCAAATTGTATAAAGGAAACATTCAATGAAGGTCACAACGGCGCCTCCCTGACTGTACTTGTTGGGGGAAACAATACTTGCATACAGCAAGTAACCCTGGAGTTCACAGTGACCAGATAGGCAATGCCCGGAAGCATACCACAGCAACCTTAATTGTTCAGCATCAAGTAACTCCCATTTGAGAGCAGCTCGAACACCGGTTTGATCACGGCAGCTGGAGTCCCTTTCATGTGGCAGGACAAGTTTGCTATCGAACCATTACATGCTCCGTGCAATGTAATGTCCCGGCACATGAGAGAACCGCTCGAAGCGCTCTTGCAGTTTGTACCACTTAGAAACACTTCTCGATCCCCACTCCGGCATCGAAATCTATATGGTAAATCCCAGGATTCCTTAATGTATTCCCTACCCATTTTTTCATATTTGCCCGCCTGCATTTGCTCAAGGCAATATTGAAACTGAAAAGTAGTGACCGGTAGAGGGATGTGGCCATGGATTAGCCATTCAGTAGACGGAGCTTCTGCTACTGTAAATGGTAGTCGGTCCAGTTTTTCAATACGCAACATTGTATATTTAGCTCCCCCTTTGTGCCATTTCAACCTGTTTATCTGTTAGATTATATTCAGAAAACAGATACGTACTGTTTATAAAACGCCAAGGCACAAAGCCTGCGCGCAAAGATTGCAGCGTCCAGCTCAATAACACGATAGAACGTAATTGAGATTGCCTGTGTTGTAGTATGGCCAAATCTTGTTCTAGGATATCTATCGCAGAAGACACAATGTTGCCCAAAGGATATATTCTGGAGGACAAAGTTGTTAACCCGTTGTCTACCACAGCCAACGATTTTTCTAAGTTAATATGGTCTATTTCCCGTATTCTCTCTGCGGCCTCTTGTTGTGATATTTTCCACTCTTCATTATAGGCAGCATAGATGCCAGCATATATGAACGTTTCTGACGTTGTTTCCTGGGACCTTGTAAAAAATCCCTAAGATCCATGTCTTGTGAGAGTAAGGCTAAGTGTTGTTTCACTTCTGTTAGTGTTGAGGTTTCTAGCCACTCAAGGCACAACTTCCCAACACTGTAGGATGTCACTACCCCCGGATGTTCTCTTTGTACATAACGTGGGTCTGGCCCTGTGGATACTGTACCCTTCGGTAATACCCAAGATTCGTTTATGACATATGTTTGTGTCTAAGGGCCAAACCACCCATTTTTCCCAATTTGGGTCTGATCTATTGTACTTTAAAATGTCATCTACTGTTGCCCCTTCTTGTGAAGTCGAATTTTGCCACCCTCCCATCTGTGATGGTATTGGAAATCGAGGTGTGTTCAGGTCCTTAACCTTGGCTAATCCAAGACAGGATGTCTGGTGCACAGTTTTGTTTAGAAATATCATCTGCTGTGGAATGAGGCATGCTCTAAATAGCGCTTCTGTTCCCTGGACTTGCCAGTCCCTAGAACCCCAGACTGATTTTAAGTCTATTGTGTCCTTCCATAGGTCAAAACCCTGTTCAGACAGTTGGTCCACAAAGGAAGCAGAGTAAATCTGTTTTGTGTTTGTCAACATAATTTTCAGTGCTGATGTTGGTGTAACCTTATAATAATATGAGGCCGGATCAGTGGTGTTAAAACCTGAAAAATATGAAAATTTCTGTGCAAATGTATGCAAACTACCTTTTGGTGGTGTAGGGCAATGTTCCCACTGATGGTACTCAAACACATTTCTAGGTGAAATAGATTTGTGCAGAAAATGATGACCATAATGTTGGTAACAGTACAAAGTGTCATAGTCTGAATTACTTTCTAACATTTCAGTGTTCGGAAATGCATCAGTTTTTTCTAAATCAGACAACATGTTATTAACAGTTTCAGTGTCCCAATCATCAGAAAATGTACTTGAGGTAATGATATCACAATGAAATTTTAAATAAATGAGAAATTTTAAAAAGTTCAGTCGGACCGAATATTTCGAAATCAACCTTGTCCCAAACTATACCATCCGGTATAGGAACCGCTGTGATGTTCACTGATAACAAGTCTCTCTGTTCACGATGAGATGATTGATGTGGTTTTAAAATCAAATTAACTTTCGGGGCTGAAGATATCGTCCATTAATAAGCATGCTAAAAGTTATTACTAAGCCTTGCCAGAAAAGAAAAAATAGAATCCCAGTAATTACCCAAAGTTCAGTCCAAGGCGATACCAGGTAAGTCTTTTTAAGAAAGTTCACAAAGTCTTTAGCTTGCTGTTTACGTGATTTTTGGGCTGGCGTAGTTTCCGGTTCACTTGGATCCAAGGAAAACATATCAAAGTTCATGAAGTAGCCAGAAGCAGTTCGATCAATTGTAGGAATTGCATCGGGATTTGTTGAAATCGCATTTTGCTCTTGTCGAGGCATATTGACGTAAACGTCTGCATTTGGTCTGATCGCAACCTGAGTGTTGTTCTGATTTTCATTTCGTAGATGAACTTCGGGTTCAAGGGGAACAAGTTCCATAGCATTGTTGCTTAGTCCTTCATTCCTCACAGGAGGCTCTTCAAACGTGATGAGTCTTTCTGTTTGAACTTCTTGGATTGTAGCGAGAGGAGGGCGTCTGCTACTGTGGAGTCCACGAGGCCTACTGTTCAGTATTGGCCACATAGTGTGGTTTGATTAAGTCTATTGAGACAAATCTTTTCTCCTTTTTCCCGGCAAGAGGCGGCAAAAGAACAGTTCGTGTTCCTTGAATTGCTATGACAGGTACAGGCTTTCTGTATGATGGTCCAAATTCTTTTTGACCGCTATTTTCTCTCTGACCAGATCCCCGATTTTTGGGATCTAGACAGGTCTTGCCGTGTTTGCCTTGACTTCCCCAGTGGCGGTCTGTTTCTGGACAATGTTGCTTTGTTGTGTCCTGGATTCATTTAGATCCTGTAAAACAGCCAAATGATCATGGATATCAAATGGTTTCTCATCCGCCACTGTGCCTTCATACTCAAGATCAGCTACCCACATTCTTGTCCCAAATAGGACCTCATATGGAGTGACACCCCCTAGAGAATTTCTTGGCTGGCTGTTAAGTGCTCTTTGTACCCCATAAAGGTGACTGACCCAACTACCGCCCTTGCCTAATACCCTAGCTGTTAAAGATTGCTTTCAGTCCCGGTTTTTCCTCTCCACAACCGAATTTCCCTCAGGATGGTACGGAGTGGAGTACCACAGTGCAACGCCTATACTTCTCATGGCCTCTTTGTAAGCCCGAGAGCTAAACGCCAGGCCACGGTCAGAATGTAACGTGCCAACTGCGTATGTCCCGATAAAGACTCGCAAATCTTTTATAACAGTTCGAGCGTCAGCCGAGCGCTGAGGCCAAACCCGTAGGAATCTTGAGCAGGAATCCACTGCAACCATGATATACTTGTAAGCCCCATCAGATTGTAAGGGGCCGCAGTGGTCCAGATACACACATGCGAGAGGTTTGTCAGATATTAGTAATGGTGTCTGTGCCGGGCGTGCTCTGGTGGAGCCTTTCATCTGTTGACAGATGTCACATTTCAAGACATAGTCTTTAGTTTGCTTTGTTAGGCCGGGCCACCAATAGCACTGTTTCAACAATGAAATAGTCGCTGTAACGCCTGTGTGTGCAGAGCCCAAACCCTCGTGTGCAGCTAGTATTAAACCTTGCCTACGATCCATATTTAGAATTACTATATCCCCCACTCCAGGAATCTGAGCATATGGAATGGTGTTTGCATCTAACTTGTAGGAGTACTTGAGTGGAAATTTCTTTGGTACTGCTCCGCTGTTTTTGCTTGAAGCAATGACAGTGACCATAATCTCACCGTCTATCCTCGTTTTTGAATGAGTGATTGCAGCTACGGAAGCCGTTCGTACAGCCCCCTTTGAGGCTTCGTCAGCCAATGAATTCCCTTCAACGTGAACGCCATCACGCTGATGACTCAGTGTGTGTATCACGTGAGCCCTTGGTACGTCGTTTTTCAACTCCACTACCTGTTCCCATAGCATTTTATGCTTAATTGTGCCACCTTTTGCATCTTTAAACCCGTTTTGTTCCCAATGATGTAGATACTCATTGTATGACTGCACACAGTAAAAGGAATCACACACAATTAGTGTGGGGAATTCATGATCCGTATTTACAAGTGCCAGTATCAGCGCTTTTAACTCTGCCAACTGAGCCGTGCAGTCTCCTAGAGATTGCGTTTTGGTGCAACTTGGATGGAACTTTCCATCCCGCATGCGACCTTTAATGATTGCACACGCTGCGCTGTATTGTTGCTTACTCCCTATGGCCGCTTGAGCAGATCAGTCAGTGTAAATAATATAATCATACTGATCGAGAGGCAAAATCTCATTTGGTAGAGGATATTCTTGTTCGTATTACAGAAATGCTTGTGTTTTTAGACTTGGGTCAAATCTGTATTCAACGTCCGTTGCAATAAGAGAATTAGCCCATTGTATCCATCTTGGATGTAATGCTTTAGCATTTGGAATGCTCGCCTTTGTAACAGCTTCTAAAGCTGGTACTGGGGTCACGACAATTATGCGTTTCCCCTGAGCCAGTGCTCTTTCTCTTGCTACAGCGGTCTGAACTGCTGTCAGGATTTTTTCTGTTGAAGTAAAACGCATATCTGCGTTTGTGTACAGGTGTGATTTGTATGCGATCGGTACCGTTTTGCCTTCATTGAAGGTTAAGTAAGTGTACCCGCATTGACCCGCTATTACACGGATCACCATGTTGCGTACATTTACGCGTGTCTGTAAGTGTTTGGAAGCAATCATGTCTTCTTGTAATGAACGTAGGATATTTGAATGTTCCTGTGTCCAATGTCTGACTGAAAAGTCAAATTTTATAAATTCGTAGAAAGGTTTTACTTTTTCTGCGTAATCTAAAATGTATGTTCTGCCGAAATTTAGGAATCCCAGTATTGATTGAAGATTTTTTAATGATTTTGGTGGTTGGAGCAGCGCACACTTTTCTAAAAAGTTAGCTGCCAGGCTTTTCCCTTCACTTGAAAGCTCGTATCCTAAAAACAGGACATTGAGGTGGGCTATTTTACATTTCTTAAAATTAAATTTGTAGCCCTCAGAGGCGAATCCCATAATAATGGTGCTAACCCTGGTCAAGTGCTTTTTTAAGTCATTGTCCGTCAGATAAATATCATCCACATAGGACTATGCTTCCTCATCAAAATTTTGGAGTAACTCCGTTACTCTTGCTGAGAATACCCCCGGGCTGTTCTTATACCCCTGGGAGAGATGACAAAATTGCCGCTGGGACCCCAACGCTGAGAATGCGGTCAAATACCTGCTTTCAGGCGCTATATTTTGGCAGAAAAATCCATTTGAGATATCAAGTGTTGTTTTGTATTTTTTCCGCACAATTTTATTCATTAATGCGGCACTGTGTGCATTTTGGACAGAGAATGTCTTTGTGCATGAGTTTAAATGTCTGTAACCTAAGACTAGACGATATGTGTTGTCCGGTTTTGATACAGGAAACAAAGGGTTGTTCATTGGTGAGGTGCATGTTTCAATCACCCCTTGGTATTCAAGTTGATCTAAGATCTCCCTGACCTGTTTTTTAGCTTCTTGCTTTATTGGGTATTACCTCTGAGCATTTGGTGAAACTTTTAACGGGATCACGTGGTGGGTTGAATCCTCATCCCAACCGGCATGATTTTTGTACAATGCTGGAGCTAGGGCAACCGCCCACTCCTGTGCATATGCATGTTTAAGATGTATGGGAACGTGGTCGGAGAATGATGGAAAAATTACAGTTTCTCCCCTGGGGCACTCCATAACGAATGTTGGCGGCCAATCTTGTTCTGCTAATAGGATGTCATAACCAGATGACCGATTTTCCCAAAAGAGACCTTTAACTTTCCTGGGCTTGTCCCCCTCCATTTGGAGTGTTATTTCGTGTAACTTATGTGGGACGCTCACCCTGGTGTCTGGTGTTTCCACCGTGATGTAATCATTCAAGTCCACTGTCACCAGAAATTCCTTCAGGTTCTGGCGAGCTATTGTTACTTCTGCCGCACTGTCTAGCATCGTCAGAGCCCATTCCCTTCAAAAGCTGCGTCCTCAGAATTCTGGGCATGTCTGATCTTTATGCCTGCAACTTTCTTCTTCTTAAACTGAGGTTTTGATTTTGGCTTGTCTTCTTTTTTGGAAGTATAGTCTTGAGCGTGTTGCTTGTCTCTGGACTTCGTACGCTCTTCTTTGTGTTCTGACCGTCCTTCTCTCTCTGAGTTTTTCGTCGAGCCCTGAAAGGAACGAGAGGAACGTGCTTCAGTATCCTGATACCTGTCAGGTTTCCTAATATTATCCCTGTTCCTAAGGTTGTACCTCTTTTCAGAGGGCTCCTGTGGAGGAGATCTGCCTCGGGATTGAGATCTGTTTTTAAAATTTTGTTGTTTTTTATTATCCCACTTCTTTTTAGAAGAAGCAGGTGTCTGCTCGGTAGTGTCCTTTTCAGGACTGCCCATCAGTTGTGGTTTTAATGCTTTCCTACCCAGACTGTCTCTACCTAACTCTGCATACGCAGTTTCAATTATTTTGGGCAGTTCGTGATGTTGATCCAATGGACTGAACTCCCTTAGGCGTTGGCGGATTGCCACTGAAGCTGCTTCCCCTTTAATATTAGCTAGTATTATGGCTGATACCTGGTCATAGTTATTTAATAACTTCATCCCTAAGTTCAGGGCAGGTTCTGCTCCGTACTTGTTTTGTATTTGCCTCAATACATCAGGTACTACTGCTAATGAAGGAATACCATGTGTTCTGGTATATATGGCAGCAAAGACTGTACCCCAAGAGGTGCAGTCCTCTACTTGTGGTGTTATCCCCATGGGCAAGCAGATTATTAGCATTCTGTGTTTTTCAAATGGGGTAGTATTCGGAAATACTGCCTCTAGCTGAGTTATTTTCTGAGCTACCCAGAATGGCATTTGTTCACGTTTTGTGGGCATTTTGCCCATTACCGCGTGTAATGTTTGTGGTGTCATTTTAGTTGCTGTACCCTGAATTTGAGTTCCATTTGTTGCAACTGATGTTGGTTTGACTGTGAAAGTCCTCATGACATATTGTGTCAGGTTTCTGTAGATTTTAATTAAATCCTTGTGTTGTAAGAGTAAGTCTGGCTGCGGCATTGTGTCAATGTCCGGATGTGGTGTGTAGGCTGCTAATATTGGCCATGTTGCACCGTCTCCTCCGAGCGGGCCTAATCTTACTCTGTTTCTTATATGGGGTAGTGCGCCTTTAAACCAGTATAGGTGTTCCTGGTACGTGAGTGGAACTTCTATGTCCTTGCAATGGCCATATTCCTGTGGTGCATCTCCTTCTGTATAGTAGTGAAATGTCTGTGTTCTTGCATCTGCTTCTGGGAATGTACCCACGAATAGAATACCTCTGTTTTATTTGATTTGTGTGCCTCAATTACGAAAGCTACTACACCCCCCCTAGGTGTTAAACCATATTCTAGTAATTTCAGGGTGATAGTACATCTGAATTTAGGTGCAATGAGAATTCCATCCACCTCTTCATCTCCTACTGAGAGGCGTCTAGCCACCACCGGGTTATCTTCGCCCTCAGTCATTTTGTAAAGGAGAAGTTTGTTCAAGGGAACTAAGATAAGGTGTTATGCACAATTTTAGGAACAAAATGTCCTTCAAGCTTGAATAACCAACAGCCAATAAATAGGATTTCTCGCCTACTCAGCTGTGGCGGAGTTTGTGCCCACCCACTCCAGACGTCTCTGGTGTTTTGTGAGTAGGGGTCTCTGAGAATAGCACGACTGAACTACTCAGATTCTACTGTTAAATAAGAGCCCAACCATCGTTGGTGGCGCCATGTTGTGTAGTTCCTATATTACCCATACAGGACCTGCGCGTTCGGATAACATAAACTGTGGGTTTGGTGGCAGACTGATTCTGAGCACCCCCACCGAAAATGTTAGCCTGTTTGCATAAGCTAGCTCACAGTGCCACTAGTGTCTCCTCTTATCGGGGAGAGAGTAGTTTCTGGCAACCTTAGAACATGACAACCCTGATCCCTCAAGATCGTGGAAACAATGTACTTTTCGCTTAGTCACTCGTGCTCACTTATGTTGTCTCAGAGATACACAGAATAAACTGCCTGGGCGTTTCAATAAAAGGTTTATTGAACAGTTGTTATTCTCGTGTAGAATATATGAGCTGCAACAACCATTAGACAGTAGCAGAGATATATGATTAGCAGTACTATGAATATAAATGGATAGTACAGTTCTACCATCTTGCGCATGAATAAATACATGGATATAAAATGCATTGGTAAAAGAAAGCGCGTACTCCTACGATGCCTATCTAGATGTACCTAAATGTACCTAGCATGTGAGTAGGTGTGAAGCCAAGAATCCCTCTAGGATTTAGTCGAACCCCATTACCTGAAGTGAGAATGTAGGAGATCCTCTTGGTCTCGAGCTGGACACCCCGCAAGGGATGTTCAGACCACTGTCAGCTGGAGCGTCTGCATGCAGGAGCCTCTGCATCTCTGGTCAGTGTGTCAGCCTGGAAGTCTTGGTTCCCTCTGTCTAACTCTAGCAAGAGGTGCTATATTTATACAGAAATTATCTAGGGCTCCTTTGTCCCTTGTTGCTTGTATTAGCCATTGTTGGATTTGAGGATGACGTATGGGATGAACCATGTACGTAGATGTGGGGAGGAAGGTGGTGTAGCCCCAGCCTGGTTTCTAAGAACCCTTATGAATATTCATTCATACTGTGTGAGTCTATTGATGGAGTTATAGGACTCTATTGTTCAGGAGAAACCCTCCTTCTGCACCCAGGACTAGAACTAGGTAAAGGTTCAATCCTAAAAGGCTCGTTACAGTGTAGTGTAGGGGAGGTAATGTAGGTGAAGCTGTATGGTGTTACCTGGGCCTATATTAGGGTCCCTATATGAAACATAACAAGGGAAGCAAGTCCACTCCCTCGAAAAGAACAGGAAGTGGTCAGGAGTACAGCATGGTCCAGAGTCCCGTCTCCCTCGGGCCCATGAGCGCCTTGAATTGTTAGAATTGAAAGAGATATAGCACCCCTGTTTGAGTTGGACAAGCATACAAAGGCAAACCCGTAGAAAGGTAAGTCATCAAGGGCCGCCAAATATACTCAAAGCTTTTATATGTATCAGAGAGAATATCCTCCATGCGCTCGATCGTAACAGCCTGCCATAGTCTTGCGTGCCATTGTGTCAGTGAGGGTGCCTCCTTCTATTTCCAAGCAGCAGCCACCATGAGCTTTGCTGCACCAAAGCAGAGCCACATTATAGTCTGATCCCTAACTGTTTGATGTTTGAGAGAGTCGTCTCTCAACCCCAAGAGCGCAAAACCTAGGCTATCTCGAATTGGGGGTCCCAAAATGTCTTTAATTTGGGCTAAGATTTCTGTCCAGTAAGGTCAAATAGTTGGGCAGTTCCACCAGATGTGTCTGAAGTAGCCCAACATCCCACACCCTGTCCAACAGCATTCTGACATATTAGGGAAGATTTTCTTAAGTTTGGTGGGGTTAAGGTACCACTCAAAAAGCACTTTATAATGAGCCTCCCTCATACCCATCGAATGATTAAACCGGGAGTATCTCTCCATAGTTTGGACCAATGAGCTTCTGATATGGTGTCGCTTAATGTCCGTTCCCAGAAGGCAATGTGGCGGGGGGGTAATCAGAGTATCAAGTAAAAGTGAGTAAAGAAACAAAATACACCCCTTAGATCCACTCCCACTTCTAGCAATTTTTTCAATAGGGGTAAGCTCTCTAGTGGCTGCAACGCGTACAACTGGCTGGAGCACCAAATGTTTTAATTGAGTGTAGCAATAGTGTTCGGAGGCCGGGATGTGAAAGTCCCATTGGCAATTCTCAAAAGTTAAGTTGTCCCAGTTATGGAATAAGTTGGAGATAGTAAGGCAACCCCCTAACCGCCAAGAGTCAAAGGGTCTAGGCTGAAAGGCTGGGGCAAACACAGGGTTATAGTGAATCGGAGTAAATGGGGAGGGAAAAGTGGCCGAGGCAACCCTCCTGTTCACCTAGTTCTTGTGGGTGTGTTCATGTTGGCATTGAGAGGGCGGACCGCTTTTGGCTTCCACAATAAGTCCCAAATGTATCTCCCTGCCACTGCTCTATCCATATGGAGCCAGTGTTTGTCGGACTCATGTGCTGACCATTCAGGAATCACTCTCAATGAGGCTGCTTTGTAGCAAAGGTAAAAATCGGGCAGGGCCGTTCCCCCTGAAGATTAAGATCATCGTAAACCTTTGTATATGAAGGCAAGCCCTACGGTATTGCCAAATAAAGTCGATCACCAAAGAGCGCAAGGTAGGCAGGAACCGGAGGTCCAGCTAAATAGGGAGCCCCTGGAATAGGTAAAGTAGCTTGGGTAAGACAGTCAATTTAATGGCATGGATTCTACCTAACTAGGAGATGTACATAGGCGTCCATCTTTTCAGTTCATTTTTCAATTGCTGCAATTATGGGGGATACTTGGCACGGTAGAGATCTGATATTCTGGCGGTGATCTTGATGCCCAGATATGTGATATCTTTCCTAGCCCATTGAAAGGAGGTAAAGGCCCCAATCATGTCCTTTACTGGCGCTGGTAAGGTCAAGTTTAGCAGGAAAGACTTGTTTAAATTAATACAGAAACCCGCCACCTGTTAAGAGTGTCTTAATTCAACCTGGAGGGCTTCCAGTGAGGACCGCGGTGAGGGAAGTGACAGCCCCACATCATCTGCAAAGAGCGAGATTTTGTGTTCTATTGCACTAAATTAAACGCCACAAATGGAGGCGTCCATGCGTATCTTGGTTGCCAGGTGTTCAATGCTTAAAGTGAATAGCAAGGCAGGCTGCTTCGTCCCCCTCCCTAAGTGAAAAAGCTCGGAACTGACCCCATTAATCAGGACTCTGGCTCAGTGCATAGCATAATTGGCCTTAACCATAGCGATAAAGTGGTCGTAAAAGCCAAATCTCCATAAGGTGTGGAATAAAAAGGACCGATCCACTTGATCGAAAGCTTTCTCGGTGTCCAACGCAAATTGGACCGGCGGAATCAATTCTTTTTGTAGCTTTCTCGATCAGGTGGATCACCCTCCATAGATTGTCATGGGTCTGTGTTCCCTTGAATAATCCGGACTAATCCGAGTGGATCAGATCCGGAAGTAAATTATCCAATCTGGCAGCCAATATTTTCGAGTACAGCTTGGCATCTAGATTTAGTAGCGCTATAGGACGATAGGAACCACAATGCTTTGGATCCTTGCCTGGTTTTGGGATGGCCAAGATGATTGCCTTGCTCATGGAAGAGGTGACCGCCCCTGACTCTGCCATATAATTAAAAAAGGCCAACCAAGTGAGGTAAGAGATCGGAGCTAAACGTCTTGTAGAATTGGGCTGTTAACCCATCAAGCCCAGGTGATTTGTGTAGCTTCAGGCCTGCTATTTCCCTGCTCACATCCTCGTCCTCGATCGGACTGCCCAACAGCTCATTTTGAGCATCTTTCACTCAAGGGAGATCTACCCAATATAGGTAGTCTATTTGGGTCTGCTCGACTGTCCCCTCTGCTGTGTAAAGGTTCTGGTACAAATGCCAAAAATGTGCACCTTCTCCAAGTCAGAAGTTGCGGTGCCCCCTGATTCTTGACTAATGTCCCCAATGTATTCCCTCTCACTCTTGACTCGTAGTTGCCGTACCAAGTGGGACCCCACTTTCTTGCCCTGTTCGTAGGTCGAACACTTAAGCTGTAGGAGAGTGAGTTCTGCGCGATTGCGTTAAGCTGGCCCCTTGGGGCTGTCAACTTCCTTTGATGGGGCAAGGTCAGACATTCCTTGTGTGTCTGTTCTGCCAAATGAAGTTCTGCCTCAAGAGTCAGTCGGTTCCTGGCCCGTTGTTTATTTTATGTCGAATTTAGTGTTATACAATGCTCCCGCAATGCTGCCTTACAGGAGTCCCAATTGTTGGAGGGGTACCTGGGTCATTCTGTTGAAAATATTCCCTAATGGCTTTCCGTAACTCATCCCGCAGTAGCCTATCTTGAACGAGTGACCCAGGGAAAAAACAGAGGCCATATTTAGGGGGAGGGGCCTCCCAATCCAGTGTCAAAGCCACCGGCACATGGTCAGATAATGCAATAGGGTGGAATGTGGCTGAAAGCAATGCCTGGGCAAGAGTTTGACTCACAAACACATAGTTTAATCGAGAATAACTGTGGTGTGAATGCAAGAAAAAGTATCATCTTGGCCCATCGGGTGCAGGGTTCTCCAAGCATCCAGCAGAACCAATTCACCAAATGCCCGTTTCAACTCTCCGTGGCGGGCCTATGTGGATGTGTGCTGTCTAAGCCTGGATCCCACGTCAGATTGAAGTCGCCCATGAGGATATTCTCGCCTTCTGCAAACCCACCCATCAAAGATAAAAAAACATTTGAAAACGGGGCTTGGTTTGAGTTGTGGGCATAGAGGGAAGCAAAAGTACACAGGCAGCCTTGTATGCGACCCTTCACTATGACAATCCGCCCATCTTTGTCAGTTTTCACACCACTCTGGCTGGAATGTTAATGAAGAATGAAAAAAGAGAGTCACATTACTATACTTAGAAGCAGCAGAGGATTTATACATCAGAGGGTAGACCCTATGCTGCAGCATGTGATCCTCAGTGCGCTTAAGGTGGGTCTCTGGCCAGCAAATCGTGGCACTGATCCAGCACATATTTCCACAATTTATGATGCTTGGCTGGGAAGTTAAGGCCCTCGACATTCCAAGTAAGTGTAGTAATCACCATATTAGAGCATAAATGTTGGTCGCTGAATGACCCTCCTGCTCTCCACTCCAAGTCTTGGCCCCTTCCACGGGTCAGTGCGCTGGTATTGCTCCCATACCTCGTTCCTCCACGTCCCATAAACAAAAAAAACCTGTGTACCAATAAACTGATCAACCCAAACCCCTAAACAAGAGCAAGCAGGAAAATATATCTCCAAGAACAAATCATTTTAGAGAGGTGATTTCTGGTGTATTGGTCAATATCTGCTAAAGCAGTCATAGAGTAGCTTAAGTTAATCAATGAACATTGCAATTACAAAAAAGTTGGAAGAGCAATTATGTGAGTGAGTGAGTTTGTATATAATAATCTGAGCTACATTACTATGAATGCCTCCCGCCATAGGGAAACCAAAGATAACTCTAAGGCAACATATGGATCACAACATTTTTCCAAATCGTCTCAGTAAAGATTTAAGCGGACGCCAAAGCTGGGCACTGTTCTAGCCACGGGATACAGAATGGAGAGAGCTTACAGTTTCAACACTTCCTCTGTGGCTTTGGGCGGTTTTGGACTAGCCACTGTCGCCTGTCCCTCTACTCTGTGGGTGAGCCAGCCGACCCTCAGAGCCCTCAGCTGCAGTCTGTTCCTCTATGACCAACAAGCCCAGGATGTTTGCCGCCTCTAACAGTACAGTGACACGATGCGTCTTTTTGTGGAATTCGAAGGCAAGCCCAAAAGGATGTGTCAAGCGATATTTAATCTGCTCTTTCCGCAGCTTGTCAGTAACGGGACGGAACTGTTGGCACCGCGCCAAGGTGGCTGGTGCAATATCCTGGAAGAGGGAGCAGGACACACCCTGAAAAGAGACTTTCTCGGTCTTCCGTGCCGCCTGGAGGATGCCGTCCTTTATTTTGAAGGAATGAAGCTTTGCCAGGATGTCTTGTGGACGTTCCTGCTCTCCAAGTGACAATGGGCCCACACGATGCACTCTGTCGATCTTCACCTTCAGCTTTTTGTCCCCCAACAGTTCGGAGAAGAGCCCTACACAAAAGCCTCCAAATCTGGCCCCTCCGCCAGGTTTCAGATTCAAATGTTGTCTCGTCTGGACCTATTTTCAAGGTCTTCACATTTCACAATAGAAGCTTGGAGGTGGGCGGTGAGGCATTTTGTGGAGTCCAATCTGAGAGCCACAAGGGAGGAGGTCATATCCGCTTTTAGCTCCTCGCGTAGCTAACGTTTGAAGTCCAGCAGGGAGGCAAGAAGGTTCTCCTTCGTAAGGGCCATAGCGTTGTCTGCGTTTGTCTCAGGGTGGATGTCTCGCGCTTCTGCCGGTGTAATGTAGCTGGAAACCCTTTTGGTTTGAAACTTTTCAGGTGGCATAAAGGCAATAGATGCAAAAGATAGCTGGTGAAAACTTGCAAAGGCCCACCGTCCTCGGGACAAGAGCCACACTCAGTAACCTTCTTCTCGCTGCTGTACAACGAAAACTGCGTTACTCCATGGAGCGGCTGGTTTTCCCCGTGGTCTGCAGCATGCGTTAGTTTATGGGGTGGGGGAACACCTCAGACCCCTTGCTCCAGACAGCCAGGGAGAGCATGTTGAACCCTGCATCTCTCTGGTGGCTCCTAGTACGCCTCAGCAGTGCTCTGCCCCGTGGATGGTCCGGATGAGAACGGCACCCGCCGTGCAGAAGCCAAGGTGTTCCGCATGGGCTGAGCCTCCTGGCACTGTATTGAGGTCTCCTTGCAGCTTTGGGCACTCAGCTTACGACAAGCCCCTATGCTGGTGATTGGACTCCAGTGCTTCAGGGGCTTCCTGGTGCCTCTTTATGCTAGCCTCCCATGTCCTTCACACTGTAGTCCCCATGGCAATGAGGGGGTACGCCTCAGCCCAGCCTCCACTATTCACTAGCAGAGTGAGAGGTGTCTCCACAGCATCTTCCTTTTTAAGGCCAGACACACTCAGCAGGCTGGGGGGGGGAGCACTCATCCCCGAGACCCTCAGCATGGCTTTCACCCCCTCCAGACCTCCAACGCAGCTGACTTGCAATAGATTGCTGGAGGCCACTCCCGCACCAGGATCAGCTGTCACTGGAGCCCCGCGGGCTGTCTGCGCTATGCGATGTTCCGTGGCGCTGCCGTTTTAGGGTCAGGCATCACTCTCCCCTGCCGGGCCTCACTACAATAATCATGTGTGCCAGCTGTGCCAGCCGGGCCCACTGCTGATACGCCCTTCACCAGACCCCGACACCTGGCCAAAGAGTCAATCCAGCCCCGTCAGGACGGTACCTCTCATTCACGGTTAGGGACCGTGCCACAGCTAGGGTCCGTCTTCTCACCAGCAGCTTGCCGCTGCGTACAGCCGCCAGTGGCATAACGAAAGTTGAGGGGGCCCCCCTGCAAGGTACATGGAGGGGCCCCTGCTCCGTAATTAATGCGGAGCTCTCAGGCCTGAGTACTGTGCTGAGGGGGCCCCCCTGCAGCTCGGGGGCCCCCCGCACCGCGGGGCTGCGGGGGCCTGTGTTACGCCACTGGCAGCCGCGGCGCAGTCGGGGATCGCGCTCTTACAGGTAACTAGGCAGTACAGGGCCCAGGATCCGCAGGGTGCCCCGGGGTCTCCTTACCCTTACACTGCGCTGGGTAGACTCCCAGAGGTGCGGGCGATGCAGCGAACTCTGACTCTGCATTGCTTCCAACAGTGCTGGCGGCAGGTCCCTCAAGAGGCCTGCTCGACAGAAATGGCCAGTTCCCCGATTGCATTTGGTGGTTGCAGCGGAGCCATCATGGATCACATCCACTCTGCCATCTTGGTTGGCCACACCCCAAACTTCTTTTTAGGACTCTGCCCCTAGTGCTGCTAGATGCTAGGGTTGCTGAATGCCAAGTCTGCCTTGTCGTGATCCCACCTCTTGCCTCTTTCTTCCACCACCCTACACTTCCGGTCTCTTTATTTAGCTCTTTTGTGTTCTTTTTTATCCCTGTTTTCTCCCTAAGCCATTGTTTACAAATCTTGCTCTTCCTCTTTTCTACTTTCACTTTTTTAGGTCGAGCCTGGAGCAGCGCGCATGTGCTGCTCTATGGGAGGCTTCTTGTGAGCACTCTAAACTTCTCCGTGTGGGTCTGACTCCTTCCACACATTGGATTGGCCTTTGCGTGTGTCTTTCAATAATGAAAGCCCGCAAATGGCCAACGGGGGGTGCATGTCCTTTCCAATGTGTCACTCCCACGGCGTTTTGCTCTCGGGAGCGAGAAGCGGCGCGCAGGGTGACAGCTGCATTCCTGGTTTGTCAGGTTACACGCAACGCGCCGTGCTTTCGCTTTTGCTTGTTTACGTTCCCACGGCGTGCTTTCGCTTGTTTACGTTCCCAACACAGCAAGGCCGTGCGTTTTTATTAATTTATGAACGGCTTCGCTTTGACTTTAAGCTCGCCTTTATTTATTTATTTATAGTGTTTATGTTAGCGTCCCGCCAAAAGCCCCGCATCCCCGCTACTCCCGCTGGCTGCTACACAGAGAAGATAAGAAGCGCTCTTGTTTACATTGCCTGCGCTCGTGTGCTTAGAATGTTTGTTGGCTTTCTTCCAAAGCAGCCTTCACGCCTTTATTTATGAACGGCACCGCTTTCACTTTAAGAGCACCTTTATTTATTTGTTAACAGCGCCGCTTTCACTTTAAGCGCGCCTTTATTTATCTATAAAGTGTTTGTTAGCATCCCGCCAAAACCCCACCTCCCCGCTCCTCCCGCTGGCTGCTTCACGGAGAAGATAAGGAGCGCTCTTGACGGTATAGTCTCCAGGGTAATTGAAAGAAACCCTTCCGTGATTTCATGTTGCTACATATTACAGAGTGGAACATTTCTACGGCGTAAAACATTGACCGGTATTAAAAATACCAACCTTACCCTTGGTGTGCGGAGGGACCCCAGCCTTTGTTTTGAACCACATTTAATCTTTCCTTCTTTACGTGTACCAGCAGCCCGCTCTGTATTTTGCTTGCTAGCATACCATAGTATTCGGTTATAATACACCTGGCTTTCTCAAAACACAGGTCTCTTGCACCAAGGACGTCACGTGGGATTCGATTTCTCAATTTCCGGTGGTGCTTTCAGCAGCTAACGCTGTGCACAGTGGTGAGAATTCATTAATCGGCAATGCAGCTCTGTGCCAGTTCGTGACCGTGCTGTCGTAAGCTTTCTGCATACATTCCGTGAACTCCAGCTCAATATTCAACCATGTAAGAATGTGGGTGTTCCTTTTTACCCTTTTGTCCCACAACTCCTGAAGTTTCGGAAGTGCTATTGCGTAATCGTTTTGATCGTGAAATCTTGCATAAATGCCACATAAATTATATTTACTGTAAAATGCGTGCTTCTTTTATTTAAATAATGTTCTTTGCTGCTGACGCTTCTGATTGTGCCGCATGTTCTTATGTATCCGAGTGCATTTTGTTTTTACTTCACAGGATGCTTGTTGACAGCTTAGCATGTCAGGACACCCCTTCCACCCCAAATAGATTTTTGTAAATGTGCTTCAAAAAATATTTACATTTACAACGCCAGTAGATCACAGGTGGATATGTAAGACTCCTTGGCGCCCAGGGGACTTGCTCTACTTTCTATTATTGCAAATAATGGACTTCCCGCCATTCTGAAATACGGTCCCTGCTTCTCATGTAGTGTCAGAAAGAAAAACAGTGGGCTTTGTGCACGGCAAACAAAAACACCGCAGAGAACAACACTGCATGGACCGCATTAACACACCACATACTGGGACAGCAAATTTCAAAAGCACGCTGGTAGCTGCGTTTCCTTATAGTTACTAGTCGAGAGACAGGGGTTTGTAACCCCACAATTGGACTGGGAGCGCTCAGTACAATAAAACATAGAGGGCCTAGCCCCCCTCTCCCCCCACCCCCTGCATGACTGGAGCGCCTCACTGCGCCGGCTGCTTGGCGGCCGCATTAAGGTTGTCACAGGCCGACGCCCAATGTGTGGGGTTACTTGCTGTGAGAGATTACAATTAATCCCATTAACCAACAATAAACAATAACTAATAATAACCGAAATAAATCAGGATTAACCACTTACCTTGGGTACGGAGTAGCCCGCTACCCGCAGTAAAGCGCTTAAATGACTACAGATGTAGTAAGCACTATATAAATGCAATTACAATACAATTTGAAAATTGTTCGGTTATGGTGATTTATTTAAAAAATACACTCTTGGTAGTAAGGTAGGATTAACTTTTATGAGCATTCATTTTATTTCAAAAATAGATTTCGGAGCAGCAATTTTACAAGCACAGTAGTTTTTAGCTCGCCTTTCAAACAGTACAAAAGCAGAAACACAAAAGTTTTTCATTTACACACTATTGTTTGTGGCCTCTTGGTTCGATTCAATCAACTTAAGTGAACCGGAACTGCACGCAACTCCCTGCATACTGGAGGGGAAACGGCCATTACAAAGCAGCTGTTACCACACATAGCCTGTACCATGTACCAGTGCCACGAAACTATCTTTTTTTTTTGTTGTAAAATATGTTTATTGATTTCCATCATATAACAATCAAAAGCAGTTCAAACATGAGCTTCCGCTTGCATATAACGTCCCCAATGCACATGTCTCCCTATACAGGGCTCTCCGTTAGTCCACGGATACAATTGGGAGTGCCCAGCAACATACCGGCGAACAGATCATTGTTCCACCAACAAGGCCCACATTCGCAAATCTATAGCAAGGCACATCGTGATAAAGGGCAATAACAGAGACGGAGTTCGGAAGCTCTGGAGTATAGAAAAGAAAAAGAGCACGAAATCATAAACCCTGCAACAAACAACAACCCATCCTCCCTCCCACCAACCCCCTCCCACAACCCCCCCGGCATGACTTGATAGCTTGAGACATATCAGGGCATTCAGATCAGTGTCCACAACACAATAATCATGTAACTGGAGGTACACAGCAAACTTTCACAGCGTAGTACAGTTAGTAGGCTAATAGAGGCATCACCCATTCCCCAAAACCGTTCTAAACAGTTAGTGATGAGGGCAGGTCGTGCTAGTCACTGAGCAAGGAGTCCACATCAGTATCGGAGTCTGTGGGATTTAGCAGTTCCGTTAAGGCTCCCCAGGCACGGGCAGAGTGCATTGCTTTGTCGTTATGAACTCGACTAGCCGCTTGCAGTCGGAGAACCGCCTCGCACTCTGCCCACCGGAGAAATTCAGCCCTCCACCTTTGCAAACTCGGCCCCCGCTGAGACTTCCAATGTGCAGTAATTTCCCTTTTGGCCAGGACAAGCCCCAGGTCTAAAAATTTACTAGTTATTTTTGTCTTAGAAGTATGGGGAAACCAATGTAATAAACATGGACCTATACCAAATTCAATATCCCTCTCCGTAACATCACAAAGTAGTGTCAACACCTCCCGCCAGTAAAGCACGATCCGGGGGCAATCCCACACCATATGGCGGAAATCCGCTCCCTCTCGATTGCAGCGCGGGCAGGGTGCTGTGAGCGTTTTAAAATATTGTTTCATTTTAACTGGGTTGAGATAAGCTCTATGTAAAATAAAAAATTGAATCTGCTGAAATCGGGCGTTCCTGGAACATTTCCATGGGCGCTCAAGCAATTCAGCCCACAATTTGTCAGGAATTTCCCCTTCAATGTCCTCCTCCCATTTTTGCTTCAACCCCAGAAGGGGGGGCAACTTTTCATAGATCATCCGGCGATATAAACAAGTAACAGCTTTAATGATACCAGCCGCCAGCACCACGTACTGGCAAGCCATTGACGTCTTCGGTTCAGACAGCCCCCCTTTCCATCGCCGCTGAATGGCAGATACCAAGGCCGCATGCAGCAGATAATCTCCACAAGGGAGATCAAAGCGCTCACGAAGGACCTCAAAAGGCATCAGAACATTATCTTCATACAAATCTCCCACCGCTGTCAATCCCAAATCACACCACCCCGCTAGCGCCGACCAGTTGCCCCCATGAGGCAATTGCTGGCACATCAGCAACGGGAGCTCTGGAGCGTACGGGCAGGCAATCCGCGCACTTTGTTGGCTCCTATTCCAACACAACCGAAAAGTCTGCACGTCCCCAGGGAGCTCCTTAAGGCGGAGCGGCTGCTGTAAGATAATTCTGGATAACAGGTAGGCAGGAATCCGCCCCCCAGCAGCATCTCCCACGTCTCGGAACTCCCGAGCCACCGATTGAGTAAGCCATTGCAGCTGGGCCGCCAAGTAATAAGACTCGAAGTCCGGAACTGCTAGACCTCCCTCCCCCCGTGGACGTAGCAGAGTGTGTAAAGCTACACGTCGCCTGCCAGAAAGCCAGAGAAACCCCGTTACCATCTGTTGAAGCCTCTTAAACTTCGACGCAGTGAGCCAAACAGGAAGCGTCCTAAAAAAATATAGTAGCCTGGGGAGTGCCACCATCTTGAGGAGCACTACCCGCCCTATCAGGGACAACGGTAACGTCTTCCAAAAGTTCATACTGCCTTGGAGTCCCCGTATAGCCCTTCCAATATTACCCTCCACCAGGTCTTTCTGCTCATGGTAGATACGCGTCCCCAGATACGTTATACATGTATACTCCCAGTTTACAGCCTCCGTGGATAGACGACCCCCTACTGTCTTGGAGGTGGGGAACAGGCACGATTTTGTCCAGTTCACTCCCAGACCTGCCATTTCTTCAATATGTTGAAGCAAGCGCTTCGCTCCCAGCAAAGCCTCCTGGGTGTCGGCTAGGAACCACAAAACTATCTTATATATATTTCTAAATCAGACTACTTGAACTAGTGTGTAGCAGTTGTATAGCTCTTCAATTCCTGGCTGCACAGCACCCAGGAAAATGTGCTGCATGGCTAAACACTTATTAGGTCCCAAAGGAGAGACCTATTGGCTATGCCAATGCTTGTTCTCCCTTGCTCTGCATGAAAGCTGGAGAATGAAAAGTACATTCCGGTCCCCACCTAGGGTGTCCATATGACTCCATGCCACTGGGACACCATTCCTGGACTTAGCTTTTAAATATTGTTATCAAGTGTGTTGGTTAAATTGGCTCATTAAAAATTAACCATGTAAAAGCAAAGCCCAGGAATGGAAAGGTGGTGTCCTGGTGACATGGAGCCATCTGGTCACCCTAGTCCCATCACCTACAACCAACTACACAAATTAAGCACTTCTGTCGGCACACTGGAATGTGGTTGGTCGCAACGCCTCAGAGAAATTTTTCAAAACTGTAGAAAATAGACGTGCCAACTCACACGGTGCCACTGTGTGTCACAAGATTTTGGGTCCTATCATATGATCGCTGTCAGTGAAGAGCCAATATCATACGGTGGCAGGGAAGGTGAGCTAGAAATCCATGCATCGAGTAAGTTTCCAGTTTGTCTTTGGAAGCTATAAGCAGGCGATGTCCATTAAGAGGGGTGAAAACACACCAGGACCTCGGAAGGAGGCTTTTGTTTTTGGGAGAGGAGAGAGGTTTGGGGTGGGTGGAAGGGAGCAGAAGTGCCTCTAGCGCATGTAATCCCACCCCTTCCAAGGCCCTGTCTCCTGCTCACAAGGTTAATTATTTTGGCAAACTTGGCAGGTCTGAGAAAAGGGTTTTTGAATTAGGGTCTGTGTTAAATGGTGCAATGTGAAATTCCTCTTGTGGGGGTCCCGCTCTTCAGTTACGCTGCGATATGCTTACACCAGGAAAGAGTATAAAAAACTAAACTAAAATGGTGGTGGTCTCTTTACTTCTGACTTGTACATCGTGTTCTAGTGCTAAGTAATTCAGTGCACTAAAATATTGGGAATTAATTTTTCTTCGTCTAACGTGGCTGGGTAGTCCTTAAAAACTGTTTTGCATTGATTGTAAACTGTTTTGATTTACTAGATTCTGGTTCAGGGTTGTGTTCTTTTTTTCTTTTCTAACCTGTCAACCAGCCTTCATGTGTTAATGGAGAATGTGCTTGTTTATTTATTTAATTAGGCATTTTTAAATAGTACAGACATTACCCAAATGTTCTAGAGCACTTTACTATAAACAAGGTTTGTTATATAAGGTCCAAATTATATAATTGAAAGATGCTGATATATTAGCGGAAAAGAGAAGATCATTAAATAGGGTATAGAATTACATTATCTGAAGACATATGCACATTAAAGAAGCCACGAAAAGTGGAATATAGTATAAATTGTAGCAGTTATAAAACATGAGTAACAGGTTGCCGACTGATGCCATATTCAGGATACGGAAGTAGTGCAGTAGATCAAAAGGCAATAATCAGTGTTGACACTACACCATCCAAGTTAAATGTGAGAAGGAGAGGTTAGCTAAAAAGTTTTTAAAGGAAAAGGGCTTTCAGCTCCAGTTTAAAGATAATCTTCGAAGTGATGGCGCGTAGGTTTAGAGGTAAGGAGTTCCATATTCTGGTTGCGCTTTTTCAGAAGGATTGTGTTATGAGTCGTTCCTTTTTAAAGGTTGGGGGTTCTAGCAGCAGTGCCTGGGCATTTCACAATGGTCTAGTCTCTCTAGATAGCTTGAGATGTCTGCCAGATAACATGAAGTAGATGTGTGTAGGGCCTTGTAAATGATACAAACCATCTTGTATATGGCCGTTACATCAATGAGCAGCCAGCGGAGAGTAAACAGCATTGGTGAAATGTGATCACTCCTTTTGGCCACATAGATGAAATGTCCTGCCAAATGTGGGACTGATTTGAGAGGAGTGCGATAGGTCTTGGGGAAACTGGTCAAGAGAGAGTTACAGAAGTCGATTCTTGAAAGCACTAATGCTTAAACAAGAGTTTTTACTTCTTGCTCTGGAATGTAGTAGCGAATTACCCAGAGAAGACACTATTGATATTGCATAACTCTGGCTATGCTGCCATGTTGCGATTGTAAGTGAAACCTTTTATCTAGGATAACTCCTAGAGATTTAATGAGGTCAAAAATGGTAGGTTTGCTGTTTAGGATGCTGATCGCGTCCATCCAGGATTGATTTCGATGGGGAAATGAGGAGGACTACACTTTTAGAAGGGTTCAGTTTTAAGTGATGTAAAGTCATCCAGTCTTGAACAGTTTAGAGTGTTGGCAAGATGTCATTTGGAGAGGAAACCTTTATGTACAGTTGGGTGGCATCTGCATATTGAAGGTAGACCACTGATTTTCTTAGTAAGACTCCAAGGGGTTCGATATAAAGGTTTAATAGGGGCGGAGCAACGCTAGATCTCTGAGGGACCCTTTGATCTACAGCCATCGGTGTTGAGAAACATCATCAATTTTTATCTTCTGTGACTTTGCCATAAAGAATGATTCATATGATTTAAGGGCCATGTCAAGGAGTGTAAAATGGTTTACTGTATCAACGGCTACAGATAGGTCAAGTAAAACGAGAGCCAGAGTTGCCTAAATCTAGGTCTCCGAGTGCATCGTCGACCACCTGAAACAGTGCTGTTTCAGTGCTGCAACCTTGATTGAAGCCAGATTGATATTCATCTAGGAGGTTGTTGTCTTTAAAGTGGTCTTTTGTGAGTTGATCTGCTACAAATCATTCAATGGTTTTTGCAAGGAAAGGGAAGTTGGAGACAGGGTAAAAACTGTTGAGGCCATTCGCATCTGTAGAGGATTTTTTTCAGGAGTAGAGTGACTTGTCCAGTCTGTCTAGTCTTGAGGCAGTCAGAAAATAGTCCTAGAATGAGGGAGAGATTAATCAATTTAGTCCAGTAGAGGAGCATGTGTCTGTAAATGTCTTAGGCCATGGTACCCCCGAAAGGGCCCATAACGTGGTTTGAAGGTTTTGTCTTCATGATGTTCTTAAGTAAGTCTTCCTCTCTAGTTATGACAAATAGCTGCCAAGTGTTCTTGCAATTGCATATAGTGGTAGGGTTAGGATGGTTGTCCAACACAGAAGACATTTTACTTTGGAGTTGAAGAACTGTACAAATTCTTCTGCTTATGTGGGTGGGTCATTGAATTTGATGGATGTGGGCATGGTGAGGCTGTTAGTGGCTTTGGCCAGATCAAATTGTTGTTTAAGTAATTTTTTTGGCTGAGAGAAGGAGGGGTCTAAAGGGATTTGATTTTTCTCAGAAAATATGTATTTTGTACAGTGATCTTGCGTTTGAAAGACATGTAAGGTTGGTGGTGGAGGGTAATTATCTCCATTTCTTCTCCAGAATTCTCAGGGCTCTTCTTTCCTCATAAAGGCTCTGTTGAACCAGGGAGCTGATGGTTTTTCTTTTTGCTCTGGAGTGGACCAACCTCATCAATCAGATACGAAAGCCAGTCAAAGCTGTAGGCAGATAACTCATTGATATCTGTGTCTGGGATGATGCAGGGCTCGAAAAATTATAAAACTTTTACTAGACCTGTCGGTCTTGTAACTTGAAACATCTACTCGACCTAACTGTAATGCACTTGACCTCTGTCTCTGAAAGCAGAGCAAATGTGACCAGTTAACAAGATTTAAAGGCATTTTTATTTCTCATTCACTTTGTGAGCAATAAAGATGCCTTTAAATCTTGCTATCTTGTCACATTTGCTCTGCTTTCAGAGGTAGAGGTCAAAAGTCAGTTTGTCTTCCTACTCGCCAGAAAGGGCGAGTAGGACCTAAAAATAGCTTGTCCTAATTAAATCTGGCTCACAAATGCAAGCAGGCGAGTGGATTTTTCGAGCCCTGTGATGGGTGGCAGTACATTCTGTGCAGTACTGCCGAGTATGCTGGTGTTAATGTTCTTGGTGTCGCAAAACCAGGTCATCGCTCGTTTAGGTTGGCCCACGGTCATGGAGTATCAGAGTCGCAGGGAGAAAGAAATAAGAGAATAATCGGAACAGTCTAATGTTATGGGCTTTCCACTGAGATTAACTATTCCTTGGAGATTAATAACTAGTAGGGCGCCTTTCATGTGTGTTGGTCTTACCTTATGTTTGATCAGATATTTCCAGTAAGAAAGGAAGCAAGATGGTTGACTGCTGAGTCTTCTGTGATGCCCCAGTGAAAATTAAAGTGTGCCAAAAGAACAAGTTACTTACCTTTGGTAACACTCTTTCTGGTAGAGACTCTATCCAGCTCCAGATTGCTCACCTTCAGAATATTCCCTGTGCATCTGACTGGATCCGGAAACTTTTCAGCATCGCTTCTGCGCACCAGAAGGTGGTGCATTGGGGCTCTGCACTGACACCCTTCCGCTTTGAAAGTGACATGTGGGGCCTGTATAGGCACCACTCCCGCGTGCTGGCATTAGTTTCTTTCTAGACGGTCCGTGGCCCTAGACGTGGAGCCCCAAAAGCAAACTGGTAAACAGTGTGCAGATTTCTAGTCTTGAGATCTTATTAAGGGTAGAGGCTAAACGTAGAACAGGTAGCACGGGAGGGTCGGTGAGGAATCTGTGGCTAGATATAGTCGCTACCAGAAAGAACATTACCGTAGGTAAGTAACTTGTTCTTCTGATAGAGACTTTCAGCCCCAGATTCCTCACCTTTTGACTAGATACCCGAGCAGTACTGAAAGGGAAGAGAGCTGTGGATAGACTCAGACCAGAAAGTCCTGCAGAACCTAGTGGGCAAAGTGCCCTTCTCAGCCGACTTAGCTATCCAGATGATAACCCTTCGTTATTGTATGGACGGATGCTCACGTACTTGCCTGGCAGATGTCTAGGACAGGGACTTCGCAAGCTAACACTGTGGTAGCAGCTTTGGTCCTGGTGGAAATGGGTATGTAGTCCATACAGAGGCTGTTTCTCTGCCAGTGCATAGGAAAGCTTAATGCTGAGCACAAACCAGCATGAGATGGTAAGCTTCTGCAAAGACTTGCCTTTTTTTTTTTTTTTTTACAGTGAACTCCACAAAGAGTTGATCGTCCACCCGGTAGTCTTTGGTACGATCAGTGTAGAAGCTGAACGCTCTCTTAGGGTCCAGGCGATAGACCCTCTCGTCCTCCTTAGAGGGGTGAGGTACAGTATAGAACGCAGGGAGAGGGAAATGGCGTCACAACTTTCGGATGCCCTAGTATGCAGAACCAGCTTATCGGGGAAGAAGGTGGTGTATGGTTGATGAACATGCAAAGCCTGAAGCTCGCTCACACACCATTTTGATGGTGAGAAGCCTTAAAGAACAACTGGGAAACAGCTCGAATGACGTACACATCAGATATTTAAGGACAAGATTGAGGTCCTATAGAGGCATCACAAACGTAGATTGGGGAAACATATGTTGCAGCCCATTCACAAACCGCATCACAATAGGTAATTTAGGGGGGGCGTGGCTTGGCGCAGATGGAGTGAGCAGCGAAGCTAGCGCGCTCCGGTCGGCCGGCCGCCATCAAGAGCCATCCTGACGCCCTGAGAGGGCCGAGAGCCCCGGAAGTGCACCCCCACATTTGCAAGAGTGGAGAGGTGTGCCCCAGAAGTGGAGAGACCCCGTCCTGCTAGGCAAAGGCAGGAAAGCTGCAGCTGCGGAGCCCCGCGAGGCGGCGATTTAAGATGGCGGCGCTCAGGGGCCGGTAACGGTACTGAGGAGACTCTGCCGTTTGTGGCGGCATCGGACTGAGGCGAGCCGAGGGCCGGGTGCTTTGACATACCGCTGCTGAGAGGATAGCAGCCTGGCCCCCAAATCTCCTTGTGGACGCTGAGGAGGATTTAAACACTGACGAGCGCGGTGCGGCTGAACTTTCCGCGTGGCGGGCGCGGGGCCAGATTACTGCCCGAGCTCGCCTGCTGCACACAGAAGGTAACGGGCAGTCCCCGAGGGCCGCTCAGTGACCTTGCAGTTGGGAGGCCTGCTGCAGGAGAGGGTCCTTCTTCCCCCCTCCTGACGAGAAGGGGGCGGTGCGGCCAGAGGACCCATGGCGGGCGGCGGCGGAGGGGAGCTAGTGTGCCGCCCTGGAGGAGTGAGGAGCGGGGGACCCCGGGCGTGAGCGGTGGTGAGCCCCAGCAACCCTAAGGGCCTAGTGATCACCGAGACATGGGCCAGTTTGGAAGACCTCGCCAAGAGGCTTGGCGAAGGCACCGCTTGCTGGTGAACCAGGAGGGGCGCTGCGGCCTCCCTTTGGATGCCGGTCTGCACAGGGGAGGGGGAGGACCGAGCAGCTGAGGCAGAGGAGCGAGGGATCTGCCTGCTCCGAGGAGCTGCCTCCAGCACAGCAGGGAGGAGGGGCTGGCTCTCACATGTCGGAGGATCAAACGGGGAGCCTCTCTGCGACTGGAGGAAGCGGGTAAGGCCCCGAAAGTGTGAACTGGGCAGTGCCAGCAGAGAGCGGGGAGCGCATAGCTGACGGGGAAGCCCTTGGAGGGGAAACCTGCTTAGGGGGTGCCCTGAAGAGGTCGGTGGCAGTGCCTGAGATCCCAAGCAGCGGAAGACGAGAGAGGGAGCGGTTGGAGATAGTGCTGACCCTCCCGCTGATGGTGCCCCACTGCGGGCGAATACTGCGGCCAGGAGAGGGGGACGACAGGCAAAATCGCTGGGACCCCGAAGAGGTTGCTGCGCTGGGCAGAGTGCGGGGACACGCCAACCTAGAGCCCTCGACTGATATCGAAGAGAGCGCGTTTCAGAGCCGAGGGAGAGTGGCGAGCCAAGACGGCAGATTTAGCTTACACAACGGATCGCAGAGCACCCAGCAGGGAAGGCGCACTAGTACGCCACAAAATCTGCTAACAGAGCCCATCGAGCTCACGTGGTACCAGCGGCCCCACAGACCCAGGAGACACGATGGGGAAAGTTCAAAAGAAAAAAGACAGAGAGGAGGCCCCAATAGAGCACACGGCAGAGGAGAGAGGGGGGGGGGCAGCGCCAGGCAGAGCACTCTGGGGACCCCACGCTACAGGACATTCTACAGGCTATCACCTCTTCGAGTGCAAGACTGGAGGCCAAGATCGACTCAATGGGGCTGGACCTGGGCCTACTGCGGGAAGACCACAAAAAATTGGCGGACCGCCTTAAAATAACTGAGGACCACTTAACAGAGGTGCGGCCGGACATTGCGATAATGCAGCGACGACTAAAAGCGCTTGAGGCCCAGGTGCGCACATTGGAGTCTCGGGCGGATACGCTGAAAACAGATCAAGGAGAAGCAATGTCAGAATTATAGGCTTGCCTGAAAAAATAGAAGGTCGCAATATGATCGAGTACTTGGAAAAATGTCTGCGGGAAGACGTGGCGCCCGAAGGTTTATCGAGCTTCTTCGCTCTGGAGAGAGCGCACCGAGTACCTGCGAAACCGCCTGCGCCGGGAACCCGCCACGAGTGGTGATTGCGAAATTACTTCACTACAGGGATAGGGACCACATCCTTGCCCAAGCCCGTATAAAGGGAGACATAGCGGTGGACAACTCAGTGGTGCGAATATTCCCGGATTTTTCTCGCGCGGTCCAACGTCTGAGAGGCTCTTACCGAGATGTGAAGCAGCGGCTGCGGCAACTGGACTTTAAGTACACAACGCAGTATCCAGCCACGCTGCGAGTGGTCACCGGGAGGGGTACTGAGTTCTTTAAGACAGCGCAGGAGACGTCAGAGTGGCTGGACAGCCATGCAGAGATGGTACCACTACGAGTTCCGGACAGGAGACGGAGAAGAACTAGTCGCTCCCGAAGTCGAAGAACCCTAAGAGAGACTTTAGCCCCCACGCAAGAAGAGGCACAGCTAGAACGGCGGAACGCGATGCAGGTGGTGGCACGGATTAGCGGCGGGGAGCAGCCCAGTCCCTCCCGAGAGCAGTGAGAGGGCAGCTGACTCTGGTTCGGAGCATGGATCCAGTGACTCCGAGGTGATGAGCGTGATCCTTCCAGACGTCACGCCACAGATGGCTGATGATATCGCCTAGAGGAGGAGGGACTGAAGCACGCTGTGAGCGGATCAGCATCAACACAGAATGAACTTGTCCTGGCACAGAGGAATTGGGGTTGACGGGTGGCTCTGCTGGGGCTCCTTTGGGACTACAAGAGTGAAGGGCGGCCGCAGAGACCAGGAGAGAGGTGAACGTGCAGCCTTCCCCCCTACAATTGACTGATCGAACTGCAAGTAGTCACTTGTGGACACTTAACCTTAGTTTGGATGGTGGGTGTTTTCCTACTTATCCTGGGGAGCGGGAGTTGGGGGAAATGTTTAAAGTTTTTATGGGGGGGCTTGAGTTGCAGCATGCAGAGCACTATAGGAGACTGAGCGCGCTGATGGGGCCCTGAAAGGGGCGCAAAGGACATGGCGGGCGGAGAATTGTTAACCCACCCAATATCTGATGCGCAGAGATACAAGTGTATGACTTGGAACATCAGAGGGATGCACACAATGACTAAGCGACATAAAGTTCTGTCATATGTCAAACGGAAGGGTGCCCAGATAGTCCTACTTCAGGGGACGCACCTCACACAGAAGGAAGGGCAAGCATTGCAGAGATGGTGGAGAGGCCAGCTTTTCTACACCACCTTCTCGGCATATGCGCGGGGGTGCTAATCTGGATTCAGGCAGGTGTCCCATTCCAGCTATTGGACTCGGTAATAGACTCGGAGGGTCGCTTTGTAGCCATAAGGGGGCGGCTAGAGGGCCGGGACATAAATAAAATTAACGTATACGCCCCTAATGTAGAGCAACCGGCCTTTTTTGCGAAGCTGAGTCACTGCCTGGCGCAATACCTAGCGGGCACTACGTTGGTGGGAGGAGACTTTAATAGTGTAGACGACCCTACTCTGGACAGATCCCACCCCCCACTGCGGAATTCCCAGGCAGCGCAAGCCTGACAGGCGTTCACTGCCTGGAGACAGAGCTGGGGACTGATAGACACCTGGAGGGTTCTACACCCGCATGATAGAGACTACTCCTATTTTTCAGCAATGCATGACGTGCATGTCCGTCTCGACGCCTTTTTAGGCTCGGTAGAAGTCCACCGCACAGCTGATGCTGCGGAATATCTTGCGCGCACGATATCAGACCAAAACCCATTGCTCCTCTCACTGGCCTGGAGGCAGCCGACGGGGGCGATCCCTACATGGAGACTCCGCCCGGACACCCTGGAAGACCAGGTCTTCCGAGAAGAGATTAGGGGGGAGATAACGTACTACTTTGAGTCTAATGCCGGAACGGCCTCTACGGCGAACACTGAGTGGGACGCCTTTAAGGTGGTTTTGAGGGGCCAGTGCATAGCGCGCTCCACAGGGGTTAGGCGCGTCATTCTGGGGGAAGTGGAAGGAGCAGAAGCGACTCTTCGGTCCCTAGAACGCAGAAGACCAGAGCATCCAGAGCTCCAACACGAGGTCTTAGAGGCTAAGGAGGAGGTGGCAAAGCAGACGGAGAGACTCAGATGCTTCGATTACAAGAAATTTCTAGATCGCACGCATGCAGAGAGGGACAAGTCGGGATCGCTCCTTGCATGGCTGGCAAATCCGATGAGCAGATCTCAGCCACTGGTGGAAATTGAAGATGAGGAAGGGACCAGGCACTACACGCAGCTGAAGATCAATGAGGTCTTTGCTCGCTATTATGCTAGGCTATATAAGCGGTCGCAGACAGGTACACAGGCTGATGCAAGGGAGTACCTTGCAGACATGCGGATGAGGAGGCTGGACCCTGAAGAGGCTGAAGAACTAGGGGCAGACATTACTCAGAGGGAAGTACGGGTCGCCATCAAGGGCATGGCGCGGAATAAGACCCCAGGCACTGACAGTCTGCCGGCGGAGTTCTTCGCGACGTATGCGGAGGAGCTGGAGCCCAGATTGGTCACTATGTACCAAGAGGCCCGGGTGGCGGGCATGCTCCCAGAGAGTACTAGGGAAGCCCTCATAGTGCCAGTGCCTAAACCAGGGAAAGAGCCACACGATTTTACAGCTTACAGGCCGCTATCCATGCTCAACATGGATTATAATATCCTGAGCAAAATATTGGCGACACGCCTACTCCCTCATATGACAGCCTTGGTTCACACGGACCAAGCGGGGTTCATCCGGGGGCGGAACACGGCCATAAATATCAGGCGACTGCTTGCCATCATGGGGGCGAATGGGTACGATAAACAGAAGGCGGCAGTGATTGCAGTAGATATAGAGAAGGCCTTCGATAGCCTAGAGTGGCCTTACCTGTATGAGGTCCTGGATAAGATGGGCCTAGGAGGAGGCTTTCTGGCGTGGGTACAACTATTATATGCGTCACCCACGGCCCGGGTGCGCACTGGGAGAACTATATCGCCCAGTGCGTGGAGAGAGGTACGAGGCAGAGATGCCCTCTCTCCCCGCTCCTGTTTGCGTTGGCTATGGAGCCACTGGCGTGCAGAGCAAGGGGGGGGCAGCACTACGCCGGCCTAAGAGCGGGAACGGTGCAGCATTTTATAGCCCTGTACGCGGACGACCTCTGACTATTAAATCCAGTCTGTATCCGCTTGAGCCCAATAACCACCCGCCTCCTGACCTAGAGAATCTGAAGTGGGAGCCCAATTGTCTGCCATACCTAGGAGTCAAAATATACCACAACCCGATGGATCGCTTGGAGGGTAATGTGGGCAGAGCGATACGATCAGTGAAATCTGCAATGGCCTTTTGGGGAACGCTGCCGCTATCAGTAGCCGGACGAGTGGCGGTTTTAAAGATGGTGGCGCTCCCGCGATTGTTGTATTATTTCGGAACTCTTCCAGTGTGGATCCCGAGAGCATTTTTCAAAGATCTTGACTCATCAATCACAGCATTCATCTGGGGAGCGGGATGCCGACGAGTAGCATTAACCACCTTGCAGCGACTCGCGACAGAGGGAGGACTGACAGCCCCAGACTTCGAAGGGTATTATTTAGCTGCCCAGCTGTACTGGCTGATCCAATGGCTGGCGGCGGGGCGCAACCCGGAGAGGGAGCAGTATCTGTATGCGCCGGAAACCCCGGACCTGGCGAGGATCATGCTGAGGGTGTGTAGGAATGGGTCGGGGGACACAGCGGAAATTAAGGTGGTGGTGAGATGCTGGGCGAGGTACCTGAGAAGGGTGGGAGCCAAAATTCCCTACTCCCGGATCTGCCCATTACGGCACTCAAGAGGCTGCCGCAGGGAGAACACTGGACGGGGTTGGAAGACTGGGCGGAGGCAGGACTGAAAGTGATGGGGGATTTATATCAGGACGCTACATTCCTCCCATTCGAAGTGCTTCAGGCGGCGTACAACCTACCGTCCGGTGATTTCCTGAGGCACGGGCCCTAACCGGAAGGATCAGGCAACATTGGGGAGTGGGAGTAGCGGAGCCGCGAGCGCTAGTGGGATGCAGATATGTGGCGTTATCGGCGGGGAGGATTAAGACAGTTTCCTGCCTTTATAAGGTGATCAGACGAGACATGCAACAGCCGCTAGAGCGTTTGCGATTACAGTGGGAAGATGATATCGGGAAACAGATTCCAGAGATGGAGTGGGAAACTCGCGCGCTTTAAACTAATCAACTTTTACGTACTGCATAGAGCGTACCTTACTCCATCCCGCATTAGGAGATACTTTGGGACGGAGACGGCTGCATGCCCGCACTGTGGAGAGAGGGAGGCCCACATAATACACATGTTTTGGAGCTGCCCCACACTGCAGCTTTTCTGGGAGGAAATAAGGCGGGTGGTGGGCGACCTCATCGACAAGGTGCTCCTGCGCACTCCGGAACACTTTCTCTTGGGATGGTTTCCACATACGGCCAAAAATAAGGTGACGGGAAAATTACAAGACCTGGCCTACATCCTGGCAAAAAGGGAAATAGCTAGGAATTGGAAGATGCCGGGGGGACCGCGGATTGTGTCCTGGAAACATGAACTAGAAAAATGTACAGGGGCGGAAAGCAGACTGCTCCTCAGGGAAGCGAGCCGAGGGATTGGTCAAATAGATAGAGCTAGGGCATGGGAAAACCTACTAACTGAACTGATGACGGGTGCACAAGATGGCAACGAGACAGACTCCCCACGACCGGCGACGCCAGAGAGGAGGGAGGGGGGGGGAACGCACACTTAGAACAGCGCCGATAGGCGCTATCGAGTACGATGCATAACCACTGCACATTGCACGAACCCAACGGACTCTAGAGCTCAGCATTCGTCACATAAGCACAACTCAGGGGGGAGGGGGGCTTGTTTTGTTACAGGGGGTGTTAAGCCATGCATGCTGAAGTCCAAGGAATGTTGCCACATGCAATGACAAGATCAATGTATGTAACCAATGCTTCTATCTTGGAAAATTAATAAAATATGATTGGAAAAAATCACAATAGGTAATTTAAATAAAGAGGACTGTTCAGGTAACCATAAGAAGGCCAAGAGGGCCGACAGATTACCTTTAAATTGTGCCTAGAGCAAGGACATGCCGGACGAGAGACAGAAAAATAATAGAACACCAGACAATTTAGCCTGGAGGAGGTTAATCTGGCAAGCGACGCACCAAACCACAAATTTGTCCCAACAACAGGCATCTACATTCTGGTTGAGGGATGCCTGGCTGCAGGGGGAAGTTCGAAGGTGTTCAGCTGTTGCCGCTCAATCCCCACGCATGAAGGTGGCAACCTGATCAGAGTGCAGATGCTCAAGCCCAGGAGTTCTGGATGTCATACTCTCTGTGCCCACTCAGAAGCCACTAGGATGACTTGGGCCTGGTCTGTAATGATCTTCTTGAGAACTCAGGGCAGGAGTGGAATCGTCAGAAAAGGCATACATGAGTCCCGCATTCCATCCAAGGTGCAACACATCTCCGATAGACGTCTTGGAAACTCCAACGTGCAGAGGTGCTGACATTGTGCGTTCTCGGCGGTGGCGAACAGATCGAGCCAAGAATCTCCCCATTCACAGAAGAGACTTTGCACCACTCCGGGTTTAGCTGCTTCTCGTCATTTGCTGGGCGCAGACGGCTGAGCACTTCCACCCAGGTGTATGATGTTACATCGCATTCCGTTGTAACGCATGCCTTTACCACTGCGTTACAATACGAATGCCATTAGAACGCGAACCTTTACCACGCATGTTATTTCAAGTAATATAGCTTTACCATGCATGCCTTTACAACTAATTCCGTTGTTAAAGCATGTATGTCAAAGGCATATGAGTGGCAAAGGTTTCCCTGACCCCTACTCTAAACCTCAATCCCGCTCCTTGGCGTACCCTACCTCCTGGCCCCCAACCTTTCTAATAAATACCTTTCCCCTACCCTAAACCTTAAAAACCTACCACTGTACGACCCCCCCCCCCCACCTGGCCCCCAGCCCTTCCCCTTCCCCTGCCCGAAACCCTAAAACCCTACCCATGCGCAACCACCCATGGCCCCCAGCCCTTCCCCTACCCTTAACCCTAAAGCTCTCCCCCTGTGCCCCCCATGGCCCCCAGCGCTTCCCCTACCCTAAAACACTACCCTTATGCTCCCCCGTCCGCCAGACCTTCTTTAACCCACACCACTAACATAGTAGCCCCAGGACCAACCCCCCCCTTACCTCTCTCCTCGTGCAAGCAGCTCGTCTGAGGGGCAGTGCACGTTGTTGTGAGGAAGCAGAATAGTCTCTCCGTTTGCTCTAACAATGTGAATTGCCTACCAACACGGCCGTTTCCACGCATATGCCCTTACTACTACACATATGCCTTTACAATACATAACTTCACAATGAAATTAGTTGTAAAGGCATGCGTGGTAAAAGCATATGCATAGTAAAAAGAAAATGCATAGTAAAGGCTGCACGTTGTAATGGAGCATGCGTTGTAATGCATGCGTTGTAATGGCATGCTTGGAAACAGCTGCATTGTAATGGCTGTTTCCCCTCCCACCCTGGCATTCAGCGACCCAGCCAGGTGGTTCACCACCAGGAAAATTCCTTGGTGGGTGTAGGAAAGTAGGATCTTTCTGACATGGTTGCCCCCACTATTTGCCTGGTGTCAGTGTGTTTATGCTGTAGTACACTGTGATCCTGCTAACTAGGACCCCGGTGTCGGTGCTCTCTTCTCTAAATTTACTGGTAAGTACTTTTGTACACCCCACAATTGGCATACTGGTGTACTCCTGGAAGTCCCTAGTAGATGGTACTAAGGTACCCAGGGCATTGGTACACCAGGGGTCCCCCATGGGCTGCAGTATGTATTATGCCACCCATGGGAGCCCATGTAAACTGTGTCTACAGGCAGCCTGTGTGAAATGGTGCATGCACCTTTCACCACAGATATAAGGTTTACCTTATATCCCGGTCACTGCACTTAAGCTCTATAAGTCACCCCTAAGTTAGGCCCTTCAACCCAAGGGCAGGGTGCATGGCCCTAAGTGTGAGGGTGCCCCTGCATGAGCAGAGGCACCCCTACAAACCCTGGACTCCATTCTCTGTGCTTTGTAAGTGCAGGGAAGACATTATTTAGTGGACACTGGACAACACGAGATGTCCAACTACATAATGGCTTCCACGAACCTAGTCATGTTTGGTATCAAACATTGGGATCAGGCAACTACACCGATTCCACTGTTAGTTGCCTGATACCATGTACTGGGGGGCTCCTTAGAGGAGCCCCCCATACCTACCTGTGCAGCCTTGCAGGGTCTGCGTGCCAGCCAGTGCTGCCGCCGACCCCAGACACTGTTCTGCCCTCCTGCTGATGAGCCTAACTCAGGCAGGGTAAGTCAGATCAAAAGATTTCCTGTAGAGGAGATGTGTAGCCACCTCTCATTTACAATTAGGTGTCTCCGAGGTAGGGGGGTGGTGCTTCAGAGCGCCACCCGACTGCTTTGAAGGGCACATTTGGTGCCCTCCTTGCCTAAACCGGTTTACTCCAGTGCAGGATTCCTCGGCTCTCTCTCTGACACGAAACCACATAAAGCACAGGGGAGTGACCACCCCTCTGTCCAGCACCTCCCGCAGGGTGGTGCCCAGAGTTCTACAAGGTGGCCGATTGATTCTGCCATCTTGAAAGCAAGATAAGCAGAGGCTCCTGGGAGAATCTGACTAGTCAGTCCACCAGAGTTTCGTCCCTGACCTCCCTGATAGGTGGGTCAGTGCAGAAGCTGTCCATCCCCCTTCCTGGGTTACTTAAGAGCTCCTCTGAGGGTGGGACCCTAGATTCGGCTGAAACAAGATTCCTCTGCAGACCCTTCTGCAAGATTCTGCCCAAAGACTCTTCTGGACACTAGACTCTGCTGCTGGACTTCGCCGGGAACCAAGACAAGTCTGCTTCTGGTAGGAGGGCTCCTATTGTAACTTCATCCCCGTTCTGAAAAGACTCTGCAACCTCCGTGGGCGTGCATCCTCCAAGGTCACAAGGACTCTGTATGCATCAGGAACAGCTAGTAGGAATCTCCTTTGGAGTAAAGGAGTCACTCCCCTGCAGCCGCAGTCACATCAACGACTTCGACCAGCCGGTGGATCCTGCTGTCTCATGGACTCTCCAAGGCTCTGCAGCACAGGTGGTGGTTTGGTGACTCTCCGGAGGCCTGACGTGTCTTCTGTGCAATTTGGAAGACTGCAATCCTCGTGGAGCTGCTGGAACACAGCCCCTGTGCACTGTGTCTGTTTGCTCTTACCAAGGCTTGTTGACTCTCCAGTCCGGAGATCTTCGGGCCCCAAGAAGCCCCAGCCTCAAGCATTACTCAGCATCCAAAGCGACATTCTCACTGCATCTCCTGTGACGTGGGCCTTCATCTTCTTTGTGCTGATGAGGCCTCTCTGCGACTCATTGTGCCTTTTGCCAGAGGGTCCCTCTGAGGTCTCCATCGATTCCTTCTGGCTCTCCTGCTTGTTGAGGGCTGGCCCTAACTTACCTGTGGTGGGTGAGTTCCTCGAAACTTGTGGTCCCCATTTCTGCATTTCATCCCCCAACACGTCTGTTGCATTTGCCAAGGCTTGTTGGTGGTCCTGCTGGCCACTGACTCTTCTATCCTGCGTCGACAAGCGTGCGACAGCATGTTGACAGCTCCTGAATTCCTATAGCATCGGCTAGGCTCTACAGCTGCATCTTCAAGGCCTCCGTTCTGCAGTGAAGTACCCCTGAGAAGGATGGGCATTGTGCTCCTGCACCTCCTGGATGACTCCGGGTGGTTTGGACTCTGTCTCCTCTCTCCACAGGTGCTCCTTGTCCAGAATCCATGCCTGGGTTCCACTGACCTGGTTCACAGGTCACTGCAGTAGCTGGACATCCGAAGTTCCCCATTGACGTCAACGGGCGGTTCCGACACCGATGCACCCGGGCTCTCTGGTGTAGGTATCCTGCTTCTCTGGGTATCCAAGGGTGGGGATGCTCTCCAACCTCCCTTGTTCCGAAGGGTTTCTTCTGGGTCCTCTGGGAAGGGTCCTGAAACTCCAAAATCCTAACCGCGACTTCCCCATGTTAACCTAAGGACACTGACCGGGGTTTCACCTCTGCATCGAGGCGCCTAGGGAATCCTAGTAACTTGCCTTTGGAGGTTCCGTGCTCTCCTTGCTTTACTGATCCTTGGGTGGTAGTCCTGGTTAGGTACCCATTCCATATTCCATTTTCTTAGTATATGCCCCCTCTCCATAGGGGCCCAAGGGATTTATGTGCTTACTTACCTGTTTTTATGGTATATGTGTTGTGTAATAATATCCCCGGGTAGGAAATATACCAAGTAGGTTAATGTTTAGTGTTGTAAAAAGAATACTTTATTTTGCTAACACTGGTATGGTTCTTTTCAATGTGTGACCTTCACTGACTGACTATTGTGGTAATTGCAACTGCTTTACACCCTCCTGGATAAGCCTTAGCTGCTCTCCACAGATACCCCTTGAGAGCTTTGGTTATCAGGGACCTCTTTCACTATCACTAAGGGTTGCCTGGAATCAGTGCAGGGTGTATCACCAATAGGTGTATACCATATCCTGAGCCAGCCATTTTCAGAGGGGCAAGGCCTCCTTGAACATTGTCCATGACCCCACCCACCCTGTTTGTTGCAGTACACCATGGCGGTGGTGTTGTCAAGGAGTACCTGTACCAGTCTTCAGTTGATGGATGGCTGGAAGGCTTTCATTGCCGAGTGGATGGCCCTTAGCTCCAGAAGGTTGATAATATGGAGTCAGAATTCCGCTACTAAAGACCAGAGACCTCGGATCTCCACGTATCTGAATCCAGAAGCAATGCATCCGTCACCACTGTCAGCTCTGGGTGGGGAAGGGAGAGGCGTCTGCCGCTAATCCAATCACAGTCCAGTAGCCGCCACTGCAGATTTTTCGCAATCTCCTCCAAATCCTTGACGTGGTCAGAGATGTCCCCTTAATGTTGGGCCCATTAAGACTTCGGATCCTACTGCAGAGCTTACATATGCCACATGGTGTGCTCGGCCAACAGGATGCAGCAGGCCATCAGTCCCAGCAGCCTCAGAGTCGACCTCACTGAAATCCAGGACAGAGGCTGAAAGATCAGGTTCATAGCCTGAGTATCCTGGACTCTCTTTCCCGGGGGAAAGATATGAAACCAAACTGTGTCCAGAATGGCTCAGATAAAAAGGAGTGTCTCAGAAAGCATCAGCTGTGACTTTGGCACGTTGATACTGAACTCCAAAGATGACAGGAGGTTCGCCATAGTTTGGAGCTGGTTGACGACTGCCTGGGAGGAGCCCACCTTCAACAGCCAGTCGTCGAGGTAGGGAAACACTGGCACCCCTGACCTCCAATAAGGTGCGTGCTAACACCACCATCACTTTTGTGAACACCCGAGGGGCACTGTAACAAAGGGGAACACAGCAAACCGAAAATGCCCCTCTCCCATTATGAACCCCAGGTAATGTCGATGGGCCGGCAGGACAGGAATATGGAAAAAGGTGTCCTGCAGTTGCAACTCCACCATCCAGTCTCCAGAGTCGAGGGAAGACAAGACCTGGTCAGGGTGAGCATTTTGAATTAATTACTCCTTTGGAGGCATGGCCAAGATTCCCGGCTGCACAGAAGCTCCTTGACCGAGCTCCATGCTGGAGCCGATCAGCATCTTGAATTATCCGCGGCATCTGCCACTAATGTGTCCCCCCTTTTGCCTGCGATGTCATGCCTGTTACCGCAGGACTGGGCTGCTGAAAAACATGGCTGGGACCCCACGGAGGAGAACGAAGACGGTGCCGGACCTGCAGCGCTCCTCAACCGCGTGGGGACTGGACTGGACTGGAGCTAAGGCCGTCCCAGAGGAAGGATCTGTGGAGCGCGGCCGTGCCGTGGAAACGGGCTGCACCTAGTCAGGGGGGCTCCACTGTCCACAGTTTACCCCACTGCATTGCTGCCTGTTGTTGCTGGGGACTAGGCCCTATTACTCGTGCTGCCCCATTTTTATGCTGGCGGGGGCACGGGCCTCGGCTACCAGAGGATTGGCTGGAGGCCCCATGGCGCATAATTGGAGACGGCAGTCCTGGCCCACATGAGCGCCAGTGCGGCGCTGTTGCTGTCCCTGGAGGGCGCAGTGTGAACAACGGCTGTTGAGGTGCTGTGCGGCGGTACAGAGACAACCTGGGATCCTGCGGCTGTGTAGGGGATGGTGGCCCCCGATATATAGCCGTCTGTCGCTGTCAGAGGAACAGGTATTTGCTGGGGACCCCCCTGGGCACTCATGTGTGACTGAACCCATGGAAGCCCTGCTGATGTGCGCCTGACTGGCTGTCCCCCCCACACCAGTGTGAGGAGCATTTTGTTGGCCCAAAGGAGGCGCTCAGGAAGTGGCGCTTGGTTGGACCCCACATTGGAAATGTTGCGGCTGCCCAGCAGGGGACTTGCTAATATCCTCATCTGTGCATCAGTGTCTTGAGGATTGCTTTAAGGACTTTGCTGAGGGGTTGCATGGATATGGAAGGGCACCCCCCCCCTCCTGAGAGCCCTTGAGTCTCAATAGCCTGCAAATAATTTGGAGCCTGGAGGCGCCTCGAACTTGAGAGCCTAGGCAAACTGCTGTGCCCTGCTCTTACTGTTGGGCTCTGGTGTGGTGTCCCACTTGGTGCACAGTGATCAATGTGGCTTTATGCCTGGGAGGCAGGTGGTTGTCGCATGTGATGCATTCCATCATGGACGGGGATCTGGAGGCAGCGCTGATCGCCTTAGCTTTACAGAAGGCATTTGAAACTCTTGATTGGGAGTATCTCAGGGAGGTTCTCCGGAGGATAGGACTGAGATCATCGTTTCTATCCTGGGTGCAGTTGCTCTATGTGGAGTCGATGGCCGGGGTGCAATCTGGCCGGGAGGTATCGGAACGCATCCCTATCAGGAAGGGAACAAGGCAGGGGTGTCACCCCTCGCTGCTCCTTTTCGCCCTGGCGATGGAGCCGTTGGCGTTTGGCCTTCGCAGAGACATGGCCAGGTGGGGTATAAAGGTGGACGGCGTGACACACTTTGTTTTGCTTTACGTGGATCACACACTCATATCTCACGCACCCGGAGAGATCGGTTGCACCACTACTACACATCATGGAGAAATTTAGCACTGTCTCCAGCCTGCGGGTCAACAAACGGAAGACAGTGCTATTCCCTTTGGCGACACTGGCACGCCCGACGCAGAACGACCTGCTGAGGACTGAGCTTGAATGGGATAGAGATAATTTCCGTTATTTGGGAATACAAGTGGCTAACACTGCGGTAGCCCGCTAAAATGTCAATATGGGCAGAATTCTGCTTGGCGGAATCGATTAGGTTTTGGATCTGGCGGAGGGAGGACTTGTGCCACTGAGTCCCGAAGGGCGGGAGTATAACGGCACAGTAAACAGGAGGCATTGACTGGCTGTAGAGTCAAAACAAACATTTCCTAAAAGTCTTCACTCTTTTAGATTCACTCTCAGGGGGAGTGATAAGAGAATTGTTAGAGTTGGTCTGGCTAGTGGAAGCTTGCACCACATGACTCTCTGGAGAGGGGTGCTGAGAGAGAAAGGCTGTGACGCCCAGGACAGTGGCACTTGGCAATTTGCCAGTTAACTGGAAGGCCAGTAGAGGGTTTTGCACAGGTCTCGAGAAGGGCATCCAACAAGGTCTCATTGAAGGGGAGTAGAGACTCAGAAGATGGTCTAGCCATGGCTGCAGGAGTTTGGTGGGGCGTTCATTTTTACCTCCTAAGTGTGGAGTTCAAGATCGAGGACTTCAGGCGCACTATGCAAGACCATGGCATAGGAGGCAGATTCTTCAGTGGCTAGGCCAAGAGGCGAAAAGAGGGAAGTTTCCGGGGACGTATTGAGCCCACTAGCCTTGAAAGTCACCAATTTATCTGCCAATTTTAACCTCGTATGTCACTCATGTATAGTGTTCAAGAAACAATACCTTTCCGACAACGGATGCCTAAAATGCACAAGGCGCATATCTTTGGAAAAACCATAGCCAGCCTCTCAGTAGCCGACCAAACAACCATGGCTTTGTATCTTGGCATCTCCTGCTGACAGGCTACCAGAGCAGAAAGCTAATCTGGGAAGGATTTGTTATCTTAAAGCACAGAGTTTCCATCCCAAAAGCGAAGGTGGCAGCACCCGATTGTTGAAGTCAGATGCCAAAGCTTCTTAAGATAATAACAGTAATATCTTGCTTCATACCATAAGTCTGCCTTTTGTAAGTGCTACAAATTACAGGTGTTACTAATGCATGGTTTAACAGTACTCGATTTACCAAACTCGGACGGCTGATGTGGCCATGCTGTGATCCAACTTCAAGACAAGCAGATCACACCAGTGATGCAGGAACAATTTCCAGATTGGGGGTGCTGCCATGGAACATCACTAAAGTCATAGGGACTGTGAAAAATTCAAGTGTCACACAAAGAACAAGAGTAGCAAATGAGCCACGCCAATTTAGCAGGAGAATGGTAAGGGTATGGAATGTAGCCAGTGGTACATTTTGTAGCCCACTGTCGCAGTTATATTACTAAAGCATGATGTTGTCGTACATTATCATTTACAGACGGCACATCTTCCATTGAAATCGCCATTAAATCCATACAGACATGCTATTTTACTGATAAAATTATATATGGCACAAACAATAGTGTGGAGTTTCAGCGAATATTTATCATTTGCGCATCACGAAGTAAAGTGTCTTTATTGCATTAAAATCTCTCCATCAAACTTCGTAATTACAAAAGAAATGTGCTTGATTTGTGCTTTCGTAACTGGTGGTATATTTTGAAATATTTGAACAGATTATAAACAGGTATTTAATATTTTTGTTGTTTTAGAAAAAAATAACATTCTTTCCTTTCATACTCCCTGTCGGCCAGCAACATTAGTACATAGTTTACGTTACCAAATTCTCTCAATTTGCAGTCAGAGAAAGAAAGGTAAACACCATTCTCTGTGTTAAAAGAATAAGCAGCAATTTGTCAGAAGACAAAGTCTGACATTTATTTTGACCTCTGTGTTTGAATGTACAGCAAATGTGACAAGATAAGCATAAAATGTAAAGGCATATTTATTGCTCATTCACCTTCTGAACTCCAGCATGGTTATTTTGGGGGTGCTGCAGCACCTCCGCACCCCTACTTCCAGCACTACTGCAACCTCTTAGTCTAGCAAGATGGCTAAAATATGAAAATCAGGGAAGAAAGATTTTGAGCAGAGTACAAAGTGCTTAAATCGCTGGGAAAAAGAAGTAAGATTGTAGATGATCCAAATCTATCAGAAGGAGGTGCATATTTAGTTCTTATCTTATTTCATACTTTCACTAGAAATACCCCAAAGTGATTCACAATAGTCCTTGTTTAATTTCTTCAAGTACATCTTTATTCAGATTAAATTTAAATACAAATGTGCAGCCAGCAAACACGTTTCGATGGACACGCCCTCTTCCTCAGGGTTTGTGGTTCTTTGTTGACATCAGTTTATAAGATTGTTTCTTGTTTTAACAGTGCCACATTTCATCATCAGCAACAGAAATTGCGTAGTCACAGCAGATTTGGTGGGTCCTTATGTCCCATCAAAACCATCAAAGCGGCTGTGGCTACGCAATTTCTGTTGCTGATATTTAAATGGGGAAACTTAACATTTGAACATTGTAATTTACAAGAGGCTGTTAAAACAAGAAACCTTATGAATTGATGTCAACAAAGAACCAAATGCTACACAGCTGTAAGACAAGTGGGCATGATGACTGGCGACTCAGCCCTTTGTCCTCACATTCATTAACAACTGTAAGACTTTCAGTGCTTGAGGTGTGCTGTGGTGTGTCAGCAGAATGTTTTCCCACCTCGCCTCTCAGACAGCCTGAATAGTCACCTCTGAGTATGAGTCCTCTTTGGTACAATCTATGATTTCAGCCAGCAGCAGATTCTAGATTCGTCTATCACCCAGACTTGACAGAGTAAGGGCCATTGAGGGAAAGGCATTACACCGCCTGCACTATTAAGGATGGAAGGTGTGATGTCCTTTTGTTTCTGTCCTTCACTGCTAGGAAAAACATGGAGGTGAGGGGCAGAAAAAAAATAATGACCCTCACACTGCTAGGGAAAACTCCCAGGATGCGGGGACTATTTTTTTTTTTTGTTTGTTTTTTTTAAAGACAAATTCCGACTTTGGAGAAAGAAAATGCTACACGTGGACAGTCATCAAAACAGATGGCGGCCTCCACCAAACTTTTTATAACTTGAAGGGAACTGCAGAGACTGTTGTTCCTTTCAACATGTTGAGATGGCCGCTGGGCTGGCGGTTATCTCAAAATTTGGAGGACAGAAGTCCGTCGGGGCAGAGGTAATGTCCTCCGCCACACTGACTGACAGTACTACGTCTGCTAAAGCCTAAATCGGCCCATAGTTTTTAGTACTGATGGGGCAACATCTATTTGTAGTGTGTGTCTAGGTACATTGGAAGGTTGTAAAATCTGGGTCAAGTATTTGAGAACCATTTTGGTCTACGAAGCTCCTTTAGATGTCCTTCTTGGTAAGGCTGATATACTCCTCTCATCTGGTGGCCTTTCTGGATAGCTACACATATAATAACTTTACCTGGCTGTTGTTTTGTTATGACAACAGTTGGGGATAACCAATAATTTTCACCTGTTTCAGCTTCGCTCCAACTTTTGACCTCCATGAAAGGTTATCCTACTGAATCTCAGTGCCAGTGATGTACTGTTTCATGAATGTGTGGAAACATTAAATCCTTGCTCCACAGCACCCCAGGCACATGAATATGATCACAAACTCCTAATGTTGAGACACTGAAAGCAAATTGGATGAACTGTAACATCCCAGGCATGATGCACATGAGTAGTGTCCAAAGCACAAATTATCAGCACTAGGTGTCACCTGACACTAAAGCTTATAATCAGCCTCATGGCAGCAGAGACGACCCAGGTTTTGAGAAGTCTCCCCAAGTACTGTAATTTAGTGGAAAGTGCAGGCACGGGCACAGCATGCTAAAATTTGGTTTTATGAAACCGTGTTAAGCTTTTCTCAATGAAACTCCATGTACTGTTCAGAGTGTATTCCCAAGCATAAACCCCTTGGGTGAGCTTACAAAACCCCCTAAAGTAGAACTTCGCTCAGCCCAATGTCTATAAGGAAGTTTACGAGGGGGAGAAAAAACTCTCTACAGAATATAGATATTACATTGATCCTGGACAGGAGTGTGGAAAGGATGCAAATCTTCTGTAGGAGACCAGGAAAGACCTATTGGAAAGAAGAGCTGGACCTTCGACGGCCACACAAATTATTTTCCCCAGCAGCAGGATGGACATATAGAACAATGCAAACCAAGAACAATAATTTTTTTGCGGTCCAGGTACACATTCTGTCCCTCCTCACCAGTGCCCGGGTTTCAAACTCTAGAGAAGAATATAAATGAAATTCTGACAAGAACCTCACATCTCTTGCCAGAATTAAAGAGTATGTCTCAGTCCTCACCACTAAAGTGGTAAAGCTCTCCGAGAATGGCCATGTCTCCTCTTCATGCACATGCATCAATTCACATGGCACAAAACCCCTGTTTACCACAATTAGCCAGAGTATCTGCATACTAATATCAGCAGTAAGACTTGCGCTAAAAACCAACTCTCATCCTCCCTTCCTAGATTGCATGAAGGCTGAATGCTTAGAATCGAAATGCCAAGAAGAAGCCAAAATATGAGCATATGTCAGCAGGATTGCAACCGATGAAGTGTAATCGGTGGGGTGGGGGGGTAAAAATAGCAATCAGTGAGAGTAATCGAGAGTAGTGTATCTATAAGGAACAGAGACAAGGGGGCGGCGGGAGTGCTGGGAGCAGTACTTGCTGCATAGCAGATGCAGAAATGGAGATTGTTCATGATGGCAGATGGAAAGAGTTGCTTTTTTAGAAGACTTTATGGCTAAAGATGTACTGACCTTTGACTAATGGGGCTCCATAGTGAGTGCATTTGCCCCCCACAGCACTGAACTTCCCATTACTCTTCACCAGAAGCACCGGGTGTCCCTCAACGTCGAACTCCTTCATTCTGTAAGAAGAGAGGAAGAGTGAGTAACTGAAGAAGTACGGCGACAGGTGCACTCATCAAACAGCTGATGTTTAGGACAACTTCAAGTTGACATTTTAGCATGTCAAAAATGTCAGCTTCAACTGATCCACAAACAAACCTAACTTGATATTGACAAAGGAATTGAAGACATCACATATGTAATTGCAGTATGGAGAGAGAGAGTGTGTGTGCAAAACATTTAAGCTGCTGTGCCTTTGGCTGTCATTACCAGAACAGACGCTTTTACACAGCTTCATGATGTCAGAAGCGCAGAACCCGTTTGGCTCTGGAGTGCCTCTGTACTGCTGTTACACTTAGAAGTCTATTCCAAAATTCGTATTGCTAGATTTCTGGAGCTGCCCTTCCACCCACGCCTGGGTCATTCCTAGCTACAAACAGAGGGACATTTTCCTTGCATTGATTGGTAAGTGTCAGTTTCTGAGCTGCAGGAGGTCAAGTGTGCTGGTTAAACGAAAGATAGGACCTTTCTGTTGGAAGCTCAGGTTCAAAGCTTGGTGGATGGGGAGTTGGTTCCCTTTTGCATTCTGCTGGGGGGCTTATCCTGTGAAGGGGGTATTCTCGTAATAATACTTTGCTTTTCAGTCACAGTTTAAGGACTCTTTATCTCAGCATGGCTTATGGCACACATACTCTTATTGCATGCACCATACAATTGTTCCTAGTGATTGTTTAGATTACCAGTGCAGTGTCAAAACTAACCTCATAACGAATGCCTTATTGCTAATGAATTATGTCCTGCACTGCAAATGAGATACTACTTTTATACAAATATACAGATACAAAAGGGCCCTTTGAATTATGCTGCATCCGTAGACGTAGATATCTTCCTAATAAACGTAGAAGGAGCGGACATCCCAGTGACACTGTGGCAGTCGGAGCAGCAAACACAACAGCACCGTAAGGCTCCATAAGGTACTCAACAATCAACTGACAAGAACAGAAAGCACGATGCAAGAAATCCAAAGGAAATGATGCCGTCTCAAAGTGAAATGATCCAGATCCAGCAAGTGCATGCTAAGGTATTAGGTCAGCTAGGGAGGCATCACTATGGAACATGCGGAAACCAACACAATGAAGATAGAGCAGGTAAGGTACTTTCTTGGCTACTGAAGTAAGACAGACATGATAGGAACATCCTGGAGTTAGGGACATTGACCGAACAATAGGAGTAAACAGAAAACCGATTGAACGTTTAACAAGTAATACCAGTCAGTACTTTCTTCACAAAGCTGGTCATGTTAGAGGGAGACAGCTTAAAACACCACCCTAGAAACAAAAGAACAAATAACAGGGTTGTAAGAAATTGGATTATTAATTGGGGTGGATGACTACCCACCTCAAGAAATAATCACAACCACTGTCAGGGTTAACCCTCAAAGTCACTAAATTAACATGAGCTCACCCACCTGGTAGCTATGGCACAGACCAGACCGATTTTACTGCGTGTAAATGTGTAAAGTATTTATGCTGTACCAGAACAGAAATAAAGTCAAAATGCAAAATAATGAAAAATCTCAAACCAAATGAGAAAAATAGAGTAAAATGTAATAAACAAAAGTACACCACAATAACAAAAATCCAATAAGGGGAACCAGAGCTATGCATTTTTAAAGTTTTAAGTAGGAATAGCACCAAGTAGCACAAAGAGCCAATGACAGCCAATGGTCGGGATAGACCAGGACCTAGGCGCAATTTGAGGCGGACTGTTATGGAGCAATGGTTGGATACACCAACCAGATTTGTCCTAGTCAAAGATTTAACCTTCTGACTTAGTCCTTCAAGTCCCAGCTACTCAGAATCCCAAGGGAGACAGTTAGAGCATCACAGGGTGTGAGGCAGAAGCACACAGCAGGGTTGCCACTGGTCACCTGGACAGTTGCAAGAAAAGCCTTTAGTAGCTGGTTGTATCTCTGTAGTTTGAACAGGATATCAGAGTTATGACCCTTGGAGTCTGCTTCTTTGTCTTGGGTACACAAGGGAGCAGGCCCAGTCTATTAGGGCTCCTCTCTCAGCAGGTACATTGCTCTTTTTATCTTCCACAGGCCCAAGAAGTGTTCTGAAGTGGGTGTCTGCAGATGCCACATTTATGCATGGCACCAGCTAGTGGGTGGGAACTCCTGGGCACACCCTAACCAACAGAGTAAAAGTCACCAAGGCCAACCCTATCCACCTTGGGCATTTTCAACATGGCGAAAGGCTTTAGCCACACTAAAATTGGGCTTTGAGGACTGGATGTGTGTGTTAGGAGTGTACTATGGTCATCCTAGGGTCCTTCCACGTCTAACATTAAAATCCAGTTTGAGACAGCCACTGTACTCACAACAAACCCAGAGACAGAAGTCTGGTAAGATACAATCAGGATTCATCAGCAACCAGACAGTGGATACACAAGAATTGACTGTTATATGGCCGTTAGAGTCATTGTCGACAATGCTAAGTTAGCATGAGCACGGCTGCCATGATGCTGCTTTTGTGCACGTTACTACATGACTTTGTTGTGCAAGACTCTGTTTGTGCCTTTCACATGAGAACTGTCCGCTTTCTGCGTTCTCTGCCTGCTCTTGGAGTTTAGTCTGAACACGATGTGCAAGGTTGATAAACAATGCTGCTTGTTATTCTGTTCTGGTCAGTTCCTAGCATCTAGACAAAACATGCTAACACAGTTGCGCTACTGGAAGCTCGTGCTTTGATATTACAGGGATGCATGTTGTTCTAAAAGACACTTGGAGAGGGTCCTTTCCAGGGAGAAGAGCTATGCAGTTCCTATGATGTAAAGCTTCCATCTAGGCACTAAGGTAGAGGGTCTGCTGACAAAGCCCAGAGATCTTCTGTTATATAATAAACATCACTTTACCAAGGGGAGGGTGGTTAGGCCTTATAGTCCTTTTTCCACTGCCTATATATAATGACATCCCCCTTCATATTCTATGGAATTGTAACAATGCTGGTAGTGGCTGCATTATAGAGCACAATAGTTAAAATAAACCTTTTGAACTATAACAGTGACTCTGGCCATTCTTATTGTGGACAAGTACAAGTGAGCGAGCGAAAGGGTATGTCTTGCTACCGCGATTCCTGAGAGAGTCGGGAGTGTTGTGTTCTGGGTTGTCTAATCATTTGTAGCTTCGTGATTTTGGAGAAGACCGAATGAGACACTATAGCTAGTCGGTTTTGGGATTTTGTGTACTAAGGTGGTAGGCTGGTACACCCCTATACACTGAGGTCCTGTTTTCCTGCGCATAGTTCTGTGTAGGTGCAGAATCCCCGCAACATGGCGCCGCCAACGTTTGGTCTGGTTCTTATCTGCGAGACTCTTGAGTAGTGCTTGTGCTTGCCCAACATCCCCTCACATCTGTTTCCGGAGACGGTTGTGACGGTGTAACCTCCTATATTGATGTTTTATAGGTTCTTTCAAGCTTGAATTTTAAAAGGTTTCTTCTCTTTCTTATTAACCCGTTATTGCGCTGCCGAACCTAGGTTGTTATTCTTTGTTATTCATTATGGCGGTTGCCATTGCACCGCCTAATCGGGCTGCAGTCACAGCTTATTTGACTCAAAATGGGGTCCCTAATGCTGGTGTTGCGCTCATTTTTGTTGTAGAAGCGGATGCAGCTTACCGCTTTGAGGTGTTTTATTCTTGGGTCACCATTTCGGCGGTAGATGGAGCAGATAATTTCTTTCACGAATATACTGACACAGCCCTCTCTCAGATTTATCAGCCTTATAGGGCTCTTAAAGTTCCGCTGACGGCTTGGCAACACCAAATATGGTTTAATGGCACCCTTCCTCACCCAATACCGCCGGTCCGTTTAGGCCCTTTATCGATAGATGGGGCCACGTGGCCCATTTTGGCTAGGTATACCCCACACCCACGTTATCCAACTGCTACAATCGCAGAACTCCGCGTATTACATACTTCATTAATACGTATACATAGGGCTGTTATACAGTTCATGTTGCGCAACTTCCAGGTGGGACCACCTGGCATTGCTGCGCAACAAGCTGGAACTGGTGGTGTAACCATCAGTCCTCTTATGGTTAATTCAGTGATGGGCAAACGTCCACAGAATAAGGATGAATTCCCTTATTAACTTGCTGAAAAATTTGGACAAATCGAGGCTGTTTTTCTGAATACTACTCCTGTGGAGAAACACAGGATCCTAACCATAAGTTTACCTAAAGACTTAGTTCCCGAATTAGCTGATTGTAACACTTGGGGTAAAGTGTTTGCAGCGGTATATTCGTGGTGTTTCAGCAACCCCTCCATGACCGTACTCCCTTCCGTGATAAAGCGTGTTCAGGATAAACAAGGAGCCGAAGCGGCTCTGGAGTTGGGGATGAGACTGGTGGGGGTGTTCGACGTGGTTGCTGATATGATCCTTGCTAACGTTAAGGGTGATGCTGTAAGCTTACAAGTGGCTAACCGCTTGGAGGCTGTGGCAGATGCAGACAAGCCGCGCAAATTACCGAAGATTATTGCTAAGGCTTATAAAAACTTAGGCCGCAATAGTCTGGGAGTTAAGCCTTTTACTCAACCACAGACGCAATCTCAAACTCAACAAAAAGCCCAGACTGATAAAGATGGGCGCCCGTTCTTTCCTAAAAAGAACTGGAGAAATAAAAAACAGGGGCAACAACAGCAGAAGCAAGGTTCGCGAGCTGGTTCACCGACACCTGAGTCTTCTGAGCGTACTTATGACTTGCGCGACCGCGCGAAAATTAAGACTCCTGATAGATTTCAGGTCACTGATCAGCGCTCTCCTCTTTCTTTACAGGACACATCGGACTCTCAAGTCGGTGGTGGGGAACGCCAGGATCGTGCCAAAGGTCCAAGCAAACAACTGGGACGAGATCTACCTCGACAGTTTGACGTTAAAGCCAAACAAGAGGAACTGCCTCGTTTTCGACCCCCCTATCAGAAGAAAAAAGTTGCTGCTTTAACATCAAAGGATGCCTCAGACGGTGAGAACGCAACTCCTAGACTGGACATGGGCAGTGACTCTGCTCGACAGCGCAGCGGAGGTTACCATAGTGCGGGAGGCACTGAGTCCCTGTCTGGAGGCGACAGCAACCTATACATTTATTACAGTAGAAACAGCAGATACCCGGGTTGCCCCACCGGATAGACTCTATGAGATTGTCTTCCAAATTGAAGGTGATATACAGCGTCCAATCAGAGCGGTTTTCTGGGAAAATCTCACCTCCTCATATGACATTTTGTTGGCGGAGGCAGATTGGCCTCCTCCCTTTGTGCTAGCCGCTTCTAGAGGGGAGGACGTGATTCTTCCGAGTTTTTCACGTCACGTCCCTGAGGAACATGCAAAGGCTTACGCAGCTGAGTGGGCTTTGGCCCTTGCCCCAGCGGTGTACCGTAATCAGGTAGGCTGGGATATTGATTCACCGGCACATGAAATACCATTACGGTCTATGCCACAGCCACAACCGCAATATCCAATCAGACGTGAGGCTAAGGCTCACGTTTGTGACATTCTAACTCAGTTGGAGTATCAAGGAGTGATTGAATCCTGTGTATCACCGAAGAATAATCCTCTTTTTCCGGTATCAAAACCTGACGGTTCATATCGCATTGTATCGGATTATCGAAATTTGAAATAGTAATTGTCGCACTTTTGCAGTGCAAAACACGCACAGCTCTGCGCTGGTGAACAACCTTGTTCGTAAAAAATACAAAACTACGCTGGACATTTTCAATGGTTTCTACAGTCATAATCTGGCTCCTGAGAGAAGTGACTTGACAGCATTTACCGCCGTAGGAAATCAGAAAAAATTTACGCGTTTGCCTACGGGGTATAAAAACAGCCCCGGGGCATTTGCTGCACGTGTTGTGTCTTTGTTGCACGACATAGATCCAGATGCGTTCTCGTACTTTGATGATATTTATCTGACGGACAACGAACTAATGCCACATCTTGTCCGAGTTGACCGCATCATTTTATCGTTTCCCGGCTATGGATACAAATTCAATTTTGCAAAATCACATATCGCTCATTCGGCGGTGCTCTTTTTGGGCTAAGAGCTCAATAATGAAGGTAGGGGGTTAGCCCCCCACTTTCTGGAGAAATGTGCACAATTGCAACCTCCCTCTACGCTGAAGAAACTTCAGTCTTTGCTGGGATTTTTGAATTTCGGGAGGACATACATTCCCGATTATGCCCAGCGTATCAAACCGCTTTATGCGTTGATACAACCAACATATTCTTCTGCCAGCTGGCTTCCGGAACATACCACTATCCTACAATCTTTGCAATCTGATAGGCTTGCAACAAACTATTTGTTGACGCGTGATAACACCACAAACCTGGTGATACGTGTAGTGCCAGGGAAGGTGGGTTTCACCTACTTGATGTTCAATGAGGGGGACACAGTACCAATTGCATACAAATCACATTTGTAAACGGCGGCAGAAATGCGTTTTTCGAATGTTGAAATTTTTTTAACAGCGGTCCAAATGGCGATTCTGAAAGAACGCTCACTGGTGCAAGGAAAACACATTCTTTTGGTCACGCCTTTCCCTGCTTTAGAAGCAGTGACTAAGGCAAGTGTACCCAACTCTAAGGCACTACATCCCCGTTGGATACAATGGGCTACTTCTTTGACATCATCTGATGTCATGTTTATCTTTGACCTTGCACTTCAGACACAGGAGTTTTTAAGGATATGAACACGTTCATCCTCCTCCGCTGTCGTTGCTTCCTTTAGATGAGTACAAATGTATCATTTATACCGATGGCTCGGCTCAACCGCCCACCGGCTCCAAACACGCTTATTCAGCGGCTTGAGCTATTGTGGCTGGTTCGATTGTCAATGGAGAATTTAAGTCTCCCATAGTGCATACTCAGGCACTTGGGGACTGTACAGCACAATTGGCGGAGCTGCGTGCTCTTGTTCTAGCCCTTGAGTTTGCCAATCCTAATGTGAATACTCTCATTGTATGCGATTCTTATTACTGTGTTCAATCTTTTAATGACAACTTATTCTTTTGGTCTCAGAATGACTATCGACACTCTAAAGGCTGCGCAATTAAGCAAAAAAGCTTTGGTTTTGAGTGGCAGACCTTAAACAACGTCTGCCCCTCACGCAAGTTATCCATACTCTTGGCCATCAGCGTGTGGGAGCACATGCTCTTGGTAATTCTTTGGCTGACGAAGCGGCCAAATCTGCAGTAGCCACGTGTTCCGTAGCAGCAATTACAAGGTCCATGACTAAAATAGATAATGATATTCTGGCAGCGGTAGCTGCTACGAGGGAGGGAGCTGCTTATCCTCAGGGTTTCCCTTCGAAATACTCTTATCATATATCTCCCGAACAAGTTCCTTATGCTAAGATTCCATCTGTTGGGGATCGGCTAATTCCCAACATGGACCGCAGACTTCCTTTGATCAGAGCCGCACACGAGGGCATGGCTTCTGCACATGCCGGGGTGTCTGCGACAGTCTCGATTTTACAGCAACGTTATTGGAGGCGTGGTTTATATAAACAAACCCGTAATTATGTGCTTTCTTGTGACATTTGACAGCAAATCAAACCGTCTACGGTCTCACGTCCACCACAAACACAGCTATGTATTTCTAATCAACCATTTGGCTGTGTATATCTTGATCACTGCAGTCCATTGTCTTTTGATACTGGATATAAATACATTTTTGTTGCAGTTGATTCGTATACTAGATTCCTTTGGGTTTGGCCACAACGCAGTGCTGACGCTTGAAATGTCATCAGGGATTTCAATTACAGCACCATTGAATGTCTCTCCGCCAACATCAAGTCACACGACAATAGAGCAATACTCTGTCATCTTCTATACCATCCCCCAGGCAACACATCCGCATTCGGGGAACAGTTTTCCGACCGGATTGCGCACTGCTCACTAGGTGACTCAAACAATCTGATCCTCGGAGACCTCAACCTTCGTTGGAATGATATAAACAACTCACTAACTCAAACCCTAAACAATCTTCTTCAGGACAACAATCTTACCCAATTCTGCTCAAAAGAAATGCACAATAAAGGAGCAACCTTAAGTGCCATTATTGCTCAAAGAGACGCAGTTACGATTGATCACGCCCTCCCCGTGAATTGGTCCGACCACCACAACATACTATTCCACATCAACCAAAAGGCTCTATTCCAGCCCCCCTCGCAAGACCCCCCAAATGGTCTAGAAATCTAACTCAGATTCCCTAGCCGACCTAGAGGAAAAGATTTGCTCGCTCCTCCCCTGCGCCTCTGATCACTTCACCACAACCGAACTCACCTCGCACTACAACTCAAATATGACGTCCATTCTTGATCAAATAGCCCCCCTGAAACTAAAAAAAAACAGGAATATTCCTTCAAGATCATGGTTTAACACTGACATCAACTCCGAAAGGAGACAACTAAGAGCCACAGAGAGACTCTTGAGAAGCAACCCTTCCGATTTCCTCCGTGAGCAACTCAAAGCAGCTCGTAGGAAGTATAAAAAGCACATCCAGAACGAAAAAACCTTGTTTTTCTGCACCGCGCTTGACAGCGCAAAAAACAGGCCCAGGGAGCTCTTTAACATCATTAGACAACAAACCTCCAAGCCCGCTACCTCCTCAGTGCAGGCTTCCAAAGAGCTCTGCGACAAATTCGCCTACTTCTTCGAGGACAAGACCAACAAGATTGAGCTCTCACTGGACATCAACATCACCCCCCACTGCAGGAGCATCTCGCCTGAGACTAATGACAACGCATCCAAGCCCCCTTCAAAATCCTGGAAATCTTTCATCCCTATACAGGAAGCAGAGATAGTCAAATTGATCTCCACATCCAATCCCTCCTCCCACGCCCTAGATCCACTACCCCCACAACTGACCAAAAAGCTGAAACTCTCCCTTGCCCCGCTCTGGTGCAAGATCATTAACAGCTCCCTGAAAACCGGAGTCGTTCCAGACTGCCTCAAAGTCGGTCAAGTCACGCCACTCCTGAAAAAACCTGGCCTAGACACAAAAGATCTGAATAATTTCAGACCAGTTTTTAACTTACCTCTTCTATCCAAAACCTTGGAAAGATGCGTGCTCCTTCAGCTAACTCAGCACATGGATAGCATCAACCTTCTCGACTCCCACCAATCGGGTTTCAGAAAAGGTTGCAGCACTGAAACCGCGATCCTTAATGTCATTGATGACATCCACAAATCACTCGATGCGGACCAATGCTGCCTTCTCTTCCTCCTAGACCTATCGGCAGCCTTCGACACGGTCAACCACAAACTTCTCATCAAGGTGCTTCAAGAAAGGGCAGGTCTAGATGAGGTGGTCCTACACTGGTTCTCCTCCTTCCTTCACAACCGCACCCAAAGAATAAAAATCAAAAACTTTGCGTCCGACCTACACCCGGTCAGCAGGGGAGTCCCCCATGGTTCAGTGCTCTCCCCGCAACTTTTCAACATTTACATGGAACCCCTCACCAACCTTCTTAGAAAAGCCAACATCCCCTTCCATCTGTATGCTGACGACACTCAGATCTACCTGGAATTCACCTCCATTGAGGACATTCAGAGACTCAATGACACTGGCTTTCAAGTAATCACCTAAAACTCAGTCAGGACAAAACTGAAATACTCATCTCTAACAAAGAAGAGAACCCCCAAATCGCGGAATGGCTAAAAGCGATCGATGCGCTCAAAGGTAACCTCACCCTGGCGAACTCTGTAAAATCACTAGGTATCACCCTGGACCCGAAATTGGACATGAGCATACACATTAAGAACTCCGCAAAAAGCGCCTTTCTTAACTTGAAGCTACTGAACAAAATAAAACCTTTCATCCCGCCCAAAGACCTCAAACAAGCCACCCAAGCATTGGTGTTGTCTAGATTAGACTATGGGATTGCAGCCCTCTCAGATTCATCAAAATCACACCTGGCTCCCCTCAAAACAACCCTCAACGCAGCAGCCAGAATGGTCACAGGAGTGAAGAAATTCGACCACATCTCCCCCGCACTCAGAGAACTAAAATGGCTCCCAGTCGAAATGCGTGCTAGTTTTAGAACAGCCTGCTTCACTCACAAAGCCCTGCACACAGGCAAACCGGAATACCTGGCTTCCAAACTCAAAAAAGCCGGTCAGACCAGGTCCCTCAGGAGCTCGAACACACTACTACTCATCCCGCTGAAGGCTCACAAACAAAAAACTGCGGCCCGGTCCTTTGCGGGCAACGCGCCCAAAATCTGGAACTCTATTCCCCCTCACATCAGAACCATCCCCTCCTATGCAAAATTCAAAGGACAGCTCACAAACCTTTTCCTAGATCGTTCCCTAGCGAAGGGGCAGGAGCCGCAGAAATGCTGAGGACTCTACTCCAGGAAAGAGGAGCTCTGCCCAAGCCGATGACACTCAGTGAAGGCTCTCCAATGTCCTCAATGCCCCTTGGTTACACAACCTGTGGAAACTCTCCGGACATGTTAGATACTAGTACTGTATTCTGTGACCATTTGTAGTATGACTGTTGTAAAGCGCGCCGATACCCTCGGGTCTGGCCAGCGCTATATAAAACTTCAGAGTAAATAAATAAAAATTTGCGTGTCTTTGTCAGGATGTTTGCCTGTGGCACCTTCCATTCAGACCAAGGTCCAGCGTTCGCCTCTAAGGCGTACAAGGATGCGATGAAGTCAATGCAGTTTTCGTCTCCATACAGGCACGAAGGCAATTCTATTGTGGAGCGAATGAACCGCGACTTAAAGCAATCTTTGACAGCTAGAGACTTCGGTACTGGCAGGAACTGGCTTGCCCATTTGTATGGAGTTCAACGTGCACTTAATATTCTCCCTAGAAGATCGCTGGGTGGGCGGTCCCCCTATGAACTGCTCTATGGCATTAAAATGTTTGTGCCTGACCTTGATGGTCTAGACGTTGTGGCAGCTGCCGCAACCTTTGACGTAGATAATCATTCTACTATGTTACAGGACCTACAAAAGACCCGTGACAGCTACGCGACTGAACATTTACCCTCTTCCAATGACACATCGATGCTGATTCCGGTTACCATCTGGCTTCCTAAGATTGGAGATCTGGTATGAGAAAAGTTGGAGAACAAGAAAGAATTTGGTCCCTCTTATCGTGCACCGGTCCCGGTTCTTGGATTGCAGGGTACTCGTACAGTGATACTACCACCTTTACCTGGTCGTAAAGACAACAGATATATTTCAGTGGACAATGTCAAATTACACCGTCTGGCCGATTCTGAATAGTGTAACTCCTGCTGTTTCCCGCAACGCTATCACAATGAATCCGGTGCATTCGTTCACTTCAACTCATCCTCGTGTTACAGAGGGTGACTTGGAAACTACTATTGACCTTTCACCTGTCCCCACACCTCCCTGTTCCACTGCAGACGTTGAGTATACTTATCCTGCGGAAGAGTCCCAGAGTGAAGTGCTGAGCAGTCCACGTCAACATCGAACTGATACCGCTCTACCACCTTTGATGGGTATGGGTGCAAGCGGTTATTTTGGGGACCGTCTGAGCTTCTCCTATGACTCTTCCTCCTCGTCCTCTACGTTGGCACTTCCACCGCCAAAAATAAGTATTTTCATCTCTTGGTTTAAAAAGACTTACTTGGTACCACCCTGGACCTACATCTGGGTGGTACTTATTCTGATTTTCCTCTTCATGTCAATAGGATTTGTGACTGTCTTTTTCTTACTCATCAATGGTCATTACCTGCCAGAACGCTCTGCTGTGAAATTGGTCGATGGAATTCTGGCCCCTCATACATCGTCCCATATGATGAAACGAGATCAAGCCCTTGTGAACATTTCAGCTTTCCCAGTTGCAGATGGCATCGTCTGGGATAAAGTAGCATTTGAAATCCATGGTCCGACGGAAGTCCTCAACGTACCATACATGTTTCGCGTCTCTTTAGGAGACGTGGTGACACAGGACATACATTCCGATGATTGGGATGTACAAGCAGTACATTAATTGTTTTCAGATTTAAAGTATTATGCTGCTTTTGATGCCGAAGACTTATATTTAAATTCTGCCAATTACGCTGATTTATTCTGTTATCAACATTATGGGCATCATTACTTACACAAGACAAGCACGTTAAGACCTGTTTTTAGTTATACGCAGTGGGAACATTGCTCAACTCCTTTACAGGGGAGTTCTAAAACACTTAGGGATAAGTTCACCTACTTCACGGATTATGACATGTCCAATCCTGATTCCTATTTCTTTAAATTGCATTTTTCGTCGCAATCTAAATTTATCCAGACCCACACTAAATTGATCTATTCCAATTCCTTTAGATCTGAATTAGTCTCACAAGGTTATGATCACTGGAGTGCTACCATTGATTTAAAAACAATATGGGGCACTAAGGATTGGCAGGTTAAAGGAACTGAGGCTTTACATCGTGCCTGCCTAATACCTGCACAAATGTTATTGTTAAATGATACGGTATATCAAACTACTTGCATGGGCCTAGCAACTGCAAAAATGTAAATAATCTGTACATTCCATCTTTGGCGGAATACGATAATTGGCGTACACACACAAATTATTCAATAGAGGTTTTACAAACTCTTTTTCGAAATGGCACTTTCTTTGCTTCTGGTGTTGACCCTAACGGTTGGCTGAACTGCGCTTTTATAATATGACGCCTGGTTTCCACAGGCTAGACCGGATCCACGTTTTTCGCACTCACATTCAGTCACAGCATATTCGGTGGGTAAATTGTGCCAACAACGGTTGGAACACTCTACGTTGTCCTCCGTTAAAAAACACTTGTCTCATTTGTCGAGTGACATCAATTTGGCTGATTTTTTCTAGGTCCTAGGACCCCGAGAACGAAAATATTTTTCTAAGCTGCGTACAATGAAATATGGAAATTATCGCAAATGGAGGCAGCATTTCGTCTGCGACAAATTGACAAACCTAATTTGGAAAAAGTCCTTGCAGTGGTCGACAATAGCATTAGCACACTGTCTTCACGCATTTATACCTTGGATAATATTGTTTCATCTGTTATTGATATTGTGCAGACTGATGTATCTGTGTTATATCATGGTCAAAATCAATTACGATCAGTAATGCAGTTTGCATGGACGTTACAAACTCTTAAAATAGATAAAGTACCTTGGGATTATTTGAATGCTTCCGCTTTGTTTTTACCATTTAATTTAACTGATAAACAACGGTTAATGTCCATGAAAGATGCTACATACACATTATTACACATTGAACAGTTAGAACATTTGCCGTTCTCTGTGGCGGAGACAGATTCAGCTGTGTGGTTAATACACGGGGTTATCTCTCTCCCTTTCTTGCTGTTTCAATTTAAATCTTGCATGAAACTTTTCCCGATTGGCCGCTTTGAACCCCTGGGTAGTACGTTTCTCCATGAGTTATGGTCCCTACCTTTCACTTATAGATGTCATCGTGATGATAAGGAAGTTTTCCTACCAGGGGAGGATTGCGATTCCAAAGTGGGACCCTCCCTAGTTTGCAAACACGTTAAATTTAACCCTGGGCGTAGTCCGCGTAGTAGTGCTACGCGTAGCTACGCGAAGTGCACTTCGCACTACGCGAGCTACGCATAGCTACGCGAACTGCGTAGTGCACTGTGCAAAATGCTGTTCGCACTGATTGCACAGTGCTGGATGCTTGTCCGCACTGTGCAATCAGTGCAAACCGCATCTTGCACAGTGCAAGCGGTCGTTTTCTGCCGCTCAAGTATATTTCTACTCGAGCGGCAGCTTTCTCAACGCGGACTGGTAGTTTCTCATCGCGAGCGGTCGCGAGCATACGCGACCACTCGCAATGAGAAACCTGACCTCCCCGCGTTGAGAATCTCGCCGGGAGGTTTATTTTCCACGCTCCTGATCGGCAACTTGATGTTGCTGATCGCGAACGAGAAAAAGTCTCGCCGGGATGTCATTTTGCTTGCTCGCGATCGCCAACTTGACGTTGAGGACCGCGAGCAAGCAAAAAATGACCGCTACGCTATGCTACGCTACGCTACGCGTGTTTGCACTGTGCTACGTGCAATTTGCGTAGTGCGAAGTAGCGCAAACTTCGCAAACTACGCGAGCGTAGCGTAGTACTTTGCCCAGGGTTAGTTAAATTGCACGGCGCTTGTAATGTATCCGCACCTAATCTTGCTTGCTTTTTAAAAGGGAGTCCCGTCCCAGCAATAATTCCCGCTTTTATTTTGCTTACTAACGGCAGTTATCTTATTTTGAATAACCACGACTGCTGTGGTTTACGGGCAGGAATCCCGTATATAGTAACAGTTTCACAACGTGTTACTTGTTGTAGCAATGTGCTTTTTCGGCCTCCGCATGAGACAGTAGATATCTCCATTTGGCCTTCCATTCCGACTTTGAAAACAGATTTCAACAAATTATGCAGGCTGAAAGCGCTATTGTTTCAACAAGATGTGGCTCTCACTTCAGCTCAAGAGACCTTCGAATTACAGGTGGCTAGAATTTCGAGCGAGATTCAGTCACTTCATTTTGGGGAGCTGATAACATCAAATATTTAATGCATCTGACACCGAAGGCATCGCTCAATTTTTTAAACTTGTGGGATCCGGCCTTGTAACTTTTTTTTCAGACGATATTTGGAGTAATACCGGCCTTTATTCATTCTATTTTTTCCAGCGCCTTCGGTGGATTCCCATTAATACTGGCGCTAGCTGGTGGTATCCTGTTGCTTCTGTTCCTGCTACGCAATGGCTGCTCATCTTGTGGTACTGCACAGGTCAGGCCAATTGCAACTGTACCGTGACCGAATGCAACAGCTTTTTGGATGCCCCTTCTACTGGGCTTTGGATTTGTGCCTCTCCAATATGTCCTGTTCGGACCCGGTTTATGACCAGTTAATGGGTCCCTTAGTGGCCCATGACCAGGCCTGTTCCAGGAATGGACGTATGGCACGTGCGGCTGCACTTGGACTATTGGCAGAATGGGATATCTGTGCGGCTGCACAGAACCTATTGCAACGGAGCTTTATTGAATATCACGCAAGTTGCCCGGTTATGCTCTTGGAAGCATCGGATTACGAGGAGCACGTTTGTTCCTTCGGCCTACTTGATTGGATGGCATCCCTCTTTGCTGCTAACGATAGGGATGACCTTTTGGAACGCATTGCATTGACAGGGTCACGCGCTTTCATGGATACACCACCTCCATGTTAATTATGTTTTTCGTGCAACGATACATTTTTACCAACTTAAAAATTATATATATATATTTTTTTTTTCATCCAATGTGCCTTTGCGCATAGGAGGTCACTCGACATTGCTTCACTGTGACATGCAGCATACCATCTTGTTTCACCTTAAAATCAATGCCGACGCGTTTCAGGATATCAAATCCCTTCTTCTTGGGCAGCAAACACGTAACTGAAACTCTCATGGTAATGTCATTTTCTTTTAATTACTTCATAGGTATGATCGCCTTCAGTGGGCGTGTTGTCCATTGCCTTCTGAAATAATTTCTCTCGTATGTTAGGACTCAATGTCCCAGAAGGCAATGGACAACACGCCCACTGGGGGCGGTCATACCTATGAAGTAATTAAAAAGAAAATGACATTACCATGAGAGTTTCAGTTACATGTTTGCTGCCCAAGAAGAAGGGATTTGATATCCTGAAACGCGTCGGCATTGATTTTAAGGTGAAACAAGATGGTATGCTGCATGTCACAGTGAAGCAATGTCGAGTGACCTCCTATGCGCAAAGGCACATTGGATGAAAAGATTATACACGGCGGCCGGCCGTGGGGAGGAGCACCATCGCTGGCTGGGGGAGACGTGCAAACCAGCTGGTGAGACTGCAAGTCTGAACTCTCAGAACTTGGACAGTACAGCGCTTCATATGCTAATTAAGCCTGCAATCATGTTTTCACTGCCTACTAAGGTTAATAAGGATTTTTAATGCAAACTATGTGTCTGACCTTACTAAAGGAAATAATTTCTCTCGTATGTTAGGACTCAATGTCCCAGAAGGCAATGGACAACACGCCCACTGGGGGCGGTCATACCTATGAAGTAATTAAAAAGAAAATGACATTACCATGAGAGTTTCAGTTACGTGTTTGCTGCCCAAGAAGAAGGGATTTGATATCCTGAAACGCGTCGGCATTGATTTTAAGGTGAAACAAGATGGTATGCTGCATGTCACAGTGAAGCAATGTCGAGTGACCTCCTATGCGCAAAGGCACATTGGATGAAAAGATTATACACGGCGGCCGGCCATGGGGAGGAGCACCATCGCTGGCTGGGGGAGACGTGCAAACCAGCTGGTGAGACTGCAAGTCTGAACTCTCAGAACTTGGACAGTACAGCGCTTCATATGCTAATTAAGCCTGCAATCATGTTTTCACTGCCTACTAAGGTTAATAAGGATTTTTAATGCAAACTATGTGTCTGACCTTACTAAAGGAAATAATTTCTCTCGTATGTTAGGACTCAATGTCCCAGAAGGCAATGGACAACACGCCCACTGGGGGCGGTCATACCTATGAAGTAATTAAAAAGAAAATGACATTACCATGAGAGTTTCAGTTACGTGTTTGCTGCCCAAGAAGAAGGGATTTGATATCCTGAAACGCGTCGGCATTGATTTTAAGGTGAAACAAGATGGTATGCTGCATGTCACAGTGAAGCAATGTCGAGTGACCTCCTATGTGCAAATGCACATTGGATGAAAATATATATATATATTTTTTTTTTTTTAACTTCTTCCGATCTGGTTTTTTCATGTGCATTTGAACTCTGCTTACCCTTGAAATCTGTTTTGGTCCTTTGTCTATGTACTATGACCTTACCAAGGGGAGGGTGTTATATGGCCGTTAGAGTAATTGTCGACATTGCTAAGTTAGCATGAGCATGGCTGCCATGATGCTGCTTTTGTGCACGTTACTACATGACTATGTTGTGCAAGACTCTGTTTGTGCCTTTCACATGAGAACTGTCTGCTTTCTGCGTTCTCTGCCTGCTCTTGGAGTTTAGTCTGAACACGATGTGCAAGGTCGATAAACAATGCTGCTTGTTATTCTGTTCTGGTCAGTTCCTAGCATCTAGACAAACATGCTAACACAGCTGCGCTACTGGAAGCTCGTGCTTTGATATTACAGGGATGCATGTTGTTCTAAAAGACACTTGGAGAGGGTCCTTTCCAGGGAGAAGAGCTATGCGGTTCCTATGATGCAAAGCTTCCATCTAGGCACTAAGGTAGGGGTCTGCTGACAAAGCCCAGAGATCTTCTGTTATATAATAAACATCACTTTACCAAGGGGAGGGTGGTTAGGCCTTATAGTCCTTTTTCCACTGTCTATATATAATGACATCCCCCTTCATATTCTATGGAATAGTAACAATGCTAATTGTTCTAAGTTCATGCATTTCGCTGCTGGTAGTGGCTCGTATACTGCATTATAGAGCACGATAGTTAAAATAAACATTTTGAACTATAACAGTGACTCTGGCCATTCTTATTGTGGACAAGTACGAGTGAGCGAGCGAAAGAGTATGTCTTGCTACCGCGATTCCAGAGAGAGTCGGGAGTGTTGTATTCTGGGTTGTCTAATCATTTGTAGCTTCGTGATTTTGGAGAAGACTGAATGAGACACTATAGCTAGTCGGTTTTGGGATTTTGGGTACTAAGGTGGTAGGTTGGTACACCCCTATACACCGAGGTCCTGTTTTCCTGCGCATAGTTCTGTGTAGGTGCAGAATCCCCGCAACATGGCGCCGCCAATGTTTGTAGTAGTAGTGCCTCCACCCTTTGTGCTAGCCGCTTCTAGAGGGGAGGACGTGATTCTTCTGAGTTTTTCGCGTTACGTCCCTGAGGAACATGCAAAGGCTTACGCAGCTGAGTGGGCTTTGGCCCTTGCCCCAGCAGTGTACCGTAATCAGGTGGGCTGGGATATTGATTACCGGCACATGAAATACCATTATGGTCTATGCCACAGCCACAACCGCAATATCCAATAAGACGTGAGACTAAGGCTCAAGTTTGTGACATTCTAACTCAGTTGGAGTATCAAGGAGTGATTGAATCCTGTGTATCACCGATGGATAATCCTCTTTTCCGGTATCAAAACCTGACAGTTCATATCGCATTGTATTGGATTATCGAAATTTGAATAGTTAGTTAGTTTATTTAAATTTGATATAGACCTCAACTGAGGTCAACAAATATACAAACATAGTTTTAAAACATTTAACATAATACTCATAACATCAACTTTAAGCATTTATAATGTTAAAACACTCCATCATAGCTTTTTAAGACGGCTTTAACATATATCTCATTTAAAAATTATACCACTTATAGCATTTAAGTTCATCCGGTGGTTATTTTTCAAAACTTTGATAAATCTTTTCCTGTATCCATGGTAATGGAAAGGCTCTGACCCCACCACACCCGCCCGTGGATTTTGTGCCGCTGTTCGCTGCAGTTCGTGACTTCACGAAGGATTCCGGATCATTGTACCCGTGTTTTCCAGGCCACCCAAGGAGCGGATCAGTGTGGTTTGAGGCGTTTTGGGGACTCGGTGGGAGTATTTGTTTTTACTGCCTCGACCACCACAGCCAAGAACAGCGCTCTTAAAGATTTCTTGATTTGTCCCACAGACATTGTTGGTTGGTGTCATTTACCCAGCATGCAGTGAGAGTTCATGCTGGGACTTGCAGTTTTCTACAAGGACTGCGGGGTTACATGTGACTTCTAACTAGCCTATCAAGATAGCCACCAATGGCGGAGCGACTGGAGATATTTAAACTGGACTGTTGGTGATCGGGGGAGGAGCGGGCATTTGAAAAAGGCAATGTCCGAAACGCGTCATGCCCAGGCTCTTTTTAATAAATCTCCTGTTTTGCATTTTTTTTTAACTTTTTCCGATCTGGTTTTTTCATGCGTATTTGAACTCTGCCTACCCTTGAAATCTGTTTTGGTCCTTTGTCTATGTACTATGACCTTACCAAGGGGAGGGTGTTATATGGCCGTTAGAGTAATTGTCGATATTGCTAAGTTAGCATGAGCATGGCTGCCATGATGCTGCTTTTATGCACGTTACTACATGACTTTGTTGTGCAAGACTCTGTGCCTTTCACATGAGAACTGTCTGCTTTCTGCGTTCTCTGCCTGCTCTTGGAGTTTAGTCTGAACACGATGTGCAAGGTCGATAAACAATGCTGCTTGTTATTCTGTTCTGGTCAGTTCCTAGCATCTAGACAAACATGCTAACACAGCTGCGCTACTGGAAGCTCGTGCTTTGATATTACAGGGATGCATGTTGTTCTAAAAGACACTTGGAGAGGGTCCTTTCCAGGGAGAAGAGCTATGCGGTTCCTATGATGCAAAGCTTCCATCTAGGCACTAAGGTAGGGGGTCTGCTGACAAAGCCCAGAGATCTTCTGTTATATAATAAACATCACTTTACCAAGGGGAGGGTGGTTAGGCCTTATAGTCCTTTTTCCACTGTCTATATATAATGACATCCCCCTTCATATTCTATGGAATAGTAACAATGCTAATTGTTCTAAGTTCATGCATTTCGCTGCTGGTAGTGGCTCGTATACTGCATTATAGAGCACGATAGTTAAAATAAATATTTTGAACTATAACAGTGACTCTGGCCATTCTTATTGTGGACAAGTACAAGTGAGCGAGCGAAAGAGTATGTCTTGCTACCGCGATTCCAGAGAGAGTCGGGAGTGTTGTGTTCTGGGTTGTCTAATCATTTGTAGCTTCGTGATTTTGGAGAAGACCGAATGAGACACTATAGCTAGTCGGTTTTGGGATTTTGGGTACTAAGGTGGTAGGTTGGTACACCCCTATACACCGAGGTCCTGTTTTCCTGCGCATAGTTCTGTGTAGGTGCAGAATCCCCGCAACATGGCGCCGCCAACGTTTGTAGTAGTAGTGCCTCCACCCTTTGTGCTAGCCGCTTCTAGAGGGGAGGACGTGATTCTTCTGAGTTTTTCGCGTTACGTCCCTGAGGAACATGCAAAGGCTTACGCAGCTGAGTGGGCTTTGGCCCTTGCCCCAGCAGTGTACCGTAATCAGGTGGGCTGGGATATTGATTACCGGCACATGAAATACCATTATGGTCTATGCCACAGCCACAACCGCAATATCCAATAAGACGTGAGACTAAGGCTCAAGTTTGTGACATTCTAACTCAGTTGGAGTATCAAGGAGTGATTGAATCCTGTGTATCACCGATGAATAATCCTCTTTTTCCGGTATCAAAACCTGACAGTTCATATCGCATTGTATTGGATTATCGAAATTTGAATAGTTAGTTAGTTTATTTAAATTTGATATAGACCTCAACTGAGGTCAACAAATATACAAACATAGTTTTAAAACATTTAACATAATACTCATAACATCAACTTTAAGCATTTATAATGTTAAAACACTCCATCATAGCTTTTTAAGACGGCTTTAACATATATCTCATTTAAAAATTATACCACTTATAGCATTTAAGTTCATCCGGTGGTTATTTTTCAAAACTTTGATAAATCTTTTCCTGTATCCATGGTAATGGAAAGGCTCTGACCCACCACACCCGCCCGTGGATTTTGTGCCGCTGTTCGCTGCAGTTCGTGACTTCACGAAGGATTCCGGATCATTGTACCCGTGTTTTCCAGGCCACCCAAGGAGCGGATCAGTGTGGTTTGAGGCGTTTTGGGGACTCGGTGGGAGTATTTGTTTTTACTGCCTCGACCACCACAGCCAAGAACAGCGCTCTTAAAGATTTCTTGATTTGTCCCACAGACATTGTTGGTTGGTGTCATTTACCCAGCATGCAGTGAGAGTTCATGCTGGGACTTGCAGTTTTCTACAAGGACTGCGGGGTTACATGTGACTTCTAACTAGCCTATCAAGATAGCCACCAATGGCGGAGCGACTGGAGATATTTAAACTGGACTGTTGGTGATCGGGGAGGAGCGGGCATTTGAAAAGGCAATGTCCGAAACGCGTCATGCCCAGCTCTTTTTAATAAATCTCCTGTTTTGCATTTTTTTAACTTTTTCCGATCTGGTTTTTTCATGCGTATTTGAACTCTGCCTACCCTTGAAATCTGTTTTGGTCCTTTGTCTATGTACTATGACCTTAACAAGGGAGGGTGTTATATGGTCACGTTAGAGTAATTGTCGACATTGCTAAGTTAGCATGAGCATGGCTGCCATGATGCTGCTTTTATGCACGTTACTACATGACTTTGTTGTGCAAGACTCTGTTTGTGCCTTTCACATGAGAACTGTCTGCTTTCTGCGTTCTCTGCCTGCTCTTGGAGTTTAGTCTGAACACGATGTGCAAGGTCGATAAACAATGCTGCTTGTTATTCTGTTCTGGTCAGTTCCTAGCATCTAGACAAACATGCTAACACAGCTGCGCTACTGGAAGCTCGTGCTTTGATATTACAGGGATGCATGTTGTTCTAAAAGACACTTGGAGAGGGTCCTTTCCAGGGAGAAGAGCTATGCGGTTCCTATGATGCAAAGCTTCCATCTAGGCACTAAGGTAGGGGGTCTGCTGACAAAGCCCAGAGATCTTCTGTTATATAATAAACATCACTTTACCAAGGGGAGGGTGGTTAGGCCTTATAGTCCTTTTTCCACTGTCTATATATAATGACATCCCCCTTCATATTCTATGGAATAGTAACAATGCTAATTGTTCCAAGTTCATGCATTTCGCTGCTGGTAGTGGCTCGTATACTGCATTATAGAGCACGATAGTTAAAATAAACATTTTGAACTATAACAGTGACTCTGGCCATTCTTATTGTGGACAAGAACGAGTGAGCGAGCGAAAGAGTATGTCTTGCTACCGCGATTCCAGAGAGAGTCGGGAGTGTTGTATTCTGGGTTGTCTAATCATTTGTAGCTTCGTGATTTTGGAGAAGACTGAATGAGACACTATAGCTAGTCGGTTTTGGGATTTTGGGTACTAAGGTGGTAGGTTGGTACACCCCTATACACCGAGGTCCTGTTTTCCTGCGCATAGTTCTGTGTAGGTGCAGAATCCCCGCAACATGGCGCCGCCAACGTTTGTAGTAGTAGTGCCTCCAACCTTTGTGCTAGCCGCTTCTAGTGGGGAGGACGTGATTCTTCTGAGTTTTTTGCATTACGTCCCTGAGGAACATGCAAAGGCTTACACAGCTGAGTGGGCTTTGGCCCTTGCCCCAGCAGTGTACCGTAATCAGGTGGGCTGGGATATTGATTCACCGGCACATGAAATACCATTACGGTCTATGCCGCAGCCACAACCGCAATATCCAATAAGACGTGAGGCTAAGGCTCAAGTTTGTGACATTCTAACTCAGTTGGAGTATCAAGGAGTGATTGAATCCTGTGTATCACTGATGAATAATCCTCTTTTTCCGGTATCAAAACCTGACCGTTCATATCGCATTGTATTGGATTATCGAAATTTGAATAGTTAGTTAGTTTATTTAAATTTGATATAGACCTCAATTGAGGTCAACAAATATACAAACATAGTTTTAAAACATTTAACATAATACTCATAACATCAACTTTAAGCATTTATAATGTTAAAACACTCCATCATAGCTTTTAAGACAGCTTTAACATATATCTCATTTAAAAATTATACCACTTATAGCATTTAAGTTCATTTGGTGGTTATTTTTCAAAACTTTGATAAATCTTATGGGAAAATAAAGTTGTATCTGTTGTAGGTAGGCCGTAATGTCAGCTTTAGATGTTTATAATTTTAAATCATTAACATCATAAACTTTAAAACAGCTTTAAAAAACTCTTCAAAAATGTATACAGTTGGTAACAAACAAATTCATCTGGTGGTAATTTACAGAAGTTGATTAGGCTTTGTACAGAAGAAACATTGTATTTGATTCTAATAGGCCTTAGATACCTCCGCCTGGCTTCTACTAAAGCTGGGTTAGGGCAAACAGCTAATACATGAGTTAGATCTTGCGTTCCTCCCTTACACAAATTACAGAGCCCTGTTGTGTTTTCAGAGTTATTCCACTTTGCTGTATGTGCATTCAAAGGGAGGATTTCCAACCTCAGTAAAAGAATACAACAGCGAATCCTGTGATCTAATAAAAATATGTGTATTTCTCAGGGAATTTATACTCTATAGTTTTTGTGTATTCTAAATACTGTTTAATTGAAGACAATGTTCTACGTCCAGATCGAAACTTAATCTTGAGGTCAGATTCTTTAAAAGAGCTTCAAAAGTGCCGGTGTCCAAGTTTGTAAAAGTGCTACTGTGCAGTGAGACAGGCTAAAAGCTATATTAAGATTCTTATTGAAAGTGTATTGCGACGACTCTTCTCTAAAAGTTTCCAGTTTTAAAATATGTCTTAAGGTACCAAGGTCAGCGTGTAAAAGATGGTATGCCCATCTTATTAAGTTCGAGATGGCCCTTGCGTATATGCCAACTAAGGAGAATTCAAGGCGTAATGCTTGGGCCGGGACAGCTTGATTTACTCTTATCAATTTCCGTATAGAATTCCCTTCTCTCGTGTTTGCAGATTTCCAGGTTTTTATATATGTATATATTCTAGACCGTAGGTTAAGATAGGAGGGATTTTCATGCGATAGACCTCTAACATAGGTTGGACATGTCCATTTCCAGAAGAGGAGTATAGCCTCAGCAGTGCTCCTACGTGGGCATCCGCCTTTCGACCTATGTGTTGTAAATGGGAGGAGTTCTGTAGGGTTTGGGAGAAAATCCGACCTAAATACGTGTATTCTTTGACTGATTCTAGTGGTTTTCCCCCCAATGTCCAACTGAAGGGTCGTAGTCGCTTTTTTCCCCTAAAAGGTAGGATTTTAGTTTTCAAGATGTTTGGGACTAAAAAATTATCATCTGCGTAGCCGCTTAATGCGTTTAAGTTTCTTTGGAGTCCTATCGGTGTAAGGTCTAAGATCAGGATGTCGTCCGCGTACATTAAAATATGTATGTAACTCAATGCTAATTTCGGCGGAATGTTTTTTACATGTATAAAGTGCTCTGGTAAGTCGCTTAAATAAAGAGAGAATAGCAAGGGGGCAAGGAGACATCCCCGTTTTAAACCGTTTAACATGGAGATTGGTCTGGTTAAACCCTTTAATCCCCCCATTTGGACTCTGCACCATGTTTCTGTGTGGAGGGATATAATAATTGTAAGTAAATCTTGTGGGATTCCCAACCTCACCAATTTCTTCCAGAGTGTTGGCCTGTCTACCCTATCAAAAGCCGTAATAAAATCAATAAAAGCACAGTATACAATTTGTGATTTTGAGACGACATATTTGTCAATAATCGTTTGTAAAATTGCAATAATGTCTATTTCTGAGTGTTTTGGACGAAATCCTGCCTGGGACATAGGGATTGCGCCGCTGGAAAAGGCCCAGTCTTTAAGATGGTCCAAAACACAGGCTGCAAAGATCTTTCCCGTTGCGTCGAGTAGGGCTATTTGTCGATAATTCTTTGGATCGGTTCTGGAGCCTTTTTTTAAGAAAAGGACCACAATGCTCCCCCGCCATGATTTTGGGTTATCTCCTGTTGCAAAACAGTAGAGAAATACGGGGGATAGAAATTTGCTCCACTCCTCTGGTTTTGATTGTAGGACCTTAATCGGTATCTTATCCGGTCCCATTGCTCCTGTAGATCTTGCGGCCTTTATAAAATAAGCTATTTGTTTAGTTGTTAAGACTCTCGCGTCGGCATTTGACTCATCCTTTCCTGCAGACTGCTGCTTCCATTTTTCCACCTTCTGTGAATTAAGTTTATACAAGTTATGAATATGTGTTTCCCAGGCCGATGCGGACACTGGGAGTGCTTGTATTGTTTTCCTTATACCCATTTGTTTGGCTACTAGGCTCCAGAATGCTTTGCTGTTTTTACTTTTTACTGCCAATTCAATGTCTATCCAGTTCTTATCTTTTTCCTCTTCCTGTTTTTTCACTTTTTTCCGTTGTCGTAATTTTTTGCAACTTTTTTATTTATTCCTGTCTTAACCCAGAGAAGTTTAAAAACTGCAGTCTAATCAGGCTATTTAATTTTACTGGTTCGTAATCTTTGTTCTTTCCTTTTTGGTGGCTCTTTCTCTTCTTATGCCTGTTTAAATATTCCTGGAGGGATGCGACAAGCGTGGACACTGTCTCTTCGTAGTTCATTATCGGGTTTGTTTCTTTTTTGAGCAGGTTTAAATACGTAGCTGAAATAGCGGTGTTCATTCCCTCAATTGCTTTTGAGTTCCAGATGATCCTACCGTTTTTATGATCTACATTAGCATGACCATTCCAGAAGCCTAATGACCACGGGGTAGTAGATTGCAGTGAGAGTTCTATTTCCAGAGACAAAGGGGCGTGATCACTTTCATATGCACCCTGTATATTCAATGATTGCACTTTCTGAAAAAGGTCCATGCTACAAATTACATAGTCTAAAATGGATAAGCTATCATTACCTGACCTGGTATAAGCGGCCGGAATGTCCCCTTCTACTCTACCATTTAAAATTACTCCATTCATTGCGTTGACATGAGAGAGTAGTAGTTTCCCTCGCTTATTAGCTTTTATCTCTGTTGGAAATAGTGGCTTTGGAATAAAGCAAGCTTCCTCTTTTTCGCATTTTCCCTCTTTATCCAATAAAGTGTTAGAGACTTTCCCGTTAAAGTCTCCAACAATTAATGCTGGTGGGTAGCCTTTGTGGGCCATTGCCGTTTCGATCTTTTCAAATATTTTTGCTAATAGAGTCATAGCGGGGTCCCGGCGGTATATAGACGTTGAAATCCTGGATGATATTCAGACTTTTATTTTGATGTTTAATCTTGATGCACTGAGCATTTTGGAGACACAGGTCAATAATTTCTAAATCCCAATAGATTTCTTCTTTTAGGAGAATTGCAAGGCCTCCTTTTGCATGACCCCTTTTTGTGGCCTCAGCTGCAATGTCAATCACAAAATAATTTTTATGAATGAAAGTGTCTACGGACCAAGTTTCTTGTAGAAAAAGAATCGATGGGGACTTTTCAAGGATATGGGCTAACTTTTCTCGGGTTTTCCCAGCAATATTCCAGGAGATAATCGTTAAACTTTTGCCAAAAAGGAAGTGTTAGTACATTACCCTGTTTATTGCTATTCAAGTTTCCAGAGATCCAAGACCAGGGATTTTCTTTTAATTGCGGCTCGATTTTTGGAGGTGCCTGGTTCCAAATTCGTCACTCGCCTTGACTGATCGATATTATTAAGGATCCTTCTGGCATACTTATTTGAGTTTTTGGCACACAATCCACTAGGTTATGCTGAGGGTGAGTCTTAATCTCCATCTTATCCTTTGACCTGTTGAGCTCTATAGCCTTTGTTTTAGCTTCGACCACGTCGAAACCATTTTTATGAAGTTTGTCTCTTTCTTTTAAAATGATAGATGGAATAACGTTAGACCAGAACTCCACATTTGCCACCGTTAGGTTCGATATATTCGGAACGCTACTAATTTTATTTCTAAAGATGTAAGTGAATGAAGTTGAGGAATCTCATGAAATAATTTTAAAATTCTCCCACGGTTTAAAGGAGCTATGTCACTAGGGAATAGGTCTATCAATTCCAAAATACAAGAGACAGTTTGGTCTTCCTTTCCATATGTATTTTTAATTGGAAAATAGATTCCTTTTGCCTCCGGATTTATTTTTTCCTGACATTCCTTTATCTGTTTTCCTGAAAACGTTTGCGTCAGAGGGTTTAATTCTTTTCCCTATGTCCCTTTGGTTTCAGATGGAAGAAAATGTTCATCTATGGTTTGAATTATCTCTTGATTTTTCATGATTGGTTCATGCCTCTGAACTATCTGTTCTGGTGTTTGTGGAAATTTTACTTTCCTACTCGATCGTCTCGAGATTTTTCATTTTGCTTTTTTTTTTACTGTTCTTCCCAGTTATAATATATCTCTTTTCCTTTGGCTTTGACATGAGCTTGGGTTCTTCCGATATTGGGAGATTTATAGAGACCTTTTCCAGATGCGTTTGTATTTGAGTTAGTGTTGTTTGCTGGTTCTTTTGTTTAGAAATGGGAAACAAAGGTATCTCAGGTTGAGGAGTGCTTTCAACCTTGGTTTCCTTGAATAACTTGCATAAAGAGTAAACTTCTTCGTCTTGAATGAGCTTATTTTTCACTTTTTTTAAAGTGAATCCCTCTGTTTGTGTTGCCTTTTGCGCTTTTCCTATAAGGTGGTCAACGGCTTGTAGATTTGGAAGTTCTTCTTCTCGAGTCGTAGCTTTTCCTGTACGACTTGATATAATTTTGGAATTTTGGTTAAGTTGTTTTTTCCTTTTTTTTCCCACTTGATATTGTAAAATTCCAGTTTGCGTTTCGAGAATCATGTCCGAGTTGTCTAAGTTCTTCTCGAGCAGGGCCAGTATAGATTCCAAAATTCTATGTAATGAGAAGAAAGCGTTAGATATAGGTTCTCGCCTGTTCGGGCATTGAAGTGCGTTGAAGAATGTTGATTCTTTTGATTGTGAGCAATTTTCCATGCAAGCCGTAGCATTAGTTGGAGTGCTATTGAGTGGTTTTGAAGTCTCTTTATGTAATAAAGGAGACAGGTGAGCTAGACCTAATGAGAAATTTATATCTGGTAGAGTAAAATCGGTATCTAAGATTGCAGGGGGCAGCTCCAGGGCTATATTTTGTTTTAGGTGGAGTTGTTCCTGGTCCCCCCCGTTGGTCGCTTCCTTTTTGTGATCCGTTTGCTGTTTATTTTCTTGTTTAATTGCCATTTGGTGGTCGTTACTGGCCATTGATTGCACTTGAGCACAGTCCATTTCCTTTATCTTGGACTTTTCTTCCATTTGTAATCCCTGCTCCGCTGGTGCTATTTGATCACCTATTCTGGAGGTAGTAGTAAAGAATGTTGTAATATCTACTGTTCCTGGGACTGCTCCAATGTGGGGTGCTTTAGGTACACTCTTTCTCATGGATTGTGCTGTGCCGAGTCTTTTCATGTGTACTGTTTGCGATCTGAGCTTCTTATAGGCCATGATTGTAGGTTACTGAGGTTAAGCGAGTGGGTCGCCTATTTTTTAGTGAGGGGTGCACTTGTCTACTGTCTCTGTTTCTTGCTCTGTTCCCAGCTTCAGCGGCGCCGCTTTTGTTGTTTTCCTGCTCGAGAGTAAATTTACTAATACTTGACGTGTGTGTTTCTGGAGGCAGCCCCTGGGCCTATTGACAGCAGACTCTACCCTGCAGCCGTATACAGAGCGAATGGGGCACTCCTAGGTGAGAAAGTGGGGTACTCCTAGGTGAGCCGCAGGCCGCACCCTGGACCTAGCCGGGCCGCCTCTGCGGTCCCCCGGGGCACACTCTCAACAGGGCCTGAGTACGGCTCCTGCACTCGCAGTAAGAAGAATATCTGGGGAGTAGCTGAGAGAACTGAGAGAGAAAAAAAAGAGAGTGGTGAAAATCGCAGATAGATGAAAGTTCCGGAGGTGCCAGAGGCCGTTTGTTCTACTGTATTGCTGCCGAGCTGTATAGGACTATACAAGTTTTTAAAATAAAATAAATTATTTTTTCCCTTTCCCTTTCCCCCCCCTTTTTAAAAATAAAAGATACACGGCAACTTGGCAATCCCCTTGTACCTTGAGACTGTCACGGCGCGGCCCATTGGATATTCAACACATCTCTCCTCTTCTCTCCTCAATCCTTGTGTTCCGCTGACCGCTGCTGCTCAATTTTTTGCTGTTAACGCCGCTCTCAGCTGCGCCGCGGCTCCTGTGACTCAGCGGCCCCTCCCTCCGCTCTACGCTACATGTGCTGCTCCAGACTGCTACGGATGCTGCGGTGGTTCGTGTGCGACCCAGACCTCCCAACCGCCTGGCCACCCGCAAGGAAGATGAATGCGGGGGCTGGGGAGGAGAGAAGAGGCGCCCGGTGAAACACCGAGCGGCAGGCAGTGACAGGCAGCAACAGGCAGCGGACAAGCGGACCAGCAAACGACAGCAAGCGGGTCGGCAGCAGCGAGTAACTCCTCCTCCTTCCGTTTGAGAGAGGATCGGTGCAGAGCCGGTAAGAGACACGATGTGCAACTCACCGATGAATAATCCTCTTTTTCCGGTATCAAAACCTGACGATTCATATTGCATTGTATTGGATTATCGAAATTTGCATAGTCATTGTCGCACTTTTGCAGTGCAAAACACGCACAGCTCTGCGCTGGTGAATAACCTTGTTTGTAAAAAATACAAAACTACGCTGGACATTTCCAATGGTTTCTACAGTTATAATCTGGCTCCTGAGAGCCGTGACTTGACAGCACTTACCGCCGTCGGAAATCAGGAAAAATGTACGCGTTTGCCTATGGGGTATAAAACAGCCCCGGGTCATTTGCTGCACGTGTTGTGTCTTTGTTGCACAACATAGATCCAGATGCGTTCTCGTACGTTGATGATATTTATCTGACGGACAACGAACTAATGCCGCATCTTGTCCGAGTCGACCGCATCATTTTATCGTTTCCCGACTATGGCTACAATTTCATTTTTGCACTATCACACATCGCTCATTTGGCGGTGCTCTTTTTGGGCTACGAGCTCAATAATGAAGGTAGGGGGTTAGCCCCCCACTTTCTGGAGAAATGTGCACAATTGCAACCTCCCTCTACGCTGAAGAAACTTCAGTCTTTGCTGGGATTTTTGAATTTTGGGAGGACATACATTCCCGAATATGCCCAGCGTATCAAACCGCTTTATTCGCTGATTCAACCAACATATTCTTCTGCCAGCTGGCTTCCGGAACCTACCACAATCCTACAATCTTTGCAATCTGATATGCTTGCAACTAACTACTTGTTGACGTGTGATAACACCACAAACCTGGTGATAGGTATAGTGGAAGGGAAGGTGAGTTTCAACTACTTGACGTTCAATGAGGGGGACACAGTGCCAATTGCATACAAATCACATTTGTACACAGCGGCAGAAATGCGTTTTTCGAATGTTGAAAAAATGTAGACAGCGGTCCAAATGGCCATTCTGAAAGAACGCTCACTGGCGCAAGGAAAGCGCATTCTTATGGTCATGCCTTTCCCTGCTTTAGAAGCAGTGACTAAGGCAAGTGTACCCAACTCTAAGGCACTACATCCCCGTTGGATACAATGGGCTACTTCTTTGACATCATCTGATGTCACGTTTATCTTTGACCCTGCACTTCAGAGACAGGAGTTTTTACAGTATGAACACGTTCATCCTCCTCCGCTGTCGTTGCTTCCTTTAGATGAGTACAAATGTATCATTTATACTGATGGCTCGGCTCAACCGACCACCGGCTCCAAACACGCTTATTCAGCGGCTTGCGCTATTGTGGCTGGTTCGATTGTCAATGGAGAATTTAAGTCTTCCATAGTGCATACTCAGGCACTTGGGGACTGTACAGCACAATTGGCAGAGCTGCGTGCTCTTGTTCTAGCCCTTGAGTTTGCCGATCCTAATGTGAATACTCTCATTGTATGAGATTCTTATTACTGTGTTCAATCTTTTAATGACAACTTATTCTTTTGGTCTCAGAATGACTATCGAGACTCTAAAGGCAGCGCAATTAAGCATAAAACGCTTTGGGTTCGAGTGGCAGACCTTAAACAACGTCTGCCCCTCAGGCAAGTTATCCATACTCTTGGCCATCAGCATGTGGGAGCACATGCTCTTGGTAATTGTTTGGCTGACAAAGTGGCCAAATCTGCAGTAGCCACGGGTTCCGTGGCAGCAATTACAAGGTCCATGACTAAAATAGATGATATTCTGGCAGCGGTAGCTGCTACGAGGGAGGGAGCTGCTTATCCTCAAGGTTTCCCTTCGAAATACTCTTATCATATATCTCCCGAACAAGTTCCTTATGCTAAGATTCCATCTGTTGGGGATCGGCTGATTCCCAACATGGACCGCAGACTTCCATTGATCAGAGCCGCACACGAGGGCATGGCTTCTGCACATGCCGGGGTGTCTGCGACAGTCTCGATTTTACAGCAACGTTATTGGTGGCGTGGTTTATATAAACAAACCCGTAATTATGTACTTTCTTGTAAAATATGTCAGCAAATCAAACCGTCTACGGTCTCACGTCCACCACAAACACAGCTATGTATTTCTAATCAACCATTTGGCTGTGTATATCTTGATCACTGCGGTCCATTGTCTTATGATACTGGATATAAATACATTTTTGTTGCAGTTGATTCGTGCACTAGATTCCTTTGGGTTTGGCCACAACGCAGTGCTGACGCTCGAAATGTCATCAGGGATTTGCTTGTCTTTGTCGGGATGTTTGCCTGTGGCACCTTCCATTCAGACCAAGGTCCAGCGTTCGCCTCTAAGGCGTACAAGGATGCGATGAAGTCAATGGGGGTACTGGTGCAGTTTTCGTCTCCTTACAGGCATGAGGGCAATTCTATTGTGGAGCGAATGAACCGCCACTTAAAGCAATTTTTGACAGCTAGAGTCTTCGGTACTGGCAGGAACTGGCTGGCCCATTTGTATGGAGTTCAACGTGCACTTAATAATCTCCCTAGAAGATCTCTGGGTGGGCGGACCCCCTATGAACAGCTCTTTGGCATTAAAATGTTTGTGCCTGACCTTGATGGTCTAGATGTTGTGGCGGCTGCCGCAACCTTTAACGTGGATAATCATTCTACTATGTTACAGGACCTACAAAAGACCCGTGACAGCTACGCGACTGAACATTTACCCTCTTCCAATGACACATCGATGCTGATTCCCGTTACCGGCTGGCTTCCTAAGATTGGAGATCTGGTACGAGAAAAGTTGGAGAACAAGAAAGAATTTGGTCCCTCTTATCGTGCACCGGTCCCGGTTCTTGGATTGAAGGGTACTCGTACAGTGATACTACCACCTTTACCTGGTCGTAAACACAACAGATATATTTCAGTGGACAATGTCAAGTTACACCGTCTGGCCGATTCTGAATAGTGTAACTCCTGCTGTTTCCTGCAACGCTATCACAATGAATCCGGTGCATTCGTCCACTTCAACTCATCCTCGTGTTACAGAGGGTGACATGGAAACTACTATTGACCTTTCACCTGTCCCCACACCTCCCGGTTCCACTGCAGACGTTGAGTATACTTATCCTGCGGAAGAGTCCCAGAGTGAAGTGCTGAGCAGTCCACATCAACATCGAACTGATACCGCCCTACCACCTTTGATGGGTATGGGGGCAAGGGTTATTTTGGGGACCGCCCAAGCTTCTCCTATGACTCTTCCTCCTCGTCCTCTACGTTGGCACTTCCATCAACAAAAATAAGTATTTTCATCTCTTGGTTTAAAAAGACTTACTTGGTACCACCCTGGACCTACATCTGGTCGGTACTTATTCTGATTTTCCTCTTCATGTCAATAGGATTTGTGACTGTCTTTCTCTTACTCATCAAAGGTCATTACCTGCCAGAACGCTCTGCTGAATTGGTCGATGGAATTCTGGCCCCTCATACATCGTCCCATATAATGAAACGAGATCAAGCCCTTGTGAACATTTCAGCTTTCCCAGTTGCAGATGGCATCGTCTGGGATAAAGTAGCATTTGAAATCCATGGTCGGACGGAAGTCCTCAACGTGCCATACATGTTTCGCGTCTCTTTAGGAGACGTGGTGACACAGGACATACATTCCAATGATTGGGATGTACAAGCAGTACATTCATTGTTTTCAGATTTAAAGTATTATGCTGCCTTTGATGCCGAAGACTTATATTTAAATTCTGCCAATTACGCTGATTTATTCTGTTATCAACATTATGGGCATCATTACTTACACAAGACAAGCACGTTAAGACCTGTTTTTAACTACACGCAGTGGGAACATTGCTCAACTCCTTTACAGGGGAGTTCTAAAACACTTAGTGATAAGTTCACCTATTTCACAGATTATGACATGTCCAATCCTGAATCCTATTTCTTTAAATTGCATTTTTCAGTCGCAATCTAAATTTATCCTGACCCACACTAAATTTATCTATTCCAATTCCTTTAGATCTGAATTAGTCTCACAGGGTTATGATCACTGGAGTGCTACCATTGATTTAAAAACAATATGGGGCACTAAGGATTGGCAGGTTAAAGGAACGGAGGCTTTACATCGTGCCTGCCTATTACCTGCACAAATGTTATTTTTAAATGATACAGTATATCAAACTACTTGCATGGGCCTAGCAACTGCAAAAAATGTAAATAATCCGTGCATTCCATCTTTATCGGAATACGATAATTGGCGTACACACACGAATTATTCAATAGAGGTTTTACAGACTCTTTTTCGAAATGGCACTTTCAATGCTTCTGGTGTTGACCCTAACGGTTGGCTACTGTGGCAAACCAGTTCAAATTCATGCCAACTGCGCTTTTATAATATAACACTTGGTTTTACACAGGCTAGACCGGATCCACATTTTTCTCACTCACATTCAGTCACAGCATATTCGGTGGGAAAATTGTGCCAACAATGGTTGGAACACTCTACATTGTCCTCCGTTAAAAAACACTTGTCTCATTTGTCGAGTGACATCAATTTGGCTGATTTTTTCTAGATCGTAGGACCCCGAGAACGAAAATATTTTTCTATGCTGCGTACAATTAAATATGGAAATTATCGCAGATGGATGCAGCATTTCGTCTGCGACAAATTGACAAAGCTAATTTGGAAAAAGTCCTTGCAGTGGTCAACAATAGCATTAGCACACTGTCTTCACGCATTTATACCTTGGATAATATTGTTTCATCTGTTATTGATATTGTGCAGACTGATGTATCTGTGGTATATCATGGTCAAAATCAGTTACGATCAGTAATGCAGTTTGCATGGACGTTACAAACTCTTAAAATGGGTAAAGTACCTTGGGATTATTTGAATGCTTCCGCTTTGTTTTTACCATTTAATTTAACTGATAAACAACGGTTTATGTCCATGAAAGATTGTACATACACATTATTACACATTGAACAGTTAGAACATTTGCCGTTCTCTGTGGCGGAGACAGATTCAGCTGTATGGTTAATACACAGGGTTTTCTCTCTCCCTTTCTCGCTGTTTCAATTTAAATCTTGCATGAAACATTTCCCGATTGGCTGCTTTGAACCCCTGGGTAGTACATTTCTCCATGATTTATGGTCCCTACCTTTCACTTATAGATGTCATCGTGATGATAAGGAAGTTTTCCTAACAGGGGAGGATTGCGATTCCACAGTGGGACACTCCCTAGTTTGCAAACACGTTAAATTGCACGGCGCTTGTAATGTATCCGCACCTAATCTTGCTTGCTTTTTAAAAGGGAGTCCCATCCCAGCAATAATTCCTGCTTTTAATTTGCTTACTAACGGCAGTTATCTTATTTTGAATAACCACGACTGCTGTGGTTTACGGGTAGGAATCCCGTATAAAGTAAGTTTCACAACGTGTTACTTGTTGTAGCAATGTGCTTTTTCCGCCCCCGCATGAGAAAGTAGATATCTCCATTTGGCCTTCCATTCCGACTTTGAAAACAGATTTCAACAAATTAAGCAGGCTAAAAGCACTATTGTTTCAACAACATGTGGCTCTCCCTTCAGCTCGAGAGACCTTCGAATTACAGGTGGCCAGAACTTCGAGCGAGATTCAGTCACTTCTGAACACGAATCTCCCACTTCATTTTGGGGAGCCGATACATCAAATATTTAATGCGTCTGACACTGAAGGCCTCGCTCATTTTTTTAAACTTGTGGGATCCGGCCTTGTAACTTTTTTCAGATGATATTTGGAGTAATACCGGCCTTTATTCATTCTATTTTTTCCAGCAACTTCGGTGGATTACCATTAATACTGGCGCTAGCTGGTGGTATCCTGATGCTTCTGTTCCTGCTACGCAATGGCTGCTCATCTTGTGGTACTGCACAGGCCAGGCCAATTGCAACTGTACCGTGACCGAATGAAACAGCTTTTTGGATCCTGCCATTAGCGACACTTAGCGTGAGTTATGGACTAACTTTTCGCTTTGCCTACTGTACTTGCGTGCAACCAATGTTCTACTGTCAACGATGCCCCTTCTACTGGGCTTTGGATTTGTGCCTCTCCAATACGTCATGTTCAGACCCGGATTATGACCAGTTAATGGGTCCCTTAGTGGCCCATGACTAGGCCTGTTCCAGGAATGGACGTATGGCGCGTGCGGCTGCACTTGGAGTATTGGCAGAATGGGATATCTGTGCGGCTGCGCAGAACCTATTGCAACGGAGCTTTATTGAATATCACGCAAGTTGCACGGTTATGCTCTTGGAAGCATCGGATTACGAGGAGCACGCTTGTTCCTTCGGCCTACTTGATTGGATGGCATCCCTCTTTGCTGCTAACGATAGGGATGACCTTTTGGAACGCATTGTATTGACAGGGTCACGTGCTTTCATGGATACACCACCTCCGTGTTAATCACGTTTTTCGTGCAATGATACATTTTTACCAACTTAAAAATGTATATATATATATATATATATATATATATCATCACCAAAAGGCCCCCACCAAGGAGACCATGGAGCACACTCGGTTCTGATTATTTCTTTATTTGTTTGGCAAACGCGTTTCAGCGATTCCGCCTTCGTCAGTGCCATCACAATTATTTCTCCACATTTCACCAAGTATCACTGTCCTTTTTCATTGGACAGTCACACTGTCACGATGGAAAGCGGACTACGGGTCAAATTCCTGATAGTTCATGCCCGTGTCCGCCATCTTAACCTGTCCATTTTGGTCCTTAAGTAGGTATTTTTCTGCCCAATCGTGCATTTCAATTTCCAAATGAATCTTTGTAGATACACTCGATGCTGGCAAAAGAATTTACAAGGCAGGTAAGTTCCATCACAGAAATGTGGACTAATCCCTCGCCCTGCCGTGCTCTGACCTTAACATGACTTTGGTTCGCTTGGGCGGGATTAGTATCCTCATTCCCATCCACTTGTGCAGTAGCGACCTTGTGTCGACGAGCGCAATAATCAAAAAGGTCAGCGGCGGTTCTGGCAGCTAATTACTTTCCTCACCAAATGCCACTGAACTGCCGAACAACTTTCTGGGCGGGTGCCTCCTCCGTGACCGTGGCCGTCACGTAATATTCCATCACCAAAAGGCCCCCACCAAGGAGACCATGGAGTACACTCGGTTCTGATTATTTCTTTATTTGTTTGGCAAACGCGTTTCAGCGATTCCGCCTTCGTCAGTACCATCACAATTATTTCTCCACATTTCACCAAGTATCACTGTCCTTTTTCATTGGACAGTCACACTGTCACGATGGAAAGCGGACTACGGGTCAAATTCCTGATAGTTCATGCCCGTGTCCGCCATCTTATCCTGTCCATTTTGGTCCTTAAGTAGGTATTTTTCTGCCCAATCGTGCATTTCAATTTCCAAATGAATCTTTGTAGATACACTCGATGCTGGCAAAAGAATTTACAAGGCAGGTAAGTTCCATCACAGAAATGTGGACTAATCCCTCGCCCTGCCGTGCTCTGACCTTAACATGAGTTTGGTTCGCTGGGGCGGGATTAGTATCCTCATTCCCATCCACTTGTGCAGTAGCGACCTTGTGTCGACGAGCGCAATAATCAAAAAGGTCAGCGGCGGTTCTGGCAGCTAATTACTTTCCTCACCAAATGGAACTGAACTGCCGAATAACTTTCTGGGCGGGTGCCTCCTCCGTGACCGTGGCCGTCACGTAATATTCCTTCACCAAAAGGCCCCCACCAAGGAGACCATGGAGCACACTCGGTTCTGATTATTTCTTTATTTGTTTGGCAAACGCGTTTCAGCGATTCCGCCTGCGTCAGTTCCATCACAATTATTTCTCCACATTTCACCAAGTATCACTGTCCTTTTTCATTGGACAGTCACACTGTCACGATGGAAGCGGACTACGGGTCAAATTCCTGATAGTTCATGCCCGTGTCCGCCACCTTAACCTGTCCATTTTGGTCCTTAGTAGGTATTTTTCTGCCCAATCGTGCATTTCAATTTCCAAATGAATCTTTGTAGATACACTCGATGCTGGCAAAAGAATTTACAAGGCAGGTAAGTTCCATCACAGAAATGTGGACTAATCCCTCGCCCTGCCATGCTCTGACCTTAACATGACTTTGGTTGCTGGGCGGATTAGTATCCTCATTCCCATCCACTTGTGCAGTAGCGACCTTGTGTCGACGAGCGCAATAATCAAGAAGGTCAGCGGCGTTTCTGGCAGCTAATTACTTTCCTCACCAAATGCCACTGAACTGCCGAATAACTTTCTGGGCGGGTGCCTCCTCCGTGACCGTGGCCATCACATAATATTCCATCACCAAAAGGCCCCCACCAAGGAGACCATGGAGCACACTCGGTTCTGATTATTTCTTTATTTGTTTGGCAAACGCGTTGCAGCGATTCCGCCTTCGTCAGTGCCATCACAATTATTTCTCCACATTTCACCAAGTATCACTGTCCTTTTTCATTGGACAGTCACACTGTCACGATGGAAAGCGGACTACGGGTCAAATTCCTGATAGTTCATGCCCGTGTCCGCCATCTTAACCTGTCCATTTTGAAGAATTTACAAGGTCAGAGCACGGCAGGGCGAGGGATTAGTCCACATTTCTGTGATGGAACTTACCTGCCTTGTAAATTCTTTTGCCAGCATTGAGTGTATCTACAAAGATTCATTTGGAAATTGAAATGCACGATTGGGCAGAAAAATACCTACTTAAGGACCAAAATGGATAGGTTAAAATGGCGGACACGGGCATGAACTATCAGGAATTTGACCCGTAGTCCGCTTTCCATCGTGACAGTGTGACTGTCCAATGAAAAAGGACAGTGATACTTAGTGAAATGTGGAGAAATAATTGTGATGGCACTGACGAAGGCGGAATCGCTGAAACGCGTTTGCCAAACAAATAAAGAAATAATCAGAACCGAGTGTGCTCCATGGTCTCCTTGGTGGGGCCTTTGGTGATGGGAATATTACGTGACGGCCACGGTCACGGAGGAGGCACCGCCCAGAAAGTTGTTCAGCAGTTCAGTGGCATTTGGTGAGGAAAGTAATTAGCTGCCAGAACCGCCGCTGACCTTTTTGATTATTGCGCTCATCGACACAAGGTTGCTACTGCACAAGTGGATGGGAATGAGGATACTAATCCCGCCCCAGCGAACCAAAGTCATGTTAAGGTCAGAGCACGGCAAGGCGAGGGATTAGTCCACATTTCTGTGATGGAACTTACCTGCCTTGTAAATTCTTTTGCCAGCATTGAGTGCATCTACAAAGATTCATTTGAAAATTGAAATGCACGATTGGGCAGAAAAATACCTACTTAAGGACCAAAATGGACAGGTTAAGATGGCGGACACGGGCATGAACTATCAGGAATTTGACCCGTAGTCCGCTTTCCATCGTGACAGTGTGACTGTCCAATGAAAAGGACAGTGATACCTGGTGAAATGTGGAGAAATAATTGTGATGGCACTGACGAAGGCGGAATCGCTGAAACGCGTTTGCCAAACAAATAAAGAAATAATCAGAACCGAGTGTGCTCCATGGTCTCCTTGGTGGGGGCCTTTTGGTGATGGAATATTACGTGACGGCCACGGTCACGGAGGAGGCACCCGCCCAGAAAGTTGTTCGGCAGTTCAGTGGCATTTGGTGAGGGAAGCTTTCATGCGTATTTGAACTCTGCTTACCCTTGAAATCTGTTTTGGTCCTTTGTCTATGTACTATGACCTTACCAAGGGGAGGGTGTTATATGGCCGTTAGAGTCACTGTCGACATTGCTAAGTTGGCATGCGCACGGCTGCCATGATGCTGCTTTTGCACATGTTACTACATGACTTTGTTGTGCAAGACTCTGTTTGTGCCTTTCACATGAGAACTGTCTGCTTTCTGCATACTCTGCCTGCACTTAGAGTTTAGTCTGAACACGATGTGCAAGGTCGATAAACAATGCTGCTTGTTATTCTGTTCTGGTCAGTTCCTAGCATCTAGACAAAACATGCTAACACAGCTGCGCTACTCGAAGCTCGTGCTTTGATATTACAGTGAGGCATGTTGTTCTAAAAGACACTTGGAGTGGGTCCTTTCCAGGGAGAAGAGCTATGCGGTTCCTATGATGTAAAGCTTCCATCTAGGCACTAAGGTAGGGGTCTGCTGACAAATCCCAGAGATCTTCTGTTATATAATAATCACTTTACCAAGGGGAGGGTGGTTAGGCCTTATAGTCCTTTTTCCACTGTCTATATATAATGATATCCCCCTTCATATTCTATGGAATTGTAACAATGCTAATTGTTCTAAGTTTATGCATTTTGCTGCTGCTAGTGGCTCGTATACTGCATTATAGAGCAGGATAGTTAAAATAAACATTTTGAACTATAACAGTGATTCTGGCCATTCTTATTGTGGACAAGTACGAGTGAGCGAGGGAAAGGGTATGTCTTGCTACCGCGATTCCAGAGAGAGTCGGGAGTGTTGTGTTCTGGGTTGTCTAATCATTTGTAGCTTCGTGATTTTGGAGAAGACCGAATGAGACACTATAGCTAGTCGGTTTGGGGATTTTGGGTACTAAGGTGGTAGGTTGGTACACCCCTATACACCGAGGTCCTGTTTTCCTGCGCATAGTTCTGTGTAGGTGCAGAATCCCCACAACATGACTTGGCATCTGTTCCCTTCTTTTTAAGTGTGCCCCAGTGTTATATGTAAAACCCAGAGACAGACGTCTGGTAGGACAAAACAAGGATTCTTCAACAACCAGACAGTGGATACACATGAATCGTTTGGGCATCATGTTCTCTTCCTTTGAAGTGCGCCCCCAGTGTTAGGTGTGAACCCAGCAGACCTGTCAGACAGACTTTGACGCTCATGCAGGATTTGACACTGTAATGTCAAAAAGGATGCTCACAGTCCCCACCCTTATGCTGAGCTCAAATGAGTCATCCCTGCCCATTCGGAGTAATCCGTCAGTCACATTGACCTATTGTGTAGCTCCTGGAAGGGATTTCACACCTCATTTACATCCTATTCAGATCAGGTACAGGCTGGGGGTAGCTGAAGAATTAAGGCAAATTAGACTCTAGGAGCATCAGGCAAGGAAAAGGTAACTTTCTAAAAATAACCTTTCCTTATTATTAAATAACAATCTGACTTCACCATTAAATTGTATTTAAATTACGATTAAAAATAGTTGCTTAAATTTTTTTCTAGCTAGTCCCATTCCCGACATATAGTATTAGGATTTTAATCTGCACTGAAGCCATGTTTGCTCTACCATTGCAGTGGATGGCACAATTGGTGCTGCAGTCCACTAGTGGCACTTAACTTCCACGCCCTGGGAATACCCTGTATCATATACCAGGGACTTATACGAGTATGCTAATTTGACAATGTTCAAAGGGGGAGCACAGGCACTTTACTACTGGTTAGCAGGGGTAAAGCGCACAGAGTGACCACACAGAAAAGGCGTATTTCCTACAAGGGTTAATTGTGGGGACTTTATGATAAGGGATATAATGTGATGAAGAGATGACCTGTGTAAGAAAGAAAATCTAGCGATCCCTACAGCATGAATCCCATCCTGCAAATGTTTGTTTGGCCCCTGAAATTTCTGCTGGTAATAGCATTTTCTACCTGTTAACCTGGTGGCCACAGTGTCTCAGAGACCACTCTTTTTCCAGCGGACATGGAGGACCTGAGCAGCACTACCTGAATGTGAAGCTGCATGCTGCCATTTTCCCAATGCTGCAACCAAGATGGACGAAATTCTGCCTAGGAACTGACATGCCTTGCCAGCATGCCTTCACAGATTGGAATCATAGTTTGGCTCACAAAGAACTTTATGCACTAGCCTTGGGACATGCCTGCCTCGATACCGCAATACTTGTAAAACTGAATGATAGTGAAAGTTGTGGTGAGACTGCAGCTTCAGCAGAACAGAAATATTGTGACAAAGTGAAGGCATGCTGCATTGGATAGTGCCACTGCCAAATGGAGGCCAGCTGTTTACTCTAATGTGGGCCACATTAAGTTTCTGATTTGGCAAATATCCGTTTGTATTCTATTATAAGGCCTCGACAAAATTTAAATTGCAGCAGTGGAATTTGTGAAAATCTTCACTTTCACATTACACAAAATTCATAAAATTTCTCCATTATGCAACCTTTTTGTTTTTTTAGCAGAGTGCGCACCTTCTGTTAAAATGTCTTGCAAGATACAAACGGGAGACTGGCTTGCACTGAAAATAGAGTGGTTTGCACTAAAAATGTCTCACGAAGAGTCATTTTCTACTTGAACAACTCTACTTGTGTCTCATAAGACTTGTTTTAACATAAGGTGCATGCTTGGATAAACATGCAGTGGCTAAGCCAATACTCTCCCTTGGGACCTCCTGGCTTTGCCAATACCCTTTAAAAAGTAAGTAAATAAGAGAGACAATAAAACCAACCAATTGTAAGCAATGGGTGAGCTCTAAGCATGCTGTAAGTTGACAATAGGTCATTTCGCAACCAGACCGCTTGCGCTGTCTGATCGGCAAGAACTTAAAAAGTGATGCAAGATACCCACAAATCATATTTTCATGTAATTTCTTGAAATTCTGTACGAAAAAAATTATGCGATTTGCTCAGTTATAAATTCTCCTAAAATATATCGGCTCACTTACAGAAACTCAAAGTCTATATGCATCTGGTGCTGCTAATCCTATCCAAAGGTACCCTAAACCGCAGGGACCCACTGGTGAATGGATTTTCCAACAATAACATCAGTTTCCAAGAATAGCCATTTGAAGTTTCCCAGTGTGACTAACCATGATGCTTCTAGGACCTGAGCCAGCACCTAGCAAATAAAAATTCAGACCACTACACAAAACTTAATGTAAGTTATACAAAAACCAAAGCACTCTCCAATAAATGTAATGTCCAGACAGTATGGACTTTCTTCAAATAAACATGATTCTTCTGTTTATTATCGCATATATATGTTGAAACACTTGTACAATTCAAAAATGTTTACTATATGGTTTGTAACATGAGACAGCCTTCGTTCATGTTGAGATGTCCAAAGGAAGCTTAGCCAACACGTGTTTCGTCATCTCGTGACTTTCTCAAGGCTCATAAATAGTAGTGAGGCTAATACAGTTCTGCAATTTGTCCACAGCAAATAGCAATAGGTAATCACGTTGCCACAAATATGTAGCAGAGATAGCGAGAGGCTTCAGGTACTGATGTTTAAACAGAGAAGTGTCTGTTCCATAAGAACACACTAACAAAATGTCCCGAGCCGAAAATTGGTGCAGATTCCACAAGGTTGAATATCTAGCGTCCACTAAAGTTCACAGACATCACTTATTTGCCACAACCCGTATGGGAAACCAAGGTTTGTTGCTCCGGTAGTGCGAAGTCAAATTTAACTTAAAGCAGTAAGTAGACCATGGTAAGCTCCAATCGTAGTACGCCAAGGTAGCGTGTCGCCCTTCTCTCCCGCCTGTGGAGATGCAACTCCACAGGTGATGTCCGCGTACTTTAGTGGACGTCAGAGTTCATGAGATATGTGTCCAGCGCTCCGGGGAAGGCTGTGTGACCATATTTAAGGGAGGGTTCTAGTTTGGCTCTCAGGACTTTTAGTATAGGATCCGCAGTTGGACTGTGTAACTGTTGGTTTAGGCGTTTCAGACTGTGGATAATCCCAGCTCCCTTGCTTCTAAAATGTTTTAAATGGGCCCCTGTTTTGGCCCCTTCAGAAAGCAGGACACCTAAACAATTATAGCTTGTGCATAAATTTATTTGCAGATCACCGAGTTGCCACTGGGCTGTTTTCTTTCGTTGGTATTTCCCAAAGATAACTATCTTGATTTTCACCTGATTCACCAAGAGTTTGTTATTTTGGTTGTATCTGTGGAGCGTGTTAAGGGCTCTCTGTAAGCAGATTTGGGAATGGTCCATATTTGCAATATCATGAGCATACTGGAGGATTTGGAGCCATACTTTCCCCAGCCTCTGTGTTATTAGGCTGGCGCCTTCCAAAGCTTTGCCCAGATCAGCCGTGTACAGGTTGAAGAGGAGGGGAGCCAGCACTCATCCATGTTTAAGACAGTTGTTCGTTGGCACTTTTGCTGTTGCGGTCATTGGGCTAGTTTGTATTCAAAGCCACGTCCCCTGGTATAAAGCTATTATAGCCTTGAGAAGCTGTTGGGGGATCCTTCAGGTGGATAGTTTCTCCTACAGTTTTCCCCGGTCCACCCGTTCGAAAGCTGCGCTGTAGTCTACAAAACAGCAAAATAAGGGGGGGGGGGGTGCTTAGGCCGTGTGGCGAAGCATGACAAGTATCCCAATGCTAGAATGTTATCCGTAGTGGTGCCTTCGGGCCTAAATCCAGATTGAAAAAAGGGGAGGATGCTGTTGTCTGATACCCAGGCTTCCAGTTCTTACATTAATATTTGGATGTAAGCTTTTGCTTCAAGATCTAATAAAGCAATGAACCAGTAATTATCCGGTTTCGAGTGGTCCCCTTTTTAGGTCGAGCCAGAGACAGCATGCATGTGCTGCTCTGCGAGACATGCAGCATCTCATCCACGGGCATTGATCACACCTCCGGCTTCCCATTGGTTCCTTTGTATGCTTTCAAAAATTCCCTTCCTTTCAGTGGCTAATTGTATCGTTTGTCCCGCCTTTTGCTGGATGGTTCCCGTCCCTGGCGACTGGACCCTTTACGTGTAGTATTGCTCTTCGGATTAATTTCATTACGTCGTTGGACTTCTTTTTCTGTTTTTTTTTTACTTGTGAACAGCTTTTCACGCATGTCCGCGCGTTGACAAAGGAACACCAGCAGCAGCAGTACTGCCTTCTATATAAAGCACCGGAAACCGCAGCATGTTTTGAGTTAAGTAGCTTGGAGCTAGGGTGACCATCTATCCTTTATTTTACACGGACAGACCCTTATACGTTATTTATAATATAACAAATAGCATTTGCTTTGATAGCGTGGCTGTGAGACAGACATTTAAATCAGCATTTTCTTCTACCATGTAAAGCGCGTACGTACTTAGTATGTGTTTTGCAGCTTTACATAAAGCGAACTTAGCCCGAGAGCATTAAAGCACTTTACACGTGAAGCAGACTTTTTACACTTGAAAGCATATTTTTCTGTTGTTATGGCACAGGGGGATTAAGTGATTTGCCCAGAATCCCAGGAAGTTGACCCGACACTGGGATTTGACCTTCCCATGCCACAAAAACACAAAAGTATGCGTTCATGTGGAAAATTTATTTCTAGTGCAAAGAAGGTTAAGTCACGCTATATAAAACTACAAAAAAGTACCAACCACGCACTCCACATATGACTCAAACTTGCCCGAAGGGCGTCAGCCGCTCTCACAGACAATAGTAGTGTTTTCTAGCATTAGGTTGCAGCTGCTGCCTTACACTCTAACTGAAAGTGCGACAGTTTGCTGCATGGCTAAATACTTAGGTCCCAAATGCGAGACCGATTGCATTGCATTGAAAATGCTCTTTGGTTTAATTTCATTACATCATTGGACTTCTTTTTCTGTTTCCTTGTTAGGTCTCGCCTGAGCCAGCGCATGCGCTGCTCTGGCCGAGACATTTAGTAAGTGGGCTTTTAAAAGTCCGACCACACGCTTTTGCTGGCCTCAATCTTGCGGTTACACGCACGGGCACGCGCACAGCCGCCATCTGGCTTTCCTCGCGGCACCCTTACAGCGCGCGATAAGGCGCCATCTGGCTTTCCTCTCGCTTGCTCTCCCAAGCGCCTCGCTCCGCCCATCTCTCGCCCCATTTCTCCCACTTAAGTTTAGCCTACTTGTAGTGCTTTACCAATTTTATTCAATTAGGGCATTAGCCCACAAGGTAGCATACCATCTATTTGTTAATACATTACTACATCTTTAATGTTGCCCTTAATAAATTATTTAATTGCCCACAGTTTCCACAGCTTGCAGACATACCCTTTAGCACTTTTTTCACTGGCACACAGGCTAATTTGAGCTGCCTTTACCGCGGACTCCCGTTCACCTTCGCTCGCTCCCTTCCTTCCCTAATGCAGCCTTTTACCCTACATTCTGTGCAGGGGCTGCCCAAAGTCCAGCATGGCTACACACAAACGCTCTACATAATTTATCCCTGTTAAACAATAAATTAATAACCATATTACATGTTTTATCTGCACAAGCAGCCACTATACGTCTAGTCGCAGTCCTAAAATAATCGCCTTTTTCCGCACTATTACCCACCAAGTAGCGTACTACCATGTTTCAGTATTCTTTTGCGCTTTTAGTTTTGCCGTTACCCAGTAATTTCCAACTACATACTTTTAGCGGGCCACAACCATGCCTTCCAGCACTTATCACTGCACAAGCAGCCATCTTCAGCACAACAGCACTGCTGCAATAAGAACCTTTTTACGGACAGCGTCCTACCTCTTCATAATACACTTCTATGCCTTTGTATTTATTCTTACAAAATACTTTCCCCTAGCATTCTTTTTATGCCCCGACCACATCCCGAAAACAGCCTCTCCCCATTGCATACGATCTTTTGTGACGCGTTGGTACACCACTTGTATTTACACTACATTTGCGTCCTCCTTACTCACATCCAGTCCTCCATTCTCCATTGTACCACTACTGGAAAAAAAACACCGTTCCTATACACACATGCTATATAGGTTTTAAGCCGCTGCTCAAAAAAACAATACATGCCACACGTACAATTACTGCATCTAGCTGCAGTGCTGCCACATTAATCTGGCAATGCATGCAATGGCTTTTATTACATATATATGTACATATAAGAAGCCCTTTTTACTAACTACTTTGTCATATAATCAGTTCCCGTTGACAAGCCAACACAACAGGTCAGCAGCATCCATATAAATATTGACAACAAACCTCCGCAATATTATTAAACCGCCTTAAATATACAACTACCAGTTTGTTTTCAATTAGACACACTATTCAAAACACATTACTAAGCTACAAATTTTTTTACAACATATTTGCCCGCATCTATTCCTAAAGTCAAATTCTACATCTATTCCACCTTCCAAGTACCCTTTACCAAACCAAACAATTCACTCTTCCAGGCTCCTTTATCTACATTTACAATTTTCACACGCTCTTTACTAACACCTAGCCATCTCCATGCATTTCTCTTACACCGCGTGTTCTCGCATTTTATTACTCCTAAAAGATAGCTATCTTGTGTTCCTACTCTACTTAAACGCAGTAAGAAAAGCATTTGGATACTTCACTGCAAACGGAGCTGTTGCTTTACATTCTGGAAGCCAGACGCCTCGCTAACTACTACGCCCTAAAAACGGTGAGTTTTGAACAATATTGCAATTGACCCATGGTTTATTTTTAGCCACAATAACGCTTTCTACACAGTATTCTTCCTATACTAAAATACTTATTAAGTTGTCAAATGTGTGTAGCTTTCTTTGTAGCTTTTATTATACCTTATTTAAACACATACAACTCATATCTTGTATCGTCACATCAGCCACTGCACTAAAGTCTAACTCCACAGGAAATGCTAGTTCGTTGTACCACAAATTAATATTACTCAGAATCAACCCTGCAAAAGTGGAAAGCTTTACAAACTAACACAAATATTACAGTATAACACATTGCCACAAAACATATTGCTTTTGCGCCACCACTGCATAACTCAGGGCCAGCACAGCATCACTCAACAACACCACAGCATCACTCAGTGCGTCTTACACTTTTTTATTACAACTTCTCAGCATGCTGCACAGCAGCCACACTTCTCTACAGCACAGCTTAGAAACATTGGCAAAGTCAATAGCTCTACCTAAACACTTATAAGGCTCCCCACAATGCATAGCCAATAGGTCTCGCCTTTGGGACATTATAAGTGTTTAGTTATCCAGCACAATATCCTTCATTAAACAACATCACGTGTTGCTTGGCTAATAACTTATAAGGTCCCAAAAGCGAGACCTATTGGCTATGCCAATGCTTATTTTTAATTGTGAACAGCTCTTCATGCACGTTCGCGCGTTTCCCTTCATCAGCGTGGCACCCCGATTCATCTTTAAAATGCATGGCATGTTTGAGCACATGGCGAGCCCAGTGTGCCCGAGAAACAGCGCTGATCATGGAAGTTGGTATACTGATGCAATCGATTGCACACACGCGTGTAAGTAAAAATATAATTTGTGCTACCCAGCCATAGTTTTGATAGCATGGCTTGTCAGTTACATGGGTTACAAGCTGCCAAGGCAGATCACGCTCTTCACCTTTGCATATTTATGCTCACCGGCCCACCTCAGAGCCCTCTTTCCCCAGAAAACACGGCTTGTTCATGTTTTTTGGGCGAGCCTAGTCAGTGATAGATTTTAATATTATGGGGTGATACACGTCAGGGATCGGAGATCTGAAGCCGCCACAGGTTTTGTACCAGATGTCTGTCCCCTCCTCCACAAGCAGCTGCTGCCCAGCTCCTACCAGGAGTCTAAGTTACTTACTGTTTTTACCTCCCTCATAAATCAGCTTTCTGAGAGATAAACAGAACGTGAGAGCTAAGAGGCAGACTAACCTTTCCGCCCAGCTCGGTATTCTGCATACACTCCATGATAGGCATATCAATGTAACCAGATCTCAACAGTCCGAATTGTTATTTGTTTTCATAGGGTGTTGTTCAATACTCTTGCAGTTGCACACAGAATGGTATAGTGCTATTGACTTTAAACAAGGCACTTATCTTTTTGTCTAAGTGTTAAAAAGCCTTGTTTTTGTTGCAGCTCTTTCTCTTCGCTCCCCTCCCACGTAGTTATTTTAAGTTTTAAAAATTTATTTACTATGAATTAATGATGGTGCTGTTGTGTTTAAGCTGATTTATATGTATGTCTATTTAGTTGTTTTGGCTGTCAACGTGTTGCACTTTATACTCTTCAGACGGTTTGAGACACTGTAAGCAGATGGAATTTCAGAAAAGAAATGTCATAGATTATAAAGCAAATAGTGCAGTAAGTCACCTAAGAACCGTGCACCATCTCAGCATCAGCACAGCACCACCGCCACATCAGTGCACCACAACCAGCACAGCCCCACCTCAGGACCAGTGCAACCCCACCTCAGCAGCAACTTGGCAACAACACAGCACCAGTTCAGCATCAGCGCAGCACCACCTCAGCATCAGTGCATCATTGCAACACTACCTCAGCACCACCTCAGCATCAGCGCAGCATCACCTCAGCACCAATTCAGCATCACTCAACACCACCTGAGCAACAGCTCAGCACCACTTATGCACCAGCACAGCACCACCACCTCAGCATCACTCAGCACCAGCACCACTTAAGCACCACCGCAGCATAAGCGCAGCATCAGTGCACCACCGCAGCACCACCTGAGCATCAGCGCAGTACCATTTCAGCACCAGTCAGCTTCACTCAGCACCGCTACAGCAGCACCACCTGAGCATCACTCAGCAAGACCTGATACCACCACAACACCAGCACAGCATCACTCAGCCCTAGTGCAGCATCACCTCAGCACCAGCACAGCACCACCTCAGCATCACACAGCACCAGCGCAGCACCACTTTAGCACCACTGCTGCATCAGCGCAGCACCACCTCAGCACCAGTGCATCAATGTAGCATTTCCTCAGCACCACCTCAGCATCAGCGCAGCACCACCTCAGCACCAGCGCAGCACCACCTCAGCTCCAGGGCAGCACCTTCCCAACATCAGCACCATCTCAACATCAGCACAGCACCACCTGCATATCAGTGCACCACCAGCGCAGTCCCATCTCAGCAGGAATTCAGCACCAACTCAGCACCACTTCAACATCAGCACAGCACCACCTCAGCATCAGCGCATCACCTCAGCACAGCACCAACTCAGCATCACTCAGCACCAGCTCAGCACTCCCTGAGCACCAGGGCAGCAGCACCACCTTAGCATTACTCAGCACCACCTCAGCGTCACCTGAGCATCACTTCTGCACCAGCTCAGCATCACTCAGCACCACCTCCGCATCAGCACACCACCACCTCAGCATCACCTCAGTCTACCCTCGGAATCTGGCATCTGTTTATTCTCCCCTAGTGTCCGTCCGCTGCTCATGTTGTAATTCAGGTACTATTTCCCAACCTCCACCCTCCCGTTATTTATGTCCCCCCCACCCCATTAAAAAAAAAACTATAACAAACAAGCATTAGAAGAGCAGGAAGAAGTTGCCAGCATTGCAAGGTCAGAAAAAGTAGAAGACATGTATATGTTAATTCTTTTTTTAATAGGGTCGTTCATTTGTACATAATGTCTACTTGGTTATATATGAGGTAAAAAAATGCTTACATCACTTTATTATAACTTTTCAGCATGCTGCACAGCAGCCACACTGCTCTACAACACAGCTTAAAGACATTGCAAAGCCAATAGCTCTGGCTAAACACTTATAAGGTCCTAAAGGCGAGTCCTATTAGCTATGCCAATGCTGGTTTATAAATTGGGAAGAGTATTGATCCTCTCCATGATGGTGGAATCATTGAAGTGGAAAAGGCAAAGTTGAAAAGTGGTGTAAGCAATCCTGACCAGAAAGATTGTGATGATTTGAATACGGCGGCTGGGACGCCGTTGGGTCCTGGTGCTCCATCATTCCTCATTTGTTTTTAATTGTGCCAGTTACTGTGGCCTCTGAGATGCGGGTAATTTGCGGGGCCAAGCCGGGTGCAGTGGTGGTAGGTGGGGCAGTGTATTTGCTGTGCCCTGACTGTTAGAGTACAACTGCATTCTTGGTCCGCCACTCCATTCTCCTTTGTCTGGCCGTTATTGCTAAGATTATTGATGTACTTCAAGAGCTGAATATGGCCCCTTTCTTTGAGGAGGGTGAAGATTTTCAGCTTTAATCATCTTTGTTCTTTGCTGCCAGACTATATTTCTGTGTGCCGCTCTAAGTGCAGGGATTGTTTGACCTTGGTGAGTTTTATCTCTTCTTCTGGCCTTCAGGACCTTTAGAAGGCACTGCTTGTTTGTGTGTAGCTTCTTAGATTTAGCAAGTAAGGGAAATGGACAAGCGAGCGAGTTCCGCCTCGTGGGGATCCCGGATCCTCCCCCTAGTGCCTGTTGAAGTTCTGTGAGAAGAGCCTCCCAGTGCTCCGGGGGAGTGGTTATTCCTGGTATTATGGGGGTTGTCTCTTTGGTTGTTATCCACTCTGTAAATTTTGTGCCAAGGTTTGCTGACCATTTGATCCTGCTAAGGACATTGTGGCGTTCTTCCCCAAGTTTTTGGAGTTGTAGTCCGGCTTTTCCGTCTAGTTGAAAAAGTGCTTTCAAACGTCTGTGATCACTTTCTTCCCTTTTGCCGTTTTCGAAGTTACTGAGGTTTGGGGTCAGCTGACCGCAAATGAAAATACAGTTGATTGTCGATGTATTCCTGAACGAAGGAGAGGTGACCATAGTTGATCATAGGCCTCTTTAATGACGTGCGAAAAGGCTAAAATGTAACTGTCAAAAAGGCTCTGCAAAAGGGCTGCCTCTGTTGGGGGCCTGAGGTGTTTTTGGGGCTTGCCCAGCGTCCGGATGCTGAAGTCTCCAACAATTATTGGAAGATGTGAAGTATATTTGTTTAAAAGTTCTTCGATTATAATTGCCAATGAATTTAAAGCCTGTTTTTTCTAGTGGACAGAAGAATTGACGTAGCAGTTGAATAACAATAATCGGACAGAATTAAAATTGCTTTTAAGCACTTTGATGAGTAGGGCCTGCAGCTCCGGCGTATTGTTCGGTATAACTGTGGTCTCTACTTTACTGGCGTGATTGATAAAATGAAAAGACTGCCGGATGGCTGCCCGAAAATGTTGCATTTTATGGCTGAGGTGTGAAATTCGTAATATCCTGGGAGGGTTGTTGTTTCAGTGGCCCAGGTCTCCTGAAAAGAGAGAATGTCACTTTTATGAAGGTAATCTATGGCAGAAATGTTCTCGATACGTATTTTAAGGCCTGCCACGTTCCAGGATGTGATTGATAATTGCGTGCAGGGTCCAGATGACCTGGTAAAGGTCCCTTGTATATTGATCTTTAAGGTGTTATGTTAAGGCAGTTTATAAAGCGCCATGGTTACTCCATTACGGAGTGTCCCCGCGCTGAATTCCATTCAGAGGCCGAGATCATGATAGAGCATAAAGGATAGAGAGACTCTAGGTAGCGGAACTTTTCCTAAACAACCAAGTTTTGAGTTGCTTCCTAAAAGATGCTTCTAATGGCTCCTGTCTGAGGTAAACGGGTAGAGAGTTCCACCTCTTAGCTGCCACGTACCTAAAACAGGTACCACCGAAACGTTTCCTATTGAATTTAGGAGTGCAGAACAGTCCTGTTCCAGCTGATCTCAGGCTGCGCATGGGGTGGTAGGAGTGTATCATGGGACGAAGATATTTTGTGCCCTTACCCTGTAGTATTCTGTGGACATAGGTAAACATAGTTTACCACGAAACCGGGAGACCGCATGCCATTACAACACGGTCATTACAACGACCGCATTGTTACAACGCATGCCATTACTCTGCAAGTCGGAACAACGACTTGCTCTAGGGTTCAGAAGGTGTTGGATTTAAAATCCAACACCTTCCATACTGTTGCACAGACTGGAGTTTGAATAGTAAATTATACTATTCCAACATCCAGCCCCCCCCAGAGCAAGTTGTTGTTCCGACTTGCGGAGTAATAGCATGCGTTGTTACAACGCGGTCATTGTAATGACCGCGTTGTAATGGCATGCGGTAAAAAAACAAGCGGGGTAACGAGGCTTATTCGTGGACATAGCATAGGGCTTTTAAAGGAGATCCTCTCCTCAACAGGGAGCCAATGGAGAATCTCCAAAGCCCTACCAGTTGGTGCGAGTCTAGGGATGTTAAAGAGCATCCGAGCTGCCGCTTTTTGCACCCGCTGGAGCATATGAATGCTCCTCTTTGGTGCCCCCAAACAGAGGACATTGCAATAGTCCAACCTGGATGTTACAAGCGCGTGTACCACTGTCTTCCTAGCATCGTCCGGGATGAGTCCCAAGATATTTTTCAACATTTTAAAATCCCGAAACAGGTGCCTGTAAGAGCTGTTCTGGTCAGAGAAAGATAGGGTTGAGTCAAACCAGACTCCAAGATTTTTAACTTTCTGACTCGGAGAAGGTGGAGATCCCAACAGGCTAGGCCACCATCTCGATGACCAGATGGAGGGTTGTTTTCCTACCACTAGGATGTCTGTTTTGCTGGCACTAAGCCTAAGGCAGCTATGTTTCATCCAATTTGCCATGTCCTCCAGGCAGAGTTTGAAATCCTCAGTCGCTTTGCCATTGTCCTGGGCCAGGGTAAGGATCAGCTGCGTGTCATCTGCATATGACACCATCTGCACCCCATGTTTGCTCAGCAGATCTGCCAGAGGACGCATATATAGGTTGAAAAGGGTCAGGCTCAAGGCAGAACCTTGAGGTACTCCCTGTTTCAGATGTTGAATAGACGAGACATAAGGTTGCAGAGTAGTTTGAAAGGTACGGTCTTCCAGAAAGCTTGCCAGCCAACCCAGAACCAAACCACCTATGCCAGCACAGTGTAGTCTGTTAAGTAGCAGACATGGGACACAGTATCAAAAGCGGCACTTATGTCAAGCATGATAAGGGCCGCCGTTTGACCATTATCAGCAATTTTGCGTAATGAATCAGAAGCTAGAAGTAGTGCTGATTCCGTGCTGAAGAGGGGTCTTAAACCAGACTGTGTCTCATGGAGGAGATCGTATTCCTCTACAAACTGCATTATTTGTTGATTGACAAACTTCTTGGCCACCTTTGCAAAGTAAGGTAGTAGTGAGATAGGTCTTAAATTCTCAGGCTGTAAAGGGTTTAGGTTAGGCTTTTTGAGCAGGGGAATTACCATGGCGTGCTTCCACTCTTTCGGAACTATGCCAGAGCAAAACGACAGGTTGAGCAGCTCTGTTAGTACTGGGACAATGGCAGCATTGCCTTTATCCAAGATGGCCGGGGATGAGGGGTCTAGAGGGGATCCCGATTTGATTCTCAGCATAAGACTGTGCGTATCAGCCTCAGTGATAGGTTGTAAATTGAGGAGCTTACCCGTAGTGTCTGGCAGGGTATTGGAGAGAGGTGGTATCTTAAAATTCCTAGCACTCTCCGGGAAAGAGGTGTAGATGCTATTCACAAAAAATCCTGCAATTTGATCACAGCGCTCAGTAGAGGGAGGGATTGTCGCTGTGATATGTTCTAGGGAGGTCAGGGAATGTTCAATTTGAAGGGCATAATACTTCGCACGTGCCTGCCTAAGATACTTGTGGTACTTTTTTTAAGGCTGCCAGGTAGGTGGATTTATGATGTTCGTTGTACTCTTTGCGCCATATTCGCTCTAACATTTTGCATGACCGCTTTGTTTCCTGGAGTTCCTCTGATTACCAGGGTGTAGTGGGCTTAGATCGCCTGCTAGTGATTGGCTTAGATGGTGCTAGTATATCCAAGGCTAGATTAATCCACCCCTCAATCTGAGTATTAGCTGTCGATGGGCATTCTACGAGAATTGGTCTGTGAGAATTTAAAACCTTTGTGAATGCGGAGGGTGTAATCCGTGCCCATTTACGCGAGGTAGCTTTAAAGGGCGGTGCAATTTCCAGTGAGGATTCCTTAGTTCCAAAGGGAATCGAGTGGTGGTCTGACCACGGCACTGGGATGGGTTCGGCTGCTGTTAGAGAAAGCGAGTTGGTAAAAATGGGGTCCAATAAATGGCCCAGCTCATGTGTAGGGACATTAACTAATTGAGTTGGCACATACTCAAATCATCCATTAAGTTTTTCGTGATTGGACAGTCCTTTTTATGTATGTGAATGTTTAGGTCCCCTAAAACTGTGAAATTAGCATATCTGACAGCGTAGTCCGGAATCATATCGGCTAAGTTTTTAACAAAAGTTGTCGCTGGACCCGGTGGATGATAGATTAGAAACCCAGTCAGTATGATCTTACTGTTTAAGTTTAGGCAAAAAAAAGCTGTCTCAGAGTTTGCAATATTAATTGGTTGTAGCTGGCAATGCAAATTGCTTTTAAAAATTATCGCTAGCCCTCCTCCTCTCAGTGTTGAGCGATCAAGGCAGAGTATAACGTAATTAGGGGGCACTGCATCTAATATATCAGGGGCCGAGGTTTCTGTTAGCCAGGTTTCAGTTAAAAAAAGGGGAGCAGGTCGAAACTCCAAAATAAGATTTGCTATCTCTAGTTTATGTTTGGGTAATAAGAATTGCTTCCTCCCATTGTCAGGTAGACAGGTCTCACCAGTAGAGGCCACAGTATGGGGTTCACCTAAGCGGAAGTCGCAGCTATTGCAGCTATTAGATTTTAATGATAGGTTTAAGGTGTGAGCACACACGTCTCTCACCAGGCGACTGAGTTTCAGTAGATCGTTCCGGGAATAATAGCCATGCCTACCTACCTCTGCCTTACTGACGGGGCTGGATGGTATGCGGAGCAGGGGTCCTGGCCCCTGGCGCCGTCCAGGCGTTGGCGGGCGCAGACGGGCTTGCCTTTGGCCACGCAGCTGCCATGAATTTGTAGCCCGCATCTAGGGGCGTGGCTACATCTCCGACTCCACCTCAGGAGATCGGAGGCAGCTGAAGCGATGCAGCAGGCAGGCAGGTGGTGCAGTCGTGAGGGACGGCTGTCCAATTGATACCCGATTTCTGGTTCTTAGTTTATCGCAGGCTCAATGGGAAGTACTGTCCTTTGGTCATGTGTACAGATTATTCTGTATGCATTATGGGGCTTGGGCATTGTTGTTTATAGCCCTGTTAGTTGCCTTCAGCACATTCAGGACAGAGTAGACTTCCTTCTTTGGCAAAGTTGCTTTGAGCACGTGTGGATATTTCTCTGGTGTTGTCAAAAGTTTGATGATTCTTAATTAATCCAGGTTGGCATCTGTGGATCAACTTCAGAAATGTCTCAGACAATCCAGTGGCAATCATCCTCATACAGATCTCATTTTCTTGATTTAAAATTCTGTTAGCCAGTAGGCTCTGCACCCAAAACTGTTTTTCCCAATTTGTAGAGCAAATTTATGTTAGCCTCCACCAGTGTCTGAGTGACTCTGCCCAAGTCAGTTTTGATCTGGAAGACTTTTTCAATGAGAAATGTTTGAGGGACAAAGACTTTAAAGAATTCCCCCACAAAACCGTTGGGTCCTGGGGCTTTAAACTATTTAACAGATTTTAGGGATGCTGAGATTTCTGAAGGGACATAGGAGCCAAGAGAGTTTCTCCCTCTTCACTGGGGATGCTGGGAAATCTATATTCTTTAGAAATTGCTTCTATTGTGCTGGGGATTTTGGGGCTTTTGTTTAGCACGTTTTAGATAATGCTTGTAGCACAGCTGCTTCATCCACATGTGGTTATACCTTGGTGATCTTTCATAGCCATAATTTGTGCATGGTAACATTTTGGTTTTTAACAGTGTAGCCAAAGTGTATGGGCTTTATGCCTTGTTTCATATATGGTGCTAGTTGATAACTCAGAGAAAACACTTCTGGTGCTAAAATGTAGAGTTTCGTTTTGTCCTCTAGTGATTTCATACTACTTTTATATCTGTAGCCCTGCTGTAGTTAAGTTTCGAATATGGTGAGAATCAGGTCTCTATTTTTCTCTCTTTAAGGGCACCCCACAGGAACACCCTGGATGTGTCATTAAATTGCAGGTATTCTATCATAGTTTTTTTTATCTCGGTTCTATTTACTGGGTCTCTCAATAAGTAGCTTCCCCTTCGTCAACTCCTATTTGTTGGTGTTGGTGTGTGGATCAGTTCTTGCAAAGTGAGGAACATTGGTCAATTTTCAGATACAGTTATTGAACATTGTTTGCGTCTCCCATCTTGTCTACGAGTCCCCTGGTGTATAGCTTCAGTCTATCCTAGAATATGCCCTGTGTACATGAAAGTAGTATGTGTAATCTTGCTCTGTTTAATGAAATTCCCACCAGGTATCGACTAAACCACTTCTGCAAGGGATTCTCCCAGTTCTTGTATCAGTTTGCTAGACAGTCTTATACTTGGGCCTGACTGTCTAGTGTACTATCATTCACGTGATTGAAATCCCAAATAAGGATCAACAAGCCCTCAACGAATGTACAACGGACTCCTGCCCTTAGTTAGGCGCATATAATGTCACCATGGTAAGTAGCAATTCCGTCCGCTAGTGTCCTAATACAGTAATAAATTGGAATTGCCTGAACAAGACACTGATTTTTTGGCAGTGGGCTGGCACTGATCTGCTTTGGGTATTTTTTTCTAGTGCTGGATCTTTTTGCTTCCCTCAATTTCAGATGTTTTTCATGTAACATGACCACTTCTGTCTTCTACTGTTCTAATGAATAAGTTACTTACCTTTGGTAACACCTTATCTAGTAGAGACTCCATCTAGCCACAAATTCCTTACCTTGGAATATTCCCAAGGCGTCAGTCTGGATGTGGATAATTTTCGTGAGCAGGACCCCTGAATTCCGATAGAGGGCGTCTTTCGACTCCGTGTGGCGTTGTCCCCCCAGATGTGGCCTGCACAGTGCCTTTATAGGCACCATACCAATGCACGGACATCAGTTTCTTTTACGCTACTTTCAAAGCCAGAAGTGCAGAGCCATGAAGAACAATGACCACTCGTGCATCAAACTAGGGCCCTTTAAAGGGGAAATCCCTTTAATCTAAATCAGTTCGCAGATGGAGTGGCGTACATGGAAGGGGGTGACCACCTTCAGTAGGAAGGAGGCTCTTGTTCGAAAAACCAGCTTGTCTGGGTAGCTGGTAAGGTACGGAGGCTGAGATGATAAGGCCACAAGCTCACTGACCCTCCAGGCAGATGTTATTGCCACTAGAAAGGCTGTTTTAATAGTAAGTGGCCTGATAGGGCAGTTCTGTAAATGCTCGAAAGGAGCACACATCAGGAGCGTTAAGACTAAATAACCAAGTTACTTACCTTCAGTAACGCCTTATCTGGTAGAGACTTTTTATTTATTTATTTTATTTATTTTAAGAGTTTTATATAGCGCTGGCTAGACCCGTAGGTATCAGAGCGCTTTACAATAGATTACACAATGTTACAGAAAAAGATAACAATTACACATAACATCAAGAATAAGCAACACATTGAGAGAGGAAAGGAAGGCGGGACAAATAGAGCGGAGGGGGGGAAGGGGGAGAAGTGTGAAGGGGGGAGGATGAGGATGAGGGAAAAGACAGGCAGGAGAGACGAAAGGAGGTCTGCCCAATGACCGACTGGGTAGGTGACGTCCTAGGAGGGAATCCATAGTCCGTCTCCCCTATAGCTAAACAAGGTAGCTCCATCGGGCATCGGTCAAATAGCTAGGTCTAAACTGACGAGGGGAAGTTCACAGAAGAAAGTCCAGTTGGTAATCAGGGTGGGAACTATGAGCAGGACGGGCGAGGGCAAAGGTCAATAGCTGGAAAGAGGAGAGGGGTAGAGCGAAAAGGGGAAGGGGGAGGAGGGAGATAAGGACAGGAGAGACGCAGGAGAGTTTGCCCAAAGACCGGCTGGGTAGGTGATGGCCAAGGAGGGAATCCATAGTCCATCTCCCCTTTAGCTCGCGAGGTAGCTCTACCGGGCATCAGTCAAAATGGCTAGGTCTCAGCTGATTAGGGAAAGTTCTCAGATTAAATGTCCTGGTGGGTGAGCAGGAACAGGGTCAGGTGAGGGCTGATCAAGATGGCAGGTGCTACAGTACTTTACTGGGAAGGATGGGCCAGTCTCCCTTAGTTCTTAAAAAGTATCCTGATGGGTAGGCCGGATGGAGGAAGGATAGGAAGTAGCAATTCTGCAGCGCCTGGTCACTCCTTTTTGATTCTGTTTTTTTTTTAATTTTATTTTTTTATTTAAACTTTTTTAAAAACACGACGCTACCCTCATGTGTGACATAGCGGCCATCTTAAGGTCAGGCACAGGGTGTGATCTTGTATAGCATATCTTTGCAGGCCGCGCGCTTGCTATGAATTGTGAGGGTCTCTCCTCTTGGCCCCCGAAAAAGACCCTGTGCCTGTGTGTCATCAAGCTGTGTCCCCATTCCTTACAGGCTTTCTACGTGTGGGCGCCATCACGGAGTCAGGCCACTAAGTTCATCCCCTTCGAAGCTCCCGGCCGCACTGTCTGCATGAGTGCTTACCGGGGGGGGGGGTCGCCCTCCCGGGCTGTTCCCGCTGCCGCGCTTATCTATCCTCCTCACCTCCTCTGTCCTCAAGGCGTCGGATTTATGTGACTCGGGGTAGTCACGGAAGCAACTGGCTCCACTGCCCGTGTGCGATCGCCGATTAACGGGGCCATAAATTCCGTCGTGCTGCGGTGACCGGGAGTGCACCGATGATTCCGCTCACCGTCCCCGGGCTCCGGCTCGCGGGAGTGCCTCAGAGCCCGTTCATCTCTCCCGGGAGCTCAGACGCTGCCGCCATCTTGTAGCCGCGGGCGCCCCTCGACCTCCGGGTTCGCGCCCAAATAGCGGGGATCTCGGCGGAATCACTGCAGATGCAGCCTCTCTACTTGCTCCTGCGACGTTCCTGGACCTGGCTGTTACATTTGGAACAGCGAGTGGCGGCTGTATGTCACTCCGAGCGTAGCGAGGCTCCGGAGCTGAAGTGGATTACGACCACTCAGCCATCTTGCCTCCTAGCCTTTCTAGCCGCAGATTCCTTGTCGCATCTCAGCCAACTTGCCTCCTAGACTTTCTAGCCGCAGATTCCTTGCCATAGAATTATCCCCAAGCATCAGACTGGATTTGCAAACTTTTTGTGAGCAGTTCCCCTAGCGCGCCGTCAGTTCTTTTCTTTCCGCGCCAGCCAACACAGATCCGGAGAGAGCTACCCCTAGTCGCTTTTTGACTAGCCTTTTTGACTTTTGTCAAAGTCTTTTGAGAAGTTTTTCTCCTGGTGTGGCAGGGATGTCATCTAGGAAAGCCAGCTTCAAGCCCTGCGGTGCCTGTCACCAATGTCGGTGACCAACCCGCAGCTTGTTTGCCTCTGGTGCCTCGAGCGTGACCACGACGTGTCAATCTGCACCCACTGTTGTGCAATGAATCCGATGAGCTTGAGGGAGCGGTACCTCAACCTCCCGGCAGCTCGACGTGCAATGCCATGACGGTCTCGATCCCGGTCGAGAGGAAGGTCCCAGGATCGGTCGCGGAGCCTGAAATCTTTGTCGCACTCGAAGTCGGCAGATCACGCAGGTAAGTCCCACTGCAAGAAGAGTGAGAAGTCAAAGAGATCTTCAACTTCACCTCATCCGTCAGCCAACGAGACGAGGGAGCGTCGCCATTCATGGCCGGGCTCCGCGGGTGAGCCAGCAACTGGGTTGGCTCCGCGCTTCCCTGAGTTTCCGGGAGCTGGGTCGACCTCTGCTCAACTCCAGGAGTTTAATTAGGCCATGCGCCTCATATTTGAGTGGCCCTTTCTCGCGTGCATGCCTTTGGGCCATATGGGTTTGGGAGGGGCCCATACTGGTTCCACACCAGCAGCTCAGGCACCACTCGGGCCCCGTGGATCCACGGATGGATCTGCACAGGTCATACCACCTTGACCTTCCCTAGTGCCGGTCCTGCTGCCGACGTTCCTAGTGCCGCCACCCCCATTCTGATTTCCAACTCCGACGTGGAGCAAGAGGGGCGTCGCATGACGTCAACTCTGGTGCAGACTGGAGCCACACCTTCCAGGCCGGGGCCTGAGCCCTATTCCTATGGGCTAGGACTCTGGGAGGATTGGGAGGGGGAAGGGGGTTACTGGCCCCTTTAGAATACCAGCCTTTAGATCCACACATGGACTGGTGTGATGACTTGACGGAGGCCAGTGGACTGACACTTCTCTAAATACTGGCATGCTTTCTTTCCCTACCATGGCTACGGAAGAGGGAGCATCCTTTGTAATCGTGGTGAGAAGGGCGACCTTAGCCTGCTTTCAGTGGCAGTCAAGATGAACATCTTGACAGAGGTGCTTCAGCCGAGAGTGACCCCCTGAAAACCGCTTCACCCATTTACTGAAGCCCTTACAGATGCCCTGCTTGGGTCCTGATCCAAGCCCAGCACAGGAGCTCCAGTGAACAGGACGATTGCCCATCGCCCCGTCTCAGGGGATCCCAATTTCCTCACACAACACCCAAACCTGGAGAGCTTGGTGGTCCAAGCCTCTTCCTCCCATATAAATCCTGGCGCATTGCCTCCCACCCCACCGAGTAGGGAATCCAATAGGCTTGTCACCTTCAGCAAGAAGATGTTTTCTTCCACCAGACAGGCACTGCGGTACATAAACACTGTGTGCCTTTTGGGCTGTTACTCCCACGCGCTATAGGATTTAGTTGGGCAGGTGCTGCCTATGGTTATGGAGGAGGCCCGGACCATGCTCTCCCAGGCTGTTGCCGACAGGAGAGATGCAGCTAAGTTCACAATCGGATGTGGACTGGATACCACCAGCGCCCTGGGCAGAGTAGTTTCCTAGACGGTGTTCTTACGGCACCCCCCTAGCTGAAAACAACTGGCTTTTCAGGGGATAGCCATGCATTGCTTATGGACATACCCTTTGATGGCTCCCCCTCTTCGCAGACAAGGCGGATTCAGTGCTGGAGCTCTTTAAGGACAGCAGGATTAGAACCAGGTCCTTGGGCCTTTCCATGGACCCTCGCCATACCCCATCAGCATTTTGCTCCAGCCGCGTCTATATCCTCCCAGCTACTGCAGCACACAAGCTTCCCAGCCTCTGCATGGCCAAGGATGCGGTACCCACAGACCCTGTGGGTCGGGCAGCCAGCGCTCATGCCAGTCCAAATTACCCCCCAGCACCCGCAGCCTCCAAACCCTTATAGTCTTCCCCCTTACCATCATGGGCACCCAGTCAAGATACGCCATCATTTGGCACACTGGAGGTCTATAACATCAGACCAATGGGTTCTCCAAATTGTCCGGAGGGGATAATCCCTCCCCTTTGGGACTACCCCACCACCCACACCACCTACTTGCGACAGGCTGACGGCGGACCATATCTCTTTGCTCAGCAATGAAATGGCAGTTGTCTTGGCCAAGGGAGCCATCGAGAGTGTGTCGATGCCAGAAGTAAGTTGTGGTTGTTATTCCCACTACTTCCTGGTGCCCAAGAAGGATGGAGGCCTTCGTTCTATCCTAGACCTGCGTCCTCTCAATTTTATCCTCAAGAAGGAGAAGTTCAAAATGGTCACGCTCGCTCAGTTAGCTGTGCGCCCTTTTGGCCTTACCAGCGCCCTTTGGTGCAGCTCATCTGTGGGGATCAGGGGTGTCAGTCTTCCCCTATCTCGATGACTGGCTGTTGAAGGCAGGCTCGCCCCAGACTGTCATCTCCCACCTCCAGACTAAGGTGGACCTCCTGCATTTGCTGGGGTTCACTATCAATGTCCCTAAGTCAAACCTGACTCCCTCTCAGACACTGCCTTTCATCGGAGCAGTTCTGGACACGGTGCATTTTCGGGCCTATCCTCCCGAGCGGCGAGTCCAGGATATTCAGGCTATGATACTGACATTTCAGCCTCTATCCTGGATTTTGGTGAGACTGACTCTGAGGCTGCTGGCCCTCATGGCCTCTTACATCCTGCTTGTGACAGGTAGGGAAAGACCAGAATCCCAGACCTCCGCAGATGAGCTGTAATCACCGCCATCACTTTTGTGAACACCCGAGGGGCACTGGTAAGCAAAAAGGGAGCACGGAAATCTGAAAGTGCTCTTGGCCTACCGTGAACTTCAGGTAGCGCCTGTGGGCAGGCAGGAAGGGGATGTGAAATAAGCATGCTGCAAGTCCAGAGATACTATCCAGTCTCCTGGGTCCAGGGCAGAGAAGACTTGTGCGAGAGTGAGCACTTTGAATTTCTCCTTTTTCAGGAAGAGATTAAGAAGGCGGAGGTCTAAAATAGCACAAAGTCCTCTGTCTTTCTTAGGCACCAGAAAGTAGCAGGAATACCAATCACAAACTACTTCTGATGTTGGCACCTTTTCTACAACTTCTTTGGCCAAGAGAGCGAACACCTCCTAATGAAGAAAGGAGAGATGGTCCTCCATCAGCTTGTTGGACGTAGGTTGCATGGTTGGGGGGTGGTCACAAAATGGAGGGAGTAGCCCCTTTGGAAGAGCTGCAGAACTCAACGGTCTGATGTTACTGACCTCCAGTGGTGTAGGTGATGGTGTATCCTGCCACCCACCGGATGCGTACGATGGTGAGAGGGCATACTGAAGGGTTTGGAGGCTGAGGCTGCGGCTGCCTGGGAGGGGTAGTGGATTGGCTCAACCTCTGGATGCCTGACCCAAGTGGTCTTTAGGAATCATGTCTTTGGCCACAAAACAATTGTGCGAATTGCTGGCCAGTGTGACTAGGTGAGTACAGACGCAGATTGGAAGCCCTTCCGTGGCCATGAAAGGGGCGGAAGGTGGACTAGGGTTGGCGTGGGACCATGAAAAGGCCCAAGGACTTGGCTGCAGCTCTGCTGTCCTTAAAGCGCTTGTGTCCACCTTCTCACCAAACGAACGAGAGCCACAAAGACCATCTCTATGAGCAAGGCCTGAACATTTCCCGAAAAAACAGTAGTTCTCCGCCAGGCGTGGAGCCTAAGGGCCACCGACGATGAAATCGATCTGCCCAGCAAGTCGGTCATATCCAGCACACATCGTAGGGTGAACCTAGCTGCGTCCCTCCCATCAGCAATTTAGAGAGTATGGCTTGGGCCTCCTCCGAGACCATGGGCAGTACTTGCACAACCGAGCCGCAGATGGTATGGGAGCATCGGCTCAAAAGGCACACAGTGTTCACCAACTGCACTGCCAGGCTGGTGTAAGAGATCATCCTCTTCCTGAAGGTATCCAGCCTTTTGGATTCCCTGTCCTGTAGAGTGGAAGGGAATGCGCCGGGGGTGAACTTTGGAGGGGGAGGCCTGGACCACCAAGTTCTTTGGGGTGGGGTGCTGGGTGAGGAAAATGGGGTCCTCTGGGGCTGGCGATGGTGGAGAGCAATTGTCCTATTCACAGGAGCCTCTGTGCAGGGCTTGGACCAGAACCCCAGGAGGACATCAGTAAGGTCTTTATTAAATGAGAGCAATGGTTTTGTACAGGCAACTCCCGGTTGAAGCACCTTTGTCAAGATGTTAGTCTTGACTGCCACTGAGGGCAGCGTAAGGACCAGGACCCCAGCCACCAGTCGCTCCACCACTGCGAAAGGGGCACCCTCCTCCATAGCCACGGTAGGGGGGAAGAGACCAGGCCAGTGTCTGAGGGGGTGTCCAGTCCACTGGCATCCGCCAGATCCTCGTACCAGTTGTCCTCTGTCTCTTCTACCTTTTATCCATAAGGGTCCACAGACCCCTCCCATTCGTCCCCCCATCTAGGCCTATCATATGAACAATGCAAAAAGAACAATTGATTGACAGAATGCAGAACAATGTCATACATTCACCCCAGTACAGAGATCTGGGCCTAAATCCATCGTTTTTTTTCTCCCCATGCCATTCCAGTTTGAACCCAGCCATACGCAAATCAGTTTTGACCCTGCGCACAATGGGAACAGTCCAGCCCGAACTGCCAGACCAAGTTCTCCCTGGACTGGAAACAAGCATCCTAGGACCGGTTTCGGGGTTACACCCCTCATCAGCCAGGATAGCTTGACTCCAGTGGCATGGAGAGCACGGGACCCAAATCTGGGCATACCCGTCCCACTACCCTGCGCCCAATGGGAACAGTCCAGCCCGAACTGCCAGGCCAGGTTCTCCCAATATGAACAAGGCACTGGCTCCGTCATGGGGAGTGTCCTCCCCCCCCCCGTCGGCATCGGACAACGCCCATCGGCTCTATGTCGGAGTTGGCGATGACGATGGGGATGGCACCGCTGTGGGGGTGGAGGGGCACCCCAGCGGGGACAGGGGCCCAAATATGAGGTGCATGGTCTCATAAAATTCACGCAATTGCGAGGGGGCTGCTCCAGCTGACGGAAACTCTGGGAGGTGAACCAAGCAAAGGCTCCACCACAGAACTGGCCTCGATTGCCGACACTACCTTGTCTCATCAAATTACTTCGACGGACGTGGCAAAGTCGAAGAACTTTTCGACTTCTTTTTCTTCTTGTGCCAATTTGACTTTTTGCTCTTCTTGTGTCTGTGGGACTACCCGATTTTCCCCAAAACCTCGACTGCGACGACAAGCACTTGGAGGGGCTCCGACACTGATCTTGGGTCCTTCCTCTCAAACGAGATTGAGAACATCACGGTGTTGCAAGGCGAGGAGCTTGAGGGTCCGCTCCCTCAAGGCCTTGAGGTGCATGGTACAGCAGTCGACGCAGTTCTTGGCATCGTGGAAGCGCACAAAGCACCAAAGGCACACCAAATGTGCGCCCGTCACTGATATCTGTCGATGGCAGACGTCACCGGGATTTAAACCAGCCTTTATAGCTGACATCCTCAATGTGCCAGGAGACAAAGTCTCGAAAAAACTCTCAACAAAACATTGAAAAAGGTCAGTCAAACAAGACTGGGGGTAGCTCTCTCCAGATCTGCGCTGACTGACGCGGAAAGCATAGAACAGACGTCAACGCACTGGGCGAGAGCATATATAGGCATCGCGCACGTCACTTTCGGCGCAGACGACGCGCAGGGGTACTGCTCACAAAAAATTTCCAGATCCAGTCTGACACCTGGGGAATATTCTAAGTTAAGGAATCTGCGGCTAGAAGTCTCTATCAGGTACAGATAGTATTCTTGCCCTTTTCACTGGGGCATTTAGGCCCCCAATGTTAACTATCAATACCCTGAATGGTTGTATGAGGTGAAATGTAGGTTGCTGTACAATTGCATGTATCTGACTCCCTAAATCTCAACTTTATTCTGGCTCTAGTACCTAAGTTCCAAACCTGAAGTGTACCTTTTCTTTCTCCTTCCCTGGCCCCCTCAAAATCCATACATTTCTCAACTTTCGAACTAACCCTAGGTTGATGTTACCTTTAAGCCTTCACATGGGCCTATCTTGCCCCAGTCGCTTGTAACCCAACTGCTTCTCTTCTTCAGTTGTACTAGTGCATGTTGCCTAGCCGCATGGTGAGGGGCAGCATCATGAACGTAATCATCCTTCAGTCACTTCTTTGCCTTCAATGCATAAATTAATGACTCTGTTCGCACAGTGAGAATCTTTGCAGCACATCGAATCATTAGTCAATTCACTCACAGTCCTTCTTCCAGGGACTCTCGTAGCTGGCCAGTTTCTTCTCTAACTTGATCCTCTACGGTGAATTTGCAACTCTAGAGCTCATCAGTTGCGGCTCCCTTTTGAATCTTGATAGCCGCTTGTTATTCAGGGGGTTCCTTCTGAAGTGCATCAAACCCTCTATGGAACTCTGTGATCTGGTATGTGGTGCTGCTCAGTTGAAAAAAACTCCACACAGAAAGGTCTATCGGTATCTTATGCATTTCTAACTAAAAGCCTCAACTGGCGGGTGAAAGACCTCCCTCCTCCCGATGATAGCCTGTAGTATATCCTGCAGAAGCAGTACATTGTCTCCTTTAACCATCACTGGTCTTTGCCATGTTGCTTCTCAAAATAATTTGTTCTTTCTGGAAGAATGATGAGAGTCTGTGAGGATATCTCTTGGTTTTTCTTTGGCAGACCTAGCTATTTTAGGCTCCATTCTATACACCCTACGAAGGCCTACTTCCTCTCCTCCTTAAAGACCTTGAATTGGAACAAATAACTGTCTGATGTATCACAGATTGTTCTCTCCCTCACTTATATTTCTCATTCTTAAGCTGCGCACATCTATCTACTCTCTAGATCTTCACACTCTTTGGCTAGTGAGTGCATCTGTTATGACAGTCCCTCAATTTCCCAAATTATTGTATGTTCTCCTTCCTGCCCCAGTCTCCTATGGAAACTCTGATCTAACCATAACCACGCGCTGCCTCTATCACCACCAGGGTGTTATATATATATATATATATATATATATATATATATACACACACAGGGACGTTCTAGTTAGGCTCAGGTTTCACTCGTACAAAACCAGTGAAATTCAGCAGTTATAGTTAGCTGAGCTAACTTTAACTTGCGCCCCCCGCAATGCACTGCTTATGACCTCACATATTACATCACTCATGACATGGTCAGTGACATCACTGATGACATCTCAAATGACACTGATGACATCACTAATGACATCCTCCCTGCATTACTAAAAAATAAGTGCCTCCGGGACCTGGCCCACCCATATTTAACGATGCGCAGTTTTTTTTTTTTCTCAACGGGATTCACTGGTCCACCGCGACTCCTGCCGAAAATGTTTACAAAAAATGCTTTTTTGCGCCTGCAGGGTCCCTATGGGACCACCCCCCCAAAAGGCCTAGGGGGGTCAGGGTGTTTCTACCCTGCCCCCTTTTCTTTATTTTTAATGTTTTTTCCTGTGACTTGGTTCAACCAAGTCACAAGCTGGCTTCCAACAGTTCCTGGTGTGAAGTGTTGGCAGCGAATCAGATCTCAGCACGAGATCTCTGTGGGGTCGCGGATCCTCCGCATCCCCCGTTGTATATCTGAAAAACCTTTAAATAACTCGGCAAATACTGAATGGATTTACACCAAAATCACAAAAAGGCACTTCCTTGGACCAACATCTAACTTGCTGCCAACTTGGGTGCAATTCCATTCAGCAGTTTGGGCTGTAGCCGTGTCTAAAGGTCCTATGGGCATTAACATGGGGAAAATGAGCTTTTAAGGACCCCCTGGTTCTCAGCCCCTACTTTATGGATCACCCCGAAACTTTCAAGATAGCAGCTGAAGTGAGCGTCATATCAGTTTTGAAAATTTCGTGAAGATTCATCAAACGGCACCAAAGTTATTGTCAAATGAATAAATGCTCTTCCTATGGAAACTAGGTCCTAACTATAACTACCTACTGGTGACCGCCAGTAGGGTGTGTGTGTGTATATATATATATATACATACACATATATATATATATATATATATACATACATACATATACACACACACACATACATACACTCCAACAGCCCGTTCCTCCTTAGAAAACAGGTCTCAGCACGCGCTGGTTGATTTCATCGGTTTATTATGGCAACTGGTAACCGTCCACGCAGTCTTTTTCACGACTATGCCATATCGCCATTTTGTGCATTAAATACTTTCCCCACTATTTAAAGTGACAGTGCAGTTATTCTCCATAGCGTTACAGGACAATAAAGTTTTACAGTCAAAATGTTCAATTAAGTTTTCTCTCTTTTTTTGACCATTGATACCACATCACAAAACTTTCTTGTTCTCTGGTAACCTTTCAGCACATTAAATCGCACTGCTTATTTATGGAAAACATTGAGCTTAACATTTACTTTCAAATGTCTATATTACGTGACTAACACCACCCTGTGCATTTCGCTCCCCCATCTTGTAAGTAAGACCTTGGAGATCGTTCTGGGGGCTATAAACAAGCTGTTACTCCTTCAGCACCTTCAGTACAAGAGTGGCTCAGTTACGCTTGATCACCATAAAATGCAATTCTATTGTTTAATTTTTTTATTTGTCTATGTGTCAGGGTTCTTAGTTCTATTACCACTCAAATATTGATACAATGTTAGTACTCCTTACATTCCTCTCTATAAAGTGCCTAGTGCTTTGATCTTCTTCCCCCATTCTCCTTTAAACATGGGTTTTCAAGATTAAATTTTGAGCCAGTGCTTTAACTTTATGGAGCCCTTTTGAATGACTTTCAGCTATTTACCACTCTAACCCACATCGGACCATCACACCACAAGATTCCATTAAATCATGCACCTTGATTGTGCGCACCATCATAGAACTAAGAAGTATGGCACACCTCAATCTCCATTCTTGGATCTCAACCCTTATTACTGCAGCCCAACTCTCTTATGAACACTTTAATATACCTCCTGCCCCTAGACTGAGGTTGCATAAAAGGATAAAGTGCAAAGTGCAACAATGCAAACTCATTAATAGTAAATTGCTACGTGTGGAGCTGCCTTGTCGGACCCTAGATAGATACTCAATCTTGCTAATATTAAAGTGCTGTATGCTTAGTTCCAGTATTCCTCCCATTGAAGTGCAATGTGCTTGTTCTCCGTGTCTACCTCTCATTACCTCGATCCACTTACTCAATGTAAAGTGCCCTGTGCTCAAAGTTAAAAACCATAACTACAATTGATCATACAAAACGGATTGGTTTGCAGGCTCAGTTCAATTGAACAGAAAATTAATTATAAATGCACATGTAGGTCTTCCTCAATATTGAGACCTATAGGGATCTTCGTATTGAACCTTAAAATGTGTTTGGATTCTAATTGCCTTAGGCACCGTTCCCTATTGCCTCCCCTACTGCGGGCTGGTACTTGATTTATTACAAAGTATTGTAAATTATCCAGACTACTATTGTGTACTTGCTCAAAATGTCTTGCCACCGGATAAGAGGAGTCCTTATTTACAATTGCCCCGACGTGTTGTAGTATCCTCATTTGTACACTTAAAACTGTACTGCCTACGTAAATTTTTGGCATGCGCACCTTAAAACATAAACCACATGATCAGTCTTGCAATGTAGGGAATGTTGAATTGTCCATTTTTACAGTGCCAGGTACCGGAACTTGTCTGATATTCACTCCATACCTACAGGCCTTACATCTATGACATTTAGTGAAGCCTCCTCTGCCACTTAACCATGATCCTCCCACCAGCATCTCTGGGGTACTAACTTCGAGATAATCTCTCATTGACCTGGCCCTTCGAAACGTCAGTGAGGGCTTCTTACTAATGCTCTGGCCTATGACGGGATCACTACGTAATAGATGCCAATTTTTCTGTAGAATCTGTCTCACTTCCTTGTGTCTGGTGTTGAATCCCGTAATGAATCTGAGGTTCTGTTCAGAGTTGTCCTGCAGCTTCTCTGAGAATAAGAGTTGTTCCCTCTCATTGAGGTTGGCTTTAGCCCTAGATTATTTCAGTACTTTCCTACTGTACCCTCCATTACAAATCTTTGACCAGTTCTTGCTGTGCATTCTCTAGCTCCAACCCCTCAATGCAGTTCCTTCGCATCCTTAAATTCTCTGCATAGGGGATACTATATTTTAAGCTGTTAGGCTGAAAGCTCTGGGCATGCAAAACCGTGTGGCCAGCTGTGTTTTTCCTAAAATTCTTTGTGTGCAGTTTACCACGTTCTATGTATAGTGTCAGATCCAAAAATTCTACCGACTGTTGACTTAAGTGAGCAGTAAAATGGAGATTGAGTGTATTTACATTGATTTTTTCCACAAACTTCTCAGCTGAACTAAGAAACCCACGCCAAATGACAAAAAGGTCATCGATAAAACAAGACCATAAAATTACATTGTCTACCATTTCTTCAGGGCATATGGCGGGTAGCACATGCTCCTCCCACCAGCCCATGTGTAAATTCACATAGCTGGGGGCGAAGTAGGTGCCCCTGCTGTCGAAAAAGATCTGCGCCAAATAAAAAGATGTTATTGGTAAGGCACCAATGGATCATCTCTAAAGTCATTTCGGTGTGTCTGTATAATGTTAAGGGTCTGGAGCTTAAAAAATGTCTAGTAGCTCTCATCCCATCCTCATGGGAGATGCTCATGTATAATGACGTTACATCCAATGTCATTAGGATGTAATCGTCCTCCCAGTGGATGTCATAGATCTTTGGTAAAAAATCCCCTGTGTCCTTGATGTATGAAGACAAGTTCTTGACTGGCTTCTGGAGAAAGAAGTCTACAAATTTGGACGTATTTTCTAAAATACTGCCTATGGCCGAAATAACAGGTCTGCCAGGAGGTTTCGCTGTATCTTTGTGGAACTTCGGGATCAGGTAAAATATTGGTAGTACTGGTTTATTGACTTTGAGAAACTGCATTGATTCTGTGTTAAAAGACCCAATGATCTCCAACGGGATAAGTCTTTGTGTTAATCAGTTTTAATTCTCACTGCCTCATTTTTCGCTATTTTTTCATAGCAATATCTGGCACTTAATTGTGACCTGGCGTCTTTCATATACATTTCCAGAGGCCAGAGCACAATATTGCAGCCCTTGTCGGCTTGTCTCACCACTATAGCCTTCCTGTTCTTTATTGTAAGCATTAATATTGTAAGCATTAATTGCTTGTATTGTATCTGCATGTTCTTCCTGTAGGGAGGCTCTGTGGTGTGTCTCTTGGATTGAAGATCCTTAAGATCCCTAACTACAGCCTCTGAAAACATGTCTATGGAATCCTTTGGCATAACTGGTGTAAAAATAGATGTTGGCCTAAAGGGAGAGCTAGGCCTGCCAAAAACATTTAGGCCTTGTTCTTGTATTAGCTAGCCATCTGAGGCTTCCTCCTGATCTCCAATTATTAAGAAGTTTAGATCCTGTAAGGTGTCATGGTCTGCACTAGCTAGATTGTCTCCTTCCTCATAGTCTAGTACCCCATCACTTCGAGTCACACTTTTATTGTCAAAAAACGCCATCAACTTTAACTTCCTAACAAACTTAAAGCAATCTACTCTTGTCTGCACATAATCAAATTCAGTTGGGATACAGAATTAAAGTCTCAAAGTCAAAATGTTCGATTCTTCTTTACTCAGTTCCATGTCGATAAGGTTTATGATGTTGATCTTATTGTCCCTCATTGCTATTTCTTCTTGGATATCGCTGATTGTTTGTTTCTTTTTTCTGCCAAATCTTCTGTTTTTCCTTTTCCTCTTCCTCTGCCTCCCCCTTGCAGATTCCTGCCACGATCCGCCAGGGGTCGGAGGTTCAGGCTGCGATCCCACCGTAAAAAAGTAGCTCATCCTCCACCGTTGGTACTGGGGCCATACTCCTGATGTCTTCGTTGTCTGTGTCCACCTCAGAGCTGAACTCTGAACTTGAGGCTTCCTTTTGGATGCTGGTCGCTGTTGATTTGCTTGTTTGTGACAATTTTTGACGTGTCATATTGTCAAATCTCCTGGAAAACGTGAAGATTTTCCCCCTTTGGTAGTCCAATCTATCTCTCCTAAATGTTGTCGCTCTCCGTTCTTTGATAGATTGTTCATACTTCTGTAAGCGACCTTGCATCTCTTCTAATACTTTTTAATTCCCTCTCTGTCACTTTTTGTACTCAGCTGTTCTTTCAATTTCTCAATGTCTTTCAGGAGAATGTCCCTGTCTATGGTGGCATATTTAATTAGTATCGCCAACATCCTTTTGGAGGATTCAGCACTGTTGGCTGCCCACTCCTTGAGCATTTCCGGATTGGGATTTTCGTATGTTGGGGCTATAAGGATACGCAGCCCTCTTGGGATGCGACCCACATCCATGTAGTATTTCCCTGGTGGTGATAGAGCCAGCGTAGTTATCAGTTTCCCTAGGAAAGGTACTTTTTGTTTTCTTAAAAACTTTGGCACTGTTCGACATATCTACATGAAACTTTCCCCAGAAAGTACATCTACCTTGGCTTCTTCAAGTTTCATGCAGATCCATCAAGCAGGGGTCAAGAAAAAGAGAGGATGTTCCAAGACTGTAATTTCCCATTTATATTCGCTTAGGATTATTTGTTCTTTGATACACAAAAACAGCTAAACAGAATTGCTCAAATTCAGAGCAAATATAGAACTTTACTCAAGGATTGTGTTTCAATTGGAGCGGTGTAAATCTGTTCAGTAGTTTTTGAGAAATTAGTATTTAAAAGGGTACTTAGATTGGTCTGGAAGAGGTTACATTTTGTATGTCTGTACATATGTATGTATATGGTATTTCTGTAGCGTGAACCTAAAAAAAAGTCAGCCCCAAAGCCAAGGTTAAAGTCAGCAATTAATCAGAGTTGTGGACGGTTGATGCTCTGTGATGTAGTGCCCTTTAAAGAGGTGATTCTTCAACTCTTTCCTAAATTGGAGCAGCATTGGGGAGGTTCTGATGGATACAAGGATGTTGTTCCAGATCATGGTTGCACTGATCAAAAAGGTCTATTGTCACTTCTTAGTCTGCAGCCTCACTGTGTCGTGGATGCTGGGGTACAGAGAACCACCAGAGATGGTGAGCTTGTCTACAAGATAATTGGGTTTGCTGGTTGTGATGGCTTTGTAAATGATGCAGCTAGTTTTGAAAAAGGTGCGGACTGGCAGGGATAGCCAATGGAGTGGGGGTGATCATATTTCTTCAGGCACTGGATGACACCTGCTGCAGTGTGCAGGATGCCCGTGTGGAATCTGGGAGGCCATGGAGTACGTTATTACCACCATCCAGATGCAAGAGTACAATGGCTTGAGCATCAGTTCTGGAGTCGCTTTCTGAAAGAAACAGTTTTAACTTTCTTTAGAAAAGAGAGCTGGTACCAGGCCATCTTTGTTTTTGCAATGAGGTCCTTGAATAAGAGGTTGATGTCTAGGGTGAAACCAAGTGATTTGGCATTTGATGAGAGTTGGCATGCGGAACGTCAAGGTTCATGTCCATCATAAAGCGAGGTTTGTACTGTATCTGGTTTGTCTTTCTTGGCAAATAACAGGAATTTGGGTTGGGATTCAGGTAGGTACTGGACAATGTGCATGCAGTGGAGACTTTCAAGCAAAGATGTGTATCATCAGCATATCAGTAAATCTTGATGCTGATGTCTGTGAGTAGAGCACCAAGCAGCACCATGTAGAGGCTAAGGATGACAGCAGACAGTATGGAACACTGGGGGACTCCACAGGGGATAGGGATCTTTTGTGATCTGGAAGTGGCAATGTGCCCATTTAAAAGGGCACCCAATGGACTACGAAGATTTTTCTCCCTTCGTGCATTGCGTATTTGCAAATCCAGCTCCGGATATGCATATCTCCCACATTCTGGTTGGCTGGACATCATTTCAGTTGTAGCTGCCGTACCCAATAAGAAGCACTGAGAACCGAGTTGGGAAAAATTAAAAAGAAAACGTGTATTCGGGGGGCAGGGTGAACCTACCCTGACCATCATGCCTATTGTGGAGAGGGGAACAAATTGATCTCCCCTGGTATTAAAATTAAAACAAGTTAACATTTTTATAATGGGATTCTCAAATCCTATGTGAGAGTCGTAGATGCCGACCTTCCCTGGTGTAGTATAAAGATATCGTCACGCAATGTTGAAGTAAAGAGTATCCTTTATTCTCATCTCCGCTTCAGCAGGGAAACAAAGCACAACCCATAATGTCCAGGCTTAAATATCACCTGCCACCCCAAGAACTCAAATACCAAAACGTTCTACATACCCGATAGTGACACCATCATATTCCACAAAAGAACATAGCAACACCACACATCCCCCTCCCACCTACAATGTGAAAAACAGAAACAGCGTAAAAATGAAAACAACACTTATAACTATATACAATATAATTCTAGAAGATAAATACAAGGGAGACAACGAAAGTTGCAAATGCAAAAATCAATTTAAGACAAAATCTTTCAATCTGCTCGGAGTGTGGATGACTCTTCCCAATCTGCCCAACCTCCTCAAACCCACATCATCACAATCCTGAACCATCACTTCTCCTTCATCAATTTCCAATTCAGATTGAACACTCATTGACTCATCATCCACCTCATCCTCCCACAACCAATCATTCAAATCCAGCATGTCCTCTCCTTCTCTTTCCTTCCCCTCACATTTCTTACACTTAGCAATACGACTCATATGCCAAACACGATCATCACTTAACCTTGCAGACTTTTTAAAACACGCAACCACCCTTAATGGCTCTGAAAATACACTCTGACCTTTTGAAACTCTGCCCATCTTTTTCACCTTCACCCATTCTCCCACCTGTAACGTTTCCTCCTTACTCGAATTCCTTAAATCAAAATTCTTTTTATACACACCTTGTGCTTTCAAAATATTCTTCTTGACTTCTGGGGACCTCTCAACCTGTCGTGATCTACTCATCCACCCAATACTATCTTTAGAAAAGGGCTCCCTACCACGCATTAACACAAATGGACTAAAACCAGTCAGACTCGGTATCATCCTATATCCCCACAACATTTTCTTCAACTCTACTTCCCATTTCATTTTGTTTTCACATGCAATTTGAATTGTACCTTTGACCACACGATTAAATCTTTCTACAGCACCATTTCCTGCTGGATCATACACTGATGTCTTCACATGCCGCACACCATTCCTTTTCAGAAAATCCTCCACCTTATTTGCTGTAAAATGCGCTCCATTGTCCCTCAGCAATTTTTTAGGCAACCCTTCCTTTAAAAAAACATCCTCCAAAAATCTCACCACTGTGTCCGCATCCGCTCTTTCCACAACTTCCAACTCAACCCACTTACTGAAATAATCCACCAATACGATAATAAACTTGCTTCCTCCAGATTCAGACTTAATGGGACCCACAAAATCCACAGCTAACATGTCCCACACCATCTTGGGACATTCCACAGGTATCAATGAAGGTCTTAGAGTATGCAAACTTTTGTCCGAATTGATACACTGCATACAGTCCTTCACTCTTCTCTCAACGTCAAGATCCACACCTGGCCACCAATAAAAAGATTTCACTCTCTTCTTAGTCCTCACAATTCAAAAATGTCCTTCATGACACAAATCCAACACTTTCTCTCTCAAACCCTTTGGGGGGACAACTTTCCCTCCCCTTACCACTGAATCACATTCTACTCCCAACTCACTCCGTATTTCCCAAAAACTTCTCATCTCACTTTGGTCAGGCTTCTTAACACCCCAACCCTTTAAAATACATTCTTTAACTTTTTGCAACAAATCATCCTTTGCATACTCGCATTTCCACTCCTCATTACCAAACAAATACAACCCCTCATCATCTGTAAACGCAATTTGGTAATCATCCCACACACTTTTCTGAACCTCCTTAATGGGTAATGGCATGCTACTCAAACAGTCCGCCACGTTGTTCTGCACACCAGGCACATACTTAATCCTATAGTTATAATCCTGCAATCTCATTGAAAGCCTGGCAATCCTCGCTGATGCCTTCACTAGCCCCTCAGTAGTGAGTAAACTCACTAAAGGCTTGAGATCACTTCTGACTTCAAACTCTGTACCCCACACAAAAACTCTAAAATGCTCCATTGCCCATACACACGCAAGAGTCTCTCTTTCAATTACTAAATAGACCTCTTCAGCAGGTGTAAGACTTCTCGACGCAAACCCAATCACAACTTCTTTTCCACCACTCTCACATTGAGTTAACACTGCACCCAATCATTTCCCACTCGCATCCACCCTAAGTATGCTACGTAGCTCTGGATCATACCCCTGAATAGGTGCTGCATTACAAATTTCATCTTTTATCAACTCAAAACTTTCCTTACACTTTTCACGCCACTCAAATTTGTTTCGATTTTTTAAAATTTGTCTCAAATCATTGTTTTTTTCTGCAAAATTTCTTACAAATTTCAAATAAAACTCTGCGAGCCCAAGAAATGAGCGCACTTCATCCTTGTTTTCAGGTTCAGGAGCATCCCTTAAAGCCTCAAGCAATTCTTTCTTTGGTGAAATACCATCCTCACTGATTACATGACCAAGATAAGTCACTTTGTTCTGTGCAAATAAACATTTCGAAAATTCAGCTGTTAACCCCTTCTTTTCTGAAACTTTCATGACTTCCTTCAATCTTTGATCACGTACCTTCTTGTTCTCCCCCATAATGAGTACATCATCCTGAAAATACACAACTCCACTGATGTTCTTCAGAATTTCACACATCAACCTCTGGAACACTGAGGCCGCCGAAGCCAGTCCAAATGGCATCCTAACATACTGAAAGCATCCAAACGGTATAATAAACGCTGTAATCTTCTTGCTTTCCTCATGAAGTTGAACTTGATGATATGCCGACGATAAGTCCACCGTTGAAAACCAGCTCATTCCCTCTGTCTTTGCCAACAACTCTCCAGTTTTTGGCAATGGAAATTTGTCAACCTGAATTTGCCGATTCACACCCCTCAAATCCACACAAAGTCTAATTTTCCCATTGGGCTTCCTGGCCTCAACGACTGGAGACATCCAATCAGATGACTCAATTTGTTCTATCACGCCCGCCTCCTTCAACCTGATCAATTCCTTTTCCATCCCCCACGAACCACAAAAGGAACATTTCTTACTTTAAAATTCACTGGAACCGCACCCTCTTTCAATATTATTCTATGAGTGAATCCTTTTAACATCCCAATCTTGCCAGAGAATACTCCTTTGAACTCTTCACACAGTTCCTTCCCCACAGTGTTACCATCATCTAATACTAACACTTGTTCTTTACTGTTAGGGTTGAGAATGATATTCAAGCTCCGTTGATCTCTCCAACCCAAAACACAAGGTCCATGTTCAGCCACATACATTCTCCCCTCAGCTTTTCTTCCTTTAGATGCAAAAGACGCATCCCTGCACCCCACTATGGGAATAGCCTCACCAGTAAAATTTTCAGGCTTAATCTCAATTTTTTTTAACTCACTACCAATCACTCCATTAAACTTCTCCTTCCACATCTCCAGATTAATGATAGTGAACGGTGATCCTGAATCAGCTACAAGATTTACAGGAACTCCAGCCACAATCACTTCACATTTTGGCTTGTTTCTTCCATGATCTTCTATATCCAAAATTACATCATTTACTATTATAACACCATCATCCTCTTCATCGGACCGCTCTTTCTCCAATGAAACATCTTTCTTTCTCTCCGTCACACACAACTCTTTCCCTTCTATCTCTCCTCCTACACGCATGTGCATAATGTCCAATTAGCCCACAAACTGAACACTTCTGATCCTTTGCTCTGCACTGTATACTGTTAGCAAGGTGTTCCTGACTGCCACACCTATAGCAACTTAACCCTTTTTGTCCTTCCCGCCTTTACTCCACTTTTGCTGGTGTAAAATATTTCCTAGGTTCTTTAACTTCTTGTGCTTTACTTCCTTCAACATTCTTTTTAACAGATTTTGCACTTTTCTTGTTATAGACAACACACACATCACGTTCTTTACAATCATCCAAAGCAGCCTTAGCACACCTCAATGACACTTCTGCTTTCCTTACAACCGCCAAAACTTTGCTTAATGTACCATCTCCCATGGCCCATAACCTCTCTTGTACTCTCTTGTTATTAAACAGCATGATGATTTGATCTCTTATCAATTCCTCTTGCAAATAAGGCCCCAAATCTGCATGGTACTGCCATTTTTTTAACAGCCAAATAATCATCAATCGTTTCGTTATGTTCTTGTTTCCTGCGAAAAAAACTTATACCTATCTATAGCAATGCACACAGTTGGAGCATAATACTTTTCTAAATCGTCTAAAGCATTAACATAAACATCAGTTCCATCTTTCCCTCTCACTTTCTTCTCCATCTGATTGTACTGCTTAATAACCTCCGGGCCCAGGGAATGTAAAAGTATCCCCTTTTTAATTTCAGGAGTCAGCGTATCATTGTTTATGGTGACCATATAGCAGTCCTGCCAAGTGTCACACATCTCGCGTTAAACTAACGCATTTTAAGTTAGATTACCGCATTGCCGCATGTAAACTATTGTCACGCAAGTCAGCTTACTTAAAAGCTGAGTGTATTACCGGTTTTCATGGTTTGTAGAGTCCGATATTTCGTATGGTTAAAGAAACACAAAGCAGGCAGCGGACAGCAGCCAATGCGAGTTCTGCTGTGCTTTGATGGTACCAGAATGGTTCACCCTGATTGGATGGTGTTTTGCTTGTGTTACATAGGTAGGCTGACCTGACTACCTCGCCCGGCACTAATTGGTCAGTATAGTACTCACATGCGTGCAGCCGTATGGCCTGCCCAACACAGGGAAGTTACGTTTACTACTCAGCAGTCCGTGCAGTGTTAGTGCTACTAAAAGAAGAAAGTTAGGCAGTCAACTGCCTCGTGTGGAAAGACAGGGATCAAAAGGATTCAGTTGGATCAAGCAGGATGTTTTCAGTTTCAAATCCCTGCTGCAGCCAGTGCGGGCCACCAGGAATTGCAGCAGCCGGAATTAAATTAAAGGACAGGGGAGTCCTCCTCGACACGTGCTGTCTTCCCATGCTGGGGGTGGGGCAGAAGCAGGAGTGTTCTCCGGAGGCTGTGTCCGGTCACAGTAAGAGGAGGTGCAGACAGCGTGCCACGCCATGCACTCTTCAAATGTGGCAAGTATTTCACATTTGATTAATGATCAGTTTTTTAGATAAAAGTGTCAAAATTTAGCGCTATAATGAAGTGCTCCCATCACTTGTAAATTTTTGTCTAAAAAATGAGACATTCAAGTTTGAAATTATCGATCCTGTGTTGATTTATTACAATTTGTGCTAAAATGAGATTCTGGTTTAAACAAAGACCAATCGATAGCGGAGATTCTCGTAAAGGTTCAGAACATATATTCCCAATTCGCACCTTTGCTTCCACTGTTACAGAGGCCAAAGGAGCTGTAATCAGCTACTATAGTTATTTGAAAATGAGATAAGGTTGACTGCGATTCGAAGTTGTTCCGTTACGCAGATGTAAAAAAAATGTTGATTAGTAGAAGAGACACAGCATACATGGGGCAAATAATAAGCTGCATTCTCCCTAATTAATCCGGTCCGAAGAGGCAGAGTAATGCTTAACCGTGAATGAACTACACCTTGAAACAGATGTTGAAAATTCTGACCCTTGTCTGAAAAAAGCATGCTGTTCCATCAGAGCTAGATTTACAAATTCACAGTCTACTGCTGCAGATTAGATGCAACGCAGTACTCTATGGTATACAGAGAGCAACGTCAGAATCATCTAGGTCACTGTGCTAGCCTGTTCTCTTCGGACTAGCAAGTGTCTCCAGCTCATCACAGCACTGTCCACAGTCTAAGCAGCTGTCTGCAGGGAGAGTGACTCCACAGACTGGAGCTACAATGTACAGGCTGAGCAGCGGAAGTTATTTCCCCAGCACTGACTCCATTGTTAAGTTAAAGAGAACGTGGGGTTTCTTTCTGGGGGGAGATAGATTTGTCCCGTGCAAGTTGACTCACCAGTAGCACAGAGGGTTAATGTGCCTGCTGCAAAGAACGTGCATCATGCATATCACAGAACCTAATGCTAAAAGGGATTAGTTTGGGTAGAAATGTATTTTTATTAGCAAAGCCAACCCCAGCTACTGTGGTACGTTTTAAATCATCAGTTTGTGCTCCTCCAGATCAAACATTTAAAATATACTGCACAGTTACACAATTGTTTTACTGTACGATCAGTTTGCAAGGTTACTAGTTGAGTGCCCTTCGATTTCAGCTGCTTAAACAGCTTACAGTTTTTTGTTGCATCTATATATATATGCTTCCCTCGTCTTCATAGCTTGATTTTGCTCGTGAGAAAGTGTCACTCATAGTCGTTGAATGTCACTCATAATTACACCAAAATTATGAAAATGTCACACATAGGCATTCTGAAACCTTGGCAGCTATGATATAGTTCTCAAAATAATCTTTCCATTCTTGCCACTTCATGCGTGGCCCCCCTGGAAACGGCAAAAATGGAATTGGTGGAGTCAAAGTAAAAGTCTGTGCTGCACACATCACTGCCGCTAAATAGAAACAGGACCAGTACCCACACACCTTAATCAAGTGTGCACAAATGAAGATATTCTTTAAGTTAAATAAGGCGTGCACATCACCGTAGTAAAACTCCTCCAAATGCTTATCGACCTTGTACCAAATAAAAAAATATCTTACTGTGTTTCTGCTGCACAGTTCGTCAAACTGGTGTGTGTTTCACAGAGTGTGAGCAGACTTAATTCCACCAGATCTGCGCAACCACACTGTAATATTCCTTCCACCTGACAGATTTAAGCCAAGACGCTTCTTAATGGTGTGCGCATGTCCATACCTTTCATCCTCCAATTTTTAAACGCTCCTGAATGGTGTGCGCATCACTGTCTGTGAACGCATATATGTTAAATCTGTTGCACGTAACACCATTCAATTCCCAGTATTTTCTTCCCGACCAAATATGGCCGCCCCTCACGTTGGACGCATTGCGTCGTTACTCCACTTACTTCACCTTCCTTGGCAGTACATGTTGCCCAATTCAAAATGTCCGCTCTTACGTGTCTGCATCACGTCGTTTGTGCTCTCAGCTGTCTCGCTCTGCCTCACGAGATCCCTCGCGCTCCTCCTCCTTAACAGTTAAGCGCGTGCTTGCTCCACCGCACTCCGCTTTTTAACACTCCTTCCTTACCGCAATTTTGTGAATCAGACTTCCTCTTAAAACAGGTATTTTTCCTTTATTCAGACACCTCAATCCGCTCCCTTCTTTTTCTCGATATGCCCAAATTTCGTATCTGTATGATAGCTAGCACGCCGGTTCTAGCGGAGTTGAGCCCGCGCCAACTTTGTAGTATAAAGATATTGTCACGCAATGTTGAAGTAAAGAGTATCCTTTATTCTCAACTCCCCTTCAGCAGGGAAACAAAGCAAAACCCATAATTTCCAGGCTTAAACATCAACTGTCACCCCAAGAACCCAAATACCAAAACGTTCTACATACCTCATAGTGACACCATCATATTCCACAAAAGAACACAGCAACACCACACCTGGGTCCCTCCTGGGCCTCAGGAATAGTGAATCCAGCTTTGAATTTGCTAATTCTGCCAGAAAGGGTAAAAATAAGGTATTTAAAGCACTACGGCTATGCTTGGCCAACAGTGAAATGTGGGGGTTGGCTGCACATTACAGGATGACAGCAGGGCCTGGCTGCAATCCAGGCCTTGCAGCCAACCCCCCGCTGCGAATGGCCAAGTGTCGGCCCCTAGAGTTAGGGAACTTTGCTCAGCTTCCCAAGTTTTTTTTTTTTATATGACTTTTTTAAGTCCTTGACAGAATTAAAATAATTCCCTTTACATTGTTCTGTATGAAGCTTTCTTATTGTTGTAGATTCAATGAAGACACAACGATGGATTCCTTTTGCTTAGGAGTTTAATCGTCAGGAGAGAAACCCCACACGACAGCTTTGCCAGACACAGCTGACGCCAACTGTCAACGGTCACCCCCCAGCCCATAACATCACCATAGAACCTTCAGTACCTGGTGGAGATGTGCAGTTCCAGCCTGGCCAGAAGAGTAAGCACAATACAACACATCTCCCCATCTTACTCTAATTCAAAGTGAGAACACCAATGAAAGGTAAAAACAGAAAAAGAAAAGAAAAAGAAGAAAAGAGAAGTAGGAACCGAAAGAAGAAGACATGAACAAATCAAACAACATAATCACCCAAATATGCTGGAGCTCTTCTTTCCCTGGCCTCCCTCAAGCCCCGAGATGAGCCCACCAACTCATCTCCTCTCTGGCAGACACAAATTCGCCATCGTTCCCAGCACCCTCACCAGATGGCAAACAAACATCAGACTGCCCCCTTGAAAATTCACCATCACTCATCATCAACCACGGTGAACACCCACCAGCTTCACTCTCCTGCTCTAAATTCCTTTCCTGATTACATCCCTGCCTTTCATATAATGCAACACGCCTCAAATTCCATGTTTGGCCATTTACTAACTTGACCCAATTGCCTCCTACAGCCTTGACTTTGAAAGGTCCCTTAAACTTACTCAAAAATTTGCTGTTGCCTCCAGGCCTAACTTTAACCCAATCTCCTACATCAATGAAACGCCTGTCATATTTAGTATTTGTACTCTTCGCCAAACTACCCAACACCGAGGTTCCACGCATCCATGATGGCACTAATTTAGTACCAGCTGCCCTTCCACGCATCAACTCAAATGGACTCTTACCCAAATTTACATTGCAGGTCGAGCGATAGGCCCAAAGCATTTCACTAACCGCAGCCTGCACAGACAAACCTGCACTATGTGCTAATTGCATCGTGCCTTTCACCATTCTGTTGATTCTCTCAACCAATCCATTTCCCTGCGGGTTGTACAATGAGCAACAAGAATGCTTGACTCCCACAGATTCCAAGAAGCATTTCATTTCACCGGAAGTCAATTGAGTACCATTATCGGTAAGGAGTACAGATGGAAGGCCTTCCCTCTTGAACACCTCACGCAAGACACCAATGGTTGCGGCAGTGGTAATACTACTCATGAACGCAACCTCAACCCACTTGGACTTTGCATCAACTAATACAACTGCATACCTCTCTTTTTCCTGCAGAAATGCAAATGGCCCAATAAAATCCAAACACACCTTCTCCCAAACCTCCTCCGCTAAGGATACATGCTGTGACTCCTTAGAGGATCCCAGACCAACCCTCAATAGTTTTTCTGATTCCTTACAAGCTTCACACCTCTCTACCCATTCCTTGACTTGTCGATCCATGCAAGGCCACCAATAGTTCTCCCTCAATCTCTTTATGGTCATGGTCTACCCCAAATGCCCTTCATGCGCCAAACCAATAAGTCTTGCATGTAAACCAGAGGGTGGCACAAATCTGTCCTGCCGCATGATCATCCCATCATCAGTTATGGATAGTTCATCCACCACCTTCAAAAACGGTCTGATCCCTTCCGGAAGACTGCTTTCTCTCCTCATACTGCCTTTCATCAATCGCACAACACCAGTCAAAGCTGCATCCGCTTCCATTTCCTTGACCCATGTTTGTCTTGGAATGGCATTGGCAAACCCTTCCATGGCGTCATCAATATTTGCCACCACCTCCTCAGTGGGTAACTCTGACACAACTGCCGCTTTATCCGGAAGCCTTGACAAACAGTCTGCAACCCTATTCCTCCACCCAGGAACATATTCGACCTTGCAGTCAAATTCTTGCAATCTGACCGCAAGTCTAGCCAGCCTCCCCGAACAGTTTTTTATGCCACCCGGGCCCAGTACCTTCAATAGTGGCTTGTGGTCAGTGCGCAATTTGAATGCACCGCCTCACAAAAACACTCTGAAATGATTTGTAGCCCATGCCGCCGCCAAGGCCTCCTCTCAATTACAGAGTAGTTACGCTCCGCTTCACTCAAGGAGCGTGATGCGAATGCAACTGTTTTCTCTTGCTGCCCATGCATCTGCGCTAGGACAGCACCAATGCCAACCGCACTGGCATCAACAGTAACTATGGTATTACCCCCTTGTTGAAACGGAGTTAGCACCTCTGCGTGTGCAATATCTTCCTTGATCATGTTGAAGGCACACTGTTGTGATACATCCCACACAAACCTTTTCCCACGTCTTAGTAACACTCTTAAGGGTTCAGTTTTGTGAGCAAAATCATATACAAATTTTGAATAATACTCCACAAGACCCATAAAAGATCTCAGGGTGTCTCTATCGTGTGGCACTTGTGCATTCACAATGGCACTAACTAAATTGGCTTTTGGTTTGACACCATCTCTTGTAACAAGATGCCCCAAATACTCCACCTCTTGCGTCATGAATTTGCACTTTTCTCTACGCAAGGTCAAACCTGCTTTGGCAATGCGAGTCAAAACCTTATCTAACGTTTGATTATGCTCACACACATCCTTTCCGAACACCAGGATGTCGTCTTGAAACACAACAGCCTTTTCCACCCCTGATAGAACTGATGACATTAAGCGCTGAAAAACACTTGCAGCAGAACACAACCCGAAAGGAAGTCTGCTGAACTGAAAGGTGCCTTCACCAGTAATAAAAGACGTGAGCTGTTTGGATTTTGCACTAAGCTTAACTTGGTGATATGCACTCCTCATATCCAACTTCGTGAAAACGTTTGCACCATCCAACCTTAGTACCAGTTCATTTATATTTGGCAAGGGAAATTTGTCCATTATTACATTTCCATTCAAACTTCTCAAGTCCACACAGAACCTGAGAGACCCATCAGCCTTCTTGGTTATCACGACCGGAGATAACCATTCGCTCGCCTCAACAGGTTCTATCACCTTGTCGTCTAATAGTTGTTGGATGATCTCCTTCACCTTTGCCCTGGCTGCCATGGGAACCCTTCTTGCCACATGCGTTATCGGTATTGAATTTTTTTTTAGTTTTATTTCATGCTCATAGTTTTTGAATTCCCCCAGCCTTGTCTCGAACACGCTACAATGCTCCTCAAGCAGTTCCTTCAAATCCAATGTATCTACAACCATGACTGGCACATCAGCCCTGGGATTTACCCTAATATCCAAGTCATATTGGTGTGTCCAACCTAGAATGGGTGGACCTTCCTTGGCCACATATACCTTCCCATCTGTGTGTCTTCCTTCAAATTCTATCTTGGCTGCCATACACCCCACTACACTGATGTTGCCTCCTTGATAACCCTTTAGTAGGACATCTGACTTGGTCAAAATCTCTCCTGGCCAAGTTTTCTCAAACACAGTCAAAGGGATGATTGTGTACAGTGATCCAGTATCGACCATTAATGAGACTTGTCGACCATTGATTTCAAAGTCTGCTTTGGGTCGTATCCGTCTCTTTTCGTTCCCTTCCACTTCCGCTACTTCAGCGTTATCCTCTACAACTACTACTCGGTAGCTTGTCTGTTCATCCTCCACGTAACTCACTTTCTTCTCTTGTTGTTTGCACATGCGTGCCAAATGCCCCCTCTTACCACACTTGAGACAGTCTTTGGCAACAGCGTAACACTGTTTTGAATCTGCCATGTGGTAGCTGCTCCCACACCTGAGGCAATGGCGACCGCCAAGCTTCCCTTGTGAGCTGCTTATCCCCTTTTGATACTTGTTTCTATTCCCTCCGCCTGCTGCACTTTTTTTTTGACCACATTGACTCCCTCAGAGTCGTCATCCAGAAGTGCCACTTCACTCTCTTTATTGCAGCTCGTACTGCTCTTCATTTCGCGCATGCACCTCTCTGATTCCTCCACTACCTTTGCGATAGCTAGGGCATCTTTAAGAGTGGGGTTGCTTGACGCCCACAACCTCTCTTGAATCTTCTTGCTGCTACACTGCACAATCAATTGGTCTCTTATCATTTCCTCCTGCATGCCTCCAAATTCACATTTTGCAGAGAGTTCCCTCAATCTTGCTACAAAGTCATCTATGCCCTCATTTGTGCGTTGTGGTTGTGTATAGAATTTATGCCGCCTCATGACCACATTGACTTGTTTTGCAAACCTTATCTGAAGTTTCAGGACAGCCTCCTTATATACATCCTCCGTCTCTCCACTTTGTGTATCCCCTACAGGTGGAAGATATTTGAAAATATGTTGACCTTCCTTGCCTAGTGAACCCAATAGCAATGCTTTTTCCTTGTTTCTGGAAACTTTTCGCCATCTAAAGCTATGAGATAATTCTCAAAGCAATCTATCCAGTCCTCCCACTCTATTGCAGGTTCCCCAGGTGACATAAGGAACGGGGGTGGTGTTACTATGGCAGTGCTTACATCCATGTTTTAACTTTTCTATTTTATCTTTCTCCACAAGATGGCAGCAAACACAAATAGATCGCCCTGTCAATGGGAAACTTTTCCTTAGACTTATTGCAACCAATCACTGTGCATCATCCATCTACGAATGATCTTCCTCGACTCAGCAGCCCTGCCACACAGCATACGAGGACTCCAATGCTGCCCTGCCACACCAAGTCTTGGTTGTCTGCTGCTCAGCTCACACGGTAACGTTTTTTGTTCAATCCTTGCCTTTTGGTGCTTCTGGTATCACCCTGTCACTGCACTCTTTCACAGGCAGTTCCTTTCATGCTGCTGCCTACTGCGCACCTCCTCTCTGCCCTGCTTGTTGCCCCCGCCGTTCTCTCCTTACCAGTGCGGCTTCTATTGTTATCCAGCGCTGCACTCCGTCTCTTGCCCTACGCCTCCGTCCACTCTCTTCACACTCCTACGGAGTTTATGCCTCCTCTGTACCCACTGTCCTGCTCGCTGCCCCGACGTTCACTCCTTACCAGTGCAGTTTTTCTCCATGCGCAGCACTCCTTCTCCAGACTTACGCACTCCTCAGTGTCACGGCGTCTCTTCCTCGCCCGCAGCACTCTCTTCACTGCGCTGCTCACTCTGCGCTGTCACTTACGCCTCCTCTCCTTACGCGCTCCTCAGTGTCACGGCGTCTCTTCCACGCCCGCAGCGCTCTCTTCACTGCGCTTGCTCACTCTGCGCTGTCACTTACGCCTCTTCTCTGCACTGCTTGCTGCCCCGCCGTACTCTCCTTACCGCTGCAGCTTTCCTCTGTTCACGATGCAGTGCACGCCATGTTGTTGGTGACTCACGCGTTCCTTCTCGTCACGACTCCTCCGTCTGCTTCTCCCTTCTCACAGCTGGCAGGGTGTTCCGCGTGTCTTCGCCTCACTTGGTGACATCGCGTTTCAACCTTTCCCTGCCCGTCGCTTCTCGCGTCCGCTGCTTCACTCGACGAGTTGGGTTCGTCGTTGGGGGTTATTCCTCTCTCTGACACAGCCTTGTGTCTGGCCGATCGTCGCCAAAATTGTTGTAGATTCAATGAAGACACAACGATGGATTCCTTTTGCTTAGGAGTTTAATCGTCAGGAGAGAAACCCCACACGACAGCTTTGCCAGACACAGCTGACGCCAACTGTCAACGGTCACCCCCCAGCCCATGACATCACCATAGAACCTTCAGTACCTGGTGGAGATGTGCAGTTCCAGCCTGGCCAGAAGAGTAAGCACAATACAACACTTATCTTAGTGGCTCTTAATCACTGCTTATTTCTAAACTAAGGGGTATACCATCCGTTTATATGACTATCTACGAGACCAGCCACAAAACTGGCTAAGGCAATCGCCTTTCTTTTGTCTTTCCAAGTAACAAAATCCAACAGATCTAAAAAGGAAACCTCCCATCAGACACAGATAAATCGTTTCTCCAGATCCTATTAACAAACTCAGCAAGTCATGGCCACTTTTTGCCCCCCAACTTTGAAAACTTCCTCAGTTGTTCAATAACCATATGAGCCTCTAAAAGTGGTGACTGTACCTTCCATCCCACCACGACTAGCCTCTTGCAGTTCTCTGGGGTATATCGTAAAATCAGCCATTTTGATGGAATGGTCACTTTAAATTCGTCCCACAAGCACGAACGAGCTGGATAAAGTAAGCTCACAAAAGTGAAATTCAACTAGTTCCTATATAAAGTAAAATAAAACCAAGCCAGGTCGTCAAATAGCAAGAGTTAATTATCACAGCCGGAAGCAGAGGGGCAAGAGAGGCCTTGCAGAACGTTTTCATCCGCTAGCATGAAGGCACCATGCCTGCAGGAGAAAGCAGGGAAATATAACTGACACTGCTGTCCATTTCATTCTTTTAGGGGGATGGTGTTGCGCAGTTAAACGAAGAGCCAGTGTGTAAGGTTACTAGGACGTGTGCGAGATGAAGGAAGAGTAAGGGAAGGGACACGTAGATAGATATTCAAGGACAGGGTGGCATGGCGACAGCAGTGTCAGTATCAGCCAAGCTTCCCTAGAAGCAAATAAACCAGGCACGGAAAGGACAGATATCACACTACTGCCTCTGCGCCCTTCTTCGTTACCACAGAACTTTTGATGAGAATATCTATACCGTTAGTCTCAAAAACATATTTGCGCGCGGAGTCCCACAACGCCTTAACCCGCCTGTACAGGCACCAACCTACTAATACTTACTCTCCATCCTGCAGGTCCGCCTCGTCACACACTTCACGCGTAATCTTCTCACCGGCCATCATGCTGCACGTGGTTCCCAGGACTACAGAGCTGTGGCAAGAGAATACACTGAATTAGCGTGTGCGGGCACATATCCATGGCAACAAAAGAATCCGAGCTCTCAGACAGATGACAACACCAGTGCATTGTGAGGCAGACAAGGCTACAGCATTGATTTGTGGGACAGACTAGTCTGACGCAGCAAATTGGAGGACGGAAAACACGGCAGCAGTGAATTGTGGGATAGAGAAACTGTGTCAATAGGAAGTCGTGGGCCGGTAGAGGCCAACAGGGCAGTGGCCGGCGGGCTCTTCTGGGGCCACAGAAGGCGACAAATTTACTGAGCCCCGGGAGTGCTCTCTTCGTTTTGTTTGGCAGTTCACAATCATTAAATGTACTTCCACAATGCTGTGAATACGAGACAGTCCGTGGTAAGTGTAGTTTTGCCAACTCTGAGCATGGCTGTAGTTAGAGGTGGGCCTGCTTTTTGTAGACGTTAGTTTGGGGCCCTAGTTTAAAGCTTTGGAGTGCTTCGATTAGGTTAGACAAAGCAAGTCCCTTGTTCAACACGGTATAATCCCATACGACCTCTAACTACTGTCACTGAGGTAGAGCCTACATTACAATTGACTCTTGGTAGTGTCTGCTTTGGACATGAGAGGTCACCGGCTAGACTGGTTCTGATACAAGCTCGCATCTGATATCTGCTTGGGGCATGGCCACTCACTAGACTTGCAAGGCCCTCGCTAGACCCCAGTTTTGGACGAGTAGGCCCTCATAAACACAGAACAGGCCTTCTTTGGGTTTTCGGGTTCTTGGCTTTGAAACAGATGACACTCTAGCAGGATCGGGCTGGCCTTTAGGACAATCAACCATTGTCCGACGGGCTGATCTGAAAGGTCAGTGTGTGGGCCTGTTTTATAGTCTGCTGGGCCGGTTTTTACTTTTGGTTGCTCTGATATTAAAACAAACCTTGCCTGCAGCAAGCTCAAATCCATGCAGTCTTCTATATCTTGCAAAACACTTATAAAGCGTATCTTTGAAAGTTCAAAACTGCCCTAATTTGAAAATATGGGCCACTTTTTAGCTAACTAATTTGCTAATGAAGGGCACTTTTATATTGGTGCCCAGGACTGTTTTCTGTCCCAGTCCGTCCCTGAATAAAAGGCTGATTCCTACAAGAGGTTTACCGAAGAATCCTCTAAACAGCAAAGGATTCCTTGTACATAGCAGTATAACCACAATATATAGTGCAACTAAGCAGCCAGTCATAGTGCTAGTAGAGTCTCCCCAGACACTGCCATTGGTTCAGCCAAAGTTCAGAGTTAACTCACAACTGGGCTAATCACTCTAGATTGCCAAAGTTTACCCTATGAAAGACCACCATGGAAATGGATGCAGGATTCATGACGTAACTATAAGAAGATGTACAGTACTTTATAACACTCCAAAAATAAACGAAAAGTATGGTGTCCCTAACATACTGGGGCCTCCCTCCTTTCACAAGCATGTAACTGAGCCCATATGTGTGCACTGGAAATGTGTTCCCATGATAAGATGCACAGTGACACTGACCATATGGCAGTGACCCTGTACAACCACTTTTAAAAGTCCATTTCTAGGACCCCCAATTGATGCATATGTTCAACGAGGAGTGACAGAGGTGCCTTTTGCGCCAAACAGTTTCTCCCAAAAGTGTCTCATTCCATGACAGATGGAGTTCCCTTAGGGGAAAAACATCTTCGTCCAGGGGTGACAGATTTTCCACCGTAGCCTTGGCAATGGGAGTGATTCTGCCTCACTGTTAGATGGAAAGTTCAGCAACCGACTCTCAGAACAGGTACTAATGGGCTCCTTTTGAATATGGTGGGCTAACAATCCGTTTAGGTGACACAGGTGCTTTCTTTGCCAGCCATGTGGTGAACTGCCCATTATATTCAGAGTTCCCTGCTTTGGCAGGATGTTTCTGCTGAAAGTGCTCTCAAATGAACAGTGGGAGCACAGTTGGCAAAATACATGCCAGTAGGCAGCAAGCTTGGCATTTTTGTTTGCATTCCAGAAACAAACCCCCAAAGTGGGGGATTTTTTAGCAATGCAAAAGAATCAATGGTAGTGGTATACATGTATCTTCATGAACCAGAGAACGGCGAAGAGACTGAAGAAGAAAAGAATCACATTTGATACAGCAATGTTCAAATTTGAGAATTTGTGTGTTAGAAACCTGCACATTGGTTTATTAAAGTGGAAAAGAAAACTAGGCATGCCAGTCCAAGTAAAGGTGAACCTGTGAAAGTCAAAGGAGTGTGTATTCCTCATGGGGTTGGGGGAGGGATATAAATTAAGGATGCCATTTCCCATGATGCTTTTCCCTCAAAAAGTGTCCCACTATAAATATCATATGTAGGAGGCATTATATATTGGTTTTATATACAGGGGTGGTGGAGGGGAGGGATCAGAGAGGAAGGTCCTGTGAGGATTCGTGTGCTTGCTGTTCTTGACACTGAGAAAGTTGGAAAGGGGGTAGGAGAACTGGTATTGCACACAGGAGGAGAGAATGAGGCACACTCATAATGTCCTAAAAAGGTTGATGAGAATAGGGTCAACATCATGAATTATTCAGGATCAGCTTCTACTTAACTAACAGAAACGAACTTTGAGACTATATATGGAGAAAGGTTTAGAAGCTGGAGGCGTGACATATCCACACATGGGGTTGAGGAGAAGATATATTGATATTTCCATATTCTTCATCGGATATTTTGATGCTAGATTGTCTTTCAATGTTAGACCGACTAGAGGAAAAGTGTAGGCAACACACAAAGGTTTAAGGTACAAGAGTGCTTTAAAAATGATTATTCAGCCACCTTGGTGTTGCTCCTTTGAAGACTGTATGACTGTGTGGTGGTTTTCAGGTTTGTCTTTCTTACCAGATGGTGTGTTGATTAGTGTCAAGCATGAACACAAATGGCAAGGAGTAGAACAGCACGTCATTGGGAAGCTCCCAAGACCTCCTGAGTATGGTAACTGGAAAATGGACTTACAAGGATGGGCTCTGGCAGATGAGCAGCACATAAAAATGACGAGAAAGGATGACAGGCTCACTGAGGAGTTGCCTGAATGAGGTGTTGAGTGAACCGGTAGACTCGCCAAATAACAGGCCATCCTGATTGGTGTATGCATATGGTACTTTCTAGGGAGTGGTCAGCCAACTACAAATTTCAAATCTGTATTTGGATTTATACAGAAATCCATAAAACCGAAAGTGAACAAATAAAAATCTTATGTTTTACCAAAGCAAAACAATTTAAAAACTAACTATTAATACAGAATTACCATGCAGAAAGTATAGTGCAAATGTTGCGGTATACAAACAATACATACATTTAAAATTTTCCTTTATACATAGCTAAAAAAAAATCTTATAAAAAGTCACATCAAGATAAAATCATTCGACTAATGTCCAAGACTCTAACAATCATAAAAGACATAGGGTCAGAAGACCATAAATACATAGGAGTTTGGGGTTTGAGATATGCAATACATGATTTACACTATGAAATTCCATCAAGAATGCACTTCAGACTCAGTAATTAAAACTATCCAATCCCTATTTCAGCCTTTCTTCGTAGCACAGTCTTTTCAAATTGATCAATGTTTTACGCCTTCGCATAGCCTTCTTAATAAAGGTCAGAACGGTACAATATGTCTGTGGGTCTGACAGATTCCGTAAAAAACTGAAGTCCTCTTGATGGTAGATAAAGCCCCGAGTTAGAAATGGGGGACGCAGTATACGTAATCTAATATCTTTATAGAATTTGGAAAACAACATAAAGTGGATTGTGTTTGTCTAGCCTTTCCATAACAAGGGCATCTTGGTAAATTCATTAGCCACTGCTATGATTTAGGAAATACCACTAAATAATGGAGCAGCTCTAGGCGTAGTCTAATTAGCAAGAATCTGTCCTGGGTATTATTCACATTTATCAAGTAATCTTGTATCCCCTCTTGTATTGGGCTCAAATAATATCTCTCCACTGACGGCTTAGATCTTTCCCGAGACTATGTATATGCTACCCTTTTCCCCACAAAAACAGTTCTCAATTCCTTTTTGCTAAATTGTACGATACTAGTTGGGTCCAAGATATTAAAATGTCCCTCCAGTTCCTGTAATAAACCATTCACATACTGGAGTCATGGTATTGTTTCATAATGGTTAAATTCCAGGCAGTCCTTTATGATATCTCTTGTAAATTTAGTGCCTGGTTTGCTCCAAATACGATGCCATTTAGTCAAGCTGTTGAGATCAATGGAATATTCTACATACATACTATCAAGTTCTTTGTGGATAATGTAGACAGAGGTCAAACTTGGGACTGCCAAAAGCCTACATCAGAAGATGTTCTCCTGTGTTTGGATCAGATTACAATTTGTCTTGCCCCAAACCGGAGCCCCGTATAATGCAACCAGGACACATACAATTCCACAAGTTCTCTTATGGGTTTACTGCCTAATTTATTGGTGAATCTAAAAACTGCATCAATAGCCTTAATGAATTTTAAATTGGCAGTTTTGAGATGTGGTACCCAATGTCCTCTCTGTGAGACCAGCAGGCCCAGATAACTAAAAGTCTTCACTTGTTCTAGCTTTTGGCCTGCAAAATAATGACTTTTTCCCCCCTTCTTTCTTCTTCTGCCAAAAACCATAGTATATGTTTTAGCCAAGTTAAATTTTAGGTCTCTACCCTCCATAAAAGTTACAAAACTTTTTATCAGTAGCTGAAGGCCATTAGCCATCCTGCAGAGCAGCACCGCATCATCTGCATATAGTAGGATAGGGCTAACTCGGGTGCCCACTTTAGGGGCATCTTCTTTTACTCTCTGTACGAGGTCATCCACCCTATTAATGTATAGTGAAAATAGAAACGGTGCGAGGACACATCCCTGCCTAATTCCGCGTGTTACCCGGCATTTGTCCGTGAACTCCCCATTCTTTCCAAAGCGTACGGAGGCTGTTAAAGATGCATATAGCTGTGAGAGGTGGCTTATGATACCTACTGGAGCACCCATGTGGGCTAATATCTGCCATAGTTTAGCATCGTTCACAAGGTCAAATGCACTCCTCAAATCTGCAAAGCAGAGATGAATGTGCCCCTCACGGGCCATTGTATATTTACTAATTATTAAGTGCAAATTGATGCCCCGCTCCACAGTGCCTATTTCTTGTCTGAACCCATATTGAAAGTCTGACGGTATATGATTTTCCTGGGCCCAGGATTCTAGCCAACCTAGTATCACCCTTCCCATGATTTTCACAGAGGAATCTAGTAGTTATATTAGGCGAGAACATCTAGGATCGCCCTATCCCCCTTTCTAAATATAGGAATAATAATACTATCACTCCATGAATTGGGGAAGTGACCCTTTGCCGCCACATTACAAATTTGGGTTAATTTCGGTAGCCATAGTGATGTGTGGGGTTTGAATGCATCAACTGGGGCCCCATCCGGGGCCTTTCCAAGACCACTATTTTTCTAAAGCTACGCTGACTTCTTCCATAGTTATTGGCTTCAGGGGTTCAAAACCAACTATAACAAGGGGGCCCTTGGTTATACCAATGTCTATGTTTTTTGGGTTAAAAATCCCCCCAAAATGTGTGATTCAGTCACCCGGTGCAAATTAAATTTCCGTTGTTGGCATGAGCTGATCTTTTAGGAAGGGGGAATTTACAATTTTCCAGAACAGAATACAATCACCAGTATCTGCTGCACGTTCCAGATTTGCCCACGCCTGGTCCTAGAATTCCTTTTTCCTTGTAGATAACACTAACTTGTAATTGCTTCTGAGCTCTTTAACCTTTTCCCTATCTCTTCGTATTGCCTGCAAAACTTTCCTTAAAATCTGATTTGCCTTGGTACAATGAGAGTTGAACAACCCGTAATCCTTTCTTATTTTACCTGGTTCCTTTGTCTGGATTTTCAAGTTATCTGCAAATGCTGATACTATAGTGTGGAATGCCTCCAATAACCTTTCACAGTTTACCCCCATTCAGTGCATATGGCAGAGGCTTCACAGTTTCCTTAGCTACAGTTTCTAATAGTCCCGTCTCGTTTAAACCTGCCCATTTTAGGCTAACGCCGTTTCTACCCACAGTTTCAATATGGGGTGCTCGGGTCAATCCCTTTATTTTATCACAGGTAACATTGAGTGTGAGTTTAAGTCCTGAGTGGTCACTGAGGGCTGAAAATTCTATTTTAAAGGATTTAATCAGGTTTAGATCCTCAACTGAGACCATTATAGGATCAATAATGGAAGGATGGCCCTTTCCATGAAATGTGGGCAACACAGGTCTGTTAACCTCGACATCCTGTTCTAGCAATTCCAGGTTTAATTTATATAGGACCTCGTTTATTGAATCACCATACGAGTCATGAGGGAAATGAGATTGTTCTTTTCCATAGCAGTCTAAGTAACCACATACTGCACTAGCAGGGCATTGACACTTGCTTGTGTTTAGGTCTCGAACCCAAAGATATGTATAGTCAATACCTGTTTTCTTTGGGAACTGCTCGATTCCTTTACCAATTCCATATTAATCGTGTTATGTGTGCTGCTAATTACGTTGTTGTAGAAGTTAATTAAATTGACCTCATACTTCTGCTCAATTAACGGGTTTGCCAGCTGATAGTAGGTTGATTTATTCCATATTCTCTAGATATAGATGGGGGACAGAATGGAGATAAGGATCGCCAAGCTGCCTTTGGCTCGCACACTAACTGAGGGCATTGATGGGGTGAGTAAGGAAACATATATATAAATGGGAAACAGTTGGAACACCGCGGTCTGAACCACGTGTGTTCCGACTACGCTACCACGCATGCCATAACCACGCATATGCCTTACCCACGCATATGCGTGGTTAAGGCAGTGCGCGGTCTAGCTGCAGGAAGACACTGCAGTGAGGTAAGTGGGGCTGTTTTTTTTTTTAAGGGCTGGGGAGGGTCAGGCCAGGTTTTAGGGCAGTGGAAGGGGTTGGGGTAGTTTAAGGGACAGCGCGGGGGCAGGGTAGTGTAGGATTTTAGGCCTTAGGGCAGTGGGAGGGGATTGGGTAGTTGGGGTCGTTTTTAGGGTTGGGAGGGGGTCGGGGTAGTTTTTACGGCAGTAGAAGGGGTTGGGGTAATTTAAAGGACAGCGGGGGGTCAGGTTAGTGTAAGTTAGGGTGCAGAGTCTTAGACCTTAGGGCAGTGGGAGGGGAATGGGTAGTTGGGTAGTTTTTAGGGCAGGGAGGGTCGGGGTAGGTTTTAGGGCAGTGGAAGGGGTTGGGGTAGTTTAAGGGACAGCGTGGGGGTGGGGGAGGTAGTGTAGGGTTTTAGGCCTTAGGGCAGTGGGGTGAATTGGTAGTTGGGGCAGTTTTTAGGGCTGGGAGTGGGTCAGGGTAGGTTTTAGGGCAGTGGAAGGGGTTGGGGTAGTTTAAGAGACAGTGCGGGGGTAGTGTAAGTTAGGGTGCAGGGTTTTAGGCCTTAGGGCAGTGGAAGGGGAATGGGTAGTTGGGTTCATTTTTAGGGTGGGTGGGGTAGGTTTCAGGGCAGTGGAAGGGGTTGGGGTAGTTTAAGGGACAGTGGGGGCAGGGGGGGTCGGAGTAGTGTAGGGTTTTAGGTGTTTGGGCAGTGGGAGGAGAATGGGTAGTTGGTGTAGTTTTTAGTGTTGGGGGGATCGGGGTAGGTTTTAGGACAATGGAAGGGGTTGGGGTAATTAAAGGGACAGCGTGGCGGGGGCAGGGGTGGGTGAGGTGGTCGTGGGGGAGGGGGAGTAGTGACGACCTTAGCCACACATACCCCTTTACCATTCATGCCTATACCACGAAATTTCGTGGTAAAGGAATGTGTGGTTAAGACGCATTCGTGGTTGGGCTGCGCGGTAGAGGCACACGTGGTAAAACCATTTGTGCTTCTATCATACAACCCATATATATGGACATATTCCCTGAGCCAAGTTTCCTGCAGGCATATCAAATGGGCAGAATTTATGGTTTTTAACTACTCTGGGTCCCCCAGCTTACATTTCACACCCACGACATTCCAAGATTTAATTATAATATAGTCATCAATATTATTTGTAGCCCCCCACCTGCTCCTTACGTGGCATTTAGGGTCCTTTGGTTCTAAAACCTTATCACGGATGTATATCCATTTGATCTCCTCTTGTCAATTCTGTTCTTCGGGGGAGGAGGGTTCAAATAGGCATATGTATTTGTAGTGGTAATAGGATAGTAATAATTATGATTCTGGGTTTGATACACGCCAGGTTGGTTTTCCCATGGCTCATGTTCTCTGTCTTTACAGGGACGTGGCACTGGGGTCGCTAGTCTGAGGCCCCTAATAGGTCTATAAAAATACCCTAATGGGAGGGCTTTTTTTTAAAGATGTCTGCACTGCAACAATAGTTCTACAATTCGTGGGCTCCTAAAATGTATTATACAATATCCTGCTGTATCCTTTGGGGGAGCTTCAAACCATGCTGTCCTTCTCACATGCACCACTTCCTGTGTCAAATCTCCCCTCCAACCAGAATTCGTTCTTAACCAATATAACGCCGTATTTTTTAGTGCCATGTAATCCTCACTGTTTACAGAAGATAACAGAAACATCTTTTAGTATAATTATATAAGGGGTACATTCTAGGGGTAATTGTGGATAGCCTATTGGGGGCGTTCAGTAACATTCAGTGGCTTACTCGTGGCTGTAACTTTCGTCAGTTGATGCTGACGATCGTTAGAAACCGGGGGTGCGTGGAAGGCACTCATTTTATCTGCCACACTTTTGGGAACCCCATTTGTATTCGGACCCTCCTTCTGTTGCGCCGGATTCGCACTTACCAGAAGAGAATCCGAGGCAGTCAGGTTTCTTCCCCCTTGTCTAGAAGCTGGTGTACTCTTTGAGGCCATAAGATGGAACTCCATAGCATCTATACGTGCATAGAGAGGGAGGAGTTCTTGTTTTATTATGGCTCTAAACCGCTCTATGCACTTTTTAAAAAAAGGGTCCACAATGTCCTGATGTGGTGAGGTTGCCTTGTCTCTTTGCAGCCCCCTTGTTTCTGAGAGGAGCCTCTTCCGGATGGTTTGTATACTCTCTGGGTCCTATCGTTTTACCTCTGGTTGTGACCCTAGCTTTTTTAGGTCGAGCATAGCGCAGCGCGCATGCGATGCTCTGCGAGGCTTCTTGTAACTACTCTAACCTACTCTGTGTGGGTCTGACTCCCCCCACGCATTGGGTTGGCTTTTGCGTGTGTCATTTTGTAATCGTAGCTTGCAAATGGCTAAAGGTGGGTGCATGTCCCACCTCTTCTGTAAAGGTTCACTCCCACGGCGTTTTGCTTGCGGGAGTGAGCAGCGGCGCGCAGGGCGGCAGCTGCAGTGCCTCCTTGTCACCCCTGCATCACTCCCCCTTGTCTCCCTGTGCCCGCCCCCACCACTCCTCTTGAGCTGCTTGTTTCTGGCTACTGTGGGGGTGTCTCCCTGGCCTCATAAGGTCAGTTTGGCTCTGAGCGCAGGAGTCTTGTTTAGTTCAGGTAGACTTTGTTTCGCCATCTTTTTTCTGCTGCTTAATTTCCATCTGTCCCTCCGTAGTTGCAGAATGGAATACAAATAGCCCCGACTCACCTCCCATACTCACCCCCACCACCCACTGCCCGTGGAGAGCTCCGGCTTGGTGCTCCTCGCCACCATATCTCTCCTTCGCCTGGCACAGCACCCAGACCCGAGCCGACGTCCTCTGAGCACAGACAGCGGCAGTAGCTCCTCTCACCGGTCCCGGGGGCTAGTACGTGATCCACCCGGGACCGCCAGAGCATACATTACATTATAACGGGGTTACGTATAGATCCGGGAAATTTATAGCCTAACACATGCATCACTGGCCGCAGATCTGTTTATAACTCCGGGCCGAAGGTTTGCAGGCCTCGGACGGTGAAATACAACCACATCACAGGCGCAAATGAGGCTTTTAGCTGAAATGTTAATACCTTTTGTGCTTTAAAAGATTGTATTTTTGGGGGTGCCCCCCCCCCCCGCCTACCCCTTCCCGCCCCCGACGGGCTCCGCATACCCAGAGAGAGGGGTGTGCAGCGGTTTTTTAACGGCTGGCTCTGCTGGTGCTTCTATTACTGACTGCTCTGCCTTGCTTTTTGCCATGACCTTGTGTGGCTTCTTTGTGCACACTTATAATTGTCAGCACCATGTTACTTACTGCTCTCTGAAATGCTTCCCTGTGAGCCAACATTCAACACTCATCCTCCCACCACTCCACACCCCCTTTCCTTATCTGACTCCTTCCTCTGCGCCTGTTTTTCTCTCAGAGATTTAAGTGAACCAAGAGGTCTCCATTGTATCCCTTCTGCGGAGTGAATTATAATTTCCCTGCTCCAAGACTGCGGGGCAGTTTTTTTAATAACAAACGCACATGTATTTTTTTTCTACATTACACCAAAGGCTAGCTTAAAAAGTCGAAGGCACGGCATCTTGGCTGATTTTTTGCAGCACCTTTTCTGACATTGCTTTGATGTTTCCCAATAAACAAATAAAGATTCTGAATTATACATCCGATTTTTCTTCCTGTCTCTAGAGGAAAAACACTCATCTGCCTTTTCCCGGCTTTTTATTGTTGCCTTTTTATGTTTTATTTCAGCGCCGATTCTTAGCTCAGAGAGCACGTCCTCAGAATCAAGTAGTATAGGTGAAGCCACATTTTAAATGTAAGACAATGCTCTCCACAGGTTCCATTTCATGCCTGCCTAGCTGCCCTTATCAACTGCCCAAGTAATACCTTCAGGACTAGCCCAACCACCCATCCATCGTCTATCCTTCCCTCCATCCACCCACCCACCCATCCATCCATCCATCAATTGTTCATCCATCCACCCACCCATCCACTCATTCACCCAATTATCCACTCATCCACCTTCTGCCCATTTACTAGCCAGTGCTCATTCTAAGCAAGTCTCTGCTTCTCTGTTTTACCTGTTCCTTCCCACACTACTCTTCTCTGTTATACGTTGTCCTCCTTGTTCAAACCATGAACGTCCAGTCACCAAAATGTAAGGGGTGGCACAGATGATACCACACACTTCTTGACCCCGATTGATGACATCACGTGGTTAAAGCCTTGTCCCACCTTCAGCCACTCTGAACCTTCCTACTTCCTGCAGGGCAAGGACTACAATTGACTTCTCAAACAAGTAGCTTGTGAGCGACCGATAGCTCACCAGCTACCTGTAAGCAGCTCTGAACTAAATTAGAAGCTTTTGCCTGTTGAATTAATGTATGCATACCAAAAAGGAAAAGCGTGTATTCACTAGGCAGCAAACTGGGCCTCTCTGCATTCCTTTCCCAACCATTACTGTTGGGATGAACAGGACAGGTCTCTGTCCCAATTCAGGCAAGCTGTGATTGGGAACTTGTTGGTTAATTGTATTCTTCTTCAGGGTTGCTTGGGTATTGGCTCATATAAGGAATTTGTGGAAGCCAATATCCATTCGAAGAACAAAGAACTACCTTTAGTAAAGTTCTTTTGGATGGATATGTGGCCGCACATTGATTCCTTGTCACCCTCCTATGTCCCACCCTGAGGATGGCTGTTCATTTATTTTCTAATACCTTTGCCCACCCTCTGTGATGGGTTACATAATAGACCTGGGTACATTAGCGGAGGAGTCCTGGGATATCGTAGCAGGTGAGTGGATTGTAAGGCTCAGTAGGCAACGGGGATAGGTGGGTCAGGAGGTTATTTGACAGGGCAGGGGTAAGATGTGTGGTCAGTGGATATAGGTGAGAAGGGACTAGCAGGTAGTACTGGGAAGGTTATTCCTTAAAGATATGATATGTATTATGATGTTTATATAGAACAGAACAAGAAGTGCTGTTGTGTTTGTAGACTAAACTAGTGTACGTTGTAATTTGTATATAGATGTAGGTCAACAACACCTGTTTTGTAACGTCTGTATTGCTCGGCAAATTATCTTATGTTATTGTTTTATAAGAAAACGACTGAAAATAAACTGGGCATGCAAATTACAAAGAAGATAGTCACTACAGAAGCATTTTTAAACATTACAAAAGCTTGCGTTCAGTATACAAACTCAACTTTAAGAGGCCCATAATGCTATAAAGTCCTTCTGAACTGCATTTAACGTTGAGTTTAAAGAGATGGTGTTTAGCTGTATTCACTTTACCACGATTAACCGGAGAGAGGCAAATAACCTCACAGAGCAGCGGCCCTCTGGTTTATAGTATACTATACCTAAAATGGAGGGGATTAACCTCCACTCCTCCGGGGGGTAGGAGGTGACAGGGGTTACATTATAATAAGGTTGAGTTTTGAAAAACTGCTGCAGGGTTCTGCTTTTAACCGACCCTCGTTTCTCATTTTACTTTGTTAAATAAATTAGAAAAAAATTAAATCATACTTCTATTATCAAACCAACAGCAGGGCGCCACTGTGCACTAAAAAATCTGAGCATAAACAAAAGATCCGATTTTCCCTTCAAGAAAACGATTGATTCCAGAGCGGTGCTGTTTCCCAACATCACATTAAAGGAAGAAACTACCACCACCCTCTTTGCTCCACAGTCTGGTGGGAAGGAGCAGGATTGTGACCAGAACTTTAACCTTCGTTCACACAAAAGGTCCGTGGCAGACTGGGGGGGGGGGGATATTCGTCTCCAAAAACTGATTTTTTACTTTCAAAATCAGTGCAGATCTTTTAAAAGAGCGAAAGGTTCAGAAAGCATATTTTTGGTAAAGCGCTTCCCACTGTTCCTTTTTGTCTAGTTGCACTTTGAATACAAGTCCCCGAAAAAAATGATTTTAAAATGAAAGTATGACGATGGATACATTGTGGTTAGCGTACACTGGATATTTGCTACCCTTATGAAAGGAAATACAGGAAAGATAGGTGGACTCTACAGGAGCAGTACAATGAAGGGAAAGCGTAAGCAGTGAGATTGCACACTTTCATCTCGTTGGTCCAATCAAGAAGGCAATGCGAGAGTGCTATATAATGTATAGTTTGTTACGCTCTTTAAAAAGGTATTCCCTTGAGGATCTTTTGTGGCATACAATCTAGATCTGGAACTGGTTGCATATGTGGTCAAAGACATATAAATATATATCACACAGACTCAGCCTTCTAACTCCTGCAGCCGGAGTAAACCTACGGTTGGAACTTCACCTGGTAAAGCTCTCCGAACACGGACTCCGCTGATGTCACTGTAGTTTCAGCAAAGGGTTCTGCAGATCGGGCAGATTATTCCTCTGAAGGGTTATTACTTGGAAAATCACACAAGGCAAACAGCCTGAATGTCTTCAACTCCCTGGAACAGAGCCAGCAATAACGCTGCCGAAGGAGGGAGCCGCCGAGAAAAGGCAGTGTAGATAACAAGCCTTCCGCTGAAAAGGAAAGCAAGTTTTTTTTGTTTAAAGAGCCTCGCATTGAATTGCAAAAGCTGCTTCAGCACGCCTCCTCCCTAAAACAATTACCAATGTAAAACAAGCATTGGCATAGCCAATAGGTCTCGCTTTTGGGACCTTATAAGTATTTAGTATTGCAGCACAATATCCTCGGTGCAACAACATTAACTGTTGCATGGCTAAACAGTTATAAGGTCCCAAAGGCGAGACCTATTGGCTATGCCAATGCTCACAGAACAGTTTGGGGCATTGGGGTGGAAAAGCGCACATCTAAAATGGCTGCATTATAGTGCATACACTGACTTTCTAGAAAGCATTACAGAACACATTGAGTTTGAAAGTTGATCCCTAACTTAACAAATATGTTTAGAGAGAAAGAAATAAGGTAAACAATTTTTGTCAGGAAAGCCTTTTTTGTTGGCCATGCCTCTTAAGAGAATAGATATCTTTGGAAAACTAATTGTGATCAGAAAGATTCTTAGCTCTAGCTACTTACTATCCAATTGCTGTGTCTCTACTGTAGGTTGTTGATTTTCTGGGCAGTTTGACAAAAAATAATTACAGTTAAATGATATTCAGGTAAGCCCAGGCTTACCTGTACACCGGAACATCTTGTTTGGCGAAATCAAGAGGCCCAAGCTAAATGGTGCACCCTGCTGCTCTCCTTTCTCTCCCCAGGTGATCAAACTAGATTTGAGTCAAGATAAAACTATTTGAATTTTCTGAAACGATTTCATATCTTCTAAGTAGCAGTTCTACCACAAAAAAAGTTTGAACATACTTTCCCACAATTGCGGTTTCTCCCATCTTGCAGAATTGACATCCCTCTTAAGGATGAGGGTATTTCATCTTCCATTGCTCCTTCAAAGCTTGACCTCTGCGCTGAGACTTCGAGCCGAGGCTCCAATTAACGTCAGTTGCGATGGTGAAAAAAAAAAAATGTAAGTCCGTTTTTATATAGCGCAGCTACTCACCCTTACGGGTCTCAAGGCGCTGGGGGCCGTCGTGGAAATTAAGTGAGCTATTGCCCAGAGTCACATGGTGCTAAGCTGAGCTGCCGCCGGAGCCGGGGATCGAACCGTGATCCCTGTGCTCCGAAGTCAGCTGCCCTGGCCGCTGCACCACACCTCTCCAATGGTGTTTTCAGTGATGTGAACTTTGGTGTGCTGGTAACTGAGCTGAGACCAGTAGCTTATTCAGCACAGGACAGTGCACAGCGCTCTGCTTGGGAATGGCTTCGGGTTATGAACAATCCGAGTTTGGCTCCTTTTTCTTTAGGAACCTTTATAAAAAGTTGCAACTAAGCCATGATTTGGAACACTCTGCCTCAGAGGTCATGTGCCAAAATTCACACATGCAAAACATCTTGTGATGTGAAGTAAAAGAGCAGCAGTTGCATAGAAATATTTCGATGACACAAATTAAAAACAGCATTTCCTTGATCACGGAATGTTTTACCTTATGTTAAGGATCATGCAGGCGCATCCACGGAGAGTGCATGATTTGAAGTGTTAGGCGTCATTGTGGGGATGCTGCGGAACCTGAGCACAGCGAACACGTTTACTGGAAACAAAAATATATAAATTGAGGCCCTTAAAACTATAAGGCAGCCTGAGCTATTAACGGCGCAGAGCGAGACCTTAATGATGCTCTCTCCGGGCTCTCGGAGATAACAAAGGCATGGATTCCAGTGAAGTTAACAAATGCACCGACCCCGTGGCATTTGACGCTGGAAGTTTTCTCTTTAATTTGGCCTCCTAATAGCCCTTAAAGTGCTTGCCTGGGTCATGTACACGCAGGGAACCTTTGAACGAGAACATCAAAGGGGCGCCGCGAAAGTGATCGCGGGCGAAAGTGAAAGGAAAGTGATCGCGGGCGCTTAATGAGCATGACGAGGTTTGCCATACACTGTAGCTCTAGGCTGGCCATGGTAGCATTTTTTGAGCCCTCACTAAAAGTCTCGCCAGACCAGCGCATGCGCTGGTTCAGGCGAGACCTAAAAAATGCCGCTATCTGAGCGCATTTTGCCCCGCACGCCAAACGAGGCAAAAGAAACAAGCATTGTTAAAGCCAGGGAGCCGCACGTAAAAATCACCGAAATAGGTTGCCAAACTCAATTACTATAGCGTGAAAATACACACCTTGGCAAAGAGGGCAGGGGGAATCGGAGGGGGTGTAGGAAATAGTACCTGGATCAGAGCGGACGGCCAATTACAAAGGCAAATAAATATGTAGTTGAGCGGTGCTTCTCAGACAGAAGTGACCTATTTGGCGTATAAACCAATTAGGAGGCAGGAAAGATGAGGGACGCTGGAGTCTGAAAATGGTAAGCAGCAGGCGGGATTTCACTCAGCATAGTGATCACAGCAGGTCTTGCAGACAGCGCATGCGCGCTGATGCTCGACCTAAAAATGATGAGCATTGTCTTAGAAAACGTGATGTTATGTTCTGATATGTTATGCGTATTTGTATAGCGCACAACTCACCTGGGAAGATACCCTGGCCCTGGGCTAGATGAAGAGCCAGGTCTTCAGTTTCTTGTGGAATTCAAGAATAACGGAGGAGACTCTGATTTGCAGGGGCAGATCATTCCAGGAGCGAGGTAGGAGAAGGCACGACCATTGGGCCCAGTCCTACGTATGCGGGGAATGTATGCGAGTAGGAGTTTGGCTCATCGGAGGTGTCTAGTAGGTTTGTGGACATTCATATAGTTGTTGAGGTACGTGTAAGTAGTGCTTAACTATCAATCAAACAAAATAAAGATGAAAGTTGAGCTCCTCAAATGGTGATAACTTATTTGGTGTTAATAAATTGTAACATATTTTAGCTTATGGTGAAACAGAGTCTTCCTATTAAATGATTACCAATGGCTATTGCTTCTGTGCCCCTATCACTGATAACTGAGTATTATTTAAGTTAGAATGGATGGCTTGGGGAGCTCTGTAAGGTCTCAGACAGAGACGTTTTAAGGCATGGGCAAAGGGGGCTTCTAGCTCTATTCTGCAGAGTCTTGTCCCATTCTTAAACAGATTGCTTTAAGTACATCTACCTTTAATGTGTTTTTAATGTGGGTGATGTATGAAAGTCTATTACAGATATTTTGCAGAGAAATGTGTGTATCCTTGAATATTAGATATAAACACATTTAGAATTTGGACCAGTGCGCCTGTGCACTGTCACTGACCTGGCCAAAGAGGGATGAAAGAGCTGAAATTGAATCATACATTCAATGCTGTTCTGAACAGGGTCCCCCCAAAATTCATTTGGCCCAGGGCCCCCAAAACCCTTAAGATGTTCCTGCTCAGCAGTGGGATAGCTGGGCATGTTTAAGGTCAGAATAGATGTGCATTTTGAGAGATATTCAAATGTCAACTGTGGCATATCAGTGTATAGTGCAGGATCAAATAGATGGGGACCATGAACGTATTCAATAAACATAAGTTATAAGGTAATCCTTTTTGGCACAGACAATCTATGTGCATACTGTAATATCTTCATTTCAATACCGTTTCATTTTAAAGTACACCATACAACATCTCAGAACTGGTATTCTGCACTTGGCAAATGCAAAATAATTATCAGTACATTCACTAGAATGTTAAGTGGAAGCAGCGAGTTGGATTTCACAGAAACACCAGGAGAAGAAGGGTGGTGATAAAACAGCCACATTCATACCGTAATAGTATTACTGGCCCTGGAACCTGTCAATACTTTCACTTACTTTCCTTTATCTTCTTTATGCACACTTACTAGCAGCTTGAGCCCACAATGTCGGTAAGGAGTGGACTATTAATTAGTAGCATTGTCTCACTCTGTAGTCAGTAACAGCGGAGTAGCATCGCTCCACTGAAATGCCCCAGAGACGAAAAATAAAATGGTAATGAAGTTAATTCATTACCATTTTATTTTTCGTCACCCCGTCCCGAACGGAATGTCAGGACAGGGCGGGGCCTGCTGAATGGCAGCAGCAACAGCAGGGAGGAGGATGGGCTGATTTTGCACTTGTTTAAAGTGCCAGCCACACATGCACACTTTAAACCCAGCTGTCTTCAGACAGCTGAGTTAGAGAAAGCAAAAGCTTGCAGTGCTCTTGTGAGCGCTGATAGTTGCCTCTCCCTCCAATCCTGGCGCTGCTCTCATGCTGGTTAACAGCATGAGGGTAGCCAGGATTGGTTAGGGGAGTTGGCTGAATCCCTGGACGTCACGAGGGAAGAAGAGGACTGGAACGAAGACGATGCAGCAAGCATGGTAAGTAATGTTTTATTTGCTTTATTTTAAAAACGTATTTATTTTATGTACCCACCCGCCACCCATTAGCCCACCCCTCCACTTGGCATAATTGCCACCCGCCACTGGTGAGTAATGCTGTAATCTGGTTCAGTCATGTATTTAAGTATGTTGCTACTTATGATGCCAAGAATGTGGTTTTCAAAATACTGTCCTCTCACTAGCACACTTAAGTCTCCGACCCTCCTAAAAGTACGCGTCTACCAAAACACCTTACCCCTCACACCAACTTTTTAAGTCTGGCCTCTAAAATAGCTCTAGCTGTCTTGCCAGACTTTTGCCTCTCCAAACAAGGCATACATAATATACCTACTGGGAGCTTTTTGTCAGAGGGCTTTATCAATTGGACTCTTAAATTTTCTGTTATATTTTGCTTCTGCCCACCACTGCATACAGCCTGGTGCAATGGGTCAGCTGATGTTACCCATTGGCTCCCTTCCCTTTGAGCGACTGCACAAAGCCTGTGTACATTGTTCACTTCTGCCTGAATATAGTTCTTGTCTCTTCAGACAAAGCTGTTTTAAAGTGTACTTTATTTATTTTGTATATTAACATAAATTCTCACTATTTACAGACCTGCAAACTGATGAGATGTTTTCACCATGTGAGGAGGGTGGGCGGGGACTTGAACGGTCAGGCCTTAGTGGCGAGCACGGTTAGAGGCACTTTAAATTCACCACCACCCCTCTCTAATATCAAAAAACAAAGCTTCAGAGGCTGCCGCCTAAGTCCTGGGGAGATTTCACACTCTGTAATCAGCATCGGCTAGGCCTAACCACCAAACAATTATCTGCAAACTTGCTCTCTGCAGGGGTTTCCAGCTAATTGTGTGTACACCATATGATATCAGCTCCTCACTGGGTGACCATGTGAAGGGAGCCGATATTGTGTGACACACAGTGCACCGTGTGAGTAGGAAGGTCTGTATTTATTTTGGCCTGCACTTTGGGTGTCCATGTGGATGGTGATTTATTTACTGTCTCTTTTTTTTAATTTTAAACTTAAAAAGTATTTAAGTCATATAGTAGATGCCTGAGATTCGAGTGCTTGATGATGTGATGACTTGCTTGTCTCCCTCACAAATAATACTAATTGTAAAATGCATGGCACAACTGAAATGCGTGTTACTTAAAACAACCATCACCAGTAAAATGGCAACATCAGCGAACCTTTTTTAAATTTACATTTTTAATGCAAGCACATGGTAGCCACATTTAGTTTTTTTTCCCCTTTTGTGGCATATGCTTGCAAGTTTTTTTTGTGTGAAAATGTAGCCATCTTACAGCTTGACAGAGCCAGAACGTTGGTGTTGCCAATGCTTGTTAAGTTAGGGTCACCTTTGTGTTTTTCAGTAAATATCAGGCTCACAATCTGCTTCCCAATCTCCCTTATTTATACTCCTCTATATACAATAGCTTTTCTCACAGGACCATGCCATGCCCTTGAAATGTATTAGTTTGTAGGAAGTAATGTGTTTTGCATGCTCATCACGATAGCTTCCAGTCATTGAATTTTATTAAGTTTATTCTCTTGTGAGGTGGGGTTGCTCAGTTCAGCATGGCTCTGTGGACTCTCATAAACGTGTAGGGACCTCTCCCCTATGATATGAGAGAGTAAAGTCACAAATCTTCCTTATAATAAATGACCTATGACTTTGACCCCTGCTTCCGGGTAGGATAGACAAAGTATGGTTTTATGGCACTGTTTTACTTGGTTATGTAAGTTTTGTCAATTTATGGGGATTATGGCATGCTTACAGAGCAAAATGTAATCTCAACAATACCCGTTCAGATTTAGAGTGCCGCATTATATATATGGCTTAGCCCACAGTGGGACAGTGAGGCACTTGTTCATTTTCCATCGGCTATCTCAAAAGGTCCCAGAGCCAAGAAAGATTTGAACAGAAGTGCCAAAATTAATTTGGCTAGCAACAGTATGCAAGATGTTTGCACGATGCCTAGAGGTCATGCGGGATGTGTTTGCAGGGGATTGCAGTGCACATGTAGGCCATTTCTATGGTTTCCACAGCAGATGATCATCTTCAACAGGCATAGAGATCACCTCTATTTAGTGAATGTTCAATCCCACCTCCCTCTTTGCTCGGCGGGCATTGTTTAAATTTGCTTATGGTCCAGCAATATCAAGGCATCCCATTTCATCTCATCACATCTCACCACTGCTCCTAGGGCATCCAGCCCCTACATCCAGGTAGAGGGTGTAAAGGTCACAAATGCACTCCTTGTTTGACACTGTTTGGGTCTGGAAAAGGTCTAGACCAGAACCTCTACTTCCCTCTCCTCAACCCACTTGCAACTGGGTGCCTCAAGTGGATAGGTCCTTTGTTGCTCATGCGTGGTCTTCATACAGTACTCCATTGGCAATTAAACAGCACCCCTAATGGATGGATCCTTTATCGCTCCTGGGTGGACTTCATATAGTACTCCTTTGGAGATTAAACAGTGCTCCCTCCCTCCCACCCCCCAATGCACAGATCCTCTATTGTGCCCTGGATGGATTCCATACAGAACTCTCTAGGTGATTTGGCCACCCTTCACAGATGGGCACTCTGTCGCTCTTCGGTGGACACAATATAGCACTTTCTTGGTGGCTTAACATACACATGCACCTCAGCAGCAGATTCTACGTTTGATAGCGTCCATTCTAATGTTGATACTAACCTACATGTACAAAGGCGTCTATTTTTCACACTCTCCGTTAACTCCATGTTTATGTGCAGCAACAGCAGGCTCACCACGCTTCCACTATTTCAGACAATCCTTGCCCAACATATCCCATATAGCATAAACTACAAACACTGTCCTTAAAACCATACAGTCCAAAGGGTGCCCAGGAACCTGATGCAAATCGCACAGCTTAGCAACTTCAACAGAGTTATGAAGTGCTGCATAAAAAATGCAATAGAACCATATACCAGAACACAATTTACCCTAGATTGGCAGGTCTGGACTTGGACTTAGAATATTTCGCCAAAATAAATGGACAAACAGATGTGATAATAGCCACTTACGCATGTTATTTTCCTTTAATGCAGACATTGTTTCTCAATTTAAATCAAATTTTAATATAAATAAAGACAGACTTCATTTTTGTCAATGTAAACGTTTGTCGTTTCAGCTGTGGTCAGGCCTTTAAGTGGGATAAAAAAACTGGAGGGTCTGCCATAGGGGCATGGCCGATGCAATTAAGGGTGTGGCTTAAAACACTTAAGCTAAAAATCTGTACTTAGCATAGTGTGCCGCCCCACTGGTATTTTGCTGCTTCTGTCCATTTATCCAGATATTTAACACAACAAGTAACATTACACCTACAACAAGCCAGGGCTACTGGCTTTGTCAATGGCTGTCAATTGCATAAGATAAATAAGCAACAACTATGGCTTTGTTGTATATAATATTGAAAATGCTTCCGTTCTTGTGGGTGAGGTTGTGGCTAAGGCTAGAGCTGTCGACTTTCGAGCTGAGAGAGCAGGTTCAACCCTCACGTCGGCTAAACATCCTACGATTCAAAACATGAGTATGTCCTTGTGTAATGTAACTGATGCTCATGTAAAGCGCTCCAAGTTTGCCCTATATAAAACTGAAAAATGAGTCTCATCAAAAGCAGTGACGAGTGGTACTGTTGCAGAGTTAAGCTTTTTTTTTTTTTGCCACCCTGAAGGTAAAAATGGAGAGCCCGGTAGGCACCCGTCTTGGCACCTGCTTTTAAGAGATGCCAGTGCTGAGCACCGGCAAGACCCGGCCCACTTAAAGCCCTGGCTGTGGTGGATCTTCTGTCCCCTAACTGTTAATTTCAATTTTCAGTTGCTCTCACGGCCTGGCATGTTCTATAGTTACGACTCTGGCGTCTTCTTGCCAATTAGGTTTCTCTTGTATGGCACTCTAGGTAGTCTCTGTCCCTGAACCGGGCACTCAAAGTCCACTGGGAGTAGGACACACCCATGGATATTGGTGCATCATATGACAGGAGTAGCGGAAGTAAAAGACACACAATTGATGGACGGAATGCAGAACAAATCAACACATTCACCCCAGTCAAGAGATCTGGGTTAAATCCATCATTCTTTTGCTCACCATGTCACCCCAGTTTAGACCTGGCCATATGCAAATCAGTCTTGACCCTGTGCCTCATGGGAACAGTCCAGCCCAAACTGCCAAGCCAGCAGGCGCGGTGCGTCCATTGGGGCGTTGGTGCGTTGCCCCCCCGCCCGCGCCCGCAGCTCCCTCGGCGTCTCTGACTCAGTTTACTTAAGTTCAGAGACGCCGAGGGAGAACTGACAATCATGTCAGTCAGCATGACGTCGGACCGCCCACCCCGTGGGCGGTCCGGCGTCATGTTGACTGACATGCATTGTCAGACCAGCCAGGGACAGTCAGCAGCACAAGTGCGCATGAGTGGGGAAGGTGAGCGAATTTTTCGTCCGTGCCCAGTCATGCGCACTTGTGTTTGCACTGGCTTGCGCATGCCCATTAGGAGCCCCTCGGTCTCCTAATGGGCAGGCAGCGGGCGAAGAATAACCGTGCCCTAAGTCAATCCTGGCGCTGCAGCAGCGCCAGGATTGGCTGAGGGGTTGCCACTCCAGTGCTGTTCCTGAAGAGGCGCCAACGCGGACCAGGAGCAGAGGCGGTCAGGTAAGTTTTCTACATTTTATTTTCCCCTCAGTCGGCCCCCCACCCCCGCGCGACCCCCCACCCCCTCCGCGAGTACTGCGAGCCGCGACTGCCCCAGTTTTTAGGATTAGGTCTACTGCTGCGCAGTTGGAATAAGGGGTCCCACGATTTTTACACTATGGGTAAAAGGTGCTTACAATGCAAGTTTTTATTGTCGTAATGTAGAAAAGCCTTGGACATGACTGTTCCTTTATTTCCCTGGGTCCCAAATGTACTTTCCGCATCAGTTTTGGCCTGTTCGTGTACATTTTTGTATTAAAAAGGCACTGTTAAATGAAAACTTGGCATTGGTTGGTAATTGATGATAAACAATATTGCGTCTAGAGATAAAACACTTTACAATAGTGCTAGCTGCTCAGGAGAGTTAAAAATACCTTCAAAAAATAGGAAGCTAAAGCCTGTGGGTCAGATACTCTTACTTTTTCCTGCTGCTGTGCATTTTTATTGGGCATCTTATTGAGTTTACTTTTATGACCCTTGATTGATACCCTCCACTCAATCTTTGTGTTCCCTCTAGATCATGTCATGTTGGCAATCACGATTTCTTATCTGTGTCAGTGCCATCTATTAAATGCAGTGGGACGTGACCTTAGTGCACTTTGAAAGGTGACCTTAATGCGAAGCTTCGTCAGAGTAACAGATTGAAGGAAACAGCTGAACATTTTGTGGTTATTGCCTGCAGAGCCAGTCAACACAATCATGTGAGAAATGTATTTTCTCTCAATATCCGAGTTTTCCCTCATCTAAGATATGTGAACAAATGTTTAGTGCATACCAAAACCTACTTTTCCTACTTCTGATCTGTTGACGTTCCTAGATCTCAGTCCTCTATTTCTCCTGAAACCAATAGCTTCATTGAGAATTTTTACAGAACATTGGCTCAGTTTAGTAAAATATGCAGTAAATATGCGCAAGAAAAGTATATGCAGTACTGTGGGAAAACATAAGGATGTACAATCATCAGCTATGAAGAAGCATTTGGTTGCATGACAATGCCTTACTTTTTTGAATGCATAAAATCATAAGCCGACTTCTGAAATCTGGCTAGTGCCTCGTAGGATATGGCAAGTGGATAAAGCCAGCATACATCTAATATAGATAGGCTGGAATATTGATGGAGTATTCCATTGCAGGGCACTAGCTGGGAGGAGGAAACTGGATTAGGAAATTGGTCCCTGACTTAAACATTGCAAATTAGTGTGGGACAAGATATTACATTTGTTATCTAGTTCGAAGTAGGTGGTTCAGTAATACCCACGCATATGCACAGAAAGAAAAGGATTGAAGGGCCTTAGGACTACCAGAGTTCAGCAGAATATTGGGAGGAAATGCTGAGGACGCTTGACAGAGTGGTGAGAGAGAAGTAGGGAGAATTTTGAGTCTTTTATGGCTAGTGGAAGTTATGCAACAAACGTAGGTGTGGGTGAGAGAAGGGGACAGACAGGTGGACTGACAGAAAGAAGCAAAAAAAAAGAACCGGGCGAGAGAGAGAGAATACTAGAAATGGGATGAGACATTAAGAAAGAGCGAGAGCAAGGGAGGGATATAATTCAGCGAGGGAAACAACAGAGGGGCAAGAGCGAGAGAGGCTGGTGTTTTAGAAGAAAGGGAGAGTGGGAATGAGACTGAAAGGAAGAAGGAGAGAGACGGGGAGAAAAGAGGAAGGGTGAGCAGAAAAAAGGAGGAAAACGATAGAGAGTTGGAGGGAAACAGTGAAGCGAAACGGATACGTCTCGTGTAATGCCTTGCTTCAGCAAACCCTAACGCCTCTCATTAAAAAGCAAGAAAACTCCTCGCTAATCATAAAAAATGCAGCAATGAAATAGGAGGTTTTATGAATCCATAAGTCTGCGGATTAACCTTAACACCAAGGTTTTTCTACAGTGATTTTCGCGTTATCGCCCTGAGGGTGAATTACGTGTTAATCAATTCTGCAGTTTCTTTGGAGTTCATGGCTCTCTTGATGTTTTATGTTCAGGGGGTGAGCAGGATGTATGCCATTAAAACTGGCCCTGTGTACATGCCCCTAAGTTAACACTGATGCCAAAAACATGGATTGACTTGCAAACAATGAATGTTAAAAACGTCGAGGGAATGCATTTCAGCGATTTAGTTCCTCTTTTTTTACATGTTTACTTGATCTTGCATTCCCCACGAGTTAGCTATTTTATAATGCTGTTTATCTGTATTTTTTTCTGTGCATACTTTGAGGCTTGAGCCATGCCAGGTGTTTATGAGGGGCTTTGATTGAGCACGCAGGCGCTAACGCTAAAGCCAAACAAAGTGTCTGTCAGTGGGTTGGCCTCTCTGCAGAGCACACAGAACAATATTTGTGTATTCCATTTGCAACTGAAATTCTGTGGAAATGTGTGTGAAGGGGGTACACTGATGTAAAAATATTTGCAAGGCAAAAGTAAGAGAAATTAAAGTGCTTATATTTGAGGGAGTGCAGTGCATGTTGGGGGCGGTGAAGTGACAGATGTGAGGAAGGGCATTCGGGGAAGAGTGAAAAGAGGATGCTGAAGAGGAAAGAGAGGGGGTTGAAGATGTGCAGATGGACAAGATATGCAGAGAAAAAGAGGATACATATCTAACATAAAGCACACATAATTGAAGGCCAAAACTCCTTCCACAGGCCTCAATGCTATTTAATTCACACTCACTATTTCAGAATTTCAGAATTTAAACATTTTCAATGTTAATTATTTATAAGAAATCATTGTTGTTACTCATTTATCTTAAACAGCTAACACCCAGTGACAAAGCCAATCATACTGACAGGCCTTAGGCGTATGTCAGTTGCTGTGCCATTTATCTGGATAAAATTACATCTCAGAGAGAAACCAAAATACCGGTCTGATGGCACACTATGGGAATCACAGAAATGTATTTGGCATGTTTCTTTATAGGGAGCACCCACTTTTTTCATCTCACTTAAAGACCTGTCTGCACATATTTCTATATGACTGGCTACAGGCAGCAGCTGTGGGTGCTTCCCGAAGTCTGGTTAGAGCATATTTTTCCAAAGTTAATGCTGCATGCAGTGCAAGACACTGGGCAAGCATACATTTTAAAGGGCTAAAGTTGTCATGCAGAACAATTCACATATTACAGTAACTGTTGAACAAATTAATGCAAGAATATACGGGGCAGTTTTTAAATGTGTTTAATATTTCAAGACTATACGTTCCCACTGCTTAATAAGCCTTGCTTTATCGCTGCATTCATTTGCTTTAAAATGCACCATTTGCCAATCTTTTTTAAATTTCTTTCTCAGGAGAGGGACTCTCCCTAGACCCCAGGTTTGTCCATTGAACTTGTTCACATCGCTAACTAGTGTTTTCTATTGGAAAGGGTAGAGCCAAAGCAGTCTTGCTTAGTACCCTAGCCCTCTTCAGAAGTCAGACTTGCTTGGCAACCCAGAAATTCTCTGAAATAATGTGAGTTTTCTTTTATGAATGCCTAGAAGAACTGAATTTTTAGTCCATTTATCACAGAAATAGTGCTGAAAATCGCACCAAAAAGATGGCAATTTAAAAAAAAATTCTTCATGGGGGGAGAACCCCCCTTATTGCCGTCGGGCTCACTCGCTGCGCTCGCTCGCATACGTTGATTTGTTCTGCTTACGCCTCACCAGTTTCAAGTTCCACCAGCCGCCACTGCAAGCCAGGTCCTCCCTGGACCGAAAAAAAGCATCCTAGGACCGGTTTCGGGGTTTCACCCCTCATCAGCCAGGATAGCTTGAATCCAGCGGCACAGTAAGCCCGGGACCCACGTCTGGGCATACCCGTCGCACTTAGGACGAGGAAACAAAAGACACACAATTGATGGACGGAATGCAGAACAAATCAAAACATTCACCCCCAGTCAAGAGACCTGGGTTAAATCCATCATTCTTTTGCTCACCATGCCACCCCAGTTTAGACCTGGCCATATGCAAATCAGTTTTGACCCCGTGCCTCATGGGAACAGTCCAGCCCGAACTGCCAAGCCAGGTCCTCCCTGGACCGGAAACAAGCATCCTAGGACCGGTTACTGATTTGCATATAGCTGTGTCTGAAAAGTTTCAGCGCTCCGTCCATCATCTCCTTGTTTTGCTTGTTTCGCCCTAAGTTGGCAGGGTATGCCCAGACGTGGGTCCCTTGCTCACTTTGCCACTGGACTCAAGCTAGCCTGGCTGATGAGGACTGTTAGCCCGAAACCGGTCCCAGGATGCTTGTTTCCGGTCCAGGGAAGACATGGCTTGGCAGTTCGGACTGGACTGTTCCCATGAGGCACAGGGTCAATATTGATTTGCATATAGCTGTGTCTGAACTGGGGTGGTGAAGTGAGCTAAAGAACTATGATGGATTCAACCCAGATCTGTGACTGGGGGTGAGTATCTGAAAAGTTTCAGCGCTCCGTCCATCATCTCCTTGTGTTTAGGAGTAGCAGAAGTGACATCACACACCATTTCTAGTCCAATGACATCACTCAGATGACCTTTTTTCCTGTGCCTAAGCGCCTCGACAGTCTCCTATTTAGAGTATTTAGTGAAAACAAAGGTTTCCATTTCTGCTACTGCTTCCTGACCACTGAGCCCAGGAGTAATATACGCATAGCCAGCGGTGCCAAGGGGCAAGCCACTGGTCACAGCTGTTACCCCGAGTGATCCATAATTGACATTACTGCTTGACAAGGACCTTACAAAGGTGGCTTCTCAGACGACTGCCTTCGGTCTGTCTTGGACATGGCCCAGACAACACTACATGTGGTTTCGCCCTGCCTGGCATAATGCTTCTTGTGAAGGGGATACAAATAGCTGGAAAATAAGGTTGAATTGGGAAAGCAGGCAGTCGGGCATTGGGCGATGGGCCGGTGTCTCAGAGCCCTCTGTGGGACGTTTTTTTTCCTCCCCTTTCGCCAGAGGGCACTGTGCAGGAGAATAAAGCAGCCTCCCACGGAGGGGGAGGGGGGTTGTTTTGGCTGTTGGACCTTTAGCAGCGGTGGCCTTTCCTTAACCCCCCTCCCTTGTCATGCCATCGCCCTGAGAGGCAATGGTGGGCTGGGGAAGGGGTGAGTAAGGGGAAACAGCCTTTACCACGAAGGCTGAACAACAAACAGCCTTTACCACAAAGTATGAACTACGCAAGCCCTACCGCGCATATGCCTTAACCACGCATGTGCGTGGTTAAGGCATATGTGCGGTAGGGCTTGCAGATGGACGGAAACAGGAAGAGATTGTGGTGAGGTAAGTGGGGCTGGGGGGGTGAGTCGGGGTTATTTAAAGTAGGGCTGGGTCGGTGTACTTTTGTGGGCTGGGGGGGTGGGGGTTGTTTTGTGGGTTGATGGTGGGTCAGGGTAGTTTTCTGGGCTGGGGGTGGGTCGGGAGTAGTTTTCTGGGCTGGGGATGGCGGGTCGAGGAAGTTGTTAGGGCTGGGGGGGTTTGGGGCAGTTTTCAGGGCTGGGGGTTCAGGGTAGTTTTCAGGGCTTGGGGGCCGTTTTAGGGCTCAGGGCGGGGGGCTGGGATCGTAATACCTATTAGGACTTAGGGGGGCAGGGTAGTTTTTAGGGCTTAGGGGGTACTTTTTAGGGATATGGGGAGGGCGGGGGCTAAAAGGTTACTAGGGCTGGGGGAGTGGGGTACTTTAGGAACTCAGGTCGGGGGCAGGGGTCGGAGGGTTAAGACTTAACTGGGAATTCTTAACCACGAATATGTGTTTACCATATATCCCTTAACAACGCATGATTCGTTGTAAAGGCATGCGTGGGAAAGGCATATTCGTGGTTAAGAATTTCATTGTTCAGCCTGCATGGAACCGGCATGCGTGGTAAACGCATGCCTGGTTCCATCATACAACCGTGAGTAAGAGAAGGTGCCTTGCTGGAGGGTGGGGGGGGGGCAGGGGGAGGTAGGTGCTTTGGCTGTTGAGCCATTGTCACCTTCCCCCCCCCCCCAGAGTCTTTCCCTGGATCAATCCCCTCCCACATTCAGGCCATGATTTGGAGGGGGGGGGTAATGCATAGGCTGCATAGAAAGTGGCATGAAGGTCAGAGCTGCCGAGTAGAGAGAGTGATTCAGATTCGAGTCCAGGCATCTGCACAACATCCTGTGATTCTGGGCAAATCACTTCATCCCCCCAGGCCCTAAAATAAAAATAATCTGATTTTGTATAATGCAACTGGTGCTCATGAATAGCGCTCCAATGCCGCTGGGCCGAGTTCACACTATATAAAAAATAACCATCTGTTTATGTTGTATGATTTTGTATAGGCCAGAGCATGATACTTAACAAAGATTCTTTATATAAAAACGTCCGTATTTTTAACACAGCTTTTCTGCCTTTGTTTAGTTTAACTATCAGCAGAGAGACTGGGATTAAGCGGCAGAGGAGGTCCAAATAATGTGGCACGTTTGAGGGAATTATGCAGCAAGAAAGGGCAAATTATGTGCCATAGTACGGCACATTTTGCGATAGTATTACTTCATTATTTTGTCATTTTTAGGTCGAGCCTAGCGCAGCGCACATGCGCTGCTCTATGGGAGGCTTCTTCTGAGCACTCCAAACTTCCCTGAGTCTTCTCCGTGTGGGTCTGGCAACTCCCACACATTCCATTGGCCTTTGCGTGTGGCTTTCAATAATGAAAGCACGCAAATGGCCAAAGACGGGTGCATGTCCCGCCTTGTCTCTAAACGTTCACTCCCATGGCGTTTGGGTCTCGGGAGCGAGCAGCGGCGCACAGCTGCCTTCCTCCTTTGTTGTTGTTGTGGATCCTGTTACTAATTAACACAGCGCGGTCGCTTTCACTTTCGTGGCCGCGCTTGTTAAGTAGTATCTGTGCTACGTGTAGAACGTCCCTTCTGTGGCTCTCAAAGATTTGCTTTTGCTAATTAGACCCTCGCTGTGTTTTTTTAGATTCGAGCCGGGGTATTTACTCTGCAGAGGCGTCGATTTTGAAACAGATGGAACCAGCTTCGAGTCCCGGCGTCGGCTCCACGTCCTGTGATTCTGGGCAATCAATTACTCTCCCCGTGACTTAAAAACAGGAATCTGACTTGACCTAAACACTGTTAGGGCAGTGTTTTCAGTCAAATGTACTATATTATGGCAGATTTCAATAACTGGCTTAAGATTTAACATAAATAGCTGAAAATTGTGCCCCCGACTGGCATGTTGTCTCCGTTAATTTGTTTTAAAGTTTGAGAGCGTACACTTAAAATGTGCTGCGGGATTAAGCACATACGCAGAGATATACTACCATTTATAAATTTAGAGAGATTACCCAGGAAGAAGATATGACTTAAGATCGAACTAAACGCGCTTGTTTAGATTCGAGCCGGGGTATTTACTCTGCAGAGGCGTCGATTTTGAAACAGATGGAGCCAGCTTCGCGTCCCGGCGTCGGCTCCACGTCCTGTGATTCTGGGCAATCAATTATTCTCCCCGTGACTTAAAAACAGGAATCTGACTTATGTAATGTAATCTGGTGCTCGTGTAAAGAGCTCTAATTTGGTCACGTTCGCGCAATATAACAAGCATTGGCATAGCCAATAGGTCTCGCTTTTGGGACCTAAGTATTTAGTTATGCAGCACAATATCCTTGGTGCAACAACATCAACTGTTGCATGGCTAAACACTTATAAGGTCCCAAAGGCGAGACCTATTGGCTATGCCAATGCTTGTTAAACTTGTTAACACTGTCTGGCCATTGATTGCACCTCATTAGTACCCATTTAACACCCAAATATAGCAATAAACAACAGAAAGGTGACCAGTCAAGCTTTGCAAAGGGCCTTCCACTGTGCCGAAACAGGTGTAGTTGAGTTTTTAGTAACTTTTGGACCATTTGATAAAGAAACAAAAATGTTTTTTTGTTTAAATCTGTAGATTATACAGCAGATGGTGGATTGTGTGGCAAATGCAGCAAATCTATAACTATGCAAAAATCGCAGCAGCCACACAATCATATAATTACACTGGCCCTGACTATCAGTCACAGATCATTAAGGCAACTTCAGAACTCATTTTAAAGTGCTTACCTTATGTTTACTGTTCAAAGCACGTACTGCTAAGAGGAAATAAATTTGGATTTGGGTGATTTTGTTGATTTTCGTACTGGTCAGGAAATAAAAATACCGGCCATGCCAGTAATAAACCACCCAGGTGGCAAACCTAGCCAGGTCAGGTGTTGTGGTCATTTCACCGTGCCAAAATGTAATTAATGTCCCATTTTTCAAAGAGGTACAAATTAAGTGTTCCAGTGAACACTGTGCAAAAGTTCCATTTAATTCCCCATAGTGCCTCCCTGTCTGGGTTTTCTATGTTGCGGAGGCACTTAAGTCATTCTGTGCCCCTTGTTGGATGCACAATTCTGCTTCTATGTTCTTTGTGCTCTTGTTATTCATGTAGGGCCTAGGATTGTGCTAGGATAACAACATTTTGTTGTGTTCCGATTTTCCAGTGACTTCCTCCTCAGCCTGCAATGGGGATTTTGTTGGGTGATGTTTGTGGCTTTCCTCCTCCCCACCTCCCGCCCAGCAGAAAGGAACATTAAAAATCCTATCTCACCTCCATATGGCCACACCCGTCACTCATTCTGCTACCTGCATGAGTGGGAAAACAGAGGCGGGGGATAGATGGGGGGACAGAGAAAGAGAAAAAAAAGAATAAATCACTTACGTGCCAGCCTCCACCGTCGCCCTCTTCTGGCTCCCCTGCAGGCAGGCACAGGCTCCCAGACTGCCCTGCGGCCAATCCTGAAGCTGCTCTCATGCATGAAAGCAGCATCAGGATTGGCCTGAGCGACATGAATTTGCGCTCCCAGATAGACTTGGAGCCTGTGCCTGCTCTCTCCAACACGGCAACACAGCTCAGCTTGGAGAGAGCTTCAGTGCGCATGACGGTTTGGCCGGCCTGAGACGGCAGGGCAAAACTGTCATGCGCACTGAAGGCAGTGCCCACCACTCCCCCTCCAGTACTGTGACCCCCCTGGCCCCACCCCCAAGACTCGGCACACAGAAGGTAAATAAACTATAATAAAAACGGGGTTTGTACCCGTTTTATTTTTCATGTGTTTTGATTTTGCTGGCGGGGGAGCAGGGGGGGGGTGTGACGCTCTTCCGCCATTGCGGAGGAGCCGCCGCTGTCCTAACCTAACCCTTTCCCACTTGACTCGGTGTGAGATTTCTGGTTTGTTTAATGATTAATGTCTAGCACAAAGTTGGTTGGGAATGGGAATCTTTCCACATTGTGCAAGATGTTTAGTCTTCAAGTACGTAAACAAAGGAATTAATTTTTCAGCTCCAGTCAGGTTGGTATCCCAGAGAATACTTTGGTAAATTGAGGGGAAAGCCAGACTTTTGAGGGTGCTAGATTTAATTAATTTTGGGGAGCTTTAGATGTTGTCTCCCATAGGTGACTTGTAGACATTTTTTCTCTCTCGTGTTATTACAGGTTTGATTCTCAGAGGCCCAACCAAGTGGATCATAGTGGAGCTATCACAGTCAAATCTTGGAGCAAAATGTAGGTGGAGTGTTTAGCAAAAGGTTTTTATGGCCGATATGCAAGATGTAAATGTGAGGTGGGACAGGGCTTATTCCGGGTATCTAACATGGCTGCCATAGCTGGTTATGGCGCTGCGGCGCCCGACAGACTAGTCTCAATGAGGGCGGAGCCAGGAAGAACGCCACCCAGCCCTGGTGTCGAAAATGAGGAGCGCGAAGAGAATGGGGGCAAGAAGGGGTAACGCGACCACGGCCGCCAAACGGAGTGGCAAGAGGGGAGCCGCTGGCTCACGGCAATGGGAGAGAAGGAGGAAGTTGGTGAAAGCAGCGAGTGCACTGAAGTGGTCAGCTTCACGGGTAACAAGGCAGACGCCAGTGGAAGCAACAAGATGGCAGTAGAGGAGGGCCCCGAGAGCCCCAACGCACCACAATCAAGCCCGGCTGCCAGGAAAGCGACAAGGACCCCTCGGGTACCACAGCCACGGCCCAAGAGACGGGTCGTGGCTAGAGGCAACTGCCGGGGGCATTACGGTCACAGTGGTGGAGTTGGTGGGTTAGTCGAAAAGGGTCTTAAACAAAAGGGGAGACTTTACACAAAATAGGCAGGATCTGAGAGGTTCTATGGAGTAGTTTTGTGAAATGAAACAGTCACTGGCACAAACCTGGTGGTGGTAGCACTTAGCCTAGTTCTAAGAGCAGATTTTGTTAATGTGGTACTTCTGGATTTCTTTCGAGGGCTTCTACATGCTGAATGGCCGCCCCGGGGGGAGAGAGAGAGATGATCACCTATACAACATCCGAAGAGATGGAAGCGTAGGAGGGCTGGATAGCTGGTTCTTTTTAATAACCAATTGGGAAAGCATACAAACTTCGTCCATGGGTTTTTGCACATACCACAGTTTTTTTTTTTTACTATTTGTCATTGGAGGTTCTATTCTTCAAGGAAGAATTTCAGAACTTCTCTTTCTCTGGTTGTTATCATTGCAAGTTCTGTTACCAGATAGTCTAACCTAACCCTCCCCCTTAACTTGGTACTAGATTTATGTGATGATCAGAATCACGGACATGGTTGGGGGATGGCATCATACTACATTGTGTAGGGCATTAAGACTGCAAATAAGTATTCAGTTTTCAGAACTGCAGTGCTTTTAGTCTTCACCAATGTTACTGGCTGTATAAGCTTTAAAATGCTTCATTTGCAAAACATTTCTCTAAAAATGAGACCCCTAAGACTAACCAAATGGCGCTTCATAAAACGGCAGCTCTGCGAATCTGCCTGGGCCAAATTGTGATTCCCAAACCGACCTTGCTGGAAAATCCACCTCATAAAGATGGGAGGTCACACTCTGCGAATTCAGCATTCCCTTTAAGTGACTGGAGTGAGAGGGTCAGAAATACTGCTACCAACAGCGGGAAGGAACGTTCACTAGATGACTAGCATGTCAGTTCTAAGTCCCCTGGTGATTTTCGTACTGGTCAGGAAATGTATACTTTTCATAGAATACTAGTCTATTACTGGCTTTTACTACCTACCGGGAGAATTGTGCACATGGTGAGCTTTCTTCCTTCCACTCTGGGGGGCTGGCTAACCACTATTAAGAAGCAGAAAGTGAGATGGGAGGAGGCTGCCTGGGCGCCAGATGTTCCAATCGGTTGCTATAGTCTGTACTGGCTCATCCTGGGCCCTGAGGGCACAAAATCCGATCCAGGAGCTTAAATATTCCACGCACTCAGAACTGAACAAACCGTATGTCACGCTGTGCAACAGAGAGACAGGGACGGATTGGTACTGCGGGCACTCGGGCATTGGCCGAAGGGCTGGTGTCTCAGTGCCCTCTGTGGGCCGTTTTTTTCCCTTTTCCCAGTCCACAGAGAGCACTGGACAGGAAGAGGAAAGCAGCCTCTCAGTGCGGCCGTTCAGCGATGATCAGCTGTGGCCTCTCCTTCACCCCCTGCCAATCAATCACGCTGATGGTGGCCTGGGGAGGGGTGATTGTGTGCAAGAATCGGCCTCCCAGGGGGCCAGGTGTTGCTCAGGCCATAGAGCCATTTTCACCTCGGCCCCCCTGGGGCCCACGCTGCCCTGAAACAGTGTTTCCATTAACACCTCGCCCACAGCCCTTCTCATTCAGGGCATAGTGGGCGAGGAAGAATGGGTCTCACTGTGGGGGCCAGGCGATGTTGGGAACTGGCACCATCTTCACCTTAGCCTCCCCCCCCCCCCACTCCCATGGATGGCCCAGCAGCTGTGTTTCCCCTCTCCTGCCAGGCCATTGCCCTGAGGCAGTGAAGGGCTGGGGAGGGCTGAATAATTTACAAATAGCTGGGGCCTCGCTGTTTTCAGGTGCTCCTGCGCTGGTGGGCTGGGGAATAATTTTGTCTCGCTGTTTTCAGATGCTCCTGCGCTGGAGGGCAGGGGAATAATTTTGTCTCGCTGTTTTCAGGTGCTCCTGCGCTGGAGGGCTGGGGAATAATTTTGTAATAGAAAGGGGCCTCGCTGTTTTTCAGGTGCTCCTGCGCTGGAGGGCTGGGGAATAATATTTTAAGAGAAAGGGGCCTCGCTGTTTTTCAGATGCTCCTGCGCTGGAGGGCTGGGTAATAATTTTGTAATAGAAAGGGGCCTCGCTGTTTTTCAGGTGCTCCTGCGCTGGAGGGCGGGGGAATAATTTTGTAATAGAAAGGGGCCTCGCTGTTTTTCAGGTGCTCCTGCGCTGGATGGCTGGGGAATAATTTTGTAATCGAAAGGGGCCTCGCTGTTTTTCAGGTGCTCCTGCGCTGGAGGGCTGGGGAATAATTTTGTAATCGAAAGGGGCCTCGCTGTTTTTCAGGTGCTCCTGCGCTGGAGGGCTGGGGAATAATTTTGTAATCGAAGGGGACCTCGCTGTTTTTCAGGTGCTCCTGCGCTGGAGGGCTGGGGAATAATTTTGTAATAGAAAGGGCCTTGCTGTTTTTCAGGTGCTCCTGCGCTGGAGGGCTGGGGAATAATTTTGTAATAGAAAGGGGCCTCGCTGTTTTTCAGATGCTCCTGCGCTGGAGGGCTGGGGAATAATTTTGTAATAGAAAGGGGCCTCGCTGTTTTTCAGATGCTCCTGCGCTGGAGGGCTGGGGAATAATTTTGTAATAGAAAGGGGCCTCGCTGTTTTTCAGGTGCTCCTGCGCTGGAGGGCTGTGGAATAATTTTGTAATAGAAAGGGGCCTCGCTGTTTTTCAGGTGCTCCTGCGCTGGAGAGCTGGGGAATAATTTTGTAATAGAAAGGGGCCTCGCTGTTTTTCAGGTGCTCCTGCGCTGGAGGGCTGGGGAATAATTTTGTAATAGAAAGGGGCCTCGCTGTTTTTCAGGTGCTCCTGCGCTGGAGGGCTGGGGAATAATTTTGTAATAGAAAGGGGCCTCGCTGTTTTTCAGGTGCTCCTGCGCTGGAGTGCTGGGGAATAATTTTGTAATAGAAAGGGGCCTCGCTGTTTTTCAGGTGCTCCTGCGCTGGAGGGCTGGGGAATAATTTTGTAACAGAAAGGGGCCTCGCTGTTTTTCAGGTGCTCCTGCGCTGGAGAGCTGGGGAATAATTTTGTAACAGAAAGGGGCCTCGCTGTTTTTCAGGTGCTCCTGCGCTGGAGGGTGGGGAATAATATTTTAAGAGAAAGGGGCCTCGCTGTTTTTCAGATGCTCCTGCGCTGGAGGGCTGGGGAATAATTTTGTAATAGAAAGGAGCCTCGCTGTTTTTCAGGTGCTTCTGCGCTGGAGGGCGGGGGAATAATTTTGTAATAGAAAGGGGCCTCGCTGTTTTTCAAGTGCTCCTGCGCTGGAGGGCTGGGGAATAATTTTGTAATAGAAAGGGGCCTCGCTGTTTTTCAGGTGCTCCTGCGCTGGAGGGCTGGGGAATAATTTTGTAATCGAAAGGGGCCTCGCTGTTTTTCAGGTGCTCCTGCGCTGGAGGGCTGGGGAATAATTTTGTAATCGAAGGGGGCCTCGCTGTTTTTCAGGTGCTCCTGCGCTGGAGGGCTGGGGAATAATTTTGTAATAGAAAGGGGCCTCGCTGTTTTTCAGGTGCTCCTGCGCTGGAGGGCTGGGGAATAATTTTGTAATAGAAAGGGGCCTCGCTGTTTTTCAGATGCTCCTGCGCTGGAGGGCTGGGGAATAATTTTGTAATAGAAAGGGGCCTCACTGTTTTTCAGATGCTCCTGCGCTGGAGGGCTGTGGAATAATTTTGTAATAGAAAGGGGCCTCGCTGTTTTTCAGGTGCTCCTGCGCTGGAGGGCTGAGGAATAATTTTGTAATAGAAAGGGGCCTCGCTATTTTTCAGGTGCTCCTGCGCTGGAGGGCTGGGGAATAATTTTGTAATAGAAAGGGGCCTCGCTGTTTTTCAGGTGCTCCTGCGCTGGAGGGCTGGGGAATAATATTTAAGAGAAAGGGGCCTCGCTGTTTTTCAGATGCTCCTGCGCTGGAGGGCTGGGGAATAATTTTGTAATAGAAAGGGGCCTCGCTGTTTTTCAGGTGCTCCTGCGCTGGAGGGCTGGGGAATAATTTTGTAATAGAAAGGGGCCTCGCTGTTTTTCAGGTGCTCCTGCGCTGGAGGGCTGGGGAATAATTTTGTAATAGAAAGGGGCCTCGCTGTTTTTCAGGTGCTCCTGCGCTGGAGGGCTGGGGAATAATTTTGTAATAGAAAGGGGCCTCGCTGTTTTTCAGGTGCTCCTGCGCTGGAGGGCTGGGGAATAATTTTGTAATAGAAAGGGGCCTCGCTGTTTTTCAGGTGCTCCTGCGCTGGAGGGCTGGGGAATCATTTTGTAACAGAAAGGGGCCTCGCTGTTTTCAGATGCTCCTGCGCTGGAGGGCTGGGGAATAATTTTGTAATAGAAAGGGGCCTCGCTGTTTTTCAGGTGCTCCTGCGCTGGAGGGCTGGGGAATAATTTTGTAATAGAAAGGGGCCTCGCTGTTTTTCAGGTGCTCCTGCGCTGGAGGGCTGGGGAATAATTTTGTAATAGAAAGGGGCCTCGCTGTTTTTCAGTTGCTCCTGCGCTGGAGGGCTGGGGAATATTTTTGTAATAGAAAGGGGCCTCACTGTTTTTCAGTTGCTCAGCTTGTAGGACATTGTCACCTTGGCCCTGTGTCCTTCCCAAGAACAATATCCTCCCACTTACATTCCTTGTGTGTTTCATGAAAGGGCACGCCCGCGAATGTGGGCCACGCCCCGCGAATGTGGGCCACGCCCGCAAATGTGGGCCACTTTTTTCGTCAGTGCCCGGGCCAAATTGTGATCCCAATCCCACCCTGCAGAGAGATGTGCATCACAGCACATGACATCTCTCCCATACTACGAACACTTCTCTCGAAGCACCTCCTAGAAGCAGGGGCCCTGCATGCGAGCATCTTGTGCCTTGCGCTCTCGTTTCTCAACGCTTCCTCGGGTTATCTATTTTAATAATGCTGGAAATATGAATAGTAAAGATGTTCTGACTTATTTTATGGGTAACAACCACATTGATTTCTAACACAGCTTTAGGGATTAAGCTATTAGCTGTAAACATCCATGCGTATCCGGCAGGCCTCCAAGTGCAATCCTGCTTGGTTAGCATAGGTGGTTAATGCACATGCTGCAGAGATCTGCATGTAATCTGCTGTACATAGGTTTGAAAAAATAGCTTCATGTGTTAATGTGTGTAGTTGTATTCTCTATTCCCTACTTACCCTGTTGACTCATACTCTTGACCACTTCCTGACTATGACGAATTCATTCAGATGTCAGAGGCATTATACTAGTCCTGATGAGACCCCTCTATCATGCGGAGGGTTGAAACGTCGTCGACATATAGCAAACACACAAAGAGATTGGACATTGGCCTAATAGTTATTGATTTACCTTGTTCTTTGTTTTTCCAAAAAGACACTCACAAACAGAATTGTGATTGCGATTTGTTTTCACTTGTTTTAAATGCACTTGGTTGTGGTTTTTCTTTTTCACTGGGACAGACTGCATTCCTAAGAGCAATGATAATATGCAAAGCTATTAATACAATATACCATTATGTATAGTAATGGTGGACATGATTGCCATTTCTTGCCTACAATAAGTGTTCTCAGCCATTTTTTTGACTGATAAAAATCTAATTTCTTGCATACAGACATTTTGACTGGTAAATGTTTAATTGAGACCAATGAGAACCACTGTAATTTTGAAGTATTGGTAGCCCAGGTTCCCATAGGTTTAAGGGCAGCTCTTATCTCATAATACTAATAAAATGTAGGGTTACCAGAAACCTCGCTGGTTCCCAACTTTTCTAGTTCTGGGGCTTTCTTTTACAAATCACTGTTTTCAGGTGGATCACTCCAATTTGTTCAATTACACTACACCAAGAAAGACTACAACTAGAAGACTAGAAGACAACTACAAGAATGTGCTGATTTCCTATCTAGAAACTTAAAGCTGGAAAAAACCTATGCCTGTAACAAGGAGTCATCTGATAACCCTAATAAAATAAGTATCGTTGACTTGGGTAGTAGTTTTTGCAAAAAAACAAGGCTCTATAGACAATTAGACAATTATTGTGTCCTACATAAATGGTCATTATCAGTGTAATTACAGACGTAAACCTATGTTCATAAGTACAGAGCTTAGGATAGGTAACAGCTTGCAATGTAGGTGTATCACTTGGCTTACAAGTAAAGTGGCAGCAGTGTGTGTAGCTGTGTCTTCTGGGGGGCAGCTGAGTGTGTACCTGAAGTGTAGCTATATGCCACGGTGCCTCCTTTTGACTCCTGGCTGCTGCTTTCAGCCTGGTCACGACAAAAAGGGGTGCTTAAATTGAACCTATTGGACTGGGACTGACCATTCAAATCCCTCCAGCTTTCTTTCAAGTTAAAGGGTTGCAAGGAAAAGCAAAGCAACTGAATGTGTGTGGATACCGCATGTGTCTGAGTATCGCAATCATGCGCTAGGACACGTGTGACCGGCCACTGCAACCAGGTATCAGCATGACAGTAACAGCCAGAACCAGAACCCTGCTGGTCTCAACTCTACTCCAGTGCGGACTCCAAAGACTTGGGTAGTGCAACTGAGCACATGATTAGGAAAAGCCCTGGCACAGCCAACAGGTCTTGCTTGTAGTCCTATTGGCCATGCTGATGCTGTGCAGCAACAGCAAAAGAATATATAAATAAACAAATAATAGCACAATGCCACGCCCGTTGTTGCTGGCCGCGCCTTTCTGAGGGCGCATGCTCGCACCCACAGAATAACACGGGTGCTATTTTCCATTATTTTATTGCCCGATCTAAGATGGCAGATGCTACTTGGATGGGCAAGTTAAAAAAAATTAAACTGAAAGTGCACAAAAACAATTTCTGTGGAGCAAAACTTCGAGAAGCAAATAGGAGCTACCAGGCCCATCAAAAAAATAGAAGTTACAAAATATATATATGTTCACAAGAGATGGAGGAGCAACAAAGAAGCGAGTGATGGGTGAGCGGGTATGATGGGGGGATAGGGGAGTAACGGAGACCCCGTAGCCCTTGTTCATCTCAAAGGGGGCAGGGCAGCTGCAAACACATAAAACACTCAGAAGCAGCAAGGCAGTTAGGTAATGGGGGGGCCCCCTCACCTTACCTTCTGGGCCCCCCACTGAGGGGTGAGAAGGGGAAAAGCAGCCGACGAGAGAGCAAAAGAGAGCTCTCGTTGTATGGCGGAGAATTAGAGAGAAAGCAGCACAAGAGCAACAATGGAGCACACGAGGGAGCAAGCTAGAAAACATGTGCTCTCATACAGTGCGCAATGGGAGATGCACACAAAGGAGAGAGCTGGAAAACTCATGCAATCTCAAGGAGTGCTTAATGAAAAACAAAAGTAATAGTTCCCTAAAAGTGAGCAGTGAAAGGATACATATCAGCCAATCAAACAGATAGTAAATTTGCTATGCATCAGGAGAGATACAAAGACAATAAAAGGAAGGCAAGCCATTGAGTAAGAAGCAAGTAAATGAGAGTTGCATTAAGCCAACTGGTAGTAAGCAATGGGTGGGCTCAAAGCCCACTCTAAGTGTTTGATATAGTCAACACGAGGTCTTTTGCACCCATACAGGTTGTGCTAAGTGGTAGGTAAGACCAAAACAATCAGGGCCACCACAGCTGTGTGTGCTGTACGTGCATGATTGTGGAAAGGAGTCTTAGGGGTTCCGAGGAGCTCCTCTTACAGTGTCCTTCAATAAACAGACGGACACCTAGCTTGGCCTTTGTTCTCAAATGTTGGTGGGAAGAATGAATTTCTTGGATGCCTGACCAGAGCGTCCTATTATGCCATTTTATGCTATGTGGGTTTGTATTATACCCCTTTATGGCCCAGACCAGGACAAAGGAAAGACAGGAACGATGGAGAGAGGAAGGAGCTGTGTGGGGGAGAAGCAGCTCAAAACATCCTTTTGGTTGGTGCAGTTACAGCATTATTTGGAGCAGCGCTTGATGCGAACACCTTTTTCCAATTTATCTCGAATGTGGAATTGTGACGGTAGTTAATGTGACAAGAATCTGAGTGCCCATTAAAGCACACAGACTGCAACAATGGTGCCAACAATGGTGCCAACACAACAATGCATCAACACTAAACACCACAATAACAGAACAATGCAACTGAATTGTATTTCTAGGTCGAGCCTGGGTAGTGCATGCGCTGCTCTGCGAGCCATGCTGCATTGGAGTATGTACTTGAAGCCCCGCCCACTCTCCGCTCATATTTGTCATTGGCTTGTGTCATTGCCCTTCGTAAATGCTGGCTTCTGATTCATTAATAGACTTGTTAGTCCCGCCTTAGTACCGCCTTGTCTTCATTTGTAACCTCCCATGGCGACTGGCCCTTTTACTTCGCTTGTTACACGGTACGTGTTATTTACTCTTTAAGCACTATTCTCTTTGACGAGTTTCTCTTACTGCAGGCATGACATGCGTGCCTGCAACATTCAGCGCGCCATGCGCACTTTCACGGGGTGCTTTTACAAAAAAAAGCTTTTTTTTGTCAACATGACAAACAAATGCTTTTTTTGGTAAAAGCACCCCATATCGCACCGCACTTTCACTTCGATAGCGGTCGCGGACCTTTCTTTAGACACGGCTCGTCTAAACAAAGGGGTGTGGCCTCTATTAATGCGAACGCGTGGTATACGGCGTTTTTGCAAACAACCAATTTCAATGCAATTGGTCTCGCATTTTCGATAGTTTCATAAATGTGAGACCTATTGCATTGCAAATGCATGTGTTTTTTGTCCCCCAGGCACGCATGAAAACGTCTGTGCCTTGTGAGTTTGGCAGCGCCATTACCCAGCCAGCAGAAGTTTCAGGCTGGCTCGCAAAGCATGTACGCTTTAATGAAACAAACCATGTTGAACTTAATCCTCGCACCGTTTCTAAAAGACCCCCACCCCATATACATTACTATGTTGGAACACGCGGGTGTCCCTGAAAAGTATAATAATGGAACAGATATGAACAGAGCTTTCCTGCAAGACTTTGCCCCAGACACCATTCCATGGCATAGGGTTGTGCCAAACGATGCAACTTCCAAGTTATGACGTCCACTCTGGGGATTAGGAGGTCTGGTATTGATTCGTTTTTTGTTGTAAAACTATTGTCTGGCACGGTTCCCATCACTCTAGCTCTCTATCGAATGTTCTGGAGGTTTCCAGAAATGTTGGTTCCCGTCGTCTTCGTAGGTGGCAGCTCGTCTGGTGGCTCATTAGACCAATGTAGCCCTTGCAGCGGTTTGAAATTACTTCTTAGTCACAGGTTCGAATCCCAGCAGGTCCACTCAGCCTTTCAACCTCATTCTAAAGTAAGTAATTGGCACTAAGATCCCCTGTGGTTTGAACGGTGACTTTACATACATACAGGGGCTGCTCTGATTGATATATGTAACCTCCTGTTCGTCTTTAACAGCTGCGCCCTCCTTTGAAGAAAAATAACTCGAGAATTTTGGAGTGAACCTCAGCTTATGACAAATCTTATAATCACTTTGAAACTAATTTGAAGTGTGCTGCAACCTTTCTGTTTGATATTTTAGTGGGCCATCAATCCTTGGGGAGTCCATACCCAACACTTTAGGTAGCGGGGTGTTTCAGTTTGTTTTGACTACCACATTGTTACACCACATCTTCATATTGCCGTCATTGTACCTACTTCTTTTCTACAATGCACATCCTCGACGAGATGTACAACTAAGTATAATCCCTGCTACCGATGTAATATGAAACACCTTTTGCAGTCAGACACATTTCTATTTTACGTTACTCAGGAGCACTGTACTTTTACTGTAGGCCCTCTTTTCCAGGTTTGGCCTCTTCTGTAGTAACTTGAGACGAGACCTATCACTATCGTCACTGTTTCTGAGCGGCGGTAGTTATTGAGGGGGTTTATGTAATGGCTAATGCTGAAAGGAGTAGGGAGATCACGGAGTGCCCCATACACTGCCATTTCTGCTTGCTTGATAGTATTCTGTTCTGGTAAGTGCCTGCTCCTATAATGAACTGAAAGAAAGTCACAAACTGTATTTTATCCATCATTAGTCGCAAATCAACACCTTCAGCGATAGAGGAATTCGAGTATTCATATTATACATCACATCATCTGGCAGTCCCGATTTAGAAAAAAAGTCTCCTTTCTTTGCTTTTCTTTTTTTATTGCATTTTGCTCTTAAGGACAAAGAGGAGAATAAAAGGTGCTTCTCAATATTTAATCTAATTATTGATACATACTCTTATTTTTCAAGGTGTCCTAGTGCTTCCCTCTTTGGCTTCCCAGTGACTTGCTTCTTTAATGTCAGAAAAGGGCTCAGGTGTGAGATAGGTGAGATTAGTCCTTTTCGACATACTTTTCCAGACCTGAATAGTTTGCCTTTCTGTGGCCGAGTGCTTATCATAACTCAGCAAGGAGCGCTTTATTCTTGCCAGTTAAACAGCCATCAAATAATGATATGCCATTATTGAACATGTGTATGAATAATTGGTATTCTTGTTACCCTCTTTGGTAGGATGAGACAGACTGGGTCCTGCCCAAGATTAAAACCTTTGAACTTTGTGTTATCCCGCTGTGCAATAAATACATTAATCTATGTGTGTATACCTTTGGCCATGTATGCTGTATCTTCCTTGCAAGCATATAAACCGCAGCTTCAGTGAGCCTTGAAGTCTGTGTTGTAATGCCAATGGTTTTGCTTCTACTAGAGATGTACAGAGAATTTTCTTCTCGTTCTTTGCCCATCTCCTGCTGGGAGTGCAATTGCACCACTGCTTAGGACACCACAATCATGTGGCTCTTTATTTCCGACATCCTATGTACTGAGTACATCACAATGCTTCCCACTTTTTCCCCTCCAACTTGGTGCTCTACATTTCTACATACACTATTCCCTGTCCTCATTCTACTTCCTGTAACATAAATGACCGCCGTGATTCCTGCCTCACGCTGCAACGATGGTCATTCAGTGTTGCTGCTATTGGAACGACTTTCCGCTGCAGCTTAGTTCCCACACTTTCTTGTTACATGTGAACCTTGATTATCATAAAATATAATAATTGCCTTCCTCAGCTAATTGCTAACTAATTGGACGTACCAATCTGTATCTGAAAATTTTTAAACGACAGACAAGGTACCTAACTCCATGGTGCATGTGACTTTCTCTTACACTTTGGTGGACCCACGAATATCATATAACACCCATTAAGGTCACCATTTTTGTTACTAATCATAAAAGCTATTGCTTTCACATTCACAACTTGGATGGACAAGAGAGCACACTGAAACTTTTGCCTTTACAAAATAGGAAAACATAGCTTCTCACAGCACGCCCCCAGCCAGCATTTGGGTGCCTCTGTGGGTTTTCTGTTACTGCATTCAGACCTGCCACAGTAACCAATCAGCGGTCAAAGGGCATTAAAAATAAGCATTTGCAATGCAATAGGTCTTGCATTACTGAAAGCTTAAGCTATTGGCGTTGCATTACTATTTGCAATGCCAATAGCTCAACCTTTCAGTAATGCGAGACCTATTGCATTGCAAATGCTTGTAATCTTGCTTGTCAGGCTGTGTTGTTGGTTTAGTGTTTTGCTGTTACGTTCTGTGACTGGGTTGGATTTTTGTTGAGTTGGTGTGTTGTGTTTTTGCATTGTCATTTTTTGTGTTGCATTATTGAGGTGTATTGAGTTTGAATTCTGTTAACTTTGTTTTACATTCTTTTGTGGTTGTGTTATTTTATGTTGTGTGTTTTTGTTGTCTGATGTCATATTAGGGTGTGCTGTGTAGCTTATTTGCATATTTCAACAAATGTTGCTACGTTTTCAGCCAAAAGCAGCAGATTCCATTAAGGTAACAAAGAAAAATATCACATTATCACTGTTCGACGTGGTTAACACGCCACCACGCCAACTACTTTGACTTTTCAGGAAGCACATCAGTCTAGGGCCATGGAATAGGCTGTCTTACGATACACTTCCCACGCTCATGGTAATGTGATCAGCGTGAAAAGAACTAGTTGAATTTCAGCGCCATTGTTCACACAAGTTGACACTACCCCACCCAGGGCCGGCTTTAGAGCTGGTGGTGCCCCGTGAGACAATGTTTGTTGGTGCCCCCTCCCCAATAACTTCCTTATCCATGAATCCCCTCACTACCACCCTTTAACAGTGACCCTCAAGTCTCCTTTACCACTCTCACATGCTTTTCTTTTGTTTTATAGTGCTACTCATACCAGTGTGGGGTCACAGCACTTTACATCGCACACGTTACACAGACAATGAATCACACATGTGTAAATCAGTGTATAAGAAATGTTACATAAGAAAGAGGACTACAAGGTGAGGGAGTCACATGTCATCCATACTGGTAGGCAGTATAGTTTGAGTGCTTGATCTGGAGTAGCAAAAACTCAGAATTTAAAACGTACCACCATGGTTGGGGGTTGCCTTTACTAATAAGAATGTATTTCTACCCAAATGACCCCTTTTTGCAACATTAGGATAATGAAAGACAGGGGGAAAAATCATAACGCTCTAACCTATACCTTGCAGTTTTCACGCAGCTCTTTGATGACAGTTAATAGCTAACTGTTCTATATGGATATTAATTTATAAATTGCAAGTAACAAAAAGGATCTTCCCGAAAAAGCAGTAACCCACTGAACTATTTACAGTACATGCTCTTCTGTGATCTGCATGGTACGCGTTCTTTGGAGCAGGAATGTTCACCCTCTGCACTACTTTATGATGAGTCAAAACTTCCAGTAGACAAAACTCGATCTCTCTCCAGCAGGTCCATTAATCCCAAGAGTTACCTGGACATTTTTATTGTTGCCTGAAAATTGCTGGAGACAAAGAACGCTGCAGCAGGTGCATTTAAATCCACAATATATTTGACAATACAGCCCCACCTGAAGTCAGCGCCCGGTGCGGTGGCACCAATCGCACCCTGACTGCCAGTCAGGCCAGCATGATGACGTGTTTTGTTTGAGCTCGATGTGGAGTGCGGATTCTTATGAAGTGGTTGGCTGTGACGCATGCTCTTCATACCACTATCGTCGGCCCGCACCCAGGGACCAAGAAACTTTCTCTCTCTTTTTTTTTCCACCTCTCGCTGTATTTCTCCTTGATTGGTCTTACTTTTTCTACCCTCACTCTTTTTTCCTTTTCACTTTTATTATTTCTCCCCCTTTCATTATCCCAGTTAAGCTAATTATGTCATTTTTAACAGCGTTACTTTTCTCGTTCTCTTTATTTCTTCTCCGTTAATATCTCACGGTCTCCCTTATTGCATTCTTTTCTTTGCGCATCTCTGTGGCTTTTTCCCGCTACACTTTCAGTTGCTCTACGCAGTGGCAGGGTTGGATTGGGATCAAAAATCGGTCCGGGCACACCAAAAAAAAGTGGCCCACATTTGCGTATTGCCTTTCCGCAAAACACTGCTTCAGCAAAGTTGTATGAAAAGAAAAGGGGTGGGGGCGTGTTTTATTAACTTCACTTAGATTTTAAAAAAATGCAGATTAGTTCACACTGCTGAGCCACACATGAATGCAAGTGAGACCTCTTCTGCTCAGGACCCCTACCCCTGCTCAATCAGCATACATTAATGGGCCGGCCCAGCGAGAGAAAGGGAGTAATACCTCCGCCCATCTGCCTCTAGAAAGGCCACTCAGGCACCCACTGGGCCGCTGGCGGCTTCCTAACAGCACAGACAGCCCCCAGGCTGCCCAAAAAAAGCAGCCCACAGCGAGAACTCGGCTACTGGCCCTTCGGCCATTTCCGAGTGCCCGTGTTACCCAGCCCTGCCAAGTATCACGCATCAGGCGTTAGACTAACGTATTTCAGTGTGGTGGTCCACATCACCGCACTGAAATGCATTGTCACGCATATAGCGCCTCCTCGGCTTTCAAGCCGGAGCGCTGCTTAAGTACCTGGCAGACATTGACAATTTGGTATTTCCACTCAGGCAGCCCACGTTGCTGTAGCAGGCTTGGGGCTGCCTCAGGCAGCGCGCTCTCAGCAAGACTGGCTACAATGTTTCAATCACCGCCGCCGCCCGGCAAAGTTAATGACCTCACATGGTCACGCCGAGACTAAGTAGTGGAGTTTCATTTGCCCAATCAACCTCCTGACTAGGGCCCGGGCGGGGCCACTTTTGCAGCCAGCACAGCCGGGAGCACGCAGCTACAGCTGAGCTTGCACCGCGCGGCCCGCGCATATTAGATTCCGAGTGGACCCGCGTGGCCACTGCGGGAGAGTGTTGCAGTCATGAGTGGAGTTACAGTCCTGGACTACGGAGCAGCTCAGAGCGGCGGACCGGATGTACGGCGCTCACTGAAAGTAAGTGTCAGGGCATTAAGTAAATCAGGCCACCAGGCTCCCAGCTTTCCCCTGCTTCACTGCTTTAGGGCCCAGCCATCCGCACCGTGCACAGGGGGAGGGGCACCGTTAGCCGTCCAAACACCAAATGCCCCCTCTTAAAGTTTCGCCCCTGTGTAGGAGTTAAAGAATTTCAGAAGATCACCTTTACTCGAGACAGTAAAAATGCATTCCCACAAAGAAATAGTTTGAAACACCCACGACCCTGGGGGGGGAAGTATCTTTACTTTGTTCATATAATGCTGCAGACCTGGGAGTAACAGGCTGCATTATGGTGAAAAAGAAGAGATACGTATCAAAAGAAAAGAGAACAAAAAAACGCATAAACAAACTCAGTAAATGTAAACAAGGACAGGGGAACAGGCAGAGGAGCGGATTCATCAAGGAGATAGAAAAGCAGTGATCGCTAATAGCAAGATAACGCAAATTAATTTATTTAGCAAGAAATTCAGAGGCGGAATTTATTTAGGTGTTTTCAGAATGTCAAGTGCGTGGTGCAAGTGCAAGGATTGGAAGGCAGGGATTTCTGAACTGTTTCCACCGCGCCTGAAAAATACGGATCATGCTTGCGCGTAGTCCAAACTTGGAAATTTCCAGAATTAGGACGGCTGGCTTCAGTGACCCTTGGATGAGTGCGAGACGTACATTCTACTGTGTGCTGAGCTTTGTAATTTGATTTTGACTTTCAAATGGGGCCGGCTAAGACACGTAAGGGCTGAGGTAAGGTAGTCAAACTTTCAGGTGCCTGTCAGAAGTTGAAAGTGCATGAGCAGTACCGCTCTTCTTTACCTAGGTTTTTTTAATCAAACATCATGCCTCAAGTGCAGACAAGGATAACAGATATTAAGAAAAATCCACGTTTGTTCAAGTGTGGCCTGCTTCAGCTTTTATACTCTCCGCCAAATAGTTTCTGAACGGGCCATTCCTTTCTCTGAGTGCATGTTAAAAATATATAATTTTAACTAGTGAAACTTTGGCTCAGGCTGGGGTACATGTGAAAGGAGAAAGCCACTGGTTACTTTTACTGCGTAATACAATGACTTTTGGGAGCAAAGCTAAAGTCCTGTTTAAGATGGTGGCTACACTAAGTTAGCATCCCTCAATTTTTTCTGCTTTGCAGCACTTTAAATACCTTCTTAGAGTTTCTCGTTGCTTAAATGGGTGTAACTTCTGATATTTATATGTTTCCCTCATCTCCATTGCTTGATTTTGCTCGCAAGAAAGTGTCACTCTAGTTGTTGAAATGTCACTCATAATGACACTGAAATTATGAAAATGTCACACATAGCAACCCGAAACCTTGGCAGCTATGGTTACCAATCCGACCCTGTGCAGTGGTACCTCCTATTTTTGACTCTGCTCCGTTGTCCTTTAATATTGACCCGGCTTCCCCCTGTCTCGCGCTTGTACTAACTAGTTCTATCACTTGGTTTGCCTCATCTGTTTTGTATATAATTTTAACGACACAATGGCATTTGGACAGCACAGTATGCCTATGGATATTAACAAGTTGCACACGGATTATTGTGCAGATTTACACGAATATCGTCCTCTCACCCTTAATACACCCCCGTCCTTCAACAGGCAATACCCGCGACCCTAACTCCCTTGCACCTATAGAATTCCGTTCACTCCTAACCCCACCCTCTGTCTCCCCCTCTACAATGCGGCTGCCCGCGGCTCACGCAGTGGGCCACCTAAAAGGGCGGCCACCTTAAGGCACACCAACACCCCCTCTAGTCGTGGGACCCTGGGGAGGAGTCCCACAGCCCGACGCGCGGGCCATGTCATTTCTGGCGCACAGAGGGTTGGGGGAAGGTATTTATACCTGTCCCCGCCCTTCGGGCGCCCTCTTTGCTGCCGGACATGCCGTCTCCTCAGTCGCCTTGCGTCGTTCGGGCGTCGATCCCTGGGCCTGAGTTACTGGATCACTTGAATGTTGGCGGTGAGTCGTCTTGTGTGTCCCCCGCCCCCAATGTGCCCCTCCCCCCACCCCGGGCTCTCTTCCCCCCGGGTAGTCACCAACGACTGCCTGGGCCGATCTGGGGGCGTGGGCTCTGGAGGGCCGGCCAGTGGGCCTTGCGGCCTGGCACTCCAGTTGGGGGGGTCGAGGGCTTTTGCTGGAGCCCTCGTCCCGGGCCCTTCTTCCACCCGGGTAGTCATCAGCGACCGCCTGGGTTGACTTGGGGGCGCGGGCCCTGGAAGGCCTGCCAGTGGGCTTTGCGCTTCCCCCGGCGGAACATGCAGTCGGCTGTGTCGCGTTGCGTTCCCGGGTCTGAAGGTAGCGTGGGCGTCGTTTGGTGGCGGTGAGTTCGGGTCTCTGGAGCCTGTTGTTCGCTAGTGCCCATCCTCCCCCGTTTGGGGACGGTGCTTGACCTCCATTCTGCAATGGAATATAGCATGAATTGAATACTGTATGAAAAACAGGGGTGCCCCACGCCAAACAGTGTATATAGCAGTTATGGACGGGAGTCCGATTCCCCATGACTCCTCCATGTTTTGGTTGTGCCCGGGCCCCGACTGGGAGGCGTGGGGGCATGTTGCCGCACTCACACTGTGCAGACCCCAGTAAGCGCCGGGGGTGAGGCTGGGTGGGTGGCTGCGGCTGCCATTTATGCCTTTCCTTTTCGGTGACGGGGGCGGAGCGGGGGATAAGTGAGAGCATGGTTTTGGTTGAAAGAAAGGAGGGAGATTAGCACACCCCGGGCCAAGGATGGAGGAGGTCCTAGTGGCCTTTACCACACATGGTCACACTTACTTCATAAGACCGTGTGGCATAAAGGAGAAGGCGTTTGACTTCGGATCAGACAATGGAGATTTTGAGTCCCTTCTTGTTCGGTTGTTTGAGCACGGTCACGGTCCCCCTAATTGTGGTGTTTCATGGCCGCAGACTGGTGTTATGTGGGGTTGCAGCCTGGTTACCCCGCCGTAGGTTTACCCGCTGGACATGTTGTCAGCGTTAATTAGCAGGTATGTCCGTTGGTCGCGTCTCGCCTGTGCGACTGGAGGTCATCGCTCTCCCTTGTGCTTGCGGTGGGTTGTGGGATACCCCAACTCACATGTTGGTGAGGCTGTGCCAGTGTGGCAGAGGAAAGGGCAATTCGTTTGGAGTTGTTTGGTGTGATGGGCGATTGAGCGCCATGTTTTGTGGTGCGATGCATGCATTGTTTTGTCAGGTAGTGCCGTGGCCTTTATAATTTGGTCGCTGCAAAGAGGGGTCTGTGTTGGTGACGGTTGTGTACCGGTTGAGAGCCTCGGGGTGTTGGTGTATGGCCGGTGAGGCAGAGGTTGGAGCGGCCGCCTTCGTGCTGGGTTTGAGGGCGGTGTGGTGGGGGACAAGTCGGCAAGCGCACTCTGTAGGCCCTGTGTATGCCCTCTAGTGGGTGTGGTTTTTGGGAAGGACCCGGTTGTACACGGGGCATGCTCAAGCACTGTGTCTAGGCAGACCACAACCTACACTATTTACAGGGTGCACTCAAGTTTCCTGGAAGTGGTGCATATTCTGGCCTTTTGTGAACGGTTGTTGGTGGTTCCTGAGACAAAATGCATTTCCCTGCATGCCGTGCGGTGCCGAGGGAGCTTTGGCAACGCAGGCATGAAGGTGGGTTGGATGGCATTGGCGTGCCCTGGTTGCAGCATCCATTGCGGATGCCCAGATTGCGGCAGCGGAAGGCTCGGCCATGGGCAATGGCTTGCGGGCAGGGTAAGGGCCATTCTGGCGTAATGGGTCCCCCTTGCAAGAGTTCCAGTGCCATCTCCCGGCTTGCGAAGTCGGGCTCCAGAGCACATCACTTTGGTTCACTGTAGAGAAATGGGGGGATTTGCCAGTCCACACTTGGTGGAAAATGGCTGGTAGACCAGCTGCCAGGCCCTCATGATATGAGGCACATTTGGAGCCCAGGGCATGAGCCGTGGTACCCCTTGTGAGCAGGTGGAGCACCAGGCTTGGCTACCAGGGGCCGCAGCTAATTGGTGCTGGTACTTGCCTTTGAAATTGCATGCTGCGTTTTATTTGGTGATGCAGGCGAGGCGTGCGCCGGTTGAGTGGGTGCACCTTCCCTTTGCCACACACACCGGGCCCGGTTGCGCATGCGGTGGGCACGCAAATGAACATTGTGGGGCTATGGGATACGTTACTGTGCAAGGACCTCCTGCTCTCCCAAGTGAAGTTATCAAGCCCTGCCTCTGTACTTTCCGGAGTTCAGCCAGTACAGCGGTAACCATAGACAACAGCGGACCCCCCTCTCCCTCTCCTCCTCCCCTATTGCTGGTGGTTCGGCACGTTTCCCTCCCAGTGGCCACCGGGACCATTTCAGGGATGCTTCATACGTTCTAATAATTGAGGTTTGCCCATGCCCTCTGCTTTGCCGCCATATTGGTTCGACGACCTCGTGGGGCAGTTTCGGTGGTTGTGTTTTCTGCCATTTTGGTGGTGACCTGCCCCGGCGGCAGCTTGGCTACCCGTGGGCAAAAGGGAACAGCACCGAGCCGGGCACAGTAACATCAGTTGGTACGGTGATTTTGCCCATCACTGCCCCCCCTCCTTCTCTTAGGTGGATACTGGAGGGAGGCTTGCTCCCCTCCATGAAAGGTGGGCAACTCATTGCGCTTAATCCGGCGCGCACCACAAACACTTGGGGAGAGCCTCACACCTTGATAACACTAGCACAGTCACCTCAATAGCAATCAGATACGGAAGCGTGACTTCGGTGTGGGTGTCGTGTGTACCAAGATATTGCGGTTTGAAAGCCTCCAGCTTCCTTATTTTGGGCCCCAGCAATTTTCAGGCACCAGTAAAAAGGTTAAGAGAACCCCGGCGATTTATCTTCTTTCTAGAGAGATCGCAGGTTTGCCTAGAGGAAGCTTTGATGCATGTAAGGTAGCGCAGTAGGTTAACTCGACTGCTGCAAAGAACGTGTATCAGGCAGATCGCAGGCGCATAGAAGGTGAATCGGTCAGTGGGTCACTCCTCTAGCCTGAGAGATCCTTTTGTACGGCAGTTGATAATTTAAAAGCGATAAGCCTAGCATAGAACCGTGGGCTATTATTTGTCACCAGGAGCTACATGCAAACTACAAAGTATAGATTAGAGCATGATGGAATTGCCCCAAGTCTTGCAAAGGGCGCTTTAGTAGGGTATGATGACCCAGCGGCAAGGGGCAGCGCTGTGCAGCAGGCATGTTAACTGTTGGAGCTAGCTGGAGAACTCGAGCATGACCATGCAGAGTGCAACACAGGTATCTGTTGCATTAGAGGGTCCCTCCCGCGCTGTGCATTATGTGCACTACATGGGGGCAGACACAAGAGTGTGTAGGCCCAAAAAAATAAATTTGAACACTCCACGCAATCCCAGGATTAGCCTCAAACAGCACAGAGCGATGGCAATTTACAGGCATTACACACTTGTACTTTTTTGCGACTGGCCAGTGCAAATAATTATTATTTGGTAGTTGCGGAGTGCTGCATGTGTAGCAATACCACGCTTTAGAAATGCGACAAGCATTAGCTCCCGGCATGGGACACAGATATGGGTCTAGTGGTTTAGTAGGCTGAGGCATCCACAGAGGGGGGCCTGTGGTGATCTTAGGGTCACAAGTTCACATCATGGAGGGCCTACTCAGCCTTCATCCTCAGAGGATTGATAAAATGAGTATCATTGAGTAAGGTATCAAGAAACATTGGTATTCAGGGCCAGGATACCCTTCAGGTGATCGTGCGCACAAATACACGTTAGGACTACCACACATCCAACCGCAATACTTTTAGGCTTGCTGCTAACTCCTCTGATTGGCCACCTTACCTCATTATGTGTTAAGGACCGCAAACACATACAGATAGTTGCATCAGCGAGTCACAGCACAGAGATATCTAAGCGCGGTCTGAATCACTAGGTAAAACATGTTATTGGTGTAATTTTAATCTGGAGTTTAAACAGCATCAGCAGCGACACACTCTTACAGAAAAGCTATAATAAGGCCCATGGCATCCGAACGTCACTAGATGTCTTGCTAGAATCGGGTGCAACTGCTTAAAACCAACACCAATAGCAGTAGGACAAATCGTTGCTATGTTCTTTCTTGAGGCACATGCAAGTGCTCTAATTGAGCCAGATGGAATACCCAGGTTAACTGCAGTGACCCGAAGCTGTAGCTCGGAGGCGAAGTCTTCGGCATTCGGGTCACAGGCACCTTTAAGGTAGGGTTCAAGTCACAGCAGTAGTGGCAAGATCATCTTACAAATAGCGGGCGGCAAGATGCCCCAGCAGGATGCTCAAGCCCCAAGGCACCTGCAGCAGTGAGGAATGCTTCCTGAGTGCCTAGGATATGAGGGTTGAATAGCATTATCTCCATTGTAAAAAAGGCATAAAAGGAGTATGGCATAACACACAAGATTACTAGGAATTAAATCAGGGACCAGCAAACCATACACATGGATTTTGGTGGAAGGCAATCAATTCTGGGGTAAACCAAGTGAACCAGGTCTAGTGCTTTATGCATCATGGGTCACAGCTGGTTAGCACGCAGTGTGTATCTGGGAACGGACTAGGCACACTCAGCAATGAAGAAAGAGCTGCACATTGCAACAATTGGGAGTGTGACAGAAGCAATAATTCTATCCCAGCCAAAGCAAATCAAGGTACTTACTGTCAGATGCACAACATACAAACGTTCACTCCAGCCTCACTGAACCAGTCTTGACACGAGCAAGTGTGCGACATAGTTTATCAGCATCCCTGACTGGGCAAAGTTCTGGTCTCCTAGCAGAAATTGTGACCCCGTAGACCAGCGCGTGTTAGTGGTGCTTCAGTTAAGCTATTTTCGCTCGCATTATCGCCCTTGCAGCCAGACGGGTTGCGTAGGTTTGTTACTTAACACGGATGTGGTTCCAAAGCTGGGAAACACTGGTTTAGAGCACATAGGGTCACAGCTATCTAAACACATTGAGCATTCCCATTTCCAAGAAAGGGCAGGTATCTTTACATAGTGTTCTCCGCCTAGCTACCAGCCCACAAGCTTTTCCTTCAGGTCTGCATTATGGTAATCCTTTAACAGAAGTATGGAATGGGTCGACTTGCGCCAGGGTGTGGACATTTAGCGGGCGACACAGCAGATAGACTGCTGTCAGGCGAGGGTGCTTGCAGGCAAGGAGGCCATGCAATGTAGCAGAACATAATGGTACAGACCCCTCCGCCCGCCCCCGGTTTGCCCTATGAAAGTGCATGAGCAGTACCGCTCTTCTTTACCTAGGTTTTTTTTAATCAAACATCATGCCTCAAATGCAGACAAGGATAACAGATATAAAGAAAAATCCACGTTTGTTCAAGTGTGGCCTGCTTCAGCTTTCATACTCTCCGCCAAATAGTTTCTGAACGGGCCATTTCTTTCTCTGAGAGCATGTTAAAAAAATATAATTTTAACTAGTGAAACTTTGGCTCAGGCTGGGGTACATGTGAAAGGAGAAAGCCACTGGTTACTTTTACTGCGTAATACAATGACTTTTGGGAGCAAAGCTAAAGTTTTGTTTAAGATGGCGGCTACACTAAGTTAGCACCCCTCCATTTTTTCTGCTTTGCAGCACTTTAAATACCTTCTTAGAGTTTCTCGTTGCTTAAATGGGTGTAACTTCTGATATTTATATGTTTCCCTCATCTCCATTGCTTGATTTTGCTCGCAAGAAAGTGTCACTCTAATTCAGGGGTCTTCAAAGTGTGGGGCGCGACCCCCAGGGGGGCCGTGAAGTGATGGAAAGGGGGTCGAGCATTCCCGGTCACACTTCTGCCCTGGCCCATAGGACTTCAAGGGATTCAGCCCCCCTCCTCCCCCATAGTGTGTCTCAGCTCGAGCTGCTGTGGCCTCCGCTGGGCTGTGTCTGCAGTCTTCTCTCCAGCACAGCACGCCTGAGTTTTTCACAGGTCTTTAAAGACCATTTGCATGTTTACATACCTTTTGTAAACTGGTTACCGAGGCTTTGTTTTTTCTCTGGTTCCAGTACCCCCTGGGCCCCCACTCTGCCTATTCCTTACATTTGTATTTTACACATTTACTGCAGTAGTGTGAGAATGCATTTCATGAAAAGAAATAGAAAGTAGGGTTGCCAAAAGAAAAATACCAGCCATTTGAAGTTTAAAGAGCCTGCAAAGGCCTCCTCTTGACACTAAATAGGATTGTAAATAAAATTATATGCATTCATTCGTAATGTGACTTTTCTGTCTTTGTTCCCTTTAATTATCAGTCATGGATCATTCAGGCAGCCCTAGAACACAATTAAAAGTTCTTTCTATTTATATTTGCTGTCCAAGTATGCACACATAAGTGCTGAAAATAGGGCTTTAGGTGAATGTTTATTTTTGTACCGTCTGGGACATCAAAATAATGAGCTGGCAACCCTAATCTTAAGACTGGATGTGTGTTGCAGGATTAGCATATCATTTATTTCCTCCACCCTCGACCACCCTCGATCCCTGATTAATGCTATTATAGCAATAGTTTAACTTATATCTTAAACCCTATGCCGCCGTCAATAATATGCTGAGTCACTTCAAGTGTCTGGGAATGCACCCTGCAGTCAGACAACTTGCTCCTCATTCTCGCACTTCACTTTCACACTCATCCTGCACTCACAGCGATCACAGTGCACTCACACTGATCACCAGGCACTCACATCATTCACCCTCTCACCCTGCACTCACAGTGATCACTCTGCACTCACAATGCACTTGCGCTGTTCACCCTGTACCTCACCCTGCAGTCACACTACTCATCTGCACTCATCCTGCACTCATGTGACACCTCATTCACCTGCCCCCTCACTGCTCAATTTGCAACTCACTCAAACAAGCCCATAATTAACCATGCATTCATTCGTCCCACTCTGCACTTACATCCGCACCCAAATTCATATGGTCACCTCACTCACCCTGCAGTCACTCCTCTTGCCCTACTCTCACACTGTTGCATCGCTCACCGTGCACTCACATGGGCACTCTTGTCACCCACACAGTGCAGAGGGTTAATGTGCCTGCTACAAAGAACATGTACTATGCAGATCACACACCTGAGTGTGAGTAAACTATGAGTAGCGCTATAAAAAAATGTTTGTCAGAAAGGTGCTACAGAGAGATGAGGTGCATTGTTGGTGAGTGGTAGTGAGGGAATTTATGGAGAAGGAGGAAACTAGGGAGGGGCACCAAAAAGACTGTTGCACCGTGTGTGCCCAGTGCTAGGGCCAGCCCTGCCTGGGAGTGTAGGCCCCCGCGAAGTTTGGGTGCTCCCCTGCTTCTGCCTATTACTATTATTATTTACATTTGTAGCGCGCTACTGTTACCAAAAGGTGTCCTGGGGCTAATAGCCATCTGCTGCCTGAAGGCAAATGAGAAACACACAGAAGGGGAAGGAGAACCAGCCAAATGGGGTGACCTACAGAGCATAGAGGCAGGTTTTTATATCTTCCTGAAGGGTAATAGATTCTTGGTGGAGCGAAGCAAAGAGGGTGCACGTTCCATAACTGTGTGGCCTGCACCAAAACAGCAAGACAGACAATTCGTGCCTTCCTGAATTAGGGAACAATAAGCAGAGTGGCACAGGGCGAGAGGAGCATACGGGTCCAACCTGTGTGCTCGGTGAGGAGAGATGAGAGGATGAGAAAGGACAGCAAGGGAGTGAGAGAATTTGATTGAAGAGGTCAGGGATGAGGAGAAATGTGAAGTGCCGAAGGGAAGTGCAGACACGCAAGAAGTGAGTGTGAGGGAAAGTTGAGGGCACAGAGGAGGGCTACTGTTAAACTGTGAGAGAAGATAGCTGAGAGATGATCTGTGACCTAAAAAGTAATTTGATGCGACATGGGTGAGGGACAGCAGCGATAGGGGAAGAGAGGGAGTACTGGGGTGGGTGCTGAGCAGATTAATTTGTAATAAAACATGTGCCAGGGACCTCACCAGTAGGCCACTGCAACTTTAACCACCCACCCATTGCCTTGCCTGTGCGGCCAATGACAATACCTATGCAACTACCAACCATAACACTTGTACAAGTGTGACTGTTCAGACTATTTCAAGCCCCCAAAGCTAAAAGAATGGCATGGATGTCAGGAGTTTATAGTTTTTAATGTATATTGAATTAATAAACAGCTGTTCTGCTCGTCTCTAAATTACACAGACAGAGCCACCATGTGGCAGACGGTCATAGTGCCAGGGTGCACAATTAGGTGCCAGTGCGGAGCACCGGAAACCACCTGCTCAAATTAAGCACTGGTGCTGAGGTAACGGGGTAGAGGGACATTGGTTCAAGAAGGTGTGGAAGAACAAAGGGAGATGTGAAAGATGAATGGGGGACTGGAGAGGTGTAAGATGCAAATAGACAACAATTTGAATGGAGAGACTTGAGGTGAATGAGAAGTGCAGATGGGCACGGGAGGTGACGGGCCAGAGAGGCCATGAAATAAATGCGAGCGACTGTTAGAGATGAGGGCAGTGAAAAGACAGAATGGCAAGAGGTGATTAAGGGTGAAGTGAGAAGTTGAATGGGGAGAGTTCAGAAGTTGTAAAAAGGGGTGAAAGAAAATGGCCTGCAAAGTGAGAGAGGGATCCGGGATTGGGAGAGGAGAGAGGGATGGAAGGGAGGGGTGAGAGGAAAGCGGCATGGGTAAATTGCCTAACTCTGCACAAGACCGCCAGGGTTTTAAGGGACCCCGGCTGCTCCCAGCCAGGGCCAGGTGAGCTTCTAATGTGGCAGCACGTATTCCTGCAGAGTGGAAGGCCCATCACAGAGGTTGACTAGACATCTTTCTGATGTTAATTGCTGTATTTTGGTTATAAACTGGTACTGATGGGGTGAAATCTTTCCTCAGTGTTACTGTGTGCAAAAAATGTCAAAATAATGAAGCAATTCTATCCCAAAATAACGCAGCATCACATAACATTATTTAAATTTTCTTCCCAAACAATTTAGTCAAGCCTGTCGTGTAATTTGGTCCTCACCTGCCTCATAATTCCAGTAGCCCTGCCTACAGGTTTAGAAATGTTTGTCAGGAGGGGGTCCTTACGACTGAAAATGTTGACAGGGGGGTCTCGGCACCCAAAAGTTTGAAGACCTCTGCTCTAGTTGTTGAAATGTCACTCATAATGACACTGAAATTATGAAAATGTCACACATAGCAACCCGAAACCTTGGCAGCTATGGTTACCAATCCGACCCTGCGCAGTGGTACCTCCTATTTTTGACTCTGCTCCGTTGTCCTTTAATATTGACCCGGCTTCCCCCTGTCTCGCGCTTGTACTAACTAGTTCTAGCCCTTGGTTTGCCTCATCTGTTTTGTATATAATTTTAACGACACAATGGCGTTTGTACAGCACCGTATGCCTATGGGCATTAACAAGTTGCACACGGATTATTGTGCAGATTTACACGAATATCGTCCTCTCACCCTTAATATACCCCCGTCCTTCAACAGGCAATCCCGGCGACCCTAACTCCCTTGCACTTATAGAATTCCGTTCACTCCTAACCCCACCCTCTGTCTCCCCCTCTACAATGTTCCCAGCTGCCTTTTCCCCCTTTTGATTTCAACTGCTCTCCCCGTGGAGCTCCCATAATCCCCCTCGCCCTCCATCTACCGCCCCTTCATGGACAACTTCCCTTCACTCTCAGAGTTGTCTGCCTTTACCTTGTTACCTCGTCTGTGGAAGGCTCCAGTCCTGCGGTCCTACTGGTGTGGGAGCGGCGCGCGAGTGATGAGGGAGCCCTGGCACAGCCCGCACTCCCCACCTCCAGGCACCTCCCCCGTAAGCAGACCGGTGCCGACGAGGCTCAGGAGGCCCCCGCGCCCCCTCCACCCTCTGCGGCCTCTGCAGGTGCGGGCTGAGGGCATTAATACTCTTTAATAGTGCGTCCCGTTAAAAAAAGTCGCCTCTCGGTATCCGCGAGTTCAGGTTTGGGTGTACAGCGGCCATGACTGACAGTTCTGGAGTTATGGCCAAAGGCGGTGCGAGTTTCTCACAGTGCCCCTCAGTGGGGTTATGAATACATGCTCACCCAAACCGTGGCCTCTCTGCAGAGCGCACAGATCAATGGTGTGCGCCAGCTGAAATTGTGATTCTATGTGAAAGTGTGTGAAGGAGACACAGCTGTTAAAGTACTGACAGGGTGTGTTGTGGGTGGAGATGCTAAGGTGAAGGGAGTAGGTGCAGGAGAGAGGGAAATGAGGGTGATGAAGAGGAAAGAGATGAGGTTTGAGATATGCATATGGAGAATTTTACAATGATATTGGAAGAAAAGGGGCATGTGTCCAACCAAGAGACTGCAGAAGAAAGTGGTGTGAAGAGGATAATGGGAATGACCGAGACACCCGAAGGCCACTACCCCTTCCACATGTTGAATTCACAGTTTTATAACTGAAATATTTCCCATTCTAATTACTCACAGCACTTTTTCTCTTATAACTCCTTCATCTGATACTTCTACCACGCATTGGCAAAGATAATAGTTCTAACTTATTTTAGGCACCTAGCCATTATTGTGTGATATCTGTGAATACAATAAAACTCGCAGAGAGGCATCCAAATAATGGCTGAAAGGCACACTATGGGCAGCACTAGATTTTAGGAGAGGTTGAGTGCTAGGCAGCAATGGTGATGCCTAAACCAGATGCCTGTTGTGATGCTGGGCGAGGAATCCTTTGGTGACTGATCGGCATCGTGTGTTGATACTTGGCACAAATGCCCAGCAGAGATGTCAAGTGGTCGATTGCCAAGTAATGGACGAGTGGCATGCTATGCGAAGCACAGCATTTTAGTTTGCACGTTTTATGCCATGCCCATAATTACACAGGCCAAACCTTTTGTGAAGGATTACTAGTTACGCTTCTTAGGCCACACCCCTTGAGAGACCACCCCCACTCTACTTTTTTCACCCTCAGAGCGCTGACATGGTATGGAAAGGAGGGACTAGGAGAGAGGCAATAAAGAAGCCAGTGAGAGAGAGTGAGGGTGAGGGTGAGGGGACTTGTGAAAGGAATCACCTTCTCATAAAAGAATATGTTGTAGGTACTCAAATACAGGGGTCTTGTAAGCTACTATGAAGAAAGGAGAAGTACAGGGAAGGAGATGGAAGAAAGTGGCAGGTGAGGTGCTGATGTAGAAATGATGAGGGTAGGTATGACAGTGAGGAACAGAAGCATAAACAAGTTCTGAAGATATGCAGAGGCAGGCAAGGCTGAAGGGCCTGGAAAGCAGGAGTCCGTCCCTGGGGTGCCTTCATCCAGAGGGCAGATCCTGCACTACACAGCTGTCAGCAATCAACTAATTACCAGCACTCGAAAGGAAACTGAGGTTTAGTGGAAAAGCAAAAGCCCCATGGGGGTGGAGTAGAAATGAAGGGAGCTTAAAAGCTTAGAGAAAATGAAAACCAGGACAGGTATGACCCCTTCTGAAGGCTCCACAAGGAGAAAACTTTCACAAAATAAAATGCATAGGACTACCTTGAAGGGGGTGTATAATGCCAGACAAAAAGCAAAAGGACAATTCGGCTATCACAGGAACACCTCTGCAGAAATTGGCAAAAGTGGATCGAATATATCTTATGGAGAGATCGCACAGGTGATAACTACAGAATGAATACAGGGGTATGGGAAGGAGGACTGAAGGCATCTTAGAAGAACAATCCCAATTTTCACCTTCATCACTACATCCACTTGACCACTTCTCCATGCAGAGAGGATGTAGATATTCCAGAAGAAGCTGCAACATACACTAGGACAGTCAATACCCTCTCCGAAGGGGTGGAAAGTTGTACACCGAGAACCTGCATAAGGTGCTAAACAAGGATGACAAGACTCAAAGGAGGCCAAGCAGCGGAGCACATAAGTAGAGCTGGTAAGGTACCTCAGTGGACTAATGTGTCCATTGTACAGATCTCTCAAATTAGTGCCATTGTGTTTGATAATAAATTACAGCTATCAGCTGCACTATATATGTGTAGTAATTATTGTTATTTTAAATGTGAGTGGCATCAGATGCAGGAGTGGCCTGGAGAATCCTAAGAGCAGGAAGAAGATAGCCAGTATGTAGGAGTGGTGTTAGTGGTGCTACCTGCCCTAGGTTAACAACAGTTGGCACTGCTAACATGGGAGGAAGACACAAAGAGAATCAGAGGAAGGAAGGAGCTATCATATGCAGAGTGACGTCTATAGACGTAAGGCGGGGAGAACTGCCTCGTTGGAAAGCTCAGAAATAGGAAACAGAAGAGATCAAGTTCTGCTCCCAAACGCCCTCACCTCAGTCATAGAGCACTCTATGCTAAAGTCATTAGTATTAAAACATGGACCCCACTTTCTCAGTTCCAGGCGCAGACTGGCAAGGAGAGGTATACTAGCAGGGCAGTGCTATAGATGAGGTCTGCAGAAATGCAACCATTGAAAACTGGCGAGATTGGGACACCAATGACAGAGGTATAGTGCCACTTAAATGCCAGCAGAGTCACAGTGATTCAATGCTATGTTGAGCGCACAAGCCACCTGAAGGATGGGAAAAAATCTGTGACACAAAAGGCACACGAGGGATGCCACTTCTGGAAGTACACTAAGGGGATCATATTGCAAGAACCGTGTAATGCCAAGGGGGGGCGTGGTCTGCCAGGATCGAAGATGGCCGCTGCTTGAGCGAGCTCCGGCACCCGCCCGCATAATCCTCTCATTATTCGCGCCACCGAGACACTATAGGTGGTAATTGACTCTGCAAATGACGTCTCAAAGCCTGCGGCTTCACCTGCTGTGATTTGGGCCGGTGCCGGGTCCGCGGTGCAGAGTGCGGCCTTCGCTCGTGACTGGGCCTGAGCCTGCCGATCTGCGGCCTGCCGATAATATCGACTGCGCAGGACGGCGCTGCCGCGGACGGAGCTCCTCCCGCTGCGAGTGCGGAGGCTGGGGCGGCGGCCGCGAGGACCGGAGTGCGTGCGCACCGAGTACGGAGACTGCGGACGGCGGCAAGGTCTCCTGCGAGATCCAATTGTGGTGAGCGAGTCGAGGAGCGGAGGCCTAGGGCGCGACGGCGCTCTGTGCTCCGGCGGAGCAGAACGAGGACTGCGCAGGTGTGCCTGGCTGCCTTGATCCCCCCCGGTAAGATCGTTGCCAGTGCGTGGCTGTGAGGCGGCGCTGTGGGCCGTGTAAGAGGACCCTGTGGGCGCTGCTGATGTGCACTACCATAGGAGGGCCCCTGGGACCATCGCGACTAGCTGGGGGTGCCTGAGAACACTGGAAATGCCACATGCAGACTGTGTTTCGCCCGGGACTGCACAGGGCCCACGATAGTGTTTGTGGACTCAGTGGCGGGGCACGAGTTGTGGTGGGGGCTGGGTGCCGCATGACCCCGCATCTTCATAGCGAAGGCACAGCCACCCTCGATTTTGGGGCCCACACAGAGGTGTTCCCCCTCACGTGAGTAGTGCCACCGGAGGAAGAGGCTGCGCCGCGCCTCAGCACTGGAGCCAATATACGACACAGCGTCACTACGGCACACCTGACTTGTGGCAGCAGTCATGGGTCGCACAGATAAAATACAGCCTAAAATTTCATTTGAACACCGCAAATCCACGAGACTCCGGGAGGATGAACAGGACCAGAATAATGCTGCTGGGTCGGATGAGGCCACCGCACCTGAAGGAGATATCCGGCAGATTCTTGGGGCAATGCAGCGTAGCTTAACCTCCATAGACGCTAAAATAGACTCCTTGGCATACAGACTCGACAGGATGTCCGAAAGAGTAGACAAGCATGCCGAGAGAATTGATCAAGCGGAGCGTCGGATCTCAGATACTGAGGATGCACAGACCGAAATGGGGGCCACGCAGCGTCAAATGGAGAAATTGGTCACCACCCTGAAGGATAAAGCTGAAGATTTGGAGGCGCGTTCGCGCAGGAACAATATACGCCTGTTGGGCCTGGCGGAATCGACAGCTATGGGTCCCATGGAGCAGTTTATAGAGACATTGTTAGTACAGTTGTTGGGGCGAGCTACCTTTTCCGATGTATTCATTGTGGAGCGTGCGCACCGCTCGCTTGGCCCGCGTCCACCACCGGAAGCCCCTCCACGACCGATACTCATTCGTCTGTTGAATTACAGGGACAGGGATGCTGCTTTAAGACGCGCAAGAGAGCTGAAAACACTCCCATATGAGGGTGCGGAACTATCCCTTTTTCCTGATTTCACCCCATCGGTCCAAGAGGCGCGGAAGAAGTTCGGTCCGGTCAAACGTAAGCTTAGAGAACTGCAAGTGGATTACGCGATGCTTTATCCTGCTCGCCTCAAGGTCTCCATCGATGGTAAAACAAGACTGTATACAGACCCCAGTGTTCTACAAAAAGACCTCAAGAAATATGGTGTGGAAAGGGCGAAAGGGGGTCCTGCACTGTCTGTGGCAGCGGAGGATGACAGTACACTTGCAGATAATACTGGGTCACTGCGGCTGCCTCTTCATCTTCTTTGCCGCCCTGACTGTACCTGGCATAGGCCGCTGGCTGTCGTGGGGGCTTTGTTGAGGTGTTTCGCAATTTGACACAAGGTGTAACAAAATGTCTTTGATTTTGATTTGCAGGTAGATTGTTCAATTGTAAATATGTCTCGGAGGTTGGAGTATACAGCGGGCGGGGCTGACCTGCATTACCGCTTGTTGGGGACCGGCGACCATCGCCACCGAGTGTATTTCACTAGGGTTTAAAGTTGGGGATTGCTGCCCAGTTGGCAGGAACGAAGCATAATTGAAACTGGGGTGGGAAAGTTCTGGGTAAGCTGTATCTACTTATTTTGATAAGCTGTGGGGGGGGATGGGGGGTGGGAGGTGGGGAGGTTAAAAAGATGCAACCGTATTATTGGTATAGTCGCTACTCGTTAATTGCATTCAGACGCGCTGTCACAGTATGTCCGGGATTGGATGGCCACAGATTTCCCAGGCGCTAGTACTCATCCCGTAAGGGTACGTTTCCTCTCTTGGAACGTCCGAGGCCTAAATGATCAACGCAAAATACGAAAGGTAGTTGCGTATATGCATAGGCACCAGATTGATGTAGCGGTACTACAGGAGACCCACCTCCCCCCTACTACAAGTTTACTAACACAACGGAGAATGAAGGGGCAATGTATAGCTGCAGGGTTCACATCTCATGCTAGGGGAGTACTCGTGTGGACACGCAAGAATTCTAGCATACAAATACAGGCTGTCGATATTGATCCCAACGGTAGATACATAATAACGAAATGCCGCAGGGAACACTACAAGTGGTTGCTAGTGGGGGTATATGGTCCCAACCATGACGATCCGCAGTTCTATCACACACTGCATGCTAAAATCTCAAACTACGCTCATCTACCCATATTGTGGGGAGGGGCCTTTAATTGTATACAAGATTTGGAATTGGACCGGTCAAGGGGGGCCACGAGGCCACTTTCACGTGCTGCCTGCGCTATAGCAACCATGGTACGGGCCGAGGGACTGTGTGATGTTTGGAGCCAGTGGAACCCCTTGGGGAGGGAATACACGCATTACTCGGCAGCGCATGACACTCATACCCGTATAGATTATTGGTTTGCCTCGCTGACATTGCTCACCTCAGTTAAAGCCTGCACACATATGTCCAGGACATTATCGGACCATGCCCCACTTTGCCTTACATTGGAGCTGCCAGTCCAGAGTTCACAATACCGATCGTGGCGATTCCCACAATATTCTTTATTGGATTCGGTCTTTAGTGCAGAGCTGGGTACTGCATTGACGAATTTTTTTTAACAAATTTAGGTAGTGTAGATTCCATGGGGGCGATGTGGGAGGCTTTTAAATTGTATATAAGGGGGATAGTTATCTCTAAACATGCTGGGGTCTTGAGGTCCATTCGGGCACGGTTGGCCTCCACGGAAGAAACGTTGAGCAGGTTGGAAGGTGTCCACTTAGAGACAGGAGATCCGCAAGTGTTAGCTCAGATTCGTGCACAAATACATGAGTTTCAAACTCTAGCGGAGGACGAGGTAAAACATCTGGGTAAATACGCTGTAGCCAGAACATATGCGGAAAAGGATAGACCAAGCGCCACCCTGGCTGCTCAGGTGCGGCCTCCTAGGGGGGACAATCACATTTCGCAGGTTTATGATATGGGACAGACTCTGGTTCACGACACACCGGCCATTTTGGAAGCCTTCGCAGATTACTATACAGGGCTATATATCTCACGGCCCAACAGTTCCTCTGAATCGGATGAGGAATACTTGGAGTATCTTAATATGGCCTGGCTGACTAATAGTGACTGAGAACGGTTGATAGGACCACTCAGACCAACGGAAATATAAGCCGCATTGAAAAGCATGCCTAGCGAGAAGACACCTGGGTCTGATGGCCTAACAGTGGCGTTTTATAAAGCCTTCCTTGACAAACTGCTGCCTCATTTGGTCAATTTGTTTGAGGAGATGGTCAAGACAGGCACTATGCCACCGACTATGAGGGAGGCGACTATAGTTACATTACTCAAACCTGGGAAGTCTCCAGAATACTGCTCATCATACAGGCCTCTTTCATTGTTAAACACTGATACGAAGCTGTTTGCAAAGGTGTTGGCCAATAGACTGGCCCCCTTGCTGCCCAAAATGGTTGGTCCGGAACAAACGGGTTTCATCCCGGGCCGCTCGCTTACAAATAATCTCCGTACACTGTTCGGAACCATAGCGTGTATACAGCCTAGGATCAAGGCAGCGGCATTATTCATTGACATCGAGAAAGCATTTGACTCGGTAGAGTGGCACTTTCTGTATGCCGTGCTCAGGAAGGTGGGCGTGGGGGACGTTTTCGTGCAGCTAATCCAGGTGCTGTACAAAGATCCGATAGCAAAGGTGAAATTCAATGGTGCAGTTTCTCGGGCAATAACAATCACTAGAGGGACGCGGCAGGGTTGTCCCCTCTCCCCTCTGTTATACGCGCTAGTGGCCGAACCCTTACTATGCGCAATGCGTGAATACCACGCTTACAGAGGCATACGTTCCCCAACTTACAACACTGTGATTTCGGCCTATGCCGATGACACTCTACTCTATATCCGTAACCCAGAGCAAAATTTGCCACCTATGCTACAAGAAGTGGAGAGATTCAGCCAACACTCAGGACTCCATATCAATTGGCAGAAATCACTTATATTCCCACTCACCTTAGACACAGAACAAGTCAATACCACGTACCCATTACAATGGACCAAGGACCCAGTAAGATACTTGGGTATCAAAATACACACTGATGCTGATCTAGTCCTATCAGAAAATTATGGCCGTGCCCTCCAGAAATTATCCGAATCAATAAATAAGTGGATTAAACTGCCACTATCGCTGATGGGCAGAGTGGCGCTGGTGAAAATGGTGGTTCTCCCGCGTTTTCTGTTCCTGTTCGCCAATATACCAATAGGTCTACCACGATCATTTTTTAACACACTCCGCAGTTCACTGAGTCGCTTGGTCTGGGCGGGGAAGCAGCCGCGGGTCAGATGGGAAGTACTCACACGTCCCTACGCTGGGGGAGGGCTAAATGCACCTGACATGGAGAAGTATTACAGGGCGGCACAAGCCCTGCATGCACACATATGGTTCCACGGCCCCCGAATATGCCGCAATTTCTACTTGAGCGAAATGTTGTGTCCCCTTCCTCGCTACCAGGGTGGGTGACAGGGGTAGCACGCACTACATATGGTAGGATCGATCCAGTGAATTGCACAGGCGCGCAGTTTTCTAAGACTGCGAAACAACTACATCTCTCTCTCATATATTCCCCAAGGCTCCCCATACCCTGGTGTAGTTGGCTCCCACACAGGGGGGACAAGGCTCTAATGGGTGTACTGGCGAAATTGAATATACAGTATTTGGGTGACCTGTTTCATGAAGGAGGGGTTAAAACCTGGGATCAGGCGTCAAGTCAAGTGTCCAATGTTACAACCTTGGATATGTTCCAATACTATAGATTCCGCAGCGCTCTGCGAGGGTTGTTGACGGAAGGAATGGCAGAACCGGCAGAGATGCCCGCATTAACGTACCTATTACAAGCCCCTAACACACAGCATGGTATAACCAGACTGTATACAGCATTTCACACTGCCGGCGAGTTCCCCAAGTTAAAATTTCAAGCGGATTGGGACGCGGAGCTCAATGTCACAGTCACAGACGAACAGTGAGGTCCGTTTCTCTTAACGGTAGACACCGGTTAATACAATTTAAATACATACACAGAACATATTACACACCAGTCAGGCTGTATAGATACGGGCTCCGTGACGATGACGCCTGTCCTAGATGTTCCGCTAGTCGTGCTACTTTCCTGCATCTAGCATGGACTTGTCCCGGTATAAGAACTTACTGGCGCAGGGTGTATCAAGCCCTTTCTGATATGTTGTCGACTGAGCTACCCGAGGAGCCTCTGGTGGCGCTGCTGGGGTATGCGCGGGGGATCCCAAAGGGGGTACGAAAACTAGCAGAAATTAGCTTATTATTAGCAAAGAGAAGAGTTGCAATGCGATGGATGAGGGGCCCACTGCCTACGCTCGCCGAATGGGAGAAGGATTTGGCATATTGCTCTACACAGTCCGATACTTATAACACACTCATGCCCGCGCACTGTGCCCCCAGGGATATATGGGGCCCATATAGACAATATCTGTTGAATAAAGCTGTGACCACTACCCCACCTGTTGAGTTAGATAGAACTGGTGTGGGCTGATTTGCTGTGACTCACCTGGTTAGTTAATGAACATTCCAGTGTTGTACCAATTAGTTGCCCTACCGACCTGCTGGGAACCCGCCTGTTTGTGACTTAGCTGGGGTCGGCAGACACTATTATTATAGGGATTCTGGTATTCTGTATATCATTAATGTAATATTTATTCACTGGTGTTCAAATAATAATGTTTGGTCTCTTTTAACGACGGCTCGGGAGAACAGGCCGACAAGGAAAAGGATTTTATCAAGCGCTGGAAATATACTGTATGTATTTATCAAAAGTGACTACATGGGAAAATTGAATGTAACTGATTTTTCTGCGGTTGTAAAAATGAAAAATAAAGTTATAAAAAAAAAAAAACGTGTAATGCCAAGAAGCACCCCGATCTATAGCCTGAACAAGGTTACCCACTGTCATAATTCAGAGCTAGCACTCACCTGTGTACAACAGGCAGGCACGGAGACATGTTTCTCTGAACTTCAACAGGACCATGAGTCTTTCATAGCAGAAGTGGTCACACATCAGTGCGCACAAGTTGGGGGCACAGCTTGGTGTAAGGCTTCACACCAGCAACACTTGCACTATGCAAAACACACAAGTGGAGTTAAGACAAACTACATGTCACTCAGCACCACCGGACTCTCACAAGACTTGCAGTATTGGACTCACGGGGTATATGTTCCTCATGTTCCAAAGCATTCCTTGATAGGCAATCAAGGTCTTTACTTGCTGCAGCCAGAAGCCTAGAGTTTGGAACCCAAGCACTATAGCCTGGAGTTATCAAGAACTTACTGGATAGGAAATGTATTCTGAAAGACTACTTAAGATCACAGATTTAGAGTTGGATACTGGAGTCATTCTTACTCGGATTGTGAACTCTAACTCAGCACTTATTCTTCCATGAGAAAAACATGAAGAATCCTCACTTCTACAGACTTTGTTTATATTTCTCTTTGAGTTACATATGGTACAGTCAGTGGGATGAGAACAGACTGCTTATTGTCAGGTGGAAAAGTACAGTACTGATGTATGTTCAATAAGGTGCACATTATGACCGTGTTACATTGAGAATCGTTTGTATCACAGGCTATTTACAAATCACTGAAGGCACTTTTCCATACAGAAATGTAAGTTACGGAATAGGTTATTCTTGCATATATTACAGCAGTCTATTTGTAGTTCACTAAGGAGTCACAGAGTTTCAACCAGCTACACAGAGCCCGATTTATAGAGATTGTTATAAGGTATATCTTATTACATATTAAGAATAGTGAACTGGCATCAGGCTGATGAATTGCTAAATAGATATTTCTCCATTTGGATATTAGTGCTTCTGCAATGCTGATTGAGCCCAGCTGTAAGAAAAGGAAGAGAGAAAAGATTCAATATCTCTATTTCTCTCTCTCTTACCCCCTTCCCTTTCCCTGGGTCTACTATTGACCAACAAAACATCCTTTGCATAGTTAGCAGTGGGTATAGAAAGTGTGGAGATTAGCATTGCTCCTGCTGGGTCCAGACTGCTAGGTTAGTGCAAAACTGATACCCACTTAGCCCAGCAAGAGTGATGTAGGACCCTCTTCCCCTACTGAAATGAGTGCAAATGTGTAAACTAGGTCTCATGGAGTCCCTGCGTACGAGGGTGAAATGTCCTAATGGTAGCCTGGAGGTGCAATTAGTTGGGTGGACAGGTGAAGTCTGGTGTGACTGAGGCTTGTTGGTGTTCGATTCGGGGAGCTTTCCAGGAGATTCTGCGAGTAAGGAAAGGATCGTTAGACAGGGCTGAACCCAAGTGATGCTATTCGTTCCTGCATACTCTAAAGGGGCACAGTAGTATATAGGGTGAGGCAATAGTGCCTTCTGAAAAGCTATGCCTGGGGTGAGCACTTCCATGGCTAAAGAACAGGAACGTTTGGTCCCAGGTTCAGTCAAGTCAGCATTAGTCTAGTCCTGAACAACCAACGGGTAATTGCTCAAGGCAACCTGGTCCTGAGCAATCTCTACAAAGTAGCACAGTGCTGAAGAAGAGCCAGTGCCTACTGTGTCCTGTGAGGCAGTAGGTGAGAAATGCACGTCAAGACATCACTTTAGGAAAGAAAGCAACTACTGCTTCATGTCCAGGGATAGAACCAGCCTCAGAGGTTGTAAACATCAGGGTGCCATGTCACTACATCTCAGTTATGGAGCTCGGGCCTGCAAGATTTGTAAATGTGCCTACGCAGGACACAGAAACATTAGTTTATCTCGCAGTCCTGTAATTAGTCTCATTGCCTACCACCCACACCCCCAGGTGATAGATAACTCTTAGGAAATTATTGGGGAATGTGGAGGTGATCCCAGTCCCGGAAGGAGAAGACGCGACTTCAGAGTGATGTAGTGTTTCATGTCCAGCACGAGTGAAGGTTCTTAAAGCAAGTTGTACATGAAGGTATTTTCTGCTGTTGAATGGGCCCTATGGTCTGGTTGCCTCGATGGCCTCACTACATCTCTTAAATCTTGATACTATGGATTTTCTTCCTGTAGCCACAAGCCAGCTCCTTCAACCCCTCCCCCCTCCTCCATTTGAGCACGATGAGGAACAGGACTCGAGCACAGTTCCGAGTCAATAGTACATAAGTCTTCACCTGCCAAATGCTTTCAGTTCCTGAGCCAGGTAAACCTGGCAAGGCACTTATAGATCTTGGGATATTTGTTTAGGGCTAGTTATGGACAACCCTTCCAGGTTCATATTTCCCACATGCACTATTAATTCAGACACCAGTGTGCCCACACATTTGAATACATAAGCAGCCCTGCCAAGTACTACGCATCAGGGGTTAGACTAACGCATTTTAGTGCTGGTGTCCACATAACCGCACTAAAATGCATTAGTCACGCGTTATAGCACCTCTGAGAACACACCACGATGAGGTGCTTTAAAATTGACTTCTCTGCCTGCTGTTAACTAGAGCGTACCTCTTACATAACTGTCTCACGGTTATAAAAATCGTTGCATTAAATGCGCTCTGTGTTGTTTCCATGGACTGACAATTAAACGGGCTGCTGGCCGAAGCCCGAGTCTCTTGGGGCGGACCTGGACCACGTGGTGAAAGATTTACCACTCACAGCTATTCGAAGTTAGTTTCAGAAGACTGCAGCCTGTCGATAAAGACGGCGAATTGCCTTGTTGTTTTCCAGCAGCAGGCATCACCCCCACTGGTGACGGCAGGCAGGAGTAAGAATATGAATACCCAGGCAGACACAGTGGTGGCAGCTTTATTTTATTTGTTATCAGTGCCACAGCCAATCTCATGAGCAGACAACTGGTGCCTCTGTCTTGCGTGAGGCCCTTGCAGTGCTCTCTGTACTGTGGAGAAGGGTGAAGTGATACACTGCACAGTGCCATCGATGGAAGGCAGCTTAAGTCAGCAACAAGAAGGCAAGAAAAAGTGAAAGTGACTTTCTTTGCGTCTGATTTGATCGTGATACCCTTTTGGGTAACATTTCATTTCCTATGCTTTCCAGAACACATCAGGAAGAAACACCACCTACTGAAATCCGTCACCATCCTGTGCTCCTGCAGACATTACCCTGCATTCCTGGACGCTATCGGGCCACCTTATTCTGCTGGCTGGCGTAGGAATCTTACCAGCGGCGTGGAGGGGCAGCAGCCGAAGCCGAGGTGTGTTTCCCGGCCATGGCGGCACACGCTAAAGTCCCGGAGAGCAGGCAAGTGCCTACGTCCATGCGGGCACCGGATTGTCTGCCTGCGAGGCGCTGAGCCGGGTGGGGCTTCCTGGCCCGATCACCCTCGTGCCCGAGAGGGAGGGGAGTTTAGTGGGCCTAGCGGGGCCTTGATTTGTCGGAGCAAGCCTGGCGGCCGACCGGCAGCCCTGAGGCCTGAATGCGGTGTTGGCGCGCTGGGCCTGCCGGGGCCTCACTGCGGGTGCTTGAGCCAGGCGGAAGACCTGACTTCATGGCACAGATCCGTCTGCCCTGAGCGTCCTCCCCCTTCCACAAGATGGAGCCCAGCATGACCTCAAGATCAGCCCGGGGATCGAGCATGCTGCTTCCGCCCACCACCACCCCGGCCTTCTACCCCTACGGCCATCTCCACCTCGGGGATCCCTACAGACCCAAGACCACCGCCCGTAAGTGCAACACCACCTGAACGCCTGGCTGAACGACGGCAAGAATTTCATGCTCTGTAAATATGTAATATATAATTGTCCAACCCTAATCGCTTTTTGAAATGTAATCTTGAGTGAATTTGCAACTTGTGCATATGCAACTCTAACCACTAGTATCTGTAGTAGACGTATGTACTTACTACCATTCTTATGTGAATTTAGAGTTTTTCTGTTTGTATCTTTTATGTAACTCATGTACTCCGAAGCCCTTATGTAATGTAACTGGTTCTTTTGTAAAGCGCTCTGACACCTTTGGGTAAAGTTCGCGATATATAAAATCGCATTAAATAAATAAATAAAATAAATGGGCAGCAGGCAGGAAGTATCCCCTCTCCTCACCGCGTTTCCTTTTGTTGAGCTCAGCCATCCAAAGGCCCCGTTGGCGCAGTCCATCGTCAGCCCCCCAGCCCATCTCCACCTGGCCCAGGTCTCTCCTCATGGGCCTGCTTTGGCCAGGCCAGTCCTCAGCTGCCACCGAGCTGGCGGCTTTTTAACACCTCCTCTGCTATCCAACCCCTAGCTGGTCACCCATACTCTTTTCACTATACGCCACTCGACTTTCAAGTTTCTCAGCAGTACAACGTCGTAAGCATGTAGGGAAGGGCATGCTTAAAAAGCACGGCATAAGACAGCATGGTTTTTGTAGCTTAAGATGGACATTTGAAAATCCCCGGTGCTAAACTTGCCAATGCAGCTATGTAATGCCTTGCCTTTGTTCAAACATCACGTGCTATGATAACTCGGCTTAAGGTGTAGTGTTACACTAACACATAGGGAAAATGAGAGATTTTACTGACTGCTGGGTACCTCCGAAAGACTAGTGAGGTTGAAGTTTACGACCCTGCCTGCGCCTGTGTTCAAGCGTCCCGTGATGTCAGTGGCCAAGTTCACTTAGGACCTCACACACTTTTGCTTTGTTGCTATTTTTAACTCCACTTTAACTCCAATAAGGGGGGGGCTTGATCTTTTACAATTTTCAGGGATTGCTAATATTCCCAGATGTAATTAGTCATTGCATTGCTTAACTTGCTTTGGACTTCAGAATATGTAGTTATCGAGACAGTAACACGACATGGCTTTAATCTGTCAGCACTGACACTTTAGTTGACCATTCTCACCCAAAGGACTTTAAGGTCCAAGATAACTTCATTTTAAGTTAAATTTGAATAGTTCTTTTCAAACTTATGCGACCTATAACCAGGCCTGGTTCTACAAGGTGGGCCAGCAGTGGCAGCTTCGCCGCTAAGACGGAGGAGCGTCGCCCCACTGGAAAACTAAAATGATAATAACCAGCGTTATTATCATTTTTGTTTTCCGTTTCCTGGTGCAGGACGGGGCTGGACTGCGAGAGCAGGGACAGGAGGAGGAGTGGTTGCTCCACTCTAAAGCACTTTGCATGTTTTGCACCCAGGCTGCATTACAGCCTGGGTGCAGAACATGCCCAAGCCCCTACTCCCCATCTGAGCGCCGAACCACAGCGCTCAGACCAATCACAATGCTGCTTTGCAGTGTTGTGATTGTCTAGGGGAGTCAGGAGCCTGGGTCCTTCCTGGTTCCTGCTTCCGAGGAGCAAGAGACGAGTGGAATGAGAGGCGGCGGCCGGCCATTTGGCCGGCCTTGTGGTGTTGGGCCTCAGGCCCACATGCTGAGAAATGATGGACACTGACACAGCGTAGTCTGGTGCAGTAACTGGGCCCCGGGCACGTGCGCCCGGCCCCTTTTATTGACAGGGTCACCTGACTGGTGACGCCTGTGGTGGGTGGGTGTAGAGTGTATGTTACATCATGGTGGAACACTAGAATGTATCCAGCCGGATACTACATCCCTCCCAGACTTTAATGAAAAGAAACAAACAAAAGTCCAATCTGGAAGAAAACAAATTAACATCAAGACAGCACCAAATGAGTCTCTTCAAGCCGTCAGCCAGGCAGCGCTGGAGCTTTGGATCGCAGGGTCTGGATGCCTTCATCCGCCTTGGCGATGTTCTTTAGACCGGCCTGGTCTCGCGGTGTTGAAGTCTATATACAAGATTCCAGTGTCGGTGCATCTGGAGCTGTGGTGGAATCCACTCTGGAAGATCTCTCAGGCGCTCAGGCCCCGGTGGACGACAAAACCTGCGGCTGTTGGAGATGATCTCTGTGAGTGAGGCCTTCCCTTGGAGGTGGCATGCTTGATGGTCTTCCTTGCCCCTGACTGCCGAGCGACGTCCGACTTGCCTCTTTCGCCCGGGCTCCTCTCTCACTGGAACCTCTTGAGGGGGGCCTTCCTGCTGGGCTGCCATGGGACCATGTGAACCGTGCGGGGCTTCGTGTGAGCCGCGCAAAGGCGTCGCTGAGGAACTGCCAACGGACTCACCGCCTAGTCGCTCATGTAGCCGCCGAGGGTGGTGTCTCTGTCTAGATGTTCTCGCCGTCGAGACTCAGGTTCTGCGCCTTCCTCCGACGATCTTTTGGGTGACCAGTCTTCACCTGTGACCTCCATGTTTCCCGCGCCTGACGTGGAGCTGCTGCCGACGCATCTCTCCTATTCGGACTCCCCTCTCACAGGAACTCCGTCGAGGCCCTTGTCCCCTGGATTGCCACGTGACCGCGTGGGCTGTGCAGTCCTTTGCGTAGGCCGCGCTTAGGGGTCGCTGCGGAACTCCCAACAGGGCCACGGCCAAGTCTTGTGTAATCCCAAGGGTGGATATTCCAATGGCCGGGTGTGCTCGACTTCGGCAGGCTGTAGGTTGACGGGGGCACACAGAAGATTCCTGGGTGGCTCGCCTCGTTGAACTCCGATCGTCTGGAGCGTGGGGATTCACTCTGGTGGTGCGATGTCCTCGGTGATGATGCACCTAGATGATGATGATAAAACTGTGGTTTTTCTTCAGTTGGGCAACAGGCGGCGGTCTTTTGTCTTGGGTGGTCTTGTGGAGTGAGGAGGACTAGAGGGACTTCGTGGCCTCTCGCAGTCGTCTTCCAGCAGGTGCACTTGTGAGGCGTGGTGCTATCGATACCAAGCAGCCGGTGACAGGTGAGAGGACGGTCGAACTGCGAAGCGTGGGGCCAGGACGCAGATCGCGCTTGCTAGCGGCTTACGGTAGGTCCTCCCGCGGAGCTGTCTCCAGTGACGTCTCTGCACCCCGGTGGCTGGCTCGTGCTGATGAACACCTCCCCAGTGTTGGCACGATTCTTCTGTCCTGTCGCTCCTCTCTGTTCCTTCTTGCGCGCCTGTGGTGGTGGTTGTCCTGTGGCGTTGCGCCACTGTCCCTTCTTCTATCGCGTGGTGGCGTCCAGCCACGCTCTTCTCCTACCTCCGACCAGGTCCTTACTTGGATGCGGCATCCTGCCACCTGTCTCATGTTTGCGCCACATGGACATCTCGCTGGTCTCGTCGTTCCCAGGACGGTCTGTTTGTCCTGTGGACCTGTCGCAGGTCTGTCCTGTCAGTAGGACTTGCATGTTCCTCTTGGGGCGTTCATTGGCACCATCCCCTCTTCAGGGATTCCGCGGTGTCCCTCATCTCTTCGCTCGAGGGCGTCGTGCTTGCGCCTCGAGGCTGCGCCGTCGTGGCGTCTGCTTCTTCCTTCTCCTCGGTCCCCTTCACAGTCCTCTGCTTCAGTCTTCTGGTCGGACCTCTTGGCTGGTCTCTTCTCTTTGACCTCTTCACTGGTCATTTCGCTCTCTGACTTCTGGGAGGTCGCCTCCTTCGCAACCCTCTGGTGGGTCGGCTTCTTCCTTACGACTGTCTGGCAGGTCGGCTTCTTCTTTGTGACCGTCTGGCAGGTCGGCTTCTTCTTTGCGACTGTCTGGCAGGTCAGCTTCTCTTTTGGCGCGCATTCGGCTGCGCCCTTCTTTGCTTCACTGGACGCGCTTGCTGCGCATTCTGTGCAGTCTTCCGTTCCTGGAACTGTAGCCGCTGTTCCTGTGCTGTTGCGCACTTGCTTGGTGCTGTGCTCCCTCTTCCCACATCGGTGCAGTAGAGATGTGGTGGCTCTCTGTACTGCGTTCAGCAGTGCTTCTTCGTGGAGATGTCTCTATCTCCCGGGCACCTGTCCGTGCTGCCAGGGTCACTGGCGTGACTTTCTGCGCGTCTCTGACTTCACGCGCTCCGTCTTCTTCTCGGATGCCTTTGGTCTTGTTGCCTCATCTGGATTGTGCTTGGTCACCCGAAGCTTGGCTGCCTTTGGGTCCACGTCCACTTCCTTGACTGGACGTCTCTTGGCGGGCAGCTTTGAACTTCCTGTGGGACTTGCGGGCTTCAGCCGCCTCGGCTGAAGCACTACTGCTTCCTCGGGGGCGGGCCAACGACCTTGTGGTGGCGTCGGTGGGCCACTGGGGGTAGCACGTACAGCGCGCATCTTCCTTGCGTCGTCATGTGGATCGGCTGTCCTCGGCCTTATTGCATTATCTTGACTTTGCGTGTACGCCTCTCGTGCGTTTGATGGAGCTGTGAGGCTTTTGTCGCTCTTTGGCTTCTGGTCGCTCCTTGCTAGGGTTGGCAGTCCGTTCCTTTAGAGATGTGACCTGCGTCTCGTGGGGCAGCGGCCACTTCTTGTGAGGCCGGGGGTAGGGGTGCAACTCAGTCTCCGCAGTACCACCCACCGTCACCAGAGGCTTTTGCAGTCGATGCTTGCTGGCACTCCTCGTTCATGCTATTGGCCTCTTGGGCCTCATTACGACTCTGTTCTCCGGCAGAGCTTCTCATAGGAGCAGCGGTGCTGCAGGCTTCTGGGCGCTGGGGCTCTTCCACTAAGACCTGAGTCTAATTGCTGCTTTGGTCTCCCAGGCGCGGTGCCGGCATTTGGCATCTCCTACCTCTGTCGTGTTGTAGGCCCTCAGTCAGTGCCTTGGCTTCGGGCGCAGTACTTCCATTTGGCCATTAGGTGGCAGTGTTGCTGCATTCTCGTGTCTCAGTCTCTGCCGAACTCTAATGGTGCATGGCCTCGTGCTAGGGGATGGCGCTGCCTGAATCCACTCCGCAGGGACTCCGGCACTAGGATGAACACGTGCCTGCAGCTGCGCCCCGGGTGCCCCTCGTCCCGTCACTCACGCTGTCCAGGTAGGTGCTTTCATATGTTTTGCACCCTATGAGCAAGTTCACTCGTGAGAAGGTGTGAGCAGCTTCACACCCGCTGCGGGCTTCACTCTGCTGCCTCTTTACTCCTGCCGATCGGACGTCACGGTAGGGGCTGCAGAGCCTTCCTCTTGCCGGTACAACTTTGACTCGCCGCGCTCTTGCTGACCTTCGTCAGAGCGGTGTGTGGGTCGCCTCGCTGCTGGCCTCTAGGGTTTGGCCTCATTGCACGCTGGCCGCTCCGACCGGCCGTGTGCTCTCTTCCTTGCGGGGGCGGGGGAGTGGTCAGCTACTCCACTCTCCGTCCTCCTGCATTCGGCTTATCTTCTGGCGCTGATGCGGGGTGGGCTCCCGCGGACCTCCGACGTTCGAGCTCACTCTTCCCTTCGCGCCTGAGCAGGCATGAGGGCATGGACCTTCGCTCTGCGCTGCCGCGCCGTATCCGCTTCTTGGGGCAACAAGCAGTCACGCTGGGTAGCGGGTGTCGGCGTGGGCAGCCTGCACACTCAGTCGGGGAGGTGGCGTGTGCCGGGGGGAGGGGGGGGGCAGCGTCGCTCCAGATTCTTCTCACCTGGGCACTCGTACAGTCAGAGAGTGGGCGATGCTGGTGTGGGAATTCGCGTCCGGTAGCGCTGCTCGCCTCATAGGCGGGCACCTCGAGCCTGGTGCGGGCACATCGCTCCGCCACCTTCCATCGACCTCACGCTGCTGGGCCGGTCAGTACGGCGGGCTGCAACCGCGTCAGCTGCAGTCGAACACAGGGGCAAACTGGAGGGCGCGTGCCTCGGCGAGCCACAGCCCCGGTGCTTCGGTCGCTGCAGGTCCTCTAGGGTCAAGCTACACTTCCCCCACCAGGACCCGGGAAGCGGTCGCCACCACACACGTGGGATAAGACCCACTCGTCATCATTGTGGTGTTGGGCCTCAGGCCCACATGCTGAGAAATGATGGACACTGACACAGCGTAGTCTGGTGCAGTAACTGGGCCCCGGGCACGTGCGCCCGGCTCCTTTTATTGACAGGGTCACCTGACTGGTGACGCCTGTGGTGGGTGGGTGTAGAGTGTATGTTACATCATGGTGGAACACTAGAATGTATCCAGCCAGATACTACAGGCCTGAAGGTACGTTTATTTTTTATTATTTCTTATTTTAATTTACAACCCCTTCCCCAGCCTCCTTCTCCCCCTGCCCGCCACCCCCGATAAATAGCGGCCGCCAGTGTTGGCCAGGCCCTTCCAAACTTGACCTTTGGCCCTCCCAGTCACAGCAGAAGAGGTCACAGAGAAAGCACCTGTTAAGTGCTTCCTCCATGTCGAGGACCAAGCGTGGTGATTTTTTCCACTTTGTTTACATTCGGTCAGGGATCATCAAGGAACCTCTAGAATATATTTTGAAGTGCATTGTTTTACTAATAGCCATTTTAATTATGTACTGATAGGGAAAAAAATACCGGCTTTAGATGATATTCCCTATTTTTGTACTGGCTGAGACATTAAAATAATGGTCATGTGAGTAAAAAAAAACAGACCAGTGGCAACCCTAGCTTAAGTCTGAGGCAAACTGCAGTGGGGAGGTGTGTGTTGGGGATAGCAGACAGGGCTTTACCTTCCAATGACGCAGCAGGTGCAGTGGCACCAGGGCCCAGTGTTATGAATGGCCTCCTGCATCTCAATTATGGCTGTTTCTGTGTGGGGGTTCGGAGAGTGTTATGTAGTTTAGTCTGTGTAGAATGCGAGCAGTAATATACTATAGAATGGGGAGTGCATTATACTATTCAGATAGAGGCAGTTCATGCCTCATTGGATGAGTAGCCATAATGTGGAATTACAATGCCAACTAGAATATGTGTGTCTTTCTGTTCTCTGCCAGATGCTGGGGTAAAGTAAATAACCGTTTTATCTCAAGTAAGAAATTGTGTTTGGTTGGATTTATTCTCACCAAGATTAGAAATGAGCATAGTTCATATTCTGATATCTTGTCACAGTACATTGCACATTCCCAGGTTATAGTTGGGGGCCACTGGACTTATGCAATTTTGCACCCATGGTGTTTTCCGCATAATTAAGGATTTGCCATGTTTGCCACATAATCCATTATCTGATGCACAATCTGCAGATTGTAAAAATAAAGTTTCTAGCTCAAATTGATCAAAAATTGATAAAAGTACTGCAACACGTGTTGCCGCACAGTTCAAGGCTTTTCGCAAAGGCTGAAGGGTCACTTTTCTGTTGCTTATTGCTACACTTGGGTGGTAACCTATGGCCAGATAGTGATAAGTGTAAAAAAAATGACACAGTAATGAATTAATACTAACACAAAATGTGCCTCATTACGCCACATTATTTATCTTTCCTTGCTGCATAATTTAGTCAACTGTGCCGCATAATTTGGCCCTCCTCACTGCATAATTTCTGTTTTTCTTTTTATAGTGATCTTACTGTTCATATGTACGAGCAATGGTACTGATCAAAATGCAGTTCAATTAAGAGCTTCCAATAGTTATGCAATGTGGCATGACATACACATGGTGGCATTAAGGCTAATAATCCAAACTTACCTCAGAACTAAATAATTCATTCCACAGGTATCTTTTAAAATTGATATTGCTAAACGTTTGCCACAAATTAAGTATGATTTTCAGATAAATGGATAGTCTCTGCGTACAGCGCAGCATATACTTTATACAGCTATGTTAAAACCACATATGTACAATTTTTAAGACAAAATTTCATCTGTTCTATTTGGTCTCATTTCCTACATAGTGTTTGTTAGACCTGACATCTTTTGGCGTGTTTCGCCTCTCTTTTGCTTCTGACCTCCTGGTTTTGGTGGTACTCTGGATATTGTTTTTGCTTATTTGATGTTTAATACTGCTGATCAGTACTAAAGTGCAAGTACTCCTGCTGTAAATTGTGTTGATGGATTAGTGTTTCCATGATTGGGATATTTGGTTTACTAGTAAGTCCCTAGTACAGTGCACTGTGTGTCCCCAGGGCGTGTAAATCAAATGCTACTATTGGGCTTGCAGCACTGGTTGTGCCACCCACACAGGAAGCCTTTCAAAGGTGTCTCAGACCTGCCACTGCAGTGCCTGCGCACAGTTTTCATTGCCATATCAACCTGGCAAGTGCACCCACTTGCCAGGATCAAACCTTCCCTTTTCTTACATGTAAGGCACCCCTCAGGTAGGCCCAAGGTACCCCCCTGGGCAGGAGGCAGTGTATGTGAAAGGTAGGACATGTACTGGTGTGAGTGACATGTCCTGATACTGAAACCCCGCCAATTTCATTTTCACTATTGAAAGGCTATCTGCCCCTTAGGCTAACATGGGAGTTGCTTTGTAACATCTTACAAGCATAACGTTCCATTGGGACAAGATAGAGAAATGGAGTTTAGGCTTCCTGAACTCAGAATTTAAAGATATGTCTTTTAGTAAAGATGATTTTTATATTATGCGTTTGAAAATGCCACTATTAGAAAGTGGGCATTTTCTTGCTTAACCATCCTGTGTCTGTGTGCCACTGCCTTTTGTGTATTCCCTGTCTGGGTTTAGAGTGACAGGAGCAGGGGATGTGCATTCACACTAGACAGACACAAGGGGGTTGAGGTGTGTCCTGCCTTTCCTGGGTGACTTATAACCAGGCTGAATAGACCTGGCTGCATTTAGAGCAGTGGGAGGAGTTGTCACTTGCACCTGAATGGACTGTGCCTGCCATCCACAAAACTGTCTCCCCCTCCTGGAGTGCACCTGGCCTGAGCCAGGCAGAACTGGTCTATGTATGCCAGTGGAACTTTGTTTGTGCCAACTTCAAAAGGGAAATGTGGTATAAATATTGGAGGCCCTGACCCCAGAACTTTAGAACTCTTTTGGATCAAGTGACCTGCCAAGAAGAAGAGCTGGAGAAGCTGTGAGGAGAGACTACCACTTTTCTGTGTTAGCCTGCAAGAGCTGCTTCTGCCTTGGGCAGAGAAAGGACTGGACTGAACTTTCTGCAACTTCTTTCTGAGTGTCTCCAAGGGCTTGAAGTAAAGCTTGCCCCCTGTTCATGATGTCTCAGGAACAAAGACTTCAAGAGCCTCTGGGTGCCAGCTTCCGGAACTGGTTGTCTCAGTTGCCAAAGAGGAAAAATCAACACGACGCCTCGTGACCTCAAGTCACCGCAAAGGGCACGCCGCACTTTGCACCGCAACCCTGGTCTCACCGACGACGTTTGCCGCCACCGAGCCGCTGCCTGCACCGTGACCTGAGGGCACCGCACTCTGCCTCGCTTCACACCGCCGCCCTAGTATCCCCAACAACGCCACAACTCCGTCACCGGTGCTCTTGCCTGACCCGTGACCTGAGGACACCGCTCCTGGAGAACACGGAGCACCAGCCCGCTTCACACCACAGCCCTGGTCTCACTGCAAGTGCCGCTCCAAGCTGACCTCGTCGCCACTGCCTGCACTGTGGTTTGGGACACAGCTCGTAAGTTACACGACGCACCGCCACGTCCCACACCACAACAGCGTTAGCCAGCCAGCGCCATCGACTCCAGTTCGTCAGCCTACTACAGCGCCGCCGCAATGACGACAGCGCTGCCTGCACCGTGACCTGCCAGCACCGTGACGAGCACTACCCCACTTCGCACCGCAGCCCTGGTCTCACCGACGCCGCTGGATGCCGTCGCCAAGCCGCTGCCTGCACCGCCACCGGAGAGCACTGCAGCCTCAACGCGGCGCTCCGGCCTTCAACCGCACGTAGTTCGATCTGCAATGCGTGTGACTTCAAGGGCCTGACGACTCCTGCACTGACCTCGGAACCAACGCCTGCCGACTCCGGCTCTTCGAAGCTCATCGCGAGGTCCCCGAAGCCCTGCATTTCTAAAAGGTACTGTTTGTGGGTCTTCACGACACCGTAGCTGGCCAGCGATGCCGCGGTTTGCCAGAACTGTTGGATTTGTTTGTTCACGACGCCGCGATAGCCTCAGACAGAGCTATCGACTTCAGGGAACTGTTTTTAAATTCTACCTTTGCTTTATGAGTAATATAAATAACTGTATGTTGGATTTTATCGTTTTTGGCTTGTTTTACACAGATAAATATTGTCTATTTTTCTAAAACTGGTGTGGTGTGGTGTACTTTTGTAGCGTTTTCATTGTATTACTGTTGGTTATGTGCAAATGCTTTACCCACTGCCTCGGAGATAAGCCTGCCTGCTCATGCCAAGCTAACAAGGGGATGAGCAGCGGTTATTTTAGAAGTGTAACTCCCTTAGTCTAACTTGGCAGAAGGGTCCCCACTTGGACAGGGTAACAACCTGCCAACTAGAGACCCCCATTTCTAACAGTGTTTGGTTACTATTTACATTTCACTGCACAGCACTAGGGTCAATAAGGTTTGCTGTTACAGTGAGAGGTCGCACAACTGATGATTCATGCACAGAAGCTGCAGAGCATGTTATCCTTCAGACCTTCATCACAAACAGAATCAGAAAATACCTGCTGTCTGCTTCCATCAAATAAGTTATTGTGTAATTTTATCAATATAATTTTGCACACCCATCCAGTGTTTAATGAATGCAAAACACACCACATACACACACACCCAGCACATGCATAAACACCATGTTTATACCCATACACACAACACATAAGCACACTCACACCAGGCTCAAACGATCGCTGAACATAGAAACGCCTACACCAGAATGGACAGGTCACACACATGCGCAGAAACACCACAGGCACGCACACACATACAATACTCACTCAAACTGCACATGTAAATATGTAGATCCCATATACTAGAGATACACAAGAACAGACTTTCACTATTTGCAAACAGGGCCTCAAAAACTGAAAGCCCCACAAGCGCTCAGTGCTTCTCTCCCCTTTGCTAAATCTGCCTAGAATATATATATCACAATGACCAATGAATGATGAATGAAGTCCTGAAATTAAACAATGAGAAGACTGAAGTTGTGATCTTTGGGTGAGCTCTTCTCTGTGTGATGACACTCGTTGCCAACAGATCTAGGACCTACTCCCACTACCCATGCCAAGAACCTCGGTATCGTCACTGACTTAAAGCTCGACATGACAGCCCAAGTCAGTGCTGTCACCACCTCATGCTTCCACACCCTGAAGAAACATATCTCACCTCATCACAAGGAGTTACACCTGTGCAGATGTCGTCACCATTTGTAAACTGGTGCATGATTATGCTGAAGCTTTTCCAGTACTTCATGAAATGTATGTATGTATCTGCAGTTGCTATAGGGATTGCAACTGCAGCCTGTGAAAGGTTCTTTTCAACACTATCTCCTGTCTTCACACCATTAAACAGGTGCGCTGGGCATAAGTAGGGACAGTGCACCATGCTACAATTAATTCGCCGCCCTCAGGACAGCTGGGAACCCACGCCTGCCCGAAATGGTTGTTTATAAGTATATAAATCATGTGTTTCACAATGCAGTTGAAATGCTGCCTGCAATTTAAAGAGGGTAGAGAGATCCCCTTGCAGGCAGGTGCAGTTAGTGACTGCACCTGCTTACAAGGCAATGTCTGTGGGGGGGGGGCATGGTAGCCCCTTGGCACCCTCCAGAAGGCTGGCTTTAGAGGCACACAGGCTGTGCACCAACTTTTTAGGTCTCGGCTAGCGTGGCTGCGCACATGCGCCGCTCACTCGGCGAGATTTTGAGGTCTCGGCTAGCGTGGCTGCGCACATGCGCAGCCCGCTTAGTGAGATTTAATGTTTTGGAGGAGTTTCAGTAAAGGGCTTTAAGCCCCGCCCCTCTTTTCCATTGGCTGGCGTCACCGTTTATGCTAAACGGTGGCCAGCCATTGGAAAAGAGCTGTGTGTGTTACCTCCCTTTGGCTTTTTCTGCCGTCCCACTTGGACGGGCTCGCCTGCTTTCCGTTCGTCGCAATTGATTTCTTATCTTTATGGGGCCATGTGTTTAAACACATGGCCCCATAAAGACAAGCTCCGCCGCGTGTTTATTTTTGCATCTCGCTTTCACTTTAAAGTGAAAGCGCGATGCAAAATTAAACCGCGGCTGCCTGGCGATCGCTTGTTTAATGTCTGTGTGCATGTTTCTACATATTCGTCACGTTCACTGTGCCCCTCTGGTGGAGTTGTACTTAAGCAGAAAAATCATTGAATTATCTGAAAATAAGCACGCGCCGACACTCAGTGCTGTTAGGGGTCCTCGCCGGTGGTTCTACCAGCAGAAATCACAAACAAACGAATACAAAACAGCCCAGCTTGAACTTCGTGAGTGTCAGACAAAAAAGGCAGCATTTCAAAGCCTGGGACGGGTAACCAGGCAACGAGGCTCGACCTCAAACTCCAAACACAGAAACACTGGCGGCGACCGGCGCGTGAGAGAGGCTCTCTCCTCCCCGAGCTGCGAGAGGAGACCATGACTGGGGGGGCATTGCAGCGACCATTCTCACCACGGGACACAGGAAGCGCCTTTCCAGGTACCTGCTGTATGTACACTTCTGTATTTTCCGAGCGCCTCTAACAGAAATGCTCTACAGACATTGAATACGGGAACTGCACCGTGAATGACTCAGTGCAGTTTTCACAGAGCTCACAAGATGACCATGTCCCATGTGAGCAGCTTGTCCGGGTGTGAATCATGATTCGTGCATTCTGGGATGTGTGGTCCTGCATGGATAACCCGCTCGCCATCCCAGTTTTAGATTTGAGTGGTCTTCCGGTCTGGTTACTCACTTGCATCGGGTTGTAATTGTACAGCAGTTTGAGTATGGCCGGGCGGTGTTTGTCGTGAGTGGTTGGTACAGTGTGTAGTGTAATACAGCGTGCGTGATGGAAGAATCTATGTGTCATGCTTGAGGACAGGCGCGCGCCAATCACGTTGTGGCCTTTGCAATGCATACCGACACAATTGTAGTTTTGCTTTTCACATTATGTATGCATGTTTACATTGAAGCATACCTCTCACACTGCCGAACTCTTCCCCTTAGGGCCTCTGCCAAAGTTGGAGTACCCTAGGTATTTACCAATGTAATCACCGTTTTTGTGTAACTCTCTTCTGGTAATGCATGGGACCTTCCATTCTGGACCTAATAGTAATTACAAGGTCCAGTGGATTTATTTGGACATTACCCAAAGGTAATAGAGCGCTTTATAATAAACAGGTTCCATTACATGAGATAAAAAGTTACAAACAGCTGCTAGTTACGATCATTACAAGAGGCACAAAGTATCAAGTTGCGGCATATGGATATTTGCTCGTTTCGATCATTACAAAGGCACGGACTTACAGATTGTTAGAGGAGGTACGTATTGTAGGTAGCAGCAGCGATATTAGATCAGGTGAGACAGGAGTAGTGCAGTTCGTCTCAGTCTTGGGGAGGGTAAATTATCTTCAGGGAGGTTGGCTAAGGGGACAACTGGGCAAAATGTCTTTGTAGGAGAAGGGCTTTCAGCTCCGTTTTGAAGATCAGCAATGAGGCGGTGGAGCATACTTTCGGGGACAAGGAGTTCAATATTCTAGTCACACTATCCGTGAAAGATGGTGACATGAGTCGTTCCTTTGTAAAGGTCGGAGGTTCTAACAACATTGCTTGAGCATTTCACAACAGTCTGGAGCCTCCCGAAAGCTTCAGTTTTTTCTCTAGGTAGCGAGGAGTGGATGTATGCAAGGCCTTGTGGGAGATACAGACAGTGTTATGCATCGCCCTGGCGTCTATGGGGAGCCAGCAAAGAGTGACAAACATTGGTGAGATAAGGTTGTTTCTTTTCACCCCATGGATGAAGCATGCTGCTGAATGTAGACCTGATTGCAGAGGGGTGAGGTGGGTCTTGGGGAGTATAGTGTAAATAGAAGAAACTTTACTAGCGACTTCCGCCTTGATCATTGATGCCGACGATTTCAGCGGAACCTCGTACCCATGACTGACTTACGCTTGCATGGTTTGGATATATGAGTTCATTGTAACTCTTCCTTGTGGTGCCACGCTGTTAGTAATTATTGGCAATCTTTGTGCCAGTGTCCAACTGATAACACAGACTCATCGCTTCTTATATTCTCGCAAGTTGGACTGTATCCTGCATTGCACCCCAAACGGCTCTAGTGCCCTTTCTTACTCAATATCTTAAGTTCTTTCAGCTCATTGCCAAGATTTCCATTATCAAGTATCTGTATGAAATCTTTTTCTGGACCACCATTGACTGTGGTCTAGGTTTAAGATTTATTGTGGTTTTCCTGATGAAGGCGCCTGGTTCGCCGAAACCCGCATAGAAGATCTATCATCAAATTCAAAGCCACCCTTTGTATTTTTTGCGTTTGTTGCAAATTTCATTTTTTTAATGTTTCATTTGTACTTTATTACAGTCAGTTGATCCATTAATTATCTTTTATGGATTACATATATCAGACTCATGTTTGTGTTACCTGTATATATCTGTTATTGTCAGCATTTATGATTATATTGTGATGTCATAGTTTCATTATTGTTCTTTTAAGAAATGTCACAGAACCTACAATGGTCTTTTTAAAAAACAATTTTGTATGAATAAAATGATTTTTGTATCGATAATTATTGTATACTGAGTCCTTAAATATCATGTTGTTTTACAATAAGGTCTTATATAATGTATAGACCTACTGTTGCCTAGGGATTTGTTTCTCCATTAGTGGGTCTTGGGGAGACCTGTCAAAAGAGAATTACAATAGACGATTCTGGGATGAACCAGTGGTTGAGCAAGAGATTTCAGATGTTGTTCAGGAACATAGCAGCAGCTTCCTAGTTGATATTGTGCATTCCTGGCCATGGTGCTTATTTGGGTTTGAAGGTTAAACCTTTTATCCAGAGTGACTCCCAGAGATTCGGCACTGTCAACGATGATGGGTTTGCTATTGAGTGAATCCATCCAGGATTGTACAGATGGTGGTGAGTTTGGAGAGGAAACGAGGAGGAATTCATACCATTTTAGGACCACACTGTCAATGCCTATCTAATTTTCTTTAGTGTGTCTGGAAACCTGCAGTGATTTACTGTTTCAAAGGCTGCCAACAAATTGAGAAGAATAAGAGGCTGGAGATCCCTGAGTCTAGCACTCAAATAGAATCATCGACAACCTGAAATAGTGCTGTTTCAGCATTGAATCCTTGATTGAAGTCGGATTGGAATTTGTCTAGAAGGTTATTATCTTTGATATTGTTGATTGAGTTGTTACTCTACACATCTTTTGATGATTTTTTAAAGAAAACGTGGAGCTTCTTATGTGCTTTCTTGCCTGTGGTTTACCAAGTTTGTTATTGCCCATTATTCAAGCAAAGAAAACGAGCTCCAGTGTTACAGTTTGGGAAGTTAAAGACACTATAACTGGTGTGCAGTGGACCACCTTTACATGGGCTCTGGCGTCACTGCTCCAGATGCACCAATGATAACATCTAGGCACTGCTTTGGCATAAGCTTACCCTGCCTGAGAATCTCACTCCGAATCACAGGAAGTGCAAGCCTATGACAAATCAGAAGCTTGGATGACAGACAGACGTGCAGGGTCACTCTTTAGATCGAAGCCTACTAGACAGCACAGCTGTCTGTTTGATAAGAACTTCTTGGAGACATTCTGAAAGCTGACCTAAAAATGCATTCCGACCATTAATTACCATTGAATTCATAACTAACGTTTGCTTGCTTTCTTTTTGCTGTCTTTATTTGTTTTAAGGCGTCTAGCATGACTTTGTCCCTCCTGTGGAGCACAGCCTTTTTGCTGTATTTTTCCATGAGTGCATGCTTTCTGTAAACAGGCTTTTAAATGTTGGTCTTATCTTGTCACATTTTCTGTGCATTCAAACACAGGGGTCAAATGTCAGACTCTGTCTTCTGAGGGAGCTTGGTGTTGACTTTTCTTTCTCTGATTTCAAAGTGAGAGGATTTATCTGATCATCTAGGGGTGTAAAAGGAAAGGCTTTTTTCTAGCACACAACAAAATCTAAATGTCTGTAAACAAACTGTTCAAATATTTCATAATATATAAGAATTAGGAAAGCACAAATTAAGCAAATTTGTTTGTAATTCAGAAGTGTGCTGATCAAAACAAATCAGTACAGTAATGTGTGAATGCCATTTCCACACATTATCTTTTGAACGCTGTATAGTTTTATCAGTAAAATTGTATGTATGGGCAAGTGTAATGCCAATTTCAGTTGAAAATGTGTTGTCTGTAATGGCAGTGTGCTTCCACACCATGCATACTCTACGCCACTCCACTCTATGACACAATGCTCCACTCTGTGAAACTCTATGCCCGTTCACTCTGTCACGTCACTCTATGCCACTCTAATCTATGCCACTCTACTCCACTCTACGCTACTCCAATCCACTCTAGGACACTCTACTTCACTCTGCGCCACAACTCTCTATGACCCTATAGGTCCTTCCACTCCTCCACTCTGTGCCACTCTACGCCACTGCACTCTACGCCACTCCACCCTACTCTACTCCACTTCACTCTGTGCCACTCCACTCTACACCACCCTTCTCTGCACCACCCTACTCTACCATAATCTGCTCAACTCTATGCCACTCTTCTCCTCTCTACTCCATGCCATTATACTCTACTCCACTCCATGACACCCTATGTCCCTCCACTCTGACCCCCCACTCTATGACCCTTCACTCCACAACACTCTACTCTATGACAGTCTACTCCACTTCATGCCAGTCCACTGTACAACACTCTACTCCCCTCCACTCTATGACACTCTACTCCACTCTATGCCACTCCACTCTACTCCTTGACACTCCATGACACTCCACTCTATGACCCTACACTCAACGACAATCCACTCTACAACACTCCTCTCTATCTAAGCCACTCCACAACCCTCCACTCTATGCCACTCCACAACATTTTCATGGTATTGTATAGCAAAGCAAATGGCTTTAACTTAATCAAAGGCGAGACCTATTGCATTTTCAATGCTTGTTGTGGCATATTGTCAGAGCACATCCTGAGGGTCTTTTTGCCCCTGTGCCAGCATCTATAATATAGGGTGGGCGCAGAGGCAAAGCCATTCCCTCATTTGCATGGGGCCATGCTCCCATGAAAATGTGGGAATGCGCTGTGACGATAGCGCTGGCTCTACAAGTGCTTCAGCGCTATCAGAATTACTGAAGGGGCTGCACAAGCGGCCCTCTTCTGTAATATCATAGTGCCCCAGGGCGCACAAAGCGGGCATTTGCGCACCTGGGCCTCTTTGTGTGACACACCACAGAAGGTTACCTCTTAGACTGTAATTACCAGTTTTACAGTTGCCAGGCATGAAAACTGCACTCAAGTATCAAGAATACTGCTTTCTTTTGTTCCAAAGTTTTGCTGTTTTCTTAAACATTTTTTTATCAATGAAAGCAAAAGAATAACATGAAAATAAACAGTTACAAAGATCACAGTGTGGAAATAAATAGGTGTTGGGCAAATTGCAAGGAGTAAATAGCCAGTCTTCCTAGTGCAAAGATGGAAAGGCTTGAGTGTGGGCACAAGGACCTCCTTAAACTTGGACTACAATCTGCTTGGTATCCAGGTGCTTTTATTGAAGCCTGACCTGCTGGAAATTATGAGGGTTGAGCCTGATGTGTATAGACATCAGCGTTTACTCTCAAATAACTCTCTACATGCTCCGTATGACTGTTTGGAAGAAAATATAACATAAATCCAGCGCTTGTAGGCTACCTCCAGAATTGCCAGAAATTGGGCACACATTGGCCCGCCCAAACGCACCCTTGGCCCATCCAGATATAAATTCCTGGAACAGGGCCTGCCTATAACTATGCAGCACATACAAAGCACCAACACAATTTTGCTGCAATCCGTCTACATATAGCATTAATTCATTGCATTATGAAATGCCCCAAAAAAGCAGATGAAGCACTACCAAGATGCTAAATACTATTTTCTATAAATGTAATTATGCCCTTACAAAACCACAAAGGAGCATGTGAAAACCTCGATTCTGTGATGTTTTTAACTATTTGATAAGGGAGACAGTAGTTTATGGTTCTGTCCTGGGCTTTACTTTGTGAAAGGAACATGTGTGTGTGTGTGTGCGTGTGTGTGTGGGGGGTGGGGTGGGGGGGGGTGGGGCGGAGGTGAGCATGCAGTGCTCTACGGCTGTCTGTCTGCTGTTCCTAGTACCAGGAGTCTGCACATGCGTACTGTAGTAAATTTGAACAAGAGGTAGAACTTAATTCTAAAGCTTCATATAGCACCAAGTGAGACAATTTCTGATATTTATCTTTACAAGGATTTTTTTGCATGGTTTTAATCACAATTACGTTTCTCACATAGTGTCACACATGAAGCATGGAATGCAACACAAACAATGGTATTGTCACACATACGCAATCTGAGACTTGGCAGCTATGCATAGGAGGTAGTATGTGTTGCACTGTAAGACACAAGGGGCTACTGTGACCTACCTCTAGAACTGGACCTAACTCTAGAACTGGACGCTGCACAACTTGCTCCTTGGTCATACATTCCAACCCTCACGATTCAGGCGGGAGACTACCGATTTCAATGCTAGTCTCCTGCCTCCCGATTCCTGCATTCAGAAACCCGATTCGGATTGCTGAATCATGATCTGCTGGAACAAACGCTAAAGTGAAATGCTGATGCCTGTTACGCATGTTCCCATCTCCCCCTCCAAGAATTACCTCTGAAATCAAAGGTTAAGGCTTAGTTCTTAATTCTTGGAGGGGGAGGTTAGAGTGTGTGACAGGTCTCGACATTTTATTTTTGGCAGTTTTACATAGCGCACACAAAAACAGAGCTTAGAACTCAGTTTTTGTTACTGTTATGTTATCAAACTGCGAAAATGAAAATGCTGATTGTCCCCATACATGCTAATAGACCCGCATGCTTCAATATAAATCAATTGACAAACTACATTCTCCCCACAATTTTGTTTTCAAATCTCCCATCTGCCTGCCCTGAAATGTTGGCATGCAGGGCTTTAAGTGGGCCAGGTCCTGCCGGTGCTCAGCACCAGCAGTTCTAAAAACCAGGTGCTCAGACGGGTCCCTATAGGGCTCTCCATTTTTGCCTTCACTCTCAGGGAGGAAAAAAATCTTAACTCTGCAGCAGTGCCACCCTTCACTGCCTTTGGTGTAGTCGCGGCTGGCATTAATTGCGGGGGTGGGTTGTCGTGCAGGGGGTATCATGCGGGGGTGGTGTGCCGTGCGGGGGTTAGTAAAAAAAATGTAAACTACCTTTCGACAGGTCCCGGGTTTTCCTGCTCTCCTGCCTCCGGCAGGAACAGGAAGCAGGCAGCCTCACCCCCCCCCCCCCCAAAGCCAATCACAACGCTGCCATTGCAGCGTTGTGATTGGCCGGGACGCCGACGAGCCAGGCACCTATGGGGAGGCCATTTTCTCCATGTAGGCTACAGGGAGAAAAAGCACAGTGCGCATGACTGGTTTGGTCGGCCCCAGAGGGCCGACCAAACAGTCAGCGCCCTCAGCAGTGGGCAAGCCACTCCTCCCCTGCCCTAGACCAGACCCTCCCGCCCCCAACCAAACCAAACCTGTCTGCTTACTCGCAGTGCGAGAAGCAGAAACATAAAATGGTAGTTTTACCATTTTATGTTTTTGCTTCTCGCACTGCGAGAAAGCAGTGGGGCAACGCTCCTCCGCCCTAATGGAGGAGCCGCCCCTGCTTTGGTGTACCTTCAGAGAGACTTGTTATAGTTCTTTCACAGTCTCATTTCAGAACTGAAGCATTCTCCATATTCTATACAACGAAGCCATAGTTGTTGCTTATTTATCTTATGCAACTAACAACCACTGGCAAAGCCAATAGTCCTGGCTTGTTGTAAGTGTAATGTTACTTGTTGTATTACATATCTGGATGCAATAAAGCAGCAAAGCAGTAAATTACCAGTCAGGCGGCACACTACGCTAAACACAGATTTTTAGTTTAGTGTTTTAAGCTGCGCCCTAATTACATCGGCCACGCCCCATTGAGAGCCCCCTCCCCCCAGTTTTTTCATCCCACTTAAAGCCCTGTTGGAATGCATACTGGGTATCTGCACAGGCCTCATCTCCAGAGTTGCACTGTTTTGTCATCGGTCTCCTAAGAGATCCGCTGTCCTACAGCCTGGATACACGCAGTCAGGAGAGACTGAAACTTGGAAATTAGAACTCACCGTTATTTTCACAGGATGTCTGCCCTGTGCCTGTACAGGCCTGCTGCCAGTTCTACAGGCCTCCTAACCCAGTGAGTTAGAGTACACTGGGTTTGCTCCTCAGTGTCTTTGCGGTTCGGCCTCCCAGTCCCGCATTGACCTGCTTCCAGCTACCTGCAGCATCTCCAGGTCCTGGATGCTTGGTACACCTTCCAACAAGGCGAGCGTTTACAGCTTGTTGAACGCTGAGCGTCTCCTGTTAAAGTCTTTTGTCTCTGTTCATTACTTGTCCCACCTTCCGCTTTCTGTCGGGGACACTCCTGGGATTAGTGACACGCAGCACCTGAGCATCGTCCTATACTTCCCTTCGAGTTAATCAGGAGCCGCCGCCTGCCATGGAGCCGCCCTGTACACACACACACACGCCAACTGTGACTGTACTAGAATCATCGTGAGTCAGCTAAAAAGCCGCTCAAGGGCTGTGGCTCAGAGAGCGGCTTCCGTGCAGGCAGAGCTGTTTAGCTCCGGCGGATTCCCGACGAGAAACCATTGTGCGGTTCCATGTCGGCCTCGGCTGCAGTCAGGTTGTATATATAATTCCACGCCCGGTTTCTGTGGCTCCAAGTTTCTTTCATTGCCCGACCAGCTGCTCCCCAGACTCCAGGTTTTGGAGACAGGTTATTTTACCTGTTCAACAGGTGGTGGTTATCCCTGGTCGAATCGAGTGTAAATAGTAGGCTGCATTCACTCTTCCAGCTGCACGCTTTCCTTCGTGTATGAAAGTTGCATTTTCTGCCCCCAACGGAAGTTCTATTCTCTGCTCTGACTGCACCACCCATTCTGTGCACTGGCTCCAGGTAACATTGCTGCCCACGCAGGGTTGTAGTCTCTTTCTTGGCTGAAGGTGCACTTTATCTCCTTAACGCAGATTCCAGTGAGGCACAAGTTCTGTTTCTAGAATTGGCTGAAGGTTTGGGTCTCTGACTTCGCTGCAGGTTCTAATCTCTGTGTGATTGCTCATTTAACACTACTCGCAAATTCACCCCCTGCTCATGTTGAACCGCTCCACTGGGTAAAATTAGAACATGGCATTTGTGTGTGGGCACACAAGAGCCTATGCAGAGTGGGCCCTAGGTAGCCCCTTGGGCAGGGTGCAGAGTATTTCAAAGGTAGGACATGTGGTTTTAAGTTCTACATGTCCTGGTAGTGAAAAACTGCTAAATTCATTTTTCACTACAGCAAGGCCTATCTGTCCCATAGGTTAGCATTGCAGCTGCCTTGTAACACTGTACAAGTGTATCTTCGAATTGGGAACAGATAGAAAATTGGAGTTTGGTGTCTCTGAACTCACAATGTAAAAACACATCTTTTAGTGAAGTTGGCTTTTAAGTTGCAGGTCTGAAAATGCCACTTTTAGAAAGTTGGCATTCTCTTACTTAACCATTCTCTGCGTCTGGCAGTCCCTAGATTACACGTCTGGGTTGGATGACAGTTGGGCTTTGTCAATTCACACTAGACAGTCACACACAAAGAAAGCTGAGGTGTTCCCTGCATATCCTGATGACCATCACCAGACTGATGGGTCTTCCTGAGCTAGAGTGGTGGGAGGATTTGACACTTGCACCTGAATAGGGCTGTGCCTGTCCCTTCGCAAAGAGCTGCCTACCATCCTGTAGTGCGCCTGGAACTAGGACCAAGAAGGGCAGGGTCTTGTGTCGTACAAAGACCTTTCTGTGAAGTATCCCTACCTCAAAAGCTAAAATGGGTGTAAGTACTGGACCTCTGACACCACATACTTGTAACACTTGACATTCTGCCAAGAAGAAGAGCTATTGTGCGGCCAGGAGAGATTGCCACTTTGCTGCTTGCTTTGCTGTGTTGTCCTGCTGCTTTTGTCTTTGGCGTGAGAGAGCTGAACTTTGCTCTCTGCATCCTGCTTTCTAAGGTTCTCCAAGGGCTTGAGTTGAGCTTGCGTCCTGTTTGAAGTCTCAGTGTCTTCAAAGACTTCACCTGCAGCACTTGGGATTTTCTGCTGAGAGCCCTACTCTGCCAAGTGGTGCCAAATCCAGTTCCTGGGCTCTTGGAAGTGAGTTTGCTGTGCTTAGCAAGAAGAAACCAGTACATCGACTTTGAGCGTGACTTTGAAGCCAGCGGTGCTCTTCGACTCCACGCTCCTGCCTGCACCAAAGCCGTGGTCCCTGTGACTTAAAACGCAGGCACGACGTCGCCGCAGCACCTCCAAAGAGCCACTGTGCCCTTTAACGGTCCCGGGCGTCAACAGCTCAACGACTCTGCACCGCCTCCAGGCACCGACACCTCACTTGCGTAAGTGACGCCTCACCTCCGTCCCAAACACCGACGTGCCAACTACCTGTACCGACATTAAGGAACCAATGCTGCACCGGCCTCAGTGATGCCTCACCTCCCCAGCGCCTTACAACGTCTTTGTTTTGTCATCGTTTCCAAGGTCCTATAACCAGGGTCTGTACAACTCCGTTGCCAGCCCGTGCTCCATCGCGGTCGGCCCCGAACTTTGAGTTTCGACTTCGTCAAGCATGTCGTTATAGCCCCCGCCGGAGTTATTGTGTTTCTTAGCAGTATAACTGCATTTAACCTTTGAAAATTCATAACTTGACTTGTGCATGTTGGATTTATGTCGTTTTGTTCTTTTTTTACTCAGATAAATATTGGCTATTTTTCTAAACTGGCGTGGACTACTTTTGTGGTGTTTTCAATGTGTGTGTTTACAAATATTTTACACATTGCCTCTTTAGTTTAGCCTGACTGCTCTAAGCCAAGCTACCCAAGGGTGAGCACAGGTAAACTTAATGTGTACTACACTTACTCTGACTAGGATTGTGGGTCCCTACTGAGACACTGTGCAAACCACTGCCAAATAGAGACCCCATTTCTAACACAGAGCTAACCGTGATCTAAATATGTTTAGATCTACGTCACCACCATGGCCTGTGTTACAGGCAATGTTCCCTCTAATTTATTTCCTAGGGTGTGAGGTCTGCAGCCAAGGCTGTGTGCGCCAAGAAACTGCCATGCATGCAATAGTTACCTTGGGTTCTAGTTTAGGCCAAACAGGAATGTGCTCACATGTTTATTTATTAGCATTAATTACGCTAAACAGGTTAATTAACAAACATTGCATGTTAAACCTTACGTGATGCAGCTTTTCCTTGGCATTCGTACTTCATAAGCGGTAGAGCTGGGCGAGCTAGGAAATTCAAATGAAGGACTGAGCCAGATACGATCCTTTAGAAGACCCCACATGAAATGATACAGCAAGTGGCCTGCAAAAATATGATAAAGACTTTTGCTAATTAAAAATAGGTTCTTTCTCTAAAATTTGCATTTCAATAATAGTACAATAGATGATAGCACTGCACAACGAGGGTGACCGACTTTGACAACCCCTATAAGGAATGGGCAGCGTACTGTGAACCGGACACCCATCTTTCACACTACACCGAAGACGCAGCATCAGATTGTAAATCCAAGAGCCATTCTTCAGATTGAAACTCTAGAAGCCAGAGGGACTGAAAGCACCCCAGGTTATTGATACCATACCATATTAATAGAGGATGCTGTATACCACAAATGTACTTTCCCACCATCATTATGTAGAGGGAGTATTTGAATCTGTGTTCCTGACCCTACGTACATGTATAGAGTTGAGAAGATGTGCACACACTTCGTAGGCCTTTGGTGTCCCTACATACAATATGTGGGTACCTTTCCCTGCAGGCCAGTTCAGAGAGAGTCTTTACAGTATTGCACATATGCAGCAGTGCTTTAAGTGGACTGATATTAGTGAGGTATCTCTAAAAGGGGCATGGTCCAAGAAGTATAACTAAGAAGCCTTTCAGTGGGGCATGGCTGAAAACATGTGAACCAGAATCACTTGCTTCACACAGCGACCTACCTAACCAATTCTGGTGCATTTCAGAGTTTTCTGTTACTACAACAACTGTATTTCTGCTGCAGCAAATTATGCAAATTACGCCCTCTCCTACAATCTACATGGTTCAATGGGCCCCAGTGCCACTGCACCTGCTGCACGAATGGTAGCTACACCGCTGGAAGTAGCAGCAGCTCATGCACAATAGATGAAAACAGTGAACAGGTGCCCCCCTACAAAATTCTACAATTAGTGCTGTGCAGATGCATAGCTTCCATTGGGGCAGCAGGTGCAGTGACACTGGGGCATGTAGGTCTGAGGGGCCCACTGAACGCTGATTATTGCTGTATTTCAAAGTTGAAGCAGCAGCCATGGGGCCCATTTTATTCCGTGGACTAGGTCCCATGCCATACTTGCTATGCCACTGGTGCTGTGCATTACAGTAAATTCCTCGGGCATTCTAAGATAATGGTAGCGACAAAATTAACACTACGTCTAACAATCTGAGATATTTAATTTTTCCCTTTCAATACAAACTGGGGCAAACAAGATGAGAAGAGGGAAAGAAACAGTATGCCTGTCTCTCCAGTGGTTCAAAAGCAACGTGGAAATTATGCACAATGAGTTAAAAACAAAGCATAAATATTTGAGGTAAAAAAAGAGACAAATAGATACCTATTTAGTGACTGATTTGTTCAAAGTGAAACCAGAAAAACTAGGATTAATTCTGGCTTCTCCGCTTAACTAAATTGAGTGACCGTAGCCAATTATTTTATTTCAACATTTTCTTCATTATTGCATAAGAAAGTACCTTCAAATGCATGAGATCTGAATAGGAGGTGTATATACACATCTCGTTTTTAATTTAAAAAATATAATGTTGCTTATCTATAAGTATGTGGGGCACATAAATAGTGCACATGACAACTTACTTGACTCTTAGTTGCAGTGTTCATTGTTATGAGGGCAGGGTAGGAATGGTTCTAAGTTCATGTTTAAAAACTCTCACTTTTAATAAGTGCCTCTCAGTGCAGTGATATAAAGTGACCTATTAATGTCAAAGTATCCGCATGTTAGAGAAAGGTGCTTTTTTAATTTGATGAGACTTTATCATATTTTATCTGATGCTTGATGCATGATTTACTGGTCAACATTTCAGCGCTCAGATCCTACAAGAGCTAAAAAAAACAAGCATTTGCAATGCAACAGGACTCGCATCAGTTAGAGTTATTGGCATTGTAATTGTAATTTTACGCACACGATAAATACCAGTACTGCTGGTTGAGGTATTTACTACGTGAGGGAAATACCTCTTATTCCAGGTGTCAACTTGTGAATGTGGCATAACATTTGGAATCAGTATTTAACACACCAAATTCCACATGTTTTGACTTTTTGACGGCCTTTCCCCCCAGTGAATTTCTGCAGTTGTCTGGAATGTATTAGTGGGAAAATCTGAGTGTGTGTTAATTACCACACAACTTGTAATTCTGATCCATGGATCTGAATTGAGTCCCCCACTTGTAATGAGGGCCTATAGGCAAGTAACTACAGCACCTATTAGTAAAGCGCAAAGAGATGTTTCAGTCTGTGGTGTGCACTATTTGAAAGATCAAATGGAGCAGAGAGCCGGGTGTGTTAGAGGAGTATTGTGACAGCAGTGAAAATAACGGAATCAATTTTTAATAAAGGATGTAATTGTAACCAAAAATCATACAAAAGTAAAGTGCCTTGTGCTCGCATGTAATCACAAATTCGCAGCCTTTGCTACATGTAGATACACTTCAAGATACTCTTCAAGCAGAAAAGAAAATGCTAATGATAAAAAGAAATTAATTTACGGCAACAGTTAATTAATTTTCCCCATCTGATGCGTGCCTTTATGTCAGAACTGTGTGGTTTAAAATGAAATTTAATTGTGTAAGTACTAATAGGTGGTACGACTTCAGGCTGTGCCCAGCCCCCCTGGAGCCCCCACCTATGTATCCACTGGCACCATACAAGCTAGTAGAGATGGCACAATGTACTAATAGGGCGTGGGGTTCAGAGCACCCCAAGTGTCACTGTACTTGAGGCTTCTGAGTGCTGGTGTACATTTTGTGGTTTAAAATCTTGATTTCAGCGCTTCTGCTCAAAAAGTGTTTCTCTGCTCAAAAAGCTAATGAATTTTTTTTTCTTTTGTGGAGCCACCTTACTTAAATAGCGCCTCGAGGCCTGAGTCTTGTATGTTTTCGTGGCTGCAGACCTGTGCATGCAGACCAGGGGTGCACTGGCCTACCGCAAGGGACAAACACGCATCTCTTGCCGGACTGGTCCCTTTGGTGAGACCGGTAGGGCTGGGGCACTCAACGTCATAGCACTCACCGGGGACCCCTGGTGGCAGAACAGCAGCAGCGCTCTGTCCCCATCAAAGCAGTAAATGTACCTCGTGCCCAGGAGGAGTCGAGCAGGATCCGGTGTGAGGCCTGCTCGATCGATGGAGCGTGCGCGCTAATTGTCCTCCGGTGCACAAGTGATACCTGATAATGTTACTGATCGATCGGGACTGTGGCGCGCGGGACACTACAGCTCACCTCCAGCGTGCATCGATGATGGGAGGGGCTCATGAATACCAGGGAAGTCTTGACTATCGGCACGCTCACGTCTGTTCATTGGTATCTTGCACGGTGCATTAACTGTAATAAGCGTGTGCACTTCCTGGTCTCGGGGAATGCTTCAGACAGCTCAGGCCTTGTGTGACGGGGATGTAATGACTGGCATATGGCGCTGTGAAAGGAAGCTCTGTTGAAAAGCGGGAGCGCTGCCATCCTGCTGCTCCACGTAAAAAAACACCCGTCAGGAGTCTGCAGACGAGGTACAGCTGATAGGCCGCGCTGGAATCCTGCGCCGCTGCGTGCGCGTGCATACGGGAACCTGGAAGCGCTATGAGGAAGTGACGAGGGGTCGAGCAACAGACGACGAGTCCAGTCCGGGTGGGCGGGGCCTAAGGGAGACAGGGCGGTCACCAACCCCACTTCCAAAAAAAAAAAACCAACGACAATAGATCTCGCAAGCGAGCAGCGCATGCGCTGCGCCGCTAGGCGAGACCTAAAAATTAGACAGCTGGGCCTGTGCACTGATGGAGGGAGAAGGAGCAGGCTGATCTTTATCTCTTTTATTATCACTCCAAGGAGTGGAATGGGTTGCCCAAAAACAGCAGAAGTTGTCCTGCAGCATCAACTGCCTGCTCGTAATGTAGCATCAACTACCAGCTCGTAAACACGAACAATGCCTAGCGCACAGACTTTAAACAAACATAACGAAAACTTTGCAAGATGTAAAACATCCCTGATCAAAGAAATAAGTGCTTCTATCTTGAGCACATACTGAGATAATGACGAGCGTCATGACCGGACACTGAACAATGCCAATTAGTGCAATTAGTGCACTGCCGTAAAAAGTACATTCTCTACAGGTGCCACTGCTGCCTGAACACCCATGTATCCCCTGGTGCCTATCTTCAAAACTAATGCAGCAAGTGGCATGTGCCCCTGCCACCTGATGCGCTTCTTTTGAGCTTCTGCAGCCCCACACACAGCAGTGGAAAAGGAATGCTAAACTGCTGCTGTCCTCTTCCACAGTGGTCTGCTCTTCCACGTGAGATTGCTGCCTCTGCTCCCTGTGCTTTTTCAACATGCAAGTGACTGTGCTGTTTGCGTTTTTAGAAAACCAGCAGCGCAAATGGTCTCTGTGTGAAGTGTGCAATCTTCACAATAGAGATTGCAAGCTCTGGAAAGTTTGGGTGCTCGCGCACACCCTACAGGGAACACTAGTTACAGAGTGCCCTCACCTCTGGCAGCTACCTTGGCTACCCTTGCTGACAATCGGCACTAATGACACACATACACACTTGGTCACGGTATGGGCGGATGACCCTGTGTGGTCTCCTACCCTTTTATTTAAAGCCTCTGGCCAGAGCTGGCCAGAGGATTTACAAGGTGCATATCCGGGGCAAAGAACCACTGCCATAAGGTCCGGGTGGGTCAGTACATCCCTCCACAACTTGACATTGAACTTTAACTTTGAACTTGGTTCACAAAGTCTTTGATTTGCTGGCTCGGTTGAGGATTCAGTCTGAGGTTGTATTGCAGATGTTGAGAGCAGTCTTGCATCTCCTCTGTGCTCTGATCATGTCGGGCATCCCTGCTACTTCCCTCTCTTTCACTATCCTGCTCAGTAGTTTTGCTGCCTGGGGTAGGGCTACCGGGCCTCTCATCCCTGGGTGCGTTCTTGGCCATGGCATTGCCCACTCCATCTTCAGGATCTTGCTGACTTGGTATGCCCACCTTCCGGAACCATGAAATGTTTCGGGTGATGGTTTTGTCCCCTTTTTGGAGAGTTATCATAGTGCCCTCTACATTGACCACTGTTCACACTCCCGATTTGAAAGGTGTTCTGAACTTCCACCCTGGCTTTCTGTCTTTGATGATCATGTTATCCCCTCGTGTGATATGTAATGTCGTTGCTCGCCTCTTCAGGCTTGCGCGTACATTATTTTGTGTGTGCCGGTTCTGGGTATTTACTTGATCATAGATTGGGGGAGTCCATTCTGGTTGGATGGGCATTGTGTCCCTTTTGGGCCCATTGAGCATTAAAGACCAAGGGAGCACTGTGTGGTGCAATGCGGCTTTCCTCAGTATTTTGGATACGACCCCCTGGAAGATCTGCTCGTGACATTAGATATTGAATCGTTGTACACGAACATACCGCAGAAGGAGAGCATCGATGTGATCAAAGAAGTTCCCAATTCTCGCCCAGCGCCAATGCCAGTGCCAACGGAATGTATTACAGATTTACTAGAAATCGCCCTATCCATGAATTACTTCAAGTTCAATACGGTATACTACCAGCAGTGCTCGGGTACATCTATGGAGGCGATTTTTGCCCCCAACCTAGCAAATTTGTATGTGGGCGACCTGGAGAAGAGATTCATCATCAATGTAACTAACCCTTTCTATAATAACATCAAATGTTGGAAACGTTACATTGATGACATCTTTCTAATATGGATTGGCACTCCCACCAGCCTTGATATGTTCATCTCCTACCTACATGACTGCCAATCTGCTTTGACCTTCACCTTCAGCACAGACAAAGAAAAAATTCCATTTCTAGATCTACTAATACAGAACCGCAATAACCAGCTGATTGTCAGTCTCTACCGTAAACCAACAGAACGTAACACTCTGTTGCAATATAGAAGTTTTCACCCAAGAGCATTGAAGGATGGGCTTCCATATGGACAATTTTTACGTCTCAGAAGGAACTGCACAGAGAAAGAAGATTTCTTCAAAGAAGCCAATATCCTGAGTGGCAGACTTCGAGATCGAGGATATCCCAAAAGACTGATTAAGACATCAATGAAGCGAGCATGGTTCAGCCCACGTGAACATTTACTCGTCAGTAAACCCAAAACCCAAGACAAAAGAAGTGTATGTGTAACCACTTTTTGCCCACTGAGTACTCAAGTAGTCAAAATCATCAAAAGACATTGGCCAACTCTTAACACACTGAGTACATGTCAAGAACTACCAATGTTCTCCTACAAGAAAGGCAAAAACATTAGGGACCATCTGATACATTCAGACACTAGTGTTGTGAAACAAAACACAACTATCAACGAAGCATGGTCACTACCCCGAGTCACTGGGCATTTTCGCTGTGGAAGATGCATAGGCTGTCAATATACCTCAAACATCAAAACCTTCAACCATGGTGATATTAAATGGACACTAAAAGAATTTACAAATTGTGCCAGCAATAATGTTATATATTGCATTTGGTGCTCATGTGACCTCATCTACATTGGGCAGACTACCCAACCAGTAAAGACCCGCATTGGCCAACACCGCAGCAGGATACGTTGCCAGGTAGAAAACGCACCCCTGGTACAACATTTCAAAGAGAAATCCCACACTGCTGACGAAATACGCTGTCAGGTAATGGAGAAAGCCAGACTTCCACCCAAGGGTGGTAACATCTCCCAGACTCTGCGGCTCTTGGAATGCAAATGGATCGAAAAGTGTGATTCTATCACAAAAGGATTAAATAGTCTGGAAGAATGGCGGAAATTCATTAGTTTAAACTAAGACCTTGGTCCGGGTCTCTGAAATAGCTCTCACCCCTCTTCCATCTATGTGAATTCCTCATGATCCACTGCCCACCATCATGTTTACACAATAGTTCACTTAGTAACAAGAGATAGAGTTTCAGCCTACTCCCTCGAACCATTGTCTAATATCACTCAATGCTAGTTATATCTCGCATTAGGTCTTGTCCTTCCTACTTTTGAGGAGTCTCAACACTATCTCTAATGATAGACGTATCAATCCAGCTTCTTGCGGGTATTCAACTTAACCATTGAGCTATTGCTAAACATTTTCAGTAACTGATCTTATGAAAAAATGTATTAAATGTGTACAAACCTATATGCCTTTAATATGTACAAACATAGATGAATTCGGATTGTTTGTTAATTCCCTGATAATGTATCGCACCCAACATTATGGAAATAACTATAATGTGCAATTTATTCATGAATGTCACACCTGGTGCTGTATTGTCACACTTTCCTAATTTCCTGGTTATCATGAGCCTGTATCTGGTTGTTAATCTTGTATTAATCCATTGCAGGTGGTTGGTATATACTAGCCTCCACTATAGCAGTATTAGTATGATGATTGTATATCTTACTCCAACATGGATGTGTTAGAGACATCCATTACACCATCAAGTAGTTGTGTGCCTTGATCCATTAGTCACCACTCCAAAATGGCCACCATTATAACAAAGTAACTGGTGAGGCCAAGAAATGACCGCATCACGCATGCGTCGCCTGGCCACGGCTTCTCGCTCATGCTCAATAGTGACATGCATAAATGTAGCCGGTTAGTATGCCTCTGGTTACATTGTTGCCACTATCAGCGCGATTTCGCCGAGAGATTAGGTAAGCCGAGCCATGATATTTTAGCAGCGATTCGAGTAAGAATTTCTGCCTTGCGCTGCTATCCTCATTCTGATTTTAGCGGTTTGCCGCTGAAATTGAGTTATCGCCTGTCTATTATATTATATCAATTTAGTTCCTTGGCTGATATCCACACACCGGTCTACGCCTTGTCACCTACTATCAATACAATAAGGTGAGTCCGCTTGCTTACACTTTTGATAGCAAATGTAATTAGCGCCTATCGTCCTGACTGAAGCAGGGTGCTGCTGCAATTTAGATATCCCTTCTTCTTCTTTGTATTTACAGTTTCCATGGCGGTCATCCACACACCATTCTAGGCCTTGTCATCTATAAACATTGTTGTAAGGTGAGTTCTACCTTGCAACATCCGTTGGGACAGTAAACAATGCCCATTACCTGTCATTTTCTACAGGCCTATCTGCAATAGGTTGCACTGTGAATTCCCATTTGATGGGTAAGGCCACTATAGTGTTTTTTCTTTTCCTGTTGTAGGATCTACAGTAAATCTATTACTGTGAATAACCCTGGAAGCTAAGCTGTGGCTTCCCTATGGGTAAGCTTATCCCCCGTGTACAATAGGTGGTAAATCAATTACCCTTCATTATCAACAAGTATACATTCCACACCCTAGGAAGTCACATCGTATGAAAACACCACCCAGGCACCGAGATTGAGTCATTGGATACTACCAATCGGGCATCTTCATTCCCTCATTGGTAAGCCTGCCCGTTCTTTATCTTTGCGCCCATCGGTTTTTCCCACTTCCACCACTATGCTGATTCTTGTCCTGTCTTTAGTCCCCAGAATTGTTGTCCTGAAGAGACCCAGTATCAAGAGAAGGTCGAAACGTCGTCAGCTTTTTAAAAAGGGAGAGCCCTCTACAAATCCAAAGAATTATCTGTTCTATAATTCCACATTGGCTCTTCTTTTTTGTACCAATAACCATCATTATAAGTTTTTTACTGCACTGTCTATATCGCACGGGTTGGTTATGGTTGTTTCACTGGGACTTATTATTCACTTTCAAATACATAAATGTACATAATGTAAATACACTGACAGGAAATATATTCTCTATGCTTTTTTTGTGTAAAAATGTATATAAAATTACTGTGCAATAATAAATAACACTCATTTTGGCTAAAGTGAGGAAGATAAACATTATTGTCCTGTGGGTTGTAACGTGTACCAGATATTGCTGTGCCTTATTGAACTAGGGCCTTACTCTATTATTGTTTAACATTTTGTCTAAATCAAGCAGGATACATTAGTTGCTGCGCTAAGTTGTCATTCGATTGTAAAATGAGTTCCTTGTGAACATTGTTGTTGCTGAATTAGCATTACCCAGTTCACAAGGACATTTGGTTCGCTCTTGTTTTTTGTGAGAAAAGCTTTTGATTCAGTGCCATGAGTATTATTATGGCAAAAACTTGCAGGATGGGTTATTCCCCAAAAGTTGCTGGATGCAATAATACTCCGGTATACCAATATTTGGGTTCAGGTTAATTTAGGTGATGGTTTTACTTTGTCTCAAAAAATAAAAACCTGTAATGGCCTTAAACAAGGCTGTGTACTTGCCCCCTGTCTTTTTAACCTTTTTATGTCAGATCTCCCAAAGTATTTTTGAGTCTGTTAATGCCCATCTTCTAAATTTGCTGATGTACATCTTAGTTATTTACAATATGCTGACGATACGATTTTGCGGAGTCAAATTCCGATAGGTTTAAGAAGACTAATTACTGCATTTGTTGGTTATTTTAGTGAATTGTCTGCAGCTGAATGCTAAAAAAACTAAAATCATGAAATTTGGCCCAGTGAAGTTGAAGACTAGATCATGTAGAGCTAGAGGTGGGCCAGTTAAAGTGGTGAAGACATATAACTACTTGGGCTTTTTACACAGGAACACCAGTGTCACATCACTACTCAGATAACGCCACCCTTTAGGCTCACTGAAGGGCGATGGTTGGATTTCAACTAGCACTACGAATAGGATGTTCATGGTTATTTGAGTTTTCCCTTTGACGTTCATCTTTGGACTCGGCTATGGCACTCTACAAATGTTCACCCAAAGGTATTAGCGTAGCCTTACCATCTGTGTCATGCATCTCAATGACTGGGATTACTTAATCCTTTGGTGCCTTGTTAGCAGATGCTCTGTCGATAGGCAATCCTCCTTTCCTTCAGTGTTGTAGAGGGGAGAGGATTTTTTTTTTGTGTGTATATTTCTTTATTGGCATTTTGAACATTAACACAAACAACACCAACAGAGTAGCCAGTTGCTTCCAGTATCAGCACAGTCCAGTTACTTACATATTATGACAAATTAGTCATACACATCCAGTTCCGTACCCCACCGTTGTTAAAAAAGAGAACAAATCATAGTATATAATGTACATCCGGTTACATTTTGCATAAGTGGTATAAATTCGACATCATAACACCTGTCAGAGGGGAGAGGATTTGATTGCAAAATAGGTGGCCATGAGCTATTACTCAGCAGTTTATGCTTGGCATGGTGGCTATTCCTTTCTTAGAGATCTTGATGGCTCTCTCTCAGCACCATTGCTATGGGTGTTAGGCATCCTGCGTTTGTTCTGTGTTTGGTACATGCGCTCTCTCTTCTACAGAGTCCCTCCAGAGCCAGCTCCTCATCCACATCTGGGCTTCTTCAAGGCCACTGTTGAGTCACACTCAGGCTGCTATGGGGCTGATAGTCGATTTGTATTCTTGTATATGTCATGACCTCTGGAGGTGCTGGTATCTGGGGCATGTGGCAGCATAGTCAGCTGGGTTTGTAGATCATCAATGAATGTTGTTTCTTCTTGTAACTCTAGAAAACCTGCAAGCTATCTAGAGGAGCTCAATAAAATTTTGTGGCATATGACACTAAAGCATATGCTCTACAAGTAAGGAGGTGCACTTAAAGTGCACCACGCCCCTTTACTGCTGACTACTGCCTCTTCTATTCTACGCCATGTGTTTCAAGCCTTCTTACATGTACTTCTGATAGGAGGGCGGCTATCTCTGTGTAAATACCAACTCGTTCCTCATAACTGGTGTCCTTGCCTTCCAAAGAGTGGGTGTGGTGTGTAATGTGTGGTCTGCTTGTTTATTAAATATATGCAAAATCAGGAGACCATGTACAGGACACGCATGACACTATATGCGGTCAGAAATGTATGGTAGCTCTCCAGAGGTGACAAGCTGCATGGTTTCTTTTAATATAAATACTTTCATTAGTGTCACATGGCCTCAAATGTATGGTAGCCCTGTACCATAAAGCACAAAAGAAAGGAACATAAACCTATTGGTAAGCACTATTAACACATAAAAAGAACACAATACAATGTTTTTAATCAAATCACAAAGAAAAATCAACATAGGAAACCAGTAAATGTAGCATTTTCAACTTTTTATAAACAATTATCAGAGAAAATTCCAATCTCTGACATGCTGGTAGAGACGTCCACAGCACTGTGGCCATATCCATAAACAACTGTTTCATAAATCCTGAAATCTCAAGGCCTGAAATTCAGTGATGATCTTTCAAGTGGTGAGCATAGTACATAGCCCAATTACAGGGAGTGAGCACAGTAACAAAATTAAGATGGGTCTGGAGGAAGAGGTGGTGAACCTCCCCATGATAAAAGTTTGAAATATTGGGATCAAATAATTTCACACAGATTTGCTAAGAAAATTCTTATGCTACCCAGGAGCATTGCAGGTTCGCACACCCGAAGATCTTTTTAGAGAAAATGGTGACAAAAATGTACATTTCAAAACAATTTATGTAAAAATGTCTAAAAGTTATATATGATAAAAGCCAATGAAGAGATCACAAATTCTTAAAGTATTACATTCATTACTGCATCTGTGCATACTGGGAACACATGACATGAGATAGTCGAGTTCAAAAATCTTTATTTGGCACAATCAAATTATGCCATAAAAGAGCAGATAATACAAAATACAGTACATCAATAGAATTCATTACAGATAGAAACAGTTATGCACACATATGGTGTAAAGATGGATAAAACAAATTCTATCATAAGATAAAAATACTTTTCCTGATGCGAATCGCTCCCCAAATGTAAGAGGCAATACTAAAACACAGAGTAGGGAACTTGGAAAGCGGTGTTGGGTGTTTGTCACCAGGGACAGGTACGTTTGGAAGCCCTCCGAGAAGGCATTTGACAGGTATGTAACAACAGTGGGTTTCTTGGCCTCAGCAAGGGCTCTTTTTTTTTCCAAACCTGGAACCTAGGAAAGAGGCATTGGCCTCAGTCTTATAAAAAACGAGGGCTCTAGGAGGGTCTTGAACCATGTAGTAGCCAAACCATGATTTCAAAATATTGTTAATATAGGAAATCCAAGATGATGGCTTTTGTGAAAGCTGTTTTAGTTTTGGCTCAAATTGAATGCCAGAGTAAAGTAGGCTTGAGCGAAAGTGAGTTAGCCCCACTTCATTATGAGCAATTGAGGATGGAGTTGAGCCGGGCATACACAGGAGGCGCATAAGAAAAGCATCCTCACCCTGAAGAGAGCAGCAGGACGCATGACCCCAAAGGCCCCCACCATACACAGTAGCTGACAATGCTCTAGCCTTATATATATATATTAATTATTTCCCTAATAGGGCGGCTACCAAGTTTATGGGAGAACCTGAATATACCCGACACACACTATTTATTTTAGATCGAGCGTTTTGTATATGTTTGGACCATGAACCATTATTAGAGAAAAGAATGCCCAGATAGCAAAATGAATTCACCTTCACAAGAGGAATGCCCTTGATAAAAAAAAGTCCTACGCTTCTGAGTGTTTTTCCCGCAAGACATTGTGAACATTTTGGCTTTATTAATCTTTAATTTTCTGGCATCCATAAATTCAGTGAAGGTGTCCATAAGTCTCTGCAGACCATCCTAGACATTAGGACCACTTTGTCCGCATACATAAGCCAGGGGACCGGGCGTCCAGCAACTACGGGTGCATCGACCTGCAGGGTCCAAAGGGCACCATCAACGCCATTTATATAGAGGGAAAATAAGAATGGGGCCAGAACGGAACCCTGTCTGACTCCCCTTCTAATTCTAAACGATGGGGAACACTCCCATTGGGGCCATATCGAACCCTGGCAGATAGATTCTCATACAACCCGGAAAGGAAGAAAACAATATTCGCAGGGGCCCCAAGTGAGGGTAATGTATGCCACAGAATCGAGTGGTCCACCAGATCGAAGGCGCTACTGAGGTCGGCAAAGCACAAGTGAAGAGAACCTGACTTAGCCTTGGTATATTTCCCCAATGAGTAGGTCTAAATTTACAGACTGCTCCACTTTCCCCAGCTCTCTCCAGAAGCCATACTGGGCTTCCGAAAGAATAGAATTATCAGTAGCCCACTGCCCCAATCTCTGCAGAAGAACCCTGCCCAACAGTTTCGCAGAGGAGTCCAGATGGGAGATGGGGCAATAACTCTTCAGGTCCGATCTATCCCCCTTCTTAAAAATGGGCACAATAATGGAATCACCCCAGCTGGCTGCCGCATTAAACACTCAAGTCAAAATGAGGCCCCACAACCCATCCATAGCTCTATAAGCATCAATTGGCACTCCATAGGGCCTGGGAGCTTTGCCCTTCGCACTCCTTCCCAGAGCTAAGAGGACCTAATCCACGGTGAATGCAAGCAGCCTGCTACTAGAAATTGGTTCTCTTGGGTATGTCTACTGGAGCCGGTTGACTGGACTCTGGAACATTACTATTGGGTGGATAAAAGATCTTTACAAAATGGTCAACCCATTCTTGGAGAGGGACAAATGATGTTAGTTTAGGGGCACAATCATTTTTGAGAAAAGGAGCATTGATCGTGCTCCAAAACAAAGTGACATCATTGGTAAATTCAACCAGGCCCCTTCCCTTTTTCCTAGAAGCTAACACCTCGTTATATTTTTTCCTTAATTGCTTAATAGCAGAATCTTTCCCTTGGAGAGCTGTGCAAAGCATTCTGCAGCATCTTGGATGCCTGTGTACATGAATAGTCAAGCCAACCATGTCTCTGAGAGGTCCTTGATCTAGAGGAACGTGTCAATAAACTATTAAGTGCCCTGGAAATAGTTTGACTGAGTCACCCTAGTGGACAGGGGAGGGGTAGGAGAATCAGGGGCCATGGGATTGACAATAGTCTTGCAATTAAGACAAAAAAGGTGAGAAATGAGGTCGGTAGGGCCATCTAAACTGGCTGGTTGAGGACTGTCCTGAGAATCAGGGCATCAATCTGCAGCCTGCAGATCATTCAGGGCCTCTAAAAGTAAGCTGATGTGGAGAGGAACGATCAGACCCACAGGATTCTTGAATCAGGTGATGATAGAAAAAGTCCAGGACGAGAAGCATAATATTACCTGGATTTGAAAAGTGAGACGAAAACCTATGCAAGATCTTACCCACAAACCTAGATTGCTTTAAGTTAATGATAACACCATCCCCCTCAAATGTTTTTTTAGATGGACCAATCCACACAACCCTACATGTCAACAGGGTTTGGTCAGCTTTGGAGACTGGAAAAATAAACTTGGACTGCAGCAGGTGGAGGACTTTATTCTTTAACTGGGCTGACAACTCAGTAGTGCCCTAAGGCAGAGGCAGGACATTTGTCATTATCGCAACATAATGAAAGCAGGCAGGTGGTAAATTAATAGTGGCCTCATTGGGGTACCCACACTCTTTGTTTTGTGTCCTCGCTAACATTTCTAGTCAAGTTTTTAAGAATATGGTAAACAAGTCGACTAAACTACAAAGCTGTATTGCAAACAAAGAAAAGCGGTCAAAGCGCCTCCACGGATGGTTGGTATTGAAATCCTATTCAAGCCCAAGAGAATCTTTACTTTTGGAAGCACCCTATCATTGGAAGGTAAAACAGACATTCCTGGCTCTAAGATTTGGTGAAATACCTACATTAGATTTCGTCCCAAAATGGAGGAAAGGTGGGGCAGGCGAGAACAAGAGCTGTCGCATGTGCCATCAGGCATCAGAATCTTTACAACATGTTATATGTATCTGTCCTGTTCTGGTAAACCAGCGAGAAAGGTTTATTAAGACATTAGTTTAACGGCCTAGGAATTAGGACTTGTAGGAATGCAGTGCTGGAGTCATTGGATCCAAAAAACACAATGCTGAACATCAGATTAGTGCAATTTCTGACTATTTTTAAAACCATAATAGGAGTTTAAGTTTGGTTATGGTGGGTGCCGGGGGGGGGGGGTGGTTAAAGTGACCGAATAACTGTCTTACTGGGGCCATTGATATGCATGTGACGGGCTGCTAGAGGAATAAGTCATAAGCTTTCCCTATCCCGTCAAACCACATAAACATTTGCTTAACGCATAGCCTCTCTCGGTACGCCCCCTCCAATTTACATACTGGTTTTTCTATGGTATTATATTTTGCACATTGGCACTTTATTTGTAAACCGACAATATGATATATTATTTGTATGACTATTTAATTATCCTATGCTCTTGATTCCAACTTGCACATTGACATTTTAATTGCGTCTCATTGTATGTATAGGCATTTTACATACGTGCTCCTTAAGTAAGATATGAAAAAGTTAGTCTAGGATCGATACATTCTTTTAGATTGTAGGCAGGTATGGTGGACTACTTGATTTTTGAACCATCCCAAAATGAGCATATTGGTGAATACTCTGATTTGTGATTATGACTATAAGGGGATGCAAATAATCAAGTTGTTTATTAATTAAGATATGAAATGGTTTGCTGCTGACGGTTGAAATGTTTTTAACCTATTTAGGTAAATATTTTTACATTGTGAGGGGTTTGTAATGTTTATGGTTTTAATTGACTAATAAACTATTTATTTATTCATTGTGTCCTCGCATTCCCTGTATCCTGCGGTTAACTTCCCATGGAAGCTCCTGGAGCCAGTGAGCTATTGGTAAGCCTATCCGGCTTATTACCATTGGCTATTTGTGGGAGAGGGGGTGAAAACCCACCACACGCCCAGACGACCTACCCAGACTCAGGTCTCCGGCCGGGAATATGGAGACCTCTCAAAGTACAAGACCCTGACCCGGCTAGGGATTGGCGGTGTTGTAGAAGATGAGGGGTAGGGAGAGAACTATCTGTCTGACTGACATAAGGGCAGTCAGAAAGGAGATTATGGTTTTTCAAAGGCAACTCAGGGCATAAATGGGAGGCTCCGGGTGCCTGCGTATGAGTGGGGTGGGCTGCTAGATTGACAGAGGAAGTGGGGTGCCTTGCCTTGATAATATGTAAATGTTGTTCAGTAGCCCCCAGCCTGGTGCAGATAGGAGAGAGGAGACTTTCTACCACCCCCCTCACGCTGTCCAGTAACTGCCTCTGGAGATGATCAAAGTCCACAGCGCTGATCGTAGTGTAACCTGCTGAGCTGGAATCAAGTGCGCGGGGTTGAGAGTCTAAAAAGAGGTGTGATTTCCTTGCCCCCTGGCGTCTTTTCCATTTGGCTGGAGGGCCATAGTGGGGCGAAGTTAAAGCCTCACCAGTAATCTGTCCGGGGTCAGCAGGAAGGGCTTCTTAGAAGGCAATGACAGACCTTTGCCCCTAGGTGTGCTCTTGAGCAGTGCCACAAGCAGCTTGGAAGCCTGTCTCTAGAAGCAAAGTTGACCCAGGACCTGCAGCCATAGTGACAGATTGAGGTGCTCAACATGTTCTATTTCCTTGTTTAAGGCACCCACTGAGCGTTCAATGCACCCATAAAGGGAAGAAGAGTTAGAACAGAACTTGATAGGTACAGAAGCTTTGCGCTTCGCCATCACAAGGAATAAAACAATAACAAAACAATAGAACAACAGTACCTCAAGATCTTAACCGCGCCAATCAACGGGGATGGCCCAGCCCAACCTCCTCTTGGCTCTGACAGGCGCAGATGGGCCCGCTCTTTTCACGTGTCACGGGTCTCTCAGTGCTTATGAGCATGGCGGTGTCTATGGAGCACTCTTCCTGGGCTTCACAAAGGATCTTGGGGGTTGTAGTCCCCCACAACAGGCCAGTAGCAGCAATGTCCAATGTGCATCCCCCCACCGCGGGTCTCTATACTCGTATGAGCACGGTGACGTTGATGGACCCCCCTCCTCCTGGGCCTCACAAAGGATCTTGGGGATTGTAGTCCCCTACGACAGGCCAGCAACAGCAAACTCCAATGTGCTTTCCAGGAGTCATTTTTCCAGCAAAAGGGAATTAAATTGGCTGGAGAGCTCACAGAATGGCTTCAACAAATATAAATCATGTAAGGCCTGAACAGTAGCCTTCTGTATGTTGAAAGAAAAATACCTTTGATGTCAAATTGAGCATACTCTTGCAAGGGACACTTTAGCTTGCCATATGTCCGTTTAATTCATAATCTAGCCTCACATTATTAATTGCCAGGCCAAAATCATCTCCTCAAGTAAGTAACAGGTTGTGCGGGCTCTTAACGTCCAGTGCGGTCAGTCGGACGGCTTTATTACGAGCGTTGAGGGGTCTGAAGATGACCCCTAACCGGTCTTTTCATTTTACTCCCACGACACTACAAGCGAATCTGGGAGCACATCAACAAATTTAGGATCCGAAGCTTCGACATAATCAAAATGCATAAAAGTACCCCCAAGTTCCCTAAACTTGGGAAAAATGACTTCTGATATAATAGAAGACCTCTGCTGCTAAAAAGTAAAAGACTGACCTATGTCATGACCCTAGCCGCCATTGACTGATTGATGCAGGAGCAGCGGATTTCCAGTGAGTGGCAATGTCTCTCTTGGCTACCATGATGGGCATGCCCAACAAGGCCCTGCTCTGCCCACATGCCTCTTGTACCCTCAAACACCCCCAGCAGCAATAATAGCGTTGAAAGGTCTACTTCCTAACCCAGTACCGTTGATAGTTCTGCAGCCACTGCCTCCCAGAATCTTTGGATGAGTGGGCAGCCCCAGACCATGTGGTAGAGGTCAGTGGCTGTTTGGGAGTATTGGTAACATCTGGAATGTGGAAGGAGGCCCTCTTTATGTAGGCGGTCTGGAGTGAGATATGCACAAGGGAGACTATACATTTGGATCAGTCGTTGCCTGGAGGGTATTGTAAGGACCCTAGGGGCCATCAAGGCATCTTTCCAGTCGTCATCTACCAGAGGACAGATTGCCTCCTCCCACTTTGCCCGAAGGGATGCAATAGCATTGGGGGGATTGATGATAAGTCTGCGATATATTTGAGAGACATCGCTCTTTCTGAAGGTACCCATCATGATCTTGGCCTCGGTTCTGGGAGGGATGTGCCCAGTGTGAAGAGTATGTAGTGCGTGGTGCAGTTGGAGATATTTGTAAAATTGGGTCTTGGACAGTGAGTATGTGGATTGGAGGTCCTGAAAAGAGTGCATATGTGTCCCGGACCACACATCTCCCAATAGGGTAATGCCTATTGCATCTCAGCGACTGAACCCTCCAGTGCCGATATCTCTCTCAGCCATTTGTTGTGCCACAGGGCAGTTTGTTTGTACATGGCTATCCTGCCCATGACATTCAGCGGAAGGGACTGCCATTTTTGAAGATCCGTCTTGACTCTCTGGACTAAGGGTGTCATATTAAGTGACCAAGTCAGCACCAGGTGAAGTGACATCTGTATGCCCAGATAGCGGAAGCTCAACCTGCATAGGCCACGCTGTTTCGTGTCACGCGAGGGTGACAGCGGCACCAATATTGACTTGCTGGGATTAACATTCAGGCTAGACACTCCAGTGAAAAGCTGAAGGATCTGCAGACAGCTGGGGCTATATATGGAGAGGTATACAAGAGCATATTCCGCATATAATGCTATGCAGTTCTCGTGGTCCGTGTCCCAGGCCCATCTGCATTTGTGCATCACATCAAATAAGTCGAGTTAACGGCTCGATCGCCAGCATAAAGAGAAGTGGGAATAGGCGATAACCCTGCCTTGTAGGAAGGTACAACGCATGCCTGAACAATGCATGCCTGTACCACGTGGTCTCTACCACGACCACAACATTACCACGCATGCCTTTACCACACATACCTTTATCACGCAATTTGTGATAAAGACATGATGGGAAAGGGACATGCGTGCTAAAGAACATACCCCTGCCCTATAAACTGTCCCTTTTCCCTCTGCTCTGAGCCCTAAAAATTTAACCCATGCCCAAAAACTACCCTGACCCCAAGCCCCCCCCACCCTGAGCCCTAAAAACTGTCCCCTTCATCCCTAAACTACCCCGACCCTGCCCCCAGTCTTGAGGTCTAAAACTGCCCTCTGCCCTCTAAACTGTCCCTTTCCCTCCTGCCCCCCAAAAATTATCCCCACACCCCAAAAACGACCCCAGCCCACCCTCCCTGAGCCCTAAAAACTGGCCACTACATCTCTGAACTTCCCCGACCCTTCCGCCCTGAGGCCTATAACTGCCCTCTGCCCTGTAAACTGTCCATTTCCCCATCCCACCCTTAGCCCTAAAAACTGCCCACACCCACAATAACTACCCTGACCCCAGCCCCCCACCCTGAGCTCTAAAAACTGTCCCCTACAGCTGCTAACTACCCCGACCCCCTGCCCTGATCCCTAAAACTGCTCCCTGCCCTACAATTAACCCCGACCCCCTCCTGAGTCTTAAAATCTACCCACACCCCAAAAAACTACCCCCCAAGGTACGGCCCGAGTCACACTTACGTCACTACTTCCTCGCCAGAATCCCGATCGTCCATCCTCTTCCTTTCTTCCTCTTCCGCCCATCCGCTCGACAACTAGACCATGCATTGCCTTAACCACGCATATACGTTGTTAAGGCATATGTGTGGTTAAGGCAAGCGTGGTTACGCTTGCGTTGGTCGGACACGCATGGCTGAGCCCGCGTTTTTCTGACCGTTTCCCATCTGACACCACCCCACTGATTTGTATTTGTATTCAAGCTGTTGGATTAGAGTAAAGTACATGAATGAGTCACTGAAAAAGGGGCCCAATCCCTGCTCTCCTCAGGACTTGGGGGAGATAGTCCCAGTCCACGGTATCAAAGGCCTTCTTGAAATCTATAAGTAGCAGGGTCTGTGGATGGGACAATACGTACTGACGAACGAGGGCCACATGCAGACGCCGAAGACATAAAGCCACACAGGTCTGCGTGTATGAGGGTCTGAAGGACACGTTTGAGTCGCATGGCTAGGATAGTCACTAGGATTTTAACTTCTCCATTCAGAAGCAAAATGGGAAGTTACTCTGCACAAGAGACAGAAGGGGGGTGGGTCTTATGTATCAACAATATGGTGGCCTGATCAGTCTCTTCTGGGAAGGAGCAAACCTTCATTGCTTCTTTGTAAAAATTTAATAAGTGTGGAACAATGAGTTCTCTCTATTTAGTGTAAAACTCTGTGGGGCCGGGGGTCTTCCCAGATGCCATCGCTGTAATAGCCCCTGTTATTTCCTCAATTGTGACAGGTAGTTCTAACTCCCGCTTTTCAGCAAGAGACAGTTTGGAAAGGGGCACCTTGTCCAAAAGAGGGGAGGTTCTCTCAACCGGTGGACGCGGGACTGCAGCGTATAATTGAGTGTAGTAGGTGGCAAATGTCTGAGCCATAGCTTGTGAGGTATGGTGTACCTTGCCATGATGATCCATGATCTCTGGTATGATCCTGTCTGCTAAAGGACGGGAGGCATGCCAGTACAGCAATTTGCTGTCTTATTGCCTCAACCGTATATTCGTGCAGTAGTCGCTCACCAGATCTGCTTTGCTGCCTCAAGAGACACAATACATATCTCCTCACGAATCAGCACCAAGTGCCGGCTTACATCTCCCTTGGGTTTGGAAGGCAGCTGGGTCTCCAATCGGAGGGCTTTGGCTTCTAACCGTGTGATGTGCTGGTGTGTGGCTTGCTCCTGTCATCTAATTAGACTTTTGGCATGGCCTCTGTTAGTGGCCTTACAGGCCACCCAGAGGGGACTGCCAATCCGACCGACCTTTCATTAACTTGGAAATATGCTTTTATTTTATCTCCCAGTGCTTGTACATACTTATCGTCCTTGAGATACCACGCGTTAAGACTCCACACAGGGCGGGAGTCAGTATTTGCTGCTCTCGTCTGGAGGAGTATTGGGGCGTGATCGAAAATGCCTACAGTGGGCATGAGTATCATGTCAATACGGGCATATGTTTGGTGGGCGGCTGACGTATGCCTGTATTGTTGTCCCCTCGGATTCCACAGTCTCCAAACATCACAGAGGCCCAGTGCATTGACCCAATTGGGAAGGTGTCAGGCGCGCCTACGTCGGTGCTCTGACAGAGCACTAGTGGAGTGAACAACTGGGTCCAGGACCGCGTTGAAGTCCCCTCCTATATACGTGGGGCCACTTGGGAACTTGGCTAGTATCTGTGTGAGGGCACCTAGGAAGGAGTCTAATAGTGTAGGTAGAGCATAGAGACACAGGAGGTTCAGTGGGCATCCTTCAGTGTCCCCATTAGGGCAATGTATCTTTCCTGGGGATCCAGAAACATCTGGGTGACCACCATAAGAAACCCACGCCACAGGATAAATGCCACTGCCTGGGCACCCCAGGCGTAGCCCGCATGATAAATTCTGTCAAATCCCTGGCGTGCTAGGAACAGGCAATACCCCCCACCGCCCCACATCAAATGAGTTTCTTGTAACATTAGAATCAAGGGGAAGAAATGGTGGGCACAACACAACACCGCAGAATGTTTTATACGGTCCAGGATGCCATTGACATTCCATGGAGAGACACCATACCAATACAAGATAGGTCTGAGGGGGCAGGAGACTTGCTGGAACACATATAAGGGAGGTGACTGTTGGGGGTCAGCACCTCTCAGCTGGCTGCTGTGGCATACTAAGTATGTGCAATCATATAAAACAGACAAAAACCATTAAAACCATTAATGGAACGCCCCCAACATCCCCTGACCCCATATGTTCCCCCCCCTAGAAGCATCTGTCGCTCCAAAACTGCTAACAAAACTTAGAACCATGGTGTTCTTGGGCATGGAGTGGTGGACAGGATCATTAGTTTTAGTTTGTGGGCAACTCAACTAGTTGTCGTTAGTTTGTCTCGCCCAGTGTGGGTCTTTCAGCTTGTTCCGCAAGGCTTCAGGCACTTTCAGGGTGGGCAAGTAGTGTGGGAAGGGACGGCATGGGGAAGATGTCAAGCCGGTTTGGGTCGTGACTGCCACGCAGGTGATGGCACTGACGAGCCAGGGGAGGGTGAAGTTGACCGGCGCTGGCCCCCTATCTCTGCAGGAGTGGGTGCGGACCCTTCTCCTGCAGCTACCTGTGTCATCGGTGAAAGTTGCTGATTTCCCACCCAGGGAGGGAGGTGCTGAGCGGTGCGGGTCACTTCTCCTCGGTGAGCCACTCTCAAGCTGCTTCTGGGGTCTCAAAGAAGTCCGTTTTGTTTTCATGGATGACTTTGAGCCGAGCCAGAAACATAAGCATGTAGGACAGATTAAGGGCTATGAGTTTCTGCTTCACTGATTCATACGATCGTCATCTTGTTTGCACGTCCTTGGAGTAATCCGGGAAAAGGAGGATTTTTGCGTTTTGGCAACTGCGTTCCGAGCACGCTCTTGCTTCTCTTAGAATATTGTCTCTGTCTTTGAAATTGAGGATTCTGGCTATCATGGGTCAGAGTGATGCTCCGGGGGTGGCTTGGGGGTGAGCGCTCTGTGGGCGCATTCTACCACAAACCACAGTGAAAGTTTCTCAACCGGCACCCATGATTGGATCCAATGCTCCAGAAATTCAGCCGGTGAGTGGACTCCACTTCTTCAGAAAACCCCACGAACCTGAGGTTATTGCACCAAGAGCGTTTTTCCGTGTCCCCCGCTCGACGATGCAATTCAGCCGTTTGGGAGGGCAGGCATGGGACTTTGACCTTATGGTCCAACAGATTGTCTTCAACGGTGGGGATCTGTCCTTCTGCCTTTGTCATTCGAAGGTCCTTGGGGAGAAGCACCACGTCGACCCGCATCTCCCCTATTTTGGATTCAACTGCAGCTTGTGTCGTTTGTATGGCTTGTAGTATCATGGCCAGGTCTCCTACTGGCGGGACCTCTTTGTCCGTGGCTCCAGACCCACTCGCCCAAGAGCCGGTGGTGTACTGGTCAATACGGGTCTGGGAAGGATGAGGTTTCTGGATTTTGTCCTTCCCCATGATCACAGCAGGGCTGCACCATGGCAAATGCCCGGCCTGCTTGCCACACGCCCCTGGCAGCACTAGCAGCCAGGCGTCATAGGAGAACACCAAGAGCCTCAGGAGGTAATCAAAGAGAGAGGGGAGCCAGTAGATCAAATGAGAGAGGACACCAGTAGGCCTCCCTCACAGCTCCAGCACCTCCTGAGATCCACTGAGCCGTTTTCAGGGAGCCGCCATAGTTGCTGCACCTCCCTCGTAGCCAGTCACAGCATCTCCCTATTCTCCCAGCGATGAAATGTACCACTCCAATGCCCGGCCCGCTCAGACAATGAGAGTAACGTCAGCCCCACGATGCAGGACTCACTCGCAGCAGAGCAAGGGCCCAAGGGTTTCAACCCTCAGCGCCTCCGGTAGCACGCGCCACAGTGCAGTTCTGCTGTGGCAGGAAGAGACGAGCACATGGCCCCCATGCAACTCAGGTGCCAGTAAGCCTGCTATGCATCCCAGAGGGGGAAACGCCCAATCCACTTCAGACCTCTTGCACCAAAAAGAATCTATGTTAGGTGGGGGGCTCTGCCCGATACACTCCCAACTGGAAGGGAGGGGGAACAAATCAGGCCAAATCTCGCTGGACACCTTAAGCGGGAGGGAGGAGGTGTCATGAAGCGCCACAGGACCCAGCTGCAAGGCTATGGGCACAGGCAACGCGCACCTCAGTCAGCCCACCAGTAAGTCACCAGGCCCCTCAACCCCACGCAGCCACAGCACTGACAGGCCCGATCTCCCCGTTTCCGCCCCAACACTCCTCACTAGCAGCTGCCACGCTTGTCAAGCGGCCCATACCTCAGGCTCCCGTTCAGCTCCACTCATTCCACTGGGGCTCCCGTGGTTCAGGGCAAATCTCTAGGAAGCCGCTTGCACTGGGCCACCATTTTGAGCCCAGGTGAGACAGTCTTGCTGGAATGGCGCTCCAGAGAGCATCTGACAGACTCCCGGCACATCAATTGGGAGAGGATGATTGTTGGCGCCTGTCTAGCCAGCCGTTATGACTGGGAGCTCTCCACATGAAAGGAAGATGGTGGCAGATGATGGAGGGGTCCGGTCAGAGTGTGACCTCCATCTTGATGCCCCACGTCATGCCTCACAGACACAATTTTATAAATGTAATCCTGTGGTTTTACAGATAATCTTGCAATCCTAGATGAAGCATTAATGGTTCCTTCCGTAGTAAGAATTTTCACTAGTGGTTTATAATTGCATCTTAATGTAAATAATCTCCCCCATACAAATGGTCTAAAATGGTCTGCCGCACACACACAAGCAAGAGTTTCTTTTTCAATAACTGAATATCTTTCTTCCATAAGAGACAAAGATCTTGAAGCGTATGCAATTACACTTTCACTTCCACCCTTCTCTATTGGAGTTAAAATGGCACCTAAAGCTTTGCAACTTGTGTTAGTTGTGATGACACAATGAGCAATAGGATCAAAATCTTTAAGAGATAGCACATTTGCAATACATTCCTCCACACCATGAGAAAACAAATCCGATTCTGCAGTCCATTCAAACTTGCACTTATTCTTCAACAATTATTTATTGTTATAGGTTTTGACAGCAAAGTTAGGAATATAGTTGGAACAAAATTCTGCAAGCCCAATAAATGATCACACTTATTCTTTGCTACTTGGAGCTGGTGCATTCTGTATAGCATCCACCAAAGGTGCTTTAGGCCTAATTCCATCACAGTCTATTTCGTATCCCAAATAAGTGACATTATTCTCAGCAAATGGAACATTCTGAGAATTCAGTTGTCAAACCCATGTGACTCCAAAATGCCTAACACTTCCTCCAACAACTGATCATGTTAACATGTATCTTTCCAAAAAACAGGTATGTCATCCCGGAAAATTTCACACATCTCATTTGTCCACAGAATTGATGCATTATGATTGAAAAACCGCAGCCACAGATGCCAACCTAAATGGCATATGTTTAAATTGATAATAGCCCTTCGGTGTAATGAACACAGTAAGTTCTTTACTATCATCAGAGAATGAAATTTGGTGATATGCTGCCAGTAATCCTAGGTAATGGAAATTGATCCACTATAATATTACTAATCAAATGCCGTAGATCAACACATAACCTTAACTTGCTGTTGCCTCAGCATGCTACAACCAAAGGTGAAATCCAGAAGTTTGACTAGGCTCAATTATCTCAGCGGCAACCAACTTCTACAATTCATCCGTCACTTCTTCTCTCAATGTAATGGGAATATTTCGGACTTAGTGTATTTTGGGTACAGCCAGGGGCGCCTCCTCCATGTGGGCGGAGGAACATCGCCCCACTGCTTTCTCGCAGTGCGAGAAGCAGAAACATAAAATGGTATTATAAATACCATTTTATGTTTCTGCTTCTCACACTGCAAGAAAGCAGAAGGGTTTGGTTGGGGGTGGGCGGGTGAGCGGTCCGGCTCGAGGGCAGGGGAGGAGTGGCTTGCCCACTCTGAGGGCGCTGACTGTTTGGTCAGCCCCAGGGCCGATCAAACCAGTCATACGCACTCTCCCTTTTCTCCATGTAGGCTGCATGCAGCCTACATGGAGAAAATGGCCTCCCCATAGACGCCTGTGTGGTCGGCGTCCCAGCCAATCACAACACTGCCATTGCAACATTGTGATTGGCTTAGGGGAGAGGAGGGAGGCTGCCTACTTCCTGTGAGGAGCAGAGAAAAAAGCAGACGCGGGACCGGACCAGGCCGGCGAAGGTAAGTTAAACTTTTATTTTAATTTTAAATTAAACCTCCCCAGGCGCGACCCCCCGCCCCCCATCACCCGCGAGTCTTGCCGGCCACGACTGGGTACAGCACCATCTTTGAGTTTAATTTTATGTTCAAAACCACGTAAATTGCCAATTCTCTTACTAAGAACAGTGGGAAATTTCTGCAACATTCTTTCACCCAACTTTACACCCTCTTCTACCACAAGTACTTGCAATTTGCTATTCGGTTCTAAAATAAAATGTACATTTTTCTGATCATGCCAACCTAAAACAGAAGGCCCTTTCTTGGCAACATACATTTTCCCATATGCATTTGAACCAACGGAATCCAATCATATCAATTTTCTCTCCTCTATACCCCTCAGGTTGTATATCTGTAGAAAATAATTTTGTTCCCACCTTACTCACAAAATAGCTTCTCCAAATATCTTCATTGATTATAGTATAGGGAGACCCTGAATCCACAAACCACCAATCTTTATCAACTAGCAAGCACCCATCTTTTATATTCAAAATTAGTTTTTCCTTCGGTCTTGAAACATTCTTAGTAACTTCCTCCTTGCTCCCTGCAGAATCCTCTTTATCATGGTCACAACTTCTCACACATTTAATCTACAATTCTACAACCACTACACATAACTTTCCTGGTTGGACATGACTTGGCTAATGCCAAATGGTCAAAACCGCCCCATCTGTAACAATTCAAGGATTTGGAATTACTACCCTCCATCTTGTTTTTAGTATTACCTCTGTTTTAGATACAATATTAGGCTCCTTAGCTTCAGGCTTCAAAGCACTTGCACATCTGCTGGGCGTTTCCGCTTTGCTGACAATAGCTAGTTCATCATTCAGATATGCATCTCCATTCACCCACAAACGCTCTTGAATAGCGGGATTACAAGCACACATGACTACTTGATCACGAATCAAGACTTTCTGCAACTCACCAAATGCACAATCCATAGCCAACTTCTTCAACTCACTTACATGCTCATAATTAGATTCAAGCTCAAACTTAAGCTGTTTCCTTTGAAAACAATTATAACGTGATACCAATGCAAACCTTAGGAGCAAAATACTTATCCAAGTTCATTATGTCTACACTTAAGACATTGTTACAGCAAACAAATGATGGACGGAATGCTGACAATGCAAACATTCTCCCCCAGTCAAAAGATCTGGGTTAAATCCATTGTTCTTTTGCCCACTACGCCACCCCAGTTTGGACCCAGCCATATGCAAATCAGTCTTGACCCTGTGCCCCATGGGAACAGTCCAGACCGAACTGCCAGGCCAGGTCCTCCCTGGACCAGAAACAAGCATCCTGGGACCGGTTTCAGGGTATGTCACCCTTCTTCAGCCAGGCTAGCTTGAATCCAGTGGCACAGTGAGCAAGGGACCCACGTCTGGGCATACCCATCCCACTTAGGGTGAAAAGTGTTACAGCAAACAAATGATGGACGGAATGCTGACAATGCAAACATTCTCCCCCAGTCAAAAGATCTGGGTTAAATCCATCGATCTTTTGCCCACTACGCCACCCCAGTTTGGACCCAGCCATATGCAAATCAGTCTTGACCCTGTGCCCCATGGGAACAGTCCAGACCGAACTGCCAGGCCAGGTCCTCCCTGGACCAGAAACAAGCATCCTGGGACCGGTTTCAGGGTATGTCACCCTTCTTCAGCCAGGCTAGCTTGAGTCCAGTGGCACAGTGAGCAAGGGACCCACGTCTGGGCATACCCATCCCACTTAGGGTGAAAAGTGTTACAGCAAACAAATGATGGACAGAATGCTGACAATGCAAACATTCTCCCCCAGTCAAAAGATCTGGGTTAAATCCATTGTTCTTTTGCCCACTATGCCACCCCAGTTTGGACCCAGCCATATGCAAATCAGTCTTGACCCTGTGCCCCATGGGAACAGTCCAGACCGAACTGCCAGGCCAGGTCCTCCCTGGCTGGGTCCAAACTTTAATAGAAAAGCAGGCATTTGAGGTGAGCAAATTTACAGTGTCACTGGTGTTGAGGGTGCTCTATACAGGTGCTGCTTTCCACCTAAACTTGAGAACTACCCAGAGTTCTCTGCTTCTTTTTGCATATATATATATATTACAGATTTTCACGATACATATATATATCTGGATGTGCTACTCACCATTCATGAACAAAAAATTACAACTGATCTGTACCACAAGCCTACAGATGCTCATTTGTATCTAAACTGGAATTCATGTCACCCACACCACACTAAACTGAGCATCATCTACAGCCAAGCACTCAGAATAAGACGCATCTGCAGCAATGAGGACACCTGTAAAGACCATCTTCAGGAGCTTGCTACATTATTTGAAAGGCGAGGCTATCCTCTGCATATCATACAGCAACAAATTGACAAGTCTTTGGAGTTACCTAGGGAAGCACTTATTTGGAATACCAACAGCAGAAACAAAAGTGACAGAACTCCATTTGTGGTTAATTATCATCCAGCTGCTCCCAACTACAGAAATATAATGCAAAAAACATTTCCCTTACTGTCCACTTGTGAAAAAATGCAAAAGTTTTTTCCAAAACCGCCAGTCATTTCTTACCGCAAAGCTCCCAATTTACGATCTCTTATTGTGAGAGCTGAACTCAAGCAAGTTGTAACAAATGCAGGGGTTCATTGCTGTGACTCTAAAAGGTACATCACGTGTGAATACCTTTTGCAAACATCATCAGTAACTAGTTCTGTTACGAGAAGGACCTATGGAATAAGCATCTTACATGTCGCTCAACATGCATTATTTATGTGATTCAGTGCCAACGCCAAAGCCGTAAAAAACAATATGTAGGCCAAACAGTGAATGACCTCCGTACACGATTCAGAAACCACAAATTGGCAATAATTAATAAGAAAATTGACCAGCCTGTAGCCAATCATTTTAACCTTGTGGATCATTTACTATCAGATTTGAAGATTTTCCCTGTAGAACATGTCTTAAAGGAAGAACTAGTGGACTCCAGAGAACTTCTGGATGTACCGTTTAAGATCACTGCATCCAAATGGACTGAACATTACTGACAATACCACCTGATTGCTGCATATCTCAAGAGCTCTCAGGACTGCATTGATTCCACATTCCAAATGGAATCTTCGCTCATGATGCTTTTTGAAAATTCAGCTGTGTCATCTGTGCAACCACTGAGCAAACCATCTTGTACTACCTGAGGAAGGCGGAAGCTGAAATGTTGTAGTGGAAATATATTTTTGTTCTTTGGTGAATTCATCTGTTTGAGTAACTTTTTTCTTGGATATTTTATTACTTTGTGACTCATTGTATCCTGGGGATCCAGATTTTTGCCCTGGCTGGCTGTTGTTTTCTTGTGATCCTTCTTCTTCAAGGCTATATATATATATATATATATATATATATATATATATATATAGAGGATGCCAAGGCACAATTGGGCAATACACTCTGCTATGAGAAGATAGCCAAAAGTGAAGCTTCAAGAATTAAGAACGAGTATCATATTGAACTCTCTGGATGGAGATCATTGGGTCTGATTACGCAAAATTAATTTCACTTTCTCAAAACAGACAAACCTGTGTTACCTATTTTTTATTTGATACCTAAGGTGCATACAAATCTGAGCAAACCTCCAGGCCGACCGATAATTTCAGCTATCTGCAGTCTTTTAGAAAATACTTCTAAATATGTTGATTTTTTTCTTCAGGAGGCACTTAAAGACTTGTCATCGTATATAAAAGACACTGGGGACTTTTTGAAAAAAAAATATGACATCAATTGGGAGGATGACTACATCTTAATGACATTAGATGTAGCATCATTATGTACGAGCATCTCCCATGAGGATGGTATAAGAGCAGTAAAGTATTTTTTAAGCTCAAGGCCTCTCACTCTGTATAAGCATACGGAGATGATACTTGAAATGATCCATTGGTGTCTTAACAACAATTTTTTTTTATTTCGGTCAGATCTCTTTCGTCAATTGAGAGGGACAGCGATGGGCACCTGCTTCGCCCCCACCTATGCGAATGTTGTGTTGTGGTCACGCTTTATTGATGACTTGTTAATTATCTGGTGGGGATCATTAGATTCAGCCGAAGAATTTGTGAGAAAAATCAACAATAATGCACTTAACTTACATTTTACCTTGCATATCAGCAAGAAATCAGTGGATTGTTTAGATCTAATTGTTTATATTGAGCAAGGGAGGTTACATACGAAGATTTTTAGGAAGAGTACAGCAGGTAACAGAATTTTACATGCCCAGAGTTTTCACCCCAATAATCTGAAATACAGTATTCCATATGCATATCTAACCCCATTTATTTTTTGTTCTAACCCTCATTTCTGTAATTTTTCTGTTCATCGCTCTGTTACCGCTAGCTCTTTTTTTTTATAACAAACTTTATTGATAACCTCACGGTAAAGGCAATATGTGTTGACAGATACATACAGTTGTTTTTGTTTTTTAACGTCCGACTCAATATATGCACATTATTCGCCTGTTATACTGTCCAATTGACACTATGCATGTGGCAATGTAACTGAATACAGGCCATGCCATTATGAGACAGTTGAGAGAATCAAACACAATATACCGATGTCTCTGAAGGCAATTACATTCTATTCTCTAGCCTATTACGGTACCCAGAACTCCCTCCCACCCACCTTCCTGGTCTGCCTTTCTAATTGTGCGTGCATGCCTAGTACACCTGGAGAGATGTCATTTCCTTATTGCTGCTGCTGGAGTACATTTGGACAACTGATACCGTCCGTTCGGGATCATTAGTACTTGAATATCCAGTAATCATTGTGCAAATTACAGAGTAGGGTTGACGTGTGTGGGCAGGAGGTCTATCTGTTTAAATTCTTCTAGCATTAGGTCCCAAGTCATGGAAATGGGGTGCTTTAGCAACCCCCGTGCTTCTTCTCGCCTTATCGCCGCGCTTTCGGCACTACCCCATTGAATCACGTTTTCTTGCCACGTGTGCAGTGGGAGACATCTAGGGGATTTCCACCTTATGGTAACCGCTCTGATGGCCAGTACGAGGGCCAGATCTAAAAAGCGCAATTGAGTCTTCATTGCACTGGAACGCCTACGAAGGCCCAACAGACATTCCACCATGTTGTCTTGTATTGTGAGGTGTGTGACTTCCCCCAGCGCCCTCCGGATCTTGCCCCAGTAATCACGGAGGTGAGGGCAGGCCCACAACATATGGACAAAGCCCGCCTCCTCCATCCTACAGCGTGGGCAGCAGTGTTGTGCGTCTGGGAACATGCGATGTATTCTCTTTGGGGTTAAATATGACCTATGTAGGACCATCGTTTGTATGAATTTGAGTTTAGCGTTACGGGACACCCGTTTGGGATGCTCCAGGATGCGCCCCCAGGCTTTATCAGTTATTTCCGTGTCGCTGGCCCCTGCCCATTTCGCGCGGAGATCTGTGAGTGCAATGGAGGCGTGTGTTCGAATGCCTGTGTATAGCCATTTTACTAGGTGGCCGCCCCGTCCCATGTAATAGAGTAAGTGGACTAGCTCATGTTGCGGGGGTTCGCTGCGCTGGGGCGCCCAAGTAATTCTAATATAGTGAACTATTGCAGCGTGTAACAAATATTGGCGATTCGGTGCACCAGTAACCTGTACAAAGGTATCGTGGTCCAGTAGGGCACCATCGCCAAAGAAGGACCCAACCTCCTCCACGCCAGCCTCCTCCCAATCCTGTATTTTAGTCTTCGTGAGTTTGCCCCCCGGGCTCGGTATACCTGATAGTGGGATGTTCCTAGCATATGGGGTTGCGCCTGAGCTGTAGGATAGGGCCCTCTTCCAGCAGTGAAGCGCAGTTTTTAATAATGGAGGTCCATCCAGGGGAATCTTAGTTTTCGGGAGCAGTAAGTTATGTAAGGTTCCACGTTCCAAGTCTCGGGTTTGGTAGCCTATTTCTTGCAGGTTCCTGCCCGCTACCCAGTATGACAGCCACTGGAGCTGACACGGATAATAATATGCCCTAAAGTCAGGAACCCCCAACCCACCCTTGCGGGGCTCTAGTTGTAACTTCTTAAGACTAACCCTACGTCGGCCTTTCCCCCAGAGAAGCTCCAGTAGGAGTGTGTCCAGTACACGAAAAGTGGATTGTGGAACTATCAGGGGTAGATTTACAAAGAAATACAGTAAACGGGGTAGCATCACCATCTTAGAGATGGCGACTCGTCCCATCACTGATAGTGGTAGGGCCGTCCAGAAAGCCATGTTCGAGCTGAGGGCAGTGATGGCTTTCATAAGGTTGCCATCCAGTTGGTCCGCCTGTGTTCTATATACGTGGATCCCTAGGTACTTGAATGTAGTGTGCGCTACTGGCAGCGCATAGTCACCAAAACTAAGCTCGGTTGGGCGGGCCCCATCATGAAAGTAGAAGGCATTGGATTTCCCCACGTTGATGGCCAACCCAGATATGCGTTCAAAGGTAGAGAAAATGTGGGGGAGGGGATCAGCCCTAGCTGTCAGGTCACGTAAGTAAATGAGAATGTCATCCGCATATATTGAGATTAAGGGGCCGATTCCGATCTCGGCCGGTAGGGCTCCGAATCGGATTCGGCTTTACCGGATCCGATTCGGAGCCCTGTTTCCCGACCGAACCGTACGCGGGTCCGGCCGAGCGAGTACGATGCGAAATCGCCGACCGACTCGTCCGGGCATCCCGACCGCTCCGACCGACTCGCTCCCGGCTCGAACCGCTCCGACCGACTCGCTCGGACTCGACTCGCACCGCGCAATGGAGACGTTTCCCGGCCGGGTAAGTACGATGCGCGCCGCGAGCAGTCCGACCGAGCCGCGCCGTCCGGCTCGTAAGAGCTGTCGGAGCCGTACTTTGGGGGTCCGTGTCGGACCCCCTGTACGCGTAGCCGCGCGAGTCGCACACAGGGGGACCCATGGGTCCCCCTACCTGTGCGTGTACGGCGCGAATCGCTCGCCGCGTACCCGCTGTAGGGGGCGCACTTGTCCGACTCGCACCCATTGAGTCAATGGGAGCCCGCGTACGCGTTGTACGACCGGCTCCCATTGACTTCAATGGGAGTCCGACCGACTCGAGTCCGTTAACATACGGACGCATCGTACTCGTTCGGTCGGACTGCACGGGTCCGATTCGGTCGGAAATCTCTCCGGGTCCGGCTCGGTCGGAGAAATTTCCGGCCCGAATCGGAATCGACCCCTTAGTGTGCAACGCCATTTATAGGTATCCCCAGCTGGTCCGCCGACCGTCTCAGGGCTATCGCCAGTGGTTCAAGTGCCAGGACGAACAGTAAGGGGGAGAGTGGGCACCCCTGTCTCGTACCCCTGTGAATAGTGTATTCCCATGAGATATGGCCCCCTGTGCGAGCCCTGGCCGTGGGGTTAATGTATAGTAGGCGTACCCATTTGAGGTAGTCTGGGGGAAGACCAAATCGCTGCAAAGCCGCAAAATGTATCCCCAAGTTATGGAATCAAACGCTTGGCGCAAATCCATCGCCAAACAGCCCGCATTGGTGTATTCCTCGGGGGTGGACACCATAATATGATGCAGTCGTCTCGTGTTTAGGGAGGTGCTGCGTGCAGGAAGAAACCCGCATTGGTCTCTATGTATAAGAGAATTTAGGACAGGCGGGAGCCGATTAGCTAGAGCCTTACTTAGAATTTTGTACTCAGTCGCTAATAAGGACAAGGGCCGATAGCTAGATAAATCAGTGCTGAACCGCCCCGGTTTAGGGAGCGATACAACTAACGCTTGCATAGTGGAGCTCGGTAAGTGTCCTGTGTCATGGGCCGACTTATATAGTACCTCCAACTTGGGGACAAGGATGTCCGAGTAAGTGTCGTAAAATTCAATGGGCAGGCCATCTAGGCCCGGGGCCTTGTTGCGGTTTAGCCCTTTGATTGCTGCCCGGATTTCGTGTCGGTTAATGGGTCCTGAGAGATCCGTCCGTTCGTCTGCTGTTATACAGGGGAATGTCAGTCAATTGAAGAATTCGTCTACTAGGGTGTCGTCAGCGTACGCTGGTGCGGCATATAACGTGCTAAGGTAAGTACAGAAGGCCTCATTTATCTCTAGTTGTGAACATACCAACCCCTGACTAGCTGTTTGTATGCTGGTGATGATGGGCGGTTCCGGGCTATCCCGCAATATCCGGGCCAACAAAGTGCCTGACTTATCGGCCTCCGTATGCTTACGCTGCGTGAATGCACAATAGTCAATAACACGGAGCGTTTCTAAAGTCTCCGCATGCCGTATACGGGCGTCGCGCAGGGATTCCCTTTTGTCTGGATCGGTCACTGCTGCATGCTCCAATTCAGTCATTAGGGCTTCTATGCTAATAAGGCTGTTATTCGTCTCCTGTCTAGCTCTCACTACCGACCCGATTGCCGAGCCCCGTACCCCCACTTTGAACGCGTCCCATTCTATAAGGTTGGAGGAGGCTGTATTCCAGTTCTCAGTGAAATAATTAGTAATGACCGTGGAGATAGCTGTACGGAACGGGCGTCTTCCAGGAGCTGGGGCCACAGCTTCCAAGTGGGAACTGGGGTGGGGACCCTCCTCCATGTGAGTGTAAGTTCTAAGGGATTGTGGTCCAAGAAGGTTTTGGCTAGATAAGTGGACTGGTGTATTTGTGCGACAATGGCGGAAGAGCATAGGAACCTATCGATTCTGGTGTGGAGCTGGTGGACTGGTGAGTAAAAGGAGTATTCCTTGTGGGTAGGGTGCAAGTGCCGCCAGACATCATTCAATCTCCAGCCCCTCAGCCATGCGTTCAGGAGGTCAGCTTGCTTGCAGGCGCCAGCACTATGTAATGTAGGATGTGATCTGTCCAAGTCCACATCGAGGACCGTGTTGCAATCCCCCCCCAGAATCCAGGGAATAGTGTCCCAGCCAGTCAGGGCCCTACCCAGGTTTTGAAAAAATTTGTCCTGATCAAAGTTTGGGGCGTAAATACTGCCTAAAACCACCGGCAATCCATCTAGGGTACCCTTCAGTAATATGTATCGATCCTGGTCGTCGGTGCGGCGCTCTAGCTCAATAAAGGGAACCCCATGCCGGCCCATATGGTCGCCCCTCGTGCAAAGGCCGAGTAGTTAGTAGTGAATATGCGACCCCTCCATTTTTTTGCGGGTCTTCAGGGCCTCTGATTCCATAAGGTGCGACTCTTGAATGAAGACAATGTGTGCCCTTCGCCTAAGGAGCTATGCATGAATGCGGTGCCGTTTATGAACCGCCCCAAGCCCTCTCACATTCCAGGTCAGCAGGTTGTATGAACCTAAAGTTGTGTTAGTGTTAGGCATAGGTAGATGTCATGTGTGGTGCTCCCCCGAGCTTGAAGCCAATTATCCGGTGCAGACCAGGAATATCCCTTCCCCGTAAACCTAAACTTAAACTTACTCGGCGCAGCCATTAAACCGGGCTGGGCCCAACGAAGAACCATAACAGTCATGTACCAAATAACAGTGCATTCGCTTTGTGGGGGGTCAGTGCTGCCGACCATAGTATAATCTGCTTGGCTGCAGAGCTCCGGTGGCTCTACAGATCCCGGGGGGGAGAAATTGTACATATAATCGTTTATGATTAGATGGAGAATCGCCTATAACCTAGCCTCTGAGGCTTGACAGAGGAGCATGTATCACACCTGGCCACACCAGAGGTCAGTATCGGGTTACATGAGTTGTAAACATACATGCGTAGGCAGGGGGGAGCATCAGCCCCTCCACGGGTCGCCCCGCTGCAATTACAGATACTACATCACATACACCATGGCAAATCTAAAAAGGACACCGGTGTGCCTGATAGGTTGAACTTGAATTCCAAACATTCCTGATGATAGGCTTGGACATAATGTTAATGCATAGTCTCTCAGTTGTCCACTAAATCATCCACTGTCTGGGGTGTCACAGAAGGAAACGGTGATACTGTGATCAGAGTCAGACTGGATGGTGTTGTCCTCTGAGTCTGTCGTGATCTGAGTGTTATCCACTCGGAAGGAGCTAGCCGCTGCCAGCGCCTCCGCTCTGCCGGTCAACTTCTGGGCTTGCGTCGGACCAGCGTTCACCGTGCCCTGCGTACTCCGGCCGGCACTGCGGGTATGTGGTTTCTTTATTTTCAGTGAATCATGGCTTGTCGAGTCCGACGCCTTGTCCTGACTCAGTTCCAGGTCCATCACTTCTAGCCACTCTTCCACATCGTTTGGCTATCGAAGAAGTAAGACTTCCGGTCATGGATAATTTTTAACCGGGCCGGGAACAGTAGCGCATATTTGAGCTGGGCCGCTCATAGCTTTTTCTTGACACCCTGGAAGGAGGACCGTTGTCATTGAACCCTTATGGTGTAGTCGGGATAGAGGGAAATCCGCCGGTTTTCGAACTGGATCTGCGTGTTTTCCCTCGCTTTCTGCAATAGAACGTCCCGGTGTCGGTAATTCAGTATTCGCACAATCAACGGTCGGGGGGGCGCACCAGCCTTCGGCGCTCCAGTTGGGATCCGGTGCGCCCGTTCCACACAGAAGTATGGCGATAATCCTTCTTGAGCTACGTATTCCCGGAACCAAGCTTCCATGAAGTCTGCAGGTTTGGTGCCTTCGCTCCGCTCCGGAAGACCAATGACCCGTATGTTGTTCCGGCGATTCCTGCCTTCCGCATCGTCGATGCGGTCCTGCAGACCATTAACTTGGTGTTGCAGTTGTTTTATTTGCGTAGTGTGCTCAGTGAGCTGAGGGGCCATGCTGGTTAGGGCTGTCTCATGTTCTCGTACTGTGTCCGCAATTTTCCGGTGATCCGCCCTAAGGAGAGTGAGGCCACTCGTGAGGGCACCAATTTGTTGTTCCAGCACTTTTCTAGAGTCTCTAACTTCCTTCAATATCAAGTCCAGTTTGTCTGAGGGAGTCTCGACAGACTCAGAGGACGCAGCATCTGGGGTCAGAGCTCTAGTGGTGGTGGCGGGCTCTCCGGTAGGGCCCCACGCAGCAAGTGTATAGTCCGGGACTTTCCCTTTGGGTCTCCCCATTGTCCTCAGCGGTGACGAGCCCGCACCGCCCGGGCGTGCAGAATGGCAGCAGGGTCAGACCTCACAGCATAAAGGACGTCGCGGGGCCGCCGCCTCTCCAGAGTCGATGCCAAAGGACCCCTGGCCCTGTCCCAGTCGACCTAAAAAATCCAGGCTCTGGTACCACTCACTTGCCGGCTAGGGCAGGTCGAGGTGCAGCGCGTCAGAGCAACGGCATGCCTCATACAAGCCACAAGGATGAAGGAGAGAAGAACGCAGGGCCACCGTGTGTACCTCAATGCTCAGCTCGGCCGCCCCCCGGCCACCCGCAGCGAGTCTCGCCTGACTGCCTTTTGGATGGCAGAAAGTAAGCTCCAGCTCTGCAGCGGGCAGTACTGGCCAGCGCCCGCCACGGCACACTGTCTTCGTTGTCCTCCACCTCCACGACCCCCCAGCATGAACCGCGCTCAGTTGGGCCAGCCGCAGCAACTCACCGCCTCCAGTGCAGGGGTTCGCGTTTGTTCAGGACCGCCAGCCATAGTATGCCTCGCTCCCAAGCGGTCCGGAGGCCCGGTCAGTCACAGCCACCCATTTCCTATTATCTTCACAGCTCAGCGGTGTCAGATCGAGTCACAGGACTCCATGCAGGCGGGGTGGGGGGGGGCACCACATCCCGGCCCCGTTGGGCAGCTCACACGGCACTCCAGTGCCCTCTCGAGGCCCAGCCAGCCCTACCCGTGCCACAGCAGGACTCCTTGCCCCTTGTCGGTTCGGAGGCCCGGTTGGCCGCCCCACTCACAGTGTCCTCGAGGCTCAGCGGCGGCAAGTCGGGTCACAGGCCGCCACCCAGGCGGGGACGCCATATCCCAGCCCGGGCGGGCGTCCCTCACGACTCTTCAGCGCCCTCCCAAGGCCAGGCCGGCCCCACCCGTACCGTACAGTGCAGTCCCGCGTCTTCACCGCCGCTATCTACGGTCCGGCATGAGCGGGAGACAGAGGCAGCAGCGCAGCTCAGTCCCGGGGCAAGACACCCGCTCTCACCGTCCTCCTCCCGAAGCGCCACTGGCCGATCAGCTCCTTCGCTGGGGCTCCGTCGCGGTGATTCAGGGCATAGCCGGGTGATCTATCCCAGTGTGATCCTTCTTTTGCGGGACCAGATCAGTCACCCATGTCCTCAGGGGCCCCCGGGGAGCCCCAGCCGCAGTACGCAAGCTGGAAGCGCGGCACTCCGACTCCAGCGGAGCGCCGCGGGTAGGCCTCAAGCTGCGTGGCCCCGATGGAAGGCCGAGCCCAGCCGTACCGCTGCAACCTCAACGGGTCTGATCCGCAAGATCACTCCTCCGGTCCACCACAGCAGCGCCCGGTGCCTTTTGGCGGTTCGAAGGCGTTTCAGTCCGGCGATTCTCCCGGATAATTCCCCCCAGGGTCCGGAGCCTCACCAGAACGCGTCCGCCATCTTAGGCGGCTAACCACGCCCCCCGTTACCGCTGGCTCTTGCCGAGCCAATCACTTTATGTCCCCTAAATTGTTAATTGTTTGGACCTCATTTTAAGCAACTTCATCCCTCATGTCCCTACAAATCGTCCTTTGTACAGATTTATATGTGTTCTTTCTCTGTTACACTTCCCTTATTTTTAAGCGTATGTAACCATTGACCTTAAGATTATTGCCTTGCTCCAAAATCTGTGTTGATCTTTCACTTCCTTTGCCATTTCGTATGTAACCTGTTCCATTGATTGTTGCCTTGCTCTTAATTCTGTAAAGCGCTCCGATACCCCTGGGTCTAGCTAGCGCTATATAACCTCTAAAAAATAAATAAAATAAAATATGCTGAGAATCTTCATACGGGAAGAAATTGCAGTGATGCAATACAATTAGAGCGTGCACAGCACGAGCTGAAACTAAGATTCTCAGCACGTGGCTATAACAATAAAGTTCTAGAGGAAGCAAAAATCAAGGCAAACCAGAAAGAAAGAGACAAGCTACTTTTCACAGATAGTTTGCAGGGTGAGACTAAACAGGAATTATGCCTCATTACAGGATTCAACACCCAACATGTAGAACTGAGGCGAATATTCCAAAAACACTGGCACCTGCTGTGCAGTGATCCAATTATTGGCTCAAAGAAACACAAGAAACCCCTGATGGCATTTCGAAGGCCGAGGTCATTGAGGGATGATCTCGTAGTGAGCAGCCCAGAGATGAGAGTAGGTGGCACTTGGCTTATGGGTAGAGGAGGCTTCACTAAATGCCATAGATGCAAGGCCTGTAAATATGGGGTAAACATCATGCAATTGCCCATACCACTAACAGACCGATCATGGAAGATCAAACAATCGTTGCATTGCAAGAGTGATCATGTGGTCTATGTTTTAAGATGCAGTAGCCAGAAAATGTACATAAATAGTACTATCTTAAGGGTACATCTGAGAATACTGCAACATATACAAGCAATTGTAAATAAGGATTCAACGTACACAGTGGCTAGGCACTTTGAAGAATCTCATGGTAGCAATTTGGACAATTTGCAATACTTTGTCATAGATCAAGTGCCCATTCTAAGAAGAGGAGGTAACAGGGAACGATGTTTGAGGCAGGTGGAGTCAAAACATATTCTAAGGTTCAATACGAAGGTTCCGACAGGTCTTAACATTGAAGAGTACCTTCATGTTCACCTGTAAATAGAATTCAAATGAAATGTAGATTAAGAAGTTAGGTCAGTCCGAAGTATGAGTTGAAAAGTAGGAAATCATGGTTTTTAGTTTTGGGCACTTTAGGATTAACTAATGGTGAACTCAGTCAGCAGTTGAAGGTAACTATAAGAAGGCACACTGCACTTTAGGGCACTTGCCCATTATTGTAATAATAGTTCAAAGAATGCACTTTGCACTTTTGAGGTTAGGGTATTGACCCTTTATTAATACATTGCAGTAAGTCCTTATTCATTCTTTAATAGCTGATGAAATACATTAGAATGTCACTTTGCACATTGCACTTTAATTGTGTGGATTATCTGGCATTTGCACTTTAATTTTGTGTATATGTTTACATCCTGATTTAGGCAGAGTAAGAGAATTTAAAAGGGTCACTATCAGCATCAATACGTGCAATCTTTGAAAGTGCAATTTAACTTTATAAACCAATGTTGCCCTTTGTTTATAGTAACAATTGTCTAAAGAATGCACTTTGCACTTTTGAGGATAGGGCACTGGCCTGTCAATGCAACAAGCCCCTGTTCATTCTTCATTTGCTGATGCAATACATTAGAATGTCACTTTGCACTTTGATAGTGTGGAATATTGGGTATTTGCACTTTAAATTTGTGTATATGTTTACATTTTGATTTAGGTAGAGTAAGAGAATGTAAAAGGGCTGTTAGCCATGTCAATATGTGCAATCTCTATTGTTGCGGGGATTCTGCACATACACAGAACTATGCACAGGAAAACAGGACCTCGGTGTATAGGGGCTGAACCTTCCTACCACCTTAGTACCCAAAATCCCATAAACCGACAAGCTATAGTGTCTCATTCGTTCTACTACATAATCATGAAGATACAAATGATTAGACAACCCAGAACACAATACTCCCGACTCTCTCAGGAATCGCGGTAGCAAGACACACCCTTTCGCTTACTCACTCGTACTCGTCCAAAATAAGAATTGTCAGAGTCACTGTTATAGTTCAAAATGTTTATTTTAACTATCATGCTCTATAATGCAGTATACGAGCCACTACCAGCAGCGAAATGCATAAACCTAAAACAATTAGCATTGTTACAATTCCATAAAATATAAAGGGGGATGTCATCATATACAGACAGTGGATAAAGGACTATAAGGCCTAACCACCCTCCCCTTGGTAAGGTGAAGTTTATTATATAAAGGAAGATCTCTGGGCTTTGTCAGCAGACCCCATACCTTAGTGCCTAGATGGAAGTTTTACATCATAGGAACAGCATAGCTCTTCTCCCTGGAAAGGTCCCTCTCCAAGTGTGTCTTTAGAACAACATGTATCCCCGTAATATCAAATCACGAGTTTCCAGCAGCGCAGCCTCGTTAGCATGTTTTGTCTAGGTGCTAGGGACTGACCAGAACAGAATAACAAGGGGCATTGTTTATCAACCTTGCACATCGTGTTCAGACTAAACTCCAGTAACAGGCAGAGAACACAGAAAGCAGACAGTTCTCATGTGAAAGGCACAAACAGAGTCTTGCAAAATAAAGTCATGTAGTAACGTGCGCAAAAGCAGCATCATGGCAGCAGAGCTCATGCTAACTTAGCAATGTCGACAATGACCCTAACGGCCATATAACACCCTCCCCTTGGTAAGGTCATAGTATATAGACAAAAGACCAAAACAGAATTCATGGGTAAGCAGAGTTCAAATGCACTTGAAAAAACCAAATTGGAAAAATTAAAAAAATTAAATAAATTTATGTTGTTCAAAATTTTGTCGTTTCACGGAAGACGTGAATAATATCGAGGTGGTGAATCCATCAAAGTACGTGAACTTAAGAATGCAATTCGTTCCAAAAGGTCATCCCTTTCGTTAGTAGAAAAAAGGGATGCCATCCAATTTAGTAGGCTGAAGGAACAAAAGTGTTCCTCATAATCCGATGCTTCCAAGAGCATATCCGGGCAGCTTGCGTGATACTTGATGAAACTCAGTTGCAATAGGTTCTGCACAGCCGCACAGATATTCCATTCAGCCAAGACTCCAAGTGCAGCTGTACGTGCCATACGTCCATCCCTAGAACAGGCCTGCGCATGGGCCACTAAGGGACCCATTAACTGGTCATAATCCGGATCTGAACATGACGTATTGGAGAGGCATAAATCCAAAGCCCAATAGAAGGGGCGCCGCTGACAGTAGAACACAGGTTGCATGCAAGTGAAGTAGGCAAAGCAAAAAGTTAGTCCATAACTCCCGCTAAGCATTGCTAATGGCAAGCATCCTAAAAAGTTGTTGCATTCGGTCACAATACAGTTGCAATTGGTCTGGTCTGTGCATTACCACAAGATGAGCAGCCATTGCGTAGTAGGAGCAGAAGGATCAGGATTCCACCAGCTAGCGCCAGTAATAAAGGGAACCCTCCGAAGACGCTGGAAAAAATAGAATGGATAAAGGCCAGTATTACTTCAAATATCGTCTGAAAAGAAGTCACAAGGCCGGATCGCACAAGTTAAAAAAATGAGCAAGGCCTTCTGTGTCAGACGCATTCAATATTTGATGTATAAGCTCCCCAAAGTGAAGTGGGAGGTATATGTTCAGAAGTGACTGAATCTTGCTAGATGTTCTAGCCACCTGCAATTCGAAGGTCTCTCGAGCCGAAGTGAGAGGCACTTCTTGTTGAAACAATAGCGCTTTGAGTCTGCTTAATTTGATGAAATCTGTTTTCAAAGTCAGAATGGAAGGCCAAATGGAACATTCTACTTTCTCATGCTGGGGCAAAAAAAGCACATTGCTACAACAAGTAACAAGTTGTGAAACAGTTACTATATACGGGATTCTTGCCCGTAAACCACAGCAGTCATGGTTATTCAAAATAAGATAACTGCCGTTAGTAAGCAATGTGAAAGTGGGAATTATTGCTGGGACGGGAGTTCCTTTAAAAAAACAGGCAAGATTAGGCGTGGCGACATTACAAGCGCTGTGCAACTTAATGTGTTTACAAACTAGGGAATGTCCTACTGTGGAATCGCAGTCCTCCCCTGTTAGGAAAACTTTCTTATCCTCCCGTTGACATCTGTAAGTGAAAGGTAGAGACCATAATTTATGGAGAAACGCACTTCCCAGGGGTTCAAAGCGGCCAACTGGGAAATGTTTCATGCAAGATTTAAAATGAAATAGCGAAAATGGGAGAGAGGTAACCCCATGAATTAACCATACAGCTGAATCCATCTCCGCTACAGAGAATGGCAAGTGTTCAAATTGTTCAATGTGTAATAGCTAATATGTATTATCAGTGAGATTGAATGGTGAAAAAAAAGCAGAAGCATTCAAATAATCCCAAGGTACTTTTCCCATTTTGAGATTCTGTAACGTCCATGCAAACTGCATTACTGATCGTAATTGATTTTGACCATGATATAACACAGATACATCATTCTGAACAATATCAATAACAAGAAACAATATTATCTAAGGTATAAATGCATGAAGACAGTGTATTGATACTATTGTCCACTACTTCAAGAACTTTTTCAAAATTGGCTTTGTCAATTTGGGGCAGACGATGCGCCGCTTCAATTTGCGAAAGTTTCCATACTTCATTGTAAGCTGCATAGATAAACCTCTTTGATCTAGGAATCCTAGGACCTAAGATAAAGTCAGCCAAATTAATGTCGCTCGACAAGAGTGACAAGTGTTGTTTTACAGACGATAAAGTGGAATGTTCCAACCATTGTTGGCACAATTTACCCACCGAATATGTGGTGACCGAATGTGAATGTGGAAAATGAGGATCTGGTCTAGTCTGTGTGATACCAAGCGTTACATTATAAAAACGCAGTTGGCATGCATTTGAACTGGTTTGCCATAACAACCAACCGGACAGGTCAATATCAGAGACATTGAACGTGTCATTTCGAAACAGAGTTTGCAATACATCGATAGAATAATTCGTGTGTGCAGCAATTATCATATTCCGCCAATGCCGGAATGGACGGGATATTTAAATTTTTCAAATTTGCCAAGCCAAAACAAGTAGTCTGGTGCACTGTATCATTTAAAAATAACATTTGTGCCGGAATTAGGCAGGCACGATGTAAAGCTTCAGTTCCCTGAACCTGCCAAGGCTTAGTGCCACAAATCGATTTCAAATCAATGGTATCTTTCCAGTGATCATAACCCTGTACAGCCAATTCAGTTCTAAAGGAATTGGAATAGACTAATTTTGTGTGGGTCAGAATACATTTGGATTGAGACGACAACTGCAATTTAAAGAAATAGGATTCTGGATTGGACGTGTTATAATCCGTGAAATAGGTGAACTTATCCCTAAGGGTTTTAGAACTCCCCTGTAAAGGAGTTGGACAATGTTCCCATTGCGTGTAATTAAAAACAGGTCTTAACGTGTTCGTTTTGTGTAAGAAATGATGGCCATAGTGTTGATAACAGAATAAATCAGCGAAATTGGCAGAATTTAAATATAAATCTTCAGCATCAAAAGCAGCATAATACTTTAAATCTGAAAACAATTAATGTACTGCCTGTACATCCCAATCATCGGAATGTATGTCCGGTGTCACCACATCTCCTAATGAAACGCAAAACACGTATGGTATCTTGAGGACATCAGTCGGGCCGTGAATTTGGAATGCTACTTTATCCCAAACGATGCCATCTGCAACCAGGAAAGCTGAAATGTTCACAACAGTTTGATCACGTTTCATGATATGGGACGATGTATGGGTGGTCAGAATTCCATCGACCAATTGTACAGCAGAGCGTTCTGGCAAATAATGACCTTTGATGAGCAAGAAAAATACTGTCACAAATCCAATTGACATGAAAAGGAAAATCAGGATAAGCATCAACCAGATGAACGTCCAGGGCGGGACCAGGTAAGTCTTTTTGACCCAAGAGATGAAAATACTTGTTTTAGTCATTGGAAGTGCCAAAGTGGAAGACGAGGAGGAAGAGTCATAAGAGAAGCTCGTACGGTCCCCAAAATAACTGCTCGCTCCCATATTCATCAAAGGCGGTAGGGCAGCATCAGCTTGATGTTGTCGAGGACTGTTCGGCATTTCACTGTGGGACTCATCCGCAGGGTAAGTATACTCGACTTCTGCATTGGAAGAGGATGGAGGTAAGACAGGCAAAAGGTCAATAGTAGTTTCCGTCTCACCCACAGCGATACAGGGATTAGTCAAAGAGGTTGAATGCACCGGATTCATAGAGATAGCGTTGCATGAAACTGCAGGAGTTACACTATTCAGAATCGGCCAGATGGTGTAGCTTGACATTGTTGACTGAAATCTATCTGTTATCTTTGCGACCAGGCAAAGGGGGCTGTATCACTGTACGAGTACCCTTCAATCACAGCACTGGGACCGGTGCACGATAAGAGGGACCAAATTATTTTTTGTTCTCCAGCTTTTCTCGCACCAGATCTCCAATCTTAGGAAGCCAGCCGGCGACTGGAATCCGCATTGCTGTGCCATTGGAAGAGGGCAAATGTTCAGTTGTGTAGCTGTCACGGGTCTTTTGTAGGTCCTGTAACATAGTAGAATGATTATCTACGTCAAAGGTTGCGGCAGCTGCCACAACGTCTAGACCATCAAGGTCTGGCACAAACATTTTAAAGCCAAAGAGCATTTCGTATGGGGTCCGCCCACCCGGAGATCTTCTAGGGAGATTATTAAGAGCACATTGAACTCCATACAAATTGGCAAGCCAGTTCCTGCCAGTACCCAAGACCCAAGTTGTCAAAGATTGCTTTAAGTCACGGTTCATCCGCTCCACTATAGAAGTGCCCTCAGGCCTGTATGGAGACGAAAACTGCACCAGCACCCCCATCGACTTCATCGCGTCCTTGTACGCCGTAGAGGCGAACGCCGGACCTTGGTCAGAATGGAAGGTGCCACAGGCAAACATCCCGACAAAGACACGCAAATCTCTAATGACATTTCGAGCGTCAGCAAAGTGTTGTGGCCAAACCCATAGGAATCTAGTGCATGAATCAACTGCAACAAAAATAAATTTATATGCAGTATCAGAAGACAATGGACCGCAGTGATCAAGATATACACAGCCAAATGGCTGCTTGGAAATATAAAGCTGTGTTTGTGGTGGGCGTGAGACCGTAGACGGTTTGATTTGCTGACATATGTCACAAGGAAGCACATAATTAACGGGTTTGTTTATATAAACCACGCCACCAATAACGTTGCTGTAAAATAGAGACAGTTGCAGACACTCCGGCATGTGCAGAAGCCATGCCTTCGCATGCGGCAATGATCAAAGCAAGTCTGCGGTCCATGTTGGGAATCAGCCGATCCCCAACCGATGGAATTTTAGCATAAGGAACTTGTTCGGGAGATAAAAGATAAGAATACTTCGAAGGGAAGCCCTGCGGATAAGCAGTTTCATCCTTCGTAGCAGCTACAGCTGCCAGAATGTCATTATCTATCTTAGTCATGGACCTTGTAACTGCTGCAACGGAACACGTGGCTACTGCAGATTTGGCCGCCTCGTCAGCCAAAGAATTACCAAGAGTATGTGCTCCCACGCACTGATGGCCAAGAGTATGTATAACCTGTGAAAGGGGCAGACGTCCTTTAAGTTCTGCCACTCAAACCCAAAGCGTTTTATGCTTAATTGCGCTGCCTTTAGAGTCTTGATAGTCATTTTGAGACCAAAAGAATAAGTTGTCATTAAAAGACTAAACACAGTAGTAAGAATCGCATACAATAAGAATATTCACATTAGGATCAGCAAACTCGAGAGCTAGAACAAGAGCACGCAGCTCCGCCAATTGCACTGTACAGTCTCCAAGTGCCTGAGTATGCACTATGGAAGACTTAAATTCTCCATTTACAATTGAACCAGCCACAATAGCGCAAGCCGCTGAATAAGCGTGTTTGGACCCGACGGCCGGTTGAGCCGAGCCATCGGTGTAAATGATACATTTGTACTCGTCCAAAGGAAGCAACGACAACGGAGGAGGATGAACATGTTCATACTGTAAAAACTCCTGCGTCTGAAGAGCAGGATCAAAGATAAAAGTGACATCAGCCGATGTCAACGAAGTAGCCCATTGTATCCAACGGGGATGTAGTGCCTTAGAGTTGGGTACACTTGCCTTAGTCACTGCTTCTAAAGCAGGGAGAGGCGTGACCATAAGAATGCGTTTTCCCTGCACCAGCAAGCGTTCTTTCAGAATCGCCATTTGGACCGCCGTCAAAACTTTTTCAACATTCGAAAAACGCATTTCAGCCGATGTGTACAAATGTGATTTGTATGCAATAGGAACCGTGTCTCCCTCATTGAACGTTAGGTAAGTGAAACCTACCGTCCCCGGTACAATACGTATAACCAGGTTCGTGGTATTATCACGCGTCAACAAGTAGTTAGTCACTAGCAGATCTGACTGCAAAGAATGTAGAATAGAGGTATGTTCCGGAAGCCAGCTGGCAGAAGAATATGTTGGCTGTATCAAAGCATAGAGAGGTTTGACACGCTGGGCATAATCAGGGATGTAAGTCCTCCCGAAATTTAAAAATCCCAGCAAAGACTGAAGTTTCTTCAGCGTAGAGGGAGGTTGCAATTGTGCACATTTCTCCAGAAAGTGAGGGGCTAACCCCCGAACTTCATTATTGAGCTCATAGCCCAAAAAGAGCACCGCAAAATGAGCGATGTGTGATTTTGCAAAAATGAATTTGTATCCATAGTCGGCAAACGATAAAATGATGCGGTCGACATGGACAAGGTGCAGCATTAGTTCGTCGTCCGTCAGATAAATATCATCTACGTACGAGATCGCATCTGGGTTTATGCTGTGCAATAAAGACACAACACGCGCAGCAAAAGCCCCGGGGCTGTTCTTATACCCCATAGCCAAGCGTGTAAATATTTTCTGATTTCCGACGGCGGTGAATGCTGTCAAGTCACGGCTCTCAGGAGCCAAGTTATGACTGTAGAAACCATTGGAAATATCCAGTGTAGTTTTGTATTTTTTACGAACAAGGCTGTTCACCAGCGCAGAGCTGTGTGTGTTCTGTACCGCAAATGTACGACAATGACTATTCAAATTTCGATAATCTAATACAATGCGATATGAACCGTCAGGTTTTGATACTGGAAAAAGAGGATTATTCATCGGTGATACACAGGATTCAATCACTCCTTGATACTCAAACTGAGTTAGAATGTCACAAACGGGAGCCTTAGCCTCTCGTCTGATTGGATACTGCGGTTGTGGCATAGACCATAATGGTATCTCATGTGCCGGTGAATCACTATCCCAGCCCAACTGGTTACGGTACACTGCTGGGGTAAGGGCCAAAGCCCACTCAGATGCGTAAGCCTGTGCATGTTCTTCAGCTTTCTATTTCTGTCAACTTTGTTGTGGAGGGTGGGCCATTTTTGGATTTGTTTTGCATTTTAGGATATATGGGAATAAATGCGTATGCATTGGTATGACTGAATGGTTGTGTTGTAGTGTGCCTGTTGTGCCTGCGTTATCTGTTTTTTTGTTATCTATTTCACATTATCATGCTTCTTGCGATTTAATATAATAAACTCAATGTAATTTATTTCCAATATATCTTTTTTTTTTTTTTATTCTGTTCATAAACCGCTTTGACTTTTTTGTGTTCTGTCCTGGGGGGTAGGTACTTTCGCGTGTTCTTATATATCAGTGACGATTAGCACTACAATAATAGCTGTTAGGCAGTGGGGTTTTTGTTGTGAGTATTACTTTGCTTTCCCCTGCTTCCCCTGCCTACTTATCTGATCAGGGGCCCCCTTCCGTGTGATTGGTCTCTTTGTCCCAACCTTGTGCTGTGGGGGTACTTTGTGTTCCCTTTCCTGTTGTGGAGTCGTGAACAGTAACAGTTTCTTTATTCTTTTGTCTATCCTTTCTAGTCCTTCTAAGTTAGACAGATATGCACTGTATTTGGTTGGCTTGTTACGGGAGTGCATCTACTCTCCTTCACTCTATCAATCCTTAGCTGTTCTTCTTTAGCAGCGACCCTTGCTAACTCTTGATTCATGGATAGTATTAAGACATTTGGATTTTCAGACGAGGATTTCGCGAGACTAAAGGGCCAAACATCAGGCGGAGATCGACCTTTTACTTTATCAAAAGGCCTCAATGAGGAATGGATAAAATTACTTAATTTGAAAAAGAAATCGAAAAGAACTGAATCGCACGCTAACTTTATGTTAGAATACCTGAAGGCTGGCACCATTCCGATCGGTCTCAGGGTGACAAACATACCTGGCCTATTTATTGAAATTATACAGTTCCTAGAAAAGTGGGCTTTCATTTCTATCAGATGTTCTAGGGACTGGATGATCCTTATAATAGAAACAGCTAGAGAAGTGGTCTCTATTTTAAATAAGGAAATCCAGGACATAGAGGAAAAACTGAAAAAGAACAACAGTCTAGAGGAAGGTAAGAAGAAACTAGAGGAAATTAGTTTTGAGTTGGATTCTTTTTGTGAATATCTTCTAAAAAGAAAAACCGAGAAATTGAGATAAGACATACTATTGTTCTCCCAGGAACGCACCTACCCAAATCTCACAGAGAATTTTTACACATCTAATAGTGAGAATACATCAGGGCAGGGACCATCCTACGGGGGAAACAGACACGTGACTACCTTCTCAGACACCACTGATTCAAACTGTGAGGGCCCCTCACATCAAACAAACAACTATTAATCCAGACAAGAACTATACGACAGACCCCCCACAAATAACCGTTGTTTAAGGAACGGACGGGGCACTATCGTCCGAGATTTCGAAATCAACAACAGAGAGGATATTACCAAGAGCAGGAACAACCTCAAAAATATCTTCAGACCCGCAGTCAACAGTACTGGAGAACTTGAATTCCATCCCAGTATGTAACCTATCCTCTGATAGCATCAATACCAATACCAAAACACTTCTTTCTAGGGGTCTATTGTTCGTTCCTACCTCCACTCTAAACAGGTTTGAGCTTATCAAGGACCTGTTTTCCTTTTTTCAGGCGATCCGATTAAAAACGTTTTTTCAAGCTAGGCCCACCACCCTTGATGATAATTGCTCTGGACTGAAACCTCCGTCCAACTTCATCCCGAGTTTAGATCTTCTCAGTCCGGAGGTGGAGATCTTTGAAAAGGCACTGATGTGCAAAATTGAAAAGGCCATTCGATTTGTTCCGAAACCCCCTTTCAATATGTCCAAAGAAGAAAATACAGCCCTCCATTCCCTTAAAGACAACAACCGGCTTACCATTAAGCCTTGTGATAAGGGAGGTGGCATTGTGATCTTTGATACGACACAGTATGTTGAAAAAATGTATGAACTACTGGGATCACAGAGGCATTACAAGAAGATCATCAACAATCCGGAATCTAATCTCAAACGTAGGATTCTTAACATCGTGGAAAAAGCTATCAGGAGTGGCACCATTTGTAAAAAAGAGGCCGAATTCCTCACCCCTGTACACACTCGTATACCCATTGTATACGATGTCCCAAAGACTCACAAGGATGAAAAGAACCCTCCCCTAAGACCAATCGTTTCCACCATTGGGGCAGCCACCGAACCCCTATCGAAATATGTTGACTTATTCCTCAAACCCATTGTCCACAAACTTCCATCCTATGTGAAAGGCACTGGACACTTTATTTCAAAGATAGAGGACCTCCCCTTTAACGACCAAAGGGAAGTCCTAGTCACCATGGACTTGGAGGCCCTCTATACTAATATTCCCCAAAAGGAAGCCATGAGGGTCATAGGAGAAGTCTTAGAATCAGAGCCGGACTGCACCAACTCCACGTTTATCTTGGAATGTCTGGACCTGTCCTGAGTGAAAACTTCTTTGAATTTAACGGCGACCTTTTCCAACAGATACAGGGGGTCAGCATGGGTGCCGCCTGTTCCCCCAGTGTTGCCTGCCTGTATATGGGCCATTTTGAAGTTCATCACATCTATAATGAAATGGCACTGTTCTTCGAAAATGTCTTTCATTGGTCACGCTTTATTGGCGAAATTTTTTTCATTTGGAGGGGTGACCAGGAAACCCTGGCAGAATTCATCCTATGGATCAACGCGTGTGATCCAAATCTCAAATTCACCTCACACACCAGCAACGTGAAAGTGGAATTCCTGGATGTATGGGTAGAACACCACAATTCCCACCTGTCGGTGTCATTATACACCAAACCCACAGCCAGGAACACGCTACTACACTTTAGCAGTTTTCACCCCCGGTGCCAGAAGGATGGAATTCCATTTAGCCAATTCCTCCGACTGAGAAGAAATTGTACTACCATCAAGGACTTCATGACCCAAGCCGAGATTCTTAAGGACAAACTCATTAGGAGAGGCTATCCCATCAAATTAATCAAAAACTCTCTCAAGAGAGCGAGGTATTATGACCGCGAGAGCATATTCAGATCCAACAATAAAGAGCAGCCAGACAAACTGTTCTGTGTGATGAAACATTCTAACATTGACAACAAAGTGCGCCAAATTATCAACACGCAATGGCACTTACTTAACATCAGTGAAAACGAACCAAAACTGCCCAGACCTCTCTTTGCCTTTAAAAGAAATAAAAACCTCTGAAATCTTTTAGTCAGGGCGAAGAAAATAGACAGTGATAATTTTTGCCAAAAATCCATCACGGGGGGTGACCCTGTCAAAGGCAACCACAAGTGTGGCTCTTGCCACGCCTGCCCCAATGCCATTGTGGCTGACAATATTAGGATAAACGACAGAACTGTGTTCCTCAAAGAGATGACCAACTGTCGGCCTTCCAACATTGTTTACATCATTTTGTGCCCGTGTGACTTGGCCTATGTTGGAGAAACAGGCCGTGAGTGTAGGAAGAGGATAGGTGAACATAAATCTAACATCCGGATAGCTAAACAATCTGCTCCATTAGTCAACCACTGGAAGGAAGCTAACCACACAGAGGGCGATCTGAGGTGGTCAATCCTGGAAAAGATTATACCTCTACAAGGCAGGGACACCACTGCCATCCGTAGGAAAAGGGAAGTCTTTTGGATTTTCACTCTTCAAACCAGGGAAAAAGGGTTAAATGAACTAATTCCATGGGAGAACGGGATTCTTTAGTAACCTATGAACCCTGAGGTCCTCATTTTTTCGTCAGTGTCTGGGGCGTGTTTGCTCCATCTGTTCACAGTGTTGAGGTATCCCTCCCTGTGTTGCCCCAGGGCCTTCTCCTGTTTTGGAGGGGACTCCAAATCCTGGGATCTCCTCATTTCCCCTTTCATACCCCTTTAAGTCTCTCTCTTGTCTTGGTATGGTCCCTCATCTCTGAGGCCCCCCCTTGTCATTCTTCAGTGTTCTATTCCTCCCTTGTAGGGGGTCCGTTGTATCCCTTTCCAGATTCGACAATAGGGCTCCCTGATCTGTTTTCAAGCTTGGAGCTGTACACTATGCCATCCAGTCTCTATTAGAGGATGCCCATATCACCGGGGTACCTGTGACATACGCCGCCATGTGCAGGGCTACGTATACATCCTGGCCATTTCCTCTACCTAGCACCTGGCTCACTATTAGGTGTTGTCCTACAGGGCTCCTCTCATGTATGCCGTAACCCTAAGGAGACACATACTTTCTCCCTGAGTGCCACTGGGATTTCTGCTGTGTTCCCTGTCTAGCTCTACTGTTATGATCCACCCGAAATTGCAGGGGGACCTGTTTGCTTATACTAGGTAGCTCAATATTCTTTTTGGACCCTGTTTTTTTTTTCTTTACTCCATTCTAATATGGCGCTCACGGTCGGGCGCCAACACGATCATTCCCTCTTGTTACCAGGACAACATGGCGCCCGTTAACGTACGCCACCATCTCTCGGCGTCGTACGCATCCTCTCGTACGGAGCACTATTTAGTGCCCGCGGCGTCCTCCCGTTTCCATCTCCGGATGGGGGGGTCCCTTTTTGACCCGTCGATGACGTACGGCCCGGATTGAAAGGACGGGGCCGTCTACATTGTGCCGCTATCTGGTAAGTTATGGGGAAACATGCTGTCGTCGCATTTCAGTCGACCTGCACTTTGTGCGGCCTGTTCACCTTCCTGTCTTGACCCTCTGGAGAGCCACTCATGGGGTATTTCTTTCATGGTCAGGCACGCCACCCATGTCATGTTTTTATATTTCCCCGGCTATTCAGCTCCCCGGCCAGTCACAGCAGATTAGCCCTGACTCCGGTTACTCAGCTCCCCGGCCAGCCACAGTTGATTAGCTCTGACTCCAGGTCCATGTACCATTTATTCTCCTGGGTTTCCGCGTCCTTATTTCTCTGACAGGACCCCCCTCGAGTCGAACCATCTTTGCTGCCCAGGTAGCTGTCCTTAGGAGGTTTTATTCTTCCTTTTCTTTTCCAGGCTCAAGAATTACCCTAACAGGACTACCCTTCTTCCGCAGCCGACTTCTGGGAGGAACCAGGCCAGGCACTGGTCCACTACACTATCAGCTTGCTGTCATCTGGTGACCTCATTCTTTGGGCGATCTCCATCTAATGCGTGGGATCCACCTAGAGTCTTTATTTCAAACTTAGGTAAGATTGACACCCAGTACAGGAGGGTCCACCCATCTGACAGACTGGGACTGGACTATTCGGACGTTTGGAACAGCGGTGGTCTGACGTATATAATTTGTGCTTCTTTTCATCGTACTGCACTCTATAAAATACCTGCCCATCTGGCCTCCATCTGAATCTTTACCTCAATTCTCCTGACGTGGATGCGATTCGTGTTGTTTAATCCAGGTAGAGTGCAGTGCTCCGTTTTCCAGGGACTAACACACATGCTGGTGGCGAGGTGACAGGGTCCAATATTCTCTTTATATTTCACATTCTTCTTTATATCACGGGTTGAAGGGTGTGGATGCACGGTATTTTCATCCATTTTTTCTAGGTTTTTTCTTTTGTATCCTGGTCTGGACTCTTTAGTCTTTTTTCTGACACGGTGTTCTAGGCACATCTCCTATTTTTATCCTCCCATGTTTATCCTTGTATCATGACTTTACCTCCCCCCTTTATTATCCCATATCAGTGCTTTCTATTAGTCTATCCATATATTATCATGGAGGTTATACATGAATTGTTGTTTTTATACTCCCCAGGCGCTTCCTCTTTTGTCTTCTTTGTTATTGCGCCCTGAAGAAGGTAAGAGCCAACATTGGGGTCACACACCGAAACGCGCGTCGGCACTGGAGTTCTTGTGTTCTTTTGTCTCCCTCCGAGATTGCTCATTTATGATATCAAAATTCTGTGTAAATAAATTGTATTAATATGTTGTTTTATTGATGAAAAGATATTGTGTTGACGCCACCACTTTGTTAACCAGGACCTAGTGGTTTTCTATTACTGTCAACTTTGTTGTGGAGGGTGGGCTATTATAAGATGTCATTTTGTTGGATTTGTTTTGTATTTTAGGATATATGGGAATGAATGAGTATGCATTGGTATGACTGAATGGTTGTGTTGTAGTGTGCCTGTTGCGCCTGGGTTATCTGTTTTTTTGTTATCGATTTCACATTATCATGCTTCTTGCGATTTAATATAATAAACTCGATGTAATTTATTTCCAATATATCTTTTGTTTTTTTTGTATTTTGTTCAAAAACCGCTTTGACTTTTTTGTGTTCTGGCCTGAGGGGGTAGGTACTTTCGCATGTTCTTATATATTAGTGACGATTAGCACTACAATAATAGCTGTTAGGCAGTGGGGTTTTTGTTGTGAGTATTACTAAACTCCAGGAACAAGCAGAGAACGCAGAAAGCAGACAGTTCTCATGTGAAAGGCACAAACAGACTCTTGCAAAATAAAGTCATGTAGTAAAGTGCGCAAAAGCAGCATCATGGCAGCAGAGCTCATGCTAACTTAGCAATGTCGACAATGACCCTAACGGCCATATAACACTATGGCCCACATGCATCAAGCTAATTTGCGACCGGAAAAATTGCGAATCGGTAAAAAATGCCTTTTCCGATCGCAAATTAGCTGGTTCTGATGCATTAAGCAAAATCGCAAGAAATAGTAGTTCTCGCAATTTTTGCGCTTCATAAAATACAGAATCGGTAATACCGAATCTGTATTTTAGGAAGCGCAATTAAGAAATCGCAAAATGGGATGCATCAAGTTTTCGCTAATACAGAACCAGCCTAAATTCGCTATTTGCATTCCTTAAACTAGAAGACATCACATCAGGTGGTAAAAATTACACATAATCAAAAACAGGTGTAAATCATCAGCAAACTACTTAAACAGTCCCAGAATGCATCCCAACGACCCACCATGGCAGCGCTCTACGTTGTGGCAAGGAGGATGAGGCTGAGAGCAGCAGCACAGAGGAGAAGGAGGATCCAGGAGAGAATCTTTAGAGTGCGCGTCACACTGCTAGGGCAGACGGAGGAGGAGATCTATGATAAATATAGGCTGAATGCTGCAGCTATCTTAGCTCTAATTGCTGAGTTAGACCCTATACTGCAGCGGCAGACCCGCAGGACACATGCCATACCCACCCATGTGCAGGTCCTGTGTTCCCTGCATCTCCTAGCTTCAGGGTCCTTCCAGGGAGTAATTGCAGCAGCTGGAGGGGTCTCCCAAAGTGCCATATCGCTTTTTTTAACAGTTTCCTAAATGCCATGTTGCAGAGGATACACAACCACATCAGGTTCCCCACCACACCACAGGATTTGATGCAAACCAAATTAGATTTTTATCAGGTTGCACAGTTCCCGCATGTGATTGGTTGTATCGATGGGACGCATGTACCCATATGTCCCCCTGCAGTGAATGAGTATATCTACCGCAACCGGAAATTTTACCACTCACTGAACATACAGGTAACATGCAACTCAAAAACACTAATCACTGACATTGTGGCAAGTTACCCTGGCAGTGCCCATGACGCATACATCTTCCGGCACAGTGGAATACACAGACGTCTACTTGCGGGGAGTTCGGAGAAGGATATCTTCTGGGTAAATCAATGTAATACTGTAATTTAAAAGTGTACACCCTGGTGACACATTGCAGTGACTAATGTATGTTGGTCTCTCACATCCTGTAGGTGATAGCGCATACCCTGTGAGGTCTTACATCCTCACCCCATACCTGAATCCTGCCACTCAAAGGGAGCGACGTTACAATCGTGCGCACATTGCGACGCGCAATGTGATCGAAAGGACATTTGGGGTACTTAAATCACGATTCCGCATCATACACAAGAGCGGTGGGGCATTACAGTACAGTCCTGAGAAATGCTGTAAGATTGTGGCAACGTGTGCTATGTTGCACAACATAGCCACCACTAGAGGCATCCCCTTGGTGGACTCTGACAAAGAGACAGAACAGGACATACAGCCGACACAACCACCCCATGCAGCAGGCGGACCACATGCAGCAGAAGGCAGACGTAGAAGAGCAGAAATCACGCAACATTACTTCTAAGGTGAGTAAGCACATGACAACACAGTATTTGGTTAAAGGTTTAATGTGGCAGTTGTGTGTATGTGTTAATGCACACATACCATGTACAGACAATTACATTCCATTGCCTTGGGACTGCAACTGCAGTGTGTATAAGTAACACATATCTGGTTTCATCACCAGATTGTTTGAATGTCCAAATGTCTAACACTTCCTGTGACGCCCCCCTGTGGCCCTTGTAGTAGGCCCAGCTGTATCTGACATGGTGTCTTCTGTGCCTGCCTGACTCCTGCTACTGCGCCTCCTGCTATGTGCCACAGGCACCAGTAGGCTGCTAAGGCTGGAGGCCTCCTCACTCTCCCCCCCTCCATGCATGAGGTTCCCACTGGCTGCTGCTGTCTGCAGCCCTTCCACAGCAGTGGTGACCTGGATTAGGCCCCTGGCCACATCCCCACAGCAGTGGGTCATCTCGACCTGCATGGCGACTGCACGCCTGTATAGCTGAGCTGTTGTAGAACTCAGCCTGTTGATGGCCCTGGTGAATCCGCGCATGCGCCCCATAGAATGTTGTTGCCTCCTGGCATTAGAGATATGCTCAGCCTGCATGACCCTGCACATCTGTTCAATGGCTGTTGCAACACGGTCAAGTTTATCACTGTGTGCCCTGAGCCCCTCAACGACTGCAGTCGTCTGCTCCTTCATGCAGTCACGTATCCCACCCATGTGTGTGACCATTGTTCCCAGTTGCTCCTGCATAATTTGCATGTTCTTTTGTTGCAGGCGCTGGACCCTCAGCATCTTGGTCTCAAGCAAACTGCAGGCAGCTTCACCATCGTCCACCTCAGACCTCAGAAATGGACTTGGCCTTCGCCTGCGGAACGGACTGTGACGTGGCGGGATTGTTACCTCTGGTGGTGGGGGTGGTGGTGTATGGGCAGTGCCCTGTGGGTTCGCTCCTGTTTGTGTGTCCTCCTCACTATCCAAATCGGGCAGTGGTAGTACTCTTCTCCTGCGTTGAGTGGGAACAGGTAGGGGCGAGGATGCCGGCATCTCTTGTCCCTCATCTTGCTGGTCTGTATGTCCCTCAGAATCGTGGATGTCTGCCACGTCACTCTCCCTGTGATGCATCTGTGAGGGAAACAGTGCAAGATCATTTTGTTTTGTAAAATGTAATATATCTATTTTTTGCACATGTTTGTGACATTGCGCTCACAGAGGTGTAATAAATTGACTTCTGTGATGTAGGAAGTCTACTGTTGTCACTGCCTTGCTGTACTCTGTTGCATTTGAGCTGTGCTACTCCTCCATGCTTTGCCATTACATTTGTATGCATACAACTCCCACAATGCATTAGGGGGTTGCAAGTAAGAGGTGGACTGGACTCATGTCTGCTACACTACGCAGGGTATGCATTTGTTGCACTTTGGCTTACAATTATTTTGCAATATGTTTGGTTGTGCTCTTACCTTGGGAGGTCCCCGCATGTCCTGAGGTGTCAATCTGCGTGACCCCGACAACTGCCTCGGGCTGCAGAGTGGATTCCACCAAGTCGTCCATTGGGGTGTTTGCAGGCTGAGTGGATGTTCCCCCTCCTGTTTTTCTTGCAGATGCCAGCCTTTCAGCCACTCTCTCTTTGCCCGGCTGCGAAGGTCATACCATCGCTTCTGTAGGTTGTTGATGTCACGGTGTGTGACCCCCACAGAATTGACCCGGGCTTGTATCCCAAGCCAGATCTTCCGCTTGACTGACTCTGCAACATGCAGGGATTGTTTCCCAAACAGCTGGTCATGTTTTTGGACGACTTCCTCAGTGAGTATTTCCAGTTCCCTCTCACTGAATTTGATCTTCCTCTTCCTGCCTTCTCCTTTTGCTTTTTTTTCCCTGGGTCCATTGTGATTGTTAGTATCGACTTCTGCAGGAAAAAGTGTTTTCCAGGCTGTGCACCAAGAGTCTTCCTCCTCAGTCTCTCACTCTGCACAGGTGTGTGGTATCTGGGATTCACTTCCTGGTATGATGTAATCTCCATGAGACGATTGACGCTTTCGCATTTACCGAATCGGTATTTGCGAATTCGCAAATACCGATTCGGTAAATAAGTAATCGGTAAATATTTTAGCGATTTTTAAGGAATCGCAAATATTTACCGAATATTTTGGTGCATTCCGTTTAGCGAATCTGAAATAGCGATTCCTTATTTTTCGCTATTTTAGAGTCGCAAATTTTTCTTTGATGCATGTGGGCCTATATGCGCAGTACACCTTTGAAAACCAATGCTGCTCACATATTGCAAAAGTTCACTATTGGATTTACTTTGTAAAGAATGTGTTCACAGTTTTTTCTGTCACACGATTAGTAATGTGACGAAGTCGGAAGATATGACTATGTCACTTTAATATGTTTTTATTCAAGATGTTATATGATTAAGATTTCCTATTGTCCATATCAGTGCAATTCTAAGCTAATGTTTTATTGAGCAGTCTATATATTTAATGATTCATAAACTAACATCTTAATGTATTGCGCATGGCGGATGTGAGAAAAAAATGCACTGTCACTTTAAAGATTTCAGAGAGTATATAAAGCACAAAATGGCGTCGGGGAAATGTTGTGAAAAAGACGGCGGAGAGGTGCAATGACTATCCAGTTCAAATGTTGAGGGGGCCTTAACAAATTTAAAATTTAACTAGTGGCTATCCTTTCCCAAGGGACTACGTTCCGTGCATCCAAGTCAGCCCATCGGGGTGGAAAGTATATGGGGCATTGGAGCCCATATACAGATTAATTAGATTGTGGATGGCGTAGTGATGTCACAAGGAGAGGAGAGACGTGCAACAGACATTTGGTAAATTGGTTGTCTCATTGGACGAGGGCCAACCAATGATAATGGTCGACATTGTATTTTAGCCAATAACAGACAGTGCACCCAGTTGAACGCAGTCGACGGCATCTGAGGAAGGCAAAACGCTGAAACGCGTCATGCCGGGATAACTGCTACAAAGTTATATATTTGCACTTTAAGAAACCGAAAAGAGAGTGTAGCCATTTATATATGGCACTTTAATTTTCAGCACTTTGGCACTTTTGGCACTCGTTGCACTTTAAACAGACCACTTGTAGTAATGACAAGGTAGTATTTGATCCATTGTGGCCATATCATTTGACAATAATGGAACAAATTGAAATGTTAGTGTTGAAACATATTCTACATTAAGCAAATTAGATATAGACAATTAAAAGCAAGGAGATCAAGCATATGGGATTACCAAAACAGAGTTACTCGACCCGTGAACCTGGAGAATGTTCATGGGAATAATGCATTGATGTGCTTATTGAAACTCCAGTATCTGTTTCTCAATATGTTTTTATAATTATGTTTATAATTATTCTGATGTGTGCTTTATATAATAAGAATTTAGTATTTTACTGCAATTTTTACACAACTAAGTATGGAATGTGTATTAACTTGGGTACTGCAGTTTCAGAAAAATAGGTGGTCTGTTTTCATGTTTATGGTAATATTGAAGCACTTGTCCCTTTAAAAAGATTGGTCCCACAATGCAGTGGCGTCATGTGATCAAGGCCTGTCCAGGCCGAAACACGTCATGTCGGATTGTTGGTAATAAACACATTGCACCAGCGAACTGGGGTCCGTGTCCGTCTTTTCCAACACAGGGAACGGAATGAGTGGAGAATTCTGATATATATATATATATTTATGGGGCGGAACTGTTCGGCCCATGAGAAACAAATTGTAAGCTATTGAACTCAAACTCTTTAAATCATCAGTGTCTCTTCCACAAGCTACCTCCAACTTAATGTTGCATAAAGAGTTTGGCATCGTCGAGCCAAGCTAAGACCTTTATTTTTCTGGTCAAGATTCTGAATCAAACCCTATTTTTTTTTTTAAACAAATTTTTATTGATTTTCCATACATCCTAAAAGGAAGAAAAGGAAATGGAAAAAAGGCAAAGGGGTTTTGGTTACATACCCCGAATATTTAGCAAAGGCACACTTTAGATCAGGTTATTGAAGGCACAGTTATAGTCCCATAAGAAGTCCATATCAACTGTTCGGGCAAAGCCTATGACCATTGCAATAAGTATTTCAACCATTTGAAATACCCATCCTCAACTAACCTCCCACCCTTCCTCCCTCCCCCACCCCTCAGGCGTGTCACTTAAGTGCTGGCTGCAAGAGGTCAGTAGACCTGTTATCTCAGTGGTCGAAATATTTGAATGGGAGGTAGCTGCAGTTGAGAGTTATCAGGCTAGTGTGCCAAGCGCCGCTGCTAACCGTGAGGCTATAGAGCGAGATGGGCGCAGGGCTATCTATACGTTAGTCCAGGGCTGCCACAGGGTTACGTCCTCCGCATCCTCTTCGGGAGATTTGAGTGCTACAACGAGCGCTTCCCAAGCTCTCGCCCTTTCCAGTGCCTTTTCGCTCCCCATGCGATTCGCTATTTGTAACCTAATCACTCCTTCACACTCAGCCCATTTTAGGAATTCTGCTTTCCACTTTGCGATGCTAGGGCCCTGTTTCGCCTTCCAATGTGTGGTGATGTTTCTCTTGGCCAGGAGCAGGCCCAGATCTAAAAATTTACTAGTAATTTTGTTCTTTGACGTATGGGGAAAACCAGTGTAAGATATAGTGAGCCATGGTTGGTTCTAGCTCCCTATCAGTGAGGTCTGTCAGTAATGTTGATATATCCTCCCAATAACTGTCAAGGAACGAGCAATCCCATAACGTGTTTAAAATCTGCGTTTTCTGCATTACATCTCGGGCAGGTCGCTGGCTGGGCCGGGAAATATATGTGTAGTTTTGCTGGGGTAAGATATGCTCTGTGTAAAATATGGAAGTGTACCAATTGAAACCTTGCATTCCTCGTGCTCTTCCAGGCTCTCTCTACTAGTTCTCCCCACACCTTATCTGGGATGACCTCCCCTATATCAGTTTCCCATTTGAGCTTCAGGGCAGACAGGGGGAGTAAGGATTCCAGTGTCATACGTCTATAGAGACACGTCACTGCTTTAAAAGTGCCTGCTGCCAACACCACGTATTGGCAGCCCATGGAAGTTGGTGGAAGTCCCCCACCTCAGTGTTTACTGATGGCCGCAGTGATCAATCAATCAATCAATCACAGAATTTGTAGAGCGCACTACTTACCCGCGAGGGTCTCAAGGCGCTGGGGCTGAGGGCTGTGTACTGTAGAAAGTCACCCCCGGGTAAGTCATAGCGGGTTTGCAGATCATTAAACGGGATCATGGCTCCCTCCTCATAGAGGTCCCCCAGGGTAGTCAGCCCACGCTGCGCCCAAGTCTCTAATCTCTGCCAGTTGCCACCGTGTGGCAGGGCCCTGCACATTATCAATGGTATTTCCAGCACGTTGGGGCGCTTAATAGAGGCCCTCCGCAAATATCTGTTCCAGCATTTTCGTGCTGTGGCAAATTCCAGGGTGAGGGTTGTGGAGTTGACCGGGAGTCGCAGTATAATGCGGGACAACAGCAGCAGTGCCCCTAAGTCCTCCCTGGGCTCTTCTTCCCCCCTAGTGGCCCTTGCCACCCATTGTGTGAGCCATTGAAATTGGGCTGCTTGGTAATAGGTCTCGTAGTCTGGGACTGCTAGGCCGCCCTCTGCTCTTGGTCGCATGAGTGTGCTGAGTGCCACCCTGCGTCTGCCCTTGCCCCATAGGAAAGCTGTGATCATGGACCGGAGTTGCTTGAAGTAGGTTGCCGGGATCCAGATTGGTAAGGTCCCAAAGTAATAGAGTAGCCTCGGGAGGGTTACCATTTTAAGAAGGGCCACACGGCCCGCTACGGACAACGGCAAGGAACTCCAGAATTCAAAGTTAGCTTTTGCCCCTCTGACAGCCTTTCCAATATTACCCTCAAGAATGTCCTCCTGCTTGTGGTAGATATGCGTGCCCAGGTAGGGTAGGCATCTGTCTTCCCAGTTCACGCCCTCCGTGTGCTGCGGACCTACTCTATCCCCACGCGCCGGAAACAGACAAGATTTCGACCAGTTCACTTTTAATCCCGCTACTCTGCTGAGAGCGTGGAGCAGGTTTTTCGCCCCCAACAGTGCCGCCCCTGAGTCAGCAAGGAAAAGCAAAAGATCATCTGCATAGAGTGCGATATGATGAACCTGACCATGTACTACAAGCCCTTGATACGCCCGCCCCGATCTGGCATGTCCTCTAAGGGCTCCATCGCCAGAGCAAACAACAGGGGGGAGAGGGGACACCCCTGCCGCGTGCCCCGCCCCACCCTGCAAGCGTCCGAGATCAGCCCCCCAGTTCTAATTCTGGCGGTGGAGTCAGCGTATAAGAGACCCATCCAACCCACGAAGCCAGGACCGAGCCCCATCTTGCGCATCACATGGAATAGGAAGGCCCACTCCAGACTGTCGAAGGCTTTTTCTATATCCACTGCAAAGATCGTAGCGGGATCCGCGTGGTAAGAATCCGCTTCCAGGATGCCCATGAGCCTTCTGATATTGAGCGCTGTGTTTCTAGTGGGGATGAACCCGGATTGGTCAGTGTGTATTAGGGTGGTCATGTGAGGGAGCAAACGGGAGGCTAGAATTTTACTTAGTATTTTATAAATCGAGATTGAGCATGGACAAAGGGCGATATGCAGTTTTATCCCATGCCTGCTTACCCGGCTTTAGCAAAGGAATGATGATCGCTTCTCTAGTGAAGACAGGTAGTTTGCCAAGTCTCTTGGCATCATTATATAATTGTGCGAGTTTGGGAGCTAGGAGGTCGATGTATGTGAGGTAAAATTCTATCGGGAGGCCATCAGTGCCTGGGGTTTTGTTGCGGGCCATACTTTTGATAGCTCCACGCACCTCCCTTACCTCGATTTCTCGTCCCAGCAAGTTTTCCGTATCCTCATCTAGAGCAGGTAGGTCAACTTCCCGCGTGCACTCCTGTAGTTCTTCCACCGTGGGGGACAACTGACTTCGATAGAGCTCAGAATAATATTCCAAAAACAGGTAGTTGATCCCCTGTTGGTCGTATCTAGCTACCCCTGTCTGGTCCCTAATCTCTAGGATAACTGACCCCCTTCTAGCCGGGTTCGCCAACCTAGCCAGGAGGGCCCCCGATTTATCCCTCTCTGAGTGTGCCCGAGTGATGTAGTTTTTGTAGTCGAAGCATCGCAGGCGCTCTACCTGTGTGGCTACTGCCTCTCTAGCCTCAAGTAACTCCTGTTGCTTGCCCGGGTTTTCGGGTCTGTCTTTTTCCAGGGTGCGCAGGCGCTCGTCAACCCTTTGTATATCCTGAAGAAGGGCCTTCTGAACCCCAACCAGCTCAGATATGCACCTCCCCCTAAGGACCGCTTTACAGGCTTCCCACTCCACGAGTGAGGATGTAGCTGTACCCCCGTTGTCCTGGAAGTAGTCAGTGATAGCTGACCCTATAGCTGTGTGAAAGACTTGGTCATCTAAGGCCTCTGGGCGCAAGCGCCATGTGGGGATTTTGGGGCGAGCACGTGACTATTGTAACTGCGCCAGAATAGGGTTGTGGTCTGAGAGCGTCCTGGTGAGGTATTCGCTACAACTAACCCCCCCATGGACATCGGGTGAACACAGAATGGCGTCCAGTCTAACGTGTAATTCGTGGCGGGCCGAAAAGAAGGAGTAAGCTCTGATCAAGGGGTGTTGCGCCCTCCAGGTGTCAATTAAACCCCATTTCTGTTGCCAATTACGTTGTGATTCTGCCAGTTTGTGTGCAGGTGGATTAGGGAGTGGGGGGTGAGAGCGGTCAAGGGTAACGTCAGAGGTGCAATTGAAGTCACCACCCAGTAAAAGCGACCCCGTGAGGGCGGTCGCTAACCTTCCCGATAGTAGGGAGAAGAAGGCCGGCTGGTCCGCATTGGGCGCATATATACTACCCAGTGTAAGGTCTCTACCGTCCAGTCTCCCCGTCACCACCACATATCTGCCCTCTGGGTCAATCAATTGTGTTGTGCATTGGAATGGGACACCCGCTCTGATCCGTATCAATACTCCTCTCGCAAAGGCGGAGTATGTAGTATAATAAACCTGACCCCTCCAGCGGCGTCGTAATGCTTTCCCTTCTTTCGCCAGTAGATGAGTTTCTTGAAGAAATGCGATCTGAATGCCTCTGCGAATCAAATAGTAGTGTATCTTGTGGTGCCTGACCATAGAGTGCATACCCCGCACATTCCACGAGAGACAAGTCAAGCCTAATGTGGGTCCCATAGCTGAAGCCTACATGCACAACCCTTAAAAAACTTTTCCCCCGTGACACGCCTGGATCCCCTTAAAAAAAAACAACTATAGAAACGACCCCAACTCCCCCTCCCCAGGACAGGTATCCAACAAAGTGTCCCCATCCAAACCGTATTAGGACAAACCAACGTCTAGTGACAGAGGGAGGGGTGGTCTCCCGATAAGAACCTTGCAAGGCACCCCATGGTGCCGCCTCCCCGTTAACTGATCTAGACATTAAGCCCCAGTTCAGCTGAATGTTACACATAGTTCAAAGTGGGGAAGGCACAAGTTCGATGAAATTGCATCAGTGGTACAGGGATGAAAGGCCCCAGGAAGTCTGCATGTTAGATGTCACACCATGGCCTTCACACGAGATCATCAGCTGTTTGGGGCGTAACATGTGGCAGGTCTGCTCCTAGGCTGTCGTTGTCGCTGCGATCCGGTGAGGTCTCCGATCTGCCAGTGCGGCGCCCGCTGCCACTCAGAGAGGAACCAGGGCTTTTTTGACTGTGTGACACCACTGCCTGCAGTGCTTTACGACGCTCAAGGCTAAGTTCTCTGGGCGAAGGGGCTTTGGTTCCTGCCCTATGGCCGCGAGGGCTCTACCTGCGGGGTCCCTGGAGCTGAAACATGATGATCTACCGAGCTGCAAGCTTCAAGCCAGTCCCAAACTTCCTGCGGTGTATTGAAAAAACGTGCTCCCGCCAGGTCTGCCACCCGAAGCCGAAATAGCATTGCATAGGACAAGTTCAATTTGCGCAGTTTAGCCTTGACAGCAACGAAGGATGCTCTGCTTCGCTGTACTATTATTATTGTCGATGCGCAGATCTTGTTTTTGGCGGGCACTTTGCAAAATGTGGTCTCTATCACGAAAATGTAAAAGTCTAGCCACAATAGGTCGGGGAGGAGCCCCTGGTTTTGGCGGCTTAGCTGGAACTCTGTGAGCCAGCTCCAAGGCGTAGAAGGGGGACAGACCTGTTGGAGCCACCTCAGTGCGGAGCCAGTCCTCCAAGTAACGGACCATATTTGTCCCTTCCGTTTTTTCTGGTATCCCGATGACGCGGATATTGTTCAGTCGCGATCTCCCTTCACTGTCTTCGGCACGCATTTCCAGAGTTTTCACCTTAGTTTCCAGGGCAGCAAGGGATCGGCGCATCTCTTGGACAGATTCCGGCAGGCCGCTCATTTCTTTTTCATTGCTGGACACTCTGTCTTTGAGCTTGCGGTGATCGTCTTTCAGTAGACTGAGGTCTGTGCCAATAGCATCTATTTTCCCTTCTAGCGCCTCTCTGGAGGCCGTTATGGCCTGCATGATGTCAGTCAAAGTGGATTTCCGGGAGGTCAGGTCTCCACTTGTTTCGGGCGAATCATCTTCCTCGTCGGAGTGAGGCCCTGTGGCGTCCACACTAAGGACTAAGGACAGCTATGTGTTGGTGTGGCGTCTGATCGAGCTCAGTGTCCTCCGTGAATAGTGTGTCTGGACACCACCCGTCACACGCCTCCAATGCGCATACAAGACGCCGTCTTCGCCTCTGGCAACCACCTCCTCCGCTGTGGTGCGAGCCGAGCGGTCTCGCCGAAGTAAACACCGCCCAGTAGTCCGCAGGTCTTGCTAGTGTCCCCCGGCGTGTGTCCGCAGCAGCCCGCCCCAGCTACTCTCTTCAGCCTCCTCTCGGTGGGATATGTCAGATGTGACAGCCAGCTCAGGTGCCCACCTCCGTTACCTCTCAGCCGTTCCTCTGGCTACCGTGTCTATGCCCCCCAAAGAACCATTCAAGTCTCCTCCAGGGGCTGTTGTTGCGGTGTTGGTACCAAAAAACAAGTTGTCCCTTGATTCACTCAATCAACACGAACACCCTATGAATAGTGGAGTTCTCAATTCATAAAAGCACATAGAAAAACTTTTAAAAAAAAACAATTGTCAAAATCCCTGAAACACTCAAACAATGATCCCACTATAACATACAGTGCAAAAAGGTCAATTTATTTCTTTAGTACATGTAAATATTATTAAAACACAATTTATATAATAAAACACCTATAATAAAAATACAATGCATCAGTTCAACATAAATTAAAAACAATATAATTCATCAAGTCAGGACATAACATAACATCTTATAACACTTTTACCACAGAGAACCATAAAAAATAGGGAAAAGAACAATGATAGACAGTGTACTTTGTCTTTTAGCTCAACAATTCCCTAGGAATAATTTTTAGCAAGATTAGCCTGGATACATGTACTCTATTTTGTATCTACAGGTCCAACTTGTCCTCGGGAAAATGTACAAAAATGCGTCGACGCATTTCGATGGGTATCTGATTATTCCATCTTTATCAAGACAGTCATTACGTTCACTTTTCTTTGTGGTATATTTGATTGTTATACCCTGAATGAAAGAGAGTTGATGTTTGCACTTATTCTTATACTTCTTTTGCAGATTCGAAGAATGGTCTATTAATGGACCCCTTCTTAACTTGACTTGAATAATCCCTGTTTCCCAACTGCCGTATATTCTTGAACGGTTCAATCCGGAACCCCAGATTTCTAGTTCTGTGTCCAAAAATTCACATATGTAGTCCAAGGTAGAGGGGCTTAGGTACATACACCTCCTCACCTACCGATGCGCTTACGTCGCACTTATTCGCTCATGGATTCCCCGTCCTACTTCCTCCTTTTGGAAAATGTGAATCGTGAATTTGGAAATGTGTTGGTGCCAGGCGGACCCCAAGCTTCGTTCACTGCGTGAGCGCCATTATGCGGTGCGCCTTCGCAGGTCGCAAACGCTAGTGGCAAGTTTCCGGCCGCTGTCTTCTCCGAAAATTTCGGGCTCCTTCTCGTGTGGCCCCCAGTACCGCTACATCTCGTGTAGTTTCGTGGCTCCAGCCACTAAGTGCAATCAGGTTTCTTACCCAGTGGTTTTTCTTACTGTTCCAAGTGCGCCTCAGTGAGAGAGGCGCCCTTCCTTTGAGTATTCGCCCTCCTCCTCCGCAGCCTCTCCGGGTACAGCACGTATTTGGGGCCGATCAAAGGTGGGCGTGCCGGGACCACACATTCACCACCGCCAAGGAAAGCACCGGGTTCCGCCGCTCTGCGGCGCAACAGGGGTTTCCTCCTCTCGAGACAAAACGCCTTTCACCCTGAGCGCTTTGCAAGTTAATGGCGAGCCGCGACGTTTATGAAGAGCCAGGTTCCACTTTGTCTACAGCTCCGCTAGGTTCGCGCCGCAGGCAGTGTCAGGATCCCCAGACGCCACAATACGCCTCAACATCTTAACGAGGCTGACACGTCTCGCTGCCCATGTATGTGTCCATATGGGAATCTCCGCGGGCAGGCTGTTGTGCAATACGGCCGTCCCCGTAGGGTGTTCATGCCCTGGCCGCCATTTTGTCGCCTGTGTCGGAGCTTGCTAGGGGGTCAGCGTTGCCGGGCAGGTCAGCGTGCACATAGCGCTCCAGCCCCTCCTCACCTTCGTAAAAGCCTGCAGTGGGCCGGTGGTCAGCGTAGGCGATTCCTCCTAGTGCAATGTGTCCGCCGGCCTTGCGGGTCAAGGGCAGCGGCGGCAGTCAGTTCCCGGCCGCCATCTTACTTGCGGGGCCGATTTACTCCCGGGCACGGCAACAACGGCAGTTCAAGGCTCTGCCGGGCAATGCAGACCCATTCCGAAGTCCTGTGCTGTAAGTTTTCAGCTCCCCCCGCTGTGTCAGGGGATCAGGATAGTTGGTTACGGGGAGACGGCGGTCGGAGCTCTTCAGCTTGCGTCCGTCTCCATCGGCTGCAGGCCACGCCCCCATTCTGAATCAAACCCTATGAAGTAGTATTCAGAAATCCCTTGAGATATCTCTCCAGAGAGAGGACCTGTCTAGTTCCCATGGTTTAATCGAATAAAAAGAGTACAATATTTCCCAGATCTCTGCGGGGCTTGCTTCTCCTCTGATACATTACACACTAGAGATAGTTCTGTCACTAAGGCAAGATATAGTGTGTGAATAACCTCTTCAAACCTGGAATCTTTGCATTGACTTCTAGAGTGGCACCTATCTCACCCATAAAACTTAAGGGGTTGCGAGGCTTCTCTGGAGAAAATGGACCCCGCATCCTTGTTCTCTTTACGCCAAACCAAGACTGGGAGTACTACCAACGGGTGAAGTGACCAGGAAATGGAGTAACACTAGATCTCAGTCAGGAGCTTGCCTATGTAAAGACAATGTGACAGAAACAGGTTTTCATTTTTTTATTCTGTCCCCTCTATGTCAATGTTGGGAGGAAATGGCTCCTGCTTCTGAGTGTAAGGTAATAAGAGCAATTGTTGCTTATGTGCTTAGCCACTGAACAGAAATAGCCCTCCTAAACTGGTAAAGCATGCAGATGTTCCTGAACTCGTTATGTGTAATTGTTGGATGGGGAAGTCACTTTTTATTGTCTATTGGAACTACGATAGTTTTGTATTTATGTTCTATCCTCCATTTAACTTTTTTTTAGTGGAGCTATAAGATGCTGCAATGCTGTGTGGTTTTATGGGTTTTGTTAATCTAAAAAAAAAAAACACTAAATAAATAAAGCCTTCTCTCTGACAACATTAGGCCACACCCTGCAAGTCTGGTGTCTTTGATAGCTAACTTCCCAGGTGAGGAGGACATCACCTGCGAAATATGCAACGTTCGGCTGGAGGTGCTGAGGATCTGCCTTGGATGAGAGGCCTGACTTGTCGCTGAGAGAGGGCTGCTGGAGTTGCCTTTACAGGAAGAGTCTTCCAAGAAGAGAACCCCCACGTAGCTGCCTGGTGGAGGAGCTGCCACAGAGAGGTGAAATGGCACAAGAAAGTACAGGCAACAGCTGCATTGCAACGTGCCAGGGAGTGAACGGGGCTGTAAGGATCTGCGGCGAGCTGCTGCATCCCTGACGCAGAAGTACCTGTCCCAGCTGCTCCCAATTGGGCCTTGAGATAATCTTGGCCCTCCTCCCTTCGCCAGGCAGAGTCTGGTGGGGTTGCAAGAATAAACCAAAATGAATCAATAATTAAAGAGCTCTATGAGGCAGGGGCCATCCTTCCATTGAGCACCACTCACCACCTCCCTGTAGGCAGTGCTTAATTTGTAAAATATTAAGTGCCAGGGCTCTGACCAGGCGGCCACTGCAGCTTGCACCACCCATCGCCCCTGTCATCGCTGCCAAAACAACTACTAACCATCTCTTTCACCTGCAAGTGCGACAGTTCAGATTATTCCAGGTCCCCAAAGCTAAAGGAATGGCTGGGGAGGCAGGTATTAGCACAATTTTAATGTATATTGTATTCCTAAACAACAGTTGTTCTGCTCATCTCTAAATTAGATGAGCAGCGCCACCATGTGGTAGACTGTTCTAGGTATGGTGTTGACAATTAGGTGCCGGTGCCAAGCACCAGAAACCAATTAAGTGCCGGTGCTTAGCACCGGAAAGCACCGGCTCAAATTAAGCACTGCCTGTAGGGCGAACCATACAACTTACTGCTATTGCAACTGGCAGCTTTGCTGTGGCCTGTAAGAACTGTGTGCTGCACTGCAGATTACAAAATATGCTGATGTCCCCCATTCACCACTTTGCCTGGAGATTCTACAGCCTGGGCTCCATGGGTGAACTTTACCCCTCTTTCAAACACCTGATTCAATGACTGGTGGAGCAGCCCCCTTATTTTGCAGATATGTAGGTGGGATCCCATCTTAGTTTGGTGTGATGGGTTGTTTGGGAATGTAACCATGGTGTGTGGATCCAATACCTGAGAGTCAAATGCTAAAGGGGTGTTCTGGCCCCCAGTCCGAAAGGATATCCTTTCCAAGCTTTTTGCATGAGGGTCAAAATTTATAATAGGACAGCTCCCCCCTTTAGCAAATAGTTTCAGAAATACATTCCCTTCTGACCCCTCAGACCAGGCATGAAACCCAATCTAGTGGAGTTTTGCACCAAGCTTTTCAAACGGAAAGGGGCACCACAGTTCTAAGGTGCTGGGAGCTTCTCTATTAACTCAATATCGGCTATAATCCATTCCATTGCTCAACTGGTAAACTACAGGAAAGCTCTAAAAACCTATCTTACAAACATTTACTGCCAGGGCCAGATTGGGAACCAAAAGAAGCCCTGGCAAATTTTGTGAGACCAGCCCTCATGCTACACACCTAGTGTGCAAGCGCAGCAAGTTAGCTGGACTACTACACATTGAGATCAGGGGGTTCTTCCCACAAGAAGTTTTGTTTAAAAAATGCAAATATGGTGCATTTTACAACACATCTTTTTAATAGAACCTTGTCCAGTAATTGAATGAATTTATGGACATTGGAGACATGGTTAAATTAATGAATGAATAGTTGGACGGGTGAGGAGTGGGTGGATGAATTCATTCAAGAAATGATGACGATGAATAAAGACTTTTAGCTATATGAAACAAATGGTCTCAATTCACTGGCCAAGGGTGGGTGCTCTGGTTTTCGTTTCAGCTTCTTCATTAAAACATCACTCTCCCCAAACACTATCACCACCAAACCTTGTGGAACATGGATAGGCCAAATATATTTAACACAGTACGCCGTTTTAGCGCCTCAAAAGAATACGCCTTGATCTAGAACAGGAGAGAGAGAACCATGTAGTGGCCTAATTACACAATGTGAAACCAGGAAACCTTGTATCAACCCCATGTCCTACTTCAAAACATAGGCAATTACTGTTTTTTCCACAGTGCCTCCTTTTCCTTCATCATCACATGAGACCACATTTTAATACATCGGTTCAGGGTATGTACTGCACAATAACAAAATACTGTAATGTTACTCCATGTATAGTAACAACCTAGGCAACTTAAAGGGGGCAAAAGACAACTGATGCCCCTCTTGGTTCTAGCATTGTCATCAGGGAAGGGGCGGAGGGGCATAAATGTTCCTGAGTTCATGATTGCACTCATTCAGTGACATGCTATAAAGTAATATCTAAACTGAAATATGTTACAATGGTCACAATTTATGGAATTATACTGTTTTGAATTTTGAAGGGTCTTTACGTATGTACTAGACTCTCTGAGTCGAGCAATAGCAGGTCCCTCAACCCATTTCTATCTGAATACCTAAAGGTCAGAGCTGCTTGTGACAACCCTAAAGGAAACAGGAACCAACCAAATGCAAAAGCAAATGGTTTTGAAGTGAGTGTGGTCTGACCTGCATACTTTCAACCCATTGGTTTTCCATTGCCTGTAAAGTGCTGAAACACTGCAAGCAGGAAATGTTATTAACCTGGCCCCCAGCGACAAAACTGGCCCCCACCAGCAGTGAAATCGACCCCCACCCTGTCAGCCCACCAAAAAAACGTCTGGTGCTCGGTACAGCCACTCCAGGCCTGTTAGCGTCTCGCCTTTGATCTGTCCATAGGCATCAGTAGGAGCGCCAACTGACTCCTTTGGAGTGAGAGTAGCACTAAATAAAACACCAATAAATAAATGGATACTGAGGGGCATACTTACAAGCCCTGTGCTCCGCTGGAACGTCACTTTTTCTGACGTTGTGGTGGCGCACAGGGCTTAGCCATATCTACAAGGCCACTTAAAGCCACCCTACGTGGCTTTTCATGGCCTTGTAGATATGGAGTAAGGCAAGGCAGCACAAGTCGCTGCCTTGCCCTACTCTGCGCGAAGGAAGCTTTCTATGGGTGTTGCTGTGGGCGTTCCCACTCAACAACCATGGAATTTGACACTGTTCCAGATTTACAACATCTCATGGGGCAGCACCTAAACCTTGCGCCTCTGTAGAGCAGGCATAACGAGGAGAAGTTTTTATTTTGCTACTTGTTTTTTCCTCTTTCCACATGTGCATTTTGAAGCACACATAGAACGAGGAAAACACCTCTCGTGATTGTTTTTGTGCAGGAAGGTGCCCTTTCCTGCACAAAAACAATCGTGCCAACAACACAGACACCCTTGCACTATGGTGCAAGAGTACCTGCACAAAAACAGCCGCTCTAAACAGGATCTGTTCAGTAGATCACCTCACAAAAAGCCTTTGGTGCCCACCATAAAGGTTAGCCATGACATAGAGACACAGGAGTGTACGACAGCCTCTACAGGCAAAGGACTTACACGGAAGGGATCGCCTTTTCTAATTCCAGCCTACACTTTAATCTGCTTAGGAACCCAACCTGTGACTCACTCCAGCCAGGAGGCTTTTTGTCACACTTTTGTGGCAGGTGGGTTTGCCTAAGAAAACAGACACAGACTGATTCCGTTTTTAATATTGACGTGGAATTACCACCGAGTGCTGTTTGCTGTGCAATGATGGCATCTGTGTCTGCTTGCAGTCATCACGTTTTCTGGGTTACTAACCAGCCTTGTCTGATTGCCTTTTATAGAAATAATTACATTGCGATATTTCTCAAGGCAATATGGTTATACTGTTGATGTTGCCTAATCTGTGATATTTCCTTTAGAACTTTTACCACTGTGTGAAAATATAGCAAGAAGAAAGTAGTACGGTCTCTATTATATATTTTCCCTATTACATTTGACCTGATTAATGAGCATTAGGGTACATTGGGGAACCAATTGGTGACCCAGTAGTAGGCACCCCATCCTGATGAATGCCCAGGATCCATAGGGGCCAATCACATGGGCAGAAACATGCTGATGATATAACATACTAAGGATCTGCATTATACAGGACCCTTGTGTACCTTGGTCTTATTGATGTGACTGGGAAGCACCAAAAAAACAAACCCTCCTCCCTGGACACATTTGTAGCTTATAATTAGGGTGCAAGTTTACACTACCATTACAAAGGTAATTGTCGAGACTAAAATATAACTCAGCCTTGTAAAGAGCTTCAGGTGGAGCCCACACATGGGTCTTGTGGTGAGGAGGGGCCTGATGATGAGGCATGCCACATTAGACTGTGCTTTGTCCTTTTTAGGAATAATCCCTGAGCCATCCCCATATACAACTCCCTAGATTTGAGGATTTCATTACATACTTTTCTTACTAATAAATCCAGGGATCATATGAAGATAGTACTGCCTACCTTCTTATAAGATATGTAAAACTAATTTAGGCCTAACTGGCCTATAGTAAGGGAATAGACTTTCATTAAGAACTCTCAGGCCCCGAAGCTCATACATCAAGAGCACATTCTGACACAGCCTTGTTAAAACTGCTAATAATGTCATGATACACTGTTAGTGTATACATGATACACTAGCATAAAAATTGAGTGAATGAGTACGAGCCTTTCACGTTGGATAAAGACGGGTTCTAAATCAATGAGCCTACTGAAGTTATGGAAACAGTGACGGAAAGTGATTAAAGATCCACTTAACACTGCCAGTAGATATAGCATCAATGGACCCAAAGAGCGTCAATTAAAACTTTGCAAAGTATGATCTTGTAAACCTTTACTCTTTGCTGGAATGATTGATGGCCCGATGGCAGTGCAGTCCTTGCAAGAAGAACATTTAGAGTTTGCAACCAGCAGAAAAGATCTAGACACCAACAGATGAGCATGATGTTAAAGAGCAAAGTAAGGAATCCCCAATACTATGACAAATGAATTTGGAGGATTATGGACTCACAAAGCACATTATGAGCCATTATTGTGTAGTCTCTTATTACTCTGTTCTGAAAAGTACTTTCCTTTCGGCAGTGCTTACCAACATATATATCGGTCAAATATTTTTCTTGCCCTTCTATCCTACGCAAGTAGTAAGCAAGATAGATTTTTTTCACAATCAAAGAACATTTTGACAATTTGGACTGGTTGCACAGAAAGGGCTTTGCTGTATGATCTACTGACTGATTAGTAATGAATATGTCCATGCACTAAAATCTAGGTAGAAGAACATGTCTTCTCTTATTGATAATTTTTTCATAGACCTGATTGTTGGCAATAGATCACTGTTTATGCAATTAAGATGTTAATGTGAAGATACCATTATAGTGAACAGGTTCTTCAAAATAAGATGCACAAAAATGACGTTCTACAAATGCCCCAGATATTGAGATATAGAAGAGGAGCCTTGATGACTCTAGACTACTTCAAAAACCAAACGGCTAGGCCAGAGGATGCCCCTGCAAATACAAAGGGGTGTGGAATAGCTAGGCCCAAAATCGAGGGCTTATTAAATGATTGTTTAAATTTTGCTATATTTTCCTCAATTTTGTATACTCCATGACAACCATGAGAATTGCATGTTTTATGGTGATGGTTGCAGGAGGTGGTCGAGACCCTTTTCTTTACTACCTATTCATGTTATATAGGAATATGATCATTCTGTTTAGAGGCAACCCATCGATTAACCTCCGATAATTGCATAAATCATGTGCTTTTGATTATCTCATAGAAAACCAATAAAAATAAATATAGTAGAAAGAAAATAGGTTGCTCAGTACTGGTTACATGCAGTACTGCCTTTCCTCCTTTGTGAATTGGCAAAAACTGGAATTTCAGAGTTGTTCCCTTACTAACTGTGCTTCTAAACCTATATTGATAGCCTAAAAAGATGTAACATTAGTTACATACTTGCAGTTAAAAGACCCATCAAACTATAGGAGCTGTTTTTCAATTTTATGTCAAGCCTGGAAGCTCCTATTATGCTTTCTAATCTTGCTTTAATTTATATAGCTGCAGTCAAGAACTGAAAACTACAAATCCCAAGAGGCTTAGCAACCGGCTAGCCAATGGGTATAAGACACGAAATACACATATCATATGAAGATAGTACTGCCTACTTTCTAATAAGATATGTAAAACAAATATAGGGCCAACTGGCCTATAGTAAGGGAATATACTTTCATTAATAACTCTCAGGCCTATTCTCATACAAATGCAAAATTGAAACTCTGGTATCTGAAAGGATCTTAGCCAATTGGCTCTCAAAAGAGAGGGAAGTTTATCTAATAGTGTTGTGTAGTTCCTACCAATCCATAGGACCTGCGCATTGTGTGGACAACATAAACTAAGGGCTTGGTGTCAAGACTGACTCCGGACACGATATGTTGGCCAGCACACAGTGCAAAGTAAGCCCCCCTAACCTACCAGGGAGCGAATGGTTTTCTGGCAACCACCGAACATGACAAAAACACCTACTCGTGATCCTAAATATAATAATCCCAAAATAGGGCTGTGGTCACGAGAGATTTGACCTGTTATATCCCAAAATAAGGTATGGCGCATATCCGTCTTCCTCTTGTCTTGTGCGTAAGACACCTATATGGTAGTTAATAATTCCATACGCAGAAATACGAACCATTTAGATAAGACGTGGGGAATTGGAGTTGAACACACCTAAGATGGCACCCACACGGGGCCTTATTGACACACATTACAACGTAAAGGGATCTGTTTCTTTGACGTTACAAACGACAAATACAACTATATATGATAGATTATTTTTTGATTTAATATATCATGCTGACAGCAACAATGCGACTATAACTCTCTAAACTCAATTACTTTTGAATCGATTTGGGACTACTGCCCATACTGGGTCATTTTTGATATCCCTTCGTGAGGCGAATAGGTTGGCAGAATTATGAACCATTTAGATAAGACATGGGGGATTGGAGTTGAACACACCTAAAATGGCGCCCATACGGGGCCATACCGACGCACATTACAACGTAAAGGCTCCCTTTCCTTTCCGGGTTAAATAGTACTTCCGGTTTTAGCGCAAAAGCACAGCAGGAGATACAATGCTGTGAGGACGCGGACTGGACGTACAAGTGTCCAAGTGACAGGTACGAGCGAATTGGACATTTGAGGATATATAGTATATATATATATATTGTCAGGGAGTGGAATATACATAAGGGAACATGAAAGGATGATACGCAAGCTTTTTTCCTTTTTTTACATATTGGGAACGTGAGACACGACGGAATCGGAAAAACATTGACTTGAGAAATCTTGTTGATGACTATAAACTTAAGAGGCACACGGAAATCAATAAATTATTGGAATACATAAGATTTTGCACAAATGAGATATATATATATGATACTGTTGGGACGGACGTATAACCGGAGACAAGGTAGGACTTCCTTATAGAGAGATACAAATATACAATATATGGGTCTGATGCTAGTGATGCAGAGGTACTGACCCCTTGAATTATTAACTACCATATAGGTGTCTTATGCACAAGACAAGAGGAAGACAGGTATGCGCCATACCTTATTTTGGGATATAACATGGCAAATCTCTCGTGACCACAGCCCTATCTTGGGATTATTATATTTATGATCACAAATAGGTGTTTTTGTCCTCACAATTTCTACCATTTAATGCGGGTTATGAATTGCACCGCGTCCCGCGTAATAATATGCATGCACTCTTTTTAATTTTTTTTTATTTTATTGCATGAAATTATAAACATAAACACAATCACATTACCATTGTCAATAGTGTTTTCTTACAGAGGTTAACACTGGTCAAACATTAGTGTCCAACATAATAAAAAACTTCAACCAAAGAATAATCACTAGAAGGAGGTAGGGCTAGGGAGGGAGGGGGGGATTCCACGTGTGCGTTCTATGCGTTTCACTATATCCATTATGCTAGAGGGGTACAACAGATTTCCTCAGTATTGGTTTTTAAGGAGTTGAAAAATGTATAAGTAGCTCATACCACATCCGACATGAGTAGGAATGCGTACCACACTAGGGCGCCGATGTAGTATTTGGGTGTAGGGGAGTGGTGGGTGTGGATCCTTTTGATGTCAGCTGGGCTCGGGAGAGGGAGTTGAAGAGGACTGCGGTGTCTGCTGTAGGTAACACCGGTAAGTGTGCCGTATGTCTTTGGGTCGCGAAGTCGGAGGCTAGAGTGTCGCATATATTTCGGTTTGCATATCACAGTACGCCATACTTCGGAGCCATGCTTCTTTCGTGGGAATGTGTTTGGTGCCGCAATGTAACGCAATTTCTCTCTTCGCTAGCAGCAGTGCTATGGTGACAAACCTGCGGTAGTAAAGCTTTATGTCGCTGACTATTCCCAGCAAGGCTAGTTTTGGAGAGGGGAGAAGTGGCGTGGCGATCACGTCAGAAATTGTCTGGAATATATCTGTCCAATATGCAGCTATCTGGGGGCATGTCCATGTCATGTGCGCAAAGTCTCGCATCCGAAGTCTGGCATTTGGGGCAGTTGGACGGTTTGGTGGGGTCAAATTTGGTCAATTGTCGCGGAGTGATGTAAGTCCTGTGTACAAACTTGAAATGGAGGAGTTTATGTCTATGGTTGGGGGATACCCTCTTTATTTGTTCATGACAGCAGGCCTATTCCTTGTCAGTTAGTGAGTAATCCAGGTCTTCCTCCCAACGCTGCCTCACCCCCCTGTCCCGGACCAGTTTGAGTGCCATACACGCCCGGTACAACTTGGTGATCAAATGGTCCCCTTCTTTATCGGTTATAAGTAGCGTAAGTGGTGTGAACTCAACAGGCGGAGATGGGAATGTAGGAGTGGTCGAGCGGAGTGCCCCGAGTAATCTGGTCGCTACAAATTTATCCATATAGGTCAGTTCAGAGTGTGCGGACATGTCCGCCATAGTTATTGCCTGTCCATCTGGAAATTGGGAACCAATGGTGCATAGTTTCAATTTATTGAGAGTACACTGTACTACCGTCTCAGAGGTGAGTGGCAGAAACTGGTTTTGTTGCAGTGGGAGATCAGGTGAATATAGGGAGCCAGTACCCAACATTCGACTAAGTCTGCGCCAAGCCCAGCAAGTGGTGGATAGGGGCTGTATGTCATTCGGGTCGAGTGGCATACCCAAGGGGAATAATGCCCCTAATGGTGTGGGAGCAGCCAAGTCGCGTTCCGGTTTAGTGTATGGTATACGGGCGTCTGGATGAAACCAATGTCGGGCAAATTGAGCCTGTGCAACCAGGTAGTAGAGATGGAAATCCGGGACTGCAAACCCTCCCAGCTCATAAGGAAGTGTTAGAGTGTCCCATGCTATTTGTGATCTACGCCCCACCCAGACCAAGCAGGTAGGCAGGCCCCGTAGCTGTGTGAAGAATGCATTTGTAAGTGGGATAGGTATATTAACAAATAAATATAGGAACCAGGGTAGGACATTCATTTTGATGAGGGCAATGCGTCCAGCCATACATATCGGTAACTGGATCCATCTCTCAACCTGCGAGGTGAGTTGCTCTATGGCTGGTCCCTAGTTGAGGCGGATAACTTGTTTCCTTATTTCTATGTAGATTAATGCTGAGGTATTTGGTGGTATCTACCGCCCATTGGAGAGGTAGCTCAGCCTCCCCTGAGGTGGCCGAGTTGGTAATCGTAAACATCTCCGATTTGTCCCAATTAATCCGTAACCCAGACATGTCACCAAAATGACAGATTTCATCGATTACAGGTTGTAAGTTAATGCTGGGATGTCTAATAAAAAGCAAGATGTTGTCCGCATACATAGACATCAGCAGGGGTCCCGATTGAAACTGGAGGCCACAGAACATGTGTTTTTCTTGCAAGTGCCTGACTAGGGGATCCATGGCCACTATAAAGAGTAGGGGGGACAAAGGACAACTCTGGCGAGTGCCACGTGAAATCAGAATCGCGAGAGACAGTGTGCCATTTACCCGGATCCGGGCCGTGGGAGATGAGTATAGCAGCGCAACCAAAGCAATAAAGTTGGCTGGGAGGCCCAGTTTGCGAAGTGTGGCAATGAGAAATGGCCACTCCAAAGAGTGAAAGGCCTTCACCGCATCGAGAAGGGCTGTAGCTGCAGGGACACTCGACTCTATCCTATTGACTACTGAAAAGACGGTCCAGAGGTTTAGGGCGGTAGATCTATGTGGAATAAAGCCAGATTGCACTGGCGAGAGTATTTGGTCCAAGAGTAATGACAGTCTGGTGGTTAGCATTTTGGCTAGGATTTTGTTATCAAAATTTATTAGGGAAATGGGGCAATAGGAGGCGCAGTTAGTGGGCTCCTTACCTGGCTTTAACAGGAGGGATATAGCTGCCTACCTCATGGAAGGGGGGAGCACGCCATCCTCAAGTACTTCTGCATTCACCTCAAGCAACTGTGGCGCTAGGGCTTCTTAAAATGTTTTGTAGAATATCCCTGACAGTCCGTCAAGGCCCGGTGCCTTTGCTCCATCTAGAGCGTGTATTGCTTGAGTGACCTCCTCCACAGTGAAGGGTTCACCGAGGAACTCGGCCTGTCCAGAAATAAGCCTCACCATTGCAACTTCCTCTAGGTAAGCTAAATGCTGTGTAGAGTCCTTGGGGAGCTTGGTTGCATACAAGGACCGATAATAAGCAACCAATTCTGATATTATGTCCGCATCGTCAGTGGCCACGGAGTCGTCAGACCGCCTTATTGCTGCTATATGCCCGGCCCCCCGGGGAGGTCGCACCAGTTGCGCCAGAGTCCTACCAGGGCGATCCCCCTCTCCATATCGGCGTGCTGTGTGGTGCTTGCCCAGCAGATTTGCCTCCCTGTCTGCGTGTTCGTTGAACTCAAGTACAAGGGCGTTACGTCAGTTTAAGGTGTTAGGTGTAATTAGTGATGTGTCCAAACGCGACAGCTCTGTCTCAACCCGGGCAAGACTGCCCCGTATTGAGCGCAGAACTCCCGCCTGCTTAGATATGCAAACACCCCGGACATACGCCTTAAAGGCGTCCCATAGCGTTGCATATTTAGCTACAGAGCCCGTGTTCAGAGTGAAATATTCAATAACTGCCTCTTGCAGCTCAGACTTAAACAAAGCATCCAGCAGGGCCGTAGCTGGAAATGACCATCTCCGTTCCCATCCGGTGGAGTGTGGAATGCTTAAATGAAGGAGCACCGGTGCATGGTCTGACAGCGTGTGCAGCAGCGTTTCCATACCCTTAGTCCATTGACAGCCCAGTACATCAGTGAGCCAGTAGTCTATGCGTGTCTTGGTGGAGTGCGGCGCCGAATGGAAGGTGTACCTCGGGGCATCCGGGTGGTGTGAGCGCCATACATCGTGCAGAGTCAAGGATTGTATTAGGTCCCACATTGCTCGGTGGGCGTGGGGTTTGGCAGCATGTACTGGGTTTGAGGAGTCGTGTCAAAGTTCTAACCATAGGTTCAGATCCCCTCCAAGGAAGAGTGCATCATAGTTGTAGCGGTTAAGCAGAGTGTGAAGCTCAGAGAAAAAGGTGGGGTCGTCCGTGTTGGGTGCATAGATATTGAGGAATATAACCGTTTTGCCCATCAACCTCCCCATCTTCAACAGATATCTCCCCTGTGTATCAGATTTAGTGTCCTTGTGTGTGAAGGGGAGGGTATGATGAATAAGGAGGCATACTCCGCAGGAGTAGGTACTGTAACTTGCAAAATATCTATGGGGTCCCCATGAGGAGGCAAACGGGGGGGGCCTTCTGCAATGGAAGTTGGTTTCTTGTAGAAATGCTATTTTAACGTTATGCCTCCGGAGATACGCAAGTGCTAGTTTGCATTTCCTGGGGTTGTTAAGCCCTCTCACATTCCAGGTAATAAGTTTTGCTTCAACAGTGGGGTCCAAGATCATAGTCGAAAGAGGGGGCATGTGTGTGTACCTCCAGCGAACAATAACATCCGTACGACTTGTGTAGAGGGGAGACTACATAGGGAAAAACATATAAGGGACATCAAAAACCAAAAAGACGGAAGTACAATCAACAACACCCTGAGAAAAAACAACAACCCCCACCCCCCTGGGCTCAAAGGTCCGGTGGATACCCTCCATCCCCACACAAAAAAAAAAGAAAAACCCCAAAGGCAAACTAATCGGAGTCATCCGTAGGAGGTGGGCGACGCCTCGGACGTCCGGTGCCCATTACTTGAACTAAACATTCTGCAGAATAGAGATACAGAAACTTATATAGCATATGGAACTTTCGCAGTTCTTTCCTCATTCTCAGTGACATGTCGAACATCGTGATAATTGGGGGTCTTCAGGAGTAAGAGGCAATCATTCCGTGGTAAATAATTTGGCGCTCGCAGCCAGCTGTCTGTCAGGAAAGGAATGTCCAGAAGTGCTTTGATGTTGCTTACAGAAGGCCAACACGTCCGCAGAGCTATCAAAGAAACGGGGTTTATCGCCCACTATCACCCGCAACCTAGCTGGGTACAGCATGGCGTATTTCAGGCCAATTGCACGGAGCTGGCGCTTCGCTTACACAAATTTGCGGCAAGCCTCTTGGACTGCAACTGTGAGGTCTGGATAAAAAGAGAGCACGGTGCCCTGGTATTGCACTGACGCGTTTTCCCGGGCCAGGGGGAGGATCGCATCGCGATCCATGTAGTTGAGCAGGTGGGCAATTATGGGCCGCGTGGGGGGGCCTGGAGGTGGGCGCGGGCCGAGGGATCGATGTGCTCTTTCCACGATGAAGGTTTTGGAGAGATTATCAGCTCCGAACAGTTCAGTCAGCTTAGATTCAACAAATGGTTCAGGTCACCCGATGTTCGTGGATTCTGCCAGACTCAGAATGTGAATGTTATTTCTCCGCGACCTAGCCTCTAGGTCTTCGTTCTTTATGGCTACGGTCTTGAGTAAGCGTACCACGTGTTCCAATCGGCGCGTTGTATCTCTGGTTTGGTCCTCGTGGGAGGAGATACGTTTCTCCGCTTCGAGTCTGGTGCTGTGTCCCTCTAGGCGCTCTCCCATTCTATATAGCCTGGTAGTTAGGGAATCGAATCTGGAGTCTATTGCACGGAACCCCGCACGGAGCTCCGCCATTATGACCGCGGCGCCCTCCATGGCATGCAGCTGTTCATCTCGTTCTGATCCATCCTCTCTATTAATACTATGGTCCGTGCGTTCTGATGTGCCCTGCTTGCATTGACTGGGGTCCCCGCGACCCATTCTTGCGTTTTGTGGGAGTAAGCTTTGTCGGGTTCGGTACAGATAGAAGGCTAGAGTTCCCGCAACATGCAAGGGTGGTCAGAGTGGTGGTGTTCCTTCTGCGCCAGGCGACGGCGGCTGCCACTGTGTGAGGGCCCTGCCCCTGATAATTGTGTGAGTCTGCTGCTGTATGGAAAGGCATAGGCGTGCTGGTACAGAGTGGTGGGCCCAGTCCGGGGGGTGGGGGGGAAGTCTGGTGAGGATGGCGCTGGTTTAGGCGCAAGGGTGTAGCGTTCGGTTGAGCCTGTTCGGGCCGATGTGCTAGGCCCCGGCGTTATTGCTGCACGCCTGGTTGCGTGCCGGGGTGTTTGATTGTGTGGCGTCCCCCGGGCCTGTAATTCTCGCCACCCGATGGAAGCGCCGGATCAGCAGGGGTTGTCTCTCGGGTTTAAGGCGTCATTGTCCCGCTCATAATACCCCGGGTTATGCTCCCGGCCTAATCGAGTCACTGCGGGGGGTTGCGCACTTGTGAAGGGCTCTCTCCTAGCGTTACGGGGTTGCGGCCCCACCTGCAGGTACCTTCATGCGACAGTCTCGCATCCCGCCAGCACGGGCGGGGAAGTGCACCTCTGCAGCCTTGATATAGCGAAGGGGTTGGGAGCTTGGTGCCAGGCTCGGTAGTGAGGAAGATGGCGGCATCTCTAGGCCGCACAAGTCTCTTTGCTGGGCCTTGCTGTTGTTTGCTATTGCTGGGCCTCCACTCGTTTTTAGCCCCGGTGCAGCTGGAGATCCGTAAGGGTATTGTTGGGCCTCGGAGGGGGGAAGGGGGAAGCGGCAGCGGCCCTAGGCTGTACACATCTCTTTTCCAGTGGCGGTCACGTTCACTGGGCCCTGCATGCCGCAACCCGACCCCCCGCACTCACCCGGCTCCCGACGCTGAGCACAGCTTCCACGGCCGTCCAGTTCCCGGAGCTGGCATGCTCCTCTTTTCTCCTCCTGCCGGGCGGCCTGGGCAGGCGGGGGACCCAGCGGAGCACCGCTGCTCCGGCCTCAGGTCACCCGTGGACCCTGTCACCACAGGGCCTCCGAGGCAGGCCGGGTCTCCGCACGTTTGCCCGCTGCTGCCGCGCCGATTAGATGTCCGCAGAGGTGTCCGCGCAGGATTTCTTTGCCCCCGGCTTCGTCGTCTCGGTGTCACATGAGGTCCCTGCTGTAGTTCCAGTGATAGAAGCTACCGGATCACGTTGTTTCTGCTATGTTGAGGGCATCGGGCGCCAGAGCTTCAGTGCCGTGCGGCCATTTTGGTCGACGGCTTGGCCACGCCTCCATATGCATGCACTCTTAATATTATGAATCAATCTATGTAGACATATGTATTCACTTTATATCTAGGGTGATTTCTTACACCCAAATGCGAATGGTGAAATGTGAAAGTATACACAATGACAGCACTCTTTGGCAGTACACCTCTACACTTGGGAGAACCTTCTCTGGTTTCCACTACTAGTATGAATATTGGTATGTGGTGTGTATGTTTACACACTACAACCCAAAACATTTTTATTGTATTCCAGCCCTGAGGAAGTCGTGGGAAATACCCAATACGATGAAACACGAGTTGGCTGGGCACTAAAGAAAAAGAAAATAAAGAACAAAAGACAGAGAATTCTAAAGACGTTGTGTATTTTGTATTTAACTGAATTTGGAGTGTGTGCTCGGGACTTGAATAATACTATTTAGAAAGATCAAATTGGTCTTAACGTTAGGAGGCTGGGTGATTCCTCCTTCCTTTGGAACACTACTGATCCAGATAGTAGGGAATATTGACACACCGGTAAATAGAGAGCGCCAAGTCAGAAACTTGGAAAGTCATAACCCGTCTGTGTGTGCACTGAACATGACAACTCTGATCCCTCAGGAATCATGGAAACAGTACAGAACTTTTTCACAGTCACTCGTGCTTACTTATTCTCAGAAAAATATACAGAGATACAAAGTGGGACGTTTTCAATAATATTTATTGAACTAATGATATTCTTGCATAAAATATGTGTCCTGCAATGATTAGCAGACAGATGCAGATAAACGTGATTACAAACACCAAAAGCGTAAATAGTAGATATAGGTCTACCATGGTGCTAAACAATGTATATATGCAGGCATGTGCAACAAGGCAGTAATCTAGCGTACTCCTATGCGAACGCTACTCTAAGTGTACCTAGAGTGTGTGTAGGTGTAGAGCCAAGAATCCCCCCAAGGGACGATCCAACCCCAATACCTGATGGGATAGAGTGAAGGACCCCGTCTTGGTCATGAACTGGACACCCCTCACGAGATGTCAGACCGCTGCGTGGTGATTTCTCAGCATGCAAGGGCCCTCGGTGTCAGCGGATATACCTCCTCTGCTAATCTGTTGGGATGCTCATCTTTAATAATAGAAAGCAGCCTTGCGATGTACGCATAGATTAGTGATGTTATGGATACATAGACAGCCCTGTCGCCCCATGGATGAAGATAGTGATGACATTTGTACATAGTACGAAACGAGACCTCGTACATGATGTTCAGGGCGTTGTGATAATGTTGTGCGAAGCTAGATGTAAAAACAAGTTTAGTTTCAGAGAAACTAATCCAACATTGTCGTGCTTGCAAATATGTGCAAAAGGTCACAGCTGGAAATGTTATTTGTGAGGACAATGTAAGAAATGAGCTGCTTTGCTACATGGGCCTAACTCGGGAATATAACAACCACTCCTCATACTAAGGGTCAATATCTAAAAAGCTATTTTAAAAAGCCAGCAGACAATTCTAAAAACAGTTTAAAAAACTACTCACTCTTAAAAATATCTAAAAGCTGGCTTCCCAATAAACGATATATTAAAAAGTCTTAAAAGTCATTATATTATTTGAGATCCCAAGCACTCAGAAAGCCATGGTGCCTAGAAAAAGAAAATAGCTGTTTTGATACACTTTGTTTTAAAAAGAGGTGAAATTGTTCCCACAGGGAAGAGACCAATTGTTTATGTGTTACGAATGGTAGACCCAACATTGCTGTTGCCCACATCCACAGACGTTCCCAGAAGCGCACCTCGTAGCATGTTTATGGAGCAAAGGTGATTCCATCCAGTTCCCACAGCAGCCGCTGAGGGAGGTGTTATGTCACACATGTTGTCCGCACAGCCGTTGTTCACATTAGTAGGAGCTGAAGCATCCCATGGTGGCTCTAAGAATGCATTCATCATCAATGGAATACGCTGGGGACAGCAATACGCATGGGCCTTCAAGGGGTCCATCAGTACTTCAATGTCCAGTGGCACAACCAATTCTGATCTGAGACATATATCCAGTACGCATTCATGGCTGCAAAGCAGGCAGCGAAAGACAGGTTGTATGCAGTCAAGCCAGACCGGCCTGAACAACAAGAATCAGTGCTCATTTAGTTCTTAAAGCTGAGGTGTACCGAAGCAGTGTATCATGCGCTCATGGCAACGCAGCACTAACAGTGCTGTCTCCATTCTGGGTTGAATTGGGAAGTCTATTGCGGAACAGATAGAATAAAATCAGTATTCCCGCCACAAGTAGAAGGACAAGTGAGAGCCCTTCAAAAACGCTTCCCAACACGGAGTGAAAGAAAGATGGTATAACTCCGAATATCGTCTGAAAGGTGCTAACCAAACCAGAGACGATACATTTAAAAAAGTGCATTATTCCTTTCATATCAGACATGTTAAAGATACAATGGACCAGCTCCCCAAAATGCAGCAGGAAGTTAGTATGGAGTAGTGTCTGTATCTCATACAAAGACCTTGCAACCTGAAGATCAAACGTCTCTTTGGCTGAAATTAAAGCCACATCTTTTTGCAAAGTTTGCTCAGGAAATCAAATTTTATGTTGGAAACATTTATCGAAGGCCATAGCACTACCTCCCTAACTGTGCGGGCAGGTAAAAACAGTACTTGTGTACAACAAATGACTATGCTATTAACCGTCACTAGATAAGCGATGCCCAATTCCATTCCGCAGCAACCTTGATCATTCAGCAACAAATAGCTCCCATTCAAGAGCAGCCTGAATACAGGATGAATCACAGCATCTGGGGAACTCTTCAGATAACAAGAAAAGTTCTCCATTGAACCTTTACATGCCCCGTGGAGAGAAATGTCCTTGCAAACCAAGGAGCAATGCTAAGGCGTCTTCACAGTCGGAGCTACTAAGAAAAACTTTGGGGTCCTCATTCATGCATCTAATTCTGAACGGTAATTCCCAATACTCGTCCACATATCCTTCCCCTAGCGCTTCAGATCTGCCTACCTGTTGGTATTGGAGACAATATTGGAATTGAAAGGTCGTGACCGGTAGGGTGATGTAACCATGGATTATCCAGTCAGTGGATGGTGTTTCAGCCAAAGTGAAAGGTAATTGGTCTAATATTTCAATGTGAAACATGGTACATCTTGCATCCTTACGTGTCATTGTCATCTGTCTTTCTGTCAGATCGTATGTTGAAAACAGATTTGTACTATTAATGTGGCCAGAACGTAATGTATGTAACGTTCAGCTCAATATTACTATTGACCGTAATTTTGATTGTCCATTTTGTAATGTAGACATGTCCTGCTGTATTATGTCAATTGCAGAAGACATTATGTTGCCCAGTGAATAAATTCTGTATGATAAAGTGATCATACCGTTGTCGACCACAGCCAAAGCCTTTTCTAAATTGACCCTATCAAACTTGCGAAATCTCTCAGCAGCTTCCTGTTGAGAAATCTTCCACAGTTCATTGTATATTCCGTACAAAAAGCACTTTTGACGTGGGTTCCGGGGACCTAGTAAAAAATCCATGTCATCAGAAAGAAGGCACAAGTGTGGTTTCACCTGGGAGAGTGTTGAGGTTTTTAGCCAATCTAGGCATAACTTCCCAACACTATACGACATCACCACCCGAGTGTTCTGTTTGTACATATTGTTGGTCAGGACTATTGATCCTAAACCCCTAGGTGTTACCCAGGAATCTAGATTGACACCCATTTGTGTCCACAAGCCAAACCAACCAACCCTTCCAATTGGGGTCTGAAGAATTGAAAGAACCATTATGTATCATGGTAGCTAGTGTATCCTCACTGAAGTGTGTAAAGTGCTGCCAATTCTCAAAACGTAAGAATGCGGGAATACGTGGTGCATTCAAATCCTTTGTTTTTGCTATACCCAGACATGAAGTTTGTTGCACTGTCTTGTTAAGGAAAATCATTTGGTGTGGTATGAGGCATGCTCTAAATAAGGCCTCCGTCCCCTGAACCTGCCAATCTTTTATCCCTGAGATAGACTTTGTGTCTACTGTGTCCTTCCAAAAGTCGAAACCCTGTATAGACAGTTGGGAAATAAAGGAAGCTGGGTATATCAGCTTGGTGTTTGTTAGCATATTTTTCTTTGCAGGTGTAGGTGCAAGCCTATAATAATACAAGGCCGGGTCTGATGTATCAAAACCTGAAAAATAAGCAAACTTCTGTGCAAATGTTATGCACAGTTTCAATGCCCCAATCATCAGAGAAAGTACTAGAGGTAATGATGTCATTTACAGAAATTTTGAACAAATAAGGAATTTTCAAAAGTTCAGTAGGACCATATATATCATACAATACCCTGTCCCATACAATTCCTTCAGGAATGTTCTGCATGGACAAGTCTCTTAGTTCACGATGCAATGATGCATGTGGTTTAAGAACCAAGTTCACGAGTTGCACTGCAGAGCGTTCTGGGAGAAAATGTCTATTCAGGAGTAGAAAAAAGACAGTTACTATACCAATCCAAAGTACCAGGAAAAGTAATCCAATTGTAATCCATAGATGTATCTAGGGAACAATGAACTAAGTCTTTTTCAGCCAAAGATAGAAAGCATAAACTTAAAGCTTGAAAGGGAGAGGCGGTGTCGGCAGCTCAGGGTCACTTGGATCAGATGAGAAATCGTCATAATGCACGAAGTACTCAAACGCCGTCTAGTCTATTCTTGGCAGCTCAGCAGGTTTTGTGGAACAGGTAGATGACTCGATCTGTGGCATGTTGACATAGACGTCATCAATTTTTCAAATTGACATTTCTGTTGCTTGTACAGTTGTAGTTGTTTCAACCGGGAGAAGCATCATTTCATTGTCGTTCACAGATTCTCTTTGGAAAGTGGTATCTTCAGTCGTTATTAAAGGCTCTATCTGAACTTCCTGTACGGTAGCGAAAGGAGTGCGGCGGCTACCCAGGAGCCCACCTGGCCTACTGTTGAGAATCTGTCACAAAGTGTTGTTTGATCAGATCAATTGAGACAAACCTTTTGTCTTGGCGGCCAGCAGGAGGCGGAAGAAGGACAGTTCTGGTTCCTTCGACAGCCAGGACAGGTACAGGCCCAAATTATTTTTTGTCCTGAATTTTCTCTCTGACGAGGTCCCCAATCTCTGGAACTCAGGCAGGTCTTGACGTTACTGTTTTCACTTTCCCAGTGGCGGTGCGTTTTACTTGGACGTTGCTTTGTGAAGCTCGGTATTCCTTAAGGTCCTGTAAAACATCCAAACAATCATTGAGGTCAAATGGGGTTTCAGCCACCACCGTGCTGACACTATCGAGGTCGGGTGCCCACTTTCTTACCCCAAGCAGGAGCTCATAAGGTGTACGACCCCCCTGGTATTTTCTTGGCATGTTGTTAAGTGCCCGCTGGACCCCATATAGGTGATTGACCCAACTGCTGCCCTAGCCTAATACCCTTGCTGTTAAGGATTGCTTTAAGTCACGTTTTTTCCTCCTAACTACCGAATTTCCCTCAGGATGATAGGGGGAGGAGTACCACAAGGCCACACCCAAACTTTTCATGGCTTCTTTGTAAGCCCGAGAGCTAAACGCCAGACCCTGGTCGGAATGTAGTGTGCCAATTGCGTATGTCCTGATGAAGACTCGCAAATCCTTTATAACAGTTGAGCGTCAGCTGAGCGGTAGGGCCAAACCCACAGGAATCTACAGCATGAATCTACTGCCACCAAGATGTACTTGTAAGCCACGTCTGAGTGTAAGGGGCCTCAGTGATCCAAACAGAAACACGCAAGAGATTTGTCTGAGATCAATAAAGGTGTTTGTGGTGGACGTGCTACATTGGAGCCCTTCATCTGCTGGCAGGTGTCGCATTTGAGGATAAAGTCCTTGGTCTGCTTAGTGAGACCTGGCCACCAATATCGCTGCTTTAGTAGTGAAACCGTAGCAGTAATCCCTGCATGAGCTGAACCCAGATCCTCGTGTGCAGCTAGTATCCATCCCAATCTGCGATCAGTGTTTGGTATTACTCTATTCCCCCACTCCTGGAATTTGAGCATATGGAATGTTTTGCGCAACTAATTTGTAGGAGTCCTTGAGTGGAAAGCCTTTCGGCAGGGCTGAGCTGTTGTGTGTGGCATTGACAGCTATCATAGTTGCTCCGTCACCCTTGTGCTAGAGCAAATTATTGCAGCAACGGTAGCAGTGCGTACTGTTGCCTTGGCGGCTTGCTTCATCCGCCATTGAATTCCCTTCAACATGAACACCAACACGTTGATGACTCAATGTGTGAATAACATGAGCCTGTGGCAGGCCTTCTTTCAGCTTTGCCACTTATTCCCAGAGCATCTTGTGCTTTACTGTGCAAACTTTGGAATCCCTAAATCCATGCTGGCCTCAATAAACCAATAATGCAAGTATTCGTTGTAGGACTGGACACAGTAAAACAAATCACACACTATAAGTGTGGGGAATTCATGATCCGTATTTTGTAGCTTTTAGTTCCGCCAGCTGTTCCGTACAGTCTCCAAGAGACTGAGTTTGTGTTTTCCCAGGAAGGAACTTTCCGTCCTGCATGCACCCTTTTACAGTTGTGCATGCCTCTGAATATTGTTGTTTCGTTCCTATGGCAGACTGGGCAGATCCATCGGTATAAATTATACATTCATATTGATCATGTATTCATGAATTAACCATGTGTGTGCATCTGCATGTGGGAACTTAACCCAAGAATAGAATACCTCTGTTCTGAATGTTTTGTGTGCCTCAACCACAAAGGTAACATCTCCACCTGTTGCCGGGAGGCCATGTTGTAATAATTTCATGGTAACTGCCTGGCTGCAATTGTGTGAAATATTTAGTCCAAATATCTTCTCTTCAATGTCATCCCCTGGTTGTTCGGTCATTGTTAAAGCAGTAGTATTTGGTTACTTTTTTATAGAGATATGGTTTGCACAATGTGGGAAGTTCTAATCCTCCAAGCTTGAATAACCTACAGCTAATACAAAGGGTATACCTACTCAGCTGAGGTGGATTTGTTTCCATTCCTACTACAAATGTCTCCAGTTAAAATGTGAGTAGGGGTCTCTGAGAAAGCACGGCTCAACTACTCAGATTTGACCATTAAATAAGAGCCTTAACCAACGTTGGCGGCGCCTTGCCGTGTAGTTCCTACCAATCCATAGTGCCTGTGCATTGTGTGGACAACATAAGCTAAGGGCATGGTGTCAAGACTGATTCCGGACACCCCCGCAGGATATGTTGGCCTATAGAACAGCTTTCTGACTTTGCCACTATAAGCCCCCCTAACCTACCAGGGAGTGAATGGTTTTCTGGCAACCACTGAACATGACAACCCTGATCCCTCAGGAATCGTAGAAACAGTACAGAACCTTTTGCTCAGTCATTCGTGCTTACTTATTCTCAGAGAAATATACAGAGAATACTCAGTTGGATATTTATTGAACCAAGGTTATACTTGCATAAAATACGTGTGCTGCAATGATCAGTAGACTGAAGCAGATAAACGTGATTACAAGCACCAAAAGCGTAAATGGTAGATATAGTTCTACCATGGTGCTAAACAATGTATATATGGAGGCATATACAACAAGGCAGTAATCTAGCGTACTCTTACTATGAGAACCCTACTCTAAGTGTATCTAGAGTGTGTGTAGGTGTAGAGCCAAGAATCCCCCCAAGGGACGATCCCACCCCATTACCTAATGGGATAGAGTGAAGGACCCCATTGTGGTCACGAACTGGACACTCCTCACGAGATGTCAGACCTCTGCGTGGTGATTTCTCAGCATGTAAGGACCCTTGGTATCAGCAGAAATACCTCTTCTGCTAATCTATCGGGATCCTCGTCTTTTATAATAGAAAGCAGCCTTGCGATGTACGCATAGATTAGTGATGTTATGGATATGTAGATAGCCCTGTTGCCCCATGGATGAAGATAGTGATGACATTTGTACGTAATACGAAACAGGCTGTTGTGATAATGTTGTGCAAAGCTAGATGTAAAAACAACTTTAGTTTCAGAGAAACGAATCCAACATTGTTGTGCGTGCCAATGTGTGCAAAAGGTCACAGCTGGAAATGTTATTTGTGAGGACAATGTAAGAAACAAGCTGCTTCACTACATGGGCCTAACTCGGGAATATAACAATAGGAGAGCAACATAAGATATCCTATTTCTATATCCTGCTGAAATTACATAAACATGTGACACCTTCCCCTGGGGATCCATAGTGTCTGGCATTGGAACAATATTGGAACCTCTACTGCAGTTCTGCAACCATTTCTTAAGATCAGAAGTTAAAAAGATGACTTCATACATCAAAGTCATGAAAGAGGTACTTGGGATGTTGAAGGACTTTTGTTTTGTGCCCGATAAGGAACTCTTTATTACCCTAGATGTAGAATCGCTATATATTAATATTCCTGAATAGGCAACATTAAGAGTGGTTGAAAACTTCCTTTGCCAAACAGGTCTGACATACCAAACTTCAAAGTTGCACCATGCCAAACATGTCTCTCCATGCATGATTTTGAAACACAGTTTGGTTATACCAATGCTAATCCCTTCAAAGACTATATAAAAATCAAGCAACAATACATAACTGATAGTTTTATTATCTGGGCTGAATGTGTACTGTGGCTTAAGCAACTTGAGCAGCACCACTAATTTACACAAAACATTAACCGGATAGAGATATGCTTCCTAGACCTCATAACGAAAGCAGACACTGGAAACTTTATTAGTGAGGGATATAATAAACCAATGGACAAAAACTCATTACTTTTATTTGACAGTTACCACCCAAGAGCCTAAACAGAAAATTTACTTTTTGGCCTTTTCCTCAGAAATTGCATAAAGTGTATGAATCAAATAACATACGACAAGCGATCTGAGGCACTTTAAATGTGAAAATGCATATAATGTATATACACAGACAGTAAATATTTTATGCCGTTTTGTATGTGAAATACTGCTATACAAAATAAATAACACTCACTTCGGTTGAAGTGAGGACTAGAAAAATCTTGTTCTGTGGGCTTTAACGTTTTAACGTATAACCTTGTTAAAATATTGGTATGCCTTATTTGAGCTAAGGCTTCATTCTATATCTGTCTGTTCTGTTTGAGTCAAGCAGGATACATTAATTGCTGTGATAACTAATTAATTTCTATGAAAAATGAGTTCCTTGTGAACATTGTCTCTGCTTATTAGCAATACCCAGTTCGCAAGGACATATGGGTCGCTCTTATTTTTTTGTGAAAATTGGTCATGAAGGCACAAGCTGACAAGCATAGAACCCCAGCATCTATGTGGGAAGGAGACAGGGTATGGTTATCAACACGAAACCTACAACTAGAAGGCCCAAGGAAACTATGACCACAGTTTAAAGGTCCTTATGACATTGTCAAGATGATTAATCCAGTCACTGTCAAGTTACGGCTTCCCCTTGAATACACTATCCACCCAGTGTTTCATGTTTTGCTGATCAAGCCATACCACCCGCCACACGAAAAGATACCCCACCCGTTCTGATTAATGGGCAACAAGAGTACGAAGTTCAACGTATCCTGAACTCCAACGATCTCAGGGAAAACTATATTACCATATAGATTGGAAAGGTTATGACCCTTCAGAGCGTTCCTGGGAACCGGCTCCCTCAGTTCATGCCCCTCGTCTGGTGAGCCTATTTCATGCCCTCCACCCCACCAAACCACAACCTGTAAGACTGCCTTTGGGAGGGGCGACTGTCAGGATTCCTGCCACAGCTCACCTCTCTTGATTATACAATATACCGGCATGACTCATATCATTCCTCCCAACACTTAAGAATAAACAAACATCTTGTACCCTGACATTTGACCAAATACATGCTATTGGTAATAACTATCTGCAGCTGGTATTCCCCAGTTTGTTTGAAAAGGCTTAATAGCTTTTAGAAATGTTTTACCATGCATATGCAAGGTCAGGTTTCAGGCGCCACAAAACATGCAGAAAATCCACCAGACTAAGTATCAAGCAACCGGCATGGATGACCTCAACATGAACCTTCCGGAAGGCAGCCCTCATCAAATTAATCCCCTGCACCTGTTCCTTGTTATAAGCAATTAGAACGCGACCTTTATGAACATTCTAAAACACCTTCTACAAGACAGCTTCATCAAATTAATCATCTGCACATGTTCATTGTAATTAGAACACGACCTTTGTGAACATTCTAAAACACCTTCTAGAAGACAGCCTCATCAAATTAATCATCTGCACTTGTTCCTTGATATAAGCAATTAGAACGTGACCTTTGTGAACATTCTAAAGCACCTTCTAGAAGGCAGCCTCATTAAGTTAATTATATGAATATGACCTTTATGAACGTTCTAAAGCAGTCTTAATTTAAGACCGTCCACACTCCTCCCCTTTGCTTAGCCTCTTCCCTGCCACTTACCTGTTTCCCGGCTTCCAGGACTCTGTCTTGCCAGCTCCCTTGATCCTTCCGCTTTGACCTCATCACAAAGAACGTCCCCCATTAGTCTCGCACCTGGATGGAAAAAAGAACAAGAAGAAAAGGAGAGATGCAATAACAGACTTGATTTTTCTACGCTCTGAGCTCAGTCGCAACATTGTGCTGCAGACAAAGGTAACCAGTGTTTTTGTTCAACTTGTACATACTGTTGGCAGGGCTCTGCCAGAGAGGACTTGGGTGAAGCTAACCCCGTCCAAATTTGCTTGTGGGTTTGATACGGAAATCATACTCACTACAGTTTGAGAACTTTGATGAAGGCGACTCTACGGACAATCTAAATGAAAACAAAACAACAACAAAACTAAAGGTTAGTTGAGATTTGAAAAGCTTTTGTGAGGTGATACCTTAAGAGATAGAGTTAATACTAGACTAAAGCCTTATTATTTGTTTGTTTATAAGTACCATATCTGCCGGTGCCATTCATCAGACTGGTGTGAATGCCTGCTGCAGTGTTGCTGTTGAGTAGACAAGCAACAGCATTTTTGACTCTACACACTCTCTCTATCGCAACCCCCTTCCCCCTGGGATTTGCCACCGGAGCAGTGTCTCCTCCTGTAAACCAAGGGCAAGTCTCAGAAGGATTTGGGAACTAGCGTCGCCATCCCATTGGAATCATCTGGGATCCAGTTAGGGGGCTTATGACATGGACTATCATTAAAAGGGTGTCCAGTTCAGATAAGCATACCTTGAATAGCTTTGAAGAGCAATGGTTATTTAGATTGTATACTATCAAACAGAGTCTCAATGATGAGACTGAATGGGGGGCAACTGTCATGTAAAACTACAGGAGACTTGTTTAGAGGCCACATTCACTCCTTTTTCTGACTGGCTTTATTTCTTAGTAGTGAGTGTCGTAATGTTTACCATTCATATCCTGAGGTTACTCGTTTTCTGTATATGAAAATGTATATAATGTAAATACACAGACAATAAATATTTTATGCCGTTTTGTATGTGAAATACTGCTATGCAAAATAAATAACACTCACTTCGGTTGAAGTGAGGACTAAAAAATCTTGTTCTGTGGGCTTTAACGTTTTAACGTATAACCTTGTTAAAATATGGGTATGCCTTATTTGAGCTAAGGCTTCATTCTATATCTGTCTGTTCTGTTTGAGTCAAGCAGGATACATTAATTCATTACCAATTTGGCTTTTGCTAAACTTGTCCTAGCGTGTTTTTGAATCTCATGATGTTGTTCTAATCTTTCTGTGGCTGAAGTAGAAACTCCTGATAAATCAATGGGAAGGGCCTGAGGATGTTGTCCTGACATGAAGAAGGGTGTGTTGTTTGTGGGTGAGTGGGTGCTGTTATTATAAGTGAATTCAGCTAAGGGTAAGGCTGATCCCATTGTCCTGTGTACATGGATAGTAAGCATCTTAGTGTAGTTTCTAGGAATTGGTTGACCCGTTCATTTTGCCCGTCGGTGTGTGGGTAGAAGGCAGAAGATGGCAAGGCTACCTCTATTCATAACTTATAACAGAGTGTTCTCCAAAATTTAGATGTGAACTAAACACCGCGATCTGAGATGATTTTAGTCTGTAGATCATGCAATCTTACGATATGATCAATTAGTATTTGGCTAAATTCTGCGGCGGTGGGTATCTTTTTGAGGAGGATGAAATGTGCAATTTTTGATTACATGTCGACAACTACTAAAATGGTAGTGAAGGTATTGCTTACTGGAAGGTTACTCAAAAAAATCAAATTCTTTATCATAACATGGTCTACATACTTCAAAAAATGACTTTCATATCACCTCCATTCCTGTAACCTTTTTGAATAAAATCTAAGAGTTTTTATTGTCTTGTATAAAATGATCTTTAATATGGCCCCCGGGAGTACCACAATAAAATTTTACAATAGTGGGACTTCATATGTATTCGCCATATCATCAGCACCGTCACGGGATACTAGATCCATCTAAGTTATGGTCATGCACACTATGTAATGTTATAGTTTAAATCTTCAGGCACTATGATGGAATCCCATCAAAACATCAACCCAGTTTTGAGCTGTCCAGTGCACTCTACCAGGACTGAGAACATATTGCTGAGCAAAAGCCACCTTTCCTAGATGCCCCCCACATTTTTTTAGCATAGCATCACTCTAGTTGTTGAAGAGTTCCTTAGATGTGACTGTGTGGTCCTCAACGTGGGGACATGCTTCAACATCAATGGAAAGACGTGACCTAACACCAGTTCCCATGTAAGAGCCAGCCGCGGCTCGTGCAGGTAAGAGCGGTGGAGCGTTGAGGACGGGTGGGGGGGACTTCGACAGATGAAGGTTAATTATTTATTTAATTTCCCCACCTGATCGTCTGTCGAATTCCACCCCAAACCCGGCACCACCGCCCCACTGCTCTTAACTGCATTGGTCACGGCTGGTAAGAGTTACACCACAAATAGACGGACGCCGCTCTAAACAGGCACTGTTCAGTAGATCATCTCACAAAAAGCCTGCGGTGCCCACCATAAAGGTAATCCATGACATAGAGACACAGGAGTGTGCAACAGTCTCAACAGGCCAAGGACTTCCACAGAATGGATCCCCTTTTCTAAATTCCTGCCTACTCTTTAATCCGCTTAGGAACCCAACCTGTGACCCAATCAGGCCAGGAGACTTTGTCACACTTTTTATGGTAGGTGGGTTTGGCTAAGGAAACAAACACAGACTGCTTCGGTTTTTAATATTGACATGGAATTACCACTCTGTGCTGTTTGCTTGGCTATGGTGGCATTTGTGTCTGCTTGCAGTCACACGTTTGCTGGGTTACTAACCAGCCTTGTCTGGTGGTCTTTTATAAACAAAATTACATTGCGATGTTTCTCAAGGCAATATGGCTACACTGTTTGATGTTGCCTAATCTGTGATTTTTCCCTTTAGGACTTTTACCACTGTGTGAAAATATATTTTAAGAGACAACGGTCCCTGTGTAGACAATTGATTGAAATCAAATAAATATAGACCCAATCGGTACTATATTGTAGCCATTGTTCCATCCGGAACAAGGCAGTTTTAATATGCAATTATGAATATACAAAACATAAAATTTAATAACAGTAGGACACAAGCCTGTATCCAAAAACTCACATCACAGAAGAAAACAAGAGAAGGCTCAGGCAGCATGCAGTTGTCTGCGCCTAATCAATACAATGAAGCAAACAGCGATAACAGGAGGTCACCTTTACACATAATGTAGTTACTAAATAACAGTGTATAAGGTTGACAATTTTGTCGACGGCGTTTCGATCCTAAACACAATTAACGGATCATCATCAGGACTTGCAAAATAGTGCCTGAAAACATTTTGCCTGCAATTAACTGGGGGCGAGAACAGGGTGCAGAGCGATGCGGAATGAGTAATGAGCTTCCGGGGGTGACCGGAACGATTTCCAACCTCATGGGTGGGGTAAACGAACGCGTTAATAATCACATTGGATTAGGAGTCCGTATGGAAAGGAGCCGCAGGCATCTAAATGGGCGGCAATTGAAACCGATCACGGGGGGGAAGGCAGCATAGTGGCATCTGCTGTCCAATAGGTCGTAACGCGTTCGTTTACCCCACCTATGAGGTTGGAAATCGTTCCGGTCACCCCCGGAAGCTCATTACTCATTCCGCATCGCTCTGCACCCTGTTCTCGCCCCAGTTAATTGCAGGCAAAATGTTTTCAGGCACTATTTTGCAAGTCCTGATGATGATCCGTTAATTGTGTTAAGGATCGAAACGCCGTCGACAAAATTGTCAACCTTATACACTGTTATTTAGTAACTACATTATGTGTAAAGGTGACCTCCTGTTATCGCTGTTTGCTTCATTGTATTGATTAGACGCAGACAACTGCATGCTGCCTGAGCCTTCTCTTGTTTTCTTCTGTGATGTGAGTTTTTTGGATACAGGCTTGTGTCCTACTGTTATTAAATTTTATGTTTTGTATATTCATAATTGCATATTAAAACTGCCTTGTTCCGGATGGAACAATGGCTACAATATAGTACCGATTGGGTCTATATTTATTTGATTTCAATCAATTGTCTACAAAGGGACCGTTGTCTCTTAAAATAAGTTAGTCCCAAGATCCCTGACCAATCAAATTGGGTTCCCTTGTTCTTTACATATATACTGTGTGAAAATATAGCAAGAAGAAAGTAGTACGGTCTCTATTATATATTTTCCCTATTACATTTGACCTGATTAATGAGCATTAGGGTACATTGGGGAACCAATAGGTGACCCAGTAGGAGGCACCCCGTTCTGATAAATGCCCAGGATCCATGGGGGCCAATCACATGGGCAGAAACATGCTGATGATATAACATACTAAGGATCTGCATTATACAGGACCCTTGTGTACCTTGGTCTTATTGATGTGACTAGAAAGCACCAATAAAAGAAATCCTTTTCCCTGGACACATTTGTAGCTTAAAATTAGGGTGCCAGTTTACATTACAATTACAAAGGTAATTATGGAGACTAAAAAATAACACAGCCTTGTAAAGAGTTTCAGGTGGAGCCCACACATGGGTCTTGTGGTGAAGAGAGGCCTGATGATGAGGCATGCCACATTAGACTGTGCTTTGTCCTTTTTAGGAATAATCCATGAGCCATCCCCATATACACAACACCCTAAATTTGAGGATTTCATTGCATACTTTTTTTACTAATAAATCCAGGGATCATATGAAGATAGTACTGCCTACCTTCTTATAAGATATGTAAAACTAATTTAGGCCTAACTGGCCTATAGTAAGGGAACAGACTTTCATTAAGAACTCTCAAGCCACTAATCTCATACATCAAGAGCACATTCTGACACAGCCTTGTTAAAACTGCTAATAATGGCATGATACACTGTTAGTGTATACATGAAGAACTAGCATAAAAATAGAGTGAATGAGTACGAGCCTTTCACGTTGGATAAAGACGGGTTCTAAATCAGTGAGCCTACTAAAGTTATGGAAACAGTGACGGAAAGTGATTAAAGATCCACTTAACACTGCCAGTAGATATAGCATCAATGGACCCAAAGAGCGTCAATTAAAACTTTGCAAAGTATGATCTTGTAAACCTTTACTCTTTGCTGGAATGATTGATGGCCCGATGGCAGTGCAGTTCTTGCAAGAAGAACATTTAGAGTTTGCAACCAGCAGAAAAGATCTAGACACCAACAGATGAGCCTGATGTTAAAGACTAAAGTAAGGAATCCCCAATACTATGACAAATGAATTTGGAGGATTATGGACTCACTAAGTACATTATGAGCCATAATTGTGTAGTCTCTTATTACTCTGTTCTGAAAAGTACTTTCCTTTCGGCAGTGCTTACCAACATTTATATCTGTCAAAAAAGTTTATTGACCTTCTATCCTACGCAAGTAGTAAGCAAGATAGATTTTTTTCACAATCAAAGAACATTTTGACAATTTGGACTGGTTGCACAGAAAGGGCTTTACTGTATGATCTACTGACTGATTAGTAATCAATATGTCCATGCACTGAAATCTAGGTAGAGGAGAATGTCTTCTTTTATTGATAATTTTTTCATAGACCTGGTTGTTGGCAATAGATTACTGTTTATGCAATTAAGACGCTAATGTGAAGAGACCATTATAGTGAACAGGTTCTTCAAAATGAGATGCACAAAAATGGTGTTCTACAAATGCCCTGGACATTGAGATATAGAAGAGGAGCCTTGATGACTCTAGGCTACTTGAAAAACCAAACAACGAGGCCAGAGGATGCCCCTGCAAATACAAAGGGGTGTGGAATAGCTATGCCCAAAATCGAGGGCTTATTAAATGATTGTTTAAATTTTGCTATGTTTTCCTCAATTTTGTATACTCCATGACAACCATGACCATTGCATGGTTTATGGTGATAGTTGCGGAGGTGATCGAGACCCTTTTCTTTACTACCTATTCATGTTAAATAGGAATATGATCATTCTGTTTAGAGCAACTCGTCGATTAATCTCTGGTAATTGCATAAATCACATGCTTCTGATTATCTCATAGAAAACTAATAAAAATAAATGTATTAGAAAGAAAATAGGATGCTCAGTACTGGTTACATGCTGTACTGCCTTTCCTCTTTTGTGAATTGGCAAGAGGAAAAACTGGAATTTCAGAGTCCTTCCCTTACTAACTGTGCTTGTAAACCTATATTGATAACCTAAAAAGACGTTACATTAGTTACATATTTGCAGCTAAAAGACCAATCAAACTAAGAAAGCTGTTTTTAAATTTTTTGTCAGGCCTGGAGGCTCCTATTATGCTTTCTAATCTTGCTTTAATTTATATAGCAGCAGTCAAGAACTGAAAACTACAAATCCCAAGAGGCTTAGCAATAGGCTAGCCAATAAGACACGTAATACACACCATAACCATTAGCCTTACATACCATGTAAAATGACCCACTTGATTGCGAACATCCCTCTTTGCTTACTGCTCTCAGGCAAGATAAGTACTTTCGTACTTGTAACAATTCCTTTATTGTATTGTTTTATTGTCAGATTGTTATGTGATTTCATTGCTATTAATTAATTCTTTTAGTCATTTTAGTAATTCAATGTATTCATTTGTTTTATGGTGGTTCCCCTTCCGTGCTCGCGCCGGGGAACTCACCTGCGGCCGTCTTGGTTTTGCCCAACTGTTAGTGTGGAGCACTTACCGCTGCGCTCTTTCACATTTCCCTCAAGCCTTGCTTCAGCCACATTCCAACGTTGAAGAGCGCTGTCTTTTTTCTCCCAGTGCTTTTGGTATTGTCAGCCGTATTTCATTGTGGCATTGCCTACTCTCACCGCCTGTTTCTGCCGGCTTCCCCAGTCACATCGCTGCGAGGAGCGGATTTACTTTTGCCGCCTTTCGACCCACGTTAGGGCAGCGGGAGAGGCTTCAGGTCCCTACCTCCCTCATTGCTAGCATTGGGTTTCCATATTCGGCGACGCCCCTTGGGTGTGTTTCAGTTTTTTCTCTCCAAAGTCTTTGTTCATAAAAATGTAACTCTTTACTCACTTATTGTTTTCCCTGCTAGTTTCCTTTTTTTTAAGCTTCAGTCAAAAATTTTCAGAGTTACAATACAAGTGAAGAGAAGAAGATGAGTTTCAAGACATTTATGGCATTTGTGAATGATCACATCTTGACATGGTTATAAGAGGAAGCTGCGTCAGATCATGAAAAAAAAACAATAATTGACATTGAATAGAGGGACATAGGAGAGGCCCTTAGAAAGGAGAAAAGCTGTGAAAGTGTGTGGAGAGTCATGTAGTTGTGTCTTGGCTGGTGTGACCTGAGGATGGGACAGTTGCAGGTAACTGGGGTGTGGATACTGGGGAGTCTGAGTCCAGGGTAAGCAAGTAGGAACGAAGAGGCTGCCAAATGTCCTTTGGTCTGGCAGAGGGTGGCTGTAACGTGGAGTAGACCTCACTTGTTAGGTCGCAGTATGTATTGCTTTGCAGCCAGGCCTAGATGTTGGGGCGCACAGCATTTCCCCAGTGAATTGCAATCTCTCTTTTTGCTAACAATAAAGCAATGACAGTAAATCTGTGATATGTTATGGGGATAGATGAAGCATTGCCCAACAGTGCGAAAGAAGGCGAGGGGTCTAAGGTTAGGGAGATCATTTGAGAGAGAGTACTGAACACTTCAGTCCAGCATGTGGCAATGGCTGGACAGGTCCAAGCTAAATGTGGGAAGTACGCCTCAGGGAACTGGCATTTAGGGTATAGGGATGACTTAGAGGGCTCAATCCTTGCAAGTCCAACAGGAGTGATGTAGGATCTATGTAGGAAACGGAAATGGAGCAATTTGTGGTGGTGGTTGGGGGAGACTAGTTTAATTTGCACACAACAGAAGGCCCAATCTGTGTTGGTGATGGGGTGGCCCAGGTCCTCCTCCCAGCGTCAACACCCCCCCATCGTTAATGTGTTTTAAAGCCATGCAAGCACAGTTGAGCGTGGCGACCAGGTGAAACCCATCCGCGTCCATTATCAAAAGAGTGAGAAGAGGAAAGTCGTTGGGGGCAAGGGGATAGGAAGGCATGTGGGATCGCAACGTACCGTGTAATCTATTAAATATGAATCTATCCATGATTGTAATGTCAGTATGTGTGGCATCAGCAGTGAGCGATAAGGCAAGTCTGTCTGGGAACAGATCCCCAAAGGTGTGAAGGCTATGCCTAGTCAAGGTCCTTTGAATTAGCTTTTCAACTGTGGTAGCCAAGGGTTCGGAGAGATGGGCAGTTTTGGAGAATATAAAAAGTCAAAGTCCAGTGTACCACTAAGCTTTCACCATGCCCAGCAGGTGGTAGATAATGTCTGGATGTTCTTGGGGTCTAACTTGAGACCCCGTGGCAGTACAGCATTTAAGGGTGTAGGATCTGCCAGATCCTGTTCAGGTTTATCATAAGGCAGGCGGGCATCTGGGTGAAACCAATAATATGCAGAATGAGCTTGGGCGACCAAGAAATAGATGCGAAAATTGGGGAAGGCAAAGCTGCCACGATCATATGGCAGAGTGAGGGTGTCCCAGGCAACTCAGGGTCTGCGGCCTGCCCATGCCATCTTCAAAAGTAGGCTGCGGTGTGTCATAAAGAATGGGTTTGTCAAAGGTATAAGTATACTTGTAAATAAATACAAGATGCGGTGGAGAACTGTCATTTTTATGATAGCTATACGGCCAGCCATGGAAAGGGGAAGTTATATCCACCGATCTACTTGTGTTGAGAGCCTGTCGATGGCGGGACCGTAATTTAAATTAATGACTTGTTCCCTGTCCCTGTGTTATACAATGCCCAGGTAATTTGTGGAGTCGGCGTACCAGCTAAAAGGATATTCACAGGTGGGGGTAGTGGTGACATCAGTGAGGGGGAACAGTCCGATTTCACCCTATTGATGCATAAGCCAGAAAGGCCACCAAACCCAACAAATTCCCGTACTATAGAGGTCATGTTGTCAGAGGGGTGCCGGATGAACAACAGTATGTCATCGCATACATTGAGATAAGGAGTGGTCCGGATTTAAATTGAAGACCTTAATGCATGTGGCGCTCTTGAAGGTGGCGAACTATGGGATCCATGGCTATAATAAATAATTAAAGGCGAGAACTTACATCCCTGCCTGGTGCCTTAGGATATGGCCAAAGACTCCAAAATGGAGCCATTGATACGGATACGAGCTGTGGGATTCGAATATAGTAATGAAACGAGAGCCGTGAATCTGTCAGGAATGCCAAGTTTCCGTAACGTCGCGAGGAGGAAAGGCCATTCTAGGGAGACAAATACCTTCTCTGCATCCAAAAGGGCGACTACCGCAGGAGTGTCCTATTAACCTATTTAGAACGAAGAAGACAGCACGAAGGTTGAGTAAGGTAGATCTGTGGGGTATGAACCCCGTCTGCACAGGGGATAGCACCTGTTCGAGAAACAGCGATAATCTGTTGCTTTGGCAAAGATTTTATTGTCGAAGTTGAGTAATGACAGGGTGGGTGGAGTGGAGGGCAACAGCTGTGGCTGCTACAACGCTGTCTGGGTGCCCGCTTGTACCTCGTGCCTGTGCTTCGTGGCTGCAACGTGGCAACCTGGTAAAGCATTGAACACTGAATATTGAGGCCGTCCCTCACCGCCATCTCCTTTTCCTCTTTGGTCCATGGCCTCTGGCTGTGTGGGTGGTGGCGGTGGCTCTGAGGAGGAGGTAAGTGGAGGACTGAAATTTCGGCTAACTTGTGCTAACCTGTTCTGCACCTAGAAGATGAATATACAATCTCTGGCATTTCGTGAGAGTACAAGGAGGGCTTTGCACTAACATTGCGTGACCTACCTATAAGAGCTGCTGTCAAATACGCTGCTGTGGGTTACACCCACGTTGAGGGCTATACTTACAACAATTCCTCTCTAGTTGTACCCAATCATAGCCTACCCAACTCTGGCGGTGCCCCATTGTTGTCGCTGTGTGTCTGCCTGTCTGTACTCGTCCCATCCCATCTTATCTGAACTAGGCCTCCCCTCTCTAGTGGGTGCAACTGATATTACCTATCTGAATCCTGAAGTAGTCACTACATCATCTAAAAAACAGTCAGAATGGTCAAGAGAAAGTTAACTCAAGGCACTGAGGGGAAAAACTTAAAGGGTCTGAAGTCAGTCAATACAATTACAAACTATCTGACAGATGCTGTAGGCCTGATTGAGAATGAAATCATTAACGTAGAGGAGAGGCTAGCTGCAACTAGACATGTAGCTGACGAGGATTCTTACAATGTGACTGTAAATCCATGCAGTAAAGTCTCGCCAATGAATAAACCTCCGGCCTCAAAAGCTATTGTGAACCCCTCCAAAGTAAACCAGGCCCCCTTTGTTTCATATTTGCTGCCTGCAATTCAAAATCTATCAGCCTCTAAGGATCCATCTTCACCGCCTGCAAAAAAGGAGCAAACAACCGGAGAAGGAATCTCATTCGGGGCTATCTCGAAAAAGACATCTAAAGTATCCAGTGTGCGTATGGCAAAACCAGGGATAACATTAAGGGTACTGAAAATGATTGTGACCGCCCACAATAATATAGAATCGTTATAGAATAAATAAATAAATAAATTCGACTCCTTTGAAAGCAAGGTTTTCACAGAGTTAAATGAGATTAAAAAGAGAATTGCTAAACTTGAAAGCTTCGATACCACCCCACATAGTACATCTGGGAGAGGAGCTACTATGCAACAAGAACATCCTACTAAGACATCATATGAGTTAAAAAGACCTGAATCCTCTTCATCACAAACCTCTGATCGTGCGATGACATCACTAAATCAACTAAATTAACAAGGCACTGGAAGGGATCAAATCTTAAATGTGATGGGTGCATCAAAAATATCTGTCCCAGTAAGGACAGGGGAAGGATAAAACACTGTACACCTCATACAGACACGCTACATCTACCCCGATGTTGCTCCCTTCAACATTGTATTGAAAGGGGCTTCAAAATTGGAGCCAGAAGAGGCTAGGAAAACTGGTCCAGTCTAAAAAATAAGGAGATTCACTGGATGTCTGGCCGTGGTTGTAATGCTAACTTTCTCAACCAAAAAATCATTATGGTTAGAAGAACTTCCTGGGTGGGTCATGATCAGAAAACAGGGGATGGTGACTGTATCACAGTTAACTTTCGTAATCCGGCAGTGGTAAAGTCCCTACTCACTAACCAGCTAAGATTCCAATTTCAACCCCGTCTAGAGGGGAAGATTGCTGCGGTACCGCTGGGCTTCTTTTATTGACCATCATAGCCCTTTTAAAAACGCCAGGGACCTTTTATACCACACCACTATGGAAGCCACATACCCCATTATACTGTGACAACAGCAAGCAGATTTGCCCCCTTCTCAAGCCATGGGGGACAAGACTGACTGAAGGAGAATAATGGGGATAACATTGGAGTTAGAATAGGGGAGGGGGGTGTAAAACTAATTTATGGGGCTCAGGAGCACACCACAAAACTATCCCCTTTGACCCGCATGCTAACCCTGAGATCCTGGAATCCTGCTGGTATAAAAAATAAGCTGGATAACAAGGAGTGGTAATCTCATATCTATAGTCCAGATTTGTTACATCTACAGGAAACATGGCATACTGAATCTTTTATAATACATGTCTATGTAGTAATCACAACCCCAGCCCTACCTTCGACCAATGGTAGAGCAAATGTCATGGGCGAGAAATGGTAGGTCTGGCAATCCTGGTGTCTACGCTAGCCCCGGTGTCTATCAAAAAGGTGTTTACTAACTCCCCCTATTTCCAGCTGGTTCTGTTAGAGTCTAATGTGAGTCCATACTTTCTTTTGATTAATTATTATAACATCTTTAATGGCGATCGCCGTTAGGTTGTGGAAGATCTGGATAATACACTGAATAAGGGTATTAATGGCTTAGAAGCAGAGTGTATATGTATTTGGGCAGGCGATTTTAATATTAGCCCCTGTGTGCATTGATCCGCTGGAATTTCCGGACATATTGACGTTAGAGGTAATAATTTGGTACACTTTCCTCACAACAGATATGGTGATCGAATAAATGAATTGCTAAACAAGTTTAACCTAGATTTGTTGCAGCAAAGTGAAGTCAGGGGGAGTGTCCCTCTGCCAACCTTCCAAGGGCATAGAAGTAACTCATTTACAGATCACATTATGCCTCCTGCGAATGGCACTAATCTTTTTCGCTCACTTACTGTAGAAGTTACTAGTTTCAGTGATCACCTCCCACTCACACTTACTCTGAGTTTACCTGATAAATTGCGTGAAATACCTCAGATGGCCAACACATTGATATTGGCAAGAAAAATGGGATTAGTCTAAAATGGACAGGGATTAACAAAGCAGCCCTTATGGAAAAGGTGGTAGCAACGGATACCCCCGAACCATAGAAACCAGTGCCCTTCCATTTCTGATGCTTTGCAGCACTTTTCAGATCTCCTTAGAGTTTCCTGTTGCTCAAATGGGTGCAATGTCTGATATTTATGTTTCCCTCGTCTTCATTGCTTGATTTTGTTCGCGAAAAAGTGTCACTCATAGTCGTTGAAATGTCACTCATAATTACACTGAAATTATGAAAAGGTCACACATAGCAATCGGAAACCTTGGCAGTACCACGGTCCTCCCAGGGCTCGGGGGTGGGTAGGTCGCCTCGCCGTCAGGGTCGGCCCTGGAAGGCCGCCGCTCCAGCGATGGAGGAGGAGCCAGAGCGGGGCAAGGCTGCAGTTTACCAAAACCACGGGTGTGTGCGCTAACCTGGCTCAACTCCTCGCGGCCAGCTGCACTCACCTCTACACGTGTGGTTGGAACTGCTCTTAGCTTGTGCAGTCAGTCACCCCAATCCTGGTCCTCCCGGAACTCGTGCGGCCACAACGCGTAGATTTGCCCACTTCTCCGGCAGCTTGTTAAACTGTCCTCCGGGAAATCCTTAGTGCGCTGAAAGGGATTTGTTGAAGCCGCTCCGGCCTCTATCACTTGCGCCCCTCCGCGATGTGCAAGAGCGCGAGCTGCCGCCTGGTGCCCGCTGTGTCGATGTTAGCCCTGGCCTACCACGCGTGGAAGGAAATCTGTCACGTGGAATAAGGTTTCAGATTGTGGGTCCCGCTCTGAGGCAATCCGGAGCTGTTTTCAAGGGTTAGGCAGCAGGCCAATCAGCAGCTTCACAAAAATGCACGGGCACGGTTCTGAAGGCACTACCGCACTAGCCAAGAAGTATGTTACCTGCTCTGATTGTAACACTGTGCTGCAATAGGTGCCACTTGAGCGTGTGGGAGACACTTATTACACCCTCTGATGGAAGCAGTATGTAGAGCCCAGCTCAAGTGACGTATTGTGATATTTGTACTCGCCACGCTTCTGTTGTTATTTTTGTATTCCTCCACTGTCTTCAGAGCCAGGTGATTCATACACACTGCAGCCCATGCAGCAGATGATGGATTTTGTGCTGCATGATCACGAGGGAGAGCAGCCAGGGGCAGATTCGCATCATCCGAATGGCCTTTGATATGGAGCATCGTCTTGTCCCATCTCTCCATGTACATCCCTAGGACTGGTTGTAGTATCGTTGGGCCAGAGACCTATGCAGGATTCATTAGGAGTTACTTTTAATCATTTGCATCATCCCCCCACGTTGAGATGAAATGCATCACTTATCCTTATTCTGGCAGGGATGTTATCTGCAATTCCATTACATCTTCGGATTTCAAGATTGGTCCAACACAGCTGCTCTCTCACAATTAACACAGCAGTATTAATAGTTTGCTGGATGCCATACGAGCAATTTCTAATTTCTATAACATATTACAATTCTCAGTTATGGCGCAATGCATTTTATTTCTTAGACCAACTAGAGACGTGTACTTTAATACTTGCCCCGATTCTATATTAGCACTAAACTAAGAAAGAGCTGGACATTGTTTGACAATTTCATCTCTTGTACGTGTTTAAATGCAATCTATCTTGGGTTTCATTAAGCCATATCGTTACCCCAGTGGTAAACCTTTCTCTCGGATGCGCTACCCTGACACAATTCTCCACCTTACCCAAACTACTTATATTTGAAGGCCTACAAAGCACGGCAGTAAAGGTCGAAATTAGAATAACACGGAATCAGTGGATAGAGGCCTGACATGGCAAAATGATACTGCACCGTTACAGTGCATAGTATATGAGAGCTATGAATCAAAAATCATTTTGGGGTTTAGCCAGACCACCTACCTAGGAGTGAAGCCCACCGAAAGCAGAATAGTGCGCAGGGCTTTAAGTGGGCCGGGTCCTGCCGGTGTTCAGCACTGGAAGTTCTAAAAAGCAGGTGCTGAGACGGGTCTCTATCGGGCTCTCCATTTTTTCCCTCACCCTCAGGATGAAAAAAAATCTTAATTCTGCGACAGTACCACCCTTCACTGCCTTTGGTGTAACTTAAAGAGACTCGTTATAGTTCTTTCAGTCTCGTCATTTCAGAAGTGAAGCATTTTCTGTATTCTATACAACGAAGCCATAGTTGTTGCTTATTTATCTTATGCAACTAACAACCATTGGCAAAGCCAATAGTCCTGGCTTGTTGTCGGTGTAATGTTACTTGTTGTATTATATACCTGGATGCAATGGCAGAAGCAGCAAAATACCAGACGGGTGGCACACTATGCTCAGTACAGATTTTTAGCCTAAGTGTTCTTAAGCCACGCCCTTAATTACATCGGCCATGCCCCTTTGAGAGACCGCTCCAGTTTTTGTATATTAAAGTGACAAGTGAGCGTTCATTGCACTATCAAGTACTACAGATGGTATGAATGGACCCGAAAGTAGTGGCCTCCGACCAACAGGTTACTGTAGCAATTCGATTATGTTAGTCAGCTTCTGAAAGCAAGCGGGCATCTACCAATCTCTCTGACCTCTTGTAAATTGTTGAATTCTGTAGGCTTTGAATCCTGCATGAGTAACTTTCACGTGGCACATAGTGCCAATATCAGCAACACACTCCCCATCATACATACAGCAATCTTATGATGAAATAAACAGACAAGACACCTTTTTTCGTGGAGAAAATTGCTGCGGGTTTATTTGCATACCAAAATATGCCAACATGGTGGGTTAGCTTACGGGCGATCCAAGGGCAGTCAGCCCCTCCGCCGCCTGCCCAGCTGATGAGCCAAATTGCACCGTGGCACTAGCCAATCGGTGCTTACCAATTTTTGGGGAGGGGTTACCCCCTCCCACCGGTGGACCGCCAGTCCACCCCTCTACTCACGCCCCCAGAGGGGGCGGAGCGTTCCAGGCAACCCCCGGTTGCTCAGGTTTACAACCGCCCGTAGGACTAGCGGGGCGCCGTCGCTCCTCCAGGGTCCACCGCGAGGACTTCCTGGGGATATTTGGCATTTGCACCCTTGTGCTCCTGAAGAGGGTACCCCTGTGTACCTTTCAGCCTCTGGATCGCCCTGTAACCGCCTGCAACACAAAATAACAAGTTAAAACGCCTCTCTCACCCCATCCCCTGAATGTACGCCAGGTAAGCGTAGGGAGGGAAACAGCGTCAAGGGTAGCGGCCAAAAGAGGACGCCAGGTGGGCGGGAGAGGTACTTATACCTAACCCCCCGCCCACCCCTGCCCAGTAATGACGTGGGGCGCGCGGACCCAGAGGGGGTTCCTCAGCACTAGGCTGTATTGTGTGCCCTCTTGTGGCACTAAGGCGGCCGCCCTCTTATGAGGGTCCCCTGCGTGGACCGCGGGCAACCACAGTAACTTATGTAACGAGTGTCACAAAGCAGTGCCATTTGCCCAACCTGTTACAGTAGAGGCATTTATTCTCAGATATTATTTCTTCCTGATATACATTATGAAAGTTCATGTTGTGGAGAGCCACCTGGCCTCTACCCCACGTAACACCCACCATGTCACTCCCTGGGCCGGGCACAGCCCGAGGAGATAACTAAAGGGCCAAATGGTCGCTCGTGGCTTTCGCCAACAAGGTATGTTTGTGTCTGTATCGCTATGTCCAGCGCGGCGCTGCGACGGCCTAAACCCCACTCCTAGGCCAAGTCAGCCCGCTACACATAGGATAACATACTTATGGCTGTAATCCCGATCCATAACGGCGCCCCTGCATTCTCGGTACCCAGGTGACTGTGCTAGCAGAGGCCTTTAAAGTAGCGCTGCTGTATGCCATCCCATGTGTAGCACGTGCACTCACCTTCGACCCCTTAGTACAGCTGTTTGTTGGCCGCACCTTTCCCGACAAACCTTTAAAACTACTTAATTTGAAAAGTGAGTTGGTCAAAAACCCAATGAACTGAATTCTTTTGGGCTTCCATATCCTGTGACTGTTATATAATCCTCCCAAGCCAGGGGCGCAACTAGACCCGAACTTCGGGGGGGGGGGGGGCTAACACTCCCAGCCAGGGCTGGTTCTAGCACTGGGCGCACACGGTGCAACAGTCTTAGTGCTGATATAGGCAACCCTCCCCACGCAATATGAACATAGCCTGCAGTGTAATAAATAATCACACAAAACAGGTTTGTTGGAAAACAGTTTGCTGCAGGTTTATTTCATAAAAGGAGTCTGCCAACGTGGTGGGTTTACTTACGGGTGATCCAAGGGCAGGCAGCGGTGCCGACCTACGCTGCCCTGCCCGCCTGATGAGCCAAACTGCACTGTGGCCAACCCAATCGGTGCTACCATTTATGTGGGGATTCTCTCCTTTAAATACCGTAAACCACCAGTCCACGACTTTACTCACGCCTTTTTAGGGGCGGAGCGTAGCAAGGCAAGCCCCAGGTTGCTCAGGCTTACAACCGCCCGAAGGACTTAACAGGGCGCAGACGTTTATCCAGGGTCCTGCCGTAAAGACTCCTGGGGTTTGGCATAGGGCACCCCTATTGTGCGCCTGACGAGGGTACCCCTCTGTACCAATCAGCCTTCGGATCGCCCTGTAACTCCGCCAAAGCCCTGGATCTGGCCGCCGTCATATCCGGGGCCTCCCACCATGGCAGGCTCCATAACCTCCTGCAACCTGCAGATACCAGTCCTTCTAGCTGGACCAATTCTCTATCTACCTCTGGCAGGTGTGCCCCGTCCCTATCAGGGTACCATGTGGTGTTTGCACTAAAGAGGCCATGCCTAATTTACCAAGCTCTGATTATTTTATTGATTTTGAATTTGAGTTGAACCAAGCCCTGCTTGGTGGGCTTGTACTTGGCTTTATTTACCCTTCTGTAGGAAAGTTCGATGGCCTCCCTAGAAGTTGGGAACTACTGTTCTCCTCTTTAACCACAGTTCCAAGATATGTCCCTCAGGTGCCCTCTGTGCTAATTTGGGCCTTCTGATTAGGGGTTGGCTTGGCCCTGTATTTACCCCTCACTGCCCAGGCCCCGAATTCAGGATTCAATGGGAAACATAGTGGGGTTCGCCTCCAAGGCCCTGAGTAGATTTGATGATAAAATATTGTTTGTGGCCAACACAATACCCTTATCTTTACCCGCTGACCTCCAATTGTATGGGAGTACAGCACCGGCAAGAAATAGGACCCCTTGGGGAATTAAAACTACTGCTCTATTTGTAACCCCAGTTCCGTGTGATATAATCCATTGTGCAAGTTTGTACATTTGAATATGGGGGTTGACTAAGCCCTTGTTTACCACCCCAACTTGGCGAGTCCCAAATTTGAGGGTTCAAGCTGATACCATGTGCCGAAACAGCAAGTAAGATACAGATCCCCTGGGGAAGGTCATTAGGCAGGGACAGGGTGGAGTTTTGAGACCGATGGTACCCCGCCCCCCCACCTGCTTGAGCTAGCACCTTAGGCATGGCCCTCTCCCCCATAGGAATCATATGACATTTATAGAATTTAAGCTGTGTCATGTCCTTTAGAGGACGCCTGGTGATCCTTTCCCACTTAAAACAAGACAAGGGTGGATCTAAAAACAGGGGGGTGAGGCCTGAGGTCCCCCAAGTGTACTCCAAATATTCTGCTACCTATCATGTCCTTATTGCCTTCTAACCCATCAGTCTGACTGCAATCTTCATACGCTGTGTCGCCATGCTGGTGTCCCCACCCTAGCTTATGTAGCCCATAGCCAGACTTTTGCTAAAGGAATACCAGTGTGCCGAAAAGATGCCAATGCTTTTTGATAGTGAGAACCTGGAGTAAAACCTATGAATAAATTTACCAGCACCTTCTTAACTAAGAATGCAAAAGTAACCTAGTGATTGTCAGCATATGTGCTACAACCCCATATTTCTCAACACTATTGCGGCCACTGCACACTTTTTGGAATGACAAACTAACGCAACCCACCTGGCTGAAGGGCTGCAGGTTTTTTTAGCGTAATTGCAGGAACCCATTACCCACACTCATCTTTACAGTATTCTGCTTCATTTCATGTCATCATTGCCTGCAAACCTGTCATCGTCTGACTGCGATCACCCTGAGTCACCCTGCTGATGTCCCCACTCTAGCGTGAGTAGCCCAGTGCCAAACTTCTGCTAATGTATACCAGAATGCAGACAAGTGGATGGAAAAGCTTCTGGATGGTGAGAACAGGAGGAGAAAAGTATTTACAGAATCCAACCCCAGTCTAACTGCAGACTTTTGATGGATGCTGTGTTGCCCTACTGATGCACCCACCCTGACGTGGATTGCCCAGCACCCAAATTCTGATACAGATATTGCCGGGATGCAGACAACGAGGAAGCTTTTTGCTGGAGAAAATCGATGGGTAACTGAATGCTCAAACCTTGCCTGCCCTCTCCTAAATTATGTAAATGTGAATTGCTTTAATACACTTTGTCAGCCATTGTCCTCCAAACAAGTGTTCCCCAAACCTTGAGAACCCTGCACTCTTTCCAGGGCAACCACTCCTACACCACCTGGCTGTACCAGCCATAGGGTAGGCAGTCTCTAACTTTAAGTTAAGCGTCCTGTGGTACACACTGGTTTTGCTGAGGGTACATTCCTATTAACTGGCCACTAAGTTTGCACCTCACTCACTTTATTGATGCAACTCTATTGAACCAATATTGTGTCATACTCCAGTACCAGTGGGTACTTGTCTATTGTGCATCACCAAGTCAGTCCCTTGCTTGGTTTAACCGCATTAAATCTTGCGGTTCCTTTACACTTTCTTTTCCTTCTCCAACTGCACCATGAGTTTGCGGCACCGGTCCTAGTGTTAAAATTAATTGAAATTTAAGGCAGTATTTGTCTGGGCATGTCCTCCCATTCGACCTCTACTTCTGGGATACCCAACTTGCTCCCTCTCAGTGGTAATTTGTAGTAAATTCACTATGTTGTCAACAGCTGCATTAAAGCCCATCATGTGTCCATAGTTCCATCTTGTGACACCTCTGCTAGCTGGGCTAACCCATCTGCTCCCTTTCAGTTGTAATTATAGTAATTCACTGAGCTGACAACCACAAGGGCCTATTGCCGTGCTGTGTATATGCGGCCCTGGATGAACTTAAACAATCGGCTTAGTGTGGATGGGTTGTCAATGTTGCCTGGCTGTGGTGCAATACCTTTGCCCAAGCAACTCCTGACAGGATGTGCCAGTGCAGGTGGAAGTAAGAGTTATATCCAGCCCACCTTACTTTCCTCTCTTCCAGTTATCTGTGTATAGTGCTTGTTGGAGCATAACATAATTGTGTATTTGTGGAACGCACGTGACCCCGTAGGCATGTTGGCGTTGAATAAGAGATATTTGTTACCCCACTCACTGATACTCATTTTAACAGCCCCAGAAGGATGAAAGGTTGATTGAACCCAACGGGGTTTAATCCTATGACCCTGAGGTCGAACCCACCACCAGACCCAGCAGATAATTCGGTCTAGATTTTCTTTGCAATTGCCATGACCCCTCCTGTGCCCTTTGGAGCTCACCTTTTAACCTGCAAGTGGCCATTTGGCTGACACCCCAGCGGGACCTGGCAGTCCTATTTAACCTTCATATCCTTACAGTATAGCAACACTCACCGCTGCAGATGTCTTGGTACGTGAGCATCCGCTGGTCGCACTAGTTAATGCAGTAATTATTTAAATTAATTCAATACAGTGTATATGAATAAAACAATGCACAGGCAATTGAAAATTTACACGTTCTGTAAATGTGAAACATTTTGGACTTGTCCGTCAAAATGAAGTTAGTCGCCTTAGATCAGTTTGTGTGGGCAGTGCAAGTGCATCGAACAGAACCAAGTATGGATGATAAGTGACCCCAAATGAACTAAGACGAAAGTTTAGTGTGGGTGGGTTGTCCAAATTTTGCCTGGCTGTGGTGGAATTGACCCCCCATGTGCAGCAAATTACTGTGCAGATCTGCTCACTCTCCCCAGGCTGTATAAATATTAACAATGTGAATGGCCAATGACATCAATGTCGGATTCTAAGATTCCCAGTTTATGTTCTAATGCAGCCCACCTTATTGTGGGTCCTGCAAGGACCCCTCTACCTCACTGAGACTAACCCAGATACTTCTCACTTAACACACTTGCATGTCACTCAAGAAAGACACCTAGCAACAACTTGATGCATTGCAGCTAGGAGAGGATTCAATCCGTTGCACATGTCTCTATGGGCCCATCTGGTAACGTTTGGATGGCCAGGAGCCTTATTAAGATTTTCTGCAGTTACTTCTGCCTCGAGAGGGACATCTAGTAATGACTTGAGGTCCTGCAGCTATGCGAAATACCAAAACTATTGGCTTTGCCTGACCATGTTCCTATTGTGAAGACAGGAAATTGAGCACAATGCCCTCAGGTGTGCACACGTTGCCTGCTGGGAGTTTCGTGGCCATACATACCATGTTGCAAGTGCAGCTGCGAGTCCATGTAATGCCACATAATGTTGGCATAAAGACTGGCCGTCTGTCTACCATTACCTTGTGTCATTTGGTGGTATGTGCTACTTCTATGTGCTCTACCTTTCTGAGCGTTGCTTGTCTTATGCTATTTCATTTTAACTTGCTTGTTGCAATGGTGAGAGTGGCCCGTAATGCCAATAGCGAGCATGTACTTCTGTGTGTTTGGTGGGAACGTGCATTTATTCGCTGCAGAAGCTGTTTAAACTGCAGTATCAAGAAACCTTCTAGAAGATAATGTCTCTGTAGTTCGTAAAGGAAGTTGGGGGGAGATCAGATTTAATTTGAAATCTATGGGAATGGACATTTATAACAATGTGTTTATATAGCGCTTCAGACCGTACTTATCTATCTCAGCGCTGTCTGGCAGATGCTCTATCTGTATGTGTTTCCCGTCCTTACCACAGGAGGAGGAAAGGAGGCAATGCAGGGGATCCCATGTATATTTGTGCGCACCTTTCCCCCAAAAGGTGTTTTGGTGCTGAATCACATAAGTGTATTGATACCCAACTTAATGTACTCATTTTATCAACCTCAGAAGGATGAAAGGCTGAGTGGGCCTGCCGGGATTCTAACCTGAGACCATGGGGTCAAACACAGTCCCTTCAGTGGGTGCAATAGTCTGCTAGTCACTAGACCCGCATCTGCATTCTACACAGGGTACTTTTTTTTTTTTTCTTCTTCTTTTTTAATAAGCAAGGAAGGCCACACATGCAGCGCTCAATCACTACCGAATAACAATTACTTGCACTGGCAACATGAGAGGGAAGTACAGGTGTGTATCGCCTGCCATATGCTGGTGCACTGTGCTGTGATAGGCTACTCTCAGGATGCCGTGGAGTGCTCTACTCTTTAAGTTTCCCTACCCACTCCTGTCTCTGCCCCCAGGCTGTGCAGTATGCCCGATGTGGGAGGGGCCCTCTAATGCAGTGGAAAATGCAGCGCGAAATCACATAAGATGTCAAGCATGAAAATTGCGACTGTCTTATACTAACTTCTGGAAGCAACATATTAAAAACCTGTTCGCGCTGTCATGCTAGGAGAAATTGTCACATTACCGGACCCTAGCTTTCATATCCGAGAATAATAACCCCAAGTCCCAGAGGCTTTTTACTACCACACAGACAAGGAAGGAGTGGTGAAACTTTGGAGCTTCAGCAAGAACATGCATGCAGTCGCTGCATCTGTTAACCTTGCAACATTCACTTGACTTGCAGACAAAAGACACAGGCTTAACTTGGGACGATTTTGTGCTCATGTTGTGCAGAAGGAAAGATTAAAATATTGAACCTGCATTGCGAATGGCTAGGTGGAGTTGACAATAATTAATGCGACATGTAACAGGACCTGTGGCCAGAACTAGGCATTTGATCTTGAGCCCCTGTGAGATCAATGGAGGGAGAGGGCTTTATCCCAGATTAAAGCGGTAAAATTGTAGACGTGACCCCAGAAGTATTCGGACCTTTTGAGTACTCCATTATTGACCAAATACATGATTCTTCCCTACTTCATCGGGCTGGGATAATAGAATTCTCACGCCCTCTAGCCTGTCACGGACCCCAGAAATAATAAACAACAGCTTCCAATAGTATAATGATGCTTAAAGATGCCATAGCAAAGTGTCTGAGCCACCCGCAGGTCCGAAGAAGGCTGTGCATTGCCAAACAGTGAGAAGGATTAGCCAATACTGGTGAGCCCAGGCAAGATCGGGTGCCTTTTGTATCCCCAAAAGCTGTAATAAATATTTGTTGGTTTTTTTGTTGCTTTTTTATCTAGCACAAATTGGAGCCAAGGGTATTGGAGCACTTGTGACCACCAGTAGCCTTATCCAAGGATGCATACCTTTTTAGTTGGCACAAGCAGATAAGTGATTTGCCCGGGGTCACAGACTGGAGTGTTTGCTGTGCCAACCAGGTGGACTTCCCATCTTTGCCAATATAATAGGCCAGACTCACAACAAACATGGCAGCCTTCATCCGAGGAACATTTCCTGAGGCCATAAAGATGAGAACCCTGTTGCCGCAGGTGTCCATCCCGCCTAATCTTGGTCGATGGGACTGCGTATGCCCCGGGGTGTCCCGTGAACTGCTGCCCCAACTACCAGTGAATTGACTGTACCTGAGAGGAAAGCCCTTTGTAGGCAGTTGTTACATGAAGTATAGACAGTTTCCCTAGCCAAAGATGAACCCCGACGCTCCTCTGCCACCTGGACAGCGTGACCGGCAGGGACAGAATTGGCCCGTGCAGCTCCCCTGACCACCCTCTCTGAATCTGGGCTGGTCCACCTGCAAGATAATTCCAGCCTCGGCTACATGGCTCATGAGTCTGAGCGAGGCCGTCCCAGTGATTCAGGACCTGGCCGGAGCCCGGGCAGGCCTCAAGGCAGCGTTCCGTGGGTAACACAGAAAAAGTAATATAATAGGTCATTCTAAACTAGACCTATAATGGCAATTCCAGGCCTGCCACCTTAAAGGATCACACTAGTTCTACCTTCAAGGATGACCAGAGAAACCACACCTCCTCCCCTACAGCCTTACTCCCCGCCCTACACCAGTAACGCAGCTGTAGTGTAAGCTGCATCGGGAGGATATTACTTTGAGCAATCATTACAAAAGCATCCCAGGGTCCGAGGCACTGATAGAAAGAATGATGAGCCCTCAAGCAGGGCCGGCGCTAGGCATGGGCAGTGTGGGCAGCTGCCCAGGGCCTCGCGCTCAGCTGAGAAACAGGGGGCCCCGCTTCACTGTGAAAGGCCACACTTTCACAGTAAGCCCAAGCGTGGTGGCATTCCTGGGGGGAAGGAGCAAACAGAATTAGGCTGGTACAGCAGCTGAGCTGGGCCAGCAATTATGTTGGCTCAGTGTCAGGGGCGAGGCAGCGCCTCTGTTAAGTACCGGCCATTCTAGGCGCCCTTTCGGCATTTTGTTGCTAGGTGACCGAAGGCCCCTTTGTTTCCAGGACCAGCCGGACACAGGTAAGGAGAGGTGGGTGAGGGGAGGAGGGAACAGCCAGATCAACTGGCTTTTGTAATCTTTGCATCACACATAGCAAAGATTGCTTTGATGTGAATGCGCATTTAAAATGTATGTAGAACTGCCGGTGCTAGGGCAGTGTTGTGCAAAATGTCTCGTACTGCTTCAAGGCCCAGGGGAGGGGGACCCCCTTTCCTGGGCCTCGAAGCGCTGGAGCCAGCTGTAAGGTCTAGGTGTGGGAGTCCCCTTCCCTGGGCCTTGTAGCCATTACTCCCTCTTTCCTCTCCTTTCATTTATTTGGTCCTCCGTGAAATTGACCAAAAAAGAAAAAACACTTTGCTGGAAATGTCTTTTTGGGAAATTTTTCTATTGCAAAGTGCAGCCTCGGGATGGAGAAAAATAAAAGTTTCAAAATGTGAAAAAAAACTAAATAAAGCAAGACAGAGTGGGTCGCAAAGTGGCCAGATTTATTTTATTCACACTCAAAACACATTAGCGCTACTTTACAGAGTTTGCCAGTGAAGCGCTACTTTTATTTTCTCTTTTTTCTTTGAACAACATTGTTTCCCAGGGTGGGGAAGTGCACCATTCCTGGAGGTACTGCAATACCTGTTTGATTGGAAAATAAAATGCGTACCGTGGCTCTGTTTTCACGGATGTGGTCTTTTTAAACCATACTGCTTATGATTTGTAAGGATATAAGTAATGAACATTGAAATGGGTCCCTTCTGGGCCCTGAAGTCATGTCCTTAACTTTTCAGGCAAAAGCACTCACTGATTTCTGAATAATAAGTGCAAAAGCGTTAAGGTAACCATGCTGTTCCTTCCTACATTTCACATGTGTTACTTAATCTTTCATTTCCTATGAGTGTTTGCTTTTTCCAGGATGTTGTTACTTTTTTTTTTTTAGGCAGCATATTACTCTTAATTAATCGTAATTTTGAATTGTGTCACATCCAGGTGTTTATAGCGAGGCACAATTGGGTTGTAGTTGAAGGCAGTGCGAGTTTCTCTCAGTGGGGCAGTATGGTGTTCAGGGGGGGGAAAGGATGTGGCACTATCGTCAGAGCTGACGAATATGGGACTGGGGAACCATGTTCAGCCGTCATGACCAGTCTCCCAGACCACTATCTTGAGGGAGCACATTCCTGCGCTAGACCTTAGAAGGTCCTGCTAGACTATAGAAGCCCTGGTGTCTTAGCACCAGCAGGTGGACCATAGTGGTGGCAAGTGTGGGTTAACCTTGAAGGCCTGTCCACCACAATCCATACTGAAGTTCACCTCCAGTCTTGCGGGCAGGCCTATGAAACAGCACACCTTAGAGCAGCAGTGACCCTGCCACTGTGGTCACAGGACCCTTGAGAAGGGCTGGCTCTAGGGCAGTGCAACCGGTGCGATCGCACCGGCCGCTGACTTCGGGTGGGGGCGTCATGTTTGCAAGTAAATTATGTTTTTAAAAGCACTTGCTGCCTCCTTCCTGGCCTCCAGCAATTTTCGGCAACAATAAAAATGTCATGATAACTCCATTGATTAATGTTCTTCTTAGAGAGAGATGGAGTTTTGTCAAGTGGAAGTTTTGACTCCTGAAAAGTAAGCTCAGAGGGTTGATGTGCTTGCTGCATAGAACATGTACCACGCAGATCACAAAGTGCACATAATGTAAATAGGTCAGTGGGTCACTGCTTTTGTCAGAGAGATCCTTTTGTTACTTGCAGTTTATAAGTCAAAAATCTTAACATAGAACAGTGAGCTATTAACTGTCATCTAAGAGCAGCATGCAAACTGAAAGGTATAAATTAGAGCATTATGGTTATTTCCCCAGTCTTTGATTATCCTAATGTTGCAAAAGGGTTCATTTGGATAGAAATCAATTCTGGTTATTAAAGAGAACCCCCAACCATGATATTACGTTCTAAATTCATAGTTTGTGTTTCTCCAGACCAATCACTATTAAATTATTCTGCCTACTAGTAAGATTGTCGTGACTCCTACACCTTGTAGTCCTTTGTCTTATCTAACATTTCCTATACAGTGTTTTACATACGTATGATTGATTGTCTCTGTGTAATGTGTGTGATGTAAAGTGGTCTGACACCCTACACTGGCGCTGTAGATCAAATTAAATGCATCTGAGCGAGAATGTGGTTGCGGAGGCTTGATGGGCACTGTTGAGGGAATCTGTGGCAGAGGGAGTCATTGGGGGGCACCAACAAACATTGTCGCACAGGGCTCCACCAGCACTAAAGCTGGCCTCTACCACTTCCTACAGTTCCAACACTAAATCAAAAACATTGATTTGAAAACCCCTTGAATCTGCAGCATACCTTCAAGTCAATGTATATTTAGTAGTGGTCTCGGTGGTTCTAAGTATTTTTTAAAATTTATGTACAATCTTTATTTGTTTGCAACGGTGTCTTGTATTTTTGTAATATATGTGTTGTGTTTTTGCACTTAACATAATTCTGGCGAGTAAAGAGCCCACACACAAAAAAGACTGTCCTACGAGTCTTAGCATGTGTGTATGGGATACTGGTGAGAGGATTTACGTTAAAACAAGTTACTAAGTATTAATGTCATACTAAGGTGGCACAATAATGGCACGGAAAGATAACGGAGCCTTTTGAAATTTGCGATTATATCCATGGTGTGAGGGTTTTTGTCTTGTTTAATTTTATATTTTGAATGATCCCACCCCTCATTACCTCATCAGGATCGCTCCCCTTTATGAGACAGAACTGGAATTTTGATCATGCACTCATCTGAAAACAATCATGGAATCTGGAAACATGGAGTAAAAAATATCCATCTTTTTGAGACCTGCACCTAGCTTTTCCATCCAATGTGACAAATGTAATCCATTTAATACAGTCTTCAAATATATGGACTTATTTCACTTGCATATTTATCTTTTTGTCCATGTTACTGATATCCACATTAGGTCTCTTCAGTGATGCCGAATAAGATCAATAGTCCTGCGATGTCACTTTCTGTGATGTCACTTTTTGTGATGTTACATGCAAATTAGAGGGGCCTCACATCTTCCCTCTCGCCCGGGGCCCCAGAAGTTCTAGGACCGGCCCTGCCCTCAAGATGAGGAAGACCCACAACCCCATAGATTCCCCTATTTCTTTATGCCCCGACGGCTTACTTTGATCAGGTGCTCGGCGGGAGCGGTGCCATTCTCCTCAATGCCTCTTAAACCCGCCCGGGAGTGCCGCACAACGCGCCTCTCTCCCAGCCGTGAACGTGCTCAGGACGCTTTAGCAGCTGCACGAGTCTTGGCACCTTTGAAACACCTCCGAGGGGTTATGTCAGTGGCCGCGCACCGGCCGGGTACAATGGAACACACCCAAATCAGAGAAACTCAACGCGTGATCTCAGGGCCGAACAGTCACTCGGACCGTGCTCTTGTTTGTCCCCCCCGCCAAAATCCCTAGAAGGGGCAGGGCATATGTGGCAGCCTGCAGCCACCCCCGTTTTCCCTTTGGAACGGACCCTCGCGGCGTGTGAGACCCACCTGATCAGAGGCCAGAGGATGGTACCTCACAGGGTGGGATGGGAGGAGCCTTCGTGTCCTGGGTCAGACACGATCTTGAATGCCCGCCTCCCGCTCTCAGCTCAGACCAGGCTTCGCTAACGCCTACTCCTACATCCTGCATGATGCCCGGCCTGCGCGAGGCCTCCCCAAAGGGTAAATTACCATATACACATATGGCATAACAAAAAAGAGCAAATCTGAGCGATAAGCAAGTATCTAATCATTTTAGAAAATGTGAATATGTGACATCATGGGGCGCTTGGCAGTTGCTTTGCGCACCCAAACCCTGTTGCCCTAGGCTCACCTCCTATCACACGATCCACGCGACCCGCCGGCCTTTGCATCCCCGATGTCCACTGCTTAACGCCGATCGTGACCAGACGGCATGGCCAGGAAGGACAAAGAGGAAGGCCAGTGGGCAGGGTCAAGTATAAATACCTCGCCCGACCCACTGGATGCGGGAAGTGACGCGGCCCTGGCGCCGGATTTTGGGGGACACCCTGGGGGGCCCCGAGACTGGAGTGCGAGAATGTGCAGAATGCGGCACTAAGGTGACTGCCCTTCTAGATGGGCACTCTGCGTGCGCCGCGGGCAGCCTTATTTTTGGCGCCCCTCCCCCATTTCCTCCTTCTCCATGAATTCCCTCACTACCACTCACCAACAATGCACCTCATCTCTCTATTGCATCTTTCTGACAAACATTTCATTTTTTAATAGCGCTATTCATAGTTTACTTCCACTCAGTTCTGTGATCTGCATGGTACACGTTCTTTGTAGCAGGCACATTAACCCTCTGCGCTGTGTGGGTGGCAGGAGTGCCCATGTGAGTGCATGGTGAGCGATGCGACAGTGTGAGAGTAGGGTAAGAGGAGTGACTGCAGGGTGAGTGAGGTGACCATATGAATTTGAGTGTGGATGTAAGTGCAGAGTGGGACGAATGAATGCATGGTTAGTGATGGGCTTGTTTGAGTGAGATTGCAGATTGAGCAGTGAGGGGGGCTGGTGAGTGAAGTATCACAAGAGTGCAGGGTGAGTAGTGTGCTCGTGTGACTGCAGGGTGAGGTACAGGGTTAACAGCGCAAGTGCATTGTGAGTGCAGAGTCATCACTGTGAGTGCAGGGTGAGCGGGTGAATGGTGTGAGTGCATGGTGATCAGTGTGAGTGCATTGTGATTGCTGTGAGTGCAAGGTGAGTGTGAAAGTGAAGGGCGGGAATGAGGAGTGTGTTGTCTGAATGCAGGGTGCATTCCCAGACACTTGAAGTAACTCAGCTTGTTATTGACGGCGGCGTAGGGTTTCAAGTATAAGTTAAACTATTGCTATTATGGCATTAATCAGAGATTGAGGGTGGAGAAAATAAATATTGTGCTGATCCTGCCATAAACTTCCAGTCTTATGATTAGGCTTGCAAGTTAGTTAGTTTGATGTCCCAGACGTTACAAAAATAAACAGTCACCTAAAGCTGCATTTTCAGCACTTATCTATGCATACTTCGAACAGCAAATATAAAAAGAAAGCACTTTTAATTGTGTTGTAGGGCTACCTGAATGATCCATACTTGATAATTAAAGGGAACAAAGACAGAAAAGTCACATTACAAATGAATACATACTTTTTTATTTATAACCCTATTTAGTGTCAAGAGAGGTCTTTGAAGGCTCTTTAAACAACACATGGTTGGTATTTTTCATTTGGCAACCCTACTTTATATTTTGTTTCACGAAATGCATTCTCACACTATGACAGTAAATGTAAAATACAAATGTAAGGAAAAGGAGTGGGGGCCAAGGGGTTACTGGAACCAGAAAAAAACTAAGCCTCAGTAACCAATTTAAAAAAGGTATGTAAATATGCAAATGGTCTTTAAAGACCTGTGAAAAACCCGTGCCGGAGATAAGACTCCAGACACTGCCCAGCTGAGCCCACAGCAGCTTGAGCTGCAGCAGCCCGGGCTGAGACACACGACAGGGGGGCGGAGGGCTGAAGCCCTTTTAGCCCTATGGGCGTTGCGCGCCTGCCCCAAGCCCTACTTGAGATCAGCCTTTGGAACTGCAAAATACAGACCGCAGCACTCTAACTGACCCGCTGACCAGGCCCTCTTCATGAAAGTACTCTGCCATTGCAGTGTTGGGACCGAACTAGGCCCTGGCCTTGGAATAAGATGAACCCTTCCTAGGTAATCAGAGAGCCGAATAGCCTCAATTTGCCAGTAGGTTAGTTTGGAACTCGTCACGGCTCGTTGTTAGGTGGTTTACAGAATATGAGACTTCCCGTACTAGTGCTTGCCGAAAGGCAATGTTTCCGCTAATAGGAGAAAAATAAAAGCTCTCTTGTCAGAGTAGCCCCTTGGGGGCCAAATAAATGCTCATGGCTTGTAAACTGATCAGAGCCGTGACCCTGGGAGTATATTAGCCTGATTGCCCCTAGGCCAGTCCGACCCAGCGCAAATCCCCAGTCAGTCATCGTATAGTTAGGCATCGAATTCTTGAGAGGCGGCTAGCACAAAACAACAAATAAAACAGCATTCCTCCAGGCACAATTTAAATTCAAAGAACAGTTGAGGGTTACTGCGGATAGTGACAGATTGATTCGAACACCCGTCAGGGACACGCGCTTAGCCTCCAATGCTCTTCCTAAGCAGTGCCGATAGTATTGCACTAGAGCATGGGTACTCACAAACATTGTTCCAGGGGCCACAAAGTACGGTCTGTAGTGTGACTGAGGGCCGCACTGATGCCAGCAGGGTGGGAGTAGGGGATCTGGGTGGGTCAGGGATTGTATAAGGAGGTCTAAAAACATGTTAAAGAAACGGGCAAGCATTTATTTGCAGCTTAATAAATGCTTGCCCATTTATTTAACATATTTTTCTAAATATTAGTGCTCAGTGCTGGTGTTCACCGGGGGGCCGCATGTAAAGGTTCAGAGGGCCGCAAGCAGCCCCCGGCCGTCCTTTGAGTATTACTGCACTAGAGCAATGTACAGTGCAGACCAATGGGCATTTGTTTGGCCGTTTATATAACGTGAGCTCGACCGGAAGGTACTGGAGCACTTTACATAAGAGTGTAAATTACTGTAGACAAGGTTACATTTTTTGTGGGTACGGGGAGCTTAAGTGAGTTTGCCAAAAAACACAGGGGGATATTTACAACAAAATGTCGGATCTCAGTGTTACAACAAAATTGGAAATGCCAAGCTCCAATATTTTCAAAACGCATGAATGCGCCGTATTTATAAAAATACGGCACACTCCTACATTTTCCCTAGTGCTGGCACTCAAAAAGCTGCCTAGCGCCAGCATAGGCATCCTTGCAAAGTGTTGCAAGGGTGCCTGTGCTTCAGGGGCGATTGTTTATGTGCAGGAAGGGTCACCTTTCAAATTTTTAAGTGCCCGAAAATGTTCAGCTATGCGTTCCTTAAGTGGACGTATTGTACTCTCAACATGAATTGTGTTACATTTGCAGAGAATCACAAATGTAACAAAATTTATGTTGGGAGTACAACATTTGGATGACAGATATCCCATTGAAGCTCATGCTAAGGAATGTACAGCACAAGACAAACAACTTGGTTTTAAAGTTCATGGTATAGAGTCTGTGATGCATGATGTGAGGGGAGGTAACCGGGAACTGAAGCTCAGACAATGTGAGGCCCGGTGGATCATTAAATTACATGCTGTTGACAGGGGCCTAAATATGGACAATGAACTTCAATATTTCTTGGGCAGTTAAGGTGCATGCTTCCTAACCCCATCTGCTCTATGTAATGGACACTATCTGATTAATTTTGACACTAATTACTAACATGAATCTCTGGCAGAGAATAGGGTAAAACAATATTTGCTTTCTGTATTAGTGTATTATGCCATATGCATTATGCGTCGCGAAGTACCTTGGTATATAACCTTAAGCAAAGAGTTGAACACTTGGAGAAGGTGCTTGGAGATATATATAGGATTGGGATTTTAAGATGGCGCCCATTTTTGTTGAATACGGATGCATACAAGCATGTATGACATGCGAGGCGGAGACAGGTGCCCTTGTGTGGCTCGCAGGTGCAACATTTAGGAGTATTCCCCCTTGGATATGGGATGGATGTTTCTTTTTTCCTTGATATATAGGGGTTGAAATACGCTAAATTATACATGTTTGAGACTACTTTTAGTTACACTGGTAGGATGACGATTGCAGGCTAGAATTCTATGATGGCGGCTATTCTTGCAATGACTGGCTAATCCTCCTTCTATTTTGGATGGCCATAATCATACTTCCGGTATATATGGACGATCGCACAATACACGTGTGCGAGACACCGACACTGCTTACTAGGAGTACTCTCCGTTGGATATCAGGTGAGCCTCGTTTGTTTCAGAGGTTTTCTCAGAAAATATCCCTGTTAGCCAGGAATGTCAGGACTGTGAGAGCCTTAGTGAAACTCTGATTAGGTTTTTTACGTCTAATGTTTGGTGTCGTTTAAAATTAACGAACATCGTGCCGTAGTTTGGTTCTGATTATAGATGTGACCTCATTTGCGATAACCCTACGCGGAGTCCTGTGCTGCCTTGCTTTTTGGAACCCTATGTACGATAGGACCCCGTGCAGTTTAATCTACCTACAATCGGCAGATATTATTGATTGTTAATATGGCACTTGTTCTTACAGACTATAACATGATATGCTTAATGGTGAGGACCGAAGAGAAGGAAAAATAGAGGTATGATTTACTGAGACTAGTAAGAACCTAGTATTCACTCAAACTGTTGTCGAGTATTTGAACAATGATATGTCTTGATGACTAGGTATTGGAAGAGAATATATAATTCCAATTGCTGACGAGAGTACTGACAGTATCTTGATTTGACTTTGGTGAGTTTGATTATGTTTATATTATGCCTTGGTGGGGATTCTTGACTTTACACCACCTGTTTTTACCTCACCGTCCCTCTGTTTTTTCTACACAATGTTATATTAAAATAGATGGCACAAATGGACAGGCTTTGTATTGGAGCTATTATTGCTAACAATTGCACTATTACTTTACTTTTAAATAACCGTCTGTGTGATTCTCTGTTACTTTGCAGTTTTTGGGTCCTTTGTTACTTTTCACTTTCCGTCCCTTTAATACTTACGATCACGGTGACTTTCTTCCCTTTTTGAATGTTAATTTTGACATAAGACTATCTATGGGAAAGCCCAATGAGGTGGATGGTCATGGGTTTCTTTTGTTCTTATTGTAGCCCTGAGGAAGTCGGTGGGAGATCAACCCCAAGACGAAACACGTGTTGGCTACATTGGTTGTATGGCTACATCAGTTACATTTGGATAGACTACAGTGTGCATCAGGCTGTGATTACAAAATCTTGAAGTGCAATGATGCATTATTATTTGGATTTATGCTGAATTAAGAATATGGACACCTGGAATTAAAAGAAGAAATCTCAAAGACTATATACTTACGGACTCTTGCACTTTATTGGATATATGCTCAGTATAAAGGCTTTTTTCTACTGCTGTATATGGTTGTGTGTTAGTACAGCAAATTGTAGTTACTGTATACACGTGCTTCTCTTGGTGTATGCACACATGATTGTGTTACTGTACAGTGAAGTATTACTGTATGCAAACATACGTTACTGTACACATTCATGTTTTTCTTTATATACACCTGTGTTATTACATGTAAAGTTGTGTTAGTTTACAAATAAATGAACCACATTATTGTGCACGTTATTTTTACTGTCTCCAGAAATGCTATTTTAGTATAGTTGTCGACACATTTCTGTTGCTGGGAAATAATTATTAAACAGAGATTGGGCTGCTTAACATTCAGTTATCAGTTTGCAAAAGTGCGTTAATATGCACACCCACACTAGTTAATATGCAGATGTTACTGCGCAGACAAAGCTGTCCATTTTACGTCGCTGCATCAACAGTTCTGTCACTATAGAAGCAAATGTTTGTACAATCAGTTTCTACTTTGCTAAAGATTGCCTTTCTGTACCCAGCTGTTACTTTTGACTGTTGTTACTGTAAATGTTGTTGTGCAACATTTGTGCTACTTTACACTGAATTGTTAATTGAAAAAGGTTACTTGTGCATGCACACGGGTTAATGTACCAGAATTGTTATACGTACACTTGTCTAAGTTCACACTTGTTACCTTGTGTAAAGTTTTCTCATTACGCAAATTGGGGAACAATTGTTTTATTTAAAAAAAATATATTTTTATCAATACTTTTTTAGAAATGCATAACTTTACAGTGCAGACGAGTGACATTGTACGGTAACCAGTACTCAGAGTCAATTCATAAGCAATACAGTTTGCATAGTCTACATCTGACGGTTCTACTTTATTGTATGTGTCATCACTATGTGGAAGCCATCTTTTGTGTAGTGATACCAAATGCCTGGGGCCCTGTTAAGTTGACATGAGAATCAACACATAGATGCTTGTTTTTTTTTTTTCATGACACTCAAGTAAAGCTGCTTTTGTAACGCAAGGCTTGCTCAAGCAAGATGCGAGAACAGAGCAGGATGCTAACTTAGCCGCAAATATTTCAGCATATCACATTTAGAAATATTTCTGGTACGTGCTATGATATTGCTAATTAGTACATGGAAAAGTACCAAGGCTAATACATTGCATTACAGTGGAAAGTCCCAAGATTGCCACGTACGCACATACTAAAGACATGTGGTCAGCAACAGTATATCTCGGACCATAAATGGTGTAACGCAGTCTAGGCCTTTCTTGATTGGACAAATATTCATATGCCTAATTTGTGCTACATGCATTATGACGCTGTTTCCTTGTGGTTTTATTCAATAAAAGCTGTCAGAAACGTCACGTCTTTGGACACTCAGTGGCTATGCTGACTGTCTCCGTACTGCACGTATTTGCATTATTTGTTGGTCTCCAATAAGTTCTGTTCATCTTATGTGCTGACAGAGAGTTGGACTTGTGGTATTATTTCTTATTCTTTATTTCAGATTCCACATTTGGTGTGAGAATGCGGCCCCAGGATCAATGACTTCTACCGCCACCGGGCACCTGGACTTCAGCTTCGTTCGGAGTTCGGTGGCCCGAGGTTTGATGACTTTTAGTCAAAGGAAGGGAAGAATGTAAGAAATGCAGTTTCGGGTGTACCATTGCAGAATTAGCAGAGGGTGAGCAAGGATTAAGGGAATGTGAGAAAAGGACAGATGAAGCCCTAGGACTTTCAGACGAAGGAGAAAATTCAGAAATTACACCAATTTCGTTGGTGAAAGTAACTGCACACACATAACAAGGCTATCACGGATTAGGAAAAGTGACCAGCGGTCCTCACCCGGACTAGTGGGTTACAAGGGACTGTTCTTTGTCTGTGGCCAATGGGCATACTTCTATTTGCCCCCAGGGTGGTATGGTAGTTGCTACCTTGCCTCCATCCTGCCCGAATGACCCATTTCACTGACCTAGTACAGGTTGAGCACCAAGGGCATCGGCCAGGAAGGGTTAGGAGGACAGCAGAATGGGAGGATGACCTGATGACAGGATTCGGGGTAATGGTGCCTGGTGCAGGAATAATATACACCTCAATAAGGATACACCAGCTAGCAAGGATGATTGAGGATCTAGCAGATTCAACAGCAGCAGCCCTAGGAAACATCACTGAAGAACTAACAGCCATGAGGGCTGTAGTGATACAGAACAGGGTTGCGTTAGACATCATCCTGGCCAAGGAGGGTGGAGTATGCCATATCATCCACCAGCTGTGCTGTTCGTGGATACCTGACAACAGCCGCAATATAGACAATGCGATACATAAAATAAATAAAATTAAAGACGAAGCACACGGCATACACACAGGCATGTGGGAAAACTTGATACCATGGCTAGGAAGCTGGAGATCATGGATATTAGAGGTGATCATTATAGTAATAACAGCATTGGTCACCCTGTGCATAATGATCCAAGTTTGTCCTGCATGCTGCGCAGCTTTTGCTTTCCGCTGTGCACGTTGTGTGCCAAATTATAGAAAGCATGAACATCACGAAACCAGGGATGACCCAAGCTATGAAGGTCAAGAAATGATACTGAGACAGCATGCGTATTAGTGATTTGGTATCAGATGGGGTAATGTGGAAGCCATCTTTTGTGTAGTGATACCAAATGCCTAAGGCCCTGTTAAGTTGACATGAGAATCAAAACATGGATGCTTTTTTTTTTTCATGATACTCAAGTAAAGCTGCTTTTGTAACGCAAGGCTTGCTCAAGAAAGATTCGAGAACAGAGCAGGATGCTAGCTTAGCCGCAAGTATTTCAGCATATCACATTTAGAAATATTTCTGGTACGTGCTATGATATTGCTAATTAGTACATGGAAAAGTACCAAGGCTAATACATTGCATTACAGTGGAAAGTCCCAAGATTGCCACGTACGCACATACTAAAGACACGTGGTCAGCAACAGTATATCTCGGACCATAAATGGTATAACACAGTCTAGGCCTTTCTTGATTGGACAAATATTCATATGCTTAATTTGTGCTACATGCATTATGACGCTGTTTCCTTGTGGTTTTTGTCAATAAAAGCTGTCAAAAACGTCACGTCTTCGGACACTCAGTGGCTATGCTGACTGTCTCCGTGCTGCACGTATTTGCATTATTTGTTGGTCTCCAATAAATTCTGTTCATCTTATGTGCTGACAGAGAGTTGGACTTGTGGTATTATTTCTTATTCTTTATTTTAGATTCCACAACAACAACTCCGGGTGAGTGGCAGCTCCCCTTCCCCTTTGATTATTCTACTAATGATGGTTTAGAGTCACCTGACTCACCACTCATTTCTAATCCATTATATCGTAGCCAGGGGTACCAGATCTTGGAGAATTTCTTTGGGCACCCTCTTGCTTTATAGGTCATCTTTTCTACCCCCATATAGAGGTCCATCCCCATTCTCCATTCGGCCATTGTTGGAATGGTTGGGGGCCCCCAGTATTTTGCTATGTCCCTTTTGGCCACCACTACTCCTAAGTTACATCGAGTAAGGGTATGTCTGGGTACGTCCACGTCTGAGGGTATACACAATAGGGCATATTTGGCGTCTCTTGATAGCTGTGTCCCAATAGTCCTGCTAAATTCTTCAGGTATCTTGGCCCAATATGATTGTATGTGGGTGCACTCCCACAGCGTGTGGATGTATGTCCCTATATCCCTACAGCATTCAAACACTCTGGGGATTCCGCCCATCCGATTTTACAGAGGCGGTGTCTATCAAAGTAAGCCCTATGCAGAATTTGGAATTGTATCAGTCATAATCTTAATCTAATAGCCACCTCTCTTGGATACATTGAGGCGGCCTCCCTGTTCACGTCCTCTAGTTCTACCAGAGTGCTTTCCCATTGCGTCCTAAGGCCTTTTAGATTATCTGGGATATTATTCATTAGGGTTTTGTACGTCCATGAGATGGCTTTCTTCGGCATTTCTTCCAAGTGGAGTCTTCCCTCTAGTGGTGCATATTCAAGTATACTGGTTGTGTCGACCCTCTCGGTCCTCCATGCGTGTTGTAATTGCAAGTATTGATATCATTGGTTATCACTTAAATGGTACTCCTGTTGTAGGGACCCTTCCTCCAGGAGGTCCCCTAGCCTGGATATTCCAATTGCATCCCATGACCCAAATTCCTTCAGCTTCCCCAGTTCAGGTAGGCGTGCACCATCCCATATTGGGGTCTCCTTTGTGAGTTTCCTATCCCATTTCATTTATCTCTCTGCCCCTTTCCAAGCCTCTATCGATCTCTGTTTCACAGGTAAGAGTTGTCTGAGTCCCTTGCCCCTGTATAGGTAGTTAAGGTAGGTGTGTGATTCAAATTGGGTCCTCTCTAGCGCACATATCCCTTGCACTGCTGTGAATGTGCCATTTGGGTCTACCCAGGTTTTATGTATATGGAAGGGTGGTGTCTTTTTAATAAGGATGGCAACCCCCCTGGATGCAGAGGAGAATCCCGCATGTGCAAGAGTTGTATACGTCCCTCTTCCGAGGAAGGCGCTATGGGTGCCTCGGAGGTGTGTTTCTTGAAGGAGGACTATATTGGTTTCAGTCTCTTGAGATAGTTGGCCGCCAGCCCCCTCTTGATTTTATGGCCCAGGCCATTGATTTACCACGTCATTATGGAATACCCTTCCTCATTCCGTGTATGTGGTGTTGGTTCTGTCATGATTCTTGTATGTGTGATGTCAAGAGTGTGGATTTGTTCCTGTGTACGTGATCTCGACGTCTACTTGCTCTATAACACGTCGTAAACTGCCCCTCCCCCTGTTTCTTCGAACTGATATTCGCCCCTGTCTCTTCCCTCCCTCCTCACTCTTCCCACTGCCCATGAAACAACAACTTAACTAGGGGTGTGTCTGATTATTAGACATCTAGACCCTTCTTTGATGTGATATGAGAGTCTCAAAAGGCACCAGGTGCTGTCTTACTGTCCTTTCAGCCTCCGACTGGCCCAAGTGCTTCATACTTCCTTGCTCCCTTAATGCATTACTTGTAGAGGGTTCTCTCGTGTTGCTGTGTCAGGTTCTGGCTCCTCCAAGTGGGTAATCTTTTGCAAGAGTGGATGGTCACTGTCCGATCCTGTCAGGAGTTCTAGTTCTGAGGGGTAGCTTTTCTACTTGGTCAGCTTTTAGAGTGTTTCTTTCCAGTCCTAGTTTTTGGCTTGCCATCATCTGTATCTGAGGTATAGGTCTACTGTTCTGCGCCTCCCCTCGATCTGAGGGGAATGTCCCGACACAGCTTGTCTGTTCGCCTCGAACCACACCTTCAGTTTCAGACTTTGTGGTCGGGGTTCGGTATCAGTCAGTCGACCTACGCGGGGGAATCCTGTTGATTCACTTCTTTTCCGTGTTGGGGGACGTTCTTCAAACCAGTTCCATGCCTCTTCTGGTGTTTGGAAGAAGAATGTTTTACTCTGGAAGATGATCTTTAATTTCGCTGAAAAGAGAAGCATGTATTGGATATGGAGATTTCATAGTTTTTCTTTGACCGAGGCAAAAGTTCTCCTTTGCTTCTGGACTGCTTGAGAATAGTCTGGAAACACCATTATTTTGGTGTTTGCGAGTCGGATCTCTCTGACGCGCCTTACCTTGCGGAGTATCAAGTCCCGGTCCTGATAGTTAAAAAAACAGGCAATTAGTGTCCGTGGGGGTGTGCGCGATTTTCCGCGTCGTCCACCGTCCAGGTGATCTCCTTCATGGAAGCTGAGAGATGAGTAACCTCCTTACGAAGGGTGTGTGTCACATCCTCGACCTCTGATATGTGTTGTTCCGCTAGTGTAACTTTTTCAGATATGTTGCGTAAGTCTTGTCGTAGCAGGGTAACGTCTGAGCGTACTTCTTCTATTCTACTTTCCAGCGCTTCTCTAGAGGATTGTAACGCCTGTAGGAGGGTTGCATTGTCTGGCATAGCTAATTTTTCCCCCGACACCCCTGGAGGGATGGCCATAACTTTTGCATAATTATCTATTTTCCCCTGTCTCTGGATTTGGCTCCTTATCTCTTGTCATTGGAGATAAATGTGGTCGGATGTCACTGCGTAGTGGTATATAGATCTAGGCCACGTCCAACGGGGGACTCTGTCCGGGTTGCTTCTTTCTGATCTATGCGTCAATGACCCTTATTTCTCAAGTGCGTGCGTTTCTGTTCCGGCCTCTAATGTGTCTCATTTGTTCATCACTAGCGCTTGCTTAGTGTCCCTCAGTCCCAGGCTATTCCCTTGGTGTGTTCCCTCTGGTCTCTCCTTACTTGAGGGGGCCTTTCTGCCCACGCACTGTCTGGCGACCTCTCCCGGTTTTCCGCTGATGTCTTGGGCTCGCTCTACGCCGGGGTTGTGGTTTCCACCTAGGCACGTCTAGTTGCAGTATTGCCCTCTCTCTCAGCCACCGGTTTTGTGATGGCTCGCAGTGTCCTTCGTACTCGGGCCTCTTCCAACCCGGTAGATGGTGTTCCCGGGCTTGTGTCTCTTTCGCGTCTTCTAGGAGAGCTATCTGCTCCCAGTGGGGGTACTACCACGGGCGGCGTCTGGGAGCCCATCTTGTTGCGATGGCTCCTGTTAGACTGCGTAGCACCTGTGTTGTGTGCCAGCTCACTGCTACAGGTCCCCGCCGCCCTATTACTGCCGTAGGTGAGTTCCAGGCTCTCCCTCTGGGTCTCTCTTCATGTGGGAAAGGTCCTGTCACCCACACCTTCCTGGGCTACCTCTCCTGGTGTACCACCACTGCAGTCTACAGTTCCGGGGCAGTGAGTGACCCCCGGCAATTTCAGTCCGATGTCATAGGATCTCTCTGTGCCGGGAGTACAATCTCTACCTAGGTGCCACTGACTTGGTCTCTGGTGCGTAGCAATTTTCTCTCATGGCCCCAGGTCCAGTGCGGGCTCGTGAGACTCTCGCGGTGGGGCCTCTTTTGACCCGGTGGTGGGACGCTCTCGGGCTTGTGTTTCCCACACATCTTCGGCGAGGGCTATCTGCTCTGGGTAGGGGTAGAGACGAGATGGAGCCTGTACCTCTGCTGGTGTAACGGATCCTGGTGGGCTGCGCAGTCTCCTGCTCTTGGGCCCGCCTGCTGCAGCGGATCCTAGTTGCGGCGTTGCGATCTTGGGTGTGTCTCAGGGAAGGACCCATCTGGTCGTTGAGGGGGTAGCTTTCCCTCCCTGGGCTCCTGCGTGTCGAGTCCCCCGGCTTACCTCCCTAGAGCGGGTGTAGTCCTCCCCGGGCCGCTGCCATTGTGTGTCACGGCCTCCAATTCTGGCGTGGTCTCAATGGCGCTTGCAATTTCCCCTCGTGTCTCTGGCACATTATATCGCTATCGTGTTGCTTGCATTCACCCTCTCGCCTTCGATTTGCAGACAGATGAAGCTGAGAAGGCAGGGTTTAGAGCAGGATAAGTGCCGGGCCGTTGGCGCTGCGGTCGAACACATCTAGCCGCCATGTTGCTGGCCACGCCCCCCCCTTGAGGAACAATTGTTGTTATGCTGAATTGTTATCTGGTATTGTGTCTCTGAGCCCCCATGTGTTGCTTTAATTTACAGTTCCATTATTTTATACTCTCTTGTTAATGTACAAGTGATAATATTCAGCTAACACTTTCACTCTTAGAGTTCCAAATTTCACGCTATTGGATTTTGTAGAACTTCCCCCTTCACCTCCCTTTACTCATCCCAAACCTCCTCCTACTGCTGTGATCCCCAAAAAACACTTTCTAGACCCTTCCCTCTTCTATCCTTCCACTATCCTTTTCAATCCAACTTACAGACTCACATGTCCACTGCTCAAATTAATGTAATATTTCCCTATACTAATTCCCCACTAATCCTTTTTGGGTTCCAGAGTAGCATGCTCCACCCGCCGAAAAGTGCTTTGACACCTTGTCAGGGATAGCAAGTGCTATATAAATGCAAACTCTTTCTTCTTCTATCCCTCCACTATCCTTTTTCAATCCAAATAACAAATTCACATGTCCACTGCTCAAATTAATTTCATATCTCCCTATACTAATTCACCACTAATCCTTTTTGGGTTCCGGAGAAGCGTGCTACTCGCTAAAAGGCGCTTCAACGGCTCGTCAGTGGTAGAAAGCAGTGGGGGCAACGTACAACCTTTGCCTTGTGCCTCTTCCGATCGTGAGTTCCTCCAATATTTCGCCATTCACTCGCACTCTGGCGATCGGTTCTGTATATAGTAGATCTATCCATGCTCTGTATTAGGGCCCAAATCCATATCTCTTGAGTACCTGTTTCAGAAAGGGCCAGTGGATGGCATCAAATGCTTTTTCGGCGTCTAGGGATAGTATCAGGTGTGGTGTATCTCTGTTTTGGGTAGCATCTAGCCAGTTATTGAGGCGAAGCAGGTTGAGGCAGGTCGACCTTTTGGGCATAAAACCAGATTGATCAGTATGAATTAGGGTGTTTATTACTTGTAGCAATCTGTTTGCAAGATTTTGGTTTCAATATTCAAGAGAGAGATAAGGCAGTAGGAGTTATAGGCTGTTTGCGGTTTACCCGGTTTATGTATAACTGCTATCATGGCGCTCCTAAAGTCGGGGGGAAGTTTACCCCAGTCTTTCTCTTCTAGAAATAAATTAAGCAGGTGGGGGCCCAGTATGTTCTTGTTTTTCTTGTAGAACTCCGCTGGTATGCCATTCGGTCCGGGAATTTTCCCTGGTTTCAAGTGCCCTATGGCTGTTTGTATCTCTTTCAGGGTTATATCTTCCTCCAGTGTTTAGGCTACTTCTGTCGAAAGGGTTGGAATGGGGATGTCTGCTAAGTATGACTCTATCTGGTAGGCAGTTGCCAGGGGCCGTTATTTGTAGAATGTTGCATAATAACGAGCGAATTTGTGTGTGATCTCACGGGGCGTAGTGTATATGTGTCCTGCCTCTGTTTCTATGGCTGTCACCCAGCGGGCTTCTGTCTCTTTCTTACTCAGCCAAGCTAACAGTCTTCCGGCTTTATCCCTGGTGTCATAAAGACGTCTATAAGAGGCCTGTACTTCGGCTCTAGCGTTTTTTTGTGCCAGGGCCTGATATTCTGCTCGTAATATCATAATTTCACGGATTTGTTCGGAGTTTGGGGGTGTACCGATCTGGACTTCTAACTGGAGAAGGCGGGATTCTGTATCTTCTATTTCTTTTCTTTCTTGTCTTTTTTTGTTCGCGATTATGTTTTGTGCTTTATCCCTGTGTACAGTCTTGTATGCCTCCCACAGTATAATGATGGATTTCACTGATCCGGTGTTTTCTTTGAAGTATTGTTCTGTCGCCTTTCTGATTTCACATGCCATTCTTACATCTTTTAATTCCCAGGCATTCAGTTTCCATATTTGGCCCCAGGGTGAACCAGAGTGGGGAGTGATCAGAGAGGCCGCAGGACAGGTATTCTGCCCTTTCTATCAGTTTTATTTCTCCTGCGGGAGCAAAAATGTAATCTAGCTGTGAGAAATCTTTGTGTGCTCCGGAGTAAAAGGGATATGCACGGGAGTGAGGGTGGTGTTGACGCCAGAGGTCTGATAGCCCCAGCGTGTCGGAGAAGCATTTCATTTGTGTGTCCCTGGTGGAAGTTGCGTCTATGGTTGTCTTTTCTAATGTTGGGTCCATGATAATCCCCCCCTAGGATGTGAATGACTGATCTTGATTCTAGTAGTATTCTCGGTATTTTATCTAGCATTTGTGTCTGGAGTAGAGGGGGGCATACACGCTTATCAAAGTCATTTCTTACCTGTCCCACTGTCCCTTGACTGCTGCAAATGTGCCACCTGTGTCTGTCCATAAGCTATCTACTCTGAAGGGGCCAGATGTAAAGCCTGCGTGAGCTGGTGTGGTAGGTATACGTCCCTCGCCTCAAGAATCCACATTGTGTGCCTTTCAGATGTGTCTCCTCAAGGAAGACTATATCAGGTTTCAGTCTATGTATGTATGCGGTAACCAGGCTCCATTTAAGCTTGTTTCCTAACCCATTACCATTCCAGGAGGGTATAGAGTATGTCGTCTCGTCAGATGTTATTGGTCCACCCATGTCCATGTATTATAGTGGCCCTAGACCTGTCCATTCCCATTTTAGGCCTTAAGAATTATGTCTTGTTACTGTTTGCAACCAAGTGTCTTCGTCTACACTGCATTTGGTGTCCAGCATGCCAAATATCCTTTTTGTCCCCCCACCCCATTCCAGCCCACCCTCCTCTCCTCCCACGCACTTTTCCCCATAAGTCAACATGACAACTGTGTCGCGGGTGGCTCTGAGAGGTCTGTCGTCCACCCTCCCTTCTTAACTTATAACAATTCTATATAACAACAATAACCGTAAAAATGCAGTCTATTGGGGGTCGCAGTCTCTTTTTGTTATAGAACCTGAGCACAGATAAAGTGTGCATATCTTACTTGTCTCTTCCCAGCCTACAATAGCTGGTTATTAGCTTCCTCCATCTGCTGTGTCGGACTTTTCGTTTTGCACCGGCAAAGCAGGAGGTGGGTTTTCCATGTTTATGATGGTTGTCAGGAGCAGATGGTCCGGCTCCGAGGCCGTCGATCGGCTAGAGTGTGAGTCATCTGTTTCGTTCTCTTCATCATTTCCAGGCTCAGATATTTTGGGTCCCTTGCTGCGAGTGATTCTTCCCGTATCTGTCGACATTCTAATCCGTGAGGTGTATTTCTCTGGTAGCGGCGTGGACTTCCATTGTTTCAAGTATCTGGGATCTCCTGTGGCGCTTTTCTGTCCCTCTTTGCTTAAGCTCCGATGCTTTTCGCCATTCGGTGCCGGAGGATCTTCCATTGTCTTTGCCTGGTCTCAGTGGGGGGCACTCGTCTATCCATGCCCATACTTCTTCTGGGGTGTTGAAAAATAGGGTTTTCTGGTTGAAAAGGACCTTGGGTTTAGCGGAGAATAAGAGCATGTATTGAATATTCATCGCTCTAAGTTTGGCCTTCGCGGAGTAGAACGTGCACCTTTGGGATTGCACTTCTCTTGAGTAGTCGGGAAATATCATTATTTTAGCATGTGCGTGTCTAAGTTCTCCCAATTGACTTGCTTCTTTCAGGATTAAGTCTCTGTCCTGAAAGTTTAAAAACCTGGCAATGAGAGGGCGTGGTGGGGCACCTATCGGGGGTTTTGCGCTGAGTGATCGGTGTGCTCTTTCTATAACAAAGCATGGTGAGAAGCCCGTGTATGGAAAGGTTTTCTGCAGCCATACCTTCAGGAACTCTCCAGTATCTGAGCCTTCAACTCCCTCGGGGAATCCCACGAAGCGTAGGTTATTCCTCCTCGCGTAGTTTTCGGCATCATCCACTCTCCATACCATCTCCTTCATTGTGGCATTGAGCACCGTGATTTCCTTCTGCATGGTATGGGTCGAATCTTCCAGTTCCGAAATTCTGTTTTCTGTCTGTGTTATCCTCTCCGATACTTGGCGCAGGTCTTGGCGCAGGAGTGTGAGCTTGTAGGAGTATTGCATTGTCCGGTATGGGGGGGCCCAGCATCTTGATCTGCCATTGGGGCAATCGTTTTGTGAATTTGTCCTGTTTGCCCTGTCTCTGGGATTAGGATTCTTTATCTCTGACCATATTTGCTGATCCGTGGGGCGTCTTGTTTCAGGGGCTATTGGGTCACCCCTCTGCAGCTTGTTGTAGAACCATCCTATCTCCCTGTGTCCTTGACCTTCTTGATGTGGTCGGGACTGGGCTGTGGGGTTTCCTGGGTTTACCAGAGGCCTTTACTGGTTCTCAGGTTTCAGTCGGCAAGTGGGTGGTGGTGTACTATTGAGCTATTTGTGGGGGAGTCGTCCCTCCATCCAGGCCTCCGACATAGCCTTGTGTCTAAGGAGCAGCAGGATGGGAGTCACAGGTGGAGGACTTCCACAGCCGACTGTGCTGAGTACGCTGTACTGTCCGAATATGCGAGGCTCCCTGTTTCCTGTCACTCCCTTGGGTCCTATGTGCCTATAGTCTCGGCAGGGCTCAATGGTGCTTTTCATGGGGGCTCCTCTTTGATTTTGAACTCTTGGGAGCTTGTAGTAGTGTCGTAGAGGTTCTCATAGGCTGGAAGGTTCGTGTTTCGTCTTTCTTCCCCTTGTGTCTAGCCTTCCGATGTCAACCAGCACCAAATTTCAGGCTGTTTCAGGCTCTACGCAGCCGCGACATTCCCCTTGATGGGAATGGAGCCCCTGTCAGTGTATGAGTCCTCACAGTAGGTCCTCTCTTACTTGCCACTGTCTCAGGCCCTCTGTACCTGCCCTTCTCTGTTTGGTGGTATCTGCCAGTTCCCAAGAGGGAGAACAGACCCAGCCGCCTGGCACCTCGCCGCCTTTATGTGTCTCAGCTCATATGAGGCCGGTCTCGGCCCCTCCGCCTCTTTCCCGCCCCCGGAGGTCGACCGAGTGTGGATATGCCTGGCGTTTTTTTCCAAGATGGGAGGATGAAGGGGGGCTCCCGGCCACTTGGGGCCTCGCTGCCGACTCGGGTGTCCCGACACACCGGATGCCTATCGCGGCCTACTCGTCGCTGTTGAGTCCTTGCGGGGCGCCGGTCCCTCTTCCGGGTCCCGGCTTGTCCTTCTCCCCTCCCCACCACCGCCGATGTCCAGCGCCTCCTCTCCCCCGCAGTCCGTGAGATGGGCCGCCCACAGCACGACCCCGGATTGCAGGAGAGCTGCCCACAGGAGTCACAGGAGCGTCGCCCGCGGGAATCAGGCCCAGCAGTCCCTCGGGATGCTCCGTTGCGGGCCGGGTCCGGAGTAAGTACTCAGGCTCACCTTGTATCGCGGATGACTCAGGAGTTGCCCGTGTAGGTTTGAGGATCACCACATTCATCCGGGGGTTGAGTGATGTCGTGAGTGAAGCTCAGAGGATCGGATCATCGTAGGATTACAGGTAGGCTGGCGGAGCTCATGGTTAGAGCAGCAAGTCTGCCATGTTGCTGGCCGTGCCCCTCTACCTTCAACTGTTTAATAATGCTGCCAATATATAATTTCCCACACTCACATTCTAAAACATAAATAAATTATTCAGTTCTACATGTTATTCTGTCTTGTATTGCAACAGTTCGACCCTCAAATGTTTTGTAGGATTTTTAATGTTGTCCATATTGCCAGGCTTTGCAAACATTACACTTTACAAAATTCTTCATATTCTGGGATACCCAATTCAGTCCTCTTTCAGGATCATAAAAGCTCTGAGTTAAAATATCCTCTAGTGATCTTGTTCTTCAAGACAAGAGGTTATCAAAGGACCAGAGCCAATAAACAGTTTCAGATGTTCATCGTTTTCCAATACGTGCCAGTTTTTCCTTAAAATACGTTGAATGACTGGTTGTGCTTTATTATATTCTAAAAATAATCTCTGTGTGTTGTTGTTATACTCCTGGAATGATCCTTCATTTTGTTTATAAAGCAGGGAGTCCCTCCACTTTTCACTAGCTCTTTTCCAAGCGTCTGCAGGAACATTTAGTAGATACCCCCAGAGGATGGATCTCTTTGTTGTGGTCTCTTCTCCCTCAAATTCCTCCTCCGAGGAACAGATTATTCTTGCCCTCAACATCTGTTCGTATGGTATGCTCCATTTCAATAACGTTGGATGCCCACTATTGGCATGCAGTATTGAGTTTGTTGCTATGGGTTTCCTATGAATGGTGGTCGAGATCTTGTTATTCTTGATATTCAACTCAATGTAAAATAATTTACAATGTATTCTGTTATATGTTGTGGTGAACTTGATGTTACATTTATTGCCATTTAATCGTGATATCAATCTTTCCAATTGAAGTTCCTCACCCTCCCATAACAAGAAGAGGTCGTCTATAAAACGAGCCCAGAGCAAAACATTTTTCATGTAGGGTTCTTTCTCCTCTTCCTAGGCCACCTTCTTCTCACACCAGCCCATGAATAAATTTGCAGAGGTGGGGGTGAAGGAGGTGTCCATGGCTGTGTCCTGTTGCTGTAAATAGATCTTTTTTGTTAAAAGTGAACACATTGTGAGTTAAGCAATATTCAAACATTTCCAGCATAATTTCAGTGTGCTCAATAGGTCTATCTCTCAACAAACAGTGACATGCAGTTAACCCATCCTTATGGTTAATAGATGTATACCATGATACCACGTCAATGGTGTTAAAAGGCACTCACCTGTGCTCCAGATTGTTTCACCTTGATGACGACAATTTCCCCAGTCCCTCTAGTAACTAGCAGCGCCACAGCCAAGATTAATAACTTTACAGTCACTCTGAAAGTCTCCAGGGGGAAAGGGGTTGGGATTACAAGAGAAAACAAGAGAAGACGAAGAGTCCAGAGGTCTTCGTTAAGAGTAGGGGTTCGGCAGGGCTAGTTGGATTCTGGGAACTGGAAACAGGTATGTCTCAAGGTGTTCTGGGATATCTTGTATCTTCCACAAGGCTCCTAATTTCAGAATACAGAAAACAATAATATATAAACCCTCTTAATTGTTCTCCTACCATTAGCATTAATTCTGTCAACAATCCTCTGTAAAGCCTTACCTAATAACTGCTTAGGTTGCGCACGGAATTACAGAATGACATACAATCTAGATAGCAGATGAGCAATCTGAATTCTTCTGTTGATACGCCTAGATATAAAGTTGAGAATCTTCTTTAGCCTTTTTTGTTAAACAGCATTAATGTCATCCTTGAAGCTGAACATTCGCTTCACGATATTTGTAATGCTCGGCACAAACTGGTTGTGAAGTTATTGCAAATAAAGTTCTCAGTCTTTACTTTCCAATGTCTATTGTCACCAGGAAATACGGTAATTCTAACCGTAATGTCTTAGAGCTTGATACGTCTCAAATCCTTAAAAAGTATATCCTGGTAAAGTTTTCTTTTAATTGTTAATTTCTGAGCAAACACGCGCTTTGCAAATAAAATGCTAATTAGACTCACCGAGAGTTTTGTTGTTTTTTAAAATACCTTGTTTGCTTTTTTCTTTGTCCATCTATTACAGGTGTTGCGGTAATTGTCCTTAAGCTGCAGGAAGGAGGAACCCGACTGGAGACCTTCGCCGAGTCCGAGGAATCAGGGAATCCCCGAGGAGGAGTCTGGAGAGGAGGAAGACTGGTCCGGAGACAGGAGCTGGAGCCAGGTAAGTGTTGGGGAACGAGGCCAAGCAACGAGTGTGAATGAGAGCAGTTTAAATACCCTCCCATTCACAGATTATTTACATACACGCATCTGCTTGACAGTTAACGCGTGTGAGCAACTTATGAATATTCATGATTTACGAGCGTTCCTGGAGTCCATTGCTACGCAAGTAAACACCTTATGCATATTCATGAAGCACATGTCTTTTCACAAGTTCATGTCTTCTTCTATATTTGAATACACGTTTTCTTTTGCACATTTTGACAGTTGGTGCCTATCACAAAGTTCTGAATACCTGTTAACATTGCTTTACCAATCATATTTAAACCATGATGATTTTGCTGCCTATATTTACAATAGCAACTGGATACATGATGCCAGAAATACAGTGAAACATGTTTTAAGATGACACGTGTACATACTTTACATTATATATTTCCTGCGCCATATTAACATGGAAAATGCTGCGCATGGCGGGCATGGGAGAGCATAGTCACAACAAAGGGTGACCATTATGTATTCAGACCTCCAAGGGATTCCATCAATTAAAAAAAAAATTCTGTTGAGTCCTTCAAATATGATGGAAGGCTTGTCGCATATGACTGTAAGAATAGATCCAGGTACCATGAGGTGTTCTCAAGAAGTATCCCAGGAAGTGTTTTGTGTCCGTATGTATCTTTGGTAGGAAGTATATTGTTGCCATCTTAGGATGTGTAGTGTGGAGGTGCTGGTACTCTTCCCAGTCCAATAAATCTCTTTCATGCCATGCTTTTACCACTGAATGATATTCAATATCAATTTGCTGCATGGGATTTTCCGTTAGATGTTAATAGTGGGCAGTATTTCCCAATTGCCATTTTGCCTCAGTAAGATAGGTTGTCTTGTCCATCACCACAATGCCCCCCGCCCCCTTATCAGAGGGCTTAATTATTAATAAGGCTCCAAGTTTTCTGTATTTACTGGTTTTTACAGATAAATACAGACAGAAAGCAAACACAATAGGATGATGGACAGAGCGCTGAAACTTTTCAGACACTCACCTCCAGTCATTTTTAGATCTGGGTTTAATCCATCATCGTTCTTCTGCTCAATTCGCCAACCCAGTTCAGACTCAGCCATATGCAAATCAATCTTGACCCTGTTCCTCGTGGGAACAGTCCAGCCCGAACTGCTAGGCCAGGTCCTCCCTGGACCGGAAACAAGCACCCTGGGACTGATTTTGGGGTAACACCGCTCATCAGCCAGGCTAGCTTGAATCTAGTGGCAAAGTGAGCAAGGGACCCACATCTGGGCATACCCTGCCAACTTAGGGCGAACAAAGCAAACACACTAAGATGATGGACGGAGCGCTGAAACTTTTCAGACACTCACGCCCAGTCACTATTAGATCTGGGTTAAATCCATCATTGTTCTTCTGCTCACTTCGCCACCCCAGTTCAGACCTAGCCATATGCAAATCAGTCTTGACCCTGTTCCTTATGGGAACAGTCCAGCCCGAACTGCCAGGCCATGTCCTCCCTGTACCGGAAACAAGAATCCTGGGACCGATTTCAGAGTAACACCCTTCATCAGCCAAGCTATCTTGAATCCAGTGGCAAAGTGAGCAAGGGACCCACGACTGGGCAAACCTTGCCAACTTAGGGCGAACAAAGCAAACACAATAAGATGATGGATGGAGCTATTTATTTTCCTGTCTATACTTAATTTTGATTATGGATAAAACCAGAAATGCAGTTGTTTTTCAGTGATTCTAAATGACTACCAGGCTAATAGCTGCGCAGATTGAGAGGTAAAGGGAATTTAAAAAAAAGATATTTTAGTAATAAGGTTTAAAAAGCTGCAGATATGCCCAAGGTTGATCCTAAAAGTTCCATGTTTTCATATAAGTTTATTGATTTATCGTCTGTGGGTGTTCATATCATTGAATCCTGTCATGCATTCAAATAAAAGCATTACTGTATCAGCTAAATAAATGTGGACATAGTTTCAGCTATATTTTTCAAAACACCCAAATTAAATATGGATAAATAAAGATAAAATTGACAAAAAATTAATATGGATAAATATAGACGGAAATGCTAAAAAAATAAATGCTATAAAACCAGGAGCCCTAATTATTAACGAGTTATCCCTTTTTAGCAATGTAATGTCATTCCAAGGCTTTGGTTTAAAATTACCCACATTTTTTATTTCATGGACCATTTTCTTCTCAGATTATTCAAGTGTTCCACTACCAATTCATGGGACAAGTCAACTTTACTGCCTGCTGCCAATTGGGGGCAAAATTTGCTCTTTGGTTTACAACCACTTTGAACTGGCATACTTGTATCGAATCCTATTTCGTTTAGACTTGAGGTTTGAGATGTGACAGTTGTCAGGTGTTTCTGATGCTTCAAGTAACTCATGGATTGCAGAATACCATGTATTGTAAAGAAATTAGAGACAGGCATTAATATAGGGATTTCAGAATCCCATGTAATACATATATATGCCCTAAGGTAACTATAACTCGTGTCCTTGCCATTCACTGCTAATTACCTCACTCATGAGGTCTTCTATGGCATCATTCATAATAAACTGCAACATTTGTAATAAAGTTATTGATTAGAAAACTGTGTATGGTGGGGGAGCAAGTTATAGTTACCTTAGCGTACGAGTTATAGCTATCTGAGCCTAACTATAACGTTCTTGTAACCTTCATTTTTTTAGTGTGCAAACGCTTGACATGTTTTCCCTCGACAAACGGAGCCAACATCAAATGCGATATTTTCAAAGTTCACTTTATTTCTCACACGTCAGCCATGAAGCGTTTCAGCCGTCCAGGCGGCCTTGTTCACACAGTTTTTACAGCATCAATCTTAGTGGCCCTTAAGTATCATGTGCTTGAGTTCCAACGAGAACAGACTCACACTGCTTTCCTCGCTGCTTACAATTTTGTCAGTTTCAACATTTAATGTCGTTTATTATTCTAACGAGGGTCTGATCTTAAATAAACACACTGTGGAGACTTTGCGCTGTTGCTACTTATCTCAGGCATTTAACAGTACAATTAAGCGCCGTGTTGATCATGTTATAGCTCTGACCAGTGTCAAGACTCAACTGCTAATTGCGGCATTACCACTGCATAATTTCTTTCTAGACAAATGTCGCATACCATTAATTTTTCTTGAGACATACCGCAACAGCAGCTCACAGTGATTAACATTATTGGCAAGTGCCTGTATCTAATTATTTGTACAAACCCTTCAATCAAAATAACAATAACGGCAAGTGCCCAAATAAAGAAAATTGCTCAAAAACCACTTGATATATACCAGCTCTACAAGGAGTTCTCTCAAGTTATATTCGGATACTATCTCGAAACTAGCTCTTATTGATAATGCAGTACCAAAATTCCATCCTCTGTGTGGTTTTTGTTTGTTAACCAGTGCATATTTATAGACATGAATGAAACTCTTCATCATGGTTAAACCCATGGGGCGTCTTACTGTCGAGTAAAAGGATGTATTGTGTCTCAAGTTCACGTAGCGCTCTGACTCTATCTCCCCCTCTTCTGCTAGGTGCAATAGCATCAATTACAAAATAGGTGATTTGTGTGGGATCTTTTGAATGTGTAGTTTCACAATGGCGGGCTTCAGGATATGATCTATCGGTAGAGTATGTTGTAGTGTTTCTACCTATGCTACATGCTCTGCACTTGCTACACTTTCTGAAACCAGGGGGCTGTTTTAGCCACCCTGGATCCCTGTTGTTCTCTGGACTTGATTCAACCAACGCATCTCTCAGTGATGGTGCTCTACGGTACCTGAGAGGTGGATACTTGAGAATTAACTGTCCAATCACTGGGTCCGATTCAAGGATATGCCAATTTTTATTGAGCAGATCTCTGAATTGTTTGTTTTGGTGACTAAATGTAGTTATAAAACGCGTCTGAGGCTCAGTCTTCTCTTTCTTATAGTTGTTTTTGATAAATAGAAGGTCCTCACGTTTCTTTTTATTTGCCGCCTCTCTCGCAGACTCAATGGTTGCTTCACTATAGCCTCTCTCCTGAAACCTTTTGCTCATTTCATGTTGGCACTTCACTAACTCCTTAAGTGTACTGCAGTTCCTCTTGGCGCGTAACATTTCGCCATAGGGAATACTTTGCTTAGTGTGGGTGGGGTGAAAACTGGAGGCATGCAGCGCTGTATTGTCCGCTGTTGGCTTCCTAAACAATCTAGTTTCCAATTTGCCTGCCTCAATACATACCTCCACATCAAGGAATGTTACCTGGTGTGTGCTGACTGAGTGTGTGAATTTCAGGTTTAGATCATTGCAGTTTAGACGATTAATAAAGAGTTTTGCAGATTCAGTTGACCCTTTCCAGATTATAAATAAGTCGTCTATAAACCTGGTCCACAATATGATGTTATTATCCAAAACATGTGCAAATTCTTTTCTGAGCACTTGCTCCTCCCACCAGCCTACGTGCAAACATGCATAACTGGGGGCGAAGCAAGTGCCCATCGCGGTCCCTCTCGTCTGTCAGTATAAAGATCCATCAAACAGAAAGAAGTAGTCCTCCAAGCATCTCTTGGTCATGCTTAGCAGCATCTGCGTGTGTCTCCACAGACTCACTGGTCTGTCACTTAGGTAAAATTCCATAGCTCTCAATCCATCTTGGTGGGCGATGCTCGTGTAGAGGGTAGCAATGTCAAGTGCAATTAAAACATAGTCCTGCTCCATAGGTATATCGTATACCATTTTGAGAAAGTCACTGCTATCTCTTACATATGATGGAAGTTTCTCAACATAGGGTTTTAGAAAGAAGTCTATATATTTCGAACAGTTCTCCATCATACTTCCATTGGCCGAAATGATTGGACGACCAGGTGGGCAGGATATGTTTTTGTGCACCTTCGGGATTAGATATAACACAGGAGTTCTTGGATTATCATTCCGCAAGAATTTATATTCATCATGGGAAAATAGTTTATCCCCAAACCATTGGTCCAAATCCAGGATAAAGTCAGCTTGTGCTTTTACCATTATTTCCTGCTTGCATTTTCTATAGCAATCTTTTTGATTAAGCTGATTGCAAGCCTCCTGCAGGTACATTTGCATGGGCTACAGCACCACGTTGCCACCTTTGTCTGAGTTGCGCACTACAACTTGTTTATTTTTTCTAAGTTTTTCCACTAAGTCATGATACTTCCATTCTTTGGCAGAGCTTTTAATCCCTTTTGCATTGATTTCCTTGTTGAGTGCCTTCAGACCATCAACAATTAGTTCATGGAATGTATCAATGTTATCCTTAATAGTGGTTGGTGTTGCTCTTGAACATGGTTTAAATGGTGTCACAACTGTATCCTCTGCTGGCAGGTTTTGTTCTGCAATGGTGTCCTGTATGGATATCGTCGCATCCTGAGTTGCATTCTCCAATTCAAGTTCCCTCATGGTTCGAAGGATTGATAGATCTGCAATAGTGGTGCCAGTGGAGGTGGCCAATGGTTGAACCAATGGTTCTCTGTTATTTCCAGGTATATTCTTGGTGATATGGATTTTTTGTAGTTTAAGTTTCCTTATGTTCTTGAATGCGTCAATTTGGGCTTGAGGATAATTCATAGTATTTTCTGGGCAAAACGATGGTCAGAGCATTAATATGTCTTTGTCAGCTTTCGTTAGAGTCAGTTCTGTAAGGTTAATGATTGACTTTTCAAGTTCTTCTCTGTTATCATTTACTTGCGTTTCCATGTTCGTTTTGAATTGGTATTTCTGTTCTTGTTTTGTTTTCCGGTCTCTTTTCCGTTGTTTCCTTCGGCGTTCCCTCCTCCGGTAGGCTTTGGAGCCCTTGGATTCCGGGGTCTCAACTTGTCTCTGCGGTCTAGGCGTAAAAAATCCTCGTCAGAGATAGTGATTTTCCTTTTCGCCGCTGCATTGGCACTTAGACGTGTGGCTCCACTCAGATCTTCATTGCTCATTCCTACTTCTTAGCTCAGTTCAGTTTCAGAGTCACTTATCATACTTGGGCCACTGGTTTTGGTTTCCTGCTGTTGTCTCTGGTGCCTGATTCGTTCAAAACGTTTTGCAAATGTGAAGATTTGACCTGACTCATAATCTATTTTATCGCGTGTGAATTTTGTTACTTTCCTTCGTTTAATTATATCTTCCTGTTTTTTAAGTCTTATTTGCATCTCTATTTTAAATTTGGAGATTAGCTCATTTTCGGGTCCCGTTGCCAGAGTAGAATCCAGTGTTTCAATTTCCTGGAGAATTTTTGTTCTATCCTTGTCCGCATATTTTATCAGAATGCGGACTAGTCTGGCTGAGGCTTCTAGATTGCTGGTTACCCATTCCTCAAGCATATCTGGGTCTGGGTTCTCAAACCTAGGAGCAATGAGAATCCGCAGACCCCGTGGTATACGGCCAACATCCAAGTATTTGGAAAGTGATTTCACTTCCCACCATTTTGTCATTTCTTTACGGTGAATCTTTTCGAGTGCCCTTAATAATTGCTGAACATCCGAGTCTTTTTTTCACAAAGACCACATTCAAACTGCCGAACACTAACGAACGGGTGCCTTCCATACGTGTAAGTGGCTGAACGAAATTCAACAATGGATGGCAAAGCGGAGGAGGGGAGGAAGGAGCAGCAAGCTTAGGTGGGGGCAGCACAATGCCAGGCCAGGCCCTGCTTCCAACCCCCCACCATCCATTGTTAAAGGCATCTTACTTAACGTTTAAAAAAAACTAGAAATTTGCTGAAAAAAACATAGCTAACTATAACTTACGCCCCCGCAATGCACTGCTTATGACCTCAGACATTCCATCATTCATGACATGGTCACTGACATGGTCACTGACATCACTCATGACATCACTCATGACATCTCAAATGAGCTGTGAATGGAATGGAACTATAATCGCTAGAACTTTATTTAGGGATAGTGTGTGTATATTAACACCCTTTTTTCCTTTTCTTTCGTGTAAGAACCAATATAATACGCAAAGTGCCCAGATCAATATGGCCGATAGCCTTTCACTTTAAAGTAATGTGTAGTCCATTTTTTATGTTGATGTTTACAATAGTAAGTATGTTTATTATGAACAAGTCACGTTGATGAACATACAGGTACGGCGGTCACGGGGCAAGATATGCTGAAATGACATTGTGTGCATGTTAACACTTGTTTTCTTTTCTTTATTGTATGAATTCATGAATTTTCGCATCGTGACCAGGCCAATATGGCCGCCAGCTTTTTGGATTAATTTAATATGTAGTCCTTTGTTAATGTTGGCAACTAGAGGCATTTGTACATTTAAATAAGGAAGCTACAATGACGTCTTGTATCGTTCTCAAGGTTTGGACGAGCCGAAACGCGTGGATCGCATCTTTTCCAGATTAAATACTTCCAAACTACAACCTGAGTGCTGATTCCTTCCTTGTAAGAGTGAAAGGAGATTGAATGCATATATATAAAATTCACTGAAAAACCACAGGTTTCAGGGACGTTATAGTTAGAAATTAGCATTTAAAAACCTTAGATATTCACTGAAAAAACCACAGGTTTCAGGGACGTTATAGTTAGTCTGACATTTCACTTGTACAAAACCAGAGAAATTCAGCCGTTATAGTTAGCTAAGCTAACTATAACTCACGCCCCCGCAATGCACTGCTGATGACGTCACATATTACATCACTCATGACATGGTCAGTGACATCACTGATGTCATCACTGATGACATCATCCAGTGACTGTGAGTGTTTCTAAAAAGTTTAAGAATGTGATATATATATATGATGATTCAGTCAGTGTGTGACTGACTGTATAAGTGAGTGATTATACATGTCTGGGTAAATGTATGGGTGAGTGACTAATCTGTGTGAATGTCTGTATTAGTCTGTCAGTTGGTGTGTAAGTGGCTGCATGGGTTGGTGAATAGGTAGATGAGTGTCTATATATGTTATTGATTGGTTGTCTGAGTACCTGTATGTGTGCCTGAGTGTCTGTGTGTTGTGTGACTACCTGCATGGATGTGTGAGTGGGTGATTCACTGGGTGTATGGGTTCATGAGTGCATCTGCAAGGTGCTGTATGGGTGAGTGAGTGTTTATATGGCTGTGTTGGTGAGTGAATGGATGTCTCAGTGGTATATGTGTGAGTAACTGCATATGTGAATGGCAGTATATGTGAGTGTTGGAGTATATAAGTGACTGTATGTGAGAATGAGTGATTGTGAGAGTGGATGTATGGATGAGTGTGTGCTTGTGTCAGTGATTGTATAAGAGAGTAAGTATGTGTTAGTATCTGTATGAATAAGTGAGGTGGTGTGTGTATAACTGTATAGGTGAGTAAATGGCATTGTGATTGACTCTTTGGGTGACTGACTAGGTGTGTGAGTAACTAGGGGTGAGTGGCGGTGTGTTAGTGTCTGTATGGGTGTATCAGTGCATATAATAGTGGCTGTATTGATGAGTGACTGCATGTATGAGTGACTGTATGGGTGAGTGAGTGGATGTGTGTGTAGACCTAGGAATCAGTGAGAGGGTCTGTACTAACTGGTATTGGTGAGCCTATGGTTTCGAAAATGGTAGTCTGTACTTTAGAGTGGGTGTATGAAAGGTTAAATTAGGGTGTGAGTAGGTGCATCAGAGATTAAGTGGATGATGTCATGAGTGATGTCATTTGAGATGTCATCATTGATGTCATCAGTGATGTCACTGACCATGTCATGAGTGATGTAATATGTGACGTCATCAGCAGTGCATTGCGGGGGCGTGAGTTACAGTTAACTCTGCTAACTATAACGGCTGAATTTCTCTGGGTTTGTATGAGTGAAATGTCAGACTAACTATAACGTCCCTGAAACCTGTGTTTTTTTCTGTGAATATATACATACCAAAGGTTACAGGGACGTTATAGTTAGGAAATAGAATTAAAAAAATCGAAGAAATTCACTGAACAGAGCACAGGTTACAGGGACGATATAGTTAGACTCAGATTTCATTCATACAAAACCATAGAAATTCAGCAGTTATAGTTACCTGAGCTAACTATAATTTACGCCCCGCAATGCACTGCTTAGGACCTCACATATTCCATCACTCATGACATGGTCAGTGACATCACTGATGACATCCCGCTGTGTGGGACTTACTGGAGGTAACAGGAGGGGTTCTTGGCCCCCAAGGACCCTCAGCATCCAAAAGGACGTCATCCCCCTACTAGTAGTGCGCTAGGAGACGCGTTAGCAGAGTGGTGGACAAAGGGGGAGGGGCCTCCAGCTACCTCTCAGCAATCCCATTGTTCGGGACTTACTGGAGGTAACAAGAGGGGCCTCCCTTCCCGGGCCAATTTCGAACTGAGGGACCTCATCGCACAGGGACCAGCCTTTTAAAAAAAAAAAGATGTAAACGTTGGAGGCTGCCTGGCCCACCTCACTAGGCTGATTTTGGCCCCAGGGACACCATCCCCTGGGGCCCGGCTTTTTATTTTATGTATTAAGTATTGGAGACTTCATCCCCTAAAAAGTTGTGTGCCAGGAGGCCCTTTTGCACAGTGGTTGAGAAAGAGGACGGGGCCTCCAGCAACTTCCCCCGGCTGGCCTTCTTCTAAAAAAAAATATTTTATTAGGGGTGGGGTAAAACCTGGCCCCACTTCCTCAGGCTGATTTCGGCCTGGGGACCCAATCCCCAGAGGCCAGGCCTTTTTACAATGGGGAGGGGGGCCATTTGCCTCCCCTCCACAGGCCTGTCCATCTTTCTGTGGGTGTCCCCAGGGCACCCATTTTCCACTGGGACTGTGGGGGGAGCCTGAAGGCCCCCGCAGTTCCTGTTAGCTCCCCTCCTCCTGCGGGAGCCAGCATTTCTTTCAGACACAGGGAGCTGCTAAACATGCAGCTCCCTGTGTCTGAAAGTAGGTGGTCTGTTTCCCTGCTCGTCTGACAGCAAGCAGGGAAACAGATGAATGCTTCGCTTCCAGCAAGCGAAAGCATTTCTCTGCTCTCGCTAACTGGAAGTGGAGCGTTTGCTGTGGCTTGTCAGGAGCAGTAAAGCTCCAGCCCGGGGGTGGGCAACCTGGGACATAGTAGGAGCCGGTCCTAGGGGGTGGCTGTCCCCAGGGTCATCTATGGCTCCAGGAGCCTTTATTGTTGTAGGGCCTGCCACGGGGAGGTGGCAGTCCCCAGGGTCAAGAATGGCCAGGGAGGGTGGCAGCACGGCCCCCCTCCCATTTTTAAAAAACTGAATTCGGCCCCAGTCTGTGAGGCCTTCCCATTAGAAAATTAAACAGCCCCGGGGAGGTGGAGGTCCCCAGGCACAGGTGGTCCACGAGGCCCCCATCCCAATTAATTTTTTTAATGTGGCCCTGGGGATGTCTGAGAGCCCCCCGCTTTAGCAAAGCATAACCCCGGGAGGTGGTGGTCCCCGGGGCATTAATAAGCCGCAGGACTGGGCGCCTGTGCAACCCCCCCCATCCTTTAATTCCCCTATGCCGCCGGGACCTGGCCCACCCAGGGGGCCTATTAGAAAGGATGTAACCTTACAGCTAGAGCTGCCAACTTTGGAGCTGGGGAACCGGGTTCTAGCCTCGGCGTCGGCTCAGCATCCTGTGATTCTGGGCAAATCACTTAATCTTTCCGTGCCTACCAAAAAATGAATGTGTCCTTGTGTAACGTAACTGATGCTCATGTAATGCGCTCCAATACCTTCGGGTCGAGTTTGCACTATATAAATCTGCACAAAAAAAGAAGCGCGGGAGCCTGCTCTTCTTTTTTTTACATTTTCAGCGGGAGCCACCGATCCAACTCGCCTCCAGCTGAAAATTAAACAAAAATAATGCTTTTTTGGCCATGCGGGGTCCTTGTGGGACCCCTCCTCCCCCAAGAGGCCTCGGGGGTCAGAATATTCCTACCCTGCCCCCTTCTCTTTTTTGTTTACCTTTTTTGTGGGACTCGGCTCAAGCCAAGTCCCAAGATGGCTGCCAACACTTCCTGGTTTGAAGTGTTGGCAGCCAATCAGATCTCAGCACAAGATCGGGAGGGGTCGCGGATCCTCCTCATCCCTATATATACAATTTATTTATTTATTTAGTGTTTTATATAGCGCGGACATGACCCTGAGTGGGGTATCAGAGCGCTTTACATTAGTATATCTATCCACAATTTTGTTACCAAGTCATCAGTAATTGAACACTATTTGCGAAAACTATTATGCTTAAAAAAAAAAAAACACATATATACAGTACCCCAAAGAAGTTAATGTTCGGTGAGAGGTAGCATGCATATGATCATGGTGGATCCATGATAATGACGAGTCTGTTGCGATTATGGTAGGTATTTACTCATGTAAAAAGATTTGGCTTCCTTTTTGAAAGCAGAGATTGATGAAATTCTTCTAATGTTAGGGGGGAGAGCGTTCCAAATTCTAGGCGCTGCACCAGAGAAAGCTCGGTCATAAGTTCTTTTCTTACGGAATCGGGCCGATTTCAGTAGTAGATCTCGCTGACTCCGGGATACGCGGCATCCTCCTAATAGTGTTATTTTCTGGGCTAGGTATGCTGGTGTTTTGCAATGAATCGCTTTATGGGTAATACATGCCATTTTCAGTTGTATTCTCACTTCGTAAGGCAACCAGTTAAGCGTTTTCAGATGAGGGGTAATGTGGTCGAATTTCCTGGAGCCCGTTATAAGTCTTGTGGCCGCATTGAGACAGGCTTTCAGCGGGGCTGTTGAAATCTTGGGGAGACCAGCTAGGGTTGTGCAACCGTACTCGATCCTTGATATTACTAGTGCCTGGACTGCAGTTTGAAGGTCTGTCTTATTTAGGAAGGGTTTCAGTTTTCTGAGGTAGCTTAGGGGGTACCGTGCATTTTTTGCCATTGTGTTGATGTGTGATAGCATATTCAGGTTTTTGTCTAGTATAATTCCCAAGGATTTGGTAGAATCAACAATCCTCGGCGTACAGTTTAGTGCTGTGATCAGGTTGGTCCACTCTAGGACGTTCGTAGTGCTTTTCTGGGGGTGAATCATCAGGAATTCGGTTTTAAGAGGGTTAAGCTGTAAGTGATTACTGGTTAGCCAATGGATGGTACTCTTTAGAGCTTGGTTCATGATATCTATCTCTTCTGTCGATGTAATCTTGATGTACAGCTGTGTGTCATCTGCGTACATGTGGAAAGAGACGTTAGCTCGTTGTAAGGTTTCTGTGAGTGGCTCTATGTACAAATTGAATAGTGCCGGGGATAGTGTTGAGCCCTGAAGCACTCCGATCGCATTTCTGGACGAAGTTGATAGTGTTTGGTTGACTGTAAATTTTTGCGTTCTATTCTCTAAGAAAGATCTAAACCATTTTAGGACTGTACCCTCTAATCCCATCCTATTTTTCATGCGATCAAGTATTTTGGCGTGATTCACCGTGTCGAATGCCGAAGAGAGGTCGAGCAGGATTAAGAGATAGGTTTCGTTGCGGTCAACGGCAAGTAGAGCGTCATCCACGATGTGCAGAATCGCTGTTTCAGTACTATGGTTTGGTTTAAATCCTGATTGGCAGTCATTCAGCAGATTGAATTCCGAGATATGATGGCTCAATTGTTGTTGTACGCATTTTTCCAGGACTTTGGCTAGCATGGGGATGTTTGTTACTGGTCTGAAATTGTTGGGGTCCGATGGGTTCTCTGTTGGTTTTTTTAAGATTGGGGTGACTTGCCCTGTTTTTAGGCAGTCCGGTATTGAGCCTTGTGCCAGTGACGCGTTGATGATCTTTGTCCATGAGGGGATGAGCAAATGGTTTATTGAAGACCAACACTTTGCAGGTAAAGGATCGTTGTAGTGATTGTTTGGTTTAATGGTCGAGATGATCTTTGCAATGTCTAGATCACTGATAGGCTTGAATTCTGACCATCCCGCATTATTTTTAGGCTTTTCCAGAACTGGTTGCAGTTGACCCTTATCTGGGGTGCTCTTAGTAATACAAGGGTCTTCAGCTGCTTTTTGAGCTCCACCTCCATCGCTTTGGCTTTGGCTGTGAAGAAGGAGGAGAAATCTTCACTGCTTATAATCGACTTTGTGGTAGTTGGTGCCGATTTGGCAGTTTTATTGGATTGATCTTTTAGCAGGTCGAATAGTTTCCTCGGTCTATTTTTTGCATTGTCCAGTTCTTTCCTGAAGAAGTCTTTTTTTGAGTTTATAATGCTTTTATTGTATGCTTTCCTGGCCAGTCTTAGTTGCAATAGATGGGGAGAGGAAGGGTGTTGTCGCCATTTCCGTTCTGTGAATCTAAGTGACCGTCTTTCTTCGTTGAGGTCGCCGTTAAACCAAGGGTTTTTGTCTTTGACAGGGATCCTTTTGAGTTTTAGCGGGGCTATGTCCTCCATAATACTTGACATTGTATTATTGTAATACTCCGTGAGGTCACTGACGTCTACCATGTTATTAGGAGGTTGCAATTCTATCTCACATCGTGCCACGACCAATTCCATATTGAGCCCTCTAGTGTCCCGAGCCCATTTTCTGGGTTTTTTGCTTGTGAGGAAGCTTTTGGTTTTATGAAGGGTATTTGGAAAGTAATGATGTGGTGATCAGACCAATCGCATGGGGTGATTTCAATTTTCTCTATAGCTTTTTCTTTAGCTATAATCCAGTCTAATGTAGAGCCTTTGGCGTGGGTTGGTAGAAGACATTCTTGGACCAGCGATTGATCTTCAAGGAAGGCTATGAGTAGCTTGATCTGAATGTCAGAGTGATCCTCCCAGTGAAGATTGAAGTCTCCTAAGAAAATATCATTGGAATGAGGGGTAGAGTTAGCTGTGATGATTTCTATCAGCTGGTCTATGAATCTGGTGTTTTTGCCTGGGGGGTGGTAAAATGAATGCAGTCTGCAGATTTTAAGGACATACCGAGAAACTCACATGACTCAAGAGGGTCAGATTGTATTTTCGTGATGGCAAAGTCAGCTCTATGTATACAGGCGATGCCTCCTCCCTTTTTGATTGGTCTGTCAAGTCTCATAATGCAATAGTTCGGGGGACTAGTATATCTAGGCATGGTGAGGAAGAGTCAGATAGCCATGATTCTGTTAGTATAGTTACGTCGATTTCCTGGCTTAATATGAGGTTGGCTATGTCTGCAGCATGTTTCTTTGCTGACCGACAGTTGAGAAGAATACACCTGATGTGTTTCTGTGGTTTAATCGTTGAAGAGTCTAGCTTTTCGGGAATTATTATCACATTTGTTAGGTTGTTGAAATTTAGTGCTCTATTGCTAGTCTTTGCTATTCTGTATGTGTTAGCTGGGACTGACTGAATCTTCTATTCGTCTAACTTATTAGGAGTAATGGGGGCTGGTTCAAAGGATCATAGAAGGGTTTGTAACTCATTGTCTGTCAGATAGTTAAGTTGATTTCGGGGACGGAGTAGTCTATTTGTCGCTACCATTGGGATATATTTTAGTTTCTTCTGGGTTTCGTGGGTGGCTTTCTGTATGAGCTCCCATTTTGATAGACATTTTTCTGATAGGCGTAGCAGGTTCTTCATTTCTCTGATAGCGAGTTGCATGGCTTTATAGGTCTTGCTGGATTGCAAGCTGAGGTTATCGAGCTCCCTATTCGGGTGGGGTGGACTGCGCTTCTCAGACTCCGTTCGAGGTTGAGGAATGATAGGAAGTTGTATGACTGACCCTGATGTTATGCTAGGGTAATTTGACTCTGGAGGATTGGGGCTACTGTTCGGCTTTACTGTGTCAATAACCTTGTTTCTTGTTGCTGTTTCACGTTTCTTAGCGTCAGTCCTATGACTACATCTCCAATTGTCCTGGTCTAATACTGTTGACACCAAACTAATGCCTGTTTCCAATATATGGTTGGGACTGGTGTTGGGGCTTGATTCGGGGCTAACGTCTCTGTGGTTGGTTGTGGGTAATGATGAATTGGACGCATGTGGGCTGTAACTCATAGCTATGGTGCTACTGGAGTCCTGTTTCCGCTGTTGGGGCTCAATAAAAATTATGTTTTCTATCACCTCAGCTTGATTTGACTGATGGGGCTCAATATCTATGCTGTTTACTATCACAGTGGATTGATTCCTGTGCGGGGAGATAGCTTGCGATTTGTTATTTGGTCGGATTCTAGAGGGAGGGCTGTTGAGGACGTGTTCTTTTAATGTTGAGAAATATTCGTCGAATCGTTCCAGATCTTTGTTGGCGGCTTGAATGAGAACCGTTCCATTTTTGTAACATGTTATACTTAGCGTTGCTCTTAGTTTTCGAGAGGGTGTTATTAGCATCTTAGTGCCATAAGGAATGTTTCTCATTTCCTGTACCTTCAGCAGGTTGTTTAGGGTGTTTCGCCATTTGGACATTTTAGAAGTAAAGAATATAAGGTCGTTAATAATGGCGCCTTTTTTGTGTTGAGGGAGGGGTCTAAGATTAGGGTTTCAGGGTTACTTTTAAGTAGGTTATGCTTAAAAGTTTTGGAAGCATTTTTAGAAAGATTGGGGGTATGAGATTGAATGGGAATTCCTTCCTTCCAGTTTCAGATGGGATCCTGTCATGATTGTGAGTGACAATTTCGTATCTTATTATTATTAACAATCCTCTGTTATTAAGTCTATCTGGTAGCAGGAGGATAAATATAGTGGTATCTTAGCTTGTGTGCTATCTTAGTTATTGATCGTACAGTGACGAATTTTCAATCTTCCATTGGTGACTTAGATTTCTGTGGTGTGGACTAAATACAGGCTCACTGTGTTCCTATATACCACTCAAAGATGGCTGCCATGCTAACTCCTATCTGAGGGGTAGTCCTATAACTCTTTCTCTGATCCCGGCTTCTCATGGACGTAGTCCTCAGTCGCTTTCCCTGAACAGGTTTCACTGAACAGGTATATACCACTCTAAAATGGCTGCCAAGATAGCTCCTATCTGCGGAGTAGTCCTATAGGTCTTTCACTGCTCTCGGCTTCTCAGGGATGTAGTCCTCTGTCGCTTTCCTTGATCAGATTTCAGCTGTAGCTTTTTGTACTGGGCCTTTCGTAATGAGCCTTGAATCCTAGTCCTTTGTCTCTTCCCTGGATTGGTGATGCCTGAATAGACCTATTTCTACTTCGGTTGTTATGCCGGCCATTTTGCGGTAGGGTACTGGTGAAGATTTCAAGTGAGCCTAAAATGGGGACCCTACCCTGATAGCTGGGCCAACAACAACCACCATTGTGCAGATTGAATCAATAGTTATGTCTGTGTGGGGGGGGGGCTACCTAAATTAAACCAATAACATTGTCAGTTCCATAGTATGTTAGGTCCTCACCTGCAGATCGGGGTAGTCTCCCGAGGACCAGTGAACCTCCTTCGAGCTCTTTATCCTGCTGAATAATTGACTCTGTAGTGCCACTGGTTACAGTCTCCAAACGCCTCCTAATGCTTCTGACTTCACACTTTGCCTCCCAAGAGCTCCCCGCGCCACGCAGCCCCGCACCGGTGAAGATCACCCGGGGAACTGCACTCCGTGCCCGAGTTCATTCAGCCGCTGACAGATCGGTGTACCGCTGACCTCCCAGGGACTTGCACTCCTCCTTTCAGCGACGGGCTCATTGAGTAGCGCACTCCGCCACCCAATATTTACGACGGAGGGAGGGTCGCCACCCGCTACCGACGCCGTCCCTGCAGCGGAGCACTCCCGGAGACCACGGGACCTGCAAGCCTCCTCCAACGATATGGCTGTGTCTGAGCCACGGACCGAACGTCGCCTCCGGCACTCGTAATCATGGGTATTCTTCCGTTTATTGCATGGTTACACTGCACACACGGACATCACAGGGACGCGTTTCGGCAGTCTCGCTGCCTTTCTCGACCTGTTTATGCGCCATATTGGTGCTTCCTTTAAAAGCTTTACCGTAATAAATGTTATTTTCCCACATACAAACTTATACCCAGTGAATGTGAAGCAAGGGGCATCTTCTATTTTTATTACGGTAAAGCTTTTAAAGGAAGCACCAATATGGCGCATAAACAGGTCGAGAAAGGCAGCGAGACTGCCGAAACGCGTTCCTGTGATGTCCGTGTGTGCAGTGTAACCATGCAATAAAGTGAAGAATACCCATGATTACGAGTGCCGGTTCTTCAATCACATGGAGATTGGGGAATTATTTTGTCCATATTTCTAGCGCTTGCGGTAGCGCTATTTTTTGTGCACCTCCAGCGATCAGGCAGCACGCCAGTTTTACCGCAATTTGGATTTTGGATATATATATATATATAGATATATATATGAGAACTCTCGATCCTGGCCCACCTCCTTTACTCCGTGGGACCTCCCAGGTACGAACCACAGAAACGCCAAAACTTGTAAGGTTGCTTAATCAAACAAGTGCTTTATTCTGTTCCATCACCCTCCAATATTCAAACAGACCAGTGTCCGCCATGACGCGTTTTGATCGCGTAAACTCGATCTTGATCACATGTATATGTATCTATATATATTTAGATATATATATATATATATCTATATATATAGCAGTTGCTCGCTTTTGTTCCGTTGTTTCTTTCCACCAACAAACGAGAGTGGACCCAAATATGTGCAATTTTGTTTTATTTTACAGCCTCGCCATTACGCGTTTCGGCAGTCGCCTGCCTTGATCACATGATATTATCTACTGGCGGTCGCCAGTAGATATTTATAGTTAGGACCTATTTTCCGTAGGAAATCCGCAACATTCTATTTGAAATAACTTTGGCGCCGGTTGACGAATCTTCGCGAAATTTTCAAACTTTGTGGCCCGCTCCGGTCCGCTCCTATCCTAAAAGTTTCGGGGTGATTCGCCAAGCGGGGGCCGAGAAAAAAGGGGGGTCCCAAAACGTGTTTTCCCCATGCAATTTTCAATAGGAACCTTTCATCGCAGTTACAGCCCGAACTGCTGAACGGAATTACACCAAATTTGGCAAAACGGTAGCCCTTGGTTCAGAGTCATGCCTTTTGCTTAAATGGTGTAAATCCGTTCAGTAGTTCCTGAGAAAATCAAAAATAAAATCACATATATATCTATGGCCGCGTAGGGTCCGCGTACCCTCCAGATCACGAGCTGTATGCTAATTGGCTGTCAACACTCCAAACCAGGAAGTGTTGGCAGCCATCTTGTGCCTCGGTAGAGCCGAGGCACAAGAAAAGACGAAAACAGACGCAAAAAACGCAAAAAGGGGGCAGGGTAGAAACACCCTGACCCCCTAGGCCTGCTCAGGGCCAAAAAAAAAAATCGGCAAAAACGCGCTGGGTGCGCGGATCCAGCCGATGAAAAAAAAAAAAATCGAAGCGCGGTCTCCCGCGCTTTGATGCTATTTGGCCCCCGGGTGGCCCAAGTCCCGGGGGCATGCGGGGTTTTTGATATTTATGTGTGGGGGCCTCTAAGGCTCCCTAGCCTCGAGGGCCGCCACCACCCGGGGCTTTTAAAAAAATTACCTGTGTGGGGGCTCGAGCTTCCCCACACGCCCCGGGGACCGCCACCTCCCCGGGGCACTAAATATTTCAATATGGGGGTCCGTTACGGACCCCCGAGCCCCGGGGACCACCACCTCCCCGGGGCTTTGCCAATGGAGGGAGGGGGGCCGCGCGGCCGCCCTCCTGGAGCCCTTGATGGCCCTGGGCCGGCTCCTGCAGTGTCCCGGGGTGCCTAACCCCGGGACACTGTAATTTGCTATGACAGGACATAGCAAACTGCTTTGGTTTTGGAACAGAGAGCAGGAAACCTGCTCTCTCTTCCAAAACCAAAGCCGATTGCTTTCCACACGGGGAGCTGCATCTTAGCAGCTCCCCATGTGGAAAGCAATGCCGGCTCCCGAAGGACGCGGGAGCCGGCGGGACCGTGGGGGATTGGGGACCCCCACGGTCCCCAATGGAGAGGGCCAGCCCCGGGGATGGGGTCCCCGGGGCTAGTAGTGGCCCAGGAGGGGGCCACGCGGCCCCCTCCCTACAAATTAAAATTAAAAAAAAAAAAACGTAAAGGCCGGCCCCGGGGATGGGGTCCCCGGGGCCTTAAATGGCCTGAGGAGGGGGCCACGCAGCCCCCTCCAAATATTTTAATTTTTAAAAAGAGGGCATGCCCGGGGGATGGGGTCCCCGGGGCCAATAGAGGCCCAGGGAAGGGGGGCCTTGCGACCCCCTTCCTGTTTTTTTTAATTTAAAAAAAAAAAGAAAATCCTCAGGCCCCGGGGGATGGGGTCTCTGGGGCCAAAAGTGGCCGAGGCCCCCCTCCCATACAAAAAAACAAAACCAAAAAGACCGGCATCGGGCCGGAGGCCCCGCCCTCCCTGCAGCAGTCTGCAAACGCGCCCTGGCGCGTTTTAAGAAGGGAAGTAATTCCCTTGAATACTGGGGGTCCCTGGGGGCCAACTAGCCCACCAGGAACCTCCAGTATGCGCCAGGGGGCTGCGTTGCAGAGAGGTGTACAGAGGCCACGCCCATTTTTACACCTCTCTGCAACGCAGCTCTGTGGCGCTTTTTGGAGGTACATGGTGGGCTAGTTGGACTCCAGGGACCCTCAGGATTCAAGGGGACTTAATCCCCCAACTTAAAATGCGCCACGGGGCGCGTTTGCACAGTGGTGAAGGGAGGGGCGGGGCTTCAGGTGACATGTGTGCAAACAGGCCCCGTGGCGCGTTTTAAGATGGGGAATTAAATCCCCTTCAATCCTGAGGGTCCTGAGGCCAACTAGCCCACCAGGTACGTCCAGAAAGCGCCACAGAGCTGCGTTGCAGAGAGGTGCAAAGGGGCGTGGCCTCTGAACACCTCTCTGCAACGCAGCCTCCTGGCGCATACTGGAGGTACAGGGTGGGCTAGTTGGACCCCAGGGACCCTCATGATTCAAGGGGACTTAATCCCCAACTTAAAACGCGCCACGGGGCGCGTTTGCACAGTGGTGAAGGGAGGGGCGGGACTTGAGGTGACATGTGTGCAAACAGGTCCCGTGGCGGGTTTTAAGTTGGGGGATTAAGTCCCCTTCAATCCTGAGGGTCCCTGGAGTCCAACTAGCCCACCAGGTACCTTCAGTAAGCACAACAGAGTTGCGTTGCACAGAGGTGAAAAGAGGTGCGTGGCGTTGGAACGCCTCTCTGCAACTCAGCTCTGTGGTCCTAACTGTAGGTACCTGGGGGGCTAGTTGGGCCCCAGGGACACTCAGAATTCAAGGGGACTTAATCCTGCAACTTAAAACGTGCCACGGGGCGCGTTTGCACACATGTCACCTCAGGCCCCTACTCCCTTCACCACTGTGCAAATGCGCCCTGTAGCGCGTTTTAAGAGGTAGTTTTAATCCCCCTAGCCTATTATGTACTAGGGACTTACAGAGGGGGTCATGCTAATCACAGAGGTACCCCAACGCATAGTGTTCCCTAGTGTATGTAGGTGTTTTCACTGTATTCTAAGTGTGTTTTAGCATAGCACTGGCTCTGGTTAGTCAGAGTCAGTTACCACTTGTACACGTCGGAAAAAGTTGTGGGCACAGGATGATTTTGGAACAAGGCCTCTTTCTGCTCCTCTGTTGGTTCTTTCTGCACATCTTTTGCTTCTTCCTGCACTTTTCTTCGTCTTTGTGGACTTCTGTTGCTTCTTTCTGCATTTCTTTTGCTTCTTTCTGTGCGTTTTTCTTCTTTCTTCACATGTCCTACCTCTATAGGCATAGTTAGAAACTAGCATTTAAAAAACCTTTGAAATTCACTGAAAAACCATAGGTTTCAGGCACGTTATAGTTAGAAATTAGCATTTAAAAACCTTAGAAATTCACAGAAAAACCATAGGTTTCAGGCACATTATAGTTAGAAATTAGCATTTAAAAAACCTTAGAAATTCACTGAAAAAACCATAGGTTTTAGGGACAGTTATAGCTAGTTGGACATTTCACTCGTACAAAACCCGTGAAATTCCCCCGTTATAGTTAGTTCAGCTAACTATAACTCGCGCCCGCAATGCACTGCTGATGACGTCACATATTACATCACTCATGACATGGTCAGTGACATCACTGATGACATCACTGATGACATCTCAAATGACATCACTGATGACGTCATCCATGTGATAATTTCATGCATCTTCTCACACCCTAATATAACTTTTGATACACCCACTCTAAATTACAGACTGCCATTGTCAAAACCATAGACACTCCAACACCAATAACTACATACCCACTCACTGATTCTTAGGTCTACACACACATCCACTCACTCACCTGTACAGTCACTCATACTTACGGTCACTCAGTACAGGACTATCATATGCACTCATACACCTATATAAACACTCACACAACGCAACTCATCCATAGAGGTATTCACACACCTAGTCAGTCATGCAAATAATTAATCACACTCCAATTTACTAACCTATACAGTTATACACACACCAGCTCACTTACTCATACAAATACTAGCACATTCTTACGCTCATACAATCACTGATACAAGTACACACTCACCAATACAGCCACTCTCACAATCACACACTCTCACTTATAGCCATTTATATACTCCAACACACATATATACTGCCTTTAACATATGTAGTTACTCACACATGTACCACTGAGATATACATTCCCTCACTAACACACCCATACACACACTCACCCACCCATACAGTCCATCACAGATGCACTCTTGAAACCATGCACCCAGTGAATCACCCACTCACACATCTATGCACAGAGTCACACACACCCCACCCACACAAACACTCAGGCACCCATACAGATACTCAGACAACCAATCAATAACCCATGTAGACACTCATGTAGCTATTCAGAAAGCCATGCAGCCGCTTACACACCAACAGACAGACGGATACAGACATTCACACAGTTTAGTCACTAACCCATGCATTCAGTAAGATACGTTTAATCACTAACTTATGGAGTCAGTCACGCACCTACTAAATCATCCATTCAGACAATTATACACCCACTCATTCTTCAATATGCCTTTCCCTATATATATTAAACATATTTAAACTTTACAGAAACACACAGTCACTGGATGATGTCATCAGTGATGTCATTTGAGATGTCATCAGTGATGTCATCAGTGATGTCACTGACCATGTCATGAGTGATGTAATATGTGACGTCATCAGCAGTGCATTGTGGGGCGCGAGTTATAGTTAGCTGAACTAACTATAACGGGGAATTTCACGGGTTTTGTACGAGTGAAATGTCCAACTAGCTATAACTGTCCCTAAAACCTATGGTTTTTTCAGTGAATTTCTAAGGTTTTTAAATGCTAATTTCTAACTATAACGTGCCTGCAACCTATGGTTTTTTCTGTGAATATATATATATATATATATATATATAATATAATCAATGCAAATTCCAGTCTCTGCTCAAAAACCGGACACCAACACTGTGAGGTCAGTTCAAAGTACATATTTATTCTTCGCTGTTACTCGTTTCGGCAGTTCCTACTGCCTTGGTCACACCTACATTTCACCAACAATCCTGCTCCAAATAATGAACAGGGCCGACACAGCACGTAATCTCTTTGAACATTTTATTCAGACACAGTTGTCCATCCTGAACGCGTTTCTCTCCCAGAAGCTTTACAAGGGCAAGAGGTTTGTGATCCTGGCTTTGGTGATGAGCTCCATGGAGACTGATTCACCCCTCATTAAAACCTGCTGTGCTGTGTGACTGATGCCAGGCAGCACAGCACAAGACTCTTTGATCAAGTAAACTGTGTCTCGGGTCTGATGCGAGGGCCAGTGTAAACAGTGGTAAAGTTTTTTTTTGTTTTTTTTCTCACTGAGTTGTATATAGCGCGAACTTGACCCGAAGGTATCGGGTATCAAAGCGCTTTACACGAGCACCAGTTGCATTACATGAGGACACATTTATTTTTGTTAGGCACGGGGAGATTAAGTGATTTGCCCAGAATCACAGGATGTTGCGCGTCCTTGCCGAGACTCGAACCCGGTTCCCCAGATTCGAGGTCGACCGCCCTAGCCATTTAGGCCAACTCCTCTCCCCCTAGCGTGCTCACCCCGCCCTCTCTCAAAACCTGGACATGTATTCTTTTTTTTTAAGTGTCCAGAAGCCGGGACAGTTCTTGAAAAGCTGTGACTGTCCAGGCAAATCCAGGACATGGATCACCCTAACTAGATGCCCCTTTCGCTTGTTTAATGTTTTAGTAAATCTGATGTAGTAAACCATATCAGATTTCTCCAACAGCCTGTGACGGATTTCTCGTCAAACTGTAATATTTCAACAGCTGCAAGTAATATTTAATGTCTGCCCACTTTATTTCTCATAAAATTATTTTAGTTGTTCCGTTATGAGAGTCGATGTGCCTCGGATTCTGAGACAGAACTTATAGCCAGCTTCAGTGTGCTAGATGCAGGCAACTTGCCTGCTGGTGATGAATGTATTCTTGATGGTGAAATGGAAATCCAGAAACTTTGTTCAGAGTTTCAGCTGTCAGCAAGAGAGACTATCCAAGCTTTTAGACTTTTCAAAGATTTTGGTGGAAAGAAACCAGCTGAAGCATTAAAAAAATCAGTTGCTTGCATGGAAACCCTACTAGCAAGTAATGCAGACTGCAAGAAAGGTTTCAGGACAATGAAACGAGGGCCTCTCTTCGTGGAGAGAGCATTTCTTCATGCTTATGTGTAAAACTCAGTGGTCCTCCATTTGAAACATTTGACGCAAAGCTGTATGTTAAAAGTTAGTTGACAAAAGGTAGAAGGTCTGCTAATGGAAATTGTTGTGAGAAACCCCAGCAAAATAGACGCAATGAATATCTTCAAGGGTTTTGGGAAATCCTGAAATAGATTTCTTAGTAAAGTAAATCATTTTAACATGTTTCCTAAAGTGTTTGTTATTTTTATTGCTTATGGTTATACCTTTTTGCTATTTTATTATCCTTTGCTGAATCCGACTTTATGATTTTCTTAAGCACACAATCCTACTTCTCATGATTTAGGCCACGTCCTTAACTGGATTGGCCACACCTCTATAAGTGATCAAATTGCTGACTTTTTTTTAACAGAAAATTCAAATTTTACAAAAAGTTTAAGACAACCCCCCTGTCTTCCGCAGAGGAATCTTCTAACAATGTGGGTGATAGACAGACTCTCCAATTTTTCCACACCATTAGTTTGGAACAGTCACGCTTAGCCATTCTTTCCTGTAAGTCAGGGTCTCTGTTTGACCCCTGCCCCCTAGAGGATTTGCATGCTATTATTGACATCATCACCCCAGTTATCAATAAGATAATAAATTCCTCACTCTCACAAGCTGAAGTTCCTATGGACTGGAAAATCACGGCACTTAAACCCCTTCAGAAAAAACAATTCGCCGACCCAACGACCCTCTCTAATCTCCGAACTATCTCCCTGCTTCCTTGCCTCAGCAAGATCACTGAGAAACTAGTCAATATTCAACTGATCTCCTTCTTAGAAGAGGCTAATATTCTGCATCCTAGCCAATCAGGCTTCAGGCCTAAGCACTCAACAGAATCGGCATTACTACACACCGCGGAAACTCTCAAATCCGCCTTAGATCAGGGAAAAAATGCTGTGATGATTTTATTAGACCTATCAGCAGCATTTGATACGGTCTCCCACAACATTCTATTGGCCCGTCTTAAAACATACGGCATCTCCCACCTGGCCTTGCCTGGCTGAAATCTCTTCTGTCCATCCGGAGACAAGTAGTCACTCTTGGCCACTATCAGTCAGCAGAGAAACTCTTATATTCTGGGGTTCCGCAGGGCTCTGCTTTAAGTCCAGTGTTAATATTTATATGGCTCCCCTCATTAACCTGATATCATCATTCAACATTGAAACCATCTCTTATGCCGATGATACTCAGCTAATTCTTATGCTAGACAAACATTCCACTAAGGCTAAAGAGAATCTCCAACTTTGCCTCACAGCAGTATTTCAATGGATGGAATCGAATCACCTGAGGTGTAATACTCCAAAAACTGAGATCATGCCACTAGGAAAATGCAACACTTTATCACCCTGCCTATGGTGGCCCAAAGATATCGCTCCTCCTCCCAACACAGTAAACGTAGTAAAGAATCTAGGAGTGAAATTCGATAGCTCACTATCCTTTCGTCAACAAGCTCTAGCTGTGGCAGGCACGTGCTTTCACTTGATAAAATCCCTTAAAAAGTTATTTGATCAACTCCCTTGCACGGCCAAAAAGGCAGTGGCAGTAGCCCTAATCATGTCTACATTGGATTATTGTAACAGTTTATATGCAGGGACCAATAAGTCCCTTTTGAATAAACTACAGATAGTCCAACATGCAGCCGCACGTCTTGTCCTGAAATGGCCACGAGGCACCTCAGCAGCCCTAAAGTCGTTACACTGGCTGCCCATACATAAGAGTCCTTTTTAAGATCCTGGTAATTACCTACAGAGCTTTTAGATCATCAGGACCTAAATACCTAAGGGCTAGGTTTTCACCCTATGTGACGCCGCGCCCCCTCAGATCCTCGTCAGCGAACCTCCTTAAGCCCCCTAGCTTTAGGTGCATCACTAAGACCAAATCAGACCAAAGCCTGGAATCTTCTACCCAGCCATCTTTGTTTCTTTCAGACAGAACTAAACTTCAGGAAAGCCCTGAAAACCTGGATTTTTGATGTCCCAGACTCCCTATGCCTCTCACTTATCTGATCTCTGAGTTACACTCTTAACCTTATGTAGGGTCCCGCATAGCGCCATAATGCTTCTCGGAGTGACAGCTGCGCTTTATAAATTCTTTATAACATAACATAACATAAGAGGTTTGCCGTGCCCCTTTTAGAGACCCCTAAACTTTTTTCCCACTTAAAACCCTGGGAACAAGTATTGTTGATAGATGATTTCTAACTAGGAGTAGAAGAGAAGATGCGGAAGGCATTTCCCAGTGTAGTTTCTGGTACAGTAGGGAAAATCAAGGGATTTTCACATAACATCTTACTTAAGGGGGATGCGAAACCGGTTATTTGCATAGTAAAGAATATACCATATAAGTGTGAAAGATGAAGTTGCTAATTAGTTGGACAAATTGGAGCGAAATTGAATCATTGAGGCCGTGGAGTGTGCAGAATGATTGGCTCCCCTTGTATCTCTAGGGAAGCTAATGGCCAAGTTAGATTGTACATAAATTTGAGAAACTTAAATAAAAATATTGTGGTGGATAAGTTTCCCCTGCCAAAAATTAACAAAATGCTGGCTAAAAATAAGGGCATAAAATGGTTTTCCATGATATATTTGACTTCCGCATATCACCAGTGTTAGAAATTGGGTTTCTGGTTAGCAGAGGTATGCACCCTGTCCAAGCAGGAACCACAATCCTAGTCAGGGTAAGTCACAAACACATACTAAATTAACCTATGCCCACCTCTTGGTAGCTTGGCACAGAGCAGTCAGGCTTAACTTAAGAGTCAATGTGTAAAGTATTTGTGCAACACTTCCAATATTAAAACATTGAAAACACCGCACAAAAAGATACCACATGTGGTTAGAAAACTAAAGTTTACTTTAATGAACAGAACAAGACCAAAACAACAAAAATCCACTAAGTACAACTGGAGTTATGGATTTTTTAAGATTAAACTGAAATGTAGTGCTTAAAAGTATAAGGCACCAACAAGGGCTATTTGCTCGCACTAAAAAAGGTCAAATCAAAAAGTTCAGGCAGACTGCAATGGAGCGCAGATCGGATACAGGGACCAAACCTTGCCCCTCTGCAAAGTACCTTGTTGCGTCGTTGATGAAGACCTGATGTGTGGAGCAGAGGAGGCAATGCGTTGTCGTCGATCTCTTCAGATGTAGGCGATGCGTTGGTTCTGAGCTGCGCAAGTCGTAGAACTACAAGATGCAGGAGATGCGTCGTTGTTTAGCCACGCAAGTCGATGATGCATCAGGCACTGGACGCCATGAGCCACTCAGTCAGCAAAGCAATGTCCTCGGTCCTTGCAGCAGTGGCGATGCGTCAGCATTGAGGAAGAGTAAGAGAGTAGGTTCCGTTGTTGGGGGAAGCATGGCGTTTATGAGTCTACTCTACTAATGAGACATAACCACTGAAATTGAGAACAGGGTGGGCCCACTGAGCCCCTGTCTTTACCTAAACAATTGGTCTTGCCATGAATGACAAACTGAAATACATTTCCTGAGATGTTATAAATAATTAGAGGTCCTAAGCCAAACAACTTAGTCCTGAAGAGACCCTTTTATTCAACTCGGATCTAAGCGTCGACATCTCTTTCTCGGCTCTCATTTTCATTATGAGGATTATGAATGTACAATAATCGCTAAACATAACTTTGTTTACAATTATCGGATGGGCCGAGTCTGTACAGTGTCTTGTATTCGCTTTTGTGTACTGTCACATTCACTTGAGCACTGTGTCGTTTGCACTTTGTATATAGTAAGTACATGGATGAGTACTGGGATCTGTTAAGAGAATATATATTAGCAAAAGAAACCCCTGTCAGACCTTTCTTGTTTGTGTTTGAACTGAGAATTTTTCTCTATATGTACTAGTTATTACATTAAGTGAGGGGATGACTCACTGAGGGTGTGATTCCCACCCACTGAATGATGCCTACGCACCCTGTATATATCAGGGGTCTCCAACCTTTTTCTATCATAAGAGCTACTTACGTTCATTGAAAATCCTCCTGAGCTAATAAAACAGTAATAATAGTAACCACACCAGGCAAGATTACCTTAATGCCCACCATATGCAAGATTACCAGCAGCAATCACCTCAGTGCATCCATCAGGCATGGTTGCCAGCAGTAATGTAAAAAATATTCTGGCAATGTGGAGTGCCTCTACATGGGTAATATATAACAGCCATAGCTGCAGTGCTCCCAGCACCAAGGCCATACTATTAATAATAATCTCCTCAACACTGTTTAATTTTTAGCACTCAAATTTCAGCTTTAAGTTTATTTTTGAAATTCAGCCATTTTTCTCCAAACATCAGGTTATGAATTCTGAAAATATACACATTTTTGTCTTGAATAAACAATTTTCAATTTTGGTATAGATATAATAATTCAACTAAGCAAAAGCTTCTAATTTAGTACACTGGGCAGCACACAGAAGAGCTACTTGCAGTTAGCTGGAGAGCTACCACTAGCTCATAAGCTACTTGTTGGAGAAGCCTATATAGGATTGAGGGAGATGCGCTAGTTCCAGGCCGCGCAACAACGGTGATGCATGGATTTTGGTACTTGCAGCACTTTATATCCACGGCCAAGGGCTGGATTGGCACCACTTGGCAGTACAAGACTCTTAGGTGGCAGAGTCCAGGTGCTGTAGGTAGATAGGTTGGAAGTCTTTGATGTCCCTGATACTTCAGAACAGAAGGCAAGCAGACAAGCCCTTTGAATCATTCTGGTTCTAGGTTGGAGAGATGCAGGTCCAGTTCTTCTCACTCCCAGGCAAGGGGGCAGCAGGTCAGCACAGCAGAGCAGGAGTGCAGCAGAGTAGCAGTCCAGCAGAGTGGAAGTCCTTCTAGCAGCACAGCAGCCCTTCTTACTGGCAGAGTATCCACAGGTCCAGAAGTGTACTGAGTTGGTGGTGTCAGGGGTCCAATACTTATACCCAGTTGTGCCTTTGAAGTGGGGGAGACTTCAAAAAGAGGTCTTTGCACTGCACAGAGTCTCTGCCCTACCTGCCCTGGCTCCAGACTCACTACAGGGGGTATGCAGCCCTTTGTGTGGGGACAGGACACAGCCTATTCGGATGTAAGTGTCAGCTTCTCCTGCCCATCCTGCCCAGGATGGCCCATCAGTATGTGGATGGCCCATCAGTCACACCAAATCTCCCTTTGTGTGTGGCTGTCTAGAGGGAATGCACAACGCCCAGCTGCCACCCACCCTAGATGTATATTCAGATACAGGCAGAAGGCACCCAATGGCTAAAGTGAGAAAATGTCAACTTTCTAAAAATGGCATTTTCAGAATTACCATTTAATATCTAACTTCACCATAAGTTTAGATTTTAAATTGTGATTCCAGAGACACCAAACTTGGGGGACCCATCGCTTCCTAATTGAAAATTACACTTATAAAATATAGTAGGGTAATCCCAATGTTAACCTATGGGAGACATAGGCCTTGAAGTAGTGAAAAACGAATTTAAGACTTTTTCATTGCTAGGACATGTTAAACTTAAATTTACATGTCCTTTTTTTAAATACACTGCATCATGCCCTTGGGCTATCCACGGTCTACCTCAGGGGTGACTTTTATGTATTAAAAAGGAATGTTTGGGCCTGGCAAGAGGGTTAGCTTGCCAGGTCGACATGGCAGTTTAAAACTGCACACAGAGGCTTTGCAATGGCAGGCCTGAGACCTGTTTAAAGGGCTACTGAAGTGGGTTGCACAACCAGTGCTTCAGGCCCACTAGTAGCATGTGATTTACAGGCCCTGGACACATGTAGTGCCCTTTACTAGGGACTTATAAGTAAATTAAATATACTTATTGTGGTTAAGCCAGTGTTACGCACGTGTACTTTAGCACTGGTTAGCAGTGGTAAAGAGCCCAGATTTCTAAAGTCAACATAAACGATTTCAGCGATAAGGGGAGGAGGAAGGCAATAGGTTTGTGGGTGACCCTGCAGAAAGAGCTATTTCTAACAACCAGATACCGCTCCATCCTGCTATTAAGATCCTTACCGTCTTTATCACCCCCTTTTGGTGTTACAAGTTAGGATCTTAAGGGGGTGACATATTTCCAAGATGACATAATGGTAATGGGGGGAGATAAATTAGAGCATTACCATAGATTGAAGGGATTCGCTAATGAGGAGTTAACGGCTGAATCGAGGAAATGTATTTTTGCAATTAAATCTGTTACATATCTGGGAGTTGAAGTGAGTGAGGCTGGAATTTCTCCTAAGAGGAAGATTATCGAGTCCATAAGTGATGCTCCAGCACCTATTTGCAAGGACAAAGTAAAATCATTAATAGGTCTATCTGAGTTTTACTCCAAGTTTGTGAAGAACTTTGCAGAGAAGACGTATGAGTTAAGACAATTATTGAAAGATCACTAAGAAATCATGAGGAATGAGGACTTGCAGAAGACATTCAAGAGTATACAAAAAGATATTTGCACCACATGTCCCTTACAAGGTTTTGATTCTACTGTTTGCAGTATGCTGCCCACTGATGCTAGTGTTAGGGGGCTAGGTGCGGTCCTATAACTTATTTCAGATAATGGATGTGAATGCACTGTGTAATTTGCTTCATGTTTTTTATCATCTACGAAAAATAAATATTCAGTGATAGAGAGGGAGATGTTGGCTTGTGGTTGGGCCAAGGAGAAATGCAGACAGCACTGTGGGGTTATGCACGCTTCACCGACCATTGATCAAGGTTTTGACCCCAGATGGCACCATTACGGTGACTGGTATAGCCAGAATATCCTTGAGGCTTCTCCAACCTTTTGTGTAATGAGAGCTACTTCTGGTCAGTGAAAATCGTCGTGAGCTACTAAACCCCAAGAGCAACTCGTGCATTTTTCCAAGAGACCCCCCACGCCCAGTTTCATTGACTTTAAGTCTAATTTCTTCAGAGCCCATACTGTGGTTTGAACAAAATACTTAAGACGTTCCCTAGAAGCACTGAAAAGAATGACTTTGGATTTGTGTTATCGAGACGCTTCAAGACCTTTCAATTAATAGCTTCAAAATCAAGAAGACCTTTCAATTCATAGCTGTCACAGAAATAATCATTGTAATGCAGCTCAATTAACAAACATACAGGAAAAGCAATCTTACCTTCAATGTGGAACTGTATGATGTCCTCTAATACTGTGTAATTTGGTAGCCTGGTTGGGGGGGGGGCAGTTCCGAAGAAGTCATTATAGTAGTGAAGTAGTCACAGTGTGTGGCAGTCAGCCGGTGCAAAGCTTTGCTGAATCACAATTGCAGATGGTTTCTTCTACTGTAGCTTTGACAAGATCGCTGTGTTTTTCAATTGCCAGATAAGATGAACTTCAGCTTTGTTTAGGAAAGTACTGATTTTGTCCTCCACTCTGAATTCTTCGGAAGGTTCCGTTTAGACTTTAAGGTTTTTATGGCACCAGTCATGTGCGCAGTTGTATTCTCATTGCTCCCTTTACTTTTTAGGAGTGTTAGTAAACCAGGACTGCAGTACACTTTGCTTTGTTCTTGTTCTACTAAAAAGAACTTTGAAAGATGCTGAAGATTCTTCTCTATAGCTATCTTTTTTTCTTGATGTCAATAGACCAGGCCTCCAGTAAATACTGCTTTGTTCTTATCATGTGCAGCAAATAAACATTTGGAAAGGTGCTGAAGATTCTTCTCTCCAACTACTTTTTTCTTGGTGTCTGAAACCTAGGCCTGCAGTACACATTGCTTTGTTCTTGTTCAACTACTAACAACTGTTACTAACAAAAGGACTTTTGAAAGATGCTGAAGATTCTTCTCTATAGCTATCTTTTTTCCTTGATCTCAATAAACCAGGCCTCCAGCAAACACTGCTTTGTTCTTGTGCAGCAAATAAAAATTTGGAAAGTGCTGAAGTTCTTCTCTCCAGCTACTTTTTCTTGTGTTTGTAAAACAGGCCTGCAGTACACATTCCTTTGTTTTTGTTCAACTAATAAAAAAACTTTGTAGGGGGTTGAAGATTCTTCTCTGCAGCAACTTTAATCTTGGTGTTAGTAATGAAACAGATACCTAGATTTGGGATTTCACCAGGAACTGTCACTGAATAAGTATTGATTGTGAATGCATACAAATCATTTCAGTGAGAGACTTGACACTGCATGCTGTCCACTAATCCCTTGTAATCTGGGGTGTAGCTTGAGAGGGCAACTCTTATGGAGTCATTTAAATGTTCGTCAGTCAGACGTGTGCGAAACTTAGATTTTACGAAGTTCATATCGGAAAATGCTGATTCACAAAGATAGGTAGAGCCAAACAGGGAAAAAGTTGCAATGCAGCTGTGTGGATGTTCTTACACTTTTCAGCATCCACAAGACTCCAGAAATTAATGTCACATTGCGTTGATTTCAATTCAATGTCATTTTGAAGTGTGACAATCTCTATTTCCATTGTGGCAGAGTCAAGGTTCAGAAGCACACTAATTTTCTCTGAAATGTCACTAACATCCATTTCCATGAAGGGGTTTGAAGTGAACATCACACAGGGCTCCAGTTGCTCAAAATCACTAAATCTGTCACTGAACTCTTGATTAAGCCTCATGAGGAGGCTACTGTATTTTTCTATGTCCAGGAGCACAGCCTCAGCTTTGTTTTCTGAAAGGATTTGGAGCACAGAGGGGAAGTGCTGCATCTTTCTTTTCTGTACATGCTGTATGAAAAGGTTAAGTTTTGATTTGAATGTTTTCACAGAACTAATCATGTTGGTTATTGTCTTGTTTTTGCCTTGCAACTCGTAGTTCAATACATTTAATTTCTCTGTCATATCTGTCAAAAAAGCTAAATCGAGCAACCATTCTGTGTTTGATAACTGTGTGGTATCTTCATTTCTAGACTCCAATCTTTGACTTCTGGCAATAGCGAAAGGAATCTTCGCAGTATTTTTCCCCTGCTAAGCCATCGGATTTGAGTATGCAGTAAAAGGTCACCATACTCAGCTGATAGTTCTTTAAGGAACAATTTGAAGGTTCGGTGCTGCTTGGCCTTTGCACGAATTGAATTAATAATTTTAACAACAGGAGTCATCACATGATCAAACCCCATTACCTTGGCACATATTGCCTGTTGATGTATAATGCAATGGTAGTTCAATAACGGAGGGAAATCTGGATCTGAATACAATTAGCAATGAAACCAGAATGACGCCCTATCATTGCGGGTGCGCCATCAGTTGTTATCGCCACTAACTTCTTCAATGGGACATTTTGTGTCACAAAATAATTTTTCACCTCATTGTGGATGTCAGATCCTCTGGTTGTGGTTTTCAAAGCAACAGAGTTAAAAATTCCTCTTTATCAGTGAAATCTTAAAAAACCATTCTAACGAACATTGCCAACTGTGCAATATCGCTTGCATCAACAGACTCATCACACTGAAGAGAAAAATATTTGCGTGTCTTTAAATCCTGTTCTAACTGCTCTATCATGTTGGCCGATAATGCAGATACCCTTCTTGCCATAGTGTTTGACCCTAACTGCACATCTGAAATGGCAGACATAATTTCAGGGCTATTTTTAAAGTCTTTGAATAAGGACTCGGCCATTAGAAGTATTGCTTCCTTCACAATGGCTCCATCTGAAAACGTTGCTTTTTGCTTGATCAAGTGATGAGTAACTATGAAGGATGCTTCAGTTGCCGCAGTGGCTTTCTACGTTGGCTTTGTAAAAAAGGATTGCTGTGTCTGCAATGCAGATTTCAGTTCGTTTACTTTTTGTGACCTCAGGCTGCTTCCTTTAGGGAACTTCCTCTCAAAATGCATGTGCTTTGTTGAAAAATGCCTCTCATCATTGCCCTTTTTTCCCACTGCAACTTTAGCTCCACAGATTAAACATACACAGTTGTCTTTAATTTGTGTGAATAAAAAATCGTTCTCCCAATCTTGATGGAAGTAGTAAGTCTTACTCTTTGCCCTTTTGGAGGGACCTGGCTCTTCATCCATGATTAGTTGTTAAGGCTGTAAGCAAGAGTAAAAATGTTGATGAAGTCAACATCCAATCCATAACAGGCAAGAATACCACGTGGACACCTTTAATAATGTTGTATTACAGATCATTTGTGAGTAGCAGCCATGCTGGTAAATTAAACAGCAGAGTTGGAAAGTGAGAACTAACTCACCTTAGCTATGTTTAATTATGAACACAGGAAGACGGCTTTTCACAAATAACCTGAGATTTGATTCATTATGACCAAAGCATAGTTTTGTGCTTGTGTGGACTTTAGTCGACTTCTGTAAATAGGAAGAGGACTTAATTGTACCACACCAAGCACCAATACACAAAGGTGAAGGTTTTGCAAATCATTTCTATCGGGTACTCCTACATTTGTAGCAAACATTGGACTTTTTGGAATTAAGACAAGTTTTCAAAACTACTTCAGATAATTATATTCCATGGCAGCTGTAGATTTTGTGACATAGCCCTGTGACCTCAGGCTTATGGTGACTGGGATCACCCACATTTCAAACCAATATCACATTCCTAAAGGATATTAATTCTCCATTCTCTTGGGATTACCCTCTTAAATGCCTGCCTTCACCTGCATTTTTGAGTCACGAAGATGTTCACACGTATGCAAGACAAGTAAAAATTTCCCAAATTCATTCAAAGAAGTTAGTAGTTAGTACATGCTCTTTTTTGATATGTAACTTGAAAGCAACAATTACAATATACAAGATGTCCTGGAAGTCCTAACTGAGTTTTACACCAAACATTACTTCATTGCAGGGGGCGTGGCTTCGGTGCCGAGGGAAATGGCGGCGTGCTGAGAGCGCTCCGTCTTACAGGTCCCTAAAACCCGATAAAGCCGTACATTCCAGCCGCCAGATTGCAACGATCACAGCAGAATTGGCAGACGGAGGGCTAAAGGGGCACGAGCGCCGGTGAAGATCGGCCGCGCGGGTGTCTGGAGAGTTGTTGGACAGCCGTGACGCAGCAGCCGCACTTCCGCGGGCCTCGGGCCTACATGGTGTCCACGGCCCGCGCAGCCGGTTGATCTCCGGCGCACGCAGTAGGGGGATCGAGCAGCTGAAAGGCAGACGAGCGCCGAATGAAGTGAGGCGGCGGATCGGGGGCGGCCCCTGGGAAGCGTGAGAGCAGCAGCGGCGGCTGCCAGTGACTGCGGAGGCTGTGACCAGATATCGGGCCCTCCGATCATTGCCGACATCGGGGAGAACTGTCTGGGTGACTCGAGGCCCCTGTATATGTCAGCGGAAGAGGTAACGCGCCTCGACTGCATAACTGCCTGACTCTGCCTGAGGGCTCTGGCTGCAACTCAAGAGTTTTGTGATCCTGGGATTCTCACACTGATGAGGTGAGGCGTACTGTGACACTGAGAGCCGGATGACGTCCAGGGACTCCCGGGAAGGTACCGGCTGATTGTGAAACCATAGTGCCCGGCAGGCCACTCATGGAAGGATAGAAGGCCCTGAGCCTGGTGGGGCGGCGAGTCAGGGGCGGTGACCAATATTCCCGGTGGTGGAGGACGACGTGAGCGAGCACTGTTGCACAGGAGGTGACAGCCCACGAGGCCTGGGGAGTAGTGCTAACGCCGAGGAGGCGCGCTGAGAGTGAAAGTGGCATGGACGACCGATAGCTGCTGTGGAACTCCCCCGTGTGGTGTCCTCCACGAAGGCTGTGACAGTACAGAGTGCGACGGGGAGTAGCGTTTGGATGGTGTAAAGGGTGTGCGTGCACTCTCCTGCTGGGAGTGCAATCCAGAGGGCTGGCTCTTACCCTACAACCAGTGGAAGAAGCAGTGAATTGCCAGACATAAGCACTTTCAGGGGCCCCTCTTGGACCTGCGGAGTTGGTGTGCATACGTCTTCGCAGTCGCCTCCTGGAGGCATACGTGTTGCGGACTCCCTCCTGGGCGTTTGTCGCCACGCCAACGTACCTACCTGAATGAAGCCCAAGGGTCAAGCAGGGGCGCAGACTAACCCTGGGCGCTGAACAACGCTCCGCTCGCGGAGTTTGCTGCACTCTGCGTTACGCTCGCGTTCCTCAACGTTAAGTTGGCGACCGCGAGCAAGCAAAATCAACATCCCGGCAACATTTTTCCTCGTTCGCGATCGGCAACATCAAGTTGGCGAGCGCGAGCGTGGAAAATAAACCTCCCGGCGAGATTTCTCAATGCGGGGGGGGTCAGGTTTCCCATTGCGAGTGGTCGCATATGCTGGCGACCGCTCGCGATGACAAACTGCCCGTTCGCGTTGAGAAAGCTGCCGCTCGAGTAAAAATCTACTCGAGCGGCAGAAAACGACCGCTTGCACTGTGCATGATGCCGTTTGCAATGATTGCGCAGTGCGGACAAGCATCCGGCACTGTGCAATCACCGTGAACAGCATTTTCATATCGCACTACGCTGCTCGCGTAGCTCCGCGTAGCGCGGCGGAGTTGTTTTACCGCTTCGCGTAGCGCAACTCCGCGAACTACGCCCACCCTTAGCGCAAACTAATAAGATGGACAAGTATGCGGTGCCGCTCTCGGCGGCAACATCACAGACCGATCCACCGGAAGAACAGGCAGAGCCCTCACTGAGTGCCATCATGGCAGCAATTGCGGACCTTAAGGGGACACATGACCCTAAAATTGACGCAGTAACGCTGGATGTTAACCTCCTGCGCGCTGACTTCAGAAAAATATCGGACAAAGTCGCGGCCACTGAAACTCAGGTGACGCAACTGCAAACAGACACAAAGAGCCTGGAAGAGAGGGTCCAGGCTCTTACGAAACAAAAAGAACTTATGGCGGCGAAACTGGAGGATCAGGAAGGGCGGGCAAGGAGAAATAACATCCGTGTGGTGGGAGTACCGGAGGGCATGGAGGGGCCTAGTGTGGATCTCTTCCTCGAAGTTTTGATTCTGAACCACCTCAAACCTAAACGCCTCTCCGTCCATTTCACTATCGAGCGAGCGCACCCAGCTCCCATCCCTAAACCTAAACCTGGAGCCTTACCGAGGACAATCATTGCTCGGATTCTTAATTACCGCGATAGGGACGCCATCTTGCAGACATCGCGTCAACATGGTGACTTGCTACATGAGAATGCAGTGATTCGATATTTCCCGGATTTTACACTCACCGTGCAACGTCAAAGATGCGCTTTTGATGGGCCAAGGACCTCAAGTACTCCATGATGTATCCGGCCAAACTGAGAGTTGAAGCAGACGGGAAAGCGTGGTTCTTCGGATCCCCAGAGGCTGCCATGGACTGGCTGGAAGTTTGGCGTACTGTCGGCCCCCACTCGCACAGAGGGAAATGGCGAGAAAGACGCAGGACAGCAGGAGAAGAATCGGACTGATCGACATGCTGGAGTAGCGACGGACGGAGGGTCTGGAGCTGGAGGCGATTGCTGCAGGACATACCACGAACAGTAACGTTGGGGTTGTAAGAATGTAAACATTGTATGGGAGTAGTTGAATCGTGGGTACATATGGACATACGGCTGGAATAGCCCTCTGTTCTGGAAACTGCCAATATGGTTACTAAAAGATCGTAATGATTTGCTGCTAAGGGGGACCCGGGGTGAGAGCCTAGAGAGCTCAGCACCGACTAACCCCACTTTTGATGGTTTTGTTTAGGGCGACAGGCACTCTGTGAGTTGGGGTGGTGGGAGTTGTAGTACCCGCCGGCAGGGTAGCAGGGAGGGGGGATGGGACAGGGGGGGGAACTGTTTAGTTTTGTAGGGGTTTTTGGTTGTAAAGTCAGCTATTTTATATTATGTGGGCACGATCATGGGTTGGTACAATTCGAGAGCGACACGATGAGTCAACAAACACAGAAATGGCTACACAGGAGCGGGTAGTTAGGCAAGGATCTGCATGTATATCTCACGGGAGGCAGTGGGTGGGTGCACATGGAACTGCTAGCCTGAGTATTTTATCCTGGAATGTGAACGGACTGGGGAACCGTATTAAACGTAGTATAGTGCTTCAATATTTGCACCGACACTCCCCGAGCATAGTACTGCTTCAGGAAACACATCTCAAGGGTCAGAGATATCGAGCGCTAGACAGATATGGCTATAAATTGATAGCGCATGCGGGTTATACCTCAGGCTCTCGAGGTGTGGGGATAATGGTAAAAAACTGAATCCCGCTAGTGGTGGATGCGATGTGGCACGACCCCCTGGGTAGATTTGTGGCGCTGGCAGGAAGTTGGGAGGGACAAGCGATTAATCTCGTCTCCGTTTATGTCCCGCCAATGGCGAGCTCTGAGGCGTTCACGGCATTGGGAACTTTACTGGTGGGTCTTCCTCCGGGCTTGTTGGTCTTAGGAGGGGACATGAACTCTACTATGGACCCGGGGCAAGACAGGGACACGGCGGCCATAAGAGTTAGAGGGGTGGAGCCACTTCCTCCATTTACTGAGGCGTTTGGGCTGATTGATCTTTGGAGATCGCATAATCCGGGCATCTGCCAATACACCTTCTATTCAGCCGCCCATGCCAGTTACTCACGATTAGACCATATACTGATGCATCGAGGAAAGGAGGGGTGGTCTCAAATGCGAGGATTGGGCCTAGGGGTATATCAGATCACTCCCCGGTAGAAATAATGATGAGAGGTCCGGCCCGCTAATATACTCTGCCACCCAGATTGAACACCTGGTTCTTTCAGAATAAAGAGAATGCCCAGAAGGTTAAGGAACGCGCACAGCTTTACTTTCAGGAGAATGAAGGGTCGGTGGAGGAGGCCGGCACTCTCTGGGAAGCGTTTAAGCCAGTAATGAGGGGACACGTTCAAGCCTGTATAGGGGCAGAAAACAAGGAAAAGAGATTGCGCTGGGATAAGCTAGAGGAGACAATACTTGAGCTGGAAGCAGCCTACTTGGCAGGTGGGAGACAAGATAAGGAGATGGCACCTCACTTAGACCTTCGGAGACGCGAATTGCAGGATATGGCAACTAACGCAGCCAGATCGGCTGCTCTGGCAACGCAAAAGAGAGTATATGATCTGGGGGATAAGGCCAATAAGATGATCACATGGTTAGAAAAACGCGATAGAGAGAGAAATTGGGTAGCGGAAATAAAGGATAAAGCTGGAACCACACACTCGGCGGGAGAGGCTATCGCACTAGTATTTGCTGATTACTATGAAGAGCTCTATGAATCAGCTCCAGTTAGATCGGCCCAAGACTGTTGTGAACTACTGGCGGAAATGCGTTTGCCAGAGCTGATGGATGAGGATAGGGAGTCTATAGATAAGGAAATATCAGAGGAGGAAATAGTGAGTGCCATTCAAGATTTACAGGCAGGGAAGGCACCAGGGTCCAATGGGTTGCCAGTGGAACTTTTTAAATGTACAGCCAGCACGGTGGCCCCGTATCTTCTAGCTATGTTTAAGGAGGCAAAAGACCGCGGTTCTCTGCCGCTTGACCAGCGAACAGCAACAATAGTTGTGATCCCCAAGGCCGGTAAACCGCCAGATCAGTGCAGTTCGTATCGGCCAATCTCACTGTTGAACCTAGAAGTTAAGATATTGGCTAAGGTCCTGGTGAACAGACTTCTGGTGCCCATTACGACTTTGATACACCCGGATCAGTCGGGCTTTATGCCCCATCGAAGTACAAGACTTAATGTACGTCGTTTGTATGGGGTAATGCATTTAGTGAGGACCAACCTGGAAGTGGAGGCGGCACTTTTATCATTGGACGCCTGCATGCCGTTCGATAGTATTGAATGGAATTATCTGTTTGAAGTCTTGAAGAGATTTGGCTTTGGTCCCCAGTTCCTCTCCTGGATCAAGTTGTTATACACACAGCCTATGGCAAGAGTTCGTGTTAATGGTTCGGTGTCTCGCTCCTTCACTCTACAGAAGGGCACAAGACAGGGGTGCCCTATATCGCCGATCTTGTTTGCAATGGCGATCGAGCCACTGGCTGCATGGGTTAGGGGGGACTCGATAATATCGGGTATTCACGCAGGCGATCAGTGGGAGGAAAGGATATCGCTGTACGCAGACGATGTCCTCCTATACGCAACGAGGCCACGGTTCACAATCAACCGGTTGCTCCAGATTTTCAAGCTTTTTGAGGGATACTCCGGGTACCAGATCAATTGGGATAAGTCCCTCTTGTACATGTTGTCGAATGGTCCGCCACCACAGTTGGGAACCGATTCCAAACTCCAGGTCAAAGATAGTTTTAAATATCTGGGCATACAGATAGAAAAGACGGATACAGCATTCCTGGCGGGGAACCTAAAGCCGCAGTTAGATCGTTTGAAGAGTGATGTCGCACATTGGAGGAAACTACCAATCTTCTTGATTTGAGAACGTTGTTGTGGGATGGGAGGGGCGCACGAATCGTACTGGCCAAATTACAGAAGGGGGTGTATGAGTGAGGTTTAGCCATCCCAGATCTTCAAAAGTACTATTGGGCATCGCACCTGATGGTTATTAACGACTGGGCTTTTATGGACAGGAACGATCCAGCATACAGGGTTCATCACTGGGAGATGGGGGCAGACGGATACTTTAGGGCTCTATATGGCCGGGGGAAGCAGGGCGGAATGCCCCCGCATACTCAAATAGTGCTGACGGCATGGGCTAAGGCTACTCGATTTCTGGGCTGGGAGGGCCGGCTGATAGACCAGACTCCTCTGTGGACTAGTGTAATGCTGCGGGAGGTAGGTCGGCTGCAGGGCTTTTCGAAATGGAAACTAATAGATATCGTACGCTTAGGCGACGTGAGGCGGCGGCAGGCAGTGCTGTCGTTTAAAGCACTACAGATAGAATTTCAATTGGCGCCCACGGAGTACTATAAATACTTACAATTGAAGCATGCGCTGGGTAGACACCTTAAAGATGGGGACCAGATTCCCCAGTATAGTCCACTGGAAGATAGACTATTGCTAGATCCAATCCCGGAGAAGGCACTCTCCTGCACATATAGGAAAATTTTAAATAACTCACCAGATTTACTACTCAAATTGCGGGAGGCGTGGGAATCCGATGTGGGACTGCTAGAGGATGACGATTGGGCAGAGGCTGTGCAGAGTCCGAGAGAGGTGGCAATCCGGGGACGATTTAGACTAGTCCAGCTGCGGATACTGCATAGGTCCTATTACACCAGTGCACTTATGTTTAAATTGGGGCGCATAACAAATGACGAATGCCAGAGAGGGTGTACTATGACGGGTACATTTTTCCATATTTTGTGGGATTGCCCACTTATACAGAAATTCTGGAAGAAGGTAGCTCATACTATGTCGGAGATGTTGGAGCAAGAAATCCCCTTGGATGCTAGGTGGCATATATTGTGTGTTTCTGGGGAACAGACATGGACTAAATACCAGAGAATCTGGCTGCAATGGTAGCTAAGAGGAACATTGCGGGGGCATGGGGGGCAACTCAGCCGCCGAAAGCTTCTCAGTGGAAAAGAGACATGGATTGGTGCTGTGCGGCAGAAAAGACAATCTATGAAAGTCGGGGATGCCCCAAGAAATGGGAGAAAGTTTGGCAGCGATGGGAGGACCACAGGGGATTCGGGGGGAGGGGGGCTTGAATGTTATGGGGGGGCGGTCGCAGGGACTAACTGAATTCTACAGATGGGCGCCAGGCGTACCATTATTACTGCACTGTGTCTCTAAATCGTAGTATGTGTACGCCGTTGTAAACGCTTGTACCCAATTTTATGATTATGTGACTACTGATGGATGCTGACAACTCTTTAATAAAAAGATTTTTAAAAAACATTACTTCATTGGGTGAAGTGCAACCTATGCCATATGCATACTCCATCCATATATTGTACATAGCTGACTGAGGCAAGGATTAATGTTATCTGATTTTCCCAATATACTTAGGGGTGAAAATTACTCAGTATAATGATGAACAGTTCTTTGACTGGCCCTGTTGCGAAGAGCCAGGTCGTTGAGCACTGCTGCTCTAAAATGCCCTGGTGCTCTGCTCGTGTCTAATCTTCAATAGGCTACAGGTCACAACTCACTCAATGAAGCACTAAAAGTGGCCACGCCATCTTGGGAAAAGGAGATACCCGGTGGGTGAACTTTACAACATGAAACCGGAAAACCTGGGACCAATCACGGCTCCCCTCTTCAGCAAACTGTGGGATCCTGACCTCGGTAGTAACCAGATAAGGCTGCTAGTAGACTACTACAATCACAAGAAATACCAATGGGACCTATAGAGAGCTGTTCAAAGCTGTCAGCAGACTGAAAAATCATAAACTGTAACTGCATATCTGTCTGACACCTCATCATTCACCACACTGCTATACGGTGTGTCCCATAACTTGATAACGTTTATTATGTTATCAGATAATAAATAAAGTAAGCGCACCTTGGTGTTCATCAGACAAGCCTTGGAAAAACTTTCCACATAGGATCACAAACCAAGGAAAACACTTTCAGCCACACACCCTACATGGCACAGCTTGCTGCCCACGTAGGTGAGTGCTTCAGGGCCACACATTGGGTAAGTATGCGCTAATAATACTGCAACACAATGCCTCGCCTTTCTTCATTATCACACATGACAGCACCTTGAAATGCATAAGTTGAGTGTGCACTGTACAAAATGTATGAGGCCACACATAGCCACCCTGCCTGACCTTGAATGGCCTCATCGATATATGGAGGCAAGGCAGCGCAAATCGCTGTGTTGCGTTACTCTGCCCCAGGGAGGCCTTCCATGAGTGGAGCATGGGTGTTACCAAGCATCCACCCATAGATTTTGGCACATTCTCAGATTCACTATTAGTGGTGGACCTGGGAATGCGTCAAAATGCTTCGCCACCCCAGGTGAGGCGTAACAAGGAGAAATACCTTTATTGCTCCTCTCTTTTTCCCTTTATAAATGTGTGCTGCATTCTGCCTCAGAGGATTGTTTTTGTGCAAGAAGGTTCCCCTTCCTGCGCAGAAACATTCAGTCTTCAACGCAGGCACCCTTGCACCACGGCACAGGGGTGCCTGTGTTGGCACTAGGCAGCAGTTTGTGTGCCAGTGCAGGGAAAGGATAGGAATGCGTCATATAATGTTAAATATGGCGCATTCCTGCCCTTTACCTTTGCGCAGCAAGGTGGCTTGCTGCGCTGTGTGAAAGTTTGCAAAATATGCCCCCCAGAATAAGGTACTATAGCGCTAAATGGCATATTTGCATTTTGCGTGATTTGACCTAGTAGTTTTTCAAAATTATGTGTATTTTGCACACACCTACCATTAATAACCTGAACCAGACAATGCAAGATATCAAGTGTAGCCATTTTAAAGATAACGGACTATTCCCCTGAAAAGTACATTCCCCCAGCCTGAAGAACATCACTCTGCTGTTCAAGGCCAGACAAGCTGTGGCCCCTTACTTAAAGAGATGAAGTACTGGGCACCGAGGTGCCCATGGCTAAGCCACGGCCCCGCCCCTGAGGTAAGAGGGCCAGGGGTGGTGACAGCCCGGGGAGCTTTGTGGCCTGGGTCAGAGACATGACATCACCAGCATCTCAGCAATGCGCGTTGCTGGAGGTAGGGGGAGCTGGCCACGAGACCCCCACCCCAACTGGAAATGTAGAACTGGTGAGGACGACATGGAAATTCGGACAGCCCTGGGCTTAAAAATATCTGCCTATGAGCGATGGGGAAGCGCCTGGAGCTCAGAGGATGGGCCACCAAAACAGACATGGGTGGACAGCTGCTGCTCCATGGGCCTGTTTCACCCCCTCCTTTCTTGTGTGTTTATTTCAGGCCTGGTTTATGTGATGAGTGAGTGCAGTGGAACACCTCTGGCTGTCAGCTGGCAAACCTTCCAGACTAGCCATCATAATGGTTATTAATGTTTATATAGCTCTTGCTGGTACAGTTCAGTGGCTTCATAGCCCTTTAAATATTATGTTTTTATAGTTCTTCCTGGTACAGTACAGTGGCTTCGTAGTGCTATAAATATGTCACAACTCTGCGTTACCCTTTTATCGACTTCAGGAAGATTAAAGGCTACGTTTGCCTTACCAGACTGAGGCCTCGCCCAGCTGGTGTGACACACATTCTTGCAGCAAGTGCCGGTACCTCCTGAGTCCCTCAGGTCTGTGCTGATAAACTCCAGAGTCCATGCATAACCACTGAGTACGCTTGTGTAGGCACACTTTTTGTAGACACCAAAGGACAGGTATTGGGAAGGAGAAATGTCCCCTGAATGGCTCTGGACTGGAGAGCGCTGGACCTGCCTCGAGGTCATCAGAGGAAGCTGTAGGTTGGCTGTGTGGCTGAACAAAGCTGGGAAGCTCTCTGCTCGCCTTTTGCTCGTTGCTCCAGAGAAGGTTCAGACACAAACGGCCAGCCCTTTCCAGAACTTTCACAATGGCACAGATGTGTACAGATCTGCCTTCAGAAATGGAGCGGTGCATGGAATACCTGATCACCATTTTTCAGCGCTACGCTGGCAAGGAAGGGGACCGCAGCAAAATGTCATTAGACGAGTTTGAACGTTTCATGACCAGAGCTTAAAAGAAAATGAGGGCCTCTTTGGATGGTGGTGTTGATGGGAAGAAAGATAATCAGATTGACTTCCAGGAGTTTTTGAGCCTGATTGGGGGTATTGCCTGCCACGAGGCAATAATGTGAAGACAAAGCCGTGAACTCCCGCACCCAAGCCAGATCTCAAGTATGCACAGACGTACATCACACTTTGCTTACAGTTACATTCCATAAAATATTACACATTTGTCATAAATGATCAGAAATGGGGTCCATTTCTCACAGTCACTGTATTTTCATTGATGTTTTTGACTGGAACCCACACTCTTCAGATCACCTCGAGGGGGTAATGTCCAGCTGCAAATAGTTTTATTAGCCGGTCCCGCCTTGTTGAGCACGCTAAACCGGCAGTTCATTTGTTATTCTTGGAGAATGAAAAAGAACCGGAGTGTGGAGCAAAGACGACAGAAGTGCCTCCTTTAGTAGCTTCCTTTACCTGAGCCCAAGGCAAACCCAACAACTGCCCAGTCACGCAGTAGCGAGTACACTCGTCCAATTAAACTATTGACCCAGTCATATGGAAGTAGTGCCCCATCCATGCTGCAAGAAAAATAATAGCTCAACCTTTCCTCAAATAGCACTCTACCCACGCCGGGCCTGCGACCAGGGTTGGCAGTTCGGGCTGGACTGTTCCCATGAGGCACAGGGTCAGACTGATTTGCATATGGCCATGTCTGAACTGGGGTGGTGGAGTGAGCTAAAGAATGATGATGGATTAAACCCAGATCAGTTGACTGGGGGTGAGTGTTTGATTGGCTCAAACGTTCCATCCATCATCCCCTTTTGTATCGCTTTGGTCGCCCTAAGTTGGCGGGGGTATGCCCAGACGTGGGTCCCTTGCTCACTTTGCCACTGGATTCAAGCAAGCCTGGCTGATGACGGCTGAAATGCCAGAAACCGGTCCTAGGATGCTTGTTTCCGGTCCAGGGAAGACATGGCTTGGCAGTTCGGGCTGGACTGTTCCCATGAGGCACAGGGTCAGACTGATTTGCATATGGCCATGTCTGAACTGGGGTGGTGGAGTGAGCTAAAGAATGATGATGGATTAAACCCAGATCAGTTGACTGGGGGTGAGTGTTTGATTGGCTCAAATGTTCCGTCCATCATCCCCTTTTGTATCGCAAGAAAAATAATAGCTCAACCTTTCCTCAAATAGCACTCTACCCACGCCGGGCCTGCGACCAGGGCCATGAGTCAATGCTGGCAATGTTCCAAGCAGCCCTGAGGTCACTGCCCAGGCATGGCAGCGACTGGCTCTCTCTGCTCCCTGCGTTGCTCTGTTTACATTTAGCGGCCTCTCAACAGGTAAATCTGCCGCTTGCCCAAATCAAGCGGAATGACTCAGAAAACGGTAGGCTGTGTTGCTGAAAAAAGACAGTAGTTTTGGCAAGTATGGGTTTGACCTCTCTGAACGCCATTACTGCCTCCTTTCTCCCCCAGAGGATATTACTAACATTTTGACTGAGAGCGGGAATAAGTCAAACTTCATGAACCCTCCACCCTTTTATGCGTTTTAAAATTGTGTTTGAAAACCGCACTGGCTGCAACGTGGTTGATTTTACTTCTCCTAAGGGCCCCGAAAATGTGGTTCGGTTCCTTCGAAAGTAGGTGTTTTCATTTCTTAAGTGCGAATACCTTAGTTTCCTCCGGAAGGCGCTGACATGATATCAGATAACCAAACTGGCGCCCCAATAACACTGATCACGTAGTACTTGCAAAGACAAGTAGAAGCAAGGGTCCGCAACCTCACGCGCTTTTCTCACATGCCACGTCTAAGTGACAGCCTAGCAGGAATCGGAAATTACTAGGCGGAGCATTTAGTTATGTTACGCAGGTATCGATTTGTGGCCCCCACCTCAGCACACATAACGCGCTGGCTGGAAGCATTTGTGACACGGATTGAGCCAGAGAAGGGTTCATTGGTCTGGAGCGGTACACCCTGCGTGCCCTCCTCGAGTGTGACCACTACTACCACCAGCTCCCCGGGGCTCTAGTCGAGGGGGCTGACATCAGTAGCAGCGAGATTAATGATACTGCCAAGGCAGGCCATCTTTTACCTGACCCATACCTCAGAGATGTCTACCCACAAGGGCGCCGTTCAGCAACTTGAGAGGGGGGTGGGGGGAAGCTCTGGGCAGTGTCTGACTCGGAAACATAAACCAGGCCTGACATAAGCGTTGTATGGGTTTTTCTCATTCCCAAATCCTAACGCTACGAGTTCTCTTCTTAAATTGGTATCCCTGCACTAAAAGTAACAAAGCCTCTCCCACGGCATACCTGCTGCTCTGTTAATATAAGGCGGCAGGCTGTACTGTTGAAAAGGGCAGATGGCGCAGGTCCTGGCAGTTCTATACTGCTTGCGCGACCTGCAAACCAGCTGCTCTGCCCTGCCACGCCTGCTGCAGCTCGGCACTAGCACCCTTCGCTCTCGTGACTCAACAGCGCAGTGCCAGTGATCACGTAGGAAGTAGAGGAACGTCGTCCTCTTCGGCCCGCCCCAGCTAAGCTCAAGCCAAATAGAGCAGCTGCTTTGGGTGAGGGCGGGCAACGAAGCCTGAAAACAGCCCAAACAACACTAAAGGGCTACTAAATTGAGCACCATGCTGCGCGAGCTACTCGATGTCGAGTACTTGCCGAGGAACAAAAAGAGGATGGCCAATTACTTGAGTAGGTCACCATTGTCCTTAATGGATGTTGCTTCAAGCGATTGAGATGAATAATGTGTCGCGGTTGTGAATCATGATAATGATGCCATCTTCAAGGAAGAATAGATAGCTGGCTACAAAAGGGAAATTGTTTGTGTGAGGTGCAGAAATATGTTATACATGGCTGGCCCAGCAAAAGTAATCTAGGAGAGGAATGCAAGAAATTCTGGGAATTTAAGAATAATCTATCTGTATGTGATCAAGAATTTCTCCTTAGGGTACATGTGGTAGTCCTTCCTAGCAGATTTAGTCATAAGAGTCTATGTATTACACATGAAGGGCACATGGAATAGTAAATGTTTTTATAAGGGTGAAATCCTTGTATTGGCGCCCAGGGATAGATTCAGATTTGGAGAAATGTGTAAGTTCTTGCGATAAATGTGTTAATTCTGACAAATCTCAGCCTGTGATTAGGCTTCCGTTATGCCTTATGGAGTGTCTAGACAATTCCTGGGAGATGTTGGCCATAGATATCCTTGGTCCTAGTCTACATTTCAAGAGGATACCAAAGTACATACTTGTCCTGATGGGGGTGAATTATAAATGGCCTGAAATTGGTATTCAAACTAAAGTTTGATCTGCAGTGGTTGTCTCCTTCCTTGAGAGAGTGTTCTTAAGAGCAGGGATTCCCAAGCCTCTGTGGAGTGACAGTGGTGCTCAGTTTACAGCAGAAAAATTTAAAGAATTCCTTGTTAGGATTGGAGTCAAACCTAAACACACTCCATTATATCAATCAGAAGAAAATGGTATGGTGGAGCACTTCAAAAGGGTGATAATGGGGAGTGTTCAGGATGCCAATAATTCCAGGAAAGATAGGGAAATGGAACTCTCCAAACGTATTTGGGCTTACAGAATTACTCCAATCTTGACAGGGTACAGTCTTTTCAGAGTAGTGAGAGGAAGAGGGTCGTTCACTAAGGACAACAACACATGGATAACCTTAGACCTTCAGAGTAAATGGTCTCCTCCTGTTGTAAAAGCAAACTTGATGGAAGCGCAAAGGATTTATTAGGAATATTATGACAAGCACAGAAAGAAGGAGGTCGTCCTAGGAAGGGGAGATTAGGTATGAGAGAAAGTGGGACTCAAAACAAGTAAAGGGAGTAGTAAGTTCACCAGACCTTTGGGAGAGGGAGGTGTATTCATGTTCTGCCAAAGCTAGTGATGGCAAAATGTGGCATTTTGGCAGGTTGTCTAGAGTCAACGAAATAATGTTTAGGAATCAAGCAGGAAGGAATGGTACCATTAACCCCAACACCTGTTTATGGGAAGAGGAAGACAGGGGGTGCCTGTTCCAGCTGATGACAATGCTATGGTTAATGGTAATGATGATGACATACCAAGGAATGGTATGGGGAACGCATCCTATGGAACTGCCCATCCTCTGAAGCTGAAAGACTTCATAGTAAGGTGAATGTGTTACCAAAACTGTTTATGGCCTATTGTATTCCTATGTAATCAGAAATGTAGATACAATGCACTGTTATTGATTTTGTTCTGGTATATTTGTGGTATTTGTTGTTGTTAAATGGGAAGACATGTCGTGTCTGGAATCACAGGTTGCCATAGGGATGCGGGATTCTGGAGAGGGGAAACGGTCAGTGGGGAGTGAGTCGGTGTGGATGTGGATCCTTTCTTTTCAATAAATACTTATTTAACTTCAGGCGAGTCCTGTAGTCAGTACAAACAGGCAGATACCAACCTGGGTCACGGACAAAACATTATGAGTGTAGTGTCGCTCCTGTGAAGCAACAGGTGGGACACGGGTTAAACTCATGTTTCCTTGACTGGAGGGGTGTTGGGGTTAAATCCCCCTGTGTTAATATTGTAAGTGGTCTGCCCCGGGTCATGTGGGCAGCAGTTAATAAAAGGAGTGCTGGCCTCGGGTGACGTCAGAGTGGCGATTGAGGCCGGGGCTGAGTTGCAAGCAATCCTGTGTCCGTGTACTTATTTGAGCGAGCACGTGGCGCAGATGTTAAGTAGTATCAGCCTCCGGCAATCCCTGCAAGCGTCGGACTCCAGTCGCGAGTCCCGACGCTACAATGAGCCCGGGCTGCACCTATGTGAAAGCATGCCTTTAGGCAGGGCACAAGTCGGGGGTACACGCAGGTACACGGCGTCCACCCACTCTTTTCCCAGGGTGGACGCCGTCCCCCCTGCTAAGAAGGTGAGCCCCACAGAAATATGCTGAAGTTATCCCGGTGTAATTTTCAGACACCGGGAGACGTTCAGCAGCGCCTGCATGTTGTCTGCTTTCGATTTCCAGCAGCAACGTGCAGGCAGCGAGGGAGCCTTTTTGCACCTCCAGCTGGGCCGAAGTTAAGGGGCCATCAGGCTTCCTTTTGTTTGAATATCCTGACTGGAGGATGCCTGGAACCTCACACTTAAATGTAAATGCCACGGAGGGGAAACAAAGGCACACAGCCTGTTATCTCTTCACAGGTACTTAAGAGAGGCATGCTTTTGCCTTTGTTCAGTTCTTGTATATAGGAGATGCATGCACTGTAAGAATGTCAGGTGTGTTGGTCTGTCCGAGTATTTACACAAATAACAATTTCAATAGCACTTTTTTCTTTCTTTTGTAGCGCTAAGCAAACCCAATGCAGGGTGTCAGAGCTCTTTACATAACATACACATTGACAATCCTGTAAGTGTGTAAAACAGGCACGCAACGCCCATAGGGCTAAAAGGGCTTCAGCCCCCCTCGCCCCCGTCGTGTGTCTCAGCCCAGGCTGCTGCAGCTCGAGCTGCTGTGGGCTCAGCTGGGCAGTGTCTGGAGTCTTATCTCCGGCACGCCAGAGTTTTTCACAGGTCTTTAAAGCCCATTTGCATATTTACATACCTTTGTTAACTGGTTACCAAGGCTTAGTTTTTTTTCTGGTTCCAGTACCCCCTGGGCCCCCACTCTGCCTATTCCTTACATTTGCATTTTACATTTACTGCTGTAGTGCGAGAATGCATTTATGTTTAAGACTTTTTATTGATTTTCAAGAGTGTAACAAAGAGAAAACTCCATATACCGCTTAAAAAAAATAATAATACACAAATACTCTCACCTACAACCACCTGGCCGGTGAGACAAAAAATATGCAATTACACAAAATTCGAAGATACAAATCCACAAAAGGAACATAACATAACCTTAAAAGAAAAAGAAAGGAGGGGGGAGTGGGGGATCTTGCGCGGGGGAAGTAACATGCAGGTCGTCTCGGTACTAGTTAGCAATGTGGTATCGCGCTGTCCAGCTACCCATTGATGTTGCTATAGAGTGCCCCCAGTTCCGGAGCCTCCTGCGGACTGCGTCGCATCAGCAGGTTCTTCGGGTATCAAGAGTAGCAGCCTGAGATAAATCGGGCAAGTTAGCTCTCTGAACTCCCTGCTAAGATAGCTAATACAGTGACCCCACATTTTATCAAAGCGCGGTAGCTGATTCTCTGCCGCCGCCGTGAGCTTTTCCATTCCTAACAGCTCCCATAATCTGTGTAACCAGTCTGTGTGGTGCGGCACCATATTCGAACCCCACCGTGCTAACAAAACCTGTTTTGCTGCGGATAGGGCTAGGGTGATTGCACGACCTCTCAAAGATCCAAGAGGGTATGTTAATGGATTGGGGAGACCCAAGAGGATGTAACTCGGGAACCTGGGGAGCTCAGTATCAAACATTTCATTCCCAGCATTTAAGATCTCCTGCCAATATGTCTGTATTTTAGGACAGTGCCATAGGATGTGTGTCAACATGCCAGAGTCCTTGCACCCTCTCCAGCATTTAGTGTCACTTCCCCTTTTCCAGTGTGCTGTACGCTCTGGTGTGTAATACCAGTAATGCACTATCTGCAGCAGCGTCCCCTTGCCTGCGGCTGAGCATACTGACGTATTGGCTCGTTTATGTATGTCCAACCACTTCTTTTGTGTGAACTGCCTCTCACATTCCTTCTCCCACCTCGCCTGCGCTTTCGTTTTGACTTGTGATTGCGATGTGTTCAGGAAGGCGTATATGTCAGATAATAGTTTCTTGTCAGTGTGTCTGGTGATAAGCCACTTTTCGAACAGTAAAAGTGGCCTGCTTGCATATGGTTTCAGTGTGGGTTGCATGACCCAGTGACGGATCGTAGCATACTGCCATTGTGCCGACGGTGGCAACCCATAGCCCTCCTGTATTTGCCGAAAGGACATAATTCCTAGGTGGTCAAAGAAGTCACCCACCCTCTTACAATTCGCTTGTTGCCGTGGCATGTATGCTGAACCATGAAGTGCTGGTGTAAAATCCGTGTTACCCAAGATGGGGGTCAATGGGGAGAGTCTTGTGGATAGTTTCTTCGGAGTTGCCACTGCATCCCAGACGCTAACCGTGGCGCGGAGAATCGGAGAGATATATGCAGCCTGCGGCCGGTGTGCTTTGGGAAGCCATGGAATCTTCCATATGTGAATGCCCGTGATATTCTGATCGATGAAGCACCATGCTTCTCTGTTGTGGGTCTATACCACTCAACCATATACCTTAACTAGGCCGCCTGATAGTAATGTTTAAGATTCGGGAGGCCAAGTCCTCCACAGGCAGGTGGTAGGTATGTCAGCTTCTTGTAATGGTCTAGCAGATGTTGCAATTTCGGTAGCACCTGAACTGGGGGGGCAAGAGGCAAGGTCTGCATCACATAAAGGATCTTAGGTAGAAACGTCCCAAGCCAGGACAGCGTATAGTCCTTCCATTTTTCCAGCTCTGCGCGCGTATCCGCTAGCAGGCGGCCATAGTTGCTCTCCGCCGTTTGCCGCGCCGTAGGGTGTATGTGCAAACCCAAATAAATGACCCCTTGTGAGGCCTATGGGTATGGATAAAGATTTCGCAATACCTCGATCTCCGGGGCTGGGAGTGTAAGGCTCAGGAGTTGCAATTTCTGTGCATTAATTTTAAAACCAGACACCGCTCCATTGCCTCCACCTCCTGGGCAAGGCTCGGTAGTGACCGGTGGGGATCTGTCAGAAGCGGCAAGACGTCGTCAGCATAAAGCACCAGCTTGTTGTCCCTACCACCCATCCTCATTCCCACTATCTCTGTATTAGCTCTGACATGTTCCGCAAATGGCTCCATATATAGTGCAAATAGGAGCGGGGACAAGGGACAACCCTGTCGGGTTTCCCGTTCGATACAAAAAGTTTGCGATATTGTCCCGTTGACTCGCACCCTTTCTTGTGGCGCCGCATATCCAGCTAAGACCCATTTTATAAATCGGGGCCCCAGGCCCACAAACTGTAAGACTACTTTTAGGTAAGGCCAATGCACCCTATCAAACGCCTTCTTGGCGTCCTTAAAGAATAGTAGCGCTGGCATCTTAGTTCGCTGAGCTTTGTCTAATAGGTGGCATATTCTTTTTGTATTGTCGCTACAGTTGCGTTCTGGAATAAAACCAGCTTGATCTGGGTCAATGAGGCCTTGCATCATTGGCGCCAGACGCGTTGCTAAGATTGTGGTAAAGATCTTTGCATCGACGTTGAGTAGCGAAATAGGTCTATATGATGTGCACTGCATTGGGTCTTTCCCCGGTTTGGGTATGTCTGTAATAGTAGCAAGTTGCATGGTGTCAGTCAGGGTACCGGAATCGCTGAAAGAATTATACAGTCGCGTGAGGACAGGGGCAAGGACAGGGGCCAACAGTTTATAGAATTCTGGAGGGTAACCATCATGCCCTGGCACCTTCCCATTCGGTAGGCGGGATATTGCGGTGAGAACCTCGGTTAACTGTGTGTCTTTCTCCAGCGTGAGGGCATGTTGGTGGTCTAATTTGTCAATGGGGGCGTGGTTCAGGTATGGTTCTATGTCGGCGTTCGAGTGTTCTTCTGCCGCATATCATTCCTTATAGAAACGGTGGAACTCTCGAGCTATTAGCTCATCCCGTTCCAGGCTCTCCCCCTGTGCATTCACAATTGAGGACATCCTTTGACTGTAAGTCCGTGCGCGGAGTCGCTGAGCCAAGAGGCGTCCTGCCTTGGTCCCTCCCATGTAATACTTTTGCTTTAGCCGCAGTAGAGCATATTCAGCTCTATCCATATCCAGAGCCTAAAGCTCTTTCCGCGCTATGTTCAGTCTGTGGCACGCATGGTGTGACCCTGTTCTTTTATACACTCCTTTCAGTTCCCTGACTCTCCCCTCAAGCGCACACCTCTTCTCCCACCGCTCCCTATTAAACCGGGCTGTGATGCTAATAATGTGTCCCCTCAGTACCGCTTTTAGAGTGTCCCATAGGAGTGCAATCGGGGTGTCGGGTGTGTCATTCACGTCCAAGAATGCCTTCAGTGCCTCCTGTATCTCAGCAAGGACATTTTTGTATGTAAGTATTTTAAGGTTCAGGCGCCAGGTGCATTGTTTAGAGTGTGACGTGGGGAAGTGCAGGTCAATGTAAACTGGTGCGTGGTCCAACAGTGCTGCTACCCCGATGTCTACTTCTTTAATGAAAGGTGCGAGGGAGCTTTTGATGAGGAATAGATCAAATCTAGCGTGTGTGCAATGCGCTCCTGAGTAGTGGGAGTAGGATCTCTCTGTAGGGTGTTGTTTACGCCAGGCATCCACAAGGTTATATGTAGCCATCTGACGCAGACCATGTGGCGATAGCGCGCCTGTGTTGCCCACCCTTTGTGCTGAGCGATCTAGCGCCGCATCAATCACAAGTTTAAAGTCCCCCCCCCATAAGGACGTGCACATCTACAGTTTCCATCACTCGCCCTATCGCATCTAAAATAAAAGGCTCTTGATGGTCATTGGGAGCATAGACAGAGGCAACCGTCAAGCAATACGCCCCACCTGCAATACGAAGGGAGAGGAGACGCCCCGGAATTTCCGCCTGCGTACTGATAACTTTACCCTCAAAATGCGTGGCGAGAAGGATGGCCACCCCCGCCTTTTTCCCCTCCCCCGCTTGGAAAAATTGGCGATTAAACCAGCGAGAACGCAGTCGCTTCCAATCAGTAGGGAGCAAATACATCTCCTGCAACAGGCAGATATCACATCTGGATTCCTTGAGTAGGGACAGCAAGGCCAATCTTTTCGCCGGCGCATTCAATCCCCTGACATTATAGCTAACTATTCTAACCATATCTCATCAGTCGTGGTAAGCTAAGGGAAAGGCAGTGCGGTGCCATCCTGCATTCCCCCTCCAAATGTGCGCCATACGAGAGCCCCCGTGAAAAACAATTATGGACAATAAAAAATACCAGAAAAAGAACAAAGAGAAGAGAGATACATGAATCGTAAATTATACTCATCAATAACTGTATATCGATTCCCCCACTGAATCGTCCACAGCACGAAGCAACAGGAATCGTGGATCTGGCGGTGCAGCTCAGGGTACCTCAAGCTCTCAGTCCCTGGGCTCCGCCGCCCAGCCACCCGTGTAGTGTCTCACAATGGCGGTGGTGTCCTCAGGTCGATGCTCCTGTCTAAGGAGAACTGTGTATGTAGTTCCGCCTGCTTGTCCGCAAGAAAGTTCCCATTTCTCCTTAGTCGCTGTTTCCATCCTCTGGTGCCTCCTGATTCTGCAGTTGTTTCAACAGCGCTTCTCTCTCTGACCGGCTCTCCGAGTCCGTCGGCATGTTCAGCTTTCTCCCCCTTGACCGGAGGGATCGTGAATTCCGGCGTCTGGGTGATTTAGCCCTTTCTTTATCTCCCTCTGGGGCATCACCGGGATCGGGGGCATCCACCTCCACCAGGCCTTTTGCATCGTCCAGGCTTCGGACAGAGCGGGTTTCATTGGCCCACACAAAGGTGAGGCGAAAAGGATGCCTTTCGGATTCCTTTCCTCTGTAGGAGTTCTGTGAGGGGTTTCAACTGACGTCTTCTCTGTAGTGTGAGCGGGGATAGATCCTGGTACAACCCCACCTTGAGGCCCTCAAACTCGATGGTGGCACAATCTCTGGCTGCCTTCATTATGGTGTCTTTTTGAGTGTAGTAGTGCAGGCATGTAAGGATATCTTGCGGCATCCCCGGCGTGGTAGCGGGTCGGCCAGCCCTGTGTGTGCGATCCAGGATAATATCTTGCGGTGCCAGGGCAGGGGCCACATGGTGGAAGAGTTTGCGGACAAAGTCCTCTAGTCCCGTGGCTGTAGCTTGCAACGGAACTCCTTTTATACAGATGTTGCCTCTCCTGGACCTGTTTTGAAGGCCTTCCATCCGGTACTGGAGTTCAGAGTTCTGCTCCTGCAGGTCTAGGATCTCTCTGCGATGGGCGTCCAGTTCCTCCTCTCTTGTGTCCCCCATATGCTCCAGTGAGTCCACCCTCTGGCCAATATCCCCCACCTCCTTCCTGATCTCTTTGGATTCAGCCGCTATGTCTTGCTTGAGAACCGTAAAGTCTGACCTCAGCGCTTCGAAGAGGGTTTCCAGGAAGGTTCTAGCCACTGGAGCTTCCACCTCCTCTTGGTCTCCCATCCGCTTCTCTGGGCTAGTATCTCTCCCCGGTTGCTTCTTGGGGGTAGGCTTAGCGAGCAGGTCTTTAATGCTGCCGTCTTTCTTGGTGGACTGCTTCGAAGTCGCCATATCCTTCTTCAGGCGGGAGGTCGGCACTTGCTATCCGCTCTGGCTTATAGACCTCGGCGTAGACCCTGGCATGCCGAACTGCAAATATGGGCTGTTCGCTGTCTCCCCGCTCCGGGAGTAGCCGGCGTGGGTCCCCCTGCTAATGCACCAATTTCTGGCTCCACCGTCTCCCACCTGGCACTGTTCAGGCTCCCCTCTATGGTTCTCCTCTGCCTTTCACCCCCCGCGCGTTGCACTCCCTGCAGGTGTGAAGAAAAGGAAAGGGAGGTGGGGCACTCCCGAGTTGCAGCCGCAGATCGCAGGCGTGACCCTCAACTAAGATGTTCCACGAGGGCCCTGGATACTCAAATGCCCTCCCACAAGCCGGCCAAGATGAGGCGTGAGTCCTACACCCCTCTGCTCAACACTTCACTTTCATGGGCGCATCTGGCACCTCTATCCGGGCGTCGGCTCAAAGGCAACCCAGTATGTGTCATAAAGCGGCTGTCCTCCTGTGCCGCCGTGTCTGTTTTCACTGCGGCCGTTCAGCGCACCAGCGCCCCGCTCCAAGGCCCACTCGCCCGAGCTCGCTTTCACTTCCAAGATGGCGGGTCCGCGGCGCCTCGCAGATAGGCCCGCTCGTTTGCCTCACTCCCGTCGTCGCTCACCGTCCGGTCTGGAGAGGGCGAGGATCACACTGCCCATTAATTCTCCGGCCGATGCTGTCCCCTTTCACTCCTGGGGCTGGCGCGTCTTCTCAGTCAGCACTGGTTGCCTGCTTCTGGGGTGAGCCGACAGGTGCCATTTCCAGTACGGCATCCGGGACAACCAGGGTAACTGCGCACCTTCCACCGGTCACGGCCGGCGAACTCCGCCTCCAAGGGTCCCCACTGCCTCCTAGGACACCGGAGAGAGGCTCCGCTATTGGCTGGAGACCCGAGGACGGCCACTAGCTGTAATAAATCGGTGGCGGGCGGCGGAGCTCACGGAGTTTGCTACCGCTCAGCCGCCATCTTGGCCACGCCCCCCGTGAGAATGCATTTAATGCAAAGAAATACAAAGTAGGGTTGCCAAAAGAAAAATGCCAGCCATGTGTTGTTTAAAGAGCCTGCAAAGACCTCGTTTTGACACTAAATACGGTTATAAATAAAAAAAAGTATGTATTCATTTGTAATGTGACTATTCTCTCTTCGTTCCCTTTAACTATCAGTCATGGATCATTCAGGCAGCCCTAGAACACAAGTAAAAGTGCTTTCTAGTTATATTTGCTGTTCGAAGTATACACAGATAAGTGCCGAAAATACAGCTTTAGGTGACTGCTTATTTTTGTACCGTCTGGGACATCAAAAAAATGAGGTGGCAACCCTAATCATAAGACTGGAAGTTTTTTGCAGGATCAGCACATTATTTATTTCCTCCACCCTCCATTCCTGATTAATGCCATAATAGCAATAGTTTAACTTATATCTGAAACTCTATGCCGCCGTCAATAACATGCTGAGTTACTTCAAGTGTCTGGGAATGCACCCTGCATACAGACAACTCACTCTTCATTCTCGCCCTTCACTTTCACACTCACCCTGCACTCACAGCGATCACAATGCACTCACACTGATCACCATGAACTCACACCATTCACCCTGCACTCAAAGTGATCACTCTGCACTCACAATGCACTTACGCAGTTTACCCGGTACCTCATCCTGCAGTCACACGAGCACACTACTCACCCTGCACTCATTTGATACTTCACTCACCTGTCCCCCTCACTGCTCAATCTGCAATCTCACTCAAACAAGCCCATATCTAACCATGCATTAATTCGTCCCACTCTGCAATTACATCCGCACCCAAATTCATATGGTCACCTCACTCACCCTGCAGTCACTCCTCTTACCCTACTCTCACACAGTCGTATTGCCCACCGGGCACTCACATGGGCACTCCTGCGACCCACACAGCGCAGAGGGTTAATGTGCCTGCTACAAAGAACATGTACCATGCAGATCATAGAACTGAGTGTGAGTAAACTATGAGTAGCGCTATAAAAAAAATGAAATGTTTGTCAGAAAGGTGCTATAGAGAGATGAGGTGCATTGTTGGTGAGTGGTAGTGAGGGAATTCATGGAGAAGGAGGAAATGGGGGAGGGGCGCCACAAAAAGACTGGTGCACCATGTGCGACCAGTGCTAGGGCCAGCCCTGGCTGGGAGTGTTAGCCCCCCTCCCCCTCCCCGAAGTTTGGGTCTACTTGCACCCCTGGTGTAAATCAATGTACAAGATGAGTGACTTGAGACAGGGTTACAAGGTGTAGGAGTTACATGTCCTTCATAGCTCACTGTGCTATATTACAAGGATTACAATTCATGAACTGCAAGTAACAAAAGGATCTCTGTGTTAAAAGCAGTAACCCACTTTACTATCTACATAAAATAAAAATCTGTCATCTGCATGTTACATGATGTGCCTTGCAGGAGACACATTAACTTTACACTACTTTGATTCAAATCTGGGACTTTACAAAACACCGATCTCTCCAACAAATATGTTAACCTCCAGAGTTATCTTACCATTATTACTATTCCCTGAGATTTACTGGGCACCTCTGCAGCAGGTGCCTTAACCCCATAACATATTTTCAAAATGTAGACTTTGCAACCAATTGAGCATAACAGATCTACTGCCATGCTTCTCCTTGTTGCCAATTTCTTTGTGGCAGGGCTTAAAAAATTAAATGTATTAGTTGAGGCCCAGATTTTGCGTCGGGATTGCGCCACTTTTTTGGCACAACCCCGACGCCCAATCTCTTTGTTAAATCTCATAATGCGCTTAAATGTATTTATGATATACCTGATAAACATATGTGCGAGGTCTTAATATCTGGGGTCACTTCTTGTGATGTCACTTCCAGTGAGGTCACTTCCTGTGATGTCACATGCATTGTCACGTGTTTGGACGTCGTGAGCTGTGATGGCACGCATCATGATTTCACTTGCATACTGCCTAACCTGGTTAGTACCCAACTTCTTTTTAGGTCGAGCCTAGCAGCAGCGCGCATGCACTCCTCGCCCTGCGAGGCATGCTGTAGTAGGGTATGCTGTGGAAGCCTCGTCCACTCTCCGCCCATATTTGTCATTGTCTTTGTGTCATTGTCCTTCTTAAATGCTGGCTTCTGATTGGTAAATAGGTTTTTTGGTCCCTCCTTGGTACCGCCTTGTCTCCATTTGTTACCGCCCATATGGACTGGACCTTTTACTGGTCATGCTACACGGTCTGCTTTATCATGGCTAAGAGCACTATTTTGTTTATTTGTAGCGCGGTCCGCTTTCACTTTTGCGGCCGCGCTTGTTTGTTTAATTAATTTGCAGCGCGGTCCGCTCACTTTAGCTGCCGCGCTTTGTTATTTAATTAATTTGCTGTTTTCTTCTGCGTGAGTGGCACAGGCGGGGCTAGAGCCAGGCACGTCACACAAGGCTTTTCTCCCAGGTAGGGAATTCATAATTTTACCCTTCACCTAATTTTGAGCATACTTTGAAAGAATCCTAAAGTTCCCGAAGGAAGGGTGCAGCTTTATTAATTAGGTGACCTGGCTGTCTCCCTTTGAAGCTCAGCTCTGCCCTGCATTGGCCCACAGTCCATAATTGTTGGCTCTCCCAGGCCGCAAGTGTGTCATCGCTTGCAGGCCTGGGCCTTGCAACCCGTGTGTGGTGGATAGGTTACATGTATTGTAACGTGTTGTTCCTAAAGCCCACTCAAATATTCATATCGTGAAATTAGCGCATTCTTCCGCATTCTTCGTTTTTTAAATTTAATCCCTGTCACCCGCCATATGTGTGACACGCTTAGACGTGAGTCACGGGTCCAATCTTAAATAAATAACCCTGGTGCCACCCAGAGCAGCTGGCTATGGCTGGTCACGAGCGGCATGCCACGACCCCCTGCCGCCAGCACTACATGTGCCTGCAGTGCTGGCTCAAGGCCGGAGCATCCTCAAGATGATTTTAGGAAATGAGCAGAGGCCTTAGGACGCGGGGGTGCTTCACATTACATGGAAAGGCCTAATGCAATGCCTTTTTATTTGTGAGTGGGCTGTGCTATTTTGCATGGACTGCCCACAATTCTTACACCGTTTTTACGTTGCTAATGTTGTATCAACTAGTTTTTAGGTTTCGCCTAGCGTTGCAGCGCGCATGCGCTGCTCGCTCTGCGAAGCATATTGTAGTAGGGTATGTTTTAGGAGTGGAGTGGAAGCCCCGCCCATCTTTTTCATTGGCTGGCGTCATCGTCCATGGTAAATGCTGGCTTCGGATTGAAAATGAGGCTTCTTAGTCCCTCCTTGTTACCGCCCTGTATCCTTTTGGGACCGCCCATCAGGACTGGATCGTTTACTTGCGGCGTTACACTGTCTCCTTCATTAGTCTGTAAGCACTCTTTTGGCAATGGCAGCCCGTGTTTATTTTTGCATGCCGCTTTCACTTTAACAATAGCTGCCACCCCACCCCGCGAGTGCTCTGTGGGGCGGTAGCTATTGTAAAGTGAAAACGCGACAGTTTGTTAATACACTGAAAGCACAGCATCATCTATCCATAAACGGCGGCGTATTTACACCAGAACCGTGTGTGGGGGATCGTCACAGCACTAAATGTGCACACGCTTCAACCCTTTGCACATTTGTCACAACTCCATCGATCGAACCTGATTGATCCTCTGGTTTCTCCGGGCTGAGATCTCTGCACGCGGCGCTGGTTTGAAATGTAACTAGCATGGCCAGGACTAATAATAGGAGCCGCATGCCTTTTTTTAAATGTATTCACTTTTTTTTACCGTGCCTTCACCCGCGCTTTAGCTTTAAACAGCTAAAACTCGGGTGCCACGATTACTTCAAAAGCAAAGAAATTGAAAAATAAATTGCATTTTCTTTTTATTTCTTTACATTTTAAGCAATCTCTGCACCCGCGCTTTAGCTTAAGATGTTCAAAGCCTAAGCGTGTGTGCCGCCATTGTAACAAAAGTAAACAAACAGAAGGAAAAAAAAGCATGCAGCTGCCATTTTTTTCTATTTGCTTACTTTTGCTACATTCGCAGCACTCGCTCTTTAGCTGTAAACTAAAGCATGGGTGCCGCAATTGCTTAAAAAGTAAAGAAATAGAAAAAAAACATCTATTTCTTTACTTTTTGAAGCACTCGCGGCACCTGCGCTTTAGCTTGTGATGTTTACAGCTAAAGCGCGAGTGGCACAAAGGTCTCGCATTTGCGAGAGTTTGCATTGTAAATGCTTGTGATTTAGGATTCTGGAGGAGAATAGCTGTTAGACAAGTGGTGCATTCAATGCATTCTGTTGTCTAGATTTGGAACCCCATTTTGTCTGCTCGTCCATCTTGGAAGAGCGTATCCCAGACCAACTGTTAATCTATTATTTCAAGTAACACGAATTTACCTCGGCACTCTTAAAATTTACAGAACACTACGGTTGAATAGTGTAACTAGTCTGTATAGATATCTGTATAGCAATTCACAGGCAAGTAATCCAACAAGTCTTTTAAGCAAAAGCAAAATATATTTTAATATACTAATATTATATCATGGTTAATTGTGATGATCTCATATTTCACAATACAATGAAAATAATCAACAGTTGCAAGTATTTTTTTTTGTTTGAAACTTCCCAAAGGTCCTGTTCATATAGCCTTTACGTAGTCTTTGATGGAAACAGCCGACACGTGTTTCGTTACATTAGTAACTTCTTCAAGGCTTCAAAGTTCCAAAAACGACAGTCCAATAAGTAATTAATACCCCCTAGGAACGCAGGGAGCACCCGTGCAAGGGGAAACACGTGTCGGCTGTTTCCATCAAAGACTACGTAAAGGCTATATGAACAGGACCTTTGGGAAGTTTCAAACAAAAAAAAATACTTGCAACTGTTGATTATTTTCATTGTATTGTGAAATATGAGATCATCACAATTAACCATGATATAATATTAGTATATTAAAATATATTTTGCTTTTGCTTAAAAAGACTTGTTGGATTACTTGCCTGTGAATTGCTATACAGATATCTATACAGACTGGTTACACTATTCAACCGTAGTGTTCTGTAAATTTTAAGAGTGCTGAGGTAAATTTGTGTTACTTGAACTAACATAGGAGTCCTTTGGTACTCCAATGGGGTCACATCCGTGGTAGCGGGATGTTTCATGTTACCTTAGTGGCACCAACACTGATAGATGATTAAGAAATAATCTCAGAAAAACATTGCTCTACAACTGAGGTGCTACCCTGTATTCCACCGCTACCTTTGTCTGTGATTTGTTAATCTATTATAACGAGCTGGGAACTCTTCTCCTTACTAGCGTTAATGAGCCGGACGCAGTGGCGAGCATGACTGACATCCCTTATAAACGGGGTAACATAGTTTCTATGCGGTCCTTGACTGGAACATGCAGGCATATGCAGTGCTTTAAATGGGAAATTAGAAGTGCCGGTACTCACTAATTAGACTGGGTAGGTTTTTAGGGGCGTGTCTAGGGGCGTGTCTGGGGGCGTGTCTGTGAGCCAGGAATTTAATAATAGCCACATAAGTAAGCTTTAACGCAAATGCTCTGATTGTCATGTAAAGCGCTTAAATGCCCATGGGCCAAATTCGCGCTAAATCAAACTGCCTCCTTACATAAGAGACATAGCAAGCATCAGCTTCTATGTCATACGTACAGAGCCTAATTTTTGGCAGTTTGATATTGCGCGAATTTGGGCCATGGGCATTTAAGCGATTTACATACAATCAGAACATCTGCATTAAAGCTTACTTTTTTAAGACCCCTGGTTAAGGGACAGGGCTGGACTGGGAACAGAAACCGGCCCTGGCAAACTGCTCAGCCGGTCCCCCCTGGGGTGAGGGGGAGTGTAGCCGAGCAGTTTGCGAGGGCCGGTTTCGGCCGATTTTGTTACAGGGGGCCGATATTGCCGACCCCCGGTAACAAAAACGGCCCCCCAGGGGCCCAAAACCGGCCCCCACCCTAGCGGCCTACCGGGGAAACACCCGGTGCCCGCTATGGCCAGTCCGGCCCTGTTAAGGGAGTTGTCCAGAACCACAGGATGATGAGCGGACGTCGGGATACCCTGGTTCTTTAGTTCAACTCTCGGCACCTCCGACCATATCCTCATTCTTGTTGCGATGCCAATGAGAACAGAGCTGCAACTACAGTCAAATTTCGGTGGGGTGGGGGGGAGCTAATTCTTTCAGCAATAGGCAGCAGAGATGCAGGGGCTCTAAGAAGGGGTGAGAAACAACAAAGCCTCGTTAAAAAGCAATTGGTCTTTTAAAGACCTGTGAAGTACTCGGGTGCGGCTGTGTGCGCGCCCAGTAAGCTGTCTCATCCCGGGCTGCCACACGATGGGGGAGAGGGGGTGGGGTGTCTGAAGCCCTTTGATCCCAATGGGCTTGCTCGCCTGATGAGAACCTAACACTGCAGGAGCACCCCAGCACAGAAATACACAGGCTGTTGCCAGCCAGAGCAGCACCTCAACACGCACCATCTGTTGCACGTACCCGTACTTCAGGGCCTGAGCCCTGCTGCTTCATGGAGTACCAGTACTCTCCTTGCCCGAAAATAAGTTCCGGTACACAGGGGGAAAAAACTGAGAAGTGCCGTGTAGTGGATGGATCACAAGATACTTCTGCTTAGTTACATGTAGGTTTATTGTAGGAGCACAGCTGAGTGCACACCTCGCCAGCTGACCAGACCATCAACTGACCAGAGTAGAACACTCCGGTACAAATTAGAACACACATAGGTATTCTGTGAGGCTAAGGAGGTAAGAACACAAAGGAAGGGCTAACGACCACTGTCAGCCATGTTACATGAAGAACTAATATACAACACATCCTCCTCCTTTACAGAAAAATGAAATAAATAACCAATCACAAAAAAGAAGCTTAATGTATGGGAGACAACAACAATAATAATTAAGACAGATAGGAAGTCTAAGACTTCTTGAACTATTTTAGTTCGTAAAGGCAACAAGCGTATATGGGCAAAGAGTGTTAAGAGTGAAATGTGAGTCTAGGGGCAAAGAGCGTTAAGAGTGAAATGTGAGGTGAGACAAATCACCCAAAACAACTAATAGGTATCACCACCACCTACTCCCCTTAGACTGACAAAAACAGGAAAAGACAGTCCACTTTCTCCACTCTATCCTTGACCAGCAAAAACAGGAAGAGAAAGTCCACTTCCTTCGATCTGTTTATGTCCACCATCACTTTCCGCTCTGAGTTGAAGATGAACAGTTCAACAGATGCCTCCATGTTTTACCGGTACTACAGTCCTGGGTACTCTTCGAGAATTCCAAGTGCAGTACCACATGTGATGTTAGGAGTTATTATAGTAACTTGAAATTTTCTTCCTTCAATGGATGGACACTTAGTCCTGGTTGAGATTCAGTTGTCTCGAATCTGGTTCACTTCCTCCGGTTCTGCAGATCAGAGACCTTTGAGCCCTCTGGTACAGGTTCTGTGACCTTTACCCATTTCCAGTTCTGGGACCCTAGTTCGGTTTTCCTTCTCCAGTTCTAGACTTCTATCTTCAATCATTGGCCTTTTGCTCTGGTTGTGGGCCAAGGTTTTTCCGGTTCTATATTAGATCTTGACTCTCAGTCCCAAATTTATTTTTTAAGATTTTCTTTTGTTTTCTGGTTCTGGACTCAGTCTCAATTCTATGGCTGACAGACCCCGTTGCGGAATCATCTTCCCAATCCATGACTCACTGTAACCTCCCCACTTGGTTCTGGGATCTTAGTCCCCTTCCGGTCCAGGGACCTCCTTGTCCTCTCCCGGTACTGGTTCTGTGACCTATTGTCCCCTTCAGGTCCTGGGGCCTTCGTCTCCTCCCGGTCCTGGGACCTCCTTGTCCTCTCCCGGTACTGGTTGTGAGACCTTTGTCCCCTTCTGGTTCTGGGGCCTCTGTCCCCTTCCGATCCTGGGACAACCTTTGTCCTCTCCTTTGACCCTTCTGATTCTGGGGCCTTAGTCCCCTTCCGGTCCTGGGACCACCTTGTCCTCTCCTTTGACCCTTCTGATTTTGGGGCCTTAGTCCCCTTCCGGTCCTGGGACCACCTTGTCCACACCCTTGTCCTCTCCCGGAACTGGTAGTGAGACTTTTGTTCCCTTCTGATTCAGGAACCTCTGTCCCTCATTGGTTGTGGGACCTCTTTCCCTAGCTGGTTCTATCCACCGCTGGTTCTTGGACATATTTATCTGCTGCAGATTGTGGGTCCAGTCTATGATCTGAGAGACCTTTGTCCCCTCATGGACGAGCATGGTCCATTCCTTGTTCCTGTTCTCTCACTCTAGCTAATGGGCTCTTTGACTAGCTTTTTTTTTTTTTTAATTCTTCAAAAGTCCACAAGGTGGCACTGTTGTCATACAGTTACTGACTTTAAATACACTTACGGTCTTAAACACAAATTCTTACGACGTCTCTCACAAAGGTATTTCATCAATAGAAGTTCCGGTAAGCTGACTGTTTAATTTTCATTTGATGGCAAAGCGCAAGACACATATAATACTGAACTTGAAAGCAAACTGTCTAAAGACTAGAGATAATTCTGTACTTATTAAGGTACTAGGCTCCCTGGGCTCTTCGGTTCAGTTAAGGAGTTAATTTGAGTGTATTGCGATCTCCAAAGGAACACACACCTAAAAGAAAACACTTTGTTTTGACTCTATTTTGTCGCCACACAAACACATGGAATACCTTTGCAGCAAAGCATTCCAGCAGCAAGCAAAAGATCGGGACTCACCCAGCAATAGACTCTTGGTTTGTGTTTCTCTCGTTAATCTGCTTGTGGCAGCCTCTGGAGATTACTTCAAATCTCGGTTAAATTTCACTCCGTTGCGTTGTGTTACCATGGGAACGAAGCAACAAAATGGCTGCTCGACGTTGCGTGCATTGCGCAATGACGCGCTCAAAGATCTTCTCTGGTCAGAGGAATTCCAGACGTGTGACGCTGAAGATGCAGCCTCTCCGCTAGTACCCACAGAAATTCTACAACGTCATCAGTGTGAGGATGACAGTACCATGGAAAGGATCTCTCTGCCCAACAACGGTAAGGCAGAGTTTCAAATTACGCATATCTTCTCTCTACACAAGTGACGCCGATTCCGAGTGCTCTCACTAACAGCAGCAAAAATAATTATTCACCGCACATCCCAGCTTGTCACACGATCTGCATCAATCACTCTCACAGCACCTGACCTGTAACCTTATTATCACCGTCGTGTCAAATCACTTTGTTGAAGAGAGTTCTTGGCTGCGCCTTTAACTACAGCTGTCTTTCGAGCCTGGCAGAACGTCTTGATTCACGGTAGACAGCAATTGGGGTACTCGTGACAGGTTTCTTGTTACTATCCGTTTCGTTTTTTATAAGTTTCTCGCATTACTCAGGTTATCAATTTCTTTTCTTCTTGTTTCTTGGTGCAGTTGGATGGCACACAGTCTTGAGTTTTTGGTGCGAGATGCTGTCAGGGATCACTTTTCTTTTCTTTGTTTCGTTTCTTTTGAGTTTCCCTTCATTTGTCCGGTTTCTTGTTTCTTTTGATCACGTTACTGGCAGCAGATAAGAGGACCGCCGTGGGTTCGTTTTGCGAGGTGCTGCTCAAGCTGTTAGATGGTATTCTCTCTGGTCTGGTCAGCCATCCTCGTCGCCAAATTGTAGTGGATGGATCACAAGATACTTCTGCTTAGTTACATGTAGGTTTATTGTAGGAGCACAGCTGAGTGCACACCTCGCCAGCTGACTAGACCATCAACTGACAAGAGTAGAACACTCCGGTACAAGTTAGAACACACATAGGTATTCTGTGAGGCTAAGGAGGTAAGAACACAAAGGAAGGGCTAACGACCACTGTCAGCCATGTTACATGAAGAACTAATATACAACATGCCGGTACTCAGTACCAGTGAGTACCGGCCCATTTAAAGCACTGGGCATATGAATTTCTTATCCTTAGAAAGGTTCTGTCCCTCTCTGAGCTCCGTCTATGCTGCACTATCGGCCGATGCTCGGGGTGGTGAGGTCGGTCAGTGCGCCAGAGTGCACTGGTGCAAGGCCCGCGCCCTCATAAAGAGATCCATGTGAAACTAAACTCAGGGCGCACTCCTGAACTTTAGAAAACCCGCTTACTCAGGAAAACGCTAGAAGCCCGGGGAAAGACTGTGGAAATCGTTTTTTCGTGGTGACTAAAATTGGAAGGAAGTTTCCTTTTCCAGGAATATTGAGTTGATGCTAAAACATGATTTAGAATTTTCAAACACCTGGCTGGTTTAAGTTCTCCTATTTCTTCGGTTCTTTTCTCCCCAGATTGGCGTTCATCGCTGCAAGGGGTCTTTAAAACATTAAGATTCGAGGTCTGATTACTGAAGGCAGAACCTCCACCCCGTGCACCCCAGCTCAGACGTGCCAGACGCGCCTCTGTGGAAGCCCCGCAGGGAGACTCCCGCCCCCGGCTTCGATTTCAGGGTGTCACCGAGGCAGAAGTGCCTCCTTTGTGAATAATCGGCACCTCGTCTCCGGTGCAGGAGAAGACTTGACTCCTTCAGTCTGTGTAATAAAGACCTGCCCAGGATCACAGCAGCATCAGCTGCCCTTTATGAACCTGATGTGGGTCACTTAAGACTCTGACTTCAGCAAAGTGATTAATTAAAACAACTTAAACAAGCATTGGCATAGCCAATAGGTCTCGCCTTTGGGGCCTTATAAGTGTTTAGCCAGAGCTATTGACTTTGCCAATGTCTTCAAGCTGTGCTGTCGAAAAGTGTGGCTGCTGTGCAGCATGCTGAAAAGTTATAATAAAAAAGTGTCAGAAGCATTTTTGTTACTTTATATATGACCAAGAAGGCATTATGTAAAACTGAACGACCATATTAAAAAAAGTATTTACAATAAAAAATTTCCTCGGTTTTCTTTTGTTCTCGCAATGCTGGCAACTTGTTTCTGCCTATTGCAATGGTTGTTTGTTAAAGCTTTTTTTTTGAGGGGGCATAAACAATCGGAGGGTGAAGGTTGGGAACTAGTACCTGTATTATAACACTAGCAGCGGCCAGACGCCAGGGGAGAATCAACAGATGCCAGATTCCGAGAGCAGGCTGAGGTGGTGCTGAGTGATGCTGAGGTGGTAGTGGTGGTGGTGGTGACTGTTGCGGAGACGATGCTGATACTCAGGTCTTGCTGAGTGATACTGCTGTGATCGAGTGATGCTGTGGTGGTGCTGAGTGATATTGTCTTGGCGCGGAGTGATGCTGTGGAGGTGCTGAGTGATATTGTCTTGGTGCTGAGTGATGCTGTGGTGGTGCTGAGTGATGCTGTGGTGGCCCTGAGTGATGCTGTGGTGGCCCTGAGTGATGCTGTGGTGGCGCTGAGTGATGCTGTGGTGGCGCTGAATGATGCTGTGGTGGTGCTGAATGATGCTGTGGTGGTGCTGAGCGATGCTGTGGTGGTGCTGAGCGATGCTGGGGTGGCCCTGAGTGATGCTGTGGTGGCCCTGAGTGATGCTGTGGTGGCCCTGAGTGATGCTGTGGTGACCCTGAGTGATGCTGTGGTGGCGCTGAGTGATGCTGTGGTGGTGCTGAGCGATGCTGTGGTGGTACTGAGCGATGCTGTGGTGGTACTGAGCGATGCTGTGGTGGTGCTGAGCGATGCTGTTGTGGCCCTGAATGATGCTGTTGCAGTGCTGAGTGAGGCTGTGGCGGCGCTGAGTGATGCTGTGGCGGCGCTGAGTGATGCTGTGGCGGCGCTGAGTGATGCTGTGGTGGTGCCGAGTGATGCTGTGGTGGTGCCGAGTGATGCTGTGGTGGCGCCGAGTGATGCTGTTGTGGCGCCGAGTGATATTGTTGTGGTGCCTAGTGATGCTGTGGTGGCCCTGAGTGATGCTGAGGTGACGCTGAGTGATGCTGTGGTGGTGCTGAGTGATGCTGTGGTAGCCTTGAGTGATGCTGTGGTGGCCCTGAGTGATGCTGTGATGGCCCTGAGTGATGCTGTGGTGGCCCTGAGTGATGCTGTGGTGGCCCCGAGTGATGCTGTGGTGGCCCTGAGTGATGCTGTGGTGGCGCTGAGTGATGCTGTGGTGGTGCTGAGTGATGCTGTGGTGGCGCTGAGCGATGCTGTGGTGATGCTGAGCGATGCTGTGGTGGTGCTGAGCGATGCTGTGGTGGTGCTGAGCGATGCTGTGGTAGTGCTGAGCGATGCTGTGGTGGTGCTGAGTCATCCTGTGGTGGTGCTGAGTCATCCTTTGGTGGTGCTGAGTCATCCTGTGTTGGTGCTGAGTGATCCTGTGGTGGTGCTGAGTGATGTAGTGTTGGCCCTGAGTGATGATGTGGTGTCGCTGAGTGAAGCTATGGTGGTGCTGAGTGATGCTGTGGTGGCGCGGAGTGATGTTGTGGTGCTGCTGAGTAATGCTGTGGTGGCGCTGAGTGATGCTGTTGTGGCGCTAAGTGATGCTGTTGTTGAGCTGAGTAATGCTGTGGTTGCACTGAGTGATGCTGTGGTTGCACTGAGTGATGCTGTGATGGCGTTGAGTGATGCTGTGATGTCGTTGAGAGATGTTGTGTTGGTGCTGAGTGATGCTGTGCTGGCTCTGATTGATGCTGTGCTGGCTCTGATTGATGCTGTGGTTACGCTGAGTGATGCTGTGGTGTTGCCGAGTGAGAGATAGAGTGAAGATATAATGCCCAATTAGAGAGGGTAGTGAGAGAGAAAGAGAGAGAAAGGGTGTACATAGAATAAAGAGTGGAGCGGGATAGAGAGAGAGAAAGAAGGGGAGAGAGAGTGAATGAAGGAGATTGAAAGAGAAACAGATAAAGGGGTGAGAGAGAATGAAAGGCTAAAAAGATAGAGAGGGGAGAGTTAATTAAGTAGAGAGAGAATTAGAGAGGGAGAGAGAGAGAAGGAGACAGACAATAAGAGTGGGGGGTGTGGAGTTTAAATAGAGTGAAGAAGTCACGCGGAAAAAGTAACCTTAAATATAGCTTTGTGCTTTGCGCGAATAACTATTAAAAAAAAACAGAGTGAGACAAAAATACTGGTAATTAGGCTGTGACTCCCAATATAAAACAAATAGCGATATAAGGTGAAATCAACCCACCGAAGCAATATTTCTAACTAGACAAAAAAAAGCTTGCATTTCAATGCTAATCGCTGTTGTTTTTCATGTGACTGTAGTCCAGGGCCGTCAGTTGGTAATGTGAGCTGCTGCTGCGATTGAAACATCAGAGTCCAGAGAGTTAATGAGCCATGACGAGGAAATGAGGAAGAGATAGGAAACCCAGATGTCAGTTGCGCGCGTGCACGCCATCGTGAACGCAAGCTGGTCGCCAGCCGAAAGCCAGTGGGTTTGCACTTCCAAAACCCGCTTACTAAAACTCTCGGCCAGACCAGCGCAAGCGCTGGTGCAGGCCGAGACCTAAAAACACCACCCTAACTGAACACAAGCTGTCCTAGAAGTCGACAAAAACCCGGTTTGAATTTCATCACCGTCTGGGGGGGTCAGCTACTGTCTGTCCCCTTGGCGATCTGTCTGGTGCTTGGTGGTAGCAGCTTCGGGGTGCCCTTACTAATTTCCAGTGGGGGTATTTGATGTATTGGTTAGCAGCGCTTGGATGTTTGGATGCTTTGTGGAGTTGTAATTGTGGGGGCAAGGTGTTTACGAGCCCCCACCCCTCCACTGCAAATATTTTAGTCACTTGAATTATCGTAATGCTTTTGTTGGAGTTAGGGTTTTTGATGTGCATTCATTGGGAGCTGTAGTTGAAACATTAATTTGTGATTCGCTGTTCAGCATCAGTGTGTCATCCTTTATCCAATCACAGTGCATTAGTCATCCATCATGTATCCAATCACCACTCGAGGCACTTGGCACAGTGCTCCAGGTTACCCCTCCAATGAACTTTTCAGACCTGCACAGATTTCCATGTGTCCTCCAGAGCAGGACTCAATGCTCCAGTTGCAGCCTCAAGAACTGGGCAGTCTAAATGAGGCATCATAGCAGACTCAGTGCACCATAAGTCTCCTCCCTGTTGGGGCACAATTTGGCCTAGAAAGGCAAGACCAATCCTCCATGTCCCCTTCAGAACTGTAAATATTATACCAGATGTGGTCTCTAAATATTCATCCAGTGGTAGCCTTTGTATATAGTAGCAATACTCCAGATGAGAGCTCTTGTGATCTAAGCACAATATTGTAAATTACTCTTCAGAGCAAGATACAGTGGATGTTGACCATACTGCCCTGACCTCACATTAGAACGGCTGCTACTGCAGTGATGTGTTAAACATGAAATACAACATGTTGGGAAGCCCAAAGCCAGACTAGAATTTAATGCACTGTAGCAATCAGCAATGCAGGTAATTAAAGACAATTGTCATTTCAACTGACCAGAGCTCTTGCTAGAAAAAAGAGTCAGTTGCAGCATAATGCTAAAACATAAAAATCAGGATTAGTTTGCATATGTTTTCTCTCAATGCAAGTCTATTAAACATATGCAAATCACCACTGCGCCCGCTTCATTGGCCGCCACGCACATAACTTTTTTGTACACGGTCGTAGCGCTTCATGGTATATGCATGCCGCCCGCTTTCATTTGGGCCGACATGCGCATTACTTTTATATAGACGGCGCCACGCTTTGTTTCTGCACTGCACCCACTTTCATGTTTGCAACCCAGGCCCCGTGCTTTGTTTCAGCACGGTGCCCGCTTTTATGTTTACCATCCCAATAGCTCTAACTCTGGCAAATGCGAGACCTATTGCATTGCAAATGCATGTTTACGGCTGGCGCTGTTAAAAAAAAAAAGGTTGTGTCTTCAAGGAGTCCATTTTGGGGCAGCCTGCTGCTGCAATAGCATGTATATATATATATGCATGACCCCACGGAAATATGTATCGAAATGTAAGTGTGTCAGAAGCTCTTATGCTCCCCGACGTCCTGGTTAAATGATTTATTGTATTGCACACTTCGAGTGTGAAGGGAATTGTAGGGTGGCGGGGCAGGAGTGGAGGGGGGGAGATGAGAAGAGGGAAGTAACTTCCATTGGAAACGTTAACAGTTTTCAGTCCTGTGATGCACGGCATCAATTAACCATCTCACAAGGAATGGATTCGGGCTGCAGTGTTAAAAGGGTGAATATATCTGTCTATCTGGCACTAGACTTCTACTGAGTGAATAGGTGCATTGTGAGACTTACAGTCTGTTTGCAAACCTGATGCCAATGACTTGTGAAAACAAGCATTTGCAATGCACTAGGTCTCGCATTTACGCGAGTTTGAGCTATTGGCATTGTAAATGACAATGCCTTTTATTTATGTTTTGGTTTTTAAAACATAAATAAAAGGCATTGTCATTTACAATGCCAATAGCTTAAAATCGCGTAAATGCGAGACCTATTGCATTGCAAATGCTTGTTTTAGGACTTGTGCCCTGCCTTTAGGTTATAACCGGAGGTCACGACACGTGTTGTCTTAATGAGAATGTGTCACGCTGGATCACTAACATGTCGGTTGTCTCAATTAGCGGCTTTAATCCTGCCCCACTGCTGGAAGTTTTAATAGTTTATGGCATGCTGCTTGCTGGGTGTTGTAGGAGGCAACCATTGCGCCGACTCGCCAGCAGATGGCGCCAGATCCCTGGATGTTAATTCAGTGAGCGCTACATGTTCCTTTTGTTTCCACTTGCTGAGACGATTTCAATGCTTATTGCAGCAGAGTGCTGTGTTGTCATCTCGCAGCCTACTCATTAAGAAGGCCTTCTAGCAGAGTACTCGCAGAGGCTGCCTGGGCATGAGTATCTGGCACAGCATCTGGAAACGCTTCATACATAATGTTAGAAGTGCAGACCCGACTACTGCATGTAGAATGCTTGTTAGAACCTGAAAAGTGACACTGGCAATAATGAGTATTCGTATTATGATGCCTGGTTCATGGAAACTTGATCAAACTGATCACTTTCTTTTTTGTAGCTCTGTAAAAACGTTTATTGTATTCATTGGCGTAAGCTGAAAGCCCAGATCTAGATAACTGTGGCTTTTACCCAAAGCCTGGGGCGCATCCTGATCACTTGGTCTCATACCATGGATTGTATGAGTCAGGAGCCAGTGAAGTAAATATTATTAAAATGCTGAGTCCGAGGAAGCGGCAAGGATGGCCGCAAGGATGGATCAAGGAATGAGGGACAGCTAAGGGACCACAGAAAATTGGAAAGGGTGTAGGCGAGGTTACCCAAACCAATGGCAGCACCCAGAGGCCCACCAGGGAGAGTGAGGCGCTTGTACGCATGGTGATACATTTGTACGTATCCCAAGTAACACACAGGCCTAGGGAGCACACATACATCTGAAGACTGAGGGGCATATGTACGAGGAAGTGGCGGAGTGAGGCGTTAGCCGTCATGGCTTACCGCCTCACTCCGCCACTTCAGAAACGCAAGGCTGCACCATATTTACAACGATATGGTGCAGCCTTGCGTTTCCCCTTGCGCTGGCGCTACACTTAGCAGTGTAGCGCCAACGCAGGCACCCTTGCACTATAGTGCAGGGGTGTCTGAGTGCAGGAGAAAGATTGTTTATGTACAGGAAGGTTCCCCTTCCTGTACATAAACAATCTTTAAATGCCATTTTGTCACTTCTATGTGTGCTGCTTAATGCAGCACACATGGAAGTTACAACATGGCATTTTTTAAAAAAGATTGTTTATGTACAGGAAGGGGGACCTTCCTGTACATAAACGATACAAGGCATTTTGCTTTTTCCATGTGTGCTGCACAAGGCTGCACACATGGAAAAAGCAAAAATGAGGAGAAATAATGCATTTCTCCTCGTTTCGCCAACTTAAGACAAGGTTTTCCCTGGACTTAATTTTGGCGCTGTCACCTATTTATGCTGCCCTTGTATATAGGGGTCAGCATCAAAATCAATGGGTGTTGAGGAACACCCACCACAACACCCACTGCCCACCCCTTTCACGTTAAGCATAGCGTGAAAGGGCGCCTTATTTACAAGGCAGCGTTAAGCCACGTTAAGTGGTTTAACGCTGCCTTGTAAATAAGGCAATGCCTTTATCGCCACCACAACGTCGTAAAAAGTGACGTTGTGGTGGCGATAGGAACTTGTACACATGGCCCAGAAACGCTTACATTTCAGGTGCTAATACCCATGGCCACACATGTACTTATTACCAGAATTAGGTGTACGTTCTCACTTATTTAACACTTATACCTAGACTGACACATATAAAAATATTTATGTATCTCACTGGACAGAATTGTACGTACAGCAACACTTAAGGTCGCAGTTATACCTCAGGGCACACTTGTGTCTGGTGCCACACCCATACCCAGGGGCACCTTTAAACCTCAGACTTCTTTCTTGTACTAGAACCTAAGGCCTTTACACTTATACTTAAGGTGACCTCTGTACATAGGTTTATACTCACCCTTGGTCGCACTAATACCGAGCGTGACATTTATAGACCAACATCTGCACAACAGCTGCACCAAGTGGTAGTTACTGGCAATTAAACCTACTGTCACTTGCACCTATCACCCCTTCCCCTGACTACCTACCACCCGCACCGAGTGTCATCTGCATCCAATAAAACCTGCACAACGGGGCAAAAGACACAAAGTGAGAACACAGAACACACGGCGAGAAAGAAACTCAAAAGCAGGAGAACACTGTTGCAGGGAGGCTGACAATGACACTGGAAGACACAGACACTGACACAAGGCGACACTAACACAGAATACTTGTAGACACTGGTATGGAGCCAGAGACACACTCTGGTATAGAGACTCACAGACACACTGGTGCAAGGAGACACAGGTACTGGTGCAGGGAAACAGGCATGGTACAAGGAAACAGAGACACTAGTAGAGCAAAACAGCCACTATTACAGGGAGGCATATATTGGGATATGGAGACAGAGACACTATTGTACAGGGCAGGAAGACACTGGCAATAGAGACAGAGAGACACTGAAAAGTGAGAAATGGGGGATATTGACAATGGTGACTTTAAAAATACAGATATTAGTTGGGGTAGTTGTGAGACCTCACAAACTAATAATGTCATTATTCTGTATCAGGCTCAGATAGGTTACTTTAATTAAAAAAAATTAACTCAGTCCTGGGCAGTTGTGGCACAGAGTAGACAGGCTTTTTTAAAATTAGGTTTTTGCAAATGTATACATCAGAAAAAAGAGAGGGAAAAGGTTTCAGATACAATTGGAGTATCCATGACCACATTTAGGTGTCAAACATCACGTTTGATAACTTGCAGTGTACAATTATCACGTCAATACTCTGATACAAATACAGGAGATAGCATGTTTGAGGCATTTATGTTGATAAAATAATGCTTATGAGGGTGTCGGGGGAGTGCACACATCTGTTCAGGTTGCTAGTTACGAAGTGAGGGGCCTCCAGATGTCTCTGGGGCAAGATTTTGCTGCATAAACGCCCAGTAGTCTTCCAGTCTTTCTTGGTAATATGCTGAATCCTGCAGCCAATCATCATGTTTAAGGCTGTGTCTCTGCTGAGCAGTCAGGCTTAACTCAGAGGAACAAATTTAAAGCACTTATCAGTACCAAAACAGTTAATAAGTCAAAAACATAACACAATATACATCCTACTCCAATTTATAAAAATAGTATACACTTTAATAAAGAAATAGGCACCAAAACAACAGAAATCCAATAAAGGGAACTGGGAATGTGGTTGCGCTTGATGATACCTAGGTGCGGGTTAAGGCCGACAGCAATGAATCGCAGGTTGTATACAGAAACCAAGTTCGTCCTGGTCGGAAGTTTTACCTTCTAAAATCGTCTCTGAAATTGAAGGCTAAGATACTCCGCTGGCAAGGCAGCAGGCTGTGGCCAAGATGGGTTCTACGAGGACGGATAGCCATTGGTGAGAGGTTCCAGGGAAGCCATTGACTTTTGGCGGGAAAACTCTGAGGGTGAGAAATTCAAAATTCGTGCTCAGGAAGGTCCTTCGTAGGCCATATACTTTTGGTGTTTTTACCCAGTGAAGATTTCTCCCTTCGGACTTAGTCAGTTTTTTGGAGCTTGGATTCTTCCAGCAGTTCAAAGCTGCAAGCTGTAGCAGAACAAAGCTCCACGAAGCCGGTTAGCCTCTCTGTGGCATCCAACCAAAACTAGTTTGCTGCTGCAGAAAAGCTCTGGATTGGAGCAACCTGAATCTTTGTCCCAGCGGCAATGCACCATGGTCTGTTTGACTTGGCAGGTGGTCCCAGTCTTCTGTCTTTTCTCCAAGCAAAAATCCTTGAAAAAGTATTTATGTCCCAGCTTTTAGGATAAGGGAGGAGGAGTACATTCTGATTCTTCTCCAAGGGTACCAGGAACTTAGGGACACCACTTGAGAATCAGGACTCACTCGAGTGGAAGCCACCAGCAGGGCCCAGGGCACATCCAGTTAAAACTGGTCTCCTGGAAGATGGGCACCTTGCAGTATTTTGTGACTCTTTAGCTTAACAGGGGGCTAGCCAACTAGCCTTTGGAGTTCACTCTTCAGTCCTGGGTTCAAGTGGGAGCAGGCCCAGCCCTTGAGGTCTCGCTCCACAGGGAAAACAGCATACACAGCCCTTCTTCTGAGTTCCAGTCCTTCGGTTCTGCAGGTGCAGTTCTTTTTCTGTATTGCACAGGTCCAGCATATTCTAAGGAAGGTATCCTAGGGTGGCACTTTAATGTCTGACACTAGCTTGTAGGTGGGGTAGACTCCTCAACCAATAGAAGTAAAATTCACACTGCAACCCAAATCCGTCTTACATCAGTTTTTTGGGGGGGTTGGCACTAAACAATCCCACAGTGCATCTCTAATCCCAAATCCAAGATGTCTTCTTTCCCTGCATCAGAGCTATCGGCACACCTCTGAGGTGTTTCCAGTATAATGAGAAACTCCACCTGAAGAACTAGTTCTGCAACAGGTTTTTCCTCCGCTGGACTTTGTGCCATTCTGGCTACTTAGACAATGGCTGGTCTAGGTGTGGGTCACATCTGCCTGTGAAAGAAGCTGCCCCTTTGAAGCTTCTACAGTTGGTGGCCACATACCTCCAGGCCATCCTGTCCCAGGTCGGCGCGAAATGGGCCAAGTATGTAGCTCGTAGCGGCGTACTGATGTGGACGCCCTTGCGTCCACGTCAGTACGCCGCTACGAGCTACATACTAGGCCCATTTCGCATTTCGCGCCGACCTGGGACCAACATAGCATTGCTCTCAATTTGAGGCTTCTACACGGAATCGGTGTCTTCGCAATAGACGACATGGAGAGGGTTACGTGACATAGTAGTCAGATTACAACAGCCTCAAATTGAGAGCAATGCTATGTTGGTCCCAGGTCGGCGCGAAATGCGAAATGGGCCTAGTATGTAGCTCGTAGCGGCGTACTGATGTGGACGCCCTTGCGTCCACATCAGTACGCCGCTACGAGCTACATACAGTGTTTTAATGAAACCCAGTGCTTTCCTGTAGGAGAGTCAGGCTTGCCACCGTGAAATATGACTTTGGATATTTTTCACTGGCAGGACATGTAAAACATAAGAACACATGTCCACCTTATTAAATACCATGAACCCAACCCTGTGGGTTCTCAGGGTCTAACTTAGGGGTGACTTAAAAGAAAGGGTGAGGAATTTTGCCTGGTCAAATTTGCAGTTTAAAATGGTACAACTAGTCTGCAGTGGCAGGCCTAGAGTCATGTTTTCACTTGTCACGTTAGTGGTGACATAATAAGTGCTGCAGTACACTAGTGACATTTAATTTACAGGCCCTGTGCACATCGAGTAGCATATACTAGAAACGTACAGGGTTTAGCCAACTGTGCACATTTTTAGGGTTCAGAGCACAACACACTGGGCGCTGTGTGGCAGTGCCCCAGTGTTCACAGTCCATACACCAGCACTGAATCTAGGAAAAAGTGGGGATGATCCTGCAAAAAGGGCATTTTCTTCACAGTGACAGAACGAGCTTGGTACAAGGAGAGTCCCTGAGACTGGAAACACTAGGAATAGGAAAACAGCGACACTTGGGGCAGTGAGACATTGCCACTGTAGTGAGGGAAACATTGGTGTGAAGAACAGAGAGAAAAATTAAGTCTGGGGGCACAGATACTAGGGCATAGAAAACACTTACACTCAGGACCGGGAATCACTTTCATTGATAATAGTCCAAGAAAGAAGCAACACTTGGCTATAGAGAGATGGTCACTGCAAAAAGGGAGGAGGGAAGGTGTATTTGCAATGATGGGACACAAAAGACAGCTGGCAGGTGTTTCCACACATCCACAAGCTTGTTTATAGAATACTGCATAGAAAATATTTTAGCAGTTTAATGACATTGCTTGATGGATTTTTCCCTTAAGTTGAAAAGTTTCAAAGTAAATAATTTTCTCCTGATGAAGAGCTTGCAGCGCTCGAAGTGCACTGAGCAGAAACATCATTATTAAGGCAACATCTAAAGACTAAACAATTGATTGTTAAGGGAAGTACTACAAACATATATAAAATTCATTGACAAAAATGTGATAAGCACATAAAATATGCTTTGCAATATTCAATGTGTAGAACGACTCACAAGTGGGGAAATTCTGAAAGAAGCTTGACTTCTAACGAGGCTTTATTTTGTGCACATACAGCTCGCATCAGACAACTCAATGGTATTGGTATTATTTTGGTTTTAACAGTCACAGGCCAGGGGATCTAGGTTTTTAAAACATAAAAATTAATCAAAAGAAACCACAATTTCATTCAAGTGTATTGAAGTTCATTTGAAAGGTGTGCTGGTATACATTGTCATTTTATCCTCATTATAGCTTATACTCAAAAGTGCACAATTTATCACTTACCATAGCCAACCTGTTCAACACCACCAAGAATCATTATTAAGCTTTGCAGATGATCTGCCCACTCTGACCGCTTTGAAAACTTTAGAGAACTTAGAATTACCTTTCTTGATATGGAAGGGAAGTTGTATCTCAACACAATCACCCATTTGTATGTTAATGCTCCTTCTTGACCCTATTTTATTTCCTTTTTAACCATAGAGGAACCAAAGCTGTTGTTATTGTACGTCCCTTGAGTATGGAGAATGGAGCCAAAACCAGTGGTAAGATTTGGCGAAGAATGATATGCCCACATCTTTTCTCTGACTAACTGCTTAATATCAAGTCAGTTAGCCATAGCAGCTTGCACAGTCTCTACAACCACCCTATTAAAACTTTCAACTAGGCCATTCGTGTTTGGAAGCATTTTTCAAATGTGTAATACCCTTATGTTTTAGAAAATCTTACATTTTTTGGGAAACAAACTGTTTACCGTTATCTGAAAGAAACAGTTAGTTATAGATTCCTTACCTTAGAATTACCCCCAGGCGTCAGACTGGATCCAGAAAGTTTTTCATCAGCAGTACCCTTGCGCATCGGAAGGTGGCGTCGGTCGACTCTGCGTCCGTCGTCGGCGTCGTGGTCGCCGGGATGACGTCGTGGTAGCTACATAGACGCCGCCCTCGCGCGCTGACGTCAGTTCTTTCTTTTTCCGCGCCAGCAAGCGCAGATCTGGAGAGAGCGGTACTCCCAGTCACTTTTGACTGACTTTTTTGCGACTTTTGTCGACTTCGTTTTTGAGTCTCAACCGACTCGTGGTGCACGAGTCGGCTTCAAGGCATGCGGTTCCTGTAACTGACTGATGTCGGTGACGGATCCGGACCGTGTGTGCCTCTACTGCCTGGAGCGCGACCATGACCCCAAGTCGTGCTCTGACTGTCGAACCATGGCCCGGAAGTCTTTGCGGGAGCGGTCCCGAAAGCTCCTCGAGGTCCGGCAGTCGGCTCCATGTCACTCAAGGTCCCAGTCGCGTGGGAGGTCAAGGGACCGATCGCAGAGTCATCATCACTCCTCTTCTAAGTCTTCGCACTCGGGGTCAGGTAAGTCGAAGCACAAGAAGAAGTTGAAGAAGCATCATCGCTCTTCGACTTCCCCTCGTCCGTCGGCCGACGCGATGAATGGTGCGGGTGGTGCCCCTTCCGCTGCTCCGCGTGCGGAGCCTTCAGGGTCGACTCCGGCCTTCCCTCCCTTCCCGGGTCCAGTAGCGACCCCTGCCCAGCTTCGTCAATTTTACGAAGCGATGCACGCCATCTTTGGGCAGCCCGACTCCGCTGGCGCGCCTTCGGGACCCGCGGACTCGGCTGGGGGCCCTGGGCCTTCGACGCCGGTGGCTTAGGCCTCGGCACCACAGGGCCCCTTGGATCCAGGCCTGGATCTGGATCGGCGCCGGTCGACCCCGTTACACCTCCACCGGCGCCGATTCCACCGGCACCATGTCGGCCCCCGACGCCGGCTGGACCCCCAGCCGGCATCGACCCCGGCTTCTGCCCCCATGTGGACACGGAGCCGGACCGACGTCGACTGACGCAGGATCTGGCGCCGATGGGTACTTTTGTCCCTGTGTTCCACCCTGGCCATTTTCAACCAGATTAGCAGCCAGAGAAGGGGGAGGAAGACTGGGAGGGGTCTGGTGACCCTTTGACAGACCAGTTGGAGTATGAGCCGGACTGGAGAGATGAACTGGGGGATGCCAGTGGTCTGGATACCTCCCCAGACCTAGGCATGTTGTCTCCTCCTACCGTGGCTACGGAGGAGGGAGCGTCATACGCAGTGGTGTTGCGTAGGGCGGCCGAGGCTCTCCACCTCGAGCTACCTATGGTGGCAGTCAGGACTAACCTCCTGACAGAGGTCCTTCAACCGGCAGCGAGCTCTTCGGAGCCCCTGCTGCCGTTTAATGAAGCCCTCACGGACATCCTTTTGGGCATGTGGTCCAGGCCCAACACAGGGGCTCCTGTGGACAGGATGATTGCTCGACGCCACCGACCGGCCTCGGGCGACCCCACTTTCCTCTCCCAACACCCCACCCCTGAGAGCGCCTTCCCTACCGCACCACCGGAAAGGGAATCCAAAAAGCTGGACCACCTTGGGAAGAAAATGTTTTCTTCCGCCAGCTTGGGGCTGCGGTCGGTAAACACCGCATGTCTGTTGGGCCGTTACACCCACTCTGTGTGGGATACGGTGGCACAGGTGCTGCCTCAGTGCCCGGAGGAGGCCCGGGCCGTACTCTCCCGTGCAGTTGCCGAGGGGAGAGACGCAGCAAAGTGTACCATCTGCTGTGGGCTTGATACCGCCGACGCACTTGGCAGGACGATTTCCACGTCAGTAGCCCTTCGATGCTACGCCTGGTTGCGTTCGACTGGTTTTTCCGGGGATGTCCCATCCACCCTTACGGACATGCCTTTTGATGGTCGTCGCCTTTTCGGCGACAAGGCAGACAACGCGCTAGAGCGCTTTAAGGACTCTTGGGCTACGGCCAGGTCCTTGGGCCTCTCCACCACCCACCCTGCGCATTCTGCCTTTTGCCCCTTTCGTGGCTACGGAAGGGGTGCCCGCTACGTCCCACCCAGAGCCACAGGCCGGCACAAGCTGCTCAGCCCCAGCGCGGCCGGGGACGTGGGAACCACCGGCGTGGTTCTGGGGGCCAGCGGGCGGGCGGGCCAGTCCACCACAGGCCCCTCTGCAGCAGCCTCCAAACACTCCTAGTCCGACCTTTCAGGGCCATCAAACGCCAGTGGGCGGCAGGATCCACCATCTCCTCCCCCACTGGCGCACCATCACGTCGGACAGGTGGGTTTTGCAAATAGTCCAAAGGGGCTACTCCCTCCCCTTCAAGACTACCCCTCCCTCCATGCCACCTCAGTACCATCGCATGTCGGAGGATCACCTGGCCCTTCTCCAACAGGAAGTTTCGGCACTCTTGGCCAAGGGTGCCATCGAGTGCGTTCCTGCCCCAGAAGTAGGTCGTGGTTGCTATTCCCACTACTTTCTGGTACCCAAGAAGGACAAAGGCCTGCGTCCTATCTTGGATCTCAGGAACGTCAACCACTTCCTCCGGAAGGAAAAGTTCAAGATGTTGACGCTCACTCAGGTCTTGTCTGCCCTCGACCCTGGAGACTGGATGGTAGCGTTGGACTTGCAGGACGCTTACTTTCACATCCCCGTCCTGCCAGCCCACCGGCATTACCTGCGGTTCACGGTAGGCCACGAGCACTTTCATTTTACTGTGCTCCCCTTTGGCCTTACCAGCGCCCCTCGGGTGTTCACAAAAGTGATGGCGGTGGTCGCAGCTCATCTGCACAGATCAGGGGTTCCAGTCTTCCCCTATCTCAACGACTGGCTGTTGAAGGCGGGCTCGCCCCAGGCTGTCGTCTCCCACCTCCAGACTACGGCCGACCTCCTGCATTCACTGGGGTTCTCCATCAACGTGCCAAAGTTACACCTGACCCCCTCTCAGAAGCTCCCCTTCATCGGAGCGGTTCTGGACATGACGCAGTTTCGGGCCTATCCTCCCGAACAGCAAGTCCGGGATATTCGGGCTATGATTCCGATCTTTCAGCCCCTATACCGGGTTTCGGTCAGGATGACCCTTAGGCTGCTGGGCCTCATGGACTCCTGCATCCTGCTGGTCGATCATGCTAGGTGGCATATGCGGGCTCTGCAGTGGGACCTGAAGTTCCAGTGGGCACAGCATCAGGGGAATCTGCACGACAGTTGCAGTGGTGGCTCACGAACCAGGATTGGGTCAATGGCAGATCCCTCTCCCTTCTCCAACCAGACCACACAGTGGTGACAGACGCATCCCTTCTGGGATGAGGCGGCCACATGGAAGAGGCGGATATCAGAGGCCTCTGGTGTCCGGCGGAGTCTGGGCTCCACATCAACCTTCTGGAGCTTCGGATGATTCGTCTTGCACTCAAAGCATTCCTTCCCTCTGTCCGGGGAAGAGTAGTGCAGGTGTTCACGGACAACACCACCGCCATGTGGTACTGCAACAAACAAGGCGGGGTGGGGTTGTGGACCCTATGTCAAGAGGCCCTCCGCCTCTGGACATGGCTGGAACATCAGGGCATATCCCTGGTGGTTCAACACCTGGCAGGTTCTTTGAACGCCAGGGTAGACGAACTCAGCCGCAGGTGCATGATGGATCACAAATGGCGTCTTCACTCAGAGGTGGTGCAAGGTCTCTTTCAGCAGTGGGGAGAGCCTTGGTTAGATCTATTCGCCACCGAAGAGAACGCGCAATGTCAGCAATTCTGCGCGTTGGAATTTCCAAGGCGGCACTCGCTAGGCGACGCTTTTCGTCGCGAGTGGAGTTGTTGTCTTCTATGCGCCTTTCTGCCTATACCACTTCTGCCCAGAGTGCTGAAGAAGATCAAGTACGACCGGGCCCAAGTAATTCTTGTGGCTCCGGATTGGGCACGAAGTGTCTGGTATCCCGAGCTGCTCAACATGGCGTTCGATCCTCCGATCCGACTGCCTCTTCGGGAGGGTCTTCTGTCGCAGCAGCAGGGGACGGTCCTCCACCCGAACCTGTCCAGCCTCCACCTCCTTGCGTGGAGATTGAGCGGCGGCAGTTGACGTCGTTTGACCTGCCTCCCGAAGTCTGTGATGTAATCTTGGCATCCAGGCGTCCATCCACTAAGACGGCATACACCTGCACATGGAATACATTTGTGGCATGGTGCACAGCAAAGGCTGTGGATCCCTTTCTGCCCCTCTTTCTGAGGTTCTCTTGTTCCTCCTTTCTTTGGCCCAGCAGGGCTCTGCTCTGGGCACTCTTAAAGGCTACCTCTCGGCCATTTCAGCCTTCCTCAGGCTCCCTGATCAGCCTTCTCTTTTCAAGTCCCCTGTTGTAAATAGATTTCTTAAGGGCATTACTCATCGTTTTCCTCCTGTTCCCTTCGTAATGCCCCAGTGGGACTTGAACTTAGTTCTGACATATCTTATGTGCGCTCCCTTTGAGCCACTGCATAACTGTCCTCTCAGACTTCTCACTTTGAAAACTGCTTTTCTGGTGGCCATCACCTCTGCACGCAGGGTGAGTGAGCTGCAAGCTCTGACTTCCAAGCCTCCCTTTCTAGCTGTCCATCCGGACAAGGTCGTCCTTAGAACTTGACCTTCCTTTCTTCCCAAGGTGGTTACTTCTTTCCACATTGGCCAAACCATCACTTTGCCCACCTTCTTTCCGCCTCCTTCAAAAGAGGAAGAGAGGCTCCACCGTCTGAGTCCAAAACATGCGCTTTCTTACTACTTGGATCGCACCAAACAATTCCGGGTGGACGACCAGCTCTTTGTTGGTTACGTGGGCGCTAAGAAAGGTCGGGCCGTGCACAAACGGACCATCTCCAGGTGGGTCGTTCTGTGCATCAAAGCCTGCTATTCTTTGGCTAAGAAGGAGCCTCCAGTGGGGCTGTGCGCCCATTCCACCAGAGCGACGGCAGCTACCACTGCTTTGGGACGGGAAGTCCCCCTTAATGACATCTGTCAGGCAGCTACGTGAGCATCTCTGCACCCGTTCACCAAGCACTACTGCCTGGACAGCCAAGTCCGGAGAGAAGGCTTCTTTGGCCGTTCTGTTCACCAGGACTTTCTGGTGTGAACTTGGGTCGCAGACCCACCTCCGGGGTTGGTATTGCTGAGGTATCTATTCTAAGGTAAGGAATCTATAACTAACTGTTTCTTTCAGATGAACAAGTTACTTACCTTCGGTAACCATATATCTGTAAGAAACATAGGTTAGTTATAGATTCCTTACCGCCCCACCCATCCTCCCCGTTCTGCAAACTGACTACTAGGGTTTAGGACATCCTTTCAGGGCCCTAGTTTTGTGCACCAGTGGTCAGTGTCTTGCATGGCTCTGCGCTTCTCGCGTGGAAAGTCGCGTACAGAACTGACGTCAGCGCGCGAGGGCGGCATCTATGTAGCGACCGTGACGTCATCCCGGCGACCATGACGCCGACGACTGACGCGGAGTTGACCGACGCCACCTTCCGACGCGCAGGGGTACTTCTGACGAAAAACTTTCTGGATCCAGTCTGACGCCTGGGGGTAATTCTAAGGTAAGGAATCTATAACTAACCTATGTTTCTTACAGATATATTGTTACCGAAGGTAAGTAACTTGTTCGTCAGAGACAAAACTGCATGGTAAACCCTCTTTGTAAAAACAATCCTGCAAAAACTAGATGGTATTATCAGTAGTGGGATGTGACACCCATTTCAGCTCTGCCCACCTGGAGAAATGATCTATGAGATCAAACGCATAAATCTTCCCAGAAGAGAAAGTCTCATAAGGTCCCAAAATATCCAGTGCGAGTTTATTCCATGGTCTAGTGTGAAACTCAGAAAACTGTACAGTAGTTTTTGCAATAATTAATGTTTTATCAGAATTAATACAAGTGTCACAATGTTTTACAAAGTTAGAAATCTCTGCATCCATGTAAGGCCACCAAAAATTTCTCTAATGCTTTTCTTCGTGAGGGTTTCACCTAAATGGCCCATATGAGTGAACTTAAAGATGGTGAAACAAACACCCCTACGTGGAATCACATAATCTTCTTTGACCACCTTGTGACCCTCCATAGTGATGGAATCTTTTACCTTCCACACCAACTGTAAAGTAGGACTTAAAAGCTTTTCAGGCTGCCATCCCCTATTCATGAATTCTTTAATTTTACTAAGCTCCGCATCTGCATGATTACTATTCTCCGATGCATCTCTGTATAACTAATCACCAAATAACGTTAGAATTTTATCAACCGAAGCCACTACTGAATCTTCAGCCGTTTCCATCATTGAAGTATTGCTTTCATCCGGCAACCTTGACAAACCGTCTGCAACAACATTAACAACCCCCTTAATGTGATCTGCACGAAAATTGTACTCATACATTTTGGCTAAAATCCAGACCAAGAGTGCAGATGCTCTTCCAGTACCATTACTATTGAGTAAAAGATAATAAAGTTTGTGGTCAGTTTTTATAGTAAATTCCTTTCCCCACAAGTTGGTTTTATAATGTTCAACTGCCCATGCACATGCAAGTAGTGCCTCTTGTTCGATAGTGGAATATCTACATTCAGAGCTCAACAGAGGTCTCGATGCAAAGGCAACTGTTCTCTCCCCTCCTTGATATTTCTGACTAAGCATGGCACCCAGACCCCTCGCACTGGCATCAACATGCAAGTAACTCCTCATTTTTTTATCAAAAGGCAATAACGGTAGTGCATTGACAACTGAGTCCTTCAATTTAATAAAAGCATCTTGATGTTCACTAGACCTCAAACATTTCACAGCTTTTTTGAGTAGCTCTCTTAATTGTAAGGCAATGTGTGAGTACTTATCAACAAATCTAGAATATAATAGAATAGAATAGAATTTACACAATCTCAAATATAAGCGCAGTTGATCTTTGTCTCTGAGAGTAGCCAACTTCTCAATCGCCAGAATGAGTCTGGATTTGAGAGAAATTCCCTTTTTCGATATTACATGCCCTAGATACTCCACCTCTTGAGTAAGAAATTTAAATTTTTCCATCAGCAGGGGCATTCCCTTATTCTGTAAGATAGATAAAACCTCTTACAATCTTGAATTGTGTAGATCTATGTAGTGTGCAAACACCAAAATATCCTCCTGGAAAGTCATAACCCCATTCTTACCCTTGAATAGTATGAGCTTCTGAAAAGCAGACGCACCCAAAGCGTACCTGAACATTCCATCAGGCGTGATAAAAGTGGGGAGCACCCTCTAATTGGGCTAATAACTTTGGTACTCTAAGCCGAGGGTGACAAGCTACCATAATCTGCTTGCTAAGGGATCTCAAGTCTGCACACAGTCTCAAAGAACCATTTATTTTTTAACTAAAACCATCGGAGAAACCCATTTCTGAGGAATCTACTGGTTCTATGAAACCATCAGCTTGCACCATACTAAGCTCCTTCCTAACACTCAATGGTACATTTCTAAGTCTATGTTTAACAGGTTGTGCTCCCACCTTAAGTTTGATCTCATGGGTAACACCCTTAACTCTAACTAGTTCCTTCCTAAAAATATCTTTGTAACAAGAAATCACATTTTCAATCCATTGTTCCTGGATCGTCATACACTAAATGGGGATATCAGCAGATGAATCAAGAACTAGACGCAGATTTCCCTGGTGCCTCCATCCCAATACATGCTGGCCATTCTTGACTATGTAGATCTTTCCTAAAATAGCGCGAGATAACATAGAAATGGGAGACACAAAATAACAACAAATGTTGATTATGGATTTGCCATAAGCTTTGATGTAATTTTCTTCAAGAACTCTGTTCTTCCAATGTTCTTCCGCCTCAGACACTAACGAAAAAGGTGATCCCAAAACAATCAGCATCTGTGTTTTAACACCATCCACGAAAACTTCACTTTTCGGAGTCTTACATGAGTACACATCCACCACTGTGAGCAGAACATCACTTGCGTCTACTTCCTCATGAGCACCGTCAATCATTAAAATCATGTTATCTTTCTCCACCGATTCTCGTGAATTCTCCCTTTTATACTCGGACACCATATTGCCACTGTGCTGAGATTTACACACTACAGAAAAATGCCCAGCTTTACCACACTTGAAACAAACCTTGGTAACTACTGGACATGTAGATTTATTAGCATGCGCATTGGATCCACATATGGAACATTTGGATCTACTATGAAATCTTTTAGTATTGATCTTGTTGACTCTACTTTTGTTAAAATTACTCACGAAAGCTATGTCTGAATGGATATCCTCAGTAAGAACCCTGAACAACTTGGTAAATCTCTCTAAACCCTTGGCGAGCTCAACTACCTCCCCAAGCTTAGGGTTCTTATGCTTCAGAAGTTATTCCTGGATCTTTTTGTTGGCACAATGCATTATAATCTGATCTCTGATATATTGATCCGTCAAGGTTCCAAAATCACAAGACCAAGCCAAAATACGTAAAGCTGCCACATAACTTTCAATTGTCTCACTAGAAGATTGGTGCTGATAAAAAAAAAAGAAATCTCTCCACGACCACATTAGGTTCAATGCAAAAATGTAGTTTGTCTCTCAATAGCTTCATAAAAGTCATCATAATTCTCAACACCTGCAGGTGTCTAGATGACTGGTAAATGCTCAAATATTTCCTGTGCTGCGGCACCTATAGCATTCAACAACTGACCTTTTCTCCTGGCTGCAGAGAATTTATTAGCATCTATGGCATTCATGAAGTTGTCAAACAACCCCAACCATTTTTTCCATTTCATTGGTTGATCGCCAGGACATTGTAGTAATAGAGATGGAGGATTGCAATATTGCTGCATTACTGCCCGGACAACAAAGCAGAAAGCAGCATATGCTGTTTTATAGGTTACCACAAAACAATGAAGAAAATGCTGAAGCAGCTCTTTGGTAAATGCTGGTAAAACTGTAAATTTTGATCAAAGAAAAGGCTGTCTTAGTAAACATAAAATTATCCCCAGCTTACTTCTCGCTCGGCTAGCGCTTGACAAAATTTGGGGCCCAAAAGCAAAATTCACAAAGCCCTCAAGTACTCGGCTCATGTCAAAAGTCAGGTGAACTCTGGTAGAGATTGGTAACAGGACACACGAAAACTGAAGCAAACAAGCAGGCGGCATGCAGAGCATGTACTGCCGGGAGGTCCAATGCATAAACATGCTCCAAAACTCTGCGCTGTACCAGTGACACCTGGCAGACACGTCAGAGAACGAAGGCTAGTCACAAGTTTTCTTTTTTTTTAACTTTAACCTACCAAGGAGGCAATCGTATGACCAAATATGCGCTTTACCAGGTACTGGAGCCTTTATGAGCGTGGAGAGCCAAGCGAGTGAGGAGGACAAACGCTGGGAAATTAAAAAAAATAATCTTCCTTTTTTTCCCTCCACTCTGCGAAATGTGCAGAATCCAACTAGTGACATACAGTGGCCGCTGGCACAAATGGGGCTGGCGGGGGGCAAGAGGGGAATGTATTTTTTTTAAACACTTACCTTATCACTGCGTACCGCGTCTCTGATCCTTCTCTCCTCTGTCTGACTCGGCCCAGTAACAGGAACTAGGAAGCACACCCAGGCTCCCCTGACCAATCACAATGCTGCAATGCAGCGTTGTGATTGGTCTGAGCGCCGTGATTCGGCGCTCAGACGGGGACTGGGGCCCTGGTCATGTTCTCCACGCAGGCTGTAATGCAGCCTGTGTGGAGAGCATGCAAAGTGCGCATGACTGTTTGGCCGGCCCCAGAGGACCGGCCAAGCATTTATACGCACTTGGAGTGGGCAAACCACTCCTCCCCTGCCCTGCTCTGAGAGCAGAGCAACTCGGCCTGCCCGCAAAGCAGCTGGAATCAATAAAATGATAATAACTTTGAGTTATTATCATTTTATTTTTCCTTTAGTCACACTGCTTAAAAGCAGTGGGGCGACGCTCTTCCGCGCTTTAGCGGAGGAGCCGCCACTGGTGACACAACTCGTCGCCAAAAATTGTAGAAATGAGGAGAGTCAGTAACTCTTGGTTAAGAGTATTTATTAATAAATGTACCCAGCAGCGGAGCAACGTACACACAATTCAACGACCGGTAGCCAACTGCCGCAGGTAGGTCGAACTCAACATTCTCTAACATCATAATGGCACAAGCAGGCTCGAGGAACCGCTCGTGCCAGAACATAAGCATTACTGGTCTGGCCAGCATGCAGCTTTTACACGCCTGATAAATGGCAGCCAATGACTGACAGACTGAAATTTAATTGGCCGGGAGGCTTGGTCTGCTCCCTCAGCAACTGGTAAAAGGGAGCACATATCTGCCCAGTAAGGTGCAGAACGTATTTTTTTTTTTGTGCAGTTTTATATAGTGCAAACTCAAACCCCAAGGTAATGCAGCTCTTTACATGAGCACCAGTTACATAAAACAAGCATTTGCAATGCAATAGGTCTCGCATTTACGCAAGTTTGAGCTATTGGCATTGTAAATGACAATGGCTTTTATTTATATTTCAAAAACCAAAACATAAATAAAAGGCAATGTCATTTACAATAAAAATAGCTCAAACTCTCGCATTATTACAGCTGTAAATGACAATGCCTTTTAGTTATGCATTTTGGTTTGTAGTGTATTGAATGTATGTTGTGTGGAATGGAATTATGAGGTTTGTATTGGAATTCTTAGTTGTGGAATGTTGTGTGGTGTGGAATGGATTTGTGTAGTGGACTTATGTGGCAGGGTGTGCAGAGGAAAAGGATTATGGGAATATCAGACACTGGGAGACACAGATAGTACGAGAACACAGGGAATGGGGAGATAGATTTACAAAGTTTGGGCACTTGAGAGGGTGAGAGAACACATGGAAGCGAGAACGCCCGGAAAACAAAGGGGTCCCTAGGCATGTGGAGATAGCGAGACCTTGAACATTTGTGAGGGAGAAAGAGAACATCAGGTGGGGAGAGGGGTGGATAGATTTGGGCTACAATTGAAGTATATTAAGAAAATATGGGAACTGTGGTGCTGTATGCTATGGGACAGGGTTAGTGAGTTTGGTGCGGGGTGAATTATTAGAGATTAGAGGTAGCTGAAATATTGAGCTGTGACACTTAGTAAGCAGTAACAAGGCAAGTTTAATGTGAGCTGAGGAATGGATCACTGTCACACTCCAGACCTATTTCCCACTAACTGTGAGTGTGTGAAGTTAAGAATATTAGCACTTGTGTGGAGCCATAACCAGAACATCTACTGTAACTTACTTCCCCTTAAAATTGGAAAAGGAATGTGTGGGGTACCAGGGTAGGTGAAGTGCCACGTTTAATTTGTGGCCACACACCTGTGTGCATCGTGTTAGCATGTAGAAGCGGGGCATTAACAATGGAAAGGAAATCTATTATTAGAGAATGTTGAAATGTGGAGCACTGACATTTATGCATTATGAGCTCGGGGATTGTAACCAAGGAAAGGAAGTCCATTGTTAAAGAATGTTGTAATGTTAAGCTTTGAGGCTTTAATAGCATGGGCTCAGAGATATTAATATGGAAAATAAGTCCATTGTAGCGAATGTTGATATGGTGTGCTGTGACACTTGAAAAACAGTAACTAGGCTCAACAAGTTTAACCCGAGCTGAGGAAGGGTAGGCATGCACTGGAGAATATTGAAATGTTGAGCTCTGTTCCTCACACTTTGGGGGCTGAGGGTAATTGAAACAGGATTCCAAGTGAAGGGCCATAGGTGAATGTTGAAAATTTGAGAAATGTGTGTGTCCTACTATATAGGTTTGGAACCATGAAACCTATGCGGGTGGAGGAGGTCCTCCGGTGAATGTTGAAATGCTAGACGCTGAGCTTAACACACATATACTGGCACATGCATCAACCGAAATACTGGTCGCAAACGGGCAGATTCTCAGAATCTGCCCCTTTGCGACCAGTATTTTTGCATTTGGGATGCATCATCCCAAATGCAGAAATCGCAATTTAAGGAATTGCAAAATTGCTATTCCTTAAATGCAATGCATTAAAGTTAAAAAAATTGCGATTTCGCTAATAGGGGAGCAAATTACCATGAAGTTAAACTGCATGGTAATTTGCAAAAACTTTGAAAAATGCACTAAAGTTCATTTTTCAAACTTCCATTTACACACACACATGCCCTTGGGGCATGTGTGTGTGCAAGATGTACTCATATGCAGATTTCAGGGGTGCAACAGGGTGTCCTTTTGACACCCTGGCACCCTTGAAATAGCTCCCGCTATTAGCCATTCTTTAATAGCGAATCGCTAATAGTGAATATCTTCCCATTCATTCCTATGGGCCTCATGGCCCATAGGAATGAATGGGTAGGAATTCTTAATTGCGACTCGCAATTTGCGAGTAGCAATTAAGGAATGTTTAGGAATCGCTATTTATTGAGCGATTTCTACATGCATAGGCAATTGCGATTCCTTAATAGCGATTCCTTAATAATAGCTATTAAGGAATCGCAATTGCCTAGCTTGATGCATGTGCCCCAGAGTCTTTTAAACACCCTGCTCTCCTGTAAGTGCATTTTCAAAATGAAGTAATGGTGCCCGATTAAACATGGTTTGCCATATTTATGACACAGGTTTTGTTAAATTAAAAAAAGGCAGATTTGGGTGTTGTTGTGTATGCGTTACTTAATGCATGTAACTGCTGTTAACCGGGCAGTCTTTTCAAGTCCCACAACCGTTTGAGCTTTTAGGTGCTTTATGCTGACCTGAAGCATGTGGTAAGGATCTCTGCCCAAAGCTTGCGCCCTGCACCCCAGAGACAGTCTCCATCTGAGTGAGAGAGCATGTACCTGTACGAAAAGAGTATGTGCGCATGAGAGAGAAGGAGTCTCCATCCTGTACCTTAGGAAGGGAGCCGGAGTCTTACACTAGAGAGAGGGGGCCTGCAACCAGAACCGTAGTGAGAAGTTTACACCTTAGAACGTTTTCCCTTTAGAGCTCTTTGGCGAGGGAGCCTGTATTTTGTGGCTGGAATTAGTGGAGTGCGCTCTCCAAGGAATAGGGGAAAGGTGTGCCCGAGGCTTAGAGACATGTAGCAACTTAGAGAGGGAATAAGTGTTGTGTACGTTGGAGACCGTGCTGTGGTACGTGGGAGAATGAACCCTGTGATTAAGAAATGAACTGTATGCCTGAGAGGCAGGAGGACCCTGTTCTAAAGAAAGTAGATGGACCAGGGAGCATGTGTTCAGCACCTTAGAGAGAGCTAGTATTTGAGAAAGATAAAAGAGGGAGTCTATGGCTTGTTCCTTGGAGAGGAAGAGAGCATGCGCTCTGCCTCAAGAGAAATTAAGTTGGCTGAAAGAGGTGTGATGGGCCTTGGAGAGAAAGAATAGTCTTTTGACAGAGAGAGACAGCTTGCGCTTTAGAGAGAGAGAGAAAAAATGTGTGTATATGTGAGAGGAAGAGAGAGAAAAAACTGGAAGTGCGGTCTGTACCTAATGAAGATTAGAAAGAGAGAGCAAGTGTGTATGTGTGTGCGTTAGAGAGAGACAGAAACAGAGGAATAAGTGTGTGTGAGAGATAAAGGGGAAGAGCCAATGAGAGACCATCTACTACGTACTTTATAGACAGACTGCACCGTAGTGAGGGAAAGTTGTGGAGTAAACAAGAGTCTGTCTGTCTTCCAAGAGCACTTAAACGCCACTGCGCAGGTCTGGTTTGTGGCAAGTATTGGTGGCACATTTAGCCTAACAGGTTTTTTTCTTGGCATTTTATTAAGATTCAAAAAGGTGCAAAACAGGGACCCGTTTGCTGTCAGCGTAGTCTTGTTTTTGTCTATGGGAAAAGAGAGGGACACACAAGTTTTACAAGAACAGTGTCACCTTTCCCAAAGTTGTTAAAAAGTAATTTGAACTTCCGAAACAAACGTGCACACTATAGTAAGAAAGCCACCGAACACATTGCGCCAAGCGTCTGTGAAATCAACATGTTTAAAACAACCCTGTAAACACAAAAATGTCTTCAAATGTGACATGCTAAGCTTTGGAGTGCATGTTAATATTTACAATTTTTTTTTGCATTAGATCTTGATAGAAGCAAGCGTCCATCAATTAAGTTGGGAGCCTAGACCAAAGCTGGTGCTAGATTGCTAATCATTACTGCGGGATAATAACCCCAAAACAAAAGGCTACCATATTAGATTGTGAACCCCTCCCATAAGTAATGAGTCAGGTGACAGCACCTAAATGCATTACAGAAATTGTTTATAAGTCTACTAAGGTTAGGTTTGCGGTCACAGTTGAAGACACGCACGAGTAACCCTAACAGACTTCTTGGAGTCATAGGTGGTCAGAAACTGGATGGGGTGGGTTTTCCAGTTATCTTTTTAAGATCGTAGTAATATTTAACAATCCATATTGCATTGGGGCATTTAAGACCAAGGTTTCAACTTTGGATTTGGTCTACTTTGTGGCTTCCTTTAAATTTTTCGAATTGTATGCAGCACATTTAAATGAGGTTTACTTGTTATGGAATGCGTATATTATTGTTCACATATTTTAATGGGTTCGACTACGAAATACATTTGTATTCTCTACTCAAAGTATTTAAGTACACACTTCATCCCTCAAATCCACAAATAGAAGAAACCGACAAATGTTGTCACTCGGTAAGCCACATCTATGGAAGCCCAGGAAACTTGGTGAAAGAAAGCCTCAGCCATTTTAGTAAGCAGCTAAAAATTGCAGTATTATCCTAATTCAAGTGTACCATCCTACATCGAAACATAAAAATAGGTAAACAGAAAGAATTCAAAACAGGCAAGTCAATGGATTACATTCGCCACTAACATTTATTATTAAATTATTTTCTGTACGAGTCAGCAATGGGGGCAGCAAACATGATAGGGGGGGGGTGGGGGGAACTCACTACACTTACCAACATCGCATTTTCAATACACTTATATGAAGAAATGAACGCCAAACAATAGGCTCCGTCTACCAAATGTGTTTTTGCGCAATAGTAATGCAGCCCAGAGAGACTCTGAGAGGTGGCGGTAAAATAAATCGGACGTAGTTCTTAAATGAGGTTCGGTAGTGAAAGTTTCCGAAGTAATTGAAAAGAAAAAATTGGATAACCAGAGTAACAATTAGAGAGAAGGCCTGGCAACGGAAACTTTCTACCGTGTAAAAATAAATTCTACAAGAGTTTAAAGCATCAACACAATAGTAATTCAAAGGGGAGAAGCAGTCTGCACACTGCGGTACCCAATATGCTGAGGCCCAAACCGATCCTCCTTGAACGAAGGCACGTAATCCACCATACCCGAAGGAAACAGGTTGCAGAAAAAGATTCAAGCAACACACAAACACAAAATGTTGCAAAAATCGCGCGCGCCCCTAACAAACCTTTTTTTTTAACATAATTTCTAATGTTGCCACATACCCTTAACTGCAACGCCCTCTCCTCGATGGTGCACAAACTCAGCTTTATGGCAGCTGTGCGGCTCGGAGGAGAGAAAACAATCCAAGCCAGCTTTTCTGCTTCTGTTTATTGGTGAGTACAAACAATGAAGAGCTCACCTCGGCAATCCAGGCATTAATGCAGTTCTTTAAGTTCAGGACGCAAATTTCCCCAGTCCAGCTACCTCGACCGGAAGCCAAGCTTAGCGGGAGACCTGCATTACCCTGCCGGGGCCGGCCTGGTTCCCACTACCCCTCGCTACTTTTATAGCCGTCCTATAGGAAGGAGAGCGTCAGGAAGCAGCACAGCGGCTAAGGGGTGCATAGAACAATGAAAACAAGTGGTGCGTGCAGCCCAGAAGTGTAACTGGTCCCATGTGATCAGGTGAACCTTTACCCAGCCCTGGCTTTTTAAACAATAACATGGTGGTCGGCAGGCCCACATTTGTAAAATGGAAAAAAAAAAAACATAAGACCTGGATAAAGGTACTCCTGCTGAGATGGGGACATTTGAAACTCCTAAGGTGTGGAACAAAAGGACTTCTACAGCTGCAGCAGTCGCGCTACTCTAGATCCAATGTGTCAAAAAACATGTGAACAATAAATAACATTTTAAAAAATCGCATGATTATTCAGGCGACTCCTGTTATTGATGCATTTTTTCTTTCCTGGCCTTAGTACTGGCACGTAACAGTAAATGGACACTTAAATCCAATTTGCTCAATTTAATAGAACACTTAAAAAAATAATGTAACTCTGGGATTACCACGATTTTTTTTAAAGCCAGAATTGTTTCATTTTAGTCACCTCACGTCTGAAAGGGACTTTGCTTGAATTGTATGTCAAAGGGGAAAATTAAGGTCCCCGATTTTTTTGTTGTAAATCTCCCTCTTTCTTGTTTCAAAATGTTAGCATGCATGCTGAAGTCTTCGTGTACCAAAGGCATAGCCGTTATTTTCTTAATGCTGTAGAAAGAGGTCCATATAAGGACATCCAGTCCTACCCAAAATTAAAAAACAAAACGTGCCGGAAGGCTTGCAAAAGGTGGCGTTTGCATTCAAAGGCAATAGCTAGAGGGCTCGGCCTGCCACACCTTTCAGGCTTTCACTCCACCAGCCCAGCCCGCCACACACCTCATAGTCCAGAGCTAGCTCGCGCACAGAAGTCGTACCTCTCCGGAAAGGCATCGTGATTCGTGACGTTCCTTGACGCCCCCTGGGGTCCTCTCTGTAGCAGGCCTGCACCTACGGAGCTCTGGCGGGCTTTGCGTTTTCTTCTTCTGGTGGGCAGAACGGACTTGTTTTCACGCTTTTCGCCCACACGTCTATCGCTTCCTCGTCGTCACGGAGAGGGGAAGGGACTGGTCGAGAAGGAAGTCGGTTTTGCCTACTCCTCCTTTAACCCTTTTCAGCTTCGTTTCTACTGTGCGGCCTCTTCATTGGAAATGCATCTGTCGAAACCCTCTCTTTTGTATTGTTTATCTTCCGTTTTAGGAGTGATAACAACGTGGTTGTCACTCAAGTAATCGTAATTTTATGGATTGCTCTCTCATATAGGGCAAAACTGAAATACTTTACCCCAAAAAGAACCAGCGAATAGCATATCACAGCACACTGAAATCAACAGGCTGTAATGAACGGAAAATTAACAGGCATTACGTAAACACGTGAACCCGGAGCCATTAGCAATTAAAAAAAACAAATTATCAAAGCGGGCGGGCGCCGTACTGAAACACGGAATAGCGCCCATGTATACAAGCACGGAATCGAAACCAACGCGGGAATCGAAACCAGTGGTGCGCGCGCACCACAGAGGAGCGGGGGGAGGGAGCGCGGCAGCGACAGCGAGGCGAACGTGCGCTGCTGCGCGTTCTGGCCACCGTCAGGAATGGGAGGAGCGAAGGCGGGACATGCGCCCGCCTTTGCCCAATCGCGTGCCGTTTTTTTCAAAAAAACGCACGCTCCAGCCAATGGGGGCTTCCGAAAACAAAACCACACGCACGAGCGTGTGGGTCGTTTTCAGAAGCCCTTTCTAAAGGTCTCACGCTGCGCGAGCAGTGCTGGGCACTGCAACGCTAGGCGCGAGACCTAAAAAGCACACATTCATTTTTTTTTTTTGTGTAGACACGGGAGATTGGTTACAAAGAAGTAGATTGCAGATTAGGAAGATGTAAGTAGTGGTAAACAGACAGGTAAGTTAGCCATTACAGGGTAGTATATATTAAGACACAATACCTACAATGTGTAGAATTATATGTCACCTACACTCAGGGCACAAGTCGAGGGTACACGCGGGTAGATGGCGTCTACCCACTCTTTTCACAGGGTGGACGCCGTCTCCCCTACCAAGAATTTGGGCCCAAAAGAAATATGCTGAACTTGTCCCGATGTAGTTTTCAGACACCGGGACACATTCAGCTCGCCTACACATTGTCTGCTTTAATTCCGAGCAGCAACGTGCAGGCGAGGGAGCTTTGTTGCTGTAAATTCCAGTTGAGCCCAAAACAAATGCAAAGGTTAGAGGGCCATTATGCCTCTTTTTGATTAAGTATTCTGGCTGGGAACTATCTGGAGTCTCACACCTTGCTGCAAATGCAATGGAGGGGAGTCAAAGGCTCACAGCTTGTTATTAGTTCGTAGGTTCTTGAAAGAGGCATGCTTTGACCTCCTGGCCAGAGTCCCCGCTCTTCGCCCCAGCAGCTCCGCTGTTGTGCCGCCTGCCACTGCCCCCCTACACCTCTCTCCTGGCAGGTGTTTGAGGCCCTCCTCCACCCGCAGGCCCCTGCCTGCGCCTCATCCCTGGTGGTCCAGTGGGAGAGCCTTGCTGTTCTGCTGGTCCGCTGTTGTCTGTCTGCGTGTTTTGTGCCCCTTATTGTCTTTTTGTCTGTCTTTTTGTTATTGTGCCTTGTATCTCTTTTTTTCTGTAATTCTGTTTATTTTTGCCTGTTTTATTTGTATTTGTACCTGTGCCCTTCGTCTCTGTCCTCCGGGCCCATTTTTGCCTCACTTTTCCCGCCGCTGCTGCCCCCGCGACCCCTCCCCCCTGCCATTCCGGCTCCCGCCTCCCAGCTGTGCTTCTCTCCCCCCTTCCCTATTTAATGGCGGCCGCTGTGTGGCCGCGCAGCTGGCGCACCAAAGGCAAGCCCATCTGCGCCTGTCCGCGACCCAACCGCAACCAGCGCCAGAGATCCTGGATCTCCGACCACCCACCGCTCAACTCAGCTGCCCTCCTTGCACTCAACCCTGGAAGGAACAACAACTGCCAGCTGTCTACGCTGAACAGCACCCACGGTCAGTTCTCCTGCCGACACTGCCGTCAAACCTTCACCACCCTCTGCACCACCACGGCCGCCGCACCCGCACCAGACGCCAGCACCCCCGAAGCCCTGAGGTGCATCCTCCTCAACGTGCGCTCCCTGCACAGACATGCTGTAGAGATCTGGGACCTCCTCGACACCCTCTCGCCAGACATCGCCTTCCTCACGGAAACATGGACCAACCCCACCTCCGCCCCCGACATCGCTACCGCCATCCCCGACAAATACAAAATCCAGAGGAAGGACCGCCCCAACCGCCCAGGAGTAGGACTCCCCATCGCACACAAGAGCTCCCTCTGACTCACCACCTACAGCACAAGCGACTCCCCATCCACCACCTCCACCTCCACTTCCAGATCCAGACCAGCCCCAGAACGACCCTATGTGGCACCTTCTTCTACAGACCCCCCGGACCTCGAACCGCGTTCACCACCACCATCGTTGACCTCATCGCACCCTACACCATTGCCTCCATGGACTACATACTCATCTTAGACCTCAACTTCCACCTCGACAACCTCAGCGACCCCAACTCCGCCACCCTCCTTGACAACCTCACCAACCTCGGACTGAAACAACTCGTCACCACCTCTACCCACATGGCAGGACACACCCTCAACCCCATCTTCGCAGGGGTTAACAACATCCACTTCAGCCACACCACGCAACTCTCCTGGACGGACCACCACTGCGTACACTTCTCCGTCGACAAACCCACCGCCCCCAAACCTGCACCCCGCCATCCGCGAAGGAACTGGAGCAAGGTCACCTACGAGCACATCAACTCAACCCTCAACCGCGATGCCCCCCACCTCAACCGACGCCAACTCCGCAGCCAAAGAACTTCACAGATGGATCACCAACTGCGCAGACCAGCTCGCCCCCTCCGCAACTCCGACAGACAGCGCCCCAGGAAGGCCACCTGGTTCACCGCCGACCTCCAAGAATCCAGACGCACCTGCAGATGTCTCAAGAAGATCTGGAGAAACAGAAAAACTTCAGAGAACCGCACCATTTACAAGAACGCCATGACAGAATACCACCACTCATCAGATCCACCAAAAGGACCTTCATTCGAAACAAAATCCACGCCAACGCCAGTAACTCCAAAGAACTCTTCAGCATCATTCAGATATTCACCAAGCCCCCTAGCGAAGCCACAGACTTTACACCCTCCCAGGACCTCTGCAATAAACTCGGCTCCGACCTCCACCTGAAAATAAGATCCCTCTATGACAACTTCAACGAACAAACTACGGACACCGAACCCACTCCCCCCCCCAGCAACGACAGCCAGCCTACCATCTCCTCCTGGACCCCAGTCACCAACGAACACACCGCATCGACCATGAAAGGCATTGATTCAGGAACGCCCACGGACCCCTGCCCTCCGCACATCTTCCACAGAGCCGCCGCCGCCATTGCACCTGAGCTACGACGCACCATCAACGCAACCTTTGAAGCCGGCACATTCCCCGACGACTTGAAACGCACAGAAATCAAACCCCTCCTCAAGAAGCCCTCAGCAGACCCGACAGACCTCAAGAACTACCGACCCATCTCTCTCCTCCCTTTCGCGGCCACAGTTACCGAGACGATCGTCAACGCTCAACTAACTAAATTTATCGAAAAGAACTCCATCTTCGACCCCTCCCAATCTGGATTCCGCAGGAACCACAGCACCGAGACCCCCCTACTCGCCGCTACAGGTGACATCCGCACCCTCCTCGACCAAGGCCACACCGCGGCCCTGATCCTACTCGACCTATCTGCAGCCTTCAACACCGTCTCCCACTGCACTCTCACCGCCAGAGTCCACGACGCCCGCATTCAGGGAACCGCCCTCGACTGGATCCGCTCCTTCCTCACCGGCAGAACCCAAAGAGTCAGACTTTGCCCCTCCCTCTCCGAACCCACAGAGATCAACTGCGGAGTACCCCAAGGATCGTCGCTCAGCCCCACGCTCTTCAACATCTACATGGCCCCCCTCGCCGCCATCGTCAGACAGCATGGACTCAGCATAGTATCCTATGCCAGCAACACCCAGCTCATCCTCTCACTCGCTAAGGACACCCTCACCACCAGACTTAGCAAGGACGTCGCTTCCTGGGTGTGCAGCAGCTGCCTGAAGCTTAACTCGGAGAAGACAGAAGTCCTCGTCCTTGCACCCTCCCCCTCTGCATGGGACAACACCTGGTGGCACACTGCCCTCGGCAGCTCCCTGACCCCCACGGACCACGCCCGGAACCTCGGCATCATTCTCGACTCGTCCCTCACCATGACCCGACAGATCTATGCCATCGCCTCCACCTGCTTCAACACCCTCTGCATCCTTCGCAAGACCTTCAAATGTATCCCCACTGAATCAAGAAACACCGTCACCCACGCACTCATAACCAGCAGACTGGACTACGGAAACACCCTCTACGCTGGGATCAACAAATTCCTCCACAACACCCAACCCCAATATCTCAACGAAAGAATCTCCTTCCACGGACCCAAGAGAAACCTCCGATCCGCTGACCTCGCCCTCGCCGAAACCCCACGCATCTGCAGAGCCAGAACAGGTGGAAGAGCCTTCTCCTACATCGCGGCAAAGACCTGGAACGAGCTCCCGATCAACATCAGATGCGCCACTACTCTGCAAATCTTCAGGAAGACCCTCAAGACCTGGCTCTTCGACTGACCGGAGCTGCACCCTTCCCCCCCCCCGGGGCCTTGAGACCCTCACGGGTGAGTAGCGCGCTTCACAATTCCCTGATTGATTTGACTTTGTTCAGTCCTGTATATAAGACATATGCATGCACTGTAAGAATGTCAGATGTGATGGTCTGTCCCAATATTCACACACATAACAATTTAAATACCACTTTTTTTCTATTTCTTTTACAGCACTGCTTATCCCAATCTAGGGTGTCGGAGCACTTTACATCACACGTACACATTATACATTGACAGGATGTGTTACTAAGACAGCGAGGTTTACAAGTGTAGGAGTCACATGTCCTACATAGCTCACTCTGCTAAATTAGAAAGATTACAATTTATGAACTGCAAGTAACAAAAGGATCCCTGTGTTAAAAGCAATAACCCACTTTCCCATCTACATAAAATAAAAATCTGTCATCTGCATGTCACATGATATTCTTTGCATGAGACATACTAACACTCTATGCTACTTTGATTCAAAACTGGGACTAGACAAAACACAGATCTCTCCAGCAAGTGCATTAACCTCCAGAGTTATCTTACCATTATTATTATTCCTTGAGATTTACTGGGCACACAAAGATCTATGCAGCAGGTGCCTTAACCCCATAAAATATTTTAAAATGCAGACTTTGCAACCAATTAAGCAGAACAGATTTACTGCCATGTTTCTCCTTGTTTTCAAATTTCTTTGTGGCAGATTAAAAAAAAAAATATGTATAAATTGAGGCACAGATTTTGCGTCGGGGTTGCGTCTCTTTTAACCACAATTACGATGCACAATCTCAGTTGTTAAATATTGTAATGTACTCAAATGTACTCATGATAGACCTGCTAAACATATGTGTGAGGTCTTAAGATCTAATGTCACTTCTTGTGATGTTACTTCCTGTGAGGTCATGGGTTGTGATGCCACTTCCTGTGATGCCACATGCAAAGTCATGCTCTGTGATGTTATGCGCTGTGGTCACGCACCACGATGTCACTGGCATACTGCGTTACTTGGTTGGTCCCGCTGATGGAGCAAGGACTCGTAAATGAGACTTGCTCGGAAGCAATCCTTTCGTTTTAACTCATTAACGAATTACTAACTATGTGTTTGTAATTAATAATTCGCATTTTAGAAAGACACGCGGGACAATGAAGCTTGCATATGTGTTTACTAACTATAACAAAATGAACGAAGGACTAAAAAGCACTCTAACAAGGGATCTTTACTGCGCATGCGTCTACTGCATCTATGTAGTATGACGTCTCAACGCTTGGAGGGAAAATCTTGCGCATGCGCAAAAGGCATTAAAATGGCAGCTTGAAAGTTCACATGCATGGCACCTGCTTGGCTGAATAGAAAATACGTTTTATACTAACGCAAATGCAGGAAAGGGTAATAATAATTAAAATGGGTTAGAGTAGAGGTTGGTGGTATACAGTGAAACCATTTATTTTTGAGAATAACATTTCTTCTTTTGACTTTATTATTAGTGCGCATTTGGGCCTTCCACACTTGTCTGAATTGAGCTGACTGACTTGACCTCGCACATGCGCACAAGAGAAAGAATAAGGAAGGATGAGTAAGGATTTGTCACGCGTCCAAGTCCAGAGGATATGTGCCCTGTGAACATGAGGGTGAAGAGTTCATATGAAGAAGCCTTATTCATAAAGTTGAAACATTTAGTATTAATAAAGTTTGGAGATGTATGGGAAAGGAAATGATTTAATAAAGTTTAAGGGGATGGGTTTGAAAACAATGGTTCAAATGAAATAAGTGAAATGTAAGCATGGTGTGATGATCATCCCCCCTCGCCTGACCAATCAGAGTTATTATTTTATGAAATTGAAACATTAATGGGTGGTACATGAATACTGAAAGGTATAACTGAGGTCGTTTTTAGTTAGTTAATTTGGGCAGAAGATTAGCAGACAGGGGAAGAGACGTCGATGCTGGAAGTCGAGAGCTCGGGATGCTGTCGGTGCTGGGGTGGTGCTGAAGCTGTGAGACGCTGATGAAGAAATCGAGTGCAGAACCATCTATTTTAACTTAATTGGGTTAGAAAGAAGATCGCGTAAGAACCACGAGGAGGAAGAGAGTGTCAGAGAGGGGAGCGACGCAGTCGTCGGTTTTTAGAGAGGTGAAGTATCCTGTCCTGATTCCTGTCCTGAAGTCTTTGTCTCCTGATCTATCCCGGGGGACCCTTACCAGCCCTTTGGCCAGAGGGTTGGTCTTCACACCATTCTTGGTAACTATAAATTCATCGTATTGATAGATGTTCTTCTCTCTCTGTCCTCTCCTTCTTGAGCATAGTTATTGTGTGAATCTGAATTATTATTGCATATTGAATATTGATTGAATTGACACTCTTGCGAATGAGGGTGTCTGTACTGAAACTTTGAGATGGTTCACATTCCATTAATTTAGATAAAGATTTTAAAACTTCCTGAGTCCGTGATTATTTCACTTTCAATCAAGAAATGTTTAATAAGTTATGTTAATTATCACCATCAATTAGTTCCAACTAATGATCCATCGACCAGAGGAAAGAACTATTTGATCAGTGAAGGTTTAGTTAAGAATGGAACAATAACTATTCCTGAAGTATGAAATCTATAAACTACAAGCTCCAGCGGTCTACTTGGGATTAGTGGAAGAAGTTATATGGGCCCAGGTGAGTATATGGTAGTGGAGTATCTGTTGTTAGTACACCGCTGGATCAGTTTTCTGGTAGCAGAGTTATGGTTATTATTGACTAGTTTGGTGATAAGTATAGATTGATTATTAATTTATGTTTTAACAAAAGAGTTAGCGTCCTTGTTTTATGTTGTCTGGAAAATTTCTGGGGAATGAATAGCGGGTGGCGATAGAAACCACACTGCAGTGAGGTTACTCGTCTGTTGGAATAACACTGAGAAGCTAGGTAGGGCTGGCAGTGTTAAGGTAGGGACTATTTTCTGCGTAAAAGTGAGAGTGATTGATAGCGAAGAGTTCGCTAGTGAAACTTTAGCCGTTATATCACCTAGAAAGGGTAACCCTGAAGGAGTAGCAGGTTCTTCCAAGCTAGATTGACAGCAAAAGGAGTTCGCTGGTGAAACTTTGGTCTTAATTTTCCCAATACGGGTGACACCGGAGGAGTAGCGGGTTCTCTGGAGCTTGAATGAAGGGTAAGCGGAAGGGTTTTACTCGCAGTGTATGAAGAGTAAGCGGAAGGTTTTACTCGCAGTAGAAAGAAATAATCTATCCTTTGATTAGTGGAACAGACAGAGTAGCGAATGTTTTTTTTATGTCGTTAATAACAAAGAATTTTAAAGAAAAGTATTAAGAAATAAGTTTTCGTATTACCTTGTGAAGGGAGGGTCAGTTGCTGGAGTTGTACTGACGTCCCAGTGAGCCGCGCTGGGATTGGTAGAAACAGCGGGCGTGTGACAGGAGCAGCCTTGTAAAGGAGGGGTCAGTAAAAAGGAGCAGTACTGACGTCAGAAAAAGGCCGCGCAGGCATTGGTCATATCACGAGCGTGTGCCTGATTTAATTGGATAGCTAGTTAGAAGCCGCGCTAGGACTGGTGGAGAGAGAGATTGTATGCGGGATTTTGATTTGACTGTTAGTGCAAGGCGTACAAGTAGAAGATTTCAAGGGTTTGCAGAATACAATTTTATTCATCGTTCCTCAAGGATGTATGGAGAGAAAAGAAAGATGTCATTTATAAAGAAAATTAAGAATTTCTTTATAAAAGATAAGCCTGTGTTGACCAGAGAGGGAATTCCTATTCCGCCACTGAAAACACCAGCATCTTTCATGATGATGGAAAGAGGATATCATACTTGCGTGTGGTAGGAAAACTGGATAGAATATACGAAGGATGATGGAGTGCTAGCTTTTCCTAAAAATGGTACGTTTAATGGGAGGATTCTTCAGAATTTGAGATTGAAAATGAATGATTTAGAACCCAGACCTAGGTTAACTCAATATGAGGCTTTGGAAGAATGGGAGACTGAGTCATATGAACGAGAGAAATGCCGAGGTGGGACATATAGAGGATTCTTTCCAAGACACTTGCATGAGTCACGCGAAGGGCAGATGAAACAATGGAGGAGAGCTATGGTATCAGAAGATTTATATCCAGTGTTAATGGCTGAGGAACAGTCTGGAGGAAAGTGTAAGGAGAAAACGAAACACATGAATACAGCAGGATATGGTGAATCAGATGACGAGTTGTTAGAAGATATTTTGATTAAAAATCCACCGCCGTATCAAGAAGCAACTAGTAAAGTTACCCCAAGTGCACCAGTGATGGGAATGCCATTGACCCCACAGATTTTACATGATACGTCATATAACAGAGTGTTGCAGGATAATGAAAGAGATGTTTTAAACAAAACTAGAGAAGAACTAGTTCAGAAGATAAGTCAATTAAATTTGAATACTGAAGCATTGACAGTACCAGTGACCATTGGTCCAGTAATCCCATTGTATGGAGATAAAAAGATTGGCCAGAAACCACAACCTGTGACAATTCCATTAAATAGTCCTAGGAAAGAAATAATAATTACAGATGATCAAGTTAGCGAAAGTGAGTCAGTTATTTCATTAATGGATCTCCCAAATGTAGAATCTTCAACTGAAACTCCGAAGAGAAATACACCTATGAATTTGAGAGAAAAGAGATTTTTAGTACCTATAAGAACTGAAGGTGCAACAGTAGTTACCCCTGAAGAAACAGAGAGATGGGCAGAGGAAATAGATAATCGAAATCCACCACCAAAGATTTTAGACATCAGCAGATTGAAAGTGGAATTAGAAGAAATGATAGCAGGAAGCGTGGGCACAGAAAGATTGAATGCTTACAATGAAGAAGAATTATTATTTTTATGTAAGAGCATAACCCGGAGAGCAAGGGTATTTCATGAGAGATTGACTGAAGTAGCTTCAGAGATTGGAATAGACATAGGGAAATCAAAATTGTTACAGAAACCATATCGAGTGGACTTTACTGATAAAGATTTAGAAAGTGTAAATGCTTCTGGAAAGAGACTACAGATAAAGGAATTAATGAGCATTTTGTGAAAATGGGGAGACATTGATAAATGGAGAATTAGATGGATAAGGAAGAAAGAGGAAGTACAAGCGAGAGAAGCAGCAGCTGCATTTCCAGTAAGAGAAACAAGCAAAATGGAAAAATTGTGTCCAATGAGAGAGGTTCCCGGAGGTGGATATGTTCATGTTCCTTGGAGTAGACAAGATATTTTGTCATTTACAAATGATTTTCCAAAGCTGAGAGAAAAACCAGTTGAATGGTATAAACAGGTAGAGAGATTTTTGAAAGTTTCAAAGGTTTTATTGAAAGATTTGGATGGTCTATTTGATATAGTGGTACCTGCTGATTTATGGACGGAATGTAAAATTACAAATGAGGAATATGCTAGAGACTTGAAGACAGGAGCACCCTCGGAGGAGGTGATAAAAAAGTATCACCAAGTGATCACATATTTGAAAGGGAAAATTCCTCCTAAAGAAACAGACTGGGTAAAAATAGATAGAACAACTCAAGAACCAAATTAATCTGTACATGCATATTATGAGAAGTTATTACAGGTGTGTGAGAAGTTGGCCTGGTATATGCTGTTCACTAATTAAAGTGAACACCTTGCACCAGTACAAATCGACTCTTATGGTAGATAGGTTTAAGACAACCTTTATAGAAAGCTATCCTAGTGGTAGCTGTGGAGAGCAGCCTTCAGGCTAAGTCTTGAAGGAATGTAAAGCAGCTTGTTTTACCACACAATCTCTTGAATCACCAAGTGAAAAGACACCACACAGGTATATATATCAAATATATATGTATTTATTAATAAACACTCTCTACTAATCTCTTTATGAGATTAGAAGTCAGGAACATATGTACAAGTCAATTGTTATCAAAATAAGTTAGCACAGTAAATATCACAATCTTATCTTGGCTAGACCGGGGTCTAGGGTACATAGAATCGAGGGACCCCCAGAGAACCACCCAGGTAGTTGTAGGAGACCCACAGGGGACGGACGCGGTGTTCAGACACTAGTGCGAGTCCTGTACGAGTCTATGTAAGCGGACGCGATTGAGTTATCAATGTTACAGGCCCCTGGCGTGTGCGAGGCGAACACACCGATCGGTCAGTACGAGTCGAAGGACGCGGTTACTGGTAGATTTACTAGGGAGTTGGACGCGGTGTGTCTAACACAGCCGCGAACCCTGTACGAGTCAGTGCGAGAATCGCACGGGGAGAATAAGAGTTTTAGGATACTTCTGGTGAACCTACAAGCAAGTCACTTACAGGGTAAGTAGTTCTAGGGCCCACACCCACAGGAGCACCGTAGTGCTGGAGTTACCTCACCCAGGGAAGCCGGGTGCACAGGTGTCCTTTGGTGTCGGGTCACGGCGTCGTTTTCAATGGCGAACAAAGAAGACTTGCTGCTTGTGATGGTTTGAAGAAGTGTCCGGTGGAATCCAAGCCTGGATTCGGTGGAAGGATGACCTGAAAGCAGAGGGGACAGTGTTCAAAGTCACTTGGCAGTGACTCGGGGCAAGGAAGATGAATGCCCACCGTCGTCGCAGGATTCAGGTCGTTCACGGTTGCCTTGACTCTTCAGCCACGAGGTCCAGGAGGCGTCAACGATGACCAGGAGCTGGATTCGGCGTGTCCCATGATGTCTGCAGCTTACTGTGGTGTCGGCAACTCGATTGGAGCCAACAGGCCTTGGTAACAGCAAGTCTCGTGCAAAGTGTGAAAAGGCAATGGCGCAGACCAGCAAGGTCTGAGGACTCACCCAGCAAGGGTAAGTCAGGGCAGGCCTGGAGCAACCAGGGGAGCCCTTTGGTTTCTTTAGAAAGTCTTCTGGGGACCCACGAGCCGGCTGGCAAGGGATCGCAAAGACGCCTCGGGTGGATTCACTCACAGGGGCCCACGGTCACTCGGGACGCGGTAGGCCTCTGATCTTAGGAGGGATTTCTGCTGGAGGCTGGGACCACACGTGGTCCAAAGCACAGGTTCTTAGAACGTTGTGAAGGGGTTGCACTCGACAATAGTGCACGGTACCCAAGGGTCGCGGCTCCTCATCACTCGTGGGGTCCACTTGCCTCAGCTTCGCTGGGGACTCACGATGGCCTTGGAGAAGTCAGGAAATCCACTTCTTGGGCTGCAGAGACTTCGGACTCCGGCGGGAGCAGCGTAGTTTGCGACCGTCGTTTGTAGTTTTTGGTGCCTGCCAAGCAGGGGAGTCACTCCTTGACTCCAAGGGAGATTCTTCTGTCTTCCAAAGGTAGTGGAACGTCGAAGGGCCAGGATTCTTCTTCAGAGCGTCGTCCAGGGATATCTAACTTACAAGTTCAAGGGCTCCCTATCTTATACTGTAAAGAAGGGAGGGACTAGCTCTATGACCCCACCTATGGGAGGGTCAGGGGAGTGGGTGGCTACACCCACTTCCCTTTGTCCAGTTTCGCGCCAGAGCAGGGGCAGGTAGCCCCTGAGCCGGTTTGAACTGGCATATGCACAGAGGAGCCTTCTGCTCCCCCAGTGCAGGACTTCAAAGCACTCTAAGAGTGCACCCACCCAGCCCCAATACACTAAACCCTGTCTGGGAGGTGGTTACACCTCCCTGTGACAGGATACCTTTGTTGGGCTCCCTCCACTGTGAGTTTCGGTCATCAGCAGGAGGGCAGCCCCGTGTCTGTGACTGGTGGCCTCCATTTTGTGATGCCAGGGCTCTTCAGGATTCTACCGTGTTTCCACAGTGGGTACATGTCTATCCCTCTAGAAGGGTGGAATGCTACCCCCGCCGCCAGGACTGGCGGGGGGGTAGTATTCCAAGGTGTTTGACACCAAACACGACATGTTTCGATGCAGCCATTCCAAAGTTAGCATTTTACCGCCAGGATATAATGCACTTAAAAGTATATGGTTCAACCGCATCCACAAACCGCACCAGAGCTGCAGAGGGGCCCTGCTCAGGCAGAGGCACCCCCTCACATAGAAGCCAAGCACCCTGCCCTCAGGATTGATAGGGCCTGCCTTAGGGGTGACTGATAGGGTTATAGGTGTGTGTGTGATAGATATAGGGAACCTATATCTCGGTGAGGAGTGCTAGCACCACCTCACGCAGGCTGCAGTAGCAGGCCTGTGGTGTCAGATTTAGCCTGCTTCCCAGGGGTGGCATAATACATGCTTCAGCCCCTGGTAGGCCTGTGAAGTACCTATGCCCTTGGCACCTAAGGTACCATATACTAGGGACTCATAAGGCACCACAGCATCCAATCACTAGTGCACCTAGAGTGCACTCCAAATCGTTTAGAGAGAACAGAGTGGCTGGGGCCCTGATTGGCAGGGACCCAGCCTGACTATAGCCAAAAACCAGTGTAACATCAGAAAAAAAGTGGGGGCAACATAAGAGGCAGATCCTACTCTCCTACACAACCCCCCCCCAAACGCAGGGACACTAAACTAACCTTGACCAGTTGAGTCTTCGTGTTCAAAGTGGAAATACCTTGAGAGTCCATCTGCATTGGCATGTTGGGTCCCAGGCCTATGTTCCACTGTATAGTCCATCCCCTGTAGGGAAATGGACCACCTCAAAAGTTTTGGGTTTTCACCTTTCATCTGCTTATGCCATAGGAGGGGCTTGTGGTCAGTCTGAACTATGAAGTGAGTGCCAAACAAGTATGGCCTCAGCTTCTTCAGGGCCCACACCACAGCAAAGGCCTCCCTCTCTATAGCTGACCAACGTTTCTCTCTAGGGGTCAGCCTTCTGCTAATGAAAGCTACTGGCTGGTCTTGACCTTCATCATTCAGTTGAGACAGTACAGCTCCCACACCCAGCTCAGAAGCATCTGTTTGGACAATGAACTTTTTGGTGTAGTCTGGACTCTGTAAGATGGGGGCAGTGCACATGGCCTGCTTTAGGTCTTCAAATGCCTTTTGACAGCTAGCTGTCCACTGAACCTTTTTGGCATTTTCTTTGAGGTCAGATCATTCAAGGGGGTCACTATAGATCCATATCCCTTGACAAACCTCCTATAGTACCCAGTCAGGCCCAAGAAGGCTCTCACCTGTGTCTGGGTGGTTGGAGCAACCCATTCCATTATGGTTTGGATTTTGCTCTGTAAAGGTTGAACCTGGCCTCCGCCCACAAGGTGGCCCAGGTACACAACCTGACTCTGCCCTATCTGGCACTTGGTGGCCTTGATAGTGAGGCCTGCTTTCTGCAGAGCCTCCAAAACATTCCTGAGGTGGACCAGGTGATCCTGCCAGGAGGAACTAAAGACAGCAATATCATCTAGATAAGCTGAGCAATAAGTTTCAATCCCTGCCAGAACTTTATTCACCAACCTCTGAAAAGTGGCAGGTGCATTTTTCAATCCAAAGGGCATCACCACAAAGTGGTAGTGCCCACCAGGGGTCGAAAATGCTGTTTTGGCTTTTGCATCATCAGCTAATCTGATCTGCCAGTAGCCAGCTGTCAGGTCAAATGTGCTTAGATACTTGGCTGAGGCCAAAGTATCAATCAGCTCATCTGCCCTTGGTATGGGATAGGCATCAGTCCTAGTGACTGCATTGAGGCCTCTGTAGTCTACACAAAACCTCATCTCTTTCTTACCACCCTGGGTATGAGGCTTGGGTACCAGGACTACTGGGCTAGCCCAAGGGCTATCTGAAGGCTCAATTACACCTAGCTCCAACATTTTCTGGACTTCAGTCCTGATACAGTCCCTGACATGGTCAGGTTGCCTGTAGATTTTATTCTTGACAGGCAGACTGTCTCCAGTGTCCACCTCATGGGTGCACCAGGTAGTCTGACTAGGGGTCAGGCTAAACATATGTCTAAACTGTTGCAGAACTTGTCTGCACTCAGTTTGCTGATGGTCAGTGAGGCTGCTTGCCAAAGCAACACCATCTACTGACCCATCATCAGGGTTCTGAGAGAGCAGGTCAGGGAGAGGGTCACTCTCCTCCTCCTGGTCCTCATCAGTTGCCATGAGCAAGCCCATGTCAGCCCTGTCAACATATGGCTTTAATCTGTTGACATGGAGCACCCTCAGGGGGCTCCTGGGAGTTCCAAGATTCACCAAATAGGTGACTTCTCCCTTCTGTTCAACTATTGTATGGGGGCCACTCCACTTGTCCTGGAGGGCTGCTGGGGCCACAGGCTCCAACACCCACACTTTCTGTCCTGGCTGGTATACAGTCAGCACAGCCTTTTGGTCATGCCAAGCTTTTTGCAATTCTTGGCTGGCCTCCAGGTTTTTGGTTGCCTTTTTCATGTACTCTGCCATCCGGGAGCGGAGACCAAGTACATAGTCCATCACATCTTGTTTGGGGGGCTTGAGAGGTAACTCCCAGCCCTCTTTTACCAAACACAGTGGACCTCTCACAGGATGCCCAAACAGAAGCTCAAATGGGCTGTAACCAACCCCCTTCTGTGGAACCTCTCTGTATGCAAACAACAGGCAAGGAAGAAGAAGGTCCCATTTCCGCCTAAGCTTCTCTGGGAGTCCTTTAATCATTCCTTTCAAGGTTTTGTTGAAGCGTTCAACTAAACCGTTGCATTGTGGGTGATAGGGGTGGTGAACTTGTAAGTTACACCACACTCCTTCCACATTGCTTTTAGATATCCTGACATGAAGTTGGTACCTCTGTCAGAAATGACCTCCTTTGGAAAACCCACTCTGGAGAAGACTCCAATGAGGGCTCTTGCCACCACAGGGGCTGTGGTGGTCCTCAGGAGAATTGCTTCTGGGTACCTGGTGGCATGATCCACTACCACCAGGATAAATCTGTGCCCAGATGCAGTTTGAGGGTCAAGGGGACCAACAATGTCAATCCCTACCCTTTCAAAGGGTACCCCCACCACAGGTAGTGGTATCAGGGGGCCTTTGTGGTGCCACCTGCCTTACCACTGGCTTGGCAAGTGACACAGGAGCGACAAAACTCCTTTGTGTCCTCTGACATATGTGGCCAATGAAAATGTGGAACAAGCCTGTCCCAGGTCTTGTTTTGGCCCAAGTGACCTGCTAAAGGGATATCATGTGCTAAGGTCAAGAGGAACCCCTAAACTTCTGAGGTATTACCAACCTCCTGGTGGCTCCAGGGGCTGGGTCTCTACCCTCAGAATATAGGAGTCCCTCATCCCAATAAATTTTATGGGACCCACTAGCACTCCCAGCAGCCTCAGCAGCAGCCTGCTGTCTGAGGGGTTCAAGAGAGGGGCAGCACTGTTGCTCCTTACTCAGATCTTCCCTAGAAGGGCCCCCTGCCCCCAAGAACTCAACCTGATCAGGCTCAAGTCCCTCTGGGGCAGTTCCTTCTTCAGGATCTGCTTCACCTCCCTCTGGGGGTGAATCTGTGATCTGAGACAGAGGGGAAGGCACTGCCTTTACCCTACTGCTCCTCCTCTTGGGAAGCATCTGGTCCATTGTTCCAGGATCCAGAGCTGGTTCAGTGTCATGCATTCTTGCTTGTGACCTGGTCACAGCAAATACCTCTGCAGGGATGCCCAACATCTCAGCATGAGTCCATAACTCCACTTCAGACCAGGCTGAAGTCTCTAGATCATTGCCCAATAGACATTCGACAGGGAGGTCTGCACTGACTACAACCTTCTTGAGGCCAGTTACCCCTCCCCAGGAGAAATTCACAACTGCCAGACTATGGTTGGTCTGGACGTTGCTTGCATTGGTCACCTGGTACATTTCGCCCAGGATGATCTGTCCAGGGTCCACAAGATCCTCCGCCACCATGGTGACACTAGCACCTGTGTCCCTAAATGCCAAAGCCTGTTTGCCATTTATTACAGGCTGCTGTTTGTATTTGCCCAGATTACTGGGACTCACTAGGAAGGACATATTAAGGTCTCCCTCACAAATCAGCATTGCCTGAGTGGGCACTCTGACTAGGTCAGAGTCCACTTCAGAACCCAGGGTCAACCCTACTAAACCCTTAGTCTGTGTACCACCTCCACCAGTAGCTGAACTAGGGGGAACAGTTGCCTTAGGGGCAGGAGTGGTGGTGGTTTGGTCTTTGGACTTGTTACAATCAGAAGTCCAGTGCACTTTCTGTTTACAGAATTTGCACCAGGGCTTCTTTTGGCCTTTTCCCTTGTTGGATTGTGACTCCCCACCAGATGCAGATTTTTGGGGCCCTTGTGAAGACTTCTGGTCTTTTGACTTATCCCCACCTTTCTCAGAGCCCTTAGGATCTTGCTTCTTGGTGTCACCCCCTTGGTTCTGGGGTTTCTGCCTCACCCTGGTTCTGACCCATTTGTCTGCCTTCTTTCCCAATTCTTGGGGAGAGGTCAGATCAGAGTCCACCAGGTACTGATGCAACAACTGGTTCTGGCAATTATTAAGGATCTGTTCTCTCATGATCAGATTATACAATCCCTTGAAATCAGTAACCCTACTGCCAACTAGCCAACCCTCTAGAGCCTTGGTTGCACAATCAACAAAGTCAGTCCAGTCCTGAGTCTGTGCCTTCTGGGTGTCTCTGAACTTCAACCTGTACTGCTCAGTGGTTAAGCCAAACCCATCTATTAGTGCACTCTTCAGGACTTCATAATCATCAGCATCCTCTTCTCTAACAGTGAGGAGCTTGTCTCTACCTTTATCTGAAAAGGAGAGCCACAAGATTGCTGCCCACTGTTTTTGGGGGACCTGCTGTACTCTACAGGCCCTCTCCATAGCAGTTATCCACTTGTGGATATCATCCCCACTCTGGTAGGGAGGAACAACCTTGCTCAGGTTCCTATGGTCTGGAATAAATTCTCTGCCTCTAGGGACACTGTTGCTGCCACCAAGGGGTTCTAACCCCTCTCTTCTAGAAGCTCTCTGGATCTCCAGGGCTTCCCTATCCAGTGCCAACTGCTTGGTTCTGAGGGCAACTCGTGCTTCCTCATACTGGAGTAGTTTGCACATTCTTTCAGAGGAGGTCTCTCTTATGGGAAAGTATGAGTTCCTCTGATGGACAAATTCTCTGCCAGAGTGATAGGAGTGGTCAGATTCCCTGGAAGGGGACCTGTGCCTCTCATCCACTCTGTCAGTTCTCTTAGGGAGAATTCCTCTGTCCTTTTCAGGCCCTTTGGAGCCTGGCCCTTCAATCACAGAGTCCTGGTCATTCTGATTTTCATCATCTGACCCAGACACTGTAATTGACCCACCCACTGATTCAGATCCATTAGCTCCTAGAGCCAATCTAAGATCATCTGCTGTCAGCAGATCTATCAGGTGTAGGGTTGAGGGACTCTGTCCTAGCCTCAGGTGTCTTTCAACACACATGGCTCTCAAGTCAGAGAAAGCCATGTCCTTATACTGAGGCTGGGTGGACCCACTGGCTCCACCTTTTAAGGACATTCTAGTGTTGTGCAGTGTTGTACTACCTACACTAGTTTGTGGCCTACTGATCCTAGCTTGAGCTGTAGAAAGGGTGTGCTATCCCTTGGCACACAGCTCTAAGTTCAGTAGAACTTATTGATACTAAGCTTGACTTTATATGTACCTTAAGTACCTATAGTGGTTTTCAGTTAGTAATTCAAATAGAGATTTTCTGGTAAAACAATAGCAAGCTGGAATCCCACACGCTGCCCACCAATGTGAGAAGTTGGCCTGGTATATGCTGTTCACTAATTAAAGTGAACACCTTGCACCAGTACAAATCGACTCTTATGGTAGATAGGTTTAAGACAACCTTTATAGAAAGCTATCCTAGTGGTAGCTGTGGAGAGCAGCCTTCAGGCTAAGTCTTGAAGGAATGTAAAGCAGCTTGTTTTACCACACAATCTCTTGAATCACCAAGTGAAAAGACACCACACAGGTATATATATCAAATATATATGTATTTATTAATAAACACTCTCTACTAATCTCTTTATGAGATTAGAAGTCAGGAACATATGTACAAGTCAATTGTTATCAAAATAAGTTAGCACAGTAAATATCACAATCTTATCTTGGCTAGACCGGGGTCTAGGGTACATAGAATCGAGGGACCCCCAGAGAACCACCCAGGTAGTTGTAGGAGACCCACAGGGGACGGACGCGGTGTTCAGACACTAGTGCGAGTCCTGTACGAGTCTATGTAAGCGGACGCGATTGAGTTATCAATGTTACAGGCCCCTGGCGTGTTCGAGGCGAACACACCGATCGGTCAGTACGAGTCGAAGGACGCGGTTACTGGTAGATTTACTAGGGAGTTGGACGCGGTGTGTCTAACACAGCCGCGAACCCTGTACGAGTCAGTGCGAGAATCGCACGGGGAGAATAAGAGTTTTAGGATACTTCTGGTGAACCTACAAGCAAGTCACTTACAGGGTAAGTAGTTCTAGGGCCCACACCCACAGGAGCACCGTAGTGCTGGAGTTACCTCACCCAGGGAAGCCGGGTGCACAGGTGTCCTTTGGTGTCGGGTCACGGCGTCGTTTTCAATGGCGAACAAAGAAGACTTGCTGCTTGTGATGGTTTGAAGAAGTGTCCGGTGGAATCCAAGCCTGGATTCGGTGGAAGGATGACCTGAAAGCAGAGGGGACAGTGTTCAAAGTCACTTGGCAGTGACTCGGGGCAAGGAAGATGAATGCCCACCGTCGTCGCAGGATTCAGGTCGTTCACGGTTGCCTTGACTCTTCAGCCACGAGGTCCAGGAGGCGTCGACGACGACCAGGAGCTGGATTCGGCGTGTCCCACGATGTCTGCAGCTTACTGTGGTGTCGGCAACTCGATTGGAGCCAACAGGCCTTGGTAACAGCAAGTCTCGTGCAAAGTGTGAAAAGGCAATGGCGCAGACCAGCAAGGTCTGAGGGACTCACCCAGCAAGGGTCAGTCAGGGCAGGCCTGGAGCAACCAGGGGAGCCCTTTGGTTTCTTTAGAAAGTCTTCTGGGGACCCACGAGCCGGCTGGCAAGGGATCGCAAAGACGCCTCGGGTGGATTCACTCACAGGGGCCCACGGTCACTCGGGACGCGGTAGGCCTCTGATCTTAGGAGGGATTTCTGCTGGAGGCTGGGACCACACGTGGTCCAAAGCACAGGTTCTTAGAACGTTGTGAAGGGGTTGCACTCGACAATAGTGCACGGTACCCAGGGGTCGCGGTTCCTCATCACTCGTGGGGTCCACTTGCCTCAGCTTCGCTGGGGACTCACGATGGCCTTGGAGAAGTCAGGAAATCCACTTCTTGGGCTGCAGGGACTTCGGACTCCGGCGGGAGCAGCGTAGTTTGCGACCGTCGTTTGTAGTTTTTGGTGCCTGCCAAGCAGGGGAGTCACTCCTTGACTCCAAGGGAGATTCTTCTGTCTTCCAAAGGTAGTGGAACGTCGAAGGGCCAGGATTCTTCTTCAGAGCGTCGTCCAGGGATATCTAACTTACAAGTTCAAGGGCTCCCTATCTTATACTGTAAAGAAGGGAGGGACTAGCTCTATGACCCCACCTATGGGAGGGTCAGGGGAGTGGGTGGCTACACCCACTTCCCTTTGTCCAGTTTCGCGCCAGAGCAGGGGCAGGTAGCCCCTGAGCCGGTTTGAACTGGCATATGCACAGAGGAGCCTTCTGCTCCCCCAGTGCAGGACTTCAAAGCACTCTAAGAGTGCACCCACCCAGCCCCAATACACTAAACCCTGTCTGGGAGGTGGTTACACCTCCCTGTGACAGGATACCTTTGTTGGGCTCCCTCCACTGTGAGTTTCGGTCATCAGCAGGAGGGCAGCCCCGTGTCTGTGACTGGTGGCATCCATTTTGTGATGCCAGGGCTCTTCAGGATTCTACCGTGTTTCCACAGTGGATACATGTCTATCCCTCTAGAAGGGTGGAATGCTACCCCCGCCGCCAGGACTGGCGGGGGGTAGTATTCCAAGGTGTTTGACACCAAACACGACATGTTTCGATGCAGCCATTCCAAAGTTAGCATTTTACCGCGAGGATATAATGCACTTAAAAGTATATGGTTCAACCGCATCCACAAACAGCACCAGAGACTGGACTCTGAGAGCTGCAGAGGGGCCCTGCTCAGGCAGAGGCACCCCCTCACATAGAAGCCAAGCACCCTGCCCTCAGGATTGATAGGGCCTGCCTTAGGGGTGACTGATAGGGTTATAGGTGTGTGTGTGATAGATATAGGGAACCTATATCTCGGTGAGGAGTGCTAGCACCACCTCACCCAGGCTGCAGTAGCAGGCCTGTGGTGTCAGATTTAGCCTGCTTCCCAGGGGTGGCATAATACATGCTTCAGCCCCTGGTAGGCCTGTGAAGTACCTATGCCCTTGGCACCTAAGGTACCATATACTAGGGACTCATAAGGCACCACAGCATCCAATCACTAGTGCACCTAGAGTGCACTCCAAATCGTTTAGAGAGAACAGAGTGGCTGGGGCCCTGATTGGCTGGGACCCAGCCTGACTATAGCCAGAAACCAGTGTAACATCAGAAAAAAAGTGGGGGCAACATAAGAGGCAGATCCTACTCTCCTACACAACCCCCCAAACGCAGGGACACTAAACTAACCTTGACCAGTTGAGTCTTCGTGTTCAAAGTGGAAATACCTTGAGAGTCCATCTGCATTGGCATGTTGGGTCCCAGGCCTATGTTCCACTGTATAGTCCATCCCCTGTAGGGAAATGGACCACCTCAAAAGTTTTGGGTTTTCACCTTTCATCTGCTTAAGCCATAGGAGGGGCTTGTGGTCAGTCTGAACTATGAAGTGAGTGCCAAACAAGTATGGCCTCAGCTTCTTCAGGGCCCACACCACAGCAAAGGCCTCCTCTCTATAGCTGACCAACGTTTCTCTCTAGGGGTCAGCCTTCTGCTAATGAAAGCTACTGGCTGGTCTTGACCTTCATCATTCAGTTGAGACAGTACAGCTCCCACACCCAGCTCAGAAGCATCTGTTTGGACAATGAACTTTTTGGTGTAGTCTGGACTCTGTAAGATGGGGGCAGTGCACATGGCCTGCTTTAGGTCTTCAAATGCCTTTTGACAGCTAGCTGTCCACTGAACCTTTTTGGCATTTTCTTTGAGGTCAGATCATTCAAGGGGGTCACTATAGATCCATATCCCTTGACAAACCTCCTATAGTACCCAGTCAGGCCCAAGAAGGCTCTCACCTGTGTCTGGGTGGTTGGAGCAACCCATTCCATTATGGTTTGGATTTTGCTCTGTAAAGGTTGAACCTGGCCTCCACCCACAAGGTGGCCCAGGTACACAACCTGACTCTGCCCTATCTGGCACTTGGTGGCCTTGATAGTGAGGCCTGCTTTCTGCAGAGCCTCCAAAACATTCCTGAGGTGGACCAGGTGATCCTGCCAGGAGGAACTAAAGACAGCAATATCATCTAGATAAGCTGAGCAATAAGTTTCAATCCCTGCCAGAACTTTATTCACCAACCTCTGAAAAGTGGCAGGTGCATTTTTCAATCCAAAGGGCATCACCACAAAGTGGTAGTGCCCACCAGGGGTCGAAAATGCTGTTTTGGCTTTTGCATCATCAGCTAATCTGATCTGCCAGTAGCCAGCTGTCAGGTCAAATGTGCTTAGATACTTGGCTGAGGCCAAAGTATCAATCAGCTCATCTGCCCTTGGTATGGGATAGGCATCAGTCCTAGTGACTGCATTGAGGCCTCTGTAGTCTACACAAAACCTCATCTCTTTCTTACCACCCTGGGTATGAGGCTTGGGTACCAGGACTACTGGGCTAGCCCAAGGGCTATCTGAAGGCTCAATTACACCTAGCTCCAACATTTTCTGGACTTCAGTCCTGATACAGTCCCTGACATGGTCAGGTTGCCTGTAGATTTTATTCTTGACAGGCAGACTGTCTCCAGTGTCCACCTCATGGGTGCACCAGGTAGTCTGACTAGGGGTCAGGCTAAACATATGTCTAAACTGTTGCAGAACTTGTCTGCACTCAGTTTGCTGATGGTCAGTGAGGCTGCTTGCCAAAGCAACACCATCTACTGACCCATCATCAGGGTTCTGAGAGAGCAGGTCAGGGAGAGGGTCACTCTCCTCCTCCTGGTCCTCATCAGTTGCCATGAGCAAGCCCATGTCAGCCCTGTCAACATATGGCTTTAATCTGTTGACATGGAGCACCCTCAGGGGGCTCCTGGGAGTTCCAAGATTCACCAAATAGGTGACTTCTCCCTTCTGTTCAACTATTGTATGGGGGCCACTCCACTTGTCCTGGAGGGCTGCTGGGGCCACAGGCTCCAACACCCACACTTTCTGTCCTGGCTGGTATACAGTCAGCACAGCCTTTGGTCATGCCAAGCTTTTTGCAATTCTTGGCTGGCCTCCAGGTTTTTGGTTGCCTTTTTCATGTACTCTGCCATCCGGGAGCGGAGACCAAGTACATAGTCCATCACATCTTGTTTGGGGGGCTTGAGAGGTAACTCCCAGCCCTCTTTTACCAAACACAGTGGACCTCTCACAGGATGCCCAAACAGAAGCTCAAATGGGCTGTAACCAACCCCCTTCTGTGGAACCTCTCTGTATGCAAACAACAGGCAAGGAAGAAGAAGGTCCCATTTCCGCCTAAGCTTCTCTGGGAGTCCTTTAATCATTCCTTTCAAGGTTTTGTTGAAGCGTTCAACTAAACCGTTGCATTGTGGGTGATAGGGGGTGGTGAACTTGTAAGTTACACCACACTCCTTCCACATTGCTTTTAGATATCCTGACATGAAGTTGGTACCTCTGTCAGAAATGACCTCCTTTGGAAAACCCACTCTGGAGAAGACTCCAATGAGGGCTCTTGCCACCACAGGGGCTGTGGTGGTCCTCAGGAAAATTGCTTCTGGGTACCTGGTGGCATGATCCACTACCACCAGGATAAATCTGTGCCCAGATGCAGTTTGAGGGTCAAGGGGACCAACAATGTCAATCCCTACCCTTTCAAAGGGTACCCCCACCACAGGTAGTGGTATCAGGGGGCCTTTGTGGTGCCACCTGCCTTACCACTGGCTTGGCAAGTGACACAGGAGCGACAAAACTCCTTTGTGTCCTCTGACATATGTGGCCAATGAAAATGTGGAACAAGCCTGTCCCAGGTCTTGTTTTGGCCCAAGTGACCTGCTAAAGGGATATCATGTGCTAAGGTCAAGAGGAACCCCCTAAACTTCTGAGGTATTACCAACCTCCTGGTGGCTCCAGGGGCTGGGTCTCTACCCTCAGAATATAGGAGTCCCTCATCCCAATAAATTTTATGGGACCCACTAGCACTCCCAGCAGCCTCAGCAGCAGCCTGCTGTCTGAGGGGTTCAAGAGAGGGGCAGCACTGTTGCTCCTTACTCAGATCTTCCCTAGAAGGGCCCCCTGCCCCCAAGAACTCAACCTGATCAGGCTCAAGTCCCTCTGGGGCAGTTCCTTCTTCAGGATCTGCTTCACCTCCCTCTGGGGGTGAATCTGTGATCTGAGACAGAGGGGAAGGCACTGCCTTTACCCTACTGCTCCTCCTCTTGGGAAGCATCTGGTCCATTGTTCCAGGATCCAGAGCTGGTTCAGTGTCATGCATTCTTGCTTGTGACCTGGTCACAGCAAATACCTCTGCAGGGATGCCCAACATCTCAGCATGAGTCCATAACTCCACTTCAGACCAGGCTGAAGTCTCTAGATCATTGCCCAATAGACATTCGACAGGGAGGTCTGCACTGACTACAACCTTCTTGAGGCCAGTTACCCCTCCCCAGGAGAAATTCACAACTGCCAGACTATGGTTGGTCTGGACGTTGCTTGCATTGGTCACCTGGTACATTTCGCCCAGGATGATCTGTCCAGGGTCCACAAGATCCTCCGCCACCATGGTGACACTAGCACCTGTGTCCCTAAATGCCAAAGCCTGTTTGCCATTTATTACAGGCTGCTGTTTGTATTTGCCCAGATTACTGGGACTCACTAGGAAGGACATATTAAGGTCTCCCTCACAAATCAGCATTGCCTGAGTGGGCACTCTGACTAGGTCAGAGTCCACTTCAGAACCCAGGGTCAACCCTACTAAACCCTTAGTCTGTGTACCACCTCCACCAGTAGCTGAACTAGGGGGAACAGTTGCCTTAGGGGCAGGAGTGGTGGTGGTTTGGTCTTTGGACTTGTTACAATCAGAAGTCCAGTGCACTTTCTGTTTACAGAATTTGCACCAGGGCTTCTTTTGGCCTTTTCCCTTGTTGGATTGTGACTCCCCACCAGATGCAGATTTTTGGGGCCCTTGTGAAGACTTCTGGTCTTTTGACTTATCCCCACCTTTCTCAGAGCCCTTAGGATCTTGCTTCTTGGTGTCACCCCCTTGGTTCTGGGGTTTCTGCCTCACCCTGGTTCTGACCCATTTGTCTGCCTTCTTTCCCAATTCTTGGGGAGAGGTCAGATCAGAGTCCACCAGGTACTGATGCAACAACTGGTTCTGGCAATTATTAAGGATCTGTTCTCTCATGATCAGATTATACAATCCCTTGAAATCAGTAACCCTACTGCCAACTAGCCAACCCTCTAGAGCCTTGGTTGCACAATCAACAAAGTCAGTCCAGTCCTGAGTCTGTGCCTTCTGGGTGTCTCTGAACTTCAACCTGTACTGCTCAGTGGTTAAGCCAAACCCATCTATTAGTGCACTCTTCAGGACTTCATAATCATCAGCATCCTCTTCTCTAACAGTGAGGAGCTTGTCTCTACCTTTATCTGAAAAGGAGAGCCACAAGATTGCTGCCCACTGTTTTTGGGGGACCTGCTGTACTCTACAGGCCCTCTCCATAGCAGTTATCCACTTGTGGATATCATCCCCACTCTGGTAGGGAGGAACAACCTTGCTCAGGTTCCTATGGTCTGGAATAAATTCTCTGCCTCTAGGGACACTGTTGCTGCCACCAAGGGGTTCTAACCCCTCTCTTCTAGAAGCTCTCTGGATCTCCAGGGCTTCCCTATCCAGTGCCAACTGCTTGGTTCTGAGGGCAACTCGTGCTTCCTCATACTGGAGTAGTTTGCACATTCTTTCAGAGGAGGTCTCTCTTATGGGAAAGTATGAGTTCCTCTGATGGACAAATTCTCTGCCAGAGTGATAGGAGTGGTCAGATTCCCTGGAAGGGGACCTGTGCCTCTCATCCACTCTGTCAGTTCTCTTAGGGAGAATTCCTCTGTCCTTTTCAGGCCCTTTGGAGCCTGGCCCTTCAATCACAGAGTGATTTTCATCATCTGACCCAGACACTGTAATTGACCCACCCACTGATTCAGATCCATTAGCTCCTAGAGCCAATCTAAGATCATCTGCTGTCAGCAGATCTATCAGGTGTAGGGTTGAGGGACTCTGTCCTAGCCTCAGGTGTCTTTCAACACACATGGCTCTCAAGTCAGAGAAAGCCATGTCCTTATACTGAGGCTGGGTGGACCCACTGGCTCCACCTTTTAAGGACATTCTAGTGTTGTGCAGTGTTGTACTACCTACACTAGTTTGTGGCCTACTGATCCTAGCTTGAGCTGTAGAAAGGGTGTGCTATCCCTTGGCACACAGCTCTAAGTTCAGTAGAACTTATTGATACTAAGCTTGACTTTATATGTACCTTAAGTACCTATAGTGGTTTTCAGTTAGTAATTCAAATAGAGATTTTCTGGTAAAACAATAGCAAGCTGGAATCCCACACGCTGCCCACCAATGTGAGAAGTTGGCCTGGTATATGCTGTTCACTAATTAAAGTGAACACCTTGCACCAGTACAAATCGACTCTTATGGTAGATAGGTTTAAGACAACCTTTATAGAAAGCTATCCTAGTGGTAGCTGTGGAGAGCAGCCTTCAGGCTAAGTCTTGAAGGAATGTAAAGCAGCTTGTTTTACCACACAATCTCTTGAATCACCAAGTGAAAAGACACCACACAGGTATATATATCAAATATATATGTATTTATTAATAAACACTCTCTACTAATCTCTTTATGAGATTAGAAGTCAGGAACATATGTACAAGTCAATTGTTATCAAAATAAGTTAGCACAGTAAATATCACAATCTTATCTTGGCTAGACCGGGGTCTAGGGTACATAGAATCGAGGGACCCCCAGAGAACCACCCAGGTAGTTGTAGGAGACCCACAGGGGACGGACGCGGTGTTCAGACACTAGTGCGAGTCCTGTACGAGTCTATGTAAGCGGACGCGATTGAGTTATCAATGTTACAGGCCCCTGGCGTGTTCGAGGCGAACACACCGATCGGTCAGTACGAGTCGAAGGACGCGGTTACTGGTAGATTTACTAGGGAGTTGGACGCGGTGTGTCTAACACAGCCGCGAACCCTGTACGAGTCAGTGCGAGAATCGCACGGGGAGAATAAGAGTTTTAGGATACTTCTGGTGAACCTACAAGCAAGTCACTTACAGGGTAAGTAGTTCTAGGGCCCACACCCACAGGAGCACCGTAGTGCTGGAGTTACCTCACCCAGGGAAGCCGGGTGCACAGGTGTCCTTTGGTGTCGGGTCACGGCGTCGTTTTCAATGGCGAACAAAGAAGACTTGCTGCTTGTGATGGTTTGAAGAAGTGTCCGGTGGAATCCAAGCCTGGATTCGGTGGAAGGATGACCTGAAAGCAGAGGGGACAGTGTTCAAAGTCACTTGGCAGTGACTCGGGGCAAGGAAGATGAATGCCCACCGTCGTCGCAGGATTCAGGTCGTTCACGGTTGCCTTGACTCTTCAGCCACGAGGTCCAGGAGGCGTCGACGACGACCAGGAGCTGGATTCGGCGTGTCCCACGATGTCTGCAGCTTACTGTGGTGTCGGCAACTCGATTGGAGCCAACAGGCCTTGGTAACAGCAAGTCTCGTGCAAAGTGTGAAAAGGCAATGGCGCAGACCAGCAAGGTCTGAGGGACTCACCCAGCAAGGGTAAGTCAGGGCAGGCCTGGAGCAACCAGGGGAGCCCTTTGGTTTCTTTAGAAAGTCTTCTGGGGACCCACGAGCCGGCTGGCAAGGGATTGCAAAGACGCCTCGGGTGGATTCACTCACAGGGGCCCACGGTCACTCGGGACGCGGTAGGCCTCTGATCTTAGGAGGGATTCCTGCTGGAGGCTGGGACCACACGTGGTCCAAAGCACAGGTTCTTAGAACGTTGTGGAGGGGTTGCACTCGACAATAGTGCACGGTACCCAGGGGTCGCGGTTCCTCATCACTCGTGGGGTCCACTTGCCTCAGCTTCGCTGGGGACTCACGATGGCCTTGGAGAAGTCAGGAAATCCACTTCTTGGGCTGCAGAGACTTCGGACTCCGGCGGGAGCGGCGTAGTTTGCGACCGTCGTTTGTAGTTTTTGGTGCCTGCCAAGCAGGGGAGTCACTCCTTGACTCCAAGGGAGATTCTTCTGTCTTCCAAAGGTAGTGGAACGTCGAAGGGCCAGGATTCTTCTTCAGAGCGTCGTCCAGGGATATCTAACTTACAAGTTCAAGGGCTCCCTATCTTATACTGTAAAGAAGGGAGGGACTAGCTCTATGACCCCACCTATGGGAGGGTCAGGGGAGTGGGTGGCTACACCCACTTCCCTTTGTCCAGTTTCGCGCCAGAGCAGGGGCAGGTAGCCCCTGAGCCGGTTTGAACTGGCATATGCACAGAGGAGCCTTCTGCTCCCCCAGTGCAGGACTTCAAAGCACTCTAAGAGTGCACCCACCCAGCCCCAATACACTAAACCCTGTCTGGGAGGTGGTTACACCTCCCTGTGACAGGATACCTTTTGTTGGGCTCCCTCCACTGTGAGTTTCGGTCATCAGCAGGAGGGCAGCCCCGTGTCTGTGACTGGTGGCATCCATTTTGTGATGCCAGGGCTCTTCAGGATTCTACCGTGTTTCCACAGTGGGTACATGTCTATCCCTCTAGAAGGGTGGAATGCTACCCCCGCCGCCAGGACTGGCGGGGGGGTAGTATTCCAAGGTGTTTGACACCAAACACGACATGTTTCGATGCAGCCATTCCAAAGTTAGCATTTTACCGCGAGGATATAATGCACTTAAAAGTATATGGTTCAACCGCATCCACAAACAGCACCAGAGACTGGACTCTGAGAGCTGCAGAGGGGCCCTGCTCAGGCAGAGGCACCCCCTCACATAGAAGCCAAGCACCCTGCCCTCAGGATTGATAGGGCCTGCCTTAGGGGTGACTGATAGGGTTATAGGTGTGTGTGTGATAGATATAGGGAACCTATATCTCGGTGAGGAGTGCTAGCACCACCTCACCCAGGCTGCAGTAGCAGGCCTGTGGTGTCAGATTTAGCCTGCTTCCCAGGGGTGGCATAATACATGCTTCAGCCCCTGGTAGGCCTGTGAAGTACCTATGCCCTTGGCACCTAAGGTACCATATACTAGGGACTCATAAGGCACCACAGCATCCAATCACTAGTGCACCTAGAGTGCACTCCAAATCGTTTAGAGAGAACAGAGAGGCTGGGGCCCTGATTGGCAGGGACCCAGCCTGACTATAGCCAGAAACCAGTGTAACATCAGAAAAAAAGTGGGGGCAACATAAGAGGCAGATCCTACTCTCCTACACAACCCCCCCACAAACGCAGGGACACTAAACTAACCTTGACCAGTTGAGTCTTCGTGTTCAAAGTGGAAATACCTTGAGAGTCCATCTGCATTGGCATGTTGGGTCCCAGGCCTATGTTCCACTGTATAGTCCATCCCCTGTAGGGAAATGGACCACCTCAAAAGTTTTGGGTTTTCACCTTTCATCTGCTTAAGCCATAGGAGGGGCTTGTGGTCAGTCTGAACTATGAAGTGAGTGCCAAACAAGTATGGCCTCAGCTTCTTCAGGGCCCACACCACAGCAAAGGCCTCCTCTCTATAGCTGACCAACGTTTCTCTCTAGGGGTCAGCCTTCTGCTAATGAAAGCTACTGGCTGGTCTTGACCTTCATCATTCAGTTGAGACAGTACAGCTCCCACACCCAGCTCAGAAGCATCTGTTTGGACAATGAACTTTTTGGTGTAGTCTGGACTCTGTAAGATGGGGGCAGTGCACATGGCCTGCTTTAGGTCTTCAAATGCCTTTTGACAGCTAGCTGTCCACTGAACCTTTTTTGGCATTTTCTTTGAGGTCAGATCATTCAAGGGGGTCACTATAGATCCATATCCCTTGACAAACCTCCTATAGTACCCAGTCAGGCCCAAGAAGGCTCTCACCTGTGTCTGGGTGGTTGGAGCAACCCATTCCATTATGGTTTGGATTTTGCTCTGTAAAGGTTGAACCTGGCCTCCACCCACAAGGTGGCCCAGGTACACAACCTGACTCTGCCCTATCTGGCACTTGGTGGCCTTGATAGTGAGGCCTGCTTTCTGCAGAGCCTCCAAAACATTCCTGAGGTGGACCAGGTGATCCTGCCAGGAGGAACTAAAGACAGCAATATCATCTAGATAAGCTGAGCAATAAGTTTCAATCCCTGCCAGAACTTTATTCACCAACCTCTGAAAAGTGGCAGGTGCATTTTTCAATCCAAAGGGCATCACCACAAAGTGGTAGTGCCCACCAGGGGTCGAAAATGCTGTTTTGGCTTTTGCATCATCAGCTAATCTGATCTGCCAGTAGCCAGCTGTCAGGTCAAATGTGCTTAGATACTTGGCTGAGGCCAAAGTATCAATCAGCTCATCTGCCCTTGGTATGGGATAGGCATCAGTCCTAGTGACTGCATTGAGGCCTCTGTAGTCTACACAAAACCTCATCTCTTTCTTACCACCCTGGGTATGAGGCTTGGGTACCAGGACTACTGGGCTAGCCCAAGGGCTATCTGAAGGCTCAATTACACCTAGCTCCAACATTTTCTGGACTTCAGTCCTGATACAGTCCCTGACATGGTCAGGTTGCCTGTAGATTTTATTCTTGACAGGCAGACTGTCTCCAGTGTCCACCTCATGGGTGCACCAGGTAGTCTGACTAGGGGTCAGGCTAAACATATGTCTAAACTGTTGCAGAACTTGTCTGCACTCAGTTTGCTGATGGTCAGTGAGGCTGCTTGCCAAAGCAACACCATCTACTGACCCATCATCAGGGTTCTGAGAGAGCAGGTCAGGGAGAGGGTCACTCTCCTCCTCCTGGTCCTCATCAGTTGCCATGAGCAAGCCCATGTCAGCCCTGTCAACATATGGCTTTAATCTGTTGACATGGAGCACCCTCAGGGGGCTCCTGGGAGTTCCAAGATTCACCAAATAGGTGACTTCTCCCTTCTGTTCAACTATTGTATGGGGGCCACTCCACTTGTCCTGGAGGGCTGCTGGGGCCACAGGCTCCAACACCCACACTTTCTGTCCTGGCTGGTATACAGTCAGCACAGCCTTTTGGTCATGCCAAGCTTTTTGCAATTCTTGGCTGGCCTCCAGGTTTTTGGTTGCCTTTTTCATGTACTCTGCCATCCGGGAGCGGAGACCAAGTACATAGTCCATCACATCTTGTTTGGGGGGCTTGAGAGGTAACTCCCAGCCCTCTTTTACCAAACACAGTGGACCTCTCACAGGATGCCCAAACAGAAGCTCAAATGGGCTGTAACCAACCCCCTTCTGTGGAACCTCTCTGTATGCAAACAACAGGCAAGGAAGAAGAAGGTCCCATTTCCGCCTAAGCTTCTCTGGGAGTCCTTTAATCATTCCTTTCAAGGTTTTGTTGAAGCGTTCAACTAAACCGTTGCATTGTGGGTGATAGGGGGTGGTGAACTTGTAAGTTACACCACACTCCTTCCACATTGCTTTTAGATATCCTGACATGAAGTTGGTACCTCTGTCAGAAATGACCTCCTTTGGAAAACCCACTCTGGAGAAGACTCCAATGAGGGCTCTTGCCACCACAGGGGCTGTGGTGGTCCTCAGGAAAATTGCTTCTGGGTACCTGGTGGCATGATCCACTACCACCAGGATAAATCTGTGCCCAGATGCAGTTTGAGGGTCAAGGGGACCAACAATGTCAATCCCTACCCTTTCAAAGGGTACCCCCACCACAGGTAGTGGTATCAGGGGGGCCTTTGTGGTGCCACCTGCCTTACCACTGGCTTGGCAAGTGACACAGGAGCGACAAAACTCCTTTGTGTCCTCTGACATATGTGGCCAATGAAAATGTGGAACAAGCCTGTCCCAGGTCTTGTTTTGGCCCAAGTGACCTGCTAAAGGGATATCATGTGCTAAGGTCAAGAGGAACCCCTAAACTTCTGAGGTATTACCAACCTCCTGGTGGCTCCAGGGGCTGGGTCTCTACCCTCAGAATATAGGAGTCCCTCATCCCAATAAATTTTATGGGACCCACTAGCACTCCCAGCAGCCTCAGCAGCAGCCTGCTGTCTGAGGGGTTCAAGAGAGGGGCAGCACTGTTGCTCCTTACTCAGATCTTCCCTAGAAGGGCCCCCTGCCCCCAAGAACTCAACCTGATCAGGCTCAAGTCCCTCTGGGGCAGTTCCTTCTTCAGGATCTGCTTCACCTCCCTCTGGGGGTGAATCTGTGATCTGAGACAGAGGGGAAGGCACTGCCTTTACCCTACTGCTCCTCCTCTTGGGAAGCATCTGGTCCATTGTTCCAGGATCCAGAGCTGGTTCAGTGTCATGCATTCTTGCTTGTGACCTGGTCACAGCAAATACCTCTGCAGGGATGCCCAACATCTCAGCATGAGTCCATAACTCCACTTCAGACCAGGCTGAAGTCTCTAGATCATTGCCCAATAGACATTCGACAGGGAGGTCTGCACTGACTACAACCTTCTTGAGGCCAGTTACCCCTCCCCAGGAGAAATTCACAACTGCCAGACTATGGTTGGTCTGGACGTTGCTTGCATTGGTCACCTGGTACATTTCGCCCAGGATGATCTGTCCAGGGTCCACAAGATCCTCCGCCACCATGGTGACACTAGCACCTGTGTCCCTAAATGCCAAAGCCTGTTTGCCATTTATTACAGGCTGCTGTTTGTATTTGCCCAGATTACTGGGACTCACTAGGAAGGACATATTAAGGTCTCCCTCACAAATCAGCATTGCCTGAGTGGGCACTCTGACTAGGTCAGAGTCCACTTCAGAACCCAGGGTCAACCCTACTAAACCCTTAGTCTGTGTACCACCTCCACCAGTAGCTGAACTAGGGGGAACAGTTGCCTTAGGGGCAGGAGTGGTGGTGGTTTGGTCTTTGGACTTGTTACAATCAGAAGTCCAGTGCACTTTCTGTTTACAGAATTTGCACCAGGGCTTCTTTTGGCCTTTTCCCTTGTTGGATTGTGACTCCCCACCAGATGCAGATTTTTGGGGCCCTTGTGAAGACTTCTGGTCTTTTGACTTATCCCCACCTTTCTCAGAGCCCTTAGGATCTTGCTTCTTGGTGTCACCCCCTTGGTTCTGGGGTTTCTGCCTCACCCTGGTTCTGACCCATTTGTCTGCCTTCTTTCCCAATTCTTGGGGAGAGGTCAGATCAGAGTCCACCAGGTACTGATGCAACAACTGGTTCTGGCAATTATTAAGGATCTGTTCTCTCATGATCAGATTATACAATCCCTTGAAATCAGTAACCCTACTGCCAACTAGCCAACCCTCTAGAGCCTTGGTTGCACAATCAACAAAGTCAGTCCAGTCCTGAGTCTGTGCCTTCTGGGTGTCTCTGAACTTCAACCTGTACTGCTCAGTGGTTAAGCCAAACCCATCTATTAGTGCACTCTTCAGGACTTCATAATCATCAGCATCCTCTTCTCTAACAGTGAGGAGCTTGTCTCTACCTTTATCTGAAAAGGAGAGCCACAAGATTGCTGCCCACTGTTTTTGGGGGACCTGCTGTACTCTACAGGCCCTCTCCATAGCAGTTATCCACTTGTGGATATCATCCCCACTCTGGTAGGGAGGAACAACCTTGCTCAGGTTCCTATGGTCTGGAATAAATTCTCTGCCTCTAGGGACACTGTTGCTGCCACCAAGGGGTTCTAACCCCTCTCTTCTAGAAGCTCTCTGGATCTCCAGGGCTTCCCTATCCAGTGCCAACTGCTTGGTTCTGAGGGCAACTCGTGCTTCCTCATACTGGAGTAGTTTGCACATTCTTTCAGAGGAGGTCTCTCTTATGGGAAAGTATGAGTTCCTCTGATGGACAAATTCTCTGCCAGAGTGATAGGAGTGGTCAGATTCCCTGGAAGGGGACCTGTGCCTCTCATCCACTCTGTCAGTTCTCTTAGGGAGAATTCCTCTGTCCTTTTCAGGCCCTTTGGAGCCTGGCCCTTCAATCACAGAGTCCTGGTCATTCTGATTTTCATCATCTGACCCAGACACTGTAATTGACCCACCCACTGATTCAGATCCATTAGCTCCTAGAGCCAATCTAAGATCATCTGCTGTCAGCAGATCTATCAGGTGTAGGGTTGAGGGACTCTGTCCTAGCCTCAGGTGTCTTTCAACACACATGGCTCTCAAGTCAGAGAAAGCCATGTCCTTATACTGAGGCTGGGTGGACCCACTGGCTCCACCTTTTAAGGACATTCTAGTGTTGTGCAGTGTTGTACTACCTACACTAGTTTGTGGCCTACTGATCCTAGCTTGAGCTGTAGAAAGGGTGTGCTATCCCTTGGCACACAGCTCTAAGTTCAGTAGAACTTATTGATACTAAGCTTGACTTTATATGTACCTTAAGTACCTATAGTGGTTTTCAGTTAGTAATTCAAATAGAGATTTTCTGGTAAAACAATAGCAAGCTGGAATCCCACACGCTGCCCACCAATGTGAGAAGTTGGCCTGGTATATGCTGTTCACTAATTAAAGTGAACACCTTGCACCAGTACAAATCGACTCTTATGGTAGATAGGTTTAAGACAACCTTTATAGAAAGCTATCCTAGTGGTAGCTGTGGAGAGCAGCCTTCAGGCTAAGTCTTGAAGGAATGTAAAGCAGCTTGTTTTACCACACAATCTCTTGAATCACCAAGTGAAAAGACACCACACAGGTATATATATCAAATATATATGTATTTATTAATAAACACTCTCTACTAATCTCTTTATGAGATTAGAAGTCAGGAACATATGTACAAGTCAATTGTTACCAAAATAAGTTAGCACAGTAAATATCACAATCTTATCTTGGCTAGACCGGGGTCTAGGGTACATAGAATCGAGGGACCCCCAGAGAACCACCCAGGTAGTTGTAGGAGACCCACAGGGGACGGACGCGGTGTTCAGACACTAGTGCGAGTCCTGTACGAGTCTATGTAAGCGGACGTGATTGAGTTATCAATGTTACAGGCCCCTGGCGTGTTCGAGGCGAACACACCGATCGGTCAGTACGAGTCGAAGGACGCGGTTACTGGTAGATTTACTAGGGAGTTGGACGCGGTGTGTCTAACACAGCCGCGAACCCTGTACGAGTCAGTGCGAGAATCGCACGGGGAGAATAAGAGTTTTAGGATACTTCTGGTGAACCTACAAGCAAGTCACTTACATGGTAAGTAGTTCTAGGGCCCACACCCACAGGAGCACCGTTGTGCTGGAGTTACCTCACCCAGGGAAGCCGGGTGCACAGGTGTCCTTTGGTGTCGGGTCACGGCGTCGTTTTCAATGGCGAACAAAGAAGACTTGCTGCTTGTGATGGTTTGAAGAAGTGTCCGGTGGAATCCAAGCCTGGATTCGGTGGAAGGATGACCTGAAAGCAGAGGGGACAGTGTTCAAAGTCACTTGGCAGTGACTCGGGGCAAGGAAGATGAATGCCCACCGTCGTCGCAGGATTCAGGTCGTTCACGGTTGCCTTGACTCTTCAGCCACGAGGTCCAGGAGGCGTCAACGACGACCAGGAGCTGGATTCGGCATGTCCCACGATGTCTGCAGCTTACTGTGGTGTCGGCAACTCGATTGGAGCCAACAGGCCTTGGTAACAGCAAGTCTCGTGCAAAGTGTGAAAAGGCAATGGCGCAGACCAGCAAGGTCTGAGGACTCACCCAGCAAGGGTAAGTCAGGGCAGGCCTGGAGCAACCAGGGGAGCCCTTTGGTTTCTTTAGAAAGTCTTCTGGGGACCCACGAGCCGGCTGGCAAGGGATTGCAAAGACGCCTCGGGTGGATTCACTCACAGGGGCCCACGGTCACTCGGGACGCGGTAAGCCTCTGATCTTAGGAGGGATTCCTGCTGGAGGCTGGGACCACTCGTGGTCCAAAGCACAGGTTCTTAGAACGTTGTAAAGGGGTTGCACTCGACAATAGTGCACGGTACCCAAGGGTCGCGGCTCCTCGTCACTCGTGGGGTCCACTTGCCTCAGCTTCGCTGGGGACTCACGATGGCCTTGGAGAAGTCAGGAAATCCACTTCTTGGGCTGCAGAGACTTCGGACTCCGGCGGGAGCGGCGTAGTTTGCGACCGTCGTTTGTAGTTTTTGGTGCCTGCCAAGCAGGGGAGTCACTCCTTGACTCCAAGGGAGATTCTTCTGTCTTCCAAAGGTAGTGGAACGTCGAAGGGCCAGGATTCTTCTTCAGAGCGTCGTCCAGGGATATCTAACTTACAAGTTCAAGGGCTCCCTATCTTATACTGTAAAGAAGGGAGGGACTAGCTCTATGACCCCACCTATGGGAGGGTCAGGGGAGTGGGTGGCTACACCCACTTCCCTTTGTCCAGTTTCGCGCCAGAGCAGGGGCAGGTAGCCCCTGAGCCGGTTTGAACTGGCATATGCACAGAGGAGCCTTCTGCTCCCCCAGTGCAGGACTTCAAAGCACTCTAAGAGTGCACCCACCCAGCCCCAATACACTAAACCCTGTCTGGGAGGTGGTTACACCTCCCTGTGACAGGATACCTTTTGTTGGGCTCCCTCCACTGTGAGTTTCGGTCATCAGCAGGAGGGCAGCCCCGTGTCTGTGACTGGTGGCATCCATTTTGTGATGCCAGGGCTCTTCAGGATTCTACTGTGTTTCCACAGTGGGTACATGTCTATCCCTCTAGAAGGGTGGAATGCTACCCCCGCCGCCAGGACTGGCGGTGGGGGTAGTATTCCAAGGTGTTTGACACCAAACACGACATGTTTCGATGCAGCCATTCCAAAGTTAGCATTTTACCGCCAGGATATAATGCACTTAAAAGTATATGGTTCAACCGCATCCACAAACCGCACCAGAGCTGCAGAGGGGCCCTGCTCAGGCAGAGGCACCCCCTCACATAGAAGCCAAGCACCCTGCCCTCAGGATTGATAGGGCCTGCCTTAGGGGTGACTGATAGGGTTATAGGTGTGTGTGTGATAGATATAGGGAACCTATATCTCGGTGAGGAGTGCTAGCACCACCTCACCCAGGCTGCAGTAGCAGGCCTGTGGTGTCAGATTTAGCCTGCTTCCCAGGGGTGGCATAATACATGCTTCAGCCCCTGGTAGGCCTGTGAAGTACCTATGCCCTTGGCACCTAAGGTACCATATACTAGGGACTCATAAGGCACCACAGCATCCAATCACTAGTGCACCTAGAGTGCACTCCAAATCGTTTAGAGAGAACAGAGAGGCTGGGGCCCTGATTGGCAGGGACCCAGCCTGACTATAGCCAGAAACCAGTGTAACATCAGAAAAAAAGTGGGGGCAACATAAGAGGCAGATCCTACTCTCCTACAAGGTGTTTAAGCAGTATAGTGGTTTTGAGAATATCGGTGATAAGGATATGGGACATTTTGTGTAACCGGTTTGTATACGGTTTGAAACCAGAGATTAGTCAGATGATACAGCAGCACATGTTGTGTTGGCAAAGCAAGACAGTGGATGAGATTTTAAAGTACGCGAAATATTGTGGAGATGACATTGAGGCCAGGCGTAGAAAGCTAAAGGAGAAGATGATGTGGGCACAAGTAAAATTGGCAGAACAAGAGTCAGAATGATCAAGGAACGAATGGTAATAAATATAGGGGACGAATGGACAGAGAAGAAGCGTAAAAGAAGTTTCCTTGTCATGCGTGCGGAAAGCTTGGACATTGGAAGAACGAGTGTAAGAGTACTCAGGATAATTAAGAGTAATAATGGGCCAAATCAAAATGTAATCCCACAGATGCAGAATGAAGTACTTATGAATCAACAGCAGCAGGTAGTTACTCCACAATATCAGGTGCCACCAGCTCCTATGCCAAATTTTGTGAATCATCAAAGTTTCAGTGCGAACACCGGATTTCAAGGAGAAAGTGGTAAGAATAATAGAACAATTACACTATTTTTTTTTTTTAACAATTATTTGTTATGTATTTAAAGCTTTTCTTATATGATAGCATATCACAGATGAAGATGCAGTAAGTAACATTAATATTTGACATACAGCATTACTATTGACAAAAGGAAACCCTTACACATATCAGGGAGAAAGGATGAAGTAAACAGTGAAAGAAGGGATGGTCTTCAACACCATGGCAGTTTGTCATATTTGTATTGCTTCAGCATGGCTGGATCACCATCCCCCGTCCTTCCAGCAGGCAATGGCGTTTTAGAGTCTGCACTATAAGTGCGTAAAGGGAGGAAGGCCAGGCACAAGGGGAAGAAAATCTGGGGGGCCCTCTCAGACTGGCCTCAGCGGTCATGGAGTTTGCTCCAGGAATAAAAAGTAAACTCTTGCAGTCCTCTTGACTTTCTTCAGTTTTTGGTCCTTGCCTTTCCACCTTTCAGTTAGCAAGACATTGCAGGGTTAAGGGTGGGCCAAAAGTAACCCTGTGATGGAATTGGGGGCAAAGTGTGTATGAAGCTATGCAATGCCTCTTAAGATTGCTATTGTCTGCTAATAAAAATGTATTATCAAAATGTGCTCTTTGTAGTTACATCTGCTTTTGAAATACGGCATTGTCGCATTGTCGAATGTTTTGAAACGGGTTTGATTTTTTTTTACTCTACCCCGCCCACGCACTGACCCCGCCACCCACTGACCCCACCCCTACCGGTGCGGCCCTCAGCCAAAAACCACACTGTAATTTTGGCCCCCGACAGAAAGTTTGTGAGTACCCATGCTGTATACCTTGACTGAAAACTACTGACATAAGCCATTAGGTCTCAAATGCGACACTTATTGGCTTTGCTTTGTTTATACAGCAGCAATGGCTTTCATTGGACCTAATGAGTAACCTTATGTTTCGCACTGGCAACAATTCTGCACAGAGTTCATTCTTTAGGACTTTTGGTTCTTGCTCCCAGAGTTGAACAATATTTGGAAGTGTGTAACAGGCTATTTAAAAAAAAGTTAACAGGGATTTTTAAAAATATAATAGCACCTAATCCACACAATTTTGAAAAGAGGAAATTAACTATAAATCAACTACAAAACAGGAACCACACAAAGAAAGTACTATGAAAACTGTACTGGGATTACATTGCAATATAAACACGAAAAAAAGCTTACAGATTTTGGTAATCAAAGAGTTCAACATTCAGTGGCGAGTTTTGAACAGTCTGTGACCGCTGGAGAATGGGTAGGGAAACATTCAAGAACATTGCTGTGAGTCTATCACATATTTATTTTTTATTTGGCACCAGGATGAACACCTTTCCATTATTCACGTTTTATATTAGAAAAAATAGTGGTACATAGAACAGACATGGCGAGGAGGTTAATATTAAGCCACAGAAATTATTGTTGGTGTGGATCAAGAACCTTGGGCGTGAGGATCATAGAAGCAGACAGAGAGAACACAAAAATGTATAGATCGGTAAATATCATGCACAATGTTTCCAGATTAAGATGATATCAAGTCCCTGCACTTTATTTGTAAAACCAAGCGCAGAGCCCAACGTTTTTCTCAGGAGCCGGCTGAAGGCATTTTTTTTCTTCATTTTTTAAAAAATTCTCTTTATTGGATTTTCATAGCGAAACAAAATAAATGTCGCCACGCATGGCAATACAAACGAAAAACCACAATCAACAGGCTTGTGCTTATCTATTGTGATCAAACTATACAGTTAACATCAGCGTAAAGGTCATGACATAGTTTAACATATAGATACTCAGAATATTATGTTGCTACGACATTACAATTATATATCAGGGTGATGTAACAACCATTTGAGCTTGGTGTAACAAGTATTGTCTCTGCGGTTCCCAAATGTCCTTGGGTCTAGATGTTACAGGCAGCTCCTCAGCATACAATTCCAAGTTTTCATGGCAGTACACTAAATCTTTGACCCAACCTTCAATCTGAGGACTAAGCTTGCTCTCCCATGTCTTTGCTACCCGTCTCTTGGCCAGCAGGAGGGCAATTCGAACATATCTACCCAACACACCCTTCAGCAGAGGGACATAACCAAGCACGCATGTGAGTGGCGTGCATTGTAGTGAGGTCCCCGTCATAGTGTGTAGTCGTTTTAGCACCTCTTCCCAATATTTGAAGACTGAACCACACCTCCACGCAAGATGAAGAAAATCAGCTTCACTTTGCCCGCATCTTTTACATTGATCTGAGTCTCGAAGCCCCATTTTATGCAGTTTAATAGGAGTGTGATATGCTTGATGAATAAATTTGAAATGAATAATACGTAAATTGCCATTGGGCGTAAGTTTACCAGTCAGTGTGCATATTTGTTCCCATTCCTTCAGAGTGATAGGGGGATCTAAAATATAGTTCCAGCGCTCAAGACTTTTATCTGCTACTCTCACTGTCTCCTCCTGTACTGCCTTGTATAGCTTAGTGATTAGTTTTTTTTTGGTAGGAGCCACAATAAGTAGCTGCAGTGAGTGGAGAGATGGGGGCTCGATGGGAAAGGACGGGTAGTGACTTCTGATGGCTCGCTTTAGGCGATAACAAGTATAAAGAAAAAGTGGGGAAATTGACAATGAACCCTAGATCTCCATCATCAATGTATCTACCATCAGGGTAAAGATCTCGCATGTGTGTGATCCCTACTTCCCTTAAAGATTTCAGAGGGCCAGCCTCCTGCGTAACAGACAGTGCCACATGACCAGCCAATGACAAAGCAGGGGCATATATAGGAAGCTTATCTGCGAGTTTTCCGATTGTCTGACACGCCGCGATAGTAGTGTCAATGGTGTTGATCTCCACTTTGGGCGTGCCCCTATGAGCGTGTGTGATTACCCCTGTTAATGGTATGGGATATGTGTCCCCATCCTCCACTGCTAGATGCGGAGTAAATGCATGTGGTCTGAACCAGTAGTAAGCATATTGGGCCTGCGCACATAGAAAATATACATAAAGATCAGGTGCACCGAAGCCCCCTCGAGCATACGAAAGTGTCAGCGTGGCCCAGTTAATCCTTGCCTGTTTGCCTCCCCACACAAGTTTCAAGAGTTGTGTTTTAATTGTAGTGAAGAATTGCTTGGTTAGGCTAATGGGGATATTACAAAAGAGATATAAAATGCGGGGGAGAATGACCATCTTGATCACTGCAATGCGGTCTGCGAGGGACAGCGGGAGGCGGGACCATCTTTCCACTTGGCTCACTAAAGTATTATACGCTCTTCCATAATTTTCCCTGATTACAGTCTCTGGATCACGATGTACCCAGATCCCAACATATTTGACAGGGTCTGTTGTCCAAATTAAAGGGTATTCCATCTGGGGAGGGGTCGTGCAGGTCGTCAGAGGAATAATGACCGATTTTCCCCAGTTAATCGTGAGTCCGGAAAAGAGTCCAAATCTGATGTATTCACGCAGCACTGAGGAGAGATGGGTCTGTGGGTCTCGGATAAAAAAGCCATGTCATCTGCATACATTGATATGCCGACAGGTCGTTGATTAAAATTAAGTGCAGTGTGTCTATGGCGCTGTCGAATTATACACGCCAGTGGCTCCATTTTAATAGCAAATAGAAGGGGCGATAGGGGGCACCCTTGCCGTGTGCCTCGGTCTATACGGAATGGTTCAGAGGTGAGGCCTCCCACTCGTACCCTCGCCGATGTGTCTTAATATAGAACTTGCAGCCAGCGCAGCAAAACATTGTGGAACCCTATTCTCCTCAAAACGTGAAACATATAACTCCATTCAATGGAATCAAAGGCCTTAGCGGCATCGAGCATAACCGCTGCCGCTGAAAGGTCGGGGTTTAGAATGTGATACATGGCAAATATTGTGCGAAGATTGTGGGACGTGGAGCGTTCAGGTACGAAGCCAGACTGATCGGGCAAAACTAAATTGGGCAGTAGAGGTTGTAATTTGGTGGCTATAATTTTTGCTAATATTTTTGCGTCTAAGTTGATCAATGATAAAGGGCGGTATGATTCACATAGTGTAGGTGATTTGTCCTTTTTAAGAAGAGTAATAATAAGAGCTTGTCTGAGGGACGGAGGTAGGACACCGGAATGATGAGCCTCCGCGTACATCTCTAATAAATAAGGGGCGAGAAGGTCCACATAACATTTGTAAAATTCAGCTGTAAGACCATCGGGTCCCGGGGCCTTGTTATTGGGCAAAGACAGAATCGCCTCCTTAATGTCAGCCTCATCTATGGGCTGACTAAGATATTCTCGATGTCCATCCGACAGCCACACACAAGCAACGTCGGCCAGATAATCATTCAGGGCGTCGTCATCGACCCCCACGTGTAGTGTATAATTCTCTGTAAAAGCCTCTGAACTGATCTACTATTGCTTGTGGCGTGTAGTGGTCGACTCCCTGATCATCTACTATCTTAGTAATGTGGTGATGATCGGCCCTAAAGCGTAGCGTGAAGCGAGCTTCCTACCGGGACGCCCGCCTCTCCGTAAGCCCTTGCCACATGACGACGTGTCAGGTAGCGTGCTTCTGACTCAGCCAACGTGTTATATTCCACTAATAGTTCCTGCACTCTAGCAAGGGAGGCTGCGGCCGGGGTAACTGAGTACTGTTTTTCTAGCTCACCTAATAATTTCTCAGTCTTGGAGAGCTGACCTCTAATATCTTTTAAAATGCCCGATGTTGTACTTATGCAAACCCCCCGTATCGTGACCTTGAAGGCCTCCCATAGCACGGCCGGGCTCTCCACCGAACCCACATTTAGTTCAAAGTACTGCACTATTGCCCGTCTAATAGTGTCCTCGTATATAGGATCAAGCAGGGCCTCAGCACGAAAGCGCCACGTAATGGACGGTGCATGTTTGCAGGGATTTGGATGCCTAATAATACAGGATTGTGATCTGATAGGGTGCGTGGTAGGTTGTATACATGCGTTACCCACCCGTTAGCCTCTTCATTTAGTAACCAATAATCTAAACGCGACCAGCTGTTATAGGCCGGTGTGACGTGTGTGCCAGCTCTATCATTAGCATTGTGGAGGCGCCATACATCCACTAGTCCCAACTCCGACATGGCCTCCCGAACACACTGAGCTACCTTGACAGTTCGTACACCTTGCGGATTAGATTTATCCAAACTCGGATTAAGATGTGTATTGAAATCGCCCCCCCAGAGGATTGCTGTTTCCGGCCTAGTACGCAGCACGTCCAACAACTGTGTGAAAGCTTGTGTATCATCCACAACCGGCCCATATATGTTAATGATCGTTACCAGTGTAATGCCCAGTTTGCCCTGTACCATGGCCCAGCGACCTTCGCTATCAGTATGTGAGTATATCGGGAGGAAAGGTACACCTTTTTTAATCAATATAAGTACCCCTCTCGCATAGGTGGAGAATGACGACGCTAACTTATATCCCGCCCATTTGTGTGCAATATTAGATTCCTTCTGTTTGTTCAGGTGTGATTCCTGCAATAAAGCGATCTGAACCCTGTGCCGCTCTAGATATGCCATTACTTGGCGGACCTTTTTAGGGGTATTAAGTCCATGGACATTCCATGTTATGCAATTATACCGCTCACCCGACATTTCTATTGTAAATTTTGAACATCTTCTGAGTAGATATCAATCTGTATTCTAAAAATACCATGACAAGACCCACATCCGTGGCTGACCTATCGATCACAGCAGACATATCAGTGCCAAACCGAAAAAACCACCCCACCCCCCACCCATTTTGGCAGCCCCAATTTGCCAAAGCCAGAACCCATTGATACAACAAAGAACAAAGTACAACAATTGCATGGTGGGGTACACCCATAGGGGGACGTAGCGGCACCTACCACCCCCAGTTGTAGTAGGGAGGGGACCGCCTCATAAGAGTGGTAAGCCCCAACCTGCAATCCACCCGCGGGGAAAAAAGTAATTATTATTCAAGGTGATGTAAAAGACATGAGCAAATAACAAAACCCACCCGTGCAGCAGAGATCATACCCATGAGGCAGATCCAGATCTGCGTATGGCCAAGTGCCTGTAAGGAAACATAATCATAGCGGGTCATTATGTAACAAGCACAGCTGAGACCTGGACTAGCCTTACAAACATATACCAGCAAATGAAACCTAATCATACGTGTGACAGGCACAACACAGGTAAACATATGCCGGTCCTGTCACTTTCATCGTCCCACACTGCAATAGAAATGAAATAGTTGTTTCCAGACATGTATGACCACATCGACCATCAAATGGAACTGGTGCGCAAATATAGATTTTTATGTCATTCGTCAATGTCCGATGTGTTGCCAGAGGATTGCTTATTGCGTCTCAAAGTTTTAGCAAATTCCATGGCCAGTTTCGGATTAGCAAAAATCTTCGCCTTATCATCTGTGCCAATACGAAGGCGAGCAGGGTACAGCATTGCTTAGGGTACTTGTTCCTTCAATAGCAACTTCTTGACGCCTTGAAATTCCTTCTGTGCCGCTTGGACAGTGGCCGTAAAATCGGGGTAGAACGACAGCACATTTCCTTGGTGATTAATAGTGCCCTTCTGACGAGCGATGCGCAGTACAGTGTCACGGTCTCTAAAATTTAGTAAACGTGCGATGATGGGCCTAGGAGGGGTGCCGGGAGGCGGACGCGTCGCCAGAGACCTGTCGGCGCGCTCCACAACCAGCATATTTGAAAGGTTTTCAGCACCGCAAATGTCACGAAACAGGGCCTCGACGTATTCTTCCAACCGCCCTACATTCGTTGATTCCGGCAGGCCCAAAATGCGCACATTATTGCGCCAGAATCTTTTCAATATCTGTGGTCTTGGCTGCTACTTGTTGTAACCCATCTTCGCCATCGGATATCCTCTGCTCCGCCTCACCGAGCCTGACTGCCTGCTTGTCTAACTTGGATGACATATGGTCCATGCGTCCATTTAGCGCTTCTATTTTGCCGTCTATGGACTGTAAACTGGCTTGGATCGCTGCGAGAGTTTTCTCCAGGGCAGTGGGAGCTTGTGCAGCAGAGTCCAGCTCCGAGTCAGACGCAGCGTTCTGTGTCGATCTGCCACCTTTGCGCAGCTCAAAATGAAGGCGAGACTGATTTTTCTCTGGCTTACCCATGATGCCAGACCATAAGCTATTGGATGCTGCAGTCTCTCAGATGAGGCCTAGTTCGTAAGTGCACCGATGCCTCCAACTGGCGGGAACGGCCGCTCCACAGCACAAGTATCACGCGCCCACCAGCCGAGAGTATTTCGCTGCCCTCTCCTCGCCCCCAGGCGCTATAACACAAACACTGCTGATCTTGTCAGGTGGAGCGGGGGAGCACTCAGCGCAACACCAAGGACGGCCCGCGGCTGCTACGTGCAGTGAGGCCTACCACGCAATTTGAGCCGGGTGATCGCGTAGCCCACACAGTCCCAGAGCGGGCCGATCCCAACGCACACGCCCTTGTGAGGCAATCGGCGGCCGCCAAATCCAGGAAATAGAGTAATGGCAAAGCACCGCTCACCCGCTTCGATAGCCCCGGCTCCAGGGACCTGCCCCGCCGCTGTCTGGTCCTCCGGTGTCACTGCGAGAGTCTGCAGCGCAGGCCGCAGCTACGTCAACGGCCGCGCGGGCGCCATCATGAATTCCTGCGCTCGCACCGATGGTCTCTGCTCAGTCTCTACAGGCACCACACACCCGCCTGGACCTCACCAGATGGGAGCCCAACGCCTCAGCATACACTCCAGCTGCAATATCCCCGCAGATGGTCGCAGGAGAGCAGGATAGATGAAAGGATAATATCGGCAGCAGGCAGAGCTACACTACCGTGCGGCCATCTTGCCGCGCGCCAAGCCACGCCCCAATTACACAATATTTGTTGCAGAATTATGAGGAAAATTTGGATTTCGCACAGTGACGGTGCCTGAGGGGGGAGGAAGAGGAGTGCGTGCTTGGCGCATCCTTGCCGGTAGATCAGTCAGGTCCTTTTGTTGATGGGAAAGTAGAAGGTAAAGACATTACTTTCCTATTGGATACTGGTGCTACCAGGTCTACTGTGAGAACAGCAGACATCCCAAACCTACCCCTCTCGGGAGAATCAATCCAAGTTGTAGGCGTGTCTAACCAACAGATTAGAACCCCAATCACAAAACCGATGGAGGTGCACATTGGAAGCTTTAAAGAAATGCATTGGTTCGTAGTTTGCAATTCCAGTCCTGTAAATCTGTTGGGAAGAGATCTATTGTGCAAGATGAACTGCACAATCTATTGTACACCAGATGGTGTCGCTTTCCAAACCCCTGATGAAGATGTTGTATATAAGATGATGTTAGCCAAACAGGGAACGGAAGTAGATGAAATGTTTTCACTAATGACTGAAAATTAATTACCAGAAGAATTGAGAGCCACAGTTAATCCAGAAGTGTGGGATTTTACAGGAAAAGACATTGGGTTAATGACAAATATAGACCCAGTTAAAGTGACAGTGAAAGAAGGTGCAGTGTATCCAAATACCCGACAGTACAAGATGAGTCCAGAAGTAAAAGCAGGAGTTATTCCAGAAATTGAACGAATGGTTAAACAAGGTATTTTAAAAGAAGTGATGGGTAGTCCTTGTAATTCGCCAATAATGGGACTGAAGAAGCCCAGCGGAAAGTATAGAATAGTGCAGGATTTACGGAAAATAAACAAAATTGTAGTTCTCTGTTGTCCAATTGTGCCAAATCCAGCAGTGATCCTTTATCAGATACCTTGGAATGCAGGCTGGTTTACAGTAATTGATTTATGCCAAGCGTTCTTTTCTATTCCTTTACACCCAGACAGCCAGTATCTTTTTAAGTTTAAGTTTGAGGATCGTATTTACGCATGGTGTCGAGTTCCTCAAGGGTACACAGAGAGTCCCTCAATTTTTAATCAGATTTTGAAAAAGTGTCTAGAATCATTGATTATGCCTGGAAAATCTGTTCTGGTCCAGTATGTTGATAACCTACTGGTGGCATCAAAAACACGAGAAGATTGTGTCACAGACACAATTGCATTACCGAACCATTTGGCTGAAGGAGGACACAAGGTGTCTCCAGAAAAATTACAGTTCTGTCGACAAGAAGTTAGATACTTAGGGCATAAAATAGAAAGAGGAGTTAGAAAAGTGACACCAGAAAGAATAAAAATAATAAGAGAAATGCAATTGCCACAGACTCAGAGAGAAATTAGAATGTTTCTGGGAGTGGTTGGGTACTGTAGGCAATGGATTAATGGTTTTTCTATGTTAGCGAAACCATTAATACAAATAACCCGGAAAAGAGCAAAAGATCCGATTGATTGGAATGATGACTGCATAGAGGCATTTGTGAAATTGCGAAATTGTTTGTGTGAGGCTCCTGCCTTGGGCGTGCCTGATTATTCAAAAGATTTTGCGTTGTTTTGTTGTGAGAGAGAAAATTGTGCACTTTCAGTCTTAACACAGAGACATGGATTGAGTCGACGTCCAGTGGCATATTTTTCAGCTACATGGGATCCAGTGGCTTCAGCATTACCTGGCTGCTTAAAAGCAGTAGCTGCTACTTGTATGAGTCTGGAGCAAAGTGAGTCGATAGTGATGGGACATCCGTTAATGGTTTATGTTCCACACTCAGTTGAGATTCTTTTGACAAGAACAAGAACACAACATCTCACCCCTAGTCGATTGACTAAGTATGAAAGAGTGATTTTGGGAGCTGAGAACGTAACAGTGATAAGGTGTACGATTATGAACCCAGCTACCCTACTGCCAGACCCATGCAATGAAGAAGTGAGAGATGAGAGTGATCATGATTGTTTGGATGTAACTGAATTATGTACTAAGCCCTGGCCAGACATAAAGGAGACACCTTTGAAAGAGGCTGACCATGAGTTATTTGTAGATGGGTCCTGCCTCAGGACACAAGAAGGAGGATTAAGTGCTGCATATGCTGTTTGTAAGCTATCTGGGGAAATTGAAGCATCCTGTTTACCTGGAGTCAAATCTGCACAAGTAGCCGAATTGGTAGCCCTAACCATGGCATGCAAATTGGGGAAAAATTGGAGAGTAACCATATTTACGGACAGTCAATATGGATTTGGGGTTGTGCACGATTTCGGCCAGCTCTGGATGCAGAGGGGATTTCTGACTTCTTCAGGATCTCCTATTAGAAACAGCAAAAATGTGAAGGATTTGCTGGAAGCATTACAATTGCCAAAAGAGATAGCAGTTGTAAAATGCGCTGCACATCATTCAGGAAATGACTATGTGGCTGCTGGCAATAGATATGCTGACCAAGTGGCCCAATACTGTGCCAAAAATACAGTGGCCATAAACAGAAAAATTGAAACGGGTGAAACCAGATGCCAACTTATGTTTTTCTCAGTAGCAGAAACATGGGATGAGATTAGACAATTGCAGGAAGAAGTTGAGGAAAAGGAAAAGGAAATTTGGATATAGGCAGCTTGTACAAAGAGACCACACGATGAGGTATGGGTGTATCTAGATGGAAGACCAGTCATGCCAGATTGTTTGCTTTAAAAAATGGCGAGAGTGTATCATGGAGCAACACACATAGGGAGAGACTCAATGATCAGACTATTCAGACAGAGTTGGTACAATCCGAAATTCAGGGTAGTCGCAGAGAGCCTTTGCCAAAGATGCCTAACCTGTCAGCAGCAAAATCATGGTAGGAAGACAGTAGTTAGTTGGGGAAAGATTGGAAAGGCAGAAGGACCCTTCACCAGATTACAGTTGGATTTTATTGAGTTGCCCCCATGCAATGGACTGAAATATATACTTGTCATAGTATGCCTTTTCTCAAGATGGGTGGAAGCCTATCCCACTCGAAGAAATGACAGTCTTACAGTTGCAAAATTGTTGTTCAGGGAGTTGGTCCCACGTTTTGGTTTTCCAGTCACTTTGGAATCAGATAGAGGCCCTCATTTTAATAATGAAATAATTCGATTAATCTGTGCTGCATTTAACATAGAACAAAAACTGCACTGTGCTTATCGTCCAGAGGCTTCTGGAATAGTTGAACAGCTAAATGGCACAATCAAGTCAATATTAGGGAAAGTGTGTGCATCCACAATGCTGAAATGGCCAGATGCATTACCTCTTGTATTGATGGGTCTCAGAAGTATTCCAGACAGAAAAACAGGAATGAGCCCACATGAAGTTCTCATGGGAAGAGCAATGAGACAAGCATTTATTTCTGGAAATAAATTAATGAATATAACTGATGATCTGGTATTGGACTATTGCAAAGGATTGGCTGAAATGGTGCGTTCTGTCTCTCACCAGGTTGGAGAAGACGCTGTTGAAAGACAGCCAGACCAAGCACATGATTTGAATCCTGGAGATTGGGTGCTAGTGAAGAAACACGCAAGAAAGTGGTGCCTAGCACCAAGGTGGGATAAACCGCGTCAAGTCATACTAGTCACTACCACAGCAGTGAAGTGTGCAGGTTTGTCCAATTGGATTCATGCCAGTCATACCAGAAGAGTTCCGAGCCCATCAGAACAACAAGAGCAACCACTGACTGAACAGGCTGAAGCGTCAGGAGTTGTAAGCTGTGAAATTGAAGAATCTAGAGTGATAGATTCTGAAAGACAACCATATGACGAACAGCCAGGTACAAGTCAGGAAGGGTGGATACCAGTGATTGAAGTAATTGATGATGCTATTGAAACAAGATGAAGAACAGAACTGAAAAGACAGGAAAGTAGTCAGGAAGAGACAGGGAAAGAAGAACACACTCAGGTGGAAATAGAAAAAGACTTTCAGGAACATGAGGAGGGAATATTAGAAGAACACGTTCAGGCAGAAGAAGAAAAGTTTGAAATAAGACCTGAACAGGATCATATAGAGTTAGAAGAACAAGTTCAGGCAGAAAAAGCACAGTTTGAAGTAAGACCTGAACAAGAACAGATAGAAATAGAAGAACAAGCTCAGGAAGAAGAAGAACAAAATATGATAAGACCCGAGCAGGCGGAAGCAAAAGAAAGTTCAAGCACAGAAAACAGAGAACGAGAACAGATTGTGCCCAGATTAAGTGAAATTAAAATAACTTTAAAAGGAGATAAAGAAGGTGAAAGTGCAGTACAGATCAAAAGAATCAGAAAGGGAGACAATTGGCCAACTGGAGTAAAGAAATTAAGATATCATTTGAGAAAAACAGAAGAGACCAGAACAAGTAAATGAAGTCACAAGTCAAACACAATCTAAACAAACCTTAGCGAAAATAACTCGAAGAAGTCCAAGATTGAGAAATTTAAACAGAAGATACAAGGCTCCTGAATGGACCTATGTTATACTCGAAGAATTTGAATCCCTAGATCTGAGTGATGAAACAGAAGAAGTTCATGTTGCACGGATTGATGAAAGCAAATTGAGGCCTCCTTAAGAACGAAAAGAAAGTTAAATTGACAAAGAAAGGATAAGAGAAAAGAAATTTTCTCAGAGTAAAATGGCAGAAATTGAAGTTACCGAAAGACCAAAACGTGGATTAAAAAGAAAGTGTTTTAGATTTTGTTTTTGTAGTATTTTATTAGTAGTATTAGTATGGTTATTCCTAACAGTAGGAGTACCTTTGCTAATGGAAACAAGTGACAAAAATAACACAGATACTAATGATAAGATAGATAGAATAAAAGGAACTAAAATAGAAATAGGGGTAGAAGATGAAGCAAACTATCATAATGAATCAGATTATAATAAGTTTTCAAATGTGTTTATTAAATTGTTATTTCAATATGTCAATACTATGGAGATTAGTAATTGCTATGTGTGTATGAAGTCACCCACATCAGTATCAGAAGGGGTAACGTATCATCATATACCTTTAACATATGGTGTGTCATGTAGTATTTTATCAAGTTTATTTTATGCTACAGGGAGACTTCAATATTTTTATTCAGATATAGATATAGTATTTTCAGAATTACCTATTAGAAAGAATATGAATCCAGTAGCTAGTTGTAAAAATGCACAGGTTATGGGTGAATTTTTCTTAACCATGAGTTCAATAGATTTAGTACAGGCATATAAAGATAATTTAACATGTACATTGAGAAAAGAAGACAAAGATTTTTTGGATTTAGTAGAAGAAAGGAGACAGGATTTAATAAAGAAAGCGACTGAACAGAAAACCCATGTACCTCCATGGGCTGGGAAAGAGGGAATCTATGCAAATGGCAAGACTCATGCTGCGATGTCCCTGGATTTTGTGAAAAAGGGAAAATTCTGCCTCCATAGATTAAAGACAGATTATAACGATAATTACATTAGTTCCAGTGAATGTGAACACAACATCCTAATTTTAGGAGGGTGGGGACTAAAAGGGGGAACTGATCCTGTATTTCCAGGAGTTTATTATGTTTGCGGGAACAATGCATATTATAGGTTACCTGCAAGATGGTACGGAAGCTGTTACTTTGGAATAGTTTTTCCAAAAATTTATCATGTGGACAGAATCAGTGGAACCAATGGAAATTCTAATGGACTAACACGTAGAAGAAGAGCTAGTTTTTCTGAAATCGTAGGAGATATTTTTAGTGCATTGATACCCTCAGTTGGAGTCATTCTTAATTCACAGAAAATGTGTAAGTTATCAACCATAGTTGATCGTCTTTCTACAGATACTGCAGGAGGATTCTTAATGATTAACACAGAGATGGTTGCAATCAGGTCTATGGTTTTACAGAACCGTCTTGCTCTTGATGTATTGTTAGCAAAAGAAGGTGGAGTTTGTGGCATGTTGAAAATTCAACATTGTTGCACTTACATTCCAGACAAGAGCAGAGAAATTAAAGGATATATTGAAAATATTACAAGAATGCATAAAGACTTGACCCAAATGGAGGTTGACAGTGTGTGGGGAAGACTAACAAAAAGTATAACATCAATAGGGAAATGGTTTACTGATTTTGGGAAAAGTTTTCTAGGTCAAATAATAATACCATTAGTTATGATAATAACCGTAGTAATGATAATAATGATTATATATAAGTGTTGTAGAAAAGGAAGGAAAGGAAAAATACATTTTGAAAGAGAAGGAAAGGGATAGAAACGAAAAAGAAAATATGATGAAATACAGTTGGAAGAAATGAAAGGCAAATTATATAAGAAAATGAAGGATTTAGAAGGAAACGAGTTGATTGATGGAAAATTGAGAGGAGAAATAGAGAACTGAGATGTGCTAAAGTTGGTATCTGGGATGGGATGGGTAATTTTGTGATGGCTTAAAATGCCATCAGAGAGGGGATTGATGGAGCAAGGACTCGTAAATGAGACTTGCTCGGAAGCAATCCTTTCGTTTTAACTCATTAACGAATTACTAACTATATGTTTGTAATTAATAATTGGCATTTTAGAAAGACACGTGGGACAATGAAGCTTGCATATGTGTTTACTAACTATAACAAAATGAACGAAGGACTAAAACGCACTCTAACAAGGGATCTTTACTGCTCATGCGTCTACTGCATCTACGTAGTATGACGTCTCAACGCTTGGAGGGAAAATCTTGCGCATGCGCAAAAGGCATTAAAATGGCAGCTTGAAAGTTCACATGCATGGCACCTGCTTGGCTGAATAGAAAATACGTTTTATACTAACGCAAATGCAGGAAAGGGTAATAATAATTAAAATGGGTTAGAGTAGAGGTTGGTGGTATACAGTGAAACCATTTATTTTTGAGAATAACATTTCTTCTTTTGACTTTATTATTAGTGCGCATTTGGGCCTTCCACACTTGTCTGAATTGAGCTGACTGACTTGACCTCGCACATGCGCACAAGAGAAAGAATAAGGAAGGATGAGTAAGGATTTGTCACGCGTCCAAGTCCAGAGGAGATGTGCCCTGTGAACATGAGGGTGAAGAGTTCATATGAAGAAGCCTTATTCATAAAGTTGAAACATTTAGTATTAATAAAGTTTGGAGATGTATGGGAAAGGAAATGATTTAATAAAGTTTAAGGGGATGGGTTTGAAAACAATGGTTCAAATGAAATAAGTGAAATGTAAGCATGGTGTGATGATCATCCCCCCTCGCCTGACCAATCAGAGTTAGTATTTTATGAAATTGAAACATTAATGGGTGGTACATGAATACTGAAAGGTATAACTGAGGTCGTTTTTAGTTAGTTAATTTGGGCAGAAGATTAGCAGACAGGGGAAGAGACGTCGATGCTGGAAGTCGAGAGCTCGGGATGCTGTCGGTGCTGGGGTGGTGCTGAAGCTGTGAGACGCTGATGAAGAAATCGAGTGCAGAACCATCTATGATAACTTAATTGGGTTAGAAAGAAGATCGCGGAAGAACCACGAGGAGGAAGAGAGTGTCAGAGAGGGGTGCGACACAGTCGTCGGTATTTAGAGAGGTGAAGTATCCTGTCCTGATTCCTGTCCTGAAGTCTTTGTCTCCTGATCTATCCCGGGGGACCCTTACCAGCCCTTTGGCCAGAGGGTTGGTCTTCACACCATTCTTGGTAACTATAAATTCATCGTATTAATAGATGTTCTTCTCTCTCTGTCCTCTCCTTCTTGAGCATAGTTATTGTGTGAATCTGAATTATTATTGCATATTGAATATTGATTGAATTGACACTCTTGCGAATGAGGGTGTTTGTACTGAAACTTTGAGATGGTTCACATTCCATTAATTTAGATAAAGATTTTAAAACTTCCTGAGTCCGTGATTATTTCACTTTTAATCAAGAAATGTTTAATAAGTTATGTTAATTATCACCATCAATTAGTTCCAACTAATGGTCCATCGACCAGAGGAAAGAACTATTTGATCAGTGAAGGTTTAGTTAAGAACGGAACAATAACTATTCCTGAAGTATGAAATCTATAAACTACAAGCTCCAGCGGTCTACTTGGGATTAGTGAAAGAAGTTATATGGGCCCAGGTGAGTATATGGTAGTGGAGTATCTGTTGTTAGTACACCGCTGGATCACCGCCACTTCTTTTTTTAGGACTTGTGCTCTGCCTACACTATGCTGGGACTTTTGGTTTGATTGACTAAATCATTCAAGGTCAAATGGGTGGGTTATGAGGCCTCGTCTAGAAACCCATTAGAACCCAAGTGAAATGATCTTAAAATGCTGAAAAATTAAGCCATTCCCAGCAGGACTGCAGACAGAAATAAAAGATATCAAGAGTGATCTTGAAAAATGTGCACTCACTGAAAATCTGTGGAAAAACAAAGTTTGCAGATTCGGTCTACAAAACACCTATGAGGCTAATGAGACTAAATAGGATAAAAACATAACATCACTTTCTTCATGGTACTGAATCTTGCAACTTTTGTTTGCGTGAAAAAAACAGCTCCTGATTAATGATCTGCCTCTGACATTTGTAGTGTTGCAATGTTTAGAGGCAATACCATGTAACACGCCGAGCGAGGGAAAAACATGCGCAGACCCCCACAAGCGTAGAGGAGCTGGTACTGTCTGACATACACATCAAAGAGGAAAGAAAGAGCCTGTGCAACTCGGGCATGGTTTAGAAAAAGATCACCACCTGTATACCTGTGTGTGTGTCGTTATTGAGTGTACCAGGCCCACCATGTGTACACACTACATTGGTGACGAGTGGGCCCGCTCCACTCACATGTGCCTACCTCGGCTACACCGTCGTCGGTGGTCTGTGGCACACCTTCGCTGGCATTGAAAACATGCCTCATACAGCGGCCTGCACTGCCTGCGGCAGCCCACTGTTTCCTGCGTGCCAGCGCGCTCAACGGCCTTGCATAGCGGCCCGCTTTGCCACCAGTGGCCGCTGCGCTGCTTCAGTGTGTTGCTGCGTGCCGCTCCTGGCTCCTCCAGGTGGAGCGTTGCTCCTGTGCTACCTTCCCGACCTGCTGATTGGACGCCCCTGCACTGCTCCGGGACCGGCGGAGCGCGTGGCCCAGCACGCCTGGGTCTTGTACTAAGTGCCTTATTTTCAGGTCAGTGGCCCCTGCTTACCCTGCGGCGGCACAGTGCGTGCCTCATCACCTCAGGCCCACCTCCTACGATACCCCAGTGGTCCTCTCCTACCTGTGGCCCTTCACCAGCTCAGTGCCACCACCCTGCCGGCAGCCCTAAGCTCTGCTGCTTGAAGCCTCCAAGTGGCCCTTCTTCTGCCTTCATCACTGCACCGTGTCCCCCCTTGTGGCTTGTGTGAATGGTCCTTGGCTCCACAGCAAGTACCTGCCTCCTCACTCTGACGACACCTTGCAGCCCTTTCAGCCCTGGCTGCCTTCTAGTGCCTTTCAACCCTCCACATGCACACCCCTGGTATGGGTGGCCTGTCCTCCAGCTGCCGTTTCTGCCACCATGCCAGGCCTCGGCGCAGGCCCGCTTTAGTGGACATCTCTACCAGACTCTTCTTCTGCCGACCCAATGGCCTCCATTATTGCTTTGGAGCCCTTCACAGTCACAGGACCTCCGCCCTCCCAGGCTGTGCGATGGAAGGCGTGGGTGGAATGTTTGCAGAACTATTTTGAGGCAGTCAAGATGGCTGCAGACCGCAAACGCGCCATGCTCCTTCATCTTGGGGGTGCTGACATCAACAAAATCTTGAAGATGCTCATTGAGGGCGCTCCGCCGTGCAACTACACCACCCTGAAGAACTACATCACAGCGCGCTTCGAGCCATATGCCAACCTATGAGATGTTCCTTCTCCACCAGGCTCGGCAACACCCCAATGAGTTGGTCAATGTGTTCCTTGGCCGGCTAAAGGAATTAGCTAGCATGTGCACTCTTCCTGATGAAAACAAAGTGCGCGCCCAGTTTATTAAGGGGTGTGCCTCTTCCAAACTTCGAGAGGGGATCCTCCAAGAGCCCAACATATCCATTGGAGATATCCTGATGCTGGGGCACTCCAATGAGCTCTCCAAACCTGCGCAGCCCATGTGGACCCCAACCACTCTGCTCCCGTTAAAGAGGAACCCTTCATTGCTGTCTGCAAGCGCTGTGGAACAACACCCAGATGAACAGACAGACAGCGACATGGATGACGACGATTCAGCAGTCGTCCATGTCGTAGGACCGATTGACCCGCTCTGGATTACCCACCAGGCGACTCCCATGTACCTCGTGGGAGGTTCAAGACCACCCAGTCTCTGCCGTCATAGACACCAGTGCCTCCATCAGCCTGATGGTTGCGGGGGTCTATCACAGCCTTTCTAACCCGCCAGCCCTCCGTCACACCAGAGCGCAGGTGTATGCTTTTGGCAACCGCTCACCACTATGATTCCAAGGCTTGTTCCAGGCCAACCTCACTCACGATTCGATTTGCCGGAAGGCAAAGGTGTATGTGTCACAGGAGGTCTCAGAGTTCCTCCTCAGCTGCCAGACAGTCCAAGAACTCAACTTAGTACAGTTCACCTTCAGCGTGCATGCCACTGACCTGGACTGCCTCCTACAAGACTTCGCCTCTCTCTTTGATTGCATTGGTTGCCTTTTAGACCCATCCATAGGCCTGCACATCGATGAATCTGTCACTCCGGTGGCACTTCGACATCGAAGAATTGCGTTTCACCTCCACCGTGGAGACAGAGCTGAAGCTTTTGGAAAGAGCTGGTATCATCGAACGGGTGAGAGGCCCCTCTCCCTGGTGGCAAAAAAGCCCAAGCAACTAGATGCTGCCCGCATTTGTGTGGACATGATGATACCTAACCTGGCAATCAAGTGAGACCATCATCTTACACCAACTATTGATGACATCATTGGAGAGTTGTCAGGATCTAAGTGGTTCTCCGAAATGGACCTCCAGGTGGCTACCACCAGATATGGATACATCCGGATTCCTACCCAATCACCACGTTCTCCACGCACGCTGGCCTCTGGAGGTATACCCAACTAAACTTAGGTATTTCTAGAGCAGCCGAAGTATTCCAAAGCATTGTGAAGATTGTTCTGCATGGCCTCTCCAGCGTGCTGAATGTGGGTGATGATACCTTGGTCCACACCCATACGCTGGAAGAACACCTAACACAGCTCAAAGCTGTTTTCACTCGACTCAAGGAGCGTAGGCTGAAGGTTCATCGGGGGGAAATGTGACTTTTTATAAAATGACATCAGCTTCTTTTGGTACCAGTTCTCAGACAAAGGCATTGTCCCCGATCTGGACAAGGTGAAAGACATACAGAATGCCCCAGCTCCCTCCTCTGTGTCTGGAGTCTGCAGTTTCCTTGGGATGGTGACGTGCTGCAGACGCTTCATGCAGAACCTGTTGGACATCACTGGTCCTCTCACGGAGCTCACCAAGTCCTCCAGTCCATGGGTTTGGGGAAAAGAACAGGAGGAAGCCTTCAAACAGACCAAGGCTGCGCTGTCATCTGATACTACTCTTGTGTACTTTGACCTCCAGAAAGACTTTCAGCTTATGGTAGACACCAGCCCCACGGGGCTGGGAGCTGTCTTGGCCCAGCGACAGGCGTGCGGTGAATGTGCCCCAGTTGCTTTTGCCAGCTGCACGTTCACACCAACCAAACAGCACTATTCTCAGATTGAGAATGAAGCAATTGCCATACTGTGGGGCTGCAAGCATTTCTACACATATTTATACGGCCATCCCTTCACCATCTTCACAGATCACAAGCCGTTGATCCCTCTGTTCCGGTAAGCTAAAGTGAGCCCTATGAAGGTAGGAGATAGGGTTCTGATGAGAGACCGCCATCCAGGTGGCAAGTTTGGCTACCATTTGAGATCATCCCATGGATTGTCACCAAGATCAAAGTCACAATGGTGACTGCCCACAGGGGAGCAGAGTGTGTCACCAGGAACCAACTCAACAGAGCGCCTGACTTTCCGCGACCGAAGCGGCAGAGGCTGATCCAAAGTAAGACACCATGGCGGATGGCAGTTTGGACAGCGGGGATGACAGTGACCGGGACCCTGATGGCGAAGCCCACCCCGAAGGCAGTGTCCCCAACTCAACGGCCTGTCCCGTCACTGAACGCTTCCAGCCCACCTTCTGTGTGCAGTGACCTGAGTCAGGCTGCAGCTGGCTCTCCGAGCCTGGAAAGGTCCTCGCCTGAACACTCTAACAGGAGTGGCCATGGGCGATATCATCTGCTGCCCAATCCAGAGCGTACGCGCTGTATAATGACTTTGTGTGCGACTGAAACAGAACCGTCCCGGCTGCAGTAATTATGAGTAATCTTCAATGCTCCCCTGCTAATGTGAGTTTGAACTTTTGTACAATTTGTTTGAAATATAGCAGAATGTTCTGTTGTGTGTTATTTTGTTCCTTCCCCTGGTAAAGGAGGAATGTAGTGTTGCAATGTTTAGGGGCACCAACATGTAACACGCTGAGCAAGGGGAAAACATGCGCAGACCCCAGCAGGCGTAGAGGAGGTGGTACTGTCTGACATACGCGTCAGTGAGGAAATAGAGAGCCCATGCGACTCAAGCGTGGTTAGGAAAAAGACCACCACCTGTACACCTATGTGTGTATCGTTATTGAGTGTACCAGGTCCACCACGTGTACACTACTACAGTTCTATATAAAAAAACTATTTAGCAAAGAGCTCTCATTATTATTTTTCAACCTTTCAGTGCGATAAAGCACGTGCAGTGTTTTAGGTCTCGCCTAGGCAGCACTTGCGCGGTTTCTTCGAGACATGCTGTATTCAGGATAAGGGCATGAAGCTCCGCCCACTTTCCACCCATCTTTTTAATTGGCCCCTGTCCTTTGTAAATGGTGGCTTTTCATTGGTCATAGGCTTAGTAGCTCCTCCTTGGTACCACTTTTTCTCTTCTTGTAACCTTCGATGAGGACACCCCCTGTTACATATGTTGTTACTCGGTAGACTCTAATTACAGCCTCTGAGCACTATTTTCTTAAATAGCTTTGTCCTATCTGCTGTTGCAGGCACACACACTCTCCCTCAACGCTTATTTTGTTTCCATTTGTCCAGCACTGCATGCCTCTGCAAGAATAATGTCGGCCGCTGTCAGGGCTCAGAAATCAAGAACCCACAAGCTTCTCTGCGCCACCGTAACGTCCGGTGGGCAGATTCCAGAACGCTTACCGGCTCGCAGGAGATTTAAGGTGGTTGTCACGCGTAGCAGGGTATTCGGAAGAGCACGCCGAAAATGGAGTAACGCCAATAAAGTTGCCGGTCTAGTCTCTCGCATTTGGCTCCAGGCGCGAGGACAGGACTGGCAGTGAAGTGCATCGGCAGAATTCTAAGCCGCGCACTTCACCAACGATTCTTTCGTGAGAGCATCTATCGCGCAAGCGCCTAGCTTAGTCAGGAGTTAGTGTAGACCTTGAGCATGCGTAGTAAGTAGGCGTAGGGTAGTGTACGTTTCGCTTTCGGCAAATAGTTAGTCAGGTTAATTAACAGGCTTCAAAAAGAAGTTATTCAGAGTTTGGATTTTCGACATCACGAAGTCACAAGAAGTTACCAGAGCTATTGAATTAAGTTTTACCTGAGGTTCGGCTGAGTCCTTGGGTCTTCTGGTGCTACTACAGCAACTAAACCGCAAGTATTAAACCTAAGAAAAGAGAAAGAGAGAGAAAACGAAATTAAGAGAAATATAACCATTGAGAGAAGTCAGTACTGTGTATTAAGTCAAAGGGTCTTAAAGCAAGCAGTTCACTTGTGCAGCATAGCATTACATGCGACCAATAATTGGAATAGGATTTTCAGTATAAGAGAAAAAGAGAAATAAGAAGAGGAGCAAAAGCCTTTAGCTAGGAGGGTAAGGAAGAAAGAGCATAGCGTTTAGAGAAGAGAGCTCCAGGGTGGTATTAGGAAAGAATTAATGGTGTTATTTCTAATTCACAGTTCCCCCACAAGAGCGAGAAATAGAAAAGAGAAAAGTAGACAAAAGTGCGAAGAAGAAAAGACGAGTGAGGAGAACCAAAGAAAAGCGAGGCAGTCTCTTCTCTGTCCCCTTCCCCTTTCGCCCGGCAGGGTTCACACGATCACCTGTGGCATGGGTGCTCGTGGGAAGGTCTGTTGAGGAAATTAGGAATATTCGACATTCTGCTCCTGAGAGTACTGGAAGTAAGAAGTGAGTACATGCTGGGTCTTGACAGAGTGAAGTGCCCACGAAGTTTACTCTCCCGAGCAAAATGGCAGAGGGTTTGGACCTAAAGAATTTAGGGAAGGTTCTAGAAGCAATTCAACAGGAGTTAATGGCTGTAAGGGAGGAGAATAAGGCTCTCAAGTCTGAAATAGAGGCTACAAGAAGAGAAACCCTAGAATTAACTGTCCAAATGAAAGGAGAAGGTTCTGGAGTTAAGTTTAACCCCTCATCTTCCGGAGCTTCAACTTCTAACGCAGGCTCAACTCCAAGTCCGGGGTCCACCACCCAAGTAGTGCACTCTTTAGCTCCCATCATACCATTAGCACCCCCAGAGAGATTCAGTGGGGATCCTCAGAAGGCTCAAATCTTTTTAACACAGTGCTCATTGCATTTCATGTGTCGTCCTACCGTCTTTCCAGATGCACAGTCTCGAATAGCATTTATCCTCTCGTATCTGAATGGAGACGCCGCCTCCTGGTCTATGCCCTTGGTCTCACAAGACTCACCAATTTTATATGATTTTAAAGAGTTTAAAAAAGAGTTCTTGCGCATATTTGATCGAAGAAGGGTAGCGCAAGCAACCGATAACGAGCTATTGGAACTGAGACAAGGGAATCGGGAATTAGTGACCTATTTTGCACAATTTAATAAGCTTGTAGTAGAAACTGAATGGCCAGAGAGCAAGAGAGCTGCCCTGTTTTATCGAGGGTTGAAAGATGACCTGAAAGACGCTTTAGCGCAAATCCCAAATCGTCCAACCGAGGTGTCAGCCCTAATTGATCTGCCCTTAGAAATCGATTACCGGCAAACTGAGAGAAGAGGCGAAAAAAGGAGGGAATTTCGACCCAGTATTCCCAGATTTGATCGGGTGAGAACAGATACTGCAAAAACAGCAGAGAAAGAACAAGGCATAGAACCTATGCAAATTGGAACAATACGAGGACCACTCACAAAAGAAGAAAAGGATAAGCGAAGATTAAATAATCTTTGTCTCTACTGCAGAACCAGCGGCCATTTCGTGAAGGGGTGTCCCAAAAAACCCAAGTCCTACAAGAAGGAAAACTTGCAGCACCACCAGTAGGAGGAGTTGGACTGGTGGATGCTAAAGTTGAAACAACTCCAACAAGTCATCAAGTAGCAAACACGTTACAATCTTCGGCTCCGCATCTTATCTTGGTCATGACTCTAAAATCCTGTGAACACACTCTCCAAGGAGTAGCAGTAATGTTGGATTCAGGTGCCACTAGAAATATTTGTGACCTAAAGTTTGCCTCCAAGGTGGGCTTACAGGCAATTCCCAAGACCAAATGTGAAGCTGTAAGGGCTGTTGATGGAACAAATCTATCCTCTGGCCCAATCGTAAGTCACACAGAAGTAGTGGAACTCATTTCTACAGAAGGCCATCGAGAGAAGATACAGTTTAATCTTATCGATGCTCCTCAGTTCCAGATCATATTGGGACTTCCATGGCTAACAGAGCATAACCCAACTATAAATTGGAGTGAAAGAATCGTATAGTTAAATTCCAGTTACTGTTTGGAACATTGCTTTCATGAGAATTTGGAAGTTGAGAAAAAGGGTCCGGCGACCTTGCTATGTGAGAACAAGTTGATGGTGTGTGCGGTGCGAACCAAGAGTCTTCCAGAAGAATACTAAGAGTTTTCAGAAGTATTCAGTGAGTCGGAATCAAAGAAACTTCCACCCCATCGGTCTTATGATTGCAAAATAGACCTGGAGCCTGGGGCAAACCTTCCCTGCAGTCGATTTTATGCGCTTACTGAAGCTGAGAATCAACATCTCAAGGACTATCTACAAAAGTATTTGGATAACGGGTTCATACGACCCTCTCAATCTCCGGTCTTCTCTCCACTCTTTTTTGTCCCTAAGCGAGATGGTGATTTGAGAACGTGTATTGATTACCGCGCACTGAATAAGATAACCATAAAGAACCGTTACCCATCACCATTGATCTCTGTTTTGCTTGACCAATTAAAAGATGCAAGGACTTTCACAAAGTTGGATTTGCAAGGTGCAAACCATCTCATCAGGGTACGAAAAGGAGATGAGTGGAAGACGGCCTTTAGAACAAAGTATGGATTGTACGAATATCAAGTCATGCCGTACGGACTCAGCAACACCCCTGCAGCATTCCAATATTTTATAAATGATGTGTTGAAGGAATTCATTGACCAGTGTGCAATCGTGTACATCGACGATATTTTGATTTACTCGTCCACTGAGGAAGAACATCAACAACAGGTTAAAAGAGTTCTGCAATGTTTAAAAGAAAATAGCCTGTGTGTTAAATTGGAGAAATGTGCCTTCGGAGTCAAGTCCGTAGATTTCTTAGGATTTATCATCGCTCCAGAGGGTCTTACTATAGACATGAAGAAAATTGAAGCAGTACTTAATTGGCCCCCTCCAACTTCAGTTAATGAAATACAGAGCTTCATTGGGTTTGCAAATTTTTATCGTAGGTTCATCAAGGATTTTTCTCAGAAAGTAGTGCCCATTACCAGACTCTTGAGGAAGGGAATACCATTCCAATGGACAACAGAAGCCGAGGAGGCCTTTCAATTTTTAAAAAAAGTTTTACCTCTGCACCCATTTTGCTTCACGCAGATCCTACACAACCGTTTTACTTAGAAACCGATGCTTCGTAGCAAGCTATTGGAGGTGTGCTTTCGCAGAGACACAAAGAAACCGGGCAACTGCATCCAGTTGCTTACCACTGAAGAAAACTGCAACCAGCAGAGATCAACTACACCATTTCGGACAAGGAGCTATTGGCTATAAAAGATGCGTTCCAAGAATGGCGTCACTATCTCCTTGGAGCAAGACATGTGGTCACAGTGTTTACCGATCATAGGAATCTGCAATTCCTAAAATCTGCAAGGACCTTGACTCCACGACAGTTGCGATGGTCTTTGTACTTCGCAGACTATGATTTTGTCATAACCTACAGACCCGGAAAGAACAATGGAAAAGCGGATGCTTTATCCCGAATCGACACAGATGGAAAAAAGACTCCAATGAACGAGCAAAGAATCATCCCAGAGACGAAGATCATAGGCGCAGTCGTCGAAGAGACCTTGGAAGATAAGATCAGGAAAGAGATGACTCAAGAAGAAATGCTGAACTGGGCCAAGGAAAATCCGGCTCAAGAAGTTCGCAAACAACTACCGTTTCACGCAAAAGCCTTGTATCTTCTTACCCAAGAGGTCCAACAACGAGCAATGTCCGATTGTCACGACAGTCCATTGGCCGGCCATCCCGGAATCCATCACACTGAAGAGTTGCTGAGGAGACAGTTCTGGTGGCCTGAGTTAATCAAGGATGTTCGAAAATACGTAGAAGGATGCGAGACTTGTGCAAGGGGAAAGACGGATAGACGAGCCCATCAAGGTTTATTGAGGCCCTTACCCACTCCCCCTTACCCTTGGCACACTATAACGATGGACTTGATAGTTGAGTTGCCTTCTAGTCAGGGATTCAACTCAATTTTGGTGATGGTGGATGCCTTCTCAAAAATGGCACATTTTGTCGCCTTGAAGGGAAATCCCACAGCAAAACAATTAGCCACACAGTTAAACCAGAGTTTAATTAAGATTCATGGAATTCCAAAGGTTTTAATTTCTGACCGGGGATCTCAATTTCTGTCCCATTGCTGGAAGGCCTACACAAAGAGGTTAGTAATAGAGACAAGGTATTACACAAGCTTTCACCCACAAACCGATGGACAGACAGAGAACCAATCAAGAATTAGAAAAATACCTTAGACTGTTTCTTTTGGATCAAGAGGGTGAATGGCCAGATCTCCTTTGGACAGCAGAGTTTGCACATAATAATGCAAAGAATGCTTCCACTGGATATTCCCATTTCTACCTAAATTATGGGAGACATCCAAATTCTGCAGTTTCATTTCAAGAAGTCTCAGTGCCCGCGGCACAAGAATTAGTTCAACATTTAATTAAGGTGCATGAGTCAGCCACTAAGAACTTAGCTCTGGCCAAGGAACGCTATAAGCTAAATGCAGATAAAAGGAGAAGACAGGAACCAATTCTCCAGGAAGGAGACAGGGTCTGGCTAAATACTAAAAATCTGAAACTCAAGGGAAATTGAAAATTTCAACCACGTTTTGTAGGTCCATATCCTGTGGAACAGGTAGTAAATCCAGAAATCTATAAATTAAAGCTTCCTCCACAGTTAAAAATACACCCAGTGTTTCACGTTTCCCTGCTTAAGAAGATTTCACCCTACTTAAAAGAATCCAAAAACCCAAGACCCCTTGTGGTACAAGGGAGAGAAGAATTCGAGGGAATATTTTCTATCTGGTAGATTGGAAAGGATACGGTCCCGAGGAGAGGTCTTGGGAGGAACAGTCTGATGTCCATGCCCCTAGATTAACCAAAAAACAATGGTCCTGGACCAATTATTCAAAAAATGTTTAATTTAGAACAATAATTATTTCAACCTATTCGGGGCTTACAGTGGTCAGCTCACAAACGTACATAAATCGTCGGATTTATCAAGAGAATATGATGTGCAGGACAACAATATGTTGTGTTACAATATATTTATTTGATAAGTAAAAGACAAGGTTAAACAAACCTTAGAGGGTCATGGAAAGAAAGGAGAGAATTTGTTCAAGGGAACGTGTAGAAAGGGGTGCTCAAGAATTAGGAGGAGTCAAGAGGACTCAGAGTTTTCCAAACAGAAGATAAGGGGCATATATTTACAAAACTGTACAAAAAGTGATAATAAATAAACAGTTCAATGCAACCTGGCCATATTCAAAAACAATCATTTGAAATTATATTTTCATTAGAATGACTGTTTGGTCGACACTCTCGGGCTGCCCAAACCAGTCATGTGCTCTTTCCCCTTCTTTATGCAGGCTGCATTACAGCCTGCATGGAGAACATGCTCACCCCTACAGCCCCTGACTGAGCGCTGTGTCACAGCGCTCAGACCAATCACAACTCTGCATTGTAGCTTTGTGATTGGCTTAGGGGAGGGAGCCTGGCTGCCTGCTTCCTGTTCCTGAAGTCGGAAGCAGAAGAGCAGGACCAGAAACGCAGGACTCGGGACCGGAGGAAAGGTAAGTAATTTTTTTTATTTTTGAAGCTCCCTCGCTACCCATTACCCCCCCCCCCACATACCCCCATGACCCCCCGCGCCCACCCCCCACCTGCGAGCCATGCCGGCCGCCTCTGCGTTTTAGTATCAGGGAGCTTGCACAAAAAACTAGACCCAGTTTTCCTGTCTCTTCATGTTGCATATTTAAGTTCCTCCATAAGTGCAGATTTAACACTATTCTGTACTCTCTTCCGGTAGAAAACACGTAATTCTGAAAACAGGTTATGCAAGACAGTGCCTTCCTGGTTTGCAATTTGGTATTCACCAGGACAGATTTGCTGTCAGTTTTGATGTGTAATTGGTTGCTTTTGCTTTCAACCATATCTTTAGGAAAAGACTCTCTCCCAGAGCATGATTCTTTCTTTCTCTTCTGTTTTGGAGCTCAATTTAGCTACCTAAATTTTTTTAGTGTCACTCACATTCTTTACTAGAAACTCAGTTCTTTAGCTAAAGTGGCAATTCCTTGTTCTCTCTCATTTCAGGATCCAATCACAGACCTAAAGACAACTCCCAACTATTGTGCTATTGTGTTGAGTATGGTGATCTCACTCCTAGATTGTTGTGAATCCATTCCATATATGGTGTGTTAAGTGCATCTATATGCTGTCATTGTTATAGTCCCAAAATATTTTCCGAATTTAGTTACCCTTTATGTCTAGGTTGACCATTTGCCAATGGCATATTCTGGGCAGGGACTGTAAAAAATTCAGGACAAAGGATCAATTTTACAGACACATCTGTGTAAGTCGAGCAATAATAGAACGTAAAAAAAATCCCTTGATTTGTTGTCCATGTGCTCCTCATTCCTGCACACCCACCGTTCGAAGTCCATATGCTCCTCCAGCTCCTGCCACCCACCCTCTGTTGTCAGCTTGCTCCCCAGTCCCTCCCGCCCACCCTCCGTTGTCAGTTTGCTCTCAGAGTCCACCCTCCATTGTCAATTTTCTACCCCAGCTCCTCCTGCCTACCATCCGTTCTCAGCTTGCTACCCCAGACCCTCCTACCCACCATCCATCATCAACTTGCTGCCCCAGCCCCTCCCACCGACCCTCTGTTGTCTACTTTCTATCAAATACCCTTCCGCACACCCTCTGTTGTCAGCTTGCTACCTCAGCCCCATCACCCACCCTCCGTTGTCAGCTTGCTTCCCCACCCCTCCTATCCACCCACAATTGTCAGCTTGCTGCCCCATCCCCTCCCACCCTCCGTTGCCTGTTTGCTTTCCCAGCCCATCCTGCCCATTATATGTTTTCCATTGGCACCCACAGTCCCTTCTGCCCACACTCCATTCACTGTCTGCGTGCTTCCTCACCATCCCTTGTGTGCCCTCTCCTCCACCCACATCCTTCTCTACCCCCCTCCCTCCATGTTGACTTGTCCCCAAACCACTACCCATTTCTTTTTTTTTATTTAAAAAAAAAAAAAGACGTTAGTGCTGGCCGCGTCCTAGCACTTTTACTTTTAATTATTTTTAGCCCTGCTGCTGTACTGCATGGCAAAGCATTGCCAAAGCCAATAGTTCTTATAGGTGTGGCCTAAAAAAAGGGCTTTCTTTACCAGAACAATGCAAGCAGCATGAACGAAATTAGTCCTAAGAGACACTGAAAGGGAAACAAGCATTGGCAAGGCCAATAAGGTCTCACCTATGCAAGAGCTATTGGCTTTGCCAATATGATTTTGCCATGTTGTACGCCAGCGTGGCTGCTGTTCAGCATGGCTAAATGTTAGTGGTGTAAAGGAGAGTGGTGTGGAGAGAAGTGTCATAAAGTATAGTGCCATGGAGTAGAGTGGAGTGTTATGGAGTGGCGTAGAGAGTCATGGAGTAGTGTAGAGTAGAGTTGAGTAGCGTGGAGTGTACAGTGTTGTGGATTGTCGTGGAGGGAGTAGAGTGGCGTAGAGTGGAAGGGCATAGAATGGAGTAGAGTGCCCTGCAGTTGAGTGGTGTGGAGTAGAGTGGCGTTGAGTAGAGCGGCATAAACAGTCATGGAGTGGTGTAGAGCAGAGTGGAGTGGCGTAGATGGTGTTGCGTAGAGTGGAGTAGAGTGGCGTAGACCGGAGTAGATTGTCGGAGAGTGGAGGGGATTAAAGTAGAGTTGTGCAGTAGAGTGGAATGGCAGATTGGAGTGGGGTGTTGTACAGTGGGGTGGTGTAGAGTGGAGTGGGATAGAGTGCCATAGAGTTGAGTGTCATAGAGTAGAGTAGAGCAGAGAAATGGAGTGGAGTAGTATGTCATAGAATACAGTGGAGTAAAGTGGCATGGAGTGGTGTAGAGGGATTTCCATAGAGCGTCGTAGAGTGGGCTAGTGTTGTAGAGTGGAGTAGAGTTTAATGGAGTAGAGCACCATAGAGTGGACTATCATGGAGTGAAGTGTCGCAGAGTGCAGTAGAGGGGCATAGAGTGAAGTTGCCTAGTTGCCTACAGTGACGCAGAGTAGAGTGGAGTGGTGCAGCGTAGACTGCAGTGGCGTCAAGTGGAATGGCCCCAGGTGGAGCAGAGTGGCGTAGAGTGCAGTGGCGTGGAGTAGATTCTTTCAGAGTAGAATGAAGTGGTGTAGGGTAGAGTAGAGTGGAGTGGTACAGGATAGAGTGCAGTGGTGTGGAGTGGTGTAGAGTAGAGTGGTGCAGAGTAGAGTGGAGTAGTGCAGCATAGATTGCAGTGGTGTAGAGTGGAGTAGCACAGGGTGGAGCAGAGTGGCGTAGAGTGCAGTGGCGCAGAGTAGAGTGAAGTGGTGTAGGGTAGAGTGGAGTGGTGCAGGGTAGAGTGCAGATGTGTAGAGTGGCATAGAGTGCAGTGGCATGGAGTGCAGTGTTGCAGAGTAGATTAGAGTGGAGAGATGCAAAGTACAGATGCGTAGACTGCATTGGCATAGAGTGCAGTAGAGCAACATAGATTTGAGTGGTGCAGAGTAGAGTGCAGTGGCGTAGAGTAGCGCAGAGTTCAGTGGTGGAGAGTGCAATCTTGCAGAGTAGAGTAGTGTAGAGTGCATTGGCTAGAGTAGAGTGCTGTAGAGAGCAGTGGCGCACAGTACAGTGGTGCAGAGTAGAATAGAGTGGCATGGAGCACAGTGGTGTAGAGTGGTATAGCGTGCAGTGCATAGCGTGCAGTGGCTTAGAGTAGAGTGTTGCAGAGTAGAGTATGGTGGCATAGAGTGCAGTGGTGCAGAGTAGTTGGTGTAGAGTGCAGTGGTTTTGAGTAGAATGGTGGAGTTCATTGGTGAAGAGTGCAGTTTAGAGTTGAGTGGACCAGAGCGCAGTCGCGTAGAGTAGAGTGGCGTAGCGTGGCACAGTGTAGATTGGACTAGTGTACAGTGGAGTGACATACAATGCAGTGGCATAGAGTAGATTGCTTCAGAGTAGAGTGAACTGGCATAGAGTGGAGTGGAGTAGAGTGGAGTGGAGTGGCATAGAGTAGTGGCGTAGAGAGCACTGGCATAGAGTGGAGTGGTGCAGAGAAGAGTCGAGTGGCCCACACTGGAGGGTGTAGAGCGCAGTGGTGCATAGTAGAGTAGAGTGCATTGGCATAAAGTAGAGAGCTGTAAAGAGAAGTAGAGTGCAGTGTCAGAGTGCAGTAGTGCACAGTAGATTAGAGTGGCGTAAAGTGGATTTGCGTGAAGTGCAGTGGCATAGAGTGCATTGGCATAGAGTGTAGTGGCAAAGAGTGCATTGGTACAGAGTGGTGCAAAGTAGAGCGCAGTGGTGTAGAGTAGAGTGGCATAGAGTTCAGTAGCGGTGAGTGCAGTGTTGTAGAGTAGTGTCGTAGAGTGTAGTGGTGTAGATTAGAGTGGCATAGAGTGCAGTGGTGTAGAGTAGAGCAGAGTAATGTGGTGTAGAGTATAGTGGTGCAGAGTAGACGAGAGTGGCATTAATTTCAGTGACGTAGAGTGCATTGGTGAAGAGTGCAGTGGCATAGAGTGCAGTGGTGTAGAGTAGTGTGTTGCAGAGTATAGTATAGTGGCATACAGTGCTGTGGCGTAGAGTGTATTGGTTTTGAGTAAAGTGGTGTGGAGTGAATTCACGGAGAGTGCAGTGGTATAGAGTGTAGTGGCGTAGAGTAGCAATTTGAAGAGCAGAGTGTAGTGGCGCTGAGTAGATTGTAGTGGCGTAGAGTGGATTAGAGTAGAGTGGAATAGCACGGAGTGGCATAGAGTGCAGTGGCATAGAGTGCAGTGGTGCAGAGTAGATTAGTGGCATAGAGTGGAGTGTAAAATTCAGTGGCAGAGAACACAGGAGAGGGTCGTAGAGTGGAGTGGTGCAGGTTACAGTGCAGTGGTATACAGTGGAGTGGTGCAGGGTGGAATGGTGTAGAGTACATTGGTATTGAGTGGCATAGAGTAGAAGTGGTGCAAAGTAGCGTGCAGTGGCATAGAGTAGAGTGGCATAGAGTTCAGTGGCAGAGAGTGCAATTTGCAGAGTAGACTGTTGTAGAGTGCAGTGGTGTATAGCAGAGTGGCATAGAGTGCACTGGCATAGAGTAGAGTGGCGTAGAGTACAGTGGTGCAGAGTAGAACAGAGTGTCGTAGAGTGCAGGGACGTAGAATACAATGGCGTAGAGTGCATTGGTTTTTCGTCAAGTGGTGTAGAATGAATTGGCATAGAGTGCAGTATTTACAGTAGAGTGCAGTGGCGTAAGTAGAGTGATACAGAGTAGAGTGGTGCAGAGTGGAGTGGTGCAGCATAAATTGCAGTGGCGTAAAGTAGAGTGGTGCATGGTAGAGTGTATTGGTGCAGTGTAGAGTGGTGAAGAGTGGATTAGAGTGGCGTAGAGTGGAATGGCATAGAGTGGAGTGGTACAAAGTAGAGTGCATTGGCGTAGAGTTGCAGAGTAGAGTCGCATAGAGTGGAGTGGTGCAGAGTAGAGTGGAGTGGCGTAGACTGGAGTAGTGTTGAGTGCAGTGGCAAAGAGTAGAGTGATGCAGAGTAGAGAGGTGTAGAGTGAAGTGACATAGAGTGGAGTGGTGCCGAGTAGAGTGCAGTGACGGAGAGTGGAGTAGAGTAGTGTAGTGTACAGTGGTGCAGAATAGAGTCCAGTGGCGTGGAGTGGTGCAGAGTAGAGTGGGGTAAAGTGAAGTATGCATGGTGTGGTAGCGCACTGCCATTACAGACAACACATCTTCAAGTAAAATGATCATTTAGATTTGCACAAACAAACAGTTTTACTGATAAAAGTATACACCGCACAAACAATAATGTAAGTAAATGTCATCACCTAGTGTATTGATTTGTTTTGATCGTATCAAAATATTTGCTTTCACCTTACCTCAGAATTACCAGAATAACCCCCAATAGCCAGCATGATTGTCACGTCAATCCTCTCACTTTGAAGTCAGAGAAAGAAAAGTAAACACCAAGCTCCCTTGAAGACAGAGCCTGACATTTGACCTCTGTCTGAATGCGTGGCAAATGTGACAAAAGAAGAGCAAGATTTAAAGGCCTGTTTATAGAAAGGTAGCATTCTCAAGGATACAGTAAATAAGGTATGGGCCCTGGAAGGGACAAACTCAAGGTGGACAGCCTAAAAGAAATAAAGGCAGCAAATAGAAAGCCAGAAAATGTGAGTTACAAAACACAAAGTCAGTGATAAGCAGTGGGTGGAATGCATTCCCAGTGAAGCTTTTCCAGATGTCCCCAAGATGTCATTAGCAGGTTTCGACCTCAACAATGTGCTGGCACCCTTCTTTCGGAGCCCATCCTCGGGCTAGAGGTTGGTGTAAAATTACAGACAAAAGGCATCCATACCAGACCACTCGTGCCTTTACAGACAAAGCACACAAAATCAGGAAAGTCAGTGGAAAATACGAACAGTTGGTCACCCTATTTATGACTCTGAGATTTTTGATGGGCGGAGTGAGAGAGCGTGAGTCAGTGTGGGTTGTGTCATGCTGGCCCCTGACATCTCTGTTCCCCATCCACTCGCTGCCTTTCTCCTTCTTAGTCAACTTCCTTCTATCTTATTATGGACATTTTTTATTGATCACTTATTGCAAGAAAATAAATCCAATAGCCATGCCTAGAGAGCACAGGGCCATCAGGGCACATAGCAATACTTATGGAAAAGTGTACAATAAAACATGCATAGGTCCATCTTCACACATCGATAAAAGTAAAATCAACAACTTTAATCATAAACCCCACCTCACTCCCTCCCCACCCAGCTACTAACCTGTCGTCCTATGAAGTTATCTTCGATCTAGGCATTCGACCAGGGCAAAAGTCCTAAAAAAAGAAGTGGGGGGACGCTGACGTCACGACAGGAAGTGACGTCACGAAAGGTGGCTTGCACCATCAGACTCATTGCCTCCCCTCGCTCACCCCTTAGATGCTATTGCATCAGAGAAGCCAGCGCGTGAGCAGCGTTCTGAATGAGTTCCGATCTCGCCCCAGAGAGGCCAAAGAGTGAATGTGTGGCTCCATTTGCTCCAGTTATCGAGCCCCAAAAGGGCAAAGAGAAGTGGGGAGAGGGGGCATCCCTACCTGCCCCCCTCCCCGCCCCCCTCCACACTCCCCTTATCAACGTCCGTCTGCCAAAGCGGGTTCAAACTCCACGCCACCTGCGAGAGTAAGCCTTGAGCGCTGCATCCCGCTAATCTGAGCAAACACTACTGTGGCCTCAGGACACCCGTGGAAAATAACAGCAACCCTAGAAGTTATTGCACAGTAACCTCTGACTGCACTTGGACCCAAAGAGAAGGTCTCACGCATGGGCCATAGTTTACCAAATATAACCATTATGCGACCGAAACATAAAAAGGGGGATCGTTAGGGTCCCAAATGTAAAATAGCTCTTCCCTCTACTTTCCTCCAGACTCCTGATTTTTTTCTCTCCCTTTTGTTTCTTTCCGACTTCGTTTTCCACTCACACTGACTGACTGTCGACCAGCCTATTACATTTCAGCATGTTTGTCAGTCATTCCTCTTCCGTGATCCACTACTTTTTCTTTCAACTGCTTCTCTCTGTTATTTCCTTCCCACCATTTTATCTCTCTCCTCTACTTGGTCTGACTTCTTCATTTCATTTTTTCCCTTTCCATTGTCGTTTATCCTTTCTGTCTGGTGTCCTCTGCCTTTTCTTTCTCGAGTTTCCTTACAATGAATTTGATTCCTCCTTGACATACTGAACTGCCCACAAAACAAAATCCCAGAACCAAACAGTCAATTATTTTTTTCCCTTTTTTTCCCAAAAGTACCCACTTGGTAGCTGCCGTCTTTCTCCCGCCTTGGTATTTATTCTACTACACAATTCAAGTGGTCAAAAGGGACATCCGGTGGATTAACTGACAAAAGTATGAAAAGTGCCTGCCTTCCCCTCGAAATATGTCGGAGAATACAAGGCTAGGCAAGAAGGTTCACTACTGCTGCTCAGCAACACCAGAGCCTCAGAGTGATCAAACTGCTTTGGGTGAAGCAGCACACTTAACCCCTGAAGAAGTGAAACCCGGCTTCCTAAGCAGGAAATAAGCTGGCCAACTCTCCCATTTTCTGTGGGTTTCTCCCATTCTTTGGGTGGCTGTCCCGTGTTCCAGGCTCAGCTGCTGTGGGGCGCCAAATGGCCCGCTTTTTGTGGCTGCAGGAGAAGAAACAGCCTTATGAAGCCTACAGCCACATTAATCTGCCTGATTACTCAGGTGCCCATAAAACCAAGATGGATGGACTGGGGTAACTTGAGCAGCCTTGCACTCTATCAGCACGAGCTTCAGAGAGGTGCCTGGGAGGGACCAGTATTTTATTAAAAGGTAAATGGGAGTGAGGACATACAGCACAGAACCACCTTCACCTTCTGCAGTCTGATTTTTAATTACTGTTGCTTGTTTGGCCAAGTCAGAGGCTTCATAAAGTATATTTATCGGATTTAACTCTTGTTGACCAGACTTTTTAATCCAGATTTTAGAATTTTAAACTTTCAGACGACCAGAGAGTTTTACTATTATTGCAATGCAGGTATTTACAATCAAATGTCCTCTAAGTTATACAGTTTCTAATTAGTATGGGGGAACGTTTAAAACTGGAAACGTTGACAAACATAATATGTCACTGTGGTTGTTTTGTTTGTTCTTGGCTATGCTTTAAGAGCTGGTGCAGAGATTTCTCGTTCAATTACTAGAAACTAATTTGACTATCTTTATGATAATTGGTTTATAATTGTAACAATTTGTATTAAATAATTACAATAAACTATTACTTTTATGCAGCCCAGCATGAGTTTACCAGCCAGTCAAGCAACAATGCACTTTGAATATATACTCCTAGCGAGAGCACCCAGTCTTACGATCCACTCATAAAAATATGGTGTAGCGGGAAAGTTACAGTCATTGGAGAAAGCAGCCTTGTTCGGTTCTGGATTAAAAAACGTTTCTCCTGGTTCCATAGTTTCCAGCTTGGACTCTAAAACACAGTCCCATGGGCGAGGTCCAACAATGACATGCCACTGTGTTGCGGATCCAGGCAAGATTTTTAGGTCTGGCCTTTGAAACAGCTTTAGCTGATTCTCCAGACTCCTATTTTCTCAAACATGATTAAATTATATATATATCACACGCTTTACCTGTACTTGCCAACGCTACTCCTCTCAGGACCTGTGCATGGATGAGGGCAGGTGTAACTCTGCGCATTCAAGCATTTGTCTCCACCACCACAGACGACCCAAAAGGTGGCAGACAAAACACTCAAAGCTGTTCCCAATATCCCGCATTATTTAAAATCAGCAAGCATGGACCTCAGCCATTGGCTGCCCTCCGAGCGATGGCAGTTTGCTTCTACACAATGTGCATTTCTACTTCAGAAGTAGTCGTCTTCAATGCCACTGGTAGGGCCCACTTGTTGCCGCATGCAGTGCACCACATCCCGAGGGGGTACTGCTTCCACGGGTGGCCATCTTAATCCAAGATGGTCGACATGTTGCTTTCAATTATATTCCAAGATGACTGTTGGTGAATACCCACATACCATCCTTCAATGGCCATTGCATGTTTTATAGTTCTTTAATGGTATAACATGGACAATCTGTTGCTTCTAAACACATCAGCCTTCTTGAAAATTTAACGAATGATAAAAAATGCAAAAACATTGAAATATGGCCGACAGTAAGTACACACACGTGACATGGGCAGTAATTTTGGTTTGCTGTCTGCTTGCCCCTGTGCATTAGCAAATCAGAGAGCTCTGCGGACAACAATTAAAAGCAACATCTATTGGCAGTGCTTATAAATACAGTGTTTATTATCAGCATATTTCGGTAAAGTTGGGATTAGGAGTCCTATCTCCTAGTCCCTATAAACAAAACTCATTCGCTATCACACATATAGTGTGAGGTAATGGTGTCCTCGCCCCCATGAATTGCCCACCTAGTTGTGGCTTTGCAAGGATTTCTTACTGCAGCCACCACAGGAATTTGGTCTTTTTTAAATGCTTTCTATGTTCGCAAAAAAAGGAATGAGAGATTGTAGGGTCTTTTCTCTGGGCCCTACGGATACTATTGTTTACCTTAGGTGTTACAGGGCTTAAGTTACTATTTGATTCCAAATTGATAATCAAGTTAATCCGGACGCACATTTGATTTTCCACGGTAAAAACCACATGCAGTCAGGGCTGGCTCCAAGGGATGGTGGATTCATTAAAAGATTTCAGCATTTTTGCATTATGCCCAAAGAACTACATAATCCAAATAATGAAAAAAGCCTCCAATCATAAAACAAATACACATTTCTTACAAGGATTCCTTCAAGACCACAATGTCCGGAGACATCTGCACTTCTTTTCATTTCAAAAGAAAAAAGAAAGAAAAATATGTTTTGTTGAAAGACATTTTCCTATTTCCTTCGAACTCGCACCTTGATTGAAAAAGAAAGATCACCTTCAGTGAGTTGATATTCTTTAAGACACCACTATCCAGCCTCATAAAGTGCTGGCCAGTCTTAGACTCAGACCAAACGTGAAATATGCCCCACTTGAGGTCTTGATCTACTTAATACTCCATTCCAGGGTGAGTTTCTCCCTTGTGGTCATTGTGCCATTTGTTATTTTACAGAATTCACTTAGCAAATAGCACAATGCCTGATCAACTGGCTCCAGAGCCTTCCTTGGCAAGGGTCCATAGAAAAGTCCTCTCCCTAATCAGCATAAAGAGGGAAACACATGACAAAGTAGAGGAGATGCTCGTAACAGCCACATAGGCACATGTCTGTTCTCACTCCTTTTCTTTTCTTCAAGATAGATCCAATTGGCAGCCTCTCACTCCTAACAACAGCAAAAAGTCTGTACTCCTAGGGATTTTCAAGGGATGTCAATTAGGGTTGGTTGGTTATAAATCGAATAGGCTTATTGGTTCAGGACAAAGAGCTTTTCCGTAACTTGAAAGGCGCTTGGAATGGTAGAGGATGTGGAACAAACTTGATAAGCCTAGTGTACAATCAGATCTACATCTTTCCAAGATATTAACGGTCTAATTTAGAGGCGAGTGGTATGGAATAAAACCTTAAAACCAAGAATGCTGACTTATTATTTTTGCAGCACAGAGTCCACCCAGAGGGGTCTATTGGTGCTAAGAAATTGAACTACATGTAATTCTGTAACAACTGTCTTTAAATCCACACATGATCAGATAGCCCCTCTTAAAAGGTCATGTACTCTCTCCCCCACCCATACCCTATGCCCTATGGCTTTTGGACTCCCATAAAACTGCCAAATTAGTCTGTAAAAAAAGCTGAAAGAGAATAGTGCTCCAACAATGCCCCTGATACACCCTTACTATATCAAGAAGCTTTGAGAAATTACAAAAAAACAGATGAGGAAAACTAGAGCTTCCTACTGCTCTATAAAAACTGACAAAGCAGCTAATTCAACTAAAGCCATTTTGAAAGTAGTTTCCAATCTTATAAGCCCACACTGTTTCAATAAGTCAGTACCTCATTCTCCGTCCTTATGCAACGATCTTGCACTATGTTTTTCACTGTAAAATAAACTCATCTTCGACTCTCTTTCTAATCCACCTCAACCTACCGAAGTCGACCTTTTGACCAACTCCATGAGTCAGGCTCAACTGCTCCTCAATTTCAAACCTTTAGAACTAGAGTGCTTAAAAAGCAAATTATCTCAATAAAGTTAGGATCACATCTGGATCCCTGCCCAGCCCACAACTATCACCCTAGCAGCTATGGTTAATCTCTAAAATGTATCCCCAGGACATTGCAACATTCTATCTAACTAGAAAAAGACAATTGTACTACCACTACAAAAAAACGCTCTCCACAGATGTTACGGTCCTTAGGAACTGTTGCTCTATTTCTCTTCCTCCGTTCCAGATCAAAGTTCTTGAAAAATAAATTAATGCACAACTCTCATCTTTCCTTTAAGCTAATACCATTCTTGGCCTTCACAATTAGCCATTTTGGATGATGTAGGCCATCAAGTAGACCACAGCCACTCACTGGCCTTGGTCCTAACTTGACTTCTCAGCGGCTTTCGACACTGTGTCCCACAATATTCTTCTCACACAGATTCATCAGGTTGGAGTGCAGATTAAAACCCTTCCTTGGATCTCATCCTAGCTTCATGAGCAGACTCAGGTCGTTTACTTACCAGCTTTTCAGGGATCTCAAGCAGGGGGCCCACAGGGCTCCTCTCTGAGCCCCACACTCTTTAATGTCTATGTCCATTCCCTGGAGGCATCTCATCCGAACATATGGCCTTTCTTTTATGACATAACAGATGACACCCACATCCTGTTCTGCATCAATGACTCTTCTCCCAACTCTCGTTTAAATGTTCACAACTCCCTTAAAATCAATACTGATAACACAGCAATCCTCATTTTGGGAAAATAGCCTACTTCCTGGTTTTCCAAACGGTGGCCTGAGAAACGTGGCACTCCACCCTCTCTGATATAGGAAGTACAAAACCTTGGTGTCTGGTTCGACCATGACCTTTCACTTACTAATCAAGTTTACAAAATTGCCTCTGCCTGTTTTCATTAACTAAGCCTTTTGCGAAAAATCCTTCCTTTCTTTATCAGCTACCGCACAGCAGGTCAAAGTCCAGGCTATGGCCATGTCCAGAATAGATTACTGTAAGTCTCTCTATCAACGTCTGCCATTAGATCTCTCAAGACTTAAATGGATTCAAAACATTACAGTACACCTCGTTTTCAACCTTCCTCGCCACCCTTTACTCCAAGCATATTTTATTTAAGAAGCTGTATCTGGCTCAGAATGCTTATTAAAATCACGGTCTTCTGTACCGCTGTGCCAAATTGGTTTCTTACCCTCCGACTCAAGCGCTTAGATCCACATCCCTCTACTTGTTCGGAGCCACAATTTTCACTTTAAAAAAACAGGGCGAGCTGTCTCTAATATTGCCGCAAAACCCTCACACTCACTTCCTCTAAAACTTCAGCTCACCCTCAAATCACCTAGCCTTCTGGAAGGCTATTAAAACTTGGCTCTACTGATCTTAACCCTTTTATCGTCTTGTTTCCCTGCTTTCTTATTAGCCAGAATACCTTTTTGAGTGCCTGTTGCTGTAGGAAATCTGCCTTCTCTGTGTGGTCACTCCACATTTGTCACCTATTGCTCAACCATATATTTTTGCTTGCTTTAAAACTATATGCACTTTACCCATCCTAACCAATAGTAAAGTCCAGTGGTCCCTCATTTAACAGGGTTGAATTGACACACCCCTAATTGTCATATTAAACTTGCCTATAAGTCCCTAGTATATGGTACTAAGAGTACCAAGGGCCTGAAAGTCAAATGCCACTAGTGGCTGCAGCACTTATTGCACTTACTGTGACATCCACTATAGTGGCAGTGCAAACACAACTTCAGGCCTACCAATACAGAAACACTGGGAAGTGATATATTTTTTTTATATTCATTTTATTAGTGAAAGAACAAATAGCACGTAACACATGCAATAACCCATATACAGCTGTCTATTTATTTTTTCCCAAATAGAATACAATGATTCATCGACACAGGATTTTAAAACAATTAATAAGAAAAGTTAAAATATTAAAAAACATATTATTAAAAACACATAAAACAGATAAGTTAATTAACCATCACAAGTCATATACGCAATGAGTATTTATACTATACCACCCCAACATATAGTTCCTCTGCTTCATTTCTTTATCTCACTCCTTACACACCAGAGTATAGAAATTTTGAAACTGCAAATACAACTACAGCAGTAGTGTTTGGTTTACATACTCGTAGTGCAATCCGGGACTGGTGTATACCTATCAAGTGGCACATTGGTTTTAACCATTCTGACCTCATCCTAGTATAGGACTTATGTCCCTTAGTCTCCTCATATGGCATGCAAGTTGGACACAAGCTGTTATCATCGCCCAAAGCTGACCACTTACATGTAAAAGAAGCAGTTGTTAAAGTCCCCAATCTAAACTTTATTAAAAGCGATCTGGCGGTGGGATGTTGTATTAGGTCTATATAGTCTACAAATTTGTAGTCCCAGTTAAACAACAAAAATGTATCGGTCAACCGACCCAAGGTGCATGGAGTGTGGCTTGTCATTACGGCAATGCCAAAACCTTTTCTTAACAACGCGGTGTGCTCCTACCGAGAGAGAGTTCACATCTGACCATTAATTTGAAAAGCCAAGGTCTACGACTGACTTTTTAAAAAAGCTCATTCACAGTATTTTACTCACATTTTGCCTCACAATCACTTCAGGCAGGCCCTCCCTGTAGGTCACTAAGTCTTTACTAGCCCACACCGAACCCAGTACAGGATTGGCTTCAGTCTCATGTGGTCAGCTATAGATATCATGCCCAAATCAAATCTTAACGGGAGCATGGGAGAACTCTGAGGCAGAGTCATTGCTGTACTTCTAAAGGCTTTTTCTGCTTTCTCTTAACTAGATGCATCAAAATGCCTCATAATTCTGATCCATAAATGGCTCCGCTTACCCCTTGGGCTCCACAGATCTCAAGAACAGGTGATATAGGCTGATATGTTTGCCTAAGGAATTCAGATATAGGCTTCCCGTATGTTTTAGTAGAACTATACTTTTCAGAGTTTGCTCAGACCATAAGTGAAAGTCAGATATCCTGACCCCGAGATAATCAATCTCCCTCACTCTATCTAAGTTGCTTCCACATATCAATATTTTACCTTTAGATTTCTTGTGTAGGTTAAATGCCATTAGCTTAGTCTTTTGGCCATTAATCTCCAACCCATGGGTAGAACAGAATGAGGCAAATCTCTGAAGTCGTATCTCGAGGCCCTCCTCAGTCTTTGATATTAGCAAAGTATCATCTGCAAAAAAAAAAAAGGGCTGTTTTTTTTTTAATCAGCTAGTATAGGAGCGTCATTCGCAGCAGTTAACATGTAGTGTACAGAGAAAGCCACAGGTTATAGAACATCGCACTTCAGTTGAGGCAGTAATTCAGGGAGTATGCAACAGGGAGATATGCCCGATAACATAGCTGGGCTTGTCATCTGGGAAGTAATATTAAATGCTAATACTGTATCTCGGAAATAAGACCAGCATGAAAAATAATGAAATTATTTTTAATAGTTATTAAAAATCCAATTCAATAGTGAAGTTGGATTTTGAATAAATATTAAGGAAAAGTAACTTTTAGAAAGTTACCTTTTCCCTTCCTCAAGTTTCTGGAGGCTAATCTGCATTGGCTCTCTAGTTTCTCTCAGCCAGTAATTAACCTTGAACTGCTGTGAAATGCATCGAAGGAGCTAACAATAGGCTGACCAAAACTGGAAGAGATGACTACTCTGACCTTGTCAGAATATGCAAAGTAGGGGGCTGAGGACATCCCTTTTGACACAACAGTGTAAAATTCTGCTTGAGTGCCAAATCCTGCTTGACATATCTGCTGGGTTCATAAATAACTCTTGGGGAACTCATAAAAGGGGAGAGAACAGGATGCCAAGACAATTCTTGTGGCTCTACCGTCTGGCTGGTGAAGGACTCTACTTTTGTCCTAACAGAGGTCAGTTTCTGGTTTTGTTGTGGGTACAGTGGCTGCTCTCTCTAACTGTTTGCTAGTGTTAGATGTGGGAGGACACTAGGGTTACTGTTAGGCATTGGGTAACTGGTTCACTGAGTTGAAAGCCCTGGTCAAGCAGCAACCACAAGCCAAGTCAGGGTAAGGCACAAGCAAACCCCAAATTAACCTGTGCTCAACCCCTTGGTAGCTTGGCACAGAGCAGTCAGGCTTAACTTAGAGGCAATGTGTAAAGAATTGGTGCAACACTTAAAACAGAAAAACAGTGAAAACACCACACAAAAAGCCCCACACCATGTTAGAAAAATAGAACTTAATTTAATAATTAAAACAAGACCAAAATGACAAAAATCCAATCAGTAGAACAGGAGTTATGAATTTTTACAGAATAAACTGCAATATAGCGCCTAAAAGCACAAAGCGCCAACCACTGCCATCTGGTCACACTAGACTGGTTCAAAGTTAAAAGTTCAGGCTGACCGTGATGGAGCAAGAGCGGATACAGTCCCAGATTAGTCCCTCTAAAGTTTTAGCATCTCCAGTTTTGTGCCACAAGTTGTTAGTGTTGGAGGGGGTCACAAAGAGCGAGGATAGTGTCGCGGGTGGCAGTTGGCATGGTGTGAAGAGCAGGCCTGGTGATGCGGACCTGTGGCTGGAGCTTTGCATTAGCGGTACACCGCATACTGTCGATGCTGCTTTGTAAAGAGACGGGCTTGCAGCAACTAGCGCTGGATTTTGGTGCGAGCAACGTGGTTCCAGTGTGAACGGGCCTAATTGCAGTCTCGTAGACCCCCTAAGCTTGATTTCAAGAGCTTGTGAGCAACACCAAGGGTCCACGACCTGAGAGGCACCCCTTCTGGGTCAGGAACTCGCTAAACACGGATCCAGAAGCTGTTGGGGAGCCTTTTATGTCTCTGATGCTCAGATCAGGAGGCCAGCAGACTAGCCCTTTGTGTCACTCTGGGGTCCTGGGTTCAAGATGAAGTTGCAGATCCAGTTCTTCTTCCCCAGACAAGAGTACATCAGGCCAGCACAGCAGGGCAGCAGTTCCTTTAGAGCAGCAGTTCCTTCAGAGCAGCAGCCCAGCAGAGTGGCAGTCCTTGAGGCGGCACAGCAATCTTTCTTCCTGGTAGAGAATTCACAGGTCCAGAAGTGTACTGAAGTGTTGGTGTCGGAGGGCCTTTGTTTATACACACTTGTGCCTTTGAAGTGGTGAGAGCTGCTACAGGCATGCTTTTTTGAGTGCACAGATGCCCTGCCTTTCCAGCCCTGGTTTCAGACTAACTATAGGGGGTATGCAGCCCTTTGTGTCGAGACAGGACACAGCCTATTCAGGTGTCAGTGAGGCTCGGCCCAGATCCTCCCTGCCATCCTGCCAGTTATGACCCATCCAGTCACAGCCCATTGTGTGTGGCTGTCTAGGGGGAATACACAAAGGCCAACTGTCACCCACACCCAGTTAAGTGACCCGGAGACAGGCTGCAGGTACCAAATGGCTAAGGCATGAAAATGCCAACTTTCTAAAAGTGCCATTTTCAGAATTGCAATTTAATATCCAACTTCACCATAAGTCAGAATTTTAAAATGGTGATCCCAGAGACATCAAGCATGAACAAGTTATCTCTTCCCATTTGGAGATTACACTTGTAAAATATAATAAGGTAACTCCAATGTTATCCTATGGGAGAGATAGGCTTTGTAGCAGTGAAAAACGAATTTAAGAGTTTTTCACTACCAGGACATGTAAACGTGGAAGTACATGTTCTACTTTTTAAATACATTGCACCCTGCCCTCTGGGCTGTCAAGGGCTTACTCTGGGGTGACTTATTTGTCTTAAAAAGAAAGGTTTGGGCCTGCAAAAGGTTTACTTTGCCAGGCCAGGAGGATACAATTTAAGGCACTGTGTATAGTGTTCAAAGCCTTGCACGGCTATGGACCCAAATCTCTGCAGGAGAAGTTCACATGGTATGCCCTCCCCCCCCGAACGCTTCGCTCCTCTTCGGCCAATCTGGTGAAGGTGCCCAGAGTCAGGAAAATCAAATCAGGAGGCAGGGCTTTTAGTACGGCTGCCTCTCGCCTTTGGAATAAACTACCACCTGATATCAGACAAATAGATGACCTCCTGCAATTTAGAAAAAGGATAAAAACATGGCTCTATCCTCGAGTATGCTCTCTGACATCTTGTTAATCTTCCTTCTGGTAAGGGGCTCTTCACCAGTACCCACACCTAGCTAGACATTTGTATCACAGCGCCAGGATACCAGTAGGGTGTAAGTTGCGCTATACAAATACTGATAATAATAATAATAAGGTCGAAATGGCAGTTTAAACCTGCACACACAGGCTCTGCAATGGCAGCCCTGATACATGTTTAAAGGGCTACTTAAGTAGGTGGCACAATTGGTGCTGCATGTCCACTAGTGGCATTTTATTTAAGGGCCATGGGCATATGTAGTGCTACTTTACTAGGGACTAAGTACATTAAATCTGCCAATTGGGTATAAGCCAATTCTGCTATGTTTTAAGCAGAGAGCACAAGCACTTTAGCACTGGTTAGCAGTGGTAAAGCGTAATATTCGTAAGGCCAACAAAAAAGAATTCAGCAAAAAGTGGAGGGCATGGGCAAAAAGTCTCGGAATGATCCGGCAGAAAGGGCCATGTCCAACACAACGCACCTCCAGCCAAAAGCCAGGGTATATTAATCAATACCTTGATGGGCTTACCTGCTTAGGCGATAGAACATTAACAAAGGCCCTGTAATGCAGGGGAAATTGTCAGTTCTACGCCTCTCGGAACTCAGTTGGATTCCTCTGTCTATACTCTCCTGAGCCACTGAACTGACACATGGGCAACCCTTCTCTTCATCTGTGGACCCCATCTGTGCAGCACCTAACCTTATTTTACTCACAGATGCATCCTAGTGAGCAGACAGTACCACCATGGCCAACAAAGTGATGTGGCCCATTCTACCCCTTGGATCAGATTGCTGTCCCCAACCCAAGGGAAACTGTGCCCATAAGGACAACAACCAACAGAGGCCACTGACAGTTGTCAGTGTCAAGAGCCATTCCCCAGGCCATCCAGGGTTCTCTGACCTCTGATGTTTCTTAGACTGGGGGCAGTAGCTCCGCGTGTCTTGCACCCTACTTCCACTGTACCTCCCATCAGTTCAGGGGTGGTTTCCTGAGTCTGGTTAGTCAGCCCAGGGTCTGTACCCTGAGGCTGAACAGGGGGCAGGGGTGAGTCCTCCATCACCATGGCCCTCCATCTGGGTCACGTACCCTCCGCTTGGGAGTAGTACCCCCCAAAAACTGGCCTGTCAGGGAGCCCTGGGCGGCCGCACCTCCCAGTTCCCCTGACACCAGGGGCAACTCATTACCCAGAATGCAGCCTATAGGCGGCTGGGGACTAACTATAACTCTCCTCTGGGTCACCTCCCCACCCCACTCCAGGGATACTAGAGCCATAGGGCGGAAAAAGTCCTGCCCATGGGCTTTAGTTACCCTACACACCTGGCCGGTGTACTGCTCTGGGGAAACTAGCCTTTAGACTACCATGGTCTGGCTAGCCCCGGTGTCCCTCAACACCTGGTGGAAATGACGACTCCCACCCTCAGGAATAACCAACTCACCCTCTGAGCCTATCTCCCAGCTAAGGGAGATCATAGCATGGTCTATGGCTTGCCCCTGGGAACTACTTACCCCTAAGGCCATACTGGTCACCCGTGTAGAGTTCCTACCAATGGGTGGTTTCTTAGGACAGATAGAGTCCCCCTGCTTGTGTCCCAGCTGAGAATAATCAAAGCAGTGGGGTTTGAAATGGGGCGCCCTAGGCCAACGCCCACCAGAACCTCCTCTCTGTTTCTCAGAAGAGGCATGGAAACCTTGTCCTCCCCCCTTATTCTGGGACCTGGCTGTGTCTCCCTTGCCCTACCCCTCACTCTGCTGGGGGGGAAACTGAACCACCCATTTTGGGGTCAATCCCGGGTACCTTCTTTTGGACCCTGGCACTGATCCACCGGTCCACCTCCTTAGCAAGCTCCCTGGTGTCAGAGAGCTTACTATCAATCAGGTGTTGCAGATCCGGAAAACAAAGACTGAACATGTGCTCTCTCGCAATCAAATTGTACAGCCCTTGGTAATCCTTTACTTCACTGCCCTTCACCCAACATTCAGTGCCTTGCAAACGTAATCCACACAATCCAGCCAGGTCTGTTGGGCCAGTTTCTGACTGTCCCTGAACTTCTGCCTGTACTTCTGTGGGGTAAGGCCATATATTTCTGACAAGGGCTTCTTTCATGGGAGGATACGTCATCCTGTCCTCCTTCCCTATGGCCAGTACGGTGTCCCTCCCCTCGCTAGGGATATACCTCCACAGACTAGCCCCCAATCCTCCTCAGGGATCTTGTGCATCTGTAAGGCAATCTCATAAGTCTCAAATCACTTGCCATTATTGTCTCTGACAGAAACGTCAGGCATCAGACCTTTTGGGATATGGACCCTCTTGCCTCCAGAGGGCACTGCAGGTGCTGCTACCATCACTGCTGGACTCCGTATGAGAAAATGGGTTTCTGTTGCAGTACCCCCCACTGTTTGCCTGGCTTTTGATGCAACTTTGACCATAGAGTACTGGGGCCCTGCTGTCCATGTTCCCAGTAGCAGTGTTTGTTCCCTAAACCTGTACCACAATTGGCCTTATGGGCCCCCTGTAAGTCCCTAGTAAATGGTACAGGGGTGCCTAGGGCCTGGGGACCCCTTACCTAGGCCATGCAGACTGCCACTGCAGCATGCATGGCCTGATGCAGACAAAACAACAAAGTCGACATGGCACACTGCCTGTGTGCCATGCCAACTAGCACTGCCTAAGATACAGATAAGTCACCTCTCTAGCAGGCCTTACAAGCCCTAAGGCAGCGTGCACTATATCACAGGTGTTGGCATATCTGTCTGAGTAGATATGCCCTGACAATATTAGAGTCTATCCCTTAATGTTGTATGTGCCAGGGAAGCCATAAGGAGTACATGGGCTGGAAGCACGATGTGAGTTCCCCAGCACCATGATGGCTTTACTGAAACCAGGAGTGTTTGGTACTAAACAACTCCTTGTAATAAATCCACACTGATGCCAGTGTGAGATTTATTAAAACATGTACTCAGAGGGCTCCTCAGAGGTGCCCCCTGAAAACCTACCAACCCTGGTGTGGGCACAAACAGGCTTTAGGCAGCCTGCCACACAGACATGTTTCTGGACCCTTGGGTGGACGGCCTCTGCTCTCTGGGAGCATAAACAATGCACATCATGGGCAGAGGTGTCACACCTCCTCCCCCAAGATGGGCCAGTGCGTGAAGGGGAAGCTTCAAAGGCCTGCTGCCTCTGTAATGCAATCCCAAGCCACTGCTGCTAGCAGCAGTTGGCAGCCCCCGGTTTACACCCCCACTTTGGGTGGGAAAACCGGTGGTACAACTCAGAAAGACTAGGAGGTGTGCCCACCTTTGCCAACTCCACCCCTCAGGTGGAGGAGGCGAAATTAAGCACACTTTTCAGTCCCCTCCATCTTGAAAATCAGAGAATTCCTTGAATCAGGGCTAGGTCTATGCCCCCAACCACGGGAGGGTGGCATAATAGTGGGTGTAGTCACCCCAGGTAAGGTGCCCATTGACCGGCCTACTACTCCTCTAAAACGCCTCCTAAATTTAGTATTTAGGTGGCTCTCCCAGACCTGGAAACAAGATCTACGATGATCTAAGAAAGAAGACACCCCCTGCAGAGAAGCCTGAAGACGACTACTGCCTTGGCCCCAACCCTACCGGCCTGTCTCGAGCTTCGATGAATCTGCAACCTAAAGGCGAGCTGTCTTGCAGCCAGCGACCTCTGAAAAACCTGGGAGGACTGCTGCCTTCGAAAAAGACTCCAATCTCCTGTGGATAGCGGAACTGTCCAGAAGAAATCTACTCCAAGGGCTCTGGATCCAGCTTGAACCGCAACTACTGCCCACTCTGCACCCAATGCCCACAGCCTGAGTCTGAGTCGCTCACCTGTCCAGTGAAGTCTCCCCAGCGACCTCTCCTGATCTCCACGACGGCGCCTGCAGTGTGAATCCAGAGGCTCCCCCTGACCGCGACCGGCTCCGATAAGAAAGCTGCCAATTCGAATGGCACCCATGCACCCGAAGCCCCTGGGCCTTGGTGAGCTGAACCTACGGTGCCCCTACAATACCCCTAAACCTCTGCTGTCTTTGGTCTCTCTTCTGCAACCTCTGGCGCTACGCCTGCAGCCTGTTTGCCGACCACAGAATCCTCAGTGAAGAGCATTGGTCGCCCAACGCTGAATTTGCACCCGGCTGCCCCTAATGCCGCTGGTGGTGTATGTTTGGTGCTGCTTTGTGGCCCCTACCTGTGCTTGACCTAACCCCCAAAGCTTGGCCCCTGCAACCAATGTACTTAGCTGCAAGCAGTGTGGCTTCGAGCACCCCCAGTCTCTATTGAAACACATTGTGCCAAATTCCGATTTTGACCTCTGCACCCGGCCTCCCCTGTGCTGCTGGTGGTGCAGTTTTGGGACTCACCTGACCCTTGCCCCTTGCTGACCTTTGGTCCTGAAGGCAGGAACTGTAAGTGTGATACTTACCTGTTTAAGCGCAATATTTTTTTCCCCATAGGATAACATTGAAGTGTTCAGAAGTTGTTTTAAGTGTTAACTTTTGAATGTGAAAAGTATTTTTATTTTAAAACTTACTAACCTCATTGCGAAGATCTTGGTCTTAAAATGAAGTACAAACAAAGTTTATTTTTCTAAAATTGGTGTGGATCTCCTTTTTGAATTGTGTGTCCATTGTTGGTCAATGTTGTGCAATAAATGTCTTACACTCCTCTTCGTTAGGCTTAAGGCTCTTCGCCCACATTACCACTAATAGAGCACTTTGGGTTTTACATTGAGCCCTGTACACTTTTGGGGAACCCCTGAACTTTGTGGATGGTATAACCAACTAGTGGCATGACATATTCAGAGCCAGCTTCCTACACTCTGCCTGTCAGGCTTTGATGACCAGCTCTTTAAGGCTCCTTTAATAAGCCAAACGCTCCAAAGTAATTCTCTCCTCCCCGGACAGTTCCTTTACCTCATTCTTCAGCTCTAATCGGGCCAGTGTTACCTTGAAATTCCTTTCCTCCCTCCTGTCCTGCAACTCCTCTGGGGTCAGACCCTAGAAGACACACTGCTCCCTGCAAGGGGAAGGATTTCAAAATCTGGGAGTAAGTTACCCCCTTACACAACAGACTGCATTGCAAGACCCGCCTGTAGGTCCTGCTCTGATCCTTCCTCATCCTCCTCTACCTCCTCATCATCTGTTGGCGACTAGTGGGCCTCTACCCATACCCTCAAGGCTTTCTGGAGCTCTGCCTTCATGGTGCTCCTTTTAGCGGGCAGCCCCCTCTCCTGGTGAAACTCCTTGAGCTGAGCCACAGTGTAGCTCTCCAAGTTGACAAGCTCAAACTCTATCTTTGCAGATGGGGCCACAGGCACAACAGCTAGAATTCTTTATTAACCGTACGATTACTTAAAATCTTTACAGTATAAAACACATAAGCAACACCCCTCCTCCCTCCCCCATAGAGCTTCCCAGCACACAAAGTATAAATGCACCATGCCTGCATGTGCCATGTTTACTACTTTGTGTCCTTCTAAGACTACAAATTAAAAATGAATTAAAATGTGAGATCAACTCCTTTATAATGGCCGTTCACACTAATTTTTGCTTAGTCCTGTTAAGTTCAATAGTTTTATAGGATCCGTCAGGGTCGTTGCCTAAGTTATATAGGTTGTCTTTAATAGGAGTTCTTGGTGTGCTCCCTACTGGGCCCCACGTCTATCTTTGTAATCCAATTGTACGTGTGAGAACGCCCCTGGATTGAATGACGTCCGTCGGAGCTAGGGCGCGGGCTGGTTTAATTACTGAATAATTGCGACCCTTGATTCTGATGCCGGTTGCTGGAAGTCAAGTGCGATTCTGATTTGATGAATAAACTTGCCGGCTCTGGCAAGTAAGCAGGTAGTCGTTTCTGAATAGCACAGGCTCAACAGTTAGGTCGAGTAGGGATGAATTTAAAAAAACAAAAAGGCCAATGAGGGAGAAGTTAAAACTCAAATTGGTCTTAGAGATGGGATGGTAGTGAACACCAAATCACAGTATGGCACTGCACAAACACAAAACCTATCCTCACCACTGATCACCAATGCTAAAAATGAGGTTACTGGTTGATTGGGGTGTGAGCCCTGGCCAAGCAGCAACCCCAATCCTTCTCAGGGTAAGGCACAAGCAAACCCCAAATTAACCTGTACTCGACCCCCTGGTAGTTTGGCACAAAGCAGTCAGGCTTAATTTAGAGGCAATATGTAAAGTGCTAGAGCAACACTTCAAACAGTACAACAGTGAAAACTCCACACAAAAAGATCCCACACCAGGTTAGTAAATAGAATTTAATTTAATAACTAAAACAAGACCAAAACGAGAAAAATCCAATCAGTATTAACAGATTTATGAATTTTTAAAGAATAAACTGCAATATAGCTCTCAAAAGCATAGAGCGCCAACCACAGCCATCTGGTCACACTGGTCAGGGTCAAACATTCAGGCCAACCACGATGGAGTGCGAGTCGGATACAGTCCCAGATTAGTCCTGCTGAAGTGTTACCGTCTCAAGTTTTGTGCCAAGAGACACGTTCACTTTGGAGGGGATCGCAAGGAGCAAGAACAGTGTCGCAGGCAGCAGTCGGAGTGGTGCAAAGTGCAGGCCAGGTGTCACGGAGGGGCGGAAGCTTCGCGTTAGCGGCCTTCTACGCGCTGTCAATGCTGCTGTGCGAGGAGACGGACTGGCAGCACTGTCCACTCTTACCTCTTTGCTGCTGGCCCGCACCACCCCTGCCCAGAGCAGCAGCAGGAGGACGGTCCTTTGGCGGGACATCTCTGACAGGCAGGCAGGGTCCGGCCCTGCAGTAGGCAAAGGATGAATGCACAGCCTGCATGTCCCAGTGTCCCCAGCGACCCTGAGATTCACAATGCTCTCTCTGGGGGCCCCCACCCCCATCCTTTTTCCGGCCTGGCGCGCTCTGACTGAAGAGAAACAATGTAACTTGTTACATTGTTTCTCTTCAGCCCTAGGTCAGCAGCGCGAGGAGCTCAGAGCAGGCTGCAGCTGCTTTAGAGCAAGAGACAAACAGCTCTCTACCGATGAGCTGAGGGGGCCCCCTTCATGTACTGAAGACTGGGGGGCTGCGGGGGTGTTTGTTACGCCCCTGGGCTGCAGCACACGCTGCATTTCAGTGCAAGCGGCGCGGTTCTGGTGTGAACGGCCCCGTTTGCAGTCGCATCAGAGCTCAAAAGCTTGATTTCAAGAGCTTGTGAGACAGACCAAGGGTCCATGACCTGAGAGGCACCAGCTGGGGGTCAGGAACTCGCTGAAGAAAAGTCTAGGAGATGTTGGGGAGCCTTTTATGTCTCTGAGGCTCAGATCAGGAGGCCAGCAGACTAGCCTTTTGAGCCAAGTGATTTACAAATTGAGACTGAGGCAATGAAAACACACCTATTACTATAGTGGGTTAAAAGTAAGAAACAGTGGTGCATGAATCCGGAACACCAGTCATCTTAGTGTTCTGCACAGGAGAAAACTCTGTAAATTCTACCAAGACAAATGACGCAGCACCCACTACTTGTCACAGATAATGCAAGGTCAATTAGATACAATTATGTGGTTAATTCACACTTGGATAACATAATGCAGAGACCCCATCTTGATTTTTCTTTAAAAGTGGATTTCTTTATTCATGATCTTCTTTAATATAAAAAGTTTCTTCTTTTATTTAGATGTAGCCAACGCGTTTCGTCCCCAGCTGGGACTTCTTCAGGGCTACAAAACACAGACAATATATACACATTTTAAAAACAAAATACAAAATTTTATACACAAAACGCCATAAACGTACATGTACCAGGAGTAACCGTGAATTTCATATATGTACATTATTATATAATGATTATATTAGATGAGATTGGGAAACTGTCAAATGCATACTTCATTTAGCCACATTCACTGTGCACTATGCATAATACCTAAACCTTATTTCTATCGATCAATTTTCTAATTCCCATTAGGTTATGATTTTAGAACTATGTTCCTATGGTTTTAAGTTCAAATAGTATATGTGAGGATTGCCATTTTTCTGCTAATTGTAATATAACTTCACGTTTTAAGCCTATTTAGGTAAACAGATGATCAATCCTTATGAGGGTATATTGGATTAAGATTTTTTGTAACAGTAAGTGGATGCCTAAACCCAGATTGTTGCTCAACGTAGTACAAGCAAAGCATACCCTGGTACTGAAGTTTTGTCTATGTGCCATATTAATCATATGGATCTTCCTTGTGTTAGTTGAGGGTATTGCTCCACCAAAATGCTGGATGTAATTGTTTGCTAATATTGGTCACCGAGACCTCATAAAGGACCAACATTTTAATGTTGGGCCCAGTGATAAACCATTGATGCTAATGGAACCATTCATGATAGCGCAGACGTAATGTACCTTGTCTAGATGTCCCCTCATATTATGACAATAGTACGGCATAAGCGTTGACGAAGAAATGTACGTCGCAGAGTTCGAAGCTCTCTGTGTCCTTCTTTGTCGGTCCTATGTATGTGGATAATTCATCACCTGTAGGATGTCCTGGAACCTATTCAGGTAGAATCACAGATACATGTTCTCAGATAAGGAGAATACTGTGTAATGATTCCTTTGATGATGTACATATGTTTTAACATTATAGCCTCGGATGCCAAGCAAACATAATGATTCCTAGCACTGTCTTCATATCCAAACGTGATAAAAAATCAGTACGATGGCTGAATTCAAGCTTCAAATACTGTGTCAAGAACCATCTACATCGTGTGGGAGTCATTTGTTAACCTAAGTGCCAAGCGTCCCTGCAGGGACATGGTTCTGAAGAGGCGATGGTCACCTCCACACTTTACTGAAATATAAGAACATAAACTCCAGGAAATGTTGTTAATGAGATCCACAGGGTGCCCGATAGAATGAAAGTAAACTTGTCCTTTCATTGAGATGAAACATGGATACGCTCAGTCATTCAAAATGATATTTAATTTATAATGCACGTACATAGTTATGTAAAAAATGCTAAACATAACGCGTCATGACATGAGCGTCACTTCAACAATATCCTTTTGGCTTGTGATGCGCTTACATGGTAATAGCGGGTAAGTTGATTACGAGTTCACCTATCATAACATGTAAGTACATAATGGATAACTCAACTGGGCTCTGTATTTCTAATGTGTGTAGATAATAACAAAGGGAATCACATATAGAAACCTTCAAATGTGTGAATGCATTGGCCAGCGTCGGAAACATGCAACTGTGCTCTGTATTTCTTGATATGTAATGTGCAAAGATAATAGCTACAGGAACCACAAAAATGTACACTTTCAAATGTGCAAATGCATTTGCCAGGTGTTTAGTTCGTCTTTCCCAGGCAAGAGGACAGCAGGCAGCAGGTCAGCACAGCAGGGCAGCAGTTCCTTAGAGCAGCAGTTTAGCAGAGTGGCAGTACTTGTGGCAGCATGGCTGTCCTTTTTCCCGGCAGAGTATCCACAGGTCCAGAAATGTATTGAAGTGGTGGTGTCAGAGGTCCTTCTTTTATACACAGCTGTGCCTTTGAAGTAGGGAGAAGCTTCTAGAGGCATGCTTTTGAAGTGCACAGATGCCCTGCCTTCCCTGGTTCCAGATTAACTATAGGTGGTGTACAGTCCTTTGTGTGGAAACAGGACACAGCCTATTCCAGTGTACGTGAGGCTGGGGCCAGCTCCTCTCTTCCTTTCTGCCAGTGATGGCCCATCCAGTCACACCTAAGTTCCCCATTGTGTGTGGCTGTCAACGAGGAACACACAAAGCCTAACTGTCACCCACACCCTGTCATATGACGCAGAGTAAGGCTGCAAGCACCAAATGTAAGGCAAGTAAATTGCAACTTTCTAAAAGTGGCATTTTCAGAATTGCAATTTAAAATACGGTTTCAGCATAAGTTAGGATTTTAAATTGTGATTCCAGATTTACCAAACATGAACCGGTTATCTCTTTCCATTTGGAAATTACACTTATAAAATGTAATACGGTAACTCCAATGTTATCCGATGGGAGAGATAGGCCATGCAGTAGTGAAAAACGAATTTAAGAGTTTTTCACTACCAGGATATGTGCACTTAAAAGTACATGTCTGACTTTTTAAATACATTGCACTCCACGGCCTACCCTAGGGGTAACTTAAATGAATAAAAAAGGAAGGTTTGGGCCTGGCGAAAGATTACTTTGCCAGGTCAAAATGGCAGTTTAAAACTGTGCACACGGGCTCTGCAATGGCAGGCCTGAGATATGTTTAAATGGCTACTTAAGTGGGTGGCACAATCAGTGCAGCAGGCCCACTAGTAGCATTTAATTTACAGGCCCTGAGCACAATTATCATAATACACTCCCCACATAGACCCTTAGCCCTCATAGCTCAAATTTAGTGTGGCCGAAGATATTTGTCATCTTGAAAATGGCCAAAGTGGGTAGGATTGGCCCCAAAACCTTTTATCCCATTGGTTAGGCCGTGCCCATGAGTTATTCCCATCCACTAGCTAGTGACAGTCATAAATGTAGCACCTCCAGGTATCCACTTCAGAACCTGCGGAAGAACAGAAGAGGACTGGACCTGCTCTCTGTGACCTGAAAGGAGCCCTGGAAGACTGGACCTTCTCTCTCTTGTAACTGGGACAAAGAAGTGGACTCCAAGGGTCATAAAGCTAACTTCTTGTTTAAGCTACAGGGATACAACAAACCACAAGAGGCCCTTTCCTGGAAGTACTCAGCTGATCAAAGGCATTTGGACCTGGCCTGGACCCTGCTATTGGCCTTTGCCTAACACACTGTAACTCAGTGACTACCTTGAGGTCCTAGAGGGGCTTTAGAAGTGTACTCCTGTGTTGGATTGGGACTTAACCCCTTGACCGCGATCGGAATTCCGCTCGTGTGCTGGAGATTCCGATCGCGGGTGGGATCGTGACGAGCTCAGCTCGTCATGCGCACAGCGCGTCCGCGCAGCATGACGAGCTGAGCTCGTCATGAGCATCGAAGGGGTTAAAGGACTAAATCAAAAGGTAAAATCTTTGACCAGGATAAACCTGATTGGTGTATATGACCAGGGCTACATTGTGGTCAGCCTCAAATTGCATCTATGGGCGGTCTACCATGACCATTGACTTTCATTGGCGCTTTGTGCTTTTTGGCTTATTGGATTTTTGTCATTTTGTTTATTACATTGTACTCTCTTTTTCTAATTTGGTTTGGGATTTGTATTGGGTTGCATTTTAACTTAATAACTGTATTGGAGCTGCATAAATACTTTAGACATTGCCCTACATTAAGCCTGTCTGCTCTGTACCACTGCTACCAGAGGGTTGAGCTCAATTTAGTTTAATGACTTTGAGGGTTTGCTCTGACAGGGGTTGTGATTGCTTCTTGAGAGTTTTCATGCACCCCAAATAATAATCCTGATTCTTACAGTTGCGCTTTACAAATGCCTAGAATAGCACTAAAAAAAGCTTGCTAGCAAACCTAAAAAAACAACAAAACAATTAGGTCTGACTTACAGCTCACAAACCCCAGATAAACATCTTTTGGTGTCTCGTGAAGTGATAATGGAAAGTTGGCCATTCAAGATTGATTACCCACAAGTTTCTAAGAGCAACAGTTACATGTAGTGGGGAGAGGATGTAGCCTTATGGCTAGAGCTGCCGACTTTGGAGCTGGGGAACCAAGTTCGAGCCTCGGCTAAGCATCCTGTGATTCTGGGCAAATCACTTAATCTCCCTGTGCCTCCAAAGAAATGAATGTGTCCTTGTGTAATGTAATGGGTGCTCATGTGAAGCGCTTTATACCTTCAAGTCGAGTTCGCGCTATATAAATCTGCAACAAAAAAAAAGGAAAATGCATGCGTCGTATCTGCTATTTAAGATGCTGACATCATCACTGCGCCTCACATCTATGTTTACAGATGAAAAGATTTGCTTGTGACGTTAAAACTGGTGACATGAATGTTTCCCCTGATCTGGTTCCAATAGTACGCAGTGTGATTTTCTGTGGTGTCATTAGCGAATCAAAGGTCTTGCTATGTTATTCCAGTGAGGTCACCATTACGCTGGTGGGTGGTTTTAAAACTTAAATGATCCTCTTGCTTTTTGATCACCGGAATTAAGCATGCATGATTTCACCAATTGGTAGTAAGTACCCCACTGCGGGGTAATGCATTTACCACATGTGGCAATTACCTCACCCTATTCCTCTGGTCGGACCCGGCCCTTGCTAAGATAGCGCTCTGGGCGCCCTTGCTGATGCTAGTTAATACGAGACAGCAGGGGTCCCTTTTGTGTTCACTGGTCACTCCTTGGCTGAGCAGTGAATGGTCCCTGAATGCAAACTTCTTCGGACCACCCCCAGCTCACCTAAATCGCCCATAGCTTAGCTGCCTCATGCCGATGAGGGTGTTAGTGTGTGTCAGCATGGGTGAGAAGGCGAAGGGAGGGCAGTGAAGAGGGCAAACGGGGTGTAAAAAATATTGCCTATGGCATGATAATGAAAGACCACTTTAAACTGGTAAATGTGACAGAGAAAAGAGCACACAGGGACACAGACCAGGCTAGAGCAATAGAGGGATGATGCTGTTTGCATAAACTTAATGCACACAGCTTAAGGCTGGAGCAATAGAGGGGTGATTCTGGTTGCATAAACTTAATGCACACACCTCCATGTGCCGCTCAGAAGCATGGCGCCTTGGGCCTGCGCACAGCTCACCCATGCCAAAAGTCAGCCCTGCCCTTGCTTTAAATGCGCAGGTTTTGCCCAGTACGGAGTACCTGCACCTCTTTAATTAGAAAGAGCAAGTACCTGCACTTCTCAGCACTGCTCCACTGCGTTTAATGAGCATCAGCACTTCTATGGGGAAAACCATTTTTAGGTCTCGCGCCTAGCGTTGCAGTGCGCAGCACTGCTTGCGCAGCGCGAGACCTTTAGAAAGGGCTTCTGAAAACGACCTACACGCTCGTGCGTGTGGTTTTGTTTTCAGAAGCCCACATTGGCTGGTGCGTCCGTTTTTTACGGGGACGGCACGCGATTGGTCAAAGGCGGGCGCATGTCCCGCCTTTGCCGCGCCCATTCCCGACGGTGGCCAGAACGCGCAGCAGCGCGCGTTCGTCTGCTGCCGCTGCCGCGCTCCCTCCCCCGCTCGTCTGTGGTGCGCGCGCACCACAGGTTTCGATTCCGTGCTTGTTAATTTTATTAATAATTCGGAATAACATATTTACTTTTTTCAACGATCGCAAAAGCTCACTCGTGTGAATTGATCCCGTCCAAACTTTTGATTGGTTTTATTAGTTTTTATGGTAACGCGCGTCTCCAACGCGCAATGTGATTTTCGTTTAGAATGTTTTATTTATTACTTTTCTCACTTTGCTCTCGGTAATCGGATCCGCATTTAAAAGCTCCGTCTAAATATGTGTGAAATTATCCTTAACCCTACACGCAATCCGTACTCAAGTGCTATTGATACTGCTAGTCTACACGTGTTTTTTATTTTTTTAAAACTGTTTTCCATGCTTTAATGTATCGGGTTAGCACTTCTTTCTGCGCAGCTCCATAGTAGCTTGGTAAATCCAAGTATTCTCTTCGCATATGTCTAACGTCGTTTTCGCTTCCGTGACAACTGTTGTAAGGAAGCCGATGGTGTTTTTTAAGATCGACTTTTGTCTCGAAGGTGGAGGTTGTTATAAAACACTTTTGCCCGTGAGATGGCGGATCTCGAAACTCGTGGAGAACGTTCCAACCGCCAAAATGGCGCAGAGTGTACCCTCTCCTCGGATATGCCCGTTTATCAGACGACCAAAACGCGGAAAATACTCAGCTCTGCCACAGTGAGGCGTGGCGAAACGCGGGTATGCAACAGCGTGAATTTGAAAAGAAACCAGTCCGGTAACCAAGAGTAACGGCAAACAAATTCCGCCTCAGCTTCAACATTGCTTCCGACTGCAGAACTCCTAGCTCCAGCCTCTGAATGGCTCGGACAGAGCCCTGCTGGGACTTAAACAGCTTCGCCTGCTTCAAAGCATTTGGACGAAAACTGAACGCAAACCTCACACTTTTCATTGTTTAAGTCTGACAGCCCGAGCCGTTTCAGTAAGTAATGTGTAGCAACGCTGTTTCTTTCCCTGTTGATAATAAATTCTTGTTGCATAGCGCGTGCTAGCTCACTCTTAACGTTTCTAAGCGCTTTAAATAACAAGCATGACTATTGCCCAATGTCATGGTATGCAATGTCGGACAGGGACAGAAACAAGGGCCGGATTCCAAAATAAAAGTGGCCCTTACCCAGCTGGCTAAAGAAAGTGACCCACGTGTGCAAATCAGGGTTTGAACTTTTAAAAGCAAGCTGTGTAAGTTTTTTTTTTAATAACACACGGGCGACTGCATGCATTTGAGCTTGCTGCAGGCAATATTTGTGTAATACCAGAGAAAACAAGCATTTACAATAGGTCTCGTATTTACACAAGTTTAAGCTATTGGCATTGTAAATGACAATGCGTTTATGTTTCAAAACCAAAACATAAATAAAAGGCATTGTCATTTACAATGCCAATAGCTCAAACTCTTTTTTTTTTTTTTCAGCAGTTGCATTCTTTGGCGCATTTTAAATAGGACTGTACCTGGTACTGCACCCGGCCCAGTTTTCGGACACTGGCTGCATTAGAGGTGTTTTCCTGCCACTAGTTGCTAGAGGTGTTTCAATATACGGCTGCGTTTGGTCACTGCTAAATACTATTGATCCTGGCACAGTATTGTACTCTTTATAACTATTGAAGCTACAATGGCTCCACGTATTTGATGCCGTTTTAAACTAGTGGTTAATCTTGACGCTATTTTGGGGATACTGTGTTGAGCCAGGGGCTGCTACTGGCACCGAATTGTGTGCTATTTTAAAATGGTGGTTGGTCTTTGCATTATATTGGCTGCTGATTAATGCAATGGCAGTTCTTGTTGTTTAAAGCATCCTTTAAATGTTTTGTGTAGAAGAAAAGCCAACATCATCCAGAAGCAAATTCTCATCAACATTCAAAAGGTATGTCACTGACATACCACATATTTTCACTACGCAACTTCACACCATACTACACAATTCCACACCACTCACTTCCACAACAAATAATTCCAATCCAACACATCTCTCCCTTGCTCTTCCACCAACCCTGTCAACTCTCCTCCGCACACCCACTGCCCCACTCATCTCACAATCCCACAGTCCCCTCTCATCCCTCAACCTATCTATCTCCTCTCTAAGCAGTTTCTTTCACATGCCTTTTCAAGGTTTCCATCCCTCAAACCCACTCTCTCCTCCTCTTCTTATGGGGTCTTCTGCGTACACAGGTGCTCCCTTTTATGAGTCTGTGGCCAGCTCTCCCCTTCTTTCTCTCTTTCTCACACACAGTTTGTGCTCCTCTGTCTCGAGTTCATTCACCACTTCCTACACAAACTACCTATCCCTCTCTATCTTCCTTTCTATCTATTCCGTGCAGCTCTCACCACTATCTATTCACCATGCCACATAATTCCACCTCACAAATACACTCTGCACCACACAATTCCACAACTAACAATTCCAATACAGCCCACATATTTCCACTCCACACCGCATACATCCACTACACTCCAAACCAAAACACATAGGTAAAAGACATTGTAATTTACAACACCAGTAGCTCTAAGTCTCCCAAATGCGAGACCTGTTGCATTGCAAATGCTTTTTAATAAAGAGGCTCTTTATTTCTATTTATTTTACAACATTTGTAAAACTCTAAATTCCAACATATAAACTATTTCATTTTCAGACAATTTATGAGAAAGTATCAGAAAAGGAATAACAGATTAATCTGGAAGAAGAGAATCAGCAGGACGAGTTGGTGATAAAAATATTCTTAGGTGTCAATTTCATTGGTTTTCCGCATATGCTGCATAGGATCCTACCATAATTTGGCGAAAAGACATTACCATTGGCAAAACCAATAGTTCTCTCATTGCCGATACCTATTGGCTATGCTTTCTACCAGACCTGCCCCTTAGGTGCTGCTAATGTGCGGCTTGCGACAGACTTTATTACTCTTACTTTTCCCCCTACTTCCTTCCTCGCTCTCACCATCTTTTGCTATCCCTTCCCACCAAACAGATGTGCACTCCCGGCTGCTCGGGCAAATCTGTGGGCATCTCATCCAGACCACATCTGGAAAAATAGCAAGGAGAAATAGGGGATGGACAGACACTTTTGTTTTTAGTGGCTAGTATTCATCCCTCATTTTGGATTAATATTCACACAAAAGGATGTTTGCACTCATCTGTGGGCAAACCAAGCGGAATCTCAAGTAATAATTGTAATGATTCATTATCAATATTTAGTCCGGTCTAAATAATAATAATAAATTATTACAATTACTACTTGGGATTAGGTTTTGAGCCTCAGGTCATCCATCACTTGCCGTTGTTGATAGGAATCTTACAGTTCCTAAAACCTTGGTAGAACAGTGAAAGAAAGCAGACAGGCTACCTCACCAGGCTCAGGCCCTCACAAGTTAAAGGTGGGAGTTACCTCTCAACCCCCACCAACAGCCCCCATCTTTATTGTGCTTTAAAAAAACGGAACATTCCAAAACCTCAATATAGGAAACTTATTGTAGGTTTGTATATCTGTGAATGCCTGTAAGACTATCTGGCATGGCATAATTGTTGTTTTCCACAAAGAGTGGTTCTGCTACGCAATAAGAAAACGAGCATTTGCTATGCAATAGGTGTCGCATTTGCGAGAGTTTGAGCTATTGGCATTGTAAATACCAATGCCTTTTATTTCTGTATTTTAAAAGGCTGCAAGCGGTGCGTAAACAGGCACTTTGTACTTGCAGTCGTTGCTTACGAGAAGCAACGCTGGCAGTAACTATGCCTCTTTTACTGCCAGCCTTCCTTTTCGTAAGCAAGGACTATAAGTACAAAGGGCGTGTTTATGCACCGCATACAGCTTTTCGAAACACATAAATAAAAGGCATTGTCGTTTACAATGGCAGTAGCTCAAACTCTTGCAAATGCAACACCAATAGCTCAAACTTTAATAATGCGAGACCTATTGCATTGCAAATGCTTGTTCTAAATAGTACATGCATTTCTATATTTCAATTTGAAGCAATGCCGTATTCTACAGAACCCATACATGCCAATAGACCCGGTTCAGGCAGGAGACTCCCAATTTTTAAAGCAAAAAATTGCTTTATTTTATTTATTTAGGCTGTCCCCCTACTGAAATTGACTCTGCTTCATTAGAAGTCAATGGGAGAAAAACATACTCCAAATGATTGTTTTAAAAATGTTTCACTTTCCTCTTCTAAAATGTTGCCAAGTATGCATAACCTGTAATGCGGGCCACTGAGTTTTTCTCTGTATCAGACTAGGAGCGAGGCAGTCGCCCCCGTTGCTTTGATGTTTTGGTTTACATTTCCTCTACATGCCTTGCTGCTATTGCTAATTCCGTTCTCTTAATGCATGTCCCCGTGCTATTTTCTGTTCATCATTATTCCTGGCTACGTCCCAGTCCTCCTACCGTTCCAACTAAATTCAAGGTTTGGAATCGCTCCGAGCACAGGTATATAGCTGAGCCCGCCAAAGTCCCTGCGGTTGCTGGGGCTAGTAGTTTAACCCGCAAAAGATTCGGGAATTGTAGTCTCCCATAAATACTCGGTGGCGCAATCGCTCCTCCGGGGGTGTGACCGGTCACCATGGAGACGATTAGGCGTGGCTAAGGATAGCCAATGGACGAACGCTGGAGCCCACTTGTTTGCTGGTTACGTGAAAATGTTACACAAGGTTCGAAAAGGGCGAGAGTAGTAGAGGAAGCATATCTTAAGGGGCTAGGGAGCCGATCCCCAGTGAGAGAGAGGAGAGCGCCCGAGGGCGAGAAGAAAAGCGAAGGAAGACTGAGCAAAGAGCTGTAGACACTCTGCCTCGCCCATCGGCAAATCTCCACCTTTCCTCTTTAGTTTCACTTCTTATTTAGATCCCCCTACCTCTCCTTTGCCCTTTCTCAACCTCATCTCTTCTTTCTTTTGACCCCGCCCCATTTTCAGTCTTTTCTCCTTTACTGGCTTGAGATCGCTCACCCCTTCTATCCCCTTTCTCTCCATCTCGCCCCTCCTCATCTGCAATTATTTCCGCCCTCTTCTCTTCTCAGGCTTTTATCCTCTGTCTCTTTCCACTTTTTCCATCCCTCTCTCTCTTTCATCTGTCCCCATTCACCCCTCCTTTATCCACATTTCTTTATCTCGGTTTTTTATCTTATCCTACAGCCCATCCCATTGTTTTTGTTTCTTTCCCTTTTCATTGTATCCTTCCAGTTTGTTCTCTCATATTTGTATCCCTATCTGTGCCTCTGTCCTCCCATTTCGGATTCTTTGTTTCCGCACTCTTCCATGGATTCCGGTGTGCTGCTGGTCGCTTTGTCGTTTGCATCTTTCCATCTTCTCAACCGGAGTGTGGATCGGTTCTTTCCTACCCCGCAGTCCGCGCTGCAAAACCCGTGGAAATGGAGAAACATCTGGACCTCCTTCGTGCACAGCCTGCTTACCGGCTGCTGGGCTCTGCTAGGGTAAGTTTGTGACTGTGTCCCTGAGTGACGACAGTGGCATGGACCACAGGTGCGGGGATGCGGGTGGATCACTTCAGAGGTGGTGTGGACGGTCAGAGCTGTCGGGTGCGTGTGGCTTAGAGAATGCGAACCAAAGCGTAACTGTGCTGAGTCCGGCTCGTGAGGGAAAAATGGTCAGAAGAAGTGTGGGTCAAAGGTCATAGGTAAACTGAGGCCACTGTTGCAGCAAGATTTAATGGAACCGATGAAGTTACGCTGCCCGGTCTGTAAAGCACCCCCTCGGCCCCCAGATCCAGTGACCAGCTCTTTTTCATATAAAACTTATTAAATAAATAAATCACACACACACTGTCGCGTTCACGCCTTCAGACTCATCCGTGTCTCTGAACATAGTTTGGTGGGACAACAGCAAAACTCAACGGAAATTGTAAGAGACGCACACATTGAGACACCAAGAGGTGGTTTCTCTGACGTGCACTCTCGCCTGCTTCTAAGCCTTAGGCGGCCACATTGCTCCATCTCACCACGGACACTCTTACCACTCGTACGTAGCCTTTCCTGTGACCGGCTAAGCGTTCTCGGTATAGAAATCTGGGTTTGCGTCAGTTGAACTAGTCAGACTAACTTATTTGATCGTAGTTCTCTGTGGGTTAAGAGCCTATACCTGGAAACCGACTACGGGATGACCGGGGGGGGGCAACTTAAGCACTCCCATCTGGTGCAGACAGAGGAACTGAGGCCTCGCCTTCACCGTCTAGCTGACCTCAACCTTTCTCTGTGCAGAAACCTGGCACTACCAGCGAAGAACGTTGTTCAACCAGAACGTCCACCTGTTCTTCACCCGCCACCTGAAGTGGGTGCATGGTAGCATAGCACAGCTGTATTTAGCATCAAGACAACCATACACACCGTGAGTGGGTATTTCAGTACAGCCACACCTAAGCTCTGCGATGAGGCTTCAGAAGGCAAACACTGAGGCGAGTTGCACATATGTGCGGCTTCTGGAAAGGCCGCTGCCACTTAGTTCCACATCCGTTATCCAACGTGTTTATTACTACCCTCACAGCTTGAGAAAGGCAATTGTGGGTTAAAATGCAGGGAACGAGTCACAGGAGCAGAATACTCTTATTAACATGTTTAGAGTTGTCTGCCATTACCTGGCTCTAAACAGAACATCTGTTCAGTTATATGGCGTGGGCTCCAGTACACCCACCCCACCCAGTACCAGAACCCCAAGGGAGTTCCGACCCTGCACGTAAATCGGCCTGCATCCAAAATCTTGCGTTCCATGACTACGCTACCTCAGATGGAAGGGACAGCAGACATCAGAATTGAGTATTTCGGGGGGGGGGGGGGTAATTCTTCCAGCAATAGGCAGAGTGGAGATGCAGGGGCTCTAAGAAGGGGTGAAAAAACAACAAAGCCTCATTAACAAGCAAATGGTCTTTTAAAGACGTGTGAAGTTGCTGCTGTGTGTTCGCCCGGGTAGCTGTCTCAGCCCGGGCTGCCACATGGGGAGGGAGGGCTGAAGCCCTTTTAGCCCAATGGGCGTTGCGCGCCTGTTGCCACCAACACCTTATTTTGCTAATTCTGCTACAAAGTTGTGTAGTTGTGGAAAATGAGGAAAAAGTTGAGCGTATTTTCGCTATCGTAAGGTTTTGACAGACTAACTCTCTATAACACTGTATGACGTCAAACACAGCGCCAGTGACCCCTCACAGCTTTCCCATCCAGTGATGTGTCCTGGCTGTTACCTCACTGTTCCAATGTAAGCGTTTGTGTGGTGGCAGTGAATTCGCGCTAATGTCTCGTGAGTTAAACTAGGCCATTGGTGGGGGGAACTTAACCAGGTTCTGTCGATCTGTGCGCCACCTGCAATGGCAGGTGTAAATCACAGAGGGCCGACTAAGGCTTTCATCCTTCCGAGGCAAAGTTCATGAGTATCATTCGATCGCCTAATAGCACGCGTTGTTTACACCAATAGGTGAGGCATAGAGGTGTGGGTAAAATGAGGTCTGCCCCTTTAAAGAGGGTCTCTTGAGAGCTATGAATGAAGCGCGTGCAGACTGCAGGTGCACGTGGCTGAGCCCGGAGCCTGTGATGCAGACTAGCCTCAAACACCCCCGCACCCCCCGGCAGGCGTTCTGCATCTGGTGGGAGCCAGGCAAGAGGACAGAGTACCCCGCGGCAGGCAGTTCTGCATCTGGTGGGAGCCAGGCAAGAGGACAGAGTACTCTGGGAGCAGAGAGCATTAGCAGCAGACACTGAACACATTCTTTACGTTCCACGGCCAGGCGGCAGAGGCATAAAGAGAATAACGATAAAGCTAGAAATGCCATGTTGCAGCCAGAATACTCTCTCCCTTTAGCAGTTTTAAGCCACTGTAAACTAAGAAGTCTGCTGGTCTAAATCACTGATTCTAAACCTGTGGTCCCCGAGTGTCTATTAATGAACTAATCTTATCTACATATATTTCTAATGTACATACACTTAACAAAGCAACATTGGAAAATTTAAAATGCACTGTAAATGTGAAGAGATTTTAAAATGGAGGCTAAACATTGGTAGCTTTAACTTTATTCGTGGTAACAGCACAAGTACAGCAAACAACAAAAGTATGGACAATTAGTGGCCTCAACTGAAATACTAGCTTCCTCTGGCAGAACGAGACGATGTATTAGGAGCAAGAAAAAGGCAAAGTGATATGTTGGAGTCTAGCATATTGCTTTGTCTTTGAGAAGTAAATCCTATTTCTGAAAATCTCCAACCTACCGATAAAATTTCGATTTTTGTTTGTGAATTAAAGGTGATATTTCATAATTGGTATGTTTGTCTGATGCATACTTGTTTCTGCAGTTTTATGTATTTTTGTTTTCTATTTTTGTGAGGTTTGCATTGTGTAAATTGTTTAGGCATGGTGCCCCGGCTCCGCATAGGGATTCAGTCGGGGTCTAAATCAATCAAAAAAGTTAAAAGCTGCTGGTCTAAATAACCATTTACTGAACACCTACTAGCTCAGCACCCTTAAAGCCCACTCTTGCATGGAGACGATGGGATAAGTATACTTTGAAACTGTAGCACTCCTGTTGTTATGCATTATGTATTTCACTCAACATCTGCTCGTACCCACAATGCCCTGTGTGTTTCCTTCACTGTGGCTTCCTTTTTAATGTTAAACTATGTTTTCCAACCTCCAAAATACTCCAGCACCCCTGTGATGGCCACGGCAGCGCTACATAATAATAAATAAAATATAAAATGACATAAGATGGATTAGCCGGGATAAAAGCCAAGAGGGGACATTTTTCGACTGCTTCATAAAGTGTAGAAACATGTTTTTACTAGGGCTCCCAGAAGTAAATATAATGTTACTAAAGGCTGGAAATGGGGACAGGACCCCTAATGTTATAAAGTGATGCATACTTCAACTATCTGCATGGTAATGATAGACCACACCCTAACAGGATCTTCAAACATACCTGGAGGCGTGGGGGAGGGGGATGATTCAGACGAAGAGTCTGACATGTATGTTATCAACACCCAAGCCTATTCCGCATAAATATTAAAACATAGCAACACTGCTTAAGGAATCCTAGGCTCCAGGTCAGGTGCTGAATGCCTCCTGCATGCAAACATATCATCCCAACACCCACCACAGAAAGTCATGTGCACAGCATAGACGAGCGCTGCAGGACAATGGCCTGGTAAGCAAATCAAAACCCTGATTGTAGAAAGAAAAAGTAAGGAAAGCAAAACTGTACTCATCCAGAAGCGTTAAAATAACTATAAAAAGGCTGCAAGAAAAAAAACCTTCTCTGCACTTGTGATGACAGATTTTCTTATTTTCTTTGGGCTCTAGGGTAGTCAGGGGTTACTGGGTTCCAGTTGCATCAATGGGAGTCGTTCACCATTGGTGTCCTGGGGCCACAGTACTATTGGACCCCAAACTGGATAACCAATTACTCCCTTCCAGCACTTGACGCTCTTAGCGTAACGAGAAGAGCAGTCCAAGGAGGTGAGGTGGGTTAGACATTCAGAATACAGTTTACACCATAATACCAGCCAATAAGATCAATCTCCAGTAAGTGCTTTAATTTGTAAAAGAAAAATACTTTAATACACATGTGAAAAATGTACTACACATGAAATTAAGATGCACAGTGAAGACCAAAAGAGTCCACAAGCCTTAGGGCCAAGTTTCTGATCCCAAACAATATTATAGCTCCTAGATGCTAAGCACTATGTGTACAAACCATGTTGCACAGGGTTCCTCTTCTCCTTATTGCAATAATTTGGCTTCAGCAGTTCATAAGAAGTCAATGTCCCTGGTCCACTCACTGTCCCACTAGTCAAATTAATAGAAGTGCCCACCCTTCCTTGGCGAGGACACCACTCTAGTGGTGTCAGGGGTCTGGTTAGGAGTGGCAGCTGTTACTAAAGTCCCACTAACCCAGTATCCACTAGCTGTAGGAGGACACAAAAATAGGTGCTGGCCTGTACTACAGAACCTGCTAATCAGTCTAACGTTTATAATAGCAGAGCACTCAGAGACAGTGCTGCTTGCTTCTAGTGCAGGATGAGCAAGGACTAAGCCATAGACAATGCAAGTCCTAGGGCAGGGGCAGAGGATAAGTTCTTCAACAGGGCAGTCTTTCCCAGCTAGCGATGGTAACTGGAAGCACCCACAGTACACGGGCGGGTTCCGGAGCGAAGCAGTCTCACCTGCACTGACTGTAAGGAGCTTCCCCTGTCTCACTTGTTTAAGTGCAGCAAGTTGCCTTATCGTGAGCAGCTGCCTGGATTTTCCTTAAGTTTCAAAACGCCAGTAGTTGCAGGTAGCTCATTCTTCGCTGGGATATTGCCGGATGAGCTCCTTCCGTCAGACTGTTAAATTCCAGGCAGTCCATCACAGATGCACCGTCTCAAGTCCAGACTCCTATCCGTAGTCTGGCAGGGGGATGAACAATCGAGCTTCTGGATTCAACTCTTGGTTCTCTGCTTACTGAGGACCCTGCTATGTGACTGGTCAGAAAGCAAGAACAGTGTTGAACAATCCACTGGCCAATGAAGCCAGTCTTTTATCATTTCCTGATGGACACGATGATCCAAACAGGGAGGATGGTACTTTTCAATCCGGGGTAGCCCATCAGTCCTTGTGTATATTTCCTGCATATTCACTGCATGATCAGTGCACGAGGAGGTCCTGTTGTACTCCTGCCTTTGTCCCTTGGTACCTGTCTGTGCTATCCCCAGGGAGGGATGTTAATTAGCTCCATTCCTCGAAGCCCTGATCATCTCCCAGTAGAGGGCTGAACACCAATGGTGCATTCCCCGTCCAATCAAGCTTCTACAAGGACTAGGAAGGGGCACGAGTGAGCTGGAATGTTCAGCAGAACCAACTCCGCACTAAACACAATGGCTCGCCATTCCCTCCTTACCCAGTGAATACACTGACTCTCAACATACATATCCCAAACATGATAGAAGCAAAAAGAACGAAAGAAAAACAGGTAAAGGATACTGCACAGACTTTAACAGGAGGGATCAGCTCCCCCAAGGAGTACAGATACCCTTGAGTATACATTAATGCCACCGCTGGCCGCCTATCACAGCTGGTGTAGAGGGCAGTAGACATTCTCTGTAAATGAGGGGTGCACCTTGCAGGCCTCTTTAACCTCCGAGCCAAGCTTTAGCGTCTCAATCCTTGTAAACAGGGAGCTCCTCAGTGGACACGTGTGATTGTCGTGTTCACTGAGGTAAAGATGAAAAATCCTACAGCAGCTTTCCAGTGACTTGCCAGATCATCAACTTCTGGCAGGGAAAAACCCTCTCCAGAACGTTGCAGAAGACTTTCCACCCCCAAAGCACTCTATACCATCACAAACTAATTTTGCAGTCTGATAGTATCCCATGCAGACATGATCTAGCCTGACATTACACACAGAGTACACAGAATGGGAAGAGACACCACAGAACCCCTGCACCTCTGGTTCTGTAAACCAGTATTAAGTGTGCATAGAAAGGACCTAACTTGCGGATTCTTCGTAGGCCTAAAAGGTTCCTTCTAGTGCTCAATATCCTTAAATTCGCCCAATGCCCTAAACTACATGGCCAACATTTCACCAGAATACAAGAGCATTGTTTCCCAGCAAAACCTGCCAAATCACTAATTGGAGGAACGCATCCAGGAAGTGAGTCTCTCAGGAACTTAAAATGGGTTCCAGAAAGTCATAGTGCATCATACTAGGAGACACCTCTGGGGCAAGACAGTAAACAAGAATTCTACAGGTCTTATGCACAAGACCCAAAGTATGCAGAATATCTAATATTATGTTCTGAAACACAAACCTCATTCAAATGCAGACCACAGAGTGTAAATGGAGACTTACTTGCATAGACCATAACTAAAGAGGGTTCAGCCAGTGTGCGTCTTTTTCCCTGGCCCGGAAGCAGTCCTTGGTTAACTGGATTATTTGTGGTGGATGCTGTCTTTGACCACTGGCGAGTTAGGGCTCCGTCTACTATTGCACTAAAAAAGCTACTACTTTGGGTATTTGACTGTCCAGGGTAGCAAAGTTAAACAGATAAGGCTTGCTGTATCCAGGACGTACTGGTAGATGGAAACTTATTTTCAGCATGACACTTTTAGTAGTATGCAAGACGCTCAATAATTGGTAGTAAAAATAGGGCAGTTACAATAAGGATGAATACAGAAACTCCGAGCGCCTTCTGATTCAGAGCTGTGACCCTAACCACTGTAATAGCGTTTAACGTGGTGAAACACTCCAATCGCATGGGGCCCTAGTACCATTGTGGATCTATTGGCAAGGGTTCTTCTGGCCTCGGATTTTTAGAGTTCTCAAGTTGGTTACACATTTTATTCCTCTTAACCAGTCATTACGACAGAATTGCCAAACTGACTGCAGCAGTTGTATGATGCATTTGTCCTAGTTTGTTTCTTGCAGTCATCTGTGTGCAGTGTTGAGTAACTAAGCGCGTCTGAGCCAGTGTGGCTGAGCTTCCATAAAAATAGTCCAAAGACCAGTAACACTAAAAAGCCGACCACCCACACTTGAATTTGGTTTGCACTCAAGCCCAAAATGTTTGTTTATGTCTCTAAAGCCTAGTCGGATACTGTCTTGGTGCTTGGGTGACAAGCCTGCATGAGATCTGATGGGTGCTGGGGTTGAGGAGGGATCTATTTGCTGTGGACGGTTTTCTGATTAGAACAGTTTGGAATCTTAGCTGGTTTCCCAGTCAACGAAGGGGGACTGGGAGCTACCATAGACCCCGCATCCAAAATCCATTGTTATTGATGTCTTTTTTAGGTCTCAAAGTGGGCTGGTGCTCAGGGTCATCGCTCTTCAAGGGGTCCCCTGATAAAGTGATTTGGACAGTCAGAAGCTCCACTGTAATAACTATGTATAAAAGACACCGCCATCTGTCTCTAACTCCATCCTTCCTGTACTGCACATATCTCGTCATACTGTTCTCTTTAGCTCTCTTTTCTGTCTCCCACCCCCTCCTGTTTCTTTTATTAAGCAGACCCAGGGGTCACTGTGTAGCCAGGAAAGTGTCCATATAGAAAAGGAGAGGAGGTAGATGGTAAGGGAACATAGTTAACGTTAAAATCGCCAGATTTCATCCCGCGGGATGGCGACTGTGCTACGAGCGGTGCTTTGATTTTCAGTGTTGCCGTTAGAATGCCAGTTTTGAAGAAGCATCAAATTGTGATCACAAATATCCAGAAATGAAAGCTACAATGTCAAGAGCTATGTGCATTGTCTTATTTTAATGTTAATGCTCTTCAACTAAACCTCCACCAAGTCACTCTGACCATGATTCTCCTTCAGTGGGAGCAACAGGCTGGTTAGACACTGAGTTCTTCATAAAATACTCTTGCAAGACAAACCACCCTAGATCCAAGCACATAATAAAATGGCTTTGTCAGTGCATGTTCAGAGTTTCTATTAGTACTGTTTGGCTGGCCGATTTCAGGCAGCTTAAGCCTTTGATTGTTTTTCCTAGCCTTTTCTGAAAGTTGTACCTATAATTCAGTATTGATAGACCTCATGAAGATGAAAAGGGCAATAAATTCAAAGTGCCAAACAAGAAGGCCCCAAAATAAGGTTTGCCCAGGTACCCAAAAATCCTGAATATGGCACTGCTTGGGAACAGTGTATATGGAAGATATCACATCAAGCAGAGGACCAAGAAAAGCTGGAAGGGAACCACCAATTTGGGTGACTCGCGCCGTGTCCTACCTGCACACCATTCACCTTGACATGATTGCCTGATCCGACCTGATTGTGTTTTTTTTGCTTTAGATGCCCATGAGAAGCACACCATTCACAACTTCACCAAACTCTGGCAGCAACGTAAAGACCCCATGGGACTGCACAGAATTTCCACGCATAGGTGAGCAATCTCGCTCCCCTTCAGCGGTCCAGATAAAAAGGCATGTACCCTTTGTCATCAGTCACCATACAATCTGTTATGAGGGTGTAGCAGCCACACTCGACTTTGGTTGGGGTAAACTTTGGGTACAGGCAGCCCGTGGCGAGCAGAGTCTGTGCTCTATTGTTGATCTTCCATAAATTGAAGAGAATCCCTAGTAGATTCATGCTGTCATGTCCATTGACAGGAAAGCACACTGGTGGGAAGAATGCCACACTTCTCGTTGCCATATGAGGTCTTTGAGTTCTACAGCTAGAATCTGCAAACAGTGTGACCTGGTGGAAGTGGACACTGTGAGGCCTGTTCTCTTACACTGTATTGCATGCAAGGATATTCTGAACACTTATTTTCCAGTATTTTGCAAGAAAGCCTTTTCGAAGACCATAGAAGCATAATCGGGAAAATAATAAAAACCTCAGTGGGGCAGCAAAGTGTTGTCTTTGAATATCTTTAAAAGAGACCTTGACAACACAAAAACCAATTGCCTTAATTACTCTCAATTGCTGTTAATTCCTCTGGGCCGCATTCTAGTCCATTGTTTTTAGTTTGTTTGTCCATTGCAGACAGGGACTAACCTCCTGCAAAGCAGACTTGGCTCTGCCTCACAATGGACAGTATAGACCACGTCTAACCTGTAGTAGACACAAGCAAGCCCCAGACCGATTTCAGCCTTGCTCAGCCATCTCATTGAGGTGCAGCCTGATGGCTTAAACCTTAGTGACGTCGGGACCCAGATCTGGTTATGCCCGTCACGCTTAGACTGCATATAGAATGATAGGTGGAATGCTTGCGTTTATGTCAGCCACTAGTAATTTACTCTGGGCCGCTTTCCAGTTACATTTTTAGCTTGTCTGGGCCGTTGTGGATGAGGACGACCACATGCATCCATCTTGGGTCACAAAGGACAGTCCAGGCTGAGCTGCCCGCCCAAGGCCCGAGCAGTGAAAGGGAACACAGTACACACAAAAAAAAATAGCATCTCTCAGGGAACCGCCTTGAAAGGGAATGTAAACATTTGTAAGGTGTATTGTTTGTGTCTCTCATGCTCCTTCTTTGGCAAGACTTGTTTGACTTGTCGAGCCAAGAAAGTGTTTTAGCACTGCATTGGCTACAGATTCTTCCTGCTGCCCCACCCACTGGTCACTTGCCGGTTTGGCTGATGACGCTTAAAGAAAAGAACATGAGCTGTTTAGCAGTGTACAACAAATGTCTTTATGAATGAATGGACTTGTCTAGTGCCCGTCCCACATACCAGGGATTCAGAGCACTGTACAGAGCACTATGAGGAAAAAAAGCCAGTCACTTATTGACTAGTACTTCGGTAAAGATTACTAATCCGTATAATTGCTGTTGGAATCCGAGGATGAATGTTCAGAAAAAAAACTACAGTAAAACAAAGATGTTCATCAAACAAGGTAGAAAACACATTAAAAGCAGCTATGTAGGTCAATTTTTTTTAAATTATTATTTTTTTTAATCTTAGCCTGTGCTGCTCAAAGCTTTTATTGGATGTGAACGATAAGGTCAAGAGAGTCTGGGTGCTGCCTTCTAATGTGGACTTGTGCGGGGTCCCTTTATTCGGGTGCTGTGAATGAGGACGAGTCTTGCTTACTTGGAATTTTGTGCAGTGATATTGTAACTCAGCAAAGATGTAACCTGTAGTGTTATGGGTTGCCCATGTGTTTAGGAAACGTGAGGATGTACGCCTCGCTCCGGTGTTTGGGGTGTGGCTTTTTTTCTCAACAGGCCTTGTTTGCTTCTTTGGTGAATGATTGTGTTTGAGCCTACGAAGGTCTGTTGGCAGTGGTTCCGAGATCTAGGAGGGAAAACATGGGGTGGTTCCTCTCTTGCTGCCTCTTCCTGGAAATCCCTCCCTCTGCACCATCGGGAGTTGAAGGAAGAACAGACCTTCAAACGCCTCCTTAAGACCTGGCTATTTGAAAGAGCTTTTGAGTAATTATGTGTCATTGTAGATAATCAGCGAGCTAGTAGTGCCAGGGGAATCTCTGAGTAGCCGTGATCTCTACATACTCTATGATTGACACACTATCAGTAATTTCATCAGTTTGTGGGGGACTCTCCTCCTTCCATGCTCTTGCCCTGTGCCCGATTGTGGATTGCTCATAAACACCCTGTGCACCTTGTCGTGCGGGGACCCCTGTAGTGCTTGTCTGGTGCTGCTGGCAGTGCTTGACCAGTGCTCGTAGGCCAGCCACTGGGCCAACTTTCCATGCTCCCAGTGTGTGATTAATTTATCATACTTTTCTGTGTGTTCCAAACCTGTTAGCACCTGTGAGAAATTGGTTTATTGGTTGAGTGGGGTGTTAGCGCTGCTAAAGCAACAGCCACAAGCCCTGTCGGGGTGAACTGCTGGCGAGCGTGTGCCTTGCTAGGCCTGACCCATGGGGGGGTCCATCTGGGTGACAGCCCACATGTGGTGTTCTTGTATGCCGATAATGCACTGATCTATTTACGGGACCTGGAATGGTCGGTCTGACTTTTGTTGGAGGGACTGAGCAAATTTGCTGCAGTCTCGGGGTTGTAGATTAACAGGGCAAAGTCTAGGTTGTTTCCCCTGGCGGGACAGGTGCAGGCAGACCTGGAACTCCCTCTACGGCTGGGACTACCCTGGAAACTGGATCCTTTTCGATATTTGAGGGTTCTGGGTAGCACGAGACCCGAAAGCTCACTATGCACTCAATGTGGAGAGGCTGGCTCGGTCGGTAGAGTTCTGGTAGATGCTTCTACCCTCCGTGATGAGACGCATCTCTGTGGCGAAAATGTTTTTCTGCCGTGTTGTCTCTGTGCTGCAGAATGCAGTGTCCCCAATCCTTCCTATGACCTCTGTACGGCTGGACAGATTGTTGGGCCGCATGGTTTGGGCGGGTGGTAGAAACCAGGTCAAACTGGACACACTCAAGCTCCATTGGCGTAGTGGGGGTCTCGGACTGCCGGACCCTTTTCTATACTATACCGCATTACAACTTCATGCGTGCAGTGGTTGGACAAAGAGATGAACTGGAAAAAGTCCTTCCTAGTGGAAACCTATGACCCCTACACACTTCAGGAGGTTCTTATGATGGGGATTATGGTCCCTGATTCTCTCCCCTACTTGCTGCGCCAGATGGGTAAAGTGTGGCATATAGTAGTGATGGTGGTCTTGGGTAGGGTGCCCTATGCTGATGACTTGCCTCTGTGGATATGAAGACCATTTTCTGCCCTGCTACGAAAAATGTCATTCGAGCGGGAGGTGGGTTGTGTGAGACGGTGGGAGACCTCTATGCCAATAAACGGTTCATCACATTTAACCAAGCCCGGGACTGGTATGGAATGGACCCGGGCCAGTTCTTGCAGCAAGCTCGTCTGGCACATACAGCCCAGTGCGCCTAGACCACGTTTCCGAATGAATCAAGGGAGCACAAGGTATTACAGAGACTGGGAGACCTGGTGGGCTGCCAGTGCTTCATCACACACCTGCATGTGGCCCTGCTGGCGGACAGGTAAGGGAAAGCTCTCCGGACAAGAGAGATGGAGTGTGGACTGTGGGAAGGACCTGACAGACTCTGAGTGGCGGAAAGCCTTTGTGCTGATCTGGTTTGTGTCAACCAACGCCCGCTTTAAACTCGTACAATTTATCTATTTGCATCAAACCTATCTGACTCTCTAAAGTCTAAAATATACCTTGGCTCTTTTTCCAGATGTGGTAGATGTCAGTCCTCAGCTGGATTTTTGCATATGGCCTGGGACCGTGGGCAGGTGACAGGTTTTTGGATTAGTGTGGTTGGTACTTTGTCCTATATATCCTCAGTTTTGCTACCATGAACGGTAAAAGTGTGTCTCTTGGGAGTGCTCCCTTAGGGCCCCGAATGGTTGCGTTGGGGTGGTCCTGGCAAGACACCAGATTGCTATCAGCAGAGATTTCGGTCTGGAGGCAGGACCTACTGGAGTGTGCGGTGGCAGATGAGCAGCACATTAAGCGCAAATGCAGAGATGAGCGTGCGGCAGAGGACATAGCGACATAGGGGTAAATGGTTCTGAGGATAGTAGACCTCCCCCCACCACCACCGATAACTCACAGTGAAGGATGCAATGGGGTAAGGGGTCCGTGTGTTGGCTGAGCAGATAGTCGAATTAAGGCAGGGGGTATTGTTCCATGGGTTGAGAGTAATTGTACTGTATGCAACTTGACTGCACCAAAGACCCCGTTATGCATTGTTAGCATGTAAAACTTGAATAAAGAAATTTCCACACAAAACAGTACATGTCAATCCTTATAATTACTGCTCATCTTGCCCTGTGGGCTACCTAGGGCCTACCTTAAGCGTGACTTGTATGCAATAAAAAGGGAGTTTAAGGCTTGGCAAGGGGTTATTTTGCCAAGTCGAATTGGCAGACCTTGGACATGTTCAAAGTGGTTACTTAAGTAGGTTCCACAATAATAGCTACAGGCTCACTAGTAGTATTTAATTTACAGGCCCTGGGTATATGGTATACCACTTTACTAGGGACTTATAGGTATATTAAATATGCCAATCTGGTGTAAGCCAATTTTACCAGGTTTTAGGGAGTGAGCACAAGCATGTTCACACTGGTTAGCAGTGGTAAAGTGCGCACAGTCCTATGGCCAGCAAAAACAAATTCAGCAAAAATAGGAGGGTGAAGGCAAAAAGTTTGGGGGAAGACTACTCTAAGGCTGACGGGTCGAATACCACATCTTAGCCACTTTACTACTAAAGAGTCAAGTGTGAGAAGGGAACAATACGGTTATCCATTTGAAGTGCAATTTTACCAGAGCCCCTGGGACACCAGCAGTAAACACTACTCATCACAGATTCCAATTAGAAACCACTAACTTAGGGGCTTGGCTGCATTTTAAAATAACGTTGTGCTCGCTCCGCCGACTCTAGCATCATCGTAGAAGAACTAATGTTTGAAGCTGCCATATTAAGACCGATAGGATGGTGAGGCAAAGCATGAGGCAGTGATCTAAATGGCCTCGATGGACAGTACTTGGCAGAGCTGGAGCCGGGCAAAGTGAGGCACTGCTAGGTGGTGCGGCGTGGCCTGGCACCGACCCGGGATAATCCAGAAGTGGTGTGAAGCCTGACTGCAGGAGATTAGCTGTGCAGGCAGGGCAGGCCAGGTGAGAGTTCAGCTAGTTCCAGAGCCTGCAGGGACAGGGTGCTGGCTGGCAATATGTGAGCTGGGTCAGAAAACAACTCCAGAGGCATTGAAGGCCAAGGATTCTGTGGGGCTGAAACTGGCCTAACTTGCAGCATATTAGATAAGGCCCACTATCTTGGCAAACACTGGGGGTAGAACTTCTATATGCTCATAGTTACCCTGCAAAGACACACCTCTAGGGTTTTTAAAGGGGCTCTCACCCACGTATTATCTGTAGCATGCTTTAAGTTCCTCATTCAGAATGATAGAACATCTGTACGGGCTCAACCTTAATGAGAAAGATGCTAATATTGCTAAGGGTCATGTGTAGATAAAATAAAATTACCTAGGCAAAGAAACCAATCGGGTATATTTAGTCACGGGTTTTCCAGGCAGGATTTAAAATGGGATCAATTTCCTATGAAACAAGTTGAATTCATGAGTTGTAATGCGGCGGTGAAGGGAAAGAGACCGGTCCACAAGAGAGCCTCTACCTTTGAAGTAAGTGTGACTAAAGCGTCTTCTCACTGTTGTCCGCTATGAAGCTTTAAGAGGCCTGTATAGTGATTCATACCTGGTTACCAGATGGTGAAACATATGTATGTATGTTTGCATGAGTGTGTCCATGCTGATTCATTACTGCAACCAATCATGAATCACAAATTCATTAATTGAAAATTGATAGGCTATTTACATTATTATGACGCAATCGAGCCTGACTGGTGGTGCACATGGGCATGTTTAGACCGGTGAGACATCAGGTGGTGAACAAACTGGAAAATATGTATTTTTGAGAACGATAGGTTGTGGGGGGAGGGGGTCTGGGAAATGGAAGAAAAAAGTTGACCACTAAGTGCCCCAAAACCCATCGGAAAAATCTTAATTGTACCAATTTAGTATATTCCACCTCTCTGTGCTAAGCACCACTACTCCAAAACTGGCAAGTTAACCGTTATTCAACATTTGTCAAGCATGTTGAAACAATAGCAATTCACTTTACTCCATGAAATACCATTTATTTGTGATGTGAGCCTAGTGTGAGTTCTGGTTGGTAGGGAATTTCGGTTTTGCAAGCTACGTGGTCTATGGTTGCCATGATAGGTAAGTGGCTTCTTGCACCCCTCCAGGTAGGGCCGGACTGGTCATTCTGCCGCTCAAGCATGTCCCCCGTAGGCTGCCAGGCTTGAGCGCTGCTTTAAGAGCAAGATGGTTGGCCAAGACCCAACAGTGCCCTCATGGCCCCATTCCATTCTACACCTTTTATATTAAGGGCCTGGGTTGGACCTTTTTGCCGAGTTTGATATTTGGTTTCCAGTCCAGCCATGATACCATGTTATGTTATGTTAAATTATAATGCAAGCAAATCACCCCGGGAGGGTTATCTCTGCCATAGTAAGTGGCGAACTCCTGTGTAGCATGCAGCAGCAGCAAGCAGCCATGCACATCTGAAAAATGCTCCACCTGGTCCCCTGTGTCCATAGTTCTCCTCTACCCAGAACAGTCCCAACTGCTGAACCGGAGTACCTGTCCGTTGCAGCACCTTGTTATGTGACCGACGGGAGATGCAGTAGTCTTGGTCATTCAGCCAAAATGGGTGGCCAGAAACTAACTCCCAATTACTGAATTGCAAGCCCTCCTTTGGAGCTTTGTACTTGTAGAGAGGAGCTCACACGTTGCATTCTGTGAAGGGGGGGGGGGCTTATACTTTGAAAGTGGGATTCACATTATCAAGCAGCCTGCTTATGCTCATGCCTCGTTCTATGTTCTTGACTGTGTCATCAGGTGTGTACAGTGCCTGTGACATGTCCATGTGTACAGCATTAAGTGTTGTGTGACTGTCTCCCAACAGGTTTTACCTACATCCAGAAATGGCAGAGGACCTCATCTCCACGCACTCCACTTTCTCCCACAGCCTGGTTGCTGTGTCCATAGGTAAGATTCGCGAGGTGACAGCAGGAATGTGGAGAGCTCAGGGTAAAAAGGGCTATGGGGGCAGCTGTCAACAAAGAAGTAAGACGTGTGCATGGAGCACCGTGGGAGGGAGAGATGACACGAGCAGTAGGGAAGACTGGGGAAAACACAATAAAGGAGGAAGACGGGCGAATATTGGCGTGCACGTCTTTGTGTATGTGTGTGTTATTTATTCTGTTATACACAAATGAGGCCGCTCCCGATTTTTATGACCTTCAAAGTGCTCAGGGTTGTTTTGTGTATGTGAGTGAAGACATCTCACAAAAAGTTTAGGACTGGCCTCACACACCACCTGGTGTCATGCTTCATCATCGGCCGTCCTCGCCCTCTAAAAACTTGGTTTGATAGAGGGCGGGCATTCACCTGACGAGAGGGATGCACTTCTAAACTAAGTGGGGGCCCAAAGTGAGTGAGTGAGATTAAAAACCATTACAGTTGTCTCACTAAAATTTAATGGAATGGGTAGCTGTATGGTATTAAAAACACGTGAACGGTGATATGGGGAAAGTTATTAACCCCTCGCCGTATAGAATTGGGTCGACATGTTTCTGCCTAGTGTGGTACAGTGGTACATGGCATTCATCAGGACCTATATTTATAAAGGGCTCCGCTCTTACCAACTCTGTGGTGAGAAAACCACTAGGTGGGGTGACCTGTGTCACTCTCCACTTCCTGGGGGTCCTTTGTAACCCCACAGACTTCACCCTACGTACACCATGGAAGGAGAAATAAAGGGAGAGCCCCTGTTGTCAAACATTCATCAAGGTGCGCTCTCCGTGGCATCACCGAGCGGTATTCAGCTCTCCTCCCCCGGCGTGTTATTTATACTGCCATGTAGGGGGGTGGCCTGAACATGGATGTTTGTGTTAACATGTAGGGTGATGGGCTGAAACAACATCCCCTTATCCATCAGGGCCACCTCAGCGCTGCTCCAATTAAGGAAAGCATTTAAGACACACCTCTTTAAAGAATACTATATCACAATGCATCAATCGTCCACAATCTGCTACCTCCATATCCCCCTTTGACTTATGCTTGTCTTTGACACTGTACAGCGCTCTGCTACTTTCTGGCTAGGTTTGCGCTATAGAAGTACCATATACATACATGCAGGAGGTGGTTATAGGGTTGTGCTAGTTAGTCATATAGCGGGATGGGCTGAATAGGGGCGTGTTTGTGTGTTATGACATGTAATGCATAAACCGCATTACGTGGTGCTTTGAGTTCAGTGGTACCTGTCGGGTAGCAGGCGTGTGGTGTGTGTCTCAGGTCAAGTCAGATAGTGTCCTTTCATGGGGTTAAGGTGACTGCATCTGCTAATCCTCTTTAGTGTTCACCACGGCTGCGAGGAGGCAGAAGATTGACGCACTTTCTGGTACTCTGAGACAGTAACGGAGAGGGACAGGCTTCTGCGGCCATTACCCAATGAGGAATGACAAGGATCCGAGTCTATCATTAAACTGTAGCTACCGGTTCCTTAACATCAGCCCATTCACCCAACTGTCCTTGAAGCTCATGGGAGAGTAATCGGGTCTATGAATCCGTCACCACTGTTGGAACTTCTGTATCATGCGGGTGGCACAGCAAAGCCTATTGCTGGCTTTCTAAGCTGACAGTGGTCTTTAATGTACTGGGGACACTGTGCTCTGGAGTTGGTAGGAGGCCATCCCCACTCCTTTGCTTTCCTAGGATTACATCTTCACATTGTTGAAGACTCTCCCCACCTTTCATTCTTGGTTTCTTCCAGTGTGCCTTTTCAGTGTTTCATTCCATTAGTCCAGTTTCTGGGTGTACACTTTTATTATAAGGACTTGAATTTCCTGTACATACCAGTTTATTTCAGGGTGTTTTATATTAAATACAACTTGAGTTTTTTTAATGGACTGGATTTTTTTCCCATTGTCGAATGTATTTAATTGTGCCACACACACTTACAGACGTGATACCTAGTCCCCCACCTGCTATCAAAAGAAGAGCAAGGGGTTTCTTTCAGAAAGACTTTATTCCTCTTTCAGCAGGAGTACTTCAGATGCGTTTGGCAGAACATTGTACTACTGCTTATTATGCTGAGATCAGCCGTCCTGCTTTTTGGAGCGCAGCTGTAAACCTCACTGAGGCCTGTGTGTAGTTCTTGGAATCAATGCTGTGTTCATATACAATTAATAGGTAAGGATGCCTACAAGGGATTTATTTTAAACAAACTGAATAAACGCCGCCGTCTGCAGTGATAGCGGTTAGTGAGAGGAGCAACGCCGTTCTGATATCGCTCGACGACAGCGAGTGATATTTGCAGCAAATCCTTCGGATTGCTTTGATTTTAATTACTCCATCAGGCCTGGAGTTTCAGTAACTATTCCTGCGTTAGCTACCTGGAACTTCTAAATAATTTGAGATTCGGCTGGTTCAACAAATACCTTGCTTGACCAGACATAAGGGTCAATGATTAACTTTTTATTCATTGTCCTGAAGATGGTCTAACTGACTTTTATGCCACAGAGACCGAAATGTCGACCTGCTCATCTATTTCCACAGTTTTTCAGTTTCTTTGAAAATTGTTTTCTGTTGTTTCAGATTCATTTTTCATCATGATAATACTTTGGAATGGATGGTTACATACTTAACCCTGAGGTCACAACTTTTGTATAACTTTGATTTACCTCGGTCTTTGTATGTAGTTATATTACCTTGTATCCTTTCTACTTGCTTATATTAAATAATCTGATTTGTTGAAATATGCACACCTGTTTAAACTGTTTATTGGAAGATTTATTATGATAAAAATAAGTCAATTTGAATTTTGATTGTTCATTAGTCAGTCACCATCGGTGGGCTTGACAATAGATTCATTCATGCTATTGGTGTTTATTCAGTTTGTTTAAAATCAATCCCTTGTAGGCATCCTTACCTATTAATTGTTACATGTCCCAAGCCTTGAAGGGTCTATTGGGTTCCCCAAGTTTCTTTTACTGTGTTCATATACAGGCAGTGCAGGGCATTGATGCTGTATGTGCCTTTGGATAGTACAGGACACTGATGCTACCGACTCCTGCGTGATGTACTTAGCACTGATAATGTCTTCGATCCTGAGTACTTCAGGGCACTAATGTTTTCTTCTCCCATGGGCGGCGCAGGGCACTGATGCGGTCTTCTCACATGTATAGCACAAGGCACTGATTCTGTTGCGGTCTTTTGCAGGATATTTTCTCCATGACTTTGTGGATCTGATATTGAACCAGAAGCTCCATCAGTCCTGGGAACTGCTTTTCCATCACTCAGTGGTGAGTCTTCTGCTCGTGAGCCTGCTGTACAGTTCACGTGTCCCACACTGCTACAATAGTGACACTGCAGACCACACCGTGTAGAATGTTATGGTGGGGTGGCACAAGTGGGTGGCCTTTATTCATGGTGTTTCATGACCCTTTAAGGTATGCCCCACTGAAGGGAGTGTGCTATAAAGTCTGTTCTGATGAGGAGGGGCCCTTTCATGGGCCCTGCCAGTTCTCTCGAAGGGGGACACCACTCGAGGGAGGAGGCACAGACCTACCTGAGGTGTTCCCATCTCAAAGCACTGTCTGTTCCTTTGCTGCTGTCTCAATGTACTGCCTTACCTCCATCTGCAGAGCACGTCCTGTGATCATGCTTGTGCATGGCCTGCTGTAACCTAGGGGTGAGTGCTTGAAATGTTTCGACACTCCATCCATCATTTTATTTTGTGATGTTGCTATGTGTGCCCTAAGTGGCTAAGGGTATGCACAGACGTGGTTCCCTTGCTCGCTGCGCCACTGAATTCAATGTAGCCTGGCTGATGAGGGGTGATACCCCTAACCGGTCCCAGGATGCTTGTTTCCGGTCCAGGGAGGACCTGGCCTGGCAGTTCAGGCTGGACTGTTACCATGGGGAGCAGGGTCAAGACTGATTTGCATATAGCTGGATCCAAACTTGGGTGACCTGGCGAGCAAAATAACGATGGATTAGACCCAGACTGGATGTTTCAACACCCCGTCCATTTTATTTTGTGATGCTGCTCTAACTCTATCTTGGCTCTAGGTGCTCTAATGTACATACAGATGTATAGTAGTCCCTCCTGTTATCTGCTGCCTGCTCCATGACTGCTGTACCCTTGTCTTCCACTTGCCTGGTCTGTCTGTTACTGCTACTTACATGCTCCATAGATCAGTGTGCTCTTTGCCTTTTGTACATGTCTCATGACCATACCTTGTGTACCCCTGCCTCGTGGATTCCTTGCTCTTTGTTACTCCACCCTGTTACACACTAGAGACCATCCGGATCTACAGAAAGATGCGTGGACATCTGCCGAACTTGATTTCCAATGTCTGTGGGAAAAGAAGGTAAAATATGTGGAAATGATAGTGGAAAAACAAATTAACTTTTTTCCCCCAACCAATGAATAGCGCATCAGACTGCGCTTGCTGTATTATTTTGTTTTCCTAAATGTTCAGGAAAAAGCTCATTGAAATGTAGATCTGTGCCCCTTTCATGCAGATGTCTCTTCAGCTACAATTGGTGAGTCCTGTTGCCAAGGTCTTGTCTCCTCTTCCCCCTCGTTCTACACACCTCCTTCAGCAGCCTTTCTGTGTCTTAATCCCGGGGTATAAGGTGCACCCTAACGCACCTTCCCTCGGACCTCTTTGCACGTGTATCTGCCCCTAGCAGCGTGCACGTGCATGATGCTTTTATGTAATAGGGATCAGAGTCACTGGATGACTAAGTGACTTGGGCTAGGCAGCTTTCCTGCAAAAACTGACTATGCAGGCCTCCGTGGTCAGACTAGCCCGCAGGGTTTCTCCCTTAGTGCTTGCAGTGTTTCTAATCTCTTAATAGCTGCCATCATGGTTCCACCTCCATGGCCCCATCCATTCCTCTTTCCTTTCAAATGTTTCTGCACGCTTCCCCTCAGCGTTGACATTCAGGCAGAAAGAATCACTGGGTTATTTCTCTACAAAAAAAAAATAATAATGCCCAATTTCTGCAGGAAAAACTGAGAACTCTGTCTCTTCCGCAGGAAACTCTGCTGTGCAGATATGGGTTGTACACCTCTGTCCTAACCCTGCCCACTCCACCCTAGGCCGCCACTTGCTTGGTGCCGGTACAACCTGCGGCCTTTTCAGTCGTGTGGTTTGCAGAAAGGAGTTCGTTCCTCAGTAAAGAAGACACAAGGGCAGAGGTCACCAGCTCCCGTTCTTAATAGGATGAGGAGATAATTCCTGAAATCCACACTGAGCTTGGGGCGCGTAGGGCGGGGCAGGAGGAGGGTGGCCTGAAAAAGGCTTTGAGGTGACTGAAGGCTCAGGACAGCCCGCCCCGTGTCTGCCAGTCCCCCGGCGGCGGGGAGTGCTGGGCCGGAGCTGAACTCGGACTTCTATCCTCTTGGTCTAGGTGTGCCCCCCCCCCCTTGAAGGGCGGAGAGCGTTTATAGTGACGTGAAGCTTTCAGAGTTCAGTGCCCGAGGAAGGGAGGGGTGAAGGTGGGGAGGAGGCGACGTGAAGCCTGAAGCAGCCTGCAATGGGCGTGTGGTGCCCTTTGAGTTTCCCCTGCGCTGCTGAAGTGCGTGATCTGGACGTGTGTTTAGCGGCAGTGAGGAGCCATATATTGCTGCCTCCCTCTGGAGATCGGTGGGGTGGAGGGACTCGGGAGAGGCGGAGCAGCAGTGTAGCCCTGGTTTGGAGAGGGCTTCCACCTACATATTGGGTATCCAGGCGCTAGTAAAATGTGATCGTGTGAAGTACTCCCATCTTCCTGCAATATACGCTTTACCAACTACATATTTTAACGAGCCAAAGAGCGCACCTGGGGGCGGAGCCGCTAGGCTAACGTCGCCACCCCCCTCCCTCCTTTTCCCATCTTTGTGCAAGTGGCGAGGTTTCAGATCATAGGGGGTATACAGGCAGGGCCGGGCTTGGGCATGGGTGAGCTGGGGCCAGGCCGCCAGTATTCCGTGGGGCGCAGCAGGGAGCTGCCTGACTTAATGTCATGCAAACAGCAGCTTGTCCATCCCACTTGGTCTCAAACAGGTCCTATTAAAGACTTTGTAATCAGCACTTAATGTACCTCAGTGTAATTGTTACCACCCCAACAACCCCTTGCTCTCCTCACACCTTCCTCACAACTTCTGCCCTCACAATGCAACAACCCCCCTAGCTTCTTCCGGCCAGGACGCTGTCCCGGTCAATCTGATTTAGGGCTGGCCCCCTGTACAGTTGTGGGGGCAGGGAGCGTCAGCCTCTTGCTGACTCCATGGTGCCAGTGGTTTAGGCAGACAGTTTTTAGCGTGAATGTCACTATGAAGAGAAGGGCGGGGAAGGGGGGGGGGGGAGCAAAAACACATTTTGAAGGTTCCGGAGTCAAAGGGTGAGGTTGATATTTGAGCCACTCCACAGTCGGACAGGTCTTGGTAGTTTTAGCTTCCCTGTAGTTTGGGGGGGAGCAGTGGCGGCTCCTCCACTAAGGTGGAGGAGCGTCGCTCCGCAGCCAGGAAGCAGCAAAATAAGGAAAAAATAAAATGATAATTACAGAATGTTATTGTCACTTTATTTTGTCCTCCTGCTGCGGCAGTGTGTGAGGGTGCGGAGCTGCAGGGGAGGAGTGCTAGAACACTCTTGTGCACAATGACTGTTTGGTCGGCCCTCTCGGGCTGCCCAAAACAGCCATGCGCAATTGCCCTCTTCTCCATGCAGGCTGCATTACATCCTGCATGGAGAACATGCCCACCCCTACAGCCCCTGGCTGAGCGCCGTGTCACGGCGCTCAGACCAGTCACAACGCTGCATTGCAGCATTGTGATTAGCTTATGGGTGGGAGCCTGGCTGCCTGCTTCCTGTTCCGACCAGGAGTCGGAAACAGGCGAGCAGGAAAGAAGATGCGGGATGCCGCGGCAAGGTAAGTTTTTTTTTTTTTTTTTTTTTTTTGAAAATGCAGCCCGTGCCGGCTGCCCCTGGGGTGCAAACTCTGGTGCAGGCATAACCACTGGGTGGTGGGGGGTGGGACTAGATACTAGATGAAGAGGAGATTAAAGACATGGACAACACAAAAACACAAAGAGGAGTTCGACTGGGTACAGCTGGTAGAGTGTGAGAGAGGGATTGGGAATGCAAGGGGAGGGCTGTGAATGGAAGAAGATACAGTGGGATTGCAGGTTAAAGGATTCCTGTTGGGGAAAATTAATATTTTGCATTTTAAGGGAGGGGTTATTATGTATTCGAATCGTTTATTGAATGCATTTTTGTAAATTACTGTTTAAGGAACTACAAGTCTGTCTTAATAAAGAGGCCTTTTATGCTACAGAGGTTTGTGGTCTGTTTCATTGCACAACCTCCTATGAGACAACTTTTCAGTGTAATTCCGTTTTATATAGCATTCTGGTGTTCAAACGTTAAGCATTGCCCTTTAACTATTATTCCTGCCAGCCTTTATTATGGCTGACATTTGTGGTTGTTTTTGCAACGCATGTTATACCACCCTTTGCACAAATAACATTTATTCTTTTGTAAAATGCTTCACCTGTCAGGTGTTTGTTCCATCGTTTGTATTCTGAGAAAAACAAAGAAATGATGGGTGCAGTGTATGAATTAATCTCCGCTATGTTGCATTCTATTCCATCGTATTTGTTGTTGTTTTTTTTTGTTCAACAGCCTGGATTGTAATTATTTATCGGATTCTTGAGTGCTTTTCAGGATGCAGTTGGTAGGGAAAGCGGGACAGGATGTGGGTCTGGGGAAGGCGAGAACAAGCAGTTTTGTATGCCTGAGGTGGGCGCAGTGCTCCCTACCTGGGCAGGGACAGGCTGCATGCCCTCACCATTGCTGCCCACCTGTGGGCTCGGAGAGATGTTCCGCTGAAAAAACTGTGCATCTAGGGATAGTTGAAACCATGTGCCTGGGACAGGGCCATGCGTCTACCACAAGGTTTATAAACCTGGCAAAAAGGCTAAATTACGGCTTCATCACAAAATAAAATGATGGACGGAGTGTTGAAACTTTTTCAACACTCACCCCCAGTCACAGATCTGGGTTTAATCCATCGTTATTTTGCTCGCCAGGTCACTCCAGTTTGGAACCAGCCATAATCAAATCAGTCTTGACGCCCTTTGAGCCCAATGGGCGTTGCACGCCTGCCTCTTAGGTTTAGAGGAACAGTCTCAGATATGTAAAATTCCGAAGACCAGTTTAAGTACCATTCTTCCTACTAGACACATTAGGCATCTAGCAGATGGGGGATCTCCAACCCAAAATCCAGGTTTTTTTTCTCGATAATTGAGTACTTCAGACTTGTCCGAAAGAGAAGGGTGGGTTTGTCGCTTTCCGCCTTTTTCCCTTCAAAGTTAAGCTTGGGCCTGAACTCCTTTATAGCAGAGTAAACTGCTCACACTGGCACATCCCTCCATGCTCGGTAGAGGCAGGTCAAACTCCATTACCATTCAGTCCTTGGTTTCTCTGCTGCGACTGCTAACATGAAGCTAATATAAAATTAGGCCAATTTTTGCTTCTCCCTCCCCTGATCGCGCGCCCATATGTGGTGCTTCTAGGGAGAATCTTGCACGTCCCAGCTGGCGCTCCCCTAGGCAGCTGCCTAGTCTCCCTTCCCCTCCCCGCCCCCCTCCAGTGGCCCTGGACTGACCCGTGGCTAGACTTGGGCTGGAGGAGTGGCGGGGGTGGGGGGGGTGCGCTGTAGCGAGGGTGGTAGATGGCAAAGCCTCTTATCTGTGAAGTGACGGAGGGCACCTGAGCCTGCGGTCATGTCCTTGCCCTGCCCGCGCTCACGCACTGCTGCAGGCGAGCAATCTGCATCCCCGAGCAGTTTATGCAATGCTCTTTTGTAACGTGCCCCGCCCCTGTTATATCACCTTACAACGGAAGATGTTTAAACTGATAGGGCGCTCCTCGTCCTCATGACCTCTACCGACTCTGCAGAGCAGGCGCTGTCTAGGTGGGGCAGATGCTGTGGCGCTGTCTGTGCGGGGCAGATGCTGTCTGTGCGGGCCAGATGCCGTGTGCATCCAGCATGTAAACGCAGTGCACGAGCAGCAAATGGTCGTACATCTTCCTTCCATTCAGCTTCCTTCATTTTTCAATGACTCCCCTTACATGCAGATGAGTCCACCGAGTAATCATGCATTCAAGCCCCTGTTCTCAGTGGCGTAACACAAAATCGTTGCCCCGCCCCCCCAGCAGAATATGATGAGGGGCCCCTGAGTATTCCATATCTCACAGCCATGGGGTGAATGGGGCGAATAGCACTCGTTACATCTCATAGAAATACCACGCATGCCTTTACAACGCGGGTATTACTATGGGATGTCAATTACAACGAGTACCATTACAACGCAAAATTTTACCACGACTATACCTTTACCACGCATGCCATTTCAACGCCAAGGCATGTGTGGTAAAGGTATACTCATGGTAAACGTTTGCACAACCCCCTGACACTACACTAATTCCCCGACCCCCAGTCCTCTCCCTACAATAACACTACACTACCCTGCACAACCCCCGACACTACACTAATTCCTAAAACACTACCCCACACTACACAAACACCACAACACTACCCTAAAACTCTACCCCCTGCACGACCCCCGACACTTCCCTAAAACACTACACTACACAAACACCACAACACTACCCTAAACCCTAACACGCTACCCCCAGCACGACCTTCCCCCAGTCCTGTCCCTACACTATAACACTACCCTGCACGACCCCCTACACTACCCTAAATCACTACCCTACCCAAACACAACACAACACTAAACCCTAAAATACTACCCCCCGCACGACCCTCCCCCCAGTCCGTTCCTACACTCAAACACTACCCTGCATGACCCCTGACACTACCCTAAATACTAAACTACTTCCCTTTACAAACACCACAACACTACCCTAAAACACTACCCTACACTACACAAACACCACAACACTACCCTAAAACACTGCCCCCAGCACGACCCTCCCCCTACACACAACCCTACACTACACAAACATTACTACACTACTTCAACACTACCCTAAACCCTTAAAAAGTAACCCCCACCCCAAGCACAATACCCCTTACCTCTCTCTCCTCGTGGTTCCTCGCTCCTGGTTCCAGCGTCGATAGAGGGGCGGTGCACGTCGTTGTGAGGAAATGGAACAGCCCAGTTTTCTCACAACGATGTGGATAACCATTACATCGCATGCGTTTTAAAAGCGCATGCGATATAATGGTTTGCGTTGTAATGGTAGTCGTTGTTACATCGCATGCGTTGTTACACATGTGATGTAACAACTTGCGTGGTAACAGCCTCGTTGTAATGGCTGTTTACCGAATTGGGCCCCTTTGAAGGATGGGCCCCCAGTATGGTTGCTCCCCCACACACATCTTTTTTTCTTTTTTTTCTCTTTTTTTTTTTTCCTCTCTCTCTCTTTTCTCCCCCCCCACTGTGTTACGCTCCTGTCTGTCCGTTATGGACAAATATTCACGTGAAACAGACTAACCCTGTGTTTTTAGTACTGTATTCAACTCCAATACCTTTAGAGGCCATTTGGTCAGCCTGTTCTAACCATTGGCGCACAGTGACCTCTCGTCACTTACTTTTACTTGCTTCTTTTTAATGCCTTTCCTTCCGCTTCTTGTTTACTACCTCCCTTGAAGTAGTATGGCTTCCCTACCATCATTTTGATTGGATGACCACAGCCCACATTCAGGGAACACTTTTTTTTGTTGCTTTTAACACTCCATGGGAGTGCATGTGTCTTCTTGCTTTCATACGCCTTTCTCCCGCAGTCCCCACCTCAAGGCTATCCTTGTTGCTTACCCCCAGTCCCCAGCTCGCCCTTTGCTTCCCTCCACTCCTCCCAGTCTGCCTTTTTTGGTTTCACCTAAGAGAGAGCAAGCGCTATCTCTTGCAAGACCTTTTGTTTCCTTACAGTGGGCTTAGAGGCTGCCCATTGCCATTGGGAAGCTTCATTGTCCCTCTCATTTGCTAGCTTCTTATTCATCTGCTTCTGTTAGCTTCCTTCCTCCTCGTGTGTTTGTCCCTCCCCCGGAGCATGGCTGCATTACTTGTGGCGGCCGGCATGGCTCACGGATGGGGGCTGGGCGCGTTGGGAGGGACCGCGGGGGGGGGGGTCCGCGCGGGGGGTAGAGGGGGTCACGTGTGGTGTCATGCAGGCCGAAATCAAAAAAATTCAAAACTTACCTCGAGGGCGGGTCCCGCGTCTTCTCTGCTCCTGCCTCTGATAGGAACAGGCAGCCAGGCTCCCTACCCTAAGCCAATCCTAACGCTGCAATGCAGTGTTGTGATTGGTCTGAGCGCCGTGACACGGGGCTCAGCCAGGGGCTGGAGGGGTGGGCATGTTCTCCATGCAGGCTGTAACGCAGCCTGCATGGAGAACAGGGAAGTGCGCATGACTGGTTTGGGCGGCGCGAGAGGTCCGACCAAACAGTCATTGCGCGCTTTGGAGTGGGCAAACCACTCCTCCCCCTGCCCTGCTCGGAGAGCAGAGCAGCCCCGCCCACCTGCCCGCCGCAAAGCAGCAGGACACTTCAGGAAGCATAAAATGATAATAACTTAAAGTCATTATCATTTTATGTTTCTCTTCTTCCCACCGCTTTTAAGCAGTGTAGCGACACTCCTGATTACTTGTGTGCTTTCACTGGTCATTTTTCAGGCGCTACTTTTTTTTCCTTTTTGTTTAGGCACCTTCAAAAATGCATGTGTTGGTGTTTTTTGTTGTTGTTGTAGCGGTCTCCCTCGTATACTTCTCCCCCCTCTGTCTGCCTCACACTGTACCTTCCATTCACCCTCTCTCTGTTGTCAGTGTCCCTGCCACTCGCCCGCGGTTGTTTTTAAAAAATTTTTTTTTTTAATTATAAACCTAAACCGTTTAAAGTTTTTCTGTTGTTCCCATAACCTCCTCCCCCCTCTCCTCAGTTGCTCCATCGCCCCCTCTCATTGTGGCTTTTTTCTTTCTTTTAAAGAGCCCAGCAGTTGCAATTTGCTTTTTGGCCTTTTCTTTCTTAAAGGGTGCTTTTGCACACATTTTTTTTTCTTCCAAATTTAACTCTCCTAAATAGGTATGTGCCTTGTTGTAATGCTAAAGTAATAAAATGCTGAACGCATCATGCCATATGCATATGTAGTGGCTCATAAGCAATTGTTATGTCGCCATGCTGGGCCGCTGAAACGCCATAACTCATGCATGATGACTGTTGCGTGTATATATATATATATATCTTCGCACTTTTTTTTTTTTTTTTTTGCCAATGCTGTTTAGCATTGACTAACAAGCATTGTTTTTTCTTTTTGCCAATGTGAAACAGCCTCAGCAAAAAGCATTGGCAAGCCAAAAGGCGAGACCTAATGGCATGGCCAGTGCTTGTTCTTAAGGCTAACAAGCCTCTATTTGGCAGAAGTGACTATAGACTAATGACTGATACTAAGTTGGTCACGCTGGTGTGCTCCAGGTTCTATCCCTGGTTCCTCCATTTAACAACATTATTAGTAAAATTCTGATTGAGGGCCTGAGTTAGAGTTCGGCGGAGGGTTTACTCTGTCACAAATGAGACTGATACCCCCTCCGCCGTATTACAAGTCCATTATATCTAATGCGTCTAATATGGGGGACCGGATAGCCGTCTCGTTTGTGACTGAGTAACCTGTCTGCTGAACTCTAAATCAGATCCTACGTCACTTAACCTCTCTGCAAGTTTGTTCTCCTTTCTGCTTTAGAAATGAGCGAAATGCTGATTTTGCGCGCTGAATATAAGTTAGATGCTGATACTGAGCACCCTTTGAATCCTACACTTGAGCATTCACCTCTAACATCATGAGATGTCATTTGTACTTTCCCTGGGCACATGTAACGGAGATTGGAGTATATGTAGAGATGCTGCTGCATGGAAGCTGAACCCCTCTAACTAATACAGCTTTAAAAGGCATGCTAATGAATACCACAAGAAACAAAGAACGTGTATTCCAAGAACATTAAATACAATTGTCCCTTTCCATTGGTAACAGCAGTGATGTGTGTTTTGCCAAGGGAAAGTCCCATTTTGCTTGCCTGCTGCCCTAAAGAAGAGACCTGCAGTATCTAGTGTATGCTCTGAAATGACTGACCCTTTCTCGCTCTTGGTACTGGCTGGCATTTTTGACAGAACCAGTGATGAATTTCTTTCCTCTTCAGCTTTTTTAAAATTAGTATCTGATGTGTATTTTCCCCTTTGCACAGTTAATTAGGAAGGAAATTATGGTCACTTCTGCAGCGGTCGAAGTGCGCAAAGAAAAGTATGGAAACTGCGATCCTGAGTACAATGTGGGTGTGGTCTGAGTGGGGGGCGGGGTCAGAAATGTGGCTAAAAAGAACAACATATTCTGTAACAATTAGACAGTGCTTTCAAAAGTTATGTTTTAATAATAGTCTGAATGTACCTAATGCAAACCATTCGTATAGGTTTCCTTTAATATTACACATTCCAGATTCTATTAATTAAAGTCTATACTGGCCCCCAAGAAGCCTTTAGATTTGCCGATTAACCAATTGCACACGTTGACATTTTTTGTTTCAGGTAGCCGACATCCTAGAGAGAAGGCTTGTTTAGCTGCCTCTCCCTTCTTTCCCTTCTCGGTAGAGGGGGTCCCTTCTCCCCTTTCAACCTGCGGGAACTCAACCATTCAATAAAATGTATGGGAACTGTGTTGATCAAATTAATAAGGCTTGGGAACGTCGTTCCCCTGCCCACTTCGACCATTCCTTCTTTGGTTTGCTTCAGTGGCTAAACGGATAGCAGAATGCAGAGAGCAAGCTATTGTTAGTGCAGCAGGTGCAGTGTACCAGGAGTTTAAGGGTCCCACATTTGTGAGTGATGTTTGTTACCCAACACTACTTGGAGTGAGTCATTTTCGGTGCTTGCACTTAGGTCTATGACACCCTAACTATACCACCGGCTGAATGTTTAGTTCAACAACAAATGCTTTTTTTTTTTTTTGAGAGAGAAGACCGATAATTGGGGGGGAAAGTTTCTCAACATCAGGTTGTCTTTTTTGGCAAATATGTTGTGTGCACTGATTACACGATTTAATGTTTATTAAAATGTAATTGTCACCATGTTCTCAAGTACCCTATCATATGGGAGTCTTTGCTATCTTGTGCCCAGGTATCTCCATTATTCGTGTTGCCCACCGGGGCAGGTATAGTGAGCCTTGTTTGGAAGCGTGAGAAGCTACTTCCTTCTCTCAGGAGGCCTGCTGCATTTTCAGTGGCCCAATCGCAACACCACTTGGCAAGGCTGGCGTTTTAATGAGTGGAACCAGGACTTCTCATCATTCCCTTTATACCGTAAAGGGGAGCAAGAGCGCTTCTCAGCAGGGCTGTGTTTTGGTTAAAGGGGCACTATTTGCACTTCTTAGCATGGCTGTTGTCTTTTAATTGGGACAGGATGGGACTTCACAGCAACAGTGCTACACCTTTCTGTGGGGCAGACGCAGGTCTTAGCAGCACAAAACGATGATTGACGGAATGCTGATAATTCACCCCCAGTACAGAGATCTGTGCCTAAACCCATCAATTTTTGCTCCCCCTGCCAATACAGTTTAGACCCAGCCTTATGCAAATCAGTCTTGACCCTGCTCCCCATAAGAACAGTGCTGCCCGAACTTCCAGGCCAGGTCCTCCCCGGACTGGAAACCAGCATCCTGGGACCGGTTTCGGGGTATCACCCCATATCAGCCAGGCTAGCTTGAGTCCAGTGGCGCAGTGAGCACAGGACCCACGTCCGGCATACCCTTAGTCACTAAGGGCGCACATGGCAACATCACAAAATAAAATAATGGATGGAGTGTCGAAACGTTTCAAACGCTCACCCCCAGATCTGGGTTTAATCCATCATTTTCTTCGATCATAATGCCATTCCAGTTTGGATCCAGTCATATGAAAATTAGTCTTCACCCTGCTCCCCCTTACAACAGTCCAGTCCAAACTGCCAGGCCAGGCCCTCCTCGGACCGGAAACCAACATTCTGGGACCGGTTTTAATGGATCACCCCATATCAGCCAAGCTAGCTTGAATCCAGTGGCATAGCGAGCATCTCGTTGGGTTTGCAGATGCAGGTCTTCCCAGCAAGAATGAAATGTTTTACTAGGGCAGTCTCAATGTATGAGCAGGATAGTTTTACTTTTATTGGGACATTGCCAACACTCCTCAGTATTGTTGCTATAATGTATTTGGGAGATCCCTGGCACTAGTCAAAGGAGATGCCATATGTGTAAATGGATAACGCCAGAACCTCTCAGTATCACTGCCATGAATTTAAAGTGGCGTTGTCAGAACTTTTCATCTGAGATTATATCCTCTTAATGGACCAGTACTAGAATTTTTCAGCAGGACCGCTTTAACTTGCAGTACCAGATATTTTCATAAGGGTTGCCTTGCAGACTCAGCAGAGCAGCCTGTGTTTGAATGAGCATGGAAATGTGGACTCCTTGTAAACTCCTGAGCAGGTGTTATGGATGAATGTACAGCGCACACTCTGCAGTATCCGAAGTGCACCCATTACTCGCAATACAGAAGAATCCGCAACAACGCAAGCTTCTTTCACAAGCACAAACCGGTCACAGTAGAAACCTTAGAAGAACAACGTTGTTTTACAAATACTGCCGCAGTACGGCAGAAACATCAGCACTGCATGCTTGTTTGGTCACACAGGGTATGTTCAGTACAGAACAGGGCTACCCTATGGCCGTATCACTCTGTATCCACACTTGCCCTTACAGCTAAATGTTCACTGCCGATATTATATCCCTTGCCTCATTATTCCTGTCATTGTCCACTTGGCCGTGTCATTGTGACTTATTGTATGGCTGGTGTTCCTAGGTGCCGCCTTTCCGCCTGGGCTGATGGCTGAGCTTGCATTTAAGTGGATCAGCGTGTAAGTTGCATGTAGCAGCAGTTGCAACAAGAAACCAGCATTTGCAATGCAATAGGTGTCGCAATTGCAAGATTTTGACCTATTGGCATTGTTAAATAACAATGCCATTTATTTATAAGTTTAAAAAACACCTGCAATAATAAAAGGCATTGTCATATGCAAAACCAATAGGTCTAATTTTCTAAAATGCGAGACCTATTGCATTGCAAATGCTTGTTTGGGTTCCCTGCCAAAGTCCCTGGCTGCATGAACAACCTTCCTATTTTTTGAAATCCATAGAAGACACGATTCTTCCCGATGTAGACCAGCCCATATAAATCTGTTAAAAGTTCAAAATGTTTACTTGAGTTTTTAAACCATTAGTGAGGAGCAGTTAACTTTAAAATTTCTAATTTTCCATGTATTTTGCATTTAGTTAAAAAAACATTTCAGTGGCTCATTAAACTCAAGGCAGGCAGAGCTGCAAAACTACTGGTGCACTGAAGGTAGCCCCCCTGCCTGCCAATCGACAGTCCACCCTCTGTTTTCTGTGATTCATGGATAAGGGATGGGGAAAATATTTGCGGAAACTGCTTTCGGTAACATGGCTGTGGTAAATCACTGAAAATGCTTAGTGACAGTCAGTTTACCATGCTGTGGCAGCCAGATTCTTTTTGTTTTTCAAAAATTGGAGGGAAAAAAAATGAGTGCCCCTGACACGCTGAGAATTTTCTCTCTGCATGTGAGGGACATTGGTATGTTTTCATATCTTGCACTTGTATGGCAGACCTGGGCTTGAAAATAACAGTACCGGAAGGCCCCACTAAATAAGGCAGACTTCTGACCTCACCGAGCCCTGGTCGTGTGGCGGCTAGAGGCTCACAGTTGGCTGAGGCTGGACCTTTTGAACCAGAAGTGCATTCACCTCTAAAGTAGAAGGGGAAATGAGTGTCGGACTGAAGGGCCATTTGTCAATTTTTGACTGATGTCTAGTTACCGCCTCTGAGAGGCCCTCGACTGTAAAAAGTTTGACAAGTGATGCTAATCTTTTATTGCGCCATGGGCCTACCCTTAACTTCGACTTTGAGCACTACTTCGTCATGATATTACTTCAACTAGGCAGATTTGCTGTTTTCAGCAGAAACCTAATTATTTACCAGTGAGAATAACAATATGAAAACAGATTTCTCGCTTGGTGTGAGTTGCTACTGAGCCTTTTATTGTGATGCTCGAAGTCTTTAACAGTGTATTACTAGTGACTATGACGATTGTTAAAAGAATGCAAAAGGTTTATTTTCCCTACTTTTATTGATCAGTCACGTGGGGAACGAGAAAAGGGATCATATGAACAAATATAGCAAAAACCCTTTTAAGAAAAAATATTTGAAAAAATGTTTTTCTCAGTTGGTGAAGTAAAGTGGAATTACATTTACTAATGACCAAAATAACAAAAAGTGAACCCCTTTTCTGTTAATTGTGTTACCACAACAACCAGTAATCATGACAGTACCACATTTTAAATAGAGCAGGAGAATGACTTATTGGTACAGTGTTTCTGCACATTTTTCGCATTTTTGTACTGGTGCCAAATTATCACCGACAGCTACAGTTTTACTCAATAATAACACAGCACAAAAACACAACACAAAAAAAACAATACAAACAACGCAGAATGTCTACAATTTAGCACGACGTTTTGACAGAACGATTCAGAAACAGAGAGAGGCCATCTCTACTCAGCGTTTCCGACTTGTTTTTTTACAAAGTTCATTCATCAACTCGTAGAATTTTAGAGTTATATGTATGAACGTTATATCCCTCAGACTAAAAAAGGGAGCTGCGAGGAACCAGTGCACCCCATCAAGACGCGGCCCTTGAAGCTTGGTAGGAAATAAAGATTCTCCCTGCTTCAACACTGTAGCCGCATAGGTCGTGCCCGACATTCCCAAACTGCACCCTTTAGAAACCGTAGTCACTGGAGTTATGCAGCGCATGCTAAAATTTGTCTGGCCTCGAGGGGCTGATACCCACTATCTGGTCCCAGTCCCTGCATTGCGAGGTTTGCCTCGTTGTACAGAATGTACCTACCATCTTAGCCATAAAAGAAAACAAATACTTATACCTGGCCCCTAACTTAGGATAAATGCACCTCTTCCCTGGGAGTTTTAAAGAGGAACTCCACTTACTACTTCCTGAAATATCCTGCTCCTCGGCAGCTGTGGTCAAACCCAGCTGGGCAGAAAGGAAGGGTATCTAGGACTGTAGTGAGACTAGGCAGTGGCGGTTGGTGACATTTGAAAGTGGTGGGATGTAAAATTTGTGGTGGAGCACACCGCAGCGAGTGAGCGCAGTAAGTGAGCGAGCCCGGACGACCTAAGGAGGGTTCGGGGGGGGGTTCTCCCCCGAGAAAATTTTGAAAAATGAGTGGGCAAATGGTGCATTTTCAAGCAAATTTGAGAACACATGCACTTTACTCTTCACAGTCAAAAACGAGGTGAGGGTTGGCCTAAACTAATTATTAATTAGTCTAGTAAAGTGCATGTGGTTATGTAGATGGTTAAATACATACATCCCATCCTAGTCAGCCTAGCCTGACTCACAAAAAAAATATATAATTGAGCCTCTACTTATCTTTCTTGCAGACAGAATATCAGTTGTGTTTCTGTTTTAGATGTTCTAATGGTTAAAGAGGTTAGGCACATAGACACAGACAAAACCCAAAAAAACCACAAAACTATCCCTCTGGATGGAAGACCGAGACCAGGAGTAAAACCAGAGTCTGGCAAGCCGCTCATCGGAGACAAAGTATTTCATATTTTTATTCTCTGCTGTGAATGTTGCTTCTTTATGTGCACCTCTACTGATCTCACCGCCTCTTCGTTGAACAAATTGGGTCTGGTTGAGTTTGATGGCAGTTTAGGTAACAAACGGAGTCACAAGCAGTGTAAGTGGTGCTGTGCTCCTTTGGAGAGGGATTATTTTGTCCAGACCTCCCTCACCTCCTGCAATTTGTTGCTGTGAACACAAAGCAGGCAAAATAAGGGTGCTGCTAAATGTTTGCGGAAAACTGCACTAGGACATGGTCAGCACAGGCTATATGGGTGAGGGTAAATGAAGGAAGGAAAGCAGCAGCAATTCGTGGGGAGAGCAACAATCAAGGACTCTCAGAGTGTTTACATAATGTTTAGAACAAAAGAAAAATGTAGAAGTGTAGACATTTAAAAGCATCCTCAGACACTGTTTACATAAAAAGTAAAGCGCACACAAGGGTTAATAAACTCGGACAGCAGTGAAAGGTAAATTACGAAGCAGTGTTGAAACCCATTTCCATCAAACTACATATATATGGCTGCAGGGGCCCTAGCAAGCCGGTATAACTTAGGACTTAAAACAGAATATAAATGTATATCTGCGGCAATACATTAATAGATGAAGAGCTTATGGTTTTGAAAGAAAGTGCTGGTGATAAACGTTAATAATGTAGCACATTAGAAGTGCACATCCATAACCATAAACACTGTTGTGAAAGTCAAACGGCAATGTTTGTTTCCACATAAAACATGAGAAATCGGTATACTTGATTAAAGAAAAAAAATTAAATCATTCTAAAAGCAAGCAGTGAGAGGGCAGGCACTGGCAATTATAGTGTCACAGCCAAGCAGCAAAAATATCATATTTGCAGGTCTTTGTCAGCAGATTAGCTGCATGGGAGGGTAAGGGATAAAAGCCTGGGTGGAGCTGACCAGGCGGGGGTGTGGGGGACAGCAAGCAGGGTGGCGACAGCAGCTTTAGCACGCTTGCCACAGCACAGGATACGTGGGTGGGGTAGCGCCCTCAACAGGGGTTTTTGCTCCTGGGTCTCTTTTAACTTCCGAGGAGCCCACCACCTCAGTGTTGTGTCCAGGCAAGTCAGCCTAGGGCATCGTGATATATACAAATGAAATGTGTGAAAAATGACAGTGCCACTTACCAGAGCAGAGTGGTTGGAAGTAATGCTGGCCACGCTGTCGCAGCTGCCCACGCGGACTACAAATGCCATACCCACATACCCCGGCGCCTTCTCAGGCATCACACTCTGCCACGTCACAAGTGGCTGGACCACTATTGCCTGCAAAGGGAGAGAACAAATAGCGTTTCATTGCTTCTGTACATCTGAACGTTTGTCTTTCACCACATCATTTATTTTAATAAATTACAGTCCATCATGTTCTGTGGCAGAGGGAGCTTACACAGCACCACAATCTGCTTCAAAATACTTCTAAATACCAGAGCAAACATTTAAGTACAAACGTTCGACATGCTATGATATTGAAAAATATTGACCATTCAAGCAATGCACACACTATGCAGAATTGTCTATTGAATAAGGATGCTGGTTTATGGAAATTACCTCAAGTCGTTAGTATGCTTTCTATCTATCTTGCCAAGAAGAAACAGTGTCATGTAAATACTTCTCCTGCTGCCTTGGTTAATAAAAATAAAAAGGGGATATGCAAGCTGCTGGCAGTAGGGAGACAGGACTTAAGAGTTGAAGACAATCTGCAAGGCAAGATTCTGAGAATCTCTGTCTTTTCATACAAACCACTACTCTGATTGTCAGAAGACTCTGAAAGCGCCAGAAGCTGGTTCATCAGTAAAACCAAATATTCTGTTTCTGCATTCGTTTTTCAAGGCTCTTAACAGGCCTAGTGCAAGAATATGTGCCGCTCAAAGGTAGAGTTATACGTTTTTTGTTGCTCCTAAGGTGGGCCCCACGCAGAGCATTGGGAAAGTCAGGAATGAGAGAGAGATGTTGCGTCCACCAAGAAGTTCCTCAGGGCAATGACCTCACCAGAGGGAACCAGCGTAGTATTGTCGGGTTCAGGGTTTGGGAGGGTGTAGGTGCCCACATCGTGCAAGGTGAACGCGCGGGAGGGGCACACTCGCAGATGGATGGAATGGGAGTATTGTGAGGAACATGGCAGGTTGAGGGCACTGCTGTGCGCATGGAACAGTGGAATTGTCTAGGTGCCCACATCGTGTGAGGTGGGGGGGTCACAGGAGGGGGGGGCAGTGCAGGTTAAGGGCGCTGATATGCACATGACGAGCTCATGATGTAGATTCGTCGGGTGGAGATGCTCTCATTGTGCAAGAGGGGGAGGCTGGTCGGACTTGCGATGCAAGGAGGAGCCTGACGTTCAGAAAACACTTCTCTCCCAAAGAATGGGCCGCGGGGCTCTCCCACACCCCCACTTTCCCTTTGTGGCCAGTTAGCTCTCTCTGAAGCCCACCCTTGGCCTCACCGGCTGATATCGCAAAACTAAATGGCCGCGGTATCTCTCCTTGTCTTGTGACAGACGTTCCGGTCTTGGAGGGGCTCAGACAGCCGGTGTATTTTTCCGAGGTACGAGTTAAAGCCCTCACGTGCAGCTTTGGTTTTTATGTAGTGACTGTGTGCGTGCTATGTGCTGTGCTTCATCTGCTATGCGTTGTTTGTTGTGCGCTGAGAAATAGGCATGTGGATGTTTTTTTCTGGGTAAGACTTGTGTCGGTCATTCTTATAGTTTTTTTTACGCATGTGTTGTCTGTGAGAGCGTGTATCTGCGCAGTTGTTGTTCCACCTTAGTGTTTTACGTTTCTACTGGATCAATTGCATAATGCATTTGTCGTCTGTTACTTGTGGGCGAAGTTGGAGGTCGAGTGTTGGTCATTTGAAACTAAATATCATTAACGTTTGAAACATAAAAGCAGGGGTAGAGTCCAGACCAGAATTTCGATGAGATGTTTTGATTCTTCTTGAAATGCCTTTAGCAAGAGAACGACAGAAACAAGGGCAGGTGTGCAGCTCTCAGCGCTCGCTTGTGTCCTCGTGCGTCTCACTCATTGTCGCCCACCTGACCCCCGGGAGCTTCGTACGACCCCGGAGTGGCAATAGCACTGCAGGGCACGACTGGAAGAGTGCTTCATTCAAGAATGAAGCGATACCAAAGAATGAAGGCAGTCGCGGCTCGCAATACACGGGGGGTAAAACAAAAACCAAAAAAGGAATAAAACTTACCTGACCGGGTCCCGCGCCGCCTCTGCTGCTGGGCCGGGTCCCGCGCCACTTCTGCTGCTGGGCCGGGTCCCGCGCCACTTCTGCTGAACAGGAACAGGCATGCTCCCTCCCCTCCTGTAAGCCAATCACAATGCTGCAATGGCAACGTTGTGATTGGTGCGGAGTCCCGGACGGCGCCCAGCCGGGTGCCTGTAGGGAGGCCATTTTCTCTATGTAGGCTGCGAAAATGTAGAGTGTGCATGACTGCTTTGGTCGGCCCCAAGGCCGACCAAACAGTCTGGGCACTCAGAGTGGTGCAAGCCACTCCTCCCCGACCCACCCGCCTGCCCCCAACCAGGCATACCCTCCCTCCCGCCCCCAACCAGGCATACCCCTGCCTTCTGCTTTCTCGCAGCGCGAGAAGCAGAAAATAAAATGGTATTTAAAATACCATTTTATTTTCTGCTTCTCGCACTGTGAGAAAGCAGTGGGGTGGCGGTCCGACACCCTAATGGAGCGGCCGCCACTGAGACTAGGCCTTGGGAATAATGACGAGCATCGATAAGTAATCAGAGCATTGTTACCCCGCTCAGTGTCACATTTCGTTGACTTTGGGACAATAAAGGGCTGAGCGCATCCGTTGAGATTCAAACATCTAATGCACAGGTTACACACCGAGTCCCACAACAGATGCATTAGTCCACTGAGCTACTGTGCCCGCGTGAGAAACGTTTGACTGTGAACCTCGGATGGCAAAGCAGCTTTGCGGCATCCTTTAGTTTGTACCACTCTGTACACGTCACTATAAAGCCAGGGGCTCTGCTCCTCCTGCCTTCTCTTTGCACACTGGTGCGAATGTCACCTCAGCTCTCCAAAAGATTTGGGAATTACCACAACCAATCAGCATCCATGGGAACATTGTCAGCGCTGCGATTTATTTTACAGCCTTCGTGCCCAATTATAAAACCCATACATGTAATCCAATCCCGTGAACCTCTGGAAGAGAATGTCTACATGGTTAATGACTTCTCTGAAGAGTTACTTGTCTCTGGCAGCGAGGACAGCCTTTGTGTTGAACGAAGAAAGGAGTGTTGGACGTTCAGTTAGTGAGCTGCACTCGGTGTGAGCAGCCTGAAGCTCACCAGGAGCAGTGCCCAACCTGCAGGGATTGCTTGGCGTCCAGAGCCGCCCGCTGCAGCCTCGCTGGGTCGCTGTCACTGCCTCATACTTCTACTGCTTGCTTAGAGTGTCAGCAAAAGCCCAAGTCATGTGAGCCCCGCATTTTAAAAATATCACACGCGCCGCCATTGGTAATACAAGCATTTGCAATGCAATAGGTGCAGCGGACCTTTCCTTAGACGTGGGTATTCTAAAGAAAGGGGCGTGGCCTCTTAATGTGAAAGCACGACCTGGGATCTTGTAAACAACAAGAAAGATAAAACAAGCATTGCATAAACACACGATGTACGTGACACGGAAGCCATAGTAATTACATTTTTTTAAAACATAAAAGTGGGCGCCGTACTGGAACACGGAGCAGCGCCCGTGTTTATGAAACTTGTGGGCCTGACGGCCTGCGAAGCGCATGGCGCCCGAATGTTGCAGGAAAGCAGGTCGTGCCTGCAGTAGGAGAAACCATTAAAGAAAGTAGTGCTTACAGAGTAAATAAGACATACCGTGTATCAACAGAAGTAAAAGGGCCGGTCGCCATGGGAGGTTACAAATGAAGACAAGGCGGTACCAAGGAGGGACTAACAAGCCTATTGACCAATCGGAAGACAGCATTTAAGAAGGACAATGACACAAGCCAATGATAAATATGGGCAGAGTGGGCGGGGCTTCCAGTGCATATTCCAATACAGCATGCCTCGCAGAGCGAGCAGCGCATGCGCTGCTGCTAGGCTCGGCCTAAAAACATGTTTTTCCGTTCCGTAATATTATTTGGGTTCGGCTTGTTGTCCCCTCTTCCCCTGCGGTTGGGGCAGGGGGTGGAATTCCAGCAAGGTGCAAGGGTTTACATAGCCTCACCGTCGCCCTTCATCCTTCTATCAATGCAACAGACGACCTTGGAAGTGGCCGAACATTGGAGAAAGTAGTTGACAATACTTCCTGCGCCAGGGGGAAACCTGTCCCTGTGGCTGGCACAAGTTCTTCCTTATCTTGGTGCAGTTCTGCCCCACCCCCCCTTGCTGACAATGTTCAAGGTGACAGTCTAACTCCCCACCCTCCCCCAAAAGACCCCGCTAATACCCTGGCCCTTTGATTTCCCCTGCGGATTCAGAGTCTGCATCTTCGTATGACACCCTGGGTGGCCTTCAAGCTCCCACACGCTTTTGACCAGTCTTGCCCTGAATGCTGTAGGTTACAAAGATTAGCCAAGGCTCCCTTAATTTCCCCGACTCTCCAGCGGTAGCTGTGGACAAGCCGCCAAGGTTTGTACTAGAAGGTGGTTAGAGACTGGTTTTAGAAACAATATGGCACTTGTTACTACAGTTGAGAAAGATCAAGTCTGAGACATTTCTCCAAAAAGCAACACATCTTACATACAGTAATTGAATATCTGAACAATTCAGTCAAAGCAAAGAAACTCTGGGCATCTAGTGCTTTTGTTTTCTGAGCTATGCGCCAAGCACTCCTAACTTTCTAGGTCACTGTAGTGTTTTTGATTAGGCTAGCAGTCCGTATATGGACATAAATCCGTGGGTATGGATGCAGACCAGGTATAGTTTAACAGTCTGATAGAGTTCAAAGTACCTCGGCAGGTTGCTGAGTTTGCGCTAAAGATCTGGTGGAATCCATCAACTGGTTAAAGTAAAGTTTATGGGGGAACTGGATCTTCCTAATGTGGTGGGGTCAGACGGTGATTCTTCAGTGTGTTTTGGAGCCTCTCATCTCTCTTGGATGCCATTTGGGACTACCAGGTAAAAAACATTGGCTAGTAACTCCAAACCCGCTCCCGCGGAGATTAATTTTTAACGTGTCGCCTCCCCCAGTGACACTGACCTTCACAAGTTCTTAGCTCACAACTGGGCAGTTATTTTAAATATGTTGGTATTCCAAGGGTCTAGGTTTCCCTGTAATATCAGTGGAATAGAGCTGGATTCTTCAAGGAAAGATATTGTAGGAACCACTTGTTTGGTAAAATATTTTTTCTCTGGTTGGACTCTACAACCTGTGGCTCCTGTTAGAATTGACTGGGGAGCGTTTTGGGCTAAGGATCATTAAGCTGTCCATAGGTCAAAGAAAGAAAAGATTTGGGATCCATTATTTCCATCAAAGTTGGGATGAGTAAGCCCTGAAGCTAGTTCCGTAGCGTCAGATGTTTCCAGAGACACTTACAGCTCACTTGTCCGATCTAAACCCCTTACTCAAAGCCTTGGAAGTAGATGGAAAACCATGCATGTTGGTTCTCGCTGTCTTCTGCCACTACCTTCATTATGATCTCTCAAGCCAGTAAGTTGTAGTTTGTAACTTCAAGGAGATTCGGGGCACCAGCATAGTGAGGACATTTGCTAAAGACAGGCACCTTGCAGCCCTGAGGCTCTGTTTTAAATACCTCAAACAGGAACAGTGAAATACATTAGTTGGGTGTCTTCTCTTGGCAACAAACCGTCCGGCCCAGATTGCTGAAAGACTGTGCTTTTTTACAGACCGGTAAAACCAATTAAATGTATGCAAGGACACTGCTCACATACAATCTAATGCTGACTTTAAATTGAGAAAAATATGAATGATTGTGTTTGGATGGAAAAGTCCTCCACATTGTAGTGGACGTGCACCCCTGCCTTGAGTGCCCAACTGTACTGAGAGCTGGATCCCTTATGCTGTTTTTTGTTGTCATAAGCAAACATGGATCATGTGTATGCGCCATCACATAGGCCTGTCTCACGGATTGCGATCTTGTTGGACCAGGAGGGGGCCCCCAAAGTGCTACCCTCCTATTGGTGCAAGAATACTGCCTTTACACAGAGTTAAGCAGCACAAGTGCGGTGGTGGCAGCATACAGTGTAGTAATCGGTAGGAGTGAACAAGTACTTTTTAACATGTCACTGGAGTGAGACCTGCTGGTTCATTAATTTAAAGTTCCTCTATTGCATGCTTAACTCTCCCCTTGGCCTACATCAGTTTGGTGTGGAGTTCTGCGCAGTGCATGAGTGGTGTACCTGCACTGCGTGTATTTGTGCCTGGGAAGGGTCCAATACAGGGATCACGCAGTACTGTGCATTGCATGCATATTCCACACTGGAGAAGGGAGAGCCAAACTCCCAGAGTACACTTCAAGGGGTGCTCTTTGATTCGGAGAAAAGTCACAAGGAAGAGGCCTAGGCTCATCTCAGAAAGGAGATGAGGCTGATTAGAGAATCATAACGTGTAGGGCTGAGAGCTTGAGACCCCAAAAATTGGCAACTATCAAGCAGCCTGTTGGGCTGTGCGAGGAGCAGCTCTGCAAGACTTCTGCCTGTGGCCAGGACTGGGGGCCAAGGCCTGCTAGTCTCCCAGCTGGGTGTGGGGACATCACCCAAGGAATCCAAGACCATCTGCCGTGTAGCACCTGCCTGCTTAGACCTGTGTGCCCTGTGAGGAAAAGGAGAACATTGGACAGACTGAGGTCCAGTTGGGAATCCTGTTGAGTGGACTCCCTTTGCTAGGTGTGAGGAGACTGCTGCTGCACCAATATGGTTGTTGCCGGAGTGCAGGAAAAAGTCGGTGACCCTCGGAGGGCCACCGTGGAGTGAGCCATGGACATCACTGTGCCAAATGGGTCATTACTTATGTGCAGTGAGGAGTCAGTGACCCTGTATGCCAGGAGGGGCTGCCACAAAGTGAACTGTGATCATTGCAGGACCTTCGCACTACTTCACCCACACCTTGGGACGAACTAAAGGCTTACCCTGCCAGGAGAAGCTGCAAAGAACCTCTGGTCTGACCTCAGTGGAACTGTGTAGTCGTTTGTGAATGTCCTTTTGTATTGATAGTGGTAAAATAACATACTACTTTTGTCAAAAGAGTAAATATTTGGCTGGACAATAATTTAATACTGCTACTGCACATATTTTAAGTTCGGAGCCTGTGTTCACTCCCCTGTAATCCATCCCACCCTGAGGGGGCCTTGGACTGCTCAGACCACCCTATTCCTGAGAGTCTAGTGCTGAAAGGGTACTTGACCCAGTTGCTGAGGATTCATAGTAGGTTGGGCCCCGGGACATCACCAGTAACAGGCTTCAACCCCCACATTTGGGCCCAGTAGCTTCTGCTTGCCCTGTGGCCCTCTGAACGGGGTTCTGACAAATTGCAATGGCAAAGACTGCATGGAAGAGAAGGAGGAGGCCTGCCATTTTGCTTACAGCACCCAAATATGTCTCATGGCGCAGGACCTGCAGCTGTTTGCTGGTTTTTGCCTGGGACGGGAGGACTACACATCCTGCACTGCTGTTGTGTTGCCAGTTGGTATGTGGGGAAGGAGGAGGCCTGTGTTTATTGGCTCATAGAGCCCGCATCTCTCCCTTAGTGCAGGGCATGCCTGGCTGTGCCCGGGCAAAATCCAACCTTGTCTGCACCTGTTTGAGGACGGGCTGGGTTTTAATCTCTCTCAACTTTGGGACATACGGGTGGTCAGCGAGCACTCCTCTAACACTCCTATAATGAATTTTTAACTACTTCTGCTGTGGGGCTATAATGAAGAAATAGCTACTATGGAAGAACAATTGGCCACCCTTAATTCTGTTCCTCCAGTGCGTTCTCTGACAAGTTCCTCAGTAGTACCTACTCCCCTTCAGAGTAATAATGCTATTCCTCTGTTGAAGTTGAATCCATATGTTTCTACCACCTTGTTAACAGTTGAGGCTGAGGTGCATCGTAGTGCTGTTCCCTCCATGTAGACCCTATGGTCTAACAACCTGCCCCAGCTGCACCCCTCAAACTGACTCAATGCTTTAGTTTCATATTCCTTTAAGTCTGTTTACAAGAAGTTGGCTACCATCGAATCCAGTATCCTGGCCTTGTTACATCGTTTTAACTTGAGTTCTTCTCACGACCATAATGCCATTACCACACTAATATTCAGGAGGTGTCTAATCCTCCTCAGGTAGTTGAACATTGTTAGAAATTGATTTTCTGGTGGGCTAGGGTATGCACCCAAGCCAGGCAGAATCCACCACTCTATCCAATATTTTATCTGTGCAAACAAGACCAAAAAGGATAAAAATCCGCCATACAGTTCTTAGAAATATCAATAAGCAAAAATAGACTTAAAATACAGTTCCTTGAAGTCGATAGCTCCACAGCATCGTGAAAAATGGATCCAAACAGTTCTGGCTGACCGCGATGTCGCGGGCCAGCTACGTTGTCGGGAAGACCCGCAAACAGTACCTTTAGAAATGCAGGGCGTCGGTCACCTCGCAATGAGCCTTGAAGAGCCTGCGTCAGTTTCGGGGGTCGGTGCGAGAGTCATCGGGCCCTTGAAGTCACATGCGTGCAGATCGAACTCTGTGCGGCTGAATTCAGAAGCAGTGCGAAGGGCAGCGGCGTGCGCTGCCCTCAGGTCGCGGTGCAGCCTGCGGCTCAGTGACGGTCATCCAGTGACATTGGTGAGACCAGGGCTCCGGTGCGAAGTGGTGCGGTGCTCGGTGCAGTGCTAGTAGGTCGCGGTGCATGCAGCGGTGTTATTGCTGCTGAAGCGCTGTCGTTTGCTGACGAACCGGAGTCAATGGTGACAGGGAGGCCAGGGCTGCAGTGTGGGACGGGGCGTCATGCAACTTATGAGCGGTGCCCTCAAACCACGGTGCAAGCAGCGGCGTCTATGTCGGACTGGAGCAGCGGCAGGGATACCAGGACGGCGGTGTGATGCGATGCGGCGCGAAGTCTGGTGCCCACAGGTCAAGGAGGAGGCAGCAGCTCAGTGGGGGCAGCGGTGAGACCAGGGTTGCAGTGCGAAGTGCGGCGGAGCCCTCTACAGTGCCTTCAGGACACAACCGGCCGCAGCGTTGTTGACGGCGTCGGGTTACTTTTTCTTCTGTTGCAGCACAAAACACAGTTCCCAGTGCTGGTAGCAGATGAACTTGAAGTCTTTGCTGTTCCTGAGACTTCTTGAACGGGGAGCAAGCTCTACATCAAGTCCTTGGAGAAACTCAAACAAAGAAGTTGCAGAAAGTTCAGTCCAGTCCTTTCTCTGCCCAAGACCGAAGCAGCCACTGCAGGCCAGCACAGTAAAGCACACAGCAAAGTGGTAGTTCCTCCTCACAGCTTTTCCAGCTCTTCTTCCTGGCAGGTTCCGTGATCCAAAAAAAGTACTAAAGTCCTGGGGTCAGGACCCCAATATTTATACCACATTTTCTCTTTGTTGCAAGGGTCTCTGAGCCCAATCCAAACCAGTTCTGCCCTCTGTGGCCCAGCTTCACTACAGGAGGTGGAGACAGCACTGTGCAGAGGAGACACTGCCTATTCAGGTGCTAGTGAAAACTCCTCCCACCACTCTAAATGCAAACCGGGCCTATTCAGCCCAACTATGAGTCACCCAGGAAAGGCAGGACACACCTCAGCCCCCCTTGTGGCTGTCTACAGTGAGTGCACATCCTGACCCCCTGTCACTCCAAAACCAGACAGTCAATACACAAACCAGCAAATGCACACAGAATGGTTAGGCAACAAAATACCCACTTCCTAAAAGTGGTATTTTCAAACACAATATAAAAATCACCTTTACTAAAAGATGTATTTTTAAATCCTGAGTTCAAGCATACTAAACTCTTATTTTTCTATCTTGTCCCAATGGAAAGTTAGGCTTGTAAGATGTTACAAAGCACCTCTCATGTTAGTCTATGGGACATATAGCCTGTCAATAGTGGAAAATGATAGTGGCAGTATTTCACTAGCAGGACATGTCACACACCAGTACATGTCCTACTTTTCACATACACTGCACCCTGCCCAGGGGGGTACCTTGGGCGTACCAATGGGGTGCCTTACATGTAAGAAAAGGGAAGGTTAGGGCCTGGCAAGTGGGGGCACTTGCCAGGTCGACATGGCAGTAAAAACTGTGCGTAGACACTGCAGTGACCGGTTTGAGACACCTTTGAAAGGCTGCTTGTGTGGGTGGTACAATCAGTGGTGCAGGCCCACTAGCAGCATTTGATTTACAGGCCCTGGGCACACCTATGCACTGTCCTAGGGACTTAGTAGTAACTCAAATAAGCCAATTATGGAAACACCAATCCATGCTCACAATTTACATGGAGAGCATATGCACTTTAGCACTGAGTAGCAGTGGTAAAGGGCCCAGAGTCCTAAAGCCAACAAAATCTGGAGGCCAAAAAGCAAAAGGTCTGGGGGTGAACCCGCCAAAAAAGCCAAGTCTAACAAACATACCAAGACACTCTTTGTTCCTGTGTTGACTAATCCTACCCCACCCTTTTCACAGACTTTCTACTAATCACCCCACCATTGTCCTCTTGGCTACTAACTATTTACCCGATTCCATAGTTCCTATTAACACCCAGTCCCACCCTGCAACCCTGCCAAGTACCAAGCATCGGGTGTTCGACTAACGCATTTCAGTGTGGTGGTCTGCATCACCGCTCTGAAATGCAGTATCATGCATAATAGCACCTCCTCAGCTATCAAGCCGTAGCGCTGCTATAATAATGCACCATACAAGCTGCAGTGGCATCGTGAGGTGGGCGTTACTCCCTGCAGGCTTGAGGGCTCTGGCTCAGCTGCTAGAGATGCTCAGCACAGTTGCTGCATTGTAACACTATGAATCTAAGGACACCCAACACCGCGTGCAGCATAAGCAATAACTGACATCAGGATGGACAGTCTGAGTCAGTGCCCAATCATGGCTACTGAGACAGTGTACTTGTTCGTAAGACTGTGAAACATGACTTAAATTAGGCTGGTCCACTACTGCCCCCTGCAGTGTGAGTGAGTTCTCAAGACGTTTTGTCTGCACAGTGCTGCTGGCTTGCCTCAAAACTTGAAGTAAGTGTGCCTGCCTGAGCCTGCGGTGCCAGTCTGTAGTAGTTCAGCTGACTTGCTATGGCTGCTATTAATAAATCAAATTAATGTTTTAATCATTTGAGCTGCCTGTGCCCCTGGCCTGTAGTGTACTGAGTCTTAGAACTGTGCAGTCACGCAGTCTGAGTCTGCTCTGCTCAGTTTTCAGCTGCCTGCCGTTAGCACACTTTAGTTCAGTGACTTTTTAGAGTTTCTCGTTGCTCAAATGAGTTGAATTTTCTGATATTTACATGTTTCCCATGTCTTCATTGCTTGATTTTGCTCGTGAGAAAGTGTCACTCATAGTCATTGAATGTATAAATACACTGAAATTATGAAAATGTCACATCATTTGCCCCTGATGGCCTAGTGTCCACTCTGCACTGCTCTCGCATCATCATTTGCTTCTAGTGTCACTCAGCACCGCTCTCACCCCATCATTTGCCCCTGGTGTCCTATTGTCACTCAGCACTGCTCTCACCCCATCATTTGCCCTGGTGTCCTAGTGTCACTCAGCACCGCTCTTGCACCATCATTTGCTTCTAGTGTCACTCAGCACCGCTGTCGCATCATCATTTCCCCCTGGTGTCCTAGTGTCACTCGGCACCACTCTTGCACCGTAATTTGCCCCTATTGTCAGTCGGCACCACTCGCGCACCATCATTTGCCTCTGGTGTCTCAGTGTCACTCAGCACCGCTCTTGCACCATCATTTGTCCCTAGTGTCACTCAACACCGCTCTCGAACCATCATTTGCTTCTAGTGTCACTCGGCACCGCTCTCGCATCATCATTTGCTTCTAGTGTCACTCAGCACCACTCTCACCCCATCATTTGCCCCTGGTGTCCTAGTGTCACTCAGCACCACTCTCACCCCATCATTTGCGCCTGGTGTCCCAGTGTCACCTCAGCACCGCTCTTGCACCATCATTTGTCCCTAGTGTCACTCAACACCGCTCTTGCATCATCATTTGCTTCTAGTGTAACGCAGCACCACTCTCGCACCATCATTTGCCTCTGGTGTCCTAGTGTCACTGCACCACTCTCGAACCATCATTTGCCCCTGGTGTCCTAGTGTCATTCAGCACTGCTCTCGTACCATCATTTGCCCCTGGTGTCCTAGTGTCACTCAGCACCACTCTCGCACCATCATTTGCCCCTGGTGTCCTAGTGTCACTCAGCACCGTTCTATCATCATCATTTGCCCCTAGTGTCCTATTGTCACTCTGCACTCGCACCATCATTTTCCTGTGGTGTCCTAGTGTCACTCAGCACTACTCTCGCACCATCATTTGCCCCTAGTGTCACTCAGCACCACTCTCGCACCATAATTTGCCCCTGGTGTCCTAGAGTCACTTAGCACCGTTCTTGCATCATCATCATTTGCCCCTAGTGTCCTATTGTCACTCTGCACTGCTCTCGCACCATCATTTTCCTGTGGTGTCCTAGTGTCACTCAGCTCTACTCTCGCACCATCATTTCCCCTAGTGTCACTCAGCACCTCTCTCGCACCATTATGTGCCCCTGGTGTCCTAATGTCACTCAGCACTACTCTTGTACCATCATTTGCCCCTGGTATCCTAGTGTCACTCTTCACCGCTCTCGCATCATCCTTTGCCTCTGGTGTCCTTGTGTCACTAGGCACCACTCTTACACCATCATTTGACCCTGGTGTCCTAGTGTCAATCAGCACCGTTCGCGAACCATCATGTGACCCTGGTGTCCTAGTGTAAATCAGCACCGCTCGCGCACCATCATTTGACCCTGGTATCCTAGTGTCAATCAGCACCGCTCGCGAACCATCATGTGACCCTGGTGTCCTAGTGTAAATCAGCACCGCTCGCGCACCATCATTTGACCCTGGTGTCCTAGTGTAAATCAGCACCGCTCGCGCACCATCATTTGACCCTGGTGTCCTAGTGTAAATCAGCACCGCTCGCGCACCATCATTTGACCCTGGTGTCCTAGTGTAAATCAGCACCGCTCGCGCCCCATCATTTGCCCCTGGTGTTTTAGTGTCACTCAGCACCGCTCTCGCACCATCACTTGCCCCTGGTGCCCTATCCCTGCTCAGCGCCCTCCATCCTTTGCCGTGTCCTGGTGTTGCTCTGTTGAGTTAAGTAATCCTCTCCAACCCAGGCAGAAAAAGGCAGTAAGTATAAGTCCAGTAGAATACTTTTATTGATTCTTAACATTGAGAATTCGCTGAATATATGATACAAAATAACCTCTGGTGGAGGGGTGGACAGTGGAGGCAGAGAGATATTGGAAAAATAACCTCTGAGAGGGGGGTTATATAGTGGACAGTGGAGACGGGGGAGATATAAGTAAACAGTAGGGGCGGAGGGATATAGTGAACAGGCTATGCCATGGGAAGAATATTGCAGTCTTTTTTTTCTTTTTCCTGAGTAAAAGTCCCTCTGTTTGTGTAAGAGCTTCTATTACTGACTGTCTCTGACGCCCTGGGGGGACAGGCCACGGACAAAAGAGGGCTTGTCTGTGATGCATGTGACAGGCGGCTGCCCGAGTCGCCTGATTCGGGAGGTCACGCGCGTGGAACGTTCAGTGCTGATCAGATCACAGCCATAGATCAGATCATAGGGTGGCAGCACCCCGCTCCGAGCTTGGCACATCTCTTGCACGGGCACGCCAGTGCCTCCGAAGCCCCCAGAAGTTCTCGGACGCCATCGCCGTTCCGGATGCAAGCTAGAACCTTGCAAATACAGTTGTAAACAGCACAATATTTACTCAGTAAACACCACTTGTGCACGACAAAGGAATAAAGTCCAAAGTAACCACCAGCCTGGTCTAGAGGTCCGGCGCGGGGCAGTGAGGTGGCAGCCTGCAGACAAAGGCTAAGGTAAAACCGCCCTGACACAGGGCGCTCTAAAGTGCTGCCTGAAGGCCAAATGTCGGCGCGAGCTGCTCTGGCGTTCTAAAGAGGGAGCACGTGTAGGAGGGATGGATTGAAAGCAGTGTATGGTATAATGCATGACTTGTGATAACTTTACTTCTGTGCTTTAACCACCTCTGGTTACTCGGGATCACTCCTCTCACGAAGAGTAACCCGGCCTTCGAAGACCTCTTCTGAGGTAAAGACGCTTGCTTTTCTTACCCATAGCACTTTGGTGGGGTCGGCCTAGTCATTCACTGGGGTAAGATTCTGCTGTGCCCCATCCTCTTCGTTGTTCAGGGGGGACACATGCGTGGAAAAGGGTTTGCACCCCTGAAGTCAGCCAGGTCTCTTTCAAAGAAAAGAGTCATCCCATTGGTCAACTGTTAGGTGCAGAGGAGCAGAGGAGCTGTGGTGTAAGGATTTTTGGCGCCCCAGGAAAATTCTTTTTTCCATGTAGGTGCTCATTTTCTTTTGTTTATTTCATAAAGTCTGTTTTAGACCCTGTGTAACTAAATAAACTGATTTCAATAAAAATATTACACATTTAAATAGTATTCCGCAGTTGATTAGTTATAAAAGGCTGCACTTGTATTACAACAACACCATTGTTAAAGTTTCAAAAATTTACAAGCATTAACATTTCCAAGCCTTCAATAAACAATTAGTTTTACAAAGGCTGAACACATTTATAAAATTACCTGCGCTCTTTCTTTTAGCTATCTTAAAATCATGAAACTGTATAATTTCCTATTAAAAAAAATCCCACTTAATTATGCTGGTTAAACTCTGGAATAATAGCTTCCTTTCCGCAAACCGTTTAGTGCAAGAAAATATGATACGTTAATATATCTTTTGCTCATCACAAAAGTGACCTAAGATCACGTTGTGTAAGGGCTCATTCCATCTAGGAGTAAGTCCTTGTAAGGGAAGTTGATATGGTCTTCCAAGTAGACATAGTCAGTTATCCTCAATGAAGGACTTATCTTGGACAAATGCTACTCTTCAGCCATGCTCAAACAAGCATGTATTCTTGGGAATTAGACAATAACTTCAAGTATGACATGCCCGCCAATTTACTGTACCATGAGCCTACTTCACCTTTAAAATGAAGTTTCGTGTTACTATTCAGACCACCAGTGAGACAATTGGGCTTAAAAATGTGGCCTCTAGGATCCATTATTCAGAAGTCTATTTTTTTCTGGAAATCATGTTGGATATAGCTTAACATTGTGCCCCAGGCAACGGTCTTTAGATCCTACAGACTTAACAGAATGGATTTTACCTCGCAATGGGGTTTCCCCACCGCCCTTCCAGGCCCTCTATGCTGACCTGCCGCAGAACTGACAACCAGTAGCCGCTTGAGATTGGTGGATACCACAGCTGCAGTTCACAAACACACTCGTATAAACTACTGCTTCATGTATGTGGAAGATTTGTAAAGCACTACACACCACTGTTTAGTAGGTAACTAGCAGAGATATTGGCTCCAACACGTTGTTTGCTTGAGGCTGACGTTGGGATGAGTCACTCTAGTCCTGCCTCGAGAGAATGTCCAAAAATAAAATTTGGAAAAAATCAACTTCCGATTTTCCAAGTCAAACCCTAGATACTGGGATTACTCATAGCCTGTGCACCTACTACGTATTAGAAGCTGTAAACATACGATTGCAGGTAATTGTTTTTGAAGTTGCACAAAAAATAAACAGAGTTAGTAAAAACAGAAGAAATGTTGTAGCACAGCAGCCCCTCACCGAAAGAGAAAAGTAGTATTCTCTTCAGCTGGTCTGACAATAGACTGTCCTGCTTGAGCCTGTACGATCCAAAAGAATGGCTCCCCCAGGATGTCCTATTTTGATAGAGAAAGAAGCGAAGTCCAAGCCAGGTATAGTTAGCCAGTTGTGGCTTCTTCCCAAACACTTTTTCCTTGATTCAACAATATTAGTGTTTGCTGTCGGCCCAATGGTTATCTCTCCCTGCCGTCCAATCTACAGTCAAGACAAGTACCTAGGCAGTATGTACCAGGGTTCTAAGAGCGAGCATCTGGGCTTTAGAAGCTCCTTGCAATAACTGAGCTCTCTTTGTGCTAACGGGGAACTAGAACCGCAAAGTAACTCACCAGGCAGGGGTAGGACCAATAACGTCATTAAATTTGCCTATTTTGGCTACTGCTTTGTCCCGTCAAGAATTGGTGAGGCAAAGAGCTTGAAATGGTAGCCATCTCCCCCCAAGTAGACCTAAAAGAGAGCCCATGGCTATAACGACCACCTCACTCTCCCAAGCCATTTACACTGAAAATGGACATGCCAGCCAAGTGCACAGACTGGAACATAAGCACAACTTGGGTACTAGCGACCAAGCACACTTTGTCTCAGACATCCACAAGCATGAACTTTTCATAGATCATCGGAGGAATCCTAGCAAGAAAAGTAAGTTTGGTTGAAGTGCAAATGGTGGATGCAGAAGAGTTATTCTTGTTAGTTAGGACAGGCTTGCCCACTCTCCTCCCTTCCTCTTGCTTCCATTCTCTTTTGTATTCATTCTTACCCCTGTCCTTCTTTTCTGTCTCCCCTCTTTCTCCTGGTATAGTCCTTTCCTCCCCTCCTCCCATTGCCCAGTTCCTCGGACTTTGCGGTTCTTCTGGCTTGGAGCCCTGCTTAGCTGCTCTACATGTCCTGGACCTCTCTTCCTTTCTTCTCTGTACCTCTGAATGCTGCACATGGTGACAAATCTTATCTGCGTATAAATAAATAAAAAAAAGGAAAACATTGCCTAATGTAGCCATCACTGCAGCATGATGGGGTAACGGGTGACAAGTCATACTAAGAAAGGTGACCGTGGGGGGCTGATAACATTGAGCATGTGGTGATGGTGGCCATGCATAATGATGTGTTGTGTATTTGCTAAATTTACTTTCTGAGAAATGCCTACTTCTTCCACTAGTCTAGACAGAGGGTTGGGTTCCTGGTCAGGATGGTCTTTTCAGGTTTTATTAAGGTTGGTGGACATGATCACCAAACAAGGTCCTTCTCAGCTTTTAATAACCATGGTTCTAGTCGACGGATCGGCAGGGCCTCTTCCGGACAATTTTGGATCCCGAGGTGAGCAGTTCCTGCAGACCTTTAAATGCCCGGTGCTTTAAACTGAGATAGAGAGCACGCGCTGCCTGGCATACAGCATAGATTTGCATATAAATGTATTTTGGTAAATTATTGAAGTGTTTGCCACTGTTGATGCACACGCGCCTGGATTAGTGCATGTCATAAGCAAAGAGTAACACGTCCGTTTGGGGATTCTTGGAAATGCTGCTCGAAGTCTCTGCAGGTTAAGTACCACTCGTAGAGCGTAGTTGCATCCGCAGGGGCTCATCCGTGAGCAGCTCCAAGGAGGAGTCAATCCAGAGGGGAGGGGAGCACGCTGCCTGGTATAAGCGCACTCATTTTCTTTCAGATGCATTATGGCGAATCCAGTGCACAGCAGCAGTCACTTAGGTTACTTGCAATGTTTAAAGTGTTTTCCACTGCTGGCGCAGCCAGTGCTGTGTATCTTTGCACATATGCTGGTGTGTCAGGCAGTAAGCGCCACTCCCACCTTTTGATTGGCTCCTACTTGGAGTTACTAGCTGACGAGATGCTCTAGTAACATATGGTGCTGTATGTTAGCACCAGAAGGTGCGTGTACCTTCTGTTTTTTGTATACATTTCTTTGTAACAGAACTATATACATACTTGTTAAATAAAGGAGCTTCCTTTCCTAAACTAAAAAAACGGATTGAAAATTATTGGGGGTTATTTACATTCTGATACTGAATTTGCGGTCTTAACCTTCTCCGTGACCTTGAGTAAGCCTTGAATGCTCGTCCTTTCTACTCTGAGAACGTCAGGTGCTCAAAAGGAGTAATTTGGTTATCCATGTGCAGTGCTTTAGTATTGTGGCCCTGCAGTTAACCAGTACACCAGTGCTTAGTTTGAGCCGATGGTTGCCAGTGGGGGGCACCAGCACTTATTTCCCGCATCCGATATTTACAGAGCGCAAGAGCTGGAGAAACACAGATTGGAAAGACAGAGGAACAGAAAGGCGGCAAAACCATAACAAAGAGAGAATGCAGGAACCTGCAAGAGAAAAAGGGACAGGGCATGTCTGGAAGTGGATTAGAGACCACCAGCCTTGGTATTCGGCGTGTGGACACTTAATTGCACCCACTGCAGATTCTGAGCAGAGCTAAAGCGCCGGCATTCTTTCTTTCACAAATTAACACTGTCCGTACCCATACAGGATACTGCCCAGTAACCATTGACTGTCCTGGAATCCCAATGAAAGGTCTGAGGGGCATCCCAAACTTTTTAGGTCGAGCCTGGGCAGCACATGCGCTGCTCTGCAAGGCATGCTGTATTCAGGTAGGGACTTGAAGCTCCACCCACTCTCCACCCATATTTTTCAGTGGCTTGTGTCATTGTCCTGTGTAAACTGCGGCTGTCTATTGGTCAATAGGCTTACTAGTCCCTCCTTAGTACTGCCTTGTCTCATTTTGTAACCTCCCATGGCGACACCCCCTGTTACGTGTGTTGTTACTTGGTAGGCTTTAATTGCAGCCTCCGAGCACTATTTTCTTAAATACCGGACACGCTCTCTCCTAACGCTTTTTACATTTTTTTATAGCACGAGCGCTGGCATATGCAATGCGATAGGTCTCGCGTTTGTGAGAGTTTAAGCTATTGGCATTGTAATTGACAATGCCTTTTATTTATCAGTTTTAAAAACAGATAAATAAAAGGCATTGTCATTTACAATGCGAATAGCTCAAACTCTCGTAAACGCAAGACCTATTGCATTGCAAATGCTTGTTTAATCCTAGTGAATACGATGACATTTGGAACCCAACCCCTAAAAAAGCAGGCTATTGCACAACATGTGCATCTAGGTGAGCTTTATTGCCCAACTCTTTGTTAGAGGCACACAACCTTTTAATTCCTTGTGTGTACGGAAAATGTAGTTTGTTATGGGTCTAATCGTTGCTGCTGGCTAAGAAAGATAACCTAGAACAAGTGTATCTGTGTCTTTAATAAAATCTCATCTTTCCTTAACAATTGGGTGGTTAGATCAGCTTTACAACACGTTTCTTCTCTTCCCTCTTGGCCCTTTGTTGCGTATGAGGCGTGCTGGATATGAGGTGGTCATTCCAGCTCATACCAGAGTTCAGATCTTCTTCCTAGACCCATAACTTTCTAAGTGAGAGCCACGCAGTTCTAGAACATTGTGCACGGGCCTGGCTCTCTCCTTCCCTTCATGGGTTCGAAACCTTGCTGTGCCTACAACCAGAATGTCAACTATCAGGGTTTCTCTGAATATATTTGCCTGTATTTATTGTCATTGTTATAATTAGTGTGCCGATACAGCACTTTCTGTAGTTCGGAGTCTGGCTTTCCAGATGTATCTGTGGCCAGAAGGGTGAGTTTGCACGTTGAATGATGTGTAGGTATTTGGGGTGGGCGAGGCCAGAGGGTTGAACCAAAAGGCTTATGTGGTTTCTTGATTGGCATAGGTGTCATTGCCTGGGAAATGTATGTGAGTGGCAAGTTAAATGTTCACACATCTACTACTAACTTGTTCATCTCCAGCAATGCTGCATATTGAAACAAGAACTTTGTTTTTGTAATATAGCCGGATGAGCGAATCCTTGTTGCCCTACTAGACGGGACAAGTAGCCTAAATACTGGTCCAATCCTGCACACGCACTCAGACACACCGTCTTTTTCATGTGGTGAGATTTGTCATGAGTCCGCGCCTGGGAGCTGTTGTTGTTGTTAATTAGTGCTTGTGCTGTGCACAATCATGCATGCTCTTCTGCTGTCTGCTTGACAAGGAGAAGATGAGGTGGCTGCAGATCTTAAGGTGCTGGGCACGAGAAGGAATGCACCCGAGCCGAGTCTGGTGGCTCAGTGGACTAATGTGTCCACTGTAGGGGCTTGTGTTCAACCTCTTGGTCACAGGTTCAAATCCCGGCGGGTCCACTCAGCCTTTCATCCTTCTAAGGTCGATAAAATGAGTACCATTGAGTTGGGTAACAATAAACATCTGTTATTCAGCGCCAAGATACCCTTGGGTGAACGTGCGCTCATATATGAGCTGGAAATGCCATACACAGTATGTGTTTTGTACAGGGGTGCGGTCGAGGTGACTAGTCCACTAGCTTGGAGATCCATCTAACTCCACCTGAAGTTACAGGCAAGGTGATGTGTGGGAAACCGTGGCAGCAGGGCCTGCTGCTGACAGCAGAAGTGAGCCTATTGCCCGCGTATATTCCAGCACCCGCCCTAGGATCCTGCTAATAGTCCCTAAGAGTAAACTGGTGCTGCTCCTCTGTACTCTGCTGCAAACCTGGAGACTGCGAGGAGAGAGAGCCAACAAGTTGGCTTAGGTGTGGGTCTTAGGCGCTGCATGCTGCTTTCAGTTGCTTCAGAGCACTTTGTGACACATGGTGGCTTGCAGAAATGCCAGAGTAAAGAAATGAAGAGCACCGCAGTGAACAGTGAGTGCTTCAAGCATCAAAGGGGATATGCTGCAATGTTACCCTCCTGGTGGCTGTTAAAGCTCTTTATCACCCCTGAATGTCCAAGTTCTATATGCAAATGCAAAGCCTTTTCTGCCTGCGTTAATCCAGGGATATTCCCATTTCTTTGTACCCTGCTCAACCTTTTTAATGAGTCTCAATGAAGTTTATTCTTTTAATTGCCCTTTAATTCCTCACATCAACTACAATATTTCAGGTTGTTTCCAATTCCCCCTTCCCCCTCCCTCCCCATCACCCATCCAAGCCACATTAAGTATCTTGGAGTCTGCAGTCCTTGGTGGGCATGACTTGCAGCGCTCCTAGTGGAGTTCTGTATTGTATTGTAATGCAATATTTATATAGCACTTACTACCAGAAATACAATAATATAGATTAAGGCAAACACGCATGTGACTTTGTCTTGCATGGTTTGTGGTTCTTTCTATGACCTTTTTATCATCTCAGTTATCTAACTTCATGCTCACCAGGTAAAGCTTCCCCACAAAGGTACATATTACCCCCTATTCATTCAACTCCTCCCCCGGAATCCAATTTATTCAGGCCTGTGATTGGTTGGATCGCAAGACTCGGAATCTCGTCTACTGACTACCACTTGAGTGGAAATGGCTCTTTCAGTAGTTACTCCTTCTAAGCGGTCGACTCTCCAGGTGAGCGAGTATGTGCTTGTCCCTCGTTTCCCTTCTCCCTTACCTGCTTCACCAACCAGGGTCGGATTGGCGAGGTAGACAATCGGCCATTGGCCAATGGGCCTGTGCCCTAAATCGGCTTGTGGGCTGTTTTTAGGTCAAAGCCTGCCAGTCTGGCTTGCTAATAACATTGGGGATATTCAGAAAGTTTCCCTGGGAATGTATTCCACCTATTGCTTACCATTGGCTTTGTGGCTTGTAACTCACATTTGCTTGCTTTCTATTTGCTGGCTCTGTTTGTTTTAAGCTGTCCAGCTTCAGTTCATCCTTTCCCTTGCCCAACCCCTATTTACTGTATTCTTCCACCAGTACTGCATTTCTGTAAACCGTCCTTTAAATCTTGTTCTTATCTTGTCACATTTGCTGTGCATTCAAAGAGAGGTCAAATGTCAGGTTCTGTCTTCCAGGAAGCTGGGTGTTTACGTTTCTTTCTCTGACTTCAAAGTTAGAGGATTTATGTGACAATCATGCTGGCTACTGGGGAGTGCTTGAGGAACTCTGTACAATGTTGTTATTTTTTCTCTAGCACACAACAAAATTTAAATGTCTATAAATGAATTGTGCAACTATTTCAGAATAAAACCGAATTAGAAAAGCATGAATAAAGCACATTTTGTGGTATACTGAAGTGTGGTGGAAACAAATATTTTAATATGATCAAAACAAATCAATACACTGGGTGATGACAGTTCCACAAATTATCATTTGTGTGCTGTTTACTTTTATTAGTAAAACTTCTATGCCTGCGCAAATGTAATGGTCATTTCAATTGAAGATGTGTTGTCTGTAATGGTAGTGGGCTACCATACCATGCATATTCCACTCTACTCTGCACCACTCCACACTATGCCACTCCATTCCACACTGTGTCACTGCACTCTACACCACTCGACTCTGCGCAACTCGACTCTGCGCCACTCGACTCTGCGCCACTCGACTCTGCGCCACTCGACTCTGCGCCACTCGACTCTTCTGCGCCACTCGACTCCTCTGCGCCACTCGACTCCTCTGCGCCACTCGACTCCTCTGCGCCACTCTACTCTGCGCCACTCTACTCTGCGCCACTCTACTCTGCGCCACTGCACTCTATGCTACTGCTCTCTACTCTTTACCACTCCACTCTGCGCAAGTGCACTCTGTGCCAATCCACTGTACACCACTCTAATCTACTCTGCACTGTATGCCACTTTACTATACCGTGCACCACTCCAATCCACTCTGAAACAATCCAGTCTACAGCATTCGGTGCCATTGCACTTTGCGCCACTCCACTCTGTGCCACTCCACTCTGCGCCACTGCACTCTGCTCTGCATCACTGCACTCTTCGCCAATGCACTCTACTCCACTTTACTCAAAGTCAACGCACTCTACACTAATCTACCCTTTACCAATACACTCTACACCACTATACTCTACCCTGCAACACTTCACGCCACTGCACTCTACGCCACTCTATTCTACTCTGCACCACTGTACTCTACACCACTGCTCTCTATGCCACACTTCTCTGCACCACTCTACGCCACTGCAGTCCACTCCGTGCCAGTCTACGGCACTCTACTCTGCACCACTCTATTCTACCGCACTCTACTCTAAACCACTGCACTCTACGCCAATTCACTGAACACCACTTTACTCGCAACCAGTGCACTCTACACCACTGCAGTCAGTCTATGCCAACTACTGTGCACCACTGCACTCTGTCACTACACTCTACAACACTCTACGCCACTGCACGCTAAGCCACTCTATTCTACTCTGCACCAATGTACTCTGCACCACTACTCTCTGGGCAGGGACGTCAGTAGACAGAGAGGACCCCATAGATAGGGAGTCCCTTACTGGGTCTAGTGCCAGGAGCAGTGTCATCTCCCATGCCCTGTCCCCTGAGGAGCTCCGAGATAGACAGGCTGAGAGGGACCTGAGGTTAAAGTTGGCCCAGCTGGCTGTGAAAGAGAGAAGAGTAGAGGCTGAAACAGTCTTAACTGAGGAGAGGATGGCGGAGACTGAAAGGGCCTGCACCTGAGAAAAACTAGCTCTTGAGGGAAGGAAATTTGCCCATGAGTGTAGTTTAAGAGTTCTGGACTTACCAGCGCTGCAGGGAGAGTCCAGTTGTGGCAACGATATGGAGTCCAGTGTAAAAATTACCACCAACAGACTTTGTACCTAGCTTCAAGAAGGGGGATGACATACGTCAGTGGTTGCAGGAGTATGAGAGAGCTCTGGTAGTGCGCAGGATCCCTGAGGAGGATTGGGGAGTTATATTCCTAAGGATGGGAGAGATGCACTACTGGCCCTAGAAGGGAGCGACAGGCAGAGGTTCACCCCCATGAAGTAGACTCTGATAAGAAGTTATGGCTTCACCCCTGAAGAGTATACATTGAAGTTCATGAGCAGCAGGAAGCTGTCACCAGTCAACACATCTGCTGTTCATTATGGCTGAAAGTCACTGAAAAAAAGCGCTGTCATGCAGCCAGTGCAGGCCACATCATAGTGCTTTTTTGTGTTGGGAGGGGCAGGACAGTAAACTCAACATGGGGGGCAAGGAGACTGCATTGGCTCAATATCCTGTGATTCTGGGTTTTCAGTGACTTTCAGCCATGCTGAACAGCAGATGTGCTGCTAGACAACATGGCTAAAAGACATTCACATTGACAAGGTTAATAGTTCAGGCATTGCATACTTGTTGGCTTTGCCAGTGCTTGTCATTAAAACAAGTCAGTATTCTCTTTGAGTTATGTAAATAATTTTATACGCAGTGCAACTTTAAATGTGACTTTGTCAACAAAATTATACATCTCTCAAAGATTATTAATGACTGAAACATTTCACCCTATTCATTTTTGTCTTTGGGATGTGATTGTTATTTGGTGAGAGTGGAAGGAAGTAAATCGTAGTACTCCTCCATGCCACAGTGAGGAAAAACAAGCATAGGCAACGCCAATAGGTTTTGCCTATTGTCCGTGTCATGGCGTTTTTTTTTTTCTTACTTTAAGTTCTATTGCACAGCAGCTCAACTGCTCTGCAATATGTAAAAGAAAATGACAGTCAGTAGAATTCACATAGGCGCAACCTATTGGCTTTGTCAGTGCTTGTTTTTTAAATGCCCGGGCCAATTTTCAGTCGCAATCCGACCCTGTCACTAACAAGTTTCAAACTCTCAGGCTGCCTGTTGCTGGCTGAATAAGTAACTTAGCTACAGTGGAAACAGATCCACATTGAGGGATCGGTCTAGTTCCTTTTATCTTAGTTTGTATATCCTGCTTTAGAAGAAATGTTGAGAGCAGTCCACATCCATACATGTGCCTGCTTCCTCCTTTGGGCACTGTGACTTCCATATACATTAGTCAATGGTTTCGGTGTTTGTTTATAGTGCCGACATGCTTCTTCGAGCCACTAGGTTGCTGAAATGCCAAAGCAAGGCCTGTCATTGAACAGACTTCGCATTGTGCATAAAAGGGTGTGTTCTCGAGGACTGCTCCTGTCCTGGTGCTCCGAAGCTCACCTAGTGGCCTCAAAGTCCCTGACCGGCAGCTTCTAAGCGTAGGTCACCTGCACGAGGCTAGGATCAGTCTGCATTGGCAGCAACCACCTATCATAGAGACTCTTAGGTGCTATTTTAGGGAGGGATGATGAAAGGACGGGTAATCAGCCACACGTGCACCAGATCCAGACACGTCTGCTGCCAAACCAGAAAAGTAGAAGAGCCTTGCACACAAAACAATCCTGACTCACAATGTGCTCTTGTACATGTTCGTGACGATAAGCAGAATAACATTTCACTCCCCACTTTCTGTGGGAGAAACAAAATGGAAGTGGGAGAGGATATGTCCCAGGAGGTCTTTTTTTTTTTTTTTATAGAATTTTATATAGCGCGAACTAGACCCGAGACATCGGGTATCCCAGCGCTTTACATGAGCACCAGTTTCGGTACAGATGGACACATTCATTTTTGTTAGACACAGGGAGATTAAGTGATTTGCCCAGAATCACAGGATGTTGAGCGTCATTGCCGAGACTCAGCTTCGAGGTCGACCGCTCTCGCCGTAAGGCTACATCCTCTCGATGTTACCATTCCTGACAACTACCCCCCCTCCCCCTCCTCACACCTGCTATGCACACCCGTTTCCATGAGTCATATCTTGTCCCATAGTAGGAAACTCCCTGTCAGACTTGTACAGCCTGTCCCCCGACACACACCCCTCCAGTCCCCTCCCGGAGAAGCCTGCTCTCTCCTTCACATGGAAGGCACGCCGCGGTGCCCCCCCGGCTTTTTGGTCCGATTCACAAATTATTTTGCAATGACTTACTTTTGTGGTACGGCTGAATTCCAGGAGTACCACAGGAGGTAGCGTCACCTGCTTGTACTGCAACCTTTGAGAAACGGGTCCTCTGTGTTGTTGCTTGATTTTGCATAGATTTCTGCAGATCAAGGCCTTTTTCAGAGACACTTCTCCTAGAGGCCTGGCGCGCACGTGCCTCTCTGAGAGGCCGCCTCAGCAAGAGTTTCTGTGAGCTGGGCGCGTGCATCTCTGCCACAGCCCCCGCCTCGTGCCTCTTGGTCCCACTGTTCCTGCCTTTCTCTATTTCAGGCAGGATATCCGGGCTCTTCCACATTCTCGGGATGGTGTGCTGGAATGTGAGGAATGCTTGGCTCTAGTGGAGGAGGGAAATTAAGCCCTGTTCATTGTGCTCACGAGCGCAGAACCCTCCATGACCTAGGGACCAGAGCCTACTTTTACAAAAAGCATTTGCAAAGCTGTCATTGCTTGTTTTGTATTGTAATTGCATTTATATAGCGCTTGCTACCCCTGACGAGGCTTTGAAGCCCTTTACAGCAAGTAGCGCACCACTTTGGAACCCTAGGCTAGTGGTTATTGCTGGGTATAGGGTTCAATCATGGACTCTGCAGTTTCCAGTTTTTTTGTTGTAGATTAAATAGGAGTTAGGTGTGATCATTAGTGGGGGCTATGTGGGTCTATGCTAATGGTTGGTGTGATAGGCTGATGAAGATTGTGTTGTTAGGTTGTATCGATAGGGATTTCTACAAGGAGAGGTTGTGGTCTATGAAATGAGGTATGATCCATTTGCAGAAATACAATAAGAGATTAGGGCAGCCAGGCATGTGACTTAGAGAATGCTATACTCGGAAATAAAAGGCATGGAGAAGAGGGAAGGGAAAGGGAGGATCATTCTGAAGAGGAAAAGAAGAGGAATCATTTGGAAGTCGTAAGCCCAGGTCAATTTTTCATGCATGGTGAGACGAGGGTCTCTGAGATAGCCAGCGATCTGAGAATGTAAAGCATAAGAGAGAAGCATTGTAAATAGTGCCCATGTTCAGTTAAGACGGCTTGAACCTGTAAGTCCGAATGTACAGATCGTTTAAACATTAAGAGCCCAGCTTGCTGCGTGCCAAGACTAGAGCAGCCCTTGTAAACATAGTCTGAGTATCTCATGTTTGGTACAGAGTCTGTACATTGCACATAGAGATGTGGCACAGACTCCTTCCATAGGAAATGTCTCATTTAATGATCTTCCTTCACCATTCTATATTGACTGTTTCACTCACAAACAATGAGTTATTTGGCACAAGCTGAGCATCACACCAATGTGCAGTCCGAATTATACTCTTTGTTACTAATCCCATTCTAGGTTATTTCTACAGCACTGCAGAGCAACTGCAGATACGAAAGGTACCTATCGCTAACATTCCAAGTGTTAGTTGTATGTGTTTGTATATGTGGGCTGTGTCTCACATGCGTTGTGTGTAAGTAAATCCTAGTAAATGAGGTCTGTGGATTCCATTTTGGAAGCCTTTCACCTGTCCATGTGAACAAGATGGAGCTGAGGTTGCTTTCCCAGATGGGGGATGGGGTAGGGGGGGCGGGTAGGCGTGTATTGCTGATATTCCTGAAGCTGGAGGAAGTTGACCTAGGCACTGAAATATGGACAGAGACGACAAGGCTCCTTTAAAACTCAAATAGACCTTTTGCTGAAAGGAGCTACTGATTAGTTCTTCGTAAGCACTGTGATTTGGTAGATAAAGATACTGAACGGTGGGACTGCAGTCTCTATTGTTCAGGGTGAGAAGGGTCCTCCAGGTGCCCACCAGCCTTTTGTCTCTATCCTGATTAACCCTGGGCGGTGAACTCCAATCCATTCGTGGAGTTTTCCACGCTCCGCGGAGCACGTGGAGTTCCCAAAAACTCTGCTCCGTGGAGTGGAGTTTTTTTTCACGCTCGTCCATGTCAAGTTGGTGAGCGAGGAAAATCCACCTCTCCACGAGATTTTTCCTCGCTCCGATTTGCCATGGTCTAGTTGGCAAGCGCGAGGGAGGAAAATCAACCTCCTGGTGAGATTTCTCAACGCGGGCGGTTGGATTTCTCAATGCGAGTAGTCACGGCAGGTAAAACCTTCTGTTCGCGTTGTGAAAGCTGCAGCTCGACTAGCAATGGTACTCGAGAAGCAGAAAGGAAGCTGCGCTCTCTTGCGCTGCGCTTGGTGCCGTTTGCGATGATTTTACATTGCAGGACAAACACCTGGCGCTCAAAATCACTGCAAACAGCATGACCCTAATGCACTCTGCCGCTCGCTTAACTCCGTGTAACTCCGCCCAGGTGTGATCCTGATCACCATCAGTGTGGCTGTTGAAAGCTAAGTGTAACAAGTTCACACCTTTGTTGTGGGCACTGCAGGCTGGACACTACTCCACTGTGAGAAGTGTCACTGCACAAAATCTGTGTTTGCAGAACAGCTTGGAGTGGCACTTGAAAGAAAAGAAACAAGCATTGGCATAGCCAATATGTCTCGCCTTTGGGACCTTATAAGTATTTAGTTATGCAGCACAATATCCTTGGTGCAACAACATCAACTGTTGCATGGCTAAGCACTTATAAGGTCCCAAACGCGAGACCTATTGGCTATGCCAATGCTTGTTATGTAGCGTTGCTACACTCATTATACAACAGGTTTGACAGGAATCTATTGGTTCGTCGTTAGAAGCACATAATGTACCAAAATAATGATTAGAACTTTTTAAAGCTGTAAACAGTAAAGTATTTAAGGTATCTTAAGGGAGTGTGTTGTCTTTGTTGAGATACGAAAAAAATACTTTTTTTTACTTTTTATGCATGGAATTAGACCTTAGCCCCACCTACTTACTAGGATAACCTGTACTGCTATAAATAGACGCCCATCTCAGCCGTTGGTTGAGTACATTTAACCATATGTTAATTATTTTTCAAGTTACCTCCAACACTACCTACTTTCTCTTCCTCTGCAAGATCATGGAGAAGGCAATGGTACATCAGCTTCACAATTATGATAAACACTTGTTTTTGGGCATGGCTAACGCAGCCATCATGGTGGACGTGTTCTAGACGAGCTCCGCTCTCTAACCTGCTTAGCCACGATTACTCCTGCCAGGAGCCCGCCATCCACGGGTGCAAGTTTCCCCACCCCCAGACGCCTCCCATTCGCCCTACCTCTGTACTGTGCAAAATCGCTGCAGAGAGAGGTGTAGACTTGGAGCGGTGGCCCGCGCTCGATTCGGCTTGAAGGCGGGCCCACAACCACTATGCTGCAGATACTGACTGACAACACCGATCAGCAGTACAAGAGACAGTGGGCTCCTGTTTACATCATCGAGGTACGGGACTGGGGTGCCTCTGGGACCGGGTCCACCTCCCCGCTGCGTTGGACTGACCAGGGAGTGCAGAGCGACGTGCTGTGCGATACGAGTCCTGTTGGTTGCACATGCACGGGGACCCGGCGGCCCTCCCCTTTGCCCCTGCTGCTACAGCCCGGAATCGTTCAGGCGAGCCCCGCATGCGGCGAGCCCCGCATGCGGAAGGCGCTGCCTGAGTAAGGCTATGGCTTGGATGCATCTGCGGTCCTTTTAAATGCTCGCACCTGCGGGGTTCTGTGATACTGCGGGCAGGGCATCCGGCTAATTCTCTGCACCTGCGGGATTCTGTGATACTGCGGGCAGGGCATCCGGCTAATTCTCTGCCGCTACTCGTCCCTGAACGCAGCTGCAGAAAATTAAGACGTCACACTGCTGGACTGGCTGCAGCAGCTAGCCTGATTCGCCGCGGAGCTCGGAGGGGCTGCACTGAGAGACAAGAGAGGAGCGAGGGCGAGCGAGCGCGGCAGCCTGCAAAGCTGACCAGACGCTCGTGCGTCGTGGCCTTTTGCCTGCGATTACGCGCGCGGCAGACATGTGTTTCCAATTATCGCGCCCGCGTCTGGGCACGATAATTGGAAACACATGTCTGCCGCGCGCGTAACCGCAGGTAAAAGGCCACGACGCACGAGCGTGTGGTCAGCTTTTGAAACCCCCTAACATAAAGTAAAATAGAATTATATTCATCTGTGCACATATTGTTTGAAATACTAATTCGTGCTTTCTGAAATATAAATTAATGTTTACAGGTGCACATGCTACCTGAAGTTGTTTAAATGTGCACACACTGCGGAAATATGAATTCAGATTCATTAATGGAGTTAATATCTGAAGCTTTCTGCTGTTCATCGCTATTTGCTTACTACTTAAATCACTTGGGTATTGCATAAAAACAACACAATCACTTTGTGGCACCGTCACGTAAGCCCACTGGACAGGATTTAAAAAACAGACCTTTGGAGAGGAGTCTAGAAAATAGGTTTTCATGACTTGGAGGAAACCAGATTTTAGAGGAACAAAAGGCAAAACGGCTCCTATTCCATGTTATATAAAATAATTTTGTCATGGAATTTGTAAAACTTTATTGTTGGGGAAGCTGCAGGGGCCGTGCCAATATAAAAATAAAACATTGGCTAAAAGCAAAAATATTTTTTGATCTCAGAAAACATACATTGCCATAGTAGTTCCTGGCGTCAAAAGAAGCTACATAATGGAGGGGCGTGGCCTGACGCCGATGGAGTGAGCCGCTCATCTCGGAGCTCCTCGCGGCGAGCTCGATCCAGCGACAGCCTGACCCCCCCCCCCCACACAGTGCTGTGGGGGCTCCTATTGGGGGACGATCATTGCTGAAAAGGGGCACGAGTCGAAGCGACTGGGAACTTATGGGGACCCGGAGAGTGGCAGGCAGCGTGCAGCTGACTACCGGGAACACACGCTAATACCGGATAACTCTCGGTGCGTGGACCCAGAAGAGGACGAGGACCGGCAGTCCGCGCTGGTCCTACACTGGAGTCCTGACTACGATACGGCTGATCCCGGGCAGTTAGGAGCGTAGAGGGCTGACCACAAGGGGCCGCTTATTGAGCAGTGGCAGATCGCAGCGCGAAGAGAGGAGGTCCCTACCTGGACAGAAGGCCAGAGGCTGCCGCAAGCAGAGAAGGCCTGGCTTTGGGGAAGGAGCTGCGCTGTATGCAACTGCGCCGCACTGGCACTGCCCCGATTGGAGTTGTGAGCGGTATAGCCGCGGAGCGGTGAGTGAGGGCCCCGTCTGCATGAGGAGAAACACAGGGCCTCTCCGACCTGCGTGAGCGACGGACGCCCCTGCTTGATTACTGGCCTGAGGGAGGAGGACTGAGCTGTCAACTGCCTGCAGCACCGACCCGTCTGGCAAGGTGACCGACGGTGTCCTGACCCAGAAACTGGGAGGAGGGTCAGCAGAGATGTACCCACACTGCCCTGGAGGAGCCACTATTGAGCCCAACATTAATTAAAAGAGCAGGAATAAACCCTTCTGCACGGGAACAGAACGAGTACTTGCTCAATAGTGAGCCTGCATAGATAGACTCGACTACTTAGCTGGGGAGCGCAGAGCATACCTGGCTGTTGCCTTGAGAGAGGGAAAGGCCGGACAGCTGGACTGCCCCTGGCCCGGGGGAATCAGAGAACATGAGGGCAAAGGGAACGGGGTAAAACGCCGTCCTTGCCAGCCTCAGGGTCGCAGGGTGCCCTGACAGGATAAACGCAGCAGCCAGCTATCGGGGCCCCACACCTGACCACAACTGACCGGCAGCTACAGGAGTGGACCTGAGGGAGACCCGGCGAGCAGCACAAGCATCGGCGGCAGACAACATTGCCCATGCAAAGCGGCGCAGGCCCTGCATCGAGACGTCCAGCGCAGAACTAGTCCTTCATAGCATTTGTTGGCAAAAGGCCTGGTGCCCGGCGTGACCGACTCCTCCCAGAGCACCTGCCTGAAGCTGAACCCTGAGAAACAATGGGCAAGCCCACCAAACGAAAAGACTTAGACCAGCCTGAGATAACGACACCTGCGACTTTGGGAACAACTGCGCCGACAACAACGGAGGCTGGGGCCGCACCCATGCTCCAAGACCTGCTTCAAGCTATCACGGCCTCTAGAGAGGCTCTGGAACTCAAAATCGATACAATCGGCACAGATCTCAACTTGCTGAAAGATGACCACAGAAAGCTGGCGGAGAAGGTGACCGGCAACGAGCGCGCATTAGCAGATCTGTCTCCAGCTATGGCCGCAATGAAGAAGCAGTTGCAGCAGAAGACGCCGAAAACCACTCCAGCCGCAATAATATTAGAATCATAGGCCTCCTGTAGAAAATTGAAGGAGCAAACGCAGTGCAATACCTGGAACAATGGTTGCGCGCCAATGTGGCCTCTGAGGGCCTCTCGGCTTTCTTCGCCCTTGAGAGAGCGCATAGAGTCCTAGCCAGGCCCCCACCCCCAGGGGCTCCCCCGCGGCCCATGATTGCGCGGCTCCTCCATTATAGGGATCGAGACTCCTTTCTAGCAATGGCACACAAGAAAGGGCAGCTGAAGGTATCTAACGTAACGGTGCAGATTTTCCAGGACTTCTCCAAAGAGGTCCAACGACAGAGGGCATCCTACCAAGAGGTTAAAAGGAAAATGCGGCAGATGGATCTCCAGTACTCCATGCTTTTTCCGGCAAAGCTGAGAGTGGTGTCTTCAGACGGAGTGCAGTTCTTCCAGACCCCGTAGGAAGCGTGGGACTGGCTAGAACTCCGGGGCGAACCAAGACCCAGCATGGAGGACCGCGAGTGAGAGCGCCCGCGCAGGAATCTCAGACATGTGCGTCGCTGGCAATAAGTAACACTGCCTTCCCAGGCTGAGGCTAGACTGGGACGGCAAAAAGCAATGGAGGTAGTGGCTCAAATAAGCAGGGGCCAGCCAGAGCAGGACACATCGGAGCAGGAACTGCTCCCTCAGGTCTCTGAGTCGGACCCGGAATCTCACACTTCCAGGACATCAAGTTTGGAGATGCACAAGATCACACCACGCACTGCAGATATAATTTAAATCAGATACCCTCATGCTGGCTTAATGAGCTGATCTGCAGTTTGAGTTGTGGCTGCCCTTACGCCCGTAGAGCCTGTGATACTATTGGATTATGTACTTTAAGAGAAGGCTCCACAGGAATTCCCGATTAAGCTGGATCGGGGTTTCGCTGCCTGGAGAGGAAGCGTGGCACACCCTCACATCGCAGAACACTATGGAGACTCTGCTTCAAAGGTTAATGAACACTTATACGGTTTGGGTGTTGTGGCCTGTTGCTGCTGGCCCTGGGGAGGGGGAGTTGGGGTTGTTGGCTGATGCCGTTACAGTTGGGGCTTAGCGAGTCACACATAAGATACACACAAAGTAAGTGGGGACACAATGGGATGGGGTGGCAGAACCGTAGTTATGGAACGAGAGAGGGCTCCACTCCGCACAGACTTCGCACATGGCTAAGGACCTAAGATATAAATGTATGACATGGAACTTCAGGGGAATGCATACTATGGCGAAAAGGTACAAAGTGTTCTCCTATTTACATAGAAGGGGAGCGCACATCGCGTTCCTACAGGAGACGCATCTCACCATGAAAGAAGGCCAGGCGCTGAAAAAGCTATGCCGAGGCCAAGCGTACTTTACCACATACTCTGCATATGCCAGAGGAACATTCGTATGGATAAAAGCAGGGGTCCCCTTCCTCACAATGATCTATGCTGAGGGTAGATATGTGGCCATAACGGGCCGGTTAAATGGCAACGAGGTAACACTGGTGTGCATATATGCTCCCAATACAGACCAAGGTGCCTTTTTTGATCATCTGTCTCGGCGCCTGGCTCCATGGCTAACAACACTCATAGGGGGCGACTTTAATTGCGTATTGAACACCATGCTAGATAGCTCGCACCCCCCACTGCGGGACTCCCAGACGACTCGCGTGGCCAAAGTATTTTCTGACTGGCAACAGCAATGGGGCCTGGTGGACCCCTGGAGACGACGACACCCGCTGGGTCGAGATTATTCCTATTTCTCAAGTCTTCATTAACTACATGTCCGCTTAGACTTATTTCTATCTACCCCGGATGTCCATAGCTTAATAAATGAGATAGAATACCTGTCCCGCACTATTTCGGACCATAACCCGGTACTACTCTGACTCCAGTGGGCGCGACCCAAACCTTCCATCCCAACATGGAAACTTAAGCCTAAATCACTGGAGGACGAGGTCTTCTGCGAGGCAGTTAGGACCAGAATTATTCGCTACTTTGCTGACAATGCTGGTTCTGCTGCCAGCCCCCAAATCGAATGGGACGCCTTTAAAGTTGTGCTGAGGGGGCATTGCATTGCTGAGTCCAAAGGGATCCGACAATCTTTCTTAAAAGATATAGGGACTGCTGAGGCTTGCCTACGTGATATTGAAACCAGGCTACCGGAAGCCCCCGAGCTTCAGCACGATCTGGTGGCAGCAAAGGAGGAGGTAGCAACGCTAGTAAAGAGGCTCCGATGTTTCGATTACCGGATGTACACTGACCAGACCCACACCGAGCAAGATAAGAGCTACTTGCATGGCTGGCCAACCCTGACAAGCGCGGCTCCCCTGTTCCAGAACTCAAGGACGGAGAGAGCTCCAGAGTATACGCCTCAAAGAAGAAAAACCACATATTCGCAGGCTATAACTCGGCCCTTTACGTGAGCCCCATGGCCAGCCACCAGCAAGAAGCGCACGCCTGGCTGGCTGGCCTCCAAATCCCACGGATAACGGAGGAAGAAGCAGATGCTCTGGTAGGAGATATTACTTCCCAAGAGGTAGTAGGCACTATCAAACAGATGGCGCGGATTAAAATGCCGGGTATGGATGGGTTCCCGGTGGAGTTTTACTCCACATATTCTGCAGAGTTGGTCCCCCCACTTGATTACGCTCTACGAGACGGCCCGAAACAACGGCTGCCTACAAGACATAACCAGAGAGGCCATTATAGTCCCTGTTCTAAAACCAAATAAACCGGCCCATGACAAAACGGCATACCGTCCGCTGTCAATGCTAAATATGCACTATAAAATCCTAAGCCAAATACTCGCTACCCGTCTCTTGCCTTTTAGGACCACTCTGGTGCATAGGACCAAGCTGTATTCATTCCTTCTCGCAGTATGGCAGGTAATATACAACGTCTCTTATCTGTCTTGGAGGCGAACAGGGAAGCCCCAGAAATGGCAGCAGTCCTAGCAGTGGACACAGAAAAAGCCTTCAATAGCCTGGAATGGCCCTACTTTATGAAGTTATGGCGCGCATGGGGCTGGAGGAGGGATTTATCAAATGAACCAAACTCCTATATACTAGACCCACAGCCCGAGTGCGAACTGGAAGAATTATATCGCAAAGGTGGCCAGTGGGGTGCGGCACCAGACAGGGCAGCCCGCTCTCCCTTTGCTTTTTGCCCTGGCTGTGGCACCACTTGCAATTGCAGCACGAACGGGGCAGTTCTGTAGCTGGCTGTGTAGGAAGCTGGCTCTGTATATACTATACCAAAGTGAGGTATAGTGTGCACAGAGTCCAGTGGATCCCCAAAGGTAGGCAGAGGTAAAGTTAGATAGAACCTTACTCTCTTATTTGTGGTAGTGTGGTCGAGCAGTAAGGCAGTATCGGAGGACAGTGTTAAGCATTTGTTGTACACACTCGGTCAGCAAATGAATTCACACACTCAAAGACTGAACTTCAGACCAATTGTTTTTGTATAAAAATATTCTTTTAGTTATTTTATTTTCTAGAACCAAGCAAGCCTGGCACAGGTGAGCAATAAGTACTTTACAGTAATAATGCAATTGAAATACAGTTTGAATGATAATTGTATATGCACTTTGATTTGATTTACAGTATGGATGCAGAGAAATGCAATACTTAGTAAATGCAGTACATAGACTTGAATAGGCTTTTTAGTAAAATAGCAGGTAAGTAGCTTTTGAGATTACTAGGCTTACACAGAGTAGTATACCTAGATACTGCTCTGGGACATTTCCTGAAAACAGGTAAGAAAAATCGTTTTTATTAGATTATGCAATTTCAAACAATTTCTTTAGTTTCTCAAACTCCACACTTAGAAACTTTTCACAGAAAAACAGTCAATGTTATCCTAAGGAGGAAAATAGTGTTATCGGTTTTGAGGTAAGTATTTGGTAGTGGGAGCTGAGGTTCTGGGGGTAGACTCTGGGGTCCCCCAGGGTCAAGGATGCACTCTAGTTACACCCTCAGCGGCACTACGGCGGCCGGGTGCAGAGTGCTGAGGCCCAATGTTATCCAATGGGGGATAGGGGGCCTCCGGTTGGTGGCTGCTGGCAAGCAGGCCACTAGGTTGTGGGAGCAAAGCTCCTGGACTTTAGCTCAGGGCAAATGGGGAAACAAGTAGCACCAAAGGTGCACCCTCAGCGGCACTAGGGCGGCCGGGTGCAGAGTGCTGTTTCGACGTCGGACGGCCTGTTGTTTTCAATGGAGAACCTCCGGTTTGGAAAGACACTGCAGGCTTGGGGATGAAGGTCTTCTGGGTGCGACCACCACTTCGAGAGGTAAGTTGGGAAGTTAGGGGTTGGTAGGCACCGTCGGTTTGGGCACACAAGGCAGTGGGGCGTTGGGTGCAGGGGTGCCTTTTGGGGTCGGATATTCTTACCAGCTCCTGGTCGCGGTTAGAGGGGCCTTCTGGATTTAGGCTGAAGGCGTCGGCTGGAGGCTTGAGGCAGGTCAGGGGTCGCCGGATCTTGGGTCAGGATCGCCGGGGTGACCTCCTCGTGGTGTTTGCCCACTCAAGCTCGGGCCATGGACGGCCGGAGCCAGAGGTTGCAGGTGAACAAATCCGGTGTTCACAGGAGACAAAGTCTTTTGTGCTTGAAGGCAGGCAGGTCCTCCGGGGTTTTCAAAGTTGCTGGCTGCAGGACACACCGGGATTTCGCAGGAGCAGGTTCAAGGTGGAGACAGGCCGGTAGGGCTGGGGCCAAGTCAGTGGGCGTCTTCCTCTTGTTAGCTGCTGCACGGCTGTTCGGTCCTTCTTCTTCTTGTTGCAGGTTCTTGTCTGAGGAAGCAAGGTTCAGGGGTGCCCCTAAATACTAGATTTAGGGGGCGTTACAGGTAGGTAGAAGGCAGGGACCAATGGGTCCCTTCCCTGGGGTGGGTACACCCCCTATTATGCCACCCTCCAGTGGGAGGGGGGCTTGAGCCTGTCCCTGGTTGGCTGAGTCCCCCCCCATCTTCAAGATGGCGGGGACTGAGAGTTGTGCTTGACCTCGCCTCCCTCACCTGAGGGGTGGAGTTGGCAGAGGTGGGCACACCTCTCTTCCTCACTTGTTTTTCCCGCCAGTTCTCCCGCCCAAAGTGGGGGTCAGAACCAGTGGGGACCGGTTGCTGAGAGCAGCAAGTGGCCTGGGGAAGCTCACAAAGGCGGCAAGCCTTTGAAGCTTCCCCTTCGTGAACCCTGCCCATCCTGGGGGAGGAGGCTTGGCACCTCGTCCCAGGATGTGCATTGTTTCAGGCCCCAGAGAACAACAGGCTCTCGACCCAGGGGTCCAGAAACATGTCTGGTGGTGGCAGCTGAAAGCAGCCACTCAGCCTGGACACTAGAGGTGGGTTAGTTGTCAGGGGGCATCTCTAAGATGCCATCTGTGTGCATTTTTCATTAAATCCCACACTGGCATCAGTGTGGGTTTAATGTGCTGAGAAGTTTGATACGAAACTTCTCAGTTTTCAGTGTAGCCATTATGGTGCTGTGGAGTTCGTAATGATAAACTCCCAGCACCATATACTCTTAATGGCAGCACTGCACTTACAATGTCTAAGAATGGACTTAGACACTGTAGGGGTACAGGGCTCATGCACCTGTACCCTCACCACTGGCGTAGTGCACCCAGCTAGAGGGGTGACTGATCTATGCCAGGGCAGTGGGTTGTAGGCATGGCACACAGAGATGTGTGCCATGTCGACTCTTCACTTTGTTCTGCACCAAAACACGCAGCCTGCAAAGGCAGTGTGTGTGCGTAAGGGTACAGGACCTCCAAGGGTGGCACAATAAGTGCTGCAGCCCTTAGAGGCCTTCTCTGGTCACAGTGCCCTGGGTACCTGTGGTACCATTTACCAGGGGCTGACCTGTGGCCAGAGAGGCCAATTGGGTTTAGGCTTCAATGCAGTTTTTAGGGAAAGAACATAGGCCCTGGGTACCTGATTAGCAGGAGCCGAGGGCACACTCAGTCAAAGCACATCAGCAATTCAGCAAAAAGTGGGGAACCATGCAGAAAGAGGGCACTTTCTCACAGGCTGCATGTCCAAAATACATAACACCTCATAGCACTCTATGCTGATGACTTGTTGCTGTTCCTAGTGGGGGGGGAGGGGGACTTCATGGGAGCTCGCACGCTGCTAGAGCGTTTCGGCTCCATATCAGGCCTAAAAGTGAGCTGGGAAAGTCTCGGCTTTTCCCTGTGACCCCTATAAGACTCCTCCCAGGGGACTTGGCGAGATTATGTTGGGAGCCTAACTGTCTACCATACCTAGGAGTCCATATATACCATACCTGGCCAGATATCTACGATGGCAACATAGAAAGAGCTTTACGAGGGCTAAGAGCATTCATGGACTTCTGGCGAACGCTGACACTCTCAGTGGCTGGCAGGATTGCTCTTCTTAAAATTATAGCGCTCCCTTGCCTGCTGTATTATTTTAACACACTCCCCCTATGGATAACTGCAGCCTTTTTTTTTTAGAGATCTTAATTCCCAAATCCGGGCCTCGGGACAACGTAGGATCGCTCTCACGACATTGCAGCGCCCGATAATGGAGAGTGGTCTGGCGGCCCGGACTTTGAGGCCTATTATATATCAGCCCAACTGCAGTGGCTAGTAGGGGACGTGGCACGGGGGTGCCAATGAGCGGATGCCCCGAAACTGACCGTGCCTTCGGTGGGCGACCTGACCCGAGTGCTTCTTAGAGTACCCTGACCGTCCCAAACTGACTGCCAATAGCTCAAGGTGCAGACGAAATGCTGGTGCCAGGGACTTCAGAGAATGGGGGTGAGGGTACCGTACTCGCCAGACAGTCCGATGGATATGCTAAAAGCCCTCCCACATGGAGGCAACTGGCCGGACCTGGAGGTGTGGATGGAGGCCGGGGCGACAAATGAGCGACCTGTACAGGGACAATGAATTGCTACCGTTCGAAGAGTTCCGAACGGAGTTCAATCTACCTCGGAGACATTTCCTGTTACACAGCGCTGTCTCGGTAGCCATCCGTAAACATTGGAGGACGGGATTTACAGAGCCCACGCCGCAGCGGAGCTGTTACATTATGGCCCTCTCTGCGGGAGTCATCAAGGCAATATTCTACCTATACAGAGCGCTTCGTGTGGACGGGTTACGTCCGCTGGAGACACTCCACCACCAGTGGGAGGAGGACTTAGACACCCCAATCCCTGAGAAGGATTGGGACAATATCTTAGCTGGAATACCCAAGATATCCAGAAATGCACTTTTCAAACTGATAAACTACTATGTCTTCCACAGAGCCTATCTCACACCTGAGCGAATACATCGATACTTCCTAGTGGAGGAGGCGGCCTGCCCGCGATGCGGCGAAGGGCAAGCCCATATTATGCACATGTTTTGGTCCTGCTCCCACCTGAGGGAATACTGGGAAGGGGTGGTACAGCAGGTGAGTGAGGTAATCGATAAAGAGATCCCCTGCTCACCTGCGTGCTGCTTATTGGGATGGTTTCCCCACACAGCTAAAACTAAAGTTACTAGTAAGTTCCAGGACCTGGCCTTCGTGAGGCAAAGCGCAAGATAACTAGAAACTTGAAAACCCCGAGAGGCTCTAACCTAATCGCTTGGAGAAAAGATCTCCTAAAATGGGAGGGATCTGAAGGACGAATACTGATGAGAGAGACCAAAAGGGGCTTACACCACTTAGAGGTGGCCAGAGCCTGGGAGACCCTCATGCATGTCCTAGAGCGCCCAGGGGAGGGGGCCTAGGAGGACGGGGAGTGGGAAAATCAGTAGAGCCGGTACCTGGCATAGAGTGTAGTCCACACCCATATTGACCAGATAGTTATCATGTCAAACAGATCTCATAATCGTACACATTATTTTAGCGGGTCTACATACTGGGAACGAGCCTAAGGTGGCTATGGCTGCATCCCTACACCCAAGATACAATCACTGAACTCATGACTCGCAGGGGGGGAGAGGGGAATAGGGGTTGAAGATACAGCATGAGATATGACTATGTGGTACTCGGATGAGTAAAGGCCAGACAAGCGGTCAAACGAGTCCATAATGAATACCATGTTGGATATTAATGAACTGCATTGATGTTTTCGAAAAATTATCAATAAAATCTGTTTAAAAAAAAAAAAGAAAATCAAAGGAAACTACTTAATGTGTGGATGAGTTTCCTGTGAACAAGCAGAATCCTCTCACTCACAGTGAAGAATGCCAGTGGCTGAAGTGAGGTGACAATTGTCCCATGCTGTGTAGTGGGTGGAAGAAAAATATGAACGAAAGAACAGCAGGCCAATAGACCAAGAGGGCTGGCTGAAAGCCCCTATAGGAAGTATGCAATATCATTTTTAGTAAAAACAAAAGTCCGTGAGCTAAAAATATTTCGCTATGTATTGATACCGCGCCGTGCTGTTTGTCTCACAGTGTCAACGGTTTATCAAATGGATGATGAAAGCACACTATTCTTGTATGTAATGCCTCCTCCAGGGCGAACCCCCACCATAGAGCCAGAGTACCTCCCTATGCTGCCACAGGAAAGGTGGGAGACTCTCAAAGACTGGGAAAGCCTCCTTCTAAGAGACACCGGAAGCTGTGACTCACTCCCTTCCCCCACATCTGTAACGCCTCCCAACATTGTTGTAAGACCTGAGAACAAGACAGGTCAATGTGCACTTCCGCCCACTATAGAGAAAGCAGTGAAGTGCAAGTCCATTATAATATTTGTTTCCAAAGTTGGGCTGCTTGTAGGATTGTTTTTAACATGTTTATTAATATATGTAAGAAGCAGGACCCAGCTTACTGCTATGATAACTGTGCACAGCGTCTTTAAGAAAGGTAGGCACAAAGCAGCTAAGGGTAATGACACCTGGCGTTACCTCTGTGTCGCTGTTGCTGTGGACGTAGTTGTGCATTTATGGCGTTGTCGTGGGGGACATCACCGTAATCACATAATTGCCTGCAGCAACAGCACCCAGGGAACTACCCTGGCAACACCTGCTGCTCTGTCAGTGCACGTTTATTTTATAATGCTTATGGATCAAACTTGCTAGAAGAATAAACCGCCCACCAATCTGATAGTATGCCCTTCATCTAGAACGCTCGCGCCTCAAGGAAAGAGGAAGTGACTACCAATATTGTGGTCACCAAATTATGAACTACACAAATGCTCAAAACAGTTACAATTTGCAAGCCTTAAAAAAGCTTCTAGCACGGAGTGAAACATTTGTTGGCGGGTGGTGACTTAAATTAGTACAGTAACTATCTACGAATGTAATTATCTGTCTAATAGAGAGAAAAACAGATACAGCAACTCTGAAACACAAAAACGGAAACTTTGCGTTCTAAGTACATAACGCCGAAATGGAATCTCTTGTAAAAACCAAAACGTTGTGAATGCAAACAGAAAATAAACCGTGCAACCACTGTACTTATATTAATGAATTTGTACCACTATCTCTTTCAACTAGATACATATATGATGTGGATATAATTTCTAGACAAACCTAATGAGTCAAAAAATAAAATAGCGTTATGAAAGACAAATTAAAAAAAGAATGAAATAAAAGATAGCATATCTAAACACTTTTTTTTTTTACTGTAGTCTGTGGCCATGTGAATAAAACACGGACAGTAACCTCGTTCCCCCTACCTAATCCTTCCATCCCTGTATTTCACGGAGTGGAACTGGAGCTTGCTGTGATGTAGACACCCACATGAGTGGTTTAAGACAGAAAAATACCTTTTCAAAAAAATAATACACAGCAATATATGTTTTACGTTACCATTATTTTCCGTGGAAAAGTTTTACCGCATACCATGGACTCCATAGCTTGTGAAATCTCTCAGTTGAGTAGTAGGAGTTTTGCAGTGACGGATGTCTCCGGGAATGTATGTGAATGTAGGGAATTTAGTGGGAGGAGGAGAGTCTGCATTATGTGGCACATTCTGGTAGTGCATACAGCGATGGTTTAAACGCTCAAATTAATCAGCCACTGGTACTTACTATGAGCTGCATTACATCCATTCTTCTTAACTTTGGCCTACAGACAGCTTTTAGCTGCCTGTTGTGGTAGAACTACTGTGGACAGTACCAGTGCTTACGATGGTGTGTGTCAGCCCATTGCTTGCCTTTCTTGTCACTCATTGCTTGCTTCTTATTTGATGGCTTCCTTTCATCTTCTTGTGTTTTTCCCTTCCCTGGAGCATAACTTCTTGCCCATCAAAAGAATGACTGGTATCCTTCCACTGCTTACATTCAGGCAATTACTTTTTAGTAGCCGTCAAACAGCCCTATTGCTTACAATATACATAGTGTACTTTCAACCACTGGCTAGTGACTTTGTCAATCATGTCTTGGCATGGCCCAGTGGATTATTCATCTCTCTCCTAATGCTATTGGCTGTTTGGATGTATTTTTACGCCTCCATAGATTGCTTGCATTGAAATGCCTGGGGGATTATTTTACCTCTGTGTCCCTCTCTGCCGTCTCACTCCTATGTGTCTCACTATAATGTGCTAACTTACATTAAACCGTGGCCTGGTGCCTTTGCCAGTGCTTATTTGGGTTTAATTCAGCTGGGACTGTCCCCCCTTCTCCAGCCGCTCCACTGTTACTTCCCTCCCCCACCACGTTTTTCAAAATTATGTATTTCAACCACTTCTTTTTTTTTTTCTTCTTCTTTTTTTATGTGCTTTGTGCACTTTTTAGATTTTTTAAATTTACGACTCTGATGAGCATCTGCCAACATTGAACAAAAAAAAACAGTAAGTCCATCGTGACTTAAGCTCACACATTCGTGGTGACTTGTGTGGTTATGCATGCGCACATGTAGGTCTTCGCACAATCACATACGGGCTGTCTCACAGAGGAAGTGGTTGTAAGTTTGGGTAGAAACAATGTTTTTTGAATAGGCAGAATGAAATTGCCTTCAGAGAAGTTGGTGAAGTGGTGTAAGTTGAGAACAGCAGGCTGTTAAGTACAGAGAAGTATGTGGTCACCAAAGTGAAGAGGCAGGTCAGTTCAGGTAGTGCCAGACCAGGGGGCTACATACGTGCAATAACAGCCAAGAAAGGCAGAGCTAGTGATGCCAAGACAAACCAAGTCAGAGAGAAGAATGGAGTGGTTAAAAGTGACAAAGGCAGCAGGAAGTTTTAGAAAACTTGTAAAAGTGAAAAAAGAGTAGAATGGCGGCCAAAAGTGGGAATGAGTGACTGACTGACGGACGGACAGATGAGTGGATTCCGTATAAGGCCCCTGGGAAAATTCAGACTGAATGCCCCTGGAAGAATCCAGACTGAAGAGGGAAGCGAAGTGAGTGGGAATCACTGTGGAAAAGAAAGTTTGTTGTATTCAACCCTTTCTAGAAGTGGTGAACGCAAGGGAAGAAAGGAGGTAGGTAGAAAAGTCCCAGCTGAGGGGTCAGGAGTGAGTTTCTTGAGAGTGGAAGGATATTGGTGTGTTTAAAAGATTCCGGGAAAATGCCAGTAACTAGAGACACACTAAAAAGAATGATGGTTGAAGGGAAGCCCCTGAGGCTAAGGAAAGGGTTGGCCCAATGAAGGCAGGTAACTAATTGAATATTAGAAATGAGGTTAAAAGCAAACACAGGAGGAGTGGAACTAGAACAAGGAGTGTTAGAAAATGAGTTTCAAATTTTATCTATTTTAGAAGTGAAAAAGCAGAGCTAGAAGACAGTTATATTTTTATAAAGAAGAGGGATGTGCAAGATTTGAAGATGCTTGATGTGTTTCCCAGATACTTTCAGCCCAAAGAAGAATGCAATAGCCTGAATAAACCATGATGGGATGGTGGTGGGGGAGCTCAAGACTCACAGAAGGAGAGTTTACGTGAGAGAAAGACCGATTAGAAGAAATGATGAAAGGGCAGGATACAGGTGTCACAGTGAAGACAATTAGAGAGCTCTGGCAAAGAGGAGAATGGCTTCACATGGATGCAGAAGAAAAAAGATCGCAGGTGGTTATGAGCACCCTGAATGGGGAAAAAAGGAGTGGGGGAGAGTCACGAGAGAAAAAAGAGAAAATCGGGATCTTGAGATTTGAGAGAGGAGTGGGAAGTTTGACAAGAAGATAAAGTGCAACAAAAAGAAAAAAAGAAGTAGCTTGGGAAGCAGGCAACCAGGCTCCCTCCCTAAGCCAATCACAACGCTGCAATGCAGACCAATGCAGCGTTGTGATTGGTCTGAGCGCCGTGACACGGTGCTCAGCCAGGGGCTGCAGGGGTGGGCATGTTCTCCATGCAGGCTGCATGGAGATTAGGGAAGTGCGCATGACTGTTTTGGGCGGCCCGAGAGGGCCGACCAAACAGTCATTGCGCACTTAGGAGTAGGCAAACCACTCCTCCCGTGCTCCTAGAGCAGAGCAGCACAGCCCACCCGCCCTCCCGCAACGCAGAATGACACAAACCATAAAATGATAATAACTAATTTATTATCATTTTATGTTTCTAAAGTTCGTACTGCTGTGAAACAGTGAGACGGCGCTCCTCCGCCATAGCGGAGGAGCCGCCACTGGAAGTAGCACGAGCTGTGCATAGATGGATTATAAATCCACAAAGAGTAAACGTAAAAGGAGAGATATAATGGATTAGAAACAAAATAAAAAATCTCAGCCATCACAGAAAAGTAGCTGAACTATTCTTGTTCCCATTAACAATGCACTTTTATATTGTGCGTTGTGGCTGGCACACAAAATAAAAAAGGCTATAATCTTTTAGTATGGTGTGGACACTGGGCTTTATTGTATATTGAGGGCTCTCCAATGCTCTGTTGTGTACTAAGGGCGAGATGCATGAAGCATTTTTGCGGTTGCAAATGGCACGATTCACAGAATTTGTTTTGTTTGTACTTTAAGAAAAAAAATGTTTGCGGTTGAAGACACCAAACTGATAGTGCAGAATTGCACTTTGGGTTTGCGATTTGGTATTTTGATGGGGCATATTTAGAGCTTTCCTTCCAAATACTGAATCTGAGTTGTATGTATCAATGTTTGGCAACCGAAATGCAGTTGCAAAACATTAATATTTTACCTACAGCTCAAAAGAGGTGGTAACCAGTTCACAAACGGTAATGGGTCAATAAGGGAACCCTTCCCCTTTGTGAATGTTGACAACAATATTAATTGTTTTAGAGTTCGGCAGGGCTCCTCAGGACCCCTGCCTACTCTAAAAAAAAAAAAAAAAAGTTACACTTGTCATTTTTCTTTTTCAAACTCATTTTGCTTTAATTTAAGAAAAATGGGTTGCATAAAAAAAGATTGCTTTATTTAAAAGCAATCATAGACATAGTGGTCTGCTGACTTCAGTAGGCCACCATCCATGTGATTGCTGTCATTCCTAATGGGTCGCAAATTGCAACTTGCCTCATTAATACTCATGAGGTAGGTCGATTTTTGCCCCACTAGGAATCGCTAATTAAAAATAACACTTTCATACATTAAGAATAGAGATTACCAAATAGTGATTAGGAAAACAATCGCTATTTGGAGATTACTATTCTTAATGTTCGTACAACTGGCCCTATGCCTTACTGCCACTCACACATATTCTTGCATCTGCTTTTCTCTCCACGTCCTACCTGTAAAGTTTAGAGACTTTTTATGCTGCAACTTCTCATTCTGTATGGTGGACAAAATCTTGCTCTTGCTTTATGTATAAAATGTGCACAATATTGATTATAATATTTACTGGACTCTCCCAATGTAGTGTGGTATTGGTGGTTCTTGTCATAAATTAGAATTTAAAGCTAGTGTTCAGATACTGGGGCATTGTGAGATTACACTTGATGTCATGAGGAGTACTAACTTGTTTCACCTAAGATCGCGCTTTAAAATTATTTTTAATTAAAATAATATGGGAACAAGGAGCCTAGATGGCAGAATAATGAGCAGTATGGGAATACAAGAGATTCAAGCAGAAAAACGATTGGTACAGGTATGTAACTAAGTTCACATATGCTGAGGACTCCTTGGTCTCTAGGAGGCCAGAGTGTTATTGTATCTTACACCAACAAATTGGGCTAACCAGTGATTACTGTCTGCTGAAGTTTGTCTATCTCTGTGGTATATGAAGTCTTATTTTTTGTCTCATCTCCTCAGGTGATTACCTGCTTTGGGATCGCCCTGCTCCTGCACCGCTATGTCGGTTTCTCACTAGTGGCGCTGCTGGTTGAGATCAACTCCATCTTCCTGCACCTGCGGCAGATTCTGCGGATGGCAAACTTGCAACAAAGCACCATATACCGGCTGAATAGCATTATCAATCTGGGCACGTATGTGGTCTTCCGCATCAACACGCTGGCCTGGATGACACGCTGGCTGGTCCTAAACCGCGACAACATCCCACTGCTCACCTATACTGTGGGCAGCATAGGCTTGGCCATTATGACACTGATGAACATTGTGCTGTTCTACCGGCTTCTGCGCAGTGACTTCCTAAAGGCCAGCCGTGATGGGTGCCGGGACAAGGAAAAATAAGGGGTCACTCTAGTTTGTGGGGAGGGGTTGTTTGCCACACTGGGTGGAGAGTGTTCAAATCAGTGCTTTACACCAGGAGATGGCAAGCATTCCACACTGGAGGACAGTGATCAAATATTTTACTGTGGGGTTCAGATGCACTATACTTCAGTGGCATGGGGGATATCACAGACACTATTGGGAGGAGCAAGGAGAGTTGAATGATAATCATTCAGTCTTACAATTTCATCTTCACCTTCCGAGTGGAGAATACCTCACAGCTAATGTTTGATTGTGTAGGTTTTGTAGGGTTAATTTGCCAAAACTGTTGATTGTCTGCACCCCCTTGTACCCATTATCCCTGTCTAGGCTTATCCACCTCCTATTTATAATCCCAGATGAATGTAGGTTCCGGGTCCTGGGGGGTGTGATTCAGAGGCAGAACCCGCCAGTGTTTGGTGATACAGACAGTAACCCAACACTTTGTGTGCTTTCTGTAGTTTCCATATATACCTCTTAAGTATTTGCACAGTGAACATGCATGCATCTGTTCTCATGTGTGCATGTCAACATTTGGTCATCGCACTAGAGAGTGGGGCACACTCCAATACCCCTGAGACTGGAGCTGGTAGACAAATGTATTTTTCTTGTTGCTTACTGCTCTGTGATCTCACGCATACGCACACACACAGTTTCTAGATTGTCTGTCATTTACAAGAGTCTCAAGCATTTTTGGGTCCCTCTGGTTCCCCTCTGCTGCCTCATCATTGCGGTAGCCCCATAAACTGTAATCTCCCCTTTTTACTGATATCCATCTCAAAATCTTTGTCCTTCTCGCCCCACTCCAGTTCGAGCTGCTGGACCCTGTTGGGTTTTTTATTGAACTACCTCCACAAACAAGGTGCTATCTCAGCTAGTTAAAACTGACTGTGCTGCGTGTCGATGGGGGTGATACTTGGTAATTAATGTTTCTGTCGTTCATGACATATCTTGAGTGAGCAGCTCCTCTGGTTGAAAGTTATGTCCAACATGTGCCCTTTGTGTTTCGGCTGCTCTTGCTCACTTGGATTTGCTGCTTGTGGTAAAGCTCATTTTCCTCACTTGGGATACAGTGTGATCTGGGGGAGACTGGCTTTGTATCCCTCATCCTCTGCCTTAACTGGTGTAAGTTTTTGGTACTGCGAATGCTTCCAACGTATGGCATCAAGCACTAAGATCATACATTTATTAGATTTGATAGTTCTAGGGAGAGTCCCTCACCTGAAAGTCTAGCATCGAGATCTCATTTCACCACCCACTAAAATTCAAAGAGGCAAACTTTGGAAGCATTCAGATTTGTATTTGTGAATTTAGTTTCTAGAAAAAAAATATCAGGATTTTGATCGACAAAGTGGAATGCCAATCAATACTTTGTGTTGGCAGGCTGTCAATGACCAATCAGAAATTCTGATTCATAACAAGCGTCCTGATTGCCTATAAATTCATAATGGACATTAGCTTGGCATTCATGATGCATATCAACTTAACATTCAGAATTAATGTCTGGGTGTTGGTGTGTTATGTTGTATTTGAATGGCCGAATTGTTAGTCTGCTAAGCTTTGTAGATTTGGAACCTGCCCACTGGTTAGACTGATGACTTGTCATATCTTGAAGTGTGGAGTAGGTAAGATTCTAAAACTGTTTTAAAAAATATATATATTTAAAATGGAGTTTCCAAGAACACACATTCCACTCTGGACTCTGAGAGCACCCTATGTTGACCTTTAATCAGTGTTTTATTAGAAATTGATTGGGTCAACAAGTATGGCCTTTGCAGAGTTGAAAGCTCTTCGTCCGTGTCTACAATAGAAATACTCATGGTGACCTCGGAGTTGACTGTCACGATATGGAATGACGTGGAGGTTTATGTGGGATGGGCAAAGGCTTGTTTGTCTTTGTACCCTCTTGTCTCCACCGCCACATGCCCTCAGAACCTGGAAGCAATATTGACCTGTTACTCTACAACTTGACGCCTACTAAAGAATTGGCGTTTTTCCAGATATTTCAACAGTTCTTGAAAATTTCCCTCTCTTGTTGCCATCAAGGTAAGAGAGTGATTTTGAGAACAGGTTGTGGCTTTTTCTCATGACCCTTCGATACATTTTTAACTGCTAAACTTACATCTTTTTAAGTATTTCACTTAGGTAGAGGTTTTTAAAATGTACCACACTGGAAATCCACTGGCCATATGTAACAGCGTGCCACCTTTGGAGATTCCTACCTGTTCACCGAATGGGGACCATTATTAACACCACAATGTTGCAAACAAATAAGGTTAATTTTGATTGCCACCTATTTATAATGCACAAATGTTTACTACATGTTTACCTACTTAATCATGTTAAGACTTTGGCAGCACATTTAGGCTCTCATTTCTTAGCTGAATCCCATCCTTCGCACTGGCTATGTTGTTTACGTTCTGTTGAACTCACACCCAGCAATTTCAGTATTTGTTCTAGGAGTCATCCAGTGTCTCAAATAATTCTGAATGTGCACAATTGGGATTTCCAGAATTTAGATTTCATTGAATGTGGATATTTGTATTCACAAGCATCATTCAAAATGAGTCTGCAGAGTTGCCATTGACCAATGTTCTGAACTGGCAAGTCAGAGCATTCAGAATTCCAACGAAAACAATTGAATTTAGATTTTTTTGTTGTCCTAGACTGAGCCAGGATCCTTTCCATTTTTCATATTGAAAACTTTATATTACATTTTTTGCTAGATCCGTCTATTTCCCATTTCTTCAGTTTTATTGCTTAACTTTCCATCTGTTTTTGCTGAACCCAACCTCATAATTGGGCTCTCCTTGGCTTGACACAACTTGCTACAGCTACAAACAAGATGGAAGCAGATGCAGGGAAAAAGCGAGTCATGGGGGATGAAGTGAGGATGGAAGTGGAAGGCTTCCTTCATGGAAGAGTATGAGTAATGTAAGTTGTAAATACCAATCCATAAGAGTGTTGAAGCTTGAACTTCTGCAGGAGGGATTTTTATTGTGAAACTGGTGCTCACTAGGTGGAGATTTTGCTTTCCTTTGCATAATGTCCTGGTTTGGGGTTCCCTTAGACTAGTGTACCATAGTGGGGAAGGTCCTGGTCCAGGATTCTTCGTGTGGGGCTCACTGGTTAAGGTCCTCCTCTCTGCATTCCCCAGGATGCAATATCACTGGTGGAAAACATAAGGTTTTAGGGTTTCAGGGATTGTGCTTGTCAGGTGGGACATGTCCTAAACTGACATTTCTGGGCACTTGTGCAGAATCTCCTGGTCTATTTTGGGGTTCCTCAGGACAGGTTCTTGCTTCCTCAAGAAAGATGCTTGCTGGCAGAGAATGCCCTTCTGGGAAGTTCAGTAGCAAAGTCCATGGGTAAAGCCTGGGATTGCTGATTCTGTTGTCGTGAAATTGTTTATTTGGAGAGACACCTTTTATATTCTTCAGCTCTTATTTCATTTAAGCTTTTACAGAAGCATACCCCTGCTTCCGTATCCCTTCACAGACACTGGCAGGAAATGCCAAGAACCCTGTCCTTGTTGGCAGGAAATATGCAGCAGTTTCTGTTCACTGCCATGGATTATTGAGCTGGTACACACTGGCAAGGAATGTCCTGTAGTTGGGTTCGTTTTGGAACTCTTTACCCCTGACCTATTTTCAGGATTGGGTTTACATGTCACACACTTGTTGTGGTGAATCTGTAGATCAACAACACGAACTGCGAGATGCTCTGAAACTGTCCTGCTGCTTCCAGGCAGCCAAGCTACCATTGTGTCCTTATTCAGGACTCCGCATTGTGACTGTCATCCAATCCATATCTTGGCCACTGTAACTGCCATTCCATGTCACAATCTCTACCATCATGACCAGCATCCCTTTTTATGCCAGCCATAACGGCTGGCACCTATTTATCAATAACTCTACCATCTTGACTGGTGCCCTATTTCCAGGGCTCATCCATTGTGGCTGATGCCATCATTTATCCTGGACCAGCATTTTGGCAACCCTTTTTTAGACCTTGTGCATAATATGTCAAGCCCATTATAAAAGTCGCTAACACTTATATATAAGCCTCAGCCCTCTGGCTGGTGCTCTTCCCTTCAGTCTCGAGCAATATTTGGAAATATCACGTGGCAGTCGAAGAATTTTAATTTAAGCTCTCATGTCTTTAGAAAAGAAGAACCATCTGTGTGGGCTTGCATCTGAAGGCTTGATCCCCTTTATAGAATAATTAATCGTAAGCACTTACCAAGCCCGCACTCCAGTAGGGCCTAAGTTTAGGTTTATTTGACATGTATAATTTGTATATAATATGTATATAATGGACTAATGATGATTTTTGTCAATTATTGTTTTTGGTTCTTAAAGTAATGCAAGAATTTCTATTCATTTTTTTGTAATTTTCTTTTTGTAATTTTGTATAATCTGTGTATTTACAAGCATAGTATATTAAATTACCTCCGGATAGAGAATATGGCTGTCTGAATTTTAATTTTGAAGGGTCTGCTTTTGAAGGAGATTAGTGGAATATGCCATTTTATGGAAGTAAAATAGGGTGAGATGAAGGTTATTGTGGGTGGCTCTCCTGGCTGTATCTCCCAATGTTTAAAGACTGTGTGCTACATAAACCTTCTGGTACATTGACTGACATGCTACCCTGTCAGCTGACATGTTTTTTCCCTCTTCTTACTTGTTTATTTTATGAATAGTTAAATATTGGTTACAAATTTACTATATATATATCACTTTTCTTCCGTTTCAGGACAATTAGTACCAAAAACACGGACCCAAAGTAAGTGCTTAAGTTATTTTACTCCGTTTGTCGCCATGAATATATATATATATATATATATATATATATATATATATATATATATATATATATATATACGCATTAAAACAAGAAAGTCTCCAAATGCATAATTAATTTACACAGAATTTCTTTGATCTTATCTTCTTGCTTTACTAACTGCTTTCACCTCTTCATCATATATCTAGTTCCTTCAACCCTTTGCAAAACTCACAACCTGCCTTAATTACAGACTTGTCATTTGAATGCAACAGTAATTTAATAGCTCTGTTCTGATTAGTAAGAGTTAAAAAAAAAAAAACAATTCCCACCCAACCCATTCTAAAACAGTTACACAACAGGAGCAGCAAAAATATATAGAGCAACATTCACACAGCAACAAAACCAACAAGCATTTGTAATGCAATTGGTCTCGCATTTGCGAGAGTTTAAGCAATTGGCATTGTAAATGGCAATGCCTTTTATTTATGTGTTTTGAACCGGTGCGTAAACATGCACTTTGTACTTATAGTCGTTGCTTATGAGAAGCAAGGCTGGCAGTAACTGTTCCTCTTTTACTGCCAGCCTTGCTTCTCGTAAGCAAGGACTATAAGTACAAAGTGCATGTTTACGTACCTACCGCTTGCAGGTTTTCAAAATATATTAATCAAAGGCATTTACAATGCCAATAGCTCAAACTCTCTCAAATGCGAGACCTATTGCATTGCAAATGCTTGTTTTTATCAGTTGTGTGTATGTCTCTGTGCATGTGCGCATGCGCGACCCTCTGGTATTGTGTGTTTTTCTGAACTTGCTCCACCATTAGTTCCATTTTTTTTATACCACTGCTGATGAGTCATAAAGGAATGTCAAATCTAGTTATTAAATTGCGGGATATAAGTTTACTCCTGACTTCACAAACTTGCATGAGTCTGTGCAAACCACTTTACCTCCTACCCCCAAATGTCTTGTCTGCCAGTAGCAGAGTTCTTAGAAACGGCGCTAACGCCGGCATCAAATAATGAATGTACACGTTTAAATATGTAGTAGTCCTAGTTTTTTTTAATTTGAGCGGCGCCCTGAGGGCAGCACTTTCCGCATTTCAAAATTACAACTTTTCATCCCTTTAAAAACCATGACATTTTTTTTACTTTCCACAACATTTTCCAGGAACAGTTACACTAGTAAATAAGCAAACTGGTCTATTTTGGTGAAAGGTGTACTTTTCACAATTATTCTGGGACTGCAGTTGGAATGGTAATTTGCGTTCCAGGGTGTGCCCTCCTGCTGGAAGTACGGTTGCCTACAGTTGTGTGTGCTTAGGGTTCGTATACACCTGCACAGTGAGTGCTTTGATTCGTTCATGCAGGTCGTTGAAATGTGTAGTGTGCTTCTGGGTGTGAACTGGAGACTGTCACTTTGCCGGAAATGCCAAAGCCTAGAACAGGCTACAGCCTGGGCAATGCCACGCTGGTCGGAAGAGTTTATACCAGCCCTTAGGCCAACAGACACAGGGCCGGACTGGGAACCGAAACCGGCCCTGGCAAATTGCTCGCCCGGCCCCCCTGGGGGAGAGGAGGGGGTGCGGCCGAGCTGGTTGCTAGGGCCGGTTTTGGCCTATTTTGTTACAGGGGGCCGATATTGCTGGCCCCCGGTAACAAAACCGGCCCCCCAGGGGCCTAAAACCGGCCCCCACTCTGGCGGCCCACCGGGAAAACGCCCGGTGCCCACTATGGCCAGTCCGGCCCTGAACAGACACATTGCATTTGGGACAACGTGTGATGAAACAGTGCAATAATGCACTGCATAACTAAGGTTAATTAAAAGGCGCTGGGTACAATCTACTAAGATCAAGGATGCAATAATAATTAGATTTTTGTGTGGTGCAAGCTGCCATGGTCTAGCTACTTTGCATCGCAGCAAGTACGACGTGCCTAGTACTCACCCCAGCAGCACGAGTTCTAATAGAACCGCGAAGCTGAGTCGAAAAATCCCCAAAGCTCCATGTTCCATGCAGGCCTTCACAGCAAATGCAGCACGTCAGCTATCTGCCAAGATGCCGGTGCGTGTGCACTGTATCCAACGAGCTTTCCGATTTAAAGCTGCAGGTCCCTCAATATAATGGAAACATTCAATAAATGTTGCGCATTTCTGAAATATTACTTCAAAGTAATTAACTGCAACATTAACGAACTATGCAGGCATTTATGTATCTACACGTACGAATGTGTATATATGTTTATACTTAAAGACATTACAAAGGGACCGTTATACCAGGCCGTGCGTTATAAAAGCAGGAAGGAGGAGGAGGCAGCTGTAGTCAAAACAGACCTCGGTCTTTGAATGCACAGCAAATGTATCAAAATAAGAGCAGGATTTACAGCCCTGTTTACAACAGAGCTCTGTAAACCACAAGCGCTGGTCTCATGTGCTCTAGCTTAACGAAAGAATTGTGCTCACAAGCTCTGAGTAACAACACATGTAACAGAGGCAGTCCTTGAAAATGGGCGGAGCTTTTAAAGCTCCTATCCTAAATACAGCATGTCTCGCAGAGACCGCGCAAGCGCTGCTTAGGCAAGACCTAAAAACTGTAATAACCCTTGAACCAAAAGGAAATTAACTTAAAAGTACTTTGATTTCAGCACTGCAGGATACAGAAATTGTCACTATAAAAGAAAGATACCTAGGAAGCAGTCCATGCACACCAAGTACAGCACAACCTACTGTACCAACCAGATAATTAACCTCTTTACTGTATGTGAATAAAGGAAATGAGCCTGGAAAGCACTCAACGCACAACGTAAATACTGCACCAACCAAGTAACCATGTTTAAGCCAGTAAACATCCCCTTTAGGTGGTATGTGCGAATAAGGAAACGAGCATGGGAAAATTCAATACAGAATAAATACAGCACAACCCAAATAATGCACGAACCACAAAACACGCGCAATCAAGTTAACATCCTCTTTGTGATATACAGGAGCACAGGAAAGGGACCTGGGAAACACTCAATTCAGAACATAAAGCATAACCTAAACATTGCATCAACCAGGTAAATATAATGTACAGTTTATATGAAGATAAAGGAAGTGAGCTAGGAAACCTTTACCTGCACAACGTGTAGTCTTTCCTGTTTTCATTATTCTGTTTGTTGTGAATCCTATAGGGAGCTTTTCATTATCTTCTAATGTTTAAAAAAATATATATATAAAAAAAGAGTCCTTAGCAGTTTTTACTCTACAAAAAACAACTGGGCTTCTTAGCTCCCATTTCCTTCCTTCCCTCATTTATTCATATTGTCAATTCTACCCTCCTTTGAGCCTGCTCCTCTTTTGTTACATTTACACGTTAAAGTAAACTGCCTTCTTTATTTCCCTCACCACCATGCATGTCTCATTTCCCAGGACTGCAACGTCTCTTTCCAGCAGTCCAGTCCCACCCCAAGGAAAGGATGCACATGGATGGAAACAGTGGCGGCTGCCACATACAAAAAGTGGTGGGAGGGGGTGCAGGAGGGGGAGCTTGGGAGGGGGCGCAGTGGGGGAGCTTGGGAGGGGGACAGAGGAGTGTGGGAGGGGAGGCGAGGGACTGTCTTATAATAAAAAATAAAAAGTTAAACTTACCTGCTGCTGGGACTTCCTTGTCCCAGCAGACACTGTGACTACGTCAGAGACTCCCTGTCCAGGGGATTGGCCTTAGCGGGCTGGAAAGACACTCCACTCGGGTCACAGAGTCTGTGGGGTTTCTCTAACCTGGCTGATCAATACAGCCAGCTTAGAGAAACCTAAGAGCGCATGTGTGTTTTGGTTGGCCTGAGACAGCCGGCCAAACACACATAAGCACTCAGGGAGTGCACGTAACACTCCTCCTCCCCCCTTCCCCTGCCTTGGCGCCGCCCCCCTGCACACGCTAGCTGAGCCAGCGGCTTAAAAATAAAACTATAAAGAAATATTGTTTTATTTTTTTGCTGCTGGCTCTGAGCCAGTGGGGCGACACTCCTCCGCCATTTTGGAGGAGCCGCCCCTGGATGGAAATATCTTTGCACATCATTGAGATGTGATTGTGGTAGATACAAGGTTAATGATGGGGGTGTAACACACAATCCTGCTACTCTGTTCCATGGACATTTATTCACCAAAATCCCAAGGGTAACAAAGTGACATCACTTGCCCTTTGACTCCCAATTACATCACAAGAAGTGACATCATATGAACTTTGACCCACTGGCATCCTAGGAAGTAATGTCACATGACATTTTACTCTGCTGACATAATTAGAAGTGACTTCACTGCAGTTGCAAACCAAACAATAATTGCAAGGCTGATCTAAAGAAACAACAGTTACAAAAGCAGATACATCTCTATTTTAGTTGCCATCTGTATTTCAGATAGGATTCTACCAAGCTGAGTCAGAATCATAGATATCACCTCCACAGCTACAACAGGCGGTCAGAAGATGCAAAGTTAAATTTTGTAACCCAGACCATATGACTAGCACTTTGCTTGGACTTATTGGATCTACATCAGAGGTAATTGCAATCTACGGAAGTTTAACATGGCTGCAAATGGTCCATTAAAGCCTTGAAAAATCCCCAGGTAAGAGGGCCACTAGGGAACGAAACACAAAGAAATAAATATGAATTCCCGAAAAGCGAGTGCAGTTAAAACACTCAGTGGAACCCATTGTGTATGTATCAGTGAACAGGCATCTATTTAGTGATGCTTTCACAAGGAGCCCGACCAATCCCTGAATACAAGGAAGCCCTGGCAAAAGACCGAGTCCAGTTTCAAACCGAGGTCAGATATGCAGAAACCAGGCCTGCATACCCACATGCATCATCCAAACCTAGACTGGTTTATTATATTACGTTTTGAGAAACTTTAAGAAAATGTTAATACCTAAACAACATATTTTGTCAAACTGTCAAAGGATATTCAGTCATTTTATCACAGAATATTCCCCCATCAATCTCCTATAACATTTCATTCAACCAGAAACTTGTGTTATATAGAAGGAGCTGCAGCTGCATGAAGAGCCCCTTTTGTAATGCCCATTGCTTAGGGGCACATTCCACTCTTTTCCAATAGCAAGAGGGCAATCCCTCATTTCATTGGCGTTGTGCCCCATTCAAATGAGGGAAAACCTTTGCTCTTCAGCTTGCACCAAATTGTGCCAAGTAGGAAGTATCATGTAGCTAGTGCACTCCCAAGGGCATATGGAAGGTCACTGGGAGTCCCAGCTGCACCATCCAAAGTAAGGCCAGTCCACAAGCAGTAAAACATGGAGCTGCAGTTTGAAAAAACTGCTCCATATTTTAATGCTGCACTCTCTCTAGTGCAGATGCAGACTCTCAGTTCACACCAGTGCCCGACTCCTACATGCCAGCAGACCCGATTTAGGCGGAAGTCTCTGATTTATTAAAGTCAAAGCTTTAGTTTAGCTGTCTCCCAGCTATTATTGGCAATGTTTCATAGTCCATGGGAAAAATAAATTCCCCCGTTTTTTTATCTCCCCTCTATCTACCTATTTCGTTTTTGGAAATGTTGGCATGTATGTTTATAAAGTATTTTTAGGAATCTAGTTGATGGCTATGGTAGCACTGGACATGCCTAAAAAAGGTGCACAGTGGCATAGACTGGGACCCGGCCTTTGGTTTTCTTCCTTGTTAACCATCTTGCATGTCTCTCTCTCCTAACCTGTCCGGCACATTCTCTTGTTTTCTTTTTGTCCCTGAGTGGTTTTTCTCATCTCACTTTGCTCTCCCGCCCCCTTCCTCTCTCCTGGCATTTTTCTATTATCTCCTGCCTTCCCGTCTAACTGGTCATCTTTCTTCTCTTGCTTTTCATTTCCACCTGTACTGCATCACCTGACTCCCTTTCTACATCTTTCTTGCTCAGCTGACTCTTTATATCACGTTCTCTATTCCTCATATTTCACATCCATGACAAGGGGCTCTTTTTCAAATGTATCTGTTTTTTTTTACCATCCCTCTTTCCCTCAGCTGCCTCCTTCTTAGTTATTGATGTGACTTTACCACCTCTCTATCTCACCTGTCTCCCCCTCTTGCTCAGTTACCTTATTCTTCTTTATCTCTTTATCATCCCTTTCTCACGTCTCCCACCTGTCTCACTTCCTCAGCCATCTCTTTCTTACATGTCTGTCACGCAATTGCCTGTCTGTCAACTCTTTCTCCCACCTCCCCTAATTTCTCCTAGTTGTCTCTTTCTAACACCTCTCACGGTTAACCCTGTCGTTCACATTCTCTGTCTGCTATCTCTTTTTTGCTGGTCTTAAACTTCTCTCTTGTCTCTCCCTCTCACACTGGTCTGTCTCTACCTCTCCTACATATATCGCTTCATCATTCCATCTCTCTCTCTGCTGTACCTTTTTTCTTTCTCTCTATAGCTATCCCTCTCTCCCAGTCACACACAAAGACACACACTAACCGTTTCCTTTGTGCCTCACCTATCTGTTGTGTCTTCTTCCTCTTTTCTGGTCTCTCTGCTGCTCCAGTGTCTTCTCTTACCTTTCCTTTTTAGGTCTCGCGCCTAGCGTTGCAGTGCGCAGCACTGCTCGCGCAGCGCGAGATCTCTTGTATGGGCTTCAGAAAGCTAACCACACGCTCGAGCGTGTGGTTCTGCTTTCGGAAGCCCACATTGGCTGTAGCGTGCTTTTTAAAAAAAAAACGGCACGCAATTGGGCAAAGGCGGGCGCATGTCCCGCCTTTGCTCCGCCCATTCCCGTCCATGTCTAGGACGCGCATCAGCGCGCGGCACGGACGTCAGGCTCCCTCGCCCCCCCCCGCTCCTCTGTGGTGCGCGCGCACCACTGGTTGATCCAGCTCTCCTCATGCCATTCCCTGTCTCTCTCTCTCTCTACTTCTACTCTCTTTCAGACCCATCCCTTCTCATTACTATCTGCCCTTTTTCTTACGCATTCCCCTTTTCTCTCAATTTCTACTTTTCTTCCCGCAACCCTCCGTTGCCTCCTTTCCCGTTGCAATTCTTTTTTCCAGATGCCTTGTTTTCTTCTCGCGCGCCTCTCCACTCAGCCCGGAGTCTATTCCCTCACTCAACTCCTCTCCTCATCCATTTTTTCTAGCTCAGTGTCCTTCGCCGCCCCCCTCCTCCCGACCCTTCCCTCATTTCTTTCCCCCCTCAGCCCAATGTTCTTCTCTCATTCCCTCTCTCCTGTGCTTCTCCCACAGGCACAGGAGAGGAAGTGCGCAGCGCGAGCGCCTGCATCCTCTTAAAGAGACAGGCGCTCGCGCTTCTGCTCGGGAAAAGAGCAGGACTTGACGAGTCGCGAGGAAAGAGAACAATCTCAGACATCTTGGGAGAGGGAGTGGTTATCCTGTAATCCTCATGTCGGGGAGTTGTCGCAGTGCGCGTTTCCATTCTTTAAGTAAGGGGGTACTGGAGCTAGTGTTCAACACCGTGCTGTCTTATAGCCGTGGTATTAAAGGCGGCCATTTCAGACGAGGCTCCTTACCTGGCCAGTCCTCACTGAGTCTGAACAGAGAAGGAGCTTGGGTGAAAAGGGGTTCAGAGCGAGCCACGGGTACCACAGCGCATTGCCGAAGATGGGCCTGCTCGGGGTGTGAGGGTTCAGACTAGGGCACTATCTGGGCCCTTCCAGACCAGTGTCTTTACAGTTCTCGTCTTTGTTCTGCCTTTTCTCACCTGTCCCTCACTCCGCCACTGCTGATGGGCGAGTACCACAGGTTTCCCGCCTCCTCCCCTGTGGGGATGGGGCTCTGTGCGCATCACCGAGCATCTGCTGATGGCGTTTATTCATCCGGTGCATGGGAATTAAACACAACACAACCTCCCCAGTCTCACTTTCCCCACTGCCCTACCCTCCCCACCTCCCTTCTCACCAGGACTGCCTCAGCTTCCTCGCTTTTCTTCTTGTCTGCTTTCTGCATGCTTTATCTTTGCTTCCCTAACGCCTCTTCTTGTCTTACTTATTTCTTCCACATCCACCACAAGTCTCGCTTTATTCCTTTGCTTTTGTCTTACATGTTTCTTTCGACACACGCAGCAATACCTTCCTTCTTATGCTTTCCTCGCGTTTTATTTTATTTTTGATATTTCTATACTTTCATATCAATTCCTTTATATATATTCCTTCCTTCCTTCCCTCCCTTTATCCTTCCTTCCCTAGCTCTCTTTATCCTTCCTTACCTCCCTTTATCCTTCCTTACCTCCCTTTATCCTTCCTTACCTCCCTTTATCCTTCCCTACTTCCTTACCTCCCTTCATCCTTCCGTTATCCTACATTCCCTTCCTTCCTTCTTTTATTCTTCCTTCCTTCCCTTCGTTCCTTTATCCACCCTTCCTTCCTTACTTTATCCTTCCTTCCTTTCTTCTTTCCCTTCCTTCCCTCCATTTATCCTTCCTTTCTTCTTTCCCTTCCTTCCCTCCATTTATCCTTCCTTTCTTCTTTCCCTTCCTTCCCTCCATTTATCCTTCCTTCCTTCCTTCCCTCCCTCCCTTTATCCTTACTTCCTTCCTTCCCTCCCTTTATCCTTCCTTCCTTCCTTACCTCCCTTTATCCTTCCTTCCTTTATCCTTCTATCCTTCCTTCCTTTATCCTTCTATCCTTCCTTCCTTTATCCTTCTATCCTTCCTTTCCTTCCTTACTTCCTTACCTCCCTTTATCCTTCCATCCTTCCCTACCTCCCTTTATCCATCCTTCCTTCCTCCTTCCTTCCTTCATCCCTCCTTCCTTCCCCCTTTATCCTTCTTGCCTTACCTCCCTTTATCCTTCCTTCCTTACCTCCCTTTATCCTTCCTTCCTTACCTCCCTTTATCCTTCCTTCCTTACCTCCCTTTATCCTTCCTTCCTTCCTTCCTTCCTTCATCCTTCCTTCCTTCATCCTTCCTTACCTCCTTCCTTCATCCTTCCTCCCTCCTTCCTTCTTCCTTCCTTCATCCTTTCTTCCTTCCTTCATCCTTCCTTTCTTCATCCTTTGTTCCTTCATCCTTCCTTCCTATCTATCTATAATTTTATTGTGGTTTAAAAGACAAACGTAACGATTTTTGGCTCAGCAGGTTGATCATCCAGAGTCCTGCAAGAAACTCATGGATTTAGCAGTTAAACTAAATCATAGCTAGGCGGGACACCGTGGTGATCACAGTAAGCCTAACAAAAGGTAGTGGTTGTTAGAGAAAAGAAAACACAAGTATCTAAGACATCAGATTAAAGTGAACCAATGCACACAGGGGGTCTCGGGGACCTTTAACTTAAGAGGAAGGTCAATGCTGTAGAAATGAAAATCTGTTTTTATTACTCCTTGGAACATGGTAATTTCTAAGAGGATTACCCACATAAGCCCAAAAACAAAATAAACACTATACTTCTGGGTAGAAGTGTGACATGGATCTCGTATTGGTCAGAGACTGTAAGTCAGTCTGACAGTTGTAAATGCTTCAAATTCCAGTCACATTGTATTGGTAATCACAAAGGAACAGTTCCTTGGAAATGGTGCTTAATTCAGGAGCTACAGCAAACCTGCTGGACAGCTCATATGCTAAAATGTTGGGTGTTCCCATGGAAAAGACAGAGGGACCTGAAACTGTGCAGTTTATTGATGGAAGTGAATTATTATCAGGACCAATAGCTTCGCTGACTGGTGTTTTGATATTGTCAATTGAAGAGTGTCATCAATAAAAGTTACAGTTTAATTGATGCACCACAGTTTAGAGCAATCCTATTTGTACTTTGGTTGCTGGAACAAAACCCAGAAATCAACTAGACAATTTGTTAAGTACTCTACAGGTCTCCGTACTGTGAGAGTAATTGCTGAAGAAAAACCTAAAGAAGGACACTCCAATACAATGTGTTACTGGCAGAACCAAATCTTTGATTCCAAAACCATACAAATATTTGGCTTAAGTTTTTGTAAGGCTAAAGAGAATGTTCTAACCTGCATGAATCTTTTGACTGTCGACTAAATTTGTTTAATGGATCACAGATTCTCACGTGAAAAGAAAATTTGAACCTGTGACAGTATCTAGATGAGTTACTAGAAATACCATTAATTTGCAGGGTTCATTCACCACCCTCTACTTCATTGTTCTTTGTCCCTTGGAAATGTAAGAAATTGAGGGTTTTTTGATTACCGGACTCTGAACCACTTTACAATAAGTACCAGATATCTCTTGCCGTTAATTTCAACTTTTAAAGACCAATTTAAGAAGACCACAATCAAAACTAAACTGGGCCTTCATGGACCTTACCATCTAGAACAGAGGTCTTCAAAAAATTTTAATCCGAGCCTCCCTTCCCACCTAAGTAAAATATTTTGAAGTAAGGCCCCCCTCATAAACTTTATGGCAAGGATTGGGGGATCGGGAGGGACATGGCTTATGAGATCATTTCAGGAGTATTTTTTCAAGAGCTCACAACCCACTCTAAACATGAGACTTATAAAACAGCAAATGCATCAAACAGAAACAAGCATTGACCGAAAAATACTGCTCCCCATAATTGAGGTGTTGTGAGCGTCTCACACTCCTGGACCCCAAAGAAATTACACTTGCTGCACTAGTGATAACTGTAGTCCTAAGTAGCAGGCTATCTCCTCTCTTTTCTACCCCTTCCCCACCATGCTGGACCATCACTCCAATCTTGAAACAGGCCTTCTGTCTCTTTCAGGGAAAAAAGAGCTCCCACATATTTTCTAGCTTTTTTCTGTTAGGGTGCCCCCCGTCCCAATACTAGAAAGGAAAATAAGTTCCCATGCCTCTTTTGTAAAGTGAGACAGCCATAAGTGTGATGCAGTGGGCCCCTCTGATCCCTGGGCCCCAGTGCTGCTGCATCTTCTACATTAATGATAACTACTGCCTTGCAAAGAGGGAAGTCTTCTCTGTAACTATCACAGAAAAACAAGCGGGCCCCTATATCATTAGCCCAACCTTTTGGCTTTTGCACCTTACAATGTAGGTGTCCCTTCACCGAGGAATATGTAATGCCTCTGGCCACTTTGTTCATCCAGTACTATGGACTAACACAATTGTGCAGAAAAATAGAAAGGATGGCCTCACATACCCCCGGGGTGTCAAGCTTCATCATCGGCCATACCACGTTCGCAAAATAAACCTCTAATGGTCAACAAGCCCATATTAGGGCTGTAGTTCAAGCATTAGCAGGAAACTAAGGGAAAAATAACAAGCATTGGCATAGCCAATAGGTCTCGCGTTTGGGACCTTATAAGTTTAGCCATGCATTTTGACATTGCAAATAACAGTGCCTTTTATTTTTGTTTTCGTTTTTAAAACATAAATAAAAAGCATTGTCATTTACAATGCCAATAGCTTAAACTCGCGTAAATGCGAGACCTATTGCATTGCAAATGCTTGTTCTCTGTCCTCTCTACCATATTTTGCCTCCCCCTGACATGCCTGGAGACATCGAGACACGGGTCTATCAACTAGCAAGAACAAATTATGTTTCAGGTTTGTTGTTTTCGTTTTAAAGGCACTGTGCTGGGTTCTTGCTGAAGATGCACGCTTCTAAAGCCACAAAAGGTAACATTTGATTTACCTGCAGTTCCGTTTCACTGCTATCTATTTCCGGCAAACACTTGTTTGTGTTAGCTGCAGGTTAAACATGTTACAAAAAGCTCATTGAAGGTCAGTTTTAACGCTTCTGGTAGTGCCTTTGTGATCTGCTAGGACAGGTGTCGCAAGGGCAGTGTTAGGGTCGAAATGGGCAAGCCAGGGGTCGTAAATGACGTCCCCTAAATGACAACCCCTAACATCCATGATGTATTCCTCAAACAAATGTGACAGATTCGCTACCCAGAGCTGACTGTCTACCTGCTTCCCTCTGTTTGTGCCTCCTCTGCTTGTTTCTTGCTCTGTTTTGCTGTTTCTGATTGTTTTTCTACCCTCTGTTTTGCCTTTTTCAGCTAGTTTTCTGCCCCCTATTTTGCCTTTTCTGCTCATTTTTCCAGGGGCGGCTGGTGTTAGTGGGCGTAAGGGGTGTTGCCCTGCCATCCTGAGCCTGAGGGGAGAGGCAAGAAATGAATGTAAAAAACCAAGCAGCCGAAAAGAAATTTCTACTTGCTGGCTGCTCTATTTATTACTTTTAATGAGGCAGCAGTAATAAACTGCAGACGTCCTGCTGCGTATGTGCCTGCCAGGGCGAGGTCATCTATCGACCTGCAGGCACAAGCTACAGCAGTAACATCATGGCGGGGGTGTGCCGAGTGAGAATGCTGTGAATTAGGCTGCTTATCGGGCGAATACAAAATAGCCCTGGGAGGAGTTGGCAGAACTCTATTCATTTCAATGGTAGGGGGCGGGGCAGGCTGGGAGGGAGAAGGAGGTAGTGGGTGGCAACAATTACCAGCAATCACGAGAGGGGCCGGGCTGTAGGAGGGGTGCAGCTCGCTGCTCTCTTCATTCCTTTCCTCACGTGGAGTCGAGTGTGCTTTCACTTTTGAAACTGTTATGCAGCTGAAGTTGAGCCATGTCTCGTGTTGGTTACAGCGTGGGCTCCAAAGAATAAAGGCTGGTAGGTGCCTATTTTCACTTTAAGCTGTAATTATTTAATACACTTGTAAGAAACTGGCTCTATATATATTGCACCAAAGTGAGGTACAGTGTGTATAGAGTCCAAGGGTCTCCAGAGGTTTGGCAGAGGTTAAAGTTAGATAGAACCTTACTCTCTAAAGTGGTAGCTTGGTCGAGCAGTAAGGCAGTATCAGAGGACAGTGTAAAGCATTTGATGTACACACTCAGTCAGCAAATGAATCCACACACTCAAGAACTGACCTCTAGGCCAATTGTTTTGTATAAAAAAAATATACTGTTTTATTTCTAGAACCAAGCAAGCCTGTTACAGGTAAGCATAAAAATACTTTTCAGTAGTAAATTACTTGTATGAACACAGTTCAAAATTGCAGTGTAACTTGTACTGGTTTTGGTTACAGTTTTAAGTAAGCAGTTTGCAACACATTGCAGGTATAGTACATTCAATTGAATGGGCTTTTTAAGTAAAATGCAGTTAATTACTTTTCAGATTACTTTTGCTAACACAGGACTGGATCCTAGATCCAGCCCTGGGACATTTCCTGAAAACAGGTGAGTAAATGCGTTTTGGTTAAAGGTACGATTTTTAAAGAATATTATTGCATTTCAAAAGTTGACAAACTTTTTCACATAGAATCACTAATGTTATCCTATGGGAGGAAATTCACTTAGCAGGTAAATTAGGTTATCGATACTTTTTCTTACTCAGTGCTGGGTCCTAGATTCAGCACTGGGACATTTCCTGAAAACAGTTAAGAAAATGCGTTTTTGTTATTCGGCTGATTTTTAAGGAATATTTGTAGTTTTCATTTAAAAAAAAAATATATATATATTTTTATTTTTATTAGCTCAATCCATGTCACAAATACATATCAAATCAGTTGTGGTCAATACATACAAATTAATTCAATACCATTTCCAATAGCAGAGTTACTAAAACAGAAAAACAGAAACAAGGAACATATTTCAATCATAATATCGTTATATAACCAAAATCGGACATTATTTCATATATTGTATCATAGATTCCCATATCTGCATTCCAAGTTTTTGCCGTCTAGCTGACTTCAAAGAATATAAACTATATTCCATATTAAAAACATTATAAAATTTTGCCCTCCACATCTCAAATGTGGGAGCCTCGCTTTGAAGCCAACATAAGGCAATACATAAACGCGCCACTGCTACGGCAATAAATGTTATATATCTAAATTTACATACTGGCGCTCACTTGAGGCATTTACCCATATCCCTAATAACATCATTGCCTTCGTTATTGATATAGAAATACCTGTAACCTCTTGCAAAAACAACTCTGTTTGTTGCTTTAATTGTAACAGTGCCATACAATCAAAGAAAACATGCACGATATCGGCTCTATCGGTGCTGCACCTGAAGCATTTTCCATCACTATTTCCACCCCACTTCATCATGCGCTCTGGTGTGTGATATAAATCAAAGATAGTCTTGAAGTGTTGTGTTTGCAGATTCGATGATAACAATATTTTCCCTGCAGGATCGATAGAAATCTGCATCACCTCTCCATCAAGCCCTAATCGTGCGGACCATTTAAGATCATGAGCAGCCAAATCATCCTTTTGAGACTCAATTAACATAGAATATAATACCCCAATCCTAGCCCTCTTCCTGGTTGCCTCTACTATTGGTAATACCATAATACCCTCATGTAAATGATGTCTGGCAAGATAATCACGTAATTGCAGATACTTAAAAAATTCCTGATGTTGAAGTTCATATCTTTCAGCTAATTCCACACATGAGCATAACACCCCCCCTTAAATAAATCACCCAAATATCTAATCCCCTTCTTCCTCCAACACAACATTTTATAATCCCAAAATATTTCTGGGAACCTGACAGCTGAATTGAGGGGAGTGTAATAATTCAGCTGTGGAATAGCCAGCCACTTGCATATCCTTTTCCATACCTTATAAGCTGTAATCATGACCTTAAATCTTGTTTTTTTGTAGTAACTTGGCTCAGAGAATTTCACTAGCACATTTCTAGCTTCCTCCCCTAACAATAGTTGATATATCGATGGAGCTTCTGCCTCTGTCACATCTTCCCCTGTCAACAGAATGCGCATGTTTTGCAGTAGACAAACATAATAGTAAAAACAGACCAACCTCCCCTACCCAGCGGTAACATCATAAATGTAAAAGCTCTCCTCGCTTTTCGTTGTCCCCACATGAATCTATCGCATATAGATTGAATCCCTTGCAGCTGATTTTTTGTTAACTCTAGTGGTACTGCTCTAAAATAATAAAGTACTTTGGGAAGGACAATTATTTTTAGAACATTTCGTCTCCCAACTAACGTCAGATGCAGACACTCAAGCCGATCCAACTGCTGCTTCACCCCTGAGATTATATTGCCCCAATTGACCTCGATTCATTCTTGAAAAGACATTCTAATTTTTATACCCAGATATCGAACTTCATCCGTTACCCGACTCTCCCCCGGACAGGCCTGATTAGTACATACTATCTGAGTTTTGGCCGCATTAAGTTTATATCCAGACACCAGCCCAAATTCTTCAGCGAGCTTTTCTATCTCCCTTATTGCCTGTGCTGGATCTGCAGAAGCTACAACAATATCATCCGCATATGCTAGAACACGTACCTGATAGAGCCCACATTCCATTGACCTTATACTAACACTTTGTTCTAGCATCTGCACAAATGGGGCAATATATAACGCGAACAATAATGGGGAACAGGGACATCCCTGTCTTGTTCCCCTATTAATACATACTTGCTGAGAATCCCTGCCCATAACACAAATTCTAGCTCGTGGTGACTTGTACATACTCTGCATCGCCTTGATAAATTCCGGCCCCAACCCCATCCCCGCATAATACCCCACATAAAAACCCAAGATACGCGATCAAACGCCTTTTCGGCGTCGACAAATATTAAACCAAACTTGTTATGATACACACAGTAGTCTGAGAGTGATAACTCTATGAATATGATTAATGGTACTTCTACCTGGAATAAATCCATGTTGGGACATAGAAACTAAAGGTATAATAACTCGCACTAACCTATTAGCTAAGATCTTAGCATAAATTGCTTGTGCCCAGGTCAACTAAGTAGGTGACCTCACTCTTTTTCTCTAGGATAGGGTAAGGGCCACTCCAGCTGTCCTGGAGTGCCCTTGGTGCCACTGGCTCCAAAACCCACACCTGTTGCCCAGGTTGAAATTCAACCAGTGCAGCTTTTTGGTCATACCAGTGCTTCTGAAGCTCCTGGCTGGCCTCAAGATTCTTGGATGCCTTTTCCATGTACTCAGCCATTCTGGACCTTAGGCCAAGCACATAGTCCACAATATCTTGTTTGGGTTCTTGGAGAGGCCTCTCCCAGCCCTCCTTTACAAGACAAAGTGGTCCCCTCACAGGATGGCCAAACAGAAGTTCAAAGGGTGAGAAACCTACTCCCTTCTGTGGCACTTCTCTGTAAGCGAAAAGCAGACTTGGTAAGAGGACATCCCATCTCCTTTTGAGTTTCTCAGGGAGCCCCATAATCACGCCTTTCAATGTCTTGTTAAATCTCTCAACAAGGCCATTGGTTTGTGGATGATAGGGTGTAGTAAACTTGTACTGCACTCCACATTCCTTCCACATGTGTTTCAGGTAAGCAGACATAAAGTTAGAACCTCTGTCTGAAACCACCTCCTTAGGAAACCCTACCCTGGTGAAGACACCAATGAGGGCCTTGGCTACTACAGGAGCTGTAGTAGTCGTAAGTGGGATTGCTTCAGGGTACCTAGTGGCATGATCCACTAACACTAGTATGAATTTGTTCCCTGAGGCTGTGGGAGGTTCAAGTGGACCCACTATGTCCACACCTACCCTTTCAAAGGGAACCCCCACCACAGGCAGTGGTATCAGGGGGGCCTTTGGGTGGCCACCTGTCTTGCCACTGGCCTGACAGGTAACACAGGAGCTGACAAACTCCTTCACCTTTTGGTGCATCTGGGGCCAGTAAAAGTGGCTAACTAGCCTTTCCCAAGTCCTGGTTTGGCCCAGATGTCCAGCTAGGGGATGTCATGAGCTAAAGTTAGGAGGAACTCCCTGTACTTCTGTGGCACTACCACTCTCCTGGTGGCTCCAGGATTGGGGTCTCTTGCCTCAGTGTACAGTAATCCCTCTTCCCAATAAACTCTGTGGGTACCACTGACATCTCCCTTTGCTTCTGAAACAGCTTGCTGCCTCAGGCTTTCAAGAGTGGGACAGTCTTGCTGCCCCTGGCACAGCTCTTCCCTAGAGGGTCCCCCTGGGCCCAAGAGTTCAACCTGGTAAGGGTCAAGCTCCATGGGCTCAGTTCCCTCTGGGGTGCCCAAGTCCTCTCCCTGAGGAGAGGGGTCCTGATTCTTTGGCTGTATAAAAGCTGGTCCCCCAGTCTTCTTACCTTTTCTCTTGGTAGGTTGGGCCATTCTTTCAGGCTCCAACACTATTTCTTCACTCTGCCTTTTGCTCTGTGCTCTGGTTTTCACACACACCAATTCAGGGATGTCCAGCATTGCTGCATGGGTTTTTAGTTCAACCTCAGCCCAGGCTGAGGTTTCCAGGTCATTGCCAAGCAGACATACAGCTGGTAGCTTTGGAGAGACCACTACCTGTTTCAGGCCAGTAACCACCCCCCCCCGTCTAATGTCACCATAGCCATAGCATGGTTAGTGGTAACACTGTCAGCATTGGGGTGACTGGGTAAGTACGCCCAATCAAATATTGCTCAGGGGAAACCAGTGTGTCTCTCACCATAGTGACACTGGCACCTGTATCCCTCAGAGCCTCTATCCTAGTTCCATTAATCCAAGGGTACTGTAAGTATTTCTTTAAGTTGGGTGGCCACACAGCTACAGTGGCAAACTCAACTTCCCCCTCTGAAACTAGAACTGCTTCAGTGTGCATCCTGATTTGCTCTGGGCACACTGTTGATCCCATCTGTAGACTTGCTACCCCAGAAGTAGCTGTACTTGTTGAACTAGGGGCCTTGTTGTGAGGGCAAGACTTGTCTACAGTTAAGTGTCCCAACTTCTTACAGTTGTTACACCAGGCCTTTTTCGGATCAAAGTTCTTCCCCCTATAGGGCTGTGGCACATAGGGAGTAGTTTGGGACCCACCCCCCGTACAGGTTTTTGGGGCCCTTTGGAAGCCTCAGACTTTTTATCTTGGGGATTCTCACCAACTTTCCCCTGGGGAGGTTTTGTAACCACTTTCTTCTGGTCACCCCCAGTGGTTGTCCTTGTCACCCTAGTCTTGACCCAGTGGTCTGCCTTCTTTCCCAATTCTTGGGGAGAAATTAGACCTAGGTCTACCAAATGCTGATGTAACTTTTCATTCCCTGCAATTACTTAATATATGTTCCTTCATAAACAAATTGTAAAGTCCAGTAAAGTCATGCACATTGTGTCCAGTTAACCAACCATCCAGTGTCTTTACTGAGTAGTCTACAAAATCAATCCAGGACTGGTTCTGGGTTTTGTGAGCCCCCCTGAATCTAATTCTGTACTCCTCAGTGGTGAGTCCAAATCCCTCAATCAGAGTTCTCTTCATGAGATCATAGGGCCCTGCATCTGGCCCAGAGAGGGTCAGAAGCCTGTCTCTGCAGTTACCAGAGAACAGTTCCCACAGGAGTGCCCCCAGAGAGGTTTCTTCACCTTTCTCATGTCACAGGCCCTCTCAAAGGCTGTGAACCATTTGGTGATGTCATCACCCTCCTCAAATTTAGGGACAATCCCTTTGGGGATTTTAGGATCATAAGATTGCTCTTTATCCTTGTTATTTGTATTGCTGCCACCATTGATGGGTGCTAAACCCATCTCCTTTCTTTCTTTCTCTAGAGCCAGGAGTCTGGACTCTAGATCCAGTCTTTTGGCCAACCTTGCTAAAAGGTTGTCCTCCTCATTGAGGCTGTCCTCAATGTCCCCACCAGAGCCTGAGCCACCTGTGTGGCCTCTAGGTCCCCAGAGGTTGATTCTTGGACTTAAGGGTATGGGGACCCTTTCCTCCCTAGGGATTATTGGAGGTGGGTTACCAGCCCTATCATCCTCATCCCTTTCCTCATCTGATTGGTCATCACCATTTTCAGACGGGTGGGCCTTGGCATACTCAGCCAGGAGCTCCTGGAGCCCTTGTTTGGTTGGATGCTGGCCCATTGGTATATTTTTAATCTTACATAAGGACCTTATCTCTTTGAAAGACAAGTGAAGATAAGGGGTGAGATCGAGCTCCTCAACCATGTCCTGTATGTCAGGGTTATTTTCACTAGTAGTTGGGTTCTTTTCTTGAGACATTCTAACAAAAGTTCTAACCCCTCTACCCTTAGCTAAAGTGACTTTTTTATTTTCTAAAATTCTAAAGGGATTTAACCAAGGCCCTAACAAGACTTTTAGTAATTTAGCAAAAATGCCAATTTGAAAAAATCTGAATTCTAAAGGCAATATAAGAGTTCTGTCGTGTGATCAGGTGGTAACCAAGTAGTCCAACAAATGCAAGTTTGTATCCCACCGCTGATCCACCAATGTAAGAAACTGGCTCTATATATACTGCACCAAAGTGAGGTACAGTGTGTATAGAGTCCAAGGGTCTCCAGAGGTTTGGCAGAGGTTAAAGTTAGATAGAACCTTACTCTCTAAAGTGGTAGCTTGGTCGAGCAGTAAGGCAGTATCAGAGGACAGTGTAAAGCATTTGATGTACACACTCAGTCAGCAAATGAATCCACACACTCAAGAACTGAACTCTATGCCAATTGTTTTGTATAAAAAAAAAATACTGTTATTTTATTTCTAGAACCAAGCAAGCCTGGTACAGGTAAGCATAAAAATACTTTTCAGGAGTAAATTACTTGTATGAACACAGTTCAAAATTGCAGTGTAACTTGTACTGGTTTTGGTTACAGTTTTAAGTATGCAGTTTGCAACACATTGCAGGTATAGTACATACAATTGAATGGGCTTTTTAAGTAAAATGCAGTTAATTACTTTTCAGATTACTTTTGCTAACACAGGACTGGATCCTAGATCCAGCCCTGGGACATTTCCTGAAAACAGGTGAGTAAATGCGTTTTGGTTAAAGGTACGATTTTTAAAGAATATTATTGCATTTCAAAAGTTGACAGAAACTTTTTCACATAGAATCACCAATGTTATCCTATGGGAGGAAATTCACTTAGCAGGTAAGTTAGGTTATCGATACTTTTTCTTACTCAGTGCTGGGTCCTAGATTCAGCACTGGGACATTTCCTGAAAACAGTAGAGAAAATGCGTTTTTGTTATTCGGCTGATTTTTAAGGAATATTTGTAGTTTTCAAAAGTCGACACTTAGAAACTTTTTGGGAGAAAAAGTGTCAATGTTATCCTATGAGGAAAAATGAGTTATCGGTTTCGAGGTAAGTAATCGGTCTTTTGAGTTAGGGTTCTGGGGTTAGACTCAGGGGTCTCCCAGAGTCGGTGATGCACTGGTGTTGCACCCTCAACGGCACTAGGGCGGCCGGGTGCAGAGTGTTGAGGCCCAATGTTATCCTATGGAGGATAGGGGGACTCCGGTTGGTGGCTGCTGGCAAGCAGGCCACGGGGTTGTGGGAGCAAAGCTCCTAGGGTTAAGCTCAGGGCAAGTTGGGGACCAAGTTAGCACCAAAGGGGCACCCTCATCGGCACTAGGGCGGCCGGGTGCAGGGTGCTGTTTTGAGGTCGGGTGCCCTGTTGATTTCAATGGAGATTCTCCGGGACAAAGAAACACTGCAGGCTCGGGGACGAGGATCTTCCAGGAGCTACCACCACTTCGAGGGGTAAGTTGGGATGTAGAGGGTTGGTTAGGCACCGCTGGGTTGGGCACACAAGGCAGTGGGGCGTCGGGTGCAGGGGTGCCTTGGGACGTCGGATTTTCTTACCCGCTCTGGTCGCGGTAGGGGGGGTCCTCTGGATTGAGGCTGCAGGCGTCGTCAGGAGGCCTGAGGCAGGTCAGGGGTCGCCGGATCTCGGGTCAGGATCGCTGGGGGGACCTCCTCAGGGTATTTGCCCACTCGAGCTCGGGCCGGATTCGGCGGGTGCTGAGTGTGCGGGATTCCCGGTTCCTGGCTGGCACCAGAAGCTGCAGTTCAAACACGTCCGGTGTTCACGGGAGAAACAGCTTGGAAAGTGAAGGCAGGCAGGTCCTCTGGGGTTTTTGAGGTTGCTGGCTGCTGGACACGCCGGAGTTTTGCAGGAGCAGCTTCGAGGGGAGACAGGCTTGTAGGGCTGGGGCCAAGTCAGTGGGCGTCGTCCTCTTGTTAGCTCTGCACGGCTTCTCGTCCTTCTTCTTCTCCTCTTCTTTTTCTTCTAGTTGCTGGATCTGAGGAAGGAAGGTTCAGGGTGCCCCTAAATACTAAATTTAGGGGCGTTACAGGTAGGTAAAGGGCAGGGTCCAATGGGTCCCTTCCCTGGGGTGGGTACACCCCCTATTCTGCCACTCTCCAGTGTGAGGGGGGCAGGAGCCTGTCCCTGGTTGGCTGGGTCCCCCCATCCTCAAGATGGCGGGAACTCGAGGTTGTGCTTCACCTCGCCTCCCCCGCCTTAGGGGTAGAGTTGGCAGAGGTGGGCAAACCTCTCTTCCTCACTTTGTTTTCCCCGCCGGGTCTCCCGCCCAAAGTGGGGGGTAGAACCAGTGGGGACCAGTTGCTGAGTTCAGCAAGTGATCTGGAGAGGCTCACAAAGGCGGTATGCCTTTGAAGCTTCTCCTTTGTGAACCCTGCCCATCCTGGGGGAGGAGGCTTGGCACCTCGTCCCAGGATGTGCATTGTTTCAGGCCCCCGAGAGCGGCAAGCTCTCGACCCAGGGGTCCAGAAACATTTCTGGTGGTGGCAGCCTCGGCAGCCACTCAGTCAGGTCACTGGGAGTTAGTCGAGTTTCAGGGGGCATCTCTAAGATGCCCTCTGTCGTGCATTTTACATTAAATCCCACACTGGCATCAGTGTGGGTTTAATGTGCTGAGAACTTAGTCTTCAGTGCAGCCATTATGGTGCTGTGGAGTTCGTGATGACAAGCTCCCAGCACCATATACTGTTAATGGCAGCACTGCACTTACAGTGCCCAGGAATGGACCTGGGTACTGTAGGGGTACAGGGCTCATGCACCTGTACCCTCACCACTGGCATAGGGCACCCAGCTAGAGGGGTGACTGATGGATGCCAGGGCAGTGGTTTGTGGGCATGGCACACAGGGGTGTGTGCCATGTCGACTCTTCACTTTGTTCTGCACCAAGACACGCAGCCTGCAAAGGCAGTGTGTGTGTGTCAGGGTACAAGGCCTCTAAGAGTGGCACAATAAGTGCTGCAGCCCTGAGGGGCCTTCTCTGGTCACAGTGCCCTGGGTACCTGTGGTACCATTTACCAGGGGCTTACCTGTGGCCAGAGATGCCAATTGGGTTTAGGCTTCAATGCAGTTTTAGGGAAGGAACACAGGCCCTGGGTACCTGATTGGCAGGAGCCCAGGGCACACTCAGTCAAAGCACATCAGCAATTCAGCAAAAAGTGGGAGCATACCATGCAAGAAAGAGGGCGCTTTCTCACAACACTTAACTAACTTTTTGTGGATTTTTTATTTGCGTGCATTTGAGCAGCCATGTGGTTTTCACGCAGGAGAGTTAAACACAACCTAAAGGTATTAGCGCGCATTACAGGAGCGCCTGCTACATTACTTAAGGTCATATTTTTTAAGGCTAAGTGATTTGCCCAGAATCACAGGATATACTTGGGTCAAGCGCTGAGAGTGACCTCACAGTCTCCAGGAGGCCGTTCGTCTGTTCTCTATCAATACAATCTCGCTCTCTCCGTTTGGCTGTTTGTGTCTGGGCATGAATGCTTGCTACTCTACTGTGCACACATTGTGTTCCTGTAATCCTGTTTCGTTGCTGTGCACATTTTTTGGGCAAAATATTTCGTCCGGAGATGCGTCTTTATTTTTTTTTTTCATTTCCTACCCAGCCCTCGCTCCCTTCATCCTCCCCCGCTTCTATTGTCCCTGCAGTTGCACATTTATATTTTTGGGATTTTCCTCGTAGATTACAGCCACAGCAATTTAATCATTCAGATGATCTCTCTGATTTAAGGGGACACGCCTTTCTGTATTTGGCAAACAGGCCAAGGCTAGATGCTGTAAAATGAACTGTGTCACTATGTTAGTGTTAGAAAGTCTTAATTTGTCATCTCAGGTGCTTTAGGTCAAGGGTTTGGTGTATTTTTTTACCAGCAAAATAGAAAAGTAAAATGTGATGTGTGAGGGAACAAAAATGAGAAGGAAGCTGCATGCACTTACTAAAATAAGTAATCCTTTAGAGGTACCACTACACGTGTCATTTGAGTCACACTCTCCGCTTTAAAAGAATTTCAGATTGATTCAGCTTTAAGAACTAGCCATTTTCATTTTGTTAGTGTATTGTTAAGGCTTCCGTTTCTTATGTGGATAAATTCAAAGTGATGTTTGCCTCTAATGACATAACTTCTACTGGGAGCACACACCATTGTATAGTCCTGCAAACTACCTGTTTGCCAGGGAAAAGCCTTATTTAGAAAATACGTGCCAGGGTAGTACTACCCCAGTACTCGATTTGTGGGGTGCCAAGGACACAAAGTTTTCCGCAGAAACCTGCAGTCAGCGCAACTGAATATCAGTGTGCTAAATACCAAGGATTTGTAGTCTTGATTCAGCCTCATGCCTCTATAATCCGCCAGCAGGCACTCCCAGCCCATTTAACTAATTCTTTCAGGTTTGACACGTTTTTTCATTTTTCTCCTCTTCTTCTCCTTTCCTCTTGTGTGTTTTTCTCTCTCTTGCTCTAGGTCAAAGTCTGATGACGAAAGTTAGTGCCAGTGGTCCCCATCTGCAACCACTGACTCCAATTAAGCACTTTCTACCCCTACTTGAGTGGTGGAGCTGGCACAAGCAAAGAGGTCCACACAGACGGGCAGTGGCTACTGTGTTGGATCCATTAGCCACCTACCAATGGCAGCCCATGGAGAGAGATGCAAAGTCCCTGCAGCTCATTTGTTTGCACAAACTGTGCTGTAAAATGCACCTCTGTGTGCTCTCATTTTCAACATTGTCTTGCAAGAGAATGCCCCAGTGCCCTCTTGAAAATGCTAGGCTGGTGTGCTTCGCTCACTAAATCCAATGTGGGGCATGCATTTACGGTACACCATTTTTAAATTGCACCAGCCGCCACTGCATTTTTCTGCCCTGTTTTGCCTTTTCTGCCCTCTGTTTTGTTTTTCTGCTCACTCGTTTTTCTACCCCTTTTTTCCTTTTTCTGCTTGTTTCTTCCCTCTTCCCACCATTTCCTCAAGACCTGTGCAGGAGGAGCTGACACAATGGAGACCTCGCACCCCAGCGCCCAGATACCTCCAGGGGGTGACGGTGCCGCGCTCTACAAATGCTGATTGATTGAGATCTGTTGAATGAGGATTTTCTACTTAGGACACAATACATATACTGTGGCATGCTTGGTGCTCTGTTATTAAAGTCCGTATCACACTGCTTTGCTCTTTGTCTCAAGAAAGGACTGGGCTAATAAATGTATTATTACTGCCTGATGGGGACCTTTACCTGCTCTACCTGGTCACAGGATAGAAGCCTGCTAAGGAATTAATATGCACACTTTTAGCCATTGGTACTTTGGTGACGTCAAATTGCGCTATTGTAAGAAGCATCAGGTGATTAAGTAAAGATGTGATGTGCTGCCTTACTGTCAAAATAAAGGCTCATTGTTGTAAACCCCTAAATATAGAAACAATGTACAGATCAGGCCATGTGCGAATGACTCTATGGGTTTGGGGTGGAAGATGGAAAATATGCCATCTAAATTCTTTCCTTAATGGAACACCCTTTTCCTTTGGATGATTGTGCAGGAAGGCTGTGAGCCCTGTTTGACATGGGGTCAATGCCAGAGAAAGCGTTGTGTGAAAAGAACTTTAGTGCGAGAAAACTCTAAAACAAGGAATAGATATTGGGTACATTACAATCAGATGGAGCACATGTTCTCTCTTGAGTCTCCTCAGAGGGCTCACTGAGGAATATTTGAGGAACACACTGTAATACGAATGTTGATGTAGAATTTGATCCCTCGTCAATAACTGTTCGGGAAGAGGAAGAATATAGCTGCCCTCTGTGCAAGTTATCTGCTGAAGGAGGCTGTAGGACTCAAGTTACTCCACGGAATTCTGCAATCCTCAAGACAGACACTGCATCTAGATCACATGCAACAGAGGCACCTACATTTGCATTCAGTATCACCCATTCAACTTTAAATAGAGGATCGACAGCAGGGATTGAGAGGTCTCAAAAAAGGTCAACAGAGATGGACCACCTTGAATGAAGGATTGAGCCCATCACTGTAGATACACCAAACTCTGAAGAGGACAGTGCTCAGCTCGGTGTCAGGCAAAAAAGGATACATATGGACCTGGAAAGACAGCACATCATTGCACAACCCTCTTACTGGGTATCCACAATAAAAAGAAAACAAACTTAGGAAGAGGCCATTTCAGTGGACATTGACCAATTTCCTTTTCCAAACCTAAAAATATCACTGAATCACACTTCGAAAGGGCCCAGCGGCCATGTGCCAAGAAATCCAAGATGTCCGCCGCTATTTCCTGGCATGAAGAGGAGGGTGCTGCTGCTCTAGTCACTCATTCACGCTCACCTGTGCAAACAAATGCTGTCATGCCCCTTTTGCCACTAAAAGCGATGGGAGACACCGGCTCAATGAGAGATGCCGAATCGGAAGAGGACTCAGATCTGAGCGAAGACGCAGAAAGAGGAGAGGATACAGCAACATGCGGGAGAGAGCCCAGCGGAGGATTGAAAGGCCTACACCCATGAAGGAGATCAAGTGGCAAGGAGGACAGAGGACCAGACTGTCTGGCGCTAGACAAGGTTGTGTCAGAATGGCGTGAGGAGAACAAGGAAGCCCTTCTAACTGAATGTCTGTTTCCAGCCGGCAGCCCCAAGGGAGAGGATGCTGAGGTCGACAACACTACAGCTCAGAATACGAGCCATAGCCCAGAGCAAGTGATCTGTTGAATGGCCGTTCAATGATAAAAGGGCCACAGTGATGGTTCTGGTTTGGGTTATTTACATGGGCCAGGTTAGGGCTCAGAGATCGCGACTGCTCACAGGGTGTATTGGAGACAAGCATTTACTTCACACACGATAAAGAGTTCAGCCTCACAGGTGAATGGTGGTGGGATGTAATCTGGTGTTCCAGATAGTTAAAAATACTTTTTTTGTTTTCCTGAGGGCCACCTTTACAGAAGGGGAACGCCAAGAAAAAACAATCAACATCAGAAAGACAAGAGCCTGGAAAGTAGAGAGAAGAGTGACGTAAATCCAGACTGTTGAGTTCACTGAACATTTGTGCGTCCAACCTTTTTAAACCAACCAATCCTTATCAAGGTGTTTCAATACACATCTTCACCTCCCATACTGTCTGCATTGTGATCTGTTCAGTTAGCACGTTACAAGTGGTGTCAGAAGTAGGATTCTGTATGGAAACCAGCAGGCTACCAACATGACACAACCCGTCACTATCGAACAGATGGTGCAGCAATTGGTGGAAGAACCAGACACAAGCCGCCCAGCAAGACAGGGAAAACCTGAACACTGCTCTGAAAAACCAGGCAGTCTTCTTCTCATAAAAACAGACCCATGATGCCTCCCTGTTGAAATTTACTGATGCAGTGGTTAGTTCAAAGGTATACCCTAATGTCCCCAGTTCTGTTCTACAAAAATACCAACCGGGAGAGGACCTGACTATTTCTTTACAAACTTTGATTGAGTTGCTGCCAGGGCGTCCTGGCCACCAGAAAGATGGGGTCAATATGTAGCCCCCCTCCTGTCGGGGTAACTTCAGGCTGCATACCAAACACAAATCCCACAGGTACCACACCATACGAGGAAATTTAAAAAAATCATTTTAGAAAGGTTAGGTTACAACAGTGAACATTATGGCACCGAGTTTAGAAAGGAGAAGTGGGGCCTTAATGAAAACCCAGTATCCCTATACTATAGGATACAGGACTTGGGGAATCGCTGGTTGAAGCCAATCACCTCCACCACCAACGAAGTTGTTGAGAAAGTATACCTCAAACAATATCTAGATCCACCCGAGCATGGATTAAACAACAGGCTAACATCACCGTGGCAGGAGCAATCGAGCTAGCATATGCCTACCACCGGTTCCAAGTTCAGGCCTGGTGTATCCACAAGTCAATGCAATATCAATCTGCCCTGGAGGCCCCAGGTTAGGCCAAACTCTCGTCCCCTCTTTGAAAACAAAGGACCTTTCAAACCCCTGGCTAAGGTGGTGGGTGCAGGTCCTCACAGTTTCCACTGTTTGGACTGGCAACACATTGCGAAAAATTGCCCCTCTACCCCCCCCCTCCCGAAAGGATCAACAGCTGAAACACTGATAGTGGGGTTTCTTAGGGGTCAGGTGTTATACATGGGCGGACGACCTGACTCGTATAAACAAACCATGCTTATAAACGGTCAGCAAGTAATAGCATTGATCAATTCAGGATGCCACCACTCAGTTGTTCACAGCAAATGGATAAAACCGACTCCCAAAACTGACTCCAAGAAGGTTGTCATCACCTGTGTTCACAGGGACAGTAAAGTATACCCCACCGTGCCTATAGACATACTGTCAGGTTGCCTGCCGCAGCTCACCTCTCTTGACTATCACAATATACCGGCATGACTCATTATTCCTCCCAACACTTATGAATGAAAAACGTCTTGTACCCTGACTTTTGACCATATTGCATGCTGTTGGTAATAGCTAGGTGTAGCTGGTGTTCCCCGGTCTGTCTGAAAAGGCTTAATAGCTTTTACAAATGTTTTACCATGCATATGGAAGGTCAGGTTTCAAGCACCACGGAAACATCCAGAAAATCCACCAGAAGTAAGCATCAAGCAACTGGCATAGATGACCTCAATGTAAACCTTCTGGAAGACCGCCCTCATCAAATTAATCCCCTGCACCTGTTCCTTGCTATAAGCAATTAGAACGGGACCTTTGTGAAAATTCTAAAACACATTCTAGCAGACAGCCTCGCCAAATTAATCATGTGCACCTGTTCCGTGCTATAAGCAATTAGAACGTGACCTTTGTGAACATTCTAAAGCACCTTTTAGAAGACAGCCACATCAAATTAATCATCTGCACCTGTTCCTTGCTAAAAGCAATTGGAACGCGACCTTTTTTTATTTTTTTTATTTGTTTATTGAAGCTTGCAAGTAACAATCCACGTGCCCCAATACGGAGCCACCAGTAGCCTTGTAGCATAGAGTAACACAAGCATTTTAAGACATTGATGCAATAAAGGAACTGATACAACAGCTCAGAGAGCCAACTACCCCCTCCACCCCCCCCGACACTTAAATAGATGCAATATCATAGAAACAAAGGTACATGTACATTAGCGACAGGCAACATGATAACACGTCTCATGAGCCAAATTACAATAGTTCTCAGCAGTGCACTGACCCAAGGGTAGGGAGAAATACCAAATATGCCAGGCGCAGGACACCTTACAAATCGGGATGGCTCAGAAGGTACATGGTAAGTGGGGCCCAGAAGTCTTTAGGACGAGATGACTCGGGAAGGTCCTCCGCGTAGGTCTCCAGTTGTTCCCGGCAATAGGTCAGATCTCGAACCCATTTTCGGACTGTAGGGAGGCTCTTACCACCCCAGCATTGTGCCACAGCTCGCTTCGCTAGTAAGGTCGCCACTGCAACCAACCGCCTGTTACAGGGCTTCAGGGATTTCACATCTCCCAGCAGGCACACCTCAGGCACACAGCACACTTGCTCCCTCACCACCTCCGACAGCACAGCCGCAACCTTAACCCAATAGGCAGCCACCCCCGCACACAGCCACGATAGATGCAAAAAATCAGCCTCAGCATGACCACACCGGGCGCAGCAAGCGTTTTCCCGCAGTCCATATTTCCTTAATTGCAACGGTGTGTAATACCACTGATGTAAAAACTTGAAATGAATAATGCGTAGATTACAGTTAGCGGTGAGGCACCCCGTCAGGCCACAGCAGTACTGCCAATGATCGAGTGGCAAGGTGTGCCCCAAGGTTGTATTCCATTTAAGGTATGAAGGGTGTTCGTCTAGGTCAATCTCACGTTGGGACGCCGTATACAATCTGGTTATCAACCCCTTACGTCCCTCCCCCGACAGCACCGCCTGTAATGCACGCAATGGCCTTGGTTCTGCTGGGTAGTTGGGGTAGACTGCCCTAATCGCCTGCCGCACCCTGACATATGTAAAACACAGCATCGGGGTGGATGCCAGGCCAGCCTGAATGTCCTGTAAGGATCGGAATTGGCCCAGCTTATATAGGTCGCCCATCTGTATAACCCCAACCGCCTGCAACGTGCGCAGAACCAGACGCTCCTGCGCCACGGAGATATCCGGGTGGGCCGCAACAGGTCATTTTGGAGCATAGAGGTAACCAAGCTGCGCTCTCTGGGCAAGGGCACGCCAGGCCCAGGCGGTACACTGCACTGGATTAATCTCTGTCCGAGGGCCCCCGTCGCCTCCTGAAAGAGCAGCCGCTACAAGCGGAAGTGGGAGCACAGCATCTGCCTCTATCGCCGTGTGTGGTAAAAACCGCTGTGGATAGAACCAATAATGTGCGAATTGCGCTTGAGCGCACAAATAGTATAGACGCATATCGGGTGCCTCAAAGCCACCGCGATCAAATGGTTGCACAAGTGTACGCCAGCTACATCGAGGCTTTTCCCCCCCCCCCAACCAGACGAATGACAGCAGGGCAGCTTGCAGTGTTTTGAAGAGGGAGAGATTCAAGCGAATAGGAATGTTTACGAATAAGTACAGTAGTTTAGGTAAAATAGACATTTTGATCACAGCAATGCGGTCTGCAAGTGAGAGAGGTAGCCTAGCCCAGCGCACAGCCCTGTCCGTGAGGTGGGAGATGGTGCGACCATAATTCATGGATATTACCTGCTCAGGGTCCCTATGCAGCCAGATACCCAAGTATTTCACCGGATCCTGGGTCCAGGAAAGTGGGAAATCCAATGGGAACTCGTGAGTACCAGCCGTCAGAGGGAAAACAGTTGATTTAGCCCAATTGATCCCTAAACCTGAGAAGCGCTCGAATTTCACATATTCTCTAAGCATTCCGGAGAGGTAGGTTGCGGGGTCCCGAACGTATAAAAGCATATCGTCCGCGTAAAGTGAAACTATGAGTGGGCGCTGCCGGAACCGCAGTGCCGCCGACGCATGCAACTGGCGGAGCTTACAAGCAAGGGGCTCCAGAGCCAGGGCAAAGAGCATCGGCGACAAGGGGCAACCATGCCGCGTGCCCCTACCGATGGAAAAGGCCGATGACACCCAACCATTAACACGGACCCTGGCGGCAGGTTCGGAGTACAGCACTCTAATCCACTTGAGGAAGAATGGAGGGAAACCCATTCTCAGAAGGACAATAAACATGTAATCCCATTCGAGGGAGTCAAACGCTTTTGCTGCATCAAGCAGCACAGCAACGGCCTGAAAGTCGGACTCAAAATAGTGCAGCGTAGCGAATAGTGTACGTAGATTGTGTGTGGTAGACCTGGCTGGCACGAACCCCGATTGGTCGGGAAGTACCAAGAGAGGAATCAGGGGCTGTATACGCATAGCAATCATTTTGGCTAGGATTTTAGCGTCAATATTAATAATGGAGAGGGGCCTATAGGAATCGCAGTGGTTAGGTGCTTTGTCGGGTTTCAACAACATAACCAAGAGGGCTTCCCTTAGGGATGCCGGGAGGCAACCCGCATCGTATGCTTCCGCAAATACCGCAAGCAGTCTAGGGGCCAGTGCGTCAGCGTACAACTTATAAAATTCACTCGGGAGCCCATCCAATCCCGCAGCTTTGCAGGTGGGGAGGGACAGAATAGCAAGTTTGATGTCCTCTTCATCAAAGGGCTGCGTAAGATATTCCCTATGACCCGAGGACAGCCACCCAAGAGCAATATCATCAAGATATTCATGGATCTCGTCCTGCGGCGCCTCAGTTCTGGTTGCATATAAGGTTGCGTAGAAGTCTAATATGGTCCCGCTAATGTCCGCCGTGGTGTAATGAGCCTCCCCTGCCTCGTCGAGTATCTCTTTGATGTAGTCCTGGCCACGAGGCTCGGCCAGCCTCTGAGCCAGAGAGCGACTGGGTCTGCCCCCCTCGCCATAGTAACGAGCCTTGCTGCGGCGAGATCTATGGGCCATCTCCTGATCGACTGTCTCGTTATGCTCGGTAACCAAATCCTGTATTGCCGAGAGTGTTGTGGGCGAAGGGTCCAAATCGTAGGATCGTTCTAGAGCGGAAATTTCTGCAGCCAATTTATGAATCCTACGCCTCAAATCCCTCAAGACGCCAGCCTGCGCCCCCATGCACACCCCCCGAATGGTCACTTTAAAAGCCTCCAAGAGGACGCCCGCACTATCGACGGAACCCTCATTTTCCCTAAAAAAGTTATGAATTGCCTCCCCAATGTCACGTTTAAAAACAGGGTCTGATAGCGAGGATGGCTGCAGGCGCCAGGCGAACGGAGGCCTCCGGCACGCAGGAACCTGCAGCTCCAGGAGCACAGGAGAATGGTCCGAGAGCGTCCGAGCCATATGGCAAACATCCATCACCCAAGTACACGCAGCCTCAGAGACCAACCAGAAATCAAGACGAGACCAAGTCCCATGAGCAGAGGAAACAAAAGTACTCTCACGCGCCACAGAGTGCCGTAATCGCCACACATCACACAACCGACCAGCATCCATCAGTCCCAGCAGTACTTCCGACGCCTGTTTGGGCCGCGTAGTCTCGCTACCCAAGCGGTCCACAGTCATATCCAAGCACACATTAAAATCGCCGCCCCAGAGTATCTCGGCTTCCGGGAAGCTAGTAATGCGGCGCCACACATCAGAGAAGAAGGTTGGATCGTCTATATTCGGGCCATACACGTTCACCAGCAACACATTCGCTCCACCCAGTTGCCCATATAGAAGCACAATGCGGCCAGAGTCATCCGAGTCCGTGTGGATAACCGAAAAGGGGACCCCTCGTTTGATCAGTATCATTACCCCTCTTGCATAACTGGAATACGAGGACATCACGCGCACCCCCACCCACCGATTCCCAACCTTGCTTTCGGACAGTTTTGTGAGGTGAGTTTCCTGTAATAGAGCTATCTGGACATCCATTCTGTCCAGAGCAGCAAACACAGAGTGAATCTTTCTGGGGGTGTTGAGGCCACGAACATTCCAGGTTATCAGTCGCACTTTACCACTCATGACATGAGAAGAAACTTTTTAAGCCTGTCAATTAGAGAATGAAAAAGGGGCATGCCTGCTCCTGCAAGACAAAAAAAGTGAGTACACCAAACAACGAAACTGAAAGTGCCGGTCCCTCCCTCATATCCCACCCCCATCCTCCAGAATCCCCCAACTCCCACCATCCCCCAACCCCCACCCACTTCAGCGACCCCAACTCGCCAAAGCCATCCCAACTATCCCCCCCAACTCAAGCCCAAAAGAAACTCCGAAGAGTGTACAAGGGGTATTCCCATGGGGGCGTCAGAGTGCCACTAACCTCCTAACTAGTAGGGGGTGGCTGAGCAACACACCATATTTGCCTGGTCAAGATATATCATAGAGTCCAGGATTAAGGAGGCACCATAGCGCAACAGCAAAAAGTCATTAAAGTGTCCACCTGCACTAGAAGGGAAAACATGAGATGCATAGAAGGCAAGCCTATATCAATGTGAAGACAAAGCTACCAAATGAGCCAAGCAGTAAGCCAAAATATCAATATGCGTCCAGTTTCCCTACTGTTCTTCAGATTCTGATAGAGTCCGGGAGTCACGCCGTCGCCTCTGAAGATGTTTCGCATGCTCCATCGCCGCCTTGGGGTTGGTGAAGATCTTGGAGTCCCAATCTGGACCTATCTTCAAGCGAGCTGGGTATAACATGGCATAAGGTACACCTTCAGTTTGCAAAAACTTTTTCACCACCCCAAATTCCCTGCGTGCGGCCTGTACAGTTACAGTGAAATCCGGGAAGAAAGAGAGGGTACTGCCTTGATGTTGGATTGTTCCTTTATCTCTGGCCATGCGGAGGATGGCGTCTCGGTCCCTGTAGTTCAGAACCCTCGCTATAACAGGGCGTGGGGGAGCCCCCGGGACCGGACGAGCCGCAAGGGAGCGGTGGGCCCGCTCGACAATAAACATGGCGGAGAGTAATTCAGTACCAAAAATGTCCTTAATCAAGTTCTCAATGAAGATCTCCATTCTGCCCAGGTTTGTCGATTCCGGCAGCACATAATTCGAATATTATTGCGGCGGGAGCGGGCCTCTAAATCTTCATTCTTTGCCTGGATAAGGGAGAGGACTTTTTCCATATTTAGTGTTTTCCCGGCCACCTCACTCAGTCCCTCCTCCGCTGCAGAGACCCACTGTTCCACCTCTCCGACGCGGGCGCCCTGCTTTTCGAGTTGCGATGACATATGGTTGAGGCGTTGGTTAACTGCAGTCATGGTGCCCTCTATAGACTGTAGGCTGCGCTGCATGGCCAACAACGTTGTCTCAATTGTGGATGGACCCGCATCCTGAGCATCCGCCTCGGAGTCAGAGGCAGCTCTGTGTGGGGTCTTAGTTGACTTTCGCGCCTCAAACGTGAGGCGAGGTTGCGTCTTATCGGTCCGCCCCATCTTGGCAGCAATTGAGTCACACTACTGTGAAAGCACTGGAATGGGTGCCCCCAATTTAAAATAGGATGCGGATCTACAGGCCAACCTGGTACCACAGGGAGCTCCCACGCAGGCCACACACGCTGATATCAAGCTTCACACCCGCCCTGCTCTGTGCGCCCCACAGGGTATCCGCCACAAAGAAGCAGCGCAGCGAGACGTCGGGGTCCCGGGCCAACAGGATGATGTAGAGCAGTACCACAGGGATTAGCAGCCTAGGCACCCCAGCAAGGGAAGGCGTGTCGCAGTGCAGGAGAGGTCCACCCACGCGCGAAGAAGCAAGGCCGCCGCTACCCTAAGCCTGGTAGGTCGCAGCGCAAGGTCAGCAGGCACAGGGCGGACGCCGACGACCCAGGATCCAGCCGCAGTGAGTCTGAGGGCGCAAGCCAGGTAGGTATCACCCAGAGGTGGCCACAACAATCCCAATCATCATAGGGATGGATGCACTCCAGCGTGTGTGCCAGCCAGGGACCGCGACCCCAAGACGGCGGACCCAGAGATCCGGAGCACTCCCACCGGGATCGGCACCCGGACCCAGACAGGCAAGACGCCGGGAGAAGAAGCAGGGCAGCTGCACCTCAGAGCCCTCCACACGGCAGCTTCCAGCACCAACAGTCTAGCCGCAGCAGTACAGCAGGCATCCACAAGGCCGTCCACCGAGCGCCCGCCCGCCCCAGTCACAGCTCGCAGGCCGCGGCTCTCTCCAGGCCCGTACCCGCCTCCGCAGCTACCGGCCAGGGACAAAGCGCCCCCCACTCACCGCAACCAGCGCAGGCAGCACTCCGCACACCAGGACCGTCCCATGGTCCACCTCTGTGCCGCAGGTTCCGACAGTCTCAGCACTCCGTAGCAGGGCCGGAGCGCGCACCGCGTAGAGAGCAGCACACCGTCCCACAGCTGTCCGCTCTACTGTCCTCTCCTGGAGTCACCAGGCAGCGCTGCACCTCTCCCGGACTCCGCAGCAATGACTCCCGGACCCAAGTGCCTCCGTGACAGCAGGGATGGCCTGCACTTAGGGTCCAGCGGCAGTCGCCATTTTGTGAAGGCGCCGCCGGGACTTTTCAGCGCGGTGTGTTTGGAGCGATCAGCGCCCTCCAGCAGCTCAAAACCGGCTCAGCGAGCTCCAGGTGTCCTCCCAAGCAGGGCAGCAACGTTTGGGACTCAGGTACAGCTAATTACAGGCGGATATTAGGCGGATTGGTGCCCAGCCGGGCAGAGCCTCACTGAAGTGCGGCCATCTTGCCAGGCGCCCTCTAGGCCCCCCCCTGGAACGCGACCTTTGTGAACATTCTAAAGCACCTTCTAGAAGGCAGCCTCATCAAGTTAATTATCTACACCTGTTCCTTGTTACAAACAATTGGAATGTGACCTTTATGAACGTTCCAAAGCAGTCTTATTTAAAGACTGTCCACACTCCTCCCCTTTGCTTAGCCTCTTTGCCTGCCGCTTACCTGTTTCCCGGCTTCCAGGACTCTGTCTTGCCAGCTCCTTGATCCTCCCACTTCGTCCTCACCGCAAAGAACGCCCCACATTAGTCTTGCACCTGGATGGAAAAAAGAACAAGAAAACGAGCGATACATTAACAGACTTGATTTTACTATCGCAAGCTCAGTCGCAACATCATGCTGCAAACAAAGATAACAATTGTTTTTGTTCAACTTGTACATACTGTTGGCAGGGCTCTGCCAGAGAGGACTTGGGTGAAGCTAACCCTGTCCAAATTTGCTTGTTGGGTTAGATGCTGAAATCATACTCACTGCAGTTTCGAACATTTGGATAAAGGAGCCTCTACAGACAATCTAAATGAAAACAAAACAACAACAAAACTAAAGGTTGGTTGAGATTTGAAAAGCTTACATGAGGTGATACCTTAAAGAGATGGAGTTAATACTAGACTAAAGTCTTATTATTTGTTTGTATATAGGTACCATATCTGCCGGTACCATTCACCAGACTGGTTTGAATGCCTGCTGCAGTGTTGCTGTTGAGTAGACGAGCCACAGCATCTTTGACTCTACACGCTCTCTCCATCCCAACCCCCTTCCACCTGGGATTTGCAACCGGAGCAGTGTCTCCTCCTGTAAATCGAGGGCAAGTCTTAGGAGGATTCGGGAACTAGCATCGCCGCCCCATTGGAATCATGTGGGAGCCAGGTAGGGGGCTTATGACACTTACAATGGGATAACCAAATAGAGACAATGGAATTTGGTATTGTACCAAACCTAGCCAAAGATGCTATCATGGGCATTGATCATCCCCAGTTCCCCCAACTCTTAGGTAGCAGAACACAAGACAGTCCAGAAGTTAGTTGGTTAAAGGATGCCACTTTTCAGGATGAGGTCTTAGAAGGGGGTAGAGTAAATAAAAAACAAAGGCCAAAAAGAGTAACAGTAGAAGAGTGTTCAGACTAACCCACCAGAGTAACTAATCGTTTTTATCTTCTACCACAGCGAACTACAGTGACACCCAATGTAGCTTCAGAGTGGCGCAATGGGAAGATGCAAACTTGGCTCAGGCTTGAGCACAAGCAACCACGGAGGACCGGGACCTGGTAGGCCCCTATTTTTTTGTGCAAAAGGAATTATTACACCAGGGAGTTAAGAAAAGGGAAGACAGGAAGGCAAAGTTTTTGGTGCCCTTGTCATTCAGGGAACAAGTATTAACTTGCCCACTGCCAGGTGAGGGGTGGTCATGCTGGGAGAGAAAAGACTGAAGAGTATCACTTGAGGAGATTTTATTGGCCAGGGGTTTTTTCTGATATAAGTAAGTTCTTTAAATCTTGCCCTCCTTATCAGTTGGTGAATCCTCTCAAAGACCAGAGTGTCCCCTTTCGACCCCTTTCCATCATTGATCTCCCATTCAAACAGGTGGGGATGGGCCTAGTAAGTCCTTTTGTAGTGTTCTCTAGAGGATATCAGTACCTATTGGTACTAGTTGATTACCCTACTGGATACCCAAAGCCATCCCCCTCACAAGCATGACCACTCCAGTTGTCGCACGAGCCATGGTTGAATTCTGTTCGAGGGTGGGTTTCCCTACGGAGATACTGACTAACCAAGGTACACCTTTTATGTCGCTTCTTATGGCCCATGTATGCATAATTTTGAGTATACACCAAATCCGCACATCAGTATACCACCCCCTGACAGACTGTCTGGTAGAGCGATATAATCGCACCATAAAGACTGTATTAAAGAAACTGGCGTGTGAATCAGGTCGGGACTGGAATAAGAAGCTCTCTAGTCCTATTCGCCATCAGAGACCATGCACAGTCCTCCACAGGATTTTCCCCATTAGAGCTAGTTTTTAGAAGAAAGCCCCACACATTACTTTTTGTGGCTGCTAAACAGCGGGAGAAGGAGGAGGACAAGGGGAAATCCCTCATGGAGTATGCAGCTCATTTAAAGAATGACATAGCACAGATATGGGAAATTTAGAAGGGCTCAGGGAAGACAGAAGACAAGCTATGACAGCAAAAAATTTGAGAGCTCAAACCTGGGGAGAAGGTACTGATATTGTTGGCCTCTTCCGACAACAAGCTGTTGGCCAAGTGACAGGGCCCTTTCACAGTGTTAGTTCAAGTAAACTCAGTTACCTATAAAGTGGCAGGACTCAACAGAAAGCAGGGCGAATAGATATTCCACATTAACATCCTGAAGAAATGGGACGAACCAGCAATTCCCATAGCAAGTGTCCTGTTAATCACAGACTCCCAATCCTTAGACATAACTTTTTCATCCAGGGATTCTTCCACAAAAATACAAGAAATGAGGACAGGACCCAATACCACTACAAAACAGGGCGTGTTACATGGAGTTTTACAGACGCACATGGGGGTCTTCTCAGGGAGACCAGGAAGAACTACCCTCATGTACCATGACATAGTCGAAGGGAAATGGGCAATTAAGTTACTTCCCTATCGGATACTCAAAACCAGGAGGGCGGCTGTAAAAAAAGAGGTAGAGTCTATTGTGAGAAGTTGGCCTGGCATATGCTGTCCACTAGTTATAGTGGGCACCTTGCACAAGTCCAAACGATCTTTATTGATGGTAGGTTAAAAGACAACCTTTAATGAAAGCTATCCTAGTGGTAGCTATGGAGAGCTGCCTTCAGGCTAAGTCTTGAAGGAGTGTTAAGCTATTTGTTTTACCAGTCTATAATCTCGTGAATGACCAAATGAAAGTAGAACCACACCAGGTATATATATATAAAATATATGTATTTATTACTAAATACTACCCACTAGTCTCTTTATGAGGCTAGAGGTCGAAATACACAAGTTACAAGTCAAATAACACAGTAAATTAGCACAATATACGATTAGCCCTAGGGGCGTACCAAACCATATATTAAGAAAGTGGTATAAGAACCACGACTTGACTAGACACAAGGCCTAGAGCCTGTAGAATCGCTGGGACCCCAAGGAACCACCCAAGGTAGTGACACAGGGGACCCACGGGGGACGTGTGCAGTGTGTGAACACAGCCGCGAGCTCCGTTAGCGTCTATGGGGAAAGTCGCGGTTAGGGTTTTAAAGTTTAGGGACACTTCGGAGTGGACTAGGGACAAACCCTTTTGGACTTAGAGGGTTCTAGGGCCAACACCCACGGGAGCACCGTAGTATTTGTGTTACCTCACCCAGGGAAGCCGGGTGCACAGGTGTCAAATGGTGTCGGGCCGCGCCGTCGTTTTCAATGGCCGCTGGCTGAAAAGTGCTGCTGCCGAGAAGCTGCGAAGTGTCTGAAGGGATCCAAGCCTGGATCGAGGATGAGAAGAACCTGAAAGCAGAGGGGACAGAGTCTAGGTCACTAGCCAGTGACCAGGGGCACGATAGTCGAATGCCCACCGATGTCGGGTGCTTCAAGTTCAAAGAGGTAAAGATTGTCTCTGCAGCCACGAGGACCAGGAGGCGTCGACGATGACCAGGAGCTGGAATCGAGCTGTCCCACGAAGGTAGTAACTGACTGCGGTGTCGGTGCCCGGATTGAACCCAACAAGCCTTGGTAACAGCAATCCACACAGAAAAGGAACAATGGCTTCGGAGCAGACCAGCGAGGTCCAAGGGACTCCCTAAGCAAGGGAGAGTCAGGGCAGGCCTGGAGCAACCAGGGAGGTCCATTGAAATCAAAGATGTCCTTCTGAGGGACCCACAAGTCGACGGACAAGGGATCGCAAAGGGACCTCGGGCAGAATCACAAAATGGCAGCCCACGGGTCACTCGGAGTGGCCAGGCTGGCAATCTTCGGTAGATTCACTGCTCGGGGTCAGGGCTACGAATAACCCAAAGCACCGCCTCTAGGATTGACCAGAAGCTTATGCACTTGCAAATGTGCACGGTGTCCAGGGGTTCCAGTTCCACGGTACCCACGAGGTCTACGGATCTCAGCTTTGCTGGTGACTCGGGTCAGCCTCTGGGAAGTCTGGACATCTATGCTCTGGGTTGCAGGGTTGTCGGCGTCCGGCGGGAGCTTCAGAGATGCAGACCGGACAGATGCGTCTTTGGTGCCTGCCAAGCAGGGGAGTAACTCCTTTACTCCAAGGGAGATTCTTCAGTCATCTGGCGTTTAACAGATCGTCGAAGGTCCAGGATTCAGAATCAGAGTTTTGTCCAGGGAAATCTAAAGTCCTGTTGCCAGGGGTTCCTTACTTATACCCAAGGAAGGGGTTGGACTAACTCAGGGGACCCACCTATGGGAGGGTTTGGAAAGAGGGGTGACTACACCCATTTCGTTTGTCCAGTTTCGCGCCAGAGCAGGGGCTGGCAGCCCCTGCAACTGGTTTGAACTGGGGTATGCACAGGGACACCAAATGTGCCCCCAGTGCAGGACTTCAAAGCACTCAGAGAGTGCACCCACCCAGCCCCAATACACTAAAGCCTGTCTGGGAGGTGGTAACACCTCCCTGTGACAGGAAACCTATTGTCCAGGCCTCCCCTGCCGGAGTTTCGGTCAGCAGTAGGAGGCCAGACTCGTGTCTGTGGCTGCAGCATCCATTTTGTGATGCCAGGGCTCTGTTTAGCTGGTACCGGGTATACCGGTGCTGTCATGTCTTTCCCTCTAGAAGGGTGGGATCATACTCCCACACCAGGAACTGGTGTGGGGGTATGATTCCAAGGTGTTTGACACCAAACACGACATGTTTCCGTGCAGCCATCCCAAAGTTAGCATTTACCGTTGCGATATAATGCACTTAAGAGTATATGGTCAGGCTGCACTCACAGACAACCCCGGAGGATAGATTCCGAAGGCTGCAGAGGGGCTCTGCTCATGCAGGGGCACCCTCTCACATAAAACCAAGCACCCTGCCTTCAGGATTGATAAGGCCTGCCATAGGGGTGACTGATAGGTTTATATGTGCAGTGATAGGGTGAGATATAGTGAACCTATATCTCAATAAGGGGTGCATGCACCACCTCACTCAGGCTGCTGTAGCAGTCCTGTGGTGTCATTTTGGAGGGCCTTCCAGGGGTGGCATAATACATGCTGCAGCCCCTGGTAGGCCTCTGGGGTACCTATGCCCTGGGTACATAGTATACCATATACTAGGGACTTATAAAGGCACCCCAGAATCCAATCTGAAGTGTACCTAAGGCACATTGAATCCATTTATAAGAGAAAGCAGATAGGCTGGGGACCTGAATAGCAGGTTCCCAGCCAAACTAAGACAAAAACCATCAAAACACCAGAAAAAAAGTGGGGGCAACCATATAGTCAGATTCCACCTTCCTACATCTATGTTACAGGAAGATATCATAGAACCCTTCAATAGTGCATGGTGCTCACCGATTGTGTTAGTTCCCAAACATAATGGCTCCATTCGATCCTGTATCGACTTTCGTGGGCTGAATACTATCTCCATGTTCGACCCTTACCCCATGCCCAGAGTAGACAAACTTATAGAACAGCTAGGTGAGGCTAACTATCTCCCCACCCTAGACCTTACGATGGGGTACTGGTAAATCCCACTCACTGATGCAGCCAATGAAAAAACAGCTTTCGTGACTCCCTCTGGTATGTATCAGTTTAAAGTCCTACCTTTTGGTCTACACTGGGCCCCCCGCAACCTTTCAGAGACTGATGGATAAGGTCCTCTGGCCACATCAGAATTATGCAGCTACCTACTTGGATGACATAGTGATCTTTAGTTTGGACTGGGATAGTCCTCTCATGTGTCTGGAAGCTGGCTTCTTTGCCCTAATAGAGGCAGATTTTGTTGTTAATGTGGAGAAATCCATTCTAGCCACTGACTGTTATTTGGGGTACCAGATACAGGTCGGCATGGTCAGACCTCAAGTAGACAGTGAGAGAAATCAGACTTGCGAAGACCGACCACTAAAAAAGAGATCAGATCGATCTTGGGCCTGGTAGACTATTACAGGAGACGTATACCCCAGTTTTCAGAAATAGTACACCCTCTTTCAGACTTGTTGAAAAATTCATGCCCCTCTAAAATCAAGGACTGGTCTATTTGTCATCAGGAAAGCTTTGACAGCCTAAAGGACACTTTGTCATGATCCAGTGTTGTTGTGTCCTGACTTTAAGAAAGCTTTTGTGGTTCAGACGGGTGCTTCTGTTTATGGCCTTGGGGCTGTTCTCTCCTAGCTGATGGGGAGGGCTACTTCATCCTATTGTTTACATAATCCAGAAACTGTTACCCTGAAAATGTAGCTACGCCACGATCGAGAAAGAGTGCCTGGCCATTAAATGGGCGGTTGAATCCCTCCAATATTATTTGTTGGGTCGGCTCATTGTCCTTCACACTGATCATGCCCCTTTGGTCTGGCTGCCTCACAATAAGCACTGTAACGCCAGGATTCTTAGGTGGTGTTTGGCAGTGCAACCTTTTTCTTTCCAGACCTGTCATCCGTCTGGCTGCCTTCAGACCAATGTGGATTTTTTTTCACGCTCCATTTGCACCACATGGCCCGATCGGTCATCGTTGGTTAGGGAATGATGTGAAATGGCCAGTGGGCTGTGTGCCAAGAAACTCACGATGGCCGCCGCTATTTCCCGGCAGGAAGAGGAGGGTGATACTCTAGTTACTCGTTCGCGCTCACCTGCGCGGACTATGCAAATATTAATATGGAAATCAATACATACATTGAGGAAAAATAAATATCTTTATTAACCGAATTGCCCGTTGTGAACTCTACATCAACCTTGACTCACAAATATATGGTCAGGCAGTCCCTGTGACCTAGGCCCGGGATTGCTGATTGATAGGTCACAGGTGGAAGGGTGTGTAGCTAGCAGGCAACACTCAGGCAGGAAACTCTTGATCAGTCCCACAGATAGGTGCAGCGACATTACAATGCTCAAGGGAGAGTATCTCAATAAAGCACATCTGGGGGGATACGCGTGCTCCTAAAAATACCATAAAGTCAGATGCCACATGAGTTAGGAACACAAGTTGCCTGAGGGAATACGCGTGCTCCTAAAAATACCATAAAGTCAGATGCCACATGAGTTAGGAACACATAGCCAATCAGAACCTAGCACATGTAGTGATCACGTGCTCCCCATGACAGACATCTTGACATGTTATCCACTGGTCACATTGTGTCCACGCGAGTTTGAGACCCACCTGTGGCAGCCATTGGACAAAATTCATTTATGACTCCAAAGGCAGCAACCAACATTCCTCACCATATATTGTGCGACGGAGACTTTTACAACTCATCAGGTTTTGTATATAAGAACGTTTACAGATTGTAAATTGAGACAGTCCTCAGACCATGTGCCTGTAACTATTCTCCCTGCAGTAATATCTAATTAAACTTTTCCTGTTTTTCCCAATGCCTCTTATCTTCTGTTTTTTTAAGGTATTTCAAACTCAAACAAGACAGCCATGCCCCTTTTTCCACTAAAAGCAATGCGAGACGCCAACTCGATGGAAGATGCCGAATCAGAAGAGGATGCGGATCCGAGCGAAGACACAGAGAGAGGAGAGGATACAGCGAAATGTGGGAGAGAGGCCAGCGGAGGAACAAGCAAAAGACGCACAATTGATGGACGGAATGCAGAACAAATCAAAACATATCTGACTGGGGGTGAATGTTTTGATTTGTTCTGCATTCCGTCCATCAATTGTGTGTCTTTTGCTTCCTTGCCCTAAGTGCGCCGGGAATGCCCAGACGTGGGTCCCGGGCTCACTGTGCCACTGGATTCAATCTATCCTGGCTGAAGAGGGGTGAAACCCCGAAACCGGTCCTAGGATGCTTGTTTCCGGTCCAGGGAGGACCTGGCTTAGCAGTTCGGGCTGGACTGTTCCCATGAGGCACAGGGTCAAGACTGATTTGCATTTGGCCAGGTCTAAACTGGGGTGGCATGGTGAGCAAAAGAATGATGGATTTAACCCAGATCTCTTGACTGGGGGTGAATGTTTTGATTTGTTCTGCATTCTGTCCATCAATTGTGTGTCTTTTGCTTCCTCGCCCTAAGTGCGCCGGGTATGCCCAGACGTGGGTCCCGGGCTCACTGTGCCACTGGATTCAATCTATCCTGGCTGAAGAGGGGTGAAACCCCGAAACCGGTCCTAGGATGCTTGTTTCCGGTCCAGGGAGGACCTGGCTTAGCAGTTCGGGCTGGACTGTTCCCATGAGGCACAGGGTCAAGACTAATTTGCATTTGGCCAGGTCTAAACTGGGGTGGCATGGTGAGCAAAAGAATGATGGATTTAACCCAGATGTCTTGACTGGGGGTGAATGTTTTGATTTGTTCTGCAATCCGTCCATCAATTGTGTGTCTTTTGCAGCAGAGGAACAAGAGCCCTACGTCCATGAAGGGGATTGAGCGGTGAGGGCCAGACTGTCCAGCATGAGACTAAGTTGTGTCAGAATGCCATAAGGAGAACGAGGGAGCCCTGTCAACTGCATGTCTGTTTCCACCCAGTGGCCCCAAGGGAGAGGATGCTGTGGTCGACAGCGCTACGGCTCAGGTTACGAGCCGTACCCTAAGGCAAGTGATCTGTTGCATGACAGTTAAATGGTACAAGGGCCACAGTGATGGTTCTGGTTTGGGTTATTCACAGGGGCCATGTTAGGGCCCGAGATTGCAACTGTGCTCATGGAGAGTATTGGAGACGGGCATTTACTTCATGCACGCAGTTCAGCCTCACGGGTGAATGATCGTGGGATGTAATCTCGTGTTCTGGATAGTTAAAAAAAACTCTTTTGTTTTCCCGAGGGCCCACCTTTACTGAAGGGGAACGCCAAGAGGAGAAACAACCAACATTAGAAAGACAAAGAAGCTGGGAAGTAAAGAGAAGAGTGACGTAACTCCAGACTGTCGAGTTCACTGAACATTTGCGTGTCCAGCCTTCTTACACCAACCAATCCTAATAACAATCCTTATCAAGGTGTTTCAATAAACATCTTCACCTCCCATACTGTCAGCATCGTGATCTGTTGGGTTAGCCTGTTACACACACACCCACCTCAAGACACAGATTCTGGGGAGAAGTTGGAATAGGAATGAAATTCACAGGAAGATGAGAAGCAAGATGATGTCTGGAACAAGAACCAAGCTGACTCCAATAAGGGAGCCTTTGACAGCTATCCATTGAGACATCTCCACTAGATGAACCCTCATCCTATCATCCAATGAGCAGATTTCCACCATTGCGTGACCATGCAGGTTGTGGAAGAGGAAGACAATCCTCCTTGAAGCTTGTACTGATAAAACTATCCAATACTTTACTTTGATCAGTACCATTCTCAAGTCTGCTAGAGAAAAGTTCAAGTCCTGAATGAATAGTATATCAGGTCTTTGCAGGGTGGCCTTAACCTTGCTCTCTGTTAAGGCCACCCTGCAAAGACCCGATATACTATGCATTCAGGATCATAATACGTCTGACTTTATGGTGGATTAGGCATCAAAGAAATATTAATTATCTTGAGGTTGGAGAAGACCCACCTCTAGATAGGGAGCAAGGGTATAGATGCAGCTAGCAAGCAAATTGCAGCAGGAGCTACCATTAGGTGGTGTATAACTAACTCTCAGGATTTGTTCAGTCCAGATTAAAGACATCAGTGTGAGTAGGAGGACAATATACTCCAATACAATGAAGAGACTCGTATGAAGAAAGCACAGGGAATTATTCTGGAAGGAAAACAATTTCTAGTGCAGGCATCAAGTGTACCCTGAATAGTGCAATATGTCGTGCAGACAATTAATTACTGCTGTACTTCTCAGACCTCACATGTGGTTGGAAATTTCTGGGTTTAGGCCTGAGATCCAACAGCATCTTTTAAGCATGTCTCTTTATTGGAGACATCTCTTTGGTCCAAAGCAGACAAGATGCTGGATAACATTTAGTTGGATATATGGAAACAGCCAAATTAATGGAGGTCTTACAAAAGCAACACCCTGTCAGGAGCACCATCAATGAAAACTGATATAGTCCAACCAGTGCCTAGAAGTCCTCAATACATGCCTCAAAAATACACTGGAAAAGGATGCAGGCACCACGCTCCTTCTCCAACCCTCCATTCCCTGTCCTCCACAATCACCATGAAATCCTAGGTTTCCGTCTACACTATGTTACCTTTCTACCATAACTGGCCTTAGTCTTCTGTGGCACCTCCTTTGGTTGCAATCCCATGTGTCTCTTGTTGTATCCTGCTGACTGTACATTGGAATGATGTCCTAATCCTGACATGCTCGTTCTTTAAAAAGCCACTGTTGCGCAAGAAGAAAGGTAGCCACAGAAAATAATTTTAGTCACGTACCTTGCTGGCAGCAGGAGCAAATACAAGAGTTTGCCACACTCAGAAGTATACAAGAAGAACTTCTCATGGCAATAGCAGATCTAGAGTGAGAAGCCCCAAGAGAAGAGGACTCTGCGCACAATCAGTTACTCCATACGCATACTCCAATCAAAAAACATCTGCTAAGGGGAGACTAAGGTATTTCTCTACCAAACCGGAGGAAGTAGCCTCAGATCAGTGGTACTTTCTACAGTATATTGCTTTGACTTCAAATCACCCACTGTAGAGTTGCAAAATGATTACAGTACCGCTATCACAACTAGGAGAAGTGTATTTATTTTCTCAGAACAAAAAGAAAGATGGTTCCCTCAGACCTACTCTCGGCTTCTGAACAAATATGTTCTTCAAAATACTGATGCTACAGGAAGTAGTTGTTCCACTGCTGCACAAAGAAGACTTCCTACCTATATGAGAAGTGAAGAATGCCTATTTTCATATACTGATACATCCAGCCCATGGCTAATACCTGAGATTTGCAATAAGTAGCAAGCCGTACCAATTTAAAGTTCCCCACTCAACATAAAGTCAGTATCCATAGTCTTTACCAAGTGTCCAGAAGCAACGGCGAACATCTTCATCACCTGGATATTCACATATCTGTACCAGGACGGAACAATGAAGAAATACCAAACCCACAAACCAGAGAAAATTCCTAAAGTTGGTGCATGGCTGTAAAGGACTGGTATTTAGACAGAATATCGTGAACCTGAAATATCTTGGACCAAAATATTGTTTCAAGAATATCAAGGACACAAATATCGCGAAGGTAAGTTTTTATAGGCAAGCAAAGTTTTACAATATATAGCCACATATATATACCTTGACGATATATATATCAAGGCACGAAGATGTGGAGTTAAGAATAGTAAATCTATACTTGCCTATTTGTACTTATTTTTTCGATATTTTGGTCCTTGATATTTTTGACATATGTCCACACGATATTTCTGTTTCTGATATTCTGTCGGTGATCGAAAGAAGCATCAGAAATGTTTTGCTTAGTTAGTGTACTCTCTAAAGTGTTTTATGGGATCACTTCCACCTACCTAGTATGAGTACATACAGGACTGAGTTTTTTCTTCCTTCCTTCCTCCCCTGCAGGTACAGAGGCCGATCAGCTCTCCGCACCCCACACATACCACACCACTCGCCACTATACGGCCTGCTGCTGTTCGAATAGTACGCCCACCATGGTTCACGAGATTTGGCCTGCAACCCCTCCCACCCATCACCTTGCCTACCTTCCGCAATATTTCTTTATTCGTTTTAATAATGGTAGTACAAGACACAAGTCAAAACTTTCTTACCATTGAGTTGTGCATCGTTACACAGGGCATTCACTTATCGCAAGCATGCACAGTGTGCTATCTAGTCATCTGCTGCAGATTATCTCAGGAGTCGACTACAATATGTGGAAAAGAACAAGAATTATTCAAAACTAACCAACACCTTGGCTACTTAGCATTTCCCATCAGGGCATCAAGCCCAGGTGAGCGGATGTTTGGGCCATTTTCAGGAGTCCTCTTCCCTGTTCGGTGCAGGAAAGAGCCAGGTAGGGCCTTGTGCTAGAATCTCTGCAATGCTATCCCATCTCATCTGCTACCTTCTCCTCCCTTTCCCCACCCACTGAACATCTCCCTACCCTCCTGACCTTTAGAAATAAATGTACCGCTGCTACGAGATAACAGATTGACACTGACAACCTTGGTTTCCCTGTAATCCCCACTGCTACTGCTGTCCCATCCCACTGGAAGCATACACCGTGGTGGTTGTAGATATTGTGAGCAGCACGTGTATATGTGGTACTGGGCCTCTGCCAATCTTAGGTAGTCTCCGTATAGTTTTCCTACAGTGACCTAACAATACCTATGTGGATCTGGTCACTTTCACTGCTGGGTGCCCGGATTGGTTCCATATAGTACTTTCTTAGTGCCTTAACCATGCCTCTAATCAGGTGGGTGATTGGTGGTTTTATGTTGGCTGCTTATAAGTAGAGCTCATGAACTATTCTCCTGGACAAGTTCTATTCCCTAGTCTGCTGGCATGCTTATTTCTGTCAGACTATTTGCTTTTTTTTATAGGCGGTGATCTACCTGTGGTGCTCTCTCTTGGAGATTCACAGATTTACCACCTCTGACGATGTTGTTGTTATACGTAATGCGTTTTTTAATAATTATTTTATTGTAAAGTGCTCTGATACCCGCAAGGGTCTTATTTGCGCTATATAAAACTCTATAAATAAAATAAATAAGTATGTAGATTTAAATAGCACAAGTCTAGCTAGGGGGCAACGGAGTGCTATATATTACTTGGGGGTGGGGGGCCTCCAAAGGGTGCGAGGCATCTGATGCTACTTGATGGGCCTCCTATCCCTCAGTGGACAGTTTCTTCAGTGGCCTTTTATACCTTGGATACTGTCCATCAAATGATGGGAGGCACATGCACGAGCAGCTGCCACCTTTTTATGTGCTTTGATATTCAACTCACGGGGCCTAGATTATGTCACCAAACCTCGTGAACCTCTTCCAACATGTCCCATACAGATCACAATACAAAACCCCTCGCAGTCATTCCCTCTGATGGGCGCTAAGCAACCACATGCAAATTGAAGCACTTTCACAACTTCTCCAGGGGAGTGAAGAATTGTAAACATAATACAGTCAGACCAAACAATCAGCATTTTGGGCCTCGCAATAAAGCACTATACAAATACGAATGCAATACAACACAGTGTACTCTACAGCACCTTACCTTGAATGTAGTCTTCTTGGTGGCAATTGCATCTCCACATAGGGTCCGTGAGTTACAAGCTCTGTCAGTAGAAGAGCCACGCTTACAAATACATAGGCACAGGATGAGTTTATGTAAACATTCACAATTTCTACCAAAGTTGGTGTCAGATTTTTACATCAATCAAACATTTAAATTGGTAACTTGTTTTGCATACGACACAATGTGGCAGAACGATTGTTGCATACCTCTGATATCCTTCTCAGTCGTTCTTATGCTTCCCCTCCCCAACGCTGTACTGTCACTTTCTGCTACTCTCCCCCTTACTTTCTAAATGCTCCTTGCTCGCCACATCTGCTCATTATTTAACTCTTCTGTTTATTTCATTCCCACTGTTCTTCTCCTTCAATTTTTCTTGCACCAGCTCTCCCTCCTATTTCTGTTTTCTTTTCTCTATCCCTTCCTCCATTTATTTTGAATTTTTTCGTTTTTTGTAAAGCGCATGCATACATTTACTGGGCATATCTTGGTGCTTGAACACACAAAGATAGCAGAACAATTGCTAATAGGACATTGCTAGGTGCAGGAAGTAAATGCAAGAGATTAAGAGAAGAGCCACGTTTTTAGATATTTACTAAATGTAATAAACGTTCCTTTTGGCGTAGATAATAAGGTAGCTAGTTTCACCATGAAGACCCGACCACCGAAAAAGCCCGATCACCCATGGCCTTTAAAGAAAACTGAGTGATCTTGAGTAGAAGTTTGGCTGTACAGCGGAGATTTCTGGTAGGAAGATACCACTGTAAAGGTTTACAAAGCTTCGAACAACCAGAGTTAAATGTAACTTTGTGAAGTAGGTCAAAACTGCATAGTTCTGGACCAACTGTAGCTTCCGGACGAAGAAATCTGGGATATCAAGATATATAGCACTGAAGTGCATCTTCAACTGAAAAGAATACAATCCATTTCAGTAAATTAAGTTAAAAAAACAAGTTTTAACTACTGCATTGATTTAAAGAGCGGACGTTTTTTTTTTTAAATAGTGTTTATTAATTTTTGCCTGTTAGGCAGTGGAATGTGTACATAGTATGCCAGGACAGCTTAATGCAATATTTCAATTTTTACATTTGTCACATTTATATAGCTGCTGGCTAGCTCATTACAGTCTACTACACTACCACTATAAAACATTGCGAACTTTGTGAACTTAATTTGTAACTCTCTTACAATCATCGTGTGCCGTTTGAGATTGTTGGACGGACCTATGGGGCAAATTGCGTTGGCGTATTCAGTGTGTTGTGGTTTACCGGGTTGTGGGCATTGGGTTCGGACCAATGATGTTTGTGTGCGGGGGGAATTAGTCAACAGTGTAAGCGTTTAGGTGTGTGAATATAATGAGGCTGCACTTTTCGTCCAGGTTAGGGAGGGAAGGAAGTGAGAGGGCAGTGTGAGGAAAGGTGTAGGGTGTCAGGCTGGATCTGCTACGTACGGGACCGTCTGGAAGGGGATGGCGGCTGTCGTTGAGAGTTGGATTGGTCTTGTGAGGGTCCGGTTTTGTGTTTTGCGTAGCGTAGTTTTGATTCTACGAATGTTAAATATTTTTGCCAGTCTGGAGAATTAGTATTTGTGGGGCGCATTTGTGTGTTGTCTTGTGTCAACTCATGTTCAGTAATCAGTGCCCTACTGAGATCTGCAATCCATATGTGCGTATGTGGGGGTGAGTACGATTTGCATGACATGACCAACCTGCGTTTGGCTAGACCGAGTGTCAGGTCCAAAACTTTATTGATAGTTTTCCGTTGTGCGTCGCGCTTAGTTATGCCCAATAGAAAATGGGGTCCTTGTGCTGTGACTAAGGTGTCTGTAGACTCTGAGAGGGTAGCCGCCACCCCATTCCAGTATGCTGTTATCTGACGGCATTCCCAAACCATATGAATAAACGTGGCTTCAGGGTTGAGGCAACGGGGGCAGATGTCTGGGGAGCCCTTGTACATTTGTGCTAGCTTGTGTGGGGATAGATATGTATGGTGAAGATAGTTGAATTGTGTATATTTGATTCTAGCATTTGTGGATATTATTTTAGGATAGCCAATGCTGTGTGCCCATTGTTTATCAGTTAGTGTGATTGACAGGCCCGTGTCCCAGTATTCTCTGAGTGGCGCCATGAGGGTTGTAGTGTCTGGTCTCAGGGAGTTGTATAGCGTGGTGATTGCCCTCTTGCCTGTTCCATGCATCAATAGCATTTGAAGTGGACTGGAAATTTTGGGTTCGTCTTGCTTAGTGCCCCATGTCCTAAATAACTGATGCATGAGCAACGCATATCGTAGGAATGATCCTGGGGGAATTCCATAATCATCTACAAGTGTTGCGAACTCACAGAGCGTGAAGTCGACAAATAAGTCTCCCCATGTCGTTAGGCCAGCTGAGGACCAGTCCGTCCCTTTCGGGCGTCTCGCCCTTGTTTTGAAACCGGGGAGTTCCCCAAGAGGAAGATCTGGAGCGTAAGGTGGGGGTAAATGTCTGTTCGTTGGTACTGGGTCCAGCAGCTGCGTGCTGTAGACATTAAAATATTTCCTGGGTTCTTCGGGATCATCGCGTCAGAACCCTTCAGCCATTCCAGGATCGTCGTTTGAGGAAGGTGGGCTGACCAGTATCCCAGTTTGGTAATATTACGGCTTGCTAGCCATCTCATTGGCCATTGTAGTTGTGCGGCTGCATAGTAATGCTCGTAGTTAGGGGTGCCCAATCCGCCCTCTGTGATTGAGACATAGAGTTTCGTGAGGGCTACATGAACCCTAGACTTGCCGCATATTAGGGATGTTGGGAGTGATTTCAGGTCTCGGAACAGTTTACTGAGTAGTTGGAATGGGAGAGCTGCAAAGAAATACAGCAGCCTCGGGAGCAATAGCATTTTAGATATGGCTATACGCCCCATTGGGGAGAGTGGCAGATCCGTCCAGAATGCTATGGAGGAGCTAGCATTAGTGAATGCCTTCTCTATGTCTAGAGAGGCGATCCATGCCAATTCCCCTGTTGTGCGTGTCCATTCTAGTAGCTGAAAGAGTTGTCACAAGTTGAGGCTGGTGCTCCTGCTGGGGATAAATCCATTTTGGTCCAAATGCACCAGTAGCTGTGTGACCTCCATTAGCCTGTTGGTTAATACCCTGCCCAGTATTTTGTAATCTGTGTTCAAAAGAGATAGGGGCGGTATGATCCCATTCGCAGTGGTTCTCTGCCCGTTTTTAGGAGCACTACCAGTACGGCCTCCCTTAGTGAGGACGGTAGTATGCCCCGGTCATAAGCGTCTGTGTAAACCCGATGAAGGCGTGGGACCAGTTGTGCACTAAATGAGGCATAGAATTCTAGGGCACAACATAAACGAGACCTGATTGTACTTAAACACCCACTAAGTTCCAAAGACACCAAGAGCAATGTAGTGATATCAATGCTCAGATGCTGGCTTCTCAAGAATGCCAATAACATCTGGATATATTACAAATAGCAGGAGACAAGATGACTGTCAAATATACGTTTTGTGATGTTGAGGCTGACTTAGCACAGCTTGTTCAGGAGGTTATTTTCCACCTGGCCACAGCACCTAATCTTCTGAAGGGTAAACGGCGATTAGCTGACACATGGGATAGATTGGATAAATGTACTCCTACTGAATATAGACAGCGACTCTACAGAGAGGGGGACAATTCGGGTCACCTGCTTTTAATAAGAGGAAGGCCCCACACACATATGCTACAATTACAACAGGACCGTGGAAGGGTGGGGGATGCTGATATTGTTTCAATGGAAGGAATCAACGACAAATGTAAAACACACCTAGAATCACTCTATACACCCCTGCATGATAAACCTATGAGTAAAGTTTGGAGGTTCCTCACCAATTTAAGTATACCAACAGTCCCTGGACCAATGGAATAGCTGGAAGCTCCAATTATCACTGATGAGCTTAAACAGGCTGTTGCTGGAATGAAAAAACAGAAGACACCTGCCGCAGATGGCCTGCCAGCTGATCTGTTCCAGATGCTGCCGGATACAGTGGTGGACAAACTGATGCAGGTATTCCTACGGGATAAGGAAAAAGGTGTTTTTCCTCAGTCTGTGCAACAGGCGTTGATTACTTTCATCCCCAAGGGAGGCAAGGACCCAAACGATTCTGACCACCTATTGCCTCTTGTCTATGCTAAACACGGATGCAAAGGTACTCAGTAAAGCTCTGGGTAATAGGATGCTCAGGGTCATAGGTACCTTGATTCACACTGACCAATCAGGATTCATACCTGGCAGGAACACCATGCATAATATCAGACGCTTGACGCAGGTAATGATCCTCATTGCGAGACCCCTGTAACTCTTGGCACTGGCAGCTTTCTACGTAAAACAAGCATTTAACACAGTCTCCTGGCAGTATTTGTGGGCAATGATGGAGCACATGGGCTTTCGCACTTAATTCTGCTCCTGGACACACTTGTTATATGAAGAGCACATGGCCAGGGTGCAGATGGGGAGGTGGGTATTGGAAGAGCGGACACGTCGGAGGGGGATGACAAAGGGATGCCCACTGTCCCCAATGCTGTTCGCCATCGCCATGGAGCAGCTGGTTTGCAGAACCGCACGTTCATGGTGGAATGGGGAATATAAGTTGGCACCATGACCCATGTGATCTCTCTTTACGCAGATGATGAGTTGGCGTATTTAAGGGCTCTACAGAAGTCTATGCTGATTCTTCTTTCAGAGTTAACCCAATTTGGTGCCATTTCTGGACTGAGGGTGAGCAATAGGTAATAAGTTGCTGCTTTATCTGCTGGGTGCACTGAGGGGGTTGGAGACCACACAGCTGCCAAGTGCGAGCATTAGATGGGAGTTGGACCATTTCCAATACCTGGGTATTCAGGATGTCAGTGGACCCTGGTATACAGTATGACTTAAATATGGGGAGGGTGAGGGTGGGCCTTAAGAGCTCGGGGCCTTTTGGAAAACACTACCGCTACCCATTATGGGCCGGACAGTACTGGCTAAGATATTGTTCCTACCCAGATGCTTATACACATTACTAAACTGAATGTGCCCCTTGCCCTGGAAAACATTTTGAGAGTTGAACAGACTGCCTGGAGCCTTGGTCAGGCCGGGTAAATGTAACCGGGTGAAATTAGGCACTTTGATACTCCCACGGCTGAACGGCAGGTTACTATTGCCTGATTTTTTTCCCTTTGTTATGCCGCTGCCCATCTACAACATGTAATACATTGGTTTGATCCGAACAATAATTGGTAGAAAACATTGTTAATCAGGACTCCCCTCCCCCACACATAGTGAATGCTACACTTGTAAGGCTCATAAAACAATACCTGCTAGGCGTGTTCCGTGCTTCATGAAGTTTTAAACTGTGAATAAGAATGGTTGGCACTCTGTACTGTGTTGGCCAAATGTTGCATTGCCATTCATTGGGTATCCCCTTGAGTCCCTGCATCTGATGCTTGGAAGGAGGATTTAACAGAATGGGCAGTAGCTGATGAACAACATTTGAAGAATATGAGGAGGGACGAGATACTAACAGAGGAACTTGCTGACTGGTCGGAAATGCTCACAAGATTGTTAGACCCCCAAATAACAGACCACATTGAATCTGGCATGTATAACTGTGAGGAAATGGGGTGCATTATATGGTGTTGTGGTGCGAACTCACCGTGTAAAACACTTACCAACCTCTTTAGGTCTAGTAGGTTTTGTCTGTCAAACCCTCAGCTCTCCCCTTGGGTGGCTGTGGCACTGAGCAACAAGGCTTGCACAGAGGAACAAGTGTAAAACATTTAAACAGCATCAAAACAATTGAAGAAGAATTCAACATGACACTCAAGAAATCCAACAACAATTTATAAAAATAGACAATATTTTTATAAGAATTTAGACTCTAGAATGAAAAAGATGCACTGGAGTGTTCTTGAGATATAGAATTTACAAGCAATAATAAATCAAAGCAACTTCACTCAACTGCAAACAAGCCTTGGCAAATCAATGAAGTGGACATTAAGAAACTTTTTGAAAGAAAACTTAGGTAAGTGTCAATGCGGTAGGTCAGAAGTACCTGGGTCGACCAACTCAGGCAGTAAGCTAGTTGGCGGCAGTTCCTCCATAATGGCGGAGGAGCGTCACCCCACTGCAGATGGAAAATAAAACGATAATAAAACAATTTTATTATCGTTTTATTTTTCACTGACAACTGATGCTGCCGAGTCAAGGACGGGGTGGGGCCGGGCTATCCTCTAGGGACAGACAGCAGCACTGTAAGTGCGCATGTCGGTTTGGACATCTGTCTTAGGACGGCCAAACCGACATTAGCACTTAGATTTCTCCAACCCAGCTGTATTGTACAGCCGGGTGGAGAAAAGGCACAGGCTCTCAGTCCCTTAGTGGGCACCTAACCAGGCCGCTCAGACCGATCCGGGCGCTGCTTTCATGCTGGGTAATAAAATGAGCGATACAAAAGGGGATGATGGACGGAACGTTTGAGCCAATCAAACACTCACCCCCAGTCAACTGATCTGGGTTTAATCCATCATCATTCTTTAGCTCACTCCACCACCCCAGTTCAGACATGGCCATATGCAAATCAGTCTGACCCTGTGCCTCATGGGAACAGTCCAGCCCGAACTGCCAAGCCATGTCTTCCCTGGACCGGAAACAAGCATCCTAGTAACGGTTTCTGGCATTCCAGCCGTCATCAGCCAGGCTTGCTTGAATCCAGTGGCAAAGTGAGCAAGGGACCCACGTCTGGGCATACCCCGCCAACTTAGGGCTGAACAAGCGATACAAAGGGATGATGGACGGAACGTTTGAGCCAATCAAACACTCACCCCAGTCAACTGATCTGGGTTTAATCCATCATCATTCTTTAGCTCACTCCACCACCCCAGTTCAGACATGGCCATATGCAAATCAGTCTGACTCTGTGCCTCATGGGAACAGTCCAGCCGAACTGCCAAGCCATGTCTTCCCTGGACCGAAACAAGCATCCTAGGACCGGTTTCTGGCATTCCAGCCGTCATCAGCCAGGCTTGCTTGAATCCAGTGGCAAAGTGAGCAAGGGACCCACGTCTGGGCATACCCCGCCAACTTAGGGCGAACAAGCGATACAAAGGGGATGATGGACGGAACGTTTGAGCCAATCAAACACTCACCCCCAGTCAACTGATCTGGGTTTAATCCATCATCATTCTTTAGCTCACTCCACCACCCCAGTTCAGACATGGCCATATGCAAATCGGTCCTAGGATGCTTGTTTCCGGTCCAGGGAAGACATGGCTTGGCAGTTCGGGCTGGACTGTTCCCATGAGGCACAGGGTCAGACTGATTTGCATATGGCCATGTCTGAACTGGGGTGGTGGAGTGAGCTAAAGAATGATGATGGATTAAACCCAGATCATTTGACTGGGGGTGAGTGTTTGATTGGCTCAAACGCTCCGGTCCATCATCCCCTTTGTATCGCTTTGGTCGCCCTAAGTTGGCGGGGTATGCCCAGACGTGGGTCCCTTGCTCACTTTGCCACTGGATTCAAGCAAGCCTGGCTGATGACGGCTGAAATGCCAGAAACCGGTCCTAGGATGCTTGTTTCCGGTCCAGGGAAGACATGGCTTGGCAGTTCGGGCTGGACTGTTCCCATGAGGCACAGGGTCAGACTGATTTGCATATGGCCATGTCTGAACTGGGGTGGTGGAGTGAGCTAAAGAATGATGATGGATTAAACCCAGATCATTTGACTGGGGGTGAGTGTTTGATTGGCTCAAACGTTCCGTCCATCATCCCCTTTGTATCGCTTGGTCGCCCTAAGTTGGCGGGGGTATGCCCAGACGTGGGTCCCTTGCTCACTTTGCCACTGGATTCAAGCAAGCCTGGCTGATGACGGCTGAAATGCCAGAAACCGGTCCTAGGATGCTTGTTTCCGGTCCAGGGAAGACATGGCTTGGCAGTTCGGGCTGGACTGTTCCCATGAGGCACAGGGTCAGACTGATTTGCATATGGCCATGTCTGAACTGGGGTGGTGGAGTGAGCTAAAGAATGATGATGGATTAAACCCAGATCATTTGACTGGGGGTGAGTGTTTGATTGGCTCAAACGTTCCGTCCATCATCCCCTTTGTATCGGGTAATAAAATGAGAGCAGAGTATGGATTGGGTGGGAGTCTGGAAGACTGTGCTGGCCAATGGACTTCTGGCAAGAGAGGAGCACCGAGGCAGCCAGCAACGGGAGCGGCAGGTAAGTGCTTTTTTAAAAATTATTATTTGCCCCTCCCCGTTGCCCCACCTGAAGCTAGTCAGTGGGCCCAGCAAGGTTCTCAAGAACAGTTACCTTCCCAGAAGAAGCAGTCTTTAAGCAGTTCCAGGCACTTTGTCCTTGTTGCAATGGATTCCTATGGAGAGATCCTGATGTAAGGGATGAAGGATGCTGAAGATGCTTTATGGATGCGATGCGTTCGACAGTGTCACCCTGCAGGGATTGCTCGCTCACGAAGATGTTGAGGGGGTCCTGGTTGCAGGGTCAACATCCCACGAAGTCCTCTCTGGTCGGGCCAAAGTCCAGTCACCACTGGACTACCTGTCGCCCATTGTTGCGGACACAAGCCAATCTTTCCTGGGTCGATAAGTCTCCTTCTGAGGGTCCCAGCAACTCTCAAACAGCACTCCCAGGCTCAGCGAACTCTGGTACAACTCTGTGCACTATGTCTTGATCCTTGGTGCTGTGCGGCGGTGGTGGTAGCGGCTTGAAGACTTTGGGCTACCAACTTGCCCCAACAGGCTTCTTCAGCTGTTTTGTCCCTGTGCTGCAAACAGGAGGCCAGTCAGCTGGTCCTTGGAGTTCTCTTGGCTTGACTTGGCACTGGAGACAAATTCACTTTGAGCAGGACACGGTAGGCACCGTCCCTCTCTTCGCTAGCCACCAGGTGCAGCAGGTGAAGTCTTCGACGGTGCAGCTTCTCTTTGCTGGTGAATTGGTGCAGCAGGGCAGATCTTCTTTGGTCTTTTTTTCAAGTTGGTCCAGATCTGAGGTCTGGGTGCCAGAGGTGGCCCCTTTATGCTTGGAAAGTGCCCTCAGGCTAGGATGAAGTCCCTCCCACCTAGTGACCACTTCCTGTGGAGTGTGGCATCTAGCTATTGTAGGATGCACCATTTTGCCCACTCCCAAGATGGCAAGACCCCTCTCTCGGTGTTCAGACTTCACTAGCCCACCCCGGGATGTCGCTACCTCAGTGCTACACACCCCTGGGGAAAACGGTTTGGCAACTGGTTTCCCCTCACTGCCCCCTGTGCCATTCTGTCGGCCTAAACGATGGGGCAGCCCCCCTCCCTAGTGTGATACATCTGTCCTTCAAAGGTGGCTTCCCCTTTGAAGCCTGCCTCTTGGGGATAACACCTTAGTGGCTTCCTGCAGGAGGGAGGTAACACCTCCCTTGCCTGCAACCCCTCATTGTTCTCCTTCCTGAGAGTCATTGGCACATCTCTCCAGGAGGGCAGAAAGCTGTCTCATGAAACAGGCTCCATGTGTGCCCAGGTAGGCTCAGGAGATTTAGAGGCAACAAGGTGGCAGCTTTGCTAAAACAGCACATTGCAACAAGTTACATTAATTTTGACTTGAGATAGAAGTGGGGCTTAATGTAACCAGTTGTTTGATACCTTGGAGTGCCTACTTTGGTCGCACCGTTCAGGAGTAAGCACAGCTGAGGGGTCAGCGTGTAACACTGCATTCGCCAATTGGGTGACCAAATCTTTCCACAGTAAGAACAATAGTTTTGCCTGTTTTACTGTCAGGACATGCAAAGTACATGTCCTGCCTGTGCCATATGTAGCACCCTGCCATTAGGACTCGGAAGACCATTCCAGAGGGGTTACTTACACAGATGTACAGGGGAAGTGGTGGCTTTGCCAATGCTTTCAATGGCAAAGTAGGGCTAGCAGTACAGCACTACTCTACCAGTCTGCAGTGGCGGACTGGGGTACTTGTTTTACTTGAGGGACCTGCAGGGTGGCACAACCATGCTGCTAGCCCTGGATTACCCCGCTAACTTACATGCCCTGGGTACCAGGGTACCATTTACTAGGGACGTACAGGTAAGTTATTCATTTCCAATTGGCTTCAGCTAATTCAACATACACTTTAGGGTCATGGCACTGGCACTGGCACTGAGGTCTGGTTAGCAGGCCTCAGTGTACTCGGAGCCAAAAAACCAGCAGCATCAGTCAAAAAACTTGGGGGTGACCATACAAAAAGAGGTATTTCATTACAATAACTGAAGCTTTGCAGGTAAGATGAACCTGGGGGAGTTCGGTCAAGTTATGTCGAGGACTGTGGCTGTAGAGGTGAAAATGTATTACATTAAGGATACTCATCAATCTAAGCATAATTTCTAACATTTTTTGGGACTGGTATTATATGCCGGTGTGTTGATGCCCATGTGTTTTCTTTGTTGTCCAATAAAGCTGAATAAAGTTTTTTTTTTTTAAACATTGTTAAGGCAGTGTCGCAGCCTGCGTCCCTCCCGATGTTGGCTTCTGAGTCCATCTGGGGTAGGCAGGACGCAAAATGCCCTGGGGGCTCGGTAAGCGCTGGCTGCTCCAGCAGGCCTCTGCACTCTATCAACAGACTCGCCTCACAGCAGCCAGCCCGCCGGTGAGGATTCCCTCGTCCTCACTCCTATCCATGACAGATACTTGATAGGAGTTGCTCCCAGGGCCTGCAGTACTGCAAATCTTCTTTTTCCTAGAGCCCTTCAGATACAGAAGCGGACTCCAAGATCAAACCAAGCGTCGTCAAATTGCCAGCTTGCACCACCTACCTTCCTGCAAAGAAGAGACAAAAATGGAAGAGGTCCAAGGGTGTGTATACTAAATATCGAAGTCAGAATATCGAGGATACTAAATATCGAAGTCAGAATATCGAGGATACTAAATATCGAAGATAGAATATCAAAAAAATATCGACGGGTAAGTAACTCTAGATTTAGGATGTGGACTTAGAGCCACATTTATGTACCTACATGTTAAATATATCTTCAAGATACATAGATGTGGAGTTAGGAACAGTAAATCTATACCTCCCTCTATGAACTTACCTTACAATATTTTGTGCCTCAATATTCTTGCATGTTGATATTTTTGGGTGTCGATATTCTTCATGTGGATATTCAGTAGTACAATCAGTACGGGATTTGGCTCAAATGGCCCTACACAGGAAATTCAATAGCTTTCGAACAAAAACCTGGCCATACGTCGAGCCCTTGCTGCCAGAACTACCAACGTTCCCGTCCTGTCCTCCAACACTCAACTTTTCTGACTATCCAAATAAGCTGAAGAGGTTCCTGGCCTCTTTGCCTTACTTCTAGGTAATTTACTCAAGACTGGGCCAAGGTTGGGTACCAAATAGGTGCCTTGTCTGGACCAGCACTAGCTTGGGCAATCCCTTTTGTAGCCTGAGGTGATGCCAGACTGTCTAATTATGCCATATTCCTAACCTCCTTCAAGCGGATATTTAAAAGACCCGATTTGGAATACTCAGCCAAAGAGGCCTTGTGTGACATCCAGCAAGGAGAGCAAGATGTCTTAACCTACTTAACTCAAGTTTGATTACTGGCTGCCGAGACTACATGGGTGGAGCAGGCCTTAAAAACCTATTCTAACTATTTTGTAGGGGACTCATGGAAGAAATTAAGGATCAATTGGTTCATTTCGTCTGGCCTGTATCCTTCCCAGAACTCATGGATCAGGCCTTGCTGATTAAACATCGCCTTTTAAAACGCAAGTTGGAGAAACAAAAGAACTGGGTTCCTCCTGTTGTACGTGAAGTTCCACTTCCTGTCTGAAGGGCAAAAGAACCCAAAGTTCATCCCCAGAGGCCCTCGGTAAATGCCAAGCTCGTCCCTTGTGAAAGTGGGTAGGACGGGGGAACCAGAAGTCCCTTTAGTTGAAGTCTCCAGAGATTCTCACATCCCAATTTTCCTTTGTCTTTCATGGTAGGATTGTCAGACAGAAAGACAGTGAAGGACTTAGTGCTTCTAGATTCAGGCACCAGTGGATTATACTTGGATGAGAACTGGCACCAGAACAAATCCAGACAGTCTATGACACTCTCTTAACATCTGAATAGCGTCTCCTAAAGATTGCTACTCTTCTGAAGACTATTGGACCCCCAAAGAATTTAGTTGTGTTACTGTTCCAGATCTGAGAATGATTAATCTCCTCCAAGGAATTCCAGTTCAGTACCATCAGTTTGCTGACCAATTTGAGAAACCAGGGTAATGTCCATGCCTCCTCATCAAGAATTTGACTGTGCCTTATCTGTCGCGGGGATGTCCCCAAAAACATTTCAAGATATGGGGGCCCTGGGCGGATCACAGAGGGATCCATCTGGAAACGCATGAGGATACGCCGTGGGATCCGGGGTGCGCTGATCCAATAATTGCTTTTCTTTGTTATTTTTGTAGTATGAGCCTCTGTCAGCCACGAGAGGTCTGAACTTGTCACTCCTCAGGGAAGCAGCTATCTATAGCACCAGTGCCCAGGGTAGTGAGGGGTTTACTGCACCCTAGTTATAGATTTTTTTTTTACTACCAAACAAGGGATTGGAGGCATTTTCCCTGCTTGCAGTGGGGCGCATGGCATCCTTGCTACGCCACCGTTGTGTTGTGTGATTGAGTTACGCAGCGAACATTGCGCTCTGAGGGGAGGCGTTCGGCTTCTAAAGCGAAGCGAGGTGTGCACTTGGCAGGCAGTCCCTTGCTGGCTGCGCTCTACGCGTGGTGCCCTGTCACCTCTCCTGGGGACTGTCCTCCGAGTTCAGCGAGTCCTAGTAAACACTGACAACGAGCGAGGGGCCCTCGGGACACGCCTGAACCGTGTAACTCTTCCGAGCGGGAGGCCACGGCCTCTCTTACACAAAGTGCAGATGCAAGGGGCACGCTGTGCACTTGAAGAGCAGCTTAGGCCTACCTAATGTCCTTCTCACGGCAACGATACACGTCGTCCCGCAGCCTGCATGTTAAGTTTTGTTGCAGGCTGGTACCCCCATGCCACGCGTGACACAATCAGCCAATCCTGGCTTGTAGCCAAAAGTACGTCACAGTCTGGAACTTGTGGTTCGGATTTTACCCGTGCAGGTGTGGTTTCAGCAAACCCGGCATGCAACAGCTGTTGTCTAAAAAGACAGAAGTGACAGAAGCACTCATACACGAGAAGGGACCACGCCACTTGACGTCTGTGCGACGCATGTTACAGACTAAATGGCCCCGAGGCCTGGCCAGGGCTGGGTTGGTCAAATGTCACAAAGGGTCAGGGAAACACCCTGTGAGATGGAAGACAATGGCTCTTTTCAGGGTTAGAGACAGGGTGAGCTGTTATTCCTCATCCTACCCATCCAAGAAGAACGAACACACACGCACTGTCTCCCTCTCTCCCCCTCTCTCTCTCTCTCTTGCTGTTAAAAAAGAAATAATATTCCTGGGCATTGCACCAGGAAAGGACGTTTTGAAATATTTAATGACCTATAAAACCTTTGCCTTTTTAGAAATAGTTTGGTGTCAATGAATCGTTTAAAAACCTTCTGGGGAGAATGCCAGTGCCTTCTCTTGGTGGAGTTGGGCTTGCTTGCTAACCTCGCTCCCTCCAGTGTAAGGAGGGTATTAACACATTTTCCAAGGCTGCTTTTAAGCTCCGGGCAGCCCTGGCATGACTCTGTCTCAAATGCTGACGCATCATGACTCTGCGGCAGAGAACAGGCCATTATGTACTCATGTACTCTTTTAATATCTACTGAAGTTATGACATGCAGGCAGCCGCCCCACAGAGCCAACAAAAGACACAACAAGGGGATACCTCACTACCGCTCCCCCACCCCCCGCAGGATAGGTACCTACCACCCCACACAAATCTTCTGCCTCACTGTAAACGAGCATGATTGAAATCAGTTCTCTTGGCTTTGCCCACTCGTTTGTTCTCTGTCTCTATTTTTTCATGTTTCTAGATTAGAAGAGATGGCCTTGGCGGAGCGCTCTAATGGCAAACTGTCATTTTGCCGAGGACTTCTAACATCCCTGAGCTTCAGCTACAAATGTAGTGTAGAATCCACTATCTGGGCTGTTGCTTTTCAGCAACACAGCAATACCCTTGAGTTCAGCAAGACACGGGCTGTATACCAGTTGGCCATGAACTAAATACCTGCACCTTTCTCTAATGAGCAGCCACAGAATAATGAACATATTTTGCTGCACTCAGAAAGAACTGTGCTTTACCATGGACCAGTGATACATCACCATCACAAGCCCAGGCTGACTCCCGGTCCAAACATTCATCTACAGAATAACCAACATCACTAAATACATCACATCCGTAAGAAACTGGATTATTTGGGGTAGGCGACTGCCCACTTCAAAGAATAATCACAACCCTTGTCAACTCTCCCTGGGGGTGAACTCTCCAAGTCACTAAATTAACCTGAGCTCAGGCCCATAGTAGCTATGGCATACAGCAGACTGGCTTAACTTAGAGAAATGTGTAAAGAGTGTATGCAGTACTGAAACAGGAATTAAGTCAAAATGCCAAACAAGAGAATTCTCAAACCAAATCATGAAAATAGAGTAAAATGTAATAAACAAATGGACACTAAAATGAAACAAATCCAACAAGAGGATCCAGAGATATGAATGTTTTAAGTTTTTAGTAGGAATAGTGCCAAAAAGCACTAATGATACTCTATGGTCACAGTAGACTGGGGCCTAGGTGCAATTTCAGGCTCACTGCAATGGAGCATGGGTCAGATGCACCAACCAGGTTTGAACCAGTCAAAGATGTTACCTTCTCACTTTGTGTTTTAAGTCCCAATCAACCACTGGAGTACACTTTCAATTCCCACACGATCTCCTGGGATGTTATTTAGAGACTCTCAGGGTATTAGGCAGAGGCCAACAGCAAAGTCCAGTTGCCATTGATCAGCTGTATATTTCCAGTAAAAGGCTTCTTGAAGCTTATTATCGCCCTGTAGCCACACAGGAGGTTGGCAACTGACCCTTTGTGCCCACTTCATTGTCCTGGGTACAAGAAAGGGCAGGTCCAGTACTTCAGGGCTCCTCTCAAGTCATAGACAGCAGGCCTAGCCCTCTTCTGATCTTCTGCAGGTCCAGAAAGTGCCTGATAGTGAGACATTTATGCCTGGCACCAGCTAGTGGGTGGGGTGACTCCTTGCCCCTCCCTAACCAATGGGGTAGAATGGGGTGCAGTATTGCTGCACTATTATGGGTTTCGGGCCTGGGATGGGCAATAACTTTGAAAGTGGCGTTTGTGCACCAATTTCAACAGTTGTATCACCTTGTGCACCCTTTTCCAAGGACAAATGCTATGCACTTTAAAATTTGATTTATCCTCAGAACAACTTAAAGGTTATATTTTCTTGCATAACTTGTAATCCCATTTCACTCAGTAATTACCATTGTTGGCTTAACTGAGATTTTCAAGGCACTCGTAATTGGGCCCAAATGTTCTTCCTCACTACCTTCATGCTGGTAATTAAAAACTTGTGTAATCTATGATTGTATTTGGCTGCAAATAACATCATTCTTGCTCCTGCTAGCGACTCATACCAACAGCCCTCTCCCATTATCAGTGCTTGGAAAGTTTGTTGCATCTCATACAAACAAATGGCAAACTAGGATACTTCTACACAGACTTAGACAGACTTACCGCTGCAGTCTTCACAGGTGACTCTTTAAAATGTCTCTCCCCATCTGTCCTGATGATGACCCACTCAGAAAGCAGACAATAGGGGTTGAAACGACAACACTGCTCTTTTCTAACAGATAATTATTAAGTTGAATATGTGTAGCTATACATAACTGTTGAGATCTGAATGTTAATTGAAAGGAGTGTTTTCAACATGTGTTTTTATTATGCTGTCACACATTTCTTTCCATACTGGTCACTGTGCAGTACCTCTCACTAATTTACATTTTGAATTCCCTGTATATCACCATTAATTCCCTACAAAACAACAAATTTTCTAAAAAGATTTTTATGTTGAATAAAATCGTAATGAATGATTGACTTTGACAAGACCTTTCTTCTCAGTCATTGAATGACCTATAATTACTCATACTTTTAAACAGTAATTCAGCTAGGAACTATAGCAATTAATTCCTCTGGGAATTCTGTCGTATTTGCTCCCTTCTTCCATGGCATTAGCATTTTATAATATAGCCTTATAGCCCGCTGTGGCCAGAGGCTCGGGCCTATAATGAGGGAGAGGGCCTTTAACAACTGGTATTGCCCTAGGCAGAAGGGATATAATGCTGTTAGAACATTTCACCCACTAAGGGTAGATTGTTCTAAATTTAAAAAAAAGAAATATGAAGACAAACATGGGAATGTTGGAGCAGCAGGCTTATACCACCCATTATAAGCACGGAGATACTTCACTGTCTTCAATGGAGCTCTCAACATTCCAATGTTCTAATTAATTTTTAAATAATAGTACAACTGATGTGGGGCTTCTTTTAAACCGTTAAATCAACAATGGGATCTCACAAGCCGGACACATGCTTTGAAATCCATGCTGCCCCTTCACCAAATTGTGTAATCTGAGGCAAGTCAATATACCTATGTCAGAATCCCTTTCAGAGGGCCACGGGGCACACAGGGGTTATGGGCCAAACTGTGGTGGTTGAGGCCTTTTACTTATGATGTCCCAGAGCCCAAACTACTACGGATCTTGAGCAAATGGGTCAAGTACTCCATCTGCACTTGACTCTCAGTGGTAGGTGTGGAAGAGCAGTCAAAGGGTGTGGCTTCAGGTGAGTGATCAGGACTCATAGCTCAAAGTGCACACAGTACTATTGATAAATCCATCTGCAGTCAAATACATGTTTTTATAAGAAAAATAAGTATTTTATTTCTAACTCTACACATTCAAAGAACTAACGACATTCGTAAGCAATAACACAATACCCTTAAGGTCGGGGCACTAACATTTGTAAGACAGATTCATTTCCCCCGTCTTCCTTGTAATGTGGTTGGGGTTATTCCCCATTCACTGGTGGCAGCATCCAGAGAATGCTCACTAGTAGACCGTACTCAAGAGATTCCCTTTGACTCTTTAGGAATTAGTCCAAAGTGTCTATGGTGCTGCAGCACCGCCAGCAGCAAGTCCCCTGGGGCCACACAGGCTCAATTAAAGTCTTTCCCACTCCTGCGGTCTTTCCGCTCAGGTGGACACGAGTCTCAGTGCACTGGCAACAATAACTTAAATGGTGGCCCCCTCTGGCATGCGGGGTCACCGCAACAAGGAGGTACAGGCTTGGCACCTCCCGTACGGTGCTCAATGCATGGCTCAGTCCACAGCGGCAGTGGCGGCTCCTTCGCTAAGGTGGAGGAGCGTCACCCCACTGTTCACGGAGCACTTTAAAATAAAAAATAAAATTATAATAACTAAAGTTATCATTTTATTTTTAGTAACATCACGGGTTGGGCAGGCCTTGGCTCCCCTGATGTCGGGGAGGAGGAGTGGTTGCTGCACTCTAAAGTGCGCATGACACTTTGGCCGGCCGTCTCGGGCCGGCCAAAGCGTCATGCGCACTTTGCATGTTCTCCACCCAGCTGCATTACAGCCTGGGTGGAGGACATGCCCAGGCCCCCAGCCTCTGTCTGAGCACCGAAATACGGTGCTCAGACCAGTCACAACGCTGCATTGCAGCATTGTGATTGGCTCAGGGGATCCTGGGTGCTTGCTGGAAGAAACACGACGTGGGAGAGACGGAGGAGAGACGCGGCGAGATCAGGTAAGTGAATTAAAAAAAAAATTCAACTACCACCCGCCGCCACCCCCAGACACCACCCGCCCGCCACCCCCATACCGTACTGGCCATGACTGCACAGCGGTCATCTACTGGCATACAGAGGTTGCTGGATCAATCAATCGATCGGTGCACAGCCATTTCCTCACACCTCGCTCACAGAGTCCTCTGAGTAGGGCTCCCCACTGGACCTCGCTCCCTCCAACGCTTTCCTCTTCCTCACTGGTCTTGGCAAGCAGGGAACCGCTGGTGCTCTATGTTCCGGGGCAGGTGGTCTTGGTTTTCCTGGGTGATGTCCCCTCATCCAGCAGAGAGATTAGCAGGCCTTGGCATCCAGTCCTGGCCAACGTCAAAAGTCTTGCAGAGCTCCCCTTCTCACATAGCCTGTCTGGCTGCTTAGCAGATGAATAATTTTTGGGTCTCAGCCTCCCCTTCTTATAGTTCATTTTCAGGCACCAAATGCAATTTAGGGTCTGAGTCTTTGAAGGTTAATGTTGGGGTTCTGCTTCTTTTGAAGTGTACAGTTTTCTTTCACCTCTTTCCTCTTGAAAGGCTGTCTGTCACAGCAGGAGAGACTCTAAAGCGGTTGTATGATGGAAACCTACATGCATTTACCCCGCATGCCTTTAGAAGGCAGTCACTACCCCAACTGTGATGTTTCCACCCATTATTTTGCCACGCAAGGCATTACAACAACTTGCTTTAGGGGACGCTGGACTTTGGAATAGTACAAATTACTATTCCAACTCCAGTTTACGCAGCAGTAGGGAAGGTGTTGGACTTAAAAATCCAACACTTGTCCAACAAAGCGCCCCCTAAAACAAGTCTTTGTAACAACTTGGGTAGTAAAGTAAGGCGTCGTAACATCGCAGTCGGGGTAGTGACTGTGTTGTAAAGGCAGGTCGTTGTTGTGAATGCAGGGTAAAGGATCTTTCCCCTCTGCAGCTGATTGTCCCACAACACAGGCCATAGGAGTGACTAGAGTTCACACGTGGATGTCAGTCACAGTGATATGTGCATCGAAAGGTTAAGCCCAGTCTTTCAGAACTATTCTTTATGATTCCCTTATCAGCCACATCCTTCCAGAGGTGTGTCCAGGCCCCTTCCGTGTGATCTATCACTGAATCAAAGAGCAACCATATGAAGTGTGAAGGGTAAGTCCCTTCCTCCAGTGTCTGTCCCACCCAGCTCACAGGAATGCAGCAATACGCAAATCTGTCTGGGGAGATTCCGCTACTCTTCATGTCATCACCAAGCAGACCTGGGCTTCCCAAAATGGAACCTAGGGTCCCCCATGTAAAGTACCATTGCAGGCATGCTTGCACTCAGTGTACATTCACAGCACACATCTGTCCAGCACTTTTACCTCCATGCATTGTTCCACTAAAGACACACATAGATTCAGCACACACATTCAATGTACGTGCACTCTTCACTACTGTAGCCTCTCTGTATTATACTAGGGTGTGCTATTTGCAAACACACACACTGCCAGCATACACACACACACCATGTACACGCTGCTCAACACTTCACCCTTCATGTATTGTACTTCTCGCAAGCACACACACCCAGCAGATTCGTTTCATTGCACATGCACTGCACAGCACTACATCTCTCATGTAATGTATTCCTCTCAGGCATACATACACTCAGTACATGCCCTAATCCTACATGTATTACACAGTACTTCTCTACTCCTATACTGTACTCTTCTCAGGCATACATACATCCAGCACAGAGTCAATACTCCTTCGCTGCACAGCACTCTACATCTACCTGATGTAGGCCAAGGGGGAGTTAAGCACACAGCAGGGGATATTTAAAAAGGGGAGTGGGCCTGTAGGTCTCGCTCCAGTGACACAGGGTAACAAGCATTGGCAAAGCCAATAGGTGTTGCCTATACAAGAGCTTTTGGCTTTGCCACTATGTTTTAGCAATGTTGTACACCAGGGTGGCTGCTGTTCAGCATGGCTAAATGTTAGTAGGGTAGAGCAGAGTGGCGTGGAGTGGAGTGTCATAAAGTGGAACAGAGTGGAGTGTTATGGATTGGCGTAGAGTGGCGTACAGTACAGTAGAGTTGAGTGTCCTGCAGAGGAGAAGAGTGAAGTGGAGTGTCAAGGGATAATGTACAGTGTTGGGGAGTGAGTAGTCTGTCGTAGAGTGCAAGGGCATAGAGTTGAGTGGCGTATAGTGGAGCACACTATCAGAGTTGGGTAGAGTGTAGGAGAGTGTAGCGGCATACAGTGTCGTGGAGTGGTGTAGAGCAAAGTGGAGTGGCTTAGAGGGTTTTGCTTAGAGTTGAGTAAAGAGTTAGAGAGTTGTACAGTAGAATGGCATACAGTGAAGTAGATTATCATAGAGTGGAGTGGAGTAGTGTGTCAGAGAATAGAGGAGAGTAAAGTGGCATGGAGTGACATAGAGGGAGTTGCGTAGAAATTCAAAGAGTGTAGTAGTGTTGTAGAATGGCATAGAGTGGAGTAGAGTGCTGTAGAGTGGAGTGGCATAGAGGGGAGTAGAGTGTCAGTGGAGAGTTGTATGAAAGGGCACTCTTTTTCACATTTGGGCCCAGAACTCTGGAATTCCCTTCCAGGGTCACTGAGAAGCTGTGGGTCTCTTCTTGCTTTTCACAAAGGTTTGAAAACGTGTTTTTTTTAGCTTGTTGCGCTTAGGAATCCCCCCTACCTACTGTGCGCCAGGAAACCCCTCAGGGTAGCTGTACACAGTACAAATTCAAATAATAATAGAGCATCATAGAGTGGAGTATCGTGGAGTGTCATGGAGTGTGTAGTGTAGTATAGTAGCCTAGACTGAATGGCATAAAGTATAGTGGTGTAGAGTAGATTGGAGTGGAGTACAGTGGCATAGAGTGCATTGGTTTTGAGTAAAGTGGTGCAGAGTACATTGGCATACAGTGCAGTGATGTAGAGTAGCGTAGAGTGCAGTGGCATAGAGTAGAGCGGTGCAGAGTACATTGCAGTGGCGTACAGTGCAATTGCATAGAGTGGAGTGGTGTAAAGTGGAGTAGACTGACATAGAGGGAAGTGGCATAGAGTGGAGTGGGGCAGTTTAGAGTGCAGTGGCATACAGTGCAGTGGCATAAAGTGCAGTGGCATAGAGTGTAGTGGTGTAGAGTTCATTGGTGTAGAGTGCAGTAGAGTGGCATAGAGTTGAGTGGTGCAGAGTAGAGTGCATTGGCATAGAGTGCAGTGGCATAGAGTGCAGTCATTCAGAATAGAGTGTCAAAGTGCAGGGTCAAAGAGTGCAGGGTCATAAAGTGCAGGGTCGAAGAGCGGTGCAGAGTAGAGTGGTGCTGAGATCAGTGAAGTAGAGTACAGTGGTGCAGAGTGGCATAGAGAGCAGTAATGTAGCATGCAGTGGTGTAGAGTGAGATATCATGCAGTAACATAAAGTAGAATGTTGTAGAGTATAATTGTGTGAAGTTCAGTGGTGCAAAGTAAGTGGTGCAGGTGCAGTGGTGGAGGGTGTATTGATTTTCAGTAAAGTGGTGTAGAGTGCATTGGCATAGAGTGCAGCAGTTTAGAGTACAGTGGCATAGCGTAGACTGAGGTAGCATAGAATGGTGTAGAGTGGAGTGGCAGAGAGTAGATTGTTTCAGCGTAGAGTAGAGTGGAGTGGTGCAGGGTAGTGCAGAGTGGTGCAGGGTAGTGCAGAGTGGTGCAGGGTACAGTGGAGTGGTATAGAGTAGTGGCGTAGAGTGCATTGGTGTAGAGTGCAGTGTTGCAGAGTGCAGTGTTGCAGAGTGGAGTGGCCTACACTAGAGTGGTGTAAAGTGCAGTGCCATAGAGTGCAGTGGTGCGCAGTAGATGAGAGTGGCATGGAGTGCAGGTGCGGCCCGTGCAGGTAAGAGCGGTGGGGAGTGGCAGCGGGGGTGTTTGACAGTCGACGACGAGGGAAACTGAAATTTAAAAAAGAAAAACACTTACCTTGTGCTCGCCGCATCGCCGATGCCGCTAGCGCAAGGTGAGTGTTTTTCTTTTTCTTTAATTTAAGTTTCCCTCGTTGTCGACTGTCGAATCAACCCCCACCCCTCAGCTCTCAGCTGCAAGGGCTGCGCCTGGTGGAATGTATTGGCATAGAGTGATGCAGAGTAGAGTAAAGTTTCGGATAGTAGATTGGAATAGACTAGAGTGGCATATAGTTCAGTGGCAGAGAGTGCAGTGCTCCTGAGTAGAGTGTCATAGAGTGCAGTGGTGTAGAGTAGCGTAGAGTGCATTGGTGTAGAGTGTATTGGTGTAGAGTGGTGCAGAGTAAAGTGACACAGTGCAATGGTGTAGAGTGGCATAGAGTGCAGTGTTGCAGAGTAGAGTATAGTGGCGTGCATTGCAGTGGTGCAGAGTAGATTTTTATAGAGTGCAGTGGTGTAAAGGGTATTGGTTTTGAGTAAAGTGGTGTAGAGGGCATTGGTGTAGAGTGCAGTGACATAGAGTGGTAGAGTAGAGTGGTGCAGAGAGCAGTGACATAGAGTATAGTGGTGTATAGTAGAATAGAGTGACGTAGAGTGTCGTGACATAGAGCGCAATGGCATCGAGTGACGTAGTGTGCAGTGACGTAGAGTGCAGTGGCATAGAATAGAATCTTGTACAGTATAGTGGTGTAAAGTGCAGTGGTGCAAAGTAGTTGGCATAGGTACAGTGGCTTAGGGTGCATTGGTTTTGAATAAAGTGGTGTTAAGTGAATTGGCGCACAGTGCAGTGGTTTAGAGTAGAGTGGCATAGCGTAGAGTGCAGTGGCATAGAGTGGCGCAGCGCAAAGTGCAGTGGCGTAGAGGGGAGTGGAACACAGTAAAGTGGAGTGGAGAGGTGCAGAGTAGAGTATAGTGGTGCAGGGTAGAGTGCAGTGGCATAAAGTAGTGGCGTAGAGTGCAGTGGCATTGAGTAGAGTGGCGCAGAGTCGTTTGCAGTGGCGTAGAGTGGAGTGGCGCAGAGTGGAGTAGAGTAGCATTAAGTGCAGTGGTATAGAGTGCAGTGACATAGAGTAGATTGTTTCAGAATATGGTGAAGTAGCGCAGAGTGAAGTGGTGCAGGATAGAGTGGATGGTATAGAGTAGGGATATAGAGTGCAGTGTTGCAGAGTGGAGTGGTGCATAGTATAGTGGGGTAGAGTGCACTTGCATAGAGTAGAGTGGTGCAGAGTAGAGTCGAGAGGCATAGAGTGAAGTGGCGTAGAGTGCAGTTTCAAAGTGCTGTGGTGCACTGTAAATTAGAGTGGCGTAGCGTGCATTGGTATAGAGTGCCGAAGAATGGCGTAGAGTGGTGCAGAGTAGAGTGCAGTGGCCCAGAGTTCAGTAGCAGAGAGTGCAGTGCTGCAGAATAGAGTGTTGTAGAGTGCAGTGGTAAAGAGGAGAGTGCATTAGTGTAGAATGCAGTGCGTAAGGTGGTGCATAGTAAATTGACATAGAGTGCAATGGTGTAAAGTAGAGTGGCGTAGAGTGCAGTTACAGAGTTGAGTATAGAGGCGTTCAGTGCAGTGGTGCAGAGTAGATTAGCATAGAGTGCAGTGGTGTGGAGTGGCACAGAGTGCAAAGAGTGGTGTAAACTGCAGTTGCAGAATAGATTGTGCCAGAGTAGAGTGAAGTGGCATAGAGAGGTGTGGTATAGAGTAGAGTGTCGTAGAGTGCAGTGGTACAGAGTAGACTAGAGAGGCTTAGAGTGCAATGGCGTAGAGTGCAGTGGGGTAGAGTGCATTGGCATAGAGTGACATAATGTAGAGTGGCAGTGAGTGCAGTGTTGTAGAGTATACTGTCGTAGGTCGTAGAGTGCAGTAGTGTATGATAGAGTGGCGTGGAGTGCATTGGCATAGAGTGCAGTGGCACAGAATAGAGTAGCATAGAGTGCAGTGGAGCAGAGTAGAGCGGTATAGAGAGCAGTGGCAAAGAGTACAGTGGTGTAGAGTAGAATACAGTGGCATAGAGTGCAGTGACGCAGAGTAGAATAGAGTGGGGTAGAGAGCGGTGGCATAGAGTATAGTGGCATAGAGTGATTTGGTGTAGAGTAGATTAGCGTAGAGTGCATTCGCTTTTAGTAAAGTGCTTTAAAGTGCATTGGCGTAGAGTGCAGTGTTGCAGAGTAGGGTGGCATGAAGTGAAGTGGCTTGGAGTCGTGTAGAGTGCAGTGGCAAAGAGTGCAATGGTGCATAGTAGAGTAGTGTGAGGAAGATTGCATTAGCATAGAGTAGAGGGGTGTACAGAAGACAGGCATAGAACAGAGTGGTGCAGAGAAGAGTGCACTGACTCACTGTGGAGTGGAGTGGTGGAGTGCGGAGTGGTGTAGAGTAGAGTGCAGTAATGTAGAGTAGAGTAGTGCAGAGTGAAGTGGACTGGGCTAATGTGGAGCATGCATTGTATGGTAGTTTACTGCCATTACAGGCAACACATCTTCAGTTGAAATTACCATTACATTTGCACTAACATACAGTTTTACTGATAAATGTATACAGAGCACAAACGATATTGTGTTGAAATGTCATCACCCAATGTATTGATTTGATCGTCAACACAGTTTATTTACAGACATATACATTTTGTTGTGTGCTATAAAAAATAACATCTGTATAGTCTTCTTCAAGCAGACCCCCACCAGCCAGCATGATTGTCACATAAATCCTATCACTTTGAAGATAGGAAAATAAAAATAAACTGCAAGCTCCCTGGAAGACACAGCCTGACATTTGACCTCTGTCTTTGAATGCACAGCAAATGTGGCAAGATATGAACAAGATTTAAAGGCCTGTTTACAGAAAGCGAGTTTGTGAAAGAATACAGTAAACAAGGTTTAAGCAATGGGAGGGATGAACTGAACCTGGAGAGCCTAAAGCAAATCAAGCCAGAAAATGAAAAACAAGAAAATGTGAGTTACAAACTACAAAGACAATGGGAAGCAACAGGTGAAATGCATTCCCAGATCAACTTTCTGAAACTCCCTAAGATGTCTTTAGCATACCAGACAGCTGTGCTGTATGGTAGGGTGTGACCTAAAAATGACCTGTTCACTCCTACTGATCACTACAGGGTATGCTCCCACCACTGTGTTTGTGCTGTTTAACTCCTGGTGAAGGCGGAGCATTCCAACACTATGAGGGTAGTGCTTTGGGCACCCCTTCTGATCCAACAAGACCACATTCTGGGAGACAGGCCTATGTCACTGCGCGCATGCTTGATCTGTGTCACAAAAGTGACGCTAACCAGCACAAAATGCTTTTTTTACCAATTTACTTTCCACACAAAATTTGTTTTGCATTGGAAAGTACCCTACAAGTAATGCAAAGCAGCATATAGCATTGCTTTGCGTTACTTAGCGCCAAGGGGGCATTACATGGGGGGTAAATGAGCGTTCCCAAGCAACCACCTATGCCTTTTGACACAAAACCCTATCTACAAGCAATTGTAGACAGGGTTTAGTGCAAAAAGTTAACGCCATCTGAAAAGAGGCGTTAAAAGGAGAATTGTTTTAATTTCTCCTTTCTTTTCCTACTTTGCATGCGCTCTGCACTGTGCAGCACACATACAAAGTGGGAAAAGTGTTTGAACTTGTCCAGGGATAGTATTTTATACTGGAAAGGTAGCCTTCCTGTACAAAACCTATGCTAGTATCAGGCACTCACCCTAGCACTATAGCGCTAGGGTGTGTGCCAGGCGCACGGCAACTGAAATCAGTGCTGGCGCTAGGGAGAGGGGAAGAGAGAGCCATATCTCCGTAGATATAGCGCTCTCCTGCTCCCTCCCTGTCACGCAATGCAGCGCAGCATTTTTGGCTGCTGCGCTGCGTTGCGTGAATTCTTTGAAAATCTGCCCCTCAGTGATGGTTACAGATTACCCCATGTTATGTTATATACCTTACCATCTTTTTATGCACATTTGTCCCGCAGCATACATATATCACCATGATGCAAGATTATCCCAATACAGCACCCTGTGCGTCTGCCGTCTAGCTTGCCACAATACAGAAACAAGCACTTGACCTGCTTGAAACCAAGAGCGGAGGAACACTTTCACTTGGCTTCCAGTCAGACAACAGAGGCACACAGAGCGCCATCCAGTAGTAACCAGGAACTCCTCCGCTCTTCAACAGCACGTGACACGGGGCTTTCAGTGACACCCTTTGCGTGGGGTGTTTATGTTTCTGAGGTGAAAGATTCCTGCCTGACCTCACACAGTGGAGCTCGCCTGTGTTGATTGTCTGTGCTCTTGGATTCCACACACGTCTGACACGAGGGTGCTTCAGCAGTACAGATTCACTCTCTGGCACAGCACAGGTATAATCAGCAGTACAAGTTTCACTCGCACACAAACACTCATGAGGTGCAGGACAGGCAGCAGGGTTGTAAGACCCACCAATGGGAGGTACATCATGGAGGCGCTCCAAGATTCCCAAACACAAAAACAGTCGCAGTACAAACTTCAGCAGTGCAGGATTGACACAATGCACAGCATGCAGGGGCGTAGCTGGCATTGGTGTAGCAGTGCAGTGGCCAAGTCTGAGGGGCCCATTGAACCCTGATTATTGCTGTATTTTATCATTCAAACCGCAGACGGGGGCATTTCCTTCCTTGCACTAGGGCCCGTTACACAGTGGCTAAGCTACTAACAGCATGGGCGCGTCCTGTGTATGTTTCTTCAAACTGACATGGCAACAGTGGAAGCTTCTCTACTCAGAACACGCACATCGTAAACTTCAGCCGCGCACTAACTCACACTATACATGTGCAGCATGGGCAACCCCCGTGTATGATTCTTTCAAGTTGAATAAGCACGTCATAGCACCAGTGGCAACTTCTCCTGACAGCATGAGCAGCAGCACACCTTGACCCCAGGCAGAACTGGTACAGTTCTTCGGGCTGCAGGCCTGCAGCACCAGCCTCTTTCAAATAAAACTTGTTGGAACATGGGCATCAGGCGTGCACGTCTCTCCTACAAAACATGTACTACCTAGGAAGTAAGAGTCCCTCACAAAATACCTACAGCAGTGGTGGTAGCAGCAGTGCAAGCTTCCCTCACAAAACACCTACAGCAGTGTCACTCACAAAACACCTACAGCAGTGCTGGTAGCAGCAGTGCAAGCTTCCCTCACAAAACACCTACAACAGTGCTGGTAGCAGCTGTGCAAGCCTCCCTCACAAAACACCCACAGCAGTGTTGGCAGCAGTGCAAGCTTCCCTCACAAAACACCTACAGCAGTGGTGGTAGCAGCAGTGCAAGCCACCCTCACAAAACACCTACAGCAGTGCTGGTAGCAGCAGTGCAAGCCTCGCTCACAAAACACCTACAGCAGTGGTGGTAGCAGCAGTGCAAGCCTCCCTCACAAAACACCCACAGCAGTGTTGGCAGCAGTGCAAGCTTCCCTCACAAAACACCTACAGCAGTGGTGGTAGCAGCAGTGCAAGCCACCCTCACAAAACACCTACAGCAGTGCTGGTAGCAGCAGTGCAAGCCTCGCTCATAAAAACACCTACAGCAGTGGTGGTAGCAGCAGTGCAAGCCTCCCTCACAAAACACCTACAGCGGAGGTGGCAGCAGCAGTGCAAGTCTCCCTCACTAAACACCTACAGCAGAGGTGGTAGTAGCAGTGCAAGCCTCCCTCACAAAACACCTACAGCAGTGGTGGTAGTAGCAGTGCAAGCCTCCCTCAGAAAACACCTACAGCAGTGGTGGCAGCAGCAGTGCAAGCCTCGCTCACAAAACACCTACAGCAGTGGTGGCAGCAGCAGTGCAAGCCTCGTTCACAAAACGCCTACAGCAGTGGTGGCAGCAGCAGTGCAAGCCTCGTTCACAAAACGCCTACAGCAGTGGTGGTAGCAGCAGTGCAAGCCTCCCTCACTAAACACCTACAGCAGTGGTGGTAGCAGCAGTGCAAGCCTCCCTCACTAAACACCTACAGCAGTGGTGGTAGCAGCAGTGCAAGCCTCGCTCACAAACCACCTACAGCAGTGTCACTCACAAAACACCTACAGCAGTGCTGGTAGCAGCAGTGCAAGCTTCCCTCACAAAACACCTACAGCAGTGGTGGTAGCAGCAGTGCAAGCCTCCCTCACAAAACACTTACAGCAGCGGTGGCAGCAGCAGTGCAAGCCTTGCTAACAAAACACCTACAACAGTGGTGGTAGCAGCAGTGCAAGCCTCCCTCACAAAACACTTACAGCAGTGGTGGCAGCAGCAGTGCAAGCCTCCCTCACTAAACACCTACAGCAGTGGTGGTAGCAGCAGTGAAAGCCTCGTTCACAAAACACCTACAGCAGTGGTGGTAGTAGCAGCTCAAGCCTCCCTCACAAAACACCTACAGCAGTGGTGGTAGTAGCAGTGCAAGCCTCCCTCAGAAAACACCTACAGCAGTGGTGGCAGCAGCAGTGCAAGCCTCGTTCACAAAACGCCTACAGCAGTGGTGGTAGCAGCAGTGCAAGCCTCGTTCACAAAACACCTACAGCAGTGGTGCCATCAGCAGCTCAAGCCTCCCTCACTAAACACCTACAGCAGTGGTGGTAGCATCAGTGCAAGCCTCGCTCACAAAACACCTACAGCAGTGGTGGCAGCAGCAGTGCAAGTCTCCCTCACAAAACACCTACAGCAGTGGTGGTAGCAGCGGTGCAAGCCTCCCTCACAAAACACCTACAGCAGTGGTGGTAGCAGCGGTGCAAGCCTCCCTCACTAAACACCTACAGCAGTGGTGGTAGCAGCAGTGCAAGCCTCCCTCACAAAACACCCACAGCAGTGTTGGCAGCAGTGCAAGCTTCCCTCACAAAACACCTACAGCAGTGGTGGTAGCAGCAGTGCAAGCCACCCTCACAAAACACCTACAGCAGTGCTGGTAGCAGCAGTGCAAGCCTCGCTCATAAAAACACCTACAGCAGTGGTGGTAGCAGCAGTGCAAGCCTCGCTCACAAAACACCTACAGCAGTGGTGGTAGCAGCAGTGCAAGTCTCCCTCACAAAACACCTACAGCAGTGGTGGTAGCAGCAGTGCAAGTCTCCCTCACTAAACACCTACAGCAGTGGTGGTAGCAGCAGTGCAAGCCTCCCTCACAAAACACCTACAGCGGAGGTGGCAGCAGCAGTGCAAGTCTCCCTCACTAAACACCTACAGCAGAGGTGGTAGTAGCAGTGCAAGCCTCCCTCACAAAACACCTACAGCAGTGGTGGTAGTAGCAGTGCAAGCCTCCCTCAGAAAACACCTACAGCAGTGGTGGCAGCAGCAGTGCAAGCCTCGCTCACAAAACACCTACAGCAGTGGTGGCAGCAGCAGTGCAAGCCTCGTTCACAAAACGCCTACAGGAGTGGTGGTAGCAGCAGTGCAAGCCTCGTTCACAAAACACCTACAGCAGTGGTGGCATCAGCAGCTCAAGCCTCCCTCACTAAACACCTACAGCAGTGGTGGTAGCAGCAGTGCAAGCCTCGCTCACAGAACGCCTACAGCAGTGGTGGTAGCAGCGGTGCAAGCCTCCCTCACAAAACACCTACAGCAGTGCTGGTAGCAGCTGTGCAAGTCTCCCTCACAAAACACCTACAGCAGAGGTGGCAGCAGTGCAAGTCTCCCTCACAAAACACCTACAGCAGTGGTGGTAGCAGCGGTGCAAGCCTCCCTCACAAAACACCTACAGCAGTGGTGGTAGCAGCGGTGCAAGCCTCCCTCACTAAACACCTACAGCAGTGGTGGTAGCAGCAGTGCAAGCCTCGCTCACAAAACACATACAGCAGTGGTGGCAGCAGGGGTGCAAGCCTCGCTCACAGAACGCCTACAGCAGTGGTGGTAGCAGCGGTGCAAGCCTCGCTCACAAAACACCTACAGCAGTGGTGGTAGCAGCAGTGCAAGTCTCCCTCACAAAACACCTACAGCAGTGCTGGTAGCAGCAGTGCAAGCCTCCCTCACAAAACGCCTACAGCAGTGGTGGCAGCAGCAGTGCAAGCCTCGTTCACAAAACACCTACAGCAGTGGTGGTAGTAGCAGTGCAAGCCTCCCTCACAAAACACCTACAGCAGTGGTGGTAGTAGCAGTGCAAGCCACCCTCACAAAACACCTACAGCAGTGGTGGTAGTAGCAGTGCAAGTCTCCCTCACAAAACACCTACAGCAGTGGTGGTAGTAGCAGTGCAAGTCTCCCTCACAAAACACCTGCAGCAGTGGTGGTAGCAGCAGTGCAAGCCTCGTTCACAAAACACCTGCAGCAGTGGTGGCAGCAGCAGTGCAAGCCTCCCTCACAAAACACCTACAGCAGTGTCACTCACAAAACACCTACAGCAGTGGTGGTAGCAGCAGTGCAAGCCTCCCTCACTAAACACCTACAGCAGTGGTGGTAGCAGCAGTGCAAGCCTCGCTCACAAACCACCTACAGCAGTGTCACTCACAAAACACCTACAGCAGTGCTGGTAGCAGCAGTGCAAGCTTCCCTCACAAAACACCTACAACAGTGCTGGTAGCAGCAGTGCAAGCTTCCCTCACAAAACACCTACAACAGTGCTGGTAGCAGCAGTGCAAACTTCCCTCACAAAACACCTACAGCAGTGCTGGTAGCAGCGGTGCAAGTCTCCTTCACTAAACACCTACAGCAGTGGTGGTAGCAGCGGTGCAAGTCTCCCTCACTAAACACCTAAAGCAGTGGTGGTAGCAGCAGTGCAAGCCTCGCTCACAAAATACATACAGCAGTGGTGGCAGCAGCAGTGCAAGCCTCCCTCACAAAACACCCACAGCAGTGTTGGCAGCAGTGCAAGCTTCCCTCACAAAACACCTACAGCAGTGGTGGCACCAGCGGTGCAAGCCTCCCTCACTAAACACCTACAGCAGTGGTGGCAGCAGCGGTGCAAGCCTCCCTCACAAAACCCCCACAACAGTGTTGGCAGCAGTGCAAGCTTCCCTCACAAAACATCTACAGCAGTGGTGGCAGTGGCGTAGCTAGGGGGGGGCGATGGGGGCGGACCGCCCCAGGCGGCACGAGTTTTGGGGTGGCAGCCGGCCCCCTTTACCCCCGCTCTTACCTGCGGCAGTTGCGGCCGCAAGAATCGGCCGCTATCACCCCTTCCCCCCCCCCCGCTCTTCAATCATTTTGCCGAGGGCGGCAAACGCAGGGGCCGCCACGGGCAGCCTAAGGCCTAGCTACGCCCCTGAGTGGTGGCAGCAGTGGTGCAAGCTTACCATAGACAACAGGTACTCAATTTGAGACAAGCAGCAGCACAAGTCTCCCTCGCATAAAGTGCTGTGAGTATGGGAAGCCGCTGGTCAAACCTCTCACCAAAAGAGGTGGCCCATGAGAAGCAGCGGTGCAAACCTCCCTCAAAAATATGTACATCAAGGGTAGCATCAGTAAAAAAAACTCCTTCACAAATTAGAACCAGCAGTGCTTGGCTCCTTACAAAACATGTACAAAACAGAAAGCAGCACCACACGCCTCCCTCACAAACCAGGCACACGAGGAACAGTAGCTGTGTAGGCCAGACTCTCAAAAGAAGAACTGTATGGACAGGAGCTGTGCAAGCCTGCATCTGCCCTGGGACACCTGCAGAGTCAACAAAACAGAACTGCATGGGCAGGAGCTGTGCAAGCCTGCATCTGCCCTGGGACACCTGCAGAGTCAATTAAACAGAACTGCATGGGCAGGAGCTGTGCAAGCCTGCATCTGCCCTGGGACACCTGCAGAGTCAATTAAACAGAACTGCATGGGCAGGAGCTGTGCAAGCCTGCATCTGCCCTGGGACACCTGCAGAGTCGCAATAAACAAAAAGACCTGATTGAAAAGGGCAAGGTCCATCTCTTCCTCCCCCTCCGCCCCCCCCCCCCCCACTCTCCCCGGCGGTCCCTGATAGCATTTTTGGGTGCCACATTTGTGACTAATACGAAGATTCATTTGTCGCGACCTTGTGCCATACATATTGTGCACGGTATTGACATTGGCGCTACTGGTACATAGCGTAAAAGTGACCGAAATACTAGAGAATGTAAAGTGAAATTAACGTGACTATTCTGGTTAACTTCATGTGAAAGCAATTACCGATTGGCCTGGAAATGTTGTATGGTGTAGGTTGGCGTGTATGTTTAATTTTTCCCGTTTCGAGTAGGCCTGGGTTCATTAACAACAGTGAAATCCATATCGGACTTATGATGTCCAAAATGAATCTGTATGAGATTTATTTGCATATAATAAATTAGCGACAGGTTTCTTGGTCGTACCGACTCCACCCTAATCCCAAATCCGCTGCCAAATCAACCTGGGATTTTCCGTGCCCAAGGAAACTACCCCGGAAAGAGGCTTCTGTCTGACTAAGCATTTTTGGGGGGCTAATTTGGAATAGCGATGCCTCACCCCTGGAATAGCGATGCCTCACCCCTGGAGTGAGTCAGCCTGACTCCAAAAAGGAGTAGGTGATTTCCTCCCTCCTCCCTCTTCCACGAACGGACAGCGGACAGCTACGCCGCCCACAAGAGCGCCACCCGCAGTCACCATCACCTCATCAGATCCGCCAAAAGGGCCTCACTCAAAGACCGCCTAGACAACAACGCACACAACAGCAAAGAGCTCTTCAACATCGTGAAGGAACTCTCCAACCCCAGCTCCAACACCAACGACATCCAGCCGTCGCGAGACCTGTGCGACTCACTGGCCACCTTCTTCCACCGCAAAATCGCCGACATCCACGACAGCTTCAACACCACGACCGCCCCGGCAACCACCGAGACCACTGCCCCCACAACCACCAACCGCCTGCTCTCCTGGACCAACATCAACGACGAGGACACCAGCGAGATCATGAACACCATCCACTCCGGTTCACCGCTAGACCCGTGCCCTCACCACATCTTCAACAAAGCCAGTACAGCCATCGCGCCCCATCTCCGGAAAATAATCAACATCTCCTTCGAGACAGCAACCTTCCCGGAAAGCTGGAAGCACGCCGAGATCACCGCCTTACTCAAGAAACCCAAGGCAGTCCCCAAGGACCTCAAGAACTTCCGACCCATCACTCTGCTCCCGTTCCCCGCGAAGGTCACCGAGAAAATCGTCAACAAACAACTGACCCGCTACCTCGAGGAGAACAACATCCTGGACCCTTCCCAGTCCGGCTTCCGCAGCAACCACAGCACCGAAACCGCCCTCATCGCCGCCACCGATGACATCAGGACCCTGCTAGACAACGGAGAAACAGCAGCCCTCATCCTCCTGGACCTATCAGCCGCCTTCGACACGGTCTGCCACCACACACTACGAACACGCCTTCACGACGCCGGGATCCAAGAGAAGGCCCTGGACTGGACCACATCCTTCCTTTCCGGCAGAACACAAAGCGTCCGCCTCGCCCCCTTCCGATCCAAGGCCACCAAGATCATCTGCGGCGTACCCCAAGGCTCCTCCCTCAGCCCAACGCTGTTCAACATCTACATGGCACCCTCGCCCACGTCGCCCGACAGCACAACCTCAACATCATCTCCTATGCCGACGACACCCAGTTGATCCTCTCCCTCACCAAAGACCCTCACACCGCCAAAGCCCACCTCCACGAAGGAATGAAGGCCGTCGCCGAATGGATGAGGACCAGCCGCCTGAAGCTGAACTCGGACAAGACGGAGGTCCTCATCCTTGGTTCCAACCCTTCAGCCTGGGACGACTCCTGGTGGCCAACATCACTGGGAACAGCCCCGCCACCCACCGACCACGTACGCAACCTAGGGGTCATCCTCGACCCCACCCTCTCCATGACTAAGCAGGTCAACGCCGTTTCCTCATCCTGCTTCAACATCCTCCGAATGCTCTGCAGGATCTTCAAGTGGATCCCCACCGAAACAAGAAAAACAGTCACCCAGGCCCTCGTCACCAGCAGGCTGGACTACGGAAACGCCCTCTACGCAGGAACGACGGCTAAGCTCCTGAGACGGCTGCAACGCATCCAGAACGCCTCTGCACGTCTTATCCTCGACATCCCCCGACGCAGCCACATCACACCCCACCTGAGAGACCTGCACTGGCTCCCTGTCAACAAGAGGATAACCTTCAAGCTCCTCACCCACGCACACAAAGCACTCCACAACTCCGGACCAGCCTACCTCAACAGATGACTCAGCTTCTACACCCCCACCCGTCAGCTCCGCTCGACCAGCCTCGCCCTCGCCACAGTCCCCCGCATCCGGAAAACGACCGCCGGCGGCAGATCCTTCTCCCACCTCGCCGCCAAGACCTGGAACACCCTCCCCACCAACCTCCGACAGACCCAAGACCTACTGGCCTTCAGAAGACTCCTCAAGACCTGGCTCTTCGATCAGTAGCAGCACCACCCCCCTCTTCCCCCAGCGCCTTGAGACCCTCGCGGGTATGTAGTGCGCTTTATAAGTGACATGATTGATTGATTGATTTCCGGAAGTCGTCTGAGAACTCACTTTTCGGCATACGGGACATTGCACAATTTTTGGGCTCGAGGAAAATGTTTCCATTTTCTTCCTCCTTCTCCGTCCTTTCGAAACAACTGACCATGCGAGTATCGAGGAAAGTTTTGGGAGTTTCAAGTTTTCACATCCTGCCTTCCCAGGAACCTTGTTTAGTATTGGGGTTGCCAACGCCACTTCTCGACCCTCTTTCGCTTTGGGGAGTGAAAGTTGTCTTGAATATTTCTATGACCTTCTCCTTTCCACTGGTCATGACTAATATATTAAAAAAAAAAATTTAAATACTACTTTCTACAGTATGCAGTTTTCTGATAAAGTGGCACATATCAAGGGCGCATTCCCCCCCCCCTAACCCCCCTCCGCCCTTCTCCTTTTACAGTTTCATCAAGCTGGGGAAAAAAAATAAAAGGGTCTGTGTGAGGTGAGCTGGTCCTGCCGGAGTAAATGTACCCAGAATATGTTGGAACACCTATTGGCAAAGCCAATAGGTCTGGTTATAGCTGACATTTTGGCTTCGTCAATGCTTGTTTTGTCATGATTTTCATAAAACTTAATTTTTGAGGCACTGCCGGACATTGACCAGTATAAAATATAAACACTGGTTAAAAGCAAATCTATTTATATTTTTCTCCTCTTTGGCCTCCCCAAGCACACGTTGCTATATAGCAGTCCCTGGAAGTGAAGGGAATTACTCATTCCGAGTGTAGATTGCCATTACACTCGGCGAAGGGAATGGTTTTTCCAACAGTCATGTTTAATGTGAAAGTATTCTGCTCCTGTTGACGGTGTAGGTGTCCCATGCATGGATGGGAGTGCCAATGAGATTTTTTTTGGGGGTGAATACCTGATGTGGAAAAAGTTACGGCGCCCTGAGCCAAACTACCCCGAATAACCAAAAAGGGCTTTGCACTAGGGAGTGGAAAGCCCCAGTAGTTAAGGGGTTAAAATGAAGTTCTATTACTGATTTCACCTGTAGTGTTGCTCTCTAAAGGATACCCTTAGGCACTTACTGATGCTGCAAATGTGGTGTGGGTGGTACAAGTCCCGGCTGACAGTCCAAGATGGCAGCCAACTGCTTCCACATTCCATGTGTAGACCTGCCATGCTTTCTATCCTTAAATGTGTTTAGAGTTGGATGAAGGGACAGCTGTAAGTACTTAACAAATTCATAATCCTTTTCATTAATTTTCTCCTGAAATTGCCCTCTTTGCCAGCGTAGCAGGATCTGGGTAGAGTCAGAAGCCGTCCTTGGTTTGATGGAACCAGCGCAGGGAGAGGAGGCCTTACCCATGGTCCACTGCTTGACCTAAAGTGGCAAATTCTATGAAGCACCAGCTGTCTTGGTGCGTTGAGGTGTGATTCCATCACACGAGATCCTTAGGAATAACTCTTTATTTTAGAAGTTTAAGTGCATTCCTCAAACTGATACCAGGGTGTGGTACTGGCAGACATATTTTAAAATATTCTACTTAAATCGCTAAAAGAAGAATATGACTTGCCTCAACTAAGAGTTTTCGAGAAGTGTAACTCACATTAAAATAATAATAATAATGGAAGGCCTAGAACTATGGAACTCAACAACCAATCCAAGTAATTGCAACTCGGCCCTCCCTGAACACCCAGGCGCTATTTAAGTGTGCAGGTTATTTAATGCTCATTGTTTACCTTGATAGTTTTATGGTGTGGCCTGTAAGCCGCGCAGATATGATGGGACAGCCAGGGAAGCTGTAAAAGAACAGCAGTGATGCGTGCATGTTGTGCAAACAACCTGTCTGGCAGCAGACTGTAAATCCCTCTCGGAGGAGGAAGTGACGCAGGAAGTGTACAAAAGAGTTTCCCAGTATCTGATCTGGTCGGCACCAGGGTTTCACTGGGCCGGTTTTCTCCACCTAAGCCGGCAGGGCTGATTCTTACAGGATTATTGGCGATATGTATTGCAGCATTTAAAGTGCGTACTAGTCCTATGTGGTGGTGAAGCGCTCGCCCTGCATGCGAAGCAAGCTACACCATGCGACGTGTGGCTGCAAGTGCTGTGGGTGGTTCTGAGCCTGTGTGGGGTGCTTTTGGTTTGTGCGTGAGTGACTAGAGAGGTACTCTTGTCTTGGGGTGCAGCGTTTAATAGTGTTTGTGCGTACAAGTGTGAGGTGGAGGAGATGCAGTTTACATTGAGTTGGCTCTCTTGTACTTTTAAAGCAACCAGGCTATATAGAGTATATAAGTGGAGAGGTGTGGTGCAGCGGCCAGGGCAGCTGACTTCAGAGCACAGGGTTCACGGTTCGATCCCTGGCTCCGGCGGCAGCTCAGCTCAGCACCATGTGACTCTGGGCAATAGCTCACTTAATTTCCACGACGGCCCCCAGCGCCTTGAGACCCATAAGGGTGAGTAGCTGCGCTATATAAAAACGGACTTACATTTTTTTTTTATATATATGTTTTTACCTTGCAAGGCCCCCCGGAAGTAAACAAACCACTGGGGGACTTCTAAGCCACCGGGGATATAGGTTAGGGCAGGTGGGGACCAAGATACAGGCAGCTGCAGTCAACCAGGCTGGAGGGGAAGAGGGGTGCTGTGCCCTTACTCAAAGGGTTGGTGATCACAGAAGGCGGAGTAATCCGCTTGTGAAAACGAGCAAGGACAGGAACACTCTTGTAAAATGGTGGCTGAAATAAGATTGGCAGCGGGAAGGGAGGCTTGTGATGAGCAAGGTGTGCACTGTGCCCACTGCTGTACAAACACACCTGAGTGAGGAATGTGAAAGTATGGGGGGAGGGGGAATCCAGGTTGGCAGCCTGAGCAGATAATACACAATTTGTAAAGGCCCAGACATTGCCTACTCCTGCAGGGTCGAAGAAGCCTCCGTTTTTCAGCAAAGCTTTGCACCCCACGCCTTTCTGAACCTCTCAAAGGTGGAATTACGTCCGTGTGGTAAACCGTAGCATGGTTGTGGCCTGACTGGCACCCTGCACATGCTGGTGAGACGTGAAGCATTTGGTGGGTTGCTGCCCACTTGAACAATACTGAGAAGGCCTGTTCTTTGTCTTTCTATCCTCGCGCCTCCATACTAATATATCTCTATATATCCCCATCCCCAGACGCTTTCGCTAGTTACATCAAGAGGCAGTCTCCTGCCCTTCTAGCATTTCCTTTCAGTTTCTACTTTCACTAATGGGAAATGACATCGGTTTAAAAAAAAAAAGGAACTTGCCCAGCTAGTACAGCAGCATGAGGTCTGGCAGGGCATCTATTCACGTGATAAAATGCTTCTGGCTGATCTAACAGGATCGCCCTGACCGCCCCTAATATAGACACAGTAGCTATGTTGGGTACAAATGAGAACTAAACTCCTCGTAAGCCCACGAGCTTCGTCCCGTGGTATCTCTGGACATTTGTGGCTATTCTCGTATTTGCGACAAGTGTCATCTCTTAATGGTGGTACCTTTTTAATGACCTGTACCATCCTCTGCCATTCCTCCTCAGTGTAGGACGTCGCACTGCGTACTGAGCTCTCTCCTCAGACATGTTCAGTAATGATTTCCAAAACTAATTTGATAAAACTTTAAATTGTCTGCTGGGGCCAAAGCCTCAGTATCCGCTTAAAACACAACAGGCGATCAGTCGAAGATGAAAAGCAACAATAGAAAGAATCGCACGCAATGACCCGGTCTGTGCTGGCCGCTTTACAAACTAAAAAATACAAGTTTGACTCTTGGGTTCATAGGTCGCACCTCTTGAGCCCAGCCGGTCCTATTTTTTTTTTATTTTTTTTTTTTTTTTTTTCTATAGGTAAGTAAAATGCCTACCTGTCATCGAGTTCACTTTACAGAGATGAAGTCAGGTGTTTTATGGTGATACTAGGAAGGTGAAAGAAGTTTAGCTTTTTTTAATTGAAGGTTCAGTGTTATGAAAACGCCCTCTTAGATCAATGGACGCATTTTTTGTTGGGGCGGGGGGTGCGGTAGCAGAGCTCTGTAAATAAGACTATTATAAAGACTTGGAATAAAACACCTTCTGTGTCAGCCATGCCTGCTATGTGTAAATCCTCTTCCCGCCTGACAGGCCACATGCCAGTGCGACACACCTGGTGTTTATTTCCAACACACTTGAAATTCCCATTTCTTTAGGCTGTGAGAAGAAGATTGGACTGACACGGATCTTCAGTTTTACTTTGGTAAGGGGACTGGCTGTGGTCTACAAGACGCCTCTGCTGTGAGGCCTGCATTAAAGCTTGTTAATGTGTGCAGGGAATATCGCGTTCCCTTTCTGTAAAGGAAACGATTTACAGCCACATGTGCTGTGCTACCAGCATTGGTCACATGATGCCCTCTGTGCCCCCTCCCTCTCTGACCACTTAAGGGGCTGAAGTGCAGGCTTTGCTGCAAACATAGGAGAAGTTTACTGCTCGGCCCCTGAAAACAAAATCATCAAATCAATCCAATCAAATGCCATTTATAAAGCGCCTGATTACACAAACGGCGTGTCCCCGCACTAGATTCAGACCTAGGAGAACAGAGAACTAGATCAGAGACCCAAAGCTAGCTACAACAAGCATTGGCGTAGCCAATAGGTCTTGCCTTTGGGACCTTATAAGTGTTTAGCCATGCAACAGTTGATGTTGTTGCACCAAGGATATTGTGCTGTATAACTAAACACTTATAAGGTCCCAAAGGCGAGACCTATTGGCTATGCCAATGCTTGTTTCTTTTATAAGCACATGTTTATCAGTCCACTCTCTACAGACATACCCCTTACTGAAAAATGTGTATATAAATAACCCAAAAAAAATTGGTGTGAAGGTGAGAGAGTCCCTCACGTGCGCTACACCAGAGAAGCTACTGGTAGGTTCTCACCAGTGTGCCCACAGTTCTCATCATTGGTAACTCTCTCACCAGTGAAAACAAAAAACAGAAAGCAGATACACCTGCAGAGTCAACAAAACAGAACTGCATGAGCAGGAGCTGTGCAAGCCTGCATCATCCCTAGGACATTCGCAGGGTCAACAAAACAAGAACTGCCTGCGCAGGAGCAGTACAAGCCTGCATCTGCCCTGGGACACCTGCAGAGCCAAGAAAAGAACTGCATTGGCAGGAGCTGTTCAAGCCTGCATCATCCCTAGGACACTAGCAGAATCAACAAAACAAGAACTGCCTGGGCAGCAGCAGTACAAGCATGCATCATCCCTAGGACACCTGCAGAGCAAACAACGCAAGAACTCATGGGCAGGAGCTGTGCAAGCCTTCATCAGCCCTGGGACACCTGCAGAGTAAACAACCCAGAACTGCATGGCAGGAGCTGTGTAAGCCTGCATCAGCCAGGATTGGACCTTGAGACCTGCAAATCACAGCATGTTTCAGTGGCGAGTGTATAACTCACTCGCACCACCACGGCTGTGTGATCTTCCCATCGGTCAGTGCCCCACGGCCTGTAGTGTGCATGTGAATGCATTTCACACGTGCTCTGACAAGCCCCTATGTTTAGGTCTCGCCTGCGACGCAGCGCATGCGCTGCTCGCTTCCGAGATCTATTGTCGTCGCTTTTCTTTTGGAAGTGGGGTTGGTGACCGCCCTGTCTCCCTTAGGCCCCGCCCACCCGGACTGGAGATTTAGCTCGCGCACGGCGTCTCTTTTGCTCGAGCACGGCGTCTCTTCCAGACACGTGTGTTTATTTTTGCATCACGCAAATGTGTGTGATTTTACGGATCTTTGCTTTGTTGCACGGCGTCTCTTCCAGACACGCGTGTTTATTTTTGCATCGCGCTTTCACATAAAGTGAAAGCACTATGCAAATATAAACAAGTGGCAATTTCTTTCTCACGTCTTCCTTATTTTCAGCTTTCTTGTCTCTCTCCCTGCTTTTACCTCTCTCTCTTCATGTCTCCTTCACCTGTGTCTCTCATTATGTACCCTCCCCTCTCTTATCCTGTCTCTTTTCCTCCTCCTGCCACCACTCTCCTTGCCTTTCTTCCCTCTCTCCAGGTCCCATCCCATTCTACAGGTCTCTCTTTAACTGCCTCCTCTTACCCTACTCCTCCCTCTCCGGGTGTCCATCTCTCGCTTTTCCTCCAGCTCTGTCTCTGTCGCGCTCCTCTCTATTCATATATATTCCTTACGCTGCTAACACCTCGCCTGCACATAAACAGTGGTGTGCTAGTGCTACGGAGGCAAGCTACGGAGGGCCCAGACAGTCCTGTGGGAGAGGGAGACGACTGCATCCGAAGGCGCGCGCTGTGCTGCTCGGCAGCGGGAACAGCCCCAATCGATAGAAGGGAAGGCGCTCCGCCGATGCCCCCTGTGATTGTGGGCACAGGGGAGGGGGATTCCAAGAAGATGGATAAGCAGAGAGCGAGCTTTGGTCCTTGCAGCTGGTGATAACGGAGAGGATGGACAGAAGGGTAATTGGGTGCTTGACAGCGCGACGTGTCCTATCTACACACCAACTTTCTTCCTTATCCGGTGACTGCTTCCTTCTCAGATATCTAAAACTTTTCACGCTGGGGGGACGGAAGTACAGCCCGATGATGCTTCTGAGAAAGGCTGTCTTCCGTTCCCGAGGTCTAGGAAAATGGTCCTTCTCCCATCCCCTTCCTTGGAGATTAGCTCATAAACCATACGGATAGGCGGGCTCGAGATAAGCCAAGGTGTCCATGTTCTGGTCACGCTTAGGCGTATTTAGGTGTTTTGTTAAGCGTTAGTTGTCATATTGTGAATACCGTTGTGTGGTTTTGCTCATACAGACAGAATAGTATAGCCAAACAGGACTTAGTGGACAGTGGGTCATAGAGTCAAGCTGGATGAGGTAGAAACCGCCCCCTGCATTCATTTGCCCATGGCCAGAAGAACACATTCAGGTAAATGATTTCTCAGAGCACTTTCTTTTCATCAGTTATCCCTCTAGGGGTGTTGTTTGTTCCTTAAAGGCCGGCTGCCAGTATCCAAAGAGGCAGTAGTTACATGGGGAAAGATGAATTATGTGATTGCTGTTTTGTCGGACTGTGGCGTGGAAAGGGATATTGAATACCAACTCATAACTGGATGGTTTGTGTGTCCCGTGTTCACTTCATTAGGAGTATCTTGATATTCACTGTTTGCGAAGGGTTGAATGATGCTTTTGACGCATACCTTGTCGGGGATATGCTCGGGGTCATAAAGAGATGCTTTCAGAATTCCTTTTCAACCTACCTTTGGTGGCCTGAGTTTGCCTGGGCAGTGGGTGGAGTTCACGTTCCTGATGACTGGTTATTGACTGTTTGTCTTAGAGAGCGTTTTATTGGTAACTCATTTGTCATGATGTGTGCTTTCTGTTCTTGGCTGAGGTGCTTACGTTGGTGCTGTGTATATTGGGTGTACTTGATTAATTCTCTATGGTTGTCCAGCACAGTGGTTACATTTGTTGCTTCCAAACAGTGAAACTATCGCTTTTAACAAAATCTTTTTTGCCCCTTTGTATTGTGTTTGTGTTCATACATCCACTACACTCCAAACTAAAATACATAAGATAAAAGACATTATCAGTTACAACGCCAATAGCTCTAACTCTGACAAATGCAAGACCTATTACATTGCAAATGCTTGTTTTTTACTCTCATCGCTTGTCATGAGACAGCAAATCTTTCGAAAAGTACATTTTCCCCAAATGTTTAAGAACTGTAGTTAGAATAATAAATTATCCTCTCCTCCAAAACTTAGCCTATTTCTATGTCTCCCCTCACATTTTCAGGGGAAACATGGAAAATACGACCACTTCCGGGAGGCACAGACAGAAGGGGTATACCTCCAGTGATTCGCACAGTGGGCTCTTCCCATCATCCCCATGTCAGCCTACAACAGGAGGATCTCCTGAGCTCCATTCTGTCGCTGGCACGTTTCAGTCCTTATTTGGAACCTCTCAGCGCTATCCTCGGGAATTCTGGGATACTTTATCTCTGATATGCGGATAAGGCCAGATGTATTTTAAGATTTCGTCTCCAAATGACAATTATTTGCTTTTAAACACCCTGGACGATGCGTAAAGATGGATGTCGAATCATCACTTCAACTTCAACCCCTAAAAATAGTGTTTCTGCGGCCACCCGCGGCGCACGCAGTGGGCATTGTAAGAGGGCGGCCCCCTTAGTGCCGCATTCGGCACATCCCTGCTCCCTGTCGCTGGGAACCCCTCCTTGGGAGTCCCTCCTAGGTCAGGCACCTCAGCAGCGTCATTTCGGGTGCACAGTGGGCGGGGGACAAGTATTTATACCTGCCCCCACCCACTGCCCATCCTCTTTGTTCCCCGCTGGACACGCTGTGTTCACGGGTGCCACCTTCGCTGTGCCGCGTTGCGTCGTTTGCCAGGGAGCAGTGATTTCTTGCGGTGAGTCCGCGGCCTACTGGGGCGCTCTCAGTGTCCTGTGGTGGCTCATTGGTTAATACCGAGAACATTGGTGATGCACAGCGAGGTGGAGGTTCGGAGCCCCTGTATTTCTGGGTGGGGCCATTTGTGCCAATTTGTCCTTCCCTGGGTGTTTTGGGGCACGCCGGGTCTGGCGATGTGTTTGTTGGGGGAACAATATGAGCAGCACGGGCCAAGAGCTGCAGCTCCAAGGCAAGGTTTGCGAATTCTTGAATGTCGCCTTATAGCCTGCAGCACTTTCTCAATGGCACTGTACTTGGCTTTGGGAGGAGCTCACTCGGAGTGTGGCTCTGTGGGTTGGCTCGTTAGTTGCACCGCGAGCATTTGGCTGTGGTGAGCAGACGGCGCCATTTGGGCTTGTTGGTCCTGCCCGGGGCGTTTTGGGGCACGCCTGGTCTGGCGTTGCATGGGGGATTAGCGTAAGCGGTGTGGCCCAGGAGCTGTTGCTCCAAGGCAGTGTTCGTGCATTTGGGCACGGGTGCCTGGTCATCGCATCACGTGGCTTTGGAGGGCAGGCTCGCACCTTGGCAACGGGATTTCATTGGGATTTGCCCTCGGAAGTTGCGTCCAGTTCCGCAGTTCGGCCGCATCTGTCCTGAGGGAAGAAGGCCGGTCTTGGAGGCCCTTGCGGCCCCTCATCCTCACTTGTTAAGTAGTGGAGCTGTGCTAGTGCATGTTGCCTGGGTGAATGCGAGACAGGGGTGTATGGGGTGCAAAACCCAGCATACATCCGAGCCCTTCCTTGGTCGAAAGTATGGCGTGGGGGAGCAGAGGCGCGCAGGCGACCAGGTGGATTCCATCGCGTCATGGGTTCGGTCCTGCCCGGGGAGACACTGCCACAGGGGTCTGGGGCCACTTGATGGTTTTGTTGCGTATTTTGTTTGAGCATGGAGGTTGGATGCTATTTGTTCACCTGTGTCGATCGGATGGGCATTGCCCTCTTCCTCTCGGCAGTTTGGACTTGAGCAGTTCAGTATGTTCTTTTGTTTGTTTTGTGGGCTACTCGTTCGGTGTTGCCTTCCATAGAATTGTTTCCACTGGCTTGGGGTGGACATGCTGGTTTGTGGATGGTCCCTATGTAACAGGGGGTACACAGGGTGGATGTCCTTTGATGGTGATGCATGCGAGGCGTGGGCCGGTCGAGCGGGTGCGCACTGCGCTGTGATACACACACTGAGCCTGGTTGCTCATGCAGAGGGCTAGAGAATTGTCGAATGTGGAGCCTCCTTTCTAGCGCTGGAAACTGTGCTCTGATGGAAAGGAAGCGGGGAATTTTCACCTTGTTGGTGAGGTCTGTCATTTCGTTGCATTTGGATGGTTGCAGGGTTGACTGGTGAGGTGTAACGAGGTTTTTTTTTTTTCGGAACACCGCACGGAGCCTACAGAGGCCCGAGCAAGATGGTGAGTGAGGCGCAACATGATTGGGCCGTTTCCTGGCGCTTTGCGGGGGAAGTTATCGCCAGTTGCGATGTTTTCCACAACCCCCCATCCCGCCTGCGCTATGCTTGAAATGGAGGTTGCACCTACCAATGTGATATCCTGTGTTGGCATCCGCCCCCCACTCCTCGCTATCCTCTTAAGGGAGTTGCAATCTAATCGTGATATAGACCACAGATGGTGCTTGCTTTCCTTTGCGGAATAACACAGCAATACTTTAAAGCAGCATTGCTTAGTTTCTCAACACGTTAAACGTGTTGGTGAAATAGTGTAAATGTTGTAGTCAGTCTCTTTCTTTTTGACATAAAGAGATCCTTGAACACAAGTAGGCCTGGGGGCTCGGGGCCGTCCCGGGTCCTGACATATGTGTGGAGAGGGCGTGTCTGCGGGAATGGTTTTTGTGCTGTTTTCAGTTAGGCGGCATGGGTTAAGGGCCCGCGGCCCGGTTGTCCTTCCGCTCACAGGCAATGAGCTTTGGGGATGCCCACTAGTCGGAGACCTGCCCCGACTTGGGCAGGTATGAGGTTTGGATGCAGGTGCCTCTGGGTGTTTCGGGGCACGCGTGACTGTGCGGGTCTGTGGTTTGGATGCAGGTGCCTCTGGCGTTTTGGGGGCAGGCGTGGCTGTGCCAGCGGGGAGCGGGTTTAGCTGCTTGTGAGGGCGAGATTTTGGCACTCGCACAAGGCCAGGTGCTGTGATTAGATGGTGGTTCAGCGTGGCAGGGGCTCGTGCTGGACGGAGGAAGACAAGGACACTCAGACGCCGGTGTTGCTGCGAGGTGAGCAGTTTTCAAGGATACCCCACGCACTCAAGTTAGGCCATGAAAGCATCAGGTCTTCCACTGAAGATCGCGAGTGCCTCACAGCTGCCAGGTATGCAGTGCACATGCAGCTGCCCTGTGGCTTATCCCTATGAGTGTCAGTGGTGGCCCTGTAGTTCTTGCACAGCCTCATCATTTCAGAATTGAAGCATTTCCAATATTCTTACTGCAAAGCCATATTTTGCTTATTTACCTTGTGCAACTATCAACCACTGACAAAGTCAATAGAAACGAACAGGAAGACGTAGCTTTATTTCTAGGTTGCAGCATGCACCAGGCATAACCTACCAAATGGTAGTGATTTCGGCATCTTACGTATATCTGGGCATAAAGGAATGCCAGACAAGAATCCAGGGGGTTACAGAGCAAATTCGCTCTGTTCTGAGCGTAGTATTTGCAGGCGTAAGTAACATTAGTAGGCGCTAGTTGATACGTGCATCACCTACATCTAGAAAGCAGGCATTTCTTTAAGTGTTAAGTAGGACCCATACCGGACATTATAGGAATAATTTAGCAATGCTAACTTGCCAGTGCAGATAATTATGATTCGGGAGGGATTGAGCGCTGCATGTGTGGCCATTCCATGCTTTAGAAAGACGAAAGCATTAGGTCCCTGATAATACACAGATATGGGTCTAGTGGTTAGCGAACTATTGCACCCCCGGTAGGGGACCGTGTTTGACCCCATGATCACAGGTCCGGCTCCCGGCAGGTCAACCCAGACTTTCATCCTACTGAGGTCAATAACATGAGTACCATCAAGTTGGGTATCAACAGACATCTGTCATCCAGAGCCATCCATATGTGGTTAGATACCTCTCCAGAGTCGGGTGCCACTGCTTTAAACCCCCCCCCCCTCCCTATGCAGCAGCACGTCCAGTTGGAGCTAGTCTATCTTGAGTCACACACAAGTGCGTCTAGTGAGCTGGACAATGTACCTAAGGCACGCACATTAGGAAGAAGGGTTCCGGTAGGACCCACAAAAATGGGGACTGCATCAGAACATGAAACGGCAACTTTAGAGTCCGACAAAAGGTCCCCACACCACTCACATTGTTCACAGTTAATCGGCCTTGAAAGAGGGTCAGCTGAACAGCACAGGTTAAACTGCACGTGGGTATTTCCTTTAGGGAATCAATGGACAGATTGGAATCATACAGACATACATTGCTCAAGGCCACTCGTTTATAAGCACCAGAAGCTGGGCAGGCTCGGAGCTTGGTGAGGACAGTCACAAACGTATAATAGCTTGTTGTGTCCACCCTAGCAAGACATTTTCACACCCTTTCTACCAACGGGAGCCTCTATAGAGTATACAGTAAGTGGTGCTTGCCATGAGTACAGAGGACATGAGGGTTAAAGAGCATTTCAGGGGCCCCATGGCTTTCAGCCAATTGACCACTGCACAGGAGGATGGAGGGTGATTACAAAGGGCATAGGCTGGGTGATGGCAATGGCAACACTAGACTGCCAGCTTGCTGAGTAAAATGTATCGTATCACCAAGTAGAAGGGTACTAGGAGGCAAACCAGTGAACAGGTAGGCCTTTGATTCTGGTGGAGGGCAATCAATTCCGGGGATAAACCTAGTGAACAAGGTCCATTTCTTCGACTGGGCTCACTCAGCAGTGAAGAAAGCAAAATATATAGCACAATTCTAAAACAAATCTTGGTACTCACTTGCAGATGCACAAGAGACATACATTCACTGAAACCAGATATGACACTATTAACTTGTTCGCCATAGTTTATCAATAAGACTGTCTGTGCAAATGTCTGGTCAATTCAGGGAAGTATGTGCATTTCGTAAACAAAGGCATGTTACAGGTTGCACAGTCATAGCAGTTCTTACCACACCACAGAGGGTTGCTTCAGTTAAGCTAAAAATTGCCCGCCTCACCGCCACTGCAGCTTGGCGGGTTGTGGAAGTTGTCAGCTCACTAGGCTGCTGTGGTTCCAAAAGTTGGGGAAATACTGGGTTGGAGCACAAAAAGGACAACAACAAAAAAAGATTTGACATTATCATTATTCGTGAAATTGCAGGGAATGGTACATATGGTTCTCCTCCTGTTCCCACCCACTGCCTGCTCCCTGGTATACATTAGCAGAAGTTTGGAATTGGACGACTTACGAAAGGGTGGGGACATCAGCATGGCGACACAGCACCTAAATATCGCAGTCAGACAGTGAGGGGCTGGCATGCAATATGGACATGGAATAAGAAGAATACTGGGGGTGCAGGGCTCCCCTCCCCCCGATTGCATTAGATGGTAGGGTGGTGGGACCCACAATGCTATAGGTGTTACATTTGCCCACATTGGGCGGAAGGGTACACAGGCAGGAACCTGCAAATAGAGTGGGTTATAAACAGGTTTTCCTTTTGGCCATCTCTCTAAAAGTTGTGCACTCTGTTCACAGGAGAGTATGGGTAACGGGATCCTGCATTTAAGCAAGCCTGGTGGGCTGCGTAAGTTTGTCACTCCAAAAAGTGTGCTGTGACTCCAGTAGTGTGGAGAAAATGGGTTCGGAGCACAAATGCTGACAATTCACAGAACACATCTTGCATTCATATTCAAGAAGGTGCAGGTAAATTTGCTCATATGTTACCCCATGTCTCCACAACTCCAAAAGCATTGGCAGTGGCATCTGTTTCGGCACCCTGGTATACTTTTAGCAAAACCTGGCTATGGACTACATACACTAGGGTGGGGGCACCAGCAGGGCGACACAGCATCTGAAGATCGCAGTGAGATGGTGGGTTTTGCAGGCAATAACGACTTGAAATGTAGCAGGACATTAGGAGTACCCTTAGGGGACCTCGCCCCACCCCCCCCCGGTGGTTAGATCTACCTTTGGCTTCGATGTGGTGGGGAGGCTCACCTGGTATCCTCGAAGGGACATGAAACAGCTTAGATTCGATACATGTCATATGAATCCATGGGGAGAGGGCCGCGCCTAAGGAGGGCAGAGGGGGGTGCCATTGGTCATTTGGCTCCACTCTGTCCCCGCCCAATGGTCCTCTCCAAGGGAGACCATATTTCAATGCTGGGGCGGCACACGGTTATCAGTTTGAACCCCCAAAATTTTGGACTAGCCAAGTGGGGGGTGAACAAGGGTTTAGTCAACCCCAATGTAATGCACATATTTGCATGCAGTGCACAATGGATTATATCAGACAGAGCTGTGGTTACGAAGAGAGCAGTAGTTTTAAATTACCTATGGGGTCATTCTTGCCAGCGCTGTACTCCCATACAGGTGGAGGTCAGCGGGTAGAGATAAGGGCATGGTGCTGGCCACAAACAATAACTTGTTAACAAATATCTGATGGCCTTGGAGGCGAACTCCACTATGCTTACCTATGGATGGTTAAGTAAAGTGATGGTTAAACAGAGAACAGTAGTTCCCAAATTCGGGGAGGCCATCAAACTTTCCTACGGCAAGGTAAATAAGCCATGAACAAGCTCACCAAGCAGGAGGGCTTGGTTCCATTCTAATGCAAAATCAAATAGGACAAGAAGGGCTTGGTAATTAGGCATGGCATCTTTAGTGCAAACACCACATGGTACCCCAGATAGGGTCGGGGCACACACACGTCAGAGGTAGAAATGAGTTGTCCAGTAGAAGGACTGGTAACCGCAGGTTGCAAGAGGTTGTGGACCCTGCCATGGTGGGGGGGCTCCGGATATGACGGCGGCCACATCCTTGGCTTTGGCGGAGTTACAGGACAATCCGGAAGCTGAATGGTACATATGGGTACCCTTTCAGGGGCACAATAGGGGTGCATTATGCCAAATTCCCAGGAGTCTTTACGGCAGGACCCTGGTTGGAAACGACGGTGCCCCGCTAACCCTTCAGGCGTTTGTAAGCCTGAGCACTCAGGGGCTTGCCTGGACACGCTCCGCCCCTAAAAAGGCGTAAGTAAAGTTATGGACTGGTGGTCCATGGTATTTAAGGGGGATAATCCCTACAAAAATGGTAGCACCGATTGGGTTGGCCACGGTGTGCAGTTTGGCTCAACAGGCGGGCAGGGCAGCTTAGGTTAGTCACCACTGTCTGCCCTTGGATCGCCCGTAAATTAACCCACCACGTTAGCATACTCCTTGTATGCAATAACCTGCAGCAAACAGTTTTCCAACAAAATTTGTGTGGACTGATTATTTTGCAGCGCAACTTTACTGCTAAGCGGGGTGTGGGGGTTGCCGATATCGGCACTATGTTAATCCCCCGAAAAAGACCAACCTATCTTTTCAATTGCGGACAGAATACTGCAATCTCCCGGATTAAAAACCAGGAATTATTGACAATTTCAAGTCCGCTGGTTAAATGCTCAAGAACAGACTTGGCTTACACTGACCTCTGCCATGGTCAAAGTTTCACTGCTCTGAAGTATCTGTCAGTTCTAAAGACCTTATTCAGGGGCATATTATCAACGAGGCGATAAACAATTATTGCCGCTTTTGCGTCCGTTTTCGGACGAAAAGCGGCGATAATTTTATCGCCTAATCAGCAAGGTCACGCTATCGCGTGAAACCTTGCATTATCGCTCCTTTCTCCAACGCCCATCTTTGCATCTCTAATGAGATGCAAAGTGGGCGTTACTGAGCGTACCCCGGATGGACTACGTTGCAAATATCGCTGATGTTCACATCGCGATATTTACAAGGCAGCCCACATGATTTTAGCAGAGGTTAGATTTTGGCGAAAACGGACGTTTTCGCCAAAATCTAACGTCTGCTAAAATCCTGACTTAGCCATCCCTAACATAGGGGTGGATTCTGCTAATACGACCACAGGGTCGTATCAGCAAGGATTATCGCCGTTTGCAGGGAACATCGCTGGAAAACCAGCGATGTTCCCTGCAAAACGGCGATAACCTCGCTATCTCTGGAATTGTTATCGCCCTGGTGAAACGCGTTGTTAATAACGCGCTACCAGGGCGATCAATTCCAGAGATAGCCTGCGATAGAGGAATTCGTCGCTACGCACGGCCAGCGATAATTATCGCTGGCCGTTGATAATATGCCCTCAGTTTCTTGCTCTTTTCAGACTGGATCGTGGTAATTGACTTGTCGCTGGCCTACCAAAGGTTCATTTGGCCCCCTTAACGCAGTACCACATGCTGCGGCCCGCAGTGCATGTGAATGCAAGAAATATGAACATGTCGGATCAGTCCTCAAAACATATAAACACAAAAATGGCCTCGCACTGAAGCAAGGCTGACGACTTGAATCACCCATAAAACCTTTCTCGCATTCACTGCCTCCTATTTGGCTGACCAATTAAAAAATTCCGGCAGCCAACAGGGTTTAAGAAATACTGAACCCCTCCTCCCTGCCCCCTCTATATTTCAGCAAGAGCCATGCATGAAGCAACCCTTTTCTGGCAGCACCACAAGCTTTTGGACTTCACTGCCACCAAGTCTCGGCTCCACTATTCATCCTGCAACTTTTAAACAGGAACTTCACATCATCTTCTTGCAAAGCCATTTTGCGACCTTGATTTGTAACTACTCCTCTTTGAGTTATGTTTTAAATGGTTTTTGTTTATCAGCTTTTGTCAAGAGGTCTTTTCTTCACTTGTAAAGCGCTCTAATGCATTTGGATCGCTTTCGGTGTAAAACCGCAATACATTAATATACAAAACCCGCAGGCCTCTAAATTCTCAAAGAAAATCTTTCAAAAAGCGTTAAGAATCAGCAACGGCCTTAGCCGCATTTCTAGCCAGTTGCGCCCTCTGCTGACTTGCTGTGCACATTGCAGAGTTTGCCCAAAAAGGTTTGGCGATGGCGATATATTTTTCTGGATAAATGATGTAATTATTATTATTAAGTAGGACACAGAGAGAGTACATTACCGGGAGTGGCGGGGTGATAAAGCAACCTTTGCTGAAATACTCATACCCTATAAGCGGAGAGCTGTCTGAACGAAAGCTATTGTTTGAGCCCCGTACATTTAATGCTGGGCGTTCAAAATTAAAATAAACATTCTTTGGGCTGCACGCGCTGCAGATTTCCAGCTTCAGAATAGCGAAAAAGAAATTAAGACAGTTTTATAGAAAAAACAAAGAGGGCACAACAGGGAGAGTTCTGATGGGGGAGGTGTTTTCATAGGAAGGTTTGCTAAATAACAACAAAAGAAGCACATTTGAACCGTCACCCTTCAAATCTGACTCTCTCTGTAGGCCATATTGTAACAACTGCCTCAAAGTACTCTTAGCAACCAGCTAACATGAACAGATGCTCAGCATCACATTAGCTGCATATTAGTGGAGTGATGTAGAGTGGAGTAGATGTCGTAGGGTAGAGTGGCATAGAGTGAAGTAGAGTGTCGTGGAGTGGAGTGGCGTAGAGTAGTATAGAGTGGAGTGGCGCAAAGCTTCATAGAGTGGAGTTGCGGAGATTGGAGTGGCATAGAGTGGTGTATAGTGGAGTGGCTTAGAGAGTAGAGTGTGGCAGGATGGAGTAGAGTACAGTAGGGTGTTTTAGAGTGGAGTGGCTTACAGTGTCTTAGAGTGGAGTAGTGTAAAGTGAAGTAGAGTGGCGTGGAGTGGTGTAGAGCGGAGCACCGTAGAGTACAGTGGCTTAGAGTGGAGTAGAGTAGATTTTAGTGGGGTAGAGTGGAGTGGCGTATAGTGGAGAGGCATGGAGCAGAGTGGTGTAGAGTTGGGTCGCATAGAGTGGAGTGGCATAGAGTGGAGTAGAGTGTCGTAGAGTGGAGTGTTGTATAGTGGAATTGCGAAGAGTGGAGTGGCATACAGTAGAGTAGTGATGCGGAGTGGCTTAGAGTGGAGAGACGTAGAATGGAGTAGAGTTGAGTGGCGTAGAGTGGAGTAAAATTTCACAGAGTGGCGTGGCATAGAGTGGAGTGGCGTAGAGTGGTGTAGAGTGTCACAGAGTGGAGTGACATGGAGTTGAGTGTTGTAGAGTGGTGTGTCCTAGAGTGAAGTGGAGTGTCGTAGAGTGTCTTAGAGTGGAGTGCCTTATAGTGTTGTAAAGTGGAGTGAGGTAAAGCGGAGTAAAGTGGAGTAGTGTAGAGGCGTAGATTGGTGTGGAGTGTTGTAGAGTTGAGTTGCATAGAATGGAAGAAAGTCTCATAGAGTGGAGTGGCGTAGAGTGAAGCGGCATAGAGTAGAGTGGAGTGGCGTTGAGTGAAGTGTCGTAGAATGGAGTGCAGTGGCATAGAGTGGAGTGGAGTAGAATGGAGTAGAGTGCAGTGGGATATAGTGGAGTGGCATAGAGTGGAATGGCATGGAGAGACATAAAGTAGAATGGCATAGAGTAGAGTGTCATACAGTGGAGTGGAGTGCCGCACATTGGAGTGGCATATGGTGGAGTAGAGAGAAGTGGAGTAGAGTGGAGTGGAGTGGAGTAGAATGTCAAAGAGTGGAGTGGTGTAGAGTGGCATACAGTGAAGTAAAGTGTTGCAGAATGGAGTGGCATAGAGTGGAGTAGAGAGTCATGGATCAGAGTTGAGTGGTGTAGAGGGGAATACAATTGTCATTGATTAGAATGGAGTGGTGTAGAGTAAAATGGAGTGTCACAGAGTGGAGTGGCATAGAGTGGAGTAAAGTGTTGTGGAGTGGAGAGGCTCAGAGTGGAATAGAGTGTCCTAGAGTGGAGAGGCGCAGAGTGGAATAGAGTGTCCTAGAGTGGAGAGGCGCAGAGTGAAGTGTTGTGGTGTCCTAGAGTGGAGTAGAGTATTGTGGAGCGCAGTGGCATGGAGTGGAGTGGTGTAGAGTGGAGAGGCATAGAGTGGAGTGGCATAGAGTAGAGTGTAGATGTGTAGAGTGGAGTGGCATAGAGAGGAGTAGAGTGGAGTGGCGTAATAGTGCCGTAAAATGAAGTGGCATAGGGTGGAGTAGTGGCATAGCATAGAGGGGAGTGGCATAGAGTTGAGTGGTATAGAGTGGACTAGAGTGTCATAGAGTGGAGAGTCGTAGAGTGGAGTAGAGTGGTGTAGAGTGGAGTGGAGTAAAGTGGTGTAGAGTGAAGTGGCGTGTAGTGGCATAGAGTGGAATGACGTTGTGTGGAATGGCATAGAGTGGAGTAAAATGGAGTGACGTGTCATACAGTGGATTGTTGTAGAGTGGAGTTTCGAGGAGTGAAGTGGAGTGGCACAGAGTAGAGTAAAGTGCCATACAGTAGAGTGGCGTAGAGTGTGGTAGAGTGGAGGGGTGCAAATTGGCAAAGAGTGGAGTGGTGTAGAATGGATTAGAGTAGCATAGAGTAGAGTAGAGAAGGCGTAGAGTGTCATAGAGTGGAGTGGCAAAGAGTGCCATGGAGTGGTGTAGAGTGAAGTGGCACAGAGTGGAGTGGAACAGAGTGTCGCAGAGTGGAGTGACGTAGAGTGTCATACTGTGGAGTGGCATAAAGTAAAGTAGAGTGGAGTTGCAAAGAGTCGAGTATACATGGTGTGGTAGCGCACTGCCATTACAGACAACACATTTTCAATTGAAATTAAAATTACATTACACAGACATACCGTTTTACAGAATTACGACACATGTGCTTCATTTGTGCTTTCCTAATTGTGATATAGTCTGAAATATTTGTAAATTTAATTTACTGGGAATTCATTTTTGTTGTGCGATAGGAAAGAATAGCAATCTATAGCCTTTCCTTTCACACAGTACCCAGCAAGCGTGTCACACAAATCCTCTCACTTTGTAGTCAGAGAAAGAAAAGTAAACCCCATCCTCCCTTGGAAGACAGAGCCAAACATTTGGCCTATGTCTTTGAATGTGACAATATATAAACAAAATTTAAAGACTAGTTTATTGCTCATTCACTTCTGAACTCCAGCATGGTTATTTTGGTGATGCTTCAGCACCCCCCACTCCACTACTTGCAGTGCCTATTGCATGGGCGTGAAATTGAGGAAGACGATTGTTTGAGTTATGCTATTAGTAAAGAGCACTGACCAAAATAAACAAGCTTGTAGACAGAGCATTGTTCCTCATAGGCATGCAAGACTGATTAACTGGTAGTGGCAGAGATAAGTAGAATCAGTAAAGCAGAAAGATAGGAGGCAGGAAACCTTTTAAAAGAAATACAACACATTTACTGCTTCCTTAACTAGCATACAAGGGAGACAACTGAAAACACACGTTCTCTTATGGAGTGCCTCAAAAAAAAGAGAGTTCCCAAAAAGACAGCCCTCATGGAAGAGTACAAGGTGCCAGCCAGAGTGGTTTTAAAGAGGTTATGCTCCACAGGAGGGTTAAAGACATGCTTGACAGTCTAAAACAAATAAAGGCAGCAAATAGAAAGCAAACAAATGTGATTTACGAAACACAAAGCCAATGGTAAGCAATGTGAGAAATGCATTCCTAGAGAAACTTTCAGCATTTATCTAGTATTTCTTTGCAACCAGACAGGTTCACTGTCTGGCAACCTTTGACCTAAAAATTATGAACAAAGACATATTTGAAAGCGACAGAAAAAGCGTGCTAAAAAACAAAATCTAGTTTATAACACTTTACCAGCGGTGATAACACCAACAACAAAATCTCTAAATTTAGCAGGAATGCAACTTTTGTGAATGCGACGACCAGAAACAAACCCTACCCTGACAGATAACATCCGACAAGGGATTGGCAAGTCATACCTTCGCCTTCAGAATTGGAAATACCCATATTGGCTAATATACATTGTTTGGAATTACCATTACAATTGGAATTCAGACTTGAAAAATCTGCTTCATCAAAATCATAGTTGTCAAATATATTCTGCTTCAAACTTTGCCAGTCTCTACACACGCCACCATGTGCCAATATTCTGCAAAGCTGAGGTCTTTCCAAATCGTACAGTTTTGAAAACTTTACAACATTTTGTTTCCCCTCTCTTGACTTTTACAGACTTGCACACTTTTACCAAATCACCCACCGATAAATTATGGATTTTGGAGGGCACGGCACATCTACTTCTATGTTGCTTCTTTTGAACATTCTCTCTAGCTTTACTATACATGTTCTCTAACAATATCATTATCATGGAACCAGTTAGCCATTCTGGATTCAAACTAGTCCATGCTCTTCCACATTAATTTCACCCCAAGTTGAGTGCAAATTGAAAAGTCCCCACCACAACCCTGTTACATCTCTTCATCAGTCCATTCATGTTAGGCAAATACCATGACGCACTTGTGTATATTAGCCAAATTTAAAAAAATGAATTCAACATTGTCAGCTATCACCGATGAAGGAAAACCTTTCCTTCTGAAAGATTCCTCCAAAAATGTTAACAGCAAATCAGTATTGGAATCATAAAAATGTAAGCTCAATGCAGTTTGAGAAATTATCATTGAGAATAAGTGCAAACATTTTTCTTGATGACCAACCTTTATGAGGTCCCAAAAGATCCTAGCAAGTTCTTTCAATGGAGTGGAAGGAAACCGACGAGAAACTACCTCAGAAGAAGACTTCTGAACATTTTTATCTGAAGAAGAAGAATGTTAACATTTTTTCACAAAAATTGAAACCTGGTCATGCATAAATGGCCACCAATACCATGTTGTTACCTTGTTTTTGTACCAATTTCACCGAAATGACCAGAGTAAGCTAAAGATGTGAGGAAGGAGGGATAAAGCAACTGCCTTTCATTGATAATTTACCCTAAAAGCAAATCTCTTCCCTCACTTTCCACATCACAATGAATTCTGGGCTAAGAAGCATTTCTTTGGGCCCCGCGAAAGAACAAATTCCACTAGCTTTTTTCAACATTTCATCTTCTGTAGAAGCTTTCAACCAAGACTCCTAATCAATAACTTGATTGACCTTGTCAACAGCATCCTTTACTGAAGCCACTACACATGCTTCAGCTTCATGAAGTGCCACTCCCTGCACATCTTGTAATGATATCCTGTAGAAAAAAAAATTCTATAACATTACAACTGCCTGGAATATATTGCACTGACAAATTATATTTATATAGTTTTGAAAAAATTATGATTAATCAAAAAGACCCTTTTCCTGTGTATTTACAAATAACAATGAAATAAGAGGTTTGCAATCATGCCTAATATCAAAAGACCTGCCCCAAATATATGATTTGAAATGTTCTACGCCCCATGCATAGGCAAGGTCTTCCCTCCCTATACTGGAATATCTAGATTCTGCTTTAGACAAAGCTCTAGAGCATTGTTTCCCAGACTGTAGGTCACGACCCACTGGTGAGTCCTAAGCTGATTTTTGGTGGGTCATGAAAGTCGGAGCAATAAATAAAGATGTCTTTAAAATTCTATGATTAACCTAAAACACTTGCTGGTGATTTAAAGACAGAGGTCAAATGTCAGGCTGCTTTATTCATTTAGCATGAGGATTGATGCTTTGTTTCTTTCTCTGAGGGCAAAGTGAAAGAAGTTTTTTAAGTGAATTATATAACAATGTAGGATGTTGTTTTTGCAATGCACAACAAAATGAAAATACCTGTAAATGAACTAAATGCATCCAGCAGTTTGTCAAGTAAAAATAAAGCCCTATTTTTTTTGTAATTCTGAAGTGTGCTGGAATTGAGATAATAATAGACTCAAGAGAAATCAAGACACTTTCTTCGTGATGCACAACTGATAAACATTCACATAAACCCGATTTCCAGAAATTATCATTTGTGTGCTATATAGTTTTATCAGGAAAACTACATGTCTGTGCAAATGTACTGCCCTTTTAATTAAAAATGTGCTGTCAGTAAATGGCAATGCACTACCACCCAATGCTTTAGTTACGTAAAAAAATCGCCCGTCTCATGTCCATTAAAAGTAGGTGGGTCACGAAAGTTTGTTGTTCTCAAAAGTGGGTCATGGTTTTAAAAAGTTTGGGCAACACTGCTGTAGATGCAAAAGCATTCGTCACCTTCTCACCATTTCCTTCCTGAGTATGAATCATAATTCTAAGGCACTAGCATCCACTGTGATGGTACACTTGGCTGAATCACAAAAATTAGTCAATAGTGAAGCATTAATGATGCCATTTTTTAGGTCGAGCCTCGAGTAGCGCGCAAGCGCTGCTCTGCGAGACTTTAAGTTAGGGGTTCGAAGCTGACCAGACGCTCGTGCGTCATGGCCTTTTCCCTGCGGTTACGCGCGCGGCAGACATCTGTTTCCAACCATCGTGCCCAGACGCGGGCGCGATAATTGGAAACACATGCTGGCCCTGCGGGTAATCGCAGGGAAAAGGCCATGACGCACGAGCGTCTGGTCAGCTTTCAAAGCCCAGGCTGCCGCGCCGCCGCCCCCGCTGCCGACGTCTCTGCTGTCCAGCGCTTCACTTATTTGCTTGGCTTGTTCACTCTTCTGATTCGCTCCCTTTTTCCTTGTTCTCCTTCCCTCCCACTCCCTCGTCGTCTCTCTCCCTCCCTCTTTTCCTCCGTGAGGAATTTGCTACCGATAATATCGCTGCTCTGTGATTTCACTCTGCTTTAGCCGCGGGGTCCAGGTGTGGCTGTTCTGCAATACCACCGAGGAGGGATCCCGGCAGGTGAGTGTGGGTGGGCGGAGCAGGCGTGGGATGTTGGCTGGACCCCCTCCCCTTAGCTCCTCTCGTGCTTCAACGTTAATCCTGTTCGCTGGGACAGGGGGGCTTGGTGGTGAATACGATTGCGTAATCCTTGACAGTGGAACTGATGGCAAACCTGTTCATGGCAAACCTGTTCATAGGTGTTCCAACAGCGCGAGGTGCACTGGGAGAGCTGCCTGTGGGTCCCGATAAAGGAGGAACATGGGTAGTGCACTGTTGACGTATGGCCGTGTTTAGACAGGTCTGTTTGTGGGCTCAGTACAGGAGTAAGGCGCGCAGGACGTCAGGATTGAGGTGCGATAGGGGAGTTGAGGTATCCATTGATCCCGGTACTGAAATGGCTGAGGTGTTGCAGGCAGGACTGAAGAGCTCTAGCAGATTAGATGTAGGTGTGTGACCCCTGGGATTGCAAATAGGTGCTGCGCAATAGGGCTGAGAAGCATTGGCGGAGGGATGGGTAAGGCAGTAGCAGAGAGATGCAGCGCAGTAGTGAGGAGCAGTCGCAGAGCTCTTGAGTATCATGATGCTGCGCAGTAGATTTGAGGTGAATACAAAGAGCAGTGTGGATATCCGCGCTGGAATAGCTGCTGCGCAACAGACCTGAGGTGAATCGGGGAGCCTGTAGATGGCTTGCAGCAGTGGGAAAGAGGGGACGTTACAGAGCAGCGTCGGTGTTCACTGGCATAGCTGCGTGCTGGCCCAGTGCCACTGAAAGCGGGGGGGGGTCTTTGGGGGGCTTCATGGCGGATTGAGGTACTCTGCCGGAGCTGCGAGTCCCACTTCTGTGCTGTGTGCGGAGAGGTTGGCACGCTCCAGTCGAGCGTTCCTCTAATTCCCTCAACCGCCAGGATGGCTCAGTGGTTGGCACCCGGCCCTTCGGTGCCATCTGCTCAGGATCTGCCCCTGCCATGCACCGAGCCCACACACACTGGCTTTGCCACATGACAACCAGTGGATGAGTCCTGTCAAGGCGTAGGATTCATTAGGTGTGACTGTGGGAGGAAGCTAATTAAAGTCTGCTGTGAAGGCCGGGGAGTGGGCGTCGCCCGAGGGAAGCGCGGGGGAGAAGCAGCAGAGAGAAGGATGGGGACAGGGTAAGGAGAGAAAGAACGCGCAAGAGAGGCTATTTGCATAAACCAGTTCTGCACAGTGCGCGCTCTACCCCTCGGTCTCCGACCCATCAGCAGGGCCGTTGCTAGAACTGACCGAACATGTATTCAGTCCCTGTCAGAACACCCCACCACATAACTACAAAGACACCTGAAGTAAAGTGCTGGGGTGCGAGGGGGTGAAGGAGGAGGAAGGAAGGTGGCCTGGGCCCTGAGGGAGAGAACAACAGAAAGATAGGGTGTGGGGCTGAGGCAGTGGTCGAAGGGGGAGGTATTCCTCCACGACGTGCCCATACTTTTATAATTTTCGAAAAACAGTTTCCCTACTTTTTGTGAAAAGACGACCGTCCCGGGAAGGTTTATTCTGAGAACAGAAATGCTTCAGCTGAAGTGTTAGGAAGATAGTCTCCTGTGTTGTGAAACCGAGGGAGGAGCAGGCAGATAACTAAACAAGCCTTCTTGCCAGGGTGCCTGCTTACCTGAAAGAAATGTAACTGGTCAATCTGCAAATGTAAAGGGTACTTGGAAGTCGGTGTTAGTTTTCATTGATGGAATCACTTGAAGCTTCCTGATGACACACATTTATTCTTTTTGAGAGGCATTGTAAGGGAGCTGCCAGGTAAGTTGTGAAGTGCGTGCTTTTAAAAGACAGTTCTATAAAAAAAAATTGCACTACGTAAAGTCTGCAAAAACATCTATATTTTGGAAACACTTTATTTTTATTTTATACCTTTTTGTGCATTTCGTAGCCTGTGTATAATGCAAGTTTAAATTAATGACTTGCCTTGCTCATGGTGCTTTCTGTCACAGACTGGGCATTTGTAGCACTAAACATACAAAAGTCACTATTCTCCACTGCACCAACCAGGATTCAATTCAGTGGCGGCTGGCATCCATGGGGAGGGGGAATGCGGGGTGAGCGCGCACATATAAAATTAATTTAAAAAACGACTTACCTCACTCGACAGGACCTCCTCACTCCGAACTTCCTTGTTGCTTCTGCAGCCCAGCCATCAGGAAACTCCCTTGATCAATCAGGGCGCTGCTCTCACCAGCATGAAAGCAGTGCCCTGATTGGAGGAAGCAGCCCCACTCGGTGCTCCACAGCCCTCTGAAGATATGCACTTGCTCTAACCCAGCCGTCTTAAGACAGCTGAGTTAGAGATGTTGAAAGTGCGCATCTGTGGCTGGCCGTCGCAAGACTGCCGTCCAAAAAAGACATGCGCACTTTAAACAGTGCATACACAGCCCACCCTTCTCTCTGCTGTTGCCACTCAGCAGCGGCCCTGCCCCTGTCCTGACGCTCTGTTCAGGACAGGGGATGGAAAATAACATGGTAACAAATTATTCATCTTGGGGGCATTTAAGTGGAGCAACGCTCCTCCGCTCCAACGGAGGACCCGCCCCTGATTCAATTCTGTGGCCGTCTGGTGCAGTGCATTAACTAGTAAAGTTTTCTTAATGTGCAATATGAGAATATGCATTTAATTTTTCTCTAAGCTGTGTGTTATTCAGGGCTTTAAGTGGGATGAAAAAACTGGGGGATCTCTCAAAGGGGAGTGGCCAATGTAATTAAGGGCGTGGCTTAAAACACATAAGCTAAAAATCTGTGCTTATCATAGTGTGCCACCCGACTTGTATTTTGCTGTTTCTGTCATAGCATCTAGATATGATACAACAAGTAACATCATACCTACAACAAGGCAGGACTATTGGCTTTGTGAATGGTTGTTAGTTGTATAAGATAAATAAGCAGCAACTATGGCTTGTTGTATATAATATTGAAAAAGCTTCCACTTAAAGCCCTGCTGACACCTCGACGATGTTGCTGCTCCTGCGTATCAAAAAGAGAAGGGAAATCCAGAGAGAAAATGACTCTCTTTAATGGATTTCCCTTCTCTTACAACGCTCACCTGGCATGACGTCCGTAACTTCTCCACTAGTGAGAAGAGCAGTGTGAGCACGCGCACATGGATGTGCCTGCGATCACTGAAGTCCCGAAAAAAAAGGAGCAGTGTGAGCACGCGCACATTGATGTGCCTGCTGTCACTGTAGTCCGGGAAAAAACGGACCGCCTCCAGGACACAAAACAGAGCCCGATAGAGACCCGTTTCGAGGCCTCTCTAAAAAAGCTGCCGGTGCTCAGACCCCGTGAGACCCGGCCCACTTAAAGCCCTGGTGTTATTTTATATGTAGTTACCTGAAGGTGAAAGGCCAAAAAAAGTTACAGAATATTTTGTTTTCTAAGCCACGCCCGCGCTCACTCGCCCTGCCCTCTGCATGCAGCATCTCAGTTCCCATACTTTTTTTTAGTGCACTTCGACCACTGGGCTGAGGGAGAAAGAGGGCAAAAGAGAGAGGAGCGGGGAGACATACACATTAGAAGAGAGAAGGCGCTGGTAGGAGCAAGAGGGGAGGACAGTGGTGGAGGAGAGAGGGAGCAGTAACTGAAGGGGGAAAGGAGGGAGATGCAGGTGGGGAGAATGAGATGGAGATTGAGAAGGAAGGAGCATGAAGGGAGATTGAGAAGGCGAGAGATGAAAAAGAATGTAGTGAAGAAGTAAGCTACTTGGAAGTCAGGGTATGGAGGGAAATAGGGAGGAGGACAGAAGGCATGCCAGGCGGAGAAAACCTGCAACGGTTTTAACTAAGAGCGATAGTCTAAGCTAAAGCTCACATGCACACTACTGACTATGCCAGAAACTATAAACTAGTGACATGAATGCTTAATTCAATTTGAACCACTAGGGACTACACTGGACACATTCCATTCCATTGTTTTATCTTGCGTGTGCCTTTGCAGCTAGAGACCAACACTATGTTAATCAGGCCTGCCCCCACCCCTAAACAAACACGTCAGCCCAAACTGTTAGACCACATTTCATCAGAATGGCATACAGTAAGCACTATGATTTGTCTTCGTTGGACTTCTCCTTAAGCACAACAAGACCCACCTCTTGGTTTAATAATATAATAACCAGGCCACTTTGGGCAGCTGAAATAGACAACAAAAAGGTGGTGGATGGAAATACTTGAAGCAAAATGAACCACTAGTGATTTCTAATCAATACATTCAATTCTTTTGTTGCTTATCTCATTAGTAATGCACCAGTAAGCAGGTTTAGATTGGGAACAAAAATAGGCCCGGGCACCCCAAAAAACAGTGGTCCACATTTGCGTTTTGCTCCTTTCCGCAGAACACTGCTTCAGTATTTTCCGTAGTATGACAAGAAGGAGGGGGACTCTATAAAAGAGGCATGGCCAAAAATGCAAAACTGAATTATTTCTAGGAAGCATTATCCATGTAATTAAGGATGTAGTTTAAAACATGAACTAAATTCCTGTACCTGAGCAGTGTGTGGGTAGCTCGCTGTGAGTTTTCTGTTATTGTATCCAGATGGTGTTCCCAAGTTTACCATTAGAAGGTGAGCAGAAAGCCATGAAAAAAAGCATCATTTAGGGAATCCATAATTGGAGAGGGAGCAGTAATAGATGCTCATTTTCACCCTTCTGATGCAGTATCAAAGTCCCAGCAGAAACACATGCTTCCAAAAAGCTTCAGAATATCCATCACTTGAACATAGGACTTGGTGCTTGTGACTGCAGTTACCAATATAATCATGGCATTATGGGGGACTGAACTGAACCTGTGACCTTTTGATGATGAACAAAATCATGCAGTGAGCAATTAACCCAGGGGGCTGTCAGCCTAGCGGTAAAGATCTCTCAAGCACATACTGACACCTAACTTTTGTTTTCTTAGCTTCACTGAGATAAAAAATAATGCAAAGGTTGCCAGCACTCCTTGAATGGTTCACACTGGTGAACCACACCTGAATATATCAATGAGGCCACTTCTGCTGGAACCACCTGCCTCTGCTGAACCTGCATACATTAATATACCTCTAGCCGGCCTCCCAGATTTTTATATTAATAGGTCAGCCCAGTGGGGGACTGGGAATGACACCCCTGGCCCAGTTGGGAGAGTGGGGTAACAGAGGGCCATCTGCCTCCAGCTACAGGCCTCCAGAAAGGTGGCTGAGACCCCCACTAGGCCGCCGAACAGTACAGACAGATCTCAAATCGACCACCACGCCCAAAAAAGCAGCACACAGCTGTAACTCAGATACCGGTCCATTGCCCGAGTGCCCACCTTAGCAATCCAACCCTACCAGTAAGCTAAAATAAAACAAGCTTTGGAAAAGTCAACAGGTATTTATATAGCGCTTACTACACATGACGAGGCAGTGAAAGTCTGGGTTTATTGTACTAATGCATGCCAACCAGGGGCTGTATTACACATTGTCATTGTTTGCGCCATGCACACCTTTTAAAAGGTGCACCAGGCGCAAACAATGACAATGCGCCCCATTATGGTGAATGCTGTGCCCCCAGGGCAGCCGCGAACTTGCGTTGCCCTGAGGCCAGTGCATTCAAGTGAAAACACGGAGCGGCTGCTTATAGCCGCTCCGTGCTTTCACAATGCAGGCAGCAACCCGCCTACACTTTTAAAGGTAATTAGAGATCCCCTTGCAGGCGGGTGCAGTCAGTGACTGCACCCGCCTACAAGGGGATGTCTGGGGGGGTCCTTAGGACCCCGTTTCTCCCCTCCAGAGGGATGTTCTCAGGGGGCGCACTCACAGCTAGGTGGAGCACTGTGAGTGTGCCCCCTGAGAGCTTCTTTGCCTCTGCACCCGCTTCTGTAATATGGTGCGGGCGCTGAGGCAAAGGAATATCCCTCATTTGCATAGGGCATGCACCTATGCAAATGAGGGAATGCCCCCTGATGGTTGCGCTGGTGCTTTAAGTGCACCAGCACTGTCAGTATTACTGATGGGGACACACAAGCGCCTGCGCCACCTTCTATAATACCAAAGTCCCCTGGGGACGTGCAAAACGGGCGCAAACTTATTGTAATACGGCCTCAGGCGTTCATAAGTATGCATCTGTGAATGCCTGTGTTTGCACGTTTTAGCACATGAAATCCAGATAAGGTGCCGTTTAATAAATGAAAACAGGGCTATAGTAAAGGCTCCCATGCGTTCAGATGAGCACCATTTTTGTTTCTATGCTAAATGAAGGTTGGATGGAAAGGGGCCCTCATTATAGTTCCACTTTAATTTCTATGACAGAAAGAAACGTGAGACTATAATGAAGGCTTCCTTGCCACCCGACTTTCAATTTATATAAAAAACAAACAGGACTACAATAAAGACAAGGGAGCCCTCTATAAAGTCCTGCTTTACTTTCTATGTAAAACGAAGATGGCATAGCATGAAAGCCTTGATTATAGCCCCGTGTTTCTTTCTATGTCCTGGAAAGAAACCCCGGGCTGTAATAAAAGCTCCCTTGCCATGCAGTTAAAAATACAAGCATTGGCATAGCCAATAGGTCTCGCGTTTGGGACCTTATAAGGATTGTGCTGCATAACTAAATACTTATAAGGTCCCAAAAGCGAGACCTATTGGCTATGCCAATGCTTGTTATATTTAGGAATGCTTTGTCTGCTCACAAGATCAAATACATTCCCCTCCTTTATTAAATAAAGACCTAAATAAGGCAATCAGACATGATAAATGTTTTACAAGCTGTGAATAGAATTCTAAAAGTCCTAAAAAACACCTGAGTTGATTCTTATAGGTGGGTTTACTTGGTTTTATAAGAGATTTAAGTCTTGGGTACTCACAAACATTTGCCCAGGGGCCGCAAAGTACGGTTAGTGATGTGACCGAGGGCCGCACTGATGCCAGCAGGGTGGCAGTAGGGGGTCTTAGTTGGTCAGGGAATGTGTAAAGAGGTCTAAAGAAATGTTAAACAGGCAAGCATTTATTTGCAGGTTAATAACTGCTTGCTCGTTTATTTAAAAAAAAATTCTGAACATTAGTGCTCAGCAACTAAACAGCAGCACGTGCTGCTGTTCACCAGGGGGGCCGCATATAAAGGTCAAGAGGGCCGCAAGCGGTATCTGGGCCGTACTTTGAGTATCACTGATGTAAGTAAATCACCCTTAGGAAAAATACAATCTCCAGGAATCTTGTGGCCCATGTACTCCACCCCTTTTTAGAGAAACCTGGACTTCTTCAACTGTTATATTGTGCCTTTTCCATGACGAATGATTAAAAATGAGTTTCTGGAATACTGAGGCAGCGGAAGCCAATCCTACGCCTTCCTGGTGTACCTATAGGCCCCATCCAGTGAAGTGACGGTGGTAATGTGCAGAGACTCTTCAGGCAACTCAATCGGATGGTAAGCTGACTTTAGGTTTGAAGTGGTGAATTGTTTGGCACCATCCAGTTTTGTCAAAAGTTCATGAATGTGTGGCATGAGTTGACACCACAATATATTTTTTTATAGACCTCAAGTCAACATACAATCTCAAAACACCCATTTGTTTTTTAACCAAAACAATCAGAGATACCCAGACGGAAGCATCAACAGGCTCAATTACACCTGAAGCACACATCTCGTGCACCATATTTGATAGTTCCTCTCTTGCACTCTTCGTTATGTTTCTAATCTTGTGTTTCACTGGATATGCATCCTGCTTTAACATATGTTAATTGTAAAACTAATAACCTTTTCTATTTCCTTGCAAAACACTAACTTGTGTTTATCCAGCAATAATTTCAAATCTTCATCATGAACAGCGTATACATGACAAAATAACAGGATTCTTTGCTTTAGAATTAAGTGATATACCCAACCTGTCTTGATGGCCCCAACCTAGCACATGTTGACCCTCAACAGTAATATATACTTTTCCCATAATATGTCTTTCTGGAAAAAGATGACAGCAAGAAAAATATTTCAGCATAACTATCCTTTTGCTACCATAACCATACACATGATGAGGTTGAGTTGTCAGAAAGAGGAAGAGACAGTGAGGTAGGCTGATCTATGATGAAGGAGGCAGGGAAAAGTAGTTGAGACGGAGGGGGTGAGTTGAAATGGGGAAGGAGATACAGACAGAGAGATATGTTTGTGTGAGAGTGATGATATACAAAACGAGGTAGAGGAATAGAGGTAGCCAGAAAAGGAGCAAGATATTTAAAGAGGCAAGGGAAAGGGAACAGAGGTCGAATGAAAGACAGTGGAAGAAGAGGTGAGGTAGTGAACTAATTGTGAGGTTAAGTGAGAGATTAGGTAGTTGGAGAGAGAGCTGTCGGGTAGAGAGTTGAATTAGCTTGGGAGATGTGAGGTAGAGAGAAAAATGAGATTGAGAGGTGAGGAAGAGAAATTGCGGAGAGAGATAAGGTAGTGAAGACATGGAGAGAGATAAAGAGAGTGAAGTAAAGATGGAGATGGGGTTGTGTGAGAAGTGAAGTAGATGGAAGAAAGATACAGGGATGTCAGATGGAAAAAGAGCAGAGAGGTACAGAGGGAGAGATAAGGTACAGAGAGAGTTAATGTACAAAGAGGGGAATAACAGTAATAGATACAGAAGTAGGCACACAGACTGACAGAGGCAAAGTCATGAGAGAGCGGTTGAGAAAGATGAAGTGGAGTAAGGTGTAATGAGAATATTGTGAGAGAGGTGAGGAAGACAAAGGTGAGATAAATAGAGCTTAGATCAGGAGAGAGGATCTATCATAGGTACATAGGGATGTAGAGAAATAGAGCAGTTGAGCAAGAGGGGTACGCTAGAGGAGGTGATGTGAAGTCAGAAGAGAGAAATGACATACAAAGATTATTTTGTAATTTAATTGCCACCAACTGCCTGACAGGGTGAGGGTTAAGGCTGGGCAGGCAGGCACAATAAGGCCAGATTTACCATGAATCTGAGCTGGTGCAAAGTCACCCAAAGTGACGCAAACCAGCGGAAGGTGTTGTTTTCAAATTTACTTTCCAGCGCAAAACGTGTTTCGCACTGTAAGGTTGCCTTAAAGTAATGTAACATGGTGCTATGCACTGCTTTGCATTACTTTGTGTCAAGGGGGCATGCAGTGGGTGGTACATGGGCATTCCCAAGCTACCACCCATTTTGTATGCAAAGCCCTATTTAATAATTTATGCAGACACAGCTTAGCACCAAAAACATACTTTCTTGAGGCAGGCTCAAAATAGAAGAAAAGTTTTCTTTTTCTCCCAATGTGCATTTAAGCTGCACGGTGCAGCACACATACAAAAAGAGAAACGTTTAAAAAAAAAAAGGTAGTCAAAGCATAGTGTTTAGTACTGGAAGCCTTCCCTGCCAGAACAAAACCTATGCTAGACTCAAGCACACACCTTTGCCACTATGGTGCAAAAGTGTGTGAGTGGTGCAAGGCGGACACATTGTGTGTGACCTGGCTATTCGAGCAGTAGCTGCACCCCACCCCCCCAGCGCCTTGAGACCCTCTCACGGGGGATTAGTGCGCTCTACAAATTGCTGATTGATTGTGTGTCAGCTGTAGGGAAGGTATGGCAATGTCTGTCTCTCTTCCTTTCACACAATGCAGCGCAGCTACTTTTGATGCAGCGCTGATTTGCGTGAAATATTATATTTGTCAAATTAATAAAGGAGGCTGTTTTTTATGGGCACAGTTATTATGGCAGGAATTTCAACTGTAAAACTTTCACTTTACCAGGGGACCCCAGGAAAGTGGGGGCCATGGGCCATTGTCCATTTTGCCCATGCTTTAAAACGTCTCTGAATTTGAGAGCACTTTTGGCGGATGTAAAATTCGTACACCAGGCCCTTTCTACTTGTAATGCGCAACAAGACGACTCCACACATCCGCCTTGTCTGCTGGCGGACTGCTCTGTGGTCTGAGCCCTTCAAACACATTGCCGTGCGGTGCCGTGGGAGGAGAGACGGGGTGCGTTGCCTGGTCTGTCCAACACGGGCGTGACGCTCAACAACTCACAATGCGCACCTTGAAGGTGACGAGGCAGATACTGCGTCCGAAACAGAACCAGGCCGTGGCTGATGGCACAATGAAGAGATCCCTGGTCAGTGCGCGGCAACCAGATCAGATGTCGGCAGCGCGCTCTGGAGAAAGTCGTCGCCAGAACGAAATGATGATCATATGATGGATTTCCAGAAAAATACTTTATTACAGAATGCAGGCACCTAGATGCAGGTAGGTCCTTGGTCAGAGAGCAGCTGAAACAGAATGAAGCCCCTCTGTAATAGCAGGCGTGGCCGTGAGAGCGGTGGGCGGGGCGGGGTGGCGTGGTGGAAGTTGACAGACAATGGGATAGGTAAAATTAAATAATTAAAAGCACTCACCTTGCCCTCGCCGTATCGCTGAGTCAGCATTACCACCTTTCTTTCAGAGTTTTGTTCTTTGAGGGCCAAGAAGGTGGGTTTGGCGTATGTTTTTGCTCTACTCGGATTAGTAAAGACTTTTTCACTTACACCTGTAGAACCCTTATTTGCTTCACTGTTTTCAACTGCACCTGCGAGAAATGGTAAGTAAAAAACTGTTGGTAAATGTCTTGCTCAGACCCCATCATACTGGGATGTGTATCTTGGGTCTACAAATCTATCCTTAACAATGGTCAGACTGGCCCTGAAGGCTCTGACCATCTGTAGTGCAAAGAAACTGGTGAGTGCTGGAAAGCAGGCGGATCCTTTGCGTGTGTCTCCGGCACACCCAGAATCACAAACAGGGACTCTAGTGTTCTCGCCTTCCGTGTGGAAGTGCAGGTTAATTATCTGGAGGATGCAAACTGAGATCTTCCCTGAGCAGGTCCTCTTACCATGTCCCTTCCTGCCACATCCACCGCAACCACAGCCCTTAGACGTGAATGGAACTTCCTTTCTTCTGCTTCCCTTGTACCACTTACGTCCCACATGGGAGCCCCAGCAATTGACACTGCCTAACTTTCAGTCTTCTAGTTATCCTGTTGGGGGTTCTAGCGCTTTTTAGCACTGGGAACTCACTGAACCACACAGCCTGCCAGTGAGTTCCTCACAGTCCAACATTTTCTTTTAATTGAGGGCTCCCCTTTCTCCAGCCTCTTGCATACCTTGTTCTCTGGTTGACCATTCTTGGAAGGATCTGTTCCCTGGGGGAAGGACAACTGGGAATGCTGGCTGGTGTTTGGGGGTGGAGTAGGCCTCAACCCAGAAATGAAGCCCTGCTAAGCTTCTGAGGCCTGCATCACTTTTGGAGTTTTTTTATGGGGGTTCCATCCATTTTTCAATCTCATCTTTTCTTTTAACTGATGGGGTGCTCTCTTTACTGTCTGCAACACCCCCCTGCCACACAAGATGGTTGTTGCGGATGACAACGCAGCAGAGAGGGAAGAGTGCTATGGAAGAATGGCAGGAGTGAAACTGGCGCCACACAGACGGCCCTCAAAAGGGGAGGAGAGGATGTAGCCTTACGGTTAGAGTGGTCGACCTCGAAGCTGGGGAACCGGGTTCGAGTTTCGGCAACGACGCTCAACATCCTGTGATTCTGGGCAAATCACTTAAACTCCCCGTGCCTAAAAAAATTAATGTGTCCATCTGTAACGAAACTGGTGCTCATGTAAAGTGCTCTGATACCAGATGTCTCGGTCTAGTTTGCGCTATATAAAACTCTAACAAAATAAAAAAGGCCGCTCAGGGTTGTTGTGGATCCTTTTCCACTCCTGCTGAGGCTTTGTATTTACCATATGTAGGAAGCTGGCTCTCGTCACAGTGGTACTAAAAAGAAGTACACTGTGAAGAGAGACCAGTGAGTCCTCTACTGGCTTACAGAGGCTAAAGTATATATTATTAACTTTCTCTTTTGCGGTAGTGTGGACGAGCAGTTAGGCTTAACAGAGGGTAGTGCTAAGCATTTGTTGTACTCACAGAGGCAATAAATGAGGCACACACTCAAGACCAAATTATAAAAATAATGCTTGTTTTTATGTATTTTGTAAAACCAAGAACTTCATTCAAAAGTAAGCATTGTTTTCACATGTAAGTAAAACGTTCAAACCTGTGTGCTTTTACGCACAATGGGAGAAAAATTCAGATATGCATAAAGGTAGATACAGTCACCTTCAGGGTTCGCAGTTGTATTGGGCCAAGGTTGAAAGTACTACCAGCAGTTCTTCAGGAACTGCCTGGGTTTTACCGGGAGCAGGGTGCTGGTCAGGATGTAGCTGGGCGCGCTACGTTGCGGGGGCCACCTAGAAACAGGCTGCACAGGGGGACTTGGGGACAAGTCCAAGAGCTCTCAAATGGAGGCTTAGATTGTAAGTGGTCTTGGAGCAAGGGGGCACAGCAGGTTCTTCGGTACCCTGGCTGGGCGGCTGGGTGCAGAGTGGTTAGGCGGCTGGGCTGGTGCGCAAAGATGCTCCTTGTGGTTCGAGGCAAACACCTTGCATGGGCAAAATCAGGAGAGTTGGGCCACTCACAAAGTGGGTCTCAGTGAAGCTGACGTCCCTCAACAGCTGCTTGGTCATGGTGCAGTGAGAATCCTTACTGGACTCTCACTGTTGGTGTTTGGTGTAGGGCGTCCGGTACCCCGGGGGTTGGTGCTGCACAGCTCCAGTTGGTCCTGGTGTCCTCACACTTGGTGGAGAGACAGAACTGATCTTTCAGAGCATGAGCACCTTCTCCTGGCTGTCTGCCGCATCGGTTGGGCTGGGGAGCTGCAAGGCAGTGGGCCGTACTCTACTTGTTGGTGTCTGCGGACTGCAGGGGAGTAGCTCCTCTACTCCAAGGGAGACTGTAGGTGATTTTTGAAGTGCTGGCCGGCTACCCAAGGCTTTAGTAGTTCTCCAGCTTGCAGGATGAGTCACTCTGTCGCAACTGTTGAGAGAGTTGTGAGCAGGCAGGGTTTTGTACGAAAAGTTCTCAGCTCTTCTGCTGTTCTCGCCAGGCAGTGACTCTTCTTCGTCCTTCTTCTCTTGATCCGTCGAATCTGAGTTTTGGATTTAGTAGTGCCACTTAAATATTTAATTTAGGGGCATTATAGGGGAGTGACAGGTAGTAGCCAATGGGCTACCTACCAACAGGATGTCTACACCCTCTATATGACCTATATTCCTGTGGGAAGTGGGCATAACCCTGACCCTAGAATCACACCCAAATCAAGATGGGGGTATCTGAAAAGTGTGGTCCACATTAACTGGTCCACCCCAGGGCTCCTATTCTTACTAATTTCCCACCTGTCTTGCTGCAAAAAACGGGGGTCAGGACAGGGGGGTTGGCATCCCCACTATCTGGAGAGGCCTGGGTCACATAACAAAGGCGGCAGAGCCTATGAAGCTTCCCGCCCCGGAAAGGCTCATCCTACAGGGAGGTGGTGTAAACACCTACGCACAGAGCAGGCTATGTTCCTGGCCTCCAAGAGCGCAGGCTCTCACCTCAGGAGGATCAGAAACGTGTCTAGGATGGCTGGCGGGTCAAGACCAGTCAGTCAACACACTAGCAGTCGGTAAGTTTCCATGGGGCACCTCTAAGGTGCCCTCTGGATGCATTTCTTAATAAATTCAACACTGGCATCAGTGTGGGTTTATTAAGACGAGATGTTTGGTACCAAACATCAGGGGGTACAGTGAAGCCATCATGTAGCTGGGGAATTCATAATCATGGATGTCCAGCCCATGGACTCAGTATGGCTTCTGTGTGCACTCGTGGGATCTAAGGGTGAAGTTAGATATCACAGGGACACATACACTCATGCGGATATATCCACACATGGGTATAGTGCACCCTGCCTTAGGGCTGTTAGGCCTGCTGTATGGGTGATTTACCTATACCACATGCAGTGCTGGGTAGGCATGGCACACACAGATGTGTGCCATGTTGACTCTTTGTTTTTATCTGCACCAAGACACGCAGGCTGAGATGGCAGTTTGCATGAGCTTGGTGAAGGTTCCCTTAGGGTGGCACAAGTCGTGCTGCAGCCCTTAGGAATCCTCTTTAGTTCCATTGCCCTAGGTACCAGGGGTACCACTTGCTAGGGACTTACATGGAGCCTAAAGTGGTGCCAATTGTGGAACAGTGGTACAGTTTCACGGAAAGAACACTGGTGCTGGGGACCTGGTTAGCAGGAACCCAACACACTTTTGGTCAAGTTGCATCAGATACTGTTGCAGGGATTCTGCTCAGGAACAGAACTATGCTTGGGACCATAGAACATTGGCGTGTAGGGACTGAGTCACCATACCACCTCAGTTCCTATGTCTCACTTGTCCTCCTAACCTTACCAGAGAAGCAAGTGAATTGGCACCCCAGAACACAACACTCCAGATTCTCTCAGGGATCGCGGTAACAGGACACACCCTTTTACTCTCTCACTCATACTCGTTCACAATAAGATAAACAAGAGACACGAAGGAAGTTTAGAATATTTATTTAAACTATTGTGTCCTAAAATGCAGTATTCGTGTCACAATTAGAAAACGCATACCAAAAAGTCTGTTAGCATGGTCAATAAACCATATACCATGAGAAGCCCTATCATGTTGTGTAGGAAGCTGGCTCTCTATATACTATACCAAAGTGAGGTTTAGTGTGCACAGAGTCCAGTGGAACCCCAAAGGTAGGCAGAGGTAAAAGTAGATAGCACCTTACTCTCTATTTGTGGTAGTGTGGTCGAGCAGTAAGGCTGTATCAGAGGGTAGTGTTAAGCATTTGTTGTACGCACTCAATCAGCAAATGATATCACACACTCAAAAACTGAACTTCAGAACAATTGGTTTTGTATAAAAATATTCTTTTAGTTATTTTATTTTCTAGAAACAAGCAAGCCTGGCACAGGTAAGCAATAAATATTTTACAGTAGTAATGCAGTGTGTAAACAGTTTGAATTGCAGTTGTATACGCACTTTGTTTGGATTACTGTAGTGTTACTGATAATGCATTGGTTTTGAGAATACAGTACATATACTTTGTATAGGCTTTTTAGTAGAATGTCAAGTAGATTACTTTACAGGTTACTTTTCTTACACAGTGCAGTATACCTGGATACTGCACTGGGACACTTCCTGTAAACAGGTAAGTAAAAGTGTTTTTGTCATTTAATTACAGTTTTAAAGGTTTTCATAGATTTTCCAACTCCACACTTAGAAACTTTTCACAGAAAAACAGTCAATGTTATCCTATGGAGGAAAATAGTATTATCGGTTAACATGTAAGTACTTTGTTGTGGGAGTTGTTATTCTGGGGTTAGACTCAGGGGTCCCCCAGGGTCAAGGATGCACTCTTGTTACACCCTCAGTGGCACTAGGGCGGCCGGGTGCAGAGTGCTGAGGCCCAATGTTATCCAATGGGGGATAGGGGCCTCCGGTTGATGGCTGCTGACGAGCAGGCCACTGGGTTGTGGGAGCAAACTCCTGGATTTAAGCTCAGGGCAAATGGGGGTTCAAGCCAGCACAAAAGGTGCACCCTCAGCGGCACTGGGACGGCCAGGTGCAGAGTGCTGTTTTGGCGTCGGGCGCCCTGTAGCTTTCAATGGGGAGTCTCCGGTTTCCAAACACACTGCAGGCTAGGGGACGAAGGTCTTCTGGGTGCGACCACTTGGAGAGCTAAGTTGGGATGCTGGGGGTTGGTTAGGCACCGTCGGTTGGGCCACCCAAGGCCGTGGGGCGTCGGGTGCAGGGGTGTCTTTTAGGGTCGGATCTTCTTACCAGCTCCTGGTCGCGGTTGGCGGACCTTCCGGTTTGAAGCTGCAGGCGTCGGCTGGAGGCTTGAGGCAGGTCAGGGGTCACTGGATCTCGGGTCAGGATCGCCGGGGAGACCTCCTCTTGGTGTTGGGCCACTCAAACTCGGGCCATAGGCGTCGGGTGCAGAGTGGTGCAGACTCGCGGATCCTGCCAGAGCTGGAGTCTTTTGGTGAACAAATCCAGTGTTCACAGGAGACAGAGTCTTTTCTTATGAAGGAAGGGCAGGTCCTTGGGGTTCTTGAAGCTGCTGGCTGCAGGATACACCGGAGTTTCACTTCTGCAGGTTCGAGGTGGGCACAGGCCAGTAGGGCTGGGGCCAAGTCAGTAGGCGTCCTCCTCTTGTTAGCTTCGGCATGGCTGTTTGGTCCTTCTTCTTCTGGTTTCTTGTCTGAGGAAGCAAGGTTCAGAGGTGCCCCTAAATACTAGATTTAGGGGTGTTATAGGTAGGTAAAAGGTTGGGACCAATGGGTCCCTTCCCTGGGGTGGGTACACCCCCTATTATGCCACCCTCCTGTGGGAGGGGGGCATATGCCTCACCCTGGTTGGCTGGGTCCCCCCCATCTGCAAGATGGCGGGGACTGAGAGTTGTGCTTCACCTCGCCTCCCCCACCTGAGGCGTGGAGTTGGCCGAGGTGGGCACACTTCTCTTCCTCACTTGTTTTTCCCATTGGTTCTCCCGCCCAAAGTGGGGGTCATAACCAGTGGGGACCAGTTGCTGAAAGCAGCAAGTGGCCTGGGAAAGCTCACAAAGGCGGCAAGCCTTTGAAGCTTCCCCTTCGTGGACCCTGCCAATCCAGGGGGAGGAGGCTTGGCACCTCGTCCCAGGATGTGCATTGTGTCAGGCTCCGAGAGCAGCAGGCTCTCGACCCAGGGTCCAGAAACATGTCTGGTGGTGGCAGCAGAAAGCAGCCACTCAGCCTGGACACTAGTGGTAGGTCGTTTTTCAGGGGGCATCTCTAAGATGCCCTCTGTGTGCATTTTTCATTAAATCCCACACTGGCATCAGTGTGGGTTTAATGTGCTGAGAAGTTTGATACCAAACTTCTCAGTTTTCAGTGTAGCCATTATGGTGGTGTGGAGTTCGTAATGACAAACTCCCAGCACCATATACTCTTAATGGCAGCACTGCACTTACAATGTCTAAGAATGGACTTAGACACTAAAGGGGTACAGGGCTCATGCACCTGTACCCTCACCACTGGTATAGGGCACCCACCTAGAGGGCTGACTGATCTATGCCAGGGCAGTGGGTTGTAGGCATGGCACACAGGGATGTGTGCCATGTCGACTCTTCACTTTGTTCTGCACCAAGACACGCAGCCTGCAAAGGCAGTGTGTTAGTGTAATGGTACAGGAACTCTAAGGGTGGCACAATAAGTGCTGCAGCCCTTAGAGGTCTACCCTGGTCACAGTGCCCTGGGTACCTGTGGTACCATTTACCAGGGGCTGACCTGTGGCCAGGGATGCTAATTGGGTTTTGTTTTCAATGCAGTTTTAGGGAAAGAACCAGTGGCGGCTGGTGGATTTTGAAAGTGGTGGGGCGAAATATGTAGTACACTAATGTAATAAGCGAGCGAGCGAAGCGAGCGAGCCCGAACTGCAAAGGAGGGTGCGGGGGGTTCTCCCCCGCAAGAAAATTTTGAAAAAATGGGTTCAAATGGTGGGTTTTACACCACACATTTACTGCAAATTGTTGAAAAAGGGGGATCCAAATATAGCATTTTGGAGCTAAAGAAGATGGTAAACAGTGAAACACTTGTTTGAAGAGCACTGTTTTTAAGTGTTTCCTAAACCGAATAAAATTACCTACTTGGCATAAGTGATCTGGGAGAGAGTTCCATAGGACAGGAACTTGTACCGAGAAGCTACAGCCTCCTTTACTTTTCTTTACCAATCTGATTAGGGATGTATTTCTTGACTCTACTATCCACAAAGCAAGTAGCCATGCCATTCAGGACCTTAATGCGGATACAGCAGGTCTTAAACTGGATCCTGTCTCTGGCTGGTGGCCAATGCAGGGCCCTCAATAAGGCAGTGACATCTGTGATCAGTGAGTTTACATATCAGACATACACTTGTACACAACATAGTCACAAAGTCCTGATTTACATGCGAAAGTTCAGCTTTACAGCTTCTTAAGCTTCACACTAGTTATAGTTTTCTGCAAGAAATTTGAAGGTTGCAAGAAAAATGTTTGGCAATTCTCAAATCTATAAAGAAATCACTAGATACCATGTAGCACAACAAGACAGAACATAGCACCCACAAAGCATATGAACACATCACAGCTCAATACAATATCACAACTCAAGGCACACCACTGCATGGCATCATAGCTCACTGCAATCCATCACATCAGAGCTCAAGGCAACTTGTAACATCATAAGAAACATCACACCACCACAGAGCAGCTCGTCACAGTATCAGGATGTACTGTTTCAGACTCCATTCTGTTTTTATAAGAATCACAATCATAGTAAGTACTGTACAACAAAACTCACTAGTAAATCAGCATGTCAAGGTAATGCAAAGCAACACTCAGAGTCAATAGTAACATCAAAATATTATTATTCGTTATTATTTAGTGCACGAAAGTATATACTTGGAACGCTTCCACACTACTAAAAACGTAGCGAAACAGCTCGTCACACTTGAAAGCCATTCACACAAAGATTGACTGGTCACCCTTCAGCTGATTATTGCTCTATTTGTGTGTAATCTGGTACTAATGTGGTCAAACCTCTGCCCAGAGTTAACGTGTAAAAAATGACAACAGTATGAAGTAATACTATCAGACAATGTGCCACATTAAGCCACATAATTTGCCTTTTCTTGGCAGATAGTTTAGTCAACCCAGCCGCATTATTTAGCCCTACCGGGTCACATAATTCCAGTGCCCTTGAATATAGCCGATTAAGGTGGGAATACCCTGCTCTATGTCCAAAAAACACTTGCTAATTGTGTGCAGTTCTCAGTTGTTACCTCCTAGTCCTTTCTTATGCACACTGTTGAAGGAAATCGTACACGTTAATACAATTCATGTTCAATTTTCCTTCATAGTTTTATCCTGGATCGGTTCGCAGAGAAAGCAGACGACAGGCTGTTCAAACAGAAATCACCAGCTGAGACAGCAGCATTTGGCATCAAACCCCTAGCTCCTCGGGCAATAACCCAACAAGGGATCAATCAGAAAAGTAGCATCAGAAATCTTTCTCATAATCTCATTGACATAACCTCAATGTATGGTTTGATATTGCATCGGATTCTTGTTCTGCAGAGACAGCCTTGCAGGTGGCAGGTTTTCTTCTGATTTATTTCATGCCTTGATGGATGGCCACATGCCTTTGTGGACTAAGAGGTTATTGTTGATGAAACTACGTTCATGAGGCGGTCACGTTTGATTGAGGCTTGAAACAAATCCATTTGAATGTGGGCCACACCAGGGGTTAAAAGTGGGTGGCGGCCTCCTTAGAACCATTTTTGGCACCTACACCTATGTGTGTTCCAAATTAATCACTGCTTTTTGCTCTTCTAGGTCTCAGTAAGAAAACAAAAGTGAGATTACGGAAATTTCCCACACGAAGGAGATCAGTGCCAGCGCGTGCAGTGTGCACTAACTGCCAGAAGCAAACAACATGCTTCATTACTTTATTCACCTTCACACCACATGTCAGGGCAACAATCTTTCAGAGCCTCGCTGTGGGCACGTAATGAACAACATCGGGGTTCACTCGGGCTGATAATGCGATGCAGCTCCCCTGATGTGACGGGCGCAGAAACCACCAGCTGTAGTTTCACTCCAGGAGAACGCCTGAATTATGAATAAGTTAAGAAATGTTTCCTCCAAGAGACATTTCTAACTATTTACCTAGCAATGCCGCGCTGTTCCATAGCTCTGAGCAGTTATAAGGGCAACTAAATGGTACCAGGGCGAGAGAGATGGCGTTTCCCACTGAATAGGACTATAATGACCTGCCAAAGGGCCTGACCACTGTAATTGTAGGAGAAACGGTGTATGGGGAAATAAGTAATGGAACGTCTCACCTGTGGATTGCACTGGCAGTAACAGCCCCTGGCAAACGCACCTACACTAGAGCATTCTGGGACAAGCAAGGAAGGCAGCGAGCTCTCAGAGGCAGGTCACTTTGATCTGTGCCTGGATTTTGAAAACAAATTTATGCACAGCGAAGGCACCAACTTTATGCCGTTATGGGTTTCATTTTTCATCCATGTTTAAAACTTAAGCAGCGTGATAACATTTTAAGCATTTGCTCTTTTCTTAGGGGGTGTGAATCTGAGGTACTGCGAATTTAATGTGGATGAATAACAACTAAACACTTTTAATTTCTTGTAAAACAGCACGAAATGTGTTTTACGTGTGTTGTACATGTGCAATTTAGTGATTGCTTTTGGGCGCTTTTAATTTCCTAAACACACTTCACATTGCTGCCGCTGTGCTCTCTCTTAGTTGACAGGATTCGGTATAACGTCAAGAAGGGACCAGCAATTGAAAATATGGCCTAACGAAAAATAGACGCAGATCGGATTCATTCACTGATACTTTTATTAAGCAGAGCTGCTTCGCCCGTGCAGATGACGTGTCTGCGCCACCACTTCAATGTTATTCGTTCAGCCAGCCCATAAACCATGGCTATAATTAGGCCTAAATGTCCTGATCATAAAACTCTTTCCTCCTCCGAGGGACAAGGCAAATCCATCTTGAGCGAACTTCTATTTGTCAGCCAGCGATGAAAAAAACATAAATAAACATGACTTCATTTGTCAGAGGATTTCTATTAAAAAATCTGAGTGACAATCAATGCAGTTTAGCACCAGGAACAGAATATTCGCACATTCTATGCCACTGTACAGGGTCCATTACAACCCAGTCCCTTTTCTAAATACGGAAAAAACTATCACATGTTAATGCTTTTCAAAAAAGTTCTTGTTAAAGCTCTTGTGGAAAATCCAGTTGACAAGTTACAAATGGGTTCTCCTGACCCACCTGTGGCATATGGGTTTAATAACGTTTCAATGCATGTGCCCATTGTAAAAAAAAACATTATGGAAATTCTACTTGTTAATAATAAAAAGCTGAAACCAATAGGCACCTTTAGACATCAACTAATTAGACAATTATTGACATTACAAATCAGCTCTAATCTGCAACCGCCATCAGCTGGGATTTCCACCAAGGGTGCTCTGTACATACAACCATATTATGAAGCAGGAACTTAAAGACATATGATGACTGTTTATATGTTTGGAGTCTTACCTCTGGGGTCTGCATGGCCGACAGATAGAACAAACAGTAACACAAGTGCTCCTTTCATTGTGCCCTAACTCCTGTGAAATGCTGTGATTTCCTTCTTAAATGGGCTGCGTGGGGTCTCTTTGAACGTTTCTTTATTTTTGTATTCAAACCACACTTTCCAGAACGTTTATTAAATGATTGCCAGAGGGACAGGAGCACGGGGCACTCATCCTTGACCCATGGGAGTGCTAAAAAAAAAAAAACAGACAGGTTCTCTGCTCTTCAGCCTTGTGAAAATACTGCAGTAATTTGCCGGCGCTTGAGTGGGAAGACAGACGTGACGTTGACATCCATGACTGCATGAATGGGGTGTTCAAAATTACAGTTTTAAACTGCAGGAAATTGTGATTTGCGGCCCAAATTATCTTGAGGGCAGCTGGTGATAGATAAATGGGGGTGAGGGGGGAGGTTTAAAACGCTATTTGCACGCACAGCCTGGGCAATATATATAGATCTTGCCGGCCAGTGCGAAACACAGGGACCACCCGGAGCTCTACTAATGGCGTCAACTCACGGTCCTGCCATCAACAACAGCGCAGGAAGCAGACAACTCGAGTCTGCAGTGGTCTTCAGAAGTCCTGATGACAGACTGCGCAGACTCGATGCATCTGCTTCCCGCCTGCCAACAGCCTGACACACTCTTTTCCCAACTCGTCACAGGGCAGCCTCCTGTGACGAGTTGGGAAAGAGTGGGGTGACTGTCCCCTCCACTCCCTGACTGACGTGAAGCCCCAGTGTTACAGGGCTTAAGAATAAAACGCCCGGGGCTAATTTTGCACGCACGTCTTCAGGGGTCGAGACTGGTCTTTTAGGCAATGTATTTGCCGAGCTGATGACCTCACAACCCTCAGGGCTGTGGGATCCTCCGACCGGCAAATACATTAGGTTGTGGCCCTGCCCACAGGCAGCACGTTTAGGAAATAGCTTTCACTGACTGGCAAGCTGCAAGCAGTGTGTGCACAATGTTTTTTTTAAACCAGGACAGTAAAGATAAAGAGAATGGCTGGCCGGGGGGTGAAAGTAAAGGGGGCGGAGCCCCGACGCCCTTAGCCAAAAACCGCCACTGGAAAGAACATAGGCCCTGGGTACCTGATTGGCAGGAGCCCAGGGCACACTCAGTCAAAGCACATCAGCAGTTCAGCAAAAAGTGGGGGCAACCATGCAGAAAGAGGACACTTTCTCACATGTTGTAAGACAGAATATCCTAAACCTCCCTCCCTTTCTACTGAAGCTGTATGATTATATATCAAAGATCTCTGGGTTTAGCAGCAGACCCCGTACTTTAGTATACACAGATGGACGTTCTACATCTCAGCTGACGTAACAATCTTGTCTCCGAATCCTTGCTCCGTGTCGGTGCTTAAACTCTTGAGCTCAGGTATAAGACAAGACATGTGTGCTCACAAACAGCAGCTGTGTTCTAGTGTTAAGTCTAGGTGCAAGTGCCTGACCAGAGAGAATAACAAGGGACATTGTTGTTTGACCTTGTCTGTGATGTTCAGACTGAATCCCAGGAAAAGAACAGAGCACGAAAACATATGCAGGTTCCGGGTGAAAGTACAATGTGGCACAAAAGCAAGGGTGTTTATATAGTAACGTGTGCAAAACAAAATGCGCCCCACAATGTGCACAATTAGGCTAACATAGGGGAAACTGCAATGGGCCATGCTGGAGGCACACAACAATGCCAGGCAAAAAATAGGGGATAACCATGTCAAAAGGGACACTTTCCTACACCATGCTCCTATTACTGTGTGTAACTCACGTCAGTAGCAATGGACAATTGTTTGCATCAGAATTTTGACCATCAGTAAGGTTCTATCTCAACTTCATAGGACAATTGCCCTAAAGATGTTATGTCGCCAGCAGGTTGTTCAATGAATCACAAGTCAAAGTCACTGCCTTCTTTGCATTCATCCATTTCTTGTTGTATTTGGCTGGAATGAGCCCAGACCACCTCAACAATATGTCCTTCTGCGTTCAGATTTAATCTTCTCCTATCACTCAGTTGGAGAGTTACTTCATCCCCACTGATGGAAAGATGACTCAATGGAGGCGCTGGCTTCTTATAAGGACACATATATGCCGTAATTTTCCACTGCCTCCTTGGGAACATTTTGGAAAGGAAAGGGAAATCTTCCTACAGTGGGAGCAAGGGTAAGATGAGCTGCCATCTGGTGTAGTCCCTGAGGTTTGAGAGCATAGGCATGTTTCTCTTTTTCTAATGCACTGCCCCTCTCTCTCTTTCTGTCTGGCTCTGTCTCTTTTTTTCTCTCTCAGTCTCTCTCTCACATACTTACCTAAACACATGCACCCCCCCCCTCCTTTATCTCCTTCTCATGCTACTAATGGATCACAAGCATCCACCACTAAAACATTCACATTTCATGTCACATCCATAACTCAAACATTTTGAGTTTCAGTAAATAAGAGGAGTGCCCTATAGGGACAAAGGTTCTAGGGGTGTGGAGGTATTGTTATTTAACACTGATGTCCAAGGTCACTAATGATAGTGCACTCCAGTTGAGTAGCCAAGTGACTCTTTGGGCACTTGAATATTCAGGTCAAATGTAGTCGAGAATTGAATATTTTTCTCTATGAGACGGTTCTACATTAGACACTCAAATACAGCACAACACAGTTAATGGCACACAGTAAATTGAATGTCCAGTTGGTGCTACATCTGTGAAGAATTGGGCTTCGTTCACAGTTAGGCAAAGGAGGGTCGTTAAAACAAATATTCATAAAGTAAATCACAAGGTACTAGTACATCCTAGGCCACAGACTACCCAAAATCTATTTATAGTATATAAGCACTAGACACAGGAGTTTATTTAACATTGATTCTGTGACCAGTGTTCACCTATTGGGCCCTGTCTGGGTGCACTTGGAAACGTACAGAGTCAGACAAAGTGTTACAATGTATGTTACTTTTGTATGATGTGTCTGGCCCTATGTTTGGGGGGGGCAAGGGTGGACAATTCAGTGGGTTGGAGACTTTGTAGGTGAGTGTCTAACAAAGCAGTCCAAATGCCAATGAACCCACAAAACCTAGTACCCAAGCTGAAAAGGTGCTACATTCACTTACTGCATAGTTCCAGTGACCTACTTACAAGTCCCTCAAAAGTGTCTAGTCCAATTAACGGAGATGCTGAAGGTCTGGTAGTGGATGTATGGGAGGCACAGTTCAAACAATCCTGATACCAAATGGCCTCACACAATGCTATGTTTGCTATAGGAACGAATGCTGGAGTGGGTTTGCATCCACAAAGGCTCTTCTCACGAGGTCCCCAACTTCAGGGACTCAGACATGGCTATAGGCCGACCATGGTCAAAGTTTTGAGACGTGGAAGTTGAGTCAAAGTCCAACTACAACTTCAAATGAAGATAACTCCAGCAACTGTAAGAGCTAGATGGATATCTCAAACAGTTCCGGATTCAGGGCAATTAGTGGTAGCCAACGAGACACAAGCCCAAGGCCTGGGCTGGTGATAAAAAACCTTTCTGCACCTCTGGTGTTGGAAGGGGCACATATTGCATTGGAAGGGTCATGATCAATGCAGGCTCATCAGAGTGGTGTCTTAAAAAGCATCTCTGTAACTCCTTGAGCTCTGGTGATGCTTGGTCACTTCTTGGAATATTTACTTACCTGGGCTGCAAATGTTCTTCTTCTCTACACACTGATCAATACAGCATCCCTCTTCTTTAGCTTCTTGTCAGATGTTTCAGGGTCTGCTTTGAACATTTCTGCAATCAGGTTGTCTTGACCCAGAGCTTTTCCATTCTTGATATATAGGGTAGCAGTGACAATTTGTTCTTTCTGTGTTGGGATGATGTTCGCATCGAAGTCTGCTTCTTGGATGCTTGCTTCGCTTGTTGGTACCAGTCTGCTCAGGACTTCTTTGAAGTGCTTGGCCCAGAGTGCTTCCTGCTTTTTCTCTGTTGTGAGTAGTTTGCCTAGCTTGTCCTTAAAAGGGGTGTTGTATGTTGCATGAGATTTACCACTGACTATCCTCGTGAAGAAATCAGAAGTCATGCCACTCCACATATCAAACCCTTCACCAATCAAAGTGGATGGAGAGGACCTAGCCATGACCGAAGAGTTCACCTACCTAGGCAGTGCTATCAGACATGATGCAGGGGCAGGCAGTGACATCAGCAGAAGTCTGAACAAGACCAGAAATGCCTTCAAGATGCTGAACAATGCATGGAGGTCATCTCAGTATAGCACCAACAGCAAGCGGAGGCTTTACCAGAGATGCATTCTGTCCAGATTGTTGTATGGATGAAAACTTTTCAAGCATTCGCGTCAAGAATTCTCAGTTCTTTTAAAGACACTGAGACAAGGATTATGCTTCTGTATCTTTACTGCAAAACTTACAGCAGCTGATAAAAACACAGTAAATACAAAACTACATTTCCCAGAAGTCCATCAACCAATCAGAAGCCACCCACCCCTATATTATAGGCAGCCCATGAGGAGTCATCCTCTTTCTTGGTAAGTCACCAGTCCATACAGCTTAACCATGGGTACAAACATTCCAACAGGTCCAAAACTACTGAAGATCCTCTAACCCCTCTAAAATGATCCAACGCCGATAAAAATTGGACAGCAACTGAAGAAACGTTGAAATGCTGACAGGATCTTCGCCAACTGGAAACTGACAACTACGGACATTCATCCCCGAATATGCTCAACTCTGCTTCTGGCCTGAAACTGTCAAGGAAAAAATGAAAGGAGTAACCTCTGCATACCCCCCAAAGTAACTGCATGGGGGGTAGCAAGAACATCAACAACATAATCTCATACAATAATAAATCAATTAATTGTACAGGTGGGATAATCCTTGCATCCGTGTCCTTAATAGAATTGAAAATTCTTGACTTGAATACTTGAAAATCTTTCATTCTATTGTCAGGACCAGAGGCTCAGCATATGCTTGTTTAAAGCTGATCCACCACCACAGACGCAACATCTACAATAGGTTTATAGTAAAAGCATTTAAAAGTAGAGTCTGCTGACCAATCAGCCACTCTCATAATGTCCTCCAAACGAGACTCCAACACAAAGGACCTAAATGCCATAGCTCCTCTTACTGAATGCGCACAAAACACAGACACGTCCACTCCTTTTTCCACCAGCAATCATTTTTTTTTAAAACTCTTTTTATTAACAACTTGTAGTGCACCGTATCACATTGTTATTCCGCCAGCATTCATTAAACCCAACGTGCCAATTTGGCAGAGGCCACCGGACCAAAGGGTTTCTGTAAAGTAATCAACAATTGCCCCGAAGGGTCACGTGTGATCGAACGGGTTGCCAGCTCATAAGCTTTAAGGCATTGAAGGAGGAATTGAACAGCTGTGGATTGTCAGGAAAACTGGGAGTAGGAGATGCATTTAGAAAATGTTTTTGTGTGGCTGGAAAGAAACTCCTTCTGGAGTAAACACTCGTTGACATTCGAGACTCTGTGGCATGAGATGAGACAAAGAAGGGTAGCCAGTTTGGACGAGGTCCCCAACTTCAGGGACCCAGGCATGGCTATAGGCCGACCATGGTCAAAGTTTTCAGATACTAGGGACACTCGCTGGGAGAATGGGAGTTCTCTGGCCAGCTCTGTATGAATCTTAGCACCACGTTGACATCCCAAAGCAGAGAATAACAGCGTTTCGGGGGCTTCGAGACTCGAATGCCCCACATAACCCTGTAGACCACGGGGTACTCTGCAATGGGTTGACCATCCAGGGGAGTATAGCCGGCAGAAATGGCTGAACGAAAATTGTTCACAGATCGATAAGCCATACTGTCCACTGTGAGAGAAGACAGGAAGTTCACTACTTGGGATAAGTCTGCCCCCACAGGATCAAGACCATGTGAATCACATCAACTGACCCATCAGTGTCATGCTGAAGCATAGTGCTTATGGGTGCTGGAAGACCAATGCTAGGTGACAAACATCTCAGCCTGCTATGAAAGCCTGGCAAGCTTTAATGTCTCCTGAAAGACGCCATAAGACAAAGAGTCCCTTGCAGAACCAGAGGGTGTGGATTGCCCAAGGGGTCCATCAGAAGCTCTCGCATTAGATGGAGTTGCACTGGAAGATCGCCTGAAAAGATCCATCAGAGTTGGAAAGCAGGACTGAGATCTCCAGAGAGGGGTCACAAAGACCAGATTCACTCTCTGAGATTTCCTCTCTGATGTCTCACCTGAGCTGCCACTCCAGGAATCATTAGGGACGAGGGAAAGGTGTACACTAACCCCTGACCCCAGTCTTGAAGAAAGGCATTGGTCACCAATGCCAGAGGATCCGGCCTCCAACCAAAGCACTGGGAAAGCTGGGCATTGAGACGGGACGCAAATAAGTCTATCTGGCAAGAACCCCATAGAGGTTGAAGCCACTGAAACATGGGGAGAAATAACCTCCAATCGCTAGAATCTTTCAGACATCTGGAATTTCGTCCTCCAATTGCGTTGGAATGACCCAGCAGATGTTCTGCAACAATCAAGATCTTGCGTTGCAGGCAAAAATGCCAAAACTCCTTGGTAATCTCCTCCAGCAGGCAAGAACTGGTACCCACCAATTTGTTGACATATTGAACTGCCAATATGTTGTCCATTCTCAGCAGGATGCAACCGGAGAACTTCCGGGAGGAGAGAGCCCTGATGGCAAACAAACCCCCCAGGAGTTCCAGACAGTTGATATGGAGCTGAAGTTCTTCCTCCAACCAACGACACCCAGTGGAGATCGACCCACAGCGGGCTCCCCAACCCCACCTACTCACATCTGACTCTATGACAATGTCCGGTTGAGAACCAAAAATTGCCCTGCCATTCCAGGCCTCCATGTGACTCAGCCACCATTCCTTCGCCATCCTACTTTCCTGGGACAGGGGAACTAAGTCCAAATAGGACAGGCCCTTTTGGAGATGATGAATTTTGAGCCATGGAGAGCTCGATAATGAAGAGGAGGTGTGGAGGAATTATGGGGGCGTAATAGGCACACTCTCTGCAATCACGTGCAGTTGGCGAGTGAAGGGTTGAAGGGCCACAGCAAGAGCCTTGTTCACAGAGTGTTGGACTGATGAGTCTAAAGCCTCAGCTAGTTCCTCTCCCAGTCTGAATTTCTTCGCAGTTTAAGGCTCACCTGGGGTCTGAGATCTGGATTTATCCATAGCTGAGTAAAGTAAATGTGCTTCAAAAGTATAAGGGGTAGAGGAGAGGGGGTGTACCAGGTACAATCAGGAGGGTAGGGAGGACCCCAATACTGTGGACTGGCCAGAGGTCAACACCTAATCACACCAACTGTGGTTCCAAAAATTAAGGCATTATCACCTTAGTAGTTATATGACTGTAAAGTCTGTAGTCTGTAGGGGAAACCAGGACCAGGCTGGAAGAACCAGGAAACCTGCCCAGGGATCGGTTGAAGGGGAATAGAGGAGGGAAATAGTTACCATCAAGACCCAGAATATTCAGTCGGGCCCGCAAGCCAATTGTCCCCGAAGCAGCACTGCTGATTACAAGCAACTAGGCCCCAGGAGAAATAACCGCAGTGGGCCCAGGACGCGGGCCAAAGAAAGGGGCCGACAGCTTGCTGAAAGAAGTTCAGACCGCTTCTCGCGGTCCCCTCCACTGAAAGAAAGCTGTGTGGGGGCAGAGATGAGGCCATGAGGGAAGAGAGACAGTGTAACTCGGGCAGGCCCCCTCCCCCAGGGGGCGGGGAGGGAGGAAATCAGAAGGCATGCTGGGCACCTGCGATTAAAAAAATCATGAATACAAGAAATACATCCTTTACAACCATATGAACGCATAATAAAGTCAATTCAATATGGAAGATACACTTATCTGTTGGCTGCAGAAGCAAAGAAATAGGAGTCCTCATGGGTTGTCTATAATTTAGGGGTGGCTGATTGGTTGGTGGACGTCTGGGAAATGTAGCTTTGTGTTTACTGTGTTTTTATTGACTGCTGTAAGTTTTTCAGTGTAGATAGAGAAGCAGAATCTGAGCCTCCGGTCGTGGTATAGAAGCAGAATGCTGCTAGCTGACGAAAAGCGACATCACCAAACTACCTTCCACACTATTAACCTGAGAAGAATTATGCACAATTTCTGGTCATGGACCATCTCCAGCCAGGAACTGCTCACCAGATGCAAGCAGGATGGCATGGATACCCTCATTATGAGAAAAAATGGAGATGGATAGGACACACCAACAGAAGAGAACAAGACTCCATCTCAAGAACAGCTCTCTGCTGGACCCCAGAATGCAAATGGAAGAGAGGCAGGGCAAAGGACAGCTGGAGGCGAACTGTGGAAACAGAAATTAAGACCCTGACCCAGCTAGGGCACCATACAGAAACTTGCCTAAGACAGACAGAAGTGGAGGTCCTTCGTTGCTGATCTACATGCCAGCCGGCATAACGGGCAGTAATTAAATAGGTAAGTAAGTTAATGGAAACTGAAGCCCTGAATCTTCTTCATCAGGACATCATTGAACATATGATAGGGCCTGCACCTTGGATCTCATCAAATGATCCAAGCCAGATCCTTATCTGTGTGGAATTGTGACAACCCAATCTGGCCGTACAAAGAGAAAGACATCCTGTGCCTAGGATTGAAGGGATAAGAAGACAAAGGAATCTAAATGGAGCTCAAGTTTGAAAGTGGATTTTATGAAGCAATCTCATCAGCTAGTGCTGGGATAGTCTTCAAGTTATGTCACCACCTTTGCCACATACAAGTGTTTGTTTGGCAATGAGAGATTGAGCTTTGGAATATACTCAGCTGCTGACGTTTATTCAGAAAAAAATTAGAAAGGTAATCCAAAGTATTACCTACTGTCTTTGTAATGATATCCCTGTCTTTGGAAAATCTCTAAACGGACATCACAAAGCACTTCAGAAAGTTGTTTAGGCACTGGTGCATGCAAACATGACTCTCTCCATGGACAAGTTTGAGTTTTGGAGGAAGCTTTAAAGGCTTATGGGCACATCTTTGTGAGGAAGGTTATGAGATCAAATCGAGAAGAAGTTGCCCAGAGTTGAGAGATGGGGCCTACATTTGCAGATGTATTAGCTGCATTTTGAAGATGCACGCTGGTAGAAAGACCCAGGAGGCAGGGAATACAGGAACAAGTAGAAGTCACAGCTAAGGGAACCCTATGAAGATCTCATATGTAACCACCTCAGCCTTCAGTTGAAGACAGAAACTCCAACTGATAGAAAGAATACTCTTATGACGTCACATATTCCTCACCCTTCACACAAACAGCTGTGGACGCAGGTACACCCTAAACTCTTACACCCCAAAACATACTTCAATAGCATGCTCACTGGTGGATGGGGCGGGACCATGTTAAATTTCAATTTCATGAGGCAATGTGTCCCTAGTCAAGGTAACACACAGCATATCAAAAATACAGTCAATTAAGTAAGGACAGACTTAGTAAATGAGTTCTAGGGCAGAATTAGAACATTTAGAAAGATTTATTAAACAAATTCAAAAAGTGCAGTACAGAAATTGTAAATACAAATGCATAAGGTCATTGCCATGAAGGTTCTCGCAAATAGAGCAATATAGACTAAAGAGCAAAACCAGAAAAAGTCTAAGTCTCAAAGGAGCAGCAAAATCAATAAGAAATTGGGCAGCATCGGAAAAGTCTCATGAACGTTCTGGCTCACTCCCAAAATCAAGGAACACAATTAAAACTGCAAAATCATCATGGTGTGAGAAAAAAAGTTAGATTTCAGCTAACAGAGCACAGTTCTATTAAATGTATTATTGCCTTACCATCTAAGCACTATTCCACTACATGAATATTGATTCAACCCCTCTATGCTAATAACATCCAGAGGTGGCAGGACAAACTAGTTACAAAACAACAGTGAACTAGTGTCAATAAATACAGTGAGCTAGTGGAAGTGACCTTGAGTGATCGCAACATTACTGAGCCCCCGTTGGAAAGTTTTCTTTGAGAACAGCAAGAACAACGTCAATGGAAACAAACAAACATGACTTTACTTGACTGTGTGCTGCACAAATAATAAACAGTTAATGTGCAGATGAGAGACATCCCTTTTGAACAAGATAGTGTTGAGGCCTAACTGAGACCTAGTCAGCTTAACCCAGAAAAAAGCACTTTAACAAGTCATAGCAAATTTGTTTCAAATGCAATAAAGTCAAAAAGTGTATAAATGTAACTTCGAGTGTAAAACCACATTTTACACAAAGTTATTAATGCCCAATTTTATAAAAGCTTAAAAGCTCTCACACAGCACATGGTCCTTCAACATACTGGAGTACACACTAAGCCCGGGCGGTAAACTCCACTCTGCTCGTAGAGTTTGCGGGATTCGGGCACTCCGCGCTCCGAAGAGGAACGTGAAGTTCCTGAATCCCGCCATTCGGGCTCGAAGCGGAGTTTTTTCCCCATTCGCGCGCTCAAGTTTTCTTTTGGCTCTCAACTGCGAGTGCCAGGACTCTGGGGCCGCTTGCGAGCGCACTTGAGACTTCTCACACAGCTAGCGAGCTCACGTGAGACTTCGCGCTCACTCGCACGGCTTCCGACCGCAACGGCACCAATCTAGCATCCTTAGTGCTGATCTCAAACGGAGCGGTCATGCAGCTTTTCTACTTGAGAATGCAGCTGCGACGCATTTGGAGTGGATTTTCTTCTCAAACTGGCCGTTGGAGTTGGGTTTTTTTGTGCGAGAAGCCATTTTTTAAAACTTTTTTTCAAACCAGAAGGAAGTGCCCAAGAGACTCCAATTTCCTGTCCAGCAGGCTCCTCCCAGTGCTTTGCCCCTCTCCTGGTCACTTTTCATTGGGATTTGGAGCTGGAAGGATCACTCTCCTTGTCTGCTGCATATATACCATTGGATTTAAGGACTTTGTTTTTGAGATATCACAAGTAAGTTGAAAAACTGGTGTATAAGGGTGATGTTTGTTTGCCTGGGGGCATGCACCTGGATTTATTCGTACTTTTATTCGATTTTTAAAATTTATTGTGTTGGGTGACCTGCAGTTTTGGTAGGGGTCTAGTTATTTTTTGCATTTGATTTTTCTTCTTTTGGAAGGAAAAATGTTGCACAGTTTACTACATTTTCTCCCCTTTTTTTTAATACATTTCCAATATTGATTTAATTCACTTTGTGGCCTACTCTGCCAATGGGCCTTCCAGCCAGTAGGCCCTGTACTATTCATGGGTGCATGAAACAACTGTTTCTGTGGTGTCGGTTGAATTGAAACATCATTTAGGCCATGGATGATATTGGATTAAAATACAAAAGGTGTTTTTTATAGTGGTATTTTACTTTTTTTCCCATGCAAACCGTGTGTAGGTGGGGTAATTGCTTTGGAGGATGTATATTGTTGTAAACATTTTTAGCCCTGTTCATTTTCATCTTTGGTATTGCTGAATTAATGCTGTGCTCTCTGTGTTACCATGCCTCTGGCAAGTGTGTGTGTGTGTTTGCTATAGGCCACCATTTGCCTTTGTTGTTGGCCATTTTGTATAGTTAGTGTCCAACCTAGGCCTGCATGTGTTCTTTGTTTTTCAGGCCTCCTGCTTGTTGTGACTGGCGGCCATTTTGTGTAGCCAGCCAGTGTGCTTTCCCAGAGGCCTGCATGTCTTCTTTGTTTGTGGCCATGCCTCCATGCTGGTTGTTGTTGTTGTGACCATGTGGCTGGCTGCCATTTTGTGAAGCCAGCCAGTGTGCTTTTGCCATAGGCCTGCATGTCTTCTCTGTTTGTGACCATGCCTCCTTGCTGGTTGTTGTTGTTCTCTGACCATCTAGCTGGCGGCCATTTTGTGTAGCCAGCCAGTGTGCCTTCCCCATAGGCTTGCATGTCTTCTTTTTTTGTGGCCATGCCTTCTTGCTGGTTGTTGTTGTGCTCTGACTATGTGGCTGGCGGCCATTTTGTGTAGCCAGCCAGTGTGCTTGCCCCATAGGCCTGCATGTCTTCTTTGTTTGTGGCCATGCCTTTTTGCTGGTTGTTGTTTTTGTGACCATGTGGCTGGCGGCCATTTTGTGTAGCCAGCCAGTGTGCTTTTGCCATAGGCCTGCAATCTTCTCTGTTTGTGACCATGCCTCCTTGCTGGTTGCTGTTGTTCTGACCATGTGGCTGGCGGCCATTTTGTGTAGCCAGCCAGTGGACTTTAGCCATAGGCCTGCAAATCGTCTCTGTTTGTGACCATGCCTCTTTGCTGGTTGTTGTTGTTCTATGACTATGTGTCTGGCGGCCATTTTGTGTAGTCAGCCAGTGTGCTTTTGCCATAGGCCTGCATGGCTTCTCTGTTTGTGGCCATGCCTTCTTGCTGGTTGTTGTGACCATGTGGCTGGCGGCCTTTGTGTAGCCAGCCTGCGTTTTTGCCATAGGCCTTCACGTCTTCTCTGTTTGTGACCATGCCTCCTTGCTGGTTGTTGTTGTTGTGACCATGTGGCTGGCGGCCATTTTGCGTAGCCAGCCAGTGTGCTTTTGCCATAGGCCTGCATGTCTTCTCTGAAATTGTGGCCATGCCTCCTTGCTCAGTGTTAGTTTTTGTTGATGACCATGTTGCACTGTCTGGCAGCCATTTTGTGCGTCCAGCCAGTGTGGCCCTTTGCCATAGGATTGCATGGATGGTTGGCAATGATAGCAGTTTACTGAATTTATATGCTTGCAGATATTTATTTTTCACTTATCTTTAACTTTTTTATTTGGATTTTTTTAATTTTGTTTCAAGGTTAAATTTTTTAGTTTTATTTTTTATTTACATTTTGTTTTTTAAAATTATATATACATTTTTTAATGTATTTTGATTTTGTAATTTACATTTTTACTTTAATTTATTAATTTTAATTTTTTATTTTAATTTTTTCATTTTCATTTTCAGGCAGTCGCTGGGAGAGGATAGGTGCTAACGAGCCGGCACCCGACGCAACCCCAATAAGGTGCAGGCGTCCAGCGTATACTAGCCTTGGGAGAATCTTCCCCTAGATGTGAGGGTACTCCTTTGTTTTGGGCATATCTATAGTTTAGATAATAACCACACTGTAAGGAACACAGTTTTGTGGATTGCCCAGATATACCTTTCACTCATATGGGTTACCATCCTCACTTTGGAACCCCATTTTTACGTGCACTAAACCTATAATCTCTACTGTTAGGTCCTGAGGAAACGCCATTGATCATTAAGACACACTAGGCGTGAAACTTGTCGACCTTTTAATAGTTACTCGGGCATATATAGCCTTACAGTAACTCACTAACCTTCGGGTTTTTTAGTCTACCAGGGGTACCACGTTATTAAAAATTTCTTCCTGTGGATACTCCTAGGTAGTTTTAATTTTGAGTATCTTTCACTGCACGCACTTCACCACTTTCACTTCCGGATCCACCCCACACACCCGCACTCATCTGACGGCTTTTCTCTAAAAAGATCTCCGCAAAAGTGACCCTTCGGGGGACCCGTAGGGCATTGCAGCGCCGGCCCGACGAGGAGCACAGGCCCCATGATGAAGCATGACATCCCTTGGGCTGTGTGAGGGCTACTAAGAGGCAAGACTTGGCCCTCCCCTTCGGGATTGGATCCTTGAAACTGGGGAGGTATCTCTGCCTCTCTCTATTTCTTCTTCCTCTTAATATTTACTCTACTCTCAATCTTTTCTTCTGATGAGTGGGTGACATTTGGCACCCCTATCTTGGAACAGTGTCCCTTGTGATTTGACGTTCACTCTTGGAGCACGGACACTGGACCTTAACAGGCTCCTGGTCCCCCCCCTCTCTTTTTTGACGTAGTTTTTGTTGATGACCATGTTGCACTGTCTGGCAGCCATTTTGTGCGTCCAGCCAGTGTGGCCCTTTGCCATAGGATTGCATGGATGGTTGGCAATGATAGCAGTTTACTGAATTTATATGCTTGCAGATATTTATTTTTCACTTATCTTTAACTTTTTTATTTGGATTTTTTAAATTTTGTTTCAAGGTTAAATTTTTTTAGTTTTATTTTTTATTTACATTTTGTTTTTTAAAATTATATATACATTTTTTAATGTATTTTGATTTTGTAATTTAAATTTTTTATTTTAATTTATTAATTTTCATTTTTTATTTTTATTTTTTCATTTTCATTTTCATTTTTTATTTTAATCTTTCAAAAACTTTTTTTAAAATGTCCTTCAAAAATTTATATTTAAATTTTTTGAATTTACATTTAGTTAATTAATTATTTTTTATTTTGATCAATTTTTTTTTCTCCATTTTCCTAACATCTGGCATCAACCCCATGACTAAAATAGGTGCACTCCACAGCAGCATTCATGGTCTACGGATTATCCCATTGTCACCTGCACCTCCCTGAGTGCCACATCCCAACGTGATGCACATAATGCAAAAAAATACATATGTATGTTGTTGTTGTTGCTCTTTCTGATCCTTCCTGAGTGTACTGCACACAATGAAAGTTTGTTGGTGTGGTTTTACGAATGGATAGTTAGACTGTATTATTGCTAAATCTCCACACTAAATGATATTGTTTGTTTGTATTACTACTTGAACTGCAACAATGCCACAATTTACTGATGTTTTTCTTGCTTGCTTGCTTTTAGGTGCGCAAGAGAAGAGACATCACCCACAGTACAGCCAGACAGAAGGCCTGTGCACGACGTGACGCATGACTGACTACGCAACCCATTCATCTCTTCAGCTTGTTGTGAAGCTAAGTGCCAATGCCAACTGACAGCTCCAAGATGGCCCCCAAAGAAAGGTACTGCCAAGAAAATGGCTAGTAGGGAGCAGAAGAAGCAGATTTCCACCACTGACGTGCCGACCGCAACCTTTTTCAGGAAAGTTGTGCCTGCCGCACCGGCCTCCGGTGAGCAAGCTGAGAGCAGCACTACTTCATCAACAGCACCACGCCCCCAACCTAAGCACAGGACCATGTCTGTCAGTGAGGCAGCCAGTACAATCATGTCGACTCCGACGAGTAGTGATGTTGAATTGGATTTGTCCCCTTTGCAAAGTAGTACACAATCGTTTCAGGAAACACAGCACAGTGGACAGCAGCCGCAGCCAGCAATAGTACAGTTGACTGATGTTGGAGCAGAACAGGAGGTTGAGCTTCCTTCCGAACAAGAAGTTGAATCTCCTCTTTTAGAATCATTGGCTCCCAGATCTCCAGCTAGAAAAAGGAAGGGTACTACTGCACCATCTTCTCCAAGCACCACTTCTGATGATGATGATAGTGACATGGAGTGGACCCAGACAGAGACCAGGAGACAACAGGAGAGGCAAGGGAAAAGAAAAGTTCCAGAAAGACGTAGACTTATGGAAGGGGATGAAGAGGAGGATGACGATGACGAGGTAGTCATGGTGGAAGGTGACACAGAGGAATCTGACTTTGCTATTCAACCAGCTCCGAGGGATGTGGCACAGGCAGCACTGCCACCAGTTCCCATATTTGCAAAGCTCCAGCTGAGACCTGCACCAACCCATGCCTCAGGAGAAGCAGAGAGGCAATCGACGACATGCCCACCTACCTCCAGCTCTTCTTCAGGCATTGGCAGTGGCCCGGTAAAAAGTACTTCTCCCCAGTTTGGGACTTTTTTACTGTTAGCAAAGAGGGGAGCACATTGCAGTATGCACAATTTGCCACACAAATGTTCGTCGAAGTAAGCCTGGTACACATTATGGTACTGGAGGGCAGAAGACCCATATGAAAAAACACCACACAATCAAGTGGGAGGAGCACCTTAAAAAAATTGCTGAACATGGTCGTGATGGTGGGGAGAGCCGGGGGACATCAGATACAAGTCCAATCATGGGGGAAGGTGATGATGAGGAAGAAGAGGGTGACATCTTCACTCAAAGCAGCCCGGTCCCCAGCAGGGTGCCAGCAGATTCACCCACCTCAGTGACTGCCCCAGCACCACCACGCACATTGAGTCTACCACTAGCATCTACTTCTCAAAAGATGCCTGTGTCAGTGCCCCAAGAAAAGAAGAAAATCGAGGCTACTATTACAGGCATGTTTAGGCAGGAGGGGCACTACGAGCGAAACCACCCAACCGCACGTTTGTACAATGGGAAGCTGGCAAAAATGTTACCGCTGGACCTCCTCCCTTTTTCTTTTGTGGAAGGAGTGAGATTCTTAGAATTTGTGGCAGCCATTTGCCCAAAATGGAAGGGACCAAGTATGACCTATTTTGTCAGAGATAGTGTTTCAGCGCTGCATCACGATGTGCTGCAGTTGGTTGGACAAGCTTTGCAGCAAAGTGTTGTTCACACCAATCACCTCATGGCAGACATGTGGCCCAGTTGTCAGGCGACTGATTACATGTGCATCACTGCACACTGGATCTCTTTTGCAGGGGTAAAGCAAAAGATATCTTCAGGTCTTGGCCCTAAAGAAAGTTTTAAGAGCGTTCGGCGGCATGCAACAGTGGCCATGTTTCCAATGGGGAAATCACATACAGCTGTTAGCATCTTGGAGGAATTTAACAGCAAGGTGTATGAATGGCTGCGCCCCAGAGCTCTTAGAATTGGATTTGTTGCCACGGACAATGGCAGTAACATAGTCAAGGCCATGTCAGATGGAGGCTATTTCTGGGTCCTGTGTTTGGCTCATTGCATCAACCTGGTGGTGAAAAATTTCCTCAAAAAGGAAGATATAGCAACATACTGACCACCTGCAGAAGAATCTGCACTCATTTCAGCCATTCTTTTAAAGCCCGGAAGCAGCTGCGGATTATTCAGCGTAATAATAGAGCACCAGTTAAAGCCTTGATACAGGAGGTGCCAACATGTTGGAACTCCACCTTTTACATGCTGCAATGTCTGTTTGAGCAGTACAAACAGATCAATGACTATGTCATTCAAAGAGGAGGAGATGAAGTTGGGAAAGCTATGACCATGGATGCAGACAAATGAGGCCTCTTCAAATGCCTGACACAGATACTACTCCCTTTTGAGGTTTTCACATGGGAAGTTAGCAAGGAGGACAGTACGATGGGCCAAGCTATCCCGTTGTTGCATCTCCTACAAGACCAGGTAAAGAAGGTGTCTGAAAGGTTCACCCCTGCAGGTGTGAATGAAAACACAGAAGCACATGCCTTGGTTGAGACCTTAGTCCTGTGCTTGGCTTCTAATAAAAGGCTGCAACATGACATCATCGAGTCCAAAGGGTACATATGTGCCACACTACTTGATCCAGTGTACAAAAAATTCTGCCTACTTTCATGACTTTTTCTGATGTTTTAAAATACAAGAGGTGGATTGTAGAGCAAGCCGGAGACTTGGAAGAAGAACGGCTGGAACGTTGAGCCCCACCCCACAGTTCTGGGGTGCCGCCTTCAACTTCCAGAGAGGGCAGTCTTGTTGCACAGCAGCCAACAACACCATCAACCAGACCACCGGCAACAATAGCAACAGAAGGACCGGACCTAACCTCTGCATTATATTGGTTTTAATTGACAGGGCTCAAGTCCAGTGCAGAGGTGATGGCAAAACAGGTTGAGCAAGTGGCAGCACCAATGGCCATCCACAGGATGTTTCAGGAGTATATGGATGATCCAAAAGATGTCTATGTGGATCAAAATCCAGTGATGTATTGGTATGGGAAGATGCGCCAATGGCCAGAGCTCAGCAGGCTAGCAATAAAGTATCTGGCTTGTCCTGTCATCAGTGTGTCTGCTGAACGTGTGTTCAGTGCAGCTGGTGCAGTCGTCACATTGAGAAGGACCAGTCTCTCACCTTAAAATGTGGAGAGATTGACTATGATCAAAATGAACCAACATTTTATACCACACAATTACACCGTTCCTGAAACAGCAGCACAAGAGGAGGAAGAGGTTGATTGGTCCGAAATTGAATCAAATGTGTTAGCTGACCAACTTCTGGGTGAACCACCTGAGTTTGAGGACAAACTCTACTTCCCGGACTAAGTATGCCAGTGCCCCCATAGAACCTTTACATTTTTTCTCGTTGAACTTAGTTCTTTCTGTGGAAAAAACAAAACAAAATTAGCTATAGAAACATTATTATTTTTGTGTCAGATTTATGCTGCCCAACCTTTTTTATTAGTCACATATATATTGCCGGATTGCAGTTGGACCAGTGTGCATTGAAGAAGCCTCCACAATTCCTTCCTGACATTGGGGACAATGCCTGCTCCCCTAGCTTGCCTATTGCCTATTCCTTTTTGCATCACTTAGTACTAGAAGGTCTGCTCCAAAAAAGTATTTATTACCTACAAGACTGCCTGCCAATACCAAATTCTAATGTGTTGCCTGCATCAAAGATGATTTAATACCTATCTGAACTACGCGTGCTTGGATTGGATGAGGTAATTTCAACTATTGCAACGGTGAGTACATTGATTGATGATTCATGTGGTGGCAGACACTGAGGTAGGGTGTGTGTTGAACTGTAATATAGGACATTTCTTGAGATGATTATTGATTTGCATTGTTTGGGGCATGAGTTATTGGCGCTAATTTGTTTTCCCTGTAAGTGATCAGCCCTTTCACACTTAGCCAGATATAATTGCAGGGTGTTCTCCTTTTTTCTGGTTCCTCAGAAACCAGAACAGTCACTTTAGTTAACAATCAAAAACCTGTGCAAAATACTGCACTTCTGTTTCATTCTCTATTTGCTCTTCAACAGCAGTGCACTGCAGTCCACGTCTATCTTGCTCGGGTCATCGTGATTCATGATGATGATGACTGGTCTGGGACGGTGTTACTGGGAGTCAGGACTGGAGGAGTATCATGGAAGAACTCAGGGCAGGAGCTGCCGGACTACCTCATTAATATCTAGAAGTAAGAAGTTATCAAGTATCGACTTCAGTTCAAAGGTAAACCAAGAGTCTGAGACCTAGTACTCAACTGTGTGGAATAGAGAGAGGTGATTTGTGAAATGCTGCTCTATGCGTGTGTGTGTGTGTATGTGTGTGTGTGTTGGACTTGTGTCAAAAGTGATACTCTGAGTTCCCCTTTTGTTTTTTTTTGCGCTGCCTCTGAGTATTCTTGATACACGCCTCATGGAGCTTACCTTCCTTCTGTCCTTCTCCTTGACTCTAAAATACAGTTTCTTTTTTACAATCCACAGGCCTTCTTCTAGTCTCCTTCATGAATGAAAGGCGAAAGCTAGCTGAGCTCAACAACACTCCTGCCATACCAGTGCAGACAGGCCCAATGAGTAGACATTCCCAAGGAGAATGCAGACGCATCACCCAATTTTGCAATACAGTATCATTTTTCTTTTAACTATGATATTAACTAAGAGAAGTGGGTGGGTGGGTTTACTCCCTAAACTAGAAGACAGAACACTTAGATATATGGTAAATTGGGTCTCGGTGGCAGAAGGACTGTTTGCAATGCATGTATCTGTACTCTGTCATACTCATTCCTTTGTTTCCTTCTAACAACAAATTGATGGCGAATGGTGTGCTGCTGCTTATTGCCCAGATGAATGTTGGCCTTGTGTTGTAGTGTTTGTCTTTGTCAAACCTTTCCCAAATCCCATTTCCCATCCATTCATTAAACCCCCAACCCCCTTCCCCTTAGCTTTGTGATTTATTGAGGTGTGGCTTAAATTACACCATCAATGGATCACACACTTGGTGGGGCGGATGTGGTGAAAGCAACACCAACTTACTGTAGAATCTTCTAGGCAGTAGCCCACACCAGTCCAATACCAACCCACACATTAAAAATGATTCATATTTTATTTTGAAAATAGAATGAAGAACATCAGTTGTCAGCATCAACCGTAAATGCCTAACCTAAGCTTGTCGAATCCAGACTTTGAGTCAATTTTTTGTAACTTGAGGTTCCACATTAGCCAAAACTTACTAGTATTGCTTTTTTTTCTATTTTAGCACAATCAGGCATTCTCAGTGTGTCATCATGTAGTACTCAGATGGTGTCAATTCTTTGTAAATCTTTGATAAATATATAACCCACTTACTTAGTCTTTCTACTTCCATTTAGTTGCCTACGATAGTTAATCAATCAATCATTCAGATCAATCCTCTAGTTGGAGCACACCTGGGTGAAACTGGAAGTGGGACCTCGCTTGTGAAGTTGTGATGCCTCCCCTGTTATTGCTGCATGTATATTCAGGTAACAAAACTAGTATGGATGTAATTTAACTTAGTAAGAAATAAATTAACTGCTACTGTTTTTTATCTAGATAGTTCTACATAATATAGGTCATCATGGCAGCATTCTCCATAATGGTCAAGATAGTTAGAGCAGTATAAGCCTAGACTCTATAAATAAGTGCTACGCTCTCTCTTAAGTAGCACATAAACAGGCTGCGTAAAACTACTTAAAGGCAGCAGTGCAAAGTAAAAGTAAAGGACACTACTTCAGGCATAAATTTAGATTCAAAAATAGTTTTCCCCTTTATTTATTTACAAAGCAACCCACACTCTCCACCCAAACAACATGCCCACCCCTCTCCCAAACAAAACTAACCCAAGCCCCAAAACTCAAAATGTCCAAGAAACTCTCTCCAGTCCCAACTCCCTTCCCACCCTCTCCACCCAGCCCCAACTAACAACAAATCCCTCCCACCAATACAAAAAAATGTAAAAAGGGCTAGAAGAAGGCATTATGGATGTCGGTCCGGAGCTGGTACAGGCTGTGCTCCATTGTGGTGAGCCAGCCCTCGATGGTGTCCAGCCGCTGCGAGATGCAGCCTGTTGTCATTGTGGTGGGGTGTGGCAGCAGTTGGCTGGCGGTGGCGCCGGCGATGGGATGGCCGGGAGACTGGAGGCTTAAGGGGACCGGCTGGACTGGGGCCCGGCTGTTGTGCATTTATTTCCTCCTCCTCTTCTTTCAGAATCACCAGCCGCCCGTATTCCTGCTGGATACACTCCAGCCTCTGCCGCTGCAAACGGGCCACTCTCTCCTGCCTGCTGTCGGGTGGTCCTACTGGACCAGCAGGAGCAGCTATATTGAGAAAACAAAAAAGACAAATTGTAAATAATGCTCTATGCAAACAATTGTTTTAAATTACTGGGTGGCACAGTAGCAGTACATTGCTGGTCCCCTAGGGCCATTGGAATTTATTTGATGTGATTATGGTTAGTCACAAGGCCAATTTTATGTTTTACTCGCACATGTTGCCAAACATAAACAAGCATTTGCAATGCAATAGGTCTCGCATTTACGCGAGTTTGAGCTATTGACACTGCAAATAACAATGCCTTTTATTTTTGTTTTTGTTTTTAAAACATAAATAAAAGGCATTGTCATTTACAATGCCAATAGCTTAAACTCGCGTAACTGCGAGACCTATTGCATTGCAAATGCTTGTTATCAAAAGCAGCCGGTGGTTAACCAGGTCATTTATATGCCAACAACTTCGTTAGATGCATAGCACGCACGTGCCATATGACAAGGGGCTGACACAAAACGGCCGAAATAGCCCCACAAAGAAATAAGGAGGTTGAAGTATTCCCTGTTTTATATTTACTACCGCGTGACACGAGGCTACAATACACCCAGAAACACCCCTAAAGGAAGCTGAATTATTGATTACACGTTTATGTTTTCTACACCTTGACACGATGTTACTAAACACCCAGAAAACACCATTTTAAACACCAAAAGCAGCAACTCTGCAGAGCAGCCCTTTCACTTTTGCATACTTCTCACATTGTGAACCTCAATAAGCTTAATTAACTTTTAGCGCATCCAAAAACCATGTTGCACAACCTAGACAGCCACTTAACCCCTTTCTGGCACAGGACGTCACAAGAAGAAGAAATAGCACATAAATTACAACTCGCAGTACTCGTACTTCGACATATTAATGTACTTGGTATCCAGTCTTTACTCTTAATATTTCTTACTTTTTTCTTAACTCCATGTTCACCATCTTCTGTACTGCTGTCACTTCTTACCACAAGCAAGCACACTTTTTCCAATGCAAACTGGTGCGGTCACATTGACCCGTTACGCAGTAAAATGCATGGAAGGAAAAGTACTGGTAACATAAATCGGTAGGAGTGAGCAAAGCATTATTCCCAAACAGGGGAACTATGTGAAATATACAGCATGCAAAAACGCTGGCCAGTTAGAAGGCAGGACATAAAACTTAATACAAGCAGGCGTTTTTCGTTGTGCCTGGGTACAGCTCAGCAGACCCAATACAAACTACTATACAGAGAGCCAGGAGCAGAATAGCAAGGTGGCACTCGTCATACTGCCTGGTAATTCGAAAGCAAGCACACGCCTACTTTTAAACCATGGTACTCTCGATGAGATTTGTTTTCTATGCGCAGCCAGCATTGTCAGCACTTTACAGATCGTGCACAATGTACCTCGATCCATTGTACTCCGAGTGTGACCGAAAAAGAAAAAATAGCGATCGCTTTAAAAAAAAACACGCCCGCGAGTGGTGCGCGCGCGCCACAGCAAAACATGTGGTTTCAATTATCGCGCCCGTGTCTGGGCACGATAATTGAAACTACATGCGCCCGCCTTTGGCCAATTGCGTGCAGTCTTTTATAAAAAGACGCACGAAAAGGCCAATGGGGTAGCAGAAAAGGAATCGCACACGCGCGAGCTTGTGCGATTCCTAGGTCAGTGCTGAATCCCCGTTTTTCACCTACTAAATGTCTCGCGCTGCGCGAGCACTGCTGCGCAGTGCAACGCTAGGCGCGAGACCTAAAAAGCACTGACTGTGTGGCAGAAAAGTATTAACAGGCAGAGAATAACATCACAGTATTAAAAAAAACTGTGATTTGATTATTTTTTTTCTTCTAAAGGCTTTTCAAGTAACTATAAACAGTCAGGCACTTTGAGTTGAAAAATAAATGACTTCTCATTGATGAGTACGGCATTATGCACTATATGGAGTACAAGTTGTGTGTGGTGCTAAAATAATGAAGCCATGCTCATTGCTAGCCAGCACCTCTGCTAGTTTGCTACTGTCTGCAGCTGTAGTTGACAATTATCTATTTTTAATTCCAATGGCCCTGCTCTTCTTCAAATGAATTTCTCTTTCTACCCTGTCTCCAAAGATGCAGATGAATAATAGATAAGATACTACAGCAGTCACACACCTCATGTATGAAATGCGGATATTAATATATTTTATTGCCTGCCATAAGTAGGCGTTGAGGAAAATTAATCTAATGGACTGCAGTACAGGTAAAGGAACAAACTATACAGATTTTATTTGGCACATTCGTCACTGTGTATCCCATATGAAAAACTTGACATCAAATCATGCACTTACTCCCACTTTACTCTGTGGCCTCGCCCGCCGTCACGTATTTCCAACAAATTCATTTGCTGGCCAGTAACCAAGGAAAGGAAACTTGATTTTCTCTACTGCAGGGATTTGGGTATAGGGATTAGACAGGTAGGGTAGAGCTTTTTTTATATATAATAGAGGGGCTACTACACTGATCATCAATTCATCATCTTTGGCTTATTCAGTCACGTTACAATTCGAAAGCAAAAAATCTGAACAAATGTAAATTAAATCTGTTATGGGAAACCATGAAATATGTTCTGCAATCTTCACATTAAGGGCCTCATTACGATGTCGACGGAATCACTTTCGCCCGACACCACATCAGTCATGGGACCGACCGACACCCGGTCGGTGGTCCCGACTGCCTCATTAGGATGTGACCAAACACTGTTCGGTCGCATTCCGACCTTTTACTATGTGACTATGCATTCCGGCCATAAACCGGCCATAATGCATGCTCCCATAGTAAAATGGGAGGTGCGGTTCATCCCTGCACCCCGTGGCAGGCACTTTAAGGTGCCTGCCACGGGGTGCAGGGATCAACAGGTGCCCCCTCGGCCTCCAACCTGAGGACCTGCACCCAAAGGGGCCCTTGCTGGGGGCCCCCAAAGACGCTTTCCGACATAACAGACCGGCATGGAAACCATGTCAGAAAACGTCATCATAATCTCAAGGGCGGGAAGGCCCGCCCTTGAGAAAACTTGACGCATTCCGACTGGCGGAAGCCAGCCGGAATGACCAGTCGGATTCCTTTCCCACCACCTCTATCAAAATGAGACGGTCAGAAAGGAATCCGACCGGCACATTACGATGCGGTTCGGAAGGCTCTGACCGACGGGCAGAGCCTTCCGAATCGCATTGTATTCAGGCCCTAAATGTGGCAGATGCCAAGAATGGATTTTCTAATTTGGTAGGCTGGGACCGGAGAACTTAGGAAAAAATAAAGGAGTGAAGTACTAAGAGGTGACTGAGTGGGCAAAGGGACAACACACCTTGGGGCCGATTCCGATCTCGGCCGGTAGGGCACCGAATCGGATTCGGCTTTACCGGATCCGATTCGGAGCCCTCTTTCCCGACCGATTCGGACGTGCGTCCGGACGAGCGAGTACGATGCGAGCGCACGCGAAATCGCCGACCGACTCGTTCGCGGGACCCAACCGCTCCGACCGACTCGCACGGACACGACTCGCACCGCGCAATGGAGACGTTCCCTGGCCGGGCAAGTACGATGCGCGCCTCGAGCAGTCCGACCGACTCGCGCAGTCCGGCTCCAGAGTGCAGTCGGAGCTGCACTTTGGGGGTCCGTGTCGGACCCCCCTGTACGCGTAGCCACGCGAGTCGCACACAGGGGGGACCCATGGGTCCCCCCTACCTGTGCATGTACGGCGCGAGTCGCTTCGACGCGTACCCGCTGTAGGGGGCGCCCTTGTTCACCTCGCACCCATTGAGTCAATGGGAGCCCGCGTACGCGTTGTACGACCGGCTCCCATTGACTTCAATGGGAGTCCGACCGAATCGAGTCCGATAGCATACGGACGCATCGTACTCATTCGGTCGGGCTGCTAGGGTCCGATTCGGTCGGAAATCTCTCCGGGTCCGGCTCGGTCGGAGAGATTTCCTGCCTGAATCGGAATCGGCCCCCTTGTGTGTTCGGTTTGCAATGCATTGAAAACATGGTATATGCCACATTAACTGAAGCAGATGCACATTACACAGTCAACACTGTGACTACAGTCAAGAATTGATTGCCCCATTCTGCACTTCGGTAGAAGTTGGCAAAAATGCCATGGGCGGGGAGGGGGGATGATGAATGATAGGTAGGATGGATCTGGCTCACTTCACAAATACAGCGAGTCAGGGGAGTAGAACAAAGAATAAAAATAAATAAATAACCCCCACTTAGAACCATAGCTTTGAATGATAGTGATAATCCTACATAAACAAAGTAAGCAGAGTAGGTGAGTAGCAGCATGCTCCTCATGAGAAGAAGAGCTGCCTTGCTTATTCATCCAAAACATCCAAATATTAATTCATCCTTTCATTCTAATTCACTCGTAGCCACCATGATTAAGCTTTACTTTCTCCCATCCAGTCTTTCACCAAAATTTCCAATACATTATCCACCCATTCAATAGCAACCCTTTCTTCAAACCATCCTTCGCCCATCCACCGCTCACCCTTTCACCCGGCCACCATATACCATTTCATTTCTTTTAAGTTACCTTCCTTTCTTTCATGTCTCCCTCAAGCCATCAAAGCTCATTATGTGAGATTTTGCTGCATTGCAGATGGAAGAGGTCATAATAAAAACTCAACCACCACTGTGGCTGGTAAAGCTGGAGGGGGGGGGGTTCACTTCACGGTCATTTGTTATGACAACAAGCGACGCCATGGCAATAGCAAGAAATTATGTGACTTACCAGTGCCGGTCCTGCTGCTGCTTCTCCCCCTCCAACTGACCCGTCTCCTCCTGCAGCTGCACTGGAGCCGGCATCACCGATGTTCTGTGTGGCTAGAATAAAACATTGCACATAATTTAGATCCCAGATACGCAACCCCAAATACAACTGCAATGCAGCACCACAGCTCAGTTAGCATGTCAGTATCTTCAAAATATCACTCTGGGCATTTGGGGGCCAGATGTACGACTCCCCAATTAGCGAGTCTCAAATTGCGTCGCATTTGCAACTCGCTAATTGGGATGCACAACAGTGTCTGAGACACTGTTTGCGATTCCCAATGGGGTCGCAAATTGCATGCCTCATGCATATTAATGAGGCCGTTGCAATTTCCGACCCCATTGGGAATGGCTGGCACTCTCAGGGATGGTGGCCTGCTGGGGTCAGCAGACCTCCATGTCTGGGACTGCTTTTAAATAAGCAGTTTTTTTTTTTTAATGCAGCCCGTTTTCCTTAAAGGAAAACGGGCTGCATTTAAAAAATAAAAATGAAACTTTTCAGTTTCATTTTTTAAGGGCAGGCAGTGGTCCGTGGGACCAGTGCCTGCCCTTAAAAAATATTTGTGCATGCATTCACAAATGGGAAGGGGTCCCTTGGGGACCCCTTCCCGTTTGCGAGTGCTTTACCACCCTTCTGAGAAGGGTGGTAAACTGCGAGTGTTTTGCGACCGCAATTGCGGTCGCAAAACATTCTTATATAGCTTAAGGAGTCGCTATTAGGAAGGGACGCCCTTGGAACGCCCCTTCCTAATAGCGAATCGCTAATCCTATTTTGCGAGTCGCAAAATAGGATTCGAACATGGGCCACAGGTTTTTTGCGGGCGGAAACAGGTCTAAAACCCATTTGCGCACGCAAAAAAACTTTGTACATCTGGCCCTTGATTGGTTGGTTCACAAAGTTAAAAAAGCCAGGCGTGGTATAATGGCCAATGAAAGACATATGGTGTTGGTTGGCAAATGCAATGGGAGTGGGACCTCATACTTTTTTCCAGCCTTGCTGATAATGAGACATTTATAAAGCGCTGCATATACCCTGAAGTGTCTAGGCGCTACCGTCAGACAGACAGAACTAGATGGAGTTGTTAAAGTTCAACCTCTAAAAAGCCAGGTTTTCAGGACCATTCTAAATTTTAGCAGGTTAGTTTCTTTTTTAAGTAAAATTGGCAGGGAGTTCCAGAGTATATCCGTGGTTTTTTTTTTTTCTTTACGGAGTTTTATATAGCGTGAACTTGACCCAAAGGTATCGGGTATCAGAGCGCTTTACATGAGCACCAGTTGCGTTACATAAGGACACATTCATTTTTGTTAGGCATGGGGAGATTAAGTGATTTGCCCAGAATCACAGGATGTTCAGCGTCATTGCCGAGACTCGAACCCGGTTCCCCAGATTCAAGGTCGACCGCCCTAGCCGTTAGGCTAACTCCTCTCCCCTGGAGGTGGTAAAACTCCTGCCATCCCAGCTGACTTTGCGCACTCTGAGAACGCCACGGTTACCATGCTCACCTGATCTAAGGGATCTTGCAGGGGTGTAAGGCTTCAGATATCATGGCATCTGCTCAGGCCCTAGTCCATGCAAAGATTTAAATGCTATGCATAGGGGTTTTGAACTAGATCCGCTTAGCAACTGGCAGCCAGTGCAGTTGCAACAAGGCCTTAGAAGCAGATTCAAATCTAGTGATCCCCAGAAGTACTCGAGCTGCTGCATTTCGTGCCATCTGGATCTTATTAATGCTACGTTTTAGTGAGCTGGTGAACAAAGTATTGCAGTAGTCCAGCCTAGATTAAATAAGTGAAATAAGTGCAGAGACCACTATTTTCCTTAAATCAAGAGGGGTAAAAGGAAGTATTTTCCTCAATATTTTGAGGATGAAAAGCAAGCAGAGGTAGTGTAGTTAATTTGGACTTCAAATGACAGTTTTGTGTCAAATATCATGCCCAAGTTTTTTGCTTTACTTGTTGGAATTGGCAGAGGGCCAAGTTGGGAAGGCCACCAACTGTCTGCCCAGATAGAAGAGCTATTGCCAAATAGAAGTACTTCAGTATTAGATGAATTAAGTTTTAGACAGTTGTCTAACATCCAGTTCCCTATATGACTCATGCATTCCTGGAATCTGGCTGCTGTTGAGTTTGTTGGACTATTCACTGAAACAATTATCTGAGTGTTGTCGGCGTAAGACACTAAAGCAAAGCCATAGCTTTTATTAGTCTAACCAAGGGGCTGACATACAAGTTAAATAGCGTCAGGCTCAGGGAGGATCCCTGAGGTACGCCATAAGGAAGTGAGAAGGAGGGTGAGACATGGTCTCCCAGAGCCACCACTTGAGAACGTTCTGTCAGAAAGGAGCCCAGCAGGGAGTGTGCTTTATCCCTGATCCCAAGAGAGGCTAGACGGTTAACCAGCAACTCGTGGTTGACCGTATCAAAAGCCGATGATAGGTCTAGAAGGATCAGGGCAGCACTCCCCCCTCCATCCAAGGTTTGTCTGAGCTCTTCAGTAGCGGTAATCAGAGCTAGCTCTGTGCTATAGTAAGTGCAGAAACGAAATTGAGATGAATCAAGCACTGTCATGGGAAACTGCTGGTATACTGTAACTATAAATGAACGAGTCTACAGCCAACTACATTAGGGGGAGTGGGGGTGGTCCATGATGATGACTATGGCCACTCCCTTATGAACTGAACTGTGTTCGAGCTAGGCATAAGCAGGAAAAGGAAAGCCTTCTCAACAAACATACATGGTGATTTTTATTTAAAATAACAGCTCACTTGGGCCTGCTATCTGAATCTTCACAATAGACAGCACCAACATTCCAATACCCTACGATTCTACCCTAAGAAGTCCACAACAATCATAAAAGGACTGGGATCAGCCGAGCCCTCAGCAGCGGCGCTGGTGGTCGGCGCTGGCTGACCAGCTTGTCCCCGACCCTCCGAATCGTCCCTCTTCTTGCCCTTGGATGAATAAGATAAATAAAAATAGACTAGTGATTCTGTTAATAATCTCCACAAAATGTTTTATGAAAAGCAAACGCAGTCGCTAAAACAGATCACCTATAGTACTACTAGTTTTGACTCGAATCGACTGTCGTTAAATCCATATTCCAAATCACCTTAACAAAAACTACATTTGGAACTAATGTATTGCAGTGAATTTTCTTTAATTCTATCTATTCCCATTTCTCAACACCCTTGATGAGCCCACTCAGTCTCCCTTTTTTGCAATGCATAGATGCATACTTTACATCATCACTGTGAATTCAATTAAATAACCTGGAACTGTATGAGCTAGATAAACATAGTGACAGAGAGAACGTGCTACTCAGTGATTCACTATAGTGACAGGAGAACAGTCTGCAATGGCTTCTTAGTTAATCAGCCAAAGCGAGCGCCTGATGAGTGCGATTAGGTAACAGCACTTGCCTAGTAGAAACTAGAAACTGGATAACACAATAATATACCAGCATAAACTAAACATAACACTCCTCTGAGTATGAGCAGCATGCTCTTCAGATTATTTTTTTAGCATTGTAGAACACAAACACAACAAATAAATAATACTCACCAAGCCCCGGTAGCTTGACTCCTAGCAGGTCGAGCAAGTCCTATTTGCGGTCAAGAATGTCTGCCCAACGGTGCTTCAGCTGCTGGGCGGTGTGCCGCACACACCAGCGCACCATCCCCCAGCACTGCCAGCGGTCCCGAAGGGTATTGCCGCTACCGGGCCTGCCACCTACTGCCAGCATAGAGGGGAGGTGGTGCTGCTCAAAAAAACACTAGTGCTGCCACCTCCTCATCTCCAAAAATTGCCCGGGGCTGCACACCTGGGCGGCGGCACCGCCCGCACAGAAGTCGTCCCTCTGCCGTGACACTGGGTGGGGAAATAATAAGAAAAGCAAGGGAAAGTAAAGAAGAAAGAAAGAAGGAAAGAAGGGGAAATAAACTCAAAAAGTCACAAAACAGGAAAGAATTTACACAAAAACGTAAAATACACAAACAAAAAGACACACACTATTATAAAAAATAAAAATTAGGGGTAAAAAAGTAATAAAGGAGGAGGATTACAAAGATTAAGGACAGATTAAAATGTAGGCCCTCCACCATAACAGAGAGCAGAAAAACAAGATGGCCACGCGCATGCGGACTGCTTGGTGCTGTTTGCATGCTAAAACGAGAACACACTTGAGGACCAGGTAGTGCTGTTCAAGCGTGATTTTGGAATACGCGGACGCACTCAGCGTTGCCACCACAACACGAACAGGTGCGCTGGGAAACTCCGCCCGAAAGCGGAACTCAACTTAGCACGGCGGAGTTTTTTGCGACTTTGCGGAATTCCGCTTAGTAGGACTCCATGAACTATGCCCACCCCTAGTACACACCCTCTAAAATAGTACATGGACCTTCAACCAAGTGGAGTACAGACCCTCCAAGATTCTAATCTGGTTACCTCATCCCACACCTTAAGAGTTGTCCATGTGTGGGTGCTCAAGTATGCATTCGGAGGTCGGTCTGCTTTTGGTTTCCATAATAAATCCCAGATATATTTCCCAATTACTGCTCTGTCCATGTGGAACCAGTGTTCGTCAGACTCACGGGCGGACCATTCTGGGATTACTCTCAACTGTGCGGGCTTGTAATACAAGTTAAAGTCCGGTAGTACTAAACCCCCCGAGGATTTAGGTAAACGTAACACCTTGTAGGAGAGATGGACTCTCCCCTTTTGCCATATAAAGCGGATCACCATGGAACGCAGGGTCGAACAAAAACTACAGTCTACATCTATTGGAAGTCCCTGGAATAAATAGAGCAGTTTCGGCAGGACCGTCATTTTAATGGCATGTATTCTTCCCAGCCAGGATAAATATATAGCTGCCCACCTCTTTAAGTCCAATCTCAGTTGCCGCACTAATGGTGGATAATTTGCTCCGAATAAGTCTTTCAGTTTGGGAGTAATCTTAATGCCTAAATAGGTGATATCATAGGTTGCCCGTTTGAAAGGTGTCGACCTGTCCAGCCTTTCCATGTCTGCAGGAGGGACTGTTAAATTGAGCAAATGTGATTTGGACATGTTAATGTTAATGCAAAGCCCCACCACTTCCTCAAACTGGTGCAGTTCCTCTAGGGTGGCGAAAAGAGAGGTGTGAGGGGAGGCCAGGGATAGCAGGATGTAATCTGCAAAGAGTGAATCTTATGTTCCTCATCTGCGAATTGGATTCCCTGGATCTGTGGAGTCTGGCGTGTCATAGCTGCCAGTGGCTCTATACTTAAGGCAAACAACAGGGGGGAAAGGTGGCACCCCTGCACGTTCCCCTCCCAAGGGAGAACACCATGGAACTAAACCCATTGACCTGCACCTTTGCAGTGGGAGTCGAATAGTTGGCTTTAATCATGGTCAGGAATCTTTTGCAGAAGCCAAACTTTCTCAGAGTGTGGAAGAGAAATGACCAGTCCACCTGATTGAATGCCTTCTCAGCGTCTAGAGCTAAGAGGACGGCTGGTACTGACTTTTTGGAGACTTTTTCGATCAGGTGACCCATTTTACTGATATTATCATGTGTTTGCCTACCCTTAATAAATCCAGATTGATCTGGGTAAATCAAATCCGGGAGTAGATCGTCCAGTCGGGTGGCCAGGATTTTGGAATATACTTTAGCGTCTAGGTTCTGCAGGGCGATTGGGCGATAAGAACCGTACTGCCTCCGGTCCTTGCCCTGTTTGGGTATAAGAGATACTAGTTCCTCAATCATGGAGGCGGTGACCACACCTGTGTCGGCCATGTAGTTGAACAACGAGACTAAATGGGGGACTAGTTCTGCCATGTATATTTTGTAAAAGTGAGCTGTCAGCCCATATGGCCCGGGTGATTTATGACATTTGAGGTTCGCTATCGCGTGGCGCACCTCCTCCTCCGTGATGGGGCTCCCTAGGATTTTGTTTTGAGCACCTGAGACTCAGGGCAGGGTTACGCTATATAAATACTCTAACTGCTCAGTCACATTTGTTTTCTCCAAAGTGTATATGGCTTGGTAATACTTTCCGAAGACCTGGGCCTTTTCTGTGTCCTGAGTGATAACCTCGTCCCGCTCTTTGCAAACGTCTCCTACATATTCCTTCTCATTTTTCACCCTCAGTTGTCTTGCCAAATGAGAGCCCACTTTTGTTACCTTGCACGTAGGTCGTTTGTTGGAGGTGAAGAAGGGTAAGCTCCGCCCAGTTATAATAGATCACGTTTAGTTTCCCCCTAAGTACTGTGACCTTTTTCTGGTGGGGAAGGGTAGGGCTGTCCTTGTGAAGGTGCTCTGCGGTCTGAAGCTCTGCCTCCAGAGCCTGTTGTTTCTTAATCCTTAATTTATTGAGGGAAGTGTTTAGAGTTATGCAATGTCCCCGGAGTACCGCCTTAAAGACATCCCAATTATTCAATGGAGAAGTGTCATTTGGATTGTTATCCTGGAAATAATCATTTATGGTCTTCTGCAGAGTGTCCCGGAGTAGTCCATCTCAAATTAAGGACCTTGGGAAGAACCACCTCCTATATTTCGTGAGCGGGCCTCCCAATCAAGGCTTAGGAACACCGGCGCATGAGCAGAGAGAGCTACGGAATAAAATGTAGCCGTTTGTAAGGCTTGACGTAAAGAATTGCTTACAAAGACATAGCTTAAGCGAGAGTAGCTTCTGTGTGAGTGTGAAAAGAAAGTATAATCCCTGTCATCCGGGTGCAGTGTGCGCCAAGCATCCAGGAGACCCAGTTCTCCAAAAGACTTTTTCAACGACGTAGGGAAGCTGCCTGTGATCGAGCTTTGTGGGTGTGTGTGCTATTCGTCCCCGAGTCCCATGTAAGATTGAAATCTCCCATGACTATTATCACCCCTTCCACAAAGTCCCCCAAAGTAGAGAGAAATGTGTATAAGAACAAGGCTTGATTGATGTTGGGTGCATACAGAGTAGCAAACGTACAGCGACGACCCATTATGTGATATTGCACCATGACATATCTGCCCTCCCTATTCGCTTTGCATCCATCTGGTGCAAAACGCAAGGATGAGTGAAAATGAAGCGCTACTCCATTGTGTTTAGAGGGTGCCGAGGATTTATATATCTTTGGGTAATTTTTATGTTTCATGCGGTGTTTCTCGGAGTGTATAAGATGGGTTTTTTGGAGTGTTACCACATCATGTCTTTGGTCGATAATGTATTTCCACAATCTCTGTCTTTTGGCGAGGGAATTAAGCCCCCGTACATTCCACGTTAGAACCATAATCTAGGGTACGATAGAGAGCACAGTTATGATGCAGAAACTTGCAATATCCCCACCAAGTCCTGCCCGCTCCCTGGTCTCAGCTAACGATCTTTCAAGAGTCTTCCCCCTGAATTCCGTACTGTTCACTCTTGGTCATGAGTAGATACCCCCATGTACCAAACTAAGGGCCCGATTACCATGTCGTTAGGAAACTGTCCCGAACAAATCGGTTCCGGACTAGTTTCCAAACGAATCCGAACGACCGATTACGATGCTTCCCAACATCGTTCGGTCGGACTTGAATTGACTTCAATCAGAGCCTGTGTTCCGAACGAGAACACAGGCTCCCACTGAAAAAAGGGGTGGGTGGAGAAAACCTTGCACCCTGTGGCGGGCACCCCATGGTGCCTACCACATTGTGCATGGTTGGGAAGAGGGGTCCCTTGGGTACTCCCACGGGCTACATTCATACATCTCCGGAAGAAGGGGGGCCTGCAACGGATCCCCAAAGACTGATTCCGGCAGCTGTTTCGTATCCGGCAAACCGAATCGGAACGGCTGTCTGAATCGGTCATCGTAATCGCTCGTCCAGAAACCTTGTCCATAGAGCTGTATGAATCGGCTCTGAAAGACTCGGGCTGTCTGGATGCCTTTCGGAACTGATTCGGACTGCTCGAATGGTTTCCGGGCATCCTCATCGGTCGGAAACAAGGGTTCTGAATCAGATTTTGCAATACCGAATCCCATCCGGAACCTTTTCTAACAACATTGTAATCTGGGCCTCAGAAGTAAAAGAAATCCCGTAACACAAAAAAATATTTAACTTTCTTTCCCTGATATAACATTGTTGACATTACAATACCTTTCTGCAGGCATCTCTGTCCAAACCCGCTAAGGCATTTGTGGTAAAGATAGCAAAGGAGCAGAAAATGTAGCGAGATAAAAAGACAGAAGAACGCGAGAAAGAAGAAGAAAGAATGTGTGGGAGCAGAGTCTTGTTCGGACCCGATTGTCCCACATGGAGCACCCGGGACAGTTCAAACCTATTGGTTGTCCAGTCCGTCAGTGCGATAAGCTGTGTCTCCACTCCCCAACCGGGTAGCCTTTCGAAAGTTCCATGACTCCACCGTCTAGTGTAGAGGTATGGCTCTTCAGCATTTCAAATGCATCTTCTGACAATGCTGGGTCCGCCATTGTCTATCCACGGTGGGTCCCAGTAGGGAACCCGCAGGTCTGCCACCCTCGTCGTCCGCGGCCCGCTCCGACTGAGGCGAGAGGCCAAGAAGCTGTGTCGCCTCCAGAAAATCGGTGACATGGTGGGGCTTGTTGTGGAAATCGAATGTCAGACCAAAGGGATATGTCAATCTGTATTTGATGTTGTCCTGCCTAAGCTTGTCAGTAACCAGCCTGAATTGAATGCGTCTTACCAGCGTAGCCAGGGCAATATCCTGGAAAATGAAGCAGGACATGCCTTTGAAGGAAACCTCGTTGGTTTTCCGTACTGCTTGACGGATTGCTTCTTTCACCTTAAAGGAGTATAGTTAAACCAGTACATCTCTAGGACATCGTTTTTCGCCCGGCGTGGGGGTCCCACCCTATGCACTCTCTCAATCTTCACCTTCAGTTGGGTCACCCCGAGCAGCTCAGTGAAGAGACCCTGGACAAAGGCCTCCAAGTCTGGTCCCTCCGCCCCTTCCTGCAGATTCCGAATCTGCACGTTGTCTCTTCGCGACCTATTTTCAAGGTCTTCACTTTTTCAGAACTGAGGTCTTAAGTTGGCCCCGAAGAAGGTCAACCGTGGTCTCTAAACAATGTATGTGGCCCTCCAGGTCTTGTACTTTTGATTCCAGGTCTAGGGTCCTGGTGCCAACAGCGTCAACATCCTGTTGGAGAGCGGTCAGATGGGTGTTAATGTCTGACAAAAGTGCCTCAAGAGAAGAGGCCATGTCTGCCTTCAGCTCTTCTTCCAGTTCTTTTTTTAAGTCCCTCAAGGAGGCCAAGAAATTGTCCTTAGTAAGGGCCAAGACGTCGGATGAGTGCGGGCCAGGAGATGGGCCTTTGGGTTCTGCTGCGACGAAGTAGTTGGAGACCCTATTGCTCTGGACCTTCTTCAGAGGCACTGCCCCAGAGATTCTCTGCACCTATCCAACTATGGTCGCCAGGTAGCCCCATGTAGACATGGGCATCTCCAGAGCGAGAGATTGCTCGCGGTCACTAGTGTTATCCGAGCCTGTGGAACTCCCAAGCCCCCGGCTAGGTTATATGCAGCTACAGTCACGTCGCCCCTTCCGCTCCAATCAGGCTCCCGCGGGGTAAGTGGCACAGCTCCTTGCGTCAAATATTATAGGAGAACTCTACCCGCTTGTGTATTTGGGGGAACAGGCCACCGCTGCTGCTTTCAGGTGCCCGTGTGCACTGCCTGACCTAATGTGTCACCATTTTAAGACCAGGCATGCGCCGGCTGTTCAGTAGGCCTCTCCTCCTGCAGGGACAACCGGTCGCGGGGTCCCACCTCCAGACCAGCACTCACCGCATGCCAAGGTAGGGGGCCAGCGTGTTGAAGCCTGTCCCGGCCTGGGGTGCCTCTGGCATGACCCGCAGTCGCCCGGGAGCGGCACAGCCTCCGCGTAGCTCCCGATGCCGCAGCAGCAATTCAATGTCCTGGTGGGGGGGGCGGGGTGCCCGTTCCTCGGCAGTCCCCAGTACCTCTTGAGTAGCACGTCGGATCACACCGGGCCCCCGCTTGTCCCGCAAGCCAGAAGCAGCCCGTGCAGGTAAAAGGGGTGGGACCAGGTGGGGGGGTATTTCGACGGACAATGATGAGGGAAAATTAAATAAATAATTAATTTTTCTTCGTCATCGTCCGTCAAAATACCCCCCCACCGCTCTTACCTGCACGGGCCGCTGCTGCGCAAGCCCCCTTAACACTCGGAAGAGGCCGCTCACCACTGGCGCCGCCCCGCGCCGTCCACTCAGCAGGGGCTGCCGGCCGTCAGCTCACCGGCCCAGCCGGCCCTGTCTCCCTCGTACTCCAACCGCAGCGAGGGGCACTGGGAGGGGTCCTCTTCCACTTGTGCGTTGCTCCCCACCGGTAAGAAGTTAGCTCATGTTAATTTTTGTCTCCAGCGCTCCCATTTCAAGCGTTTCTCCAGCTCTGCGTTTGAAAATGCCGTGGAGACCTCATGGATCACGTTCACATGGCCATCTTTGCTGGCCACGCCCCCTCCGAACATGCTCTTTTCACACTACACCACGGGTCTCCAACCTTTTCTGTAATAAGAGCTATTTATGTTCAATGAAAATCATGCTGAGCTACTACTATTATTCGTGTTATATAGTGACCACATAAGTCAAGATTATATTAGTGGCCACCTTGTGTAAGATTGTAAGCAGTGTTCACGTCAGTAATGCAAATGAGGTTTATCAATTTGGAATGCCTCTACATGGGTAATACACACCAGCCCTAGCTGCAATGCCCTTGGCACTAAGGTTATAATACGCGTAATAAAGCCTTTCTTTGCTACATGACTTATCACTCAAATTCCATCTTTAAATATACTTTGGAAGTTCAACAATGTATCTCCAAACATCTGCTATTTCATCTTAGATACACTTTTCAATTTTGGTATATATATGTTAATTCATCCAAGCAAAAGCATCTAACTTAGTAGGCTGGGTTGCACATAGGAGAGCTACTCACAGGTAGCTGGAGGGCTACCAGTAGCTCACAAGCTACTCGTTGGAGAAGCCTGCGCTACACTGTACTTTTCTTTTAATATTGTACAGCTGGCAGTTTGTGAAGACACAGCATCACACTTTTCTTTCAGTCCAATGCACCCTTCATAAGATCAACAGTACCACATAAGTTCCCTGCACCTCAGTGCTGCTCAGCCTCGCAACACTGTGCAGATGCCCCTTGTGATGCAGGGCAGAAATGGGTCAGGTCTTTCAAATGCAAAATGGTAAAAGCTGGTGCAAAAAAATACATTCTAAGTGCTCCTGGATCAGGACTCCTCAGCCTGCTCTGTCCCTTGCACTAACAGTACCTCACTTTTTTTTTTTTTTACAGAGTTTTATATAGCGCAAACTTGACCCGAAGGTATCGGGTATCAGAGCCCTTTACACGAGCACCAGTTGCATTACATGAGGACACATTCATTTTTTGGGGATTTTTGGCACAGGGAGATTAAGTGATTTGCCCAGAATCTCAGGATGTTGTGCGTCCTTGCCGAGACTCGAACCCCATTACCCAGATTCGAGGTCGACCGCCCTAGCCGTTAGGCCAACTCCTCTTCCCCACTTAAACAGCATTAGTAGCCCTAACTGCAGCACTCAGCCTCTGAGCAAGACTCTGTGCTACTTTTCCTAATCAGCCCTTCTGGTTAGCATTCACTCCTACTGCTCAGTTATCAGACAGCTGCTGTGCTCTGTTTTGGGGCCGCCGCCACATCTTATGGCACTGGTGGGGTTCTTTCTCCAGCTTAGCAGTTACACCTCTAGTTTTCACTTGTCACCACTATTGCATTTAGAAGGTGTACACTGGTAGGAAGTCCCTGGAGGTAGGTGGGTAAAGGAATAGGTACTTTATTAATGAACATGTTACAAGTAAGGGAACCCCACTAGGCACTAGGATATAGCCAGCTCAACTCCTCCGTAAATAGAAACTCCAACTGATGATGATAGAATGCTCCCACTAATGTCATTACACACTCATCATGACTCACAACATTCCACACCATGATCGAACAGAAGACACTCCAGGCTAGAACATAATAATTCAAAAGCCTGGAAAAGAACAAAGTCTGGCTGACGTCTTCTAATGTTTTTCACTGCAGTCTTTGTTGCTGAAGCCTTCGATTGCTGAAGAAATCCAATGATACATTGTCATACAGAGGACGAGACCTGATGCCAAAAACTGAACTGGTATTTTACATGCCACCACAAGTAATCCCACCTACATCACAATCGTTGAATCCAGAGAGCACCAGAGGTGTATGGGCTGAATCAAGAATGCACACAAGCAGAGTTCTCTACAAGAACTTAAGTTGTTTTCATTGTTCATGATAAACCAACACAGTATTTCAAGCACCACTTGCTAAGAGACACACGCTTGATTATCCCCAAAGCTCTTCGCAAAATAGTGATTGAGTTGGCCAAAGAAGGACATCAAGAAGTTGTGACCACAAAGAGGATGCTAGATCAAAAGATGTGGTTTTTATTTCATGGATCAAATGGTGGAGAAAATGTTAGATGTCTGTTGTGCATAGGAAGAACTCACCATCAAAGGCTCTTTAATGTCTTCCCTGTCTAAACAAGTATTGAACTTTGACTTCTGTGGATCCATAGCTTCAGGCCAATATCTCCTGGTAGTAATGGATGAATACTATGAATTTTTCAAAGTTGTAGCACAGTTGCTGATGTAATTCTTGCACTCAATTGGTTCTTCTTGACGTGGAATTTTGAGTGTTATGAAGTCAGACAATCGTCCTCTATTTTGTGGAAAGACTTCTGTGACCTTGCTGAATATATATGGCCCCATAATCAGGAGATTACATCGTTGTGGCCTCAACCACCTTGAAGAAAGCCATACAGATCACCAAGATTACAAAAACTCTTGTTTCTAAATCCTTTTTTCAGACCTTGATGACTATGGTGAGTGTCCAATTGAGTTACTGCTTAGAAGAAAGTTGTGGGCTCCTATTCCTTGGAACTCATCTGCTAAATCCTCAAATCATGTTGCAAGTCAAGGACTGGATAGGAGCAAAAAGGCACACATGAAAAAGTTTTCTTACAGGAAGAGGAGAGACTAATGTTGGTTGGTGTACCAAGAGGGATATTGTATTAGCCAAATTAAAGGGCTCGCATAAAGATGACTCTGCTTTAGACCCTCATCCCTATATCAAAACCAACTTTGAAGGGTCCATGTTTTTGCCATGTGGAACAATGACTATATCATAACTAAACAAATGTTATCATTCAAGGATTTTAATGGCAAAGTGTGCATTGTGTCATCACCAGCGGAAGAAGAGAACACTGACCAGGAAGATCTGTCAGAAGCAGAGATACTGGAACATCCATATTGCATGGACAATTATAGAATTGACTCTCCCTCGGGAGGAACGGATACCCCAGATGATGTTAATTGATCACCTTTCTACTTGGAACTTTCTTCTGTGTCAGTTCCTGTGTTTGACCTGCTTCCCCCTCACCTCAGACAACCCGAAAGATTAATCACTATCATAGACTGTGGGGACACACTTTCAGCAAGGGTGGGGGGGGGTGTTGTGCCACACCAGTTATGCCTGAGATCCATCATTATGGGGACATCTCTTGAGTTCTGCTATCTGCGCTCAGTGGAGTGCGCGAAAGGAAGTACGAGGGCAGAAGCTCAGTTGAACTAGACTGACCACGTAATAGAGGTAATATTCCATAAAAGTGCTCTTCAGAGCCCTCAAGCTTCACAGTTTCATGCATGAGTAGCTTATCTAGGCCAGATTTTGCTTTGCATTATAGGATTTTAGTTGCATTGGTCCCATTATTAAATCAGAACTAAAAGTCTCTGTTGGGATGGGAATGTCCCTTGCATGGGAGTTGGGTGTACACCGCTGCCCTAAGTTATCTAACTGCAATTGAATCTGGTATCCTGACTATCTTTTGGCCCCAGAACCACCAATATACTCCATTCAGGCCTGAAACTGACCCAGAGCCTGGCTCTGAGGTGAAGTGGAGAGCGCCTGAAGTGTGCCCCTTTGGTGACATGAGATTACCATCTATGTCCTAGGACCTGTCCAGTGAGTGCTAGTGGCAGCATATCATTTATAAATCATTATCATGGGGACAGGCGATTTTTCTACTCCAAAAACGGAGCACAATGTCTACTGACTAACTCACAAAGTTTTGCTCGTGTAACTTAACATACTCAGACTCTGTGCTGACATCTAAGTGTGAGTGTCAAGTGCGTGTTTTGTGTAGGATGCCTGCTAGGACTCCATATTGATTATAAGCATTGTATGCTATAGGCCAGGATTGTTCTTGACTTTGACATGCACAAGGTGGCGGTGCTGATAGAGTCTCCAAAGATAATAGAAGTGTATTGCCTGCACTCCTGAGCTGGAGGGTGTAGACCCACACAGAGAAGTGTGGAGGAATGGAGGCAGGCCTGGCATTAGAAATTCAATGTGTGACCTTTTTATCAAGGATTTGTTGATTAGTCCTTCCTGAGAATTGACATCTGGGTGATAGTAGGGGAATGGGGAGGAGTAAGCAGATTCAGTTGTTAGCGGAAGAGAAATTTCTAGGCAGAGCCTGTGCCTTTTCTGTCTCTTGAGTGCCCCCTCTAGGAAGACTGATGACAGCCAGGTGCAGAGCTTCACACTCATTGTGTACATGTTATGGGAACTCGTGGTTGTAGATAGCATCATGGCTATCTGCTGTGAGATCCATCACTCTACACAGAATTGTCCGCACTGCAGAGGGAAAATAAAGTTTCTGAAAATGGGCCAACCCAAAACGATTCTTCAGCTGTACACAATTGCTCCACATCCCATGTCTGAAAGCTGTATATAAAAGTGGGACCCAAACTGACTACTTAGTTCCAGTTCCAAGTTATGTCACTGCCCAAGGATGGGTATACTTGCAGAGTACTTAAAGAACTGTTGCGATCCAGGACTGCTATTGCTGATAGCCAGTCTCCCAGAGGCGAGAGGACTAACCTGAAACTGTGCATCTTGCTGGAGAACCTGTGGATGCTTGAGACATGGGAGCCTGCCTACCTGACTGCTGAGAGGGGAATGAAGCAGGTGCTGTCTGTCAGACAAGAAGAAGCTCAGCAACTAATTTTGAAAATGTGCCCTAGATGTGTTCAACCAAAGGCCACATTCATCAGCAAGGAGATCCAGTGGAGTGCCCGCTAATGTGGCCGCCACTCAGGAAGCTGAAGGACAAGTGCTGACTCTACATTCATCATGGCCTATGTCTGCATCTCAGTGCCTGGATCAGATGGACTGTGAACTTGCTAAACAAAACGTCTTGCTTGCACTTTTTAGGAACACCTCAACCTGCAGAACAGAACTGCATAGCGAAGTATACAGACTGACCTACAGGTCACATACTGTGGGAAAGCGGCTCCACTTTGGCAATAGTGGGCCTGCATCCACGGTTAATTTGAAGGTTTGCTGTTTTACTGTATAGTATACCCATTAGATTCCATAGTGATCAACTCTGTTGTACTTCTCCCTTCTTTATGTATTGTATTACATTTTGGTGTGATTAAAGTTATGTCATTATTTTTAAAGAGCGCTCAATTACCAATAAGGCGTCTTGGTGCTAGCTGAAATCCAACATGATGATGCCCCACACTGTGACGATTATTGTGCAGAGAACAGCCAAGTTTTCAAGGCCTTGTGGAAAGCTAATAAATTGGGCATAGTTTTAATGTATAATGGAAGCGTATTTCAGCCCTTACCAACTCCTAGCACAAAGCCCCTGCAGCCCCAGGACATGCGATGAAACCTGGACAGTTTTACCAGTTTGGCAGGCGCTGAGCGAAGGGACCTACCTGGCATGTACCAATTAAAGCTTTTCCTCAGAAATTCTGGTCCTAGGCACTGCAGTGCTTTGAACATAATGCAAAGTGCTTTAAAAACAATTCTCTGTCTGAAATCTAGAGATGGACTGATATTTGGGAATTTTGGGAACAAAAGCCGAGCTGCTGCATTTTGCAGCACCTGCAGCTTATTTATAACACACTGATGGGCATTAAGATATAGCCCATTGCAGTAATCGTTCTTTGCCATCACCAAAGCAGTGCCAGCTAGTTTCTGCAATTTGACGGGAATGAACGGCAAAATCATCTTCAGTAGCCTAAGCGTATAAAACGCTGCTGATGTGACTGCATTATCCTGATCAGAGAAAGTGTCATTAAACATCACTCCCAGATTTTTAGCTGTCCTAACAGGAATAGGAGTTGAGCCAAGCTCGGATGGCTACCAAGATGGAGACCAAAAGTTTTTAAAAAAAAGAAAAGCACTGAACTGTATATTCACGTATTGGGTCTGTTGTGTGATTGTTGGTTTCTGAGTCTCTATCTCCTTGACTCACCTACCTTGGACTGCTCACCCTAGGTACCCTTAGAGTCAAGTGTGGTAGGTGTGTACTTGGCTCAGTTTTCAATGCCATAGTATAACAGGCCCCAAGACATCAATGGTAAACAACCACAGCCACCATGGTTGGAGCTCAGTAGCCTGTCTATGCCCTTTGGCCCCCTGAATAGGTTCTGACAGCCACGTAATGTTATTAAAAAAACCTAGACTGGATGAGCATCTCACATATGGAACTGAGACACCTGAGAGCCCTGGCTCTCTGGTTGAGTGCTCCTGGAATACATAGCTCACAGCCACTTAACTGTATTCAAATTGCATTTATATAACGCTTACTACCCCTGGCAAGGCTTTGAAGTGCTTTACTGCAAGCAGCACAATACTCCAAGTTAGTGGCTAGTCCAGTGGTTATTGGTCATTGGGATTAGTATTGTGCTCTCAAGCAAGCCATTCCATGCACTCACTCCAGTTCCTTTGTCATACATTAATGAGTTAGGTGAGATCATTGTGTAAGCTATGTGAGACGCAAACAGATTATAGAATTAATAGATCTATTGTTAGGTTTCAGGGGTATAGTTTTGAATAAAAACATATTAAGGCAGAAAGGCATGCCTTAATACTCAGGAGTCATGCAGAAGCTGGAAGGAGAGGAGAGGTTCTTTCAAAAGAAATAAAGGAGTGAAAATGTTTACGTTTAAATCAAGGAGTATATAGTAGGTGGAGGTTTTTGAGATAGCATGCGAATTGTGGATGTACACCTGCAGAAACAAACGGTCTGCTGTGATACCCAAGTATAGTTTTAAATTCTGCTCTGAAGGAATGTGGTTATTAGCAATTTTAATAGAGACATTTTCAAAGAAGTGGCAAATTATTGCTTCGCTGCGAACAGCAACTGTATTGCTTGTTGACAGATCCCTTTACAAGCACCATCAAGAAGTGCGACGTTTAGGTACTTCCCATTCCCAATAATTACCATTTGACAACCTCATTGACAAAGTTAAGGTGTACATTTGTTTGAGGCATGTGATGTTATTTCTAGCTGTTGTTCACACCAGCCTACTATATACATTGCAATCAGCACCTGCAAACCCACAAAGTCCCCCTGTGTGTACCTCCTGCAGCAAAGGATTTAATACTATAAAGTACTGTTGCAGTTTATGAAATAATTTTACATCATACATATGTTTATTTTTTTGTAGTTTTAGATAGTGCAAACTCAGCTTGAGGGCATTGGAGTGTTTTATATGAACACCAGATTACTTTACCCAAGGTAAGATTCAATTTTTAGGCAAGGGGTGATTAAGTTAATCATAGGATGTTGAGCCCAAGCTGGGATTTGGACGCGCTCCACAGTTCCAAAGTCTGCAGCTCTGGCTCATTAGGCATCATCATCTCCAACTTTAAAATGTAGCATGGCAGTTGATAAATTTGCCGCAGTAATCATCATTAGTAAATTCAGGGCATGTTTGTCGTACACATTTGTGCTTGTAAGTGGTTTATAGTTACATGTTGTTGTTACTGTGTCAATGTCACTTTAACTTAGGCACTACAGAATGGATTCATTTGGAACTCTCAAGTTTCCTGGGCCCATGCATTGTAGTTATGTTATATTATAGGGAACTTCTAAAGCGCACGTACACCAAAAGGTTTCATGGCGCTGGGAGCACTAGCAACAGGGCTGCAGTGGCGGCCGGCATGGCTCGCGGGTGGTGGGGTGGGTGGCGTCGCGGGGGGAGGAGTCGCGCGGGGAGGGAGTCGTGCAAGGTGGTTTAGAGTGTACCATATTAAAAAAAAATTTAAAGGTACCTTGCCGCCGGTCCCACGTCTCTGCTCCCTCCTGCTCTCCTCGTCTTCGAATAGGAAGCACAGCCAGGCCCCACTGACCAATCACAACGCTGCAATGCAGCGTTGTGATTGGTAAGCACCCATGCTCCCCTGACCAATCATAATGCTGCAAGGCAGCGTTGTGATTGGTCTGAACGTCGTGACACGGTGCTCAGCAAGGGGCTGGAGGGGTGGGCATGTTCTCCAAATAGTCACTGCGCACTTCGGAGTGGGCAAACCACTTCTCCCCTGCCCTGCTCCAAGAGCAGAGCAGCCCCACCCACCCACCCGCAAAGCAGCACAAAGAATAAAATTATAATAACGCAAAGTTATTATCATTTTATGTTTCGTGCTTTGCACTGCTCAAAAGCAGTGGGGCGACATATGGCGGAGGAACCGCCACTGCAGGGCTGAGATATGGCTTAGTCATAGGCATGTAAAGTGTGTAGATTGTGCACTCCTATTAGTCAGAAGAATATGAATTTTAGATTATGAACGCGATCAGTGTACTACACCCTTGCAAATATCGCCTAGTAATTCATAAATGTAGACCAGAGGGGCCAAGTCCCCAAAGGCGGCTTGGACAGGGTGTGCACCACTGGGAAGCAATGATAAACTGGACATGGAGTGTTTCCTCCAGAGTTAGTACCACAGAGTGCAATATTTTGAATGATCGCCCAAAAATGTCTGTATTATGATCCAGAGTAACCTGCATGTATTTTCAATCATTCAGGGTGAATTGTTTCAGGGGGCACTGTTGGATAGTTACCACTATGACAATGTATTTCCAGTGCCATCTCAAGATCTACTTCCAATATTAACTGCAAGTATTTGCAGAAACCCCTGTGTACATCCATTACTCTTCATGTTTGTTGAGGGCGAATTATATGTGGTGGAGGGGCAGTATACTCTTTTAATTCTATGTCAGGACCGGAGGCGAGGGTTATGCATTACTTCCTTCACTCTTTGCTAACAGCACGTTCAAAGATAAAGTAAAAAATCAATGAACTACAACTCCCATGAACACTAGGAGTAACCATGACCACCAATAGTTCAATCACATAACAGTCTGATAGTCCATATAATAAAGGCGGTGTCGTAGTCCTTCCTCTTTCTTCACTGCTTCCTCATCAGTTAAGTCCCTTCATTCCTTCTTCCTGACTAAGGGGGTTAGAGTTCGGGCTTATCTGGCGTTTGCGTGTGTACTGTATTGATTTTGAGCTGCAATTTTTTTATTGTGGCAACTCTCTGCGAGCGCTTCATTTCCAGCGGCTTCCCGGCTTCACAACCGCGCGGCAGTTTCTTTGGCCCGAGCGCGTCAGTTTCTTACTCCTGTGCGGGTGGCTAGGTGGCGCTCTTTCGCACTTCTAACGCACTTCTGACGCTCCACAGAGCAGCTTGCTGCGCTCCTGTGGTCGCGTCGCGCTGGAGGAAATTGAGCGACCGCCTGCTCGTGCCTAATTTCCCCCCAACACTCGCCTGACATCGTGCTGTGGTAGGTGCCACGGGCATAGCCCATTTACATATTTTAATTTCCCTCGTGTCCTGCTACCGGCAGCCTAGGGATTTTATTTTTCTTGAGGAAATAATGTGACAGTTCTGAAGAGGAACTTAGAGCATCGTCGAGGGGGCTGCCCACAGTAATAAAAGGGCGTAATTTTTCAAGTGCTCCTGCCCTCCTATAAGATGCAGTCCCAGTGGGACCACGATTATGCACCCTCTTATTCCTCTGAGGAGGAAGGGGCCGCCCAACATCGCCTTCCTGCAGGGGTATACAAGCTCCTTTCAAGGGCCATTTCCCAGGCGCTGGCCCCCTGTAGGAGAGTGTTGATAAACTGCCTGCCCAGATCTTCAAGGGCACGGGGATACTGGGAGACAGGGGGCTGGGCCTAGTGGGTTGACCCAGATTCACCCACGTAAGGCTAATAAGTGTGACGCGGGTCACCTTGAAGGCTTTAGCCGGCTAGCTGAAGTCTTTCACAAGAGTGCGCAAATGCTCAAAGAGGGACCCTACCGGGAGGAGGACATACCCGGGGTCACCAGTGACGAGGTCGCCACAGATTTCGACCCCGAAGAGGGGTTCCCCAACATGGGGGAGGGTGATTTTGAGGAAGAAGAGGGTTCCTCTGACGAGACACAAGATTCGGGCAGGTTTTGGCGCCCTCAATCATCCAATTCCGATCATTGTGATAGGGACGGTGCCCCTTCCGACATGTTTGACCCGAGGGTATTTTTAGGCTGCATTCTGCGGAGTGGGTACCTGACAGGAAGGTGGCTGAGTATGTGGGGAACAAGATTAGACAGCCGCTAAGCAAGGAGGTGAGTGCCCACCTCAGGTCAGAATGACCCCGACCATCACTGGCTGACAAGGTCACAGCTACCCCAGAGATAGACCCTAAGCTGTGCACCTTCTTCAGTAAATATATGAGGGACCCCAAGAAGGGGATCGATAGATCATGGAGGGCCTGCCAGGACAAGCTCCTGGATGTGGTGGGACCGTTAACTAAAATCATAGAGCTTGCAGAGCGGTCCAGGGGGTCAGGTCAGCCACTACCCACAGACAACGTGGCGGGGTGGGCGCAGAGGGCGGTATGCTTTCTGGGCAGTGCCAACTACGCCCTTTCATCAGAACATCGTTGCTCTCTCCTTCTTAAGATAGACCCCAAGTTGGGGAGCTCTCGTCCTCAGAGGCAGGTCCCGTAGCCCAGGGCTCCCTCTTCAATGACCCCTTTGTCAAGGAGCTAGGGAAGTTTGTGTCGATGTTCTCAGCTCTTGACAAGGCCCAGGCATCGATAAAGAAAATCTTGCCTGGAAAGGTTTTTGGCGGGGCCGGAAGAGGCAGGATCGCTCTTCCGGCCACCAATCCAATCAAGGCCCTAACAGAACCCAGACAAGATGAAACAATGGCTGGCAGGATGGCTGGCAAGGAACCTTCTAGCCCTCCCGTGGCGGAAAAGGCAGGAACAACCGTGGCCGCGGAGGGGCCCACAACAACTCCAACGGATCCAGTGGTAAGCACCAGTCTGTTAACACCTCTTCGTTAGGGAGGGAGAATAAGCATGTTTTCTCACAAGTGGGCAGAGATTTCCTCAGACCCTTGGGTTCTGGAGACGGGAAGGGGGTATCACATAGAATTCTACGGAATGTCGGTACAAGCAGTCAAACCCTGTCCACTGGTCTTTTCTTCTCAGGACGAATCCCTTATAGATCAGGAGGTCCAGGACCTTCTGACAAACGGGGCAATTTGCCTTTCAGAGCTGCATCCCAGGGCGTTCCTAAGCGACCTATTTTATCGAAAAGAAGGACAAGGGCTTCCGCCCTGTCATCAACCTCAGGTCCTTCAACGAGTGGCTAGTTTACCACCACTTCAAGATGGAGGGGATTCACCTCCTCCGGGATCTATTACTACAGGACAACTGGTTGGCGCGTCTCGACCTCAAGGATGCATACCTGTCAGTCCCCATTTCCCCCCCCCCACTGCAGGTTCCTCCAAATCAAGTGGAGGGGGCAGGTCTTCGAGTTCCGGACCCTCCCGTTCGGCCTGTCATCAGCATCCTGGTGCTTTACCAAACTCCTCAAGCCAGTGGTGGAGCATCTACGAACCCTGGGCATCAAGCTGATTATCTACTTGGACGACATCCTGTTGATGGATCAGTCCTGAGCCCGACTAATAATTCATCTGAATACCACCATATCTCTGCTCCAGAGTTTAGGGTTCACCATCAACCAGCAGAAATCGGACCTGGGGGGCGTGGCCAAGACCCGGAGCGAGATGGCCGCCTGATCTTTTAGCTCTGTAAACCCTATCCCCCTTCCGTCTATCCTGCACTAATATCCGACTCCCCGGGGCTGGGGAACACACCCGGTAGCAAGCGGGAGGTCGTCTGCCGACTCCCGCCTCCCCAAACCGCCTGAGCCCGAAGTTCTGGGTCCCGTCAGTGGCGGGCCTACACGGGCCTTGGAGCCGGGAGCTCAATTTTGGAGACCTGCTGCCGAAGGGAGTGCCTAGCGCGGCCTACGCAATCAGCGCGCGGAGCGCGACGCACCCCTGTTGTCAGTCACATACGGAGCTTTACCCGTTCCAGAGGCGGCATCGACGGCAGCTCCTGGGACCTAGAGAGAACGCGTTCAGCGGCCGGCCCATGAGTTGCGCTCGAGGTGCGGAACCGGCGGCAGCAACAACTTGGGAGCACATCGGGAGTGAGGTGAGGTGAAGGGGGCCCCCCGAGGTGTGGCGGCAGTGGCGGCCTCCCCCCCATTTATCTACACCTTACAGGACTGACCTGTGGACCTCGCAGGTGCTCTGATGGAAGCGAGGTGCTGACCCTTCCCCCATTTTCACCGAGACGCAGTGAAGTGTGGCAGGCGGTGGGAGCCGCGAACGGACTAAGGCCCCAGCAATCCTTCTTGTGAGGCTGGAGATCACCCGAGCGGCTCGGTCTTGCCTCCTACTCATCTGTGGGCTGCGCTGGCATTGTGAGTGGCGGTGAATGACGTCCAGGCAGTGTCGGATGTGCCCAGATCCGTCCACTTTGGCTCTCACCTACATGGAAGGTTGAACTTTTGGGGGTCGTGTAGCGCTACATTTGCCACTCAGTGCACTCCTGTTTGCGATTCACCTGGTGTCAGACATAGGGAGACTGGATCTCGCCTTCACGCCGTATAGGCCGACGGCTGACACCGGAAACAGAAGCTCACGATTTTGTAAGATATTGACGGTACTTCAAGATGGCGATGGAAAAGAGCAAAGCCGCAGGTATGAGGGGACTGAAATCAGTGCAATCCAATAGGCTTGACCGCTACACCCTCCCTAAGGACATGCTCCAGGGCCGGCAATCTGGGGGTGGCTCCGCCGGTGAGCAGGGAGGAGAAGAACAGGAGCTGTCCTTAAAAGACGTTATGAAAGCAATCACCAATGTTCACACCTCACTGGAACATAAAAAGGACACCATTGCTATCGAGGTCAACCTGATCCGAGCCGACCTCACCAAACTTAATGAAAAAGTTAAACAGGTGGAACTCACTGCTTCCAGTCTGGTGGGCGACGTCACCCAGCTTCAAGGTGAACTTCAGGACATGCAATCATTTTGCAAAGCTACTGAGCTCAAACTGGATGATTATGAGGGGCGCCTACGCCGCAACAACCTGCGCATCCTTGGCGTACCGGAAAAAGCCGAGGGACAGACCCCTGACCTTTTTGTGGAGGAACTTATCTTACAACACCTACAGCCCAAAGGCCTCAGTAAGTTCTTTGTTGTTGAAAGGGCACATAGAGTCCCTGGAGGTCGTCCCAAGCCGGGAGCCCCCCCGAACCCAATATTGGCGAGAGTACTAAATTTCCGGGACAGAGACATAATCCTTCAGAATGCTAGAAACGGGACCGCACTCCGATATGAGAACGCAAACATCTCCTTTTTCCCAGATTTCACACAACGAGTGCAGCGGCAGCGACGGTCATTCCTCATGGTAAAACAGAAATTAAGAGAAAAGGGACTAAAATACTCCATGTTATTCCCAGCACGTCTTCGAGTGGAAGCGGAAGGAAGAACCTGGTTCTTCGAACAACCAGAGGAAGCGGCTGACTGGCTTGAATATCGGACCGAACGGGCTGCACGAGATCGCAATGCTGGAGGTGAGGCTGCCTCCCCGGCTCACGGCTGACGGGGCGAACTGGACATGATGACTCCCAAGTATGGACTGATTATTGGGTCGGGCCGGGACAGGTAACGGACTGCGAGGCGGCCTGGCCTTGGGGGGGTCTTCCCCTCCTGATGGCTGGCACCCAGAACTGTGGTGTGTGACTCACCTAGGGGACTTTCTGGTCTTTCATTGGGGGGGGGGATAGAAAAACGGGATGCCAAGTCCTTACATTTTCCGCTATTAGTTCTATTTCAGGGCGACAGGCACTCTGCAAGTTTTCTATGGGCAGTTTCAAGCCCAGAGTGCAGGGCAGCAGGGTGGGGGGTTGTTGGGTGGGGAAATTGTGTTTCTTTCTTGTTATGTTTTTTACATCGGTATTTGATTTTGAGTCTATTACAGAGGATGCTGAAGCTTACGAATTGAATGACAAGTGCTATGGGGGACAGAAATGTTAAAATATTGTGTTGGAATGTCACCGGGCTAGGGGACAAAATCAAGCGCAGTGTAGTTCTCCAATACATTAAACGACTGGCACCGGACATAGTCCTGCTCCAGGAGACACACCTGATCGTAAATCTATGTAAGGCAATGCACAGAGGGGGATACAAAATGGTGGCACATGCGAGGTTTACCTCCGGCTCGCGAGGTGTGGGTATCATGGTGAAAAACATGCTCCCCCTTGCTATAAGATCCACATGGAGAGATGATCGGGGCAGATATGTTGGAATCTCGGGTATGTGGGAGGGCCGTCCCGTCACTTTCATGTCCATATACGTCCCTCCAGGCCTACAGGGCACCACATTTGCAGACCTGGGCGCGGTCCTACTCACTATTCCGGACGGCCTTTTAGTCCTCGGGGGGGACTTTAATGCAGTGGTCTCTGGCACACTGGACAGATATCCCCCACGGGAGATGGGGTCCTCTTCTCGCTGGTTGCCTGACTTTCTCGAAGCCATGGGACTGGCTGATGGTTGGAGAACCTATCACCCAGACCAGATACAACACACCTTCCACTTTGGGGCACACCACAGCCTCTCCCGTTTAGACTACTGTCTAGTGCCAGCGGCACACGTCACATACATACACGAAATCAGGCACTTAGCCAGAGGCATCTCAGATCACTCGCCAGTATAGGTCCACATGGTCCTCAACCAGAGCACGGTGGGAAGATTGGCCCCAATTAATCCTTGGTACCTTCGTGATCCAACAATCCGGAAAAACCTTATCAAGACCATGGACGATTACTTTTCTGATAATGTGAGGTCTGTGTCCTCATTCCAGTCCCTATGGGAAGCATTCAAGACTGTACTTCGGGGTCAGGCTCTGTCATTGATCTCTGGCTCAAAAAAAGATAAACAAAAAGAAGTCCTAGACATCGAAGCCGAAATTTATAGATTGGAGGGTGACCTGGAATCTGGGGTGACACCAGAGAAACTCCATTTACTTAGCCTGAAACAACACGACTATAAGGCCCTGGTTACTGATAGGGCCAAAACTTTGGGTAGAGAGCGACTGGGCAGGATTTACGATCTGGGAAATAAAGCAGGGAAACTCATAGCGTGGCTAGACAGAAGGGAGTGGGCGAGCAGACTGGTCCCGAAACTCAGGGTGGAAGACGACATCTCGGTTACTGAGCCACATGAAATAGTTGACAGATTCGCCAGTCATTTCCAGACAGTTTACACAACAGTGACATCATACTCTGAGAAGGACTCTCAAGAATTATTGCGAGACATCAAACTCCCCAGCCTTTCCCTGGAAGATCGTAACTTTATAGATGGTGACTTGACAACGGATGAGATAGCGCAAGCGATCCGATCCTTAAACTCGGGGAAAGCCCTCGGTCCTAATGGCCTCCCCATCGAACTATACAAATTGCGACCTGATAAACTCGCACCCTACCTAAAATCTATGTTTGAGGAATCCAGGGAAGTGGGAACGTTGCCTAGGGAACAGAGGATAGCCACCATAGTTACCATTCATAAAGAAGGAAAACCTAAGACAGATTGTGAGTCATATAGGCCAATTTCCCTTCTGAACGCCGAACCTAAAATCCTGGCCAAGCTCTTGGCCAATCGCCTGGTCAAAGTAATCAGTGGACTAGTGCATTCAGACCAATCCGGCTTTATGCCACACAGAAATACGGCCTTGAATCTGCGTAGAGTCCATGGAGTAATAGACAGAGCACATACCCTCCAAGAGCCAGCAGTGATCGTGTCCCTGGACGCGAACATGGCGTTTGACACTATTGAATGGCCATACCTCTGGGCAGTTTTGGCAAAGATGGGATTCGGCCCGACCTACATCAAATGGGTACGTCTCTTATATAATGAACCCCTAGCTCAGGTGGTAGTGAATAATAAATTGTCAGCTACATTCCGGCTTAGTCGGGGTACCCGTCAAGGTTGCCCGCTTTCGCCTCTCCTTTTCGCCCTTGCCCTAGAACCCCTAGCAGCCTGGATCCGATGGGATCTTAGGATACGCGGATTGCAGTGGTCCCCTGGCTGGGAGGTCCGCATCTCACTCTATGCGGATGACATATTGCTTTATTTGGCCTCCCCTAGGAAATCCCTGATAGTGGTGCTGGATATTCTTGCAGTATTCGGCAGATTCTCTAGATTCGCCGTCAACTGGGGTAAATCCCTATTATTCGTTCTTAGGGGGGATCCACCCATCCCTCCGAGAAACTGCTCATTACAAATTAACACTGTCGGCTTTAAGTATCTGGGGATTTTTATCTCTCTTGATCCCTCAGTCCGCTATGCCCAAAACCTTCTGCCCCCCCTCCGTAAGCTTAAAAAAGATATTGCCAGTTGGAAAGCGCTTCCCCTTTCTCTCTTGGGCAGGGCCGCCCTGTTCAAAATGATGTCCTTACCTAGGTTCCTCTACGACCTACAGAACACCCTTGACCCTGTTCCAGCGCGTTACTTTCAGGAGATTGAGGGCCTCCAGAGGGACCTACTGTGGGACGGTAAACCTCGAATCGCCCTGAATAAGCTAACGTTAAACTGGTATGACGGAGGCATCAGCCTCCCAGATATTAAAAAATACTACTGGGCAGCACATCTAGCAGCCGTCAACCAGGGCACATATGGTCGTATTGACGATCCCGGCTACGCCATGGATAAATGGCTTCTTCCAGGTGGCACCTACAATGGGGCATTATATTCCCGGCCTACACGATACGCTTTAACTGGCCCCACCAAACACTCCGTTCCAATTTGGCATGACGCCACCAACTCTCTTTGATGGGGACAAAGACTGACTTTAGCCACCCCACTTTGGGACTCTGAAAAACTGGGTAGTCTATGGAGATCAAAGGGGTTCGACAGGTGGGACCTTATTGGCATTTCATATGTTAAAGACATTTGGGGAGCAGGAGGGGTCAAGTCCTTCACTACGCTGCAGACGGAATACGAGCTGGCAAACACTGAATACTTCCGGTATGTACAGGTCCTACACTCTATCCAGTCTTCTCTGCCTAAGGGGATTGCTCCTCCAGAGGCCTCCCCCTTAGAAGACAGAATTTTAGACGGCCACTTACCCGAAAAAACTATTTCCTTAATTTATAAGAAATTAATCAATAATATGACAGATCCCCCCCAGGCACTGCGGGAGAAATGGATGCAAGATGGGGTTGAGATGGATGATTGGCAAATGGCAGTGTCCTCCCCCAGAGTGGTTGCTATTCCAGCGCGCCTTAGGTTGGTGCAGCTTAAGATCCTCCAAAGAATATACATCACAGGGCCCCGCTTGATACATATGGGGAGGTCAGACAATGGGGGATGCAAACGGCGCTGTGACCATATGGGAACATTCATGCACATCATTTGGGAGTGTAGGTATGTCAGTGCTTTCTGGCTCAAGATACATGACACAATCAACGCGGTGCTCCATGTCTGTCTTCGCCCAGAGGCGCGACGGTGCCTCCTGAATATATGGGAACCCACAGACCTGAACACTCACCAGACACAGTCGGCTACACTAGGGTTCATGCTTGCTAAAAGAAATATTGCCCAACTATGGGGCGCAGCCCACCCACCCACACTAGAAGTCTGGGAAAGGGACCTTGATTGGTGCATGTTTAGAGAGAAGACAGTGTATTTGGCCAGGGGATGCCCCAAAAAGTGGTCCCGTGTCTGGGATCCTTGGAATATCTACCGTGGAGAGATCTGTGTACTGCCTCGTTGTATTGAACAAGATGACCCCCCACCCCGTGAAATTCCCCTCGTAAGTAATGATATAACACCTATCCTCCTATGCTTATTACGATGTACAAACTGACTAATCCTCTGTATTGTTTATTTGAACCGATGTATGTTTAATAAAAAGAATTATTTTAAAAAAATTAAAAATCGGACCTGGTCCCGCAGCAGAGCATGCTATTCTTGGGCTTCTGGATCGATTCAAGGGCGGCGACCCTGAATCTACCAGAGCAGAAGATCACCAAGATCAAGAAGGTACTGAGGAAGGTTCTCAGACGGGACAGAATCTCTCTACGTCAGCTGGCCAGAATTGTTGGTTTGTTATCATCCTCGATACAGGCCATCTTTCCGAGACCGCTGCACTACAGAGCATTGCAGAGACTGAAGGCATCCCGAGGGGACTCACTTACTCCGAGCTAGTGTCTCTGACACAGGAAGCCAGGACAGAGCTTCAGTGGTGGATAGACCACATGGAAGCATGGAACGGACGGGCGATCTTTGGTTCACAACCGGACCTGGTGATAGAATCGGATGCAAGTCGCCTGGGTTGGGGCGCCAGATGCGGATCGATCTCCATGGGAGGCAGATGGACAGAGGAGGAGCTGGCTCTCCATATCAACTGCTTGGTACTACTGACGGGATTGTTTGCCATTCGATCCTTTACGAGGGACATAGTTTCATGCTGTGTGCTTCTACGGATGGACAACACAACAGCCATGCAGTATATGAACCGACTGGGTGGCACCCGATCCAGAGCCCTAGCGGAGCTGGCCAAAGACTTCTGGCACTACTGCCTCCACCGTCAGATTTCCGTGACAGCCGAATACCTCCCCGGGGTGCAGAACTCAATAGCGAAATGGAATTTCAGGCACTTCAGAGATGCAAGCGATTGGAGACTCGACCCAAAAGTTATCCGAGCACTGACGATGCTTTGGGGACCTTGCCAGGTGGGTCTGTTTGCTTCCAGATGGAATGCAAATCTGCCCCAATACTTCAGCTGGAGACCGGGCCCGGGAGCGGAAGTGGTAGACGCCTTCCTTCAGGATTGGTCAATAGATCTGGCCTACGCCTTCCCTCCCTTACTATTTATCCAGCAGGTGGCAGCGCAGGCCCGGCGCCAGAAGGCCTCGATCATCCTGGTCACTCCGATCTGGCGATCGCAGGCATGGTTCCCCTCTCTCCTGGAGCTGGCTTGGGCCGCCCCGGTACGACTTCCATCATACAAAGAGATCCTTGTGGCCCGTCTAGGCCAACCACACCCTCTGGTTCTCCAGAGCCATCTCCACCTCATGGCATGGAGGATTTCAGGCGATGTTGGCAGGATGTCAGACTTTCGCAGGGGGCTGAATTCCTTCTCCAGCAGGCCTGGGCCCCAGGGACCATCAAAAGGTATAGATCAGCTTGGAGGGGATGGATACATTGGTGTGTGGAGAGACACCTGGATCGCGTGGGCACCAAAGTTACAGATATAGTGAACTTCTTGGCGGAACTTTTTCAGAAAGGATTGGCTTCTTTTACCATCAACTCCTTCAGATCAGCTATTTCAGCGGGTCATACACCGGTGAATAATATTCCAGTGGGGGACCACCCCTGGGTGAGTAATCTACTCAAAGGCATCAGGATTTCTCGTCCACCCGAACCTTGCTATGCGGGTCTTTGGGACGTAAACCTAGTCCTACGCCTGTTGTCTTTTTGGCAGGACAATCAGTACCTGTCCAGGAAGGAAATGTCTGCAAAGTTGGCCATGCTGCTCTGCCTCATCTCCTGCAAAAGATCGTCAGATGTGAGGCCCTTAGACCTATCTGCTAGAATTTTCACCCCTGAGGGGATCACATTCAACATCTCAAGGAGAACGAAGACGAGTACCAGGTCAGTATCCTATCCAGCTTTTCCCAAGTCTCCTAAGTTGTGTGTGGTCAGATGCCTAAAGGCCTACAAGAATATGACATTGGAGGTACGGCCTCCAGGGGAACAGCAACTCCTAATTGCCATTAAGAAACCCTTCAAGGCCGTGTCATCCCCGACCATTGCCAGGTGGGTGAAATGGATCATGGCAGAGGCTGGCATCGGTACTAGTGAGTTTGGGGCACATTCCACTAGAGGGGCTATGGCTTCCAAGACTGTCCAGGTAGGGGGCAGATTGGAGGATATTATGATTTATGAATGAGGCGGATTAGTCATCTGATTCCACTTGCAAAAAGTTTTATTTCAAAACAATACATGATGCAGCCGCTCTAGTGGTAAGTAAGCTTTAAAAATGCATAATCCTAACTTCCGGTCCTGACATAGAATGAAAAATGTCCTATTTAACATGAAGGAAAGTTTCAATTCTATTAAGGACGTGGAGGCGAGGATTAGCCACCCTCCCCCTCCCCCCGGCATACTCTACCTATGCCTCCCTCCCTAGGAGGACTCATGCTATAACATTCATGGATTCTACGGATAACACGACGGGATCATGTGTTTGTCAGGAAGGTACTGAATTTATGTATCTACTATGGTTCATTGTTATGATTGGGAAAGTTGTATTGACATTGTTTGTTAGACAATAAGTTCCTATATGGTATATCAATATCTATGTGAGAATAGGACATTCCCTGGATTCAGTTGATGTTTATTCCAGGTCCAATGATATTCTTTGTGTGCAATTCTTTGTTTCATGAATGTTGGATACAATGGTAAGAACTGTTTAAGGGAGAGTCTTTAACATTTTACCCATATCTTCTTAGGTTCGTAGTCAAAAACGGAATAAGGTCCAGCAGGCTTAACTTCCTTCAGTGAAGAAGAGGAAGGACTACGACACCGCCTTTATTATATGGACTATCGGACTGTTATGTGATTGGACTGTTGGTGGCCATGGTTACTCCTAGTGTTCATGGGAGTTGTAGTTCATTGATGTGTTTTTTTTTACTTTATCTTTGAACGTGCTGTTAATAAAGAGTGAAGAAAGTAATGCATAATCCTCACCTCCGCGTCCTTAATAGAATTCAAACTTTCCTTCATGTTAACTAGGATATTTTTCATTCCCCATGTTTCACATTCTCCATAATGCACGAACAGTCCGCCGACAGTATCAAGTTCTAAGCATTAAACATGGCGCCCATAAGTACTGCAGAAACCAGGAGACGTGACATCATAACGGTACGTCGTCCCTGGGAGTGAATCTGAGGGTATTTCCGCTGACCGTTTTGGTTCTAGCCTAAACCCGACATTGAGTGTTGTAAGAGGACAACACGCCGTTTTCCACTGGATGGAGTTTATTCGATGTAAGTGAAACCGGTACACTCGCCGAGTATACTTGGTTAACTCGTAATTGCAGACATGTAATTTCTTGCACTTATTCTCCAGCCCGCTTTAAAACATCTGGCTTTGGACTCTAGTTGCCTACGCAGCTCAGGATCCTTGAAAGGAAATGGATGCTTGAATACATAAAGGTATTCGGAGGTAGGTCTCCCTCCCTTTTATATAACCAGCACCATTTAAAGAGTTATGTTTACGGCGGATTCCCGCATTTAGCTGTTTGCTCTTTTTACTCTTGATATTTAGAGGCTGGAATTACGCCTGCTATAGGATTCTGTTGGTGAATGCTCCGAGCGATATTAGTCTGTGTGTCCTAGTTGCACTAACTGCTTGACCACTAAATCCACATATCACGTTTTGGTGGACTGACATGCACGTTTACCCCATTTTAAACCTGGAGGCACAAGAGGTATGAGGCACCAGGAGGACATTCAGAATTCCACTAGCAATGGCCTTCCAACACAAAATTAAGCACTGCATGGCTCATTTCACTAACGCTACGGTGACAAGAGATGCACGAGGCATGACAATCAGTAAGTGCACAATCCCAATACTTGGAACAATTTTGATTTTGTTGTAGAGACGTTCCAATTTTTGTTGATTGATGCTGTTTAATATCATGAAATGTTGACCTTAGAGCCTACCAGAATAAACATGATTTGTTTGACTATGTTATTATGTTGTGTTTATAAATTGCTGATCGTGTAACAAAATAGTTCACTACAGTGGTGCACACCCTGTCCAAGCCGCCTTTTGGGACTTGGCCCCTCTAGTCTACATTTATGAATTACTAGGCAATAATTGCAAGGGTGGAGCAATATATATTCCAATGTACATATATAGGGACATTCTAAAGGGCATTGCATATATGCTGTGGTCATTATTTGGCAATTACTAATGAAATACTTATGAAGGCTCGCGCAGTATTTATACCTTAGTCATCACTATTTGCTTTCACACATTTTTGAAATTGCCCCCCTATTCCCACTCACTCCCTTCTGACATGGGGTGGGATATACTTATTGCTTATGAAGGCTCGCGCAGTATTTATACCTTAGTCATCACCATTTGTTTTCATACAGTTTTAAAATTGCTCCCCTATTCCCACTCACTCCCCTCTGACATGGGGTGGGATATATCTATTGCTTATGAAGGCTCGCGCAATATTTATACCTCAGCCATCACTATTTGTTTGCATACAGTTTTAAAATTGCCCCCTTACTCCCACTTATTTCCTTTTGATATGTGGTGGGCCATATCTATCGTTTTCCTTAATTTGGGGACTAAGATCTATTTTTACATTTTTTTACTTTTTCATTTTTCTTATTTCATTTAGTTTCAGAATGCGAGCTCATTTTACACTTGCCAGGATTAACCTATTATTCCTTTGGAATCTTTAATCAGGGTTTCATGGTTTTACAAAGCAAACGTTGGCTGTTAAGAAATAATTAGTGTTCTTTCACACCAACCCGGCCTACTCTGAGAAATACTTTTCAATTGCTCCCTGATACTGATCAAGCCCTCGCTATTTGGGGACGTCGATAGTATTTAAGACGTCCTGACGCAGAGGCACGTCCTTTTCCCATTACCGAAGACTTGCTACCTGGGGAGGCCGTATTCTCATTTGTTCGGGTAAGCTCTGCTCTGCGCTTGTCTGCTGCCTTGTTTGTCAGCTTTTTACCGGCTGTTATTTGGCTTGGCCTCATGTATGTTTAGCCCCTAATATTCCTGGCCAAGCACTTCTTCGTGCTTGCTCTGCCTCATATTCGAGTCTTTATTTGGCCGTTAAACAGCTCGGTTTACGCTCACCTGGCTTTTGACTATTGGGGACAGGCTTGGCTTCGCACTCACTTTTTCTTTTACTTTCGATTTTCTTTTCCTTTCTCCGGCTCTTATTCAAGCCTGGTTTTATGCACACTTAGCCTTTAACATGCATGGCTAAGCACTGCTTTGTGCGCTCTTTTTGCTTTATACTTGAGTTTCTATTTGGCTGTTAAATAGCTCGGCTTTGCGCTTACCTGGCCTTTAATTTTTTGGGGGCAGGCTTGGTTTCGCGCTCGTGTTGCTATTTACTTTGTTTTTTATTATATTATTTTTGCTTTCCATTTGGGTACATAATGTTGAGGTTATTCAGTATTATTGTCCTCGATATCTGCTTTAAATTTACCCACGCTTGGCTCCCAATAGTACTTGGATGTGGGGGCACTATGTTTTTAAACTTCTCGTTCCCACTTTATATATTTTTGGTATGAATATTTTTGGCATGAGTATTAGATGATAACTCTGTTTTCAATACTCATTTGAATTAGATACGAGCCTTCAGAACGTTACTTGATACTACTTCTAGTATCTCATTGATATATTTTCGTCTGTTTTTTCCTTTTGCCTTTCTCTCTATAGGCACACTGGCCTGTTAAATTTGTATTGACCCTGGATCTAGGAGGGCTCAGTACTTACATGTGTACTCTACATACTTCTTCAGGATGGATTGAGTATTTTTAGCCTGAAAAATCTGATCAGGCCGTTTCCATCGGTTTAATTTCAAGGTATGTGAAGTCGTACGGCTCTCTTATGATCCTCGCTTAGGATTTCATCTTTCGCTCCCTCTCCCCATACTCTACTGATTTATTGCTTTTTCCCTTTTCCCCAAAGAACCTTCGTTATTTGTGCTTGACCCGGTTCGGGTGGGGTCCTACTGTTTCTCTGACCCTTTTGATATCTTCTGAACATACGGCCCAGTCCTCTTCTCATTTAAGGTAGGCTGTTGTAAGGCCCCCTTTTTATGTTTTTTCTCACTAATTGTTACTTGACTATCACACCACTTTCCCATGTTTTTTCTGGGTCTAGCTCTGTCTTCTCCGTCCAACTACATTCCATTGGACCTACAATGTTCACCATGTGTCCTTTTTTTGCTTTCTCCTTTTACGTTATTTTGACCTTTAGTTGTGCGCTTGATAAGGTTTACCTATATACGGTGATTTCAACTGTCTCTCTTTGTTTTTGTTGCACGTCCTGTAATTTTCCTTTCTTTCTTTGTAGGTTTTTTAACTATTGTAAGTTTATCATGTCCCTTGTTTTTAAATTAATGTCATACTTTATGGTAATGTATTAGTTTTGTTTGTTATTATGTTGTAAATTTGTATTGTATTTTGTTAAGTCTCTGTATGGTCATTGTTTTGTCATATTATATATTATGTATTTTGTATGTTTTTACAGCCCTGATGAAGTCCATATCTATGGACGAAACGCGTTGGCTGTTGTTCTGTGGGCAACACTAAAGAATAAAGAAACCACGTTTTTCTATACCTACATTTAATGGACAGCAATTTCTTAAATGGAACATTGGTGGTGCTCTCCACATTGGTAAAAAATAATTGCAAGAGTGTAGCCCATTGATCGCGTTCATAATCTAAAATTCATAATCTTCTGACTAATAGGAGTGCACAATCTACACACTTTATATTAGCATAAACCTTGCCTATCCTTAGATTGTGGCACCCGACTAGTTATACCATGTCTTTTGAAACTATTTCAAACATAACGGAGAATCGCGCTACCACTAAAGCATACACTCAAGAACAGGCTTTGGAGATCTATGGACTCATACAAAAAGCCAAAACTTTCAATGTACAGAGTGGAACAATAACACAGCAGTTAAAACAATTGGAGTATCTAACACGCCGTGAACTTAACCAACGTTTGCACGCTTCTACACTTATTCAATACCATAAGGCGAAGAGAATTCCCCTGGGACTTAGACTAGCTATTAAATCTATCATGTTCAGATTACAACACAATCGAGCATTCATGGAGAAATGGTTTGCAATTTTAAACAAGTGTTCACTGGATTTAATACTACTTTTGATTGAAGAACTCTTGCGAACCATACACAATTTGGAGGAAGGAATTGAGTGTGTCAAACATGACTTATCAAGTAGAATGGAACAAGAGAACTGGCAGAGCACACTGGAGGATTTAAACCACAAACTAGACATATTTGGCAAGGAACTACAAGAGACCAAGTTAAGGAAATTTAAACTTAATGACTACAAGTTGAATGAGACATACACATGGGCAGAAGTGTAAGCCCAAAGAAGATTTACCAGAAAACCGAATAGGTCGTCCGAAGAAAGCGTTGTGTCTGATCAGGACACAGAAATGTCACGAGCTCCCATCAAAACGGCATTATCAAGACTTAGCAATCCACAAAGCACATCGATGGACACTGTGAACACAGATAATAACCCTTCCTCTTCACCTTCTTTTTTGTCCAAAATCCCGGATTTGGGTCAACCGCCCGATCAAATACAAGACAAACGACAAGCAATCGCAAAAAAACCCAGAGAGGAAAAGGACAACGAAAAAATCAAGAAAAACCTGAGGAGCCAGAACAAAGCCTCGTGATCAATATCTCATCCACCCAGCTAACACACACTCAAAGAGCAGTGCTCAACAAGGGCACTTCATTTGTTCCCACATACAACAGCACAGTTTTGGAAAGTGAAGTGGCTCTTTTAAAATTTATGAGAATTCTTAGATTAAAGAATTTCTTTGAGAACGTAATGCCTACTCAGGCAACATTAAATGATCCAGAAAAACTGGTTTTCAAACCCAAAAGCACCTATCAGGCACCCGTTTCTCACAAAACTTTAGACAGGTTTGAATTTCTTGTGAAAAAGATTTGTCAGTGTTGAACTTCAGAAATAAGAAGACATTCAATTTGAGTAGAGCAGAATATAGCATATTACAATCCCTTGCTCGCAATCGAGACATTGTCTTTCAGAAAGCGGACAAAGGTGGAGCTCTGGTGATGATGGACGCATCGTTTTACCAAGTCAAAATTAAGGAACATGTAGAAAATTAATCAACTTATTTACACCTTGATAAAGATCCCGCGACAGAAATGGCCCCATTATTAAATAACTAATTGGATAAAGCACTCGATTTAGATTGGATTGATGAAAATGCCAAAAACTTTCTGACTACCAAGTTCCCACGCAGACCTAAATTGTACATGCTCCCTAAGATTCACAAGGTCATGGTTGATCCCCCGTGTCGACCCATAGTTTCCGGATGTAGTTCTATATTCGAACCACTCGGACAATACCTCGATGGTTTCCGCCAACCCTTTGTACAATAATGGTGTACATATATTCAAGACACTACAGATTTTTTAAGACGCCCGGAAGAACTCCCACAAAGAGGGGATGAAGAATGGTACCTGTGCACCCTTGGCGTTGTTTCTCTGTACACTTCAATTGTTCATTCTGAAGGGCTGGAGGCAATTGAATGGGCTTTATTATGCCAATCTAACAGAAGAGCTGAGAAAGTCTTTCTGTTAGAACTCGTGCATTTATGCCTTCATCACAGTTATTTTGAATGGAATAATAGATACTTCCTTCAACTAAGCGGTACTTCTATGGGCTTTGCAGGTGCACCAGCATACGCTAACATCTATATGGCAAAGTTTGAACACGACTACATACTCACGAACACCCAATGGACAGACAATTTACTATTCTTCTGCCGGTACATAGATGATATCTTCTTAGTGTGGAAGAACAGTAAGTCTCACTTGGAAGATAGCATCCACACACTGAAAACCATGAATCCCATATTTTCAATCAACTCACACTATCAGCAGGATTAGGGTGGCATTCTTGGATGTGTGGATCGAGCTTAGTGAAATGGGACTAAACACAAGCGTTTATAAAAAACCAACAGACAGGAATAACGCTCTGTTATTCCAAAGTTTTCACCCCTCTAGTCTGATCAACAACTTACCCTACTCTCAATTCCTTAGAACCAGACGCATATCTTCGGACTTGACAACTTGTATAGCAACAATAAATAATCAAAAAGAGAAATTCCAGAACAGAGGTTACCCTCTTAAATTATTGGAGGATCACGAGCATCGAGCGTTCTCTATGGACCAAAAGAAACTTCTGCAAAAGAAAGCAATAGACATACCAACAAGGGTAGTGTTTGTATCAACATTCTCTATAAAATCAAGAGAGATTAAAAGAATAATCCACAGGTGCTGGGAATTACTACAACAGGAGCCAGATTTCAGCTGACTTTTCGAACAGAAGCCTCTGTTTGCATATACCAGATCAAGTAACATAAAAGAAATGTTATCATCCAAGAAACCACCCAAAGACTGCCAGACCGTGGGCACTAAGAAATGTTTGAACTGCATTCATTGCAACAATGTTACGACTGATAACATTTTAGTTCATCCCAGGACAGGCAAAAAAAAATTGTTGACTCACTCTGCAGATTGCAATATGAGCAATGTCATTTATGCCATCAACTGTCCGTGCGGCTTGCTCTACGTTGGAAAGACTGAGAGAAAAATAAAAATCAGACTGACGGAGCCCAAAAGCAGGATTCACAATCACAATGTCAACTCCTACTTAGCTGTACACTGGATTGAACATAGACATTCTATTGCTCACATCAGGTTCCAGGTTAAAGACGTATTGTTAAACCACCTTCAAAAGGGACGATTCAAAAATCTTATCACAAAGGGAAATCTACAGGATTTGAAGATTGAACACCATGTTCCCCCAGGGACTCAATGATAAACTGGACATGGGGTGTTTCCTCCAGAGTTAGTACCACAGAGTGCAATATTTTGAATGATCCCCCAAAAATTGCTGTATTATGATCCATAGTAACCAGCATGTATTTTCAGTCAGTCAGGGTTGATTGTTTCAGGGGGCACTGTTGGATAGTTACCACCATGACAATGTATTTCTAGTGTCATCTCATGATCTGCTTCCATTATTAACTGCAAGTATTTGCAGAAAGCCCTGTGTACATCCATTACTCTTCGTGTTTGTTAAGGGTATGTGGGGGAGGGGCACACTTTTTTGATTCCCCACGTTTCACATTCTACATGATACAAGAACAATCCGCCGATAGTATCAAGTTCTAAGCATTAAACATGGCGCCCGGAAGTACTGCAGGAACCAGGAGACGTTACATCGTACGGTCGTCCCTGGAAGTGAATCTGAAGGTATTTCCACTGACCGTTTGGTTCTAGCTTAAACCCGACATCGTGTGTCGCAAGAGGACAGCACGCCATTTTCCACGGGACAGAGTTCATTCACGGTAAGTGAAACCGGTACACTCCCCGAGTATACTTGGTTAACTCGTAATTGCGGACATGTAATTTCTTGCATTTATTCTCCAGTCCGCTTTAAAACACCTGGCTTTGGACTCTAGTTGCCTAAGCAGATCAGGATCCTTGAAAGGAAACTGATGCTTGAATACTTAAAGGTATTCAGAGGTATTTCTCCCTCCCTTTTATTTAAAAAGCACCATTTAAAGAGTTTATGTTTACGGCTGATTCCCGCATTTAGCTGTTTGCTCTTTTTACTCTGGATATTTAGAGGCTGGAATTACGTCTGCTATAGGATTCTGTTGGTGAATGCTCCGAGCGATATTAGTCTGTGTGTCCTAGTTGCACTAACTGCTTCACTACTAAATCCACATATCACGTTTTGGTGGACTGACATGCACGTTTACCTTATTTTAATCTGGAGGCACAAGAGTTATGAGGCACCAGGAGAGCGTTCAGAATTCCACTGGCAATGGCCTTTCAACACAGAATTAAGCACTGCATGGCTCATTTCACTAACGCTACGGTGACAAGAGATGCACAAGGCAGGACAATCAGTAAGTGCACAATCCCAATTCTTGGAATATTCGGCACGTGTTTTCAGCGCCGTGCAGAGTAAAGATTAAGGTGGTTATAAGGAGATACAATTCGCCCCCAATAAATACTATGATGATACACGCAGACTACTTTAATCCACAGTTATTTCAACATGTAATCAAAAGCATGATTGTTATATACATGTTACTTTTCTGTATAAGGCTTATTTAAAACATCTGTACATTGGAGTGTTTTACTTATGTTTTCTCTAGATTGGCCCCTGAGGAAGAGACAGACAGTCCCGAAATGCATTGGGCACATGTCACCTCAAGTGGACTAATTACTTCTGCTGGACAATTCCATATTCGCTTTTACTCTTGATGGATTTTGAAGATTGTGCACCCTCGTTTAAACAGAGTTATTTGTGCAATTGGGAAACAGTGCAGTTTCTTTATTAGGGGTGTGGAGTGACAGTATCTAGGTTGCTGATAGACCAATCTCGCTGCATGATTCTGGACTAGCTGCGATCTTTGCCTCAGACCCATTGGGAGGCCTAGGTAGAGGGCATTAGCAAAGTCGATGTGGGACATCGCTAGTGCAAGTATAATCTGGATGATGGCTTTAATTGAGAAAAATGTTCAGATTTTTTTTATTTTACGGAGTTGAAAGAAACAGGAAGATGTCACTGCTGCAATCTGGGGTTTCATTGACAGATCTTCATCGACAAGTATGTTGAGGCTCTTGACCACCTTTTTAGGAGTGGGAGGGGGGCCTAACTCCCGGGGCAAAAAGGAAGGGCTCCAGCAGTGCAGTTTATTTTTGACCAACATCATCTCGGTTTTATCTGAGTTCAGCTTTAGTTGATGACTGTTCATCCAGTCCTGAATAAAATTCATGGTGCTCTGGAAGAATGCTGTTTAGTCAGGAGTATCCACAAGGTTAAATACTAGCTGCAAATCGTCAGCATAGTTGTATATTTTTACTTTCTGCCTTTGTATGGCATTTACCAATGGGCAAATACACTACTTACACATGGAATCAATCAGGATATTTGAGACGCTTAAATTACACTGCTGCTCTCTTGCGATGACGGTTCTTTGATGGGGTCGCTTGACTCTTCAATAAACCTTTCATTATAGGAAGCTGTTTTTTTGCAGTTTTTATATAGCGCAGACTCGGTCCAAAGGTATTGGAGCACTTTACATGAGCAACAGTGTATAGGTCACACTGAATGTTTAGGCATGGGGAGATTAAGAGATCTGCCCTAAATTATATGTTGAACCGAGACTCAAACCTGGTGCAGAGTTGGAGGGCTCTTGCACGCCCGTCCATGATTCTATCTCTCTCCCATGCTGGGACGGGCTGTCAGGCCTAGAAATGATCAGTGCACATACGGAATCTAGATTCAGAATGCGGCATAGACTGCCTTCACATAATGTTGAACCGATGCCGAGACTCGAACCTGGTGCGGAGTTGGAGGGCTCTTCCATGCCCCGTCCACAACTCTATCTCTCTGCCACGCGGGCTGGGCTGTCAGGCCTAGAAATTATTAGTGCACACACAGAATCTAGATTCAGATTGCGGCATAGACTGCCTCGTCCCGCTCCGCATGTTTGTCCTCTCTGGCTGTCAGTTTCCTTCTGACAGTGGTGTGTTTTGGATACTGAGGAAGTGGCCTCATTACTCTGTAATTATTTTGCATTTTTAAGTTGCTGTTTTGTTTTCTTATAGATCTGTGACACTTTGTCACAGGTGAAGTTGGTTCACATGGTCAATGCTGTGATGGGCCGTGGATATCGGTCAAAATTCTATGTCAGGACCAGAGGCTTCGGATTATGCTACTCTTTCTTTACTGATAAAAATACAGCAGCCAATTAAAACAACAAAAGCTTACATATCCAATGAGCCTTTAGTCCAATGCCTCTACCAATCAGTGTATAACAGTCTCCATATATAAGGTCTTGAAACATGTGTCCATCCTCTTTCTTTGCTGCTGCAGCAGCATTCAGATAAGTTGCCTTCTATATATATGCCTGTTTTGTGTGCTTTGATTACGAGAGCGCGCCTCATTTACAACGCAGCCATCACGCCGCTTTTTCCGAGGGACTCGACCCTTGTTTCGTTAATTGGGGTATTCAGTCAAAATATCGAGGTGGAAATGTCGACTTACACTAATATCGAGTTTTAAATATCGTCACACAGAAATATCGACAGCAAGAATATTGTGGTAAAGAATATCGACTTTGTGGTAAGAAATATCGATTTTAAAAATATAGAAGTCATTAATATCGTTTGCAAAAATATAGGGGCACATTACGATACCCGGCGTAAATAAATCCGCCAGGCATGGAAGCGGCAAAAATCCGCCCGCACACACCGCCTGAACACCGACCACGCCATTACGATTACACAAACCGAAAACCGCCATCGGCGGAAAAAGCACACAAAATACCGCCCGCCAACGTCCGAGTCGGAGTCAAACCGCCCGCCACGGATGGAAACACGCACGACAACACAAAACCGCCCGCCCTCACGGCCGACACACCGCACGTGAAATTACGATCGCACCGACATGAGCGCGGAAAACCACAAATATACCGCCCGCCAGCGCAAACAACGCCGATGAGAATCGACACGGCAGAAGCCATGGCGCCAACGTACCTGCACAGAAACCATCCGCACACAAAACCAATAGCACACAACATGGCCAACAAGTCCACACAGCAAGGCACGCACAAATACACAAGCACAGTACACATCCCGAAAACACCCCCCGGACAAACAAAAAATACAAAGGCCAGAACCCCAGACACAACACACCTGAAAACAACAGACCATGAGGACACACCCACATAGGTGAGTACAAAAGCAGCACTCCCACAGACCACAACCCCTTGCTACATTGCAAACCAGAGAGGAGAGGAGAGGACACAGTGACACAGCAAGGACAGCAGCACACCACAGAAACGCACACATCACTACCACCACCACCACCACCACCACCAAACACCACCACCACCACCACCACCACCAAACACCGGCACCACAAACCCCCTGCACATTACACAACACACACCGCACCAGCACCACAAACATCATGGCACCACAAAGAATGCCCAAGTTCATGCCCATGGAGCTGACGGTCATGGTCGACGAGATCATCAAGGTGTACCCACAAATCTATGGGAACATGGTCCAGCACACACCACTAGCCACCAGAAACAGAATGTGGAACCGGATCGTAGACCAGGTCAATGCAGTCGGGACCCTGCCCAGGAACAGAGTCGAGATTAACAAACGTTGGAATGACGTAAAGAGCCTGGTCAAGAAGAAGGAGGGCAAAAACAGAGAGCTGGCTGCCGTCACTGGCGGAGGGAATCCCGCGCTCTTTAAGACCTTCAAAGCGTGGGAGGAGAAGGTGCGAGTCGTAATCCATCCGGAGATCCTCGCCGGATTAGCAGGGGAGTGGAGGCTGGTAAGTACAAACTAATGTATACCAGCACACCGCTATGTACTCACATGCACTACCACCATGCCACAGCTCCCAGGGACAAACACCCCCATGTCCAGCACACAATACACAACACATCACACACACATGCAACAGACACTACCACACACAGCCCAAACCGAACAACTGTAAGATGCGTGGGGACATGTGTACACTAAGCCAGCCACGTAACCACCAACAGGTCCCCAAATATGCCAGAAGCGCCACAACGAGCACCCACCACACCCATGTGTCCGCCACAGCTGCACTAACCGACAAGTAACAGGTAAGTGGCAGGAACACAAAGTGCAGTGGGTGGGACGGTGGACAGCCCAAGTACAACACACACCAGGCCCCAGTCCCACAGCACAGCAAGGAGGAGCATCCCCCACACCCCACAGCCACGTGTCAGCCACCGCAGTGCACAACGACAGCCGAAAGGCAGACATCACGGTCCACAGCAATCGGTGTCAGTGGGTGTCCAGCCACCCCCACGACCCACAACACCCCCACCCCCACAGACCTGCAACATGGAGCACCCCCGCTTAGAGCCATGTGGCATCCAGTACAGTGCACGCACGAACAACTTGCAGGTGGGAAACTGGACAGGGCTGGATTACTGGAGGCATGAGGACCATAACACGACCAACACATGGGACATGTCACGTAGCAGACGAACACGCAGCACCGCCCACCGTCACGAACAAGTGAACAATGTGCACACGGACATGAACAACAGACTCACACCCCACATGACCCATCACAGACATAGCAACACCCAAGGAGCCACGTCTGCATGCACAAGCCACACTGAATATAGTCCCACACGGCAGCCACTGTGCAACTCATCACACACAACCGAAACACCATTGAAGTCCTGTCCATGTAGCCCCTACTGCCTGTCAACAACACACCCCACAACTACGCCTATGTAAGACAAACAACACTAGACGCAACAGAGCGGAACAACATAAATGCACACGAACACCACTGAACCCATCAAACTCACAGACACACCATGCACATACAACATACCATCCATCCCATCCGTCAGCCCCAGTCTCATGAAAGGCATGTCATCCGCACAGCTGCCACACATACAGCAGTCACGCTAAGACACATGCCCATGACCAACCATGTGCCAGAAGTCAATTAAGCGCACGACACACTGTGAGCAACAACACACAACATGGGCCACACCCCCGAGCACTGCAGTGATGCACATGGCACAGGGCAGCACGCACACCAAGGAGATGGGACAACTGCAATACGTTGGCTGGCACACAACTATCACTCACTCATAACGATGCGTCCAATGCCATGTCCAGTAATCACAACAGACAGCAAATATGCAGGCCATGTCAAGCATGCACACACCTCAAACCATGCACTGTCATGCTGCCACAACACATGTCACGTTCGGCACCCATGGCTCACAGCATGTACCCCAAAAGCATATCCCCTCCCAAATGCGAATCTGGGGCATAGCCCCCATGTTGCCATATGCGTTCCTAAGCGTTCCATTTGAACCCCAAAAGCATATCCCCTCCCAAATGCGAATCTGGGGCATAGCCCCCATGTTGCCATATGCGTTCCCAAGCGTTCCATTTGAACCCCAAAAGCAAAGTACAAACCAGACCCAGGATGGGCCAGGAGCCCGCATACACCAGAGTCACAATAAGTAGGGGCACAGCAACACACCCATCGGCATGGCCAATCCGTGCCATGCCACATGTGCACAGCACACAGTCCCATTGCCAAGCACACACAACTACAGATGCTACAGCCACACACACGCCTCCGGGGAAACCCATGTACGAGATTGCACGAACTGTCAATGTCAGACGACAAATACATACTTCGCCAGGTGCAACACAATAACAAATCTCATTCTCTCCACAGGTGACGAACTGCTGGATGCTGGGGATGGAGCCAGCAGCCAGCACAGCCAGCCTACAAGCCCCCAACGAGGACACACGGATCTGGAGGATCTGTCCTCCTCTTCGGACACGGACAACCAAGCAGGCCCATCTGGTGTGGCAGGGCCCAGCCGCTCCCCAGGACCCCTCCTACCCACCAACCCATCATCCAGGGCTGCTGAACATTCACAGCCCCCTGCTGCCACTGTCGTTGCGGCCACACCCACGGTCATTGTGGCCACTGCCGCAACCGCCACCATCGCCGCACCGACCACCACCGCCGCCACCACCGCCACGTCTTCGCTGGCACCAGCCCCAGCGCAGGTGGTGGCCCGGACGACTGGATCCACCCTGGGAGCCACAGCGAGGACCGTGGTGAGCAATGTGGCTAGTGGGCAGGCCGGTGGCAGCAGGACTGGTAGGAGGAGCAGGGTCAGGGAAACGCCAGCCTCCCCTGGGAGCCATGCCCTGCCTCACATGGCCAGAGTCCTTGGGGCCTATGAAGAGGCCCAAGGACAATGGGTCCGGTCTGCTTCAGACACGCGTGAGGTGCTGGGGGTGCTGAGGTCCATGGACGCCCGTATGGGCCAAATCGTGGACCTCATGGGACAGCTGGTGGTGGCGGTGAGGTCACAGCCAGGGACAGCAGCTCCCCTCCGCCACCACCTGCCGGGGCGCAGGGTGGAGCAGCAGTGTCCAGTTCCCCTGCATCCACAGCCAGTGATCACACCTCAACCACCAGCATGTCGCAAGCAGGCACCCCCTGCGCAAACGTGGAAGGGGCCGTCCGAAGAGGAAACAGATCTCCCGGGAGGACTTCGCACGCTCCAGACGCAAGTGAGGCAGCCAGCCAGCCTTCCTTGACCAGCCACTGCATTGACTTGGACTACGATCCCACTCCACACAGCCATCTGGATGGCATGTGTGTGTTGGACTATGGACATAGAACCAGTGGGTACACCCTGATCATCACGCAGCCATGACCGACAGCTCATTGTCACTGCACGCACCACTTTTGTCATCACCTTACACACAATCACATGTCACAGTTTGTAATAAATGCACCTTTTTCACTAACTGCTGTTTGTGCCCTGTGTCTTATTTGTACGGAATACAACGGCCACCTTGGGCGGAAAGGCACCTGATGCGTGGCATGGCATTTGAATCCGGAGGGCCTGTAGGGACCTAGGGGTGGGAGACAGAACAGGAGCACATTCAATGAGTGTGTCACACACCCATCACACAGTACATGTCAACAACTACAAGCAATGTACACACATCGCACAGAGCAATAGGGCACAATGCCACAGCCACCAACAGTGGCATACTACCCTGGCCATGGAGCGTTGACACACAGCACGCAGTGAACAAACGGCCACCCTGACACAGCACACACACACCTGCACAGATACAGCCACATCAGCCGTCGTACATGGACACTCACCGTCAAGTGAAGTAGCGGGCGATGAGCTGCTGCCGCACATTACCAGCTTCCTCCTCTCCGCTGTCCTCCTCACTCGAGCTGTCCTGGTCTGCGGGCTGGGGCCCTGGTTGATCTCCGTCATCCACGATGAGGGGGATCTGCTTCCGAATGGCCAGATTGTGCAGCATGCAGCACGCCACCACTATCCGGCACACCTTCTGTGGGGAGTACGCCAGCGCACCCCCGGTGCGGTCCAGGCACCTGAACCTGGACTTGAGGAGGCCAAAGGTACGCTCGACCACACGTCTGGTCCTCCCATGTGCCTCATTGTAGCGATCGTCTGCTGGGGTGCGAGGATTCCTCAATGGACTGAGCAGCCATGCCCCATTCGGATACGCAGAGTCACCTGGGTGTGAGGGACACAGAGAACCCTTGCTAATCCAACTGGACAGGGGACAGCATCGCACAGCCAGCACGCTACACCACTCCACATACTCACCGACAATACAGGCACGATCCTGTTGCATATTGGACATCAGTCGTGGCAAGATGCTGTTGCGCATTATGTGTGCGTCATGGGCCGAGCCTGGGAACTTTGCACACACGTGGGTGATCACCATGTCCGCAAGGCACACCACTTGCACATTCAGGGAGTGCGTGTGCTTCCTGTTGCGGTACAGGTGCTCAGTGGCCTGTGGTGGAACAAGGCCGACATGTGTGCAGTCAATGGCTCCAACGACGTGTGGGATTCTGCCAAGGGCATAGAATGCACCCTTCACTGCCGCCAATTCACGAGCCCTGGGGAAGCGGATGTACCTGTTCCGGTACAGCATCATGGCTGCCAGTACATCCCTCAGCACCTTGCTGAACATGGGCTGGGACATCCCTCCTCCACTGCCCACTGTGTGCTGGAATGACCCAGTGGCGAAGAAATGCATGGCGGCCATCACCTTAGCCGTGGGGGTGACAGCAGTCGGATACACCCTGCGGGGACGGAGATGGGGTTCTAACATGGCACACAGTCGATGCAGGGTTGGCCTGTCCAGCCGAAACTTCCTAATAACCTCTGTATCGTCCATGTCCGCCAGCAATTGGTATGGGCGGTCAATGTTCGGTCTCCGCCTAGGGACAATGGCAGAGGACACATGTCAATGCAACACGACACATAGCAATTTCGCATACACATCACTGACATGACTGAGCAAGCACATGAGCCACAGCCCAGCTGTCAAGCTGGGACGGCACGGCCACAATACACTTACACAGGTCTCCCAACAATGGCAATGGCTAGTGATACAAACCACTGCCATGTGCATGCACATGGGGATCTAGGCCCCAATGACTTGCGGGGCGTGCTGATGGGGACTGACTGCATATCCGTCAAGCGGCAACGCCACGGCAACATGAATGTCTGCTGAGCATGGAACTGCTTCCGCGGCTGGATGAGTATGGCACACGACGACGACGATGTGGGCACAGGCTGAGCGGCCAAAACAAGTGGGACCTGTGGCACGAGGGGATATGAGACCGTAGTAGGTGTCAGCACTGCACCCTATGTACAGCACTGTACGGATCACACCTCCCGAAACATTGACAGGTGTCCACATTGACAGCCCCATGCCAAGACGGCTGTGTGCTTGCAGTCACACGTCACAGGTGAGAGGTTACATTGCACGTGCCAGGTGGCAGTCGTACATAGTGGGAGCTGGCATGTGTGTGCATGTGTCTCCTGTTCAGGATCCACCAGATGGGCGCTGACTCTGTACTGACCATTGGACACAGCATGTTCCGTGGAAGGCTTGTGTGTGTGGGATGGTGGCACTGGATGTGCCTCCGTTGGGTGGGGGGCCATGCACAGGGCGGGTACGTCGATGATTGCGCATTGTTGGTAACGGTGGGTGCACCCACTAAGATGTGTTGCCCTGTGTTCAATTCCTATGTCCGCATGATGATGGACTGTAGATGTGGGCAGACTACACATTGGTCGATGTGCTGTCTATATGCATGTGCCTTCACACCAGGCACAGCTGCCCCTGCACATGTGACCCCTGCTGGACTCGCTGCTGGGTCTGTGGAGCTGATGCACCTTCTGCGCGTGGGGCGGGCAGCTCTCCTCACTTCCCTCATTGCGCATGTCATGACTTTGCCGCAGGTGACATGGATCATGGAGGGCCCACATGTACGCGTGGGTAGGCTACACTTGATTGTACACTGGTCGCCACCCCCAGTCAGTGTTTCGAATGGGAAGGTTGTCGTGCTGGTGGTATGTTCGATGTGGCGGATGGGCGGGCCTAGGTGCGGGCTTACATTCCGGACATGGGGGGGTAGTTGTATTGGCGACTAGTTGCAGTACACACGGGACACGTCTCTTCCTTTCCACATCTGGGTCATCCCTTGTACTAACTGACAGTGATACAGTCATCTTCGCCCCAGCCCTCATGTCCTCCCTCGCTCCCCCAATATGCATGCTCACCTGCGAGGCTAGCGCTTGCACAGGCAGCCCCAAGCTCGCACCAGAGAGGGTAAGGAGTGTATGTGTGGGTCCAGTTGCACGAGTGGGCTGTCTCAGGGTATGATGTGTTGCGGGACGCCGTCCACCTGCGTGGTGCCCCAAATGGAGACCCGGCCTGCATGGACTATGCATCACAGTCTTCGCCTTCCGGATCCGCCACCTGCGACACCCAGTGGCTGTGGCTGCCCTTGCGGCCAGGCCGCGTCCGTCTGTGGCTGATGGCCCACACATTCACTCTTTGGCCTCTCTGGGGAGGGCTCGGGGGTGGTGGCGCACTCGCTTGCACTTAGTCGCAATGGCATGTGGCGTGGTTGGTATGATGGGCAATGGATGGGATGGTGCGAGCCACCTCCCGTGACGTCAGTGCTGCTCGTGCTGTGGTGCGTCCCCCCTACACTTCCATGTGACTTGTGCCATGCTAGACGTTGAGGTTCTATTGCCTGCGTGATATGACCAGGAGGAGCGCGAGGAGACCTCTCACACACCATGCTCCACTGCCATCCCGTGCCCTGTATCGCCTGTGCGGATTGACTATGTTGGGGTTACACCTGGTCGACTGGGGCTGTGTGTGCCTTGTCAAGGGGCATGGCGGGCGCACAACAGGATCCAGCTTGTCCACAGAGGGTGGGCTGAGGTGCGCCTGGTACCACTTTGTACGTGTGCCCGGCTGCTGTGCACACACGTGTTCACTCCCCCCGACAGGTGTCCTCTCACAATGCCCAGGGAAGCGGTGGTGTACTGTTCATGACCCCTCCCAACACTGCGTGCTCCAACTTGGCATGTGCGCATCTACCCGTCGCACCCACCCACCTGAGCACTGCGTCCATACGACTTCACACGACACATGTGTGTCTTCCACAGTAGTGCTACTCATTTGCGTTGACATCCAATACCAGTGGACTACATGGTCATGTCACGACTGCCGTGTACTTCACATCCTCTCATCCTCTCTCATTCGTACTTGTGAAATGAGTCAGCGGAGACAGTTTTGGTTTCAAACATTATATTGAGTCTTCTGTCCTCTGTGATGCAGTATAGTGGACACTACTGGCAGCGGAATACATGTTGAGGATATACTGAGCATGATTGCAAATGGGATAGGGTGTGGGGTTACATGTGATTGGCTGTTGCATGTGGGATGTGGGCTTCAGAGTGACATCTGCTTGGCCAAGGCTGTGCTAATGTACATTTACGTATAGCTGCGGAGCTGCGGACTTTGACACAGACGGTATACATGTAGCCTACCAGACCGCTTGGCATCATGGGCACAGTCCATCTCAGTTCCATGTGACAGGTTTGCTGCGGTTGTTCCTCATGCACGCGTGCATGTGAGTTGACATCAGGGCATGTGCTTGCGTGCATGCAGCGGCGTGCCACTTGTTGTTGCACTGTGGTGGTTACTGGACATGTCACAGTCACTGGGGTCGTGTTGTTGTTGTATGCACTTGTCGTCCATGCAAAGGTCCTGGTATGGGATTCCCGGGCGGGGGTGGGAGGGGTGCAGCACCCACAGACTCCAGGCGACCTATTCATGTCCACTGAGCGGTGTGTGTGTCCATGTGCGCTGGATCCATGTCGTGTCCTGGTTGTTCGTGCAGTTCCGTCCATGTGGGTGCGATACACAGAGCCCATGCCACTGCCTCCCACGATGCATGCGGTGTTCCTGGATGTGATGGGGAACAGTGTGCATGTCCCGGTCATATCCGATGTCATGGCGATGTCGTTGATGGTGTGGTTACAGTTGCCGGTCGTTTGGTATGGCTGTTGTGGTGGTGACTGGCCAGTCCGTGCGGAAGCTAAGCATGGGTGCGGGGTTGGACATCATAGGTCACTCGGGGAACCTGCGTTGTGGTCTGACGTATTTACAGGTTGTCAGGTATGCGATGCCGTCCAGCAGGGCTTCCATGTCATTGGTGGTGTACATGTTTGCCAGCCAATGTAGCGGATGGTGGCTGTCAAGGTGTTGTTCGTAAGTTGTCCCTTGGAGGACCATGATGGGGCATGCTGGGTGACATTCGATGTAGCTGTTCTCGATGATCCGTCGGGTGGAGGCACAGTGGTCCCATTTCAGTGCAGGTGCGATGTTGGCCACATACGCCATGCCCCCATAGGCAGAGCAGGCCCTGTCGTGTGCGTCCAGAGGGAGGAGTAGTGGTAGCAGGTCCGCCTTCAGACATGGCGGGTTGGAGAGGCATATCTCGACGGGATGCTGGTAGGGACACCTCCGACAGTAGAAGACGGGCATGACGCAGCTGAACAATGTGATGCGGTAAGTCAGTCGGTAACTTACGTTCAGCAGGGACAGGAGATCGCATCCCAATGTATGGCACAGGTTGGTTTTGTACAGCTTGAGCTGTTCGGCGTAGTTGGGTAGGTGTGTTGCGGTTGCCATTTCGCAGCGGTTCGTTGAGGTGGCGTGCTCCGGCTGTGTGTGCAGTCTGCAATGTGCACGCTCCGGGGTTGCTGTGAGCTCTGTGTAGTCGTAGGGAGACAGGACTTGTGTTCTGTTGGCTTGTTTGGAGGACACGGGCCCTCTTCCCACATGCTTCTCAGACAGTTCAAGGTCAGTGCTGTGTGACTCCTTCCAATTAACTTGCATGTGGCCGACATGGGGGAGTGTTTTCTTCTTTCTTCCCCGTCCGTTGTGTGCTTCTGTGATATGCGCTATCTGCCCTGTGGTCGGTCTCTCGGCATGCCTGTGTTGGTCTATTCTTGGACAATGGCTGTATTCACCGGCTTCTGTCGTAGGGCTGTGGTTTCGGAGTTGGAATGGAAGGTCATTCAGTGCTGTCTGCTCTCCCTTGTGTGGGCGGCAGGCTGCCTTTCCGCTCTGCGTTGGGCCTTGTGTGTGAATGTTATTCTTGGGCCACCTGTTGTCGGTCCCCGGGCTCTTTGGTGTTCCGTTTTATATGTCTTGTTCATATGTGCAGGGTGGTATGGGTGTTTCTGTGTGGTACTGGCGTTCCTCTTCCCGAAGGGGCCCTGCTTCTCCTAGTTGGTGTTGCCGCCGCTGTGTGCTACGCCATGTTTGTTACACTGGGGTGTGTCCTGCTGTTGCGTGTCTTCACTGACATGTGTGCGTCGGTTGTGTGGCGTTGGGTGTTGTCCGTGAATTGGGCGTTGGGGACATGTCTGTGGCCGGCCTGTCACGTGTCATGTGCGTTCGGGGTGGGGCTGATGTGTGTGCTGCTTGGTTGTGTCCCTGTGTCTGTGTGCGACGCATGCATGGCGCTGCGGTTGGCCTCTGCGTTGTGCGCATGTGTGGCGGCGTCATCGGCGCTTTGGGGCCGTGACGGGGTGGTTGGTTCCTAGTCCCAGGTGGTGTGTACACATGTGTTCTGCGATGTTACGATTTGGCCTGTGTGTCATATGTGGATGCGATGGTGGATGTGTAGTGTACACGCGCTGGTGGGGGTTGTCCGCTTTTTCCGCCCTTGCACTGTGTGCGCTGTTTGCGTGCACTTGTTGTGTGTGTGCCTACCTGCGTCTCCGCGGTACGTTGCGTCCTTGGTGGTGCATCAGCAGAAGCATGGGGAGTGCCTGCAGTGCTGGATTCATGCTCGGGGAGCCGCTTCTTCGTTGTCCGTGCTCGGCATCCGTGTTACCGCTTCGGTTTGTCGTACGGTATCTCTTGGCCGTGGGAGCCGTTTGTTTGCGGCATCGTAATTTATGCGCCGGGCGGGACGTGTTTCGTCGGACGGTGTGTGTCAGTTGAGCTGCGCCGCTACATGTACGGGCGCACTTTGATGGCGGACGGTGTTGCTGGCTTGCCGGCGGTGTTTGGCCTACTTTTCGCATCGTAATTGGGCGGGCGTGTGGACTGCTGCGTGCCGGCGGTAACTGGTGGTTTTTGCATCCGCCAGCACGGCGGTGGTGCTGCCGCCCGCCATCGTAATGGGCCCCATAGTTGTTTAAAATATCGATTTTTTTAATTAGTGTTATGTATTTTAGTATATAATTTAAATGTATGTGATGTATTTTTTTTGTGTAAGTATTATTTATGTTTTTTAATATGTGTTAAATTTTTAGTAGTTATTAATTTTATTTTAATTAAATTTTGCGTTTTTTAGTTCCGTAGTGGGTTGAGGGTTTATAGGGGAATAGGGTTGGAAGTAATTTAATTATAATAAATTAATGAATATTTTGTATTTATTAATATTTATTTGAGAGTCTATAATGTGAATTTTGTTTTTAATTTTTTGTGGTAAATTTTAGGTGCAGGTTGTGGGGTTTATAGGGGTAAAGAGTGGGAAGTAATTTATTTGTAATTAATTAATAATTAGTTGTTAATTAATATTAATTAATTAACTGACAATTATGGTAATTGTGTAATTAATTTTAGGTGCAGGTTGTGGGGTTTATAGGGGTAAAGGGTGGGAAGTAATTGATTTTTAATTAATTATTAATTAGTTGTTAATTAATATTAATTAATTGACAATTAAATATGGAAATTGTGTAATTAATTTTAGTTGTGGGTTGTGGGGTTTTTAGCACTACAGGGTTGGAAGTAATTAATTTGTATTTAATTAATAATTAGTTGATCATTAATATTAATTAATTAATTGATAATTAATTAGGGTAGTTTAATCATTTTTTTGTGTTTGGGTTTTGGGTTTATAGGGATGAAGGGTGGGGAGTAAATTAATTTTACTTACTTTGTAATTAGTTGTTAAATACTATGTTATTTAATAGAAAATAAATTAATTGTGTAATTATTTTTTTTACAGTTTAATTTTAGGTGTGGGTTGGGTGGATTATAGGTGTAAAGGATGGGAAGTTAATTAAATTTTGTGTGTTTTAATTTGTTTTTTAATTAATAATATTTGTTTAATTGATAAATAATTATGTTAATTATGCAAATACATTTTTTTTTCGATGTGAGTTGTGAGGTGTTGTAGGCTAGGAAGTAAATAGATTAAATTTATGTAATACTTAATGTGTTTGTTAATAAATAATTTCCAAATAAAAAAATGTATTTGTTTCCAAAAATATATTTTTTATTTAATACAATATTTGTAGCTATTTGTGATATGTATTTAACATTATATGTTTTTTTAAAAATATTAAATATAATTTTTTTACATATTTATATATTTTTGAACTGAGTGTGAGAATAATAAACGTTACCCCTCCGCAATCCAACACTTTCCCTATTGATGCACTGACTGGAGTGGGAATAGTACATTTTATCCCTCTGCTATCCAACACTTTCCCTACTGTTGCACTCACTGGAGTGGGAATAGTAAATTTTATCCCTCCGCTATCCAACACTTTCCCTATTGATGCACTAACTGGAGTGGGAATAGTCAATTTTATCCCTTCGCTATCCAACACTTTCCCTACTGTTGCACTCACTGGAGTGGGAATTGTAATTTTTACCCCTCCGCTATCCTGCACTTTCCCTCCTGTTGCACTCATTGGAGCGGGAATACTTAATTTTATCCCTCCGCTATCCAACACTTTCCCTACTGTTGCACTCACTGGAGTGGGAATAGTAATTTTTACCCCTCCGCTATCCAACAATTTGCCTACTGTTGCACTCATTGGAGTGGGAATAGTAATTTGTATCCCTCCACTATCCAACACTTTCCCTACTGTTGCACTGACTGGAGTGGGAATAGTAAATTTGATCCCTCTGCTATCCAGCACTTTTCCTACTGTTGCACTCATCGCAGTGGGAATAGTAATTTTTACCCCTCTGCTACCCAACACTTTCCCTACTGTTGAACTTATTGGAGTGGGAATAGTAATTTTTACCCCTCCGCTATCCAACACTTTCCCTACTGTTGCACTGACTGGAGTGGGAAATTTAAGTTTCAAGATTTTTAAATAGTTTAATGTTTTAATTTATAATAGAATGTTTTTTTAAATAGATTTTATGTTATTGGTATATGTATATAAATATGCATTATTTGTTAAATTTTTATATAATTTTAAAATTATAAAATACATTAAAATTATTAGTTTAATAATTGTTTTAAAGTAAATATATATATATATTTTAATTATTATATATGTGTGTTTGAGTTAAGTTTATTTGTTATATTTGTTAAAATGTATATTAAATCAAATATATTTATTTTAATTAATTTTATTTTTTAATATATTTTATAATTATTAATTTATTATATATATATATATATATATATATCTATAGATATATCTATCTATCTATATATATATATATATATATATAGATAGATAGATAGATAGATATATATACACATTAATTTAGACACAGTGCTTCTTCTGCCCCTCCTCAGCCCGTGGTAGATGGAGCGAATGCCGGCGAAACTTACCGGACATCAAATTTTTGCACCATAACAAAGTAATCACGCTCTCTCAGGAGATCGGTTTAAACTGCGGTTTTAATTCCAGTAATGCGTTGTGGGGAACACAGTCCCCTTGCTCACACACTGGGTAATCTATCAAACCACTCCTTTTGAAAGCTTCGAACAACATAGACAGAGGACTGACATATGGCAGTGCTTACACGGTTTACATGGCATCCATTTTGAGATGGAGTGTATACCTACTTTGTTATACACGTATTGCAAATACAAGATTCCTGTTTATATTGTTAACATCACAATAGTTTACAAAGAAATCCTAAATAAAGCCAGAAAATAAATAGAAAAGCAGGGAGATGAACACGTTTAATACTATATTCAACTTATGAATTTCTGTTAGTCTTGCATTGCTAATCTCCTGTGTTTGTATTACAATGAACAGTTTGCCATGCACTGTGGCCTCTATGTCAACCTTATGTTTCTAGAATATCGGATATATTCATAGTTGTATGCACAGAAAAACGTAATCAACCTACTATAATATTCAAGCGCCGCAGTGGCTTAAGCGGAGAAGAAAGCGAGACCACCAGAGGAAACAGAAGAGGCAGAGGGCGAGGAAAAGGGCTAGTGGGAAACAAGGCAGCCACCTTCAAGAAACAACAATGATGGACAACGATATGGTAAGCAAAACAATCGTTAACCTATCCAACTGGCCACTTACGGAATTAGAGAAACAAACACTTTGCCTAGGCCTGTCTTTTTGCCCTTCTGATCACTTTAATTACCCGGAGACAAGAATTGACATATTTAAATACATCCGCAAATTAAAATTAAAGAAATGGCACCAATTACATAAACTAAGACAGGAAATGACAGGAAGTCTCTCTAGCATCTTTGACACTGACCCGGATGAAAATATCGAAAATAACAAGATACTGCAAATAAGAGATGCAAACACTTTACTTACATTACAGGGTCTACTCGTGGAAACTGGCCTCGAAGAGACTGAGACAGTAGAAGCAATGGACATCACACTGATCAATCAGCCTCCACGAAATTCAAACCAAAATCTAAATTCTATCCGAATCTCTCACATGACAATATTGACACATTTCACGCTACCATGATGCACGATTTGATAAAGGCACGTCATCAGAAGAGAAAAAAACCCACACAACGGAATATAACATATGCCCAGAATGAAGCAATTAAATCACTATCGAAGACGAGAGCATTGTGATCCGCCCATCGAACAAAGGAGGCAATATTGTGATTTGGGGCAAAGAACTTTATACACAAGAAGCCCTAAGACAACTGGAGGATAGACGCTTCTATTCTAAAAGTGATACTAGAGAGTACAACAAAAGTATCATTGACATTTGGGACAGACTTAATGGCTGGAAAGATAATGGAATACTTCAATGGGAAGAATTCTGCTACTTAAAGCGCGACTTTCTAAGACTACCAATTTTCTATCTATTACCCAAGATTCATAAAGACCCCATTTCACCACCAGGGAGACCCATAGTCTCCTCCATTGGAAGCACAACTGAAAACATTTCAAAATATGTGGACTATTTTCTCCGCCAATATGTCAACACTTTACCATCGTATGTGAAAGACACAAAAGACTTCCTGGGAAAGATACAAGTAATAAAATGGGAAGACGACTTCATCCTAATCACCATGGATGTCAATTCGTTATACACGATTATCGACCACAACCTAGGCATCAAAGCCTGTCAACATTTCCTAGAGGAAAGACCTATTCAGTACCTCAAACATACGAACATGTTAATTGAGATGATGAGATTTTGCCTTTTTAACAATATTTTTATGTTTAATGATGTCATATACAAACAGACACTAGGAACTGCCATGGGCACTTGCTATGCCCCCAGTTTTGCTAATCTTTTTCTGGGGGCATGGGAAGAGGAGATCCGTAGGGAGCAATATCTAACCCCTATGTGGAGCCAAGTTATCACCTGGCTCCGCTACATAGATGATCAGTTTTTAATTTGGAAAGGCAGTGAGACAAGTGCTAAAAACTTTATTGAACACCTCAACAAGAACACCCTGAACCTCAAACTAATACACAATATGAGCAAAGAATCGATAGAGTTCCTAGACGTGGTAGTGGTGGTGGAAGGAGATAAACTTAACACTAAACTACACCGTAAAAGCACAGCAGGAAATAGCTTGCTTCATGCTGTCAGCAGCCATCCAGATGTGTTGAAATGGAGTATCCCATTTGGAGAACTGCTGAGAGCAAAAAGAAACTGCAGCTCAGACGAAGCATACGAGGCTGAGTGTAGGATTATGAGAAACAGATTTAAGGAATGAGGATATCCGAATTGGGTTATAAAAAGAGCAGTGAAGAAAGTCAGACAAGTCACCAGAGAACAAACACTTCAGGAGAAGCCTAAGGGAAACAAGACTGAGAATGTCACGAGAGTGATCCTGAAATACAATATGGAGTCCAACCAATAGTCAAGATCTTGAACAACAATTGGAACATTTTGAAAAGTGATCCACTTATTGGACAAGAATTACCACACCGCCCTATGGTTACATATAGGAAGGGGAGAAGTCTCCGTGACATTTTGGTCAGAGGAGACATAACTAAGAAACAAAAAGGACCACAACAGAACCTACAGGGATTTTTTCCTTGTGGGCACTGCAAGGCCTGCAGATATAGTTGTATGGTCAAAACTTACGACACACCAGACAGCAGCAAGAATATTCGCCAATTCCTGACATGTAGTACAACACATGTAGTTTATGTACTAGAGTGTCCGTGCAAGATGAGGTATGTTATGTTATGTTATGTAGCTTATAGAGCGCACGGCTACCCCCAACGGGAGGGTCCCGGCGCTAAAGACAGATAGAGGTGGGAGGGATAAGAGTAGAAATTCCACGGGAGCTAAGGAAGACTGAAGAGCCATGTCTTCAAGAATTTCCGGAAGCTTAGCTCCGTGTTGGCCTTTCTGATGTGTACGGGCAGGGAGTTCCACAGAATTGTGGTTTTAACGGTAAAGGACCTTCCTCCTATTCTAGCCTTAGCAAAACGAGGGATGATAAGGAGTTCAAGATTATTGGATCTTAAGTTTCTTGCATGATAAGACTTACGGATTCTTTTCCGAAGATAGAGGGGGCCACATCCGTTTATTGCCCGATAGGCAAGAGTGAGAGCCTTAAATTCTGTGCGTTTTTTCACGGGCAGCCAATGAAGACTACGTAGATGGGGAGAGATATGGTGCCTTAGAGGGACATTTCTAATAAGCCTTACGGCTGCATTCTGTATTATCTGCAGTTTCCTGAGCAGATACGTTGGTAAACCCAGATATAGACTATTAGCGTAGTCTAGTTTAGATGTTATTAGTGCATGGACAATAGTTTTCCTGCAATCCATTGGCAGGAGGTGAAGAAATCTTCGTAGTGCCTTCATTTTCCAGAAGCAGGATGATGACACGAGTCCTATCTGGGATTTGCCTGAGAGAGTGTTGTCCACTTTAAAGCCCAAATTTCTGGCTGAGGACACAGGCTGTGGAGGGGGATTGAGCAGTGAAGGCCACCAGAGATCAGAGTGGGGGGGGGAAGGCTGGTTAAAAAACAAAACCTCAGTTTTGTCGGTATTCAGCCGTAGACAATTCTTAGTCATCCAGGTAGATATATCAATCAGACACTCCTTAAAGTGTGTGAATGCGGCCTCTGAATGGTCTTTAAAAGAGAACACTAGCTGGGTGTCATCGGCGTACGAGATGACACCCACGCCATGTTGCTCTATGAGAGTAGCTAGGGGCGCAAGGTAAACGTTAAAAAGAGTGGGGCTGAGAGCCGAGCCTTGAGGAACTCCACAGTTCACCAATCGGGGTGATGAAACATAAGGATGCAGCCTTACTTTCTGGGACCGCCCCTCAAGAAAAGAACTGAACCAGGCCAAAGTGGTCCCCAAAACTCCCAGTTGTCTGAGCCTGTCTGAGGTATGTAGGAAGTACAACATTTGCAGTGAAAAAAAGAATACTAGAGCATCTCAGGGCAATCAACAACAAAGACCCCCACTATCCAATAGCCCGACATTTCGAGGAATACCATCTATCTAACAGTTCCTTACTTAGATACTTTATTATTGAACAGGTCCAACAGAACAAGAGGGGCAGAGACAGAATCCTTTTCCTTAGAAAGAGAGAGTCTTGGCACATAATTGACTTACAGACTAGAAGTCCTTGGGGCCACAACCAAGTGAGGAACTGACTATACACCTAAATGAAAGTTAAGGTCGAGACCCAGAGATGTCAGTATGTAAGTAGAAGATAACACACTCAACAAATGTAGAAGTCCTAATGTGATATACATTGTATATGCATAGCAAGCTATGTTACTGTATTTTAACCCTGATTTTATGTTTTCTCTCTTTTCTTTCTCTTCTTTACTTTCACAGGAGGAAAGGAAGGGGCCTACTGACACTGGAAAGATTTGTAGAGGTCGACTACCCTTTTCTTCATCACCAGGAAGAGGTGGTTCAGAGCACGTTGAAAGATAAGAGAGGGTTTGATTTTCAAGTAGTCTTTATGATTTTGACACAAATGTAGTTGTAGATTATATTTTATACACAAGAGGGTGAGACGGAACCGTTGGTTCCTAGGTTGGTGACTTCGAACCACAAATTTGAAAACAGTAGAACTAGACAGAATCACAGAATTCAACGTTGTATTTGTACGTACAGTATAGATGATGGAGATAGGTAGAGCCACTTGGCTTTCACTGTTATTTTAACACCTCTTTAACTAAAGATGTTTGACACATAGAGAGACACTGATCTATCACAGACCCGGTTGAATTTCCCGTACTAATACCAACGACAATATCCCAAAATACATAGCTGGGTAACGGTAGGGTAACCAGACATGACAAGATTTGACTTATAGTTGCACATGCCGAACATTGTTTTGGAATTACTAGGAGGGACTAACTCGTAGGATTGACAATACGGGCTATACACATAAAACCTGAACTCACAAGAGGCCAGTCTAGGAAATATCCGGGGACGTAATCAAGGCAGGATTCCTCACTAAGAGTCTTACAATTGGATTTTATCGCTTGGTACAGCATGCGATATACACCAGCTACCTTAAGCCACTGCGGCACTTGAATATTATAGTAGGTTGATTACGTTTTTCTGTGCATACAACTATGAATATATCCGATATTCTAGAAACATAAGGTTGACATAGAGGCCACAGTGCATGGCAAACTGTTCATTGTAATACAAACACAGGAGATAAGCAATGCAAGACTAGCAGAAATTCATAAGTTGAATATAGTATTAAACGTGTTCATCTCCCTGCTTTTCTATTTATTTTCTGGCTTTATTTAGGATTTCTCTGTAAACTATTGTGATGTTAACAATATAAACAGGAATCTTGTATTTGCAATACGTGTATAACAAAGTAGGTATATAAACAAGAAGACCTCTGGCTGACCTATATTTCTTTTAAGAATAGCCTATGGCTTATGTACGCCCCACAAAAAAGAAGCTTTTCATATCTATAGTCAAATCATATAGAGATGGCAATGGTGATTTAGATGAACATTCTTTTTTTATTTGTTATTTTTCATTTTCAAAAGAACAAGCCATAGGCTATTCTTAAAAGAAATATAGGTCAGCCAGAGGTCTTCTTATTTATATATGTTTCTTCCCCCTCCTTTAGGACCTGAAATTAAAATTAGGGGGCACCTTCTTTGTCTTTACTAACAAAGTAGGTATACAGTCCATCTCAAAATGGATGCCATGTAAACCGCCTAAGCACTGCCATATGTCAGCAAAGGTAGTCCTCTGTCTATGTTGCTCGAAGTTTTCAAAAGGAGTGGTTTGACAGATTACCCAGTGTGTGAGCAAGGGGACTGTGTTCCCCGAAACGTGTTGCTGGAATTAAAACCGCAGTTTAAACCGATCTTCTGAGAGAGCGTGATTACTTCGTTATGGTGCAAAATATATATATATTGTATTTACATCAAATCAGACGGCTGCGGCGGAGTGAGGGCCAAGGACCAATATGTTGGGACACCACTCGGTGTTTCGGATCTCCTACTTACTAAAGGGGAATTCATAATGGACTTTACTTACCAGCATGCAGCAGTCTGGATTGTCAACGCAGGGTGAAGCACAGCTGTGAGGCAGAGGAGGGGTCGCGACTAGGCTCCAATGGGAGGGGCTTCAGCAAGATTCAAAACGGCCCCCAGGTGTGAGGTCCTGCCTTTGTAACCGGCACTGAAGAAAGCACACATGCTGAAACGCGTCTGCCCAGAAGTTACAATCAACCACAGATTCCTGCGCTGACAAAACACCCAGAATAAATCCATTTTGTCTCTACCAGGTGGTGTCGGACCCGTTCTTAGAAGTGAGTGGGGTTTTGGACTTTATATATATATATATTGAAATATATTAAAAAAAATATTGATGTCATAAATATAGTTGTACAAAAAAAAATATATATATATATATATATATATATTTCGAAGAAACAGAGCCCCACTCCGACTTCTGTGTAAGCAGGAAACTTTATTCGTTTCATTTCAGGCAGCATTAAAACTCATCAATCCTGACCGGTTTCGGCGTCACCACGCCTTTTTCACAGGTGAGTTTAATAGTAGTCCATGTGGTCACGAGGTCTCTAGTGAAACTGCAGGCCCCAGCATGCACCAGCATTGTAATTTGTCACCATGGCATTACACATTGTTTATAATTTGCTGTAAATAGCGTTATTTTGTAATGTCACTACAATGTCCCAATCTCAGGTGCACACAACAGAATCCATCGCAAGTGCACAATGATGCTGCCCCAATCCATGATAAGTTCGGGCTCTGTTTCTTCGAAATCTTACCCATACAGGATTCTCCGCTCCTGCAATTAGAGCCCGCCCTGCAGAGTCGGTGGCCCCCAGCAAAACGGAGGATGGTTTGGCAATTTTCGGAGGGGGCATGACACGCTCGAGAGGCGCACCAACCATTGGATTTCCACAAGGTATTGGTAGCGCGAATTGAGAAAGGGAATGGGGGAGACACTTCTCCTCTTGTAAACTCCGCAGTGCAAGCACTTATCATGTACAACTATATTTGTATTTATGACATTAATATTTTTTTTCAATATTTTTGTACTTACCATTATAAGTATAGGATGTAGATATTTTTGACATCGATATTTTATTTTTATTTGGATGTGAAGTTATCTTTCCTGCTTGCACGCCTGCATCTAATAAAGTTGTGGCAGATCGTCAACCCGTTTGGGCCTCTCCTTGTTGGGCGAAAGTTGGTTGGATATTTAGCGGTCACGCCTAGGCCGCGGAGAGAGCCCGGCAGCTGTTGCAGTTCCGCTGTGGCGCCGAAACTTGCTACGGCACAAGGAACGGGAGCCAGAGATGCAGGTTTTAAAGTGTGGTGTGAGGCAAGATGCAAAAACAACAGTTGATGGACAGAATGCAGAACAATGTCATACATTCACCCCAGTACAGAGATCTGGGCCTAAAACCATCGTTTTTTTGCTCACCATGCCATTCCAGTTTGAACCCAGCCATATGCAAATCAGTCTTGACCCTGTGCCGCATGGGAACAGTCCAGCCCGAACTGCCAAGCCAGGTCCTCCCTGGTATAGATAGGAACAACACTCACCCACTTGGAACTAATTTTAAAGATTTGTATTGAACTCAGCGACTCACAAGAGGTAACATTGGCACCACAAGTACCATGAGGCCACGGTGTGGCCACGCCCATTTGGGCAGGATATGTGACTATTTATTGCCTGAAACTGCCGCAGTTCTTCAACAAAAAGCCCTGAGCCCATGATCAAGTGCTGTCCTGCACGAAACGCGTCGTGCTGGACGTTTTATTTGGATGTGAAGTTATCTTTCCTGCTTGCCCGCCTGAGCCTGCATCTAATAAAGTTGTGGCAGATCGTCAACCCGTTTGGGCCTCTCCTTGTTGGGCGAAAGTTGGTTGGATATTTAGCGGTCACGCCTAGGCTGCGGAGAGAGCCCGGCTGCTGTTGCAGTCCCGCTGTGGCGCCGAAACTCGCTACGGCACAAGGAACGGGAGCCAGAGATGCAGGTTTTAAAGTGTGGTGTGAGGCAAGATAAGAACAACACTCACCCACCTGGTAACTAATTTTAAAGATTTGTATTGAACTCGGCGACTCACAAGAGGTAACATTGGCACCACAAGTACCATGAGACCACGGTGTGGCCACGCCCATTTGGGCGGAATATGTGACTATTTATTGCCTGAAACTGCTGCAGTTCTTCAACAAAAAGCCCTGAGCCCATGATGAAGTGCTGTCCTGCACGAAACGCGTCGTGCTGGATGTTTTATTTGGATGTGAAGTTATCTTTCCTGCTTGCCCGCCTGAGCCTGCATCTAATAAAGTTGTGGCAGATCGTCAACGCGTTTGGGCCTCTCCTTGTTGGGCGAAAGTTGGTTGGATATTTAGCGGTCACGCCTAGGCTGCGGAGAGAGCCCGGCTGCTGTTGCAGTCCCGCTGTGGCGCCGAAACTCGCTACGGCACAAGGAACGGGAGCCAGAGATGCAGGTTTTAAAGTGTGGTGTGAGGCAAGATAAGAACAACACTCACCCACTTGGGAACTAATTTTAAAGATTTGTATTGAACTCGGCAACTCACAAGAGGTAACATTGGCACCACAAGTACCATGAGACCACGGTGTGGCCACGCCCATTTGGGCGGAATATGTGACTATTTATTGCCTGAAACTGCTGCAGTTCTTCAACAAAAAGCCCTGAGCCCATGATGAAGTGCTGTCCTGCACGAAACGCGTCGGGCTGGACGTTTTATTTGGATGTGAAGTTATCTTTCCTGCTTGCACGCCTGAGCCTGCATCTAATAAAGTTGTGGCAGATCGTCAACCCGTTTGGGCCTCTCCTTGTTGGGCGAAAGTTGGTTGGATATTTAGCGGTCACGCCTAGGCCGCGGAGAGAGCCCGGCTGCAGTTGCAGTCCCGCTGTGGCACCGAAACTCGCTACGGCACAAGGAACGGGAGCCAGAGATGCAGGTTTTAAAGTGTGGTGTGAGGCAAGATAGGAACAACACTCACCCACTTGGGAACTAATTTTAAAGATTTGTATTGAACTCGGCGACTCACAAGAGGTAACATTGGCACCACAAGTACCATGAGGCCACGGTGTGGCCACGCCCATTTGGGCGGGATATGTGACTATTTATTGCCTGAAATTGCCGTTCTTCAACAAAAAGCCCTGAGCCCATGATGAAGTGCTGTCCTGCACGAAACGCGTTGGGCTGGACGTTTTATTTGGATGTGAAGTTATCTTTCCTGCTTGCACGCCTGAGCTTGCATCTAATAAAGTTGTGGCAGATCGTCAACCCGTTTGGGCCTCTCCTTGTTGGGCGAAAGTTGGTTGTATATATATATATCTATATATGGTCCAGTTGAAGGCAGGAGCCGAAACGCGTAGACCGTCCATGCTTGCACAAATGTACAAAAATAAATTCACTTTATTGGGTGACCTGTGGATCGTTCTTTCTCCGTGCTGTGGGATTCTTGCTGAGAGCAGTGTGGAGTCCGTTTTTTGCAATATCTATATATATATATATATATTTTGTACAACTATATTTATGACATTAATATTTTTTTTCAATATTTTTGTACTTGCCATTATAAGTATAGGATGTAGATATTTTTGACATCGATATTTTGGTCACGATATTTTTGTGTCTGGATATTTTGAGTGTCGATATTTAGTCAGTGTACCATTAATTGGTGCCAGTAGTGGAGCGGGAGCAGGGCTTTTTGGTGCACGGGCATGCTCGGTGAGGAGGACACAGTCCCTTTTTGATCATGAGCCCGCACATGGGCATTTAGACGCGCGTGATCTGAATTTATTCAGGCAGCTGTGAGGAAACGCGCGCAAGCCACTGGGTGCATCCAGGACACCGCACTAGCCCCGGAATGCTTGACGGGTCGATAAAAACGCTTATACAGCACTGCCCTAGGGGAGGATTACAGGTGGCTCCCTCCACAACAGAAAATATATCAGCTGGCTCTGCCTTCATTGATTCACATATGCCCAACCCCCATTAACTTCCTTAGTGACTATTATTAGCTATTGAAGTCTTTGTTGGTGTAATACACCATTACAGCCCAATATTGCGATGAGGATGAGTCCTTTGGGGCACATACTTATGTCCCTTATGAACATCAGATGGAGGAAAGGTTGGTGGAGACACTGGACACCCATGTGCAAGACTCTGTGAACAGAGCATTGGTTCAGGCACTACTTCCGTTTATGGAACTGCTCATTAACTACAGCAGACAAGAGTTTATCATTGGCTCGTTGGGGGATAATCCCCCCTCTTGAATTCGAACAACACTAACACTGGTAGACCGAGTAAGGGTCTGGCGGGACGGCCTTCAATTTAGGAAGGGCACAGAGGTCCTCCTCAGTTCATCTATATCACCAATATGAGGCCTCTTTGGCACCGGAGCAACCTTGAGTCCAATGTGAACCGGACTGCTCCCGTGATGACTCCTCCTCTCACTCTTCTTCCCAATCTGAGTCGGAGCATTCACAAGGATAGTCGTAACTGCTGAAACACAAACGTAAATCTCGACATATTGATGATGCTACACCGTACAATGGCCCTTGTAACCTCCTCGTTAATCCAGATGACATTGTTCATCCTCGATCGATCGACTGACTGGGTGGCCTGCCCCGAGGTGGCGGACTATGTCCAGACTCGCCTGCAAAAAGGATTCAAGAAGAAGGTGAGCAACACCTTAGGTTCCGAATGCCCACAACCATCACTTATGGGCAAAGTCACAGATACTCCCGAATTAGACCCCAACATGGTGATGTTTATTAAGAAATTCACAAAGGATCCCAAAAGGGGGATTGATTGGACCTATTGCGGCTGCCAGGACAAACTGTTAGATCTCTCCGGCCCACTAGTAATAAATTTGGAGCTAGTGGTTCAGGCCAAGGACTCCAATTCCACGATGGATCCGGGCATTTTACTGGAATGATCCCAATGTGCTGTCTGTCTGCTGGGCAACGTAAACTGTGCCATGTCGGCTGAGCACCGCAAATCTGTATTGATGTGGATAGACCCTAAGATGGCTGCACTGGCCTCTTCGGAGACAGGTCCCTCAGCGAACTGCCCTCTATTTGGCGATAGATTTGTCAAAGATCTTCGCAAGTACGTTGCCAACTTTTCCGCTTTGGATAAAACTCAATCTAATATCAAAAAGGTTTTCCACACTGGCCTTTTTACAAGGCGCTGCAGGGGTCGAGCGCCAGGCCGTGGTTACCCCTAGACTTTCTCCAGAGGCTATGCTCCCAGATGCAGAGGCAACACATTCTATTCGGGGTCTTCCAATTTCTACCCCACACGACATCGAGGTGGGCGAGGACGCCCCAACAGAGGTGGCTACCATGGTAACACAGCAGGCAACGCTGCCTTTACAAGTAAATCTCATTTCTTGCCCCGAAGTCACATTGGGGGCCAGAGTTTAGTAGTTCTTACACAATTGGCAGGTTGTCACTCATGATCCCTGGGTGTTGGAAATAGTGCAAGGCTTCAAAGTATATTTGTACTCACTCCTTCTCAGGAAACCATTCCTCCCCCTCTCCTTTTTTACCAGTCAGACAGTCTCTTTATCAATACCGAGGTACTAAACCTGCTCACCAAAAAGGCAATAGAACCCTCTCTTCCTCACCCCTGGGGATTTGAGAGCATCATATTTCTGGTTCAGAAAAGGGGTGGAGGTTTCCGTCTGGTTCACAGCCTCAAGCACTTCAATTCTTGGGTGGTGTACCGCCGTTTCAAGATGAAGGGCATTCATCTTCTGCAAGACCTTTTACAGGAAGGTGATTGGATGGTGCGGATTGACCTGAAATATGCGTATCTGTTGATTCCTATTTTTTCTCTGCACCGTCGATTCCTTCAATTTCGTTGGCGCCATCGGTGGGACAAGTTTACCGTCCAGCCCTACGGTCTGTTCTCTGCCTCTTGGCGTTTCACTAAGATTCTTTGTCTGGTGGTACAGTTCCTCAAGGAATGGGGGGTATTTCTGATCATATATTTGGATGATATTCCCATCATGACACAAAGCAGGGAGAAGCCTTAACCCAGCTTTCGTAGGAGGTGAAACTCCTCCAAGATTTGGGTTTCATAATCAATGGGAAGAAATCTCTCCTAGTTCCAACTCAGAGACTAGAATTCTCAGGTTTCCAAGTCGACTCAGGACTGGCACAGCTCAAAATACCCTGTGTGAAAATGTCATCTATCAAGAAGGAGTTGAGGAAAGCCCTTGCCTCGCAGTCTATATCATTGAGGATTTTGGCCAGGTTGGTGGGCCTTCTGGCAGCATCGATCCAGGCCATATTTCCCGGTGCCCTTAATTATCGGAGGTTCCAACGCCTGAATATTTTAAATCTACAGAAGAGTTTATCTTTCTTGAAATACATAGTGTTGTTGGAGGAAGCCAGGACGGAAATCTCCTGGTGGATGGACCATATCGACGCCTGGAATGGCAAGGCAATTTTTGCCTCAGTTCCGGAGATGGTCATAGTGTCGGATGCCAGTAGATGGGGCTCGGGTGAGATGCGGCCCAGTAGAGATAGAGACAGATGTTCCCCAGATGTACTGATTCTACATATCAGTTGCCTTGAGCTGTTGGCCGGAGCTTTTGCAATATGGACTTTATCCCCGCACAAGGTGAAATGTTGTATTCTGCTTCGGATGGACAATGTTTCAGTGGTTCGGTACATAAACCGGCTAAGGGAGATGAGGCCATGTCTCCTAGTGGAGATTGCCAAGGATTTCTGTTTGGCATTATTGCCTACAACATCAGATATCGGTGACCGCAGAGTACATTCCGGGGCAAGCAAATGTGGTGGCAGACTGGAACTCTCAGTTTCTCTGAGATTCCAGCTATTGGAGGCTTCACCCTTGTGTCTTCATAACCCTCAACAGATTATGAGGCCCCTGCGAAGTGGACCTGTTTGCCTCTCACCTGAATACTCACCTTCTGAAGTTTTACAGTTGGAGGCCGGATCCGCGAGTGGCGAGTTCCGATGCCTTTCTCCAGTCTTGATCGGGGAAGTTGCATTATGCATTCCCTCCTTTTACAATGATCCAGAGGGTTTTGTCTTAAGCGCGTCGGCAACACGCGGAACTGATTTTGGTGACTCCCTTTTGGAAGGTTCAGTTGTAGTTTTCGGTGGCAATGGCGTAGTTTTGTGCTCCGCAGGTTCAGATCTTGCCGTTCCAGGACCTTCTAGTGGATCGGGGGGACTTCCACATCTGCTAGTAGTTCAGGGCCTCTTGACGCTGATGGCATGGAGGATTTCTGGAGACAATGGGGCTGAATAGGATGGCAGGCGGATGACCCTATCAGGGATGGGGACCGCCCGACATGCTGTTGGCGGTCCCACAGGGCAAATTAGGATGCGACTGCCACCGTGGTGGTCGCATTGCCCATGTTTTACATTGCGGCGGGTGCTGCTAGCTGCATCACCCGCCGCAATGTAAAAAAGGGATGTTTTACATATCCTTGCACTACGTGACAGGCACAATGCTGTGCCTGTCACATGGCACAGGGACATGTAGGAGGGCACCATAGGTGCCCCCCAGGTCCCATGTCTGGGGGGAGGGCAGACGGGGGGGCCCACTAAGGGGCCCCCAATGTCCCTGTCTGCCAGCCTTTCCATGGCGGGTGAACCACCATTAAAAGGCTGGCGGGGAGGGACATCGTTATCCCTATGGCGGTGCCTGGTAGGCACCGCCACCATTCTGGGGATGCTGAGCGGTCCTACAGGCAATCGGAATGATTGCTACTGTTGGACCCGTGGCGGTCGGGCTTTCCACCTGCCAGCACACCGCCTGCCATCAAAATTTGGCGGGCGGGAAAGCTTCTTAGAATGGTGGGGAGACCGCCACCGACAGCCTGTCGGTGGCAGTCTCCCCGCCATCCTAATCAGCCCCAATGTCGGGAGTTTTGGACCAAGCTATGTTCTTGTTGTCTCAATTTAGGGCCCACGGTACTCACAAGCAATGTTCTGCCTCCTATGGGTTCATTGGTGATCTCCTGGGGATCACTGTTTCATTGATCACTAATTTCCTTTCGAAACTGGCTACTCAAGGTTTAGCCTATCGCACGGTGAACAATTTTCAGTCTGCTATTTGAGAGAGTCACCCTTGTGTTAATGCCAGACCTGTAGGTGAGTACCTGTTAATTTGTAAACTTCTCTGGGGTATCAGGCTTGTTCGACCTCCTCAACTGAAATATTCAGTTTCATGGGATGTGAATCTGATTCTTCGGTTTTTAGGGACTTGGCCAGCCAATGAAAATATTTCGCGGAAACAGTTATCAGCAAAGTTGGCTCTAATTTTATGCCTCATTTCTTGTAGGCGAGTATCAGATATGAAGGCTTTGGATATAATAGGTAGAGTATTTACTCCTACAGAGGTTTCCTTTTGGATATCTAAATGCACTAAGATGAATTCACTTTGTGTGTCTTATCTGTCTTTTTCCGACAATTAGAAGTTATGTGTGGCATGATGCCTCAGGGTCTTTGAAGATTGTACCCGTAAGTTTCATAGGGACCCTGGAGGTCAATTGCTTATTTTATTGCAAAAGCCCTTTTACCCAGTGACTTCCGCGACATTGGCTTGTTGGGTCACACAGCTGTTGGCTGAAGCGGGCGTTGGTGTGATCACGTTTGGGGCCCATTCTGTCTTGGGTGCTATGGCATCTAAAGCTTTTTCCTCTGGTTCTTAGTTAGAGGATATCAGGATAGTGGCTGATTGGTCATCTGATTCTACTTTTAAGATTTTATATCGCAAACAAATTGTGGATGTAGCTTCATTGGTGGTGGAGCAGCTTTAACCTAGCATAATCTGAAGCCTCTGATCTTGATATAGAATAAAAAAAATTCTAGCTAACGTGTCAAGAATTTTCAATTCTATTAAGGACACGAAGGTGAGGATTATTCCACACGATGTTATGGTTAACATTATGGGCCTGATTCCAATGTGGTTTGGAAATCTTTCCGACCAAATCGGTTTGGGAATGGTTTCCGACCGACTCGGATCGGGAGAGTCCGACCGACCGATTACGATGCATCCGGATGCTTCCAGATACAATTTGGTGTTCCGACCGATTGCATAAACTCCAATTGAAGAAAGGGGTGGCTGGGGAAAATCGGGCACCCTGCGGCAGGCACCCCCTGGTGCCTGCCACACTGTGCATGGCTGGTAAGGGGGGACCCATGGGTACCCCCACGGGCCCGATTGGGAAGGCTCCGCGTGCAGGGGGGCCCGCTACGGGCCCCCAAAGTCTGATTCCGACTGCTGATTCGAGTCGGACGGCACGATTCGGAAAGGGTGTCCGAATCCAGCATCGTAATCGGTCTTTCGGAAACGCTGCCTGTAGAGACTTACGATTTTGCTCCGTACGGCTCGGTCATTCCGAATGCTGTCGGGTTCGGATTGGGATATTCCTAACGCCTAACTCGCAATGTAGTCGGTCGGTCAGAAACCTTTCCGATTCGGTCGGAAAGGAATATAGCATGCTACAACGCATGCAAATACATCGCGTTCGGTAACAACGTGGTCGTTACTACGATCGCGTTGTTACAACGTTATTCCATTACTACGCAAGTCATTACATCGACTTGCAGTAGATGGCGCTGTAACATTAGGAATGTATAATTTACTATTCCAACTCCAGCCTACACAACAGTAGGGAAGGTGTTGGAATAGTAAATTATACTATTCCTTATCTTAGAGCGCCATCTACTGCAAGTCGATGTAATGACTTGCGTAGTAATGGCATTGCGTTGTAACAACGCGGTCGTTGTAACAACCGCGTTGTAAAGGCATCGCGGTCTAATGACCGCGATGTAAAGGTTGTTTTCCGTCGGAAAGGCACGTTCCCAATCCGATTTGGACAGAGCAAATGCTGTTAGGAGGCCTTCCAAACCGCATCGGAATCTGCCCCTATGTTGTATACACAGAATTGTTGATGTTGTTTTAACATACTGTTTGGATTTGATACTATGTTGTATAACCCACCCTTTGATTTCAGATTCCTCTTTTGGAGAGGTTGGGTGTTACGATTCTTTTTTTTTCTTTGATAATGAAGCAACATAGACGCTGTTGGCGTGTGCATGGTTGGAGGTCCATCTGACAGACTCTCATGTGAAAAGTTGGCCTATAAGGTGTCATGTTTGAATACGCCCGTTGGCATGAAGTTGGTGTTGGTGTTGGTCTCCGTTATCCACATTGGTGAATGGTTGTTCATGAGCTGTTGGAAGCTAAGAAAGTTTGCAAAGAAAGAGGACGGACACAGTTTTCAAGGGCTTATATATGGAGACTGTTATACACTGATTGGTAGAGACATTAGGCTAAAGCATTATGGGATATGTAGAATAAAAAGCTTTCATTGTTTTAATTAGCTGCGGTATTTTTATCAGTAAAGAAAGAGAAGCATAATCCTCGCCTCTGTGTCCTTTAATAGAATTGAAAAGTCTTGACTCATTAGATAGAAACCTTTTTATTTCGTTCCACTAGTCCAAGTCCGTGCCTCCCTTTTATTATCCTCTGATGTCACCAGAGATTAAACTAAACACGCACAGGCACAAAAAGCCAGCAACAGACGGGGGTGAGTAGCAGGGAGCCGGGGGCGAGCACTACATGCCCCAGACGGCTCTGCTCTCACAAGCAGTACTGTACGCGCCAGGAGGCGCTTATCTTTAGCACCTGGGCTCCCGCAGCGCTAGACACACAGGCACAGAAAGCCAGAGACCGACAGGGGCAAGGAGCAGGGAGCCGGGGGTCAGCACTACATGCGCCAGACTGCTCTGCTCTCATGAGCAGCACCGTATGCACCAGGAGGCCCTTATCTTTAGCACCTGGGCTCCCGCAGCATGGGACGCACAGGCACAGAAAACCAGCAATTGAGGGGGGCGAGGAGCAGGGAGCCGGGGGCAAGCACTACATGCCCCAGACTGCTCTGGTCTCATGAACAGCACCGTACGTGCCAGGAAGCACTTAACTTTAGCACCTGGGCTCCAGCAGCGCGGGACGCACAAGCACAGAAAGCCAGCAACCGACGGGGGCGAGGAGCCAGGGGCGAGCACTACATGCGCCAGACTGCTCTGCTCTAACGAGCAGCATTGTACGCGCCAGGAGACGCTTATCTTTAGTACCTGGGCTCTCAAAGCACGGGACGCACAGGCACAGAAAGCCAGCAATCGATGGGGGTGAGGAGCAGGGAGCCGGGGGCAAGCACTACGTGCTCCAGACTGCTCTGCTCTCACGAGCAACACTGTACGCACCAGGCGGCGCTTATCTTTAGCACCTGGGCTCCCGCCTCGTGGGACGCACAGGCACAGAAAACCAGCAACCGACAGGGTGGGGAGCTGGGAGCAAGCACTACATGCCCAAGACTGCTCTGCTCTCACTAGCAGCACCTTACACGCCAGGAGGCGCTTATCTTTAGCACCTGGGCTCTCGAAGCACGGGATGCACAGAAAGCCAGCAATCGACAGGGTCGAGGAGCAAGGAGCCGGGGACAAGCACTACGTGCCCCAGACTGCTCTGCTCTCACGAGCAGCACCGTACGCGCCAGGAGGCACTTATCTTTAGCACCTGGACTCCCGCAGCGTGGGGCGCACAGGTACAGAAAACCAGCAACCGACGGGGGCGAGGAGCAGGGAGCGAGCACTACATGCCCCAGACTGCTTTGCTCTCACGAGCAGCAACGTATGCGCCAGGAGGCGCTTATCTTTAGCACCTGGACTCTCGAAGCAAGGGATGCACAGGCACAGAAAGCCAGCAATCGACGGGGCGAGGAGCAGGGGGCAAGCACTACGTGCCCCAGACTGCTCTGCTCTCACGAGCAGCACTGTACGCGCCAGGAGGCACTTATCTTCAGCAGCTGGGCTCCTGCAGTACAGGACTCGTGCTGGACGTGCGCAGGACATGCCCGAGCGTAAGACCCGGCCAAGATCGGGCCCATCTGCGGCCGACCAAGGCTGAGCTGGGCCTACCCTCTTGGTTTTGACTTGTGGCCCCTGTGAAGGCACCTTTGGGATATTTTTGCTAAAAGGAAACCATTGCTGCCGAATATTGAGTAAGCCAGCGAGACAGTAAGGGGCAGATGTATCAAACGATTTTGAGGTCGCAAAAATAGCGATTCGCTAAAAAACAGCGTTTGCGACCTCAAAAAGCGAGAACCCGATGTATGAGCAATATTCGCAGTGCAAAATAAGAAATCGCTAAATAAGCGATTTCCTATTTAGCGAATTCTTAAAATGTGCGTATCCCTCTTGCAAATTCGCAAACAGCTCCAAAATGTTTGCGACATATGCAAATTGCGAAATCGCTGTGTAAGAAATCGCAATGCAATGTATCAAAAAATCGCTAATAGCGAATCCTAAGAAATCGCTATTTAGCACCATAGAATTAACACCAACACAATCCAGGTGGTAACCAGGTGCAAGCTATATTAAGAGGCCCACAATGCACCAGCCACTTCCACAATGGCTTCACTCTACCTGATAGCAAGGAGGCTGCGACTGCGTGCGGCAGCACAGAGAAGGATGCAACAGGGACGGGTGTTTAGGGTGCGCATCACACTCTTCATGAAGACTGAGGAGGAGATCCACAACAAGTACAGGCTGGACACAAAGAGCATCCTGGACTTGATAGAGGAGCTGAGACCCCACATGGAACACCCAACAGGCAGGACCCAAAGCATACCAGCCCATGTCCAGGTACTGTGCTCACTGCACCTGCTGGCCACAGGCAGTTTCCAAGGGGTGATAGCTGTGGCAGGTGGGGTGTCCCAGAGTTGCCTTTCACGGTTCTTTCGTGCATTCCTAGATGCCATGGTACAAAGGCTACGCAACCACATACAATTCCCCACCACACAACAGGATTTACAACAGACACAACTGGACTTCTACCAGATTGCACACTTCCCAAACGTAATTGGCTGTATTGATGGTACCCATGTGGCTCTCACACCCCCATCAACCAACGAATATGTGTACCGTAACCGCAAGTCCTACCATTCGCTCAACATTCAGATCGTATGCAATGCCAGGCATCTCATCACGGACATTGTTGCCAAATACCCAGGGAGCAGCCACGACTCCTTCATCTTCAGGCACAGTGGGATATACGGACGTCTCACTGCTGGCGAGTTTGGTGAGGGCTACCTCCTAGGTAAGTGCATGTCTGACCTCCCATATACAGGTACATCACTGGTCTGTGGGCCATTGACTGACCTCTCATGATTGTCCCTGCAGGTGACAGTGCCTATGCGGTGCGAGAGTTCATCCTGACGCCATACCTGAACCCAGCCAATGCCAGGGAGCGGCGTTACAACCGTACTCACAAAGCAACACGATGCAAAATAGAGCGGACATTTGGCATCCTCAAAAGCAGGTTCCGCTGCCTGCATAAAAGCGGTGGCGCACTCCAATACAGCCCGGAGACAAGCTGCAAGATTGTGGCCACCTGCGCAATGCTACACAACATTGCGGTGAGGAAAGGCATCCCAGTTGAACTGTCAGACAGTGACACTTCTGACGATGAAGACCCATGCCCCCCTGGAAGACCTGCAGTTGGATTTGGGGCAGCTGCGGGACGACAGAGACGGGATGAGATAACCCATAACTACTTCTAGGTGAGTAATAATGACATGAGGCATGTGTTATTTGGTTTCAGGTCTGTGTTTATTTCAGCCCTTACATGCAGGATAGAATACGTCACACAGCCTGAGAGACTCCATGCAGCCCACTATGTGTAGCACATGTTATGTCCACAGTGCAGGTCTGTGAGCAAGCCAGGAGTCCTGTTGTAATGGGTTACCTCACCCTTTGGCGTAACTCAGTTTGGACAGCTCATCTTCTCCTGCTGCGGCCTGCTGGTGCCTGCTCTGGGTGCTGACTGGCCTCCCATGACTCCACATGTGTAGCTCCCTGTCTCCCACTGCGCCGTCTTGGCACAGGCACTGGTGGTGTCATGCTGCTCCTGCTGGATACCTCCTCGCTATCCTCTGAGACCCGAAGTGCTGGGCCACCTGTGTTGGCTGTCTGCATGTGTTCCACGGCACTGGTGACCAGCACCAGGCCTTTCGCCACATCCTGGCAGCAGTGGGACATCTCCACTTGCATGCTGATGGTCAGCTGGCTAGTGGCAGTGCAGAGGCGGTTCACCGCCTTGGTGTAGCTGTGCAGTCGGCTGTCCGCACGTTGCCTCAGTCTGTGCCTGTCTGCCTTGTCCCTCTTGAATGTGGCACACAATTTATGGATGGCACCTGCCATGGCCATGATGCCCTCCCCCATGTGACATAGGCTTTTGTTCACTGTGCACAGCTGCCGATTTATGGACCGCAGTGATTCCTGTTGCAGGCGCTGTACCTGCAGTATGCTGCCCTCCAGTCCAGCAAACACCGTGTCTTCATCATCCGTGCCACAGCTGGTGCTGGTACGTGGCCTGCGTCTCCCATATCCATGCACTCTATGTCACAGTGTGGCCTGTGCCGGGACCTGTGTCACACCCTGCCCTGGCTCTGCCTGTGCTTCTTCCTCGCCTGTGGACTGTGTATCTGCCTCCAGGGGTGGCAGTGGTGGCACAATGGTGCGCTTCCTCCTTGGGACAGGTGTGCTCTCTCTGCTGTCTTCTGGCTCCCCCTGCCCTGCCTGTTCAGCTGTATCTTCCACCTCCTCATCTCCCGCACTGTCATCCAGTGGCCCAGGTCGTGCTGTGGATGAAGCGGGAAAATTGATTTTGTGACATTGTCTACATTTCTCACTTGATAAAGTTTTCACATTTTGGATTGGCTAACTGGTATCTATAGCATTCCTGCCTTTACAGGGTCTCACATACTGCTTCAACATTGCTGTGTGTACTTGCCCCACTGTGTTGTGCCTATGACTGCGTCTCCCATGATGCATTGCTGTGTGTGCTGGAATAAGTGGACCGGAGTGGCATTTGTAGTGTGTGTTGGGTGCATTCCTGTGTGTGGGGATGGGATGGTGCTGTGGGGGCTGCATTTGGCATGCCTCTTACCTTGTCTGGTGGTTGCAGGCTCTGAGCTGTCTATGTCAGCCACTCCACTGATGCTTTCTGGCAGGAGGGTGCTCTCCACCAACTCCTCCTGGGGTGTTGAGTCGGTTGCTGTGGATGTTCCACCCCCTGTCTTCCTGGACTGCGCCAGCCTGGTTGCCACCTTCTCTTTGGACCTTTGGCGCATGTCGTACCACCTCTTCCTCAGCTCTTCGACCGTGCGCTGGGTCACACCTACAGCATTTACTTTTTTCCTGGATGGCCAGCCAGATTTTGCGCTTCCTGGACTCAGGTACACGGAGTGCCTTTTTTCCAAATAGGAGTTCATGGTTGCACACCATCTCCTCAATCAAGACCTCCTGCTCCCTTTCACTGAACTTGTTTTTCCTCTTCCTCACTGCCCTCTCCTTGTCCTTCTCTTTGTGTTGGGAATCCATTTTAGCTGTTTGTGACTGCTGTGCTCACTCCTCTGCCTCTCCTCACAGCCTCTGACCCAGCCTCAGGCACTCAGGTGCAGCAGATCACTCCCACTTCCTGGGTGTGATGTCATCAAGCTGCACCTGAATTGCTGCTTCCCGATTTTGCGAATCTTTATTTGCGAATTTCGCTAATAAGGAATCGCAAAATCGGGATTCGCAGAAAATTCTTAGATTTTTAAGTAATCGCAGATTTTTAGCGATTTTCTAGATACATCGCGATTAGCGATTCTCAAATTGCGAATCGCTAAAACTCGCAAATTGAGAATCGCTAACCAAATCTTTGATACATCTGCCCCTAAGTGACTTACCATGTGCAAGAGCTGCCCATATTTTATTGCTGTCTTGGAGATCTAGCACTCAGTAGCAATATGGTTAAACGTAAGGCTGGAGGTACTAAAAAACGGTAGAGCCAAGTACCATCCCTAAGCGGGTTACTATTGACTCCTTTTTAGCACGTGTCGTGGGAGCCATAAAAAAAGAGATAGATTTGGCTGAGCAGCACCTGTCGTTGAGTGCGCCCGGGCCAAATGGGACAGATGAATTTGTGGCACCTAATGCGGAGCAGGATCTTGGGCAGGCTAAGGAACAGGAGTGCCTGAATACTGGATCCACTGATGGTCGGGTGGGTATCCCTGTTTACCAACCATTTACTGCCTGTGAAGTTGTGGTACTCTTGTCACCACAATGTCAGGCTTCCATGGCTCCAGTCTATGCACCTGCAGCAAAATGCAAAAGAAAGTCTCAGAATAATGTAACTGCAAATTCGAGCTCTCCCGATTTACTAGTTCTTTAGGTTACTGCTGACCACACTAACGATATGGATAAGCCTTCTTGGACACCGTTCTGGGATAAATTAACAATTATTATAAATGATTTATTATTGCCTTCCTAAATAGAAACTAGAGAGGCTGGAGGGTGAAATGGAAAATGTTACTTCCTGCTGTAACAAATTATCCAATTCGCAGATAGTAAGGGTTGAGGAGTCGCAGCCATTAAAACCTAGGTTGTTAAATGTTGTTAAAAATGTGTCCCGCTTTGTGGAGGTTGTGGACCAACCAGGTGTGTGTACAGTCTCTAGCCAGACCCTGATGAATAACATGGATGGTAAAGTGCAAGGGGTTACAAATTTGACCCCAACACAGATACCTGCTGTGGGCCAAATGCATCCAAACCAAATAGACAAACATCCTCTTCATAAATACATGCCCCCTCAAGAACTAGCACCTATCAATCTCCCCCCTGCTTGTTGCCCCTATGTAGCAGTCTTGGTTAATGTCCCCCACTGAAAGCAGGAGTTAGGAAGACCTCAGAATGCCTGAAGATAAAGGTTGTCCATTGGCTTAGCTCTAAATGCTCGTTTTCACCTGCTAGAGCACACCAAATTCTATTCAAAGGACAGTGAGATGGATTGGTTCTCTGATGAAAGGTTTTGAGGGAGATTGTATAGTTATTAATTTCCTGATTCCTAGTACAGGTGGAGATATTCATGTTAAGGCAGTGCTACCATTATTGGCTGTTCGAAACATGGCCTTACTTCCACTGGGGTTTTTCTATTGGCACCCACGGAGTCCTGGCCATTTCCATGTTAGCGCGCAAAACTTGCAGACACTGAGGCGCTCTCTACCCTATTGCCCTGATCTAGATATGTCAAATAGATATCAGGTATTAAGCACTCTAGAAGATAATGACTGACTTAGGGGCCGATTCCGATTCCGGCCGGAAATCTCTCCGACCGAGCCGGACCCGGAGAGATTTCCGACCGAATCGGACTCTGGCAGTCCGACCGAACGAGTACGATGCGCACGCATGCCATCTGACTCGAGTCGGTCGGACTCCCATTGAAGTCAATGGGAGCCTGTCGTACAACGCGTACGCGGGCTCCCATTGACTCAATGGGTGCGAGGCGGACAAGGGCGCCCCCTACAGCGTGTACGCGTCCATGCGCATCGCGGCGTACATGCACAGGTAGGGGGACCCATGGGTCCCCCCTGTGTGCGACTCGCGTGCCTACACGTACAGAGCTCCGACAGCTTTTTCGAGCCGGACGGCGCGAGTCGGTCGGACTGCTCGCGGCGCGCATCGTACTTACCCGGCCGGGATACGTCTCCATAGCGCGGTGCGAGTCGTGTCCATGCGAGTCGGTCGGAGCGTGTTGAAGCCGCGTTCGAGTCGGTCAGAGATTTCACGGGTGCCTGCATCGTACTCGCTCGGCCGGACCCGCTTACGATTCGGTCGGGAAACAGGGCTCCGAATCGGATCTAGTAAATCCGAATCCGATTCGGAGCACTACCGGCCGAGATCGGAATTGGCCCCTTAGTTGTAGTAGATACTATGGGGCCGATTCCGATCTCGGCCGGTAGTGCTCCGAATCGTATTCGGATTTACCGGATCCGATTCGGAGCCCTGTTTCCCGACCGAATCGTACGCGGGTCCGGCCGAGCGAGTACGATGCAAGCTCCCGCGAAATCGGCGACCGACTCGTACGCGGCTTCGACACGCTCCGACCGACTCACACGGACACGACTCGCACCGCACTATGGAGACGTTTCCCGGCCGGGTAAGTCCGATGCGCGCCGCGAGCAGTCCGACCGACTCGCGCCGTCCGGCTCGAAAAAGCTGTCGGAGCCGGACTTTGGGGGTTCGCGTCGGACCCCCCTGTACGCGTAGCCGCGCGAGTCGCACACAGGGGGGACCCATAGGTCCCCCCTACCTGTGCATGTACGCCGCGATGCGCATGGACGCGTACCCGCTGTAGGGGGCGCCCTTGTTCGCCTCGCACCCATTGAGTCAATGGGAGCCCGCGTACGCGTTGTACGGCCGGCTCCCATTGATTTCAATGGGAGTCCGACCGAATCGAGTCCGATAGCATGCGAATGCATCGTACTCGTCCGGTCGGACTGCTAGGGTCCGATTCGGTCGGAATTCTCTCCGTGTCCGGCTCGGTCGGAGAGATTTCCGGCCGGAATCGGAATCGGCCCCTATGTCGGGGGTTCTGTGAATTACTGTAGAGGAGGTGCATTTACGGGTCAGGAGTCTAATATGCCCTCCAATGTTATTGACTATGTTCCTGGTTTGGTAACGGATTATAGATTGGTGGTACCTAGGCCTGATAACATAAATTGTAATGACCAATCTAATCCCAGTAGCCCACATATCGTTGCTCCAATCATGGATCCGAACAGCAAGTATTTTGAGGGAAGCTTCAAGCTTGTTACATGGAATGTGAGCGGACTTACGAATAAAATAGGGAACACCGACTGGATTAATAATATATCTGTTTTTGATATTATATGTATGCAAGAAACCTGGTGTACGAGCCCTGTATATGTAGAAGGGTTTTCTTCACATTTTCGGGAAGCAATAGCATCTCAAGCTGGGCGGGCAAAAGTGGGGCTTCTGATTCTTATCTCTAATAAAATCACGGTGGCTGTTAAGAAGACCTCATCAGTGGGTCCACACACTCAATTATTGTGGCTGAAGAAAAAGGGAGTGAAAGATCTGGTCATAGTGAACTTTTATAATGCTCAACTAATTAGATATTCCTCGCAGGAATTATATTCTCTGGCCTTTAAAGCTAACCAGAGAATTGAACCTCACATCAGACATAAGCTGGCACATCATGGACTATTGATTCCTGATCCTATTGCCCCATTGCCCATCCCAGCATTTGAATCCCCGCCCTCAATTCAGAATGAACACGTCACTACCAGGATAAAGACCTATGATCTGAAAGAGTTAAATTTAATTTATCTCAATACTCGTTCCTTGGTTAAGCACCAATTGGAACTATTTAACCTCTTAGATACAGAAGCACCAGATCTGTTATTAGTCACAGAAACTTGGCTTACGCTGGAATCTATGCCTGACATCCTAGCGGCTCTCCCTAGCAATTATTACTTGATGCAGGCAAATAGACTTCCAGGGAAAAGAGGAGGAGGAGTAGCAGCAATTATTAAAAAAGATCTCTCGGCCACTTCCATTGCCTCATTTGAATTTGCCTCAGTGGATAGTCTCACATTAAAATTAATTTTTCCTAAATCGACATTAGTGTGCATATTGATTTATAGACCCCCTACTGCAATAGGAGACTTTGTCACTGAATTAGCTAACTATCTGACCCCACTTACTATAGACTTTGCAAAAATTGTTTTAATTGGAGACCTGAATTGTTGGTCTACAGAGGAAGGGGGGAGCCGGGGTTACAAAGAGCTTACAGACCTACTGAATAATCTGAATTTAGAAGGGCATATAATGGAATCCACCCACATTAAAGGGCATGCCTTAGACCAATTATGGACCTCTAATCTTCTGGTCCGTAACTTAATGGTCAAGCCATGTGTGTGGTCAGATCACCACTTGATATACTTTGCTATAAATGGCCTATCCTTATGTAAATCGATGAATGACACGAAATTGTTGACTAGAAATTGGAATCGTGTTCACCTACCAGAGTTCCTCAAAACATTGGAATCTACTCTCCCGCTCATAACAGATAATGTTAATGAGATGGAAAGAGCTATTTTCAACTGGCAATTAGGGGCTTCTGAGATACATGCCCCATTACAATGGAAAGAGAGGGTCCCGCGGCGGCATGAAACCTCTTATTGGTTTACTCCAGAGTTAAAACTAGTAAAACTTAAAACTCCGCCAGGCGGAACGGAAATGGAGGAGAAGCTATTCACCAACTGATAGGAAAAGGTACGAAAAAGCATTAACTGAGTATAAAGTTGCCATTGTGGAGGCTAAAAAGGCTTTTACACAAATAGGGTGCTTAGCTCTGAAAATAAATCCAAAGATATTTTCAAAATAGTTAGAGAACTTTCTAGTGCTGATCGCATCATATCGGCCATTACTCCTTCACAAGTTTTATGCGACAACTTGAATACTTTCTTTGTTGACAAAATTAAGGTCATCCAGGAATCTATCTCCTCTAACTCTCAAGACTGGAAATTACATAAGCGATACCCTAATCCCATGACCTTGTCTAGTTTCCAAAATGTTACCTTAGATCGGCTAGTAGATGTTAGAAATAAGATACAATCTGGGTCCCCTAATGACCCCTGCCCTGCTAGGATTCAAAAAGACCTTTTTACACAATTTCCGGACACTTTTCTCTCCCTTCTTAACATCTCTTTGGAGCAGGGGGTGGTTCCTCGTGCTTTCAAAGAGGCAGTGCTAGTTCCGCTGCAAAAGAAAGCTGGAGTAGATCCTAGCTTAATGACTAATTATAGACCAATATCACTCCTCCCATACCCGGCGAAGATATTGGAGGCACATGTTGCAAATCTCCTTTCTGCCTTCATTGAAGAGACTAACTTCCTGGATTCCCATCAGGCAGGCTTTAGGCCTTCACACTCCACTGAATCAGTCATCTTGAGTGTAGTGGATGATCTGAAAGAGGGTGCAGACAGGGGGTGTACACAGGCCTTGGTGTTATTAGATCTTTCCGCCGCTTTCGACAACGTGGATCATACCATACTAGCGGATAGAGTGGAAGCGGCGGGCCTGAGGGGAGAGGTGCTGGACTGGATGCTTTCTTTTTTAAAGGAACGCACTCAATCTGTCAGGCTGGCACCCTTTAAATCAGCCTGGGTCAACACCACATGTGGTGTACCGCAAGGCTCATCTCTCTCACCGCACCTGTTTAACATCTACATCTGTCCTCTGATTCATGCTCTCCAAACAAGGGGAGTGAAGGTATATAATTATGCAGACGACATGCAGCTGATTTTCCCGATTGATGAGACGGAGGAATCTAAGGATTTCTTCCAACATACTATGCTATTCATCAAAGATTGGATGAGTCATAACTATCTCAAATTAAACTCAGACAAAACAGAGATAGTCATCTCCAATAACAGATTCAATCAGTGGACGCCAGTACACTGGCCAGCTGCCTTGGGCATTCCTCCTATTCCAAAAAATTCAGTTAAAAGTCTGGGGATTAAAATCGATGCTAAGCTATCCATGCATGAACAGCTTAACCTGGTCACTTCCTCCTGTGTTTACCACCTGAGGACTTTTAGGAAAATCAGGAAATTTTTCACCAGGGAAGCAAGCATGGTTATCATGCTTGCTCTGATTATGTCCAGGCTGGATTATGCCAATGCCATCTATTTAGGGCTTCCTGCTAATCAGACCCACAGGCTACAATTGATTCAAAATCAATCAGCTAGGTTGGTCTTTCAGCAACCAAGACACTGCCATACTAAACCTCTTTTGAAGCAGTTACACTGGCTCCCGGTGACCCAGCGATTCATGTTCAAGACAGGCTGCATGGTATTTAATGCACTTCACGAAAAAGGCCCCAAATTCATATCTGCAAAGATCTCAAGGTACTTACCCAAACGAAATCTCAGATCCGCCACAATGTCTATGTTGACTATTCCTAGATTTAAGCGCAAGAGAACGGGCGGTTCCCGTTTTTCTGTTCTTGGCCCTACACTTTGGAATTCTTTCCCGATAGACATCAGACTCTCATCTGAGTACACCATTTTCAGAAAAAAACTGAAAACTTGGTTGTTCACTTCAGCCTAGTGTTAGTATTCCTCTGGAAGGCTCTCCCTCCCCTCATAGCGCCAAGAGACCTTTGGTATACGTGCGCTTAATAAATTCCCTAACATAAACATAAACATAACAACTTTTTGAAACCACACGCAGCAGGGTAGCTACAGCACTTGACCACGGTCTAGTAGTCTTTTTAGGCTCCAACCACAAAGATTTTGTATTACTATGGGCAGGCGATTTTAATATTCAGGCAAGTGCATTATCTGCTACCCAGGTATGCACCCACATTTATCAGGATGGGGTGGAAATGACCACTTTTGCCACAATGAGTATGGATAAGCTTTGAACTTCATTATCTCTAAATACGTTTTACAGCTATTGAGGTGTGACCGCGACATTAATGGGGAGTTAGTTGCATCATTTATTGGGGAAAATTTGTCTACAACTATTGACCATGTACTTACTAGTGTCTGTATCAGCTAATGTTATGTGTGGCACTACTAGTATTGTACCCTCAGTCCTAAGTGTTCATAATCTAATTTTATTACCATTTCATTTCTGGGGTAAGACGTACGACTCATTTCCTATAGTGAATAGCATTACCCCGAATAGGACTAATGGTGTAAGAATTAAGTGGGTGGGAATTGATCCTAGCAATATGTTATGGAAAATAGTAGCGACTAATTTCATGGAAATTGATTACTGCCTCCAGGAAGTTGACGTACTAAATATGTTGGTTAAAACTTTTAACCACATTATTAGTTCTATAAAATCACTTCTGACCGCTACCCAACTACCCCACAGAATAACAAAAGGGGATGGTAAGATAATGTCTGCACCAAAGCTCTCAGGTCCCTTAAATATGCCCTGTGTAGTTCCCCATGGGATACTTTGGTTATTGAGTCCCTGCGTATTCAATATAAACAGGCTCTGGCCACAAGGAAAAAAACACTCCCGAACGAAGCATGGGAAAATGTTGCCATTGCTGCAAAGAACAAGAACATCAAGTTGTTCTGGGACACAGTGAATGCATCCTTTTTTTAAAATGGCGATACCCCTGAGTTCAGTTCTCGTGTACCCTGTGATGGGTGACACATTTCTCTGGAATTTTTAAGCAGAGTAGTGGGGTTGCCACAGGGGGCTCTCAGGGGTTGGTGTGACTAGGGACCCATCCCGCTGGATATTACTAATAATTATTAGTTCTATAAAATCACTTCTGACCTGCTACCCAACTACACCACCAAATAACAAAAGGGAATGGTTTGATAATGTCTGCACCAAAGCTCTCCGGTCCCTTAAATATGCCTTGTGTAGTTCCTTACGGGATACTTTGGCTATTAAGTCCCTGCATATTCAATATAAACAGGCTCTGGCCACAAGGAAAAAAACAAGGAAAAAAACACTCTAGAACGAAGCATGGGAAAATGTTGCCATTGCTGCAAAGAACAAGAACATCAAGTTGTTCTGGGACACAGTGAATGCATCCTTTTTAAAAAATGACAATACCCCTGAGTTCTCTTGTTCCCTGTGACAGATGGGTGACACATTTCTCTGGAATTTTTAAGCAGAGTAGTGAGGTTGCCACAGGGGGTTACCTGGAGTTGGTGTGTGACTGGGGACCCATCCCGCTGGATATTACTAATGAAGAAGTCATGCTGGCTATACAGGCCAGTGCTGGAGGACAGGCCCACGGACCAGATGGGGTACCGGTAGATGTATTTAAATCTGCCTCTGAACTCTGGGGGCCTATTTTAACTAGGGTATTTAATGCAGCCGTGGTAACCATGATTCCATCCTCCTGGGGAACATCTATTTTTATACCCATATATAAAAAGGGGGATAAGGCAGATCCTAAAAACTATCGCCCTATTTTTCTCCTGGACTCTTCAATGAAAGTAATGAGTAGAGTCCTCTTGACAAGGTTGGAGGAATGGGCACATAAGCATCCTATTTTGACCCCGGTACAGTTTGGCTTTAGGAAGCAGTTGGGGACTGTTGAACAATGTGTTAATCTGGAGCTATTAATTGGTACATATACTAGGGCTAAGGTGGGCACCCTATATCTATGCTTTGCCGATTTAAGTAGCCCTTTCGATTTCGTTGACCATAATTTACTCTGGGCAACACTGATTTTCCTAGGTTCACCTAGGCTAATCATTGTGTTTCTTTCATGCCTCTATGAGAATTTATTTAGTCAAGTTCATTTTGGCCTCAAGGGGAATGTACAACCAGATTTAAAGTGGGGCGTGGAATTTGTCAAGGCTGTGTGCTAGCCTCTTTATTAATGGGGTGGATAGCCACTTACAGTCTCTGCAGGTCGACGTCCCTCAGGCTGCGGGACACCCTAAACCAGTACTGCTATATGCGGATGACATAGTACTCCTAGCAAGAACACTGGTGGGCCTGCAGAGACTGATGAGTGCCTTTGGTGAATTCATGGCCTCCAAGAAAATGGTAATTAATAAATCTAAAACATATACCATGGTCTGTGGCCCAACGCGGAAGCCATGTAGAACTTTTTTTATTGACAACACAGCAATTGTGTTCGTAAATTATTTTTGTTATCTGGGTATTTTATTTGTGGGTAATGGCTCATGGACACAACATGTATTGAATACAGAAGCAAAATGAGTAGGGTCTCTCAGGGGATTTTTAAGCTTTCCTTCAAACTGGGTAGTCAACATATAAAGAAAAAGGAGTGACTACTGCCTCATACGGGGCAGACCTTTGGGGTCATGCTAATGGTTCTGCTCTGCAAATAGAAGAAAATAGATTTTTAAAATGCCTTTTAGGCTTACCATCTCCTGTTTCAAATGCGATTTTACATCATGAGGCTTGCCTGCAGGTTCTAGATGATCTCCTTTTGGTGAGACCTTTGTTATTATGGGTTTCGTTATGGGCAAAAGAAGAAACTGGCTTCACCAGAACTATTATTTCAGACTGTTTAGCCTTGGATAATGTTTGAAGTATTCCTTGGCTTTCTTATATTAATTCTTCCCTTGGTAGGCTGTTTAATCTCTCTATTTGGTCAGATCCTACCCAGGTTATATTACTACTCTAAGAGGAGGATTAAGGACACTTTTTTACAGATAGACTGGATAAGCGTGTGGTAGACGATAGGAAAAAATTGTCTTTTATACGTCCTTAGAGCTGGAGGAGGTGGGATATAAATACTTACTACATGTGACAAATATGCAGCACTAATTTGTGCTGGTAAGATTGAGATGTGGCATTGTGCACCATTTAGTTGCCTTTCCTAACATGAAGTTTTGCCCCCTGATATGGTTTTTTGCCCTTGCGATGGCCAAAGTAAGCAAAGCACATTGCACTTTTTATTGGTCTGTAAATTTTACCGGAATTTTAGGTCTTTTTATCTTAAACCTATGTTTGTTGCTCAGAATATTAGTTCACATAAAGCAGCTATGATTTTTTTTGTCAAAATCTTTTTATTTAAAGATGCACAACATTTGTAGCTCAACCAAGCTCAGTTTGCATGCCAAGATCATCAGTTATCTAAAGACAGTACACAGTTTGTCCACAAGTTCTCCGCATGACTGGTGGCCTTACCAAGGCTCAAATGTTCCATCAGTACAGGGCCTTACTGGCATAGTTTACATGTCTTGTGTTGCTTCTGCATTCTACAGTCGGGAGCTAACAAATTAAACGTGACTTAAAATAACAAAACATTTCCCTGGTGCCACATGTACATAACCCTGAAGGGAGCATAGGGCGTGCGTTACCCAGAGCCCGAAGGCCCCAGGGGGTCTCCCGCTCCCAGATCGGGGTGGGGGGGGGAAGATGAATCGCCCCAGGGTAGGTCAGTAGAAAGCCTGGATGCTCCGGCGTCCTGGGAACTCAGGTCCTGGGTCCGTTCTATTATATCTGGAAAAGGTGGAGGGCTTGCAACCTAGGCCCACAGGCAAATAGCAGTAATCCCTCCAACAGGTAACCCACCAAGGGACTTCAAATAAAATAAAAGCTCTTGCGGGAGTCTTCAATAATATCTGTCATCTGTTCGAGGGCTAGGGCTCGCCATAAACAGGCATGCCTTTGGGTTAGAGAGGGGGCTTCCGGCTTTTTCCAGGCTGCTGCTATTGCCATTTTGGCCACCCCCAGGCGGTCCCCCTGTGTTTGGTGCTTCAGACTGGGGTCACGTACCCCCAAGAGTGTATGTTCTAGGGAAGCGGAGATTGGGTATCCCAGGATTTGTTTTATTTGGGAAAGAATCTCCTTCTAGAAAGGCTGAATAGAGGGGCAGTCCCACCAAATATGACGGAAGTCTTCCAAAAGCCCACAGCCCCGCCAGCATCTATCGGAAGTGTTTGGGGAAAATGGAGTGTAGTTTCTGGGGGTGTAGATACCATTCGTACATGATTTTATAATGGGCTTCTCTCAAGAACATGGAGCGGTTACATTTGGCAATGTCTTTGTAGTGGGACTCCCACTGTTTCTCTGTTATGGAGGTGTGTAGCATGTCATCCCAAAACGTTCTGTGGCACGGAGCTTGATGCAGACCCGCCATGAGAATGAGAGAGTACAAGAAGGATATGCAGCCTTTAGTCGTGTTGCCGGTTTGGATGAACCTCTCTATTGGGAGTAAATCCCTGGTCGCAGCCAGCCGCTCCTGGGGTGTTGCACCCAGTGTTTTAATTGGAAATAGTGGTATTCTTCTGTAAGCGGTAGCTTAAAGAGAGTAGCACAATCTGCGAAGGAGCGTATCTCTCCCAACTTGAAGAGATCAGATAACATGAGGCATCCACCCTCCCTCCACTTATCGAAGGGACCTTCTAGTAGCGCTGGAGAGAAGGCGGGGTTGAAGTGGATATGGGTGTGGGGGGAAGGAAAAGTCGTTAAAGGCAGTGGGCCCGATTCACAAAAGTAATCTGAGACAAAATCCTAACTTTACGACTTTCGGTATTCACAAAGCGCATTTAGGAGTACTAAAGTTAGGATTTTGTCTCAGTTAAACTTAAGTTTTGGTCTTAAGTTTAACTTAAGACCAAAATGTAGGTTTAACTGAGACAAAGTTTTGGTCTTTAGTTTAAGTTTTGGTCTTAAGTTTAACTTAAGACCAAAACTTAAGTTTAACTGAGACAAAATCCTAACTTTACTACTCCTAAATGCCCTTTGTGAATACCAAAAGTCGTGAAGTTAGGATTTTGTCTCAGATTACTTTTGTGAATCGGGCCCAGTGTCTTAGTTACGCTGTCCCACACTTTTAAGGTGGTAGCTGTGGGAGTACTCAAATAGGCATTGCTTGGCCTGTCTGGTTTCGGTTTCCAAGGTAGATCCCAGATAGTTCTTCCCGCTATCTGCCTATCCGTATGGAGCCAGTGTTTATCTGAGGCTATAAGAGACCATTCAGCTAGGACAAAATTGAACCGCTCTGTAATACAGGAGAAAATCGGGGAGAGACAGACCTCCTTCCAGACGCGGCCTTGTCAAGAGTCGCTGGGATAAGCGAACTCTTTGTCCCTGCCAAATAAATTTTGAGGTCATCCTCTTTAGCTCTATGAATAAATCTTTGTCCACCATGATCGGGAGGCCCTGAAAGAGGTATAGAAGGCGGGGTAGGACGTTCATCTTAATTGCGTTTATTCGGCCTATCCATGTTATCTAGGCGGAGCTTCATTTTTTAAAATCGGCTTTGAGCTGTCGCAGCAAGGGGGGGAAGTTAGCTTTGTAGAGGTCTGCTAATTTGGGGGTGATGTTAATACCCAGGTAGGTGATTTCTTTGCATGCGCACCAAAAGGGAGAAGTACCCTCAATCTGTCTGCATTTCTTGGGGCATTGTCAAGTTAAGTAAGAAAGATTTGTAGAGATTAACCTTAAACCCCGCCACTCATTCAAAGTGAATGAGTTTGTCTTGTATAGCCGGCAGGGAAGCACTAGGGTTAGTGATAGGTAACAGCACATCATCCGCGAAGAGCGAGATTTTGTGTTTGTCTGTGCCGAATCTGATGCCGCTGATCCCTGGGTTGGATCTTATCCTCGCCACAAATGGTTCAATGCTTAAGGCGAAGAGCATGGGGGATAAGGGGCAGCCCTGTCTCGTGCCTCGGGATAGGTTGAAAAAGTCTGAGGCTACTCCATTTACTAGAACTTGGGATCTCAGGGAACCGTAATTAGCTTTCACCATTCCCAGGAAGGCCTCACTAAACCCGAAGCGGCGTAGGGTGCACATTAAGATGGGTCAATCGACGCGATCGAAGGCCTTCTCTGCGTCTAGTGAAAGGAGGGCCGCTGGGATATGTTTCTTCTGGACTTTGTCAATTAGTTGGAATATCCTGCGTAAGTTGTCATGAGTCTGGCGACCCTTGATGAAACCCGATTGGTCAGGATGAATGAGGGTAGGTAAGATATCTTCTAGTCTGCTGGCCAGTATAGTTTGGCGTCTAAATTCAGTAGTGCTATGGACCTGTATGAGGCACATGATTGGGGGTCTTTCCCTGCCTTGGGGATTATCGTGATTAAAGCTTCCCACATGGATGGAGATACTTGTTGGATCGTTGCTATGGCGTTAAAGAGGTCCGTGAGGTGGGGAGTTAGTTCGGCTGCAAACGTTCGGTAAAACTGGGCATTCAGTCCATCAGGTCCTGGGGCTTTCAGGAGCTTAATACCGCCTATTGCCTTCTGGACCTCCTTCCTTGATATAGGTCTACTAAGCTCATCATTGGTGGTCGGAGAGATCTGTGGGAGCTCCAGTGAATCCAGGTACTGGGATTGGTCTTGTTCTAGTAGGGGATCTGCTGCGTAGAGTGAGCGGTAGACGTCACTACAGGCCTTCGCCTTCCTTCCCTCACTAAGGTGTGTGGTGCCATTGTCGTCGACTATCTGTTTAACGCTTCTTTTTCTTGTTTTGCTCTAAGCTATCATGCAAGCAGAGGGCCTATTTTGTCATTCCCCCCGTAACCCAGGGACTGAAGGCGCAGAATGTTTTTTTCTGGCCTATTGGTATATATTGCCTGAAGTTTTACTTTTAGTGCAGTGACTTTCCGCAGGGTTTTTTGCGGACGGGGAGTCCTTGTGCGTCCTCTCTGCCTCTCGCAGCCCCCCCTCCAGTTACAAGCGTTCCTAAGTCTCTTGTTTTTTCAGGGTGGTAGCTAGTGCGATGTATTTTCCCTGTATGACTGACTTGAAGGCATCCCAATTATTCAAGTCAGAGGTATCTGTGGGGTCATTGGTGGCGAAGAAGTCTTTAATAGACTCCCGCAAGTCATCCCGGAGAAGCCTATCTCGGCAGAGAATATTAGGGAAGTACCACCTAGCAAGTTTGGAGCGTGGAGCCGGCCAGTTTAGCAAGATTGCTAGTTGGGAGTGATCCAAGAGACATATCGGGTGTAGATGAGCACCCGAGATCATCTGTTGGAGTGTTTGGCTGGCAAAAATATAGTCAATCCTGCAGTACGATCTGTGGGAGAGAAAAAAGAGTAATCGCGCTTTGAGGGGTTGAGAGCCCTCCATGTATCTATTAGTCCCATTCGTTGCAGGGATGATTTAAGTGACTTACTAAAGACTCCCCCACGTCGACCTCTGTGGGTGGGTAGTGTCTATTGTGGGGTCCCAGATAAGATTAAAGTCTCCCATTAAGATAATGTGCCCCGCAGCAAAGCCCTCCAGGGTAGATAGAAATGTGAGGAGAAATTCCGACTGCCCAGCGTTGAGAGCATAGACCGTGGCTATAGTGCAAGGTCGTCCCATCAAGACCCCTCTGACCATCAGGAACCTCCCCGCCTTGTCTGTTTTGATGTCGTGGGGTTGAAAGTGAATCGCAGAGTGAAAAAGGAGTGCAACACCATTCTATTTCGTAGAGTTAGAGGAGCGGAAAATTAGTGGATAGTTTTTGTGTTTCAAGCGGAGGTCTTCCCCTTTTTTTAGATGGGTTTCTTGTAATGCTACTAAGTGGACATGATGGTCCCCTAGAAATGTCCACAAATGTTGCCGCTTGTTAGGGGAGTTAAGACCCCTTACATTCCATGACATACAATTAACTGCCATTTAAATAGTGTTGTGTAGCATCCTCGTATGGACCCGAATTCTATAGCTTCGACCCAGCCACAAGCCCCCCGACCTCGAACCCACTCGACCCCATCCCCACCCCCAGCTATCCAGTCAAATGCACCACATTCTAGGTACCACTGTGAAAATAACACTGAACATAAACAGTAACTGTTAACTAAGAAGTCCTCAAAGCGATCAAAAGGTTTCATTCTTGGTGACTCCAGGGGCGAGTCCATTCCCGCTCCTAGAGCCCCGTTCACATGTAAATTTGGACACTAGTTTCTGAAAAGCGATCATCTTTCAAGCTGGAGTGAGTCAAGGAGAGAGAGAGCAAGAATTAGGTCTTATTTCAGTTTGGAAAGAGAGAGACGCTTCCCTCTCTTTTGTCTTGTGTCCTGGGACCTCAGGCATCTGGTGACTCTTCCACAATGTCGCTTCTTTCTCAGGATGGTGTCTTTAATTGATCAACAGGTGAGAGGGAGCCGACCATCACTGCACTGCACTGAATCGTGGGTTAGGGCCTTGTCAATGTTTCGTCGACTTGCCACCCCTCCTGGGCATCTGTCAGGGGCCCGGTGCGCCCTGTCCCATCGACTGCTCCGCTCTCTGTGGTTGCCTCCTGGTGCTGTGGCGATTTCTCAAGGCCGAGCAGGGCCGCCGCCCCTTCCACCTCTGTGAAGTGGTGTTGTTTGTTGCTGAGTGAGAAGGCTATACCAAAGGGGAAGTCCATCGGTATTTTATCTGGCGGTCCCTTATTGCCGCTGAAATCAGACTGTGCTGTTGCCTGCGTGCCAGTGTGGCTTGGGCCACATCCTGAAAGAGTGAGCACATTGCACCCTGAAAGGTAACTGTATCGCTACTCCTGGCTTTTCTAAGGACCAGTTCCTTGGTTTTGAAGGAGCTAAATTTGGCCAGGATATCCCTTGGGCGTCTGCCTTCTCCCTGCAGCTGTGGGCCCACCCTGTGCACTTGTTCCAATCGCACCTCTGAGCCATCGTCTCCCAGGACACTTGAGAAGAGACCCACCATGAACGAATCCAGGTCCGTCCCCTCTCTTTCTTCTGCCAGGCCTCTCACTCTTATGTTGTCTCTCCGGGAGCGGTTTTCTAAGTCTTTGCATTTTACCAGGTCGGAATTCAGTTGGGCAATTAGACTGTCCGTACCTTCTTCCAGGGGCTTCATTCGGCCTTCGAGCTCCTGGCACTTCGCCTCTACCTCCAGGGTGCGGGTGCCAACTGAGTCCACATCTGCCTGAAGCGCAACTAGTTTTGTTCCCATCTCTGCTCTAAAGGCATCGAACGAGGCGCCAATGTCAACCTTGATGTCGTCTCTGAGTTCCCTCTTGAACTCCTTTAAAGTCACCAGCAGTTCCTCCTGGGTAAGCGCCGTCCCTGCAGCCGTGTGGTCTTCTCCTTCTTTCCCGGCCCCCGGCCCAGTCGGAGCAAAATAACTGGGGAGCTCACACAGCAAACGCCAGCCAGCCAGCAGCCAGCACCGGGGACTACAGACCCCAGGAGCCTTTGCGCCAGGGAGGCGCCGACGAGTGGTGGCAGTGCCCGGAGGCTCATAAAATCATTGCGGAGCTCCCGCAGTGCGGGAGCTCACACAGCAAACGCCAGCCAGCCAGCAGCAAGCACCGGGGACTACAGACCCCAGGAGCCTTTGCGCCAGGGAGGCGCCGACGAGTGGTGGCAGCGCCCGGAGGCGCATAAAATCATCGCGGAGCTCCCGTGGCGCGGGACGCGCTCGGGCGTGCCCGGGCGAAGCCAGGGCCAAGGGCTGGCCCGTCTGCGCCCGTCAGCGCCAGGAAGAGGCAGGGCTGGGCTACCCCTCTTTCATCTACCAACAGCTAGTGATTAGATGACTGAGGTGAGTGTCCCACTACTCCGAAACAGTCTTTAAGTGTTAATCATGGGGAAGCGCACAGGGACACTGACACTGCGCCCTGCTACCACTAGTATAGATAGCATGTTAGAAAGGGTTGTTAGCATTGTTTCTAGTGAAATTGAACTCACCGAACTACGTTTATCCCTGGGAAGTGTGGCATTACCGAATGAACCAACAGCAGGAGGGTCGCCAGTAGGTTCAGCTACCCAATCCGCAGCAAGTTATATGCCTATAACTACACCCAGCTTCACGATATCCCAGGGTACTAGTGCTAACAATATAGCTTTTTCTAGTGGCAGCGTTAAGGGTGCAGATATGCCTGAATTGCAGTCCAACATGGACACATTAGCGTCCGCCGCAGTCCCAGTGGCAAAGCGCAAAAGGAAGCCTGGGAAGCCCACCAGTTCTAAAAGAAAACAAGCCGCCCGCTCAAGCTCATCACGTACTGTCTTGAGCTCATGGATACAGCCTCCTTCGATTGCCCACAACCACGAGGTGGCACAAATTAGTTCTATTAATACACAGACTGATGTTGCACCTTCTACATCAGCAGATAGTGTCTTCGGGATGCACTTTTTGATACAGTTGTTGATACTGTTTTTGGATGAATTAAAGAGTTGATAGACAAGAACTTCACATCGATTTGGGAATGCTTAGACCATTTGTATACCATAATGAACAAAATGAGCGGACAACAAAAGACTACTCAGACTGTTGCTACTGCAGGGGAGGGATTGCCCATATTAATTGATGCTGGGTCGAGACAAGACCCATTGGTCCCAATCCCAACTCTGCTCAAAGGCTCTTCGCCTGATAACTCATGTGTAACATGTAGCAAAGTTAAAGAATTCTTTGTACCCAAGCTTAATGATGAGCAGGAAAATCGATCTTCTTTTAAAAATGTACGAAACATATTTAGGACTGCTCAAAATCTGCCCTCCACTAGCCAGTCCGACCCAGTGATTAGCCTAACAGGGGAGAACTCAAAGTCAGGCAGTAGCTTACCTAACCTCAAGAGAAAGGAAGACAATGAGTCTAATATGGAGGTTTTAGGACTGCCGCCAGAAGCATGTCCCTACGTTTTAGTGTTGGCAGGGGTGCCAACCCTTAAGAAAGAACAGGGGGAGACTTGGCATCAATTACGTAACAAATGTGTGGACTGGCTTTCCAAACATAGGAGGTTTAAGGTGTCAGATATGACTAACATCATTATGGTAAGAAGAGATGGGTGGGTGGGGGTGTCACCGAAGAACATCGAGGGGGACTGCATAGTGATTAACTTTCGCAGGCCGTCCATGGTTAGATCATTATTGAGGGCACAGGAAGACTTTACTACCAATTCCACACATATCTACCCATTACCGTTGGGCTATTTTTATAAGCCGGTCCCTGAGCCCTTGATAAACAATGCCCCCCACCCATTCACGCAAAACAGGTTCCTACCATTGTCTGATCTGGATAACCAGGATTGGCCAAGTTCTAACCGAATACAGTTGTGCATCCCCTAGAGCCAATTGAATATGTTATGTTAAATAAAGTAGCTAATGATTGCAATTTAAAAGTACTAAGTTGGAATGTCGCTGGTTTAGAGTCAAAAATATCTTTACCTGATTGGCTAGATGTAGTACAAGTACAGGACATTCTTATGTTTCAGGAGACCTGGGCTACGCAAGATTTATATATCGTAGGGTTTGAATGTTTTAACACTCTTGCCCCCATTCCTAAGCTTGGTCGTTCATCTGGTGGCCTTTCAATTTGGGTCAATATTGCTGCTGGAGGTAGTGTAAAGGTTTTAGACACTAAAGATGATAAATTTCAAGCGTTAATATATAGAAGGGGTGTATCTATATGTTTAATTAATTTTTATAATAATGATTTTTATCCTGCACCTAACATAAATTTTGTTAATTTGTTCAATTTGATTTCATCCCTACAACTCCACAACAGATTTGGTAATACTGTTGGTGTCTATTTGGGGGGTGATTTTAACGCCAAAATTCCTAAGGATATCACTTCAACTACAGGATCTAGTACTAACATACATCCATGTAATAGGGGTATTGAATTACGTGATCATTTGCTTAACCATAATCTGATCAATGTGATGGAAATTGCTGCGGTAACTAACAATAATGACCTCCCTGAACCGACATTTAGAGGAAGGGGTAGTGCCTCTACTATAGATTATGTTTTTATTTCCCCTATCCTTGAGAATTGTTTGATGAAAGCTAAGGTTGTCCGGACCACTCAGGGTGACCACAACCCTATTATATTAGAACTGAGAATTGCTCCAAAGCTGATATAAAACAATGAGTGTGGTGCCAGGAACTTGACACCCTCTACAGATAACTTAAGATTTGTTTGGTGAGGAGTCAACTACACAGATCTCTTTTCTAAGATGGTTAGTGACTACTCGAGTTTTATTGATTCTTATTTGTCATTACATGATTTTAACCCGGAGGTAATTGGTGCCTTCTCAAAACTATGCGAGGGCATTAAATCTATACTATCTAAACCAATCCCGGGAGTACAACATGGACCAAGATGGTTTAATGGCGAATGTTCACTAATCAATAGACAGTTTCGTAGGGCACTCTCAACAACCCCCAGAAATCGCTCCCTTGTTAAATCATTAAGGAAAAAGTATAAGGTAGCCGTCTCACAAAGGAAAGAAGAACTTGTGAATGAGCGCTGGGATGCACTAGCACCGGCCGCCATACTAAATAATGGTAATGCTTTCTGGGCTGCGGTTGAAGACATGAGATCCCTTGGTCAACCATTGTCTTCGATAAGCTGCAATATAACTAGTGAGGCATGGGTAGCCCATTTTCTATGATCTACTCAGTACCATCACAGAATGAGGCGTCTATAGAGTTTCAGGCCTCTCCGGGAATTTCAATATCGTTACAGGAAGTTGAAGATGCTATTAATCAAAGTATGGGAAATAAAGCCCCAGGACCAGATGGGTTGCCCATTGATCTAATTAAGTTTAAACCTGAGTTCTGGGCGCCGCTTTTATTAAACGTTTTTAATAATTTAACTAATGCCCCACTTCCAAGTACCTGGTCAACAAGTACTATTGTACCAATCTTCAAAAAGGGCGACCGTTCCCAGCCCAATTGTTATAGGCCAATCTCCCTGATAGATAATACTATGAAAATCTTATGGAGGATTTTGTATAACAAGATAAAGACATGGGCCGAGGAGGATTGTATTTTACAACCGTGCCAATTGGGATTCAGAAGTAAAGTAGGTACTATTGAACAATGCCTGAATCTCAATTTAATTATTGGGAAGTATACCGTAGCCCTGCAATCCCCTGTATATTTGGCTTTTATGAATCTCACCTCAGCCTTCGATTTTGTTAACCGGTCTCGTTTATGGTCTACACTTTTAGAATATGGTTTAGATGAAGTTTTAGTCCACCTTTTAGCCTACCTGCATAAGGACCTTAGAGCTCGTGTGAGGATCAATAAGAGTGGGGAGGTTTCAGATGACATCAGAGTCGACAGAGGGGTAAGGCAGGGGTGTGTCCTGGCCCCATTGCTTTTTATTCTATATATTAATGATTTACATAAATCCTTGATCGTACTTACTAATGATGTCCTCAGAATTAATGGTAAGCCAGTCCCCACCCTACTGTATGCTGATGATGCGGTTCTAATGGGCCGAACACCTAATGCCTTACGTATTTTAGTGCGGGGCTTCGTGGATTTTATGGGTAGTTTAGATTTGTGTACCAATTTTAAAAAATCATTTATTATGTCTTGTGGGCCAAAAAAGTATCTTTTAAACACTATTACTGTAGACAATCAAAAATTACAATGCACCTGCACTTTTCCCTATTTGGGGCTAGTTTTTTCTGCCAATAGTTCTTGGGTTGACCATGTGGCATATAGCAGGAATAAGTTTACCAAAGTTATTAATTCAATTCTTAGTTTACCACAGCCCAAAAGGACAGGGATAATGTTGGCGCTCTTGAAAATTTATAAAACACAGTGCATTCCAACAGCGACATATGGCGCGGAGGTATGGGGCTACACAAAGAGTAACAGCATCCAGCTTGAAGAAAACAGATTCTGTCGTAAAATTCTGGGAGCACCGATCTCCACCTCACAATATATTTGCCAAGCCGAATTAAAATTGCACTATGTTGAAGATTACATAAAAGCTCGCCCTACCCTTTTTTGGCTCGCTATCTGGAAAAACCCTGCAGCGTCCCTTACTAGAGAGATAATAAGAGACTGTCTCAAGTGTGATAAGGGAAAAGAAATACCATGGCTTGCCGCATTGGGGGAGAGCTTGAGTAGTATTAACCATGCATTGGTTTTTACAAATCCCACCGAAATTGATGGTATGAATAAAAAAGTCCTCCGGGGAGCTTTTTATGATCATTACAGAACTATAAGACACGAAAGAGAGGCCCAGAAAACGTCTGTAGCAATTTATATGCCCATTGCGGATGCATCAAATATACCATCTAGTTATTTTTTAAAATCAATAGGTCGCTGGGAGAGTTTAAGGGCTGGCACAGTAACATTTTTATTGTGTTTCCCTTTGGGGTACACTGCTAATTTAGATCAATTACCATGCCCATGTGATGATAGGAGTGGGCAAACAACACTCCACTTCCTATTTTGTTTGTAAGTTCTACAAAGAATATACAAAACAGTTTCTGATCCCAATTTTTAAAAACATCTCGCCTATTCATTTAGATGCAGCCTACATGGAAATTCGCAAGCTGGAAGATGATGAATTAACTGTTTGTGTAGGCACCTTTCTAAAAACTGCAGTACGCGCCCGAAATACAATGTGCACTTTATGAAGCTCGTTTTATTGAACTAATTTGATATATTGTGGTCATGTTTTATATGATCCTAATGGATATTGTCTTGGATTAGTTTTTAATCAGCTCAGAATACCTTAAATGATTTATAGGGCTTTTTATTATTAACTATCTATTTTTACCTGTTCTAATATGTTTTGTTATGTATGATTTTATTTTATTGTTTTTACAACTAATGGATTTGTGTACTCCCTTCTGTTATTATGCGACTTGTGCTTTTATGGATACATCAACATCCGAATAAAGATTTTTGAATTGAATTGAACTGGAGACCCTATTGGTTTTTTTTTTCCAGTGGCATAAGGACGTGCGCCTCGGTCCGCGCAGTACCACCCTCGACCAGTTCATTTGGTTAGCCCGATCGAGGTAATCTGGGGGGAGGTGGACCCCTCTCCGTCGGCTCGAGGCCTCTGCTTAGATGGGGCCTCTGGCAGCTTTTGCTTAGGCTCAGGTGATTACTTCCTAGAGAACCTCAGCTATCTGCTAGTTTGCACTTTGTAGTTGGTTAGTTACACTCCCATCCGCAGAGCCTATGCCTCTTAGGCAAGTTCTTTCCCTGTGCAGAATCAGCCCCAGGTTGAGGTCTCACGAGGTGTCTGGGGCCTTTCAGACGCCATTTTAAGGTCAGGCATTTTCTGTCTTGTCTCCAAGGATATCCCTCAAGGGCTTCATTTCCGAGCTGGGGCCCAGGATGCAGTTGAGGGGCAAGCCCAGGGCACCCCCGCCCTCCGCTGCACATCGGCGCGCTCCCACCTGGATCATATGCTGTGCATTGGGCCGTCTTTCCTCCCGGCCTGATGAAGAGAGGGCAACACTGCCGTACTCGTCGAGGCCCAGATCCAGCCCCCTCTCTGCCCCGGTGTTAGTTATTCCGCCACTGGGAGGGCTAAACCGCATACCGGGCTCCACTCTGTGCACTTCACGCGGCTGCGGACCGAAAGGAGGGATCTCGCCACGGCAGTTAGCGGTCGGCGGGCACCGCCGCCATTTTGGATTTCCCTCCGCGGCGCAGGTTGTCGCGGACAGGGCTGAAAACTGACACTCCTGCGGCTGCTTGGCAATCTTGTCCGTGTCCTCTTGTCACGGCGCGTCTTGTTCCGGCATCTTGAGTTGTTTTCGCGGAGTACCCCGCGCCGTGGAGACCAGATTTACAGGTCTCTGCGCGGAGCCGGTCGGAGTCACGTCCTTGCAGCCATGAAATTTTTGATGACACTGAGCGAACCTTCTGTGTTATACCGTTGCCCTTTTTAGGTCTCGCCTAGGCAGCGCTTGCGCTGTCTCGATGAGACATGCAGTATATACTATAGTGTGGAAGCTTTGTTTAAGCTCCGCCCACTCTCCGCCAATCTTTTGTATTGGCTTAGTTCCTAAATGCAGCCTTCCCATTGGTTTTAGGCTTGTTAGTCCCTCCTCCTGACGGCCATGTTTTCATTTGTGTCCTTCCATGGCTATTGGCCCCTTTACTGTAAACACTATTTTGTTCCTGTGCCTCCCCCCGTCCCCTCCCGCAGTCCTTGACTTCTCGGCCCACCACCCCCCGCACTCCCGTTCGTGCCTTTTTGCCCGCCGGTACTCCCTTTTAAAATGCAATAGGACTCGCGTAAATGTGAGTTCTATTGCATTGCAAATGCTTGTTTTTAAAATAGTGCCTTACATAGTACGCATGCGCATCAAAACTGCAACGTGCTTTGTTTATATTCAGCGCGCTGTGCGCGCTTTCACTTTCAATGCTGCCGGGACACTTGCGACCGCTTGAAAAGGTTTGAAAGAGTACTGCGCTTTCACAAACGCGCAGAAAGCTGTTGGGTTGTGGCTGCTTTTATCGTTTGACGGATGGGATCTTGGGACGGCAGTGCTGGTTTCGTGGTTATAATTGCGAAACAATCCTGTTGTGAATATTAACATTTATTTTAAGGTGAGTGTTTATGACGATGGCGCCCGAGGGCACCGGCCGGCCATAATACAACCTATGGTCGTGCCTGCTCCGAGCTGCGTAACACATCATTTGCTGACGAACCGATGAACTACCGAGATACTGTTTATGCACTGCAGAGGCACGTGCAGATCCACAACCAGTAAACACTTCTGAGTTCTTTTTCTCACACTAGGATTGGCTGAGTTAACCACAATGCTTCAATCCGGGGTCACCTTACATATTGCACACTCTCATACGGCTCCAGACTGTGTTCAGCTTTAGGATTGGCTTTTATACGACCCGGAAGTTCTGAAATACAGACAAATGTCATCCGTTGAAATAACAATAATGTACAGCGGATATTAAGCTGAATTCATGGGCGGTCCATGCAAGTAGTGGACAGGTGGTCACCTTACTTCCGGCCCAGGTAAGCCTAGTGGGATTGTATTATTTTGTTATCGTTCATGGGTTTTGTAGAGTTCAGCATTTGCCAATATCTTGGCCTCCTGTTGGGTGTCTCGGTAGTTTGTTGGTTGTGGTTATGACCGATGGCGTATGCTCTGATAGATTGGGGAGGAGGGATCTTAATTTGAGATAAATAATAAGACTTCACAGCAGGTAAGTGGAACGCTTCTTTATTCCGATCATCCACTCTCCTCAACTGGCTCTGTCAACATTCTAATGCAAGCTCTATGGAACATTCTAAGTAGGAGCAGGGGGAGGGGGAGAGAGGGAGAGGAAGAAACCATGGGGGAAGGAGAGAGAGAGATATAACTGAGTGGATTACAACACATCTCCCTTCATAGGGGAGAAAGAAAAAGGTTTAAGCTATGTCAACAAGCCTATCGCCACTCCAAGTCTGTCCATTTTCTAGGCGGATCACATTCTTGCTTGCCTTTACCACTCGTTGGGGAGGTTGGTATTTACTCAGTCCTGGTTGTACATGAGTGGGTTTCCTTACTATTACAGGAGTGTTGACCTTGAAATCATGATCTTTAACTCCGTGTTTCTGGTCATATCAACTCTTGTATCTCCTTTGGTGTTGTTGGATTTTCTCTTGACTCTTCTCTTGATCGGGCATAACCCTCTTACCACCCTCCAACCACCGGGGATTCATCTTGGTGCTGGGTTCCCTCCCTCTTAGCATCACAAAAGGAGAGACCCCTGTGATAAGATTGGGTGTAGTATGGTATGCCCAGATGCATTCTTTTAAGGATTCTTCGATTTTGGGGCCATTGGAGATGGCCAGTTAGATGTGATCCTTTACCATGCGATTAGCTCTCTCCACCAGTCCATTAGCTTTAGGACAATAGAGTGCAGTTTTTTCATGTTTTATGTTTAACTCCTCTAGAAGTTCTCTCATCACCTCGGAAGTGAACTGCACCCCGTTGTCCGTAACCAAAGTCGCTGGTATGCCTTCATAGAAAAATATATTTTCCAAGAAGGAGACGAGGTTGTTTGTAGTAGTGGACGGTGTGAATTTGAAATTGATCCAGTGAGAGGTGTAGTCTATGAGGACAAACATGAACCTCTTCTGGGGCCCCAAAACCTCCATGGGCCCAATTATGTCAATGGCTAATTTGGTCCACTGTACCTCCGGAACTTCAACTGGAGATAGGGGAACTTTACGTAGGACTTTGCTCTTGTCACTTTTAGCGCAGCTGATGCATTCTTTAACTTTCATTTCTACCAATGAGTCCATCTTTGGAAACCAAAAGCAACTTCTGACTTTGTTTTTCGTGAGGCTCCTGCCTAAGTGCCCTTCATTGGCTAGGTCAATTATTTTATTCCTGAGATCCCTGGGTGGAACAATCTTCCCATTGCGATATATTCTACTTGGCAAGAGAGTCAGTTCGTATCTTACTTCCCAAAAGTCTTTGATGGTATCAGGGACTTCAGAACGATTCTCAGGCCAGCCACTGACGATAAAGTCTTTGAGAACATTCATGTCACTGTCTTTCCTCACACTCTCTTCCCATTCTTCTTTAGTTAGGGATGGAAGATGCACGGCTAATATGGGAACGTCTAATTGGTCCTCACAATGACTGACGTTGAGAGGGGATCTCGACAAATAGTCAGCAACTAAATTTTCAGGTCCAGGTAAGTATTCCACCCTGAAACAATAGTTCTCCAACCCCAGCACCCATTTGGTTATGCGTGGAGATTTGTTCTGGATGTTTTTGGACGAGAACATGAATGTTAATGGCTTGTGATCCGTGCGTATAATTAATTTTATTCCCCACAGGAAAAACTTGAAATGATTCACAGCCCGGAAGCATGCTAACGCTTCCCTCTCGATGACCGAGTAGTTGCGTTCTGAGGGACTAAGGGACCGGGAAGCAAACGCTAGTATAGTTTCTCCATTCTCTCCTCTTTGAGACAGCGTCGCTCCTAGCCCTTTATTGGATGCGTCAGTGGTTAGCATTGTCTTCTTTTTGGGGTCAAAAGACCCTAAAGCTAGCGAATCCAGAATTAGTTTCTTCACTGTGTCAATCATTTTGTTATGTTTCTCCTCCCATGTAAATTCCTTGTTCTTTTTTAGGAGGTCGCGTAAGCCATCACACAATTCCGAGAAATTCTTTACAAACTTGGCCATGTACTCAACCAAGCCTAAAAAGGATTTTAGTTCCTCTTTGTTGGTTGGGTATGGAGTGTCCTTGACTGCTTGTATCAAACTGTACTTAGGTCTGAAACCTTCTTGGGAAATAGTGTGCCCCAGGTAGTCTACTGAGCTCACCTTGATCTTACACTTGTCCAGTTTCACAGTTAACCCTGCATCCGTGAGTCTTTGGCACACTGAGTTAAGAACGCTGTCATGTTCTTCAATGGTTGAACCGTACATTAGTATGTCATCCTGGAAGCATAGGGTATTCGTGATGCCACTGAGGATTTGTTGCATTATCTTTTGAAAAATTGCTGCAGCAGAGGCCAGACCGAATGGCATTCTGATGAACATGTAGGCTCCAAAGGGAGAGGTAAATGCCATCAACGGCCTAGACTCCGGGTGCAACTCCACCTGGTGATAAGCCATCGAAAGGTCAATGACCGAAAAGAACTTCGCCCTCCCCATGGTGCTCAACATCTCGTTTATGTTGGGAAGGGGAAACCTCTCCACCCATATATTTTCGTTGAGGCTGCGCAGGTCCACGCAAAGGCGGATACCTTGCCCATTAGCTCTGGACACTATAACTAAAGGCGCCAACCACTCTGAGGAATCTATGGGTTGGATGACCCCCATCTCACACAATTTACCTAATTCCACCTTGAGGGTCTCTCTCAAAAGGAGAGGTACTGGGCGGGTTTTGTGAACAACAGGTTTGGCACCCTGTCTGACCTTGATTTTGTGTTGAAAGTCCCTCAACTTTCCTAACCTGTCAGCAAACAGATCAGGAAAGGCATCACTTAGGAGGCTGTTGCTGTTGGGAGTTTCCACCAGAATGACCTGGTCTTTGTTGTTAGGGTCAAGTATAATCCCCAGCTCTTTCTGATGTTTCCAGCCCAGGAGATTAGCTCCACTCTCAACTACATATACCTTGCCCACTGTAGTTCTCCCCTTGAAGTCTATGTGGGCTTTTACCATGCCGACCAGGGGAATGGGGTCTTTGGTGTACCCTTCAGGTGAAATATCAGGTGAACTTAACTCTAATTTAGTGCCACTCAGGGAATTCTCAAAGTCCGTTAGATTAATTAGAGTGAATTGAGAACAGGAGTCTGCATACATTTCTATAGGCTTACAAATTTTGCAGGTGGTTCATTTACCCCACTGACCATTTTTACAGTATTATTTTCTCCATCTCTGCAAACTCTGGCGATGTGACCTCTTCTGTTACACTTTTTACATGTGACACCCCGCGCTGAACAGAAAGGACTGTTGGCCAAATGATTGCTGCTGCCACATCTAAAGCATTTAAGACCCTGTCCTTCTTTTGTGGATTTTATGACAGGTACTTCTTTTGTAACTTCTTTATTTCTGACTTTGAGCACTTCACTGTTTGAAACTTCTGCTTGGACCGAAGCCACAACTTCTTCCTTAACTTTCATTTCTTTTATGTATTTGGCCGTATGTTCAATAGACTGCGCTAAAGCAACTGCCTCTCTCAGTGTCTGTTTTTTTGCGAGTAGTTTCTCCTGTACTCTGGTACTGTTCGTGCACCTGACCAGTTGATCCCTTATGAGGGAATCATTTAGATCTCCGAACTCACATAACTGGGTGAGTCCTCTTAGCACCGCAATGTAGTTGTTGATAGACTCACTTTTACCTTGCACTCTGCTAAAAAACTTGTGGCGTTCGAGGACTACGTTGACTTTGTAACCAAAGTGTGCCTCCAGTTTCATGAGAGTGATTTCATACACATCTGCGTCATCATCATCTTCCAAATATGGCTCAGTAAGTGTTTCGTACACTTTGCGACCATGGACTCCTAAGTTATGCAATAGGATGTGCTGTTTGCGCATTGCTGAAAATGTTTCTCCCCCCATGGCAATTAGATACGATTCAAATAATTTTGTCCAGTCCTTCCAATGAATTTCAGGGTCACCACAATCATTTAGAAATGATGGTGGTTGGCTTATACCAGGGGTGCCCATGGTGAGAGACAGTGGAGTAGGTGGCTAAAAGTGTGAGTTCCAGAAGAAGAGGGATAGCAAGGACAATGGTGAGTGTGTCACCGAAGAGGCTGACACAATTAACAAGCATTTGCAATGCAATAGGTCTCGCATTTACGCAAGTTTGAGCTATTGGCATTGTAAATGACAATGGCTTTTATTTATATTTCAAAAACCAAAACATAAATAAAAGGCAATGTCATTTACAATAAAAATAGCTCAAACTCTCGCATTATTACAGCTGTAAATGACAATGCCTTTTAGTTATGCATTTTGGTTTGTAGTGTATTGAATGTATGTTGTGTGGAATGGAATTATGAGGTTTGTATTGGAATTCTTAGTTGTGGAATGTTGTGTGGTGTGGAATGGATTTGTGTAGTGGACTTATGTGGCAGGGTGTGCAGAGGAAAAGGATTATGGGAATATCAGACACTGGGAGACACAGATAGTACGAGAACACAGGGAATGGGGAGATAGATTTACAAAGTTTGGGCACTTGAGAGGGTGAGAGAACACATGGAAGCGAGAACGCCCGGAAAACAAAGGGGTCCCTAGGCATGTGGAGATAGCGAGACCTTGAACATTTGTGAGGGAGAAAGAGAACATCAGGTGGGGAGAGGGGTGGATAGATTTGGGCTACAATTGAAGTATATTAAGAAAATATGGGAACTGTGGTGCTGTATGGTATGGGACAGGGTTAGTGAGTTTGGTGCGGGGTGAATTATTAGAGATTAGAGGTAGCTGAAATATTGAGCTGTGACACTTAGTAAGCAGTAACAAGGCAAGTTTAATGTGAGCTGAGGAAAGGATCACTGTCACACTCCAGACCTATTTCCCACTAACTGTGAGTGTGTGAAGTTAAGAATATTAGCACTTGTGTGGAGCCATAACCAGAACATCTACTGTAACTTACTTCCCTTAAAATTGGAAAAGGAATGTGTGGGGTACCAGGGTAGGTGAAGTGCCACGTTTAATTTGTGGCCACACACCTGTGTGCATCGTGTTAGCATGTAGAAGCGGGGCATTAACAATGGAAAGGAAATCGATTATTAGAGAATGTTGAAATGTGGAGCACTGACATTTATGCATTATGAGCTCGGGGATTGTAACCAAGGAAAGGAAGTCCATTGTTAAAGAATGTTGTAATGTTAAGCTTTGAGGCTTTAATAGCATGGGCTCAGAGATATTAATATGGAAAATAAGTCCATTGTAGCGAATGTTGATATGGTGTGCTGTGACACTTGAAAAACAGTAACTAGGCTCAACAAGTTTAACCCGAGCTGAGGAAGGGTAGGCATGCACTGGAGAATATTGAAATGTTGAGCTCTGTTCCTCACACTTTGGGGGCTGAGGGTAATTGAAACAGGATTCCAAGTGAAGGGCCATAGGTGAATGTTGAAAATTTGAGAAATGTGTGTGTCCTACTATATAGGTTTGGAACCATGAAACCTATGCGGGTGGAGGAGGTCCTCCGGTGAATGTTGAAATGCTAGACGCTGAGCTTAACACACATATAGTCTTTTAAACACCCTGCTCTCCTGTAAGTGCATTTTCAAAATGAAGTAATGGTGCCCGATTAAACATGGTTTGCCATATTTATGACACAGGTTTTGTTAAATTAAAAAAAAAGGCAGATTTGGGTGTTGTTGTGTATGCGTTACTTAATGCATGTAACTGCTGTTAACCGGGCAGTCTTTTCAAGTCCCACAACCGTTTGAGCTTTTAGGTGCTTTATGCTGACCTGAAGCATGTGGTAAGGATCTCTGCCCAAAGCTTGCGCCCTGCACCCCAGAGACAGTCTCCATCTGAGTGAGAGAGCATGTACCTGTACGAAAAGAGTATGTGCGCATGAGAGAGAAGGAGTCTCCATCCTGTACCTTAGGAAGGGAGCCGGAGTCTTACACTAGAGAGAGGGGGCCTGCAACCAGAACCGTAGTGAGAAGTTTACACCTTAGAACGTTTTCCCCTTTAGAGCTCTTTGGCGAGGGAGCCTGTATTTTGTGGCTGGAATTAGTGGAGTGCGCTCTCCAAGGAATAGGGGAAAGGTGTGCCCGAGGCTTAGAGACATGTAGCAACTTAGAGAGGGAATAAGTGTTGTGTACGTTGGAGACCGTGCTGTGGTACGTGGGAGAATGAACCCTGTGATTAAGAAATGAACTGTATGCCTGAGAGGCAGGAGGACCCTGTTCTAAAGAAAGTAGATGGACCAGGGAGCATGTGTTCAGCACCTTAGAGAGAGCTAGTATTTGAGAAAGATAAAAGAGGGAGCCTATGGCTTGTTCCTTGGAGAGGAAGAGAGCATGCGCTCTGCCTCAAGAGAAATTAAGGTGGCTGAAAGAGGTGTGATGGGCCTTGGAGAGAAAGAATAGTCTTTTGACAGAGAGAGACAGCTTGCGCTTTAGAGAGAGAGAGAAAAATGTGTGTATATGTGAGAGGAAGAGAGAGAAAGAAACTGGAAGTGCGGTCTGTACCTAATGAAGATTAGAAAGAGAGCAAGTGTGTATGTGTGTGCGTTAGAGAGAGACAGAAACAGAGGAATAAGTGTGTGTGAGAGATAAAGGGGAAGAGCCAATGAGAGACCATCTACTACGTACTTTATAGACAGACTGCACCGTAGTGAGGGAAAGTTGTGGAGTAAACAAGAGTCTGTCTGTCTTCCAAGAGCACTTAAACGCCACTGCGCAGGTCTGGTTTGTGGCAAGTATTGGTGGCACATTTAGCCTAACAGGTTTTTTTCTTGGCATTTTATTAAGATTCAAAAAGGTGCAAAACAGGGACACGTTTGCTGTCAGCGTAGTCTTGTTTTTGCCTATGGGAAAAGAGAGGGACACACAAGTTTTACAAGAACAGTGTCACCTTTCCCAAAGTTGTTAAAAAGTAATTTGAACTTCCGAAACAAACGTGCACACTATAGTAAGAAAGCCACCGAACACATTGCGCCAAGCGTCTGTGAAATCAACATGTTTAAAACAACCCTGTAAACACAAAAATGTCTTCAAATGTGACATGCTAAGCTTTGGAGTGCATGTTAATAGTTACAATTTTTTTTGCATTAGATCTTGATAGAAGCAAGCGTCCATCAATTAAGTTGGGAGCCTAGACCAAAGCTGGTGCTAGATTGCTAATCATTACTGCGGGATAATAACCCCAAAACAAAAGGCTACCATATTAGATTGTGAACCCTCCCATAAGTAATGAGTCAGGTGACAGCACCTAAATGCATTACAGAAATTGTTTATAAGTCTACTAAGGTTAGGTTTGCGGTCACAGTTGAAGACACGCACGAGTAACCCTAACAGACTTCTTGGAGTCATAGGTGGTCAGAAACTGGATGGGGTGGGTTTTCCGGTTATCTTCTTTTAAGATCGTAGTAATATTTAACAATCCATATTGCATTGGGGCATTTAAGACCAAGGTTTCAACTTTGGATTTGGTCTACTTTGTGACTTCCTTTAAATTTTTCGAATTGTATGCAGCACATTTAAATGAGGTTTACTTGTTATGGAATGCGTATATTATTGTTCACATATTTTAATGGGTTCGACTACGAAATACATTTGTATTCTCTACTCAAAGTATTTAAGTACACACTTCATCCCTCAAATCCACAAATAGAAGAAACCGACAAATGTTGTCACTCGGTAAGCCACATCTATGGAAGCCCAGGAAACTTGGTGAAAGAAAGCCTCAGCCATTTTAGTAAGCAGCTAAAAATTGCAGTATTATCCTAATTCAAGTGTACCATCCTACATCGAAACATAAAAATAGGTAAACAGAAAGAATTCAAAACAGGCAAGTCAATGGATTACATTTGCCACTAACATTTATTATTAAATTATTTTCTGTACGAGTCAGCAATGGGGGCAGCAAACATGATGGGGGGGGGGGGAACTCACTACACTTTACCAACATCGCATTTTCAATACACTTATATGAAGAAATGAACGCCAAACAATAGGCTCAGTCTACCAAATGTGTTTTTGCGCAATAGTAATGCAGCCCAGAGAGACTCTGAGAGGTGGCGGTAAAATAAATCGGACGTAGTTCTTAAATGAGGTTCGGTAGTGAAAGTTTCCGAAGTAATTGGAAAGAAAAAATTGGATAACCAGAGTAACAATTAGAGAGAAGGCCTGGCAACGGAAACTTTCTACCGTGTAAAAATAAATTCTACAAGAGTTTAAAGCATCAACACAATAGCAATTCAAAGGGGAGAAGCAGTCTGCACACTGCGGTACCCAATATGCTGAAGCCCAAACCGATCCTCCTTGAACGAAGGCACGTAATCCACCATACCCGAAGGAAACAGGTTGCAGAAAAAGATTCAAGCAACACATCGCGCGCGCCCCTAACAAACCTTTTTTTTACATAATTTCTAATGTCGCCACATACCCTTAACTGCAACGCCCTCTCCTCGATGGTGCACAAACTCAGCTTTATGGCAGCTGTGCGGCTCGGAGGAGAGAAAACAATCCAAGCCAGCTTTTCTGCTTCTGTTTATTGGTGGGTGTACAAACAATGAAGAGCTCACCTCGGCAATCCAGGCATTAATGCAGTTCTTTAAGTTCAGGACGCAAATTTCCCCAGTCCAGCTACCTCGACCGGAAGCCAAGCTTAGCGGGAGACCTGCATTACCCTGCCGGGGCCGGCCTGGTTCCCACTACCCCTCGCTACTTTTATAGCCGTCCTATAGGAAGGAGAGCGTCAGGAAGCAGCACAGCGGCTAAGGGGTGCATAGAACAATGAAAACAAGTGGTGCGTGCAGCCCAGAAGTGTAACTGGTCCCATGTGATCAGGTGAACCTTTACCCAGCCCTGGCTTTTTAAACAATAACATGGTGGTCGGCAGGCCCACATTTGTAAAATGGAAAAAAAAAAACATAAGACCTGGATAAAGGTACTCCTGCTGAGATGGGGACATTTGAAACTCCTAAGGTGTGGAACAAAAGGACTTCTACAGCTGCAGCAGTCGCGCTACTCTAGATCCAATGTGTCAAAAAACATGTGAACAATAAAGAACATTTTAAAAAATCGCATGATTATTCAGGCGACTCCTGTTATTGATGCATTTTTTCTTTCCTGGCCTTAGTACTGGCACGTAACAGTAAATGGACACTTAAATCCAATTTGCTCAATTTAATAGAACACTTAAAAAAATAATGTAACTCTGGGATTACCACGATTTTTTTTAAAGCCAGAATTGTTTCATTTTAGTCACCTCACGTCTGAAAGGGACTTTGCTTGAATTGTATGTCAAAGGGGAAAATTAAGGTCCCCGATTTTTTTTTGTAAATCTCCCTCTTTCTTGTTTCAAAATGTTAGCATGCATGCTGAAGTCTTCGTGTACCAAAGGCATAGCCGTTATTTTCTTAATGCTGTAGAAAGAGGTCCATATAAGGACATCCAGTCCTACCCAAAATTAAAAAACAAAACGTGCCGGAAGGCTTGCAAAAGGTGGCGTTTGCATTCAAAGGCAATAGCTGGAGGGCTCGGCCTGCCACACCTTTCAGGCTTTCACTCCACCAGCCCAGCCCGCCACACACCTCATAGTCCAGAGCTAGCTCGCGCACAGAAGTCGTACCTCTCCGGAAAGGCATCGTGATTCGTGACGTTCCTTGACGCCCCTGGGGTCCTCTCTGTAGCAGGCCTGCACCTACGGAGCTCCGGCGGGCTTTGCGTTTTCTTCTTCTGGTGGGCAGAACGGACTTGTTTTCACGCTTTTCGCCCACACGTCTGTTGCTTCCTCGTCGTCACGGAGAGGGGAAGGGACTGGTCGAGAAGGAAGTCGGTTTTGCCTACTCCTCCTTTAACCCTTTTCAGCTTCGTTTCTACTGTGCGGCCTCTTCATTGGAAATGCATCTGTCGAAACCCTCTCTTTTGTATTGTTTATCTTCCGTTTTAGGAGTGATAACAACGTGGTTGTCACTCAAGTAATCGTAATTTTATGGATTGCTCTCTCATATAGGGCAAAACTGAAATACTTTACCCCAAAAAGAACCAGCGAATAGCATATCACAGCACACTGAAATCAACAGGCTGTAATGAACGGAAAATTAACAAGCATTACGTAAACACGTGAACCCGGAGCCATTAGCAATTAAAAAAAACAAATTATCAAAGCGGGCGGGCGCCGTACTGAAACACGGAATAGCGCCCATGTATACAAGCACGGAATCGAAACCAACGCGGGAATCGAAACCAGGTGGTGCGCGCGCACCACAGAGGAGCGGGGGGAGGGGAGCGCGGCAGCGACAGCGAGGCGAACGCGCGCTGCTGCGCGTTCTGGCCACCGTCGGGAATGGGAGGAGCGAAGGCGGGACATGCGCCCGCCTTTGCCCAATAGCGTGCCGTTTTTTCTAAAAAAACGCACGCTACAGCCAATGAGGGCTTCTGGAAACAAAAACACACGCACGAGCGTGTGGGTCGTTTTCAGAAGCCCTTTCTAGAGGTCTCGCGCTGCGCGAGCAGTGCTACGCACTGCAACGCTAGGCGCGAGACCTAAAAAGGATATCGAAGGCTGAGGGGAACCCCGTGATATGATGAGGAAGGTGTGTGTATCACCGCTGAGGAGGTTGACACACAGATTAAATTGCCGATGGAGGGTAAAGGTGAGTGTGTCACCGCAAAGCAACGAACTCCCAAAGCAGAACCCGGTAAATGAAGGAGAATGGGCACTCAAAAAGGAAAATTCTTACGTGTCGCTTGACAGTTGAAGAAGGCTCTGTGGACACAACCCTTCGCTCCTAAGGGCAAGCGGTGTACTCTGAGAAATTTGACAGGTCCGCTTGTGCCGAGGAAACTGCAAGTGACTGAGGAGGGAAACGTCGCCACAGGAACCGGCTCACAGGAGGCTGAGGTGCCGACCGTTGACCTCTGGGGCACTGGAGCGCTGACAGGAGTTTAGAGGAACATCGCAGCACCTTGTTGCGTCGTTCGGGACTCAGCTGAAGAACTGACACGCCTGACCTTTGCGCGCTGGAGCGCTGACAGGAGCTGAGAGGAACGTCGCAGCACACTGACGCGCCGACCAAATCCCTCACAGCGTTGGATTCCTGACTGGAAGCAGGCGTCACACTGAAGGGAAGAGGAGCGCAGGTACAGATCACAACACCGCAACTCTCCCGAGGCGTCACTGACGCGGTACTCACAAGCGGCTCAGCTGTGACTGGAAGCAGGTGTCGCTGAAGAGACACGGAGTGCTGTTGTCGATTGAAGCACCACAAGGAAATACAGCTCACTAGGCGCCCTCCGTGCGACCGTGACACCGGGTCAGGGCAGCACCCGCTCAGGCACCGCTCCGCCTGACGCCGACTGTGTGCCCCCAGGCAAGGGGTTGAGAGCAAGTCCGAAGATAGTCCAACAAGGTTGGTCCGTGTTGCTCCGTGGTCTCACAGGGATGCAGCTCTCTTGCCAAACTAAGGAACTCTGGCAGGCGCAGGACCAACAAAACGAAGTCTTGAACTCAAGGCTTCTTTCCACTGGAGCTGAAGGACGCAGAGTGCTGATTTCCGAACCAGAGTCAATATAGAAGACGAAAATGAAGATTCTTCTCGGAGAGAGTACTGAAAGGGGAGGTGATCGGCTGCCCCCTGCGCAGGATCGTCGCCAGTGTAATAATTTGAGATAAATAATAAGACTTCACAGCAGGTAAGTGGAACGCTTCTTTATTCCGATTATCCACTCTCCTCAACTGGCTCTGTCAACATTCTAATGCAAGCTCTATGGAATGTTCTAAGTAGGAGCAGGGGGAGGGGGAGAGAGGGAGAGGAAGAAACCATGGGGGAAGGAGAGAGAGAGATATAACTGAGTGGATTACAACACCTTTGTTGAAAAAAAAATGTTTAGTTCGTGGATTTTGTGTCAGTACGGCTAGTACGATTATGTGCCTTCATCTCTGAAATTAGAACACTTAATTCTTGGGATTTGTGTAAGTACCGATATTACAGCATTGTTCCTTGCTCTGCCACTCAGCGACAGCGTTCAGAGAAGAACTGAGTCACTGATACACCCAGATTTAATCTGTCCAGCATTCCTTAGTTTACATGATGATCTATGGTCTCCTCACCTCTGTTTTACACTTCTGGAACTACCCTGGCACTTTCTGTAGTCTAGATAGGAATACGCCCTGCTCGTTTGCAACCCCATTTCACGTTGTATCATACTATTGGTACCCAAATAGTAAAGCTTTTTAAAGTAAATGCTGCTCTTCAGCTGGCCTCCCAGCAGAGGCGGTGTTGGCAGGACTGAACTGACAGCATATTTTTCTAAAAGGATTTCAGAAAAGGCGTAAGTATGTATGATTGACCTTTTCTTGTTCATTCAGAGATCTAATTAGCCGCAGTGCATCCAGCTCATTAGTCTGACGCCCAGCATGCCAGATGCTGACAACGGCGCACCGTGGAATAAATAACAGGAGTGTTGCACAGAATGTTCAATGCAGAATATATATTTTTCCTGCAAGGAGAATAATGCAAGAGAGGCATCATAATTCACTCCATATTTGAAAAGGAGGGGTAATGGATGAGTGTATCTTTCTGAAGACACAACCCAACAGTTCGTCTTGTTCTGTCGAAATAACGATTGCTTGCACAAGTCCAGATGTAGAACTGTAAACTACATGCATAAAGTTTACGGTAGTTTCAAAAGTTAATTATGAAGGAGAGAACAGCAGCTACAATGAAATTAAAGCGCCCACCTGTTGCACCGAAGTTTTTCCCTCTGGGCCTTACAGTCAACTTGCTCCACATTACAGAAGAAGCATGACGCCTCTATTTCCAACAGTGCAAACATGCATTGCGTGAGCCGAGCGCCCGCTGGAGATGGCCGCCCCTCTAAGAAACGATCCTTGAAAACTTTTTAATAGTGAAATTGCATCTTCGTTGGCAAGTTTTTGCATGTGTTGTGTGTGTACAGGTAAGTGAATTCAGGATGGTTGGGTGAATGGATGAACGACTAAGTGCATGGATGGGCGTCTGAAAGTGGATGTCACTGAGTCCATTGATGAATGGAAGGATGAGTGCCTCAATGGATAAATGATTTGAGTACATGAGTAGATGGATAAAGGGGTGAGTGAGAATATGGATTGATGATCGTTTGATTGGGAATGCCTGACAAATTGCAGGTTCCTCTTCATACAGTGTTAAATATCAAAAGTACCCCTAAAAGCAAATATAGCACAGGAAATTAGCCAGGTCATTTGTGTCTACTTTAAGTTAACTGCAAAATCCGTGATTTTAAAATAATGCAATTGTGACCCGTGTGTATATTTTAATCTCATCAGCAGTACACCAGTAGCGTAGATTCTTCTTCTGCACAGGAAGCGTTGTTCCAAAACATGGCATAAATTACTCACAAGGTTTATTTGCAGCAACTATTACTTCCTGAGTACTCTCCTCAGAACCAAAGCTCAGAATATGTCACCAAAGCCGCTTTATTAAAAGCAAACACATGTCTGCAATATCACAAGAATGATCCCCGTGTTAATGGTTGCTCGCTTTCAAGGACGCATAGGAGCATTCTCTGAGCTGAAATAAAGAAGGCGTCCTTGTGTTCAAGTTGCTCCATCTGCTTTTAATCTAGTCTGAAAATATAATGATTTGTCTTGTAGTAAAGTAACGGTGACCGGGGGTGGGGGGGATGTTACACCTTCCTGATAAATGTAGTATTTAATAAATAGTTGGGTGCGGGAACTTTCAGTCGGGTCTGGTAAGGTGCAATTCAGATTTCATCTGGGATTTAAGTACCCCTCACAATCCGCACTCCAGTCCTTTCCCCTTCCACTGGGCCTTAAGCCCTTCTCATGCAATAATTAACATGATATGCCAACATGAGTGTTGGAAAATCTGAAGCTCAAACCCCCCCCAGTCCTACTGACCAAGCTACACCCCTGATTGCAAGGTTTTTATACACTCGTAAAACACGGTGACGAGAGAGCTATGCCCTCTGTTAGCTAGGGCTTTGTAAAACTACTCTTTTGTATTACTGCCGACTCCATAGTTGGCACTGCACACGCACTATTTCCTGTTATTGAGTGACCCCATGTTACCAAGGAAGCAGTGCTCAAGCCCTGGCTTTCCTTTAGATATCTGTGTTCTCATTTCCATAAGTTCAATTTGATCTACTGAAGTGAACTAGGACTACATCTCCCAAAACGCATTGGTTGTCAGACTACCCCAGGAGTGGCACACTACACTCTTCATAACATTCAGTTGTGCGGTAATTTTAGCAAGCAGTGGAAGAGTAAAGGTGGGACAGGCATAGGCGTGACCAGATCCATGATGGTTCCACTGAGAGACTGTCTGCCCTCTTTTCACTTAAAGGAACAGGCCTCTGCTTCTACTGGCTTTGCCAATGCTTGTTATTAAACATATATATTCTTAAAATCACTTACAGAAATGCTTTAATCCTCCCTGGGGGCTGCAAAGCCCTGTTCTAACCCATGCATTGATGTCTGGCACCCTCTACTGACATACGAAGATGGCAAACGGTGGCAACGACATTTTCCCTAGAAAGCAGGTGTTTCCCACAAGTGTACAAATGGAGCAATACTGCAATGGCAGGGACGTCTTGTGCACAGTCGTGTACACCGTGAACAAACGCACACATGAGTGCAAAGGGGAGGATTAATTTACTGAGAGGAGGAAGCAACAGTACAGATGGTGCAATCTCCTTCAGTGCAAGGATATTCAGAGCTCCATGTACATGTTCTGTGGTGAAGAAATTTGTGCTGCGCTGCCCTACCTTTAACAGTCCTCTATAGAAAGGAAGCTTGCACTGTTTGTGCCCTACCTGCATCGGTCCTCTAAAATAAAGAAGCTTGCACTTTTTTTGCCCTACCTGTACCTGTCCTCTAAAGAAAGGAAGCTTACACAGTTTTTGACCTACCTGTACCGGTCCTCTATAGAAAGGAAGCTTGCACAGTTTCTGCCCTACCTGTACCGGTCCTCTATAGAAAGAAAGCTTGTACTGTTTCTGCCCTCCCTGTACTAGTCCTCTGTAGAAAGAAAGCTTGCACTGTTTCTGCCCTACCTGTACCGGTCCTCTAAAGGAAGGAATCTTGCACTCTCTCTGTCGCTCTCTCACGCTCTCTGCCAGCCTCTGTCATATTGGTTTACTTCAGATCTTCAAGCACAGTTTCTTTTCCGTGCCTTTTTAAAAATTTCCATCCCTCAAACTCACGCTCTCCTCCTCTTCTACGGGTGTCTTCTGCGTACACAGGGGCTCCTTTATGCGACTGTGTCCTGCTCTCCCCTTCTTTCTCTCTTTCTCACATACTCTTTCTGCTCCTCTGTCTGGAATTCATTCACCACTTCCTGCACAAACTACCTATCCCTCTCTATCTTCCTTTTTGTCTATTATGTGCAGCTCTCACTCCTATCTGTTCACCATACCACATAATTCCACTACACAAATACACTACACCCCACACAATTCCACAGCTAACAATTCCAGTTCAACCCACAAAAATCCACTCCACACCACATGCATCCACTCCACTCCAAACCAAAACACATTGGTAAAAGGCATTGTCATTTACAATGCCAATAGCTCTAACTCTGACAAATGCGAGACCGATGCATTGCAAATTATTCTATATTAAAAACAGAGCTTTGGACTATACCATTTCCCGCTCAAAGGCAATATTTCTCTCCATGTGATCCCATACCTGCAGTGTCACGCAGTTTAGTGTTCACTTTCCCTCCATATTAAAGAACAGTACATGTTTCAGCACCCAGGCTAATATGCTGCATTGCTAAATACATATAAGGTCCCAAAGGCGAGACCGATGCATTGCAAATGCTTGTTTATATTGAATGCCATTAACGTAAGAAAAGGCATTATGCAATAGCCAAGTAAACAAAGCACCATGCACTTTTTACTGCTTCGTAGATTTTACCTGTATTTCAGGTGTTTTGATCAAAATTGATGTTTGTTTCACAGACTATTAGATTATATAACGCAGTTATTAACTTTGAGGTGACACTTAAGTGAGCTTTTTGTATGTTATAATGTTGCCTTTTTCTACTGTGAACGAATGCATTATGCAATAGGGTAGCGACTGAATCACATTACTATGTTTTTATGTATGGTACAAAATGGAGCTTTTACTGAACAAGATATTGGGACGTTTTAATGTATTTATATACATGTATTATTACTTATGTAATTTTATGGGTGTGTTTTTCAGCCGAATAAAGTTTTGCGAACGGAACCGAACTAAACACGCTTGAATGGTAGGTGTCTTCCTCATGCACGTCCACTTGGTACTGCCGTAACGTGCTATCACCAGCAGCAAACATTACACCTGGTTCCTCTGTTCCAAAGTCTGAAGCTCTGTTTCGTTTGCAGAAAGGAACTGACACAATGTTTGACTCGGGCCGTCATAAAACGAACTAAGCGTCTTCTCTGAGGCTCTTAAATATTCTTTCTTTGATTTTATTGGAAGTACTTTGCCAATTTCTCCTATGTCTATGGTCTTTGATTGTTGTAGTCCACTTTTTATGCGCATGAACCATCAAGTTCTGTAGTGTTTCTTTTCTGTCTTTTGTTTATATCGGCATCCTTGTTATGCTGATAGCTGCCTGTCTGTCAGGCATGGTGGTACCGCCTTCTCTTAGTACCCCGCTTTTCATTGGTGCTAATCGTTTCTCTGTTTGCCCAGCTACTCTCTATTGGTGAAAACTCTATAGGGTTTAGAATTCTGCTTCCGGGAGCGCGTTGTGGACGTACCGAGGCCGCCATTGTGGGATCCGGTCCTGGAAAACGACCCTGGGGTAAGGAACTGGCAGGGAGGAGGCAAGTTGTTCTTTTTGAGGCTATGGGAAATGATCCGTAGACGTGTAAAAATCAGAGAGATCGGGCGATGTGGAGAGGTGTTCGGGCAGTACTTTACAATCGCTTGGTAGGCTGTTAAAATGCCCTGTATGTGTTGGCCTAGGCTTTTACCTCTGTCCGAGTTCTCAGTGTCGTAATCCAGTTCCCCCTTTCACCGATCGTAAGGTTAACGGTGAGTGTTAGCCCCTCGTGGTGGTGTCCTCCCATTTGACAACTCTCTCCGACAACCGCCACCCCTTCTTTCGTCTCTAGCTGCTTTGGTCACATCCGTCCACACTTTCACACAGTAGTTGTGCCCCTGTACCTCGATTGCAAAGATTTAACTACTGTATCTCTCATAGAATGCTACTATAACCAATTTCAGTAGAATCGAGCTGCGATTTTCCAAGTTTTGCGCATGTCGCGTTTGCTTGTTCTCTAGACAACCTCCTGTTGTGAGGACACGGCTGTTCGAGCCCCGAGTGCTTGTTTAAAATAAAGTCATGGTTTTCGGATCTAGTAATCCATTTGGGCAACACTGACTACAAGTCCCAGAATGCCGTTTCGTGGTTAATAAAAGTGAAGGACTGGACTATGTCAGGTTGTTGTCTAGTGCCAGAATAAACCCAGATGTTTTCTTTTTGTGCAGTGATTGATGATTCGGTCTAGTTTTGAGATGTAATAGTACCCGATGGTGTACAAAAACAACTTTAAATAATAGCTCTTAGAGACTAAATGAAAAACTATGGATCTGCATGCCCCTTATTTAAAGAAACTGTTAAATGGTATTATATTGCATGAGCGTGACGTGTGTTACGCTGGTGCTCATTTCAATTGATGTAACTATAGTTACAGGAGCGCGGTATGTCTATGTGCGCTCGTGCTTATTGTTATATGATGCACGTGGGGCTGTTCAACCGTGTGTGCATCCTTGTGGGTTGGTGTTCTTTTAAACGGGGGACTGTATATATAGATGGAGGTTTTGAGAGATAAAATGTTAATGAGAACTAATAAGAAACAAAGACTGTGGACTACAACTAGATAAGTTACTTAATGCTGCAATTGAGATTGCTAAAACCATTGAGCATTCAGAGAAGTTTGTGCAGGCATTAATAGAGAATTTAGAAAAAGAGGTTTATGTGGTGTCAAAAAATGGAGGGGATAAATTCAAGAAAAACGTGAGGCAGAAGAATGAGGTGAAACCTACGTGGCAAAGAGCTGATGGGAAGAAAGGCGTAGCATTGTGTTATAAATGTGGAAGTGGATCGTATTTGGGGAATTCAAAGTTTTGTCGTGCTGTAGATAAAATTTGCTCAAAATGCAATAAGAAGGGGCATTTTAGTAGCGGAAAGTAAATTTGGTTCGGAGCAGGGATGTCAATGAATGTGAGTATGAGTGTTTCGATCAGGACCCTAATACCATACTAAACATAAGTGATGGGAAGACAGCATGTGATATTATTCTTGATGGTGAAAAGATACCAGTATTGGTGGATTCGTGTGCATGGTACACTATTTTGTCACATGCCATTGTTAAGTTTGTTCCCAACTATGCTTCAAGGGTAAATCCTTTCAGACGTCTCTTGTAAAAAAAAATGCAAGGTTTGAATGGACTGAAAATATGACTGTTGTATTCAATGCACTGAAATTAATGATTGTAGAAGCACCCTGTCTTAAATCTTTTGTCATTGTGAAGGAATACGTTGTGATGGTTGATGCTAGCAATTGTGGACAGGGATGGGTGTTTATGCAACAAGAGCATGATAAGGAGTGATTGTCATATGCTTTGCAGGATGCTGGAAAAAAATTCTCAGTCATAGAATGAGAGTTGCTCACTTGTGTGTGGGGAACCGAACAGAAAGGACCTTTTTGTGCATATTATGGCGCCTGGTGGGGTGTGTGCCATGACAGCAAGGTTGGGTAGAATGTTCATGCTGAATGTATGTCCAGGTTACCTTTACCTGGTTAGGATCATTTGGAAGCTGAAATGGATGAATGTGAGGTGGCATTCACGTTGGGGGGGGGGAATCAATTTGAGTTTGGAACATCCTGTTATTCAGGAAACTAGGTGGAAAGAGGAGATGGAGAAAGATGGTGAATTGAATAGGGTAATCCAGTATATCAGAAGTGGTTGGCCAGAGGAAGGGAAAGTTCTGGGAGAGTTTTTTTTTTTTTTTAAGTGTGGGAAGAGTTAGCTGTGGAACATGTTGTTGTAAGAGGTGACAAGTTTATACCTCCTTTTAATTTGAGGATGGTGATTATGGATATTGCACATGAAGGAAATCTGGGTATGTCAAGCACTAGGCGGCGGGTCAGGGGGAATGTTAGGTGGCAGGAAATAGATTCATTTGTGGAACATCAAGTGAGGGTGTGTGGTAAGTGTACTGTGAGTGACAAAACGGCAAGGGTTTGACTCCCGATTCCCCAGCCGGGACAATTACCCTGAGGTACCGTGAGGGGAATTAGGTTTGGGCATTATTGGTCCATTTACAGTGCTACCCAGGCAGAAGGCTTTTGGCATAGTCCCGGTGGACTATGTTTCCAAATGGCCCGAGATTAAAATGGTGAAGGATGTCACCTCAGAAAGTGTGGTGAAATTTTTGAATGAGGTTTTGTGCAGGGAGGGTATTCCTCAGGGGGTGGTAACTGACAGTGGTCCACAGTTTGTTAGTAACTACATGGAAAGGTACCTGGAAAAGTGTGGGGGGTGCATAAACTGATTGCAGTATTCCAACCCCTGGGGCCAATGGTCAGGTAGAATGGTTTAAACGTGTGGTTAAGGAGCGATTCAGTTGGTCAGTAAAGGGTGGTGTGAACTGGGGGAATGCTTTACAGTCCATGTTGGCATACATGGCTTCACCCAATTCTGTGACTCCGGTGAGTCCATTTGAGCTATTAAGGGGACAGAAACCTAGCACGAAATTGGTTTCCTGGTGATTGAGAAACCAGAAGAAACATTATGATGTGGCTGATGTGGATTTTCAGGAAATTCACCGTAGAGTAGAGGAGTATGAGTTGAAAATGAAAGATACACTAGGGAAAAGGAGCAAGTAACAAACAGAAGGTGAACATTAATGATATGGTTCGTCTCAAGAAAGAAGGGAGGACAAAAGGCAAGGGGCTAGCGTGTTGGTCGGATCCTACACGGGTCATTGAAGTTTTTAAGAATGCAGTGCGAGTGAAAGGTTGAAGTGTCTGGAATCCCAGTCGTGTGTCTTTGTTCAAAGGGAGAGAATTCTGTCCAGGTGAGGATAATTATTATTTTTTTGTTTTTGGTGTGGAAGAATCTGATTGTGTGAAAGACACAGGCATGAATAGAGGAATGTATCCCAGTGGAGGGGTTGACATTATGGATGCATCTCTGAGCATGAGGATATGCATACTTTCCATGAGATTACGTCAACACAATCTCCTAAAGGATAATAAAAAAATTCAAAAGGGGGAAGGTGTGTTACATGTGATTATATTGCACAAGCGTGACGTGTGATATGCTCGTGCTTATTTCAATTGATGCTATAAGTATAGTTACACAAGTGTGGCACGTCTATGTACACTCGTGCTTTTTCTTACATGATGCATGTGGTGCTCTTCAAGCATGTGTGCATCCTCGTGGGGTTGTTTTCTTAAACGGGGCTCTGTGTTACCAAACCAACATTGGCGGCGACATGTCGTGTAGTTCCTAATAATACATAGAATCTGCGCGTTTAGACAACATAAACTAAGGGATTGGTGTCCAGACTGATTCCAGACACCCCGAAGGATATGTTGGCCTTTAGACCAGCTAGCTCACAGTACCACCATAAGACCCCTAACCTTACCAAGGAGCGAATAGTTTCTGGCAACTATCGAACATGACAACCTTTGAGTCTTCAGGGATCGTGGAAACAGTACAGTGCCTTTCGCTCGGTCAATCGTGCTCACTTAGTCTCAGAGAGAGACACAGAATAAACGATGGGGACGTTTTCAATAAGTATTTATTGAACCAGCATCATTCTAGTATAAAACATGCTTGCTGCGACAATCATTAGACCGAAACAGATATATGAGACTACAAGCACCGAGAGAGTAAATAAAAGGTAGAATTCTACCATGGTGCTAAAGCAGTAAATATATGCAGGCATATCCATGCATGACAGTAATCGAGCGCACTCCTACGATGCAACCCTGTCTAAGTGTACCTAGCATGCATGTAGGTGTAAAGCCAAGAATCCCCTAGGAAAGAGCATTCCCCATTAACTGATGGGAGAGAACGAAGGACCCCGTCTTGGTCTCGAGTTGGACACCCCGCAAGGGATGTCAGACCACTGCGAGCTGGAGTTTCTGCGTGCCTGGACTACATAGTCTCGTGTCAGCATGGAAGCTTCTCTGGTTGCCCAGTGAAGATGTGGTTCTTTTATACCCGAAAAGTAACCTCATGGGTTCTACCTAGATGTGTAATGGTACTGTGGGTCTGTCGTTCAACGGTGACGACAACGGTGACTTTTGTACAGAGTTATTATACAGACGATGGTAATCCTGCTGTGCATGTCCTAGGCAGGGCATTAATATATGATACTAAGGATCCTCATGCATAATAAATCGGGCTAGTTTTCGAAGAAAACCACACAACATTTATTCGGCGCATAACTAGGTAAAAGGTCGGCGCCAGAACAGTTATGTAGGGCAAGGTAGGACAAATGTAGGTAAAAGGTTGTGCAGCTACTTAGGCCTATATTGGGGTACCTTGGGGCTCATAACAGTGTGTATATATATATAGGTGGGGGTTGTCAGGATAAATTGGTATTAGGTACTTGTCGAGATAACATCTGTCTCTGGAAATAAACTACGTTTTCTGGAAATCACGATGCAACGAAGTTCATTCCTGCAGTGTGGATTACTTTTGCAATACCCACACCTCACCTTATCTGACTCCCTTTTTTATTAAGACCGCCACAAAGGTTCACAAAAAGCAGTGGAAGAGTCAACAAATTTTGTTAGAGGCTTTTCTGCCTAGAGCCGTGGAGCAGGGTGGTTTAGAAAAGTGGGCTGGCCCATGGCATGAAATGCCCATTCTACCTCAGAAGATAAAGTTCTGCTTCACATTTTTCCTCTATTCTGCACACCTCTCTGGTATAGCATTTTGTTCTGTCAAGATACACTGTGATTCTGCGACCACAATGTTTTCCGCATAATTATGGATTCTCATCTTAAGCTATTGTTAAAACATGAGGCAAAGTTAGAATACAAAACTGTTTATTCAAATATTTCTTTGAGAGCACATTCAAACGAATAATATGGTGCGGGTTAGGTGTTCTATAGAATGCACCAATTGCAAAAGTGGGGATGGGAAAGGGAAATGTAATAAGAATACTTGTGATAAAACATGCATACAATGATATTTAGCATTTACTGTACTAGATGCAACAGCCATCGTGTGGTGTATACTTTGCAGATTTAAAAATAAAATGCTTATAGTTCAAAGGGATAAAATGTTACATAAAAACCTGGCGACGTGGGTCGCTGCTTAGTGGAAGAGAAGATCAGCATATTGTTGTATATGGATATAAAACTGGTACTAAAGAGGTGAAACTTTTTCCCAGACAGTGAAATGTGTAAAAAGGACAAATTAGTGAAGCTATTAAATTCACAAAATGTGCCGGATTACGCTGCGTAATTTGCCATTGTAATGTCACCATGGTAGCTTCAGGACACTAAGAGAAGAATGAACTGCGATAGGCTGTAAATGTGAACTTCTTTAATCATTGTGCTTGTCCAAATAGTTCTAGTTGAATGCTAAACCGTACTTATTTTATGGACCTTGGAAGGACAAAGAGCTGGCTTGAGTCCCTTGCCATTCAAAAATGTAAATGTGCATGTTGTGACGGTCTTAGCAGCAAATATGTTAAATACATGAACTATTTCACCCAAAAAATGGGATTGCATCATCTCATTACTCATTATGTCAAAAGCATTTAAGATAATGGCAAATGCGTCAGTAATGCGGTTCTAGAACGCACTTTAAGTCAGAACAGAGGTGCATTGTGAGCACACCTGAGGTGCAAGGGCTGAGTTGTATATGTATGAGATATTTGTATAACTCAAACCTAGTCAGAAAGTAGGGGAACACAGTACAGGGTCAAAGGCAAAGATACAGATAACAAATGATTAAAGAGGAATTTCAGCTCTGACAGCAGAAGTGGACTGTTTAACGCATTGTGATAACCTCCTGTCAAAGGCCTACTGGCTTTAACAAATACTTCCCACACACCGTAAATGAAGTAGACTTACTCACTTTGCCATTGCTTGATTTAATAAGCAGATTAGACCTGTAACATAAGGCTTAATCAGACCTATTGCTTGTCACAGTAATCAATTATGGTCTGCTGTTTGGAAAATAAGCTTTTCCACATGGCAACAATCTGGTACACAGTCCTAAAATTACTAAGGTATACACACTTTCAATTGGCACAATACTACCTTGCCTAAGAGGCCCTAACAAGGATTCTCACAGAGCAAATCTTGTATATAACACTAAAAGCTATTAAAAGTGACAAGAAAGTCAACCATGTGCAAAAGCAGTGGGCTGGCCCAAACCCCACTATTAGTTGGTATGGTGCCCAAGATCTTTTTTGACAAGACAGCTAAAAGTTGTTTCGGTCTCGCCTAGGCTGTGCACGCGCTGTCTCTTCAAGATGGGCTTGAAGCACCGCCCTTCTTTTCAATTGGCTCCTCTTACTGACCTTTGTAAATGCGGTCTTTTGCTTGATGAATAGGCTTAGTATTCCCTCCTTTTGGACTTTTGTATCCTCTCGTGAGGGCTGCCCCTGTTACATGTGCTCTTACTTTTTAGGTTATTTCTGAAACTTCAAGAGTACTCCTTCTTTTTTTTTTTTTTTTTTTTTTCCTGCCTCTGTTCCTGTTAAGTGTTCTATTTACTTCATGCACAGGTTTCATGAAACGCTCACGGCTGCCGCTTCATTTGCCGTACTGTTTGCTTTGGTGTTTATTAAGCTTCTGCTGCCATTTAATCTTCCCCTCGCTAACCCCTCACCCCTCCCACAACACTGCTTTTCGGATTTTATTTTTTTGCAATGGTATAAACGCGAACTACATAACCAGCATTACAGATTAACACATAACATTTTCAAGCACGGGGAGATTAAATGATTTGCGCATCACATGATGCTTGAGCTGACACAGACTCGAACATGGCTCCCCAGCTCGAAGGTCGGCTGCTCTGGCCATTGCGCCACATCTGACCACTGTTCAGTGTTCTGTTTACTTCCTGCACGGGCTTCATGAAACGCCCGTGGCAGCCACTTCTTTTGCCGCCCTGTTTGCTTCAGTGTTTATTAATCCTCTGCCACCACTTAATCTCCTCGTGCTTACCACCCACCCATCCTCCCCAAACACTGCTTTTTTCTTTTGATTTTTTTGCACCTTTGCCGACAGTTAATCCCCTTGTGCCGCCCCACGCCCAGCCACCCGACTCCCACCCCTCCCACAACACTGCTTTTTAAAATTGTACTTCTTTGCAGTGTTTTATAGTGCAAACTGAACCCGAAGGGATCCGAGCGCTTTACATGACCACCAGTTACATTGCAGTCGGACTCATTCATTTTTCAGGCATGGAGAGATTAAATGATTTGCGCACAATCACAGGATGCTTGAGCCGACGGAGAGACTCGAACCTGGTTTCCCAGCTTCAAGGTCGACCACTCTGGCTGTTACACCACATCCAACCTCTGCTTCCTCCTCTCCTGTTCCTCCCTCTTTCCTCCTCCTCACGTGGCCACTGCTTCTAGGCACGCCTCGCTCATAATTTGCCAATACTGGTTGTTTTTTTTGTTTTTTTTGCACCTTTGTCGCTACTTAATCTCCTTGTGCTGCCCCCGTCACTGCTCCTACAACGCTGCTTTTTATATATATATTTTTGCTGTATTATATTGTGCAAACTCGACCTGAAGGGATCAGAGTTTACATGACCACCAGTTGCATTACATACCGACACATTAAATTTTCAGGCACGGGGAGATTAAATTATTTGAGCACAATCACATGATGTTTATCTTCCATTTGGTTTGCTTGTCCAGTTCCCAGCGTTGACTACACATTTGTTTTTTACTACGCGTAAATCCCCTTGTTGACTGACTCACAAGATTTTTTAAAATGTTCAACGTTATTTCATGGCCAAAACATGTTTCGAACCTAACTCCTGACACTTCGCACTTGACTGGTGGTTTTGTATTCTCTGTGTATGTTTGTTAGAGGATCGCCACCCACCCTGCTTTGTTTTCAGTGCACCATGTGTTGGGACACTGAAGATGCAGACAGCCCTCTATTTAGCAGCATGCATGAGGAATAAAAAATTAGCTAGCATTCGCGCCAAGAATTTTCAATTCCATTAAGGACACGGAGGCGAGGATTATGCTTCTCTTTCTTTTATTTGCTACTCACAGCAGCCAATGAAAATCGTTTTGTATGCAAATAAAACTACATTTCCCATGATGCTTGTCCATACATCATATCCTGTACAGTCCTATAAGAGCCACCGTATCCTGTTTCTGCTCCTCTTTCTTTGCTCGAACCTTGACTGTCCATAACATTAACAATTTCAGTCCAAAATAAGGAACATGAGTCCCAACAATCATCCTCCAACATGGAAGAACCATAGCCAAACTGGAAAGTTTATATCTTCTAAACCAGAAGTACTTCTGCTCCGTCTTCTTTTCCAGAACCTGAAAGGAATGAGACAGGGAAAACCCGTAACTTCTGCTTATACAGAATATCAAATACATGTGGGTGGGTAATTTATTATCAACATTTGTAATAAAACCGGGTGGGCTAATCCTCGCCTCCGTGTCCTTAATAGAATTGAAAATTCTTGGCGCGAATGCTAGCTAATTTTTTATTCTATTACAGGACCGGAGGCTTTGGATTTTGCTAGTTTAACGCTTAGCAAAACATAACTACAACCATATCACCCACCGGTTTATAACAACTGTTTAAATGTAGACTGAGAAAACCAATCAACAGATTTCCAGATGTCTGGAACGGTAAAATCATCATAAAATATTGAGATGCCATGGCACCACGAACAGGAGGTGCCCCAAACTTAGGGTATGAATACCGACTTCCGTCAGCTGACCTTAACCTCCTGCCTATAAAAGCCGCAGAGACAATTTTAAAACTTATGTAATATGATCACCCATCAGGGCGAACATCCTTCGTAAGCCTTAAGGTAATGAACCCACATAAGTGCAGTCGCTTAAACGCATAAATGTAACAGTTCTTGCCAAATTGTCGTACTGACATTAATACTAAATGAAACTCCCCTGGAGTAGATACTGTACCTGTAAAATCCAGGGTTTTCTCGTCGTAAAAACACCAACAGGTAGCTAGGTTTAGAAACGTAGGACGGACGATAATAGCCGCCAACATATTAGTTGGCCATTTATCCAAGTAAAGAACTATAGAAACATGCCACCGAGGGGAATTTTTTGGTTTGGGAGGTTTTGCTACTCTCATACCTGTAAGTACCTACCAGAATACCGGCGCAAGCCCACCGGTTTGCCCAGCATCCAAGGATGACGTGCAGGAAAAAACGGCCGATCGGCCGCTGCGAACCGAGCAATACGCCAAGTCCTATGACATTAATGCTGAAAAATCATTCACAATGTGGGGAATTCAGCACCACAGAAACCACGCGTCGTGTACTTACCGGCGAACCCAGCCTTCCCCTGTTGAAGAATATCGTGTGTGATTTGGAAGGACTCTGGTTCGGGAAAAAACCGCCTGCAGCGTGTCCGAAACACGGCCAATGCCATTGGTGCCGGAAAAAATCTCTATGCCCTAAAGAATAACTGCCCCATTGACCATCGGGTGCTGTGCATGAGGGCCCTGGAGTATCGTGGAGAGGCACGGAGCACTCGGAGCAGGTCGCAGCCTGTCACAAGGATTACGGGAAACCAAGATGGCTCCATAAGAGAGGTGCTAGGATAGTCTCCGCTAGTTGGCGTGATATTTGTATCCGCTCATCGACAATTGGAATGAACGGAGGGAAGCATAGGTCAGTCGCGGGACAGGGCGTTCATCGGGTTACCGATGGATCCGGTCTCCAGCTGAAAACAGTTGTAAGTGACGAAGTAGTCCTGACGCTAAAGGGTCAGTTGGACGAGGACCCTGAAAACAAAATCCAACAACCACTGAATCTCATTCGGTCGAAACTGCCTTTCGCTGTAATCTAGGGGATACCTGGGGTATCAATCCGCCACAGAGTGCAACTGTTGTGGAATGTATCCTGCAAGGACCTAACTCAGATGACTGAGGCCAAATGTCTAAAGTCTTTCACTATCTCCACTAGGAAAATGACCTCATACCTTCCAACTTGTTGACGGTCCTCCTGCCAAGAAAGTGAAAATCGGAGAAAATATCAGGAATTGAACACGTGACCTTTGGTTAGGAGTCTGCACCTTATGTTATAGTCTGTTGTTAGTGATTTATCACGCGCGCAGCTATTCAGAAGAGTGTTCCGGCGCGAGCCCAGACAGAGAACGTGAAACAGTGAAGACCGAATTAGAGGCCGAAGGGGACAAGTTCAGTTGAACTAAGAAGGTTTTGAGTCTGATTCTGCAATCGTATCCACTAGACGACAGTGTCTCATCGCATGTTGGGTAGGATATGTCAAAGACCTGTGTGGGAAAGTTCCGAAACGAATGGAGGGGGAGGGAAGAACTTTGATAAAGGAGGCTAATAGCACCATCACTCTGACAGTTCATAATCAGATCAGAACTTCACCGTCCGAGACGGATAAGGGAACGAGACAATCCTGGAAAGTTCAAACCCAAAACAGAAGGATACTGAATTTATAGTCGGAAAAGTGTGAGGCTAAGAGCTAAGTCCGTGTTAGATGAACAGATGTATATATATCCCGATAAACAAAATCCGAAGGCTGCACTGTTCCCTTAAGGGAGCAATTACCGATTTTAGTAAGGTGGTGAAGCAGTAGGGCGTGGAGGAGCCCGAAGGAACGCCGGAGGGAAGGAAAAAAGGGGGCCGAACTGGGCGCCCTCCTATGAACGCTTGCATGTTATGAATTGGTTGAATAGCGATGGCTGCTAACACGGCTTGCCACACAGTGCTAGAGACTGTAATTTCTGAGGCCCTGTGGACGACTCTAGGATGGGGATATCCCGAGTGTCAACAAGTTCTTCTAGGAGACTATTCTGCGCTCCTTCAGCATAGATTGCATCCTCCTTATATCTCACCCATGCAAGCTTAGGGGTGTCTGTGTGTAATATTGTAGTGCAAAGCACAAAATCACGGAGGAGTAAAGGGGGAGCCAACCCTATGCACACGAGAAGTGAAAATTATGTACCTAGCTCCTCAGCAATGCTGTAGTCAAATTATTCCAGCCCAAAGGGCGTAAGAGCCATATATAAATATCAGGAGCGTGTGCGCACTGCAAGGGCCAGCCTGTTGTTGCAGCCGGGAAGGCGTAAAAGAAAAAACTGCTCCGTCTAACGTACAAGGCATTATGAACCTCGGAGCAAACGGGGGACGCGTGTGATGTGCGTAGCTCAAACATCCAAATATATCTATATCTATAGCCCAATTGGGCTGCGCACCTCGGAGCGTGATCGGCTCCATCCCGCACTCGGCAACTAGGGAAAGCCTTTGGCGGTTAAGCGCGATGTTGCGCAGTGAACATAAAATATTTCTGCCATCTTATCGGAGAAAGTACCTTGCCTAAAATTATTTACTTCAGAAACAATATTATTGAAAACACCAGGATTTGAGCACATAACCTTTGGAACCAGAGTCAGATACCTCAAACACTACATCACAGTGACTCGTTAGGAACGCTGTAATCAACAGCGCGTATCCCCGCTCTCGAGGGAGCGTCTTGATTCTTTGTGCCCAGCCGGGCAAATCTGATTAGTGCCATTGCGCATCTCCGCTCCCGTGGGAGCCTCATTATGCTGTGCCCGGGGCAAACTACGTAGCGCTATGACGCATTAAGAAGGAGGATATTAGTTTGCACTTCCGGTGGGACTCAAACCCACAAGCACTGGCTTAGAAGGCCTGTGTCTTAATCACTAGGCCACCGAGGAACACATCTACAATGCATTGGAGTGTCGAAGCGCGCCACGCGGAATCATGCTTGTGCACACAAATCGCTAATTAAGTGCTTAAGAAATACGTAGCCCAATCGTACTAGACAGTAACCCAATAGGGCTATGGACATGAAAAAACTCTGAATAAGCAGGCTCTGGGCACGCCTGGCCAATGAGGGGAGCCTCAGCGAGTTATAACACCCAAGGATCGCTGCCGCAGGCCGCGCGGTACCAGGACTCCAGCGGAGCTTGAATGAAGTTGGCCAAGCGGGCCGCAATGTCTGTTTGTATCCCGACATAGGCGGGAAATCAAAGAAACTTTCCTTAAGTCCAAACGCTGCCATAAAACTTTTAATATATATAGTATAAATAATGGGAGCTTGAAATAACTATTACTGTTTTTATCCATTCAAGCAATTAAGGGTTTGTTACAATTGCTTTTATCAACCCCGGGACGCGAACCGTGGTTGTCTGTTCACATTGATGATACTTTAACGTGCTGCGCTATTCCATCTCACTCGTGAAACACCTTGTGCTATGCTCCCTGTGACGAACAGACAAAGTAAGCGAAAACAAAGCACTAGTGCGCATTTAATTAATAAAATGGCGGCGCGGTACTCTGGGACCAGCAGGGAGTGAAGCGAACTCGATCGGGCCGCCAGTGTTAACTAAATGTCCTGCTCCGAGCTGGAGCGCACCACAGAGTAAACCGCTCCCAGTGGGAGCCCCTCAAGACGCCAGCGGGGAATGAAGCAACGCCCGATGGGGCTGCCCGCGGCAATCGTAATGCACTGCTTCCAGCGGGAGCGCCCCACATATCCCGCCGCTCCCAGCGGGAGCCTCTCAAAACGCCCGCAGGCCGATAACGATGGCGCCAGCGAGCGCTAAAGCGGGAAACATACGGCTACAGCGCAACCTGAAAGGAAGACATAATTGCCCACAGCACAAAAACGCGCACATACTTAAACACAATTATTCAACCTAGCGCGATATAAGCGCAAACATAACTGCAACATCGTCAATAACAATTTAACATTCAAATGAGACATAAAGCACAACATAATGTTCTGAGCACTTAACTTCCTCCATGAGCAGCAAAGAAAGAGGAGCAGAAACAGGATACGGTGGCTCTTATAGGACTGTACAGGATATGATGTATGGACAAGCATCATGGGAAATGTAGTTTTATTTGCATACAAAACGATTTTCATTGGCTGCTGTGAGTAGCAAATAAAAGAAAGAGAAGCATAATCCGAAACCTCCGGTCCTGTAATAGAATTGCTTTCCCTTCTCTGTCACTAAACTGAAATGTGCACTTTTGCTTATTCTGTACCAAGTTTCATGTTGTAAAAATATGGTGAAAGGGGTATGGCTCCAAACACTGCAAGGGCTCTCTGGAGGGGCTGGAATCCTTTACCGTTTGAAGAAATTCTAGCACACATGAGACGTGGATGAGGATAATGTCTGGTTTGCTTGATTCCACGATCGTACTGGTGAAACGCATGCGCCCCAGATGGTGGTCTTGTGCCAGCTGTGCCAGGACAGTATAACAAAAGCCCTTTGTTCCTCACTGGAACAATTGCTGATCCGCTTATGTGCAATTTCACCTTTCCTCATCTCTTTCGTCCCATTGCCAGAGGCCGGTATACCTTTATGAGGGTCAGTAGCAAAAAGTAGGGGAGATGAGATTGAACTCTGACCCAGCCCAGGTTTCTTGCTCGCAGCTGCGTTTTCAAAACTCACTGGAATATGTAGTTTGACTCGTTGAATCTTTAGGATATTTGAAGCGATTGTAAATGAATGGTCTGTTGCAATAGTTTAAGATTCTTTCAGCGTGAAGAGTCTATCTAGGACTGAACGTTAGTCCTCCATGGTCAAGTGGTCATATGCGAAAATCAAAAGACCGGACTCGACATCCACGTCTAAGTAGCTTTATGGTGTGCATAGGTTGCTCCTCATTAAATCCTATCTTAAAGCAGCATAAAATCTCTGCCATTGTGAGTTGAGAAGGGATCAACAGAAAACATGCTGTGGGATAGCTTTTCAAGGATTGCTTCAGTCCTCTTGTCAATAGCCACCCTAGAGTGCTTGGTGGAAATATGCAATGATGCACATATGGTAGCCTTTCAGATCTTCTTTGTGATGTTTTCAGTGGAGGCTGCTTTGTATATGGTGGAACTGACATTAATGTCTCGGGCACCAGTCTCCTCAGCAGAATGGCAATGTGATGCTGAGCCTCCCACAGGCGGTATTAACTGACTTTTCGATAGCATCCTCACTGCAATAGTGGCCAGTAGCAACACAGCGCTTGCAGGATTTTCTCAGAGGGATTTTACTACTGTATGTGGAAGATCCTACTAACTTTATTTGCATGGCACAGTTCCACAATTAACCAATCCTGTAAAACCCACATAATTCCACTACCCACCACATGCATCCACTCCTATCCATAACTCATAGGTAAAAGACATTTACAGCGCCAATAGCTCAAACTCTTTCATTATTTGTTTTTAACACCCAAACACACACTTCTCAAGCTTAGCTCCTATCTATTTGTCACCAGAAAGGCAAAGCTATCCACACAGTCCCACGCCACACAATTCATCTCCACACATTTCCAAACCACATAATTCGACACCAAACCACATAATACAACTCAAGAACAGTTTCACAACTCGCCACATACATCAAATCCACACCACACAATTCCACATCATGCCACAAAATTCAACAGCACACCACATAATTAAAGTCCACTACATACCACTCCAGAACACAAAATATCATTCTACATCACACACTAACACTCCACATAATTCCAGTACATTCAATGCCACATCTTTACTAGCCACATAATTCCACCGCACACCAGTCCAAATAATTCCACTCCACAAATCTAATCCACAGCACACAATTAAACAGCCAACTAATCCAATACAACCCAAATAATCCACTACACTCTGCATACATACACTCCATTACACATAGGTAAAAGACATTGCCATATACAATGCCTATAGCTCTAACTCAAACAAATGCAAGACCAATTGCATTTCCAATGCTTGTTTTGGGGGAGAAGAAAGTTTGAAGCCATGCCGATGTCTCACAACCTGTGTATGACTCAGAAATGATTTTGAGAACCATATCCAGTTCTTGCTTCTTCATTGCATTACATGCATGCAGTTTTGGTCTGTGTATATTAAATGCCCTACTGCTGCCACTGCAATGGGGAAAAAGTTATACCGGGTGAGTTGATCAACAAGTTTGGCACGGAGAGCTTATCGAGACATATGAACTGTTGTTCAATGAATGAGGAGGGGGTGGGGGATAGCAGTGAGTGGGATTGGAGACACTTTCTTGAAGTTCTTTGTCTTTAGTCATGCCATTTTAGGCACGTTTCTTATCCATTGCTGGATTCAATGTTCTGTTTTGGATTTTGTAGTTTTATTTGAAATCGGGATGATTGACAGGCAGGTTTCTACTTTGGGCTATAGGCACAGGGATAGGAAGGCCAGTGCTGAGAATCGGAAGCTGAGAGAGACATGAGGTGATGGGCATTTCATCCTCTGTGCAGAGAGATTAAATGATAATATGAAATGTATCATTGGCCACCTAAAGGGCAAAAAAATCATTTTTTGTGCGTAGTCAACGTAATTGAGCATGCACACCTAGAAAATCTGAGCATTCCATTAACTTCTTTCCCTTTTAGCTTTGTACTAGCACAATTTAATTAGAACACTGCATTGGGACACTTCTTGTATCACCAGTTCTAGTTCATCCCGATGTCTTGGTATCACTGGCCGTGAAAAGAAGGGAAGAGCAGCAGTCGTCAGGAACCTGCAGCTTGGTCTCAGCAGCTCTCCTTCATGCTTTTTCCTTTTTAGGTCTCGCCTAGCGCAGCGCGCATGCGTTGCTCTAGGAGATGACCCCTTGGAATCACTCCAGCTTCTCGGCAAACTCGCGCGTGTGGCTTTTTTTTTTTGGCACACATTGTATTGGCCATTGCGTGTGGCTTTCAAAAATGAAAGCACGCAATTGGCCAAAGGCGGGTGCATGTCCCACCTTTCCCAGTAAATGTTTCCTCCCACGGCCTACAGCTGTCGGGAGCGAGCAGTGGCGCGCAGGGGGCCATCTGTTCTGGGTCATATTACAAAGCTTTCGCGGCCGCGCTTGTTGGTATAACTTGTCACAGTCTAGTTGTCTGGCATGAGCTGCCTCGGGGCACGGCATCTGCTCGGGCTGCCACCAGCCTTCTCTTTCCCGCCAAAGCTTCTGACATTCATGTGCTAATGACCGGGCCTGGTGCTTCGCACGCACCCGCAAAAAAACGTGCCACCGTCCTTTCGCACACTAATGTGTGATGAAAATGGGGTTCCCTACGGTGGTTGCTGCAGGAAACTCGGTCACAACGTTCGACAGTGACCGTTACGCTTCTCGTTCGACAGTGACAGTTACGCTTCTCAGAATGCACAGGTGCCGCCTGCACCGGTGCCTGGACACTAATGGTTCCTGGTTCTGATCCAGCCAGGGCTGGGAGTTTCCGGTCTGTGAATGTGCCTTCTCATCATTGCAGTCATGATGGTGCTCCCCTTGGCTTGCCCCTGCTCATTAACGCGACAAACCATTGAAAGCAGAGTGAAGAAAACCTCCTCAGCACAACTTGGGGTAGGTAGCCTTTTTGTGACGGATTCCATAACAAATTCTGTGTGAAAAGGAAACGGGATAAACAAATTCGGTTCCAGCGAGCTCCTGTCATAGCTACGAACAAGTTGTTGTTTTTCCTGTTGCAGAGTAGTATGGATCCGTATGGAGGGGATGGCCTGGCGCCCAAGCGCTGTTATGCAATCCAGCCGCGAACACAAACAAAAGCAATATTTCTGTTCCAGGAGGCGCAGAGTGTTGTCTGGGATAGATGTTACTCAGTGATAGCAATCAGAGGATGAATAAATTAGCAAGCTATGAGCTGGCACAGAAGGCCAAAAAGCAAGTTATGTTTTAAAGCTAACGGGTACCAAAGGCCCAGCTTATTTTCATATTTTAATTTCTTTGTAGTGTTTTAATTTTCTTTGTGCCGCTGCTTGATTTTCTTTTTTTGTGGCTAGCTTTGTGAATTATGTATACTTTGTGCATGAAGAAGACTTTCATTCTTTTGCAGCAAGTCTGTTTGAGGGTCAGATCCTTTTTTTGCAAGGGGCATTTACTGAAGGCCCTGTTTATCCATCAGGTTATGCTTGGTGCATACTAGTGTAGATCAAGTAGTATCTGCTGCATATTTACTCTTTACTGATCCCGTTCGTTATGTATCTATCTTTGTCAACACAATGCAATAGGTCTTGCATTTGTGAGAGTTTAAGCTATTGGCATCTGTAAACGACAATGCCTTGTATTTATCTGTTTTTAAAACAGCACATAAATAAAAGGCATTGTCATTTACAATGCCAATAGCTGAAACTCTCGTAAATGCGAGACCTATTGCATTGCACGGCCCAGTCAATCCAACTCACCAGGAACCACTGCGCCCCTTGCCTTTCCATACTGGGACAGGCACACAAACGCTGTAAGCACCACAATGCTACGCTGCAGCAGCGCCTGTTACTCCAGCCATTGGACATCTCTCTCACACACACATATACACACCTCTCTGCAGCCCCCGCTCTGCACCCCCAGGCCAGGCCAGCACACACAGCTCTACCAATCCACCACTAAGCTGCACTGTAGCAGCTCCTATCACTCCAATACCGCCCAGCCCCCCCTGCCAGGCCAGGAGACAGCTCTTACAAGGCGCTACAAGCTCGCCAGCTCTGCCCTGCAGCAGACCCTTTTTCCTGTACCGGGGCCCACCTATGTCTACGAAAGCATGTCAGTTCTACCTTGCATAATCCCTGTAGTTCCAGCTCAGGGGCCCACACGCAGCTCTCTGCCCCAACCCTGCCTCGCAGAGGCCCCAGCTATGCCAACACGCACACCCCAGCCCTGACCTGCAGCGCCTATTCCCAGTTCTGCCAACACACCCTTATCTGGCCTGCAGCACCCAGAGTCCAGCACTAGGGCCCACATACACAGCTCTACCGCAGCACCCCTCCTCCGCCAGCACACACTGCTCTGCCGCCTGCCTTCACTCCGGGCCTGCAGCGCCCCCATTCCCGCCCCAAGAGCCATAGGCGGCTGCCCTTAAAACATGAATCAATCCTCCCAACCCGTCCATCGACGCACATCTCTTACAGCGCCCCACTAGCGTCCCTGATGCATCCTCTTACTCCAGTCCTGGACACGCCCACCTACCACAAAGCTCCTCAATTCTGCCCTGCAACACCCTTTTTTCCAACCCAGGACATCCCACCCCCACTAAAGGTCGTCTATTCTGCTCAGGGCACACCCACCCCCACTAAAGCAGCTCGTCAATTCTGCCCTTACTCCAGCACAGGGCCCTTACTCCAGTACGGGGCACGTCCACTTTCACTAAAGTTCAGCAATACTGCTCCTTATTGGTGTACCTGGCAAGCCAACCTACCCTAAAGTTCGTCACTTCTGGCCAGGGCATATCACACTAGCTCGTCAATCGTGCCCTTATTCAACTCCACTCCCACCTCCACTCCCTCCACCTCCACTCTCCCACCTTCACTCCCCCCTCCCTCCCTGCACCTCCACTCCCTGCACCTCCACTCCCTGCACCTCCACTCCCTGCACCTCCACTCCCCGCACCTCCACTCCCCGCACCTCCCATCCCCTCCCTCCATGAACCTCCACTCCTCCCCTCCCTACACCTCCACTCCCCCCACTGCCCCCTTCCTTGCATAAACAACAAAACTAGAACACATTTTTTGTGTTAATTCTGGTTTTTATTAGGATACTTCAGTTGTATATAATGTTTTCTAAGTTATATATAAAGTGACAAATGGTTATAACACTTTTTTAATTATAACTTATAACTTTTAAACGTGCTGCACAACATTAACAATGCTCTGCAACACATATTAAAAACGTTAAAAAAGCCAATAGCTCTCTCTAAACACTCATAAGGCCCCAAAGGCGAGACCTATTGGCTATGCCAATGCTTAAGAATCCTGTTTCAACAATGGCTCAAAGGATGTGCCCTGCTCACATCTGCCACAGATACATTTCAGGTTACTTTTGGGCTCATTTCAAAGCGAGCATCGTCACTTGACATATCTATGATGTGCTATGCAGGACATAAAATGTCCTTGGGTGATTCCACTATCCTAGGTTTTCAGATGGTGGTCAAGCTAAGTGGGAGGAACTTTAGTTGTAGAGAACAGTTTGTAGCATGCAATTTATGGGCTGGAATGCTTGTATGGCTACCTAGCTTTTCATTCGCTCGAGGCAGAGAACATGTGTACCATTGAGATGGGTAAAAGCAAAACCTATTTAAGGTAAAGAGCAGTTCTGTGATGTACGCTTTATTAATGGCTAGTATAATCCTGTATCAGCTGTATCGTACCTACTTTCAGAAACAGACTCCAGGGCCCACTCTTCTAACCAGATCACCTTTTCTCTACAGTTACGTAATATGTTAACTACTTTTAAATGTAGATAAAAACAATACAAATATTTAATAGAAAACGAGATGGTCTGGCAGTCTGTGCAACAAATCGTCCCTGACACCCTATTACTTCCATCACCTGGTCTGCAGTATGCTCTGTGTACCCCGATTACACCTGTGCCAATTTCGGTTATGCCCACTCTGGTATGCTCTGCAGGGAATTTTGTTCCCTAATCTCCACTGAATTTGTGATGCAAAGTATGCCAAAACCTCAGTAGGTTGAGAATTGGGTACAAATTGTAGTTTATAGCTAAGTTGGGTGTGGCTCTACCAAGTGCCACGAGGTTCAATCCTTATTAGAGTCCTTTAACTTTGCTTTCGTAGTATTAAAAGTATTATATATAGAATTAAGTACTCCTGCCTGCACATTAAAAGGATATTGCAAGTCTACGAGGAGGATATAGAGGAGCAAGGCCAAAGGCCGAGTTTCTTTATAAGGTCATGGCACTCTGTAAGGTCCTTTTTAACTCATGACCGAGAGTATTTTCTCCTTCTAGTCTATGGACACACCATAACCCTTTCCCTTGTGCTGCTTAAATACTTGGAATTGCTTTTTCATATGAAAGAAAGAGTATGGTTGCAGACATGTAGAATAGAAGTGAGATATAGTGCAAAATTAAACGCACCAAAAAGTAGTAATTTGTTTCAAAATATATTGGATTCAGTTTAGTGTAAGTCATATTTAAAAATGCTGTAGCTCAGAATGTGTATACGGATGCAGATTCTATCTTTCTGTTACGGCCTATAGCATGCAAATAATAAACATATTGCCATAAATATATCCTTTCTGATGATCACTGTTCCTTTTTGAAAAACAGATCAAAAGACTTTAAGGCCAGTTTTTGTTTTCATTGTTTAAACTGCATCTGTAATAATACTCTGTGACCTGCCTTCAACTTTGGGTGTTGGCAGGTAGCATTATAACACCACAATTCCACTCAAATAAGCTATTACTTTCGAGCAGCTACGTCATTTCGTTTTTATAGGTTACTAGAAGTTTCATGTAGTGCGTGGTCCATTATAGTCTTAGAACTGGCCTTCAGGTGTGGCTCCAGGTTTACCTTTCAGATCCCAATTTTGACATGGCTGTTTCCTTGAGGAGAGGCAAAGACGATTGAAACGTCTTTTGCACCTCTGATGAAAGGGGCCCTCTAGCACCTGGGTATACTAGTAGGACATTTGAGCCCTAGTTCCTTTGCTGCAGTACAATATTAACTTTACAGAATGGTGCTGAGGGACTTTATTGTGTCACGAAAAGGGAGTATAACATCATTTGCAAATTTGCCTTTGTGATAACTAGCCCTATTTACATTTCTGAGATGCAGACCGCTTAATTAGTGGTGCTTTTTCCCCTCTGTGCTCTGATATGCAATTATTTGTAAAGCACAGCACTCATCTAATTCTTGGCATTTTTGCACCTGTTGGTTGTCAACGTTGTACGTTTTTCCCCATGCGAGCCTTCAGGGGGTTGGCTATTGGCTTATTGGGCCTTCAAACAAATGTTTTTGTACTGACCCCATTTTTCAGTCCAATTATTTAGGTTTAATCAGTTCTGGTGCAGTAATTTAGAAGACTCCTTTAAGCACCATTTTAAGAAACTGAGAAGCATAGCCCTCATTCGACTACAAATGGAACTGTAGAAGCTGTGTATCTGTGTTAAAATCATATGTTTAGCCAGCTTCTCTGCAGATCTCCTTGGGTGGGAGGAAAGCTGTTATAGGTGCACAGTGACTGCAAATGCAATTACATCCTTCGTTATCTCTATTTCACTTTCTTTTGTGTACTTTTAGGCTAAGGCACCATGGCGGGAGTGTTTGCATACAGACCTGGGGGTGCCCTGCTGCCCCCTGGAACAGCTCCCATCCCAGATTACATGTCGGAGGAGAAGCTGCAGGATAAAGGTGAGCTTGGATTCTGGTCTTGAATGTCGTTAATCCTTCTTTGCACAATGTGTGGGGCTCAGAAGTAGTTCCTAACTGCCTGTTGACTAAATGAGATGGAAGAGGGGCTGCAGGTGATTCACTGGTTCAGTATTAACTTTAAAATCTGATACGCACAGTGATGTCTCTGGGAACGAAAGGCTGAGCAGTGAAGATCAAAATCCCTTTGAATAGTAAGCTGCTTGTCCATTAGTGGCATCTTTAATGTACTTATGTTGGCTTTACCATGCAGTTATCTTGTGGCTTCTGCAAATTCTCTCCTGCTTTCAGTTTGGATAACCTCTTATGCTCATTGCTCAGCTATTAATGTTTACGTTTTGTATTAGAATATCAGTAAATAATATCGATGTATTGAATGGTGCTTAAAAGATCTGTGCATTGCTGCCAGTAGTCTCTGCACGGGTGAACATTCCTAAATAAGAAATTGTAGCACTGACCTATATTAGTGGAGAAAAATACAAGCTGGCACAGCTGAGTAAAGGGTTTCAGAACATGTCCAATTTGTATATGGTCATGACAGGCTTTGTTAGGTTTGACTAAATGGGGTAAAAATGTCTGCATGCATCTAGATTCTCCAGCCGTGATGGGATGTGTCCTACAAGAGCGTGATTAGAGCTACTGGATTTTGCATTGCTGTCTGAAGTTGTCATGGCTGAGTTGGCTGTTGAGAGTTGTTTTGGCTTGGCAAGTGTAGCAGGCCAAGTAGTTAAAGGGCAGTTAGGGCTGGCAGAAAAGCTGGACAACTGTCGACAGGCCTGTATTCTAACAGGGAAGCTATATGAGAGTTGTGTGTGTGTGTTAACATCACTGCATAAGGAAAGTTGGAAATATGCAATGGCTCATAGAGCTGGTGATAGTTATGTGTTTGGTTAATGATCTTACATTTCAGCACGCAAGTGGCAGCAGCTACAAGCAAAGCGCTATGCAGAGAAGCGGAAGTTTGGCTTTGTGGATGCCCAGAAGGAGGACATGCCACCCGAACATGTGCGGAAGATTATCCGTGACCATGGTGACATGACCAACAGGAAGTTTCGCCACGACAAGCGCGTTTACTTGGGGTATTGATATTAAATTTCTCTGTATTGGGGTGCAGTTAATAAATGCTTATTTTGGGGTGCTGAACCAGATTTTGCTATTTGGGTGTATTGTCTCACTGTTTACTTAACTAAAGCTGTAACTATTTTGTGACATTCTTCAAATCGAAGGGATGCGATGGCTGAGGGAGCACGCTGGGTGTGAGATGTGGGTAGAAGATTGGAGCATTTGGCGGGTAATGACATGTTGGGATCATTTTCCGAGCACCATTATTTTTTTAGGTCAGCTGTCTGGTCACAAACTATCTTATGGGCTTCCCTGGAGTCTGCCTTTTGCTTACCTGTGGTTGGCTTGGTCTCATTTGCTTGCTTCTTATATAATGAGTTTGTGTTGCAGCTTTCAATCCTGTACTTGTCCCTTCACTTGAGCAAAGCCTCTTTGCCATCTCTAATTTGCTGTTTTTTATACCTTCCACTGCTGCTTTTTAGTGAACTACTTTTTTTTAGGTCTCGCCTGGCGTTGCAGCGCACATGCGCTGCTCGCTCTGCGAGGGCTTCTTGGAATCAATACGGTTTCAGAAGTCGTGTCTCTGCTCCGCCCGTAATTTTCATTGGTGTGCGTCTTTTGGCGTCATTGATTATGCTGAACGGAGTGTGATGATTGTACCGGAGGCTTTTTAGTCCCTCCTGGTTGCCACCCTGTCCTCTTTTGGCCCCGCCCACCTGGACTGGATCTTTTACTGGCGGCTTTACACGCTCTCATTTAAAAGACAGTAAGCACTCTTTTCTTTTCATTGTCTGCGTCAGCGCCGTCCGCTTTGGCTGCGCTTGTTTGTTTAAGGCGCCGACATGCACAACATGCTTCGGAGCAGGGGCTCTCCACGGCGCACAAGAGAAAGGGGGTATTCTTCAGCAGCACTTTATTTTCTTTTCTTTTTGCAGGGTGCGGCTTGCCCAACTTCATTTTTTTTTAATTACTTTAAACTATTCAGCGCGGCGCCCATTTCATGAGCGCCGTGCTTTCAGCTTCAAAGCTCCATCTCCCCGTAGGGTGCCCTCCCTCCCACCACCAAAAACAGGCTGCCTGTTTAATTCTCCACCCATCCCTGCTGCCGGCTAAGGAGTTCATCATCGGCCGGGTCTAACGTCATGTGTCCCTCCATACTCCATGTGTTCCCACCCGTCATGTTTCCCTATTTTATTGTATTTTCCAGGGCAAGGCTCGCGCACCTCCATGTTTTTTTAAAAGAACTTTAAACTCTTTAGCGCGGCAGCCGGGTCAGTTTTCTTACGTCATGTCTCCCTCCATGCTCCTTGTTTGAAAGGTGGCTGCAATCTGAGCCCCTGAGCTTCCCACGTGCGCAGAGTTTGCTCTTTTGCTTGGGCCATGCACCCCACCCCCAATAAATGTCTCCATATGTCCCAGGCTTTTCAACAAACAATAAGGCGTTTGCGCTGCTCCTCACAGACTCCAACCAGTTTACACCGGCTGCTGGGACAACAGCAGTCAATAAGCTGTTGTTGCGCGCGCTCTCCTGCACCATCTTCTTGATCCGGGCAGGGGCCGATATGACATTTTTCCTAACCGGTCACCCCCAAAACCCTGAAAGTCAGTTCCTTGAAAAATTAAAAAGCCTGACGGGTAGTAGCTTTGCTAATATAATGCAAAGAATACCCACTCCTGTACTGTTTACATCCCCAGTGTGAACAATGCGAGTTATTCTCTTTCACCTGCTTCATGTGAAGTGTGGTTTGCACTTTTTCTTGTACAGCGCCCTATTCACCTATGCACTAGGCAGCAATCCCAGTTTGTAACTGTTGTGACTTGACTGAAATACAAGCTTTAATCCCAGCAGAGGGAGGCGTGCACTTTTGAATTAGACTACAATGTACCAAATGTGTGGGCCACAGTCACAACAAGCATTTGCAATGCAATAGGTCTCGCATTTACGAGAGTTTAAGCCATTGGCGTTTTAAATGACAATGCCTTTTATTTATGTTTTAAAAACCAAAACAAAAAAAAAAAGGCATTGTCATTTACAATGCCAATAGCTCAAACTCGATTAAATGCGAGACCTATTGCATTGCAAATGCTTGTCTTTCAGTGTAAGCACTACATTTGAGTGTGTGTTACTCCAGCTGTCTCCCTCATGTATTTCTTTCCACACCGCCCTTTGCTCTGCGTTACTCTTTCTGCTTTCTACTTGTGTTTCTCACGCTCAGCGCTTGTATTCCTCTCGGCTGTGTGCTTCTGTCACACTCTCACCCGCACTCCATGTTGCCTCGTTACCTATTGTTTTTCCTCATATGCTTCTCCACTCCTGGTAGCTTCTTCCTCACCACCAACCTTTGTGTAGCTTTGCCCACCCGCTGGCTGATGTAGCCTTCTGAGGCCACCCTCCCGCTGTGTTGCGTGCCCATGGCGCTTGCCTACTTTAAAAGCAAAAGTTGCATGTGTTATTTTGTTTAATTTATTTTTATGTATTGATTTTTCCCAAAAAGACATCCGTGTCACTTTGTAGGCATGCACTTGCCCCCAAAATGCCATCGCTACTTTTTTTCCCTTTAGCTGCTTTTTTTTCCCTCCTTTAGCCAAAACCCCTTGCCAGAGCCAAAAAAGGCCAAAGGCGAGACATATTGGCTTTGCCTGTGCTTGCTTGTTTCAGTTTGCTTTCTTGATGAGGTCTCTAATGAATGTTCATTGGGGATACTTATGCGCTTGCTCTGCAGAAAGTGGGAGTTTGGTTTCTTCTTATGATTCTAGAGGCACAAGGAGAGGAGTTGCACTTGTGGGGATTGTGTGTACACCCAATGAATGGTGGCAAATGTTGGATTGTTGTGGACACCTAAGTAGTTGCTCTTGTGGATGTCGGTAAGTTTGGTTATCAACACTGATTAATGGGGACTATAAAAGCAATTGCCTAAAAACCACTTTAATAAATAATTGCAAATGCTTTCTAGCGTGACCTATTGTGGGTCAGTAAACAACCTTCTGCCGTGAGTTTCGGAGTACACATGTGAATGGCCCGCATATTTTTGTTTGTCTCCTTGTAATGCCCCTGCATGTTTCTCCTCCACAGTGCCTTGAAGTACATGCCTCATGCTGTTCTGAAGCTCCTGGAGAACATGCCGATGCCCTGGGAGCAAATACGTGATGTACCTGTACTCTACCACATCACAGGTGCCATCTCGTTTGTCAGTGAGATCCCCTGGGTCATTGAACCAGTATACATCTCACAATGGGGGTAAGTGGAGACCTAGAAGCCTTTTCCAGTCAAAATAAAATGGCACAACCAAAATTGGAAGTGGCAAAAAGTGTGTTCATTCAGTTAATTTCTTGTAAAAATGGATCTCACCTTAAATATAGTAACAGATCATGTTGCTCATTGCCACTTCAGGCAGACTACGTGATTTTGCCCACTTCATAAAATATCTCTACTACATAACCTGCTTTTCTTTTTACAGGTCTATGTGGATCATGATGAGACGAGAAAAAAGAGATCGGAGGCACTTTAAGAGAATGAGGTTCCCTCCATTTGATGATGAGGAGCCCCCGCTTGACTATGCAGACAACATCCTGGATGTGGAGCCCTTAGAAGCGATTCAGCTGGAACTTGATATGGAGGAGGATGCACCAGTCACTGACTGGCTTTATGACCACCAGCCACTGAGGGACAACAGGAAGTAAGTCTGAGGGGAAAGGAGGGAGGACCTCTGTGCTACTTGCTCTCAAGATTTATGATGCACCTGATCTTTTAATGCCAAGACTCACTGAACACATTTTGAGTACTAGACACTCTTCACTCTGGTTCACAGTGGTCATTGAAGTAAATAGAAGATGCAGGGAAGAGGGTGTGTTGTGTTCCTTCACTGCTTTCAGCATGCATGGTTAGTGTTATCTGCATGTGCAGCATGAAATGTGTGATTGTTTAGGACTTTGAAGAGTTCGACCACTCTGCTCCTCAATCTAATTTTACCTTTATTTGCAGGTTTGTGAATGGGTCGACCTACCAGCGCTGGCAGTTTACACTTCCTATGATGTCAACCCTCTATAGGTTGGCCAATCAGCTCCTCACAGACTTAGTGGATGATAACTACTTCTACCTGTTTGACCTCAAGGCTTTTTTCACCTCTAAAGCCCTGAACATGGCCATCCCCGGAGGACCCAAGTTTGAGCCACTGGTTCGTGATATTAACCTGCAGTAAGTAATTGCTCCGAGTCAAACTTTCTAGATGAAGATAGATTAGCAGATGTGCTGTAGAGTTCTTTGGTATCTATGTATAATGATTGTCTCTTGATATGACTTTGGTATTATGTCTGTGAGGAGTTGTACTGCTTGTTTAAGTCAAGGATGTTGTGCTTACTTACCACACCTCAAAGAAAGTTTGTTCTTTTCTTGTTTGAAACGGAGTTGGGTGTGAGAAAGTGCCCTCTTTCTGCGTGGTATGCCCCCACTTTTTGCTGCATTGCTGATGTTCTTTGACTGAGTGTTCCCTGGGCTCCTGCCAATCAGGTGCCCAGGGCCTATGTTCCTTCCCTAAAACTGCATTGAAGCCTAAACCCAATTGGCACCCCTGGCCACAGGTAGGCCCCTGGTAAATAGTACCACAGGTACCCAGGGCACTGTGACCAGGGAAGGCCCCTAAGGGCTGCAGCACTTATTGTGCCACCCTTAGAGGCCCTGTACCTTTACACACACACACTGCCTTTGCAGGCTGCGTGTTTTGGTGCAGAACAAAGTGAAGAGTCGACATGGCACACATGCCTGTGTGCCATGCCTACAACCCACTGCCCTGGCCTAGATCAGTCACCCCTCTAGCTGGGTGCACTATGCCAATGGTGAGGGTACAGGTGCATGAGCCCTGTATCCCTACAATGTCTAAGGCCATTCTTGGACATTGTAAGTGCAGTGCTGCCATTAAGAGTATATGGTGCTGGGAGTCTGTCATTACAAATTCCACTGCAAAAACAACAGTTGATGGACAGAATGCAGAACAATGTCATACATTCACCCCAGTACAGAGATCTGGGCCTAAATCCATCGTTTTTTTGCTCACCATGCCTTTCCAGTTTGAACCCAGCCATATGCAAATCAGTCTTGACCCTGTGCCTCATGGGAACAGTCCAGCCCGAACTGCCAAGCCAGATCCTCCCTGGACTGGAAACAAGCATCCTAGGACCGGTTTCGGGGTTTCACCCCTCTTCAGCCAGGATAGCTTGATTCCAGTGGCATGGAGAGCTCGGGACCCACGTCTGGGCATACCCGTCCCCCTCGGGGTGACAAATGCAAAAACAACAGTTGATGGACAGAATGCAGAACAATGTCATACATTCACCCCAGTACAGAGATCTGGGCCTAAATCCATCGTTTTTTTGCTCACCATGCCATTCCAGTTTGAACCCAGTCATATGCAAATCAGTCTTGACCCTGTGCCTCATGGGAACAGTCCAGCCCGAACTGCCAAGCCGACCTCCTGGACTGGAAACAAGCATCCTAGGACTGGTTTCGGGGTTTCACCCCTCTTCAGCCAGGATAGCTTGATTCCAGTGGCATGGAGAGCACGGGACCCACGTCTGGGCATACCCGTCCCACTCTGGGTGACAAATGCAAAAACAACAGTTGATGGACAGAATGCAGTACAATGTCATACATTCACCCCAGTACAGAGATCTGGGCCTAAATCCATCGTTTTTTTGCTCACCATGCCATTCCAGTTTGAACCCCGGTCTGAACTGTTCCCATGGGGCACAGGGTCAAGACTGATTTGCATATGGCTGGGTCCAAACTGGGGTGGCGTAGTGGGCAAAAGAACGATGGATTTAACCCAGATCTTTTGACTGGGGGAGAATGTTTGCATTGTCAGCATTCCGTCCCTCATTTGTTTGCTGTAACACTTTTCGCCCTAAGTGGGATGGGTATGCCCAGACGTGGGTCCCTTGCTCACTGCGCCACTGGATTCAAGCTAGCCTGGCTGAAGAAGGGTGACATACCCTGAAACGGTCCCAGGATGCTTGTTTCCGGTCCAGGGAGGACCTGGCCTGGCAGTTCGGTCTGGACTGTTTCCATGGGGCACAGGGTCAAGACTGATTTGCATATGGCTGGGTCCAAACTGGGGTGGCGTAGTGGGCAAAAGAACGATGGATTTAACCCAGATCTTTTGACTGGGGGAGAATGTTTGCATTGTCAGCATTCCGTCCATCATTTGTTTGCTGTAACACATTACGAACTCCACAGCACCATAATGGCTGCACTGAAAACTGAGAAGTTTGGTATCAAACATCTCGGCACATTAAACCCACACTGATGCCAGGGTGGGATTTATTGTAAAATGCACAACAGAGGGCATCTTAGAGATGCCCCCTGAAACTCGACCAACCTCTCGTGTCCTGACTGAGTGGCTGCTTAGGCTGCCACCACCAGACATGTTTCTGGACCCCTGGGTCGAGAGCCTGCTGCTCTCGGGGGCCTGAAACAATGCACATCCTGGGTCGAGGTGCCAAGCCTCCTCCCCCAGGATGGGCAGGGTTCACGAAGGGGAAGCTTCAAAGGCCTGCCGCCTTTGTGAGCTTCCCCAGACCACTTGCTGTACTCAGCAACCGGTCCCCACTGGTTCTGCCCCCCACTTTGGGCGGGAGAACCGGCGGGAAAAACAAAGTGAGGAAGGAGGTGTGCCCACCTCTGCCAACTCCACCCCTCAGGTGGGGGAGGCGAGGTGAAGCACAACTCTGAGTCCCTGCCATCTTGAGGATGGGGGGGACCCAACCAACCAGGGACAGGCTTCCACTGGAGGGTGGCACAATGGGGGGTGTACCCACCCCAGGGAGGGGACCCATTGGTCCCTGCCCTTAACTACCTGTAACGCCCCTAAATTTAGTATTTAGGGGGCACCCTGAACCTTGCTTCCTCAGATCCAGCCTGTTAACAAGAAACAAAGAAGGACAAAGAGCCGTGCAGAGCTAACAAGAGGACGACGCCCACTGACTTGGCCCTAGCCCTACAGGCCTGTCTCCCCTCGAACCTGCTCCTGCGAAATCCCGGTGTGTCCTGCAGCCAGAAACCTCAAAAACCCCGGAGGACCTGCCTGCCTTCACTTTCAAGACTGCTTCTCCCGTGAACACCGGACTTGTTCAAACTGCAGCTTCTGGCTCCGGCCGAATACCGTGAATCCAGCCCACTCTGCACCCACCGAACCCGGCCCGAGCTCGAGTGGAAAAACACCACGAGGAGGTCACCCCGGCGATCCTGACCCGAGATCCGGCGACTCCTGACCTACCTCAAGCCTCCAGACGACGCCTGCAGCCTCAATCCAGAGGATCCCCTCTACCGCGACCAGAGCGGATAAGACTTTCCGACGTCCCAAGGCACCCCTGCACCCGACGCCCCACGGCCTTGTGTGCCCAAACCAACGGTGCCTAACCAACCCAAGACATCCCAACTTGCCCCTCGAAGTGGTGGTCGCACCCAGAAGATCCTCGTCCCCGAGCCTGCAGTGTTTCTTCTAACCGGAGGTTCTCCATTGAAAACAACAGGGCACCCGACCTCAAAACAGCACCCTGCACCCGGCTGCCCTAGTGCCGCTGAGGGTGCACCTTTGGTGCTAATTTGGTTCCCTATTTGCCCTGACCTAAACCCTAGGAGCTTTGCTCCCACAACCCAGTGGCCTGCTTGCCAGCAGCCACCAACCGGGGACCCCCTATCCTCCATAGGATAACATTGGGCCTCAACTCTCTGCACCCGGCCGCCCTAGTGCCGCTGAGGGTGTACCAAGAGTGCATCATTGACCCTGGGGGACACCTGAGTCTACCCCCAGAACCTTAACTCCCACAGTTGATTACTTACCTGTGAACCGGTAACCTGTTTTTCCTCCATAGGATAACATTGACACTTTTTCTTCCAAAAAAGCGACTACGTGTGGAGTTTTGAAAACTAAAGATATTCTTTAAAAATCATACGAATAACCAAAACGTAATTGCTTACCTGTTTGCAGGAAATGTCCCAGTGCTGAATCCAGGTATCCAGCACTGAGTTAGAAAAGTATCGTAAAAAGTAACTTGCGTGCAATTTACAGAAAAAGCCTATTCATTCCAATGTACTGCATTTACTAAGCATTGCAACCTACTGCATCCCCTGTAAATCAAGACCAGTACAATTTCTATTGCTTTTTAACACTGTTCAACATATAGCATCTTATCACTGTAAAGTATTTCATGCTTACCTGTGCCAAGCCTGCTTGGTTCTAAAATAAAACAACAGTATATTTTTTTATACAAAAACAATTGGCCTAGAGTTCAGTTCTTGAGTGTGTGAATTCATTTGCTGACTGAGTGTGTACATCAAATGCTTAACACTGTCCTCTGATACTGCCTTACTGCTCGACCACTCTACCACAAATAGAGAGTAAGGTTCTATCTAACGTTAACCTCTGCCTACCTCTGGGGTCACCTGGACTCTATACACACTATACCTCACTTTGGTGTAGTATATATAGAGACAGTTTCCTACATTGGGGCATTTGAAAACGGCATTAATTTTGTTATATATCACGCTATTCTTGGCATGTTGGTCTGAAACCAATGCTAGTCAGGCTGACATCTGATCTTAGAGTTGCGAGGGAACATTGAATGCTGCAGCGTCCTGCAATAAGACTGTTGTCACCTACTGTTTGTTTTTTTCCTTGCAGAGATGAAGATTGGAATGAGTTCAATGATATCAACAAAATCATCATCAGACAGCCAATCAGAACAGAGTACAAGATTGCTTTCCCATATCTGTACAATAACTTGCCTCATCATGTGCACTTGACTTGGTGAGTGAAGGCCAATAGACGCTTGGCCATTCCGGCTGTACTAGACTGCCACAGCGTGTGGTTCTAGTATAAAGTTTAAAGCTCCTGTGGCCAATATAAAAATCTCATGTGGTGGAGCGGCTGCTGTTTGATCCCATTATAGCTTGCTAGCATCGAATCCACCCTTGCTACAATTTATGAAGCTACATAATGTAGCTATGCCCTTGGAGGATGGTGAACTATGATTTTCGAAACTGCTAGTTAATAGTAGGAAAGGTCTATCCCTGAACGCATGTGTTCTGAGGTCTCTGGAGATTTAGGGCTTTTTTTTGTACCCTCTTCCAGGTACCACACCCCAAACGTAGTCTTCATCAAAACAGAGGATCCTGATCTCCCAGCATTCTACTTTGATCCCCTCATCAACCCAATCTCACATCGACATTCAGTCAAGGTAAGAATCCAACAAACGGACTTTTTCTGCACTTTCAGTCGCTGGTGGGCAACACCCCTGTTTGCTCACTTCCCTCTGCTATTCAGAAGCTAAGCTTTCTTCCTACTGTTCAACATATGCACACTTTCTTCCACTGAGAGAAGAGCATGCCTTTTAACTGCAACTATAGAAACTGTCAGAAAATGGGCGATAGGGTGAGTTCCACTGTTAAACTGAAATTGGTCTTGAGCTTTGCCCTCTGTACCCATTTGCAGCTTGTTATCGAGAGCCCAAAGCTTCGAGTTGGATTTTGAAAAGCTTTGCTCTTTTTTCATCATTAGTGCCAAATGTTTAATGCATTGTATTTCGTTTTCAGAGCCAGGAACCACTGCCAGATGATGACGAAGAGTTTGAATTGCCCGAATATGTGGAACCCTTTCTTAAAGATACACCTTTGTATACTGACAATACAGCCAATGGAATCGCTCTTCTCTGGGCCCCTCGCCCCTTTAACTTGAGGTCTGGCAGGACACGAAGAGCTGTGGACATTCCTTTGGTGAAGAACTGGTAAGGGTGCTGTGCTTTAACTAGGAACCCCAGCCATTCTTGTGGTGGGTGGTAGTTGCTTGAATTAGGTCAAGATTGTGGGGCCATCTGAAACTTATTGATTTGAGGTGTGGGATTAGTTCACCTTCTTTTGCACATGTCCAAATCCCGTCCACTTCCAAAACAGGAGCAAATGTTGGTTATTTGCATTTATATTGGAACGGCTTGAGTTTTGGACTTGTGCAGGTGGTTGTGGTTGACATTTTTATGAGCATATGCTCTACATGCAGGTAGTGCTTTGATGCTCTGTTAGGGTGATCAGTTTTAGGCCTCCGATTGTAGGTGAAATTCAGATGTTGAGCGCTTTGTGGGACTGGTTGCAGATTTATGCTGACTGGTTTGGTTCAGTTGCGAGTGGTTGATTAGATTTTAGTCTTCCATAGTTGGAATTTTTAGACCATTCCTGTAGAGTATAATTTGCGCTAAACTAATGTAGTGTTCACTGAATGCTCCTGCTGCTGTCGGCTTTAGTGAATCTGTGGTGATTTTGTGCTTACTCCTTGACTCTGTGTAATTCACCCTGCTTTTATTCCCAGGTACAGAGAACACTGTCCAGCAGGGCAGCCAGTGAAAGTCAGGGTCTCCTACCAGAAACTACTGAAATACTATGTGCTTAATGCACTGAAGCACCGACCACCCAAAGCTCAGAAGAAAAGGTGAGCTGAATTGCTGCTGACTAGCGGAGACCATAATTCTACAGTTTAAACAGTGATTGTTCTGTACAGCATCTTTAAACAAATATCCCTTTCTGAGAATCTGGATAGTCTCAATTTCTTCTTCTATCTCTGCTGTTAATGCTTGATGGGCTGTGTGGTGTGTAGATTATTATGGGGAACATATCTATTCTAAAATCATGGGAAATTATTTTTAAGTTGCTGTTTATTAACTTGTATGTTCAGTCATTAGTCATGTACAGGGTTGAATGATCTCCCTTCTCTCCAAGGCTTTTAAAAAGTAAACATTAGTCGCCAGGGGCCATACATATATTGGACAGTCTGGCTTACTGATTACAACTGTGGAACCCCTGCCTAAAGTTTGTTGGTCTGATGATCATCAGTATATCTTGTTTTGTTTCATCATGGTGCTTTAAATCAAGCAGGGTGTGCAATGTTGAGCTCTATGATCAGTTTTTGAAAATCTTTTATGATGACCATGATAAAGCTACTGCAACTAAATCACAATTTATGCAAGGAATGCTTTATTTTGTTTCAGCCAGAGGTGATTGTTTGGGGCTACATCCCAGTCCACTGGTCTCAAGCTATACCTCAAACGGGTCTGGGCTTGCTTCTATTCCCACCTGGAGGGGTCCTGCCTTGGCAGTTTGGGCTGAACTGTTACTATTGGAGCAGGTCCAAGACTGATTTGCATATGGCTTATTCCTGTCTAAGGTGGTATAGTGGGCAAAAACAGTGGTGTGGAATGCAGCTTCAATACATGGTGCTGGCGGAGGATAATTCAGACATTTCACTTGTCTCTATTTGTCTTCTCTGACTACAGCACTTTACTTGATGCCTTTTTATAACTGATCAGTAGATGGTGCCTTCTAACTAACAGTGATCCAAGCCTAGTGAATTGAGTTAATAAAACTGCAAGTGCCAGTAGACTTGGTCACAATGGTTACACAGATCTCATTTTTAAGACTCGCAGACCTAGCGCTGGAGCGTGCATGCGCTCCTCGCTCTGCGAGGCTTATTGTCATCGATACACTTTCAGAAGGGGACTTGAAGCCACGCCCCTTCTTTCCATTGGCTTGCGTCATAGTTCAGGCTAAACGCTGGCTTTCTATTGTAAAGGAGGCTACTTGGTCCCTCCTTGTTACTGCCCTGTCCACTTTTGGCCCCGCCCACCCGGACTGGATCGTTTACTGGCAGAGTTACACGGTCTCCTTTGTAAGTCTGTTGGCACTTTTTTATTTTCATTTTCTGCGCGTTCCGCTTCAGCTGCGCTTGTGTTTTTTAAACGTGTTTACACTCTGACTGAAACCCCCGATAGAACGAGGCTGCTCTTTATTCCGTATTGAACCAGCACTTTGATTCCCCACTCTCTGACATGCTGTTATTTAACCAACAGTTCGGAGTCTTGAAACAATTTGCGGCGTCGCCCCTCCCGCCCCCAGCCCGCCGCCTCCCAGCACAAACGCACACAACGCTTTTAGTGCTATCACTGGGGATTGTTATCCGAGCGGCGCCGGCAAGGAGCCGTGTTCTCTGTGACAAATGACATGCCGCTGTGATAATACCAGATCGCTGTCGTGTGGGGGGGCTTCTCGTGGCGCCCCTACCTGCGGTAGGAGGCAGGTACACTGCATAGTGGGGGATGTGACAGGCCTGCAGACTCACTCTGGCTCATTTGAAAGAGGGGGTGGGGGGGGGGTTCTTCATTAGATGGAGGCGGGCCCAGGGGGTGCCGCACTCTGTGAAGGGGTGGCAGAGGGGGGGTGTTTATGTAACACTGAGACATCCTTGACACACGAATCACAGTATCTGCTGTCCTTGGGGTGAAAGGTGTGGGGAAGGGGGCGTGGGGGCTCTGGCGTACTATTTTGGGCACGTTGAAGACATCGGGCGGGTGGTGTGTTTCTGATACTGTTTCCATCATTTCAGATGAGAAACCACACATCACCTGCTGCTGAGCCCAGGCGACACCTGGCAAGCAAAGGCACGGCTGTGTCTGGGTGTGTAAGCCTAAAACACACCTCTTCAGCTGAAATGTGTGCTGAAGGAAGAGGCCAGATTTCATTTGCCTGTATCTTGTATAGCCCGCCCCCCGAGGGCAAAATTACTTCCAGCTATAAAATAACAGAAGTCAGCAGTATAAAAACCAGAGGATGGCGGTCTGTCGCCACCTCTACTGTCACACGAGCCATCATGGGAGGGGAGCAGCCCAGGCTGTTTACCCCAAGACCCCGCTCTCCTCAGGCCCCCCCACCTCCCCGCTACTAATAAATGGAGTATTTTTCACAAACGTGGGCTTAGCATGGTTTTCTTCTGATAAGGCAGATAACCTTAGCTGCCACAAGGGGTCACTGTCACCATTAAACCAGAGTAGGACCCCACATCCAGTTGGTGACCCGAGCCCCACAAAAGCTTCTCACAGGGATGTTTTCAGTAAAGGGTGATTCCTAACCACAGTGGTGGTGAAATGGCATTCAGCATTTTGATGCTACATTAGGGAGATTCTCATGAGACTATTTGGGGCCAAGTGGGTGAAATTTTCAAAAATGATAGTGTTTCATTTTTGTAAATTTACAGACCGTGCGTATGCTAGAAGCTTACTCCCCTGTGCACCCTGATGTAAAGCTACCTGTCTCACAGGGCAGCCCTATTTGTATAACAGTGCAGGGGATGCACTGTATTTTTCTCCTTGCACAAATCAGTCCAGTAAATTAATTTGGATGCTGCACTGTGTGAGAAAATAGAAAATCTGGGCCTTGTTTACCATGAGCACGAAAGTAAAAGTGTATAGTTTCGGTTACAGTGCCAACATGCATCTCACTACACACCACATACACTCCATAACACATGGATAAAAGACATTGTCATTTACAACGCCAATAGCTCTAACTTACTCACTCACTCAAATTACTTTCATATTTCACCATACTAATTCACCACTAATCCTTTATGGGTTTCCAGAGTAGCGTGCTACTCGCCAAAAAAAAGCGATTCAACACCCCATCAGGGGTTAGAAGCGCTATATAAATACAAACCTTCTTTCCTCTTCTATCCTTCTGCTATCCTTCCGAATCCAAATAACTGACTAACATATCCACCACTTAAAATTTACTTGCATGTTTCACTATACTAATTCAACACTAATCCTCTATGGGTCCCGGAGTAGTGTGCTACTCGCCGAAAAAGCGCTTCGACGCCTCGTCAGGGGTAGTAAGCGCTATACAAATGCAATTACAATACAATACAACTTAAGCAATTGCGAGACCTATTGCATTTCCAATGCTTGTTACTATTCTTACTGAATACGTTTTGGTTGTATATCTTGTTATTCTGTTGTTTTGGGGTGCTGTATGACAGCAAGTATAGAGAAATGGCCAATAAGTGTTAACCCAAACAGTTTTAGTATGCATCAAAAGCAGTGCGCTGGGAGAAGGTGCTCTCTCCCTGGAGGCTCCTAAAGATTCAAGGTGACAGTGATAGGCCCTGAATGACCAGATTCTGCTTATGAAGTGGGAATAAGGACATGTTCAGGTGTGGGTGAGCTTTGGTTCAAGGATCATCTGAGTTCAAATGCCCTGGCATTTGTCTGGCCTGTGAACAAGTGCTGGAAGGCAGCCTTTGTCATAGGTGGCTGTGGCAATGGACGGGACAGAGATTCCTCTCTCCATGTGCTGAATTTACCACCTATTGTTCAAGGCTTTTCAATGTGACCGTAAAAACCTATGTATGCTACGTTAGCTTACTGGGAGACCTGATTTTTATATTGGTCTCTGCTAGACTTGTTGGATTCCGGGTGCATAGGCAAGACAGTGTGAGTGAGTAGAGTCCACTTCTCACCATTACTTGTGACCGCTAACGCTTCTGACAACTTCCATCTTCAGGTATCTGTTCCGCTCATTCAAGGCTACAAAGTTTTTCCAGTCCACAAAGCTGGACTGGGTGGAGGTGGGACTGCAGGTTTGCCGCCAAGGATACAACATGTTGAACCTCCTGATTCACAGGAAAAATCTCAACTATCTCCACTTGGACTACAACTTCAACCTGAAACCCGTTAAAACGCTCACCACTAAGGTACCTAATTTACCAGATCTAAAGCCCCTTGGCAAGCCATAAGTTGAAATCCATTCTGGAATCTAAAATAGCAAAAACCATAATTTTACACGCACCTTTTACCTTCTCAGGAGCGCAAGAAGTCTCGCTTCGGCAATGCCTTTCATCTCTGCCGAGAGGTTCTGCGTCTGACCAAGCTAGTGGTGGACAGCCATGTGCAATACAGACTGGGAAATGTCGATGCCTTTCAGGTAAGAGCCAGGCAGGATATTCATATTTGGAAACAAGAAAAGACTATGGTGTTGGAAAAAATTGGGGAATGTATTACTCCTCTGATACTCTGTGACCAAGCACTAATTTTGTGATATCTCTCTAAATGCAATATACACCTCTTTGGACCCTGGAGAGAATGTTGTAACGTTTTGTTTGAAGTGGTCCTAGCTGGAAAAATGTTTTTGAATTCTGGCTACTAGAGACATGCTATTGCCGTATGGGCTCTCCTGTGTCAGTGTGGTGGTTTGAGGCGGCCGTATTCTACCAATACTGAGGTCCACATTAAGTGCTGCCTGCAGTGTGTGTTGTCTCAGTTTTGTCTACCTTTTGTTTCAACGAGCCCAAATACTTGAAATATCCAAGGTGTATTCTTCCAGTTTGAGTTCCTTATGGGTCTAAGCTTTTGTAATGTCTTTGGTTGGGATGGTTTGTGTATGTCTCACTTGTGGTGCTTTGCATGTGAAGTTTGTGCTACTGCAGTTCTATGAGGGTCATCGTTTGTTCCTCTTGCTTTTCAAATAGGGGCACTGTAAACACTTTGTAACTTAAGGTATATTTACACACAGGCTTATCTCCCGAGAAGGCCTTCAGCAGCTTCATGTCTCTCATAAAAGATTTCTGCCTGGGACACACAGGTTTATAAAGCAAGCTGAATAATGCAAATCTAAACCATGGATTAATTTGGGGAACAAATTCTTCGCATTAGATGACTAATCCATTGTTCTACTGCAATTTCGAAATTTTAAGAATCTCCATGGTCATGTGATGTGTTAAGTGTGTGTGCTTGAGCATGCCTCAGACCCAATATTTAGGCATCCTTTTGTGTTTGAGAGGCATATTCTGTCAGTTTTATTTGGCATGCTAAGTGTGGTGTATACTGCTTCAGCATTAGCTCTCTTGCTCCATGGTATATTTCTTGCTCCCTATCTAGGTGTTCTGTTTTGATGTCTGACACATGATCAGTTTGTCTTTTGTATGTGAACTGTAAGCTTCAGAAAGTATGCCCTTAAAGATTGTTTGCAGTGTCCCCCTTTCTGCTTTGAAAATAGAGAGAGGTGCAGTGATAGCCTAAGTGTTTCTCTTGGCTAGATGGAAACTGTGACAATCTAATGTTGGTGTGTTGCAATAACGTTTTACCTGCAAACACTGTTACCTGCTGAATTTTGTTACTATCTACTTATGAACATGTAATCCAAAAAACAACAGGGTGGCAGAATTAAGAGTAAGAGTGCTTCTTACTGACTCAAGCAGTGCTTTCAGTGAGGACATATATTCCATTTTTTAATTGACTCCATAAGGTTGATGCTGGGGAACGGGGATTCTAGTGAATCTGTTTCTTTTGTTCCTTCTCGTTTGTCTCTCAGCTCTCAGATGGTCTTCAGTACATCTTTGCCCATGTTGGACAGTTGACTGGAATGTACCGTTACAAATACAAGCTCATGAGACAGATCCGCATGTGCAAGGACCTAAAGCATCTCATCTATTATCGCTTCAATACGGTGAGTTGGCTTGATGTGTTTCGGAGTTTCCTTGTGTTTAACTTCACAGTCCTTTCTATCCCTTAAAGAGACACTGCTGGGCCGTGTTATGTCAGTGGGGCCTGTTTCTACTCTTTATCCTCTACCTCACCCCGTCTGCTCTGAAGTGCATCTTATGTGCTCCCTATCAGTACAGACAGCTGCTGTGGTCCTGTTGTTCCTCAGCATAACCCTACTCCCCAACAGTTCGTAGGCTTGAAGTCTGCTTTTACACCCATTCCATCAGTCACAGTGGCAGGGGCGTCCTTCATAATCTCATTTTCTCTTTGCAGGGTCCAGTAGGGAAAGGGCCCGGCTGTGGATTCTGGGCTGCAGGATGGCGTGTGTGGCTCTTCTTCATGCGCGGGATCACCCCTTTGCTGGAGAGATGGCTTGGAAACCTCCTGGCTCGACAGTTTGAAGGTCATTTCCTGACTCGTTTTATTTATCTTTTATCTAAACAGCATAATTTGCTGCATAGTGTACTTACTAGACTGGGGCAAATTCACCAAGTGCTTAATTTATGTGCAGGATGCTTAAGTGGCTAAAGGCAAAGTAAGCTCTAAAATCTTGTCTATCTCACCTTGGAATATGTAGAAATATTAGTTATGTGAGGTTTAATGTGGCATATAATACGGCGGAAGACAGTATGTTCTGCCCATCCTGAGAGTAGTGTAGTGCTGTGTGTCATTGGTGCAGTGTTTCATTTGTCTCTTGCTATTGACTGTTTATAACGCAAAGCACATTACAAACTAAATTCTCTGTGCTCTTATTAACCAAAGCAACATTCATGTTTTCCTTTTTAATTGCCATTGTATGGATGGGACACTGAGCCTGCGTTGTCTGGCTGCAGGACTGTTACCTGCAGGTTTTTTGGCTTGTTCTAATCCCTCAAGCTGTTTCTCCTTCTCTAGGTCGTCATTCGAAAGGGGTGGCAAAGACTGTTACAAAGCAGCGTGTGGAATCTCACTTTGACTTGGAGCTTCGTGCTGCCGTCATGCATGATATTCTGGACATGATGCCGGAAGGTATTAAGCAGAACAAAGCTAGGACTATCCTACAACACCTGAGTGAAGCTTGGAGGTGCTGGAAGGCCAACATCCCCTGGAAGGTGAGAGGACGTACTGGAGTTAGGGAGAGGGACAGAAACCATGGCAGTCCTAAGGGAAGCTAGGCAGTGGAGGTGCAAGCAGCGCCATGTATGCCTGCAGTAGGATGGAGAGACAGACTGCAAACTTTCTACCTTTAAAGACGCAAGTCGAGAGAAGGCTGGTGTGAACCGGGAAGGGAAAGATGTCCACTTGACTGGAGTGGTACAATGAGGTAGACTGGGTTGCAAGAGTAAGGGTAGAAAGGTCTTATCTGGAAGGTATTAGCTGGAGTGCTGTACTCGAGGAGTATATCTTCTGCTGGGCTGCTATGAGGGGTACCTTGGTAGCTTGGAGAGAGGGCTAGGTAGGTGTGGTTGGAAGGCAAACCATTGAATGAGCTCCTGATGGAAGAAGGGTTATGTTAAAGGGTAAATTGTTGTTTTCTTATTGGGAATGTATTGTTTTTCAGGAATATTGGGCGGCAAGCTTTATGGAAATGGCCCTTTGATAATGCATTTTCCCGATTTCTGTCAGTGACATTTTGGGGGAGGTGCGAGTGTCTGATTTTTGGGGAAATGAAAGGGATTAGCTGGTTGTTCTGAAGACTCTTGGCAGTACTGTGCACCTGCTCATCACCTTGTCGATTGCTACGGTCTGCAGGTTCCCGGGCTGCCCACCCCGATTGAGAACATGATCCTCCGCTATGTGAAGGCCAAGGCAGACTGGTGGACAAACACTGCACATTACAACCGTGAGCGTATCCGACGAGGCGCAACTGTTGACAAAACTGTTTGCAAGAAGAATTTGGGCCGACTGACCAGGCTGTACCTGAAGGCAGAACAGGAGCGGCAGCACAACTACCTGAAGGTGAGGGAGGGAAGCCAATGGAACAGAGGGAGTATCGCTGTCTCGCAGTTGTCTTCCTCCAATAGGTGCAGGAAGATATTTATACTGTACTTTCTTCTAGGATGGGCCGTACATCACCGCAGAGGAGGCTGTAGCCGTGTACACCACTACTGTGCATTGGCTGGAGAGCAGACGGTTCTCACCCATCCCCTTCCCCCCTCTGTCCTACAAGCATGACACAAAACTACTCATTCTGGCGCTGGAGAGGCTGAAAGAAGCATACAGGTGAGTAGGGGTCAGGAAAAATGCTCATTCAAACACTGGAACTAAGGCAAGCACTAGAGTGAGCGGTGAAAGAAGAAAGATATGTACAGTGGTGAACAGTTATATCAGTTATATTCCACCATCTCTCAGAAGTGCTGCATACACAAGCAGGTCACGCCGTTGCATTATTGCCCATAGATGGAACTGTTTCTCTTGTAAGGATGTCTTTTTTCCTTTGTCAGCCCTATAACTGTGTCTTTACTTTTAGTGTGAAGTCCCGTTTGAATCAGTCTCAAAGGGAAGAGCTCGGCTTAATTGAACAGGCGTATGATAACCCCCATGAAGCGCTGTCTAGAATCAAGCGACATCTTCTCACTCAGAGAGCCTTCAAAGAGGTGAGAGTTCGGTAAAACTGTTTATGGTCTCCTTTCTGAGTAGTTTTGAGGCCGATCATTCCCTTTTCTTCCTACATCCTGATGCAAATGATCGTTATTTGGATTGTGTGCCTCTCCCCTCCCATAAAACAGCCGCTGTATCTCTTGATAATGTGAAATTGGAGCTGTGGTGGCTTTTCAGATGCAACCAGTCCTTGTAGTGGATGTTTATTTTGTGTTGAAGTCTCAGTTTTTCTGACATAGAGGCTTTGTGTAACTGCTTTATACAGGTTTGGGTTGTCTGTATTTGAATGATAGTACCAGGTGGGCTGAGAAATCCTGTTATCACTATAGTCTAAGCACTAGGAAACTGCAAAACACCTAGTAACGCAGTGCGAAAATACCAAACACTGCATTGCTCCAACACCACTGGAGCTGATTCTGACATGGCAAGAATATAGACTAGCTTCAGTTACACTGACTTATCTCATGGGGCCACAGGTTTTGTTGCTTATGGTGATAAGAACTAGTGTAAAATAAATGTGTTGCAGAGGCGCATAAAGACAAGCATCCAATAATCTTAATGTACTACCCCAGGTTGCCAGTGAGGTGATGGAATAAAGTATTAAATAGAAATAGACTGAGGTTGATCATAATCTAGTCTAGAAATATTTTGTGCAGAACACAAAAATAGACAACGTTGACACTAAACAAAAACTACTGTAACAAAAACAATGAGGAGGCCTCCTGAGGCAACAGAGTGGAATGGATGTTTGGGAGAGGCGCACACAGTTAAATGGCAATCTAGAGATCAGGCAGTCCAATTAGAGTGAGGTTGTTAGCTGTAAAATAGTGGACTCTGTTTGACAGGGACAAAGTTACTTCAGAAATAGTGTGTGCCAGGTGTAGTTCTTTAGCATGGTATACCTAACCCTGAGGTGTCTTCTCATCTCTGCCTTCTGTGTAGCACATGTAACCTCTCATAGAGCTCAATAATGAAACAAATTCTGCCTTCAATAGGAAGTGCCCAAGCACCACCTCTGATAAATTCTTTTTTGACTATCCTTTTCTTTCATTACCTTCAAAAACTTGAGTTCTTATACTTTTGAATGTCTTTTGTGAAAGTACTCTTTCACCTTTGATCGGTTAGCCTCGACCCTTGTTTCTTTGTTCTCTTGGTGAACGTTGAAGAGATTGGATAATCTAGTCTGCTCCCTCCCTTAAGAATCCTTTTATAAACCATGCCTGCTGTCTGGGTTCCTGCCTCCTTTTTCTGAGGTCAGGATGGATTGGCTGCCTTTGTTTTGCTTGCTGCGTACGTTCCAGAGATGTTTTGAAAGGCACCAGCAGGCTTGCTATTGGGGAACTCTTATTATGCACTTAATAATGAGCTGCTAATGTTCAACCCTGCACTATGATTGTCTGGGACAATACGTGGAAAATCCATACTAATTTCTGCTGTGCATCTTGGCCATCCCTCTATGGATGGAAAAATCCAGGAGATACTCTACAAGCATTTGAGGCTCCACCCACTGTGCCAGGCTTGAGGTACACAACTGTTGTTCTCTGAATGAGCTTTTTTGCCAACCCCTTTCAATCTGGGCCAGGATACCCTATGACTTTAAAAAGGATAGAGTACACGTTACTCATTTATTATACCATTCTTGAGTCAGTTTGACCCCATCTAGCTTTCAAAGTTTACTAATAGCGGTCTGCATCCGTTCTGAACACTAACGCTGTTCTTTGCACAATTGGTTTGACTTTTCTTTCTCTGTTTTTCAAAGGTGGGTATTGAGTTCATGGACCTCTACAGTCACTTGGTTCCAGTGTATGACGTTGAGCCATTGGAGAAGATCACAGATGCATACCTGGATCAGTACTTGTGGTACGAAGCAGATAAAAGGAGACTTTTCCCTCCGTGGATCAAGCCTGCAGACACCGAGCCACCTCCGCTGCTTGTGTACAAATGGTGTCAAGGTGAGCACCACTCTTTTTAGAGGGGGTCAAAGTAACGAGGATTATATTAGCACATAAAGCTTGCATGCCTGTGTTCGTTTGGTGCTGTTTTGATGGAAGGACGTTGCTGGCTGGGCGAAAAAAATAAATTGGAGGTGGGATTGGCAGATTGGGTGGTTTTGAAGGAGTCGAGGTAGGTAATTTGCTCTGTAACGGCTCTTATTAGTAGATCGTAGCACTTTAGTTGGGACAGTAGAGTTCGAAAGATGTGGGAGAGTGAACAATGTTCTTAATATGTGACATGGGGATTTGCTTGACTGATGTCCGAGAAAGTATCTTGAAAACTGACATTTTGTGGGAGGAGATTATGATTATGCCCCACTCATTGGAAACACTGACAACTCAGCGTGGGTATCCTAATTGGCATTTGGGGTTGGTTTGTTTACTGGGGCATGATGTTAAATGATGCACAAAAATGTGCCTTGCTGATCATTTTTTTGAACGGACATCTGTAGAAGGGGCTTGTAGTTTGAGGGTTGTCTGCACAGGCAACCAAGAGGAATTTGACTCGGACTTTATGAATGTGGGGAGGGAGGGTGAAATTGTAGGAGTATTGCCTGGCCGTTTAAGACACCTGAAGAGATGGCTGGCTGATTGGATACAAAAATGTTGTACGGGGTTATTTGGCTAAGCATTTTAGCTAATGGGCGAGTTAGCTCTGATGCATCCTTATAGAATATCGTTCGTCCCCAAGTTTATTGTGAATTGTTTGTGTTAATTTGGTAATTTATGTTGCTCAGAGGTGAAGCACAAGGGTTCTAATTTTTCCTCCTAACCTAGATCAGAAAGAAAGGTTGGTGGAGGGAGACAAAGGAGGACATAAAAAACGTGGTTGTGACCTCATCAGTCTAGTATTTTGAGAGGATGAGTGTGGGCACACAAAAGACTCTTTGGGGCTCTGCATTGTTGCTTGATTTTAGCACCCGTCTTCTAGCTCCCTCAGTGTCATTTTTAGGACTCTTCCTCTGAGCTATACAAGGCCCTTATGTTCAGAGTTTGTTTCATGGGGATTGTAGAGCTAGGAGGCTATGGTTTGCTCGAAGATATTTATGCTTCTCTTTTCTCTCCAGGTATTAATAACTTGCAGGATGTGTGGGACACAAGTGAAGGTGAATGTAATGTCATGCTGGAATCTCGATTCGAGAAGATGTATGAGAAAATCGACTTGACACTGCTGAACAGACTTCTGCGCCTCATTGTTGATCACAACATTGCCGACTACATGACAGCTAAGAACAATGTGGTGATAAACTACAAGGTATGTTCTGCACCTCGATTTGTTTTCTGTTTCTCATTTTGATGTTGACGTGTGAAGGAGGGATTACTTTGTGTATTACTGAATGGAAAGCCAAATGCGTCCAGGAGAGTTTTAGAGTAGGTCAAGCGGTGGTTATGGATGAACACCATGAGAGAATGCCACATTGTCTCAGTTTCACAGCATTTCAAGCACAGTTCTAAGGAAAGGTACACTGAATTATATTAGTCTTGCTTGTGGAACCCTGCAAATTGCTGTGTGGTAAGGTGGCCTAGAAGGATGTTCATTTCCATTTCATGTAGCCGAGTGCTGTGCTGACTCTGATATGCACAGCCTAGTTCCCTGAAGTCTAAATAAAGTAATTTATTTTCTCTGCCAGGATATGAACCACACCAACTCGTATGGAATCATCCGTGGTCTTCAGTTTGCCTCGTTCATTGTGCAGTACTATGGCTTGGTGATGGACCTCTTGGTCCTTGGCCTGCACCGAGCCAGTGAGATGGCTGGCCCGCCACAGATGCCAAATGACTTCCTCAGTTTTCAGGATATCGCAACAGAGGTAGCCCACCCTATTCGCCTGTACTGCCGGTACATTGACCGCATCCACATCTTCTTCAGGTATGACTACTGGCCAAGTTTCTCCTCCCTTTTCCTATTATACTGATACATCAACCTAAGCCACTACTTATTATAATTGTCCCACTCCTTTCTCTATCGAGTACACCAAAGAGATCCTCTAAATCCACCAAAACACCCCCTTTGGCCTTCACCACTCTTCATCCATTTGTTCAGATATTGCTATTCCCTCTCCCTCCTTCGCTAATGGACATATCATTTCTTCACACCCTCCATGTGTTACTCCTACACCTGTGGTCAGTTTTTGCCTTCTATTGCCTCCTTTCCTATTCTTCCCTGCCTCATGCATACTGTGCTACCTCCATACATCTGAAGCATGCACTGCCAGCACATCAAAAGAATCTCCATTGTATTCCATTTTAGCTTCATCCTTTGCAGCATTGGTCTTCTTTCCTTTTCCCCTTCTGCTTGCTCCCAGCAAGCTCATGAAGATAGTGCTGCCATACTGCTCATTACACAAGCCACAGTATTCCTCATGTTAACTTTCCAGGTACTAAGCCTAGTCTTATCTCAGGCATTTAGCTTCTCCTATTTCACAGGCATTAGGTAACTGCCCCTGCAAGCCATTCTCTGACCCACCCCCGCCCCTGCTCGTGTAATAAACCCCACTTTATGTCCACGGCAGACACCCTTGCTTCTTAGTCTGCCTCCTCTGTGCTTGCAAGGCATAAAAAGTATTTAATCCCCTTGACTACAGAAATAGTCTCTGTTTTGTGCTTTAAAGTAAGTTGCTCCAGCCCTCTCTTTGAGGAGCTATCTGGTGATTGGCGTCCCATTTGATTTCAGCTAGACAGCTGACTTTATTAAACGTACATTGTATTGTATTGTATTGTAATTGCATTTGTATAGCGCTTACTACCCCTGACGAGGCGTCGAAGCGCTTTTTCGGCGAGTAGCACGCTACTCCGGGACCCATAGAGGATTAGTGTTGAATTAGTATAGTGAAACATGCAAGTAAATTTTAAGTGGTGGATATGTTAGTCAGTTATTTGGATTCAGAAGGATAGCGGAGGGATAGAAGAGGGAAAAAAGGTTTGCATATATATAGCGCTTCTAACCCCTGATGGGGTGTTGAATTGCTTTTTTTTTTTTTTTGGGCGAGTAGCACGCTACTCCGGAAACCCATAAAGGATTAGTGGTGAATTAGTATGGTGAAATATGAAAGTAATTTGAGTGGTGGATATTAGTCAGTTATTTGGAGTGAGAAGGATAGTGGAGGGATAGAAGGGAAAGAAAGGTTTGCATTCATATAGCGCCTGTTACCCCTGGTGGGTGTTGAAGCGCTTTGTTGGCGAGTAGCACGCTACTCTGGAACCCATAAAGGATTAGTGGTGAATTAGTATAGTGGAATATGGAATTAGTGAAGTGAACATGCTAGTCTGTTATTTTGATTGAAAAGGATAGTTGTGGGATAGAAGAGTGAAGGATTTCTTTTTGTAGGTCATAGCAGTAGGAGGAGGCTTTTTGATGAGTAAAAAGAGTTTTTGGAGGGGAAGAGTTTAGAAAGGTTTGTCTTGGGCATTGGTACAGTAAAGGAGGTGTCAGAAGATACAAGGAGGGGTAGAGTAGGAGAGAGTCAAGAAAGGGTTATTTTGGGGAACATAGTAGTGGTATGGCGTTTGCGATAAATGAGAGAGTGGGTGTAGAGGATATAGTGATAGATGTATAGGGTGAGATAGGGTAGTGAATTGGAAAAAGTAGTAGAAAGAAGTTTGAGATGAGTCAAAAAGTTGGGCTAGAAGATATATTGAGGGAAGTATAGGCTGAGAAATAGGGTAGTGCATTGGAAATGCTAAATTAGAAGAAAGTGATAAATATATAGATCCATAAGTACATTGAGAGTATATAGATGCATAAAGGAGGTAAGTATATGCAGATTAAAAATATTGATAGAGGTAGCGGATGTGAAATAGGGTAGTGCATTAGATATGCTTTTTACATACATTCTGGAGTGCCTATTGTGTTTGTTAGGGAAGCAGGATACAGTTTTTTCTTTACACCGGATGACTCTTTAAATTCTTTTCTTAGCCTGCTTTTTTGCCAACATTAAAACAAACCTATTTTTATAAGCATTTGCTTAGTCTCTCCCAGGTCTTCGGAGATAGTATGAATTGTGCCTGATTTTTTTAATTTATTTTTTCTTCAGGTTTTCTGCTGATGAGGCTCGTGATTTGATCCAGCGCTACCTGACTGAGCACCCTGACCCCAATAATGAGAATATTGTGGGCTACAACAACAAGAAGTGCTGGCCACGAGACGCCCGGATGCGCCTTATGAAGCATGATGTGAACCTGTAAGTGTGTCAACCATGACAGGGGCAGTGGAGTTGTTAAAATGATCTCATGCTTTGGGAGCTCACCATGATCTGCTATTGGCCTAGAACTGAGAAGCAGGCGGGCGAGGGGTCAGAAATATCTGGATATTTGAGTTCTGGGTGGGGGCTGAAACGAAAAAACATGCTCCAAATGCAACATGCGGTATTCCTCGGAGTCCTGCAAGTGCTTCACCTGCGCGAAGTTGTATTGTATTCATTTTACTGTATTGTTCTCAGATTTATACAGGGTTCCCATGAGCCCTTTCGGAGTGCACTGTTGCAAGGGTGTTAGTTGTAGACTGGCCTATATTGTGGTTCTGGGCGAGATGGATTGGAGATATGCTCTAAATGTGGTGCAGCATTGTTGCTATGCTTAAACATGAAAGGTCACAAAGTGTGAGTTTAAATACAGTCACTCATTTGGGTTCTTGCTATCTTTATTGCGGTGTATCATAAAGAAGAAGCCACCATTGATGTGGATCAGTGGAATCTACAAGTACTACAGCACAGGGGTCTATACATGTGTGACAGAGGCCTTCCCTTAGGTACTGTCAAATTGTCGGAGAGGTGTATGGGTTTTCCCAGACTCTGCAGAATTCCAGTCCCTGGAGGCAACATTAAGCACCCCCAGAGAATACTATACGGGAGTCCACCAGGTAGTGGCAGAAGGCCGAACCCCTGCAATATGATTAGGCAGCTCAACAATACTATGTGGAATGCACCAAGAAGTGACAGAAGCAAGATCACTAGTGGCACTGTTAAGTAACCAATATGTGCTGCTAAGGCGCAGTCATTACGTAACCAGTCTTAGAATAACCACCGAGAAGTCCATTCAAGAAAAGCAGGCAGCAGTTCGTAGGAACTAACATTTTATCTTTGGCTGTGGTGTAACGGATGTGAGTTTTACCTAGGAGGTTCTAGGTCAATCGATTTAATGTGGATGGTGCTAAGAAAGCCCAAGAGAATAGATGTATTCGCTGGATCTTTGAAGGAATGCGTATAGATAAGTGGTTCCTAACGTGGGGTCCATGGACGCTTACTGTTTATAAAATTAAATATTAGCATATTAATAACCTTGAAGCCTTTAATATGTGCCAAATATTTTCCTTCGCTACTGTAGTTTCTCGACTTTTACTGTACTGCCTATATTTTGCAGTCCCTAAGCAAAAAATAGCCCGATTCACATAATTTTGGTCAGAATATAAATAACAAACCGATGACCGACAATGTGTTCAATTATGAACAGCTGTAACCATTACGATATACTGAACTTGGCCAATTACTGTTAAAAAAATTATTTTTTTTTATTAACATTTCTTAAGTACATCATACAGTGTACACACAGCAAGATCTGATCTCAGAGTTATCAATGATAGTGACGTGCAAGGCAGCCATGCCATTTTTCCCCTTTTGCATGCGTTAATTACCCATTACATTGTCCGTCCCACAGGTTGGGAATGTTGAAGTGTGTTAACCATACAGTATACAATCATTGCAATTTCCGTATCCACAGTTCCCCGACACCCAACCGCAAGCCCTGTAGGAAAGCTCCACACCCGATGAGGGGGTCATGCGTGCTTGAGGATATGAGTCCGAGCCTCAAGTCCAATCAGTTCAGTCCACCTAGTCAGTGGGAGGTTGAGTGTCATTCGTGCCACCAGTCCTCTCCGGATGTGCAAGCAAATACGCGCGCAATGGGTCCCAAATGTCCCTCGGCCTAGAGGCAGTAGGCAGCAGTTCTGCGTATGTTAATGTCTGTTCCTGCCATATGAGGAGATCCTTAAACCAGTCTTTAAATTTAGGGGCCCGACCTCTAGCCCACCTGCACGCCACACGTCGCTTAGCCAGTAGGAGCCCATATGCAATAAATCTGCGGTGTTTCGGGAGTATGTCTGCTGTGTAGCCTAGAAGAGCCACCAATGGTGCTTGTACAATCGTGTGGCCAATTACTTTGATTTTTGTATTTTACTTGTAATATGTTATGATTTGTATTATGGTTCAAGTTGTGGGATTAAAATAAAAGCCCAAAATATGATATCTACTAATATGTGTTCAAGTGAGCCTCAAGCCTGAACTGGGTGATTAAAGTGGTTGCAGTTAATTGCCCGGGTTGGTAGGGTTGGGGCGGGTTTGAGGGTGTTAGACAGGATCAGGGTGTTGATGGGCGGGAACACCTCTATGTCATTCACACAACCTCAAAGCAGAGCACTAATTGGTTTGGGCCACATACCAGTCATTTCAAATCTAGTGCAAAACTGCAGTGAAAATCACCATCGACCACATTGCTGGGTCCCTCACCATTATTTCAAGTGGATCCAAGAGATGATTTCAGGCTTCGCTATCCTGTGCGCTACACTTATAGATAACTTGAAATGCTGTTTAAAATGCATAATACAATTAAGTGTATTGGATTTCTACATGTATTCTTGCAAGTGCAATATGGTTTTGCCCTTTGTTTTCTCATCTGCTTTCAGGACCATTGGTGGGCCAAACAGTGGGTCTCCATATTTATTTATGTTTTTGCTTAGTCAGGAGGCTCTGCCTGTCACTTTCACCTCTCACCTTTGCCCATTACAATGGGGCATTAGCCATGTCCCTCACCCTTCACGCACACTGACTTCCTTCTCCAAGTGATGACTGGATTGTGCTAATGGTTGGGTTATACGCACATCAGTGCAAGGCACACAACTTTCTATCATACTTCTTAACCTCTCCAAGTGTATCAGATAAAGGACCGAGATGTTAAGGACGTCTTACTCGTGGTGTTTTCCATGAAAGAGCCTAGGGACAGAACCCCTTCCCCATCACACACCCTAACATCATTACTTTACCTATCCACTTGAATTCCTCTTCCTCTATTGTTCAAAAATATATATCAGCAGTTCTTAACCTTTACTTATGATGACCAACAGTTAATTACTAGTGTAAGCAGGGGACCACTGCCAACGTAATTTAGTTTGAACCTCAAATCAATATGCAAAAATACCGACACAACTATACATCAAATACATAAATTATTAAACATTTTATTCAATTCAGAAGCAAAATAAAATTCAAAATGTTAATTTTAATGGGAAGGTTGGAGCTTTTTAAATTTTGGTTTTATTTGTAAAAGACAAAGCAATATGCTAAATCATAGCATATCACATGCTGTTTTTTTTATTTGCTCCTAAGGAATGCTCTCTTTTTGTTGCTGCAAATAAGTATTTCAATTAAGGCCACCAATCATCCATATTAAATTCTGTTTGCTGCATGCACCCATCTAAAGATATCAACTTAATATTTAGTCTTCAATTTCAAATTCCTTCAACTTTATACAGCGTTTTAACATTTTACATTCTGTTTTTTATGTATATATACACGTTATTAATATACTAATATTTAATTTTACAAACAGTAAGCGTCCACAGACCCAGCTGCTTTTGAAACGTAACCCTAAAAAGGTAGCGTTACGTAAGTTCACACGGGTGCCCCTTCCTTTCATGGAAAGTGAAACTTTATTTGATACAGGGTAATGTAATTTAGAAATTCAAAAACAATTACTTTAAAAATGTGTATTTCTATCATTTGTGTTATTTTTCAGACAGATCTGATAGAGACTTCTAGCTGCATATTCCTTACCTTTGAATTCCCCAGCGTCAGGCTGGTTCCGGAAACTTTTGCTGAGCAATACCCCTTGCGCGCGACGTCGGGTGGCTCCATTCTGCACTGCGTGACGTCGTTGGCGTTGGTAGCGTTTGTTATGACGTCGCGGTGCCTACATAGGCGCCACCCAGGCGCGGGGACGTCAGTTCTTTTCTTTCCGCGCCAGTTAAGCGCCGATCCGGGAAGAGCTACCCCTCTGCCGCTTTTTGGCAGGCTTTTTTCTCGACTTTTGTCGACATCTTTTGTGTAACGACTTTGTGTGCGAGTGATGTCTGGTAGGAAGACCGGTTTTAAACCACGCGGGACTTGTTCCCGCATGATGTCTGTTACCGATCCCCACCGTGTATATCTGTGGTGTCTTGAACGCGACCACGATTCGAAGTCATGTTCAGACTGTCGGGCGATGGCTCCGAAGACCTTGAGGGAGCGGGCGATGAAGTTGCTCGCGGCCCGGCAGTCAACACCATTAATCGAGACTCCGAGGAGGTCACGGTCCCGAAGAAGAAGAGGTCTCTGGACCGCTCACGGAGCCCCAAGTACTCTTCCTCCCATTCGAGGTCATCTGGACACTCTGGGAAGAGGCACAAGAAGAAGAAGTCCAAGTGGACTTCGACTTCACTTCAACTGGTGTCCGTCGTCGAGAGAGGTAAGGAGCACCGACGCTCTAGGCACGGTTCTGCGGAGCCGGAGCCTGAGTCGACTTCGCGCCTCCCTCCCTTTCCGGGAGCCGGAGCGCCTCCTGCTCAAATTAAAGATTTTTACGAGGCCATGCGCCGCGTATTTGAGCAGAACGACCCTGTTAGTGAGCCCTCGGGCCCCGTGGGGTCGGATGGGACCCCATCGTGCTAGACGCCGTCGGCTTGGCCACGGCGCCGGTGGGGCCTCAGGGATCCGATCTTGGTTACGGGTCGACACCGGTTGTACCAACACGACCTCCCCCGGCGTCGATCCCGAAGTCGGTGACGCAAGCCCCGTCCTCATCCCTGACGACTCGGAGCCGGAACGGCCTCGAGCGACGCCGATTCCGACGACAGAACCCAGGGGTTCTATGTTGTTGCCTGAGCACTTTGTGGACGTGCTGGGCTCAGGAGAGGAATGGGAGGAGTCTGGAGACCCTCTAGAGAACCAGGATGTCGCTGAGGAGACTATGGACTGGCATGGGGAACTTGGGGAAGCCAGTGGTCTGGATACTTTCCCAGACACTAGCATGCTCTCTGCTCCTACAGTGGCTACGGAGGAAGGGGCGTCCTATGCCATGGTGGTTAAGAGGGCAGCTGAGGTCCTTGGACTGGAGTTGCCCTCAGTGCAGGTCAGGACTAATATCCTGACCGAAGTGCTTCAACCTGGGGCTTCCACCTCTGAACCCCTATTGCCCTTTAATGAGGCACTTACGGATGTCCTTCTAGGAACATGGTCCAAGCCTAGCACAGGGGCTCCTGTGAATAGGACGATTGCACGCCGCCATCTCCCGGCGACCCAAAGTGCCTCAGCCAACACCCCACCCCAGAAAGTTTGGTGGTGCAGGCCTCTACTTCCCAGGGCGCATTCCCTTCCGCACCTCCGGATAGGGAATCCAAGAGACTGGACTCATTTGGGAAGAAGATGTTTTCTTCCTCCAGTCTGGCATTGCGGTTGGTGAATACCGCATGCTTATTGGGCCGCTTCTCCCACTCTCTTTGGGGAACGGTTGCGCAGGTGCTGCCACAAGTCCCAAAGGAGGCCCGGGCTGTGCTCTCCCAAGCTGTCAAGGACGGGAGGGATGCAGCTAAATTCGCCATACGGTGTGGTTTGGATATGACCGACTCACTGGGCAGATCAATTTCAACGACGGTGGCCTTGAGGTGCCACGCCTGGCTTCATACAACTGGCTTCTCGGGGGATGTCCAGGCCAATTTGATGGACATGCCCTTTGATGGAACCCGCCTTTTTGGGGAAAAGGCAGATTCGGCCTTGGTCAGGTTCAAGGACTCTCGAGCTACGGCCAGATCCTTGGGCCCCTCCTCCACTCCTCGTGGCCAATCTTCCTTTCGTGGCAACGGAAGGGGTTTCCAGCCGCGTCAGCCCTATCCCAGCCACTGTCCCGCACAGACTGCCCAAGCTGTGCGTGGACGCGGTACATTCCGTCCTCAGAATGGAGGCCAGAAGTCGTCTACCTCACTGCCCCCAGCAGCCGCAACCTCCAAGCACTCCCAGGCTGATTCTGCAGGACCACACTACTCCGGTGGGTGGGAGAATTCGTCATCATCTTCCCTGCTGGAGATCAATAACAACAGTCAAGTGGGTCTTGCAGATCGTCCAGGAGGGCTATTCTCTTCTTTTCCTTTCCTCCTATTCCGCCACCTCTGGAACGGCTGGCCGAGGATCATTTAAAACTGCTCCAAGAGGAAGTTACAGCTCTCTTGGCCAAAGGAGCTATAGAAAGGGTCCCAGCTTCAGAAGTAGGCAGTGGCTGTTATTCCCGCTACTTTCTAATTCCAAAGAAGAACAAGGGGCTTCGGCCCATTTTAGATCTTCGGACCGTCAATCTCTTCCTCAAGAAGGAGAAATTCAAAATGCTCACTTTGGCTCAGGTCTTGTCTGCCCTAGACCAAGGAGATTGGATGGTGGCGTTGGACCTGCAGGATGCATATTTTCACATCCCCATCCTGCCGGGCCACAGGCATTACCTGCGGTTCAAGGTAGGCCACGAGCACTTTCAGTTTACCGTGCTCCCCTTCGGTCTTACCAGTGCCCCTCGGGTGTTCACCAAGGTGATGGCAGTGGTTGCAGCTTCTCTGCGCAGGTTAGGGGTTTCAGTCTTCCCCCTACCTAGACGACTGGCTGTTGAAGGCGTCCTACCCCCAGGCAGTCATCTCCCACCTTCAGACTACGGCGAACCTCCTGCATTCGCTGGGGTTCTCTATAAAGAAGTCACACCGGACTCCTTCGCAGATGCTCCCTTTCATTGGAGCTGTTCTGGACACAGTGCAGTTTCGGGCCTATCCTCCCGAGCAGCGAGTCCAGGATGTTCAGGTTATGATTCCGATGTTTCAGCCTCTATCCTGGATTTCGGTGAGACTGACTCTGAGGCTGTTGGGTCTCATGGCCTCCTGCTGGTGAGACACGCCAGGTGGCGTATGCGGGCTCTGCAGTGGGACTTGAAGTCCCAATGGGCACAGCATCGGGGAAATCTCACCGACGTGGTTCCGATCTCGGAAGGAACTGCGAAGGATCTGCAGTGGTGGTTAACGAACCGCAATTGGGTCAACGGCAGACCTCTCTCCCTTCCCCAACCAGATTTTACAGTTGTGATGGATACGTCTCTTCTGGGATGGGGCGGCCACATGTGAGAGGCGGAGATCAGGGGTCACTGGTCTCCAGCGGAGACGGGGCTCCATATAAACTTGTTGGAGCTCCGAGCGATTCGGTTGGCATTGAAAGCATTTCTTCCCTCTGTCAAGGGGAAGTTGGTGCAGGTGTTCACGGACAACACCACCGCCGTGTGGTACTGCAACAAGCAAGGCGGGTGGGGTCTTGGACCCTTTGTCGAGAGGCCCTGCGTCTCTGGACATGGCTGAAACAGCAGGGCATAACCCTGGTGGTTCAACACCTGGCAGGTTCTCTAAACGCCAGGGCGGACGATCTCAGCCGTCGATGCCTTCAGGATCACGAATGGCGTCTCCAGTCGGAGGTGGCGCAAGGTCTCTTTCAACAGTGGGGAGAACCTTGGTTAGATTTGTTCGCCTCCGAAGAGAACGCACAATGTCAGCTGTACTGCGCGCTGGAGTTTCCAAGGCGGCTATCGCTCGGCGATGCCTTTCATCGCGAGTGGAGCTCAGGCCTGTTGTACGCCTTTCCGCCCATACCACTCCTACCCAGGGTTCTGAAGAAGATCAGGAGCGACCGGGCCCAAGTCATTCTTGTGGCACCGGACTGGGCAAGGAGAGTCTGCTATCCAGAGCTTCTGAGCATGAGTGTCGATCCTCCGATCAGGCTGCCCCTTCTGGAGGATCTTCTGTCGCAGCAGCAGGGGACGGTTCTCCACCCGAACCTGTCAACTCTGCGCCTCCATGCGTAGAGATTGAGCGGCGGCAGTTGATGGCCTTTGACCTTCCTCCCGAAGTCTGTAATGTTATTCTGGCAGCCAGGCGGCCCTCCACTAAGTCGGTATACGCCTGCTGTTGGCGGAAATTTGTATTATACTGTACAGAAAGGTGTATTGACCCTCTTTCTGCTCCTCTTTCTACTGTCCTTTTGTTCATTCTAACCCTTGCCCAGCAGGGCTCTGCTTTGGGAACTCTCAAGGGTTACCTTTCTGCTCTGTCTGCTTTTTTGCGGCTGCCAGATCAGCCCTCTCTCTTTAAATCTCCTATTGTAAATAGATTTCTGAAAGGGCTGGTTTATTTATTTCCACCTACACCTTTTGTTATGCCACAATGGGACCTTAATTTGGTCCTCACTTATCTGATGTGCACGCCTTTCGAGCCTTTGCACAATTGTCCCCTCCGGCTGTTGACCATCAAAACAGCCTTCTTAGTAGCGATTACATCAGCTCGGAGGGTGAGTGAATAGCAGGCGTTATCCAGCTCGCTCCCTTATCTCATGTCCTTTCCGGACAAGGTGATGCTTCGCACCAGGGCTTCATTCTTACCTAAGGTTGTGACTCCATTCCATCTGGGTCAGTCCATTACTTTGCCCACCTTCTTTGCTCCCCCACATCCCTCTAAGGAGGAGGAGGAGCGTCTCCACCGACTGGACCCAAAAAGAGCGTTGTCGTTTTACCTTGACCGCACAAGAGTTCCGGGTGGATGACCAACTCTTTGTGGGGTATGTGGGAGCAAAGAAGGGAAAAGCAGTGCAGAAAAGAACCATCTCTCGCTGGGCTGTTCTCTGCATTAAAATCTGTTATGCCATGGCGAAGAAGCAGCCCCCTGAGGGATTAAGGGCACATTCCACCAGGGGAAAGGCTGCTTCTACGGCCTTGGCACGGGGTGTCCCAGTTCAAGACATCTGTCAGGCAGCGACGTGGGCATCACTGCACACGTTCGCAAAACATTATTGCCTTGATGGTCAAGTACGCAGGGAGGGGCACTTTGCCCGCTCAGTCCTGCAAGACTTTTTAGTCTAGCTCTTGAGTCTGCAACCCACCGCCGGGATGGCATGGCTCGGGTGTCTGATTCAAAGGTAAGGAATCTGCAACTAGAAGTCTCTATCAGATGAACCAGTTACTTACCTTCGGTAACGCATTATCTGGTAGAGATTCCTTACAGCCCCACCCATGCCTCCCCGCTTTGCGGACTGATGTTGTTGGTCTAGGGTTTCTCCCCTTTCAGGGCCCTTGTTTTGCACACGTTTTTGTCAGTCACTTCGTGGCTCTGCGCTTCTGGTGTGGGAAAAACGAAAAGTACTGACGTCCGCGCGCCTGGGTGGCACTTGTGTAGGCACCGCGACGTCATAACTGACGTCACGCGGAGCCGAATGGAGCCACCCGACGTCGCGCGCAAGGGGTATTGCTCAGCAAAAGTTTCCGGATCCAGCCTGACGCCTGGGGAATTCAAAGGTAAGGAATCTGCAGCTAGATGGTCTCTACCAGATAATGCGTTACTGAAGGTAAGTTACTTGTTCTTCAAAAACAATTACTTTAAGAATGTGTATTTCTATCATTTGTGTTATTTTTCAGACAAGAAAAGCAAAATCAGGATATTAAAGCTTAAAGGGAAAAAAGGAAATTATTCGCTAGTTAGAAGAAGTCTATAATTGTTTCTGTAGCAATCTGAGGTGGTGATAAGCTTTTTTAGGTCTCGCCTAGCGTTGCAGCGCATGCGCTGCTCGCTCGGCGAGACATATAGTGAGAGAGGAGATTTAAGAAGGGGACTTGAAGCCCCGCCCATCATTTTCATTGGGTCGCGTCAGCGTTTATGCTAAACGCTGGCTTCCCATTGAAAATGATGCTTTTTGGCCACTGCCCTTTCTCCCTTTCGTCCGGCCCATCCGGACTGGGTCGTCTGCTTCACGGCTGTCGTGAAGCACTTTCTTATCATTAGGGGGGGGGGGGCATCTGTTTCTAATTAGCATGGCCTTAGCGTGGCCATGCTAATTAGAAACAGATTCCCCCCCCTACAGATAAGAAAGTCTGCAGGCACTACCCTGCACACTGAGGTCTCCTCGCTTCAGCGTCCCCCCGCCCCCCTACTTCTGGCGGCGGGAAATAATTTTCTATGGGGAAGTCAATCTGATATTGGTGGAGAGTGCTGGTACTCGGAGTGTGAAAATAAGTTGCACTTAAATGGGCAGGAAGGCAAGAAGGCGTAGGCGGCCTCTGGAGATGAAGAAAGCTGCCCCCGGTTCTCCCCTCGAAGAAACCGCTTGCTCCTGATTGTTGTGAAGAGTGCTAAGGGTAGAAACAGCCTGCTTCCCTCGTTCTTCCAAAGCTGTACCCGGCCTGTGGTCCCCAACATTGTCCCCAACATTGTCTGACGAGACACGTTCCGTGTGGCGGCAGACTGCATGCTCTTGGGGTCAGCAGCGCTCACGTGGGCGCTTTAGGCTCAGCAGGACCACCTGTCTCTGCCTTCCACCCACCTCAGAGCCTGGACCATATCCTGACAGAGCGACTGAGCGGGATCAGGATCCCCTCACCACTGATTAAAGGAAGTGACACAGAGGGCAGTGTATGTGGGCTCAGTGTGCAGATATTAGTCACTCAAATGAGCAGTATTGCCAATTCCTTACAGTTCACAAGTGGATGAGTGCGCCACACACTTGGGCCCTACCGGCAATTTCTCCAGATTTATATTCAGATTTGAGTCACGTGACGCAGACCCCACCAAAACATTTGTGAACTCTGCTTCCATGTTCCCTCACCGACCTCTGAGAGCTTCTCTCTACCTCGACTCGTGCTTTTAACTTCAGGCACTTCTGGTCTTTCACTCAACAGCACTTTGTATGGCTGACATTGTTGGGCATCTGATTGCAATATTAAAATACAAACTCCAAGTCCCAGAATGCAAGCTGCTGTTGGGTAAAACGGAAGGCGTCACACTTAACATGAAACCCCTCGGCAGCTGCGCTTCACCCCCGAATCAAGGCGCACACAAGAGCTAGCGCCGCGGCTGGAGCACTGCAGGGTGAGGTCGCTGTGGTGTATGTGTTCCATATCGTTTGCATGGACTAACAGGAAGAAGTTACCAAAAACTCTTGGCGCCATCTTTGAGTGCAGAGACGCAGACTATGGTTAGAAGTAGTGCTTAATTTGTGAGGTGTCCAAAGTTCTGCTCAGATGCCCGCAGCCAATTCAATTAAACGTTGGCGCGCCGAATACCAACCCCGATTCTCTTGCGCTCAATAAATATCTGTGAGGAAAATAAGTGCCGGCCTACCCACCGGCTGAAATTAAGCACGGATTAGAAGGCTGCGTGCCAGTCAAAGTGCTTCTCTGCATTGGGAGCAGCACTGCAGCTTTGTCTGCTCTTAAACAGCGACCAGCTACTGTTATCCAGTGTCACGATGCAGTGAAACAGTCTCACTTTTCCAGCGTCTCGTGCGCTATGGTGCTTGCCGGCCTGCCCGATGACACAATGGGAAAACACTGATGAACGTCACAGAAGAGCCCGTCCTTTCAACCCTTACTCCCCTGTAAGCCTGTAATACAAACAAGAAATAAAGTGCTCTTTCTGAACTTAGTTTTGCTCCTCCTGCCCCCCTTCTGAAATGTATATCTACATCGGTTTCCGTCATCACGCTCGCGTGCTATAGGGTCCTGGCAGCAGCCGGTGACGTATTCCAGACCCCTGCGTCTTTTAGCTTCATGGCCTGTCCATAGTGCAGCCGAGATGACGGAGCGCAGGGGAATGAGAAGCCGGCGTCTGGCGAACAGGCCCTTCACACTGAGCATTAACAAGCGCTCGCCATTGCGGGAAGGCAGCCCCTCGGGCTCTCATAGGGCTCCCCTTCAGTAATTGCACAAAAGGGCCTAGAATTGCCAATCTGGCAACACTGATTAATCCTCTCCTGGCCACTAAGCCCCTCAGCGCCCCCTGCTGTCGTCTGCACCCCTTCTCTCAGACGTAGGCCACGCCCCTGCCTGTCAGCACCTCGTCAGCGTGCTCTGGCACAGAGAGGAGAAAGGGTTAATGGTTATGCGACCCCTCCCTGGTACACCCTGTGCAGTATGGCGATCAGATCTCAGGGCAGAACTCCCTTTGTCTGGACACTTCTAACATCCTGTCTGAATGGTCAGTACCGATGGTTTTCTAAGAAGTGCCCCGCCCCTTCCCCGCCGTGCCTTTCACTCGCAGCCTTTCACTCACAAAAACAAAACACTGGCCACCCCAAGAGACATGGTTGCCTTTGATGCCGCTAATAGAGTATTTCCCTGTTTTACGGGAAAGTCAATTCACTGTTGTTGGAGAGACAAAGAGCCGCCGGTGGGGGTTGGCGGATGGGGGGGGCGAGGGGTCTGTGCCCCTCAATGCAACCGTATTGTTCCAGAAATTAACTCCTATTGACAGAACAGCAATGTGTTGTAAGGGCACCTGCTTTGTGTGAAGTGAAGCTAGCACCAACTGACGAGTAAGTCTACAACTACCACAATGCACCGCTTTTTCGGATGTAATGCTTGCCCAAAAGAATATTTCTCACTCGGCTGCACGCATATCATTACATAGCTGCCAAGTTTCCCAGGTCCCTGGGTGACTACTTCGCCTAGTCCAGTGTTTTGTCTTAGAATTCCGGAACATGTGTTTATGGCTTTATACTGGGTTAATAAAAAAAGACTACAAATCCCAGAATACTAAGAAAAAAGCGGGCCTGGTGTCACTAGTCGCGCATTGACCTGGGAAATGTGGCTGCCATGTTGACATCAGAAGGACAAGAGGCTGAGTGGGACGTGCTAGGGAGGAAGCTGGTGGCCTGAAGGTAGTTCAACCCACTGAGCTATCTTATTAACACCTAGGTCTTTGATTGGAACTTTGGAATCCAATGAAAGGGCACTTTCCAATCGCCATATGTATGAGTGCGCCGCCTACATTGCGCGGCTGTGCGATGGGTGAGATGAAGTGATTCACAACCATGAGCTAGTCATGTATGCATTGCTGCCTTCTTGTGTGCTCGTGGGCAGCTGCTTCTATGGCGTCCCTCTCTCTGTCAGATCTCAGGGTAGGCAAATATAAACCTCATCTATGTCCATCAGAAGCCCCATGCGCCTAGGAGTAGCCCTTGATGTACAACAGCTCTTGATGCTGCTGCAGAAGAAATGATGCCCGCCTAAAGCAAAGCGCCAAGCATGGAATGTCCTCCTCAAAAGCGCTGTACCACCAACAACAATGTACACTGGTCTCCATCTCAGCACCCAACATGTATGCGTGTGGGGGAGGGGTCGTGGGTGGGTTTTGGGAGAGTAGGCAAAGAAAAAAAATGAGACCAGATGTTCTTAAAATGTTTTACCCCTTTATCCCAGAAAAACAGCAATCCGCGGTTCTTGGCACACGAGTAAACCGATGCCTGGCCGACCAACAAGCTGAGCTTAACAGTGATTGTCCCACCATAAAAGATTATACAGAACCCCAAAACACTGCAGCAAGCGGCATCTTTGGCCTACAAAAGCACCAGCCAGCAACCCGGAAGCTTCACTGGCTCCCCAATCAGACTAGGGCTACCTTCAAATCTCTAGGCCGCGCCTAGAAAACTGAGAGGTTACAGCACCTAAAAACTTAAAAGTGGGGCATTCGTTGGATAATGGTTTTATGGCACCTTGCAACATTCAGATCTGTCTAGATTGCACAGCGATTTCATGTCTATATTGTATTTACATGATAGTTTCTGTTAAGATATGTACCTCGTAGTCCCACTTGTATAAACATGACAGAAACAGCCAGCAGACGTGCAAAATCAGTTTATTGCGACCATGTCATTAATAATGTTGACCGTTTATAGCGCTTTCCATAGAGCTGCTCGGATCTTGGCGCACCACTGTTTCAGTATTTCTTTGCTGTTCTAGTTCTTACACGGTGCAAATGACTTCAATGGTTCTAATTTGTTCGGCGATCTACTAATGTGTGCATTGTAGTTATGGTGTGTGAGCACACGCTATAGGGTTTAAAAATGTATATAATTTTATCCTTTGGTTCACTGCATAATATTTTTTTTTACATAACGTCACGTCAGTCTTCCACTCGTCTTGACTTTTACAGTGAGCACCTTGAGCTTGATAATTAAAACATCCCTCTCAGCATGTGTGCGCCTCTACTCAGTGTGACAGTGTCTAGTGTGTCGGCTAGTCTGCCAGACCCAAAGCTTCAGTGTGCCCGTGACTCAGTGTGCCTGCGTGTGTGATCACGTGCTTCGGTGCACCCGTGTGCCTCTATGTATTAGTGTGTCTGTCTCACGGGGTGCGTGTGTTTCTCAGCGTGTGCATGCATGTGTGCCCGTTTGTAGTGCGGTTTCTATGTATGTCTGTATGCGGGGATCAACAGGGGGTAAAAGACATTGTCATTTACAACGCCATTACTTGATTAATGCTTCACGAAGGGAAAAAAAACCAAAAACATTTTCAATGCCAATAGCTCAAAACAATGTCATTGCGAGACCTATTGCATTGTAAATGCTTGTTTTTTCTGTCATCCAGCCTTCTGTCCATCAGCTCTGTTGCAGTCTGCCTTTGGTTAAGGTGCTGAAACTTAACTGAGGACATTTTATCCCACAAACCCAGAGAGAGCCCCACCTACCTGCAGAATCCATGGAGGAAGTGAGTTTGTTGACTGGTATGGGGCTCTGCCATCAGCTTGTCTCAGATTGGTCTTAGGGGGTCCACAGGGAGAAATTCAGTGACATGAAATTTAAGAGGCATTGTGGTGGAAGCGAAAAAGTAGTGGCGATTCAAAAAGTTAGGCAAATGCTCTATCCCAATTAAGCCTTTTCCGTTGCTCCACATATTAGTGTAATAAAACACTAGCCATTCAGCCCATTCAGCCTGCTCTTCCCCATTTCCCAAGTCCTAGTTAAACTAACGATTGTTGGTCTAGTTAGGGAACCTGCTTCCCTAACAGCTGGTTTCGGAGGTCCTGGACACAGTCCCAGGGTTACTAAATAGTTACGGAAGACGTATCTTTTTCCATTCATCTTTCTTCATTCACTTCCTTCAATCTGCACGTGTACAGATTTAAGGCTAAGCTCAAACTATTGAGAATCTTGACTCAGTTCAAATCATCTTTACAATCTATTCTAGAAACGCAGACTACTCTTGTCAAGTCTGGCAGCTTTCAGTACATAGGTACATACATTGATTTTTTTTTTTACCACCCCAGGACCGTTTTTAATTGCCTCTGGGACATACTGAAAGAAGCTAGGAGGTGTTTCTGCTATACATCCAGGTGCCTGCTGATAGAAAGCTCTATACACAATTTAAACACGGTGCTCTACCCCTGATCACACTAACAAGCTCCTGGAGAGGCAATGCTGCCGCGACCAAAGGCTGCCCTTGTTGCCTTGCCCCAACTGAATCAGTTGGTCATATTTTCTTTGGTTTTCCTGCATACTCTGGTCCGAGGAACAAATGGCTAACCCCCGTATGTAAACAACTTGGAACCCGCAACCATGGGGCTGTGCTGCACATACTAAAATCGGACGCGAGATTGCTATTCGTGTGCGCAACTGATAAGTTTCTGGGGCATATGTGGGCAATAAGAAGAAAGGCCAAGAGACCAGCCTTGACCCCTCCCTCAATAGGTCAATAGAATGGCATATCATCGTCACACCTTCCCGGGGACTATGGAGTGTTGTCAAACTAGTACTTTTATGTGCTACTGTACCAGAAGAAGCACTATGCTACAGTTGCATGTACTCCATCTTCGTGTCATAGCCCTGAACACCTTAGTGCTTCTCTGCATCAGGTTCTCGAATTGACCAGTTGAGTCCTTTTTAGACTTTTTAGATGGTCTGCCTCGTTAATGTATTTTTTCTGATTTTATTATGTATAATGGTTTTATAAGATTTTAAACCAAAATTTTATTGGGCTGTACTTATGAATTGTGTACTTTTATGGTCTGATGACTGAATCGAGTTTTATTGATGATGATGATGCTATACATCTATTGAGACTACCAAAACGATTTGCTGCTTAGTGTCACCAGAGCCTCGCTATGCTTTTTTGTTCCAGCGTGTGAAATTGAGGAAGATGTAACGTTGGAGAATCGTTGTTCTCATCAAAGTATTGACATTATTTAATGTGCTTTACACATTGAAAGAAAGGCGATTGGTAACCTTGATAACGCTGATTCTTATCTTATCTCTTTTAAGAATCTTCAGGTCGCCAGGATCTTTTTACCTGCTGAATAGTGTGAAGGGAAGAAAATCCTTTTCAGTTTACCTTAAAAGACCACTGACTCCGAATTCAATTTTGTGGATTTATTACAGCCAAGAATAATTGCACGTGCAAGCACCTCAACACGAGGTTAAAGAAATAGATGGGCACTAATACAAATAGCATCCTACGCAGGAGTCTCATTCGACTCAAAATAAGAAGAATCGTTAGCTCCAGAAGTATTAGACAAGCGATAACTGCTCCAATCTCTATATTATTCTTCATTTACCTAAATAAGCATAAAACCATTAGCTGTCCCTACTCTATCACTAAGGTGACATACCTACTTAACGAATTTCCCAGGCAAGAGTAAGTAAAAGGTGTCGGCTGTGAAGACTTCCTAAGAAGTGCACTCACTTAGTATTTAAGCTCAGATTTTAAGAAGCTCCTTCACCAAATCCCTCTCTGTCCTCCTCTCTGCTCTCCTCTACCTCTTCTCTGCCCTCCACCCTCGGGGCACTATCCCTAATACAAAACCCAATACAATTGAACACGCCTTTTGTCACGCCTCTTTGGCCAGGTCTTTTTTCTTGTACTTCTCCATCGAAACGGTTACTTCATCCTGGACGGTTGCGATGACCTTGAGTCCCAGGCACCTTCTCCGCTGAAGGTATCATCCCTAAATTCCATTGCACTCCCATTTCCATGCATGTATCGCTCTAACTTGTGAAACAAAGAGCCAGTCTTTTACTAACGAGGCATATGTCCTTGCACCTGCAACAGAAGATACGTTCACCAGAAACCCTCTACTGTGCTAATTAAATCTACTGTCGGTGCCCAGAGAGCCTTCCCAAGAGAACACCTTCTCGTCCTACAAAATAAGCTAACATAAGAACAAACAGGCCTTTCCCTGGCGTATATGCAGTCAGGCCTTTACACAATTTAAACACACAATCTTAATCACGTCTATAAGCATTGGTTCATTATATTTCATATGCAAAAAGTGAACTACAAGTCCAACTTAATACGGTACACGTTTAAACTACTGCATCTCGATTACCCATGAGCTGATTCATTTATGCATTATTTTAACACGATTCAGTTAAGCATTACATTGCATGATTAAATTAGCACAATTACATTTCTTATTCATTCTGATAACTGGGTTATAACTACATTTGCTGGTCATTCATTGATATATATCGGGATATATGCGGGTGCGAGCTATCCGTGATTATGATGCACCCCTACAAATTTCACAAGAACATGGCGCTCTATCAGTTCCCCCCTTTGATGACTCCTGTCATCACATTTTATTCAACTCCCTTGGAGAAAGAACCGACCTAAACAGAACTCGTTGCCATTCTCCCTGGTCTGTGATTCTTCATTCTCTTGAGTCTCTGATATTGACTGTCCTGCAGTCTGGCCATTCTAGTCTCATTTTCTCTCAGAGCTCTCTCAACTCTGCCTGCTCGATACCACTTGTAAGCTTTGATCAGACCCCACAGGCAAACCACACAAACCACCACGATCAGGAGAGGTCTCAGAACATAGCCAAGGAATCCCTTTCCCAAATTCGCAAACCAGCTTCCCACTTGACCAAACCCTCTTCCAACTTTTTCCCAAGCTCCCTCTTCAGTCAAGTCCGCTATCTTCGTGTGAATAGTAGTGATGTTACTTATATATTTCTCCAGATCCTTGCTGTGGTCTGGTATATAAGTACAGCACTCTTGAACCCTCAATAATTTACAGACTCCGCCCTCTTTTGCCAGTAAGACATCCAAAGAAAGGCGGTTCTGCAAAACCATCGTCCTTATCGACAACATCTCCCCTTCCACCAGTACCAACGATTTTGCTGTATTCATCGATAGTTCGTCTATCACAGTCGCTAATCTCCAAATCTTCACATCATTCAAGATCACTCCCAAACTTGGTATCATGGCTCCAAAGATATCTCCCACTACAACCCCTGCACTCGCACCTCTTCTCACTCTTGAATGCTTCCTACCTTCCAAAAGTTCCAAATCCTCAGTATGATAGATTTTTGGAAATATTATTCCCAAGTAACATGTACCATACCAGTTCGCAGGCAATCTCACATAAGCATTCCTTCCACACACAAAATACACCGTGGGTATCACTTGTACAGGACCTTGGAGGAAATTCTTAGCCACATCTGCCATCGTAAAAACATGGTCACACGTACTCTGTCCCACGGGAACCTTTTCATAATAGGTCTGATATCGTATCACACACAACTTTCCCCTTTGTTCCTTGTCCAAAGCTATAGGACCATAGCTTCCCTTTGTCCTGTGCAATTTTTCCTCCTCTGTCCAATCCACTTTACTATGCCCTGTGTCTCGTGTCTGTGTCAGTTTTCTATACCTGTCTTCTACCTGATCTACGAACCTTTTCTCTACATCTGACAATGAACACGTCAAATTATGTCGGTGGGCATATGCTGTGTCCAGTTCCAAAGACGGTATGAAGAACTTCCTAAGTCTATCCTCCGACTTATAATAATCATACTTATTCAAATGTTTATAAGCGGGAACTTCAGGAAGCACTGCATCGTAATTGGAAAAGAAATACTCAAACTGATCTCTTTCATAGAATAGACTAAGTAACAGGCTACATGAAATTCCATATGTCCGTGGAAGATGGTGATATCTAATACCCTCATCCACTGAAGCAGGCAACTGCATACACACAACAATCTTTCGCATCCATCGCATCCACATACTCGTATAGCAGCTTGGCGTAAGCATTAAGCTTGAAATCACTTCTAGACAAATCTACATGCAATCTACGACTTTCTTCTATCAGCAAAGCCTTGTTAGCTCCTATGGTTACCTCTTTTTGGCTAGGTGTAGTAGGTGTAGGAGTCCCTGGCACCCCCTGCACTGCTAGCTCATGTGGAAATGTATATGAGACTACAATTACTACGATTATAGAAAATATCACAACACCTATGAGTATGCCTACAATCATTTTAGATCTACGATTTGGATTTCCAACCTCCGTGATTTCGAAAGTTCTCAAAGTTCTTGGTTTCAGCAATGAACACTCAACAGTCTTTGTTCTTCCACTCGTGACTTGCTTAACCAATTCAAGCAGCACTTGAGACCTCTGGAAATCCCCTTTCAACAGCAGTCTCTTATTTACATAGTCCAGAAAAAGACTTCCCTAGGTTTTCGTTCCTCTTCTGTGGAAAGTCCCTAAGTTTATTCTTCTTCCACTCGGATCTAGGTTATCTTCCTCTTTAGACTTTTTATTTACAACAGGTTATATTTCATCCATGATAAGATCATTAGTAAGCACTTCCAGAACGTGATACAAGAGTTCAAGACGCAGGATTACCACTTCGTGTGAAGACGGCTCAAACCCAAAAGACGGAAATTCGATTCGATGCAAAACCAGTTGTCGGACTTTACTCAGAAGCGGGGGATTCGGAACGGTGAGGGTCAGTATTCCTTCGACTTCGAGCCCTGGCAACAACAGCACCACCTTCACTACCACATTCGGGCTCTTGCTGACCACTTGCACAGACCTCAGTCTCCCCGTACTCACTACCCCTGCATCAGTCACAGTGTAAGTCCACTCGGGGTAGAGTATCTCCGGCAGGGTACTCTTGTTCTTTTTGACCTTCGCCTGCCCTCTTGAGTCTGCTCTTTGTCACTTGCTTCCGTCTCAGACGTTTCAGACACTGGAGCAAGATCTCTTTCAGGTGCCAACCTCAGATTCAGTCGCCTCTGTCTTTCAGGCCAACCTTCCTTGGTTCTGGTCGTTCTTCCGCCTTCCCCTGCTATACCCAGTGCACCACTTCCTCTTTCTGCTGAATCTGACACTACTCCACCCACTGCACCACCTCTGTCTTCTGAGTCAGAGTCACTGTTCGGATTGTCGAAACCCCCTTTAGCTTGTTCTGGTGCACCACCAGCTGTGTCAGCGACCCTTACAGCTTGACTTGTCCTCATGTGGCCCTGCCACATCAGCTGGATTTTCATCTACGAGAGGAGCTGTTCCTTCCAAGGGTGCTGAAACTCTGCGGGTATGGGAGGCATGTACCCAGTTCGGCAATCCTCCACACTTTACTGCTGTATTAGTTACCAGTATCACCTGGTACGGGCCTCGCCAGCGAACATCCAAACAGCTCTTCCTTACGTGCTTTCGGACAAGCACCCAGTCGCCGGGACACAGGTCGTGGCACAGATCACTCGAGGCCGGAACAGCTGCAGCTTGCACCTGCTGGGACACAGAACGGACCACATCAGATAGTCCTTTACAGTAATCGAGAATCAAGTCATCAGTGATGTTAATCAAGGCTGTAGCTGGTACTGCTGGCAACCGCATTGCCCTCCCCATTAATATGCTAATTAGTACGAGCGGCAAGGCGTCAGGCCACTTCAGGGACGTTGATGAACACATTTTTGCCATCCGGGCTTTCAAAGTTCCATTGACCTGTTCCACCATCCCAGAAGCCTCTGGTCGGTAACTGCAATGGAGTCTCTGATCAATATTCAATGCGGCACAGAGTAACTTCATGATTTCACTGTGGAAGTATCTTCCTCTATCTGATTCCAAAGAGGTTGGGATCCCGAATCTCGGGATGAGCTCCCTCAACAATAACTTAGCCACTGTGAGAGTGTCACACCTGCGTGTCGGGTAAGCCTCCACCCACCGTGAGAATACACATACCAACACCAAGATGTATCTCCACCCATTGCACTTAGGCATTTCCACGAAGTCCAACTGTATCCTATTGAAGGGTCCTCCTGACCTCTCAAGGTGACTACTGTTTTCTTTCCAGCATTCATCTGCTGACAAGTGACACACCTCTGACAAACAGTTTCATCTGGGTCCATCAGTGGTTCATCGACAATGTCAGGTCTTGGTTTGGTGCAAAGTTCAGTCACGTCAAGACAATCATGGTCCGCACAATCTTCATCATCTTCATTCGGTATGGGCATTAATGTCGCAGGGTTTAAGACGGAGCATCTTTTCAGAGTCACATTCTCTGCAGCGAGTATGACTTGCTCATACCTTGTTAACCTGTTATTCGTTAGGTGCTGGGTCTTAGTCCTGGTCATCAACAATTCAACCGAGTGTGGCACAAATACAGTCAAAGGATGACCCATTACAATGCTTTCACATCTTTCAATGCTGACACCTGTTGCAGCAACGGATCTTAGACAACCGGGCAACGCAGAAGCTACTGGGTCTAGAGTAGCTGAAAAGTAAGCAACTGGTCTACGGACACCTCCATGATTCTGAGCTAAAACTGCTAATGCACATCCTTCTCTCTCACAACAGAACAGTGAAAAGGCCTTGTTGTAATCCGGCATTCCCAGAGCTGGGGCACTACACAACTCCTCTCTCAGTTTTAGGAATGACATCAAGCACTCCTCGTCCCATGGTACCGGATCACTCACATCCTTGTGCGTAAGCCTCTGTAAAGGCTTTGCTCTCAAGGAAAAACTAGGTATCCACTGCCGACAATAGCCGACCATTCCCAAAAACATCCTGATTTCCCTCTGTGTGGTAGGCACTGCCATGCTCATTATTGCCTCAATTCGGTCTGGTGACACCTTCCTCTTGCCTTTTTCTAATCTGTGTCCCAAGTACTGTACCTCATTCAAACAGTACTGCAACTTATTTGGAGACACCTTGTGCCCTTTCTCTGCTAAGTGGTTCAACAGGGCTACCGTGTCTATCCTGCAAGCATCTTCCGTTTCTGAGGCAACAAGGAGATCGTCTATGTATTGCACGAGAACTGAGTTCTGCGGCAATACAAGACTCTCAAGATTCTTTTTCAGGATCTGATTAAAGATCGATGGACTTTCTGTATACCCTTGAGGGATTCGACACCATGTTAACACACGATTTTCCAGCCGGAATGCAAAAAGAAATTGTCTTTCCTCATGGAGTGGTATCGAGAAGAATGCTTGACACAAGTCAATGACAGTAAAGCACTCGGCTTCGCATGATATCTGAAACAGTATCACTGATGGATTCGGTACCACTGGACAACAAGGGACCACTATCGTGTTGACCTTTCGCAGGTCTTGCACGATCCTGAATTTCCTGCTCGGTTTCTGTAGTCCCATAATAGGTGAATTACAGGGGCTACCTCTGATCTCCTTCAGAATGCCTTTTTGTATGAAAGTCTCGATTACAGGTTTAATCCCTGCGATCGTTTCAGGCGACAGATTGTACTGAGGCGTTCTAGGGAACTCAACATTCTGTTTCACCTGGATCTGCACAGGTTCAACTCCTTTGATTAGTCCTATCTCTTCTCCTGTGAAGTCCCATACCTCAGGTGACACGGTCTCTCTCAAATCCGGTGGAAGTTCCTCCACGGTCACCATTGGATACAAGTCTATACACCGATGCTGATTAGCAACTTTAAAAGTAGCATCATCATCCCTCGTCTGAACCTCCACTCCCTTAGGCGTGCAATAAATCGTGCAGTTCAACTTACATAACAGATCTCTCCCTAGAAGACAAACTGGACTCGTATCACACACCACAAACTGATGTCTAGTTTGGAAGGAACCTATCCTCACTGGAATCGGTTCAGTCAACGGGCTGTTTATTCTTTTGTTCGCCACTCCAACAACTTGGATCAATTGTCCCGAGAGGGGTAGGTTGGGGACTACTGCTGATCTTACAGTAGACCGGGTAGCACCAGTGTCAACCAAAAGCGTGGTAGGATGACCATCAATGTCTGCCTCCACAAAAGGTCCTCTCTGGTCTACCTCCAAGACTGCTCCAAGTGTGCCTCAGGCACCGTCAGGATAACGGGTCGGGGCTATACTCATCATACCCTTCGAAAAGGGGCATCTGCTGATAAGTTCGTATGCTGTGCGGGATCCTTGGTGGCTGTGGGACCTGTACTTGTTGGTTATGGGCCCCCCCTTTCATCGACCTGGGCCTCATTACAGTATTGACTATCTCCGTCACAGGTGCCTGAACCCCCTCTACCTCCTGCTGCACTTGGTTGGCTGGGTTCAAAGGTCACTCGCGCTTCCAATGCCCGATCTGGTGACCAAGATGACACGCAGTGGTCTTCTTCAGTGTCGCCACATCCACCCCCGTCTTGGGATCGATAGGTTTCCCTTTTCCCTGTCCTTGCCCATTCTGGTTTCCTTGGTAATTCCCTTGTCTTCTTCCTAAGGTCCCTCCACTAGGCTGGACCTGCGCTGTCTGCATCTGGACGAGCATCAATTTGTCCTTCAGCTTACGATGCTTCGAGTCCACTTCATCGCTACAATACCTCGCATACCGCAAGATTTCATCTACCGGCTTGTTCTGCCAACAGATCAAATGGTGCTGTATCATGAGGCTGACTTCTGGTCTCAGGCCTAGCACAAACTTGGAGACAAACTGTCCCATATCCTTGGGGTCTAATGCATCTAATCCACTATACTGTTTAAAAGCTTGCAGAAGGCTTTCGTAATATTCGTGCACCGTTTCTTTAGGTTCTTGCACAGTTCGGTCTATCTTAACCCAATCTATATCTTGAGGCGAAATCTTCAGTTTCAACCATGTAATCACTTGCTCGAACTTTTTCATAACAAGGGGTGACGGACCATTCGTGACAGCATCCCTTTCAGGTTCAACAGTCGGCCACTCAACGGCGATTTTACAAGCTGTCCACAAATCTCCCGGCACCACTATGTCAAACAAGGTGTTCAAATCAGTCCACAGCACCTTCGAAATTTTAACAAACCGCTCAACCTGTTTGTACCACTCTACGGGTTTCTCCCTCAGCCGAGAAAGTCATTTGTAAACGCAGCCAAGTCACCTCTACTCCACGGCACATATACGTACCCTCCGTTCTGTACTTCCCGTAAAGGAAAGTTTCCAACGCCCGTCGCCCCTCCCCTGGAGGTGGCGTTTCTCCCACAATTTTCTTTGCTATTTTCTTCTTTGACCACCTTTCCTCCCATTTGTCCAACAAGTTCCATATCCGCATCCCTACAATCAGATCTTTAGTATGCGTCCTTAACCCTGTGATCCTTTTCTCCTCCAGTTCTTGATCACTATATTGCAACCTATGTGGTCCTTGCAATGTTTTTGTTTTATTCAAGTCTACCTCATATCTCCTGGCTAATGCCGTCAATTTCTCATGTGCTATCCTTGCTTTCCGAGTTACATCTTTTGCTATGAAAAGCAGCTCATCTGACCCATACATTTCTATTCTTTCCAAAGGCAGACTTCCGCTAATCATTTCGTCTACTTCTGCTTTTAACCTTACTACGTCCAGCAACCTTGCCTGTACTGCACTTTAGTATTTCTCGACAAGCTGCGCCATTCTGCTCATCATAGTCACCACTTTGTTCTTGTGACTTGCTCTCTTCTATCGTATTCCTAAAGCTTGATCTGGTTTCGGAAATTTCTCGTTCCCTATCACCTGGCATTCTATCACTTTGGTTTCTTACTGTTGGTGTCCACATCCTCAAAGCTGACTTAGATTCGTGTAAAGATCTTGGTCTGACTGGTCTCTCATCCTCCTGTCTAAAAGAGGAGTCTGCCGTGGCTGGTAATGGCGTGCTTGTGTCTAATGGCCTTGGGAAGTGAATCACTTGTACTCCGAACCCATTCCCACTAGCACTGGTTCCTTCTTCTCCTCTCGTCTGTACTGAATTTCCTTCTCTTACTCGGTCTGGGTCATATACCGGTACTAAAGGGCCAATGGTAACCGGTACTGTCAGGGAGTCCGGTAATCGGGTATTCCCTATGGAAGGCTGTGTTGCCGCTCCCTCTGTTCCTGTGGAAATTCTTCCCACTACCCTCATGTTAGTCTGATTCTGCATCTCACCAGTTTCTACCGCTGATGTTGATTTTCCCTCTTCTAAATCTGGATTAAATGGGGATGGTCTCTCAGCTAGCAACCTATCTAACAGGCTGTCATCTGTATCACTGTTGTCCTCTTCAATCCTTGTTATCTTCCCACCTTTTATTAACAGTGGGTACAACCTGTCTCCTTCGATCGTTTCCACCCTCCACTTTTTCTCTAGTGCGTCCCATCTCGCATCTTGGAAGGCCCTGATCGATTTCTTCACCCTTTCCTGGCTCTTATCTCTTTTCCCGTCATACGCTGCCCTAATCCATGCATGTATCGCCTCAAACTGTGTCGGTCTAGGCAGTGGTCGTAAAGAAGCCATTATAGTCTTTAGCTGGTACAACACCTCTAACCTGAAAGTGCCATAGCGTGGGAAAGTCAATTCTCCTTCCCCTTCTGTCATTTTATGCCAATTCTCAAGCCAAATTATGGTATGCAATCCTACATTCGTAGCCATATAATGTGCCGGCGTATCCTCGGGAGGGGCTTCCTCTCCACCCCGAGTAACCACATGTCTGTCACCTCTGCAAAGTTCTCGTAAAACTTTAAAACATTTCATGGTAAAGCAGCGATCTGTTCGCATCCAATATTTTGTTTTCGCTTCCTGGTTCAATCCACCAATGCCAGCACGGCTCACACCAACCGGCCTATCGCAGCGCGGCACTGTCTGACGTCACTCTTCCTCCGCTCGCAGCAGTTCCCCTTTTTGCTAATTCTCCCGTTCTCGTTCACACGTGTCCCAATCACACTCTGAAGCAATGGTCCGTACTCCCGAACAATTACCTCTCTGACTGTCGGTCCTCCAATGACCGATCAGCCTCTCGAAATTGTTGACCTCAATCTGGCAACTGTGTCCGCGAACGACCGGACAATCACCTCTGACACAATCAATAGGATCCAAACGCTCAATGTTCTACATACAACAACCTACGACCAGCGTCGGTTATTCACACTCTCACGCATGTGCTCCCTATCCTCAGTGGGTTGATCAACGACGTCTCATGACCCCCACAATCTCTGGTCAACGATCTCAATTCTGGGTGTCTTCTACACCACAATATCTCTCGGCCCCGCGCGCGCTCACGGTCCGATCCTCAATCACACAACTCTCATTCCAACTCCGCAAGACATTACACAACGAGCAAACACCGCAATCTAACAAACATCACTCTTTTCATACTCACTCTACCACGAACTGCTACTTCCACCGCACCGTCACTCTCCGTCAGTTTTCAGCGACCGCCGACGTCCTCCTTTTGCGATCCACTGGATCACCGTCACTAGGGTTCTATGGGCAACTAATCTCTCATCCTAATCTAGATCTCCCCTTACTATCAGAGATAACCATCCTACTCTGCTACCAACTGATAACGCTGATTCTTATCTTATCTCTTTTAAGAATCTTCAGGTCGCCAGGATCTTTTTACCTGCTGAATAGTGTGAAGGGAAGAAAATCCTTTTCAGTTATACGACAAAATTTAGAATCTATTTTACCTTAAAAGACCACTGACTCCGAATTCAATTTTGTGGATTTATTACAGCCAAGAATAATTGCACGTGCAAGCACCTCAACACGAGGTTAAAGAAATAGATGGGCACTAATACAAATAGCATCCTACACAGGAGTCTCATTCGACTCAAAATAAGAAGAATCGTTAGCTCCAGAAGTATTAGACAAGCGATAACTGCTCCAATCTCTATATTATTCTTCATTTACCTAAATAAGCATAAAACCATTAGCTGTCCCTACTCGATCACTAAGGTGACATACCTACTTAACGAATTTCCCAGGCAAGAGTAAGTAAAAGGTGTCAGCTGTGAAGACTTCCTAAGAAGTGCACTCACTTAGTATTTAAGCTCAGATTTTAAGATGCTCCTTCACCAAATCCTTCTCTGTCCTCCTCTCTGCTCTCCTCTACCCTGCCCTCGGGGCACTATCCCTAATACAAAACCCAATACAATTGAACACGCCTTTTGTCACGCCTCTTTGGCCAGGTCTTCTTTCTTGTACTTTTCCATCGAAACGGTTACTTCATCCTGGACGGTTGCGATGACCTTGAGTCCCAGGCACCTTCTCCGCTGAAGGTATCATCCCTAAATTCCATTGCACTCCCATTTCCATGCATGTATCGCTCTAACTTGTGAAACAAAGAGCCAGTCTTTTACTAACGAGGCATATGTCCTTGCACCTGCAACAGAAGATACGTTCACCAGAAACCCTCTACTGTGCTAATTAAATCTACTGTCGGTGCCCAGAGAGCCTTTCCAAGAGAACCTTCTCTGCCTGCAAAATAAGCTAACATAAGAACAAACAGGCCTTTCCCTGGCGTATATGCAGTCAGGCCTTTACACAATTTAAACACACAATCTTAATCACGTCTATAAGCATTGGTTCATTATATTTCATATGCAAAAAGTGAACTACAAGTCCAACTTAATACGGTACACGTTTAAACTACTGCATCTCGATTACCCATGAGCTGATTCATTTATGCATTATTTTAACACGATTCAGTTAAGCATTACATTGCATGATTAAAATAGCACAATTACATTTCTTATTCATTCTGATAACTGGGTTATAACTACATTTGCTGGTCATTCATTGATATAGATCGGGATATATGCGGGTGCGAGCTATCCGTGATTATGATGCACCCCTACAAATTTCACAAGAACATGGCGCTCTATCAACCTTGTACCCTTGTGGCGTTTAGAATTTTGTACCATGTTTGGAAGTCTTATCTGCTTTTTCTCTTTCAGGGGGCGGGCAGTGTTCTGGGACATCAAGAACCGCCTGCCACGCTCGGTCACTACTGTGCAGTGGGAGAACAGCTTTGTGTCAGTTTACAGTAAGGACAACCCCAACCTTCTGTTCAACATGTGTGGCTTTGAGTGCCGTATCCTACCCAAGTGTCGCACCAGCTACGAGGAGTTTACACACAAGGATGGAGTCTGGAATCTACAGAATGAGGTAAAACTTTCTCCCTTCTCCTACCATCGTTCTCCATATTTCCTTGTGCACCCTCATTGAGTAAGCTTCCTAACTATATATCACCATGCATCTTTCCACACACAGATCTTTCAGTGCACGTCATATGCCACTGATGTCTCTCTAGCTTTTCGAATGCTCAGTTTCTTACATTTTGCCCAAAACGAGCATTCGGACCGTGTTTAAGCGCACTCAGTTTTGGATGTGGAAACCGAAAGATAACCTATTTTACAAAGCTCACAATATAGTCGAGAGCAAGATTGTTTTTTTCCTTCTTTTGCCTCCGCACGTATGCAATGAGGTACCCTTTCGCACAGCATTCGGATGTTATTACCTTTCCATGCTCACTTGTACGGTAGATCGCCCTGCTAGGGCTGTTCTCTATGGGTTGTGCACAGATTACTAGTCACCTCTTTTACTAAGGTGCTCACAGGGCTCTGGTGTGCTTTCAGACCTGCAATTTGGTTGTGTTTTGTGTTGTAGGTGACCAAAGAGAGGACAGCTCAGTGCTTCCTCAGAGTTGATGACGAGTCAATGCAGAGATTCCACAACAGAGTTCGGCAGATTCTCATGGCATCTGGCTCTACCACTTTCACTAAGGTAGGATATTTCTTTGCAAGAGCACACATCTCTTGAGTGCTGCAAGCATGCTTGTGCGAAATTCTGAGGTATTCAATGCTTTGGCTTCCTGGAAGTATAGCGCTGTGCAGCTCTGAGTAGCAGGATTCGGATTAGTAAACTACTGTTTATTTAGGGTGCTATTGTTTTGGGCAGGGGGGGAGTAAATGGTGCATCCGGATTGTACTCTTGTGAAACTTGGTAGTGGACCTGTTCTAACTACTCTTCTTGCCCCTAGATTGTGAACAAATGGAACACCGCTCTGATTGGCCTCATGACTTACTTCCGCGAGGCTGTGGTTAATACCCAGGAGCTCCTGGACTTGCTGGTGAAATGCGAGAACAAGATCCAAACAAGAATCAAGATTGGCCTGAACTCCAAAATGCCCAGTCGCTTCCCTCCTGTGGTGTTCTACACCCCTAAAGAGCTAGGGGGGCTTGGCATGCTTTCAATGGGACATGTCCTCATCCCCCAGTCTGATTTAAGGTAAGGTGATCGCTTGGCATTCTGAATGATAACATTTCCTATTCCTTCATTTTCTCCAGAGGTAAGGAGTGCTTAACATGACATCCCTGGCAAACTTTTCTTTATCCAACAGTCTGCACTAATGTGCAGGGACTTGGCGTTCTCCATAGAATGCATTCTAATCTTAAAGGCTTTTCTATGATAGCGAGGTTGAACAGAACAAGATGTCATCTTGTTGCTTTCTTAACTGAGTTGGGAGAAGATGGGCATTTTATCTATGGGGCATGTCATCCTCTGTCTTTCCCCGCAGTCTGTGCCAAGTTAAAGGGGGCCGTGGGGACCATCTGTGGGTTCCCACCCAGAACATTATTGTGCACCAGCGACTGTCCATGTGACTGAAATATGTATAGTGCTCGACTTAAACTTATGTAGCCCCTTATCTTTTGTGGACTGTTCAGAATGCATGCCATAGAATGGTCCACCCTGCGACAGTGGACAAAGCTTTAGCAGTTTTTTGTTGTTCTCTGAGAGGGTCCCTCAACACTGGTATTCTGCCTATTTCCAGCCTTTTATATCCGGTTTCTAATGTGACTACTAAAAAATTGGAAATGTATCTCCCCGTTCCCTGCTTGCTACACAGTAGAGGACTGTCCTATTTGCCAAACAAAAAGTCATAGCAGGCCTTCAAAGTCTGCTGGTGGTATTTCGGATCAGAACTAAAAGGGCAACTCCTGATTGATCTCAGTTTTGTCAAATGCATCTCTGTCCCTCTAAAATAGAAATCCAAGACGAAGGGGGACCACTGCGCATGTCACACATGCACTTTGCACATTCCTTCACGCCGCGCTAAGTCAAAGAAACTATTCAGATAAACGTGATATGAAAGAGATCAGCATCAAATGGGAGGTTAGACGCTCCTTGAAGGGCATGGACATGGAAGGGTACACTGTCGAAGGACTCGCCATTGAATTCTTGGATGACAAAGGGTAGTGATAGGGGCCAAACTGGATTATGTTAATGCCAAGTTGGCTGGGACTTCTAAAGTGTGTTAGAAAAAACACGTTTCAAAGAACTCAGCTGGTCATGACGTTTGCAATATCCTGAAGCAAGCACATACCTCAACTTCACCAAGGTACCAACATTAGCTCCCGGTATCTGCATGCATCCAATTTCATACCTTGGCGTATACTTGTAAATCCTTGTTTGGCTGTGCCACAAGATATCCGATTGAATGCTTTACCTCATAATTCCCTACTCTTATCTCTTAGATGATTATACAAATATTTGCTTGTCCCTCCAAATAGCAATCACAAAAAAGGCAGCCATTTTCATTGTTTTAATCGTCATCACTAAGCCATCCTTCCTTTGGACACTGGAGGTGAGCTTGCTGCTCTCCTAATTGGCCATTGATCTCAATTAAGACGTCACGAATAGGAAGTTAATTGAGTGTTGTTCAAGTTTTCTCTTTTCTGGGAAGCTTCACTGAAATTATGAACAAACCACCCACTTCCCAGGGAAACAAGTAAGTGAACAGTGATAGACTGCAAAGATTTAAGATCTTTATCCTGCACTAGACCTTCAAGATGAACTGGGAGGGGACTGTTAAAGCAGTGCCCTTCAGTGTAGCAGGCTAATACTGGAATGTTTAAAGACGTGTAGTTTATCTGTATGGTCTTTGGCATTGTTTGTGGCATATGAGCTATGTTGGTGTTTCTACCACGTTTTGTAGTGCAAGGTAGTGAGCGAAATTTCCCATGCCATGCTCTTAATCTGAGAGATGAGATGGGGCTCCGAATGCTTCCTCATGCAACATGTGGTCTTTCGGCAGTAGGTAAGGGTCATAGTCTGTCATAGTTCTCAATCTGAGATAAACATGCAGAGCAATGGATCGCTGCTTTTCTGTAAAAGAGATGACATATATATTTATACTGTTTGCTAATGTATATTTTAATTTGGTATTCTCCAGTTTGTTGACTTGAAGAAATCTTTTTTCCTCCGCTCTCTTTGCCCTTCAAGTTTCATTAATCTATCTTTATGCACAGTAACGCACCTTCTCCTGTTTGTGTAACCTAAAAGTCACCCCTTGGCTCTGTTTTAGGTGGTCTAAGCAGACTGATGTTGGCATTACTCACTTCCGCTCTGGAATGAGTCATGAGGAGGATCAACTGATTCCCAACTTGTATCGCTATATTCAACCCTGGGAGAGTGAGTTCATTGACTCGCAGCGTGTGTGGGCAGAGTACGCTTTGAAGAGGCAGGAAGCAATCGCACAAAACAGGTGAGATGTGATGTTCGAAGGAGGCATAATGAAAACGTGGCACGGCACGAGTGAAATATGGGTAGTTATAGCTGATACGAGGCGTTAATGGAAGGTGCAAGTAGATTGTCCTCTTTGCTACAAGCTAGTCTATTCAGAATATGGGTAGAGGGGTTTAACATAGTGGTAGGTGTCCTGGTATTGACCGGATTCGGGCAATTACCCCATACGGTCAGTACCTCTTACCTTCCCCAAGGGGTGTTGCAAATTTAGGTTTGATTTTGTGAATGTTTTTCCAACTTTGTATTTATGCCAAAATCTTTTGAAGAGGTCCGGTTGAGCGAGAGAGGTATACAGACTGTTTTAGCAATAAAGTTAAGCTATGTGACTGTGCTCATGCAGCATCTGCTTTCTTTATTGTTGGATCTTGTAGAAAGCAGTCCTCCCTTTGCGCGGCTCATCAGCTCTTTATATGCCATTGAAGCATTTTCCTGCATGGAATGCCAGCATCCCAACCCATCTTCTTCACAGGCTTCAAACCATTCAAAACACTGCTGCTAGGCTCGTCCACGACCTCCTGTGCCGATCCCACACCACTCCTCCTAGAGCTCCACTGGCTCCCCTTCCAAAAGCTCTGCCAGTTCAAACTTCTCACACACGCATTCAAATCACTACACAACGCGGGACCCGCATACCTCAATCACCGGCTTCACTTCTACCAACCCACCGGACAACTTCACTCAGCATCAGTCTCACTCGCGCACACACACACCCCACCATCCACAGAAGCAGAACAGGAGGGCCGTCGTTCTCATACCAAGCCGCCAACTCCTGGAACAACTTCCTCAACACATTAGGGCCTACTCCTCACTTCTTGAATTCTGCAAGAAGTTGAAACCCTGGCTTTTCAATTTGTCTTCTTACGGGACTGTAGGAAGCTGGGTTTCTGTTGCACTAACCCCCCCACTTTTTGCCAGATTTCTGATGCACTTTGACTTGACGTGCCCGGGATCCCTGCCATTCAGGTTCCCAGGGCCTGTGTTCTTTCCCAAAACTGTACATTGGTACTCACAATTGGCGCCTTTCTGGCCACATGTAAGTCCCTTATAAAAGGTACCATGGGAACCAGGGGCGCTTTGACCAAGGAAGGCCTCTAAGTGCTGCAGCACATATTTTGCCACCCTTAGAGGTTCTGTACCTTAACACAGACACACTGCCATTGCAGGCTGCGTGTTTTGGTGCAGAGAAAAGTGAAGCGTCGACATGGCACACATACTTGTGTGCCATGCCTGTACCCCTCTAGCTGTGGGTGCACTATACCACCGGTGAGGGTACAGTTGCATGAGCAGTGTCCAAGTCCATTTTTAGACATTGTAAGTGCAGTAAAGCCATAAAAGAGTATATGGTCTGATAGTTTGTCATTACGAACGCCACAGCACCATAATGGCTTTACTGAATTCTGGGTAGTTTGGTAGCAAACTTCTCAGCATAATAAACCCACACTGATGCCAGTGTGGGATTTATTATACAATGCACTAAGAGGGCATCTTAGAGATGCCCCCTGAAAAACGACTAGCCTCAGTTTGGATTCCCTGACTGGTAAACACCAGCCTGCCACCACGAGACATGTTTCTGGACCCCTTCGCTCCCTGGGCCCAGAAACGAAGCCTTTCCTGGGCTGAGGTGTTCACAGCTCCCCCAGGTCAGGAAGAGCCATCTGTGGCAGGGGAGCTTCAAAGGCCTTGCTGCCTTTGTAACACGACCCCAGCCTCTCCTGCTATCAGGAGCAGGACCCCTTCCTGTCTCACCCCCTTTTCAGCAGGAAGACAGGCAGGAAAAATTAGAGCTGCGCAGAAGGTGTGCCCACCCCTGCCAACCCCACCCCTCAGGTGGGGGAGGCGAGGTGAAGCCCACTCTTCAGTGCCCGCCATCTTGCAGAAAGCAGGCACTCTCCAATCAGGGATAGGGATTGTGCCCACTCCCCCACGTGGGGTGAGCACACCAAGGGTGTAGTCACCCTAAGGTCAGTAGCCCATTGGCTACTGACCCTGAGACCCCTAAAACGCCCCCTAAATACAGTATTTAGGGGACAGCCCTGGACCAAGAAGGCAGATTCCTGCAACCTACGAAGAAGGATGAAAGAAGATGCCCAGCGGAGGAGACTGCAGAGAAGAACTGACTAGGCCCAGCCCTACTGACCTGTCTGCAGTTTCCAGAGATCCTGCACCAAAGGTTGCCTTGTCCTGCAGCCAGCGACCTCCAAAACCCCTGGGAGGACTGAATGCCTTCAAAGACCGGATCTCCTGTGAACAGCAGTTCTGTTCAAAAGAATCACCAAAGAAAGACTCTGAGCCTGCTGAGGACAAAGAAACCCGACGCCTGGAACCATCACTGCACCCGACGCCTACAGCCCGAGTCCAAGTGGCCCACCGGTCCCAGCGAGGTCCCCCAACGCTCCGGAGTCAGAGTCCACCGTGGGTGGACCCCTCCAGGACTCACCGACATCACCTGCAGCCTCTGCACGGAGCCACCCTCCCCCACCACCACCACCACCACCACCAACAACCGCGAGTGACCCGGTAAGGTGAAATCCGACCTCAAAAGGCACCCCTGCATCCGGCCGCCCTCCTCCCTGGAGAAGACCACCTGAGGGGCACCTACGTCCCCGAGCCCTCCAGCTTTACCTGCACAGCTGTTGGTTCCTCCGGGAATACTTCCTGGATCGAGCCTACAGCCAAAACCAGCAACTTCCATTGAAAACAACCGGGCACCTGACGCCAAATCATCACCATCCCGCCGCTGTGGGTACACCTTGGGTGCTAACTCGGATCCCCCTTTAACCTGAGCTTAACCCTGGGAGCTTTGCTCCCACATCCAAGTGGTGTGCCCGTGAGTAGCCACCAACCAGAGGCCCCTTATCCTCCATTGGATAACATTGGGCCTTCGCGTTCTGCGCCTGGCTGCCCTAGTGCTGCTGAGGGTGTTCTTCGAGTGCATCCTGGACCCTTGGGGAACCCTTGTTTTGCAGCGTGAATCTTTCTGGATTCACTATGCTGTGCATTATTCCGCCATCTCGTGGTTGGGTCCGGATTCGTAGTCTTTTCTTTGTTTTTTTTTGGGTTTTTTTGGTTGGCCCAGGTGGGCGGCGACGCCCCACCATTTGGTGTCTTCGGTGACGTCGTCGCGCTTCTGGCGGAAGCTCCCACCTTTGGTAGCCATCTTCAGATTCTTTTTTCCGCCGTGGGGTCTGGATCGTTGCCGAGAAGTTCCAGAAAGTTTGGACGAAGAATCTCAAAGTCGAAATTTCATCACAGAAGATGTACTCCTGAGACACCGGACGACGACACTAGTACCGGAGAAGAAGGACGACGAGGTAGAAGGTCCACGACCGAAATCTCGACGCCTACAGAGAATGCGCTCACAGGGGGCTCCCTAAGCGCGGTTATGGACAAGACTCCGTTCAAGTTCTGCAGAAATTGCCACCACAAATACGCCCAAAAAGACCAGCACCCAGTCTGCAACCTCTGCTTGCCGCTCGACCACGCCAGCGAAGACTGCAACGCGTGCTCGGCGTTCACCCCGAAGACCCTCCGGGTGAGAGACAGACAGAGAAGGGCGAACTATAAGCATGCAGGGCCAGGGACCAGCACCATCTCTCCGAGACCTGGGTCTCTCGAGCGGAGAGGAGGACAACATCGCAGAGGGACCAGAGGACTGCGCTGTCATCGAAATCGAAAAGAAAACGTCGAAGGAGGTAAGGGAGTCGTCGACCCCAAAACACCAAAGCGACGCTCGAAAGAGTGAAGCCAGAATCCCTAGCGACACTCCGAGAAGTGTAGCAAAGTCCTCGAAGGGAGCGTTGCCGCCGAAACACTCGACGAAAGCAACAGCACCAAGGGACAAACAGCCGAGCGGATCCTTGGACAAGGACTCTCAATCGGCGAAAGCCTCCGAAAAACGAAGGCGTCGAAGGTCGTCCCCGAAAAGGAAACCTCGACACCGAGAAAGGAAGGCCCGGCGTCTGTTTCGACGACCGCGACCACGAAGAGAGGCACTGCACCACTCGACGCCGAAAAGGTCCACGAGATGGCGAAAAAGAAAAGGAGGCTCGAGGCAGAGATGGCGAGCATCCTGCAACGCAAAAAAGACTTCGACGAGAAGATGAAACAATACGCTATTCCGTCGAAGCAAGCCCACGAGGCAGTCGAGGAGTTCGAGGCCGAAGTCGTCGAGGCCCCGGGGACACCCGAACAGCTCGAAGACCAGGACGAGGAATACTACTACTTCGAGGCCGAAGGCGAAGAAGAGATGCTGTCTTACAGGGACTCGGCGTCCTCTGAAGTACAAGACCTAGACTGGCAAGACCTCGACACAGAGTCACCAGAAGAAGGGGTAGACACTTACCCCTCGAGACCTTCGCCGCCAGACGACATCGGAGTCTACAATGAGGTCGTGCAGAAGGCTGCAAGGACTTATGGGGTCGAAATGCAGGAGGAAAAAACAAAAGCAGGTTTCCTCTTCGAAACACTGCTCCCCCAACAGACAAGGAGCCAATTTCTACCCATGTTACCTGGCGTTCTCGACCAGGGAAGGGAGGCCTTCAGGGAACCAGCAATCTGCAAGGCGGTTACCCCGAGGAGCGAAAAGAAGTATAAGCACTCCACAAAAGATCCTGCATACATACAGGGGTCTGTACCAGCAGACTCCATTATCGCTGCAACAGCCAGGAAGAGGGCCGGTGTGCCCACCAACACAGGCCCACCTCCAGACAAGGAGAGCAAAAGAATAGACCTCACAGGACGTAAGGTGGAGAGGAACGCAGCCATACACTGGCGTATCGCAAACTCCAACGCCCTCATCAGCAGGCATGCATACCAGCATTGGGCAGAAATGAGCCAGCTCATTAAGCACCTGCCAGAAGAACACCAACAAAGAGCCAATTACCTAGCGGAAGAAGGCAAGGCCATTGCGAACACTTGCCTAAAGTCAGCCTTGGACGCAGCAGAGAACTCCAGCAGGCAAATGATGATAGGGATGACTGAGAGGAGACACGCATGGCTCAGGATCTCCGGCTTCAAACCAGAAGTACAGAGCAACATCATCAACACACCGTTCGACGGTGAGAAACTGTTTGGAGCAACAGTTGACAACAAATTAACACAACTAAAGACGGACAACGAAACTGCAAGGTCCATGGGAGCGCTGCAGTTCAGGGGAATGAGAAGAGGGAACCCCTCAAGGCGAGCCAGTGGTAGAGGAGGCAATGCACCTACCACCTCACACCAATCACAACAACAAGGGTACCAAGGGAACAACCAGGGCCAAAACCTGCAGGGACAACAGCAGCAGAATTGGCAGTACCAACCCAGAGGACGGTCCTTTCGAGGGCGCGGATACGGACGGGGACAGGCCCGAAGAGGGGCCAGCAGCCCGCCTCAAAGTGACTTCACACTCAGAACAAGCCCCCCACCGTTAACACCAAGGTTGAGGGGAAGTCCGCAAAAGGAAAAGATAAAGAGCAGAAGCACACAGCAAATAACCACCGAGCATACGACACCAGTGGGAGGAAGAATAGGAAAATTTCTCACACAATGGAGGAAAATTACCACGGACAAATGGATACTAAACACCATACAGCACGGGTACTGCATAGACCTCCAAAAACACCCGCCAGGGAGAAGACCAAGACATCGGTCAATACCCGCAAGAGAACTAGCCCTCCTCCGCCTAGAAGCAGAGGAACTGCTACAAAAAGAGCAATAGAGCCAGTTCCAAACAACGAAAGGAACAAGGGAATATACTCAACGTACTTCCTAGTGCCAAAGGTAGACGATACACTAAGACCAATACTGGACCTCAGATTCCTGAACAAGTTCGTAAAAACTCAAAAATTCAAGATGACTTCACTTCAGGAAGTAATACCCCAAATCCAAGAAGGGGATTACATGGCGACCTTAGACCTAAAAGATGCATACCTGCACATACCCGTCAACCGCAAACACAAACGGCTATTAAGATTCGTGATAGGCCACGATCACTACCAGTTCACAGTGCTAGCCTTCGGACTAAAGTCCGCACCAAGAGTGTTCACGAAATGCCTAGCAGCAGCGCACCTTCGGAGAAGGAGCATACATGTATACCCCTACCTCGACGACTGGCTGGTAAAAGCAGGATCATACAGACTCTGCAAAAAACACATCAAACAAGTCATAGAAACACTGTCCACATTAGGTTTCTCAATACATTGGGAAAAATCGTCAACAGAACCCCAACAAATCAAGATATTCTTGGGGGCACAAATAGACAGCACACAGTCCAAGGTGTTCCCCAGCGACAAGAGAAGTATAGCGCTCCTGAGGGAAACGCATCATTACCGCAAGGGGCAAGTTCTGACAGTGAGGACGGTGAGCAGGATAATGGGAATGATGGCATCATGCATCCACCTTGTCCCGCATATCAGACTGCACATGAGACCGCTCCAGGAATGGATACAACAGCAATGGTCACAAGCCACAGGGAGTTGGGAAGATCTAGTGGTTGTCACACACGCAGTGCAGAAAGAAATAGCGTGGTGGAAAGAAGAGAACATATTACAAGGGAAGCCATTCACACAGCCAACTCCAACAGTGACCATCACAACAGACGCCTCACAGCAGGGCTGGGGCGCGCACATGACCAGACTCCGCGTCAGGGGGCTCTGGTCACAACAAGATGCAGTGAAACACATCAACTACCTAGAACTCAAAACTGTGTTCCTAGCCTTAAAAGCCTTTCAAAAGCAGCTTTATGGCCAGCGAGTGCTGATACAAACAGACAACACAACTGCAATGTTCTACATCAACAAGCAAGGTGGAACACAATCAGCACCGCTGTCAAGTCTGGCACAACAGATCTGGAGATGGGCCATCCCTCTAAGGATAGACCTGCTAGCAATACACCTCCCAGGAATAGACAATGTAGAAGCAGACCGACTCAGCAGGCAGACGTCTGCATCCCACGAATGGGAACTGAACCAACAGGAGGTGCAGCAACTGTTCCAAAAGTGGGGAACACCACGGATAGACCTCTTTGCAACACCCCAGAATGCAAAATGCCAACATTACGCATCCAGACAGCCGGACCAAAGGTCCCTAGGGAATGCCCTATGGATAAGTTGGTCGAACGAATTTGCTTACGCTTTTCCCCCGATACCACTGTTACACAAAGTACTCAGCAAATGCAGGAGCAGCAGCATGACACTCATACTGGTGGCACCTCAGTGGGCCAGACAAACATGGTTCTCACAGATAATGGAAATGGCGCAGGAACCAGCACACAGGTTCAGCAGAAGGAAAGACCTCCTCACAATGCAAAACGGAAAAGTGCTCCACCCAGAACCAGACAGCCTCAGCCTAGCAGCATGGCTCCTGAGGACCTAGAATTCGCACACCTCAAACTACCTCCAAGCACCATGGCAGTACTCAGAGAAGCAAGGAGACCCACTACAAGAAAATGCTACATTGCAAAGTGGAAAAGGTTCTCACAATGGTGCATTACAGAGGGACTGCAACGAAAAGTCACAAAAGAATCAACAGTACTGCGATACTTAACACACCTACTACAAAGCGGGCTGAGCTACTCGTCACTAAGGGTTCACCTAGCAGCCATAGTGGCCTACACCAGGGGAGAAGCGGTGAAAAGCTTCTTCACCTCCCAAGTGGTCAAAAGATTCCTGGAAGGGGCTAAAAGAATAGCCCCCTAAAAGGATGCCAGCCCCAAGCTGGAACCTCAACACTGTACTGACACAGTTGATGAAATCACCATTTGAACCCATACACAAGATCACACTGCACATGCTCACACTAAAAACGGCTTTCTTAGTGGCTATCACGTCACTGCGAAGAGTCAGTGAACTACAGGCTCTCACACTACAAGAGCCCTACTTGCAAATACACAAGGACAGAATTGTCATGAGGACTGACCCACACTTCCTGCCAAAGGTGGTGTCGCGGTTCCATATCAATCAAACAATACAGATACCAAGTTTCTTCCAGAAACCTTCAACACCCTCAGAAAAGGCGCTACACACGCTAGACGCCAGAAGGGCAGTGATGCACTACATAGAAAGGACGAAGGAATGCAGGAAAACAAAACAACTCTTCGTTTCCTTCGCAAGCAGTTTCCTGGGACGACCAGTAACAAAAAATACCATTGCACGGTGGATTGCACAAGCAATACAACTCTGCCACAAGCAGGCAGGACAAGAGTTACAAGGAGCCGCCCAGGCTCACTCAACAAGGAAAAAGGGAGCAACGGTTGCGTTCCTAGCGAACACACCTATACAAGACATTTGCCAAGCGGCAACATGGTCTTCCGTGCACACGTTCACCAAACACTACTGTGTTGATATCCAAATGAACAAAGAGGCACAAGTAGGACAGAAGGTCTTACAGCACATTTTCAGCAACCAATGCTCATCTTCCACCCAACCACCGCAATAACAAAACCGCTAATAAGTCTATGCACAGCATAGTGAATCCAGAAAGATTCACGCTGCAAAACGAATAGTTTCTTACCTGTCGGTGTAGTTTTGCAGCTTGAAGACTTTCTGGATTCACTAGCGATCCCACCCGCCTCCGCCAGGAAGATAACATAGGAGGTTAAGGGTACAACTGAACTACATACAAGGTTAAAAGGATCAAAGAATAATTGAAGGATTAAAGGTTAAAGACATAGACAACAAAAAACTGTAAGAGGAAAAGAAAAAAGAATCCGAAGATGGCTACCAAAGGTGGGAGCTTCCGCCGGAAGCGCGACGACGTCACCGAAGACACCAAATGGTGGGCGTCGCCGCCCACCTGGGCCAACAAAAAAAAAAAAAAAAAAAAGAAAAGACTACGAATCCGGACCCAACCACGAGATGGCGGAATAATGCACAGCGTAGTGAATCCAGAAAGTCTTCAAGCTGCAAAACTACACCGACAGGTAAGAAACTATTCGTTCTAACCCCAGAAATCCAATTCCCAGAACCAAGTACTTACCTGTAAACCGATAACTTAGGATTACATTGACTGCTTTTCTGTGAGAAGTGTGGAGTTGGAACATTGTATGAAAACTTAAACTGTGTGCTTACAAAAACTGATTTACTTACCTTTTATTTTGGAAATGATCAAGTGTGAGATCTAGGCATATCACACTGAGAAGAAAAAGTAATCTGAAAAGTAATCTAAAAAGTAATTCTACAGTAATTTCAAAGTAACTGAAAAGTAAGATCAACTGTTTCTGCATAATTGTCCTACCTGTATCCAAACCAATTACATTCAACTGTATTATTCCTGCAAAGTATTATTTCACTTACCTGCTCCAGGCCTTCCTTGGTTCTAGAAATAAAATACAACTAAATAATATTTGTATACAAAACAAATTGGTCAGAGTTCAGTCTTTGAGTGTGTGAAATCATTTCTTGCCTGCATGTGTACAATAAATGCTTAACACTACCCTCTGATAAAGCCTTACTGCTCGCCCACACTACCACAAATAGAGAGTAAGATATTATCTACTTTTACCTCTGTAAGCCTTTGGGGATCCCCTGGACCCTGCACACTTTTCCTTACTTTGTTATAGTAAATACAGAGCCAGCTACCTACAGGGACCATCAAGACTAACTGTACTCAAGCCCAGCCTCACCACATGCCTACTCTCACCTACTCAGTCCCTGGATACCCTCACGGGTGACCATCAGCGTTCTACAAATCCACATTACATTTAAGTCTACAGTGAACACGGTAATAACGTTTCAATGCAAGACGAGGTCATTAAAAAGTGCATTTGTATTGTGTGTAGCATATTTGCTACACAATGCAAGTAGTCACCTTTTAATGATGAAAATTGAATGTGATGCAGTCATTGTAGGAAGCTGGCTCTGTATATACTATACCAAAATGAGGTATAGTGTGTACAGAGTCCAGTGGAACCCCAAAGGTAGGCTGAGGTAAAAGTAGATAGCACCTTACTCTCTACTTGTGGTAGTGTGGGCGATCAGTAGGGCTTTATCAGAGTGTAGTGTTAAGCATTTGTTGTACACACTCGATAAGCAAATGATGGCACACACTCAAAGACTGAACTCAGACCAATTTGATTTGTATAAAAATATTATTTAGTTGTATTTATTTCCTAGAACCAAGCAAGTCTGGCACAGGTAGGTGTATATGATAATTTTCAAAGCAGGTTGAACAATGCAAGCAAGCTGAATGAAAATGACTTTTGTACAGGTTTGTAAATGTTTTCAATACAGTGGAAATTACTGTTAGATTACTTTGGATTGCTTTACAGATTACATTTTTTACTCAGTGTGATATACCTAAATATCACACTGGGACATTTCCTAAAGAAAAGGTAAGTAAGCAGTTTTTAGTTATTTGCAGTTTTTCAAAGTTCCATACAACACCAACTCCACACTTAAAACAATTTTTAGGAAAAACAGTCAATGTATTCCTATGGAGAAAAATGAAGTTAACGGTTTGCAGGTAAGTACAAGTTTGTGGGAGTTGGTTTTCTGGGGTTAGTACTAGGGTTCCCCCAGGGTCGAGGATGCGCTCTCAAAGCACCCTCAGCGGCACTAGGGCAGCCGGGTGCAGAGTGCTGAGGCCCAATGTTATCCAACAGGGGATAGGGGGCCTCCGGTTGGTGACTGCTCACGAGCAGGCCACAAAGTTGTGGGAGCAAAGTTCCTGGGGTTTAGCTCAGGGCAAAGGGGGATCTGTTTTAGCACCCAATGTACACCCGCAGAGGCGCAGGGGCGGCTGGGTGCAGGGTGCTGGTTTTGTTTCGGGTGCCCTGTTGATTTCAATGGGGATTCTCCGGTTTCAACAAAGACTGCAGGCTCGGGGATGGAGATCTTCTGGAGGTGACCACAAGTTGGAGAGGTAAGTTGGGATTCCTGGGGATGCAGGGACACCGTCGGTTGGGCCACCCAAGGCCGTGGGACTTCGGGTGCAGAGGTGTCTTTAGCCGTCGTATTTTCCTTACCAGCTCCGGTCACGGTCGGGGGGATCCTCCAGAAAGAGGTTGCAGGCTTCACTGGGAGATTCGAGGCAGGTCGAAGATCACCAGATTTCAGGTCAAAGATCACCAGATTTCAGGTCGGGATCGCCGGGGAGACCTCCTCGTGGTGTTGGGCCACTTGGGCCGTGTGCGTCTGGTGCAAAGTGGTGCAGACGTGCGGGTTTGGCTGGAGCCAGAGTCTGTGGGTGAGCAAATCCAGTGCTCACAGGATTTTCTGTGGGAGGTAGGGCAGGTCCTCAGTGTTCTTGAGGTTGCTGGCTGCAGGACATACCGGGATTTCGCTTCTGCAAGTTCGAGGTGGGGACAGGCCGGTAGGGCTGGGGCCAAGTCAGTGGGCGTCGTCCTCTTCTTAGCTTTAGCCCGGCTTCTTCGGTCCTTCTTTTCTTCTTAGTCGGTTCTTGTCTTGGGAGGCAAGGTTCAGGGTTGCCCCTAATACTAGATTTAGGGGCGTTACAAGTAGGTAAAGGTTGGGCCGAATGGGTCTCTTCCTTGGGGTTGGTAGACCCCCTATTATGCCACCCTCCAGTGGGAGGGGGGCATATGCCTCACTCTGGTTGGCTGGGTCCCCCCATCTGCAAGATGGTGGGGGCTGAGAGTTGTGCTTCACCTCACCTCCCCCACCTGAGGGGGGTGGGGTTGGCAAAGGTGGGCACACCTCCCTTCCTCACTTGGTTTTCCCCGCAGATTCTCCCGCCCAAAGTGGGGATCAGAGCCGGTGGGGGCCAGTTGGAAGAAGCAAAAGGCCTGGGAAAGTTAACAAAGGCGGCAAGCCTTTGAAGCTTCCCCTTCGTGGACCCTGCCCATCCTGGGGGAGGAGGCTTGGCACCTCGTCCCAGGATGTGCATTGTTTCAGACCCCCGAGAGCAGCAGGCTCTCGACCCAGGGGTCCAGAAACATGTCTGGTGGTGGCAGCTGGCGAGCAGCCACTCAGCCTGGACACTAGTGTTAGGTCGTATTTCAGGGGGCATCTCTAAAATGCCCTCTGTGTGCATTTTTCATTAAATCCCACACTGGCATCAGTGTGGGTTTAATGTGCTGAGATGTTTGATACCAAACTTCTCAGTTTTCAGTAAAGCCATTATGGTGCTGTGGCGTTCGTAATGACAAACTCTGCACCATATACTCTTAATGGTATTACTGCACTTACAATGTCTAAGAATTGGCTTAGACACTGTAGAGGTACAGGGCTCATGCACCTGTACCCTCACCACTGGTATAGTGCACCCAGCTAGAGGGGTGGCTGACCTATGCAAGGGCAGTGGGTTGTAGGCATGGCACACAGGGATGTGTGCCATGTCAACTCTTCACTTTGTTCTGCACCAAAACACGCAGCCTGCAGAGAGAGAGAGAGGAGAGAGAGAAAAAAAAAAAAAAAAAAACACACGAGAACGAACACACACACGTACGTACAGGGCCTCTAAGGGTGGCACAATAAGTGCTGCAGCCCTTAGAGGCCTTCCCTGGCCACAGTGACCTTGGTACCTGTGGTACCACTTACAAGGGGCTGACCTGTGGCCAAAGAGGGCCAATTCGGTTTTGTTTTCAATGCAGTTTAGGGAAAGAAGATAGGACCTGGTTGGCAGGAACCCAGGGCACGCTCAGTCAAAGCACATCAGCAGTTTAGCAAAAAGTGGGTGCAACCATGCAAAAAGAGGGAACTTTCTTACAGTCATTGCATCCAAGTTACAGTGTACAACAGAGGTTGCCATATGACTGTGGCTACAAAGCAACTTGTCTCATGTAAGTGTTAAACTCTGCATATACCGACAATGCGTGAATGGGACCGGAAACTCTGGATAATTTAGGCAATTGAGAAACTGACTTTGGGGCTGCATGATGTGGGGCACAACAACCTGCTGGTAAGGTACTTACAAGGGAAGGAATCTGTTAGTCAGCAATAGAAGGTAATTTTTCAATCCTGAATTAAGGTGTAGGGATCTCAGCAACTTGGGACATCCATATTCAGAGTGACATTATAAGCGCTGGACAAGGTGTCCTCCACTCAAACACTGACCTACAGTAAATGTGTGGGGGGGGAGGGGGGTCAAGTATGGGGGAAAGGCAGCCGCATTTATTGTTAGTTGTGTTCCCATGATGTCATGTAAGAAAATTCATACTGTGCATTTTTCACTGTTTGAAAACTAATAAAAAATGTTTGAACATACAAGTTCCTACTGTGAAACAAAACGCTTTGGCTGGTTTGGTGTAAATGAAGAATGACCTATTGTATATAGGGTTTTTGCTTATGAAGACATACCAACAAAGACGCTTTTTTGGAACATTTTGAGCAGACGTTCTTCCTTAAATTGAACATTTGAATTCCTACCTATTTCTGTCACCAACTCTTAAGCTATGTGTTAGACTTGGCATCTTTTGGCGTGTTTCCCCTGACTTTTTGCTTTCTGACCTCCCGGTTTTGACTCTGTTTTTGCTGGTGTGATGATTCTGCGCACTTTCCTCACTGCGGTCCAGTGGGAAAGTGCAAGTGCTCCTGTATAAAATGTGTTATGGATTGGTGTTTCCATGATTGGCCTATTTGGTTTATGTGTCAGTCCCTTGTAAAGTGCACTGCGAGTGCCAGGGCCTATAGACCAAATGCTGTTGGTGGGCTGCAGCACTGGATTGTGCCACCCACGCAAACAGCCCGTAAAGTGTAACTCGGGCCTGCCATCGCAGAGCCTGTGCGCAGCCTGAGGCTGCCATGTCGACTTGGCAAGTGCACACACTTGCAAGTCCCTAAACCTTCCCTTTGCTACATGTTAGTCACCCCTAAGGTAGGCCCAAGGTACCCCTGTGGGCAGGGTGCGTTGTACGCGAAAGGTAGGACATGCCCGGGTGTGTGCGGCATGTCCTGATAGTGAATTACAGCCTAGTTCGTTTTTCACTATTGCAAGGCTACCTGTTCCCCCTAGGCCAGAACGGGCGGTTTTGATTATTACAGCTTATAATCCTAACTGACCCCGGGAACATGGTAGAAATTCGAGTTTAGTATGCCTGGACTCAGAATGATAAAATGCAGCTTTTAGTAAGGTTGGTTTTACCATTCTGGGTTTGAAAATACCACTTTTAGAAAGTGGGTATTTTCTTGCCTAACCATCCAAGCCTGCCTCTGCGAGATTGTGTATTCCGTGTCTGGAATGTGAGTGACAGGGGCTGGGGGATGCCAGGAGACAGGGTGAGTCAGCGCAGGGCTGAATAGCCAGATCGACCTGTAGATGGGTGGGAGGGGTCGCACCTGGGCCCTGAATAGGACAGTGCCTTCCCTCCACAATGCTGGCTCCACCTCCTGTGGTGCGTCTGATGTCCCTGGCCTACTCACTGAAAGAAGGGACGGAGACTTGTCAACAAAGTGCTCCAGAACTGGTTTGGACTAGGCAAAGGCCTCTCTGCCTTCAGAGAACAAAGGAATTTGGGATATAAATATTGGGGCCCTGACCCCATGAATTTAGATCTCGCTGGAATCAAGGAACCTGCCAAGACGAAGAGCTGGAAGAGCTGCCAGGAGGAGTACTGCCCCTTTGCTGTGTTGTTGCTTTGTTGGGTTGGCCTGCAGCTGCTGCTTCTGCCTTGGGCAGTGAAAGGACTGGACTGAACCTTCTCCAAACTTGTGCTGAGTATCTCCAAGGGCCAGAAACCGAGCTGGCCTCCTGTTAAGAAGTCTCAGGGACTGCAAAGACTTCACAAGCCTCTGGGTACCGCTTCTGGAACGCTGTTTCAGTTGCCACAGAGGAAGGGAACTGCAACCGACTCCGTCAACCGAATCCATCCCTGGCCGGTGACCTGTTTGCACCGCAGACCGCATCGCCCCGCTTCGCATCGCAACCCTGGTCTCACCGTAGGCGGCGTCCGACGCCGCCAACATCGAGCCGCTGCTTGCACCGTGACCTGTGGGCACCGCAGTTCGCATCGCATCGCTTCACTGGGCCAGCCGGACCAGACCGACACTGTCGCTGCAACTGGCTCAAGAGTCGAGACCGCACCGCATTTGGGGCACCGCTCGCACGTCTGCGACGCACCGCTCCGACTCGCACCGCTGTCCGACGCCAGCTCCCGCACTCCGGCTAGGTCGCCTGCATCGCAACCTGTCAGCACCGCATCGAGCATCGTCTCGCCCTGCATCGCACGCCTTGGACTCACCGACTCCGTCTGCCCGACGCTCATCGAGCCGCTGCCTGCACCGCATCGAGGGACACCGCACCTTGCATCGCTCCGTCTTGCACCGCAACCGCGACGAACGCCGACCGGCTCGTACACCCCGTACCAGCCACAACGAGAAAAGGTACTGTGACCGAGTCTGTTCATGACTCTGCTGGCCCGTATCGACGCGGTCGGCTGGAACTGTTAGACTCTGTGGTTTTCAGCATCACGGTAGGCTCGGACGGAGCTACCGACTCGTACGAACTTTGCTTTTGTGCTATTCTTGCAAAGAAGAAGTTATCGTATCAAGCATTCATTTTCAAAGTACAGTATTGTGGATTTTTGTCGTAATTGGTCTTGTCTTGAGTATATAAAATATTGGTTATTTTTCTAAACTGGTGTGGTGTCCGTTTGTAGTGCTTACACTGTATTACTGTTGGTTATGTGCAAATGCTTTACACACTGCCTCTGAATTAAGCCTGACTGCTCGTGCCAAGCTACCACGAGGGTGAGCAGGGGTTACTTCACGAGTGTAACAACCCTTACCCTGACTAGGAAGAAGGGTCCCTACTTGGACAAAGGTGCAAGCCCTTGCCAACTAGAGATCCCATTTCTAACATTGGTGGCAGCGGTGGGATAGGACTTGCGTTTGCACTTGACTTACAGTGATTGGTGTGCACTACTACCATATCGCAGACCATTACGTACCACATACTGGTTCTTTTTCTTTTGGCCTATTTTTAATCTTGCCAGTTTTCAACTCACGACTTTTGTCATGCCTGAATCAATTGCATCATCCGTTGCATCTCTGGAAGTTATCTTTGAGGAGGACAGGTTGGAATCCTACGCCGTAAAGGAGTTACGAGCGATTTGTAAAAACCTGAAAGTCCAAATTAAAGGCCTCACAAGGAAGGAGGAGCTACAGAAGGCGCTGAGGGCCTGGGTAGCAGCCAGACATGCCAATGGGCAGCCTGGTGATCTCAGTGAGGAGGCGGAGGAGCCTATTTCCAGGGTGGATGTGCTTTTGGGTAGGGGGGAACCCGCCAGGTCGGGCAGCAGCAGTCTGTCCCCAGAGGAGCTGGAGGACAGGCGGGAGGCAAGGCAGTTCGAGCTGCAGAAGCTCAGGCTGGAGAGTGAGCGGGAGGAGAAGAGATTGGCCATAGAGGAGAGGAAGATGCTCTTAGAGCATGAGAGAGAACTGAAGGAGCTAGAACTTAGGAGTAAGTCCGGCTCAGATGGTGGCAGCAATTCATCCAGAAAAGCAGACAGGATTGTGCACATTCCCAAGAACGTAGGCAAGGAGTTCAAGAGGGGGGATGACATACAAAGGTGGTTCCAGGGTTATGAGGCAGCCATACACATGAATGGGGTCCCTGAGGAGAATTGGGGAGCAGGATTGTGGCCACTTTTCCCGGAAGAAGCAAGGGATGCTCTGATAGCTTTGGGTAAGGGGTATCACCTCACCTATGCTGACATGAAGGATGCCCTTCTCACGAAGTATGGTCTTACTCCTGAAAAGTACAGGGATCAGTTCAGGTCCAGTAAGAAGTCTGATGTCAACACTTGGTTGGAATGTGTGGATGTGTTCTGCAGGTCTCTGGATGGTTGGGTGAAGGGCAGTAGTGTAACAGATTTTCAGGGGCTCTACAACTTGATTGCATGGGAGCACTTGTCTAGTCTATGTTTTGCAGATCTGCGCCAGCACCTAGTTGATAGTAAGCTAACTGACCCCAGGAAGCTTGCTATGGAAGCGGACCGCTGGGTGAGTACCAGGGTCCACAAGAAAGCGTTTGGGGAGACTCAGCCAAAGGTGGGCAGGGTCCCCAGCAGAAAGGTGGGGGGGACAAGGGTAAAGCACAGGAGTTCTCTAAAGGGCCCCAAACTAGTACCCAGGGTAAAGGTTCCCAGCCCCCGGTGATAAGAAGAAAGGGGTCTCTACAGGGAAGCCTGTTGAGACCGGCCCCCGCAAGTGTTATGCATGTGACCAGGTAGGTCACTTTAAGGGGGACCCCAAGTGCCCGAAGGGGACACAGCCACCCACCGGTGGACAGTCCAAAGTGTTGGCTAGTGTAGCGCTTGGGGAGGAGGGGTGCCCACAGGAGGGTGGGGATCCCGCAGAAATGACCCTTGTCTCACTCGGGGACAGTGAGATGGTCCCAGGAAACCAGGTGCCCCCTAACACAAAGAAATATAGCACCTGGGTGACCATTAATGGGAACAGGGTAGAGGCTCTGAGAGATACTGGAGCCAGTGTGACCTCAGTCCGGTGTCACCTGGTGTCTGAGAAGCAAGTAGTCCCAGGAGCATTCCACCAAGTAGTTGCTGTCGACAACTCAGAGCGCCAATGTATGGTGGCGCAGGTTCCCTTTGAATGGGGGGGGTCTCAGGTCCCTTAAGGGTGGTTGTGAGCCCTACCATGCCTGTAGATTGTCTGCTAGGAAACGACCTGGAGCAGTCCTCATGGAAGGAGGTTGAGCTCAGGTCCCACTTGGAGATGCTTGGGTTGCCAGAGTGGGCATGCGTGTCTACTCGGTCAATGGCGGCCAGAAAGGGTGATCAAGAGGACTTGGAGCCTGAAACAGTGGCCCAAGTCCCTGCCAAGAGAAAGGGCAGGGGCGCGGGAAACCGGCCCCCGAAGTTCCCACGGACCGGGAGGAGGCGGACCTCGAGGGGGACGCCCCGGTGCCTACAGGGGAGCAAGTAGCCGAACTGGGAGACATCTCTGAGCTGACCCATTGGCAGCAAGAAGGGGGTCCCACCAGGGAGGAGTTCTGCAGGGAGCAGAACGAGTGCCCTACTCTGGAGGGTCTGCGGCGGCAGGCTGCAGACCAGGCAGCTGGTAATCAGTCCGGGTCACATCTGATCTACTGGGAGAGTGGTCTCCTATACAGTGAGCCTAAGGTTGCTGAGCCTGGGTCAGCCCGTGTGCTGGTGGTACCCCAGCGCTTCAGGACCTTCCTACTGGGTCTGGCTCATGACGTGCCTTTGGCAGGACATTTGGGGCAGGACAAGACCTTTGACAGGCTTGTCACCCACTTCTTTTGGCCCCAAATGCGAAGGCAGTCAGATGCACACTGCAGGTCTTGCCAAACTTGCCAGGCAAGTGGTAAGAGTGGGAGGAAGGTCAAAGCTCCTCTCCAACCTTTTCCGGTTGTTGGAACACCCTTTGAAAGGGTAGGGATGGATATTGTGGGGCCACTGGATCCCAAGACAGCCATGGGCAACAGGTACATCCTGGTCTTGGTGGACCATGCCACCCGGTACCCGGAGGCAATCCCTCTCAGGACAACGACGGCGCCAGTGGTGGGCCGGGCGTTAATGGGGATCTTTTCCCGTGTGGGATTCCCCAGAGAGGTGGTTTCTGATAGGGGGACCAATTTCATATCGAAGTATATGACATCCCTGTGGAAGGAGTGTGGGGTAACCTACAAGTTCACCACTCCTTACCACCCACAAGGAAACGGTCTGGTGGAGAGATTCAACCAGACCTTGAAAGGCATGATCAAGGGTCTAACAGAACCCATGAGGCGTAAGTGGGACGTCCTCTTGCCATGCCTACTCTTTGCGTACAGGGAGGTGCCTCAGAAGTCTCTTGGGTACAGCCCCTTTGAGCTCCTGTATGGCCACCCTGTCAGAGGACCTCTGAGTTTGGTTAAGGAAGGCTGGGAGGCGGCTCCCAGGAAAACTCCCCAGGATGTATTTAGCTACATGCTGGCCTTTAGAAACCAAACTGCCCGCTTCAGGAAACTCGCTCAGGCGAACCTAGAAGCAAGCCAGGAAGAAATGAAGAGATGGTATGACCAGAACGCCACTCTGGTCGAATTTCAACCTGGACAAAAAGTGTGGGTCATGGCCCCAGTAGCACCTTGTGCCTTGCAGGACAAGTGGACTGGGCCATATGAGGTAAAGGAGCGCAAAAGTGACGTCACCTACCTGGTGGATTTGCAGGCTCCAAGGAACCCTTTGAGGGTCCTTCACGTGAACCGCCTCAAGCCCCACTTCGAGAGGTCCGAAGTGAGTATGCTCTTGGCGACAGATGATGGGGTGGAAGAGGAGAGCGAGCCTCTCCCTGACCTCCTGTCTACCAAGGAGCATGATGGGTCAGTAGAGGGTGTGATCCTCTCCCCTACTCTGACTCAGGAGCAGCAGGGGGACTGTCGCCAGTTGTTGGGACAGTTCGCCCCACTGTTCTCTCTGACCCCCGGTGTTACTCACTGGTGTACCCATGACGTGGACACTGGTGACAGCCATCCGGTGAAGCACAAGATTTACAGGTTGACTGACCGGGTCAGAGCCAGCATCAAGGAGGAGGTCTCTAAGATGTTGGCGTTAGGGGTGATTGAGCCCTCCCACAGTCCTTGGGCCAGCCCAGTGGTCTTGGTCCCAAAGGCTGCGGCGCCCGGTGCCACTCCAGAACTCCGGTTTTGTGTGGACTACCGTGGGCTCAATGCCGTCACCAGGACTGACGCGCACCCCATCCCCAGAGCTGATGAGCTCATTGATCGGTTGGGAGCTGCCCGGTTCCTCAGCACGTTTGATTTGACGTCTGGGTACTGGCAGATTGCCTTAACCGATGGGGCCAAGGAGAGATCCGCATTCTCAACCCCAGAAGGTCATTACCAATTCCGGGTGATGCCCTTTGGGTTGAAGAATGCCCCTGCCACCTTTCAGAGGTTGGTCAATCAGGTGTTGGCTGGGCTGGAGGATTTCAGTGCCGCCTACCTGGATGACATTGCTGTGTTCAGTTCCAGCTGGGAAGAACATTTACAGCACCTTGAGAAAGTGTTGAGGGCTCTGCAAGGTGCAGGCCTCACGATCAAGGCCAGTAAGTGCCAGATCGGGCAGGGTTCTGTGGTGTACTTGGGACACCAGGTAGGAAGCGGCCAGGTGGCGCCCCTACAACCCAAGATTGACACCATTCTGGCTTGGGAGCCCCCAAGACCCAGACAGAGGTGAGAGCCTTCTTAGGTCTCACCGGCTATTATAGGAGATTTGTTAAGGGCTATGGCACCATCGTTGCCCCCTTAACAGAGCTGACCTCTAAGAGGCAGCCCAGGAAAGTGATCTGGACTGAGTCCTGCCAGAAAGCTTTTGATGCCCTGAAGGCAGCCATGTGCACGGCGCCCGTGCTCAAGGCACCTGACTTCTCCAAGGAATTCGTCGTGCAGACTGACGCTTCAGAGCATGGTGTGGGAGCGGTGCTCTCACAACTGAACGAAGAGGGCCTGGATCAGCCTGTAGTCTTCCTTAGCAGGAGACTACTTCCCAGGGAACAGAGGTGGAGTGCCATAGAAAGGGAAGCTTTTGCTGTGGTCTGGGCGCTGAAGAAGTTGAGACCATACCTGTTTGGGACTCACTTCCGGGTTCAGACAGACCACAGGCCCCTCAGATGGTTGATGCAAATGAGGGGCGAGAATCCAAAACTGCTGAGGTGGTCCATCTCCCTACAGGGAATGGACTTTACGGTGGAACACCGTCCTGGTACAGAACACGCCAACGCAGATGGTCTGTCCAGGTTCTTCCGCCTTAGTGAAGAGAACTCCCATGGGGTTGGGTAGTTCTCCCTACTTTCAGCTGGAGGGGACATGTGTTAGACTTGGCATCTTTTGGCGTGTTTCCCCTGACTTTTTGCTTTCTGACCTCCCGGTTTTGACTCTGTTTTTGCTGGTGTGATGATTCTGCGCACTTTCCTCACTGCGGTCCAGTGGGAAAGTGCAAGTGCTCCTGTATAAAATGTGTTATGGATTGGTGTTTCCATGATTGGCCTATTTGGTTTATGTGTCAGTCCCTTGTAAAGTGCACTGCGAGTGCCAGGGCCTATAGACCAAATGCTGTTGGTGGGCTGCAGCACTGGATTGTGCCACCCACGCAAACAGCCCGTAAAGTGTAACTCGGGCCTGCCATCGCAGAGCCTGTGCGCAGCCTGAGGCTGCCATGTCGACTTGGCAAGTGCACACACTTGCAAGTCCCTAAACCTTCCCTTTGCTACATGTTAGTCACCCCTAAGGTAGGCCCAAGGTACCCCTGTGGGCAGGGTGCGTTGTACGCGAAAGGTAGGACATGCCCGGGTGTGTGCGGCATGTCCTGATAGTGAATTACAGCCTAGTTCGTTTTTCACTATTGCAAGGCTACCTGTTCCCCCTAGGCCAGAACGGGCGGTTTTGATTATTACAGCTTATAATCCTAACTGACCCCGGGAACATGGTAGAAATTCGAGTTTAGTCTGCCTGGACTCAGAATGATAAAATGCAGCTTTTAGTAAGGTTGGTTTTACCATTCTGGGTTTGAAAATACCACTTTTAGAAAGTGGGTATTTTCTTGCCTAACCATCCAAGCCTGCCTCTGCGAGATTGTGTATTCCGTGTCTGGAATGTGAGTGACAGGGGCTGGGGGATGCCAGGAGACAGGGTGAGTCAGCGCAGGGCTGAATAGCCAGATCGACCTGTAGATGGGTGGGAGGGGTCGCACCTGGGCCCTGAATAGGACAGTGCCTTCCCTCCACAATGCTGGCTCCACCTCCTGTGGTGCGTCTGAAAGAAGGGACGGAGACTTGTCAACAAAGTGCTCCAGAACTGGTTTGGACTAGGCAAAGGCCTCTCTGCCTTCAGAGAACAAAGGAATTTGGGATATAAATATTGGGGCCCTGACCCCATGAATTTAGATCTCGCTGGAATCAAGGAACCTGCCAAGACGAAGAGCTGGAAGAGCTGCCAGGAGGAGTACTGCCCCTTTGCTGTGTTGTTGCTTTGTTGGGTTGGCCTGCAGCTGCTGCTTCTGCCTTGGGCAGTGAAAGGACTGGACTGAACCTTCTCCAAACTTGTGCTGAGTATCTCCAAGGGCCAGAAACCGAGCTGGCCTCCTGTTAAGAAGTCTCAGGGACTGCAAAGACTTCACAAGCCTCTGGGTACCGCTTCTGGAACGCTGTTTCAGTTGCCACAGAGGAAGGGAACTGCAACCGACTCCGTCAACCGAATCCATCCCTGGCCGGTGACCTGTTTGCACCGCAGACCGCATCGCCCCGCTTCGCATCGCAACCCTGGTCTCACCGTAGGCGACGTCCGACGCCGCCAACATCGAGCCGCTGCTTGCACCGTGACCTGTGGGCACCGCAGTTCGCATCGCATCGCTTCACTGGGCCAGCCGGACCAGACCGACACTGTCGCTGCAACTGGCTCAAGAGTCGAGACCGCACCGCATTTGGGGCACCGCTCGCACGTCTGCGACGCACCGCTCCGACTCGCACCGCTGTCCGACGCCAGCTCCCGCACTCCGGCTAGGTCGCCTGCATCGCAACCTGTCAGCACCGCATCGAGCATCGTCTCGCCCTGCATCGCACGCCTTGGACTCACCGACTCCGTCTGCCCGACGCTCATCGAGCCGCTGCCTGCACCGCATCGAGGGACACCGCACCTTGCATCGCTCCGTCTTGCACCGCAACCGCGACGAACGCCGACCGGCTCGTACACCCCGTACCAGCCACAACGAGAAAAGGTACTGTGACCGAGTCTGTTCATGACTCTGCTGGCCCGTATCGATGCGGTCGGCTGGGACTGTTAGACTCTGTGGTTTTCAGCATCACGGTAGGCTCGGACGGAGCTACCGACTCGTACGAACTTTGCTTTTGTGCTATTCTTGCAAAGAAGAAGTTATCGTATCAAGCATTCATTTTCAAAGTACAGTATTGTGGATTTTTGTCGTAATTGGTCTTGTCTTGAGTATATAAAATATTGGTTATTTTTCTAAACTGGTGTGGTGTCCGTTTGTAGTGCTTACACTGTATTACTGTTGGTTATGTGCAAATGCTTTACACACTGCCTCTGAATTAAGCCTGACTGCTCGTGCCAAGCTACCACGAGGGTGAGCAGGGGTTACTTCACGAGTGTAACAACCCTTACCCAGACTAGGAAGAAGGGTCCCTACTTGGACAGAGGTGCAAGCCCTTGCCAACTAGAGATCCCATTTCTAACACTAAGTGAATGCTGTGCGGTTCTTCTTCCTTCCTACTGGTAATTCTGTTTTTCATGTTTATGATTACCTTTTCAGTAGTTAGGCAGCTGTCACAGGGCGTAGAGCATCAGCTTTTTTTTTTTTATAGAATAGAGTACACCAGGGAGGTGATGTTGCAACTTATTTGCTGCCTGTCTGTATTGTGGTTAAATGTATTAGCCTTGCCCGGTGCAAGTTTCTGATGCTGATCGCTCTCCTTGTAAGGGGTATCTTCCTGCACTTGACCTAGTTATAATTATCTATGCTTTGATTCTCTCCTCATGTTTACTTTATTTTGCTTTTGAAGGCGTCTGACCTTAGAAGATTTGGAGGATTCATGGGACCGAGGTATCCCCCGCATCAATACACTGTTCCAAAAGGACCGACACACCTTGGCATACGACAAGGGCTGGAGAGTTCGCACAGACTTCAAACAGTATCAGGTACCAGCAATAGGAATCAAAGCACTATTTTGGAAGAGAACCTCAAGTTTATGATTAAACGCGGACTTGTGGCCGTTTTCTCTTTGGCTACTGCATGGGTGATTGGGGAGTTTCTCAGCATTAACTGCTGTATCTGATAGAGACTACTAGCCGCAGATTCCTTAACGTAGAATTATCCCCAGGCGTGAGACTGGACCCGGAAAACTTTCTTTGCCCCAGCATCCCTGCGCGCCGGGGGGGCGGTACCACGCGACTCCACCCTGACGTCGGCCCCGGGCGTGATGTCAGCGAGGTCACATAAGCCCCGGCGCGCTGACATCAGTTTCCTTCTTTTCCGCGTGCAACGCGGATCCGGAATCGTGTCCCTCGCCTGTTTTCAGGCCTTCTTTTACGCTTTTGCGTTGTGGAACAGTGTGCGAATGCCTTAGGGCTTCAAGTCGTGTACTTCTTGTGCGCGTCAGATGTCGCCGACGGACCCTCACCCTATTTGCATGTGGTGTCTGGGCGAGCACCATGACTCTACGGACTGCGACGCTTGCCAGCATCTGAAGCCGAAGTCCCGGCGGGAGCGCCGGATGAAGCTCCTGTCGGCCCGCTTGTCCAGATCGGTGTCGTCACCGCGTCCGTCCCCCGCGGAAGGGCCCAGGAACCGCCGCTTCCGCCTCCGACATCGTCCTTCACCGAGGCCCCAGGGGCGTCGCTCGCCCGCCGGTAAGTCTTATAGCTTGTCCCCGAGGCCTGGTCCCCGTTCTGCGGAGGGCGCGGGTTCTCCTCAGGACATGCCACCCTACCCGCCGTTTCCTGGCGTTGGGGCGACGAGGGCCCAAATGGGGGCCTATGCTGCGGCTCTGCAGGCTTCCTTGGCCCCTCCTCCTCCTCTTCCCGAGACGTCCGCGGATCCCTTGCCATGTGCGGGGCCTTCCGCGGAGTTGCCAGCGGCTCTGGCGCCGACGGTTCGGCTCCAGGTTTTGGGGGTGTGGTGACGTCTGGGTGCGGCCCTACGGGGTTCCCCTCTTCGGTCCACGGCGCCTCTGCCTCGCCGCAAACCCCCACGGGGGTCCCTGTGGTGTCGCAGGAGGTCGCCGGGACTTGCGGTTCGTCCCAGAGTCCCCCTCGGTCCCCTGGGCAGGCTGCGGCCTTGCCGGAGGCCGACGCCGCTCAGGCGCAGACGGCTGTCGGCCCTGGCGACGCCGCGGGTGCTGGCTAGGGAGGGGCTTTTCCCCGGGTCCCTCTCGGCCCTCCGTGCAGGCGGCTGCCTCGTCGGAGGTCGGGTCGGCGCCTTTTCGGCGCCGTTCTTTAGCCACCCCGGCTCCGACTCCCGCCCCATTCTCCTGGGGCGCAAGTGCTGGTGGGGGGTCGACTCGAGGTCCCCAGTGTCGGCGCCGGTCGACGTCGCACCGGCGCCTGTGGCGGACTCCACGGCGCCGTGCCGGCGTCGGGTAGTCGACACGTCTCCAGAGGTCCCCTCCTCTCCGGAGGTTTGTCACCTTTTGGTCTCCTCTTCCCCGGAGACGGGCCGCCGCGTCGTTGCTTTTTCTCCGGCGTCTTCCAGGAAGGGCTCTTCGCCGTCCCCGCGATCTCGGCCTTCCCCGGAGGCGCCTCAGGCCCCCCACTCGTCCGTGGGTCCTCCATTCAGGGGCTGGCCGTTTTTTCCTCCAGCTGGACTCTGGGATGGCCGGCTTAGTTTACAGCCATCGCCCACGGAGGAATTGCTCTCTCCCCCCACGGCGCCCTATGGAGGCGGGTGCGGCTTTTGTCCGGGCCATTTCCACGGCCGCTGGCATTTTGCGCATGGGCGACCCCGGCACCCCATTCCCTACGGACCATTTGTTAGAGGTTCTCCATCAGGGCTCTGGTGGACGGGAGCTGCTTCTTCCATTCGAAGCTTCGCTCCATACTTCTCTTCTGGGGGCGTCCTGCAACGGGTGATCCCGTGCCTCAGCCGCTCCTACATCGCCCTGCTCTGCACGATCCAGTCTGCCTTTCTTGCCACCCTTCTACACAGGGCCCTCTTCTACAGACTGCTTTTCCTTCCCTGACCTTGGTGTTGTTTCCTCCGTCACGGGAGGCCCGGTGCTTGGATTCGTGGGGGCGTCACATCTTCGCTTCCTCTAGTGCTGCTTTGCAAGCGCTCAACACCCTTTGTGTGTTGGCCAGGGCTACTTCCAGTCTGTGGGATTCCGTGGAGTCCCTTCTGTCTGGTGCCTCCCCCAAAGGTGTCCGCGCTGATCTGCGGACCCATGTGTTGGATGGCCGGGAGTTGGCCGAGTTTATTCTTCGTTCGGCCTTAGATGTTTCTGATGCTCTCGGCCGCGCCATGGCGACTTCAGTAGCTCTCCGTCGCCATGCTTGGTTGAGGGATAGCGTTTTTCCAGAGAATATTAGGGAGCGTCTGGTTGACCTGCCTTTTGATGGGGTTCTTTTGTTTAACACCCATGCGGACTCCACCATTCAGCGGCTTCTTGCGGGGCTCCGACCTCCTCTCCCCCCCCCCCTCCGTAAGCTTGGCTTGTCGGTCCTCTGGTGCCTTATTGGAGGCGTTATCCCACCTTTTTTCGGGGGTTTAGTGCTTTGCTTGGCCCGGTTGTGTGTTCCGTGTGGTTTGGCGTGCCTTCGGGGTCCTTAGGTTGGCCCCTCTGTACTGTTGGCTGCTGGTACAGCCTCCTTTTGGCTTCTGTGTCTTTTTGGTTGATTGACAAGCCGTCTGTGGTTTTACCCGCAGGTCCTTTATGTTCTTGTCCTCTGCTGCGGAATTTTTCCTAAGAGGTGTTCCCATGTTTTCCTTGGGACGTATCATGCCCTAAGTGTGGTACTTGTAGCTATTACATAGCTCTGTCCTACGCTGGGGAGGTGTGGATGCCCTTTTTCGGGTTCCTTGCCTTTCCTGGCACCCCTGTATACCGCTGGTGCGGTCTCTTGCCTTTGTCTTGGTGCAGCTTACGCTGCTCCAACGTCTGTCATTCTCAGTGTTCGCTACACCGCTAGGCCAGCCTGGCATGCCGTCTACGGCATCGTGTTGTGGCGTTTCCGCCTTCCTGTCTGGCGTTTCGGCCTGGTCCTCTGTCTGGTGTTCCAGTGGGGGCTACGTTCCATCTGGCTTTGCTGTGGTCTGGTTGCCGGCTGGTCCGTCCTCCGTGTCTCTCTTGCTCTTCTGCCTGGTCCCACTTCTTTCGTGGGCCGGTGTGTCTCTCTGGCACGGCCCCCCTTTGGGGATTCTTCTGGATTTCCCTGGCCGCTGTCCTCTGCTTGCGCCTGGCTTGTTCTGGGTGCACTGCTCCATGGTGTTGCCGGCTGCGCATGCCTGCTCGTTATGGTCCACCGCCGTGGCCCTTGGTGTGTTCCCTTGTGCCCCTGCCTCTTGTTCTGCTGGGGCTTTGCGCACCTGTGCCTTTCTTCTTCGCCTGCGCCTTTTGGCTATAGAGCCGCTCCTGCCTTGTCTGCTGCCTTGAGGCTGATGCCTGTTCAGCTGCCCCCTATCGCGGTGTCTGTGTTTTCCTACGGCAGGCTCTGCCTCCGGTTCTGCCTCTTCTCCCTGGAGTTTGGGGGGGTTATTTTCTTCCTTGGTGCTCCTCTGGCGCTGTCTGCCCCTACAGGGTTTTCTTGCGGTTGTACCTTGGATGGGCTTGGGTTTTCCTGGCCTTCCCTTTGCCTCGTTCTTGCTTACTTCTGCTTGGTGAGGGCTGGGCCGCCCTTCTTGTCCCTGTGACACATCCCCTGCTGGGGCCCTGTGTTCTTCCAAGCTGGTGAGATCCTCTCGCAGACCCTCCTCCCCTCTGGGTATGGCTAGGGTATCTATTCTACGTTAAGGAATCTGCGGCTAGTAGTCTATCAGATGTACAAGTTACTTACCTTCGGTAACGATGTATCTGGTAGAGACGATTCTAGCCGCAGATTCCTTCACGACCCGCCCTTCCTCCCCGTTCTGCGAGGATCTTCTGTTTGGTCTTTTGCACTCGCTTCCCTCCGGGTGGCTTGTCTTCTGTGGGGGTATGCTTCGCCTCCTCCCGGACAGGATGCTTCGTTCTGCTTGATTGTTCCACCCCTTCCTTTCTGATCTGAGGTCGATTGGTTCATGGGTGCTTCTGCCTCCCTCCACTTTGGTTTTTTCTCCAAGTGTAGGGGCCTCCTTGACTCTTCTCCTTTTACTGGCTTGGGGTTTCTGATCCCTTTGCAGTTCTCTGCGTTGGGGTTTTTTTTTTTTTTGCTTGTACCTCGGCCCTTTCGCTCCTTTCAGGGGATACGGCCCTCCTTGATGGTGTCGTCTGGGGGTGAATTGCTGTTACTCCTCTGTTTCGGGCTTGTTGCCCCTTCACTGTTGTGGATTGTGATTGCAGATTCTCTCTCTCTTCTGCTATAGCGTTTTTCACATGTGTTCTGCCTCCAAGGGGGATGTCGCCTTGGCTTGCGAGGTTGCTCCTCGGGGCGGTGCTCTGCTCTTTCCCTGCTATGGCTTTCACTGCTATAACTTTTTGGTACCTTAGTGCTTGGCACTTTTCCAATTGGTGCTGTTCCTCACCCTTCGTTTCTCTCTTTTCTTTTTCACTGATCTTTCGCACACTGTTCCCATACACTCCACAGTTTTGTTTGTGATGGCTCCGCGTTGTGGCGCGGAAAAGTTCTCCGAAGAAAACTGATGTCAGCGCGCCGGGGCGGGGCTTATGTGACCTCGCTGACGTCATGCCCGCGGACGACGTCAGGGCGGAGTCGCGTGGTACCGCCCCCCCGGCGCGCAGGGATGCTGGGGCAAAGAAAGTTTTCCGGGTCCAGTCTCACGCCTGGGGATAATTCTACGTTAAGGAATCTGCGGCTAGAATCGTCTCTACCAGATACATCGTTACCGAAGGTAAGTAACTTGTACCTTTGTTGCATCTCCAATGTGGGATAGAGTTTAATGTTCTTTGGCAGAACTTCTGATTGCAACACTGTACTTTTAAAATTGGTAGCCCCTTTATGTCATTCAGGGTATCAAGTTTTGGGTGTGAGTGATGCTAATAAAGTTCCATAGTTCACCAATGCCACTCACTTCATCTTGGATTGCCATCACAGGCAAATCTGTGGACAATTGGTGTTCTCAAACTCTAAAGTTGTTCTTTAAAATGTTCAGTTCAAACGTTCTTGCAGAAAGAATTATTCTTAGGTCAGTAAATGTAAATTGCCTGTGTTTGACACATGCATTTAGCCTATGTCCAAAATGAAGCCAACAATAATTGCAGTACGAGCAAAAACACCCCAACTAAGGTTGTTTTTGATGGAAATCTCAATTCACACTGCTGCTGTATAAGAGCCTCAGCATTATGGTGGATGTAAACTTTCTTGGCTGCTCTCCTTTCACACCTTCAAACTCCGTGAGCAAAAACCAGAAATTCCATAAAAGGTTCAGTCTTGTCACATTCCTCGATAATTCAAAGATTCCAAACATTTCTCCAAAAGCACATGCTTTTAATGATTTAAACCTTTGAATTAATGTACAGTTCAAACTGTCACCATTTTAGAAATCAGAAATATTTTCCTTGTTCTAAAAAAAAAAAAGGTTTGAAAGGCCTGCCTCTAGCCCATGACCGATTTAAATATTATCTATTATGGTGAACTATATGTCCACTACAGGAATTGCTGCTGCTATCTATTTGATATTTCTGTGGATATTTTTATGACTGTATTAGTGTTGCATATTTCTGTGGATAATTTTATATATAAAGTTTTAATACTACCCAATTAATGATTACTAAATGGAAAAAATCAGACTTGCGACAAAGCTTGCAAGGATGGGTATTTATTATTATTTTAACACAGGGAAGTTATTGAGGTTGTTGAAATCTCAATGATCCGGCCCCCCCAAAAAAACATAGACTATAACCCACTTTCCGACAGGTAACTTTTTTCAGAGGCAGGGTGCAGCCGTGTGCTAAGCAGAAAGAGTTTTTTTGTTTAGGAAATGCTTTCTTAAACAAAGTGGCAAACAGGTTCTCTCTTAAAAAAATAAATAAAAAAAAGCCATACGCTTCCCTTTAGCATGTGTATGGGGGAGTATTACCTCAAACCCAATGAATGGGGTGCCAGCTTTTCCTCATGCAGTTGGTGCACGTTCCCTGGCCAATTACTGTAACCGTGAAGAACACATTTATTTTTCCCGCATCTAGCCCTTAGTATTTAGGTTTCCAACGGTTGCATTGTATACTTGTGTGATCAGAGCACACATGCGGGCCCAGCCCCGCCTTTGTGGGATACACTGGCACAGTAATAGGAAGGCACAGAGACAACTAATGTCTGCGTTTGTATCAAAATGGATTAATAAAAAATAGGAGCTTCTCAGATGGTGCACTTGCATACCTGTCATTGCACGTATTTTTCCAGTATGCAGTCTGCCCTTGGCAGTCTAGGTCACCTCTCTATTATAATATGTTCCTGAAAAAACAAGATAGTACGTGACTTTGGCAGTCTGGCCTATTATCAGTTTAGTAAGCCAGTTTATTATCACCAAATTCTTGATCACATACAGCCATTGAAATACCCGTAGTGTGACACTCCAAAACAACCATGCGATGGTGTTGCACATGATGTTATACTGTTTTTATAATATTGTCATTTCTGCATTTGAAGCAGACGTTTCATCATGCAGAGCTGCACGTGAGTTGTGGGCTCTTGTGATGTTTGCACATTACCTTACATTTTAAGAGATTACTCATTGGGCTCGCTTGTACCTTCCCTGCCTCCCAACGATTGATGCACGCATTATGGTTTGGGTCAGTGGCGTGCCAGCCTTCCACAACAGCAACCTGATTCATGGGCCTACTAAAATCAGCATAAAAAGAACTTAAAGAATTGTCGACGTACATGGTGATTATTAAACAAGATAAGAGTGTTTATACAAGGTGAATCGGAATACATATAAAACATCAAACCAAATAAAAAATACAAGCATCATATCGGGAGAGTTTTTCTGGCCCATGTACTTTTTTTGTTGTGTTTTTTTCTTTTGACCTGGATGTTGTCTACCACAATGTCACCAGTGCTGGGGGAGCCCACATAGGCGCTGGGCCTCTCAGCATGGCACGGGTGGCTCCCCCGGAAGATTTTCAAAATAGCACATTACAGAGCCCAAAGCTGGAGGGACCTACAAGGGTGTTTGGAAACAAGAGAGAGGTTTAAAAACAAAGCAGGGTAGAAGAGGGGACAGTGAAACAAGCACGGGCAAGAGCAAGAACACCCACTTCCATGCATTGCTGAAGGCTAGCTAAACAAGCATTTGCAATGCAATAGGTCTCGCATTTACAAGAGTTTGAGCTATTGGCATAGTAAATGACAATGCCTTGTATTTTTGTGTTTTGAAAACCTGAGAGCAGTGCGTAAACACGCACTTTGTACTTATAGTCCTTGCTTAGGAGAAGCAAGGCTGGCAGTAAAAGAGGCGCAGTTACTGCCAGCCTTGCTTCTCGTTAGCAACGACTATAAGTACAAAGTTCGTGTTTACACACCGCTTGCAAGTTTTCAAAACGCATAAATAAAAGGTATTGTCATTTACAATACCAATAGCTCAAACTCTCACAAATGCGAGACCTATTGCATTGCAAATGCTTGTTTTAAACTTAGTAACAGGATCAGAGGGTTAGTAGTTCGTTGTCGGAGCTCTTACTGAGCAAATTTTGCTATTCTGAACTGGTTGAACAACTTAAGCCCAGCCTCTAGTTCTCGCTGACCAAAAAAACTAATCTGTCTGCTTCCACAGTCCATCAGGATTCTTATTGGTGTTTCAAAACACCAGCCTCACATAAAAGTTGAAGGAATCTGTTCAAAACGATAACACTAAACATGTAGCTGTTCGGGCCATGTGTGGCTGTAGATCCACATGCTGTGCATACTGCCATCTAGTGTTGTTCCTTGATGTTTGCAACTTGTTTTTCTTCGAAAAAGTTTGAATCACACGACTTATTGTAACACCATCCTTGTTTCACACTGCACCAGCACACTGTCTCCACCTCAGATTGTTTTCTTCTGCCATCGGGCTCGAACATTTTGGATTGCTGCTCTGCGATTGATGTGTTAACACGCCAGTTCGTTTTGGGTCTGGCAGTTCACCCTTTGATAACAAAACAACTCTACCACAACAAGGAAGCAATCTGTCCTCAAAGATGGGACTTTGCACCAGACGGTTGCCGACCGGTATACTTTGACACACCACAGCATCGAGCAACCCTTCACGACCAGTTTTGAGTCATCGTAGACTCTCCTTGGAAAATGCATTTAGGACAAATGTATGGAACACATACACCCTTACTTTTCTGCTTTAGGTGTATCACAGAATACCCCTTGAGTGACCATCACAAGGTATGTAACCTCTGCCTCTCCCCAGAACACATGGAGACTTCTGGCGAAGCCTGCCCCGTATTCCGCGCCAAGAAAGCCTTAAGGTATCGGAGGGAAGGGTGATGCACCCATCACCACATGCAAAGACCAGGCGTAGTTGGTAGCTCCTGACTTTTTCGTATCTCAAAATACGCTGGGTGCAGAGGAAGCAGGGCCCTCGGGCACTCCGGCGGGACAAGCCGAGGAAAGCCCATAGGCCATCTTCTCCAAGGCAAGTGACATCGAGCAGGAGGTAGAGTTCCTTGAACCAGTGGTGCTGCACACACCAGCCTTTGGACCGAACACCAAGCAGACACCACATGCCTCTATGCTTCCCCAAGTTTCCTAGCCACAAAACGCCGATCGACCGAGGCAGAGCATCACTCCCAAAATAGATACAGAAACGGCACAAACCTTCAGGTTCTGCTCCTCCAGCCAGGATGCCCTGGACTCAAGAGCCTGGGTCGACACCTGCGAAGACCCCATCCAAAGGCACTGAACCGGAGTGTGTTTAGACGTCCCTGAGGTTTGAAGAACTGCACTTGAACCTGAGATAGAGGAACCAGGACTAGACTTTTCCAGACTACAGAGTCCCAAAAGGGTCAGGGATTCAGCCACTACCCAGCACCATTACCCACACCACCTTCATCAACCAACACCACTCCCACACACTCCTCCAGCTGACCCACAGGACATTAACTCAGGGCCAGGCAGTCCTTACTACTCACAGGATTCTTGTTACAAGTCCTTCAGGCCCTGTCCGAGACTGGGCTGGGACTATTATGTGGTAGATCCCCAAGGTGATTCTGATCTTGTGCCCTACCCTACCGCCCCCCAATAATACTGCATACCAAACTGTGATAAATAGGGCTGCACAGCATCATCAAGTCAAACTTCACACCATCCAGGATGAAGACTACTTCCTAGTCAAGACTCTGTCTTAGACTCCGCTTGAGGTGCATTACCTCCCCATGCTGAAGGGAATGCTCATGTTGGCCACCTACAACTTGACGGAGCTGGTAAAGGCCATAGTGGTCACCCTCCAAGTAGAGAAGAGGGTGTAAGCCTGCCACCAACGATTCAGCTTATATCTGTGGATAGACTGTACCAGGCTCCCTAGTTGTTCACACCACTCATTAAAATGAGCATATGTGCAAGCCACAAGAGATCCCTGTTTGCCTGATAAGTAGTCCAAGTGAATTAATGCCACTGGAAAGCAGGTGGAGCTTGTGGAAGTCACATTGGTGCACTGAGAACTCATTTGGGACTTCTCTCTTGGTACCACCGGGAGGAAATGAAGGAGTTAATGAAGCACCTACCAGAGGCCATTCGTAAACGAGGACAGGATTTGGTTGCTGAGGGGAAAACAGTCAGCAGTGTCAACATTAGGTGTGCTCTTGATGCCGCTGATACAGCCGGAAGGGATATTAATACCAGCATCCTACTCTGGAGGCATGCCGGGGTTTGGGTGTTAGGTTTTAGCCCTGAGGTGCAACAGCTCTTCTTGAACTCATCTTTTGAGCGTCCCATTTGATGAGAAGCATCTGTTCAGCCCCCAGGTCCACCATGTGCTCGAAAAAAAACAAAAGGACTCTGACCACGTCAAATCTATGAACGCCCTAAAGTCCCCTGGCCCAGATCTGCCTTTTGCAGACAGCGAAGGAGGGGTAGTGCAAAACCAGTGGGCTCAGATGGGAGACCCACATACCAACAGCAACAATTGACTTTTCAGGACCATGAGCAACCTTAGGCTTAGACTGAGACACTTTGTAGCTCAGTGGGAAAACATCACTTAATACCAATGGATCCTCTCTATTGTGCAGGAAGAGTACTGCTTCAAATTCTACAAGCCCCTCCCAACATCCTACCACGCCGTCACATACTGAGTTCAGAACACCTTCGCCTTCTGGACTAAGGGGTTTAAGATCTCTGAGCAATGGGCGCGATAGAATCAGTACCAGCACACCAACGCGGCACAAGTTGCACGCTCTACTTTTTGACAGTTCGACCCTTGAACAAGTTCATCCTCTCATGACACTTTCACGTGGTCACTTAATCACTTTACAAGATGTCATCCTGCTGCTTTGCCAGAGCGACTTCAAGTCAGTGCTGCATCTGAAAGACATGTACTTTCATATTGTGATTAAACCACCGCATCACCTGTACCTTCTGTTCATGGTAAGTGGGCAGCAGGAATTGCATGCACGTCTTCCCATACTTAGATGACTGGGTGATCATGAGCAGCAGAAAATGACAATATCTAGTACATACTCAAACAGCAGTGTCCCTCAAAACTTAGGTTTCACTATCCATGCAAAAAAATCACATCTTCATCTGCAACATGTCCATCTGTTGGCTCAACTTTGGGTTTAAGTGTTTGTATTTTAGAAACAAAATGCATACTGTCGCCTACAACCCTCCACTTGCCACAGTTTTGAATGTGGATTATCTTTAGAGGAGTTTAAATGGGTGTTAGCAGAGCTCAAGCCTGGAAAAAAATTAGCTGCTATCTACGAGGTATACCTCAACTTCTCTAGCTGGATAAACTCTGCTGTGCAACGGGTCCTTTGTCTACACCTCTGAAACGATGTATCAGCTAGTCAGCCCCGTAGCACAACGCCTTCCATAAAGAGGCTAAACTGGGCTTTAAAAAAGCTTGAGCATGTATTGAGAGCCTGCTAAGCTGCTGAATCTAAAGTCATTCTTAGGAAAGCCTTACAGGATTATAGAAAGTTGGTTCAAGCTACTAAAACAGAGTGTTCTGCAAAAGGATTTTAAGGAAACTTCGAGTGCAATACATTGAAGGAGGTATTTTCTTTAGTCAAGTTGTTGGCTTCTCCATGTGCAATGTACTTCATAGAGCAGTGTTTCCCAAACCTTTTAGAACCAGAACCCACTTTTTAGAATCGCAAAGTTTTGCGACCTACCTACCATTAATCGACACGAGGTGGGGCAATTTTTTTTCGTAATGTAACTAAAACATTTTCATTTACGAACAGCATATTTTCCATCAGAATGGCTATTAACTTTGCACAGACATGCAGTTTTACTGATAAAACTATATAGTACACACCATAATGTGTGAAAATCGAGTTTCAGTGAATATTTATCATTTGTGCAGCTTGATTTATTTTAATCCTATTAAAATCTTTTTTCCCATCAAATGAAAAATTTACAAATAATATGCTTCATTTTTGCTTTCTCGGTTGCTGAATGCATACAATTCATTTACAAGTATTTACATTTTCCTGTGTTGCAAAAAACACATCTTACAGCCTTTCCTTCTCCACTCCCTCTGCTCCAGCACAAAGCAGATAGAGAAAGAAGACCGCAATCCTCATGTTAAAAGAATAAGCATCAATGTGTCAGAAGATATAGCCTGACATGTGACCTCTGTGTTTGAAGCACTGGCAAATGTGACAAGATAAACCCAGAATTTGAAGGCATCTTTTATTTATTTCTCTGACTTTCGTGACCCAAAGTTTGGATAGTGCTGCCGTGGAGCATTCCCAGTCGTTTTGTGATAATCTTTCCACCTTTTTTTTCATGAGACGACCCAAATATCACTTCTTGCCTTACTACCCCTTTTACCAGTTCTAACTAGGACATGGGGACATCGCCGGTTGGTAATCGGACATCTTTGTCAAATTTTCAGCTCCTTTCTTCAGAGAAACTAACTAACCTTTTTAGAAGTACAGATTCTGGTTCTTTGTTTGATCCTGTTCCCCTGGTATTTAGAATTGGCTTCTGCTTTTCTTTTTCTATCCTTGTTTGTGGTCTGCAATTTATCAGTCGTGCTGGAGACAGTTCCCTCGCATGCAAGTGAGCTATGGTAATACCCTTGCGTTGTGACCTAACGACTATCTGCCTATCCCTATTGCCTTTTTCAGTGAAAATTCTGGAGAAAACTCTAAACCACTCTCCTCGTTTCTTGAGAATCATAAGCTGCTGGACTCTGTTCAATTGGGTTTTCCCCCCAGGCATTGTAACAAGAGAGCATTGGTACTAGTTTTGGATAATCTGTTTACTTTCCGAACATTGCAGTTCCTCTGTATTGGTTTTGTTAGACATCTCTGCACTAATCGACATGGTATTCCACGACTGCCTTATCGTGAGGTTACAAGAAGTGGGGATCACTGGGCCTGCTGTAAATTGTATTCATTCCCATAAGACGGGGACAGGCCCTGTTCAGGTGATTGAAGGTGGGGTACGCATAACTGATCATAGCACAAAGGTCCCTCACTCCCCTTAAATGACCATTTACTTCATAAATATAGCGACATGCGCACTTCATTCACCATACCACAACTATTTCTTTGCAAAAAAATATTTAATGATTTATCATCATGCTTGGCTATCCACTTAAACCACTTAAAAACAAGTTTTACACATACACTGAACACAGACATACATAAAAAACACTACTATGAAGATATTGACTTTATGTATAGGTGAGTAAAACAGGAATTTAAAACTGATGCATGAGATCGAGAGTGTACTTTTGTTCTTCTCGCTCCTGTGATGTAGACTGAAAGGTTTTGTGGTGGATTATGTCACTTATGGTGGAATCACCAGCTGCTCTTGAATGGAAACGGGAGCATCTTGAGGTAAGCAATAAACATTGAGTAAATTTGTTATTTGAAATGTATTGTATCAACCACAGAATTGTTGCACCACTGAGTAATGTTTTCCCCTGAACCTAAAAAAAACCGTGATGAACACAAAAAACTATAATGTGCTCGCACCTTCTGTTTTAAAGATATAACCCTAAACATATATTTAACTTTTAACTACCTACTCCAGATTTTACTAAACCTTGCACGGCATGGTGTTCTAAGGTTAAACGTTTGCTTGTTTTCAAACTGTCGAGCACCACAAAGAACATCCACTCTATACATTTAGATATGTCTTCCTGTCCCAGCTAAACTCTAGGCATCCAGTAAGATCAAAATCTACTATAAAAAAACCATGGAAGTGTAAATGCAAGAGAAATAATTGAAACTGTTCTTGAATCAGGATGCATGGCTACAATCAAGACCTGGACTAAGGTTCTGGGGCGGAGTTGGTTTTTGCCATACTCTCTCTCACCACAGGGCCAGTCAAAGACTGGGCATGCTCATCAAAGATGCAGTCCAGGAAGGCCTTTCCAAACTGTAATGACATATTTGTGTGGCACGTGTGAGGCTCTGCTTTGCTTCTACGATGCATTTGATGCATAACAAAGGACTTTTAATTTTAAAGGTACTGAAACAGAATCCTTTTTGGTGGACTCACCAGCGCCATGATGGAAAGCTCTGGAACCTGAACAACTATCGTACAGATATGATCCAGGCGTTGGGTGGAGTGGAGGGCATCTTGGAACACACATTGTTCAAGGGCACCTACTTCCCAACATGGGAAGGTCTCTTTTGGTAAGGAGTAATTTTGATTGTATATAGTCAAACTAATGTTTGATTAGCTGCACATAATGTCAACGAATTGCTGATCTCGTAGCTTTTTGTGGGATCATAGAGCTGGGGTTCTTTCCACTGATATTTCTCCGTGTCCCCCCCCCTTTTTTCTGTTCCCTCTTTCTTGTAGGGAGAAGGCCAGTGGGTTTGAGGAATCAATGAAATGGAAGAAGCTGACTAATGCCCAGAGGTCTGGTCTGAACCAGATTCCAAACAGAAGATTCACTCTCTGGTGGTCACCCACCATCAACCGAGCCAACGTAAGTGATTTCTGAGTCCTCTCACCTTGGGTCTTGCTGCTGTAATACAAGGAGAGAGTGAGAGAATGGAATGAGGAGGTGTAAAATGCAATGGGAGCTGTCCCCAATATAGTTCTTGTGTGCCAACTGCGTCTTTGTCTCTCTGCTGTGCCTGCAAGTGCATTTCCCTAATAATCTTTTTGTCGGCTCCATTTTAGATAAGTGGGCGACTTCCTCCTTGCACTTTGTATGCTGTAATTTTGTGCTGGGCTAGGTCTACCGCCATGTGTCGATACTTATCACAAACATTGTGGTCTTTTTCTCCTGCAGGTATATGTTGGTTTCCAAGTGCAGCTCGATCTGACTGGTATTTTCATGCATGGAAAGATTCCAACCCTGAAGATTTCCCTAATTCAGATCTTCAGAGCTCACTTGTGGCAGAAGATTCACGAGAGCATTGTCATGGACTTGTGCCAGGTGAGTGGCCTCATTGTAGGGAATGTAAGGGGTGTGAGAGTGGGTGGAAAACCTAGAATTGTGATGGGGTAACTCCCATTACTAGAGGATAGGAACAGTGATGCACCACTGTAAGAGTTTCACAAGTCCCGTCCTGCTCAGTGAGATCACCAGTGGTAAGGCCATTAAGTCCAGTTCAGATTCCTGATACATGTAAAGGCTGTTGACCTCATGGGCTGCTTTGGGGATAGACTCCTGTATACATATTGTGTAGAGCAGAAAGAATGTGGATTTTTCTTTTTTTGTTCTAAGCTCAAAATGCGTCTTTGTAAAGACTGGAGAGTGTTAATTTCAGGGAATAGCCTTGTCATTTAGGTGAATTCCTTGCAAGAAAGAGTATGTAATCTCTAGACATTGTAGAGGCCCAGGTAAGATCGGAATTAGTCCTTTTTCATGTTTGTTCTCAAGTAGATTTTCAGAAAATTTGTAGTGAGATTGAAAGCAGTCCAGGCTATATATTAGCCTTCTTAAATCAATTTTTTAACACTTTGCTGTGCTCCAGACAGTTGTATTTTCTAATAAGCCTTTAACTTTTTCAAGTTGGCATGTAGGATAGTCATGGTGGCTTTTTCTCCAAGACTAAAGTTTTCACAGCTCTTGTCGTGTTAAGTCATTCATCCACTAGTAATACTTTTTCATGAGTGTCTGCTGTGTTTTGCTAACAGAAAAACAGAGTTCTGCATTTTGTGCATGTAATTTAACATTAAATCCGTGGATGGGGGCCTAAAGGATGCACTGATTTTGAAGTTCAATTCTGTTGTCTTTTGATTCTATCTATTATCCTATAATGTGTACACCGGTGTTGCACTGAGAGCCCAGTATTCTCTTGTTGGTTTCCAAGTCTGCTTTCAACAGTGATTTGGTTGGTTGGCTGAAGGATGGCAGTTGAAGTACTGCAAGAAGACCGCTATCGCCATTGCATATTCCAAAAGAAAGATTTGTACGTTTGTCAATATTGTGCATTGCCTCTTATATGGGGGTCCGTACTAATAGTTCATGTGTGCAAACAACAATGTTGAAATAAGCATATCTCAAAAGAAAAAAAAGTCACTTCTTTTGGAGCTGCTAGGTGCAGTCTATTCATGTGAGCAAAAGGCACATTATAAATCGGGGGTTTCCCCGGTTGATCCAGAAGGGATATTCTCGTGAGATATATTAACTTAATGCCATTTTAGTGATTATGACAATGCATCCCAAATTATTCTACATCGGACACCCTTGTATCCAGAGCTTGCATATTGATGTATGGCGTTTATTGAATTTCACATAGCTTGATCCAAGTGAACCCATCCCCTTCAGTTGTCATTGCATGAATAACCAACGTGAAGGAACAGCTCAGCAATCTCTCCCCTTTCAGTCCCTGTCGACCCCCACACGCCCCCCCTAAAACAACCTTATTATGTCCTTGCAGGCAGAACGTTGGCTTCTTCTCTGGAATCCTGAATCCGATAACGATTTTTTTTTCTGGAATGTGATAATAGTGTGGTTTATGTTGCCTCTCTGTAGCTCCTCTCCATACGTGCTCTGTTCATTTATCTAGAATTACCTGCCTACTTGCTGAGCTAGCACACAGTTGGCTCAAACCTTTCGTCTTACATGTTCCTGCAGGTGTTTGATCAGGAATTGGATGCCTTGGAGATTGAGACAGTACAGAAGGAAACCATCCATCCTAGAAAGTCCTACAAGATGAATTCATCATGTGCAGACATTCTACTCTTTGCGTCCTACAAATGGAATGTGTCCCGGCCATCGCTGCTTGCAGACTCCAAGTGAGTATCTGTAAAGCAAAGTGTCTTGTTTAGAGTTCAATACTCTGCTCTCATGCCTGTATCTTTTGTAGGACAGTTGACTGTTGGGATCGTTTTTGTTTGGATAGTTCTTGTGGCGGTTATGTATCCAGTGAGCAACTGTTTGCCCTTCCTACAAATAGGGAGAGCGTTATGTGGCTGGGGGTTGTATGACGGAAGCATGCATGGCTAAACCACAAGCGCCTCTACCACGCAGCCCGAACAACTAATGCGTCTGAACAGCGCATGCCTTTACCACGCAATTTGTGGTAAAGGCATGTTTGGTAAAGGATGTGTAGTAAAGCGCGCGCACCAGCCCCTCTGCCCGAGCCCTAAAAACGACCCCACCTCTAAAACCTTAAACTACCCCGACCCCTCCCTTCCCCCCCCGAGCCCTACAAGCTGCTTCCTGCCCTGGAAACTGCCCCCGTGCCCTGAAACTCGGTCTATCCTAAAACCTACCCAGACCCCAGCGCCCCGCCCTGAACCCTAAAAACCTACACACCCCTGGATCCCCCCCCCTCCTGCTCTGAACCCTAAAAACGGCCTCCTCCCTTAAAACCCACACCCCCAACCCACCTTACCTACATATGCTTGATTAAGGCAAGCGTTGTTCAGCAGCTTGCAGGGAAACGGTACGCGTGCTTAAAGTCGCGTTGTAAACACTGTTTCCCGTGGCTGGGATGTGAAAGACCTGTTTTTAGTACTGGTGAACCGTACGTGGATAGTTTGTGTAGCATCCTAATTCATGGTTAAAACTGTTGGAGGGGTTTGTGCATTTTATGCAGTAACTCATGTGATTGTCAACTTTCCCTATTGGGCATTTCATGATCTGTTGCAAGCTGATCTGTCCTGGGTCATCTTTACTTAGCTTGCCTCTGCATCTTCACCAAAGTGGGGCTTTTACACTTAATGCTATTTCCACAGGGATGTGATGGACAGCACAACAACACAGAAGTACTGGATTGACATCCAGCTGCGATGGGGAGACTACGACTCCCACGACATTGAGCGATATGCAAGGGCCAAATTCCTGGATTATACTACGGACAACATGAGTATTTACCCCTCCCCCACTGGAGTGCTGATCGCCATCGACCTGGCCTACAACCTGCACAGGTGAGACACCTTGGCCACCAGGGAGTTAAGTGACTGAGGGTAGAGTAGTCACAGGGGATGCTGGCACTCAAAGCAGCTTTCACCTTGGGAAGTTAGGGGACCTAGGGGAGCAGTAACAAAGACTACATTTATCCTCCCTTGGAAACCCAGAGAGCTAGGTGTCTAAATCCGGGTTCCAGGAGAGCACAGAGCTGTAAAGGTGAGGCTCCTGAACCGCAAAAACTGGCACTGTATGGGAAATTGAGATATTGGATACTTAAAAGATACATTAGTGAGGTTCTCAAGTCCATAAGATCTAAGGGTTGGAATGGGGACAAAGTATGCCTCTAACTTGCTTAAGTAACATCTGCGCTCATGGGAGGAAGACTGGGTAAGGGTGGAGAAGAAACAACAGACACTTGCCCATGTGAGCCACATATATTCACAAGAAGCCAGAGTGCTATGGAGGAGAGCAGTTTGGGATTCAGGTTAGATGAGTCTTGTTCAAAGAGTTAAGGCAGAGCAGATACAAGGAATACCTCAAATCTGCACATGTATCACCTGCGTCCTTGAGCTAGAGCACTGAGGTATGGACTACTACCAACGTAGACTAGCAAGCAACACATGTGAGATCTTTTTAAGTTTCTGGGGACCCAGATTTTGAGCTGCTGCCAATTGGTTTCTAACCTGTGCAATTAGGACTTTTCGGTCCCTACTGGGTAGGGGATTTGGGGAGGAGGTATATTTGTGTGGCTTTAGGATCTCTAGACTTTCATGATGTGAGAGTAAACCTGACACGGTGCATGTACTTAGTCTGCTTAAAACGTGCTTAACTGAAACAGTGAGCTGCTTCTCATTAATGGTTTTGGTAAATGGTTGTTAGTTATACTTTACCAAGAAGCTACTGTGTCAGTTCAGTGCCCTTATGCTATGATGGACTATGCTCATCCACCCAGATAGTGGAGGATCCTCAGACACAGCAGAATGCCTAGTGTTTCTTGACAGTTTGAGTATCTTTTTCCAGGTTAAGGATGGGAGATAGTGTCCATAAAGAGCTGTTAACCAGTTGTAGCACCATAGATGTATTTGAGTGGAAGAAAAGGCCAGAGCTTGATTCACATTTGCTACATATACTATTGAGGATTGTTTCTTCTCTCTTTAGTGCCTATGGGAACTGGTTTCCTGGTGGTAAACCCTTGATCCAGCAAGCGATGGCCAAGATCATGAAGGCGAACCCTGCGCTGTATGTGCTGCGAGAGCGAATCCGCAAGGGGCTGCAGTTGTACTCGTCTGAGCCCACAGAACCCTATCTCTCCTCCCAGAACTATGGCGAACTCTTCTCCAACCAGATCATCTGGTTTGTGGATGACACCAATGTGTATAGAGTCACTATCCACAAGGTGAGTCCACAGCAACGGGGATAACGTGGCAAGGGTATAAGGAAAGGGTGGGGGGAGGTGCATTATGTGGGAAGGATGGGCAAAGTAGTAATCCGCAGGGATTGAGGGAAGGAGCGTGTGCGTGCGTGTGTGTGTGTCATCAGTGATGTCACTGACCATGACATGAGTGATGTAATATGTGAGGCCATAAGTAGTGCATTGCGGGGGCGTAAGTAATAGTTAGCTCAGGTAACTATAATTGCTGCATTTCTATGGTTTTGCACTAGTGAAATCTGAGCCCAACTAGAACATCCCTGTAACCTTCGGTTTTTTTCAGTGACTTTCTATGGTTTTTTAACTAGTAGTCGTGTTTGCAGAGTGGTGGAGAAAGGGGGCGAGACCTCCTACCAGCTCTCAGCAGTCCCGCTGTGTGAGACTTACTGGAGTGGTCCTTGTCCCCAAAGGACCCTCAGTAATCAAGAGGACTTCATTCCCCAACCAGTAGTGCACCAGGAGACACATTTGCAGAGTGGTGTAAAAAGAGGGAGGGACCTCTGACCAGCTCTCAGCAATCCCGCTGTGTGGGACTTATAGTAGGTAACAGGAGTGGTTTTTGCCCCCCCCCCCCCTCCCCCAGGCCCTCAACATTCACTGGGACTTTATCTCCTAACCAGTAGTGCGCCAGGAGGTGCGTTTGCAGAGTGGTGGGGAAAGGGGGAGAGGCCTTGTGAGAAAGTGCCCTCTTTCTTGCATGGTATGCCCCCACTTTTTGCTGAATTGCTGATGTGCTTTGACTGAGTGTGCCCTGGGCTCCTGCTAATCAGGTACCCAGGGCCTATGTTCTTTCCCTACAACCCACTGCCTTGACATAGAACAGTCACCCCTCTAGCTGGGTGCACTATACCAGTGGTGAGGGTACAGGTGCATGAGCCCTGTACCCCTACAGTGTCTAAGTCCATTCTTAGACATTGTAAGTGCAGTGCTGCCATTAAGAGTATATGGTGCTGGGAGTTTATCATTACGAACTCCACAGCACCATAATGGCTACACTGAAAACTGAGAAGTTTGGTATCAAACTTCTCAGCACATTAAACACACACTGATGCCAGTGTGGGATTTAATGAAAAATGCACACAGAGGGCATCTTAGAGATGCCCCCTGAAAACGAATCCACCTCTAGTGTCCAGGCTGAGTGGCTGCTTTCAGCTGCCACCACCAGACATGTTTCTGGACCACTGGGTCGAGAGCCTGCTGCTCTCTGGGGCCTGAAACAATGCACATCCTGGGACGAGGTGCCAAGCCTCCTCCCCCAGGATGGGCAGGGTTCACGAAGGGGAAGCTTCAAAGGCTTGCCGCCTTTGTGAGCTTCTCCAGGCCACTTGCTGTTCTCAGCAACTGGTCCCCACTGGTTCTGACCCCCCACTTTGGGCGGGAGAACCGGCGGGAAAAACAAGTGAGGAAGAGAGGTGTGCCCACCTCTGCCAACTTCACCCCTCAGGTGGTGGAGGCGAGATAAAGCACAACTCTCAGTCCACGCCATCTTGAAGATGGGGAGACTCAGCCAACCAGGGACAGGCTCATGCCCCCCTCCCACTGGAGGGTGACATAATAGGGGGTGTACCCACCCCAGGGAAGGGACCCATTGGTCCCTGCCTTTTACCTACCTGTAGCGCCCCTAAATCTAGTATTTAGGGGCACCCCTGAACCTTGCTTCCTCGGACAAGAACCTGCAACAGGAAAAAAAGAAGGACCGAACAGCCGTGCCAAAGCGAACAAGAGGAAGACGCCCACTGACTTGGCCCCAGCCCTACCGGCCTGGCTCCACCTCGAACCTGCTCCTGCGAAATCCCGGTGTGTCCTGCAGCCAGCAACCTCAAAAACCCCGGAGGACCTGCCTGCCTTCAAGCACAAAGACTTTGTCTCCCGTGAACACCGGATTTGTTCACCTGCAACCTCTGGCTCCGGCCGGACACCGCGAATCCGCCCCACTCTGCACCCACCGTCTACGGCCAGAGCTCGAGTGGGCAAACACCACGAGGAGGTCACCCCGGCGATCCTGACCGAGATCCGGCGACCCCTGACCTACCTCAAGCCTCCAGCCAACGCCTGCAGTCTAAATCCAGAAGGCCCCCCTAACCGCGACCAGGAGCTGGTAAGAAGATCCGACCCAAAAGGCACCCCTGCACCCGACGCCCCACGGCCTTGTGTGCTCAAACCGACGATGCCTAACTTCCCAACTTACCTCTCGAAGTGGTGGTCGCACCCAGAAGACCTTCGTCCCCAAGCGGTTTTCCATTGAAAACAACAGGGCGTCCGACGTCGAAACAGCACTCTGCACCCGGCCGCCCTAGTGCCCGCTGAGGGTGCACCTTTTGTGCTACTTTGTTTCCCCATTTGCCCTGAGCTAAAGTGCAGGAGCTTTGCTCCCACAACCCAGTGGCCTGCTTGCCAGCAGCCACCAACCGGAGGCCCCCTACCCCCCCATTGGATAGCATTGGGCCTCCGCACTCTGCACCCAGCCGTCCTAGTGCCGCTGAGGGTGTAACTAGAGTGCATCCTTGACCCTGGGGGACCCCTGAGTCTACCCCAGAACCTCAACTCCCACTACCAAATACTTACCTCAAAACCGATAACACTATTTTCCTCCATAGGATACCATTGACTGTTTTTCTGTGAAAAGTTTCTGTGTGGAGTTTGAGAAACTAAAGAAATTCTTTAAAACTGCATAATCTAACAAAAACGATTTTACTTAACTGTTTTCAGGAAATGTCCCAGAGTAGTATCTAGGTATACTACTCTAAGTAGGCCTAGTAATCTCAAAAGTTACTTACCTGCTATTTTACCAAAAAGTCTATTCAAGTCTAAGTACTGTTTTTACTAAGTATTGCATTTCTCTGCATCCATACTGTAAATCAAATCAAAGTGCATATACAAATATCATTCAAACTGTATTTCAATTGCATTACTACTGTAAAGTACTTATTGCTTACCTGTGCCAGGCTTGCTTGGTTCTAGAAAATAAAATAACTAAAAGAATATTTTTATACAAAAACAATTGGTCTGAAGTTCAGTCTTCGAGTGTGTGAATTCATTTGCTGACTGAGTGTGTACAACAAATGCTTAACACTGTCCTCTGATACTGCCTTACTGCTCGCCCACACTACCACAAATAGAGGGTGAGGTGAAATCTAACTTTGCCTCTGCCTACCTTTGGGGATCCACTGGACTCTGTGCACACTATACATCACTTTGGTATAGTATATACAGAGCCAGTTTCCTACATTGGTGGATCAGCGGTGGGATATACAACTTTGCATTTGTTGGACTACTTGGTTACCACCTGATCACATGACAGAACTCTTAAATTGTCTTTAGAATTCTGATTTTTTCAAATTGGCATTTTTGCAAAATTACTAAAAGTCTGGTTAGGGCCTTGGTTAAGTCCCTTTAGAATTTTAGAAAACAAAAAGTCACTTTAGCTAGGGTTAGAGGGGTTAGAAGTTTTTTTTAACTATGTCTCGTAACAAGAACCCAGCTGTTAGTGAAAATAACCACTATGACATAGAGAACTTGGATGAGGAGCTCGACCTCACCCCTTACCTTCACTTGTCTTTCAAGGAAGTAAGGTCCCTATGTAAACTTAAAAATATAGCCATGGGTCCCCATCCCACCAAACAAAAGCTCCAGGAGCTCTTGGCTGGGTATGCTAAGGACCACCCATCTGAAAATGGTGATGACCAGTCAGATGGAGAATGAGTGGAAGAGGATGACCAGTTAGATCAACCCCCTCAACTGCTTAGGGAGAAAAGGGCCCCAGTGGCCCTGACTCCAAGACTCAACCTCTCAGTACCTAGATCCCACACAGGTGAGTCAGGCACTACTGAGGACATTGAGGACAGCCTCAATGAGGAGGACAGCCTTTTAGTAAGGCTGACCAAAAGATTGGATCTAGAGACCAGGTTGCTGGCTCTAGAAAGAGAGAGAGCAGAGATGGGCCTAGCACCCATCAATGGTGGCAGCAATTTACTTAATAAGGATAAAGAGCAATCTTATGATCCTAAAATCCCCAAAGGGATTGTCCCTAAATATGAGGAGAGTGATGATATCACAAAATGGTTCACAGCCTTTGAGAGGGCTTGTGAAATGAGAAAAGTGAAGACGTCGCACTGGGGGGCACTCCTTTGGGAACTGTTCTCTGGTAACTGCAGAGACAGACTCCTGACCCTTACAGGGGCAGATGCTGGGTCTTATGACCTCATGAAGAGAACTCTGATTGAGGGATTTGGACTCACAACTGAGGAATACAGAATTAGATTCAGGGGGGGCTCACAAGACCCAAAACCAATCCTGGATTGACTTTGTAGACTACTCAGTTAAAACACTAGATGGTTGGTTAACTGGACACAATGTGCATGATTTCAATGGACTTTACAATCTGTTTATGAAAGAACATATTTTAAGTAATTGCACTAACGAAAAGTTACATCAGCATTTGGTAGACCTAGGTCTAATTTCTCCCCAAGAATTGGGAAAGAAGGCAGACCACTGGGTCAAGACAAGGGTGACTAAAACAACCACTGGGGGTGACCAAAAGAAAGGGGTTACAAAACCTCCCCAGGGGAAAGGTGGTGAGAATACCCAAGATAAAAAGCCTGAGTCTTCTAAAGGGCCCAGAAAACCTGCACAGGGGGGTGGGTCCCAAAACTCTTCCCAGTCTATTAATAGGTACAGGGGAAAGAACTTTGATCCTTTAAAGGCCTGGTGTAGCAGCTGTAAGAAGTTGGGACACTTAACTGGAGATGCTGCTTGCCCAACCAAGAAGGCCCCTAGTCCTACTACAGCTACTCCTGGTGTAGCAAGTCTCCAGATGGGATCAACAGTGTGCCAAGAGCAAATCGGGTTGCACACTGAAGCAGTTCTAGTTTCAGAAGGGGAAGTTGAGTTTGCCACTGTCGCTGTGTGGCCACCCAACTTAAAAAAATACTTACAATACCCTTGGATTAATGGAACTAGGATAGAAGCTCTGAAGGATACAGGTGCCAGTGTCACTATGGTGAGAGACGCACTGGTTTCCCCTGAGCAATACTTGATTGGGAGAACTTACCCAGTCACCAATGCTGACAGTGTTACCACTAACCATGCAATGGCTATGGTGACATTGGACTGGGGGGTGGCGGGGTTACTGGCCTGAAACAGGTAATGGTCTCTCCAAAGCTACCAGCTGCATGTCTGCTTGGCGATGACCTGGAAACCTCAGCATGGGCTGAGGTTGAACTGAAAACCCATGCAGCAATGCTGGACATCCCTGAATTGGTGTGTGTAAAAACAAGAGCACAGAGCAAGAGACAGGGTGAAAAAGTGTTGGAGCCTGAAAGTATGGCCCACCCTTCCAAGAGAAAGGGTGAGAAGACTGGGGAACCAGCTTCTGTACCGCAAAAGGATCAGGACCCCTCTCCTCAGGGAGAGGACTTGAACACCCCAGAGGGAACTGAGCCCATGGAGCTTGACCCGTACCAGGTTGAACTCTTAGGCCCAGGGGGACCCTCTAGGGAAGAACTGTGCCTTGGACAGCAGGTCTGTCCAACTCTTGAAAGCCTGAGGCAGCAAGCTGCTACCCAGGAAAAAGGAGATGTCAGTGGTACCCACAGAGTTTATTGGGAAGTATTTACTGTACACTGAGGCCAGAGACCCCAAACCTGGAGCCACCAGGAGAGTGGTAGTGCCTCAGAAGTACAGGGAGTTTCTCCTTACTTTAGCTCATGACATTCCCTTAGCTGGACATCTGGGCCAAACCAAGACTTGGGAAAGGCTAGTTAACCCCTTTTACTGGCCCCAGATGCACCAAAAAGTAAAGGAGTTTGTCAGCTCCTGCGTCACCTGTCAGGCCAGTGGCAAGACAGGTGGCCCCTCAAAGGCCCCCCTGATACCACTACCTGTGGTGGGGGTTCCCTTTGAAAGAGTAGGTGTGGACATAGTGGGTCCACTTCAACCTCCCACAGCATCAGGGAACAAATTCATTCTAGTGGTAGTGGATCATGCCACTAGGTACCCTGAAGCAATTCCCCTTAGGACTACTACAGCTCCTGCAGTAGCCAAAGCCCTCATTGTTGTCTTCACCAGAGTAGGGTTTCCTAAGGAGGTGGTTTCAGACAGAGGTTCCAACTTAATGTCTGCTTACCTAAAACACATGTGGAAAGAGTGTGGAGTGCAGTACAAGTTTACTACACCCTATCACCCACAAACCAATGGCCTTGTTGAGAGATTCAACAAGACATTGAAAGGCATGATTACGGGGCTCCCTGAAAAACTCAAAAGGAGATGGGATGTCCTCTTACCCTGTCTGCTTTACGCTTACAGAGAGGTGCCACAGAAGGGAGTAGGGTTTTCCCCCTTTGAACTTCTGTTTGGCCACCCTGTGAGGGGACCACTCTGTCTTGTAAAAGAGGGTTGGGAGAAGCCTCTCCAAGAACCCAAACAAGATATTGTGGACTATGTGCTTGGCTTGGGAAGGTTTTAAATGCCCTGCAAACTGCAGGCCTAACTATCAAGGCATCCAAATGCCAGATAGGGCAGGGAACTGTGGTGTACTTGGGCCACCTTGTTGGTGGAGGCCAGGTACAACCCTTACAGCCCAAGATCCAGGCCATCCTGGACTGGGCAGCTCCAACAACCCAAACCCAAGTCTGGGCATTCCTTGGCTTGACTGGGTACTACAGGAGGTTTGTGAAGGGGTATGGGTCCATTGTGACTCCCCTCACAGAACTCGCCTCCAAGAAGATGCCCAAGAAGGTAAACTGGACAGTTAGTTGTCTAAAGGCTTTTGACACCCTGAAAGAGGCTATGTGCTCCGCACCAATTCTCAAAGCTCCAGACTATGCCAAGCAGTTCATTGTGCAGACTGATGCCTCTGAGGTAGGGATAGGAGCGGTCCTATCCCAGACCAATGATGAAGGCCAAGACCAACCTCTTGCTTTTATAAGCAGAAGGCTTCTCCCCAGGGAGCAGTGTTGGAGTGCCATTGAGAGGGAGGCCTTTGCTGTGGTTTGGTCTCTGAAGAATCTGAGACCATACTTGTTTGGTACTCACTTCCTAGTTCAAACTGATCACAGACCTCTCAGATGGCTAATGCAAATGAAAGGTGAAAATCCTAAACTGTTGAGGTGGTCCATCTCCCTACAGGGAATGGACTTTGTAGTGGAACACAGACCTGGGACTGCCCATGCCAATGCAGATGGACTTTCCAGGTTCTTCCACTAAAAAAATGAAGAGACTCTAGGGAAAGGTTAGTATCATCCTCTTTCGTTTAAGGGGGAGGGGGGGGGGGGTTGTGTGAGAAAGTGCCCTCTTTCTGCATGGTTGCCCCCACTTTTTGCTGAATTGCTGATGTGCTTTGACTGAGTGTGCCCTGGGCTCCTGCTAATCAGGTACCCAGGGACTGTTCTTTCCCTAAAACTGCATTGAAGCCTAAACCCAATTGGCATCTCTGGCCACAGGTCAGCCCCTGGTAAATGGTACCACAGGTACCCAGGGCACTGTGACCAGAGAAGGCCTCTAAGGGCTGCAGCACTTATTGTGCCACCCTTAGAGGTCCTGTGCCCTTACACACACACACTGCCTTTGCAGGCTGCATGTTTTGGTGCAGAACAAAATGAAGTCGACATGGCACACATCCCTGTGTCAGAAAACTAAATGAGAGAATGCACTCCTTTCCTTAGGTTTGTACGTAATATTTCATAACTCTGAGTTATTTTGCATACTAACAGTAACGTGAGCTGTCCCAAAACTCACTCGTTTATTGATAATAAATGTCCAAAAGAGGCACGTGATTTACGACCCCATCTGTCGCACTGCTGTTTGAAGAATTATCTTCACCGTAGTAAACTGCTCATGTATTAATCCGATGCTAATCCTTTTGTTAAACGAATGTTCTTGTCAAAACTTTCCAAAATAAACCAAACGCTTTCAATCACAACGAGGATGGTTTGATTCCACAATGATTCTTTATTACTCATTTTCAAATGTCTCTTGCGCGCCCATCCGGGCTTTTCACAGCAACACGTGATGAACCATTCACATTAAATAGCTTCGAGTAAATCCATATGATCTCCACCCAATGCATTTCGGGCCTGAATGGCCCTTCGTCAGGGGCAACTGTAAAAGTTAAAAAGGAACATCTCAATCACCTGCTCAGTACCAACTGTATGTGTAAAATACACGATGAAAGTAAAAATAAAACTGCCAAAGTTACACCCTTATATAAACCCACGAGTGCTCCTTCTGCCCACCACTAAATAATACATAATAACCCCCCTTCCTAACTTAACATGTGTCCCTACATGAATACGTAAATGCAAATACCCCAAAACTGAGACCTCCCGTGTCTACCACTACTCATAATATCAACTGTGTTCAAAAACTTCCTAACCCACCCCGTTCACAACCCATTTCAATCATAAACCACCCGTGATACAACACTTCTATGAAAGACTCTGAAAACTACCTTCAAAGCCACTGCCAGCAGCCTGCTCTCCACTTCCACACCCTTCCCAAACTGCCGAAACTGTCTGATCCCTCCTTTCTCCTTACTTCTCTTAAATCCTCCCACGTGAATACCATCTGAGTTCAATCAAAGAAGAGTAGCAATGACCCCGTGACCTATTCTGAGTGAAACTACAAATACAATAATGCAATCTCTCGGTGTAATATTACCCCGCTTGTGAAAAAAATCAAACAGTGACCTGCGTACTTTGATCTCAACCCCCATCCATACCCGTCCTCATTCCAATCCCACCTAACCAAACAGCTGAATCATGCCATGTGTCTAAACAATTCAATAGGACAAACAAGACTAATGTTAACCTGCAAAGTAAATGCAAACCCCAAACCCAACTAATATGGAAAAATCACAGCCGAACAGATTTTTAATGTCCCATCAACTAAATCTTGCTGTTAATACTGTTCATATGTCAGCACTTGAATTCCATTCCGTGTGTTCCATGTTCACTCGCCATCCTCGGAGCGATGCCACTTTCACTGCAATATTTAATCACTTTTAACAGGGTAATCCATGCCTACAACCCACTGTCCTGGCATAGATCAGTCACCCCTCTAGCTGGGTGCACTATACCAGTGGTGAGGGTACAGGTGCATGAGCCTGTACCCCTACAGTATCTAAGTCCATTCTTAGACATTGTCAGTGCAGTACTGCCATTAAGAGAATATGGTGCTGGGAGTTTGTCATTACGAACTCCACAGCACCATAATGGCTACACTGAAAACTGAGAAGTTTGGTATCAAACTTCTCAGCACATTAAACCCACACTGATGCCAGTGTGGGATTTAATGAAAAATGCACACAGAGGGCATCTTAGAGATGCCCCCTGAAAACTAACCCGCCTCTAGTGTCCAGGCTGAGTGGCTGCTTTCAGCTGCCACCACCAGACATGTTTCTGGACCCCTGGGTCGAGAGCCTGCTGCTCTCGGGGGCAGGGTTCACGAAGGGGAAGCTTCAAAGGCTTCAAATGGGGAGAGGAGTTGGCCTAACGGCTAGGGCGGTCGACCTCGAATCTGTGGAACTGGGTTCGAGTCTCGGCAATGACGCTGAACATCCTGTGATTCTGGGCAAATCACTTAATCTCCCCGTGCCTAACAAAAAAATTAATGTGTCCTCGTGTAATGCAACTGGTGCTATGTAAAGTTCTCTGATACCCGATTCGGGTCAAGTTCGCGCTATATAAAACTATATAAAACTCTGGGCCCAGCCTTTCTATTTTTAATTTTTATTTTCACATAGGCGAGGGGGGGCGTCGCGGCTCCCCCTCCCCAGGCTGATTTCAACCTTGTGGACCTCATCCCCCGGGGCCCGCCCTTTTACAGATGGAGAAGGGGTAGCCTGAATACCACTATGGTCCCTGCCGGTTCCCCGCCTTCTGCGGGGAGCCGGCATTGCTTTCAGACAGAGGAAGCTGCTAAGCACGCAGCTCCCTGTGTCTGAAAGCAATTCTGCTCCGCTTCCAGCAAGCAAGAGCATTTTGTCAGTTCTCGCTTGCTGGAAGCGGAGCATTTGCAGTGACTTGGCGGGAGCGATAAAGCTCCCGCCAAGCCACAGCAGACAGCTATGTCCGAGGGTTGGGCACCCCGGGACATAGCAGGAGCCGACCCTAGGGGGTGGCGCTCCTCAGGGAGGGGGCCACGCGGCCCCCTCCTTTGTTGTTTGTAGGGCCTGCCTTGGGGAGATGCAGGTCCCAGGGGCGAGAGCAGCCCGGAAAGGTGGGGGGGGGGAGTCAGGAGGCCCTCCTCCCATTTAAATTAAAAAAAAAGTTGACCCGGGGGGAAGTGGGTGTGCCTAGGGGTTCCTGAGGCCTCCCCATTACAAAAATTGAATATGGACACGGGGGGGGGTTCTGCATGCCCCCCATAACAGTGCTTAAACCCCGGGGAGGTTGAGGTCCCCGGGGCATGCGGTTCTCCTTTTTTTCTTTTTCTTTTTTTTTTTTTTTTTTTTTTGCCCTGGCGGTGTTGGCAGCCAATCAGGTCTTAGCATGATCAGGAGGGGTCGTGGATCCTTCGCGTCCCTATATATGCACATTTAGATTTCAGTTAATATCTCTAAAACTACTGAACGGATTTACACCAGATCACACAAAGGCACTTCCTGGACCAATATCTACCTTTCTGCCAAATTTGGTGTAATTCCGTTCAGCAGTTCGGGCTGTATCATGTCTAAAGTTCCTATGGGAATTAACATAGGGAAAAGGTGTTTTGGGGAACCCCACTTTTTCTCGGACCCCGCTTGAAGAATCACCACAAAACTTTCAAGACAACAGCTGGTGTGAGCGTTTATACTAGTTTTGAAAATTTCACGAGGATTCATCAAACGACGCCAAAGTTATTGGCAAATTAAGAAAAACACCTTTCCTGTGGAAACTACATCCTAACTATAACTACCTACTTATGACCACCAGTAGGTTGTGTGTGTGTATATATATATATATATATATATATATATATATGTGTATGTATGTATATATATATATATATGTGTGTGTGTGTGTGTGTGTGTATATATATATCTATGTTTGAAGTAGAGCGACACAAACTGGCTGTTGTAGGATTCGGTGCTGTGGGAATGGGTAGTTCCTCCTTTATTTCAGTGATTGCGTAAAATCAAACTTTCAAGGCTTAGTGTGTGTGATTGGGTTGGGCGAGAGAGAGTTGTTTTTTCTTTGGGCTACTGCATAACCTAAAACTTTTTGGAGCTTTGATCCATTGATGTAGATGTAATGCCATTTGAAATCATTAAAGCCTGACGTCCACTTACTATAGCAGGATGGCTATGGACATTTACTAGCAGTTGTTAAAAACATTCCCATTTTTGTTATTTTCTTTTGCAGACTTTTGAGGGAAACTTGACCACAAAGCCCATTAATGGTGCCATTTTCATCTTTAACCCTCGGACGGGACAGCTGTTCCTCAAGATTATTCACACATCTGTGTGGGCTGGACAGAAGCGTCTAGGTCAGGTAAGAGATCTGATAGGTGATTTGCTGGGTTTGCAACAAAGTAACTCACAGAAGAACCACAGTGCATGCAGAGTTATTTATTTGAATCTAGAAGGGGGAATAGTACAGGAGCTCTTTCAGAAGAATGTAGGAAAACCATAACTCTTAAGAACCTAAAGAGAACAGTACTGGGTTCATTGAATGCATCTGTGAGGGAGCAGAGTTTGGAAATTCAACCTCTGCACTTGAGGCTTCAAGTTTGGAGCCCAGGTACAGCTGCATTCTCTTCTCTTAGGGTCAGTTATATTGTGCCTGCTTAAGAGATGTAAATCCATTACTCCCTGTTGTGTTGTAGGAAATAGGCTGCATATGGCAGCATGGGCACCTCTTCCCAGTCAAGGCACGTTGCCTCATATGACCATAAGATGCTTGACCACACTGTCACAGGTGATCTTCGGCACCAAAGACCGTAAACTACATGGGGACTTGGAAAGGGCATACCATAAAAAGCTGAATTAATTCCTCTTGTACCATGTCGGACTAACCTTCATAAGGAAAGAGATAGTGGCTCCTTATAATTTTATTTGGTATGTGAAGGATTAGGTGCCTGTATAGGTTTCTGATCAGATCATTCTGTGAAAGGAAATGGGGGGCTTTCACTATGCTAGAGGCTGTTCATTTTGAAGCGTTTAATTTGATGTAAATGGTGAGAAAAGGCCTGTTTGGACGGATGTAGTGCTGTACTGTACTCCATCAGTGTACTAGAGGTTTAGGGTTCTCAGTCAGGAATGGACGAAATCCCTGGAAATTAAGTGACTCTGGGCAAGATGGACTTAGCCCAGGACTCAAGTCTGTCATTGTAATGTGCACTCTTTTTGTTTTTTCCAGCTGGCCAAGTGGAAGACTGCAGAAGAGGTTGCTGCCTTAATCCGTTCCCTCCCAGTGGAAGAGCAGCCCAAGCAGATCATTGTCACTAGAAAGGGAATGTTGGACCCCTTGGAGGTAAGAGCCACCATGAAGGATCCTGAAACGTGCTGCTCTTAGGACTGGGAGTATAGTCTTCAAAGCTTTCCTTGTATTCATTTCTAGGGTTATCTTTGGGAGTCCGTTCTTTTAAAATTTGATGTAAGAAAATGGGCTGTTTATTTGAACCCCTTGTCCAATAATACCTTGACCGGTTGTTCATTAGTTAATTGTAAATGTATCCATTTAAGTAAAGCCCAAAACCTAAAATTCCAATTGGTATAGATAAGTGAGATGCAAATACTTTACAAATAGAAAAAGACTAATATAATTCCCTCTGATTCTAAACAGATTCCATGATTTATTGATTTAGGTTTGTCAAAGAAAAATCCTTAGAATAATTCTTACATCAACTTCCAGAAAAAGTCAATAAAATAATCCATTTAGGATTTGACTATTTATTGAAGGCCCACTTTGTATGATCAATATTTATGAACATACATCCAAACTTGTTTCGCCCCATGGCAGCAAATTAGCCTAGGGCCTTTTCAAGGCTTTTAAGAAATACCAATTCACAAACAAGTGAGCATGTTAGCTCAAAAACAATGATTCCAAAGTATCAAGGTGCCAATAGGTCAAACATGAATATCGCAAACATTTGTTAATGGTGCTGAAACTTTTCAGGCTCTCGGTCACAAATTGAAAGAGAAGGAGGGGCCGTCATTGCCACAGGAGAGCCTCCCATATTGTCTGTTTTTCGGCTAGTCTGTTCTTCTAAAAATGTGATTGCATGACATGTCCAGTGACTCAGCTAGTAGAGTGATGGGCTAACTCTTCAATAGCAGCTTTATAAGGATAGGTAAAAGTTATTGCTGTTGGTCAACTGAAAGTCCCCCGTGTAATTGCTCTTTTTCCTGCTCTTCTGAAACCCAGGTACACTTGTTGGATTTCCCAAATATTGTCATTAAAGGGTCAGAGCTGCAGTTGCCTTTCCAGGCCTGCCTGAAGGTAGAGAAGTTTGGAGACCTTATCTTAAAGGCCACAGAGCCCCAGATGGTTCTCTTCAATCTCTACGATGACTGGCTGAAGACCATCTCTTCCTACACGGTAAGGCTGTATTTCTCTTACTATGTAACTAATGAAACTGATGAGCCTTTGATGACTTGCTGGTGTGACACTTCGGGAGGGACATGATGTTTGGGAAGATGTGGACGTACTGTCATGTGAAGTAAGGGCAGTGGGTGATGCATCTTGAGGAGCAGTTGTCATCTCCCCACATGAGGAAGCGTGAGGCTGTCATGCCCCACATAGGGAAGCATCCGTCGTGCCTCGTTTGAGCACAGATGAAATACCTGGCGAGGAAATAATATTGAGCCCCCTGGATGGGATCATAACAAACATGTTAAAAGCGTTGTGGAGAAATATCTGCTTCATTAGCTGTTGAGCTCGAGTTTCTAGCTGAGGCAGTGTCATACACTGAATGTTTTCACATTGGACAAGCAAATAAAGCCAAATCTATTTATTCGCAAAGGTAAAATGTACTACATCGAAAACATGCAGACTCTTCGAGCTTTCTAATCTAATCAGAGTGGATGCGGGTTTTCCAATCTCTGGATGTTCCCTCAGAACTCTGGCACAGCCCTATGTTAGGGGATTTCTCGAGTGGCTCTGAGGCTTAGAGAATGGTTGTGTTGGGGGCATGTGGGGTCCTGAGACTTGAGGGGCTTCGTTTGCTGCCGTGGAAGCTCTTGGTTGCTGCATCGGCTGAGCAGACGACATCCAAGATGGCGTCCGTCCTATCTGGAACTGGAGATACTAGCAGCCGACGAGGGCACTGATCATCTTACTGCAGAAAACAGTGCAGCGGCCCGTGTAACACTCCCTAGTGCTGGCGACGGACCGCAGCTGTGCTCTCGTGTTTCCCGGTTGACCGGGGCCTGTATACCGTGGAGGCTGTACCCACTAACTGCCGAGGACAACCTGGGTGTACCGGAGATGAGTCGGAACAGAGGAGAGCACTTGTGGCCCCGAGAGAGATTAAAGGGAAGACTTGAGCAGGAGATATGACGCACTTTCCCAGAGGCACCATTCCAGAATGGAACAGGAGGCTGCGTCTGAGACCACAGACAGGATCAAAGAGTGCATGGGTGGAGTGATTCTCTACTGCTGGTGGCTCTGCGTGAACTACAGGACACTACAAGCTGTACAGACAAAAGTCACTTCAGTTGATGCCACCCGTACACCATTGGACTAGTGGGTGGAAGAGACTGGGGGCAAGATGCTGTAGCGGATTTACCTACTGGAGACCCGTTGTGAGGTCGGAGTCAGCTGCCTGGCAAGGACCAAAAAAAGTTCAAATCCTGCATTGTCCCTGCAGTGATAAGCCATGAATCACAGCTGCACTATATAGAGACCAGCTGAGAGCCGCAAATGTCCACCTCTTGGGTGTCCCCGGGATGGATTTCACTAACTGCTCCATCGGGCAATTACTATAGAGGTTTTTGGAGGAGGGGGTCCTCTCAGCAGAGCCCCTAATACGGCTCACCGTACACAAAGCATAAGGGTTACCAGCGAAGGGCCCAGTGGGATCTCAAAGGTACGGTAATATTCGATACTGCGAAAGAGCGCTTGTGTTGTGAGCTACCCAAAACGAGGGTACGCCACTTGACGTGAGAGTGCGGTTTTCGTATTTCCATCGTGTAGTCTAGCAGCAGGAGAAATAATCTACAGCGCATCAATCCCGCTAAACTCAGGCTTGTATACAACAGCGAATGTACACCTTCACACAGGTGGATGCTGGAAAGGCATTTCTGTAAGAGCGCAGAAGTCAAACGGGAGCATTGCAGAAAATTCATTAAATCCTCCCCACCCACCCCCCAATCCCTGTTCTACCTTACTCGTGAATAATGCAGACATGAAGCTGCTGCTCCTACTTTAACCTAGGTTGGGCAGATGGATTTACTTTCCCGGAACTGTTGGCTGAGATTTTCATTCCGAACTTTGATTTGGGTTTAGTAGATATTCCTTCCTGTCTACCCGCACGCTCCTCCCTGAATTTGTACTTTGGGGGTTGAAGGGCGGAGGACGGCTGGGTTTGGGGAGTAACAGTTTATCAATGCCCACATCAGGCGATAGCTATTTGATTTGTGAAATGACACGTTTGCTTATATTGAGATGTATGATACAACTTGTTAATTAAATATAATGTTTGGAACATAACCTAATAACAAAAATGTTTGTTGGCTTATGTAAAGGCGACATTTGTCACACTTAGTTGAGCTTATGTCGAAGGTTCAGAACATGCATCAACCAAGCAGTAATTTGACTTTTGATTCCAACTACTACTGGAGTAGTGGTTGGATATGATATAGTCCAAAACGCTCTAGAAAACGATGGGCTGTACGCTTGCGGAAAATACCAAATTCTGTGTATTGGATTGGTGTTCTTTAATTTAAAAAAAAAAAAAAAAACTCTTTTAGTGTGCAAAAACTATTTGGGATTGTTCACTTATGGCCGCAGAAGGCTAGTGCTTATGAATTAGTTCATATAATCATAAAGGGAGACTAGTATTAGCATCTTCGCTTCAGTAACATGTAATCACTGTGTCCTCCCCATCTACCGTGACTTGTATAAACACTATCGGATGTGGTAACGAAGCCTTATGGTCTGGAGAGTTTTTGTAGACTGGCATGAGACTTCTGAACATCAGTGCAAATAGAAAATAACATTTTTCAAAATCCTTTTAATGACTGTGGCATTATTTTATTTAGCATTGACTCTTATCACTCTTCCTGGTGATTATTAATCTGTTTCTTCTGTGTCTCAGGCTTTCTCGCGTCTGATCCTGATTCTGCGTGCACTGCATGTGAATAATGATCGTGCCAAGGTCATCCTGAAGCCAGACAAGACGACCATAACCGAGCCGCACCATATCTGGCCCACTCTGACGGACGAAGAGTGGATCAAGGTGGAAGTTCAGTTGAAAGATCTAATCCTTGCAGACTATGGCAAGAAAAACAAGTAAGGCGAATGTGTTTAATGTATTCAAAAGGGCGACCGCCCCTGGCACAAGATTAGATTGTTTCCCTGTCCTTTCTTATGTGCACTTGCACTGTATTAGATGATTTTCTCCTCACACGCTGCGCTTGGGGAAGTGGCTTGTTCCATAAGCGCAGAACTTTCACTAAGTGCTTTAAACCTCCTTCTGAAGACTGTTGCCTGTATGCTCTATGGCAGTGGCGGCTGACACAGATAAGGAGTGGTGGGCGGGTGTAGGGGACCGGGGTGAGATGTGGGGGTGCAAGAGGGGGCACGTGGCGGAGGGGGTTTGTTTAAAAAATAAATAAAACACTTACCTGGTGTTGCTGGCCGCCTTGCGCCCCTCTGTTCCTGGTCCCAGCAGCACAGACTCCTCCTACCAATCCCTGCGCTGCTCTCAAGCATGAGAGCAGTGTGGGGATTGGCCTGAGTGGGCTGGATTAACGTTCGCTCAGGCACAGTGAGTCTGTGCTGTTTCTCTAACCCAGCTGTGGAATACAGCTGGGTTGGAGAAACCTAAATGCGCATGTTGGTTTGGCCAGCCTTAGAAGGCTGGTCAAGCTGACATGCACATTTAGAAGTGCACATCTACCAGTATTCCCCCCCACCCCCTCCTCCCATGCCCGACCCTTCCACTCCCAGCCAGTTAGACAGAACTATGGGTTCGACATCGGTGCTGGAGTTGAAACTGCTTGAATTGGTGTAGAACATGGAATCAGAAGTGCAATGTGCTCCAAGTTCAGAGCTGAACCCAAAGCAGGTTCAGGAGACAGAGGCCGTGCCAAGGGCAGACCTACTGGCAGTAACATAGCTGAAGGCCTACGCGAATCCATAAGACCTGAAGGTACCCCAGAGAAACTTGTACGGTGCCTAAAGTGCGAAGCATAGCCTCCTTAAACTCCTTAATTAGATAGGGCTTTGCCATCAGACTCAGGAATGCGGGGTGTATCCAGATCCTCTGCAGAATCAGCTGTACATAAGGGAACCGGGAATGAGACCATGGGGTACCAAAGACTTCCTTGCAACTTCTGAAATTGAGTGTGTTGAGGCTAGGACGAGGCCCTTTTGGACTTCTTATGCTTCTTTTTTGACTTCAACTTACTTGGAGGAGGACGAAGATCTGTGGCGAAATACAGTTTTGGTTCACAGCCTCGGATCACCTTCTGGTTCATCAGGGCACATTCCCTGCTTGACTTGGAGTGGTGGCTGGACCCCAAGCCTCGGAAGCGCACATTGTCTGGATCTGTCAAACATTTGTTCACGGCAGTCCCTACAAATGTTAAAACCTGTAGTCTTAAGAGGGACATATTTCCTTGCACTCTCATAAAATGTGGAAGAAATAAGCTAGTACACTAATGAGGAAAAGTAGGAGTTAGCTCCAAATCCGTGAACGAGGGTGTGGAAAGAAAGGAACTGGCATCCAGGGCGATTGGTTGGTGCCTGCACACGGTTCTGGTTGTCACTTCCTGGGTGGTTGTGGAGTTGCGCAATGCCACCTGTTGGCCCCCTGGTTTAAGCTGAAACATTTTCCAGTTCCAATTTGGCTTCTGAGGATATTCTAAAAGTGGAGAATCTGATGTTAGAAGTATTCATCAGAAAAGCTGTGTCTTAAAACCATTTGACAAAAGGAATTTAGATTGTAATGTCTGCATCCTGTACTCTTAGAGACATCTGGGTGTTGTTCCCTGCATCCTATGTGCTAGAAAGGTAGGAGTGACGGAAAGCTGTGGCACAGTGCATTTTGAGTCTCTTGGCTGTAGGCCTCCTTTAATCTGGCAGCAAGGATGGATTTCTTGAAAAATGTGATAGTTTCTGTGTTCTCGTGTTAGATTAGCCGCCTCATCTCACTGATAGTAATAATCTGATCCCTCCCTTTTCTTCATCAGTGTGAACGTGGCTTCTCTGACTCAGTCTGAAATCCGAGACATCATCCTGGGGATGGAGATCTCCGCCCCATCGCAGCAGAGACAGCAGATTGCTGAGATTGAGAAGCAGACGAAGGAACAGTCACAACTTACTGCCACGCAGACGCGAACTGTTAACAAACATGGAGATGAGATCATCACCTCCACAACCAGTAATTATGAAACGCAGACCTTCTCTTCCAAAACAGAGTGGCGTGTCAGGTAAAAGAAAAATAAGTGATGAATGGTGGGGAGGCGGGTTTAATGAGATTGACCTTTTCATAAAGCAGTATTGCCTATAACCTGCTGTCATCAGGACACCTTCAACAGAAGAGTGAATCTAAAATGTGTGGGTGTTGGAAATGGCCCATTAATCAGATTTTGTCTTTCACAGAGCTATATCTGCTGCCAATCTCCATCTGCGTACAAACCATATCTACGTCTCCTCTGATGACATCAAGGAAACGGGCTACACATACATCCTTCCCAAGAACGTTCTGAAAAAATTCATCTGCATCTCTGATCTACGGGCACAGGTCAATATTTGATATCTTATACATAATCCCTGTCATGAGGCGTGCGTACCATCTGTGTAGAGATCTGAAAGACTGGTAATATCGTAAGAGCTAAAAGTGGTCAGGAATAGCTGTCAACCACTGAAGTTAAACCTCCAGACAAGAATGTTGGGCATGAGAGAAGGGCAGATAGCAGCAGAAAAGAAATACAGACCCACTATCACCAGCGTAAGATTATAGAACAAGTATAACTGGTATCACTAGTGTGTGAATTGCAGGGCAAGATGGGGTCAGTACCACAAGTGTGGGGCCAGAAGGGTGGAGTATTAATAGTGTCAGAATTAATGGGCAAGAAGTGCAGGTACCACCAGTGCAGAAAACAAAAGGTGATGATGGGGAACCACCACTATTGTAGGAGTAATAGAAAAGAAAGTACCACGAATATCAGGAGCTTTGAGTCAACAATGGCACCTTCTACCAGCATTCGGAAGCCGCACTCCAAGAATGGAAGGCAGTACATGTGTGGAACTACAGACTATGGATAGGCACTACTTTGTCTAAGAAATGGAGGGTAAGGATGGCAGGAATTACCATTGTGGAACAGAATAACAAATGGAAGTGCAATCACCAGGGTAGGAAATACAGGCCAAGAAGAGATTTCACCCCTGGTTTGCGAACTACATAGTATACTCTGATGTGCTGGCCCCATCAGTGTGCAAACGTTTCTTTATGAAGGGCAGGTATCGTGGGTGCTGAAATTCGTATTTCTTGTCGTTATGAGATGTCCATTGCTAATAGTATGGTCATTGACAACTTGCTTTGTCTACAGATTGCTGGTTACCTCTATGGAGTGAGCCCCCCCGACAATCCCCAGGTGAAGGAGATCCGCTGCATAGTTATGGTGCCACAGTGGGGGACCCATCAGACTGTGCATCTTCCAAGTCAGCTCCCTGGACATGAGTATCTCAAGGTAAAGTATTTCCTAAGAGCTAGGCACATGTTTTTTTTTTGCACACAAATGTACTTTACCACAAAGTCACAGCTTAATTTATTCACATTCAGTACATGTAAGCTGAATCGCCATTCATTGCTACACATTTGGCTTAAAATAAAAAAAATAACAAGGCTGTTCTATGAATAATTTGGAGCATTTTTCTCTCTGTAGGAAATGGAGCCACTGGGCTGGATTCACACTCAGCCAAATGAGTCCCCACAACTGTCACCGCAGGATGTCACCACCCATGCCAAAGTCATGGCAGACAACCCTTCGTGGGACGGAGAGAAGACTATCATCATCACATGCAGGTGAGCTAGGACTAGTCCATGCAAAGGCTGCACCATTGTAGCTGTTCTGGGGTGCCTGGGCTGCGTAGGAATCCGCACATACATTGGTAATGCTGCTACTTTCTAATACTTTAAGCCTGCAGGAGACCTTTGTTCGAAAGGTTCAGTTTGAGTAAACATTTATCCACTTTTCTTTATCAATCAGTTTTGAGGTCTTTAATGTCTGAAAGATCAGCCGCTTCACATTTTTTAATCAAATCAGAAGTGATGTGTAGCTGTCTTGCTTGCTTGAATCTAGACATTCTGTGTAAAGATTGAACATAGAGGAACTCCCTGTGGGTAGGGGAAGAGCAGGTCACTTTGGGGCCCCTCATTCTTCCTCAGTTGGAGTTTCGAAGGGAAAAATAAAACCATCTAAGGATCGTGCTGCTAAAGCCCATTTGTGTAGATTAGAAAAGGAGGACTGTTTCATAGTTGAAAATAACAGTTCGAGGCATGTGTGCTGTAGATACACATGCTTTGCATACTCCTGCCATCTAGTGTTTGGTCCGGATGTTTACAAGTTGTTTTCCTTTCAAGAAGTCTTTCCAGTCACGAGGTTAGGTGACTCCTCCTTTCGGTGATAGTGTGCATGGGCATCGACTCCATTGTTTGATTGTTTTTTTCCGCCATCGGGTTCGGACGTGTATTGCTGCACTCCAGTTCGAAACCATTCATTGGGTTCCCCTCGGTGCGCAATCCACTCTACCCTCGACGGTATTGTCTTCGTACGCGTTTCCTTGTTCTCCGCATATCGATTCGGTCAACAAATTCTCCATCTTCAGTCTCAAACTTTGTGGACCGCCCTCTGGCCTAGCTGTGTCGGTCCAGCCTTCTGCCGATGAAACGGAATCCGTTTAAATTCTGTCCTCGGTGCCACGCCAAGTACCCTTGCTCCGACCTACTTCAAGTTTGTAACTTGTGCCTCTCTCCGGAGTACAAGGAGGAAGACTGCGACGCCTGTAAATCGTTTCGGTCCAAGAAAACTCTATGCGGTCGTCGGGCCCAACGATGAGAAATGCAACACCAAAGCATTCAACACACTTCGGATATCTTCAGTGAAGAATCCGAGCAGGAAGAGATCTAAGTGTCGGCGGCAGAAGAAGAGGCCTTCTCTGTTCCATAGTCGGATTCTGAACTCTAGATCTATTTGGAGATTGAAGTCGTGTCTCCGGGACAGGGTGCTGTGAGTACCGAAGACCTCTTGCCCCCAAACTTTTTCCAAAAAGCATAAGGCTAGGGCACCACCTCTGCCTTCTGGCCAAGGTCGGCACCTAGACAATGTTTCCGACACCCCGGCTCTGCACCGAAACAAATAGTCAAGCCTTCCGTCTCGGGACCGAGTCGGCCGAAATCATCTTCGGATCCGAAACCCTCTGGTTCAAAGGACAAATCTGGTTCAGAGCCAAAACCCTCCACTCCGAAACAGAAACATGCTTCGGAGCTGAAACGTTCCTCTCCCAAAAGCAAATCGATCTCTGCGCTGAAATCGAAGGACACCACCCTCACGAACCAATTTTAGACCTTCTTAAAGCCAAATTGGATCCTAAACGAAAGAAGATTTATATCAATCCTGATACGGGACCTATTTCTGCTAAAACACCAGCCAAACGCAAACTTCCTTCAGAGGACCCTGCATATAAGATTCCTCTGAAGAAGGACATGGCTACCAGCCCTGCTTATCCTGCCCCGCAATCCCCTCCACCATCTTCTCCACATTTACCAATTCTAGATTCTTTACACATCACACCTCTGGGATCTCCTCATACACAGCCTGAAGGGGATGATATTAATGAAGACCGTGTAGAGCCATGGAATGATTACACCATTGACCCTCCATTAGATACTGACCCAGACCTTTACCCTGCAAAGCCATCAGTACCGGACAGTAATGTGGCTTATCAAGAACTTATTGCTAGAGTAGCAGAGTATCATGGGGTAGCCTTACATAAAGAGTCCTTAAAAGAAGACTTTTTATTTGACACACTTGGGTCCACACACCGGTCAAGTCAAACACTCCCTATGCTAAAGGGTATGATGAGGCATGCGGATGATATCTTCAAAGACTCTGTGCGAGCACGTATTTTAACTCCCAGTCGATTAAAAAATATAAACCTTCACCATCTGATCCTGTGTTTATCAAAGGACAATTACCTCTCTACTCCCTAGTGGTGTCCAATGCTTGCAAAAGAGCTAATTTGCAAACCTCTGGTGATGCACCTCTCCTAGACAAGGAATCTAAGCTTATAGATGCCTCTGGGAAACGAGTGGCTGCTCAAGCCGCTAACCACTGGCGCATCGCAAGCACACAAGGCCTACTAGCTAGGTACGACAGGGCACACTGGGATGAGATGGAGCAACTGCTCCATATCTCCCGGACGAACACAAAGCCAAGGCACAAGAGTTAGTTCAAGAGGGAAAACTCATTTCTAAATCTTCAATCTGATGTGCTCTAGATGCTGCTGATACCACGGCTAAGGAGATCAATACCAGCATTCTCCTTAGAAGGCATGCATGGCTTAGGATTTCGGGGTTTAAACCTGAGGTTCAGCAGTCCATTTGAAACGCCCCTTTTGACAAAGAACACCTGTTTGATTCTGAAGTCAATCAGTCTTTAGAAATTTTTTAAAAAGACACCCAAGTGGCAAAGTCCATGGGAGCACTCCAGTCCCCAACAAATAGAGGCTCCTTTTGCCGCTCTTTTTACAGAGCAAGGTCTAAAACTACAACCCAAAGGCTTCCTCTTATAAAGGCAACACCCAATCCTCTCCCTTTAGAGGTTCTTATAGAGGAGGGTACAGAAGAAATAATTCCAAGGGTAGGTGTAAAGGCGTCACAGCGCATAACACCCCTTCCCCTAACAAACATTGACTTTCCCACACTCCCCCTCCCCTTCCTCCCCCCCAATTACTTAACACATGTCGGGGGAAGACTTCAACAGTTTCTCCCCATTTGGCAATCCATAACAACCGACAAATGGGTGATCGACCTTATCCGACATGGTTATTGCCTGGAGCTTTACCACCAATCCTCCAAGCATTCCACCTCGCATTCACAAATTGTCGTCAGACCACTTACAGTTACTCAAACAAGAGATGCAATCTCTCTTAGAAAAGGGAGCCATAGAACCAGTTCCATTACAGTACCAAAGTTTAGGGGTTTACTCTCTCTATTTTCTAATCCCTAAAAAAGTCGGCTCCTTAAGACCAATTTTGGATCTCCGTGTTGAACCGGTACATACTGTCAGAACATTTTCATATGGTAACGCTTCAACAGGTCCTTCCACTTCTACAGCAAGGTGATTTTATGTCCACACTAGACTTAAAAGATGCATATTTTCACATTCCGGTTCACCCAGCTCATTTCAAATATCTTAGATTTGTGATAGCAGGCAAACACTATCAGTTCAAAGTACTCCCATTCGGAGTTACTACCGCTCCCAGAGTGTTTACCAAATGTCTAGCAGTAGTGGCAGCTCCTCTCAGAAGACAACAAATTCATGTCTTCCCGTACCTAGACGACTGGCTCATCAAAGCCAGCAAACACCAGAAATGTCTAGAACACACTCAGACCACGCTACACCTACACCACCAATTGGGTTTCACGGTCAACATGCAAAATTCTCTCCTACAGTCTTCACAGATACAATTTTATCGAGGAGCCACTCTCAACGCTCACATGGCTCTAGCCTCTCTCAATGCAGCCAGAATTCGCAATATCCAAACTCTATTGCTACAGTTCCAGGCCGACCAAACCGTACCAGCCAGGACTTTCATGCAGCGACTAGGAATGATGGCGTCATGTATCGCAATAGTGCCTCATGCAAGACTACACATGCGTCCGCTACAAGAATGCTTAGCACGTCAGTGGAATCGGTCACAGGGTCAACTAATAGATCTAGTGTTGGTGGACAGCCGCACCCATCGCTCTCTGCAGTGGTGTAACCCACAAAATTTATCAGAAAGGTGACCCTTCACCGACCCTATTCCACAGATCGTGCTAACAGCAGACGCATCTCTCGCAGGTAGGGGTGCACCTCTCTACCATTGCACAATCCAGGGTCTCTGAGACAACAAGCACAAACGTCTCCACATCAACTATCTAGAGCTTCTAGCAGTATTTCTAGCACTGAAAGCTTTTCAGTCTCATCTCAAAGGCAAAGTTGTCCTAGTCCGCACGGACAACATGACGGCTTTGTACATAGTACATAAACAGGGAGGGACACACTCTCTCCAACTGTCACGCCGCTCTCAGACCATTTGAAGCTGAGCAATCCATCACAGGATTCACCTTCTGGCAGAACACCTTCCAGGAGTGAACAATCAAATTGCTGAACTCCTCATCAGAAGGAGGCAGCAAATACACGAATGGTAACTTCATCCCCAAGTTCTCCTTCCATACTTTCAACAATGGGAATACCCACAAATAGATCTGTTCGCCTCAGTAGACCATGCACAATGCCCAAACCTCGCCTCTTGGTCCCCACACCCTCTCTCCAAAGGCAATACCCTAAGGATGAATTGGTCAGGGATATTTGCCTACGCTTTTCCGCCTCTCCCACTCCTGCCCTTTCTGGTTCGGAAACGCGGGCAAACATCACTTAACACTGATTTTGGTAGCTCCCACATGGGCCCGTCAACCATGGTACATCACCCTGTTAGAGCTGTCAGTAGTTCTACATCAAAAGCTACATCTCACCTCCAGTCCTCTCACTCTGAACCATGGAGAAATCAAGCATCCAAATCCCAAGGAGCTCAACTTAGCAATTGGCTCCTGAAGTCATAGAGTTTGGATATTTAAATTTGCCACCAGACTGTATGACTATTCTGAAAGAGGCAAGAAAGCCTACTACCAGAGCTTGTTATGCAGTAAAGTGGAAACGATTAGTTGTCTATTGTAACAACAACACAATTATTACTCTAGATACTTCTGTTCAAAACATTATCTGTTACCTTTTGCACCTACAGCAAACTGGACTAGCTTACACATCTTTTCGATTGCACCTTGCAACAGTAGCTGCGTATTTGCAAAACAGACAGCATTTAACTTTATGCGAAGTTTCTGTCATTAAAGCCTTTATGGAGGGCTTAAAGAGAGTAATACCACCAAGAATCCCTCCGGCACCAATATGGAATCTTAACATTGTACTTACAAGACTTATGGGTCCACCCTTTGAACCATTACACAATTGTCCTTTACACTTTCTTTCATGGAAGGTTGCCTTCCTCATTGCAATCTCTTCATTAAGGAGAATTGGTGAGCTACAGGCATTAACCTTAGAAGAACCCTTCTTTCAGCTCCATAAAGACAGGGTAGTTCTTCGCACCAATCCCAGATTCCTTCCCAAACTAGTTTCTGCTTTCTATCTTAACCTATCAGTTGAGTTACCCGTGTTCTTTTCTCAACCTGATTCAGTAGCAGAACGAGCTCTTCACACACTTGATGTCTGAAGAACGTTATTGTACTACATAGAAAGGACAAAAGATTTTCGTAAAACAAAGCAACTGTTGCATTTGCTCCACCTCACAAAGGCAATCCTATCTCTAAATCTGGCATTTCCAGATGGATTGTTAAATGCATCCAAACCTGCTATGCAAAAGCTAAAAGAACTTTATCTATACCCCCTAGAGCGCATTCCACTCACAAAATAGGGGCTACTATGGCCTCCTTAGGTAATATCCCTCTAGCTGACATCTGTAAGGCAGCAACATGGTCTACACCACACACATTTACTAAACACCATTTTGTGGACGTGTTAGCACGCCAACAAGCCAATGTAGGGCAAGTAGTGCTAAGACACTTTTTCAGACAACTGCAACATCTACTGGTTAGCCACTGCTATGGGAGCATACTGCTATGTAGTCTATGCAAAGCATGTGTATCTACAGCAAACATGCCTCGAACGGATTATGTTACTTATCCAGTAAGCATCTGTTCTTGGCATGTAAAGCTGTAGATTCACATGCGCCCACCCACCTCCCCGGGCACCTATAGTTGTTGCAGTTCTCACTATTTACATTACATACGCATGGACATCGCTGTACTACACTCACTCACTCCATTCTCACCCTCTTGCGGGAAAACAATCTAACAATGGAGTCAATGCCCATGCGCACTATCACCGAAAGGAGGAGTCACCTTACCTCGTGACTGGAAAGACTTCTTCGAAGGAAAACAACTTGCAAACATCCGGACCCAATACTAGATGGCAGGAGTATGCAAAGCATGTGAATCTACAGCTCTACATGCCAAGAACACACGCTTACTGGGTAAGTAACATAATCCTTACACCAATTGAGCACCAATTGAGATTTTTTTCCATCTGTAAGATACCAAACCAGCTCCTGGATATTATAGATATTTTAATCTTCGTCTGGATTGCATGCACATTTTTATTTTTTATTTAAAAGAATACTCTTTAGGTCACACATTTATTTTTTATGCCACTTTCTAGAGTTCTTGACTCTAACCTGCTATAATGTAGCTAGGCTACCCTTTCAGTCATAGACAGTAAATTTAGGCCGATTGTATACTTCTATTAAAGTTGAAAAGTCAGTATATCCATCCTAGACAGTGGAGCAACTATTTTCTAATAGCAATGATTTCTGAGTATTTAGAAGGTCTGAAAAAAAAATGAGTCGCACAGTTGGCAGTCAGTCCCACAAGGATTTTTTTCATTTTATGTCAAAGAAAAGTAAATACTACATTAAAGCATAATGAATGAGTTGATATTCCTCCACAGTTTAAGCCAGTCCTGATCTTTTAATGAAGGTTTTTGTTAAACTTCTTCCGAGAGTCACAAGACTGGCACTTATCACTAGATGGATAGCAAATGAAAATGGCGAACCACACTTGGGACTCAATGGTGTTGGCTGGTGGGAGAATGGTTTTCTGATTCAGCTCCATATGTAGCAGAGTTCAAATAGTGTAGGGGAATTGAGCAGTCATGATGGTCTACCTAGGAATTTAACCTTGTTTTATACAAGTGTTTCTGTTTCAAGCTCACACGTTTCTAAAAATGTACTGGAAAATAGCTTTTATTTTAGCTTTTACGCTCTAGAATGTTTATTTGGGCTCAAAGTTCAGTTACCAATGTTATTCTTTCTTTCCTCCTGCGGAACAATTTTTGTCCCTTTTTTGGGGGGAGTTTTCGGTTTTTGGGTAGTAGTATCAAATGCTGACTTTTTACCCTTTAAAAAGCAAGTATTGGCAAAGACAATAGGTTTTGCTGTTTTAGAAGCAGCAATGGCGTTTTTCACACCAGTCAGAAGCTTTATTGTCAAAAGCATCAGGCGGTTACTAGCGGTTCCTCAAATTAGTCCTAAATGCTTTCTATAGCAAGGTGCAGTACTTTAAGCCGTTACTAGAGTTCCCATAAGCAAAGCATGCCCCTTTTTTCACAGAACTTCCATCTCGGAGGTGGTGTATACACACTGCAGAGGTAGCTATGGATGGTAGGAAAGTTACATATGGTAGGTTGGGAAGGGATATGGGTAGGGATGACGGAGTAAAGTAGGTTAGGAATGGTGGTAGAGATGCGATGGTATGATTGTTATGGTTGGTATTCTAGGTGAGTGGGAACAATAGGTTAATATGGTAGGTGGATAGGATATGGTACGCAAGTTGTGTATGATGTATGAAGGTTAACTAAGGTAGGTAGTGTGGATATAGGTAGGTAGGTTGGGTATCGTAAGGTATAGTGGGTAGATTGGATGTGGTATAGTAAGTAGATTGGATGTGGTATAGTAAGTAGATTGGGTAGGCAGCATTGATGTTGACCCATCATACGCCTTTGTGGGGCACCAAAGTATTTTTTCAGAAGAGACGCATGCTACACAGTTTAAGGGCTGAGTGTGTGGACAGAGTGTTGTATTTGTTGTGATCCTGTCTGGGAAGGGCATTGTTGTGCGTAAATGACATGGGAGGTGTTCAATCTTCATACTGCTCCTGACTCGGCAGAGTGGAGCGCATATCAGTGCCACCTATGCACTGATGTGAGTGCCTTTCTTTTAGTGCCACTCGACCTGAAAATGGATCTCCACTTTCAATTGTGTTGTTTTTTTGATGACTCAGAAATTATCCAGAGAAATGAGACTCAGGGAAGCTGTCTTACCCTGAAAACATTGGGATTCAAGAAGTGTTGCAACTGAAGGAAACCGATGTTGGTCATGGTCCCCCATGACATGTGCCTATGGTGCTTGGGTGCTTGTCACATCTCAAAGTTGAGAGAGAAATTCGCCTTCATGCACCAGAAGGCAATCTATTGCACCAGAAGAGGGGGAAAAAAGCGAAGCGGTTTCGTCCTCATCCTGCCACTCAAAGTTTATCGAGAAGTTGCAAGGGCGACACTTAACAAGTCCAGCACCTTTTCACTTTGAGACGGCTGCGCATTTGGTCCTGGCACACTTCGAATTTCCCAGCCTGTCGCCAAACCTGCAGCAAATAGCGGCCTTCATTTTTAAAAAAACAGATTTTATTGGCATTTGGGTCACATAACACTCGCTGAAGCGTTTCACATATCAAGTATAACACATCTGTTTCCTAGTGTACATTACATTACTCCTTCATTCTTCCTATGTCGGTATCTGTTCAGAGTAAGTTATTCAACAGGTTCAACCAGTTCTAACTCTCAACCCCCCCCCCCCACATCTCCCCCCCTAAACGTGTTGCTTAGTTTCAGTTGTATATGTCAGCAGTGTGTGCTACGCTTTCATCTATCTGTGCTGTCCTTACTTTGGGCGATGCTTGGAAGGTGGGCGGGAGTGGGAGAAAACGGGGGCTTTCGCATCTCTCGCCATGGCTTAGGGCCTTTACATCTCTTGTATCCCCAGTGTCCCTATTTCATTGTCCTTGTCCTGCGGTGGCGAATTCGGCTGATCATCTGTTGTCATCTAGGTCTGGTGTTTGCAAGTCATTCACTAGGTTCCCCCAGGCTCTCGCTATTTCTAGGTTTCCCACGCCTCTGTTCGCTGCACGCAGTAAGATTCTGTGTTCTGTAGCTGTCCATTTCCCTTCTCCAGTTCCCTATTTGGGGGCCTCTTGCGGACTTCCAATTCTTTGTGATTTCCCTTTTCGCAAGTACAAATGCCAAGTCTTGGAATCTCCCAGTAATCTTTGTCTTGGCCGTGTGCGGGAACCAATGGAGTATACAGCGACGTGGTGTATGCTCAATTTCCTTATCTATGACGCTCTCAACAGTTGCTAGTACCTCCTCCCAGAATTCCCTCAATCCTGTTCAGTTCCACAACATGTGAAGAATGTGTGCCTCCCCGTTTCCACATCGTGGGCATGCCACTTCCTCCGTTTGGAAGTAGTGCCTGATTCTAGCTGGTGTTAGGTACGCCCTATGAAGCACGTAGTAGTTTATGAGCTTGAACCTCGCGTTTCTAGAGACCTTCAGGGTGTGTTCCACAATGGCATCCCAGTCTTATGCTACGATTGGTACCCCTAAGTCTTCTTCCCATTGTGCTCTCAGTCGCTCCATGGGCCTCTGAGCATCCCGCCTGATGGCTCCATATATGCAGGAGACTGGTTTTTTCTACCTGCTGATGGACTACATATCTACAGCAATCTAGCGCTCTAGGTTCTGTCGCCCCCGTAGTCCTGTGTTTTCGGAATGCCACCGTAACAGCTCTATGTAGTAGGAAATGTCCCTGCAGGAGGTTAAACTCATCTCGTAAATCCTCGAATGGAAGCATTTGGGATTCTCTAAAGAGGTCCCCGACTACTTTCAGCCCTGCTTCCTTCCAGGCAAATAGCGGCCTTCATAAAGCAAATTTTCCAGTTGCTATCAGTTTCCTCTGGCATGCCTTTGGGCTCCACTGAGCCTCAGGCGCCTCCAGTTGAACTTTGCTTGTGGGCCTTCCTTCGACGCCAGCTGTCCATTCGGGCACTATCCTGGGCCCGTACCAAAGCTGGTCCACTCTGGCCCCAGGGTCCACGTCATTTCCTTCTTTTCCGGTGCAAATACAGTCTCTGCCCGCACTGGACCGAGTTGCGTCATTGGCTCCTGACCTTGAGTCGACATCGTCCCACATCAGGCCTATGTCCTGCTATGAAATAAAGGTGCAACCAGTGGTTGTACAGCCAGACCTTCAGCGTCGGCCTCCCCCTTGATGCCATTATTACCAGATGCTAGAGGCTCTCTTCGGCTCAGACTTTGATGTGAACCAGGGCATACCTAATGTCCTTCATGACACTGATGAGTACGTCGATAATGATGAGGCGGACTTTGCTCCCCCTCCTTTTCTCACCCCCGTTTACACTGATTAAGGGGTGTACGTAGTCTTGCAAAATGCCAGTGGGCTAAATACCTCACCCAGAGGTAGACTTGCTCTGCCAACGTAAGAAAGTGCCTCTTTTTTCTCTAGTTGTGTGAAGAGCAGCAGAAGTGCTTTATTTTCAATTGCCTGCTCTTGAAACTAAAGCCAGTTAATTGACTGGAATTCTTCAGCCATATCCAGCTTCATCTGAGCCACTATTGCCTTTTAACACTGGTCTTACTGAAGCTCTCATTGGCACTTATTCTAAGTCACACTCCGCCCCGCTGCTCAGCTAGCCTGTGGCCAGAAGTCAGAGGCCGGCCCCTTACTTTCTGAATAAACACACAGCACTTAATAGCCACAAGTAAAGTCAATCCAATTGCTTTTCCTGCACCCAAATTCCACACCCCCACATGGAGTTGAAACCTAAGGATGCCTGTAGTAAGAAAATGTTTTCTTCACTAGCCTAACTCACAATCTTTGACTGTGGTGTGCCTTCTGCACTGCTACAGCTATGCCTCATGGGACATTGGCAGCGAGATCTTGCTGGTCCTCCCGCATGGCTTTACTACCTTACTGACCCAAATGATCCAAGGCAGGATGCAGCTTTGTGTGTAACGTGCAGGCCTGGACACCACTAAATGCATAAGTGTCTTGCTTAGAAGGATGTTTTCAACGGGTTTTCAGGTATGTAATGTGTCCCTTGTGGACATGTCTGTCGATTAATCTAGATGATTTGAAGAATATGCTGACTCTGCGCTCAAGCAATGCAAAGATAGTCTTGCCACATCTCTATCTTTGGGGTAATTGCCTTTAGTCCTACAATTCCACCAACAATATAGAAAGTTTGAAGGCTACTTCAGAGACCTAGCTTACCTGCAGCATTGACCTTCCCTGCCGTGCAGCAGCGAACTCAGCCCTTCTGGGGCAGAGGGCATGGTGGCTCCTGAAGACGTTCACCCCAATTGGTTTTACAATTTGTTCAAAGGAGAGCTCCCGGCCTTTCATTTAGCCTTCCCCAACCAACACCAGAGCAGTTTTTGTTGGACCACGCTGCTATCTTGATGCAAAGAGTCATTCTCCAACTGACTAAAGGGGCCATTGAGCAGGTACTGGACTCTTGAGAGTGGCAAAGGGTGCATTTGCTCTACTTTTTTTGTGCCCAAGAAGGATGAAGGCCTCAGGCTTACACTGGACCTCCGGCCATTGAATGCCTTCCTGTAGGAGAACAAATAAAAAATGCTCACTCTGGCTCAGCCCCGGTCTTGTCTGGATCCAGGGGTCTCTGGACTTGCATGGCGCAAATTTTCATATACCTGTCTAGTGGTCCCACAGAATCTACCTGTGATTTAAAGTGGGATCAGAATGCTTCCAATCTGTTGTGCTGTCCTTCATCCTTACCACAGATCTTCTGTTAATAAAAGTGATGGCAGTGGTCACGGCTCATCTTTGGAGGCTGAGGGATATATGTATTCCTGTATCTTGATGACCTTTCTGAAGGCGAGCTCTTCACAGTCACACACTGACTCCGGTTGATAGCCAGGCTCTTGATCTCATTGGGGTTTCCACCAAAGTGCTACGCAGAGGATTCATTTAATAGGGGGCTGTCCTGGACCTGTTAGTGCGAAGGCCTTTCCATTGCTGCAGTAAGTCTGGGACCCTGACACCTCAAACTTGGTACTAGGCCTCGGTGAGGATGGTTCTGAGGCTTCTTGGACTTCTGGGCTTGTGCATCTTCCTTGTACTGTACTCTAAATGGCACATGTGGTCCCTGCATTGGAATATTGGTTTCGATAGGCCCTGTACTGGCATTTCCTCTTTGATGCTGTCCAGAACTTAGACAACTCATGTGCTGGTGAACTAGCACCAACATGACACTTGGCAGGATGCTCTCCCTTCCCCACCCGAATGTCACAGTTGTAATGGATGTGTCGTTACTGGGTTGGAGAGGCCATCTGGGGGAGGTTGAAGATCATGGCCTCTAGTTCCCAGCGGAGATCCAGCTCCACATCAACTTCTTGAAGCTTCGGGCGATTAATCTGGCCCTGAAAACGTCGCTACCAACCATCAAGAGAAGGCGGGTACAGGTCCTAACGGACAACACGACTGCCATGTTCTACTGTAACAAGCAGGGTCAGGTGAGGAGGGTGGGGGGGCTGGATCCGGTGCCAGAAGGCTCTACATCTCTAGAGGTGGTTGGACCAGCAGAAGATCTTTTTTGGTAGTCAGCTGTGTTGCAGGTTCCCTGACCGCCAGAGCAGATGAGCTGAGCAGTCGTCAACTGGCAGACCACGAGTGGCATCTCCATACTAGGGTGGTACTAGTCATCTTTGATCAGTGGGGCATGCCCTGGCTATATCTATTCACCACTGTCAAGAACATGCAGTATTAAAGCTTCTTCGCACCAGCCTTTCCTCAAAAGTTAATTGGGAGGCTGTTTCTGTCTGTGATGGGACACTGGTCTCCTGTATGTCTTCCTGCCACTACCTCTCCTGCCTCGAGTTCTGAGGAAAGTTGAGACAGATTATTCCCAAATCATCTTAATAGACCCGGGCAAGGCTAGAAAAGTGTGGTTCCCATAGTGCCTTTGCATTTACCCTCCAATCCGGTTACACCTCGGGGAGGACCTCCTATTTCAACAACAGATGAGGGTCCCACACCCAAATCTCCACAGCCTACAACTCCATGCATGGAGATTGGGCAGTGACATTTACATTTATTGAATTAACGCATTAAGTGGTAGATGTCATTCTTTCAGCCTGACTCTTGTCTATGAAGTCCATCTATGCCAGGCACTGGAAAGACTTTGTGGCTTGGTGTCAGGGGGTCTGCCTGTCATCTCGTCCCTCTGCAGGCCAAACTTTCTAATGTAGTATTTGTGGTTTTGTCATTGGCCTAGCACAGCCTTGCAGTGGGCACAGTTAAGGGTTACTTGTCAGCCCTTTCGGCCTTTTTATGGTTGCCTGTTCAACCATCTTTAAATCATCGGCTGTGAAACTTTTTCTGAAAGGCCTGACACTATATATTTTCTCTAAAGCCGCTTGTCATGCCTGCATGGGACCTAAATCTAGTCCTGACGTACCTTATGTTCATGCCATTTGACCCTGTGCACAGTTGTTCGCTATGGCTTCTGACAATCAAATCAGTCTTTTATCGCCATCGCTTTTGTGTGCCATGCGAGGGAGCTAAAGGTGCCACGGTGAAACCTCACTACACTATTTGCTTCCCATAAAAATTGGTGCTGAAGACTCGGGCTGCCTTCCTGCTGAAGGTGTTATTGCACTTCCATGTCAGTCAGTACTTACCCTGCTAAAATTATTTACTCCGCCACACCCCTTGAGAGAGGAGAGGCTACATCAGCCCGACCCACCGAGAGCTTTGAGTTTCTACATTAACCACACGAGCGATCATTGCATGGATGATCATCTCACTGGGACCAAGAAAGGCAAGGCAGTGCAGAAGAGATCTCTGTTGTGGTTGATAGGCATCTGCATTAAAATCTGCTATGCTCTGGCTAAGCAGGAACCCGCAGAAGGCCTGCAGGCTCATTCCAGCAGGACCGAGGCTGCTATGATGACAGGAGGACATCTGTCCGGCTGAAAGATGGGCATCTGGGCACACGTTCACAAAACACTGTTGTGTTGACAGTTCATTCTGGCAGGAGAGCCATTTTGCCTGTTCGGTCATGCAAGATTTCCTAATCTGAGTCAACTCCTCAGATCCTGTCTTTGGAAGGTACTGCTGCGATGTCTATTCTAAAGGTGAGGAATCGGCCATCAAAATAAACAAGTTACCTCCAGTAACGCTGTTTCTGGTGGATACTCTAACAGCAGATTTTTTACTGCAGTCCATCCTCCCTGTTCTCTGGATGGACTCATGAACATCATAATAAGGTGCTTCATGCAAAAGGGCGGGAAAGGAGAAAGATTAAGAAACTGACATCAGTGCTCATGAGTTGCATTCATATTCTGCTCCATTCCATCGCTTGCGGGTGATCTGAAGTCGCTGCAGGGCCATATGACACCAGCTATCAGTCCGTGGGGAGCATTGCTGAATAAATGTCCAGATCCAGCTTAGCATCTAGAAATGTTCTATTCTAAAGGTGAGGAACCTGTGGTTAGATACGGTATCAACCAGAAAATGTGCTCCCGAAGGTAAGTAACTTCTTCTGTACCATGGTACCAATATCCTTCTTGGTTGAGTGAGTATATTTTTATACTCTGAATGTTTATATTTGTGCATTTTCAAATAAAAATACTGTATCTCTGTCATTTGTGGAATGTATGAAGGGTTTTTAGAAGCGGTTTCCAGCTAGTTATGAATTACTCGGCCCTGTAATATAAGCTCTGTACTTTGTGCACCCCACAAACCCCGCTTTCCAGATGAGTGACTTGTCAGGTGCTTTAATTGAATTACAGGAACACTTTCAGGACAGGGTGTGCCTCGAGACAAAAGCAGGATTCATTTCTAATGTGTGCTTTTCTGCTTAATTCAGTCCTCTGTTCCCATGGGTCACAAACAATCCATAGCAAGAAGGCTCCATGGCATGCATGTCAGGATAGTTTTCGATTTTAAAGTAGGTGGGATGTCTTGCGGATCCACTTCTGATGGTTGTGTGATTTCGTTTCATGCCGAGGGAGCGTTATGTTATTAGGCTTTCAGGGTGCTTTAATAGAATGTCACTTTATGGCGGCTAAAGCTGTGAGCAGGGTAGACACTGAATGGTTAGCTACATTAGGAAGAGCAGGGTCTAACTGTTTTCTGAAGGCCAAAGGTTTATAGTGAAGCAGATGGTAAATGACAACGCGTTATTAGAGTTCGGTGCTTGTCCTCTGGCTCTGGACTATTTGAATCTAGGGTTCTGCAGGTGTTTGTAATGGGTAGACCTTTTGTGGCGAGTAGGTAAGAAAATGTTGATGTCTGGTCCAAATTCATAAAATGCATGGACATGTTTGTTTGATTCAGCCGTCTGGATTTCAGTGGATGAACCACATGTTGAAGGATGTTAGTGTTTACGGAGATCGAAATTTAACAGTTACTGCTTGGAGGAGGGGATCTGTGGATAGTTTTTGAGATGGTACTGCTCGGTGTTTGAAGGCCGCATTATGCCCCCTGATCTGAGGAAGATTTTAATCTGTAGATTTAGACTTTCGGGCTGTACAAGACTTTCGGCCAGCTCTAGCAGTTTGGGTTGATTTTGGCAAAACCAAACGTAAAATAAATACTTATAAAGGTACCTTCAGATACTTTTGCAAAACATTTTGTGGATATTGAGCGTAGAGTGGTCTATTTTAATTGACATTCTGTTTTCTTCATCCCTTCGTTTCCATAGAGGTTGGCCCTGAAAACGAGATGAAAACTTGACTCACAGCGCTTGTAATTCAGTCACAAGTTAACTCCGCTCCCCCCTTGTTAAAGTGAAGCTCCTCTTGGTTCCCATAATTCTAACATGTCAGCGAAAATGTGAGATAGGCAGTTCGTTATTCCTGAAAGGTTTATCACTGCCACCAAACAGTGTAGTAAGCAACATGAAAAGCAAAAGGATTAAGTATTTTTATGGTGGTTTTTTTGTGTGGAATTTATTAGTCCTTTGGGGCTTCATTGTTACCGCTTAGCAGATAGTATGTGTGTTCATTTCTGTTGGTCGCTGTCCCACATTCTTAAGCACTCAATATTCATATGGACTCTCTCTTGTTAGCAATACTTTGATTGAAATAATAGTTTGTTGTAGCAGGGATGAGGTGCACTTTTTTCTGATTTGCTTTCTTTCTGTATAGTTTTACGCCAGGATCATGTACACTCACTGCCTACAAGCTGACGCCAAGCGGCTACGAGTGGGGAAGGCAGAATACAGACAAAGGCAACAATCCCAAGGGATACCTTCCCTCGCACTACGAGAGGGTCCAGATGCTGCTATCTGATCGATTTCTTGGCTTTTTCATGGTCCCTGGACAGGGATCATGGAACTACAACTTCATGGGTAAGTGGTGTTTGCATCCCTGGGTGAAAATAGTGGCTAGGAATTATTTTCACCCCCAAGCTTCGCGTAGCGAAAACAGGAGACCTGTTATGTCATGCGCTCGCCAAATATTTCTGGAGGGAATGCAAATGCATTAGGCTTGAACCTTTAGAAAAAGTGTGGGAAAGGATGAACAAATGTCGAGGTAGAGGTGTTAATGCAGTAAGAGGTAGAGCGTTGTGATCCCAGCACTATTGGGGATGGACAGAAGAGCTGAGGATACATTGTCACGCATAGTCGTGGGGCAACCTACTGAAAGGGATTAGTCCAACTGTCTGAGGTACATGGCTGGGAAATCAGAAAGGCTCATCACGGATGTGTTTTGTGACTCGTGCATGCTTTCTATCCCCAGGGGTTCGCCACGATCCAAACATGAAGTACGAGCTACATCTGGCAAACCCGAAGGAGTTTTACCATGAAGTCCATCGGCCGTCACATTTCTTGAACTTTGCCTTGTTACAGGAGGGAGAAGTATATTCTGCGGATCGCGAGGATCTGTATGCCTGAATCTGATCGCAAGGCATCGCAATTTGAACTAGACTACAATTCTGTTGATATTCAACAGGAAGTCCTTTAACGAGGAACAGTGGTTGGTCCTAGGGCTTTTGCCCGGCACTAATTACTTGTCATCTTTTTATTCACTGTTTCAATATTGTGCTCGTCTGCGACATCTGTAAAATGTGTTGATTTCTGCACCCAGGCTGCATCTTTCTGTATGCAGTCATCTTTGTAGTATAAGTGTATTGGTTTAATAAAATGATATAAATTAAATTAACTGTATTCCATCTTTAGCCCATTCAGTGACCTTTTCCAGTAACTTTGTAAAGATATCCTCTCTCTTTCTTCAGGGGTACACTTCTGTTGAAGAGAGATGTTTCTCAGTCCGCATCAGAATGTCAGGGGAGTTATCGAATAGATTCACTGTCTGCTCTTATGATTGTTGAGGAACGGGCCCTGGCCAGTCCGACGATGACTGTCCAAACATCACCTCTGGTTCTCTGTTGGATCTGAAACTTGACATAATATACTGATGACTTAACGACTCCACTATGGGTTCTCTCCGATATTCGTGAGCAGTGGAACATCTCGGTACGTTTTAGATCCCGCCACAGAACTTAAAATATTTATTTTAAATTGTGAATGACTGCTAAATAAAGGAAACCTGCCTCAAGGAGGCACACATTTCAGTCTTCTTTTAATGCAATAAAATCAGTCACAGCAAAGTAGATGTGGTTGTAAACGCACCTTTAAAAACACTTTAAAACTGAGAAAGGAAGTTGGGTGTACTATATTAATGTAACTGGAGTGAAAACTACCATAACCTCTTAAAGGATTTCAGATGCAGTCCTACCTCGTGATAAGCCCTCCTGATTAAGTCCCTTTGTTATTACCGCTTACTGAGCTGGGATCCCTGCACTGAGCAGGCTTTTTAGAGACTGCCTTTCACTGGAAAATGTTTTCCTTTAACTTATTTGTTTTTATTCACTGTTTTAGGACGATCCCTTCATTTTTTTTCTCTGCCCTTGCCCTTAGGAAGCTTTTTTCTCCTGATGTGACGCTTCCTATCATTCCGGTGTCTCAATGCCCACCATGTATGACAGGTGCCCTTGTGGAGGGAAGAAGTCATGAAAGGATAATAATAAATAATAATAAATGAGCTTGTATAGCGCCTGGTTACACTAACTAGTGTGTCCCCGCGCTGCAGGCTACTCGGACCCCTCTGTGCAAAAAGTGTGGTGGATGATCTACACTTGGAAGAGCCATGTTTTAAATTTTTTTCGGAAGGAGAATTCTAATGGTTCCGTACGAAGATCTAGGGGAAGGGTATTCCAGTTCTTAGCAGCTAGATAGCAAAAAGACCTGCCACCCATTCTTGCTCTTTTAATTACTGGGATTCTAACCCGCCCCATCCCCAAGGACCGCAGGGCCCTAGTCGGAGTGTAGGGAAGTATCAGATTATGTAAGTAGCTAGTCCTTTTCCCTGCAGGATCCGCTGACTTACACACATGGCCTTAAAGAGGATTCTTTTCCTCACCGGGAGCCAGTGTAGAGTGTCCAGAGCATTTCTGGAAGAGGCTCTCCTGGGGAGCATCAGAACAAGGCGGGCCGCCGCGTTCTGTATACATTGTAATCGCTGCACACTCCCACCACTGGCACCCAGGTAAAGGACGGTCCCATAGTCCAGGCGGGAGGTCACCAACGCATGGGTTAAAGTTTTCCTGGCGGCTACGGGGAGCACGTCCAAGACCTTCCGAAGGCTTTTCATTATTCCGAAACATTTTCCGGCCACCGCTCTCGTGTGGTGATCAAACGAAAGCTTAGAATCCAGCCATATCCCCAGGTTCTTAACCTGGTTACTGGGGGTGGGAATAGTGCCCAGATTCTGCGGCCACCACCTCGATGACCATATTGAGGGAGCCTTCCCTACAATTAGGACCTCCGTCTTACTACCGTTAAGTTTTAGACAATTATTTGACATCCACTCTTCCAACTCCTGTAAACAGGAGGCGAAAGTAGTGGCAGCCTCAGTGTGGGCCTGAGAAAGAGACACTATCAGTTGTGTGTCATCTGCATATGATACAACACTGATACCATATTTCCTGATGATGTCTGCCAAAGGGACCATATAAAGATTAAAAAGAGTGGGGCTGAGTATAGAGCCCTGGGGAACCCCCTGAGCTAGTTTAATGCTCTTGGAGAAGTGCGGTTGTTGGGATACTTGAAAACTTCAGTCCTGTAGAAAGGATCTCAGCCACTTCAGAGCCAGCTTATCCAGCCCTCCTTCCTTAAGGCGCTGTAGGAGTATTGGGTGGGCGACGGTGTCAAAAGCGGCACTAAGGTCCAACAGGACCAGTGCCACCGTCTGCCCTTCATCTACATGCCTGCGAATGGTTTCTGTAGACAGAAGCAGAGCTGACTCCGTGGAGTATGTGGCCCGAAAGCCTGATTGTGTCGGGTGGAGTAAGCCGTGCTGGTCCATGTGCATAGTCAGTTGAGAGTTGACCACTTTTTCTGCTATTTTAGCAAAGTAGGGCAGAAGCGAAACTGGTCGTAAGTTCTCCAACTGACTTGCATTTACACCCGGCTTCTTTTTTATAGGAATCGCTACCGCTTCTTTCCATTTTTGTGGGACCACCCCTGAGTCAAAGGAGAGTTCTAAGAGGTGTCCAATATAAGGTATTAGTACCTCCATACTCTCCTTCATCATTTTTGGAGTCATAGGGTCCCTGGGAGAGCCGGACTTAATGCTCAAGGCCATCTTTTCAAGATCGTCAAAATTCGGGAGGTTAAATCTGGAGAGGCGTAATGCCTCCTCCATAATGCATATTCCTGTCCTCTCTAACCTCCCATTGCGTGCCTCCTCCGGGAAGGTGTTGTAAATCTTTCCCACCTTCTCAGCGAAAAAGTCGGCTATCTGGTTACAAGATTCCAATGAGTCGTTACTAGGAACTGTAGTTCTTTCCAGAGATGATAAGTCCTTAAAGATCCTAAATAACTCTCTCGAGGAGTTTTCAGCATGCTCTATCTTCATATTATAGTACGCTGCCCGAGTTTTCCTAATCAGCGTATGGTATTGTTTAAGGCTCGTTTTATATATGGCCCTCCTTTGATCTGAAAAATCTCTTCTCCAGTTTCTTTCCAGGCGCTTACATGACGACTTAGCCACCCTAAGTTCTTCGTTGAACCATGGGGCAGAATTGGACTGTCTTCTCGGTATACTCATGGCCCAAGGGGCAACTCTGTCTAATGCCTCCGTTATCCTTTTGTCAAGCAAATTGCAGGCGAATCTGCATCATTACCGCCCGGAGGACCGCCCTGCTGGAGGGCGTGATTGAAATTGGCTGCTGAGAAACCAGCCCATTTCCTCTTCCGTCTCACACATCCGCACATAGCATTTGTCATTTGCCTTCTTGGTTTTCACTTCAGTAAGAAGACTAAGATGTGTTTAGAGAGGTCCTGTATTTGAATGAGCTAAATAAAAAAAGATTTAAAAAAAAGAATGGAAGAGGTTCTTTTATTAATCTGGCCCTTCATACAGGGAGAGGGATTAGGTATCCATTTCTTTGGTAGGCCCTAGTCTGACCCTCCAGAGCATTGTCTGCGCTGGTCACACTCTGCCCACGGTAATGAGGATTCCCAGCACCCTTGGAGTTGTGGCAGTCTCAATCCCCAGGCTTCCCTGAATAAACAGAAGCCCTAGCGGAAATGTCTTAAGGTCTCACCCGAAAACAAAGGCAGCAGTGTAAGTGTTCTTTTCAACGTATCCAAAGGGCAGTGGACTAACTTGCTTTTCTTAGAACCCCAATTTTTCAGTATTGTAATTGCATTTATATAGCGCTTACTACCCCTGACGAGGCGTCGAAATGCTTTTTCGGCGAGTAGCACACTACTCCGGAACCCATAAAGGATTAGTGGTGAATTAGTATAGTGAAATATGAAAGTAGTTTGAGTGGTGGATATTAGTCAGTTATTTGGATTGAGAAGGATAGCGGAGGGATAGAAGGGGGAAAAAGGTTAGCATTTATATAGCGTTTGTTACCCCTAATGGGGTGTTAAAGCACTTTCTTGGCGAGTAGCACGCTACTCCGGAACCCATAAGTATTAGTGGTGAATTAGTATAGTGAAATCTGAAAGTAATTTGAGTGGTGGATGTTAGTCAGATATTTGGATTGAGAAGGGTAGCAGAGGGATAGAAGAGGGACAAAGGTTTGCATATGACACGCAAATACTCCTTCAACTGGAATGCCTCAAAGACATTGGAAAATCACCAATTTTCAGCTTTCTCAGAGCCGTGGATCAGTGGATGACTTGGAGCCATCTCAAATTGAATACTTCAAAAACGGAAATACTCACGTGTGGCGATTGGAAACATTACAACCCGCTTGCCGCATGGCCTAATGAACTGGGATCACCACCTAAAGTATCGAAGGAAGTAAGAAACCTCGGAATGACCATGGACTCCAAGCTGTCGATGAATGCCCAAGTGGACAAACTAGCAAGATCAAGCTTTGTCACTATAAAAACGCTGCGACGAATTTTCCCTCATTTGGGATTTCCGCACAAGGTCCAAGCTACCATCTCCCTTGTTCTGTCCAAACTCGATTACGCCAATAGCCTCTACCACGGATCACCTTTAACAACCATGAAAAGACTACAACAGATTCAGAACTCGGCTGCCAGACTACTCTTGCATATCAAACTGCGAGACCACATCTCCCCTGCCTTGAAAGCCCCGCATTGGTTACCGGTTGCCAGAAGATCCACTTTCAAGCTGCTTTGTATCACCCACAAAGCAATACATGGAATGGGACCGCTCTTCATCAGGAATAAAATGACCAAACACATTCAACAGAGGAACCTCCGCTCTAAAGGAGCATCTCGCCTCAAAATCCCAAGATACAAGAAAAAAACCATGGGTGGCACATCCTTCTCTGTTCAAGTAGCCAAACTATGGAACTCTTTACCCCCCAACATAAGATCCACCGACAACCACCTTATCTTCAGAAAACTACTCAAGAATTGGCTCTTCCCCACATAAGCACCATATGCAAACAGAAATTTACAGCATATCCCTCTGTATATAAGCATTTATTTTCACTATAGACATGTACCTATCTTTGTGTATTGCTTTGTATAAACATGTAGAATAATTGTTGTTGAGAGAAAGAAAAAAAAATAATAATAAATATCATCTTTGGTCTACATGTACTTACTTCCATTGTGCATCTATGTACCTTCCATGTACTTGGATCTGTGTCTCTGTTACTTTTCTCCTGAAAAAGCATATCCAATGCACTACCCTATTTCTCATCCTGTGCCTCTATCAATATCTTTAATCTACATATACTTACCTCCTTTATGTATCTATATACTTTCAATGTACTTATGGATCTATATATTTATCACTTCTAATTTAGCATTTCCAAGGCACTACCCTACTTCTCAGCCTATACTTATCTCAATAGATCTTCTAGCCCAACCTTCTGACTCATCTCAAACTTCTTTCTACTACTCTTTCCAATGCACTACCCTATCTCTCATCCTATACATTTATCAATATATCCTTTACATCCACACACTCATTTATCCCAAACCCCCTATGATCCCCAAAATAACCCCTTCTAGACTCTCTCCTACTCTACCCGCCTTGCATCATCTGACACCTCTTTTACTATACCGATCCCCTAACACAAACCTTTCTAAACTCTTCCCTGACTCCTCCCCTCCAAAACCCCTTTTACTCATCCAAAAGCCTCCTCCTACTGCTAAGACCTAAAAAAAAAAATCCTTCACTCTTTTATCCCTCCACTATCCTTTTCAATCAAAATTAACAGACTAACATGTTCAATTCTCAAATTCCATTTTCAACTATACTAATTCACCACTAATCCTTTATGGGTTCCAGAGTAGCGTGCTACTCGCCAATAAAGCGTCTCAACACCCCATCAGGGTTACAAGAGCTATATAAATGCAAACCTTTTCCCTTTCTACCCTCCCCAACCCTTCTCAATCCAAATAACTGACTAACATATCCACCACTAAAATTACTTTCATGTTTCACAATACTAATTCAACACTAATACTTATGGGTTCCAGAGTAGCGTGCCTCTTGCGCTTCAAAACCCCATCAGGGGTAGCAAGCGCTATATAAATACAAACCTCTTTCCCTCTTCTATCCCGCCACCTACCCTTCTCTACCCAAATAACTGAATAACATATCCACTACTCAAATTACTTCTTTTTTTACTATACTAATTTTCAACACTAATCCTTAATGGGTTCCGGAGAGGCGTGCTACTCGCCAGAAAAGCGCTTCAACACCCATCAGGGGTAACAAGTGCTATATGAATGCAAACCTTTCTTCCCTTTTATCCCTCCGCTACCCTTCTCACTCCAAATAACTGACTAATATCCACCACTGAAACTACTTTCATATTTCACCATATTAATTCACCACTAATCCTTTATGGGCTTCAGGAGTAGCGTGCTTCAACACCCCATCAGGGGTAACAAGCGCTATATAAATACAAACCTTATTTCCTCCTCTATCCTTCTGCTATCATTCCAAATCCAAATAACTGACTAACCTATCCACCACTTAAAATGTACTTGCATGTTTCACTATACTAATTCAACACTAATCCTCTATGGGTCCCGGAGTAGCGTGCTACTCGCCGAAAAAGCGCTTCGACGCCTCGTATGGGGTAGTAAGCGCTATATAAATGCAATTACAATATATATATAGTGCTTGTTGCCCCTAATGGGGTGTTTAAGTGCTTTTTCGGTGAGTAGCACGCTACTCCGGAACCCATAAAGGATTAGTGGTGAATTAGTATAGTGAAATATGAAATTTGAGAAGTGGACATGTTAGTCTGTTATTTCGATTGAAAAGGATAGTGGAGGGATAGAAGAGTGAAGGCTTTAGACTATTTTTTATTTTTTTGGGAGGTCATGGCAGTAGTGGGAGGGTTGGGATGAGGAAAAAGGGATGTGGAGGGGAAGAGTCAGAGGGAAGAGTTTAGAAAGGGTTGTTTTTGGGGATCAGTATAGTAAAAGAGGTGTTAGGTGGTGCAAGGAGGGGTAGAGTAGGGGAGAGTCTAGAAAGGGCTATTTTGGGGATCATAGTAGTGGTATGAAAGACCCTGAATTCTAATTACTCTACTACTTTACATGGCAAGTGCAAGCTCTGATGGAGATTTCTACCTGCAGATTCCTCACCTCTAAAATCCGCTTTCAGAAGCCAGACTGAAACCAGAAACTGTTTTGCAGCAGTTCTGGGCCTGTAGATGGTACCACAACTTTGTTTGTGCTCTGGATACTACCCTGGACATGTCTAAGTCGCATAACGCTACAACCCCACGCACAAACGTCAGTTTTCTTTCTTTCTTTCCATATCCTGGAACACACCAATCCAGAGTTGCTCTCCTCAGCTTTTTTTATCACAAAAAGAATCGTCAGTGAAGCAGTCTGAGGAATGTCTCCACCAACGTTGTCCATCTCTTTGGAGAAAAGGCAAACTCTGTTCTGGAAGATTTTAAACAAGGATGGACTGTGACTCGGTCTTTGGGCCTGGTTTGCTGCTATGTCTGTTTCATTAGCAGTTATGTGAATTCAGAGTTTGCTCCCAGGGCATGCCCTTTCGAAGACACCAGCCCTTTCAGCTTGTGCAACAGCCCAACACGTTCTTTCGACACTCTAGAGGATGTGGTGGTTACAGAGGCCACAGGAGACAGTAACAGCAATCCTCCTCCTCTTCCCGGCACCCCAGCTGAGCTGCTTTAACCCATCCTTAATGGATCATGTGTTGAAAGTTGGGGTGGGGGCTGTCTTTCCAATCTGAGTTCTGGTAGTCCATTACGGCAGACCAGTGTGTTCTCCAGATTGTTCAGACGAGCTGAGCCCTTCCCTAAATCACCCCCCCCCCCCACCTTTCCTCGTGTTCCCTCAGTCATCTCCAACAACCAGCCTTGCATCTTACAGCAGGAGTTCCTTACACAGTTGAGCAACAGCGTTGTAGAGCTGGTGCCTGAAGCAGAGCGGGCAACAATGCTACTCAGTATTTTCTTGTTCCAAAGAAAGACCGTGGCCTCCATACCATTCTGGACTCCTGCGTTGTGAAATCTTTTCTCGGCAAAGAAGTTAAAAATGCTGGCTCTAGAGTTAGGTAAATGCATAGTGTCCCTCAACTTACAGGACGTGTACTTTCACATATCAATTTTGCAATCACACAGGCAGTACCTTCATTTTGTGGTAGGCTGCACTCACTACCAGTTCGTTGTTCTGCCATTCGAACTAACATTGGGTTTGTACGAAAGTGATAGCGGGATGCGGCGCACCTTCAGGGGTCAGAGGTCTCTGTATTCTTGTACCTCGAGCTCTGGCTACTGAAGTTTGGTTTTTACGCATCTAGTATGGACCATCTGCAGTCCACGTTCTTCCTGCTGCTAAACCCTGATTTTTCTGTTAGTCTTTCCAAGTTCTATCTCCAGTCCACCCAATGTCTCTTCTTCATTGGGGCAGGACCAGACACTGTCCCTCTCAAGGCCTTCCTGACTCCCAGTGGGTTTGGGACATTCAGACTATGATTCAAATGTTTCAGGAAGGAGCTCTTCTCAGATTCCAGAAGAACACTACTAATCCTATGGCAGTGGAGAAAGGAAAATACTCAAGTGCATGGAATAAATTCAACAGAGAAAATTTAAGTGAAGCACTAGGGAAATTATTGATTACATACCGTAATGAAGCAGAGGAAGCAGCAGAAGCAGCATTAGCAACATATGAGTGGGCTTAAGGTTGCATTAGACACTGGCAAGAATGAAAAATAGGCGAGTTGCCCCGTCAGCTCTTTGGTTTTCCGCAAAACTGAGGCATTTAAAACAGGAACTTTCAAACCAGAAAAAAAATATGGAGGAAAGATTATAGACCGAAGGAAAAAGAGAAATACAGGAGGTTTATCAGGAATTGTAAATGCACAAATTTAAGCGGAAGAGAGTCAATATTTCACACAAAAAATAGATTGGGCAAAAATTCCCTCTAATGAACTCTTTTCTGGAGTAAAACTACTTCTGAATCATGTCAAATCCCCATATAATGGCTTTATGCAGGAGTTCTGTGATGAGTTGGCTCATGTTTTTCAAACTAAAATTCATAATATCTTTGATGAATTCTCTTGATCGAATCAAAAAACTATAAAAGTTGGCCAAGAGACAGTTTTGCCTCTAGACCCTACTATGATATTAGATAATTTCTCACCCCTGACGGAGCAACACATTTTGAATCCCATTCTCACAATTAAATCAGGTTCTCAGCGGACCCCTGTCCTTCCCATATTCTTCAACTGGCCCCGGAAATTATTGCGAAACTACTAACACTTATAGTCAATCTGATTATTGAATCTGGCACTTTTCCTAGTATCTGGAAATGCTAAAAAAATTCTGCTTATTAAAAAGCAAATTACTAATCCTTGTGAGTTAAACTATTGCCAAGGTTCTCCCTCACCCTTTCCAGCAAAAATTATAGAGAAGGCATTGAACTCGGAGTTAACTGCAGTGATAGAGAAGTATGCTTTTTACATCCGACTCAATCTGGGTTCAGAAGTGGTCACAGCACAGAGTCGGCTTTGGTCGCTGCCATGGACAGCATCAGGTGTATGATGGATAAGGGAGGCTCTGGTGCTCATACTACTTGATTTATCTGCCCCATTTGATACTGTCAGCCATTCGATGATAGTGACCCATCTGGCCCAGTTAGGGATTAAAAATAAAGCGTTACAGTTTTTGAAGTCATTCCTAATAGGAAGATCGCAGACGGATATCTGTAACCAATTCCAATCCAATCCCTTCGCAATGCGGGGCGCCACAAGGATCCTCATTAAGTTCTACTTTATTTAATTTATATGCATCTTCTTTAGCAACTTTAATTAGATCTTTTGGCTTATTAATATACTCTTATGCAGACGACATTCAAATAGTCGTTACGATTTCAGAGAATATTCAGTCAACAGCCAGGAACTTTCAAAATTGTATGAGAGCAGTTAGTGAGTGGATGACGAGAAATTGAAATTAAACGCAGAGAGGACGGAGGTTCTAATTTTTGGTAACCAAACTAATGTATGGTCTACTGCTTGGTGGCCCGAGGAACTGGGTATGATCCCTATCCAAGTGAAATCAGCTAGGAATCTGGGAGTGATTTTTGATAATTTACTGATTTTCACCAAGCAAGTGAGTTCTGTCATGTCATAGCTTGCATCCTTATTTTAAGAATGCTTAAAAAAAATTCTCCCATCTATCCCACTGCAGTCCCATAAAAGGTGGTGCTGTCTGCCTTAATTCTGTCAAGGTTGGATTGCTGTAATGCCCTTTATTTAGGCAAGATATGGTGTGCCAACGAGCAGGGTGGCATGGGCTCGCGCCTTCTATGTCTAAAGGCTCTGATATTGAAGTCTTGCACACAGGCATGCGATGTCTGGCTGGTAGTGAAACATCTAGCGGGCTCTCTCCACACTGGCTGACAGCCTCAACTGGTCATTATCTTGCAGACCACGAGTGGCGTCATCACCCAGAGGTCAGGAATATAAAAAAATGATCAATGGAATTACTGAATTAATCTCAGCCACTGGTACCCTGGTTGAATCCTAGTCCATTGTGTTTTTTGCCACCGCAGGCAGGAAACCACTTTATGCATATTAGCCTTTGTCCTGCCCTAGCAGGAGCTATCCAATCCAAAATGAACTGGATCACAAGCAACCCCAGACCGATTTCAGCCTAGTCAGTATGATGCAGCTTCTTTCGTGAGCATGGCACCCACATTTGGGCATACCCTCAGTAAGGAATACATACAATCCTTCTTTTCCCTCTGGGGCACTCCTTTTATGGACCTATTTTCCACTCTTAATAATGAGCATTGGTGCAGTTCTTTGCCCTGCAATGTTTGTAGCAAGGAATCCCTGGGGGCCGTGTTCCATCTGAGGTGGAACTCTTATTTCCACTATGCTTTTCCTCCATCCCTTTGATTTTTACGGACCTGAGGAAGATGCACTAAGTGCAGATGATATTGAGTGCACCAGCCTCGACGTGGAGAATATGGTACTGCTGCATCTTTCCTTGTGCCCTCTCCTCTTCTGCTCCTGCTCAGCGTGGTCCTCCTCTTGCAATAGAGGTGCAGGTTTTTCACTCAAACTTCTACTTTCATGCCTGGAGATGGAGCAGAGAAATCTGATTTCATTTGATTTGCCTGCTGAGGTGGTGGATGTGATTTTATCAGCTAGCCTCTCCTCCGCCAAATCTGTTTTTTAGGAGTGTATGTTTAGTTTTGTGGCATGGTGGGCTGAGGGGGAAGTTGACACTTGAACGTGTGGTTATCTGCTGTGTTGCGCTTGACATGGCCAGCCTTTGCTGTGGGTACTGTTAAGGGCAAATTGTCAGCCATTTTGGCTTTTCTTTATTTACAAGATCGGACATGGTTGTTCAAATCTCCTATAGTTATGTACTTTCTGACCCATTCACGTCCACCCTCCCCTCATCCCCCATCCCCACTCTTATGCTTCAGTGGGACCTTAACATTGTGCAATCGTTCTCGATGGGTTCACCATTTGAGCGTTCACACAGTCTTCCTCTGTGGTTGCTCTTTTGGAAGACCATGTTCTTAACTGCCTACTATGGTATCTATGTTCTAGTGAGCTGCAAGCGCTACCTGTCTATCCTACTTGCTGAACAAATTGGTTCTTAGGAAAAAAGCCTCTTTCTTGCTAAAAGTTGTCACTTAATTTCACATGGCCAGGGCATCTCTCTACCAACATTCTATCCACCTCCTCAACATACTAAAGAGGAAGAGAGACTACTACTTTACCCCCTTATGTCAGTTTTCTGTCGATCCTTTGTCGGGTGTGTGCAGCTGCTAGGATCAGAACCCATCTATGTACTCATTTCAGGCTTACTTGCCATCTTATTCATTCCACTGGTTTGTTTGTCAGATCTTTCTCCTGCAATGTTCTTTTTCCTCCACAATTGATATTGTCTCTATCCAGCCTACATCTCTTGACAAGTTCTACACCCCATGTAGGGCATATTTACCACTGCTGCCTCCACTTCCACCTTGAACCCAGATACCCTCAGCCAGGAATGTCTCCTGAGTGCGGCCAGGTGCCCTACATGGGGTGTGGGGGGGGAGTCACTCTTTGAGTCGCAGTTGACAAGCCCATTCAGAGGACAATGCGACCTTGTAATTCAGGGAAGCAGGCACTTCACGAATGAGTGCACGTGGGGGCTCACAACCAGCATCCTCCCATACATACTCAACCTCACAGCAACCAAGCCACAGCACATTTACACAGTGGCAATACACTGGACAACAGAGGCAGCTCGTTCAACGGAGGGCATACAAAAGAAGCACAGCACCAACAGGCGCTGGCCACACCAGCAAGTGAATACTCAGAACGCTCACACCTGCACTCAACCCCAGTAGGGCGCAGAATCTGATTCCTCTGGGAATAGCAAAACATCACCTCCGACAAATGGATACTCAAAATAATCAGACACAGATTTTGTATAGAACTCTTAAAAAAAATCGCTCAACATCCTGCCACGTGTGAGACGCCTATGCAGATAAGACACCATACACTTAAAAAAGAAAGCTGCAGACCTGCTGCGGAAAAGAGCTATAGTGAAGATATTGCAGTCAGAAAAGTGATAGGGGGTGTACTCTTCCTACTTCTTGGTGTCAAAACCAGACATGTCTCATCCTGGATCTCAGGGCCCTAAACAGATGCATCAAGACACAAAGGTTTCAGATGACAACTCGACAAGAGGATATCCCACTCATCAAAAAGGGGGACTAAATGACAACAATAGAACTCAAGGATGGATACCTACACATGCTAATGAACAAAAGACACAAGAAATTCTTGAGATTTGTGATAGACAAGTTCATTACCAGTTAACGATGTTACCCTTCTGGATAAAACTGGCACCCAGGGTGGTCTCAAAATGTCTGGCCACGTGGCAGCACACCTAAGAAGAAAGGGAATCCATGTCAACCCCTACCTGGATGACCAGCTCATAAAGGTAATATTGTACAAGCAGTGCAGAGACAACACTAACAAGGTCATGCATACGTTGCTCAAACTTGGCTTCTCCATCACCCTGGAAAAGTCATCCACAGTACCAGAAAGGGAAAAAAATATTCCTAGGAGCCAGACAGAGCTCTGAAGAGGAGAGAGCCTTCGCAGTAGTGAGGAGGGGGTACAAGCAATGACTCGAGAAGTTTGCTTCTACTGCAGAGGGCAAGGCCTGACAGTGAAGACCGTGGGGAAACTCATGGGCATGATGGCGCCATGCATACCACTCATTCCAAATGACGGACTCCACATGAGACTGGTCAAGGAATCGCTACAGAGCTGGGAAGCTCTTGTGTATAACAGAAGTACATAAGGAAATAAAATGGTAGAACAGCAAGAACATCACAGTAGGCAGGCCTGTCGGACAACCAACTCTCATGGTTACCAGTACAGCAGATGTATCCCACACAGGGTGAAGAGCGCAGATAAACAGACTGAATATCAGGGGCCTGTGGATACCAAAGCATGCAGTGAAGTACATAAACATGGAACTCAAGACAGTGTCTCTAGCCCTCAAGGCCTTCCAGTCACAGCAGAAGGGCGTTACAAGATCAGATCACATCTGCTATCTGGCCTAACACAGGAAATACGGATGTGGCGCTACAAAAGAACATGACACTAGTTGCAAACAACCTGCTGGGAGTGGAAAAACCAGACTAAGCAGGCAAAACAGTGTGTCCCACAAATGGGAACTAAATGTGCAAATACTACGCCTGGTCTTCATGAGGTGGGGAACACCAAGCATGGATCTGTTTGCAATGTAAAATGCCAAGACTTCATGTCTTGGTACACAAACTACTGGTCACTGGGGAATTCCCTGTCAAAAGAATCCTCAGGGAGATTTGCATATGCTTTTACACCAACCCCTCTGGTAATAAGTACAAAGAGGCAACCATGACCCTCATTTTCATCGCAATGGGACAAGTTTTATGGTGGTGGTGCAGGGAAATGCAATACCGCTACCAACACAACAGGACATTCTAACTGCAAAGAGTTCTACCCGGAACCAAAAACACTCAGCTTAGCCTAAAATACCTCACACACCCTACTGGACCAAGGATTCTCCAATACAACGCTTAAGGTGCACCTGGCAGCCATTGTAGTGCACACAAGGTGTCATAGGGAAGAGTGTTTACCAAACTCTAGTGGTCAAACATTTCCTGAACAGAGCAAAAGGGGTGGTGCTAGCCAGAGAAGCACCCACACCCACATGGAACCTCGATCTGGCCCTCACACAGCTGATGAAACCACCATTTGAACCCATTCGCTATGCAGGACTGCAATTTCTCACCTTATAAACGGCCTTCCTGGTAGCCATAATGTCACTATGCAGGGTTAGTGATTTGCAGGCACTAGCGGCAATCATGCATCCAAATACGCATGGACTAATTAGAACTAATCCCAACTTCCTGCCTATGGAATGGACCTCCCAGGGGTTTTCCAGCACCCTAAGTAGCAAGCAGAGCACTCTGAACATGCTGGATGTCAGGTGGGCTGTGATGTACTACATGCAGGAAACCAAACCAATAAGGAAGCCCTACCACTTCTTTATCTCATTTGTCCTAGCGACTAAGGGGTCGCTAGTAATTAAGGCAACCATAGCAAGGTAGATAGTCCAGTTATTACAAAGATGTCACATGGAGCAGGTCCTACACTAGAGGAAAGGCCAAGGGTGCCCTCCACAAGGTAGAAAGAGGCAACACTAACCTTCATAGCTAATGTCTCAATCAACTGCTTTTGCATGACTGCTACGTTGTCAGTACACTCCTTTACCAAACATTAGTGTGTCGACATCCAAGCAAGTAAGGGGAGAGGATGTAGCCTTGGGGCTAGAGCAGTCGACCTCGAAGCTGGGGAACTGGGTTCGAGTCTTGGCAACGACGCTATACATCCTGTGATTCTGGGCAAATCACTTAATCTCCCCGTGCCTAACAAAAATGAATGAGTCCATCTGTAACGAAACTGGTGCTCATGTGAAGCGCTCTGATACCCGATTTCTCGGGTCTAGTTCGCGCTATATAAAACTCTAAAAAAAAAAATTAAAAAAAAAGGGAACACAGGTACGACGGACAGTACTCAAACAACTATTTGTAAATACAAACTGGTTCTCTACCCACCCTCCTACAGAGCTAGAGAACACTACACAATCAATGCACAGCATGTGAATCCAGAAAGGTTCATGCTGCAAAACAAAATGGTTACTTACCTGTAGGAGTAGTTTTACAGATTGAAGACTTTCTGGATTCACATGTGACCCTCCTACCGCCGCTAAAAACGAGTGCGGAGATTTGCAACCAGGAGGAGAGACAAAGTAACCAAACATGAAGAAAGCTACAAACCTAATGGTGCCGGATAAAATAATCTAAAGATGGTGACCACGCAATGGAGCTTTCTGGGTGCACGTCTAATCTCATTAAGGAGGGACAAAATACCAAATGGTGATACCCACTTAAAAAAAAAAAGAAGAAGAAAAAAAAAAAGAGTACCAGGAAACTGAGACAATTCCGGACCCGACCACTAGATGGTGGAATAATGCACGGTATTTGAATCCAGAAAATCTTCAAGCTGCAAAACTACTCCTACAGGTAAGTAACCATTTTGTTTGACCATCTCCTTGGACCCACCACCTTCGAGGAGGTACTGCTTTCGTATCTATTCCAAAGGTGAGGAATCTGCTGGTAGAAGTATCCATTGGAAGAAAAAGAAAAAGTTACTTCTGTCCAGTTACAGTCTGTGTAGTGGATATAAGCAGATTTCTCCCGATCTTCCTTCCAGTTCTGATGAGTGGTTATGTGATTGCTCATAATAAGGTCCCACATTAGTTCTGAAACACCATTTGTCAGATTCATCAGCCTTGTCTTCACCTCAGGGGATTTGAAAACAAGCATTTACAATGCAATAGGTCTCAACTGCGAGTTTTTGAGCTATTGGTATTGTAAATGGCAATGCCTTTTATAAAAAATTAAAAGGCATTGTCATTTACAATACCAAAAGCAACACCTATGGCATTGCAGAGCGCAGTGTCCCTGAAGCGGGCGCCGCACTCTGTATTAAAAAAAAAAAAAAAACAATAAACCGATCTCGGTGTCCCTGAAGCGGGCGCCACGCTCAGTATTAAAGTTTGAAATAGAAAAAAAAAAAGCGTGTTGTCCCTGAAGCGGGCACCGCACTCAACATGCAAATACAACAAAATAAAGTAGCCGCCATTGTCGTCATCAGTGTCAATAACAAAAATAGTGCTCACTTACTAGATAAAGCAGTCCATGTAACGTGCCAAGTAAAAGGTCCAGTCCTTATGGGCGGTAACAAATGGCGACAAGGTGGTAACAAGGAGGGACTAACGAGCCTCATAATGAATCGAAACCAGCATTTACCAAGGACAATGACACCAGCCCATGAAAAATATGGGAGGAGTGGGCGGGGCTTCCATAGCATACTCTATTACAGCATGCCTCGCAGAGCGAGCAGCGCATGTGCGCTGCCACTAGGCTCGACCTAAAAAGAACTGGCTTCTGATGTCTGTGTTCCAGGGTGGTACTTTGTGCGACTCTGTGTCATCATGTCTGGGATGCTATCTGGAGTAATGGTGCCAACTACTGGTGCAAGAGAGCTGTTACAAAATTTCTGGATCAGATCCACTCTGGCACCTGTAGGGGATTGAAGACGTGAATACACCACAAAGATTGTTACCGAAAAGTAACTTGTTCTTCTGAAGGATACTTCTAACCGCAGATGCCTTGCCTTTAGCATATCCAGAGACTCCAGGCTGGATCTGGAGAATATTCTCAGCAATGCTCCTGCACCATGTGAATCTGCGGTGACTCAGCACTGCCCTGGAAGAGACGGAGCAGAGCTGCATACAAATAAGTGCCTTCCCAGAGCTTATGTCAGTTTCTCAGATCCTTTCTTTCCGAGCTCTTCGATATGGATCCAGAGTTCTGCTCCCAACTTTGTCAGTGATCACATAACTTAAAAAAAATAACATATGCTCAGAGTGCCAGGAACGATGATGTTCCTAATAACAACAGGATTCAAGCCAAGCCGTGATTGCCAGAAACAAGATGTCAGTCATGGATCTGTATGATGTGTGTGTCTGGTGTTTGGGCTCCAGTCAAGAATCAAAGTCACGTGATAAAGGCGCCCTCATGCACCCAAAGGTGCTGCAGGAGTATGAGGTTAACCTCTGGATCGCAGAACTTAAGAAGCCACTGTAGAAAAATAGATCCTGCTTGAAGTAGTCCAGCCTTTCACAATCTTGTTCAAGTGGTCCTTTGAGCTCAAAGTCTTCCTGTAAGTCGAAGATGCGCCATAAGCGTAAGGAGTCCAAGTGGTATGCAACCCCATCCTGCCATTTGAAACCAGACAAGAAGGTGTGAGGGCATCAATGAAAGGGTCATACCTGGCAAGCGTGTTCCAACTCTAAACTGGTCCTGGAATGCCCCGAATTCCTCAGACTTTGCCAATCCTACAGCAAATTGTGGCCTTCAAGGAGGCCATGCTTCAGCTAATTCTGGTGCTTTGATCTCCCTCTATTGCACTTTCAGGCCCCACAGAGCCTGAAGGAGCTCCAGTTGGACTTCTGCTGGAGGGCACTAGCTCAACTCCCGCATGAATGCAGTGCCTGGGCCCGTGCTGATGCTGGATCATGCTTCAACTCCAGTACCAATGCTGACACTGCCAGCCGAGGACCTGATCCCGGTGTCGGTGTCCAACCCCACGTATTTGACAGCTTGCTTCATGTCTGTGATATGCTATGAAATCACAAAGGTGCAACTAGACTCTAATCCTCGAAACCACCACTATCAAAGGCTCGAGACCTTATTTGGGTCCAGCTCTAACACATTTTAGAGTATGCAGAATGCTCCCCTTGACACAGAGGAAACAGACAACCTGCTCCCCCTTCACTATAGTATGTGGGGGGTATTCCTGAATTTACAAAATGCAAGTGGACTGGATAGATTGCCAGAGACTGAGCTAGACTCGCCACCCATAGAAGAAAGTTCATTTTTTTCTAATAGTTGTACAGCAGCAGAAACCAAGGCAAACTTCAACCAGATCCAACTTCTGAGCCATTGCTGTCACTCAACGTGGCTCTTACGGACACACTTATGGCCATTTGGTCTAAGGTGTGCTTGCACCACCAGTCAGTCAACTTGTTGCTGGCCTGAATCAGAGGAATTTTCAGATTTCAGCGTTACTCTTGTAACGTGAAATTACTGATAATTTCAAATTACGCCACTCCACTGGCAGAATTAAAATGTTTGCAGGGCTTTCTTAAGTTTAGAAACCACTGCATACCAATTGGGACCCCGACATACTCTGCAGTGATTAAAACCTTTAACCACTGCAGAATGCAAGGGTGCTGAGTAATATGCAGTGGTTTCTAAACTTTAGAAACCACTCCATATACCACTCGGTGCCCTTGCATCCGCTGCAATCACTGCAGAGTATGCAAGTGCGCAGAGTGGTATTTGGCCGCGCTGTTTTCTTAAGCAAAATGCATCCTCACATCCATTTTTGGACGAGAGGGTGCATTTTGAACTAAGACAATAGTGCCATGTGCACACTCTGCCCCTTTGTGGAATTCAACTGAATCCGGTGGAATTTTAGTGTAATTCTGTGTGATTCCTCTGAATCAAACTCAGCGAATTCCCTACTTGTTGCCAAATAACAGACCACCCCTTGTGATCATGATTTTTATATAAGGCACTCTACCTCGGAAAAGACTGGTGATACAGGCATCATCAAGTAAAGTCACTCCTAATGCCTTTCTGACCAATTTTACGGATAGAGAGCGAGAACATATCAATGTCTTCGGAAAAAGATAGTTCTCTTTGTCCAGTTATGCCTGGAGATCCTTGAATGTGGTGTGTGTTCTGGGCAGGTACAGCCATGCTTTATGGGACATGGCCAGCGAACCCTTGCCGGCCATCCCGGAAGACCTCACGACCTCGCTGGCTCAAAGATACCTGGGGGCTTATTTACAAGCCCCTTGTGCCGCCAGTGTGACACTTTTTGTGACGCACCGGCGGCGCATTTTGCTGCCCCATATTTACAGTACAAGATAAGCCACCCTGCGTGGCTTTTCCTGTCCTTGTAAATACAGCCCCTTTACACACACAACTTTGCCTGAAAGGGGCATTCCATGGGTGTTGCTGTGGGTGTTCCCACGCAACACCCATGAAACCTGACACATTTCCAGATTTACGAGAAATCGTACATGCATCTGAATGCTACGCCTCCCCAAGGGAGGCGTAGGGTGGCGCAACGAGGAGAAATGTATTAATTTCTCCTCATTTCTTTCCCTCTTTCTATGCGTGCTGCATTCTGCAGCACTCCTAGAACGAGGAAATCACTTCTTATGATTATGTGCAGGAAGGTGTCCCTTCCTGCACATAAACAATCGTTAAAAAAATGACGTTTTACAAGTTCTATGTCTGCTAATGCAGCACACATAGAAGTTACAAAACGCCATTTCAGATTGTTTGTGCAGGAAGGGACACCTCCCTGCACATAAACAATCATCCCCGAGAGGCAGGCATCCTTGCACCATGGTGCAAGGATGTCTGCGTCGGCGCATGGCAGCTAATTGTGCACC